>JBAPLH010000217.1:1230000-4130000 GCA_037897445.1 Ceriops zippeliana
ATGTTATATTAATAAGATTATTTTATTTGTTATGATTTTAGTTTTTAGGATAGATATTGTAAAATTAATATGAAATCTTTATTTTATTTAGTTTAAATTTTTTTTAAAAAATATTAATGTTTAAGAGATAATGAAAAAAAAGATCTTTTAGATATTTGTTCTTATAAATAATAATATTAATGGAAAGTTAAAATGAAAAATATTATTTAATAGTTGTAAATTAAAAAGATGTGTCTAATAAGAGGTTCTTCGGGCGTTTGAAATGCCCAAGGGAATAAGTACTATTTAAGATAAGATGAAGTGAAAGAGGATTGGTGGGGACCTCAGCTTGCGGTAAGGAGTTTGGATCTAAGGAGTTTGCGGTAAAGTCCGGGCAGGGGCTTCCAAAGTCTGGGCAGCAGTGGGGAGGGCAAGGCTGAGGCAAGCTATCTTGGCTGGGTTTAAGGGGCCGTATCTTGTGGGCCATGATTTTATAGAGAATCCATGAAGTTTCGCCCGGTGGAAGGGGAATTTATTGACTTCTGAACAGTATTAGGAAGGAGGGATACTCTTGGGCTGCGCTGGGCTTGATGGAGGGAGACAACGGGCTACAATGGGGAGCAGCAGGATGATGTAAGGAGTTCCAAGGTATCTGGAGGATCTGGGTTTCTTTTTTTTGTTTTTGTGTGTGTGTGTGGCCTAAAGGCAGTGGGAGAGCTCTGTCACGTCAGTTCCATCGCAGCTAGAGTTTGGAGCTAGAGAGAAGGGTCGTTTTTATATGGGTGCTGGGGGGTTCCATTGCAGCCAGAGGTGGTGCAAGGAGCAGTAGTGGCCGTTTGACAGGTGTTGTGTTGTTTGCTTTCAGTATCCCTTGGGTTACAAGGATTGGATGTCAAGAATAAAATTTCATACTGCTGTTAAAAACAAAAAGAGAGAGAGAAAAAAAAAAAAAAAAACTAAAGGTATATGTAAAATAGAGACATAAACCTACCTAACCTATGTGGCAAGTGAAAAAAATATTATAAAGTAATATAAACAAAATTTCAAAGATAACTTAATTTATTAGATAAATTATTTTAAAATTCTAAAAAATTCAAAGTAGTTTTTGAATATGTTTTCATCAAAGTATAATTGATGACTACCGAACAGTAACACACTCAAAAAAGTGTTAAACCAAATATCTGCGGAGTGGTGGCCCTCTTAATCTTAATCTGATTACTGGCCTTTTTGAAATCTCTCCCTCCCCCGAAAAAAAAAAAGAAAAATAGAAAAGTCGATCTTTGTTTTTAGAACTTTCACATTCTTATCACTCTGTCAACTTTATAGCTATAGACTGTTTATAGTGCCCGAGGGAATATAAAACCACGAAACGATCAAAGGAGCACCAACTGGCCCAAAAATTCTGTTTTTTTTTTTTATTTTTTATTTTTTTATTTTACGGATTAATTGGCATCAGACGAGAAATTTCGGCATCTCAATTAATAGTCTCTCTCGTATTGTAGAAGTTTCACATTTTATGCTTTGTTTGTCACGTAAAGCCTTTTGAAATCTCTGCAACCTCAGTTGGATGCGTTTCTTCCTCGCAGCTTGTCTTCTCCGAGGGGAATCAAAATCGATGGAGGAGAGACTATAAACTAAACAGAGAAGGAATGTACTAGAAAATTATGAATTTGACCAGAGCTAATTAAAATAAGTATTAGGACTAAATCGGGAGGTGGGAAGAACCTGAACAACCGGAAAGCAATTAAGCAAAACATATTTCAACCGGAATTTCGCAATTGTAACTTCAACCCAATTGCGGCCATGTGCAAAATGCTTGGAAGAAAGACTGTCTTCTGGACGTTAAACGACAAATTATATTGCCAGCCAGATTTTAATGGAACAAATGCAGATAACTTTAATTTTAATTTATGAATAAAAATTAATTTTAAAATATTTTAATTAACATGTATCTGTTAGTGTAAATGTATCTAGTGTCAATGATTCAATTTAAATTTCTCAAATGATAAAATTTATAACATTATTGCGAGATAAAAATTTTGAAATTTATTAAAGGAATCTTATTCAATGATATAAAATTTTAAATATTTAAAATATAAATATTTGATATGATTAATAAAGATTAGTGCCTAAATTTAATTAATTTTAATTTAATTTTATTATGTCTCGTATTAATCAAGCTTAATACTTATGTAAAAGTAAGTATACAATATCACATCACTAAATTACAAATATTTAAACATAATTTATAATATCTGTATATGTTTTTTTTATTTACAAATATAAGCTTTTAAGTAAATTTAAATTTACAAGGTTTTTTTTTTCTTGGACATAATTGCAATATCCTGCAAAATGTTTCACTCAAAATATGTTGTTATAATTTTCTCACACAATCTCTTAGCTTAAGGATCGATCCATCGCATACAATATCCTTCATGCTATAAAGCCTCTCGGTTCATGGGACAAGGAAACAGAGAGCCAATGTCATGAGTGTAACTTAAAATTCAAATAAAATAAAGAATGACAAATTTGTTTGGATCGGTAAATGATTCAACAAGATGATTATCATTTCATCTAATGATAAATTTTTTTAATTTTTTTGCAAAAATACATTTTTCAAAAAAACATTTTATAAATAGATTAATCATTATACTTACGAATTAAAGTTAAAAATTATTTATTAACATGTATATTTAACTTCATTCATAATTCTATTTAAATTTTTTTATATTTAATTTTTATATTAATTAATTTAAAATATAATATTATACACTTGATTTAACATAAAAAATCTCTTCTTTCTTTCTTGCAAGTAATCAGTTACTTCCTACTAATTTATTTTTCCTTTTATTATTATTATTTTTTTTTAGACCAAATTCTTTTTCCGTTTTTGACCCTTGGGCCATCTCGAACGCTTGACTATTATTTATTAGACAAAGACCAAGACCCAGCTTTACTTGTACTTAATTTGCATAAGCAATATTATTATTATTATTTTGAGATGAAATAATTACGAAAAATGTTAAAAAAATTATCCGAATATTTTATGATTATATAACATTGAAATTAAAGGTCCAGATGTGCTTGAGATGATAATTCATGTTAGCCCAAGTCATACGCTGTCAAGGAAAGGTCAAAAAATGAATAAGCAGTTCGAAGCTATTCTCTGCCGCAACACCAGTGCATGAAGTATTTTAATATTACTAGAAAAATGTATTCGACAAATTTCACATGTTTGCTTGTTTTTTAAAAATATAATATCTATACAAATAATATAATTTATGTAAATGGGCATTAATTATGTACATTCGATTGTTGTTTAATTGCTGAAATTTATTTTTACAAATTATTTTAACCGTATACACCTTATATATTTTTTAAAAATAATAAAAAGAAAAAGGAAAAAGAAGGGGAGTTTGTGCGACACTCGTGCTGCCACGTTAGAGCCCCGTGCCTCTCTCTCCCTCCGTCTACTTTTATTGATATTTTAATATATATATATATATATATATATATATATATATTTGTATTTTTCGCGACACCTAGTTATATAAGCTTTAAAATGTTGCTACAGTAATTTTCCCTCAAATTTCCTCATCCTGTTGCCGTGTTCCGAGCAACAAAATCTCTGGAAAACTGGGTCTCAATTCTCAGGTCAGCTGATGTGCTGGAGTACCATTCCGCGTACAGATAAACTGAACGTGTGAGAAACGCCAACGTGGGACGAATCAACTCGTCGCATCTTTCTTCTTCAACTTCCCCAATTCAAGCCGAATAGCTGCTGCCTATATACGTGCAACTACACATGCCATAAGTCAATCTCCAGCCATTTACTAGAGCATGTTAATCAGAAGGAGATTAAGTTCATCTATATCCACCAAACATATGGCTCGGTCGAGAAAGCTTTTGAGGTCTATGTTCAAATCTCCCTTCTCAAGAGCAGGTCAATATCATCAGCATCTTTTCTCCTCCAACAGCCCCCCCCCCCTTTTTTTTTTTTTCTTTTTGTCATGATTTTGAGAACGCTTTAAATTACAACCCAGATTGTTAAATATTGATGATGGTTTGTCTTACTGTCACAGGGAGATCGCCAAAGAAAGAAAACGAGAGCCTAAGCAATAAGTTAAATGTAAATGAGGAATACAACGAAGCTTTCAGAACAAGATCTTATGTAGACATGTGGAACCAAGTTCAGGGCCAGCTGGAAAATAGAAGCCCTGATGATGTTGATAAAATTTCCACCTCACCGTCCTCTCCGCCTTTTGACATCCATCTCTCCGATCATCTGTTTCAACCACACCAGCAAGGTACCCATACGGAAATGATTGAAAGCTTGAAGTTCCATCAACTTCTCACAGACTACTTTGAAGCCACCTTAGAATTGTGCAATATCTGCGAGCTTCTGCTTCGATGCATCCATCTAATGCGCGCTAACAACCAAAAAATCAAAAGGGTAATTGAGTTGAGCAAAAGGGCACATGACCCTGGAGATTACCCAAATGACTTGCGTGGAGCAATATGTACAGAGCTTGCTGCATTTACATTGCTAAGAAACCCCTTATCACTTGCTGGCCCTATTCAATTTCTTGAGGTTCATGATAACAACATGGTGTTGCTCCACAAGTTGATTTCAGAAAAGAGACGTATCAGACGGAAATCAAAACTGAGCAAAATTTGCAAGAAGGTTGGGGGATATGCTCTTGTGGTATCACATACTGCACTTGCTATTTCCCTGCTACTATTTGCGCTTCACAGCATGGTTGGCATTATTGTGGCACCGGGGCTACTGGGTTACTCATTTTGTGCACTCAGGAAGAACATTAAGTTGATTCGTGGAGGGTTCAAGGACATGTTACTTGAAAGGCTTTACTTGCAGCTTGATCTTGCAGCAAAAGGAACATACATATTGATCAATGATTTTGATACCTTGAGCAGCCTAGCAAGGAGATTATATGACGAGACAGATCATCGGAAAGCACTTGCCGATATGTGCGTTCGGTATAAAAAAACTGAACTATTAAAGAAGGTTCTGAAAGAGTTAGACATGCATGATTCATGCTATCTGAAGCAGATACAGGAAATAGAACGACATGTTTATTTATGTTTTCACACCGTTAATAGATTCAGAAGGCTTGTCGTACCAGAGACGATAGTTGATCAACAATAATTCGGGTATATTATTTTCTATTGTCTATGACTCGCAATGGTAAAGATAATTTCTCCAGAACATTGTCGACCTTGGATGTTACCAGACAATTCAAGTGGCAATTGCCTTTCAGCAAGCAATCAGAATGAAAGGCCAAGAGTGCTTGGCTTACCAATTTTCCCTATTAACTTGTCTCATATATTCACATTGCACGTAGAATCAGCATTGATTACTGGTTGCAGCCACATTTGACAATCTGAATGTCATGTGGTTAGAGGATGTCAGTATCAATGTCTGTTTTACCTTGCATTTATTCAAGTTTACAATGACAAAGACTCTAGTATTACTCAATATTCCCTCTAGCATCTTCCTCTTACTGACGATCAGCATATTCAGTGTTGTTAGCTTTAATTTTCCATAATTGTTTCAATGTTGCTACAGTGAGTCTATAATGCTGACTTTGATTAGAAGAATATCAACCTCTAGATCATGCTATAATGTCCCAAGTCTCCCATCTTCATAATGCATAACAAAAATAAAAATAATGTAATAAATCTGAGTTACGTTTTGTGTCTAATTAACAGGCTGTGTCTGGAGCCTGGACCCTACCCCATGCAGACAATCCAACCATACAATGTTGTGCTTCTATTAAAAACAGAACTATGAAGAGCATTCAGTATTAACAAGAAAACTGGGGAAAGGAAACCAAAAAGAAAAAGGAAGATTCTTTTATTGTCTATATGTTGAATAAAATTATTATTCACTTTACTCCATTATTGTTCTTACCCAAGTCATGAGAAATATTTTCTTAATAAAATTTAACAAAAAATAAACATACAGAGACAGTAGGGTTACATATGGACACCCACCAGGACTCAGAGATGCTAAGTCAGTTGGAAATTGAGCTGAAGGCAGAAACTTTCTTGCTTTTTCGCAAGGAAAAGAAGCCGATCAAAGCATCCAAATAGCACTCACCGCCATTCTCTTAGTCTCCTGTATTCTTCAAAGCCCAACAGCTCAGCCTTGACCTTTAACCAATCTGCTGGCTTTGGCATAACAATAGCCACATATCCTTCTCTATCTGCCTGTGATTTAAGCAAGAATAACATTGGATAAATGTGAATCATCAACTTCTTTGCAATAAAAGCTGCAAATAGTGGATAAAAGACAGACTTCTTTAGGACATTATAAGAATTGCTATCCAACGGATTATGCTATCACAGCAGGGGGAATCAGATGCTGAAATGGTCGCATCTCACCGGATTCATTCCTTTTGTTTATAACAAAATGCATAGAACACCGCCCCCCACCCCCTCTAATTGGAATATGATATAACCACCCTAAATGCACCATCTTAACCAATAAATTTGTTATTGTCTACACATGATCTGCAAACTGAACTAATTATTAATGGCTTAATGGTGTGAAAGTTATCAACTAATTCCCAAAAAATAAAAAAAAGCTCCAGCAGTACATTAGACAAATGGGATGGCTCCAAACAAAAATGACCCAAACTAATCTCAGCTCCTCAAGATTGAACCCAAAAAAGTCATCAAATCAGTTTCCATGAAGTTACAGATAGGATTTTCAGGTAATGATGTTACACACACCTTAATCAGTGCCTTCTCCGCAACTGGTTTACCAAATACAGGAGAATGAGTCTTGTTTCACAAGCAGCAATTAGAAAAATACCCTTGCCTTTTTTTTTTTTGGGTGTACTTTGCAAAATTTTTCAGATTTAAATAAAGGAAAACCAAGAATGACTTGATATCAGTAAAGAGAATGCAGAAATAAATAAATTTTTACTACTTGAAGAAGGGAGATTGGCTACAATATATTGGGCATGATCTGTTTTACCTTACATCCATGTACCATAATATAGCTTTAAATAGCTAGAGTTTCTAGCTCACATCTAATTTGCATAGAAATGACTCCTACCGATGAACTAAGTAACCTTGGCTGTTTAATGAGTCGCTCATTCACTTCTAACAAGGAGCCCTTAACACAGCACCTGCCAAAGGTCAACTGGAAATATCAATTCCAACATTTAGAAGAAAAAAAGGAACCAAAAGTAGATGATGGAGGCAGGGAGTACAGACAGGTGAGAAAAAGGAATGTTGACTGTACCTGACTATATAAGAAGAATCATGGGTGCAAACCTTACACAAAGCTGTGTTAGACTCAAAGTATTGTGCATTCTGTGAAAATTAAAAAAAAAAAAAAACAAGAAGAAGAAGATTAAATCAGTACAGATCAAAATGAGTTATTCAAAACACATATCTAGCTTCTCTCTAGGAATTCTTCACTCGCATGAACCAAAAGCTTTGAATTTCAGTAACTCTTCCTACATAGATTAAAGCACCTTCTATAGAGGTTAGATTCGGCCAGGATAAGGACAGTGATAACAGAGCCATGACAACAAAATGAGCAATAGCAATGGCAGTAAAGCTTAATACACAATCAACAGGATATATCAATTAGTGCTGCAATGAATTTGATTTTACTAAACAAAAAGGGGTATTAGATAGTCAGTGGAACAGGAAAGAGAGCAAGAAGGTAGCTAACAATTGTAAGCTCAGTGCAATTCGTGTAGTCTTAACAGTTATGTTAAAAACGACTGCCCAGGAAGAAATTGAGTTGACAGCTTTGGCAATTACTCAATGGTGGAAATGATCTTTATTAGGGCTAACATTCCTTAACAAATCTCTGCGTTTAGACTAAATCAGCATCGGCTGATTTAAATTAATAAACAACCTTTTAAATTTATGTTCACGTTGTACCAGAAGTTACACCAGCATAATCAGAAAATTGTCAAGGTCAAGAAGCATAAGAGAGAGTCACCTTTTTGCGCTTGCCGGTGACCTTAATGCCACTCCGATCAGACTTGCCAACATTGAAGTCAACGGCTATGATTCCTCCTTCATCCTTGAACGCCACATGCGTTGGAGCCAACCCAATCACACACAACCTTTGTAAAAACACCAAAAACACACACACACACACACACATGTATATATATGATCACATCCAAAACATTAAAAAAAAAAACCATTAAAAGGACAATATAGAAATACGAAAAAAGAAAAAAAAATCATACCCATTAGCATGGCGATAAATGTATTGATCGTAGCCTGGCTTCATAAAATCTGACCAAAAACTTAAAAAATAAATTTAATAAACGGATATGTGTGTAACATAGCAGCAGACCCAGACAATGTGTGGACAGCAAGACAGAACCAACCTGGAGCAAAATAACGCACGAAATTGGTCTCAACCGCAGAAGCAGGGGTGATTGGAAGATCCCGTAAGTCAGGAACCAATAGCTCATGCAAATCTTCGTCTAATTCTTCTTGTACTTGTTCTGTTTCTTGTTCTTGTTCAGGTTTGTGGAGTGTGTCGTTTTCTAGATTGGTTGAGTTTGCGTCAGCCAGGTGGTCGTTCATTGAGAGTTTTTTTTTTATTTTTTGAAAAAACAAAAGGTGGGGAAACACTGTGAGTCTGCAGTTAACAGCTGGTGCGAGGGCGGCGGCGTCAGTTTCAACTTGCGTCAAAGTGTCTAAAGCTAGCAGGAAGCTAGGTACGCTTGAGTCCCCAATGGAGTGGTGGGCAGGTGGGGCAAAAGGGCGGTGCCAGGCTGCTGGTCTTGTGAATTCTGGCCACCTTACCGGATAGAAAAATGGATCCAGGCCGACGATATTGTGATTGTAGCCATCTTCTGGGCTGCTAGCTACAATTCGGCTGAATACCCAATATTTGCCAAGCCCATATGTAGCCTACTCATCCTCTGTCCCTGCCCCGAAGTTTTTCGGGTAATGGTTCTTCCAAGTCGACTTGTTCACTTGTCTTCTGAATTGGTAGATCATTTAGAACCTTGTATTGCACCAATGAAAATGAGAGGGACAACCCTGCTGCACACACAATTATTATTGTGATTTTGATTTTGATTTTGTATATTTATGATTGTCTTCTTCTTGGTTACATTCATATATTTCAAGATTTAACTATTAAATTTTAAAATAATGTTAAGAATACTGATAACTTTATTGAGAATATTTTATTAATTAATGTGTCATATTTTGTATTTGTTACTTAAATTTAATGGTCAAGTTTTAATCAAAAAATTTTTATAAAAATGATTAAAAACTATATTTTAGATTAAACATATTATATATATATATATATATATATATATATATATATATATACATAAGACGAGAATGTCACACGTGTATATTTATTTGAAATTTATTTTTCAAAAAAAAAAAAAGAAATATGTGACAAGATATTTGTTGGAAATTTAGACATGACGATGATAAAAATTATTATGATTTTGAGCTATGTGATACGAAATTTAATTTTAATATTTAAGAATTGATGATATTCTTTCGTTATCTGCCTTTTTACAAAGTCATGCCTTTGAATTGCATACCCTTATAATTTCTATTAATTGTCCGTATTCTGAAAACTCCAAAAAAATAAAAAAATCGAAAGCAAAGTTCAAAAGTTTGTCCACGTCTTCAAGAAAAATATTTCACGCCCATCTTGCAAAAATTCAAACAAAAATTAAAATCTTAATTTTCAAATTTTCATAAAAACTAAAGCTTCTCATAAAGCCAAGAGATCTCTATTAAAAATTTCCTAAACCTTACCACATTTTTTAATTGAAGCACGGCGCCTCCGGAAAGATGTCACCTTAAAAAAAAAATCCAAAATCCAAAAACCAAAAACTCACGGAGGAAACGCCCAACTGGGTCGGTGGCTGGGTAAGCAATCATATCAAATAAAGCATAATTGCATAATTCAATTCCGATCAATTCATTTAACGTTGCTAGCAGTCTCAAGCCGGAGTCAGTCAGACTAAATCCTCCCAACTTTTTTTTTTCCTTTTGAGACAAAAATTCTGCCGCTTTTCATTTCCCAAGCGTCTCGGCGCTGGGAGTCTGCCTCTTGACCAAAAAAAAAAAAAAAAAACCTTATCGAGGATGGAAGCCTCGTTAAAAATCCTTCCGAATCTTTTCTTTTGTCCTTTAGATCGGAGAACTTAAAGTCAGGTTCTCACTCTTTGTTTGTCCCCAGCGGATGGGCCCTCCTACGAGTCTTCCCCTTCACAGTGACAAAATTCTTGTCGCTATTTACAGTAAGTGTGAGTTGACCACGTCTTTTGCCAAACATCATAGCACTTCTAGGTTTCGAGGAATTTTAACAAAGCCGAGCCAGTAAATAAATAAATCTACCCCTTTTCTTTGCCTCCATTGTAAAATGAAAGAGAAGAATATGAGGGCGGCTGAAATTAACTTGAGAGAAGCATGTGGGCAGTGACGGGTAGAACTTACCTAATTCCCATTTGGTCTCTCCGTCGGGGGACGATCCTAGTCTAGGAAATCCAGCTTATTGGGGCATGTCATATCATCTCAGGTTCATCGTTGTCTCTTTTTTGTTCAGTCATGTTTAATATATCAATCCGCAGTGCATAGTAATGAGAATAGTCTTGGAAGCAACTATTATACTCCAGTGATTTGCCAATTGCTTTGCACGATAAAAACATATAGTTTTGATTATTAATGGATCAAATTTTCTATAATGAGGTTATTTTAGATAAATTAAAAAAAAAACCCTCAGTATTTGTGACTAGTTAGGCACCCGTAGCATCAATTAGATCTTGATTATTATATGCCTGGACACTACTATGATATACTCCTACTCCTACTCATCTATGCTACTAACGAGATTGATTTGGATGATACAAACATTAGTCATCTATAAATAAAAATTATATCCAACCATTACTATTTATTTAGTTTATATATAAATCTGACGCCAGATGAAGTTGGTTCGCGAAACAATGGCTAGTTTAGGAAGCAAATATTTAAGATGTCTGTTTTTATTACAGTATATTGGTCATATGGGACCGGGACACAAGAACTTCATCCCCCAAGGCACAGAGCTGAACCCCTTTCTTCATTAGGATATCGGACGCTTAAGTCAAGCATGGAGCTGAATCCTTCTTCCGATCATAGACCTAATTCATTAAGGGCTTGGAGGAGGAGTCGTTCATAGAAAGAAATGCAGACCATCCTTTCCCTGGCCACCTTTTGTCTTAATCAAAGGATCGATGGTCTTTCGCCAGCCATTATAATCTAGGGGAGAGCCAGCACCAGGCAACACAAATCCGTTGACATAGAACATGGGCGTAGCAAATACCCCTCTTGAAGTGCTATACTGCAAGACACAAGAAGCACAATTAGTGGTGTGCTCAGGGGAAGCACAATGGTCCGTTAAGAAGCACCCCAGTGACAAGCAGGCCTATAGATTACAAAGAAAGTTATAAAGGTAATTACAGGGAAGCAACATGGTATAAAGAAGACAAGCCCCAAGGACTAGAAGATCTATGGACTGCAGGGAATGTTACAGACAATGTACAAAGAAAAACAGAAAGTAATACGAGTAACAAAAGAAGGCAAGAGGGATGAAAGATAACACATCACAGCGCCTATTGCCATAACTGAAAATACTGTTTTGTAAGAAAGAAATCTGATAATGACAGAACAACACCAAATGATTAAGAGCATTATAATTTTGAATCTTGAGAATATGATAACCCCGAGCTAATTCTGCACCAACCAACATTCAACGATCAGCAAAGCCAGATTATCTGTCATCGCTCTTACCTTGAAGGAAATCCTTGTCTTGAGATCAGTTTTTATGTCACTGAAGCCAGATTCAATCGCCACTCGGTAAGAATTTCCAACTTTTGCAGTTGCAAAATCCACAATCTCTTCCACAACAGCATGTCTTGACAAGTTGAGTGTTGGGTTATTATAAAACCTCTCCTATTGCAATTGTATCCAACATGTTAGCTAATCAAACTGAAAAACCTGTAATGATGCCTAAACAGGAAAAATAATGGAGAAAAGCCAAGAAGATCAAACAGAAGAGGAACAGAATGTCGTGCTACATACTAACGTACAAGCACAAATTTCATTCTAATTTAATCAGTACGTCAAGTACATCCAGCCTCTTGAAAGACTTAATTTTTGGTTTCAAATACATTACACAGCAATAATCAAAATTAATAGAAACCAAAAGCTACGTTGAATGCTGTAGTTATTTTGTTGTCAACCATTGTCAAC
Organism: Ceriops zippeliana; assembly: GCA_037897445.1. Classification (NCBI taxonomy): domain Eukaryota; kingdom Viridiplantae; phylum Streptophyta; class Magnoliopsida; order Malpighiales; family Rhizophoraceae; genus Ceriops; species Ceriops zippeliana. The sequence goes on from JBAPLH010000217.1 coordinate 1,242,256, forward strand.
CGCCAAAAACGGAAGTTATCGTGATTTACGAGCTCCAGAAGATGATTAAGACACAACCCTATCCCACAGTGATGCCTGACACAAGCTGGTATGGGGGTGGTAAAACAAAACGGCAATGAAATTATTTTCTCTGCATGGCTGATATTTAATCGTCAGATATAAAATGAAACAACCTTTTAACCGCTTCAGAAGCACATATCATTGGTACCAAAACACTGTACCTGATGTGCAAAGAACTGTTCCAACAAGGGGAACGTAAATGAAGTGCTAAGCCCATTGACAATATGAAGAGCACGAGAAGCAGCAAATGCATTGTCGTGGTATCTGCAGTTTCCAAGATTTGAAAAAAAAGGAAAAAAGAAAAAGAAATAGTATCCAACCGATCCAAACAAAGAAAAACAAAATAAATGAACTCAGAGTGGCATGCATAACCAAGAGTTAAAAAAGTAAACGTGAGGTTTGTCCCGTAGATCAGAATCAGGCTCAGACGTCGTCGCGGCAACCTCATGTAAATGTCAAAATGCCCCCTAGTAAAATGGGCAGAGCTTATTTCAAGTGCCCAACTAATGAAATTGACAATTCCAAAAGCGGCATAACTAAATTGTTTATATATGAATCGATTTTGCAGAACTAAAGGGAAGAAAGAGGACAAAGAGGAGGAGGAGAGGGTTACTGACGGCAAGGGTAGCAGGTGAACGACGACCGAAACGTGAGAGCCGTAGTGCTGAAGGGCTTGTTTGAGAGAGGGCCAGGCGTCCCTGCTGTCGGGGCATACTGGGTCGAAGAAGGCCTCTATCAAGATCGAGTCAGAGCCGCCACCGCGATTCTGGTACACGAACCCATCGTAACTCGCTGGTGGCAAGCTCTGGCCCTGTACGGTCCATTTGGACACGTTCAGGAAGAAGAAGAAGAAGAAGCAGCGGAAGCAGAATATCGCAATTCTTTGGCTTTGCATCTTTTGGGTTGGTTTGTGTCCAATCGTTCTTCCGCTACCCTTCGGCTTTCTGGCGTTGGCGGACGAGGGCTGGCACATTTATTTATCTTTTGCTTTTCTAGTTGTCGCCTTCGTCCTCGTTTACCACTAAATTAAGTAAATGAAATTTCCTTATAATTTCACCAAATATAATAAATATAATTTATTTAAAATAAAAATAGAATTAAATAATGGGTTACCTAAATAAATTGAGTGGACAACATAAGTGGGTGGTGGACTATTCAACAACAAAAAAAAATTATCGAAAATAATAAATTTATAACTAAAATAAAAAATATATAATAAATAGTAATGAAATATATAACGATTTATAAAAATATCTACTAACATATATTTGAATATTATTTTTTATGTTTTATTTTTATATTTTGTTATTTTTATTATATATCTAGTAATTTTAATAAAAAAATAAATTTAAAATGTAATAATAATAATAATAATAATAATAATAATATTATTATTATTATTAAATGAGAACCCACACTGGCAGCTAAGCTCTGTGGCCCAAGTCTCCGGCCATGAGCATTTAACCGAACAAATATTATCACTCTTATTATAAACAACTGTAAAACATTTTCTCAATCGGTGAGATGTGTGGGGTTGGCGACGGTGGAATTTACGCTGTTACCCCCCCACCCCCCATTAAAGCTCCAAATTCCCAAAAAGAACATCTCACCGTCATCAGCTCAGCTCCAGGAGAGGAGAGGAGATCCATAACGCACTTTGATGCGGCCCCCGATGGGTGACTCCCGAATATTGTTAAAAATAATGTTATATATATATATATATTATTAATTTATTATAAAATATTATTTTTATATATTTTATTAGCAAAAGTAAGATGTAATGCTTCGGTAATTAAGAAAAAGTAGGGGAAAATTTTATATTTTACGTCATTAATTTAAGGTTTGTTTATACTAAAAAATTTTTAAATTATAACAAAAGAATTAAAAAAGAAACTATGACTAGCAACGTCTTGGATTCTTTCTCTCCCTCCATTGCATCTAATTCGAATTCCCCAGAGCCAGCCATTTTTCTCCAAAATATATCCTTTGATATTATTGTAAGCCTCGTAAGAAGTATCGTATAGGGGGGCTGTGCGGGGCGTCGTGTCTTTCGCTGTCGGAGATTTGCCCATGCTGCCGAGATAAAGAATCCCCTTTTTTAGATTAATTTGTTGGATGCGAACGCTTGGTGTTCTTGTTCCGCTCATTGCCGTCGTCAATGATGATGCAGTGGCCGGACTCCCATGTGCTTCGACGAGGCCGAAATCGTCTGTTTACTATAACGGACCATCCGCTCCCGCACCCAGTTCTTAAATATCTCCGCCGTTGGCCTTGTGTTTTTGTCGGTGATTTTTGAAAACATTTCCTTGAAAACCCAGCAGGCCATTGGTTCACGTCATTCATTACCGGAGTTATTATTGCTGGCGGAGCAGGGTGTTCTCGTCCCTTGCTTCCATTTTCCTTTAGCATGATTTGGGTTTACTTGCCAATGTTAGCTGAGGGAAGACAATGAGAATTGATCGATTTCTAGCTCATGGGTTGAATTAAAATTTTCGATTTGGAATTGAGTGCTATTGTGGGGCTTCTTATATATTCAAATTGCCCAACAACTATCCTCAATTTTATTTGTAAATAAGAGAAAGACGCAAGGACAACAAAGTCATTTTACTAAAAAAAGGAGCTGCTTTTTCATCCGGGGTGGGGGGGGAAAGAACAAAAGCACATGTTCCCCTCCTCGTCTAAACGCGAGAGAATGACTTCATATTCCTTCTTTCTTGCCCCTTGGTTTTCTTTTTTTCTCCATTTTCTGTCAATCCAAAAACAGTGTAAATGTATTTTCTTTTGAGTATTGGCAACGCATAGGAAAGCACAAAGCTTATTTGAATAGAATGATACCCACTGCCATTCTATGGCTAAAGCAAAGCATCCAGAAAGTAGCTTTAGAATAAATAAAAAAAAAAAGAAAAATCTACTCCCTTAAACAAGACCAAACCCAAGTTTAATAGGTGCACATGTTCTTCTGTAAGATCTCCAGACCCACTCATGAATCCATTACCGCCGCCTCAGTCATCCCAGAATTTCCTCGGGAATACCAGAAAAGTACTCTTCTTTGGCTAAGTTTGTTTTGAGGAGGAAATAGCTTCATCCCTAAAATGGGAGACTGCCTAACCAAATACCGTTCACGCGAAATCCCCATCTCCTCTTCAGACTCTTCTCCTCGTTCCAACCAACCCATGCCCAAAAGAGCAGCCCAAGAACCTTATTACTCCCCTCCACTGCCACCACAGCCGCGGCCAAAAGCAGCTCCTTCTCCTGGAATTCCTCCCAAGTCTTTCTCCACTACTTCAAGTTCACAGATTGGCCCCATTCTTGGCAAACCTTATGTTGATATAAGGTCAATTTACGATATTGAAAAAGAATTGGGGAGAGGCCAATTCGGGATCACGTATCGTTGTACAGAGAAGTTAACAGGGTTGAAGTATGCCTGCAAGTCCATTTCAAGGCGTAAGCTTAGGAGCAAGAAGGACATTGAGGACGCCAGGAGGGAGATTCTGATGCTGCAGCACTTAACAGGACAACCCAACATCGTGGAGTTCAAGGGTGTATACGAGGACAGGCATAATCTGCATTTGGTGATGGAGCTGTGTTCTGGTGGGGAGCTTTTTGATCGGATTATAGCCAAGGGAAGCTACTCAGAACGCGAAGCAGCCAACATAATCAGGCAGATCGTGAATGTGGTTCATGTGTGTCATTTTATGGGGGTGATACATAGGGACTTGAAGCCTGAGAATTTCTTGCTAGCCGGTAAGGAGGAAGCTGCTCCGCTGAAAGCTACTGATTTCGGGCTCGCTGTCTTCATAGAAGAAGGTCAGCTGCAATTTGCAGATTCCCTCTCTTTGTGCTGCTTTCCAATTAGTATTTGCTATCATTGTCCTTGAGATCATGTTTTATTTACCTTTTTTTTTCTTTTTTTCTTTTTTTGAGTTTTTGATGCTCAATATCTGGAGAGGTTTGATGACTGCAAGGGCAAGGGGCCAAAATGTAGATTTCCTGCCTGAAATCCTCTGGATGAGATTGTAGCTGTTTGCAGAAACTTTTCTGCTCAGGAAAAACTTAATTTCTAAGTTAGTAGACCTACCTGTAATTTTTCTTCACCCCATTTTGGGTCACCTGGACCAAGTCAATGAAGAAAATGCCGGGTCAACGAGGTAAACGCCAATTCTCTTCAATTATTGATAGGGAAAGGATGGGAATGAAAGAAAACAACACATATGGTGGGGACATATCGCATCATGGCTGTGCTCCATCAATTCCACTAACATCCACGAGATCATTTTATACAGGGGAATGACCAAACAATTGATTCCAGTTTTATTTTGCTGTTTTGTTAACACTGTTGAACTGGCAGATCTAATTCATGGTCATAAAAATGATCACAAGTTGTAAATATGGGACACAATAGAGCAAATAACAAGTGTCACTTTTTAGGCAACCTTTTTTCAGATACTGTAGCCAAGTAGTACCGCATGCTCAACTTTCATGCACCATAATAACTACACAGCTTTCATCCAACTATAGATAAGCGATCCAGGTTGGGTTGAGGTATTCACAAAGAATTGTCTCCTTTTGCAAGGATTTTAACCTTGGTCTACTCTGCAGAATTCAAATGTAATAGGAAAGGAAAATACTTATTTGTTGCTTCCACATGTGAATGGCCAGTTTAACTGTTAGATTATGATGGTCAATCTTTGAAGTAACAAGTTTTTGCACATATGAGTGGCTTGGATTATAAGTCACAATTGACGGCTTTCATAGGAGGAATCTAGCCTCCAGGTAGTCATTACCATTGGGTTTGTAGTTTTGTATTAAGAATTATAGATAACATAGCAAAGATATGCAATGTGGATCAATTCAGATATCATGTAGTTATAACTAAATTGTTGTTCCTTGAGTCTTGACAGTGTTGTGCATTTCTTGTTGCACAGTTCAAACCATCTTTTATTACTTTTTCAGTTTAGCTTCCTCGCAGATAAATCTCTAAATGGCAACCAACGTCATTTCCTCTTCTACCTAACATGTGACCTTTTGACAAGTTCTCCAGGAAAGGTATACAGGGACATCGTTGGAAGTGCATACTATGTTGCTCCAGAGGTGTTGAAACGAAGATATGGAAAGGAGATAGATGTATGGAGTGCCGGGGTCATCTTATACATTCTTCTAAGTGGGGTGCCTCCATTTTGGGCTGGTAATTCTTTAATTTTCTTTTTCTATTATCTATGCTTTTTTTGTATTTGGGGGTGGGGGTGGGGGGATTGTAATAAGTCCTGAAATTGTTTTATGGAATAGAATTAGCTTTCTCTTCATTAAACAGGATGAAAGACGTTTAAAAAAAAAAAGTTGACTGCACATTGCTTTCACTTGATTGCAAATACTTCATCAATTATCTTTTCCCAGACATGAGATTTTTACTCATTTTAAAACTTGCTTTTGCTCTCCTAACAGATCACCCAAGCTTGGTTTTGTTTCTGACTGATTTGTGGATGAATATTTTTTGTCATAGAGACTGAAAAAGGCATATTTGAAGCAATTCTGGAAGGCCATCTTGACTTAGAAAGCTCACCATGGCCTAAAATTTCATCCTCTGCGAAGGACCTTATTAAGAAAATGTTAACAATGGAGCCAAAGAGACGCATCACTGCTGCCCAAGCGCTTGGTGAGTACAGGGTTCACACAAATTTAAAGTGCAAACCTTTATATCTATTAATCCTATGTTTTGATGAAGACTGATGTTCATAATTATCCATTTGGATTGCTTGATGGGGATGATTTAACAGCAAATGACTTTTGTCATCACTCAATTAAAATGGCTGGAGATGGATTGTCTTATTTTATTAATTGAGTTTATTATACTCTGTATGCACCTTAGTTCATATGTTGACGTCATCTGCCTTATTAATCTGAACCAGAACATCCATGGATGAAGGTGGATGGTGAAGCATCTGATAAACCGATTGAGAGTGCTGTTTTAATTAGGTTGAAGCAATTTAGAGCAATGAACAAACTAAAAAAGCTGGCGCTTAGGGTATGATCTTACTTCTCTGTTTTCCAAAGTTTGTGTGCAGAATGTGGGGTTTGTAAAATTTATTCTATTTCGTACATCTATTCCCCCATAAGACGGCATTTCTGATTCTGAAATTTAACTTTTTGAAGGTGATAGCTGAAAATCTTTCAGAAGAAGAAATCAAGGGCCTAAGGCACATGTTCAAGAACATTGACACAGATGATAGTGGTACAATCACATATGATGAACTCAGGTCTGGATTGTCGAGGCTAGGATCTAAGCTTACTGAAGCAGAAATAAAGCAGCTGATGGATGCTGTGAGATCTAATAAACTATTGTCTGTTAATCAGTGCACTTCTAGGAGATTATCCCAATTTTTATCTCTGTTTCTGCATCTTACTAATCTTTTGGTGGGCTGGTTCTTAAGCCTGCAAGAGCAACGGCTAATACAGTCAAGTTTTTACTTTCAGGCTGATATTGATAAGAATGGCACTATTGATTATGATGAATTCATCACGGCTACCATGCATCGGCATAGACTTGAGAAGGAAGAACACTTGTTCAAGGCTTTCCAACACTTTGACAAGGACAGCAATGGGTTAGTTTGCTGCTAATATTCTCTTGCCTTCCCTAAGTTCAGATAGAGATATTGTCGCTGCTAATTTTGAATGTTTACCATCAACTTCATCATATTGAGTAGTTTGATTTAACAAGGCTTATCACGAGAGATGAGCTAAGACAATGCATGGCACAATATGGAATGGGCGATGAGGCCACAATCGACGAAGTCATTGATGATGTTGATACCGATAAAGTAATTACTTTCGATGACCCATCTGGATCCTTCTTCTCTTTCCCTGTCTATAGTTAATCCCTTTTGCGTTGCTGAGTTACAGCCGATATATGTTGTTGATTTTGTATGATGTAGGATGGAAGAATCAACTATGAAGAATTCGTGGCAATGATGAGGAAGGGAACACAAGATGCTGGTGCGAAACAAATGTAGATTGGTTGATTTCAGCATGCATAGAAATAAGCTCCCCTCCCCCCCCCCCCCCCCCCCCCCCCGCTAAGTGGGGCGTCCTTTGTTTCCCCCCGTAAATGTACGTGAAATTGGCAGTCTCAGGCGTGGCTGTGTGAGGGCATCTTTAAAGCTTATGTCAAGTTTCTGGGTTCTCCAGCCAAGCCAATATGAATAAACTAGCAATGATAAAAATATTGCCAATATGCTTGACAAATTTAATTAAGATTCTCGTAACACAAAAAAAAGAGAAAAAAAAAAAAACGAAGCCGTTGCCGTTGCACTGCACTATGTTACGTTACATTCAGCATAATTCATGCCTGAGAAACTTGAAAATGTGAAAGATAAGTCATTCCGCCGGATAAAAACGATAAGCCGTTCAGGGAATGGTAAAAATGTGTAAGGACAAGGCAAAAGAGAACGACATCAACATGCCTCGTCCAGCAAGCTGAACAAGACCGGACCGTTAACAAACGACACGGCTCGTAGATTAGAAACCCACCAACAACGTTACACTGTTCCGTGCTCGCCGTTCAATTCGCAGGTAAAACTGTCTCTAATTGTAGCCTCGGCCGAAATAAAGTACAGAGAGGCCTTTATTTTGAGGGAATGCTCTCCTCCGTCTCCGCTGCATGCCCCCTCACAGCTCCCTCCAGAAAGCCCTTTCAATTCTCTACCCGTCTCTCCTCTTTGGTTCGCATCCTTACGGTTCGATCAGGTTCCACCGGGGACTCGAATTCCGGCCAAAGAAGACTTGAAGGCACTGTGGAGACGACAAGTTCGGAAAAGTTGAGGCTCGATTCTTGGATCTCTTCTCGCATTTCCGGGATCAGTAGAGCTCGCGTCCAGTCCAGTATTAAAACAGGCCTTGTTTCGGTCAATGGCAAGGTTGTCCACAAGGTAGGTAGCGACTTCGTTCTTTCGCCCCCCACCCCGCTTCCTTGTTTTTTTTTTTTCAGTCTTTAATTTTTTTACTTTGCGTTTTATTCAAATATCCTTATGTCTTGTGTGTGTGTGTGTGTGTGTCTTTCTCTTTTTTTTTTTTTTTTTTTCATTGTTCAGGTTTCGCATATTGTCAGATATGGGGATAAGGTTGATTGCACAATTTCAGAGTTGCAACCCTTGAGGGCTGAACGTGAAAACATACCTTTGGATATCGTCTACGAAGATGATCATGTTCTAGTTGTTAACAAACCTGCTCACATGGTAACTTTCTGATCCAAACAATGCCCTTGCGAGTTTTAGTTTTTTAAAAAAAAATTAGTTTTTTGGAGGGTAAGACAAGGGCTTCATTAGTTTGAAAAGGAATTATAAAATTCTTGTTCTATCAAGGAAGGGACATTCACAGTGATTTAGCCTCATTTACTGTTACATCACTGGCTTTGCAAGTGCATATGCTACTCTATTAGCTGACCGCTGACAAGTTGATTTTCATCCACCTGTTTGTATTTGTTAATGTTGGCTTGTATTGGAATCTTAATGCCGCAAGTGGCTTTATTTATTCTGGGGTCCAGGTTGTTCATCCGGCGCCTGGTAATGCTTCTGGCACACTAGTAAATGGCATACTTCACCATTGCAGCCTTCCCACTGTAGCAGCCGTTTCAGGCCAGGAAGTTCTCTCAGATGTGGGGGATGTTTCTGATGAGGAAGATTTATGTTCTGGCTTAACGGATGCATCCATTCGCCCTGGAATAGTGCACAGGTTGGATAAAGGGACCAGTGGATTACTTGTGGTAGCAAAGGTGATTTTTGCACGTTTCAATGGCTCCACTTTAACATCACAGTTTGTTAGATCTCAAAATTGAAGTTTTCATCAATCAATGAGAGCATTTTTCTGAGTCTTCAGTTTGTCATACACTGATGGCAGGACGAACATTCTCATGCGCATTTGTCTGAACAATTCAAGTTACACACCATCCAAAGGGTATATGTTAGTCTCACCATTGGAGTGCCATCACCACTGGCTGGACGTATTGACATACCTATTGGTCGTGATGCAAATAACAGGATTCGTATGGCTGCTATACCTGGATCAAACAACCAGAGACATGTCCGTCATGCTGCTAGTAGGTGATTGTTGGTTGCCTCCTTTACATCAATATCATCCTGGCTGTTTGTTTGAAATTTACATTCACAATGCTGAGGGATGACAATAGAGAAAATACTTTGTGCAAGCAGACTGGACATTTGACCATTATGATTTTGTCTTTGTCTTTAACTTGTATGTTGAATTCTTGATTGCTTTGTATTTGTACTAATTGGTTTCAGATGTTGATATTCACTTTTCAACCACAGAAGTTAAAATGTTGGGAAATGAAATGAAGAAAATAAAGAAACATAGGAGGAATGACAAGAAAGAAACTAAGAGACAAGACTAAACTTACTAGAATAGACAGAACTGATTGCTTTTGTTCAGTTCAAAGGGGCTTGTGAGTGGCAAGCAGTTATAACGTGAATGTTACCATTCTAGACAATACTTATGCTACAGATGATATATGTTATGATTGAGGGATTTCTATCCTGAAATAACTTGGAGCTCTGCAAATAGTGAAATGTTCTTTTAAGATTAATACTGATTCCACTGGTGTCCCTTCCAAATGGCGCAAGGGGTATCTTCTTTTGGTAATTTGTAAGGAAACAGAGAAAAACTTGTGCTCAGGGTGGATTTTGGTTGAACTCTAGAAAGATAGCACAGAAACAAACAGCAAAAGGAAAAATTGAATTGAAAGGAGCTAACTCTATCTCTGTGATTCTAATTCTTTGATTTAGTACTCGTAGTGCTTCCAGCTGGTGGTTTTGTTTGTTTTTCTTTTGGTGCCAGAATTACAAGGTCAGCATTTTGGGCTATCGGCTCCATGAGAGTTAGTTATTGTCAAACATTTTTCTGGTGTTGTCAAATTCTTGATAAGTTGCTTGAATCTTCATCAGGTATAAAGTTATTGAAATACTTGCTTGTGGTGGTTCCGCTTTGGTTGAATGGAGGTTAGAAACTGGGCGTACTCACCAGGTACTCATTATATGCAATTCATTCTTCATATTGGTTTAGCATTATCTTGAACTATTCAATCAACAAATGTGTGGCATGGAACAAGAAAAACAAACTTGCTTGCTTGATGACTTGACCCTGTAGATCACCATCCCCAGATAGTCTAAACAACACCTAAAGTTCATTATTTCCTCAGTTTTACAAGCTAACAATATTACTCAACAACTGTTTCTTCTTCTACACAATTTTTCTGGACTAGTTTCTACTTTGTTTTTGTGTTTCCTCTAATAAATAACTCATCCTTAAACTTCTTTTTTTTTATAATAATAATAATAATTCTCATCATGTTTGTCCCTTTTCTTGGCTTTTCAAAATTTGAAATTTTCTATGCTTCTCTAAGGTAATATTGCTTTTTCTCAAGCAGATCCGTGTGCATGCAAAGCATATCGGAATTCCTCTATTAGGTGATGAGGTTTATGGAGGGACCAAAAGCATGGCTTTGTCACTGCTTCAGCCCAGAATCCACCAGAGCTATCATAACCAACTTTCATTATTGCTCTCAGGCTTAGAGAGGCCTTGTCTGCATGCGGTTGCTCTTGGGTTAGATCATTAGAAGACAAATCTTTATCTGCAAGTTTGTTCTGTTCACAAACATTGTTAGGTGATTTAGAAGTATTTCTGCTTATTGTTTTGTAGGTTTACACATCCCCACACAGTGGAAAAGATGCATTTTACATGTTCACCGCCTCCAGACTTTGCCCATATCTTGAGCGAGCTCCGTGAAATAGGCTGAGACAAGGTATTCCCTCAAAAGTGCTATTTTGAGTTCAAATACAACTTTCTAGGTATTCATATGTGCTCCTCAATTTGGCCTGCTGCAAGTTTGTCATATAAACTAGGCGGCAGCTTGGGTCGTTTATATGTTCATGTGCACGTACCTGTGTGTGTTTTCTTGATCAGACTACAGTAGCAAATACCTACAAAAGATAGATAAAGCAAAGCTAAACGTCCCATGCTTTATGTGTTCTTGCTCATTGGAGCAAACAAAACGCAAATCTTAGGCTTCAGCTGGTTACGAAAATAGCATCTAGAGACTTTTAGAGCCCGGCCAAAGTGTGTTGTCAACGCTTTTTACGAAAATAGCAGTCCCCCTTCTAATTGTTTACAAGCCTGTGTGTGGGTCAAAAGTTTTATTTTGCATTCTTTGTTAGAAGCTCAACCCACCCTCCCTTGAGTTGCCTTACACTTAGGAACCAACACTTGCAACTATGCAAAAACTGCAGTCTAAGGTTTGTACGAAGATGGATCTTGCAATGTCGCTTGTAAAGATTTCTTGTTGATGTCCCGAGTTTGGATTATAAGCTAGTCTTTGGGTTTGCGTTTCCAGGGATCATGTGAGATGCAGGTCATAGAAGATAATTAAGTTTGACTGTGGTATTTTCAAGTGCCTGCCTTTTCACTCCCCCAACCAAGACAAAAGAAAAAATTTCCTACTCAAATTTCAGTCTGCTGCATGCAGCATGGGCCCCTTCGTATCACTTTTCAATGTAGTCAATTTAAATTCGCCATTCCCCCCTTAAAAATTTAAAGAAGAAAATTCTCCTCGTCTCTCTTCTCTCTCTCTCTCTCTCCAGCCCCACCACCTCCACAATTTTGCTTTTTGCATATTAATTATTTGTTGATGGTAAAACTGGTGATATTCAGCCTTCAATCAAAGAAGCTGTGAAACCTCACGAGATAACTTTTATAAATATGAGAAGGTTGAACTTAAAGTTCTGATGCTTTTGTTTGCACATCCCAACCGAAGTCCACATAAATAAAATGTGTTATTATTTCATTAAAAGGGGGAAAAAAATGAAATAAACTCTACAATGAAGTAGATTAAGAAAATGAATGAAGTTCACCTTAGTACCTTTACTTGAGAAACAATCTATTCTTTCAGTCCCCGAGAATTACATTTACCGATACTGATAAAATGTGGACTTTTTCGGGATTAAATTGAATGATCACACTTGGTACTCCCTAAGATGCATCCACTTTGGAGCGGCCCACTTGTCTCCTTTAATCACCGGGCAACTACCTGTCAGCAGTGGCGAGATGAATTTAAATCAACTCGGTGCTCCGAGTAACTGGTAATAACAAAATCTAATATACATCTAATAAATAAATGGTTGGATTACTAATTTTTCTTTTTTTTATTTGTTATGCTGAGTTACTTTCTTCCAAAGGTAGGATGATCTTCAGAATCATCTCATGACTTTGGCGAAAAGTATCAGCTGCCAAAACTAAAATAAATGATAACTGATAACTAACCATGCAAACTTGAAGGATCTACAGTGGCATCAGGCTTTGTACTCCAAAACAGCAATGCGTTACCCATTTTGGGTTTCACAGAAAGACCCTTTTTGCCACATTCAGACAAACTATTCCACCAGGGGACAGCGCTGGTATTTGCCTTGGCATGAGGAAACACCGTCTCGCCCCCTTCTTCAACATCAGACCTGCATCAGTGTTGTAAAACAAGGGAGAACATATTTCAATTTTTTCATATGATGCATATGCAGACACAAATTTCAATGCCATGCTATGGAAGCAGAAGTGTCTTACAGATACATTAGAAGGGTTGCTGTTCGCTGGCCCCCATTCTTGGTATTATACTCATCTTGGAAATAATCAAAGTGAGCGTCATACTTTTGTCCATGTTCATAGTGGAGAATTTGCAGCGATTCTCCATGCTCTGTGGGTTGAAAAAGTTGGTTTAACTAGTCAGTAGCTAGTTTAGTGCAGGCTGAGAAGGATAGATACAAAGCGTGACAATGTGAGGCATGATCATGGGATGGATCGACAATGCATAACCGTGTCCATTTTCACTAGTGGTTCGGATCTTTCTCTTCAACAATAATCTAGATGGTAAATAGACTTTGAATGAAAAATAAGGCTTTCAAATGGTTCAAAAATTTTAGATGGATCACCTGGTTGGACACAGAGAGGAAAAACATTAACAAAGCAGAGAAAGTGATTTTATGGTTTGCATTCAGCAAATCCATGCAGCTTTCAACCAACCAGTTAAAAACATAGGAATTACGAATGAAAACCTAAGGCCGAAAGCACAAACATAAAGGGGCCAATTGAAAGCCACTTCTTGATAAGCATATAAGATAATCTTGTTCTATGCTTACCTACAGGAATGTGCGAGAAGTCCGCTATCCTTTTTTCTATGCCACTAATGATTTTACTTTGTCCTCTCTTCAGAAACATCCCAGAGCTTGTGCGCACCCTGCCCAGTGCAAGGAGAAGACGTTAAGCGCCAACGAATTGTTCCATATAAGTCTCAAAAAAAAAGAAAAAGAAGGAAAAAGGTTCACTTCACTCGACAGGCTTGGAGATGGGAATATAATAGCTTCATATCATACCTGCTATCTATACTTTTGCCTGTGTTGTTATCTACCACGGTTGACTTTCTCATGTGAGGCTTGGCAAGAGATATCAGGTGCTCACATTCTTCCTTTGAATGTTCAAGTTAGTATTAAGAAGATCAAATTCTGCCATTGCTTCAATCAACTAAACATGTACAAAAAAAATAAAAAAATAATAAAAAGATTAATTTTTTCTTTAAAAATGAAAAAAACAAAAAAAAAAAACAATTAAAAGGCCTTATTCTTTAATTCTGTTTCTTAATTTTTCAGCATCGTATTGCATCAGCCGGATGGCTATGCTTATTATTAATATTGTAAACTAAAAGGGTGCTGATTTTCTACGATTCATAATTGGGTACTATTTGGCGAAGAGACAATATAAAGATTGGAAACTAACCAAGAAATTATGATAAAGAAAAGCTCTGGGCTCCCAAGACAGAATTTCGGTCCACTGCTCTCCTCTCTTTCCCAACCCAACGCTATCTCTGCAACAAAAACTCGCCGAGAAATTTTTAAAAAAATAAAAATAAAGAACACCCCAAGAAAAAGAAAATTGTACATACAAAGACAAGACAAAGGGAAAATTAAAAGAAAAGAGAAATAAATAAATAAATAACAATTCCAGCGCACTATATTTGTGGGTGTGTGTGTGTATTTGTGCGTGTATATAGAGTGGATTGGAGTTTCAAGAATGTATACCTTTCAACGTTCCTACGCCTATAGGAAGAAGGGAGATCGTTAGGAGGAGCCTCATCGCGGCCGATGGGTGTAGAGAAGATCCCAAGAGCCAGAAGCATCAAAAGAACCACTGTTAAAATGAATAACATCTTCAACACTCGCGTAATGGCCGACCATTTCTTAATCTGTAGCTTGGACTGCCTTGTTTTTGCCATTCTTGAAGAACAATCACTGCCTAAAACTCACAAATCGACCCAAGAATTCGAGAATTGAATGCCCAGTAAAAAAAAAAAAAAATCAAAAGGGTCAACTTTTCTGTGTGCAAATTAATTAGCTCGCTGAGACAGGAATTGAAGAAGAATGAAAGTACAGAAGACCCCCAGGATTGCTTGGTCCGAGTTTGAACTTTTTTTTATTATTATTTTTAAATAAGCGTTGCCTTTTTTATATACCGAGTTTCGGAACTCGCATTTACTGAACTGACCTTTTTGTAAACTGCGCAATGCAGAATCTTCGTGGCGAGTTCGTTTTTGTCACGTCACAGCCGCACTCCCGGTTTTACGTTTTCTCATTGTATTTTTTTTTTCCCGTCGGTGGGCCGCACATGGGAATTGGGAAATACCGGTCATTTCCAACGGCACAACCCATTGCAACGAGAAAAAAACCATAAAAATTGTCAATCACCACTTAGATTGACGCGGGGTTTAGACTTAAACCAAATTTCTCAATTTTAAATGTAAGATTTAGATCTTAATATTTTTTTTTAAAAAAAAAAAAGAAGAAGAAAAACACTAAATAGGGCATAATGTTTTAGTAGTTAAAGTTGAATTATACTATATAAATTATATTTGTTAACACGCAATAAAATTGCATAAAAATCGAATTAACTTTTATATAAAATTAATGTGATATTGAATATTACTTATATAAAATTAAATGTCATCTCATATAGGGTGTGTGTTTGCATGTGTTTTTATTAGACAACGTGTCTATACGATGAGAGATAAGAGAAAAGGTGACGCACAAATTTATTTATTTTATTTTTATTGGATCTCACTCCAATGAAGGTAAACCTCAAAGCCCTTAATTTTATAAAATATAAATACTAATATTCAGTCTTCCCGCCTCTGTGGGCAGGCAAGCACGAGGTTTAGGCATTCCGCGTGTGTAGAAAATCTGGGTAGGGGGGTAGGAACGTCACAAAGAAACCTACATGCGATATTATGTTAATAAATATAGAGAGAGAGAGAGAGATCTTTTCTTTATTTAATCTTCCCTTCTTTTTCTTTTTTGCTTTTTTTTTTTTTTTTGAGGGGTCTATTGTCGAGTTTTTCTTTGGCGTTGAACTATTATGTAATTAGGCAGTATCACTTTCCTTAGTTGACTAACATTTTTAAGCCTTAAATTTGAGATTAAGGGGTCAATAACACTACCATTAGGCCAAACCATCGTTAATTTGTAGAACCACTGTATTGAACCAAAGCATGCTTTTAAAATATATAGTTGAGATTTAGTTAATTTGACAAAGGATTTAAAAAAATGAACAAAATTTTAACTATTATTTAAGAACAAAAGGGAAAATCTCAACCTTTGGATCCAAGATAAAAGGTAGTAATTATTATAACTCAAAGCTATTCCTATCTTCTTGTTCTGGTCATGGTATTTTAGTCATATTTTTCCTTATCATCGATGATAGTTATCAGAAATCGAACGATTAACATTATTGATTTAGGAGCAGCAATCCAATTAGGTAAAGTTGAGCAGGACCTATTCGCTTACACATTGGTAGGAATCTAAGCAAATCGATTTAAGTTGGTTCAACTAAATTATTAGTGACAATTTAAAAATGTTTAAAATTACAACTAACTAAGATAAATGTAAATATAATTAAATTATTATTAACTATTGCAAATTAATTCGGCTTAAATCATATTTGCTAGGAGTAAAACTAATGAAATATTGATCAAAAAATTAGAAAATAAATTTGTAAAGATTGTGATAAAGAACATGTAATTTAAAATTTGACAAAAACAAATTATGTGAACAATCTGCATTCATTTATTGTATTGGTTGGACATTAATTAGTCATATATGTGTATTAGTAAAACAATTTTGAGTTTTTGTATTATAAAACCATTCAATTTGGTTTTAATAGTTTTTAAAACTTAAAATTTTTAATTAATCGTGTTGGTTCCTCTAACAACTAAAGAGAAGAGAGATGGTTACTTAATTTGATCTATTAATTCATACTATATTTATTTAAAAAAATAATAACAAAATAAATACTATAAACAATTAAAAATTAAGAAATAAGAAAATTCTCTGCTGAAGGAAAGAAATCTAGATTGATCTCTTTCTTCTTCTTTTTTTTTTTTTAAAATAATAGTACAAAGAAACCCTATTTAAAATGGAGCTTAATTTAATTTAAACTATTAAACAAATGATAAAATGGAAAATTGAAAATAACTCACTGGTAGGTAAGGAAAGGAAGGGAGATAAATGGAGTCTTGTTAAGTAAAAAGAGTTGTAAATTCGTAAAAGGGGAGAGCTATTAGACCCTTGGACGAGACTAAACAGCCACCAACAATTCCAACGTGCCTCTCACCCATCTCGATTAAGATCGAAACCCTATCTAAAATGGAGCATAGTTTAAATTTAAACTATTAAATAAATGATAGAATGAAAAATTGAAAATAAGTCACTGGTGGTGAGGAAGTGAGGAAGGAAGATAAATAGAGTCTCGTTAAGTTTATAAATTCTTAAAAAGGGAGAAGTGCCTTCACTTTTTTTCAATCAAGTGTGCTAATTGCAATCTTTTTAAACAAAGGGTGTTTATCATTAATTTATTTGTAAGTAAGTTCGTTTTATATCATATTAATGAAATAAAGGTGAAAAGTTATTTTCTTAATAATAAAGTACATTCGTATTTTAATTTTAATTTTTAATAAAAAATATATTTTTTACTAATAAAAAAGGCCTAAACTGATCTGAGAAGTATTAATTCCAATTCGTATAAATTTAATTCAAGAAAGTTGCAGCCCCCCAGAATTAATAAGAAAACAACTGCTTAAGTTTCAAATGAGTGAAAAAACCAAAAAAAAAAAAAAAAAAAAAGAGGCATTTCTTGCCGAGCGCCTAAAGCGCACCCATCCTTTGCGTCAACAAATGAGAGTTTTTATGGTGAAACCGGTGAAGCACACGAGCTATTCAGTTGTGTCGGACAGAGGACTCATGGTATCCTATTTCCGCAGCTATGCACGGGAAGTTCGGAAGGAGCCTAAATCGACCCCCCTTCTTTCTTTCTTCAGAGAGTAAGTACTTAACTCCTTTTACAAAGCCTAATCTGGAAGTTTGATTTCAGATTAAGCTTTGTAAAAGGAGTTAGGTACTTACTCTCTAAATATCATGATTTTTGTTTATTGTATGTTTATATCAATTTATAATGATTTGATTAAAATTAAGAATTTACATTTATTTATTAAATTTTATTTTTTAAGAATTTAATTCAATTAATTATTTTTTTATTTATAATATAAAAATAATATCTTATAGTAAATTATTTTGACTTAAATTCTTATAATAACTAACAATTTCTTCATAATTTAATAATTTATTTTATATTACTTTTCACTAGACTACTCTTACTCTTTTACATTTTCAATTAAAGTATTCTTAATTTTTTATATTCTTAATTTTATGTCTTAGAATAATTTGATAAATAATTTCTAAATAAGAGATTATTATCGGAATAGAATGTGATTAATATTATATAGAAAGAATTTATAAGAGTTATCTTTCTGTATAAAAAGACATATTTATTATATAATTTTAAAACTTATAAAATAGTAAAATTTTAGTGCAATTGCAAATATTAAAATATTCAAATTCTAAGTTATGTAACTTTTTTTTATATTTGAGTTGAAATGTGATATCCAATTCTTTAGTCTATTATTTACTCGGATGCTACTAAGATTTTTCTCTAGCATTAAGATTTCACAATTCTTTTAATAAATGTTATTGGAAATAATAGTTTGAGTATAGACAAATATATATAACATATGTTTTCTATAGTTGCTGTCCCGAAGAAACTGATTACATTCTTTAGAAATAAGGTCAAGATAAATACAGTAGTAAGTCGTGACTTTAAAATAAAAATAATAACACTTATAGATATTGTGTGTAGCTCTTAGAACATTAATAGACTTTGGTAGAGTAATAATGAGCTATTAATGCATTCAATGGGAATTAGTCCACAATAGGAAAGATACACTTACGAAAAAAAAAATTATTGAAATTTTAAACATGAGTACGTAAACACATGTATTAAAATTTTTATGTTTAAAAGAAGATAAAAAATAAATAATTTTGTAAATTTAATATTTTAAAATTTTTAATAGAAATGTTACCTTCATCCGATCGTGTTCAACGTCTCCTTCGAATTATTCTAAAATAGTCAACTTCCTCAGGCTGTCCCTTGTTAAAAAAGAATGTGAGAAACTCGAAATAGGACCCACAGCAGGATATAAAGAAAACAGGCCGAGTTGCTTGAGGGAGTGGTTAACCAGACTTTAAGGCTACTGAAAGCTTAATGGACCTTCCACGCAGCCATGAAGCATCGGATAAGATAATCAATAATTCCAGCCACAAAACTCCGGGGGGGTGGGGGGGGGGGGGGGGGGGGGGGGGGAAATCACAGCTCTGGCTCATATCTTCTGCTATAAAAACAAAAAAAAGGCAAAAAGCAGATAAAACTTCTACTTGTGTGCGAATGTGCTCTGCCCCGTAAAAAGTGCGCCCACAACCCATTAATCCATTGAGAAAAACACAGCAGCAGGGAAGCAAAGAGATTATATATATCCACATACCAGAGTCCAAGACAGAGCCCATAGACAGTAAATACCGAGACCCCATCTAAGCCTTTAAACGAATGCAGAAAAAAAATTTCAAGAGTAAAATCGCACCGGCACAATTATTGCCTTTGCCTGCCCATTGTTGGCTATTTGCTTCACAGAAAGAAAACTAGATTGAACTCCGAGTAAAGTTATTGACGTCGACAATCATTTTCTCTCAATGGTTCATGTATAGATTAATCCCCTTTAATTCCCTTTTCAAGTCGGGATTTTCTTTTAACGATTTAATTGAATAGAAATAAACAACTGGAAATGACAAAGAAGAGCGTTTCTGTTTCCATCTTCTCTGGCAATTCCGATCGAACCAGTAAACGCAAACAAGTTTTAAGAAGAAAAGAAGAGAACTTGAGAAATGCCCGTTTGCTGTCTCACTTAGGATCAGTATTTTGAGCAATCTCTCGCAAAATGACCTTCTTCCCCGCAATTGTAGCAACCGCCGCCATATCTTCGACTTCCGCCTCTGGCGTTACCTTGATAGCAATCTCTTGCTAAATGGCCATATCGCCCACAATTATAACACGCTCCCCCTCCCCCAGATCGGCCACCCCTCCCACCTCTCCCAAAACTACCACCGCCACCGGTGTTGTGTCCTCTCCCCCTCCCACCGGGAAACCCTCTCCTGCCACCCGTGCCGCCCCGACCGCGTGATATGCCGAGAGATCCGGAGACTCCGACGACATTGGAGGCCTTGACGCCGTCGTTCCCTCCCAAATCGACGTCGTACTCCACAGGCTGGCCCTCGGACAGGGTGCGGAAGCCGTCGGACAGCATAGAGGTGTGGTGGACAAAGAGATCATCGCTGCCGTCATCGGGAGCAATGAAGCCGAAGCCTTTCCGGGCACTGAACCACTTCACGGTACCAGTCGATCTCTCGCTCGCAGCCATCGAAAGATTCTTGAAGTTTCTGTCTCCGTCGCTGGTGATAGGTGGCAGTGGCAAATGCGTGGTTCGTTGGTGAGTGCGCGCGTCAGACGTTGGAGGGGTTTTTGAGTTTGTTATGTGGGGACCATGCGAGCGGAGATCGGACGGTTTGGAGAGTGTTAAATTTTCATCGTGCGATTATTGGGTGTTTAACGGTTTATCCGTTGGCCTTTTCCACATTATATATATATTATTTTTCCAACGTTTGCTTTTTATTCCCTGTTTTTCTCGTCTCACCCGTTTGCCTTCTTCGGGGTTTGCCGACAAGTTTTATGTAAAAACTGGATTGCCAACTTCGACAATTTCGATAAAATGATTGTCATTCTCCTTGGTGAGGGTGTTTCTAGTAAAGCTAGGAATGTTAATTGTAAGTTTTATCTCCTTGACGTACTCTTCTGTCTATCATTCTGAGGTGTAGTGGAGCAACGTTATGCAAAGGTTGTGTCATGGGGGGAAGTGTGGGTGGGGGGCGGATTTTGCCAAAAATACGGAGATACAAGATTTGCTTTTAGGCGACGCATGTCTCCTTTTACTGGGGGTAAAGTCTCTTTTGGTCGCGATTAGAGTGAGGTGGAGATGACGAAGGTGTTATCTGAGTGGCTTTCGAGTGGAATTTACCAACCCCCCCCCCCCCCAAACCTGGAAGAGTAGTAGAATTATATATCCCTTTACCCCCCCCCCCCCACACACACACGTTAAAAGTCAATAAAAATGGAAAATAGGAAGGTAAGGTAAGGAAAGATACATGTGAATGTTCCTGGAGATCATGAACCGTTAAACTGATGGCGTAGATGATGACTCTCTATGGTGGCTTATAGTACTTGGCAGCTTTTTACTACCCTGTAAGATGATATAATTGTCAAAAAAAAAAAAAAAAAAAAACAAAATAACTAATCCGGGTTCTTCCTTTTCCTTGAATCCGGCCGAGATTAGGCCTATCAGTCACTATCCTTGCTTGGTATAATTCGGGGCACATGAAGGTCAAGCTGCTTTAAGAGGCTAATTTGTGGTCACCTAGGCCTGACCCACTGCTAGAGGCCCGTTCAGATTTCGTTTAATTAGTTGAAAATAAAAAAAAAAAAACTCAAACTGAAGCACAAATTCAAGCAACAAGAATGTTCATCGAAATTTTAACAAGATATCCATTTAATCCTACGAATGTTTGAAAATGACTGATGACAGAATACCATAAAATTTATTTCTTCGTGAATTCAATGCAACGGCTAATTCCGCTCTATAATGCAAACAACAACACAATCTTTTTTGACAAATGAGACGCCTACTTTTTCATTCTATTAGACCCAAAATAAAAAAGAAAGAACTGTTGCATAAAGCCAACGCCTAAATGATTCAGCTTCAGGTGAATTCACATTCTACACTAGCATTGCCATTCACCACGAAAACAATCACTTCTTCGATCAGTTTGCAACCCGTTGAAGATCAACCAAATCCCCCAGGCACATGTCTGGTGTAAAATGTTAGTATAGTTCTCAATTTTAAAAAATTAAACAAAGATGCTATCTCAAGATCACTCGGTGAAAATAATGCTTCATCAACCAAACGCTAAAGAAGAAGGAATCCAATGTTACGTCCAACTCTACATTTCTAGAGCCTAGGGGTTAAAAACATTTTTACATTCACAGAAGAACTTGACACAGAATCCAGCAAGGTGTCTACCTTGGATATCTCCTTACATGAACCCGAGGTCAGATATAGAAAACAACTATTGGCTAGACAGGAATGACATTGCTCTTCTAAAATCTGGTGAATTGAGAGCAGAATCAGGGAAGCGTTGTCCAGTCGGTAAAAGTAATCCACCCTCGCAAGGAAGCAAGACTTGTCGTTGGTTACTGACACCTCTGTCAAAATCTTTTGTAGACGAAGCTTCCTTCATATGCTTCACATATTTAAAGAACTCCGCAACTTGGCGTGCATAACTTCACAAAACACATTGTTAAACATAATTAGACCAAGAGCATGCAAAAACCCCAGATATAGTTAGGAAATAAAAATCCCAATCAGTTGGTGAACGATTAATCACCATCTAGAACTAGCAACCAGATGCTTCTAATGTAAACAATATCAAAACTCTCAACTATAAATTTAAATAAGTGCATTAAATTTTTCTTCATTTTGGAAAAACAAAAGAATTTGCCTGCACATGCATGAGTGCAAGGGTGTTGGGCCCAGGTTGGGGGTCTTTTAGGAGAGGGTGGTGAGGGAGGGAAGGGACGGAAGGGGAGTATGCATAAGTTTATGACACACTACTTCTAACTCTCTTGTAAATCAACCTTGAACTAAGTGTCAGCAATATAATTTATGACCAATATAAATGTGTTTGTCTGCATGTCACAGAGTTGAATATTATCTCAATGACATGTAATGATGACTGTGTATGTAAAGCAAGCAACAAATCAGTAGCAAATGGTGTTAATACAAGTGGGAGCTGGTTCACCATAGTTTTCTTTTTTTGTTCAAACAACCACTGAGCTACTGAAGAAAACATATCCATGTGATTAGAAACTTGATAGTTACCAAGACCAAAATTCACTACAAAATGTGATTATTAGTTAAGTAATTGCAGTCTTACTGCTCCTTTGCTTCAATATCTCTCTTCAAATCAATGTTAGCTTCGCAGTCAAGAACCAAAGCAGGAACCTGGTCATAACCAAACAAAATAAGCCAAAATATTTTGGGAACAAGGCAACTCCACAGGATAAAATAAAGTACCTTTTGGATACTTGAATGCATATGATCACCTTCCAGATAAATCAACTTGTCTCTTATATTAGGATAAAAAGAGTTATCTGGGGATAAGGGTGGCTTATGGACAGATAACACCCCATGGTTGCCACTTTGAAAAGGGAAAAGCCAGCTCTCATGCTTCTCATGCAGATCATGAAGATACTCTAGGGAGACTCCACCCTCTTCTGCTCTCTTTCTTAGCTTCATTCTTTGGTGGCAAGTATCAGGGCTTGCTCGAAGATAGATGAAACCATCAGGAATGAGCCCAGGCAAAACCGAGACAACAGGATCAAACCATGAGTCATATATGCTGATCTCCATCTCATTCATCCACTTTGCTTCATGCACAGCTCGTACAAAGACCTTTATTAAGTAAGAATAAGATCAATATGCATCGCACTCAAAACTCTACAATACTTTCCTTCCTCTTTGAAAGGAATCAAACAATTGAGAAAGAAATGCAACGTTTTGAATTGCATGTTCATGATCAATCTTGACCATTTCTGCAAAAAATCATTACAAGTTTGTTTCATCATTTTCACAGAAAAATGTAAAAGACAAATATGACATGGCCATTTGAGAAACTTTAAAACAGTGCACATTATCTTCAATAACAACTGTTACTTTTGCGCTGAATGGGAGGAATTACAAATTTATCAGATGCTTACCATCCTGTCACTGAAAACACTCCTTTCCATCAATCTTAGAGGCTTCATTCCTCCAGATGATTCTCTTTCCTGCATCATCCTCGTGACAAACACATAATTCTGAAAGGTGTATGCATACCTGTGTGGCTCAGCATAGAAAGCATCAAGTATATTGAAGTGGTCAGGTCCAATGTCCTGCCACTTATCAATGGGTTCAGGAACCACCTCAACAAGATCTCTGAGCTCTATTGTATCACTAACTATTCTCTGAAGGAAAGTTGTTTTTCCCACGCTAATGTTTCCCTCAACACAAAATGTGATTTTCTTCTTGCCAGCAGGGTTTACATCGGAGCTTAAATCCTTTAACTCCTCATCCACGCTCTCTTTGATGAAAGTAGTTATGCTCTCGGCATGATTTCTGTGAATTATTCCCACGGAACTCTGTAAATATTCCACCATAGTCTCATTTGACTTCCCAAGAAACTGCATTGTGAGCCAAAGAATCCTTTTGTTAGTATGATGCCAACAAAACCAATTTGCCCAAGGATAGCGTGAAACTTCCTCTGTTCATGTTGAACAAGGGATTGCACTCTTTGGAATACTGGTGATTCCAAACTTAAAATGTGAGAATAATGCCCATGAATTTACAAAAAAACAACTATAAAATATCCAAATAGCAATATCTATCAAATCCATTAACAGAACAAGTCAGCTTCAGGGAGAAACAACTCAAAATTGGATTACATAACCTAGCCCCCATTTCAAACCTCGACATTCTCAACTTAAAGGTCATCATGTATGTCTAACACGATAGGCACGGAACAAGACATAATCACCCATAAACTAAAAACACTAACCAATTAAAACACAAGAAACGCCCCCGCAGTAAAATGCCGTGTCCCTAAGATGATTATATAATGTTAGAATCTTAAAAAGAAAAAAAAAAAGAAAAAATTGATTAACAGACCTTATCCTTGTAAAATTGCTTGAGCTCCGCCATTCCTCGAAACCCTTTCTCCACTAGCTTCCTCAAATTTTTGGGTCCCACCCCTGGAATTGTCAGCAAATCAGCGTTACTAACCATCTCACCAGACCCCTTGTGCCGCCTATTCAACCTCACAGCTTTATCCCCTTTCTCGTCGCCCTTGTCACGATCAGAACTCTTCAGCCCTTCTACCGCCGAGGAAGATGCGGCTGCAGCTGCCAACACGGGCCTATCTGTCCCCGACACTGTACAGTACCAGAAGGGTTTCACAGGGACCCATCTCCTGAACGGAGTCTTCGCCGTTGTAACAACTGCCTTGTTGTCACTTGCGCAGCGACAGGCGCTGTTGGCGCCTGTTGGGGGTACGACACTGGCCCCTTTAGCCCCAGAGGGGACTGCAACGGCAAGAGAGGACCCACCGCCACCCGAAGCGACAGAGAAAGCGGTGGACGCCAGCATTGAGATTGAGGCAAAAGGTTTAGAGGTAAAGGAGGGAAAGCCGTTGGCTTTCGCGGGTCTGTTATTAAATGCTAATAAAGAGAAAAAATTGGGACTAACCGAAGTGCAGAAGGAGGAGCTTGCAGGGGTGCGTAGCAGCTTCTGCATCCTTAACGAGCATGTTTCACTTCTCCCGCTTAATCATAACAATTTTGCTACGACTATAATTATATTGCATGTATGCAGGCAGCCATGGAGGGCGGGCAAAGGGAAAAGGAGAGTGGCGGGGGCGAGCATGGTGAACTAAAAATAGAGAGAGAGGGAGAGAGAGAACGATTGGGAAAAAGAAGGCAGAGCTTTTTGGAAGTTGGACCCCGGCTGGTAGGGTTTTTTCTTTTTTGCCTTTTGGTTTGGTCATATCAATACCGGCTAAGGCTAAAAAGGAGGGAACTTTTGCTTGCTTTTGTTGCTCTATATTTAATCACATTAGTTTATTATTATTAGATGCAGGCAATTTATTTATTTATTAAAAATAATTTTATTTATATTTTATTTTAAAAATAAAAAAATTATGAGTATTTTTTTAAAAATAAATGTTCCCTAAAATAAGTGTAAATTTTAAATTTATTTTTTTACAAATTACTTTTATTTTTTAATTGTGAATATTTGTATAATGCTGATTTGAAATATATATAAACATTTATTAATATAAATTTTAACAATTATAATACATGTTAAAATATAATAGAGTAAATTAAATTTATATTTTAATAATTAAAATATAAAAATTAAATATTATAAATTATAAATTTTGTTAAAAAATAAATATTAAATATTTTAAAAGTTAGAATTGCTTGCAAATTTGATTTCAATCGATGTATGTGATTTTTATTTTATTTTATTTTTTTTGGGTCTTCGCGGCGGAGTAGGTCCTCTCTTTTGGGTTCTGTTGGCGGGTCATTTATAATTATGGGGGCGGGGTACTGGGTTTTGTCTTTTGGGTTGTTCGGTGGTGGAGGACAGTGCCACGCGTTCAGGGGGACATTGGGGGAGAGAGAGAGAGAGAGAGAGACAGGACACCGAAAAGTACTCACGGTCTCGGGGGAACGAAACATTAGACAAAGATTTTTTTATTATTTTATTTTTTTAAAAATCAAACCGACTCCTCCTCCTCCTTCCAGCGTGCGAAGGACTCACAAAAGCGGAAGGGTTACATGTAAGCGTGTGATGGATCATTCCATTAACCAGATATTGTGTCTCAGTTTTAGTTTTTGACACGTCAGCACACGCCTGATGTAAACACGAGGAGTCGTCGGATTTGCTCACCTTTCTCTCTTTTCTTTTCTTTTTTTGACTTTCTTAGTGATTGAAATAATTAAATAGATATTTGTTATTTTTAAAAAATATAATTTACTTATGATTATATATCATATAAATTTATTTTAAATATATTTATTTATTATATAACATAAAATAATTAATAATTTATACTAAACATCCAAAATAAAAATATCTACCTTTTTGTTTATGTTTTTTTAATAAGTACATAGATAGCTTTACGTTAAGAGCAATGCCATATGGGTATTAAAAAAAAAAAACATTGCTATATTGTCCAGTCGATTAAGAGAAATATATATATTAGTAAATCTTTATGTGTATATTTAGATTTTCGTAGTAATTAAAATTTTTTCCTGCGAGTAATTAAATTTCTTATGGAATGTTTGTTTCCCTTTTCGGAATCAAGAGGCCCATTGAACCCCGCGCCGTCAAGCCGTGGCTCTCTCAAATTAAAATGTATATATTTATTTATGAGAATAACTGATATGATTTCCAACAAAAATGTAAAATAAACGCAAGGAGATACATTATATATATATATACACACCAAATTAAAATAACAAAATGTTTCTTGAAGAAAAGACAGTAAATCAAAAGTTGACCGTGCATTTAAAGACCGAAAATTAGAAAATGTCAGCTTTCTCTTGACCAGCACCATTGAAAAACATCATTGCGTTGACTTCAAAAACAATGGTACGAGACACAATCACGGATGGAGGGATGTCGAAGCATACCGCTAACGCATTTCTTGATCCATTCAATGGAGACGACGCCGCAACTTCAATTACCATTCACTGAGATGTTGCTTGGCAGGGTGCCTTATTCTCCCTCCCTGATGGCACCAAAATTCTGCACTGCGGAGCACTTCTTGAAATATTCGTTTGCTCCGAATTATATAATTGCAAGCCTGTGCGGGGAAGCGATTATTTGATTCTGTGTTAAGTATCCCGTGGCGACACGACCAGATGTTGCCTATTTAAGGGAATAAATTGTTGAAATGTGTACATTTATGAGAAAAATGACAAGCAGAGTTAACGTTCGACAATCTTTTCAGGAAGGATGGGTCGAGTTATCATCCTGAATTGTCCTACAATATTATCAGGAAGGATAGATTGAGCTACTCTATTAAACTTACGGATGAGCAAACTTCTTGATATCCCATAATAATAATTTATATCATCTACCAACAGTCACTATAGCCACTAGCCACGGAGCCAGCCCCGCCAAAAGATTAAAAGAGGTTAGGAAAAGGGAAGAAACTGAATGCCAATATGATGTTTCTGAATATTTTTTGGTTCGGTCGCTCGATCTCAAATCAGATTTCATTTAAAGCGACGAAAACAAGCGTCCCATGGGAATAAAGATTAAACAAATATGATCCCATTCTCCTTAATGGTGTCAAGTAGGATTCCAAACTTACCCTTAATCCGCTCATCCTTTCTGGGCTCATAGGCCATTGCATGTACATCAGCCTCCTTTGATCGCTTGGCAATATGCCTTCCACTTACTCTACAGGCATTGTTATCATGAAGTGATGGCAATCCGTGTCGAAATTCCCTGGAATTTGTGGTATCAACTGATATAGCATGGCTCGTTCTTCGGTGCGTCACTTTCGTATGAATAAAAATCTATTTGAAAAGAAAACATTTAGTAAGAAAGGCCTCATAAACACGTCTGTCCTCTCTTCCCATTATTTTCTGTTAGGCTGCTTTGCAAGTTCACCTCGTGATCTCCGGGTCCAAGCAGCTTGAATAAAAAAATTCTGCATGAAAGAAAACACAAAAAGCTTTCACAGAAGCGTTACTGCAAGTAAAATAACTCCACTTTCATGTTCAAGCTATCCATTTCAAACCAAAACAGGAAGATGAAGCCAAGAAGCACAATACGGTGCCTCAATGTCAACACGAGGCAGAAATAAGGTTCACTCTTCCATGAAGTTTCCTACCAAACTTACCAACTATAGATGGCTCGACAAAAAAATGTTTCCCTGGCTTTATGCCCAAGATCCACGCAACCAAAGGTATGAACATTGAGTCCACTCATGAAGAGCATGGATAAAACCAAGGTCAAATTCTAACTCCTAAGCTACCAGAATTCTTTGGTTGCTTGTGAACTGAGCCATTCAATCCTATCTCGTGGCTCGGAGAATCCATTGACAATACCATCAGATCCTGGCCTTGCCTGTAGTAACTACAAGAAGTAAAATGCAAAATTTATTCAATGCCTGCTGATGAACTAAGCCATTCAACCCCTTCTCCAAGCTAAGAGACTACATTGACAACACAATCAGATCCTGACCTTGTCTACAGTAACTGTAAGAAGTAAAATGCAAAATTTGCAGAACATTTTTCCACACTTTAAACCGAATACATAGAAAATAAAAAATCCTTTTATAGCGAACAGAAACCGGATCCCATAAAAGAAATCCTCGAGCTTCAGGTCATGGTGTGGAGATTAAGACTAAAAGGTTTTAAGACTAGATCATGCCAAGCAGCCAAAAAATGAGAACCAGATTTGATAATCACCCTATTTACTAAGTGAGCAGCCTGAAAAAGAAAATTAAGATTCCCAGGATGGGGAATGTACTTATTATATTAAGCAACAACTTCGGACCAACTTCAGATGGCGGAGCAACCTCTGCACTTCATACATTTGCATTCGAGACCAGATATCACAACCAACTTCTGGCAGTTTACCCCCATTAATCTTCAGTGGCCAATGTCAATGTTTCACGTCATTCCAACTTGACTCCTCTGCAATTTTTTTTTTGTTTTTGTTTTTTCCATATAATAGGACTCAAAATGAAAATACCTCAAGTCCTGCTGGGGTCCCTGCATCCCGTTGGCTGCTTGAGCGAGAAAAAGAGACAAAAAACCCTTTTTCCTAGAAAGATATGCATACAAAATAAGTGAGTTTTTGGTTTTGACTCCCTTTGAAGAGAGAAATTTATTACTTGAAGAGAATTAAAAGTTTATAATAAAATTTAAAAATGAAAAATTTTGACGAAAATTCCTCTGTCTTTGTTTTAACACAAATAACAAAGTTACAATAGTGATCAACTTGTCACGCAAGAACACCCAAAAACCTTCCACGAGTCATAAACTCCAGTTTTGTCTTTCGACACGCGTGTTCGCCTGATTTTCTCATCCTTTTACCAAAAACAAACCGTCTCTTTTCCATATCCAAAGCAGCCGTGATTTCAACGGCAAGAGATGGATTTTATAAACTGGATGATGAATTGGGTGGTGCCTCCAGCAGCTTGGTGATCCCGGTCTGTTCATGGCCAGCTTTAACAATACATGCGAGTGGCTGTATAGATCCTTTAATAGTGAGAATATGGATGATAAAGTGGTTGTAATCACTGGAACTTCTTCAGGCACAGGAGAGGTATGCAGCGCTTCCTTGGAATTTCCTTCTCATTATGGGTTCCAATTTCTAGTGTTCGAATGCTCTGACTATGCCCTGCCCACTAAAAATGTGAAAGATTATTCTTGCGAAATTGTCTGCTCAATGGTATGATTGTTGGTTTTGATTGCAGCAAACTGCTTATAAATATGCAAAGAGGGGGGCGAATCTCGTTACTGGTTGCACGAAGAGAACATAGGCTGCGGGAATCAGTCAGAATGCTAGACTTATTGGTTTGAGGCATGTCATGATTGTCGCGGCAGATGTCATGAGGCCATAAACTTCTATGGCAGCGGTACGGCTCACTTATATCATATTCGAGAAAACTCTATAGTGCAGATTTACTAATTCTTGACGATTCTGTCGTATTTGCCACTTTACTTGAGCTATCAAAAATGCCTTTCCTGAGAATACTAAGTTTTGACGTTTCTATATGTTTGTAGTTGGCACATTTTTTGCACTACGCAGTGGATCTTCTGGTCAACACAGAAAGTCTGGGGCATTCATTCGATTTGGAAGAAGTGAAAGACACCTCTGTATTTCCCCATCTGTTGGTAAGGCTCATTGGTTGCATTAATAAGAAGATTGTTTGGAATTTATAGTTATGCTGATCATGTTCAATATGAATGCTGACAAAGAGTACGCAGTTGTTTTGCCAAATGCTGGCTACTAAAACATTGTGGAACTGAACTGTTGGTTTAATTTCAGGACATGAACTTTTGGGGCAATGTATATCCAACTTTTGTTGCTCTTCCGTACCTGCATCAAGGCAACGGACAAGTCATTGTTAATGCAGTAGTTGAGACTTGGTTACCAATGCTGTGAGTGTGCTTTAAGATTAAGCATCCTTTTGTCTTCAAAAGACGTCATTTTCCTTGTGGTCAGCAGTTTTTTTTCTTCAGTTTCAGACTGGACGAAAACATTGATGGTATCAGATAAACTCAATTCAAAACATAAAGGAAAAGAAAATGAGCAAGATTTTTGTTGAGTCCAGTTTCACCCTGATTTGCATGTTCCATTCCCAGAGGGCAATAGAAACGGTAGTTTCAATCTTATACGAATATATCTGATGCTCTTTCTTTGTTTCCAAGCTGAAAAGGCCGCGCTTGTGAACTTTTACGAGACACCGAGATTTGAAGTGGGTGACGAAATTGGAATCACAGTCGCAACACACGGCTGGATTGGAAGTGATATGAATAGAGGCAAATCATGCTAGAGGAGGGTGCAGAAATGCAATGGAAAGAAGAAGCATCTGTTGAATCAAAAAGAAAACTTTTATCATCACAAATAATTTGCTCACACACACACACAAACGCACACAAAGTTGTGACCCCTTGGATTCTCTAGATTCTCGAATAATGCACACGGACGCATCAATTCCTTTCTATTTTGAAGCAACTAGAATCTCCTTGATTTGCAGTGGTAGAGAAATATAAAAACGAAGAGAATTTTAGAGTAATGGAGAAAAAGAGAGAGTAAGTCGGTCATACTTGACACCATCAACTATGCGCATTGATTGGTCTCAACATGCTCTGGTAGAGAAATTAAAGGATCAGCATCATACATTTATTAAATCGGTTTTCTTCACAATTAACAATAATCTGCAGTTGTGAGGATTTCTTGATAATACCATGCTAGCTAATATCTATTTCGTTCGAAGAGAGCCTTCTTTGATGTGACGCAGTTCATAAAGATTCTCAATTTTAGTACTCATATTTCTTGGCCTTGTTAGCTATATGTGGCAGAGATAGAAGAGGCTTATCTCTAAAGTATTCAATTTGCTTTTGCTCCTTGGAGAAGGCAACAAAGAGGGTCATTCAATCGACATCTACAATCTTTTGGGCATCGATAAAATCTCATTCCCTTCAAAGAATAATCTTTATACAGCTGAAATGTGCACACCCACTCAATCCATTCCTGAGGGTTACATATATATATATATATATTTCCATATTTGTTGCAGGTGAATGTAACTGGTGGTCCGGCGGAGGACTACGCGAGGATGATCGTAGCGGGGGCTTACGGAAGAGATCAGTATGCGAAGTAACCAAGCTGGTATGACATATTTCGTCTTTACAGATACTTTGCACTCAGTGTCCTCAGCTGGAAGTTCCGCCTCCCGTCTTCAACGCACGGTGCAAGAAGAAGTAGTTCTCCGGCGTCGGGCCCTTGGAGGCCTCTCTAGGAGGGGACTCCTCTTATTTCTCGGCGAATTCTTGCTGTTCCCATTACCATGCCCCAACTCAGCTCTCAGCAGATTCGAAAACTGGAATGACAGGCCTTAGCTTCTGGCAAAGTGATCATGGTGTGAACATCTGAATTCTAGAAGAGGTTTACTGTTTCATATAACTATACTTGTTAATGTGAATCTGTGTTTGACCACCACGGATTTTTTACAATAATGTTGACAATTAAGTTGGTTTTGCTTTGCAATTTTATATCATTGAAAAATTAAAACATTACCTGTGATATTGTCTTTTCCAGTTTGAATATATAAGATACATACAGACAATAATAATAATAATAAAAAGATAAGATTCCAACACTTGCTTTGACATAAAATCCATCGATTAGTTGTCTGAAGGAATTAATCACGTGTGATGTTGTTCCGAAATTCGCACAGCCGGCGTTTTGACTAAACGGTCTATGCCAAGCATGACGTACCAATTGACGACGAGTCGGCTTATGTCGGCACTCCGAGAAAGTAAGGTCAAAAAAAATAGAGCGGCCCGGTGGGGTGGAGTGGGATGGGGAAGTCAAAAAAAAGAAATGGCCAATTCAACGGACGGCTGCCCGTGTGAATCTGATATTTGTGCATTTACTGTCAATTTCAAATGAAAAAAAGGAATTTTGACTGTTTTCGACTAAAAGAATTCTAGTACATGATATTGTAATTTAAAATTATGGAATTTTATAGAGAATAAAATTTAAAATTTTTGGCACAATGATCGAAACTTTCTGATATATCTGCAATTTATTGTGAATTTTCAGTAAATAAAATAAAATTTGATGGTATTTCAACATAAGTTATGCTGATACATTAAATTATAATTTAAATTTTCAATATTATTAGGTGACAAAATTTGAAAACTTTTGGGCGAAGAATCCCATTTTTCTCATATTTGTACAATTAATTATAAACCTTTAATTGTAAAATTAATTTCCAAACTCTTTTTTTATTTTTTGAATTTTTGACTTCTAATGGAAATAGAAAACATCGTCGGGCTGAGAACCCCTTCGAAGGATTTTGTATAAACGTGTTGGACTAAATCAAAAATTTGGGATCTGATGACAATTAAAACCAACTTCAAACTTTTGGGGGCCAAATTGTCAATTTTTGCCTATTCAACAACCGTTCATTCCCTCGGAACTGAAATGGCCGTATCTCCGCATAGCCGAAAACGGCAAGAAACCAGCACAGAGTCCTTGCCTTAGAGACTAGTGGACAACAAGAAACAAACAGATCGGCGTAACTGATGATCGAACCCAGAAAGCATTGCTCTTCCTGTCAGCGAGAGGAAATGTCCTCTGGTCTCTGTTTGAAGAAGATGAACATTTGTAAAATGGAAAACTTGAAGCTTTTATTTTGGTTGAAAAAGAGGCTGTTGCCAGGGGATCCCTAGCAGTTGTTTCTGGGGATTTAACAGATTCAGACCGCAGAATTGTTGACTTCAAATGAGGTTAAAGTTACTGGGACTCCTTAAAAAGAAGCGTTAAGTCCGTGATTATAATTAATTTATAATTAAATATAAAAATACATTTGTAATTACTTAAGTATAAAAATAATATTATATTAAAAATATTTTATTTAAAAATTAAATCATTAATTAAAATTTATTATTATAAATCATATATTATACGTTAATAATTTAAAAGCTCGTTTCTAGGGACCCAACACAAGGACCAACACCGTTGAAAAAGCCAGGGCTACACCTTGAGGGATTGTGGGCTAAAAGAAATAATCTTCAACAGAGATGCTTAAACTCTGCCCTTCTCCGGACTCTTTTCTTTCCCCATCTCTACTTGGACCCACGCCATCTTCCCGAAATCCTATTTCCTTCCCTCCTATCGCACCACTTTCGGTGGCCCTCACGTCCTGAGCTTGCGAGCTGCTCCTGCTTAGAATCATCTGCGCATCGACTGCCATGCCCGCATCCGAGGCTACTCTTTGTATGGACTTGGGTGACATGTCGGATTGTGCACTTGCAGGCAACATCAGAGGAAAATTCAGGCTGTCCACTGATGCGGGTCCACGCAAACAATAAGAGGCTACATCATGGGATACTGCAGCAGCCTCGGGCGTGTTGTAAGATCCTAACCAGAGTCGTTCCCTTGTTCCGGGAACCCTGATTTCAGACACCCATTTGCCCCATTTCCGACAACGAACTCCCTTGTACTTGTTTTGACATGATATTTCATCGCTTCCCTGTACTGAATTGGAGCTGAGCATTCTTGCGACTTATGCGAACGGGAAAAAGAATGAGACTCTTTTTTGGGTTTTTGGCTGGTGCCCCTCGTGAACTTTGGTAGAAATAAAGGGGTGCTTATATAGGTTGAGGAATGACAGGAAGTCAGAGAGGTACAATATTGTTGATATGGTCAACCTTGAGGCTCGCAACTTGACGATATGTGTCGGAACAGAAGTTTATCGAACCCAAATAATATCGTCGTTGGCTTACGTGTCCTAATTACTGCTCGTGATCTAAAAAAATAAAAAAAAAATAATTTGAGCGCTTATATTAAATGGCTTGAGTCCGAAAGTTGGCAGAAGTCAAAATTTTCAAAGGTAAAGCGTAAGAAGAGGGATCCTTTTAAATTTTTAATTACAAGAAACATTCAATCAGATAATTGGTCGGTGCTTTGATGGCAAATTCAAGTTGGGGCGGCAGACGATTGGGGACACTTTTTGATCCATTTGGAAAGGGAGGACTTTGGACTGACATGACGTCATGAAAGAAGAAGACTGACTCCAATAGGGGACTTTGTTTTTGGACCATTAGATACACAAGTTGAGCACAGCGGGTGCATTTAGGACGGTTGGATGCAGGGTCATTACTTCATGCATGACGTCAGCCTTTATGTCGGCCACTACCCAACAGGAGGTAGATTTGAAACAAAGATAATTAATAAATAATCTGGTGGTCGGACGGACCACAGAGATAATCCAAGCCATTTCTTTTCTGTGGTTAAATCCGATGAAAAGAAAAGAAAAGGTAAATAAAATATTAATATTGTTTCATAAATTACTTGACCACTTGTACTAATTCAGTTGGCCAGCAAATTTTTGGATTAGGAGGAAATTGGGGGATCAAATCCATTATCTCCTCTAAATTGACACAGTAATTACAAATAAAATTAGAATCTTTTTTTTTTTCCTACTGCGAAAGGAGATTTTTAATTTTAAAAATACTTTTTCAACACCCTATAGAATGAGCCAGGACTGCCCTTTTATTTAAAACGTTCTCGAAGGGCAGCTATCAAATTTGCAGACTCGTATGCATATTAAACCCCGATGAAAGCGACGGAGGAGAACGGTTAACAGATTAACACCTTCAATTTCTACTTATAATTAAATTAATCTTGTTGGAGGTTCCTTTTGTTAACATTAATTGTCGTATGACATCATGTATTCTTATTCTTTTCTCGTTGATGGTTCATTCGCCATGGCTTCTCTAACTTACTAAAATGATAAGCAAGCTGAACCGCAGACTCGTATAAAATGAACATTCGGCTCCACCATTGACTAGAGTCCTTAGGGCCGCCCCGTCCCTTGTCTTGCTTTTAACTTGGCAGTTTTTCGGTCGTGCAATCGATGAGAATTAACCGCTGGTGTGAAAACCCCTTATTCTGTTTAAGTTTGGGTGAGCAGATGTCCAAAACTGAGTCCATTACATTTTGCAACGAAAGAAACCGACAAAAAGAATAAGAAGAAGAAAGAAAAAAAATCATGGTAAACAAATGATACAGACCGGGCATACCATACAACAAATGCGTTTAAATTTTTAACCATTATGTTCATACCGCCGCGAGATGAACATATTCAGGCTTTGAGTCCCTCGAATGAAGGTGAAAGAATTCTGAAGAGCCCGTCTGGGTTATCGGTGTGTACCTGTCAGCATATGATAACAATATGAAATCTCCTGGAAAGAACAGCTGATGTAATACTAATAATGACACCCTACGCAAAGGTGGGATACACCTCTTATGAGGCTCTCAATATCAGTGCACAAGTGGACTTAATCTTATGTCATTATTAGATGGCCCTTGAATGGACTCAATGCCATCACAACCAAAGGCAAAAATGGAATGGTCTCGTACTAAAAATAAAAAAATAAAAAACATGCGTGAGTTTTACATTCCATCTTTTCAGGACAGGCTTAATACAAGCCGGAGCCAATCTTACAAATTAAAATATCAAGCTTAAAATTTGAAAGAAGGCAGACCAAAGGGGAGTATATGTGAAACAAAATATTGTAGGTTAAATGGGATTAGTGTGTGCCTCGGTGGAACTATAAAATATTAAGAGCACAGACGGAGCATACCCAGTGACCAGCATCTTCCAGGACATGCATTTCAACTCCACCTCCCTCCTCAGCAGCTAGATCTTCTGCTGCATGGATTCTTTGGAGATCTTCAAGGGCCCATCGGTGCAAGCTCCTTTCTGCCTTTAAAAAGTTAACATGCACACCTTGAGGCAAATTTTCAACGAATTTCCTATAGTATAATGCACATTTCAGCTCAAGTTCACACAACCAAAAGAATATTCACTGTCATGATCAACTCCACAACCAGGATCAATTACCATAAATTTGTTTCTTCATATGATCGGTACATTTCAGCAATTCCATCGAGGTTGAACACCCATGAGAACCTTGATAATGGTGAACCAAGAGGGTCATTTGGTCGCAGATTAGTTACCACCCACTGGATGCAAAAGTTTTCAAGTCAGTGCCTTTAAAGGCATCATATTTGTTGATAAGTGATACAAAATTTTGGCATAGATAAAGAGAGCAATAGCTAAAGAGAAATCAAACAGGCAAAGCATCAGTTTATAAGTCAGCAGAAAGACTAATCAATCAAATTCAAATACCATCATGCACTCAAGATTAAACCAAAATCCAAGAGTCAGCAGTTGATGCTGCTGTAGAGCTGTACAAGATCTTAATGTAATCTGACACCCTCTGACAATAAAAAAGTGCACATTAATCAGTTGATCTCTCCCCATGACTCCTAAGGAGCACAGATCAAGAGAGTGATGAAATGAGAAGAGTGAAAAAGTTTAGCCTTCCTGGGGAGGTCACAGCATTCATATAACAGGGGATGAAGAGGCAGGAGTGTTTATGATTTTGGCTGTGTGGAACCCATCAACTACTAGCTAGAACAAGCTCATAGCTGTCAACACCAACAGCCAGCACAACAAGCATGTCTTGTTTCAACTATGCCTACAATTTACCTTAAGTTTCAGTCAAAACCTTGTTTGTAGCAAGAATATTGTTAGACTCAAAAGTCCTTTAAGTTTTAACTTTACTCATACTTGAACATTTTGCAATTTACTAGTCTCATCATTCAATGTGATCCAGTTCCATCTCACTTTCATATAAGATTATTATTGCCATTTGCATACAGTTAAATAGCCATCCTCTTCACAAATTCAATCCCTGGAACAACAGTGATCATTGTGCTGAAATAATATCATGCACTTTCATTTCACCTTATCCATTAAATAGATAACTAGCCTATTTGAACTCCATTCATGTCAGATAAGATGCTCTGGCACACCTGTGGTTTAGCTAAATCTAGAGACTGCTGATAATGTGAAAGATAATTTATCTAGGATAGCAAACTGCCTTTCTCATGTTAAAGCTAAATGACATTGAACAACATGCCAAATCCCCAGAATGCAACTAAATTATTAGCATATAAGTATAAAACAAAAACACAAGGGCTTTGAAACATGCCTGTGCAACATCCTTGGAAAACCCTTCTTGAAGAAGAGCTTTCACAACTTCTTGCTTTGACGAGACCTTCCTTGAAGAAAGATACTATAGTACTAAGAATCAGGCCAGAAATGAAAAATAATGACCAAAAAAATCAAATTTAAAAATTGATAAAAAAGAACATCTATAAATTTGTTTGAATCAAATCGCTAGACTTAAATGGGTGTTACAATAACAACTTTGGCTTGCTCGGCACTTAATAATCAATCTCTTCTTGTCCAGCTCAACTTGTTTTCTATATCACTCTAAGAAAGTTACAGTCCCAACAACGACAATATCATGAGAAAGCTACAAGTTCCAAGAGAAATCATGGTTACATATTGGAGCCTTGTTTTACTTGGTTAGATCTGACCAAGCTAGAAAACAGAATTAAAAGTAAAAATTAGGATAAAATTTCACCCATTCTGCTGCAGCAGATGCTATCATAATCTAGTCAGTTACATGTATGAAAGAGCAGTGACCCATGTGAGGACAACAGGAAGTAAGACAGAGAGCTTTCCGATCATGGTTGGTCTGCTAAAGTAATGAAATCAAATTAAACTAGTTGATCCCCTTTAGGTAAAAACCTTTTACATTGCTCAATCTATCCTATCAAATGCTGCTTAACATGCTTTATTGGAAAATGATAGACATTAACTGTTATGTTAGCACACACCAGCCTACCAATAAACCAAAGGAGGACTTTGTACAAGCCAGATCTTACCTCCTCTGGCAATTTCCTTAAAATATGTATTAGTTCTGCTGGATGGTCCTCTCCATCTCCACCAGCTCTAACTTTTCCTGGTGTAGCATCAAGTACCCATGCCTGTAGCAAGGAGTGTGATGTAGGAACAAATACAAAAGATAGAGGAAAAAGGGGAAGTAAGGAGGAAAGGTAAAAATCTCAGAGGAAAACTCAGGGAAAGCAGGAGGAAGGAAGAAAGAAAAAGGGGGAGAACTCATACGAACAAAGAGGAAAGGAATATGATAGTAGACAGTCAAAACCAATCCAACAGATAACTAGTCTGCCAAATAAGCAAAAGGCCTATTTATTGGCAGACATAACTTAAACTAAAAGCCTCAAATAAAATAAGCATCCCTAAGAGTACAATAAACAACTACTAAGCAAAATCACTAAACAACATAAAATCCAAAAGCTCATAAACTTGACTTTTTGTTTGAATTCCCAAAACCCTCAGACATTGGAATGAACTAACATCCGGACATCGGATGTAATAAACTAGTTCCAAATTACTAAAAATATTAAAAATATTGAGCAGATAAGAGCCATACTCTGACAGGTCGTGCAAGAGGCTTTGCAGCTTGTTCTACCATGCTCAGGACAACTGCATGTGTAATTAGGGAGCACTGTAAGCACTTGAGTCATCTGAAATACATGTAAATTGTCACATAATATCCTCCAGTATCTAGGAATATTGCATTCAAAGCAACAAGTTACCTTTTCCTCCAAAACTGTGACCAATTAAAACTCTAGGTGTTATTCTAAGTTGTGCTACCTGTTCCAGCCAAAAGTAGAAAGAAAAAAAAATAAAAAGCATAAGATGAAGATATAAGAAAAAAGGACTATTCATCAAAGCTTAATGGAGAGTAGTCACTAGTTCTGAAATACACAATCCTGGTTAGGAATATTTTAGTTTTCCAAGTATAGTTATTAAGGATGTATTTATCTCAGAGTTCTAGTCCTGCATGAGAAGTATCACACTCATACATGAAGCTGATAGTCATTGCCTAAAAAGTACGCACTAGCTTTAAAACATCAAAAGCAGTTGAGGTAACTGTGTGGGGCCCTATCTTCTCGATTGTAGCTGAATCTCCATGGCATCGCAAGTCTACCAAAAGAAACTGCAGCCATACAGAATTCAACAACAGTTAATATTCTTGTGGATGCACCAAACAATATTAGAAATATTCTCAACACTGCAACTAGATGAAGGAGAAAGAAAGTTAAAAAGGAGGTGTAGGAAGACAGCTAGTTATGTCAACACAAATAGCTTGACAAAGCATTTCAATTTTCTATCAGAAAACACACAAATGCAAGAAATTCATTAAACAGTACCTGCCACATTGGAAATTCCTTAGCTAGTCTCCTAGCAAAAGAGCCTGCAATATTCCAAAAACTATTAACTGAAACCAACACCAGTTCCTCTCTGCCTTGCAAAAGTTTAAGGCAACAGATATTGACAGAACATAGCAGACATAGCCCAGTCAGAGCATGCAGCTGAAGAAACAAGACATTCACTCAAATAAAACAAAGAGCAGAAAAAAAAAAATTGTCGAGGACATGTAAAATAACATCAACATTATAAGCTTCAGTTCAATGTTTCCTAAAATTCAACAGTTAGGATGATCACTGGGTTGATTGGCTTAGAATGGGTCCAGTCTATGGCTGATATGGACATTAAGAATATATCCCCCCAAAAGCTGGGCAACTATGAAAAAGAGACATAAGAACCCATTAATCAAAGCCCCTAATCCATGATCTAGGATTTATTGCTTTCACAATTAAGTGGATCAGAAGTCTTCTATGAATTTCAAGGGCTAGAGTGGATAATATAACATCAACAGACCCCTTTTTCCTCCCCCATCTATGGCGAAGACAACATTTGGTTAAGGCCTATAACATCAGCACTTACAAACAGCTCAAATTCAGATAAAAACAATGGAACTTGAGAACAAAATAATCACTTATGTGTCTAGCAAAGGACAAGTAGAAAATGTATATAGCATGATAGCATCAGTGCACAATATTCATAACCACAATACAATCAGGGAGTTGACATAAAAACACTGAAAGTGTAACTAAAATTATGTTTCTGGTAAAATCAGAAAACTATGATAAGAGTGCCTACACCAGTTTTTCCGGCAACCAAGAATGCCGTGCAGAAGGACAGCCGTTGGGGGATCTGGCACCGACTTGTCCATTGCAGAAGCCCAATTTACCTGTGCACCAAATAGTTTTGCATAAGACAAATTCTCCCCTTAAGAGCACTCTGCGTTCAGTCCCAGAAAGTTGATAGCTATTCTTAAAAGAATAATGCAACTGTTGCGAGAAGTTGGAGTCATTGCACTTTGCCCAAGGCAATGAAACCTTGAATAAATTTTGCCAATGCTAGAGAGTTGGGTTATGGAAAGCACAGAATAGTGGAACACATTAAACTTACAAGAGATCCTTGAACAAGTTCATAAGCCTGCAGAGAAGAACTACAAAGTTAGAATTTAAGAAATCAGAGTTCCAAGCCGTATCGAAAGATATGTGTGGCGTGTAAAACAGCATGATTGTGCAGGTATTGCCACAAGAAAATTTCCTTACCAAGGAACGGGACCGTTCCGCCACTGCTCTGCCATAAGCTGGCTTCTCATCTACCAATGCCATACGTATCCTTTGATCTTTAGTTGCTCTGCTGGCGGGACAAAAGGCTAACCGAGAGATTCGCAACGCATTACTCTACAATCAGGTTTAATAACAAGTCTTTGATTAAAAAAAAAAAACAAACAAAAAAAAATGCTTATGCGAACAGAAAATTTACCTGAGACGGCATCAAAATCCTGGAATTGGAACCAAAACTCAGCTTGCTTTCGGAGTTCTGGACAGCTATTTCGACGCGCAATTGACCGCAGAGCGCGGGGGTCAAATTCGAGATCACAGACATTTTTATTCGAGTCTCAAGCAAACCAAAAATCCTTCGGATCCTCACTTCTGTTCTGTCCTGTCTCCGGCGAATCGGTTCTTTCACGATTCAGATTGAAAGAATGCACAAACCCAAAAAGAAAAGAAAGAAGCCAGAAAGCCAAATAAATAAATAAAAGTACGAGGTGGAATGTGGGGAAATTGGAGGTTTCTTTTTCTTAATTATGTTTTTTGGATTTTAGAAGACTGGAAATAGTGCCGTGTAATACTTACAAACACGCAGTCGGCAACGTTAGGACGACCAAAAGAACGTTTTAAGGGCAGATGGTCGGAAGCGGAGACTTCGAAGCCGGACATTTATGCGATGTGTCGGCCTCTCGTTATATTAATGGTCGTCCTCGCAGTTGAACGCCATGCGACATCGACTTAAGTTGCCACTAGACCCCGTTTCAACTTTGAAGAAATTTTCCTTTTTTTTTTTTTTTTCCGGGCTTCAATCAAACCCGCCAGCCCAACTGGGTCTAAATGGCTCATACCCAAAAATCCATTCGTTTCATTTGCACAGCCCAACTCATGCGCCTGCGCCCCGGAATTAATATTTTCCCAAGTGCACAGCGGCACATTTTATTTATTCATTAGAGAAAAGAAAGAAAAAACCGTAAATGTTGTATTTTTGTTCTTTTATTTTAAGTTATATATTATGGGCTTTATTACATGAGCTGTGTTCTTACTTGAAGCCTTTAATCACGA
This sequence comes from Ceriops zippeliana, assembly GCA_037897445.1. Lineage (NCBI taxonomy): Eukaryota > Viridiplantae > Streptophyta > Magnoliopsida > Malpighiales > Rhizophoraceae > Ceriops > Ceriops zippeliana. Next base: position 1,284,182 of record JBAPLH010000217.1, read on the forward strand.
GAGTTCCTATAAATTTTGGTTTGAACTAGACCCTATTGTTATATTTACTAAAAAGACAATTCTAAGTTTCGATTTTGGCAAAGAACTCAGCAAACATGAAATTAGCCATTAATAATTAGGGTCAAAACCAGTCGGGATCCTAAATTCACTCTCGCTGTATTATCTTATATATATATATATAATTTCTCTTGGACAAGTGTCTTTCCGACCGACCAACCAAGGCCATAGACCATATCCCTTGGTCACCAGCGCAAACAGAACAGTGCAAACATCTTACCTCTCCATAATCCGATGATGTTGATATTAATATTATTTACCCTTTTACTCGAAGTACCTCCACATGCTCCTTGTTAACAATCTAATGGAGCAATGCAAGTAAGTTTTCTGATTCATGATGAACCATTGATTTGAGCTTTTGGTGTCATTTTTCGTTTTTCTATTTTGCTACTTTGGTGGGCTTATATCGGCTGCTTTCCGTAGTTTAGAAAAAAAAAAACAAAAACAAAAATTTCTTTTTGACTGGAAAGAACCCCAATTGTTGCCAAGGTTATAGTTTGAAGGTGATAAATGATTTTTTTAAAATAAAATAAAAAAATTTTAAATTTAATTAAACATAGGATCCATATCCTGGGCACTGACTCGGACCTTATCGTAAATGAAGTCTATGGGGCTCATATTGCTCCTGAAAAATATCTATTGGGATATTTTTTCTCTTTATGTCAGCTGACGTTGCGCCACTTCTGTCACGCTTTGCTCTCCAGCCAACTTTGAGCTCCAACGAAAGAGCTAACTGAAGCTACGGGGTTTCTAGAGCGATGGGTGTGGCTTCAACCATCTGTTTTACATTCCCATATACTGCCACCACCGTCACAAGGTCTGTTCTCCGCCGCCAACTTCACTCCCTGTTACCGCCCTCCTCATTTCATGATTATTCTTCTGTAAGTTCAATGCTTTTCTTTTATAATGTCTTTTTCATGACTAATATCTCCATGTTTGAGGCATAAATCTGACCACCATAGTTGAATAGGCTCTAGAAAAATATTGATGTTTTTGTTACGAAATTGCCGTGCTTGGTTCAACATTCATGGCCGAATGTCTCTAACTTCATTAATTAGGAAACTACTAATGCAAAACTTTTGCTTAAAATACTGCTACAAGTTCGCAGCTTTTCAATAACCTGTCTATGTCTCGCTGAAAGTGCAAATTCTGACTGCAAAGCTTCAGTTGATGTTCAGAGCAAATGGGGTTCAAATCCTCGAAGATCATTAGTAAAGATTACTGCCCGCAGAGTTTCTTGCAGTCTGTTGGAAGTGAAAGATGACCTGAATGACGATGAGTCATGCGAGTTAGTCAGTGGAGTAGAAGTTTCATCAGGGGAGGGTGATGATAGCATCAGGGCTTACTTGTTCAAGGCAGTGAAAAATAATAATGGAACTGGAATCTTACTGTTGTCTGATATTTACGGGTTTGAAGATTCTTCTACGAGGGACTTTGCCTATCGCATTGCCTGTAATGGCTTCAAGTATGATTGCTTATCCTTCAATTAACGTAGGCAATTATGCCTAGTCAGAGTATCCTTATAATTAGGTGTACCTTTCAAAATTCTTGTGGATAACCTTGCTCATGTTTTGCCTCTTCTTAGCGTAATCTTTGTGTCTCCTACCACATATTTTGATCCATTTCTCTGCACTTGCTGCAGTGTTTTGGTTCCGGACTTATTTCGCGGGACCCATGGACAAGGGACTGCCCAATGACTATCTTTGATGAATGGATGGCAAAACATGAACCCAGGAGGATTGCAAAGGACATTGACACATCAGTAGGATGGATGGCTGATGAATTCATGGCCGCGGGCATCTCAAAGAAGCTTGGCATAATTGGGTTTTGTTTTGGGGGAGGCAGAGTGATTGAAGTGCTATCTAGAGATCAGGGAGCTCATTTTGGCGTTGGAGTCTCTTTTTATGGCACAAAAATGGATCCATCGATAGCATCCAATGTGAAAGTTCCTGTACTGCTTATTTCAGGGGACAGCGATCCACTTTGTGAGGTTAGGGTGTTGCATGAAATTGAGAAGAGCATTGGTAATGGGACAAAGGTTGTGATTTTCAAGGGAAGAGGTCATGACTTTGTCCATGGACCCATCTCTCCCGAGGAAGATACAGATGCAGAACGGGCCTTTCAATCACAAGAAGTTGGCTGTATGATGTTCTGGATTGAAAAAACCGAATGCAAGGTCACCCAATTTCATGCATTTCCCTTGTAGGCACCAAGTCTGGTGGAGCTCACCGGTCGGTAACTGCTGGTGGTAAAGCCACTGGGGGGCGAAATTGCGGGGTACTAGGAGGATCTTCTATCATCTGATGCTTGATGTCAGCAAAAATCAGTCGTGTTATCTAAATACAACAATTTTGTGTCATGTAATTTAAACTAGGCCAAAACCTATCCCTCACGTGTCTAATATGTGAGATTTAGTATTTGTATATCTTTCGTGTAAGCTGGAACTGCTTTGCTTAAAGTTTGACGGACCACCTAAGGCGTAGTACAGTTTGAACCTTTAGTCTCTAGAATTTCAAGTTCAAATATTGATTAAGTGCTTGTTGATTATGGCGTTAATGGTTACCAATTTTAGTAGTCAGAAGTTCCGTTTTGCTACAAATTGTAACCTTTTTGCCCTTACCTTGTCAAAAACCCACCCGCAAGGTTGCTCACGTTTGGTGCAGAACAGAGAAATTTGCCATCTGAAGCCCTTTTGGCCGTACAACTTCGAACCACAATTTCTTCCTAAATAGTTTTGACTTGACAGAGATACCATCCAGCACCCTCTTCTGCAACTCCTTTCTCAATTTCTAAAATTTGGGAAACATGCATCAGGTTAATGGATGTCATGTTTGGCTATCAACTGGAGTTTTCCATATTTTCAAGCATATAGCTATAGCTACTAGAACGGACAAAATGAACACCATCAATTGTCCTGTCATATTTGGGATCGCCTTGTCCCCTTGCCAGTATCACCAGGTACAAACATCGTAACATAACAAATTCTGGAATTTACTAACAAATTCTAGATATCAGGCAAACTGGTGGTCATCAAAATCCCAATGGCTGAAAGTTCAATCTGAAGGTCCAAATGACCACCCAACTCACCAAAATACAAACTCACCGTGTACCAGGAATTCCTACCTCACAAAGTACATAAGATTGTTGATAGATAGAAACCCTATGAATGCCAAATGGAAGCAATTATTCATTTCTTTCATTTTCTCTGCCACTACAACTTTCCCTTGATGCAATTACAAAACATTATTAAAATGCCTGGGAGATTCACCGTACACAGGGTTAACAATTAATCCATCAAGCAACATTTCAGACTACTTATCAGAATGCAATCTTTGGGAAAATGGTCCACAAGAATCTCTTGAAAATTTCAATTTGCAACTGAATCAACTTGAGAGCACCTTCAAATATCAGTTCAGTCCTGACCATCCTGGGGAAAAAAAATGCAGAGGAATATATGATCTTGGCATAGGTTCTTATGAAAACCAGATTCCTGTGGAAAATATGATATATTTTCATCGTGAACACAGTTATAGCATTAAATAAATAGTAAATTGTAAGCAACAATGCACTGATACACTGACACAGTGAAATTAGGACCAGTTAGGAATTACTGTCAATAATTTGAACACGCTTTGATTCTTTGCCATTATCAATCTGCATACCATTGAAGATTGCAAAAACCAGTACATATCCACCAAGACACTCTCATAGCTTATACTTTCCTTTGTAACTCTTTTAGTTTTAGAAAGCCAATTTTTGTGGGGGTAGAGGGAAAAACTTCCAGTGAATGACATATTGTGGCCCTCTCTAGCCAGTCAAAGTCCAAAGAAAACCCTAGAAGCAGCCCACAGTTGATAAAGTTCTGAACATGTCAAAAAGAAACAGCAAATGAGAAACATGCTCACAAAAAAATAAAAAAAAGGAAGTGTAATCAATAATAACATTAAACATATCTCTAATGCAGATCTATAATCAACAAAGGAAAGGCACCCTCAAGTTTATTTGTGAAGCACCATGAAAAATTTGAATCTCTAATTTTCTTCCCACAGAGAGGCAAAAAGATATAAGATGTTCAAATTGAACTGTTCAACACACATTTCTAAAAAGAGGAAAAAAGGAATTTCCTCTCAATACAATAAATACCCAAGGAAACATTTATATATCATATTCAAAGGCAAGATGGGAGTGAAATTCTGTGATTCAAAATTATTCAAAGAAGTAAAACAGATTCACTGAAACGATAACATGTAAGAGGGGTGATATTTTTCAGATTTGTTTCTAAGGCTTTGTCTATCATGGGTTGGCTAGCCTTAGACCACAAAGATGTTTAGTGTCAATCCAAGGCATCTGGGATAAAATACCCAGTTGGCCAGTCACACACATGAAACTGTGCCCTAAGGACTAGCATCCCTATTAGAATCAGTGGCCAAACAGGCCTCGGGTGGATGTAAACGAAAAAAAGGTACAGTTATCTCCCATGGCACCAAGAAGTATTAAGTTAGAAAAACAGAAATTTTGTTTCACCACATCCAGCCAGGTGCAACATTCCATGAAGAATTGGATTACCTTGATTACAATTTAAGTACATATTAAAACAAATATTACAAAAAAGCACATTGAATGAAGTTAAAGTAATGAGTTAAATATATCAAGAACATCAAACTTGAAAATGAGAAATACAAAAATCCAATCATGGATTAAAATTCTATGAAAATCTCATAAGATATTCCTTCCACACACGATTTCTCCTTGAAATTATACACAGAACAATACTGATTATTGCCGCTAGAAAAGGTATGACACAAAAAATTATTACAAATAAGCTAGGTATGAACAGAAGAGACCATTACGGAAAACATGTTCAAAGACAGAGCAGTTTCAGACAAATTCATTCTACCTGAGGCGGGGGAGTATTTGAAACCTTTGAAGGGGACAACTTTGTAGGAGATCCATCAAAAATTTGGGAGCATTCCGTGTACGCAGATCCAACACCCACTCCAGCTGCAAAAGCTATAGATGCCCAGCGAGTCGCGGGACTCCCTAGTTTGTTAAAAATAAAAAAACGTACATCAGCCATTTAGATATTATCAATGGACACAAATCACCCAGTTAGAAGTTAATGAAACAAAGGCAACTGAGTTTACATTTTTAAAAATCAAACATTTTTACAAAGGAATTGACAATTTTAAGGTTGGATTGTGAATTTGGAAAATTCAATCATTTCACCATCCAGATATGGCCCCTTAACATCAATTGCATTTGCAAGCACAGCTCTTACTACTTATTTTATTATTTTATTTTTTTTTGTGATTATCAAATTAGCATAGCACTAAAACTCTAGGCCAGACTACGATTATAATAATATTATTATACGATATAAATCAATTTCCAGGCAACCAAAAAACAAGAAGAGGTGGCTAAGGAAATTTAAAGCACTGGGGATGAGAGAACTGTGAGAGACAGAGAGAGAGAGAGAAACTGACTGAATAAAAGGAGACCGCCGAATGCCCCAGCCAAGGAGGAGTAGACGAAGCGACGGAGCGTCAGATCGAGACAAGCGTCCCATTTGGCGTTCACGTCGATGGTCTCCACCATTTGATTTGCTTCTTTCTTCGGTTTATGCTTCTGTTTTTTCGTTGCACTGATGATGTCTGGTTTAGAGAGCCTCCAGGGTTTTCACTTCTCAGTATTATTTTTCTGTTTATTCCTTCCTTCCTTCCTTCTAACCCCTTCTAACCCCCGTTCTAAGACCCGCTTTTAAATTTTAGATTAAAATAATAATAATAATAATAAATTACATGGATCAAGTAGCCCAATGGGCCCAGGAAGCCCATTATTATGGGCTGGTTTACATCTTTTGAAAGTAAGATCAAAAAGCAATTCTCCTTGCTCCTGCGTCTCTCTCCTTTGATTTTTATTTTTTTTTTTATAATTAATCTTTTGAAAAAGGATGCCTCCTCCGAAAAGAAAAAGTTCATTGTCACACTGAAGTTATAAAATTAAATTTTTAATTTTTAATTTAATTCACTTTTAAAAATAATTAAATTAATTATAAGATAAAGAAAATTTAAGTGAATTTTAATTAAAATAGAAAATATATAATTGAAAAAAAGAGCCGAAATTTGCCATCTGCCTCAGGGTAGTATTTTCAACGTGTACTGTGTTGTATCCTGAACTCGACATTAAAAGCAGCAAGACGGGGTGCCCCACGCTCTAGCATGTTCCTCCCTCAGTTCTAACTCATTTCTCTCACTTGCTTTTCAATCTCCCACTCTCTCTCTCTATCTCTCTCTCACACACATTCTCTCTGTAACCCACAGGAAATGGCCGAGGAATCTTCAAACCCGCGGGCAGACCAAGATCCGGTGACAGTTCCACAACCGCCAGCAGCAGAAAAGGGAACGGGAGATTTGCCACTAAATGTTGAGGAGCACCATCCGCCGGTGGTGATCGGGGTGAAATCAGAAGAAGAGCCGTTGCCAAAAGAGTCTAAATCGCTTGCGGCGATAATGGAGAAAGAAGAGTCTCTCTCGCCACCGGCTGCTGCTTTGGACGATAATGCGAAGGAAAAGGGCAAGTCTTCGGATAGCAAAGAAGAGGTTGTAGCGGAAGAAAGCGGAAAAGAGAAGAGGCAAATCGAGGACAAAATGAAAATTCCTCAGACTTTGGTGTCATTCAAGGAAGAGAGCAACAAGGTGGCTGATCTCTCCGATTCTGAGAGGAAAGCTTTGGAAGAAGTGAAGCATTTGGTTCAAGATGCTCTCAACACTCGCCAGTTCAGTTCGCCTCCGTCTGCTAAAGAAGAAGAGAAGCTGATTTCAGCTGAAGAAGGAAAAAAATCCAAAATTGAAGAAAATCCAGAAAAAGGATCGCAAGAAGAGGCCACAAAAGAAGAGCCAAAGGCTGTGTCTTTACCAGATGAGGTGTCTATATGGGGGATTCCCCTTCTCAAGGATGATAGAAGCGATGTGATTCTCTTGAAGTTCTTGAGGGCCAGGGACTTTAAAGTGAAGGATGCGTTTACGATGCTCAGGAACACGATTCAGTGGAGGAAAGACTTTGGAATCGATGAGCTTGTTAACGAAGACCTTGGTGATGATCTGGAGAAAGTTGTGTTTATGCATGGTCACGATAGGGAGGGGCATCCCGTGTGTTATAACGTATATGGGGAGTTCCAGAACAAGAAACTATATGAGGAGACATTTTCCGGTGAGAAGAAGCGGATGAAGTTTCTGCGTTGGCGGATTCAATTCTTGGAGAGGAGTATCAGGGCGCTTGATTTCAGTCCTGGTGGCATTTCGACTATCTTCCAGGTTAATGACCTCAAGAATTCTCCAGGACCAGGGAAGAGGGAGCTCAGGTTGGCAACCAGGCAGGGTCTTCAGTTGCTTCAGGACAATTACCCTGAGTTTGTTGCCAAACAGGTCTGTAAACTTTTGGATTTTGATCGAACAATACCTATATAGTCTACTTTGATAAAATTTTTAAGAGGAGGATTTTTCTTTTTTATAGGTGTTTATCAATGTCCCTTGGTGGTATCTTGCGTTCTATACCATGATCAATCCATTCCTGACCCAGAGAACCAAAAGCAAATTTGTATTTTCAGGCCCGTCTAGATATGCTGAAACGCTCTTCAAGTTAGTGACATCCATCTCTATTTACTTCGCATTGCAGTTCTTTGTTTGTTTGCTCTACAGTTCACCGTCATCTCGGTGGTTGAGCTTGAACTTGAAATTTGGAATTGGCTAAACAGGTACATATCTCCCGAGAAAGTGCCAATTCAGTATGGTGGCTTGAGTGTGGATTACTGTGAATGCAACCCTGAATTTATGGTTGCTGATCCTGCAACTGAGTTAACTGTAAAGCCAGCAACAAAGCAAACTGTGGAAATCATAATTTATGAGGTTTGATTGCATCACTTCTTTTGAGTTGACCTTGGTATATGATATATCGGCGCCTTGTATGTTCATTTTGGTTTGTTGACTCCAGTTATTATCATTTTTATCCATCACCATGCATGATTAGTAATGAATGTTGTTGTGCTTTAGTAAGTTATGATTGTTGCACCGCAGAAATGTGTCATCGTTTGGGAGATTCGGGTTGTAGGGTGGGAAGTTAGCTATGGTGCTGAATTTGTGCCTGATGCTAAAGATGCATATACAGTAATCATCCAGAAAGCCACAAAAATGGCCCCAACCGATGAACCAGTGGTGTCTAACAGCTTCAGGGTCAGTGAACTGGGCAAATTATTGCTCACAATAGACAATCCAACTTCAAAGAAGAAGAAACTCCTGTACAGGTTCAAAGTCAAGCCCTTGTCAGACTGAGATTGTTATTGTATTGGTGATGCTCAAATTACTGGTGTTGAATTTGGAACCTAAGTTAGTTTTTCTACAGTTTTTGGGTGGAACTAATTTTGTTTTTGGCTTTGGCATTTTGGTGGAGAGCTGTACGTGCATTTGAATTTTGTGTCTTTTTATCGACCATTGTGTGTAAACCAAATGATCTGAGTTAAAATGGTCAGACATGGTTGTACGAACATGCCTGTATCATTACATTAAGGTGTATTGCAGTGTAAATTTTTAAATTTTCCATCATACATATGGATGGCTTTATTTTGCTGCCATTTGTGTGCTGAATGAAAGAAAGGAAAACTTGTCGCAGCATTGAGTTTAAGGCTAAGGACAAGTTCTTGTGCTTCCTCCGCCAACAATGATCTTTATTGACCTGTCAAAATCACTATCTTATGAATTTGGCACTCTATGGTTCCAAGTCTAAGAAGATTATGAATTGAGAAAGGTTTGTCAACATTTCCCTCCACCTCTTTTGCAAGTGGTTGATTGTCTTCTCTGGGAAGACTCTCTTTCCTGACTTTAGTCATGATACAATGAGTGATTTATTACAGTTGTGTCGCCTATCATCCACTGACCATGGAGATGGGGGTGTATAATTTATCGTCTGTGAAGACTGTCAAACCATTTGACATGGGAATGAATGACCTCCCTCGCTTTGCTGAATCTATTCTTGGAGAATCCGACCAATTCTTGTCAAGTTTCATCTCATTCTGTCTCTCCTTTTCTTCATCTCGAAGTTCAAGAATTACCAGACTCTACCAGAAGCCAGAACCCTGCAGAGGCCGTTCTTTAACCACCATTATATTCCCTTGAACAACGAGTGCAATGGCTGAAACATGTCTATCTATGAACCCCAGGGGCTTGTGCAGTTTGGGTCATTTCTGTTTAGTGCATTTCTTCAAAACCGAACTGGTAATTAATGAAAGCCTTTAGCGAACGCCCACGGCCTGCCCCAATTAGAGCGAGATGGGGTCCAAGGCTAATGGATTTTACAGAAGCCCACTCAGTGTGTGAAACTGGTACAAACGAGCTTCGTCAAGACAGACTCTATGTTTTGTTGCAAATGAAAACAGGGTGGCGGTTTGACTTTCTAGAGTCCCACAAAAGCTTGTAAACAAGCGAGTTTCCTCTCTGGTTTCAGACCAAGAAACTAAGTTGGGCTTTGGACTCTCTTGTAAAAATTATCAAATTTGAACGGGGTAATCGGCAGTTAGTCTGCAGCTTCACGATGACCTTTAAGGTAAAACTCAAATCTCAATTTTTAAGCTTTAATTGATTGCGACAATGCCTGAACATATATGAAAAGTTATTTATATCACTTACCTGTCGTCATCCCACACTGTGTGCCAGTCCTCTCGGTAAACCCAATTATTATTATTATTATGATTATTCTGTAAGTACCTAATTATAACTGTAGTATGATTAAGTATAACGATTAAGGTCTAATTTCTAGTCATTTCTTCCATCAGACCCCATGAGAAACCCCCCTTTTTTTTTTTTTCTTTCTATCTATATAATAAAATAAGAAAGTAAAAATAGTACTATTACATTTGATAGAGAAAATTATATTATTTAATTCTATTAAGTATCGTGACAAAAATTTAAATTCAGAGTCATTAACTGAATAACGAATAATTTATTTTTGTCATTAAACCAGACGTTCGTACGTTTTGGTTTGGGTTGTATGATCACCGGTAATTAGCATTAACACGTTGAAAGTAATTTAAAAGTACCTCTCACAAGAAATTAGCACTTGCCAGCCCAAGATTTATGCATGCTACGGTCAGCGGCACGGAGAAACCCTAGTCCTGCGTAGATATTGGCTCTCAATTTGTGGCTAAGTTTACCTTCAACAGAAGCGTACGTGCCCGATTTCGTGCAAAATTTCCTTCGGTTTGATTTTCTGGAGGTCACGCTTGGTGCATACCACGTGCAATAGACATTAATTACATGTTTATTCGGCTTACCGTAAAAGTAACACAACAAGATTATTGAAATCAGAATATGCCAACCAAATAAAAAAATAACAATGAAAATAATCAAATAAATTAAAATTTTAATTTTTTAATATTCTTATTTAAAATTTATTCAAAATAATTTTTTTAAATAAAAAGTAGTCAAATTTTTTACTAATTATAGGTTTTTTTATTAATATTTTTAATTATTTTTATGAAAAAATTAAATAAGTATAAATTCAAATAAAAATATAAAATTTTAGAATTTAATTATAAAATTTTAAAAAAATATATTATTTGTATATGGTGACTTGGGTCTCATAAACCATTTTAAAACAAACTATAACAAAAAAAAAAAAACACAATATTAGTGCTTTAATGAGAATTTCTTATGAGATGCTTATGGAATGTGGATTTCTTCCTTTAGTTTCGAATCTTCTCTGATGAGCCTCTCGATTAAGATACCTTCACTTTTGACGTTTGTAACCACGATTTAGTCTGGAATTTTTTTTTAAGCTAAAAAAAACTGCAGGGATGAGCTCAAAAGAAATCCAAAAAAAAAAAAAAAAAAGACCCACACACACAGACATAGACACACAAAGAAAGGTGGCTTTCGGCTAAATTGGGGTGACAATGATTCCTTTTTATTTTTTTTCTTCATTTGAAGGTTTTTTTTTTTTGGGGGGGGGGGACTGTGAGGTAATTATCTCTATTCTTATAATTTATACTTTGATAATTTTTTTTATTTCTATAAATTTCACAACTCCTCTTTAAAATTAGAACTCAGACCTCTAAATAAAAATTTAAATCTTTAATCACTAAAATATCTCATGACAATAGTAATAATTATTAGATAGGGGGGATTTGGGGTAGAAATGGAGCTGAGAGTCCAGGAGAAAGATAGGATGGAAATTAATATATCCATATATTAATTAGTTAACACTTATGAAATTTATTCTTCTAAAAAATGCATAATATTAGAGATTAAGATTGGATATTATATTTTAATAGGCTACTTTTAATTATTTAATTAATAAATTTAGCATTTTTAAGTCAAGTTGACACAAACAACTGGTCTAGATTCCTCCTCAATTACAACAGTTGTCTTTTCTCCCGTCTTCTTTTTCCCTATATTACTATATTATATTTAAGTCAATTTGAATGATTATGATTTTTCTAAAACGAATCTTCCTGGCAATTATTATTCTGTGTGGATAAATTATCAAAGCTTTATCTATATGTGTTCGTCGGTCTAACATTAGCATCTGCTTGACACATATTGTTTTACCCTTGAAATTTCCCTTTTGTTCTTAAATTTATAATAATAATAAAAAAAACAAATTTTATGATACACTACACAATGAATTGGTTAACGTCACTGAACTTAAACTAAACTTATGAATGAATAAATTCTATACTATTTAGTAGTGAAATTTAACATTTCTTGCAATTGTGTGTGTTTAAATATACATTTAATTTTGCTAAATATATTAACGAAAGATTTAAATTCGTGATGTGTCTGGTATAACGAAACCACGGGGGGAAGAAAAAAAAATCATTGATTTCTAGAAATATTGCAAATGGCGAAAAGGGACAGCGAAGAAGAAACTTAACCAACAACCGTGGGTTGCTTTTAGAAGCAGTAATTAGGGAAAGAATAACTTGGGGAGGGCTGGCGCGGGGGGGGGGGGGGGGGGGGGGCGGGGAAGAAGGGGAGAGGCAGGTTCCATGCGTCCCCACTGTTTTTCTATTTCATCAATCAATCTGCTTTCTCAACTGAAAAGACAAATTGGGGTGATCTCTCAGTCAGGCAGGCAGGCTTTTTGGGGATTATAAGGACGAATAGTGTCAAAGGTATCCAATCGGGAAAACTTTCCCCCAAAGAACCGAGGACTTGGAATCCCATGCCAACCTGTTTACAAGTTGCGTTTTCATTGTATTTTGGTCGTTTTCGTTCATGTAATGGTCAAAAGAGTACGAGGTGCCGCAAACTTACTCTTGTTTTTTCTAACGTAAAACACATGATTGATTGTATCTATGTATATATATTAATCGTGTTGACAGCTCTATCATTATGTGTCTTGTGTTTATTATAAGGCTGTTGAAGAATAATATCTTTGGTGGTGGAATTATTCATCTGGCTCGTTTTGCCAAATATCATGTCATGTCCTGTCACGAACAACGTGCAAGGCAGTTTTCTTTTATGTATCAATAACAATCTTCCCTTGCCACTAAGATTGTGGTAGTTTTTTTTTTTTTTGTTTTTTTAATGGCGCTGCGTTGGAAATTCAGGAGCATTTTTCTTCTTCTTCTTCTTCTTTCTTTTTTTTTTTTTTCTCAATTTCCCTCTTCCAATAATGAAATTTACAGGCTTTTTTTTTCTTTTTCTTTTTTCCTTCTTCATTGTACAATAATTAGACAGTGCTAGAGAACCACACATAACACCACAAGTTCTAAATTAATACGAAACAAAGTATAAAACATATTAATACAGTAATATAAAGTATTAGTTGCTTTAGGTTAATAGAGAATGTCTGGTACTGACTCATAACCTAGCAAGTGTAAAGCAATACAAACTAAACAATAAGACAAATCAATATTGTTACCGATATACAGGTAACACAAAGCTGCAATTCGAACTTTACTACTTTTGTAGTATGCTTTACAAATAATAATAATAATAATAATGAAAAAATTCGCCAAGTTTGAATCTTGGTTGTCGAGGCTAACTACCATTCTAGTTCAGTTTTACCACTAGAATCTCTCAACTCCAATAATTTTGCTAAATTTCTATTGAATTTTCCATGAATGAAATTGAGAGAAAAAGAGAAAAATCTTCTAAACACCCTACAATCTTCAACTACTGTGTTTCTCCGTAAGATTTTCCCAGAAACTTCAAAATTGACAATTTAAAACTAAAGAGTATATATGAAATGGGATTCGCCTTTTTTTTTTTTTTTTTTGGTTGTTGGTTATTGTTCTGATATGAAACTGATCATATAAAATAGGTAGGTTGGCAGAAATGTTGGGTTCGCCGGAATGGAAGAAGAGGAAGTGGGGGTATAGGGTCCACTAACGAAGTGGCTGTAGCTGGCGAACCGGTCGGACAGACTGGTACTTCCCCAAGCAGACAAAACGTTCCCACCCTCGTCTCTGTCTTAAAAAAACGAAAATAATTAATTAATTAAACAGTAAATTAGATAATGACTTTTAAAAAATATTTTAATCAATTTTATACGTGTTATAAAAAATAAAATAAAATTAAAGACGTTTAGATAAAAATATCTATTATTAATTACCGAATTTATGGCAAGAGCACACCCACCTCTCTCTCTCTCTCTCTCTCTCTCTCTCTCTCTCTCAAAAGTCAAAAAAATCCATCACATCCTCTCCCTTTCCGTTTCCATTTGTCTTTGCTTTCTAATTCTCTTTTATTACTCTTCTTAACCTCTCCTTATTTATCTCCGTATTACTATTATTATCATTTGGCCCTACTATTCTCTTGCATCGCCTCTCTTTAAAAACGCTACCCCCGACCCCAACCAAGCAAGCAATTGACTCAAAACCTCATTGTCAGTGATGGCGGAGGAGATCCACAAGCCAGAAGCACCGGCACCATCGGCGGAGAAGGTGGCATCCACGGAGGAAATGGCGGCGGAGAAGCCTTTCGATGAGAAAGAACCACCGCCAGCTCCAAAGCCTGTGCCCGAAGCTCCAGAGAAGCCGGCCGCACCGGTCGAAGAGCAGCCTGCTGTTGAAGCTGCGAAAGCTGAGAAACCAGAGGCCGTAGAGGAAGCGGCAATCGCCCAACCAGTTTCCTACAAGGAAGAGACCTCTATAGCAAGTGAACTCCCTCAGGCTCAAAAGAAGGCTCTTGATGAGTTGAAACAGCTTGTCCAAGAAGCTATCAACAAAAACGAGTTCACTGTTCCCCCGCCACCGCCGCCACCTGCACAGTCGAAGGAAGAGAAGAAACCTGCTGAGTCTGAGAAAACTGAGGAGAAGGCTGAGGAGTACAAAGCTGAGGCTCCTCCTACCGCTGAAGAGCCTAAACCAACCATGCCTGAAACTGCTGAACCAACGCCGCCATCAACAGCTGAAGTAAAAGTGGAAGAGAAGGTAGAAGTAAAGAGGAGAGAGTGGAAGTGAAGGAAGAAGAAACGAAGGTAGATGTAAAAGAGGAGAGGGTGGAAGTGAAGGGAGAAGAAACGAAGGTAGAAGTAAAAGAGGAAAGAGTGGAAGAGAAGGGAGAAGAAACGAAGGTGGAAGCAGCAGTAGAAGCGGCGGTGGAGAAGGTGACCGCCGTGGGTGAAGATGGAGCAAAGACGGTAGAGGCGATTGAGAAGACAGTTGTAGCAGTCACTTCGGCTCCTGCCACCGCTGCTGCTGAACCTGGAGAGGCCAAAGCAGAGGAAACTGCTGCCCCGCCGACGCCACCACCAGAGGAAGTTTCGATCTGGGGAATTCCGCTCCTTGCTGACGATCGAAGCGACGTGATCCTTTTGAAGTTCCTGAGAGCCAGGGATTTCAAGGTGAAGGACGCCTTCACTATGATCAAGAACACCGTCAGGTGGAGAAAGGAGTTCGGAATTGAGGCACTGCTTGAAGAAGACCTTGGCAGTGAATACGATAAAATCGTCTATATGCACGGATTCGATAAGGAGGGCCATCCAGTTTGCTACAACGCATATAGTGCCTTCCAAGACAAGGAGTTGTACCAGAGCTGCTTTGGCGACGAAAAGAAGAGAGAGAAATTCCTCCGATGGAGGATTCAATTCTTGGAGAAGAGCATCAGAAAGCTTGATTTCACTCCTGGTGGTATTTCCACCATCTTTCAAGTTAATGACCTCAAGGATTCTCCTTGGCTTGGCAAGAAAGAGATCAGACAGGCCCTTGATCTGCTTCAAGATAACTACCCTGAATTTGTAGCTAGACAGGTATCTCTTCCCGCAATTTATTCATTGTTGTTCAATCAAATTAAACGTTATTGAGCTTTATTTTTTTTTTGACTTATTTTCTTGGTTTGAATTTAATTTATATGGCTTCTGGCGTATAAAGGTTTTCATCAATGTTCCATGGTGGTACCTTGCTTTCCATAGGATAATTAGTCCTTTCCTGACACAGAGGACTAAAAGCAAGTTTGACTTTGCTGGCCCAGCAAAATCAGCTGAAACCCTCTTTAAGTAAGCTTCTGTCCTTCATTTCGTTGGTCAATCAGGTCTCTGATGGTCATTAATGATTCAAAATAGTATTTCTGTTCCTTTTGGTTTTAAAGATTAAAGTTGTTCTTTATATATTACTTTCAATCATCTGCTTCGATCCCTGCTTATATCCGATTGTTTGTTTATTGGAAATAAACAGATACATAGCTCCTGAACAAGTGCCAGTCCATTACGGTGGACTGAGCAAGGAGGGAGAATTCACTATTTCTGACTCCGTCACTGAGGCCCTAGTTAAGCTGACCTCTAAACATACTGTTGAGATCCCAGTTACTGAGGTAGACATCTGTGCCTGTGGAGCCCTTTTTCTGATCTGACAATAATCAGATTCTGGTAAATTTTTGAACGTGATGACATCTAATAAAAGGCATCTGAAGTAAGATTGTTGAATTTGCAGAGCTGCCTTCTGGTTTGGGAGCTCCGAGCAGTGGGCTGGGATGTGAGCTATGGTGCCGAATTTGTGCCTGATGCAGAGGGTGGCTACACCGTTATTGTATCCAAGTCCAGGAAGGTTACCCCATCAGACGAACCTGTGATATCTGATACTTTCAAGATTGGCGAACCGGGCAAAGTAGTGATTACGGTGGACAACCAAACCTCCAAGAAAAAGAAGCTGCTCTATAGGTTCAAGACCAAACCAATTTCTGAATGATGTTCAAATATCAATCCAATACAAACCCCAGAAAGGGATTCCAAATGCAGGAGGAAAAAGGGCCATTTGTTCTCTAAAATCGGGTTTTGATGTTCTTTGATTTTAGATTCCTTTGTTCGTATAAAGTCTGGAGCAATTTGTTGCATAAAAGGTTGGCGTGTTATTGTGGTGTTGCGTTGGTACAGTTACTGGTAAAGAAATTCTGGGAGACAATGAATGATGGGGACACGCATTTGAGGCTCATGTACAAGGAAATGTGGTTTGGAAATGTGTGTCCTGACTGATTTCTGTTTGATTCATTCTTGATACCCTTGTCCCGTAAAAGTTTTTGTAAATTTGATGGTCATAATTCTTGCGTTTCTTCGTGTTACAATGTTTTCCCAATTGCTGGCATCTGTTGAAGATTGTTGTCCTGTTGTTCTCGTTCTCAATAATTGGAAATGCCATCAAAGCATATTTTGGCACACAGGTGTGATAGCTGGCAATTCGCTGGCAGAAAATTCGCAGGCGCAATTCCTTAAATCTTACGAGTGTTTTTTTTTTTATTATTATTAATATTTTTTTTGGCTGTTTTCTGCATTATTTTTTAGATTATTTTTCGGATTGATGGTTGAACCACCCAATGACATGAGAGAAATAAGGAGGAAAAAGATGTTACTCCAAGCAGTTGCTTTTTGCAAACGCAAATCAATCTTTATAATTGGTTTCGTTTTTGGCTCGCAGCAGCAGTTAATGATAGAAAGCCGATTGAAAGCTATTGTTAGGATTAATACCTTGACTGAGTAAACATAACAGATATAGATTAATCATATTATTTTATTATATAAATAAATAAATAAAATTAATTAATAATTTAATTGTACTATTTTTTAAAATTAAAAACTTTAATGAGAATCAATTAAAAAAAATTAATATCATGCTTCGATGAATATGACTCGTTGCTCTTTAATATTTGGAACTATCCAAGATTATCGATTTTCTTTCTTTTTTTTTTTTTTGGATAGTTTGTCCTCTGCTTACTGTTGCTATTTTGTCCTTTGCAATTAAACAAAATAAAAAATAACAGAATAATTGCTTTCTCTGGGGACGACTTGAAACCAACTGCAGTTCCTGTGCTGTTTTGTCGCTTGTCAAACGTTGGCGGGCGGCACTTCCTCTGTCCAGTTTAACACGACACGGTCCGGGTGTTCGATCACGGAAACCAGTTTGTACACGAAACGGCCGATTTTTCTCCGTAAATTTAATTGGAGACTTTTGTTTCAACTCAAGATAAGTATATAATATAATTTTAAAATAAAGAATAAAAACTAAAATTTTTGTTTTTCACAAATTTAGGGATATTACAACAACCTTAAAGTTAGCTTCTATGGTTTACCCCACTAAATTATATTATAGGTTATTACATTTGTCACTAAATTTTTAATTAATTTATTTCAATCAAGTCCTCAAATTTTAATCAATTTAATGACATCAATTAAAAAAAAATCATCGGGACACTGTGCTTCAAAGGAGGTGGCCTGCATCTGTCAATTTTTTTTATAATTTTTTTTATAATTCGTTTTAAACTGTAAAACTATCTAAACATATATATATATAGTGTTAAACTATATTATTGTAAAATATTTTACAATTAATTATTTTTATAATTGTTTGAATTTGCAAAACTTGTGCCCATCAAAATTTTTTGAACGAATAAATAATTAGTAGGGGCACGAGGGTAACATTCCGTTGTGTTTTGATTTTTGGGCATTGCAAAATGCGTAAGAGTCACAGGCGTTCGAAATGGAACATGTGGCCCCGTGAGGCGTGAGGCGTGCCCTTTTATTTGTGTGTTGATGCTTCTTTTACGTCGGGGGATAGGGATTCAAGTTTTTGTTCCCTAACCATCTCCCACCACTCTCCCCACAACAAAACAAAACAAAACAAAAGCCGTGATTTGATGATTGCCCCTTATTGACATAAACTAATCTACAACGGCTAATTTATATATATATATATATATATATATATATATATATATATATAATGTTTTAAATTGTAGTCGCAGACCCCATCAATAATTTGGGTTGGTAGCGTTGGCAATCAATGGAACAGCGTGGATTCCATCTTCGAAAATTGTCACAGGTATGACCCTATGATTACCCCAAATTAAAATATTCCGGCGCCGCATTGCCTCCGTCCGCCACCACATGGTATTGACATTTTTCTCATTATCCTTTGTATTTTAAGTTCTTGTTATCTTCATTCACTTATTTTATTTGTTATAAGAGACAATTGATTTCGTGTTTAAAGAAGGGTCTCACTTAATAATTTTTTTTCTCTCACACATCTAACATTGTATTAACTTAATTCTTTGAAAAGGGGTCAAATTTAAAAAAAAACATCGTTTCTTTTATTCATTACAAAACATATTTAATCATAAATTATGTAATAATAAATAATTTGATTGATTTTTTTTTTTTTTTTGTGTTACAGGAGATTCATTTTACCATTGAATTAGAAGCTCCGCAAGTCTTTTGATGTGTGTGGGTCCTGTTGTCTGGACATTTGTAAAAATCCACGTGTCCAGAGTGTGCTTAAGCCCTGACCCTATACCGCGTAGACGCCTTCAGGAATGTCCAGCCTGATGCTCTTTAAATCTCACCAGCCAGCTTCCGAGAATCTCTGCTCGACATGATGGACATTGCAAAAGTCAATCTCTTTTGAGGTTTTTGCGGCCGAGGGTCCCCAATGTCTCCGGCGAATAATTTTAGTAGTTCTGTTCTCAGACTAATCTGGACAGGTCAATCCATGTTCCCACTTAATTACCGAATTCTGAGAAAATTCTCCTGGACAGTATTGCTCTCAACGATAAGCCTCTCTCAGCCGGGCCTCGTGCACATGCCCATCAATTTCAAAACCTCCATAGCGAATTTCTCGAAATGATACCAGGAAAAGTTCGATATATCCCTGTGCAGAAAGTTAAGCGCCCAAGGAAATGATTCCTTGTGTGTATCTTCTTTATGAAGCAGCCACATATGTCATTGTCATTGAAATCAGCAATGCGGATATACATCAAATGTATTACGAAAGTACAATAGTAAGCATCAACCGCATTAACACGTTGAATAGGTGATTCATCAACTTTTTTAATTGTGGCCCCCCCTCCAAAAAAATTAAAAAAAATCGCCAGGATGTAAGTTTAACTTCCAGAATCGTTCGAGGTTTTAGTAAAATATGACGTTTTCAAAAGAAAGAACAAACATTTCTTCTGTGTACTGTTGGGTTAATGAAAGATCATTTAGATGTTTTAAAGGACAAGTTCGTGTACCCGTATAAGAAAACCCCGAAAAAAGGAGCTCATATTGAGCTGTGATTCCTTTGTTTTATTTTATTTCACCAAAGGCATCATTTCCGGCATGAACTCCATGTGGATCAAAAAAGATAGAGGGGCAAGAATTAACATGCAATAATTTGGTCAGAGATGTGAAAATTCAAGAAGAATTTTAAATATAATTTAAATAAATAATAAATTTATAGAGCATAAATTATATTTTAATTTAAAATTTTAAATTTATGAATATTTCTACTAATATATTACATATTTTTATCTAATTTTTAATATAAAATTTTATAATTAAACAACTTACATCTAAAATTTTAACAAATATTTCATACATACATACCTACCTACATATATATACATATAATATTACAAACTTAATTTAAATAAGGCAAAGTATATATAATTAAACAAGCATCGGACCGGACCTCCTTGACAGTGACAATAGATACAAGTTGGGTCCGGCGTTTAGATCAAATTGTTGCCTGCCTTATCCTCCAAAGGGAAGACCTAATCCAATCCCCTCTTGGTGTAGGGTTATTAATTAGTCGCAGTGAAGCATGTAATGCAAAGTGAAATGGTCATCTCCAATCAAGTTGCTGCAGCCTCCTCCTCAAATTCGAATTGTTTCAATCTTTTCTCTTAGTCAGTCCCTTTTGTCGTTTTACAGTGCAAAACTGTGGGATCCACATAACTCAATAAAGATAAATTGTCTTCGTCAAGCCTAATTCCTTCGAGGAAATTTCAATGCCCTTCCGAGTTCCCAAACTTCATCCGAAAGTGATGATGTATGAGTTGCGATCTACCCTTGGAAAGGTCATGAAACAATTTTTTTTCAAAAAAAAAAAACAGTGCATTTTAGATAAGTTTTCTCTTTCCTCCTATTTGTGCTTGGAAATGCCTCCGTAATATTTTTTTTTTTTTACTAAAAAGTGAAATAAAATATTGAATACAGAAATTTAATTTATAGATTTTTTTTGTTTGGGAATAATTAAAATATTACTTTTAATCTCTAAAAATATAATCTTAATTGTTCAAAATTAAATCGATGTCAATTGTAACAAAATAGTTTGATTTCTTTTTCAAAGAAAAAAATTAGACTACAAGAATATCAATTAAAAATCGCCTAATTATACGGAATACCTGTACATTTAACCCCATGGAAAAAAACATGTTGACAAAGTGGTCGCCAAAGTCATTATATTTATTTCTATCCACTCAATTCCACTTCAGTTTCAATGTCAACTTCCCCTTAACCGCTGTAAAGTGAGAATTACTGAGACATCAAGTCACTTTCACTCGGTTTAAAATAAATGTAGGATCTAGCAAAATGCAAGTAAGCAATGAAACTAACTGTATCAAGTACCGTGATAAGCCAATAAAAATAGTCAAGATGTGCCCGATTGATATTGTTGGCTAACCAGCTCTCATGACCATCTCCATCTGTCGCCTTGTCAATCACAGAAATTAGAAATAGAAAGCTGCCTACACCTTGAACACTGAGATAGAGAGCCATACCCATACTCCTCAGATCCTTTGGCACCTGATCGTAGAAAAATTCCTGAAGAGCAATAAGGCAAAAAACGTTAGAGGCCCCAGATAATGCATATTGAGGAATTAGCCACCAAACGCTCCTTGGAACAGTTGCATTTGGCTGGTCAACAATCCCAAATTTTTCTGCTGTTTCTAGTCTTTTCGTCTCGACCAATGCTGAAGCCCCCATACAAAGAATGGACAGAACCAGCTCGGCTCCGGTTCTTTGTAGGGTAGTAATGCCGGCCGGTTTCCCCGTTAAGGATCGTGCTACAGGGACAAAAACCTGGTCGTATACAGGAATCAAGAGAACAATAACAACCCCAATAAAAGATTGGAGTGAAGCAGGTGGAATTTGGTAGCCTGGAAGGATTCTTCTGTCCATTGTAGCTCCTTGTTTTGTGAAGAAAGTTGAAGATTGTACATTGGCAACTGCATTCACCAAGCAAGTAGTCCATATTGGAACCAGCCTCAGAAATGCCTTGGTTTCTTCAACATCAGTAACAGTTGAATAGTTTGGCGTAAGCAGGGCTTTATTGAGGAACCTTTTCATTACAAACATGAAAAAAAATTGCTTGAGTCGAGAAATTTTAATAAAGTTTGTCACATCCACTATGAGTTCGAGTGTCTTACTTGAATTGTTTGGAACACTGGTGATATAAGTAAGCCTCCTCTGCACCAGCCATCGGTGGATTCATGTGCCACGATCACCTGAAAAATTCTGCTGAACGGATTGCTATCAACCTTTCTAACACCGTACCTGTAAGTTCTACTTCCGAGTAAAAGAACAAGCAGTCCAGTTTGTTGAACTTTTCTAAAATTTCTCTTTCTGAAATTCTTATTTCATATATTGCAGGATCTTTCTTTATGCAAATACTAGCAATAAAACTGTAATTGAAATCAACATACTGTTGTCCATTATGCTGATGTCCTGCAGTGGAGATGGGAAGCCTCTTCTGTTTCGTTCCTGAATGCTTCTCTCTTTTCTCCTACTCTTTCCCCTTTTTTTCTTTACGTTTTCTCTCTCTGACGGTTGGGCTCTCGGAAAGGTCTGTAATAGCATATATATATATATACACATCTTCCTTTCCTGTAACCGTTACCTTAAATAGGAAGATCCTCTCTTTCTGTAATAATTATCTTAAATGAGAAGATACTCTTTTTCCTGTAACGGTTATTCTTAATAGGGGAAGATATATATACACATATTCCTTTCCTGTAACGTTTATTCTTAATAGGGAGAGTGGAGGGATTTTAAACCCGATGACCCAAATTACCGTTATACCTAACCGACCATCATATTAGGCCTTTTATTTTGAGTCATACTTTAAATGACATGGACCACTCATGTTAATTAATTTAACAATCTCCCACTTGGTCCATGTCATGACTTGATGAAACAATAACAATTAAGTGCACACAATTCTTAAAGATCATCAAATCACAATACTTAATTGAATTAAGATGATTGGATCATGGCGGTTACACATCTTATAGCAATATGATTCCTTCCATGTATCACATAATCATCATAATTCATAATACTTTACTGAGGAACATTGAAACTAAACTGTCATTCTCATATATGCTATTAATTATCTCACAAACCATAATTGTATACATCTAAACAAAAATAACAGAGTACAAGCAAAACCATAACTTTAATTGAATTCACGAGTGTCACAATGATATGAGCATCTAAATATTGACTTTTAAGTGTACGAAGACCTGTCCATAATGCCCATCCGATCAACATGTCCAGTAAATGTTTTCGGTGGCAAACCTTTAGTTAACGGGTCCGCTATCATCAACTCAGTGCCAATATGCTCAATGGACACTCTTTGGTTTTGCACTTCTTCTTTAACAGATAGGTATTTCAAATCCATATGTTTCGCACCTTTAGAATACCTATCATTCTTAGAGAAGAAGACTGCTGCAGAATTGTCACAAAAAATTCTTAACGGCTTTTCTATACTGTCGACCAAACCAAGCCTTAAGATAAAATTCCGCAACCATAATGCATGAACAGTAGCCTCAAAGCATGCTACAAATTCAGCCTTCATAGTGGAAGTAGCAATGACAGACTGCTTCCCGCTTTTCCAGGAAACTGCTCCTCCAGTCAGGAGAAACATGTAACCAAATGTAGATTTCCTCGAGTCTACACATCCAGTATAATCTGAATCCGAGTAGCCTACTACTTCAAGATGACTTGATCTTTTATAAGTAAGCATGTAATCTTTGATGCCTTGTAAGTACCTAAGTACTTTCTTTCCGGCTTTCCAATGATCTATTCCAGGATTACTTTAATATCGGCTTAACATTCCAACTGCAAAACTGATGTCTGGCCGAGTACATGTTTGCGCATACATCAGGCTTCCAACCAGTGATGCATAGGGAACTGATTCCATCACTTTCCGTTCCAAATCATTCTTTGGACATTGTAATTCACTGAACTTGTCCCCTTTCTGAATTGGAACTATTCCTGTTGAGCAATTTTCCATTCTAAATCTCTCTAATACTTTATTGATATAGCCTTTCTGAGACAATCCTAACAATCCTTGTGATCTATCACGGAATATTTCTATTCCTATCACATAGGATGCCTCATTCATATCTTTCATTTCAAAAGTTTCAGAGAGAAATTTCTTCACATTATGTAACAAACCTATGTCATTAGCGGCCAAAAGAATGTCATCGACATATAGGACTAATATAATGAACTTGCTCCCACTGACCTTCATATAGATACACCGATCAACGGTGTTTTCTACAAAACCGTATGACGTAATGGTATTATTGAACTTAATATACCATTGTCGGGAGGCTTGTTTCAGTCCATATATCGATTTCTTTAATTTACACACCAAATTTTCTTGCCCCGTAGTGATGAAACCTTCAGGTTGGTCCATATACACTTCCTCTTCCAAGTCACCATTCAGAAAGGCAGTCTTTACATCCATTTGGTGGAGCTCTAGATCATTATGAGCCACCAATGCCATAATAATTCTTAAAGAGTCTTTCTTAGAAACTGGAGAGAAAGTCTCCTTATAGTCAACACCATCCCTTTGAGTGAAACCTTTGGCTACAAGTCTGGCCTTATACCTTTCGATGTTACCGTTCGAGTTTCGCTTGGTCTTGAAGACCCACTTACAGCCAACTCGTTTTGATCCTTCAGGTAACTCTATTAGCTCCCAGACTTGGTTTACATCCATTGATTTCATCTCTTCTTTCATGACATTGAACCACCTTTCAGAATCATTACATTCCATGGCTTGTTTAAATGAGACTGGATCTTTATCAATGCTCAATTCCGATTCATGCTCAAGTGAGTAAACCACATAATCATTTGAAACTGCTGGCCTTTTCTGTCTTGTAGACCTCCGTAATGCCATTTCTTGTGGTATCACTTGTTCATTTGTAAATTGAATATTGTCACTTGGTTCATCTCTTATGTGTTCACTTTGCGTGTTTCGAGTATCAATTTGTTGTCCTTGCATGTCACGTGACTGTGATGCAACATAAGGAATAACAATTTGAGTAGAAACACTGAGTGTGGGAATACCGACATGAGTAGGAGTACTCACTGTGGACCATTCATTTTGTGATTCTTTAATATCCACCTTTCGTGATTCCCCACTCCCACTGAACTGACCATTTTCAATGAACCGAGCATTACCAGACTCAACTATTCTAGTACTATGGTTAGGGCAGTAAAACCTATACCCTTTGGACTTTTCAGGATAGCCAATAAAGTAACCACTAATGGTTCTTGCATCAAGCTTTCCTTCATGTGGATTGTATATCCTTACTTCTGCTGGACAACCCCAAACATGAAGATGTCTCAAACTGGGTTTCCTTCCTGTCCATAACTCGTAAGGAGTTTTAGGGACAGCCTTACTAGGAATTCTATTCAGCAGATATGCAGCAGTTCTTAATGCATGCATCCACAAGGATAAGGGTACAGTACTGTAATTCAACATGCTCCTAACCATATCCATAAGTGTGCGATTCCGCCTTTTCGCTACACCATTTTGTTGTGGTGTACCAGGCATTGTATACTGTGCACATATGCCTCGACTCTCAAGAAGTTTTGCAAATGGACCAAGACATTGTCCACTTTCATTGAATTTTCCATAATATTCACCACCCCTATCTGACTTAATCACTTTTACTTTTCTATCTAACTGCCTTTCAACTTCATTAATAAACACCTCTAGGATGTTTACTGACTGAGACTTTTCATGCAGTAGATACAAGTAACAATATCGTGAGTAGTCATCTATAAAGGTGATGAAATATTTCTCACCACCCCATGTTGGGATATCAAACGGGCCACAAACATCAGTGTGTATCAATTCTAAAGGCTCATTGCTTCTTATGGCTGGGTTCTTTGATGTATGTTTTGTTTGTTTCCCTTTTATACAATCAACACATACATCCCAATCAGTAAAATCAAATTGAGGCAGGACATCACCTTTCATCAACCTCAATATCCTTTCTTTGGATATATGACCCAATCTTTGATGCCATAAGAAAGCAGAACTTTCATCATGCATATTACGTTTGTTACCTATACCATGCTCAACAAGAAATATGGAATCAGCATATATAGCATCAAGATTCAAACGGTACAAATCATCAATCAAAGTACCAGATCCATAATAGTACGAATGTCTATACAATGAAAATGCACCATTTCCAATCTTGAGGTTAAATCCTTCTTTATCCAACTTTGCAACAGAAACTAAATTTCTAGCACATTCAGGAACATAGAGACACTTTTCTAGATCCAGATGACACTTGGTGTCCAAGATCAATCTGTACGTCCCAATCCCTTCTATTCGTGCCTTCATTCTGTTTCCCATATAGAGGAACTTCTCAGTTCCTGTTATGGGCTAGATTGAAAGGAATCCCTGCATAATATGTGACACATGAATAGTAGCTCTAGAATCTAACCACCAAGTATTATTGGGCACTTCAATTATGTTTGATTCAAAACATACTGATATACAGTACGTACCTTTTTTTTCGAACCAAGCCTTTCTTTTTGGGCAATCATTTTTGAAGTGACCATCTTTTTTTGCAGAAGAAGCATTTCTGATCCTTCTGGATCTGACCTCCAGTGACTTTCATAGAGGCTTTGTCCTTCTTCTTACCTTTCTTATGTGGTTTAGACCTGCTACCACTAGCATCCTTATGAACGATGAGATGAATGGAGTGATCCTTCATCTTCTTTAATCTCCCTTCCTCCTGAACTAACATGGCCTTAATTTCTTGAAAGTTCCATTTCTCTTTAATAGTGTTATAATTCACTTGGAACTGGCCAAATTCAGGAGGCAGTAAGTTTATGATGAATTGAACCAAAAATGATTCACTCACATCCATGCCCATTGTTTTCAACCTTGCTGCTAGATTAGCCATACTGGTCACATGATCATGAATGGGCTGTGACCAATCAAATTTCTTGGTCGTCAGCTCACTCATTAGGGTTCCTACGATGGATTTATCAGTTATATCTGACTGAGAGTATTCCTTAATTCTCATCAGAAATTCCCTCGCATTTTCCGTCTTAGGCATCGATGGCTTGACGTTTTCAGCTATCGTCATTCGCAGCCTATTGGACCGTACCCAAGCCTCATAAAAAGACTTATCAGATTCTGTACTAGTCCCTGTAATGACTGCAGGCTTTTCATCCGAAATGACTGCTAAGTCCAGGCCCAATACACCCAAATGAAACTGAATATGCTCAGACCATTCAGCATAGTTCAGCCCATTGAATTTGACCATTGAATTGCCTAAGGCGAATACATTGGTAGAAGCTGCAAATATAATCCAAATTTATACGTTAATGCTTTGAGTAAACTCTAATGGATTCAGATACATTACAAACTTCAATTATGTATTTAAGTTCACCTTTGGGTGATCCTCAAATACATAACTCTAATCAATAATGATGCTAATTTAAATAAACTTTAATAGATCAATTAATCATACTAAAATTAACATGAATGTCATCTTTGGATATACAATCACGTTTACTTAGTATATTAATTAATCCCTTTTAGTGTCATTAATTATAAGCAATGATCCATCTTTGGATGATCTCCTAGCTTTATAATTAATAACCACAATTGTTCATTTCAAAACATTTTATTAGCATCCAAAATGAACAATTAAAATTCACAGTCAGCTGTTCAAATCCATTCAAAGCCAGGCCACTTTGGTGACTAACAAGCTTTTAATATTTGACTCATTAACGTGAATTTAATAATTTTCAATTACGAAGATTAAATTATCTTTTATGTGGGAGTTTTTTTTTTTTTATGGTATTCATTCGAACCCGAGCACCACCATACTGCAGGTGGGACCCCGCGTACCAGGCAACCAAAATATTTGTTTTGTCCCGCGTTGTAATTATTGATTTACACGCAAAAAAAAAACAAAATACAGCCTAATAAAATAAAATACTACCCGAGCACCACCATACTGCAGGTGGGACCCGCGTACCAGGCAACCAAAATATTTGTTTTGTCCCGCATTGTAATTATTGATTACACGCAAAGGGAAAAAAACAAAATACAACCTAATAAAAAATAAAATACTACCCGAGCACCACCATACTGCAGGTGGGACCCGCGTACCAGGCAACCAAAATATTTGTTGTCCCGCGTTGTAATTATTGATTACACGCAAAGGAAAAACAAAATACAGTCTAATAAAATAAAATACTACCCGAGCACCACCATACTGCAGGTGGGACCTGCGTACCAAGCAACCAAAATATTTGTTTTGTCCCGCGTTGTAATTATTGATTACACGCAAAGGAAAAACAAAATACAGCCTAATAAAATAAATACTATACGGCACAAAGAGATAAAGAAAACCAAATTACAATATTCGCAGACCCGTTCTGATACCAATTGTTGGACTTTTCTATAATTTCTCTTTCTGAAATTCTTATTTCATATATTGCAGGATCTTTCTTTATGCGAATACTAGCAATAAAACTGTAATTGAAATCAACATACCGTTGTCCATTATGCTGATGTCCCGCAGTGGAGATGGGAAGCCTCTTCTGTTTCGTTCCTGAACGCTTCTCTCTTTTCTCCTACTCTTTCCCCTTTATTTTCTTTACATTTTCTCTCTCTGACAGTTGGGCTCTCGAAAAGGTCTGTAATAGCATATATATATATATATATATATATATATATACACATCTTCCTTTCCTGTAACCGTTACCTTAAATAGGAAGATCTCCTCTTTCTGTAATAATTATCTTAAATGAGAAGATACTCCTTTTCCTATAACGGTTATTCTTAATAGGGGAAGATATATATACACATATTCCTTTCCTGTACGTTTATTCTTAATAGGGAGAGTGGAGGGATTTTAAACCCGATGATCCAAATTACCGTTATGCCTAACCAACCATCATATTAAACCTTTTATTTTAAGTCATACGACATGTACCACTCATATTAATTAATTTAACACAGCTATCATCAGAGCGCAGGGAATCCCGAACCCAATTGTCCAATTAAGATTATCTTGGATGCAAACTAAAACCATAAGCGTCACGAGAATGCCTGTTGACGAGCAAAAATACCACCAATTGAAGAAAGAGCTTCTTTCTTTATTCTCTTTTGGGCGTTGACCGTCGAATTGATTAGCTCCAAAAGCCTGAAGGCATGCCTTGTAACCGGCTTGCGCAACTACCACTGGGTATAGAGAGAAGAAGAAGAATATCACTTGGTACTGAGGAGGGTCGCATCATAATGAGCCGGTACTTTTGGTGTTTTGACAAGCGGAAGCTTCAGGAGAATTTAGCACAGAGGATGGAGTCAGCAAGCCCAGTCCCTGTGAACCGTCAGTCCAAATGCACAGAACAAATATCATCAATCTGTATGGACATACATAGCCCCATTGTGGTGAAAAAAAAAAAAATCAACATTCATCGATTTTCTCTCTTTCTCTGTGTTTTTTTTTTTTTTTGAGAAAATAAAGTAATACTCTATACTTTTATCAGAAGAAATTATGCTGGTTATGTTACAGAGATTTTTTTTTTTTTTTTGGATACATGGATTCATCTATTAATCACTTAATATGAGTTAATGATTGGGCCTTCATAAAAAGTTTCCACTCATCACGTATGCTACATTAGTTAACGTCTGCCCTTCATTTTCTCACCACATGTAATAAAACTCTTCTAATCTCTTACCTGTGGTGGCACGCATCTAATTATGGTGCATTAATTTTGCCCAAGTTACCTAAACAGTCTTTCATTCTTGAAATTTACTTCACTTCTCTAGCGATTGATTTTCACCATAATATTTCATACAATTTTTCTTTTTTTTTTAATTAGCTAAAACTCTCGTGCTACTCTATTTTAGAATATGAAAATTAATTGCAAGTTTTAAGTGAACTTTAAATAATAAATAAATTAAGATTATTTGAACAACTATCTCATTTAAGTTTTGTTGAAATTACTGATCTCATTTAAGTCCCAGCATTTACCATTCAACAATTTAATTTCACATACCATGTTAAAAAAAAGTTTTGTAATTATTTTCATTTTTCTCTTTTTAAAAAAAAAAATTCACTCACTATGTAAGTTTCCTTAATTAAATTCAACTATATTGAATTTTTTCTTTTGTTAACAATCACTTGCATGTTATGTAGTAGATATATTTTTCTTTTATCATTAAATTATTAAATTTATTAACGTGATATAAATTTTTATTTTTTAAAAAATAAAAAATAAAAAATAAGTATTATAATTTTTTTCTTTTATAATATATAATTTTTTTATTTTATTATTTTTTAAAAATTAAAAAATATACTATATTAGCAAATTTAATGATGTGATGATAAAAGAATTTTTATTACATAAGTAATTATCATATAACTGCATTTAATGAAAACATTTGTAATATGAATCAAATTTAACTAATAAAATTAATATACTAGATGAATTTAAAAATTAAAATAATTATAATTATAATTTTTTAACATAATATGTAAAACTAATTTTTTTATTTTTTCATTTTATTGGAATTTGACTTTCAGCGCGCCAAGCTAACGACTTCTGGTGATTAGGAAGAATAATTTATCTTATCGAAATCATTTTGGCACAACAAATTAGATTTGTATAAGTTCATTTTGTAAGTCTACAATAATCTTTAATTCTACATTTCGGTTGTAGTGATTGTATATTGAATAACAATAAATATACAATCAACAATTAATGCAATGAAACGTAACTTTTTCATGTGTCTAGTGAATCTAATGAAAATTAAATATTCTTCAAAAAAACATTTTAATGGTTAAGTATTTAAATTTTTAAATTAAAAATTTTATATTTTAATTTTGAGAAAAAGTATGCATTTTATGGAAATAAGGAAGAAATCCCAATTATGTAATTGATGGTTTAATAGATGTTTTACTGAGTAAAATGAATTCCACTATCCTTTCAGATCTTTCATACACACGAAGTTTAGCAATTTAATCGGAAAAACAAAAAGCACGTTAAGGAGGGGATGGGGATATAGAGAAGGAGGAGACCGATTGCAGCATACCACGATGTAGAAAGGAGAAGAAACGACAATGACGCAGCCGAACCTCACGTAAATTAGATAGCCGACGAATACAGATAAACAAATAAAAAAAAATAAGAAGTTACGATAAATTTTTTTTATAATTTTAATTAAATTTTATAAAATAATATTTTTATAATTTTAATATAATTATATATAATATATATATTTTAAAATTTTTTAATAAAAAATAAAATTTATTATATTTAACTCATTGAGAAAAAAATTTTTAAAGGTGATTTTTGTCTTTTGTTGTCAGAGACAACATACAACTGCCTGTAAATATATTCACGTTCTCAGCTGCAGTCGCCGTGGATTGACCAACTGGACCCATCATGTACATTATAAGGTTTCCAGATATCCCATAATATGCTGACATTTCCGCCACAACCAAAGCTATATATATATATATATCTAATAGATATGTACTCCATATAATATAGACAAGATAATCGAATAGTATACAAACAAGTGAGAAAAAAAAATTGTGATGTATTTTTTTATAATTTTAATTAAATTGTATACAATAATATTTTCATAATTTTAGTATAATTATATATATTATATATATTTTAAAATTTTTTAATGAAAAATAAAACGTATTATACTTTACCCTAATTAAGAGAATTTTTTTTAAAAACGACTTATTTTTTTTATCTTTTGAAATTCAATTATTATTATTAATTTCTTATTATTAATTACGCTTCCTCGTTACGTCACCACGTATATATGAAACATAACAACTAATCAATTCAATCAGTTGTAGAATTGGTATGATATTAGTAATATGTTATGAGCATTACTTTTTTATAAAAAGATAATTTGTTAAAACATATAGTATCCACATTTATATAATTTAAAATCTTCCTTTTTTTTAATAATACGAGAATTAATTAGTGTACCCATTACATTCTTTTATATCAAATTCATTTATAATTTTGTCGATATTTTTGAACACATACCAAATTATGTTTTCAATATTCTATACTAAGTTAAAATTCTCGCGGTAAATTAAGATAAATTAATATCATTTGTCATAAAATTATTATATTTTTTTAAAAAATAACTTATTAAAATATGTAATATTCACTTTATATACTAAAAATCTTTCTTTTTATTAATAACATGAGAGTTAAATTAGTATACATCTCTTATAAATAGCTTAATTAGCTAGGCCGGTTGACCTCTGTGGTCAAGGGAACCATCAACGGTGTCTTCTATTAGTGGGGTTGCGCTATGGCTGGAGAAGGTAGAAATGGCGGCCATTGCCACTGAACCCCGATGACCCCTTCACCTACCGCCAACCTTTTACAACTTGACAAGACGTTGCCAAGTTCATTATGTTCTACTGTTCGGTCGTTGGTCTTGTTATACGACATATACAGAGACAAGTGCATTAGTCGTAGCACACTTTGATATTAAAGTATTAATACCCTCTCAGATCTTCAATATCTTCTTTCTTGTCACTCAGTTATTACAGAGTAGTAAATGTTGTTAAATTTGCTTTATATGTGCAAGCTACATTCTTATTTATGATTTTTTTTTAGATGAACAATACAAGAAGAGGTGCATAAAAATCTACATTATATTTAATGTTTTATGTATTTTTTATTTTTAAAAATTTTTAATATAATTTTCATCAAATTATTCCATGTCAGCACAAGCCTATCGCACCTTGTTCTCATTGAGTTGCCATCCAGTTTTTTCCTTTTTAAGTATATCAAATTTCTTTCATGGAATGTGAAATTTGGTGTATGTTGTAGTATCAATTTTAAGGTTATTCCCATTTTAGAAGGTTATTACGTAGGATTTTGACAAAATTTTCTTATCTCTTCCCTTGTACTCTACACGTCAGGCTTCAATTCCAATCCCTCTTTCATTAAGAATTAAAGTGATATTTTTATTCTAATTCCAATTACAGTGAGAATTATAGTTCCAATGTTTGAACATCCGAATTAAATCAAATAAAATTTCGAACCTCAACTTTATTACCTTTGAGTACCATTAAAACTAGTCATATATACATTTATGTGACGATCTAATGTGCAAAACAGGACATTCAATGACATGTTTAAAGAATCAAATCTTTTGCACGAGCTAGGCTTCAAAGATTGACCAGTAATAATAGAGTTTCTTATTGACGATCATGCCATGAATATAGTTAGCTAAAAAAAGGGTTCACTTCCAAAGTCTAAAATGTGCAATAGATACACATCGACCACTTGTTTTGCTTCCTAATTAGGAATCTTTAAGTTTACTTCATACTTAAACATGAAGCTTTGTACTGGTGAATGTGTACTTTTGTGGATTAAGCTTAATTTGACTTGTACCTGTGTGCGTGTACTGCCCAGAGGATTTCTTCCTACGAGCAAATCAATCTCACGGGTTCGGGTTTTGTATTTGATGATCATGCGACGAATATAGTTAGCTAAACTCTTGGGAAGGAAGAATGGGTTCAAATTTATTATTTAGTGCGTGTGTTTCACCGCCGGAATTTTTTTTTGGGGAGGGGGGGAACAGCAGTTGATTTAATGCTGTTTAATGGGGAGTTTTTTTAGACAAAAAATTATTTATTAATAGAATTATAGACACAAGGCCTTGGGAAATATCACAAACTGAGATTACGAGAGGAAGGAAAATAGAAGAAAACATTTGGAAAGTTTTCTCTCGAGCATGAAATTCCAAGAAAGTGAGAAGTCACACCATTTCTTCCTAGGGGTGGAACAGGACTTGAAGAAAGGATAATTTAGTTGTCATATCTTTTGCCAGGATTTGACAGATGATCTTCATTCTTCATTTTGAAGAAATCTGCAATATCATGCGCAATGTCAAAAGTGCAACACACCCCCTTCTGGATACAAAAAAAAAAAAATCATTTGCTTGCCTTAAAAGGTGAATAATCGTTCAATGGCAAAGGTTAACCAGGGGTCCATACATTTGACTCTTTTTTTAAACGGGACACATTGTAGCAGCCTTTTTAGTTG
This sequence comes from Ceriops zippeliana, assembly GCA_037897445.1. Taxonomy (NCBI): domain Eukaryota; kingdom Viridiplantae; phylum Streptophyta; class Magnoliopsida; order Malpighiales; family Rhizophoraceae; genus Ceriops; species Ceriops zippeliana. The sequence continues at coordinate 1,317,851 of JBAPLH010000217.1, forward strand.
TAATTTAATCTTTTGTAAGAATTATTATTATTATTTTAATCAAAGAAAACAACTTTGAATCACTTCGCCTTCATGTGACTTAATGTCTTCTCCCACTTTGGTCCATCACCATCAAGTTCTAGAGTAGTCTGCCAGCTCTACAGTGGTTCAAATCCGTTAGTGTATTTTGTTTAAAAAAAAAAAAAAAGAGAAAGAGAGTTTACGTAGAATTGAAATAATTTTTTTTAATTTGTAAGGAAAAATAAATGACATATATTTAATTATTAAAAAAATTATCGAAAGCATACCTAAAATATATAACAATTATACCTATGAATAGTTATAAGTGATCGTCATTTGCCCCTTCTTTTAACAGTTTAATGTGACCAATCAATTTTTCACAGAATTTTTTGTATTCAAGATGTTGCGTGGCCATGTCAAACAGACCCCGACGGTTCTAAGTTCAGACATTGGATGATCATGCCCCTTCACCAGACGTCGAAGAAAAGCTAGAGAGGGAACATGCACCGGAAGCAGTCCTCCGGATTAAAGGAAGCGACCACTGCCCATTCTTTTCAAAGCCCCGGTCATTACGCAAAATCTTGCTCGGAAACTGCTGAAATTCCATAAGGTATGGTTCCTTTGACAGACGACAGAACGGACAATTCCAACGTACATAATATAGAGGTGTGGTGGGGTAAGGATGGATGTAAAACACTAATTTCATCTATCTCCTCTTATTTTCCCTTCTTTTATGGTGTTTGGATATAGGAGGGAAATTTAGGCATATTCATAGTTTTTTTTTTCGATGACTAAGAATCTTTTCAGCCAAATTCGAGTTACTAGCACAACCCCACTTCCGCAAATGCCACTGCCACTCCAAATATGGGAATCGTGTATTTATAATTTATGACGGGGTTTGCGGAAAGGCGTTTTCTTCCGTTTGTTGATATGTATAAAAAGTGAGTCTAAAATTATAACATCAATGAGCATGAAAAATTAGAAGGCAGGAGTTGACGAGGGAGGTCGGTCGGTCCCCTAAATAAAACCCCTCCATCTATGATGCCAATTGCAAGCCGCAGGATTTTGGGAAAAAGGATTGGAAGCAGCAGAGCATCCAGATTCCATGTTAGGCAGAACTTTGGTTACGGTGGGATCAGGAAGCAAGACACTGGATTTTCGGGTGTGGCTTGGGATAAGATGTATGCAGGTGCATGCATCACTATGATTGCTTTGTGTTGATGTATTTTCGGGGAGCCTTAACAGCTCAAGTTAGGCAGGGCCTAAAATCCCTAACTTTGATTAGTAGCGCAAATCTGAGAAGGGAACCCCCGGCACTTGGCCTGCAAATGGAGCTTCTTGGGTGGGCAATCTCCAAATTATTCGCTAATTTTCTTGAAATTTTCTAAAATTGTTTTTTATGAAATTTTTATTTATTTTGTAGAATTTTTTATGTGAATATGAATGAAATCAACATATATACTGAGATCTTGTCGTAAAAATAAAAATATTCTAATTTACTCTTAAAAATTTTTTCTTTCACCTATTCTTTTTTACTATATTTTAGTTCTCTCTTATGTTAGAAAGAAAAAAAAGTAAGTAATCATAAAAATTATCATTTTTGTAATTATTACTTTAAATATAAAATTATTCATCTTTTTTAATAATAATTATCCTTATTATAATAATTATATTTTTTATTAACAGTTATTTTTAAATAGGAAGAGTGAAGAGATTTTAAACTAATTAAATATTATACTTAACTGATTATTATATTAAATTTTTTATTTTGTGTTATTTTTTAAATAATATGTATTACTTATTTTAATTAATTAAAAATGTTTATTATAAAATAATTAATTATTAAAATATAAAATTATTTTTATTAAAATTATGTGTAAAAAATTTAAATCATTTTTGTTAAATCTTTCCGGATTTTCAATACTTATAAGAAAAAAAGTCAAAAATGCAATAAAAATTACATACAAAACTCTATTTTTTATGATCAATTAATTTATAGAGAATTAATTAATTTAATTATAATTAATTATAATATCTAAAAATATATTAAATATAAGTGTCACTGTAATTTTTTTAAATTAGCGGTTTATTATTATTATTATTATCCTTTTTTTTTTTTTTGTGAGAAGCAGAATGACGGCGCGCAAAGTTGTCGTAAGGAACACTTGGCTTTCATGGGACCCACAACATACTGATTTGCATGTCTTGGTTTTCAAACCGTCCCGCTCATCCCCCGCGCGGAATTTCTTTTCTTTTCTTTTTTTTTTTTGTCGAACATATCTTGGATCGTCTTTATGTCTCCAGTAGATTTGGAGGTGGTTTTTTTTTTTTTCCTTCATTTTTAATTTGAGCAAATGGAGATTAGGAGTACGTATTAGATATTATTAATAAATTGGACGTGATTGTGAATTTTGTGAAGGTTAAGGTAACAAATAAGAATGGTAAAAAATTGAACGAAGAGTAGCCAACTCGGAAACACAGGCTGTCATATTCCCAAAGTATTCTAAGGCCTCTCGCGTTTTCAGGGGGGCTAAACTATCCAGTATCCACCTGCTTCTTCCAAGTCTATCTCCAATCTCCATATTCTTGCTTTTCAATTTTCATAATTTTTTCCCCTTCTTTTTTTTTTTGGGGGGGGGGTATTTCAAACTTTGGATTTCCCATTGTTGCCCTCCCTTTCATCTTTCAGTCTGTTGTTTTTTTTTTTTTTTTCAAATATGCTATTCTAATAATAATTCTAAAAAATAGGATCTTTTTTCTCAAAACATAACTAAAAATCCTTCTCTTTTTTGATCAATTAAAGGAGGAAGTGGGAAAAAAAAAACCTTTGCATTAAATTCCAGGGCAGAGTTCTCGCATTGAGAACTTAGGATTTCTTTGTTCTTACCCCCAGGAATTTTGTTCTTGAGAAGTACAACGTGATCTTTTTTTTTTTCGCCTGTCCTGATCCTGGGGTTACTTGTTCGGGTGTCATTTGATTTCCATTCCCTGGAATCTCTTCTTTTCTTTATTCCAATTGTTCTTTACTGAAGCAGGTTTCAGAAATCCTGGCAATTGTTTCATAAACTTAGGCTTATATATTTCCTGAGAGAAAACAATCATCCTGGTTTCCGCTGCTTCAAGGAAACAATCAACAATTGCGTGATATTCTTCATTGATTTGTGGAAATTGAGAGAAGAAATGGTAAAGCTGGGTTCCCAGCATAAATGCAGGGGTACCCATTTGCCTGATAATAAGAATATTGTCAGGGTTGTGGCGGCGGGCTCTTGTGCATGTTCTGAAGGTTCCCGGTCAACAACACCAGGGGAATTTTAGGTGGGATTATGGGCTGCATCTGCTCTAAGGAAGATGCAGATGAAGATTTTCAGACCAATGAGAATGACAAAGATAAAGAGTTTGACAAACCCGCAGTGCAATTGGTTCCTCCTATCCTATCCAATACAGAGGATATTGTTGTGGATGTTGGACACAGAGAGGGTTCTGTCCGACGCGGGTTTAAGGCAAATGGGGTTAGTGTCGCTTTTCCGGTGGAAGGCAGGGAAGATAAGAAGAACAATGTTGATAGACCAACGAAATCTCATCATCAGAGATTCGCTACAATGGATTTGGGGTCCAGAGTAGACCACCAGAATAATATGGCTAGGATGGTTAGTTTGTCCCACGGCTCTGAAGGGGAGCTTATTGCTGCAGGATGGCCCCCGTGGCTAACGTCAGTTGCCGGTGAAGCCATTAAAGGTTGGCTGCCTCGACGGGCAGACTCATTTGAGAGGTCAGACAAGGTTAGAGCTTTGCAGAATCTTTTACTTGACTGTTAGGGTACACGAGTCTCATAGTTTCTTGTGCATATATATATATATTTTTCTGTTTATTAATAATTGATGCTGTTACTATCTTAGTTCAACACATGTATTAGATGTTGTTCGTCTCTTCATAGTATTGAACTTGCTATTATAAGAATTTAGTTGTTTTTCAAATGGTGTTGGCTTGAGTGGCTCACAGGCTGTCTTCATTATCTGTCCCCGCTATGCTTGCTTCACTGGTGTGTACATCGTGCTAGTCATACAATTATAATCTTTAGCTTCCATTGTGAGTTTAATTCATACACTACATTCATGATGAATGAATGCAATTCTCTTTATTCACAGAAGGACAAAATATCTGTGGATTTCCGTGTTTTAAGGTCCTTTCATGTCTTAATTTTGAAACTGGTGATATGCAGATTGGACAAGGAACGTATAGCAGTGTATATAAAGCCCGTGACCTTGAAACTGGGAAAATTGTTGCAATGAAGAAGGTAAGATTTGTGAATATGGATCCCGAGAGTGTCCGTTTCATGGCAAGGGAAATCCATATAATGCGTAAGCTTGACCATCCAAACATCCTGAAACTTGAAGCTATAGCCACCTCAAGGATGTCTGGGAGCTTGTATCTTGTCTTTGAGTACATGGAGCATGACCTTGCTGGGCTTGCAGGAAGACCTGGTGTGAAGTTCACTGAACCACAGGTAACTGTCCTATTAATCCTTCTTTGGACTGTCTATGTTATCATTGAGGCAACTCAATTCTAGAGTGTTAATTTCATGCTAGAGATGCTTTTTGATATAACATGTCTATTCTAGAATTCACTAAAAAATTAAAGGAAAAAGAATACATATTCAAGTCCCTACACAGAAAAAATTACTCATATATGCGTAGTTTATATTAGCTGTTGAGTAGCCAATCTTCTTTACATTGTGTAATCTTACAAAGAAATATTCCTGACATTCTTGCAGATTAAATGTTACATGCAACAACTTCTCCGTGGACTTGAACACTGCCACAGTCGTGGTGTTTTGCACCGAGACATCAAGGGTTCCAATCTTCTTATTAACAATGACGGTATCCTCAAGATAGGAGACTTTGGTCTGGCAATGTTTTATAACCCTAACTTAAGGCGAGCATTAACAAGTCGCGTAGTGACTCTCTGGTATAGGGCACCTGAGCTTTTGCTTGGAGCTACTGAGTATGGAGCAGCCATAGACATGTGGAGTGCAGGTTGCATACTTGCTGAATTATTTGCTGGAAAGCCTATTATGCCTGGAAGAACAGAGGTATCCTTATTTGCTTATGATTGTGGGGCTCAGATTTTAATTTTATCATGCAGTCTAATTATACTGGTCTTTTATGTTGCTTCACAACTTGGGATTTGTAATGTGAATGCTATTCTGCACCTACATAATAATTCCATTGATGTTTCTCTGTTAAGTTCAAAAACTGTCATCCTACTGCCCCAGATTTAAAACAAGGCAATGGTAGGACTGGTTTTAATTTCTACTTTGATCTTATTTCCCAACTTTACAACAAAAATGGTTACAAAGCGCGTGACAATTCACTTTATGTTTTTGGGAACATTATCATCTTTGTTGTTGGGCCTTTTCTATGATATACATTAATGCACCTGCAAATCAGCAATGATAGGAGTCCACGCTTACACGCATTAACGGAGACCAGAGTTTTTAGTAAACTTCATAAGTTCACATCAGTTTTTATTTAAATGTTTTAATGATGAAAATTAACCATGGCCTTGGATTCTAGGTGGAGCAAATGCATAAAATTTTTAAGCTTTGTGGTTCACCCTCCGAGGAATACTGGCAGAGAACAAAATTGCCGCATGCAACTAGTTTCAAACCTCAACACCCTTACAAGCGTTGTGTTGCTGACACGTTCAAAAACTTCCCTCCATCATGTTTGGCTCTTGTTGATAAGCTTCTGGCAGTTGAACCAGAAGCTCGGGGCTCGGCCACTTCAGCACTCAGAAGTGAGGTATCTGTTAATGATAGACAATATCATCTAATAGTTACTTGAATATTTTAGCTTCGATTATGACCTTGCATTAACATCCTGATTAGCCTTGTGAAAAAAAAGGAGGGGATGATACTGTTGGTATCATAGCTTCAGGGATTTAAACCTGTTTGTGACAGGTTTTCATTCAGAATTCGATGATTCTCCTATATAGTTGCACTAAGAATTGGAAGTTTTAACCGAGTTCTCCTTTCCAGTTCTTCAGAACAGAGCCCCTCCCTTGTGATCCATCAAATTTGCCAAATTATCCTCCCAGCAAGGAACTAGATGCTAAGCTGCGAGATGAGGAAGCTAGAAAGTAAGTTGCAAAGGCCCCTAGTCATCGAGCCTTCCCTTGTTACTTATCTCAAATATTATATGCAGACGTGTGACAGCATGCACATATTTGTGCTTAAACATGAATTGTTTTTCTCATTCTAGGCGAAGGGCAGAATTAGTAAAGGGGCATGGTCCAGAGTCTGTTAGAAGGGGATCAAGGGATCTGAAGACCCCAGAATTCGTTTCTAACGCACAGCCCAAACCCACAAGCAATAGTTATAAATATGATCTTCAGGAAGATGCTGGATCTGGTTTCCGGATTGAGCCCCCAAGAGCAGCTAAGCAGAATAGTTTTTCCCACTCCGCTTCAATGATTCATCCGTGTGCAGTAAGATCATCATTGCACAAGAACGTGGACTCTACAAGAAACAACATCGAGCTAAGGACAAAGAAGTCTTATATGCCTCAGGCTGCAGTAGACATGTCGAACACCATTCCTAAGAAGGATGAAAGCACATTTGGCAGGGATTCGTCCATGGTAAAATCATCTATCCTCCAAAAGCCATGTGTTACAATATGGCATTGATGTCCAGGTGGCTAACAAGTTGAATTGTGGATTTGTGTGATTTCAGGGACATGCTCCAAGGAAAAACAGGATCCATTACTCCGGACCGTTGATGCCTCCTGGAGGAAACATGGAAGAGTTACTCAAAGAGCATGAGAGACAAATCCAACAGGCTGTCCGAAAAGCACGTCTTGAGAAATCAAGCACCGAGAATGAGCTTGAAGGACATTATGGTCTGACAGTTTTTTGTGGAAGATAGGGGTAAAAGAAATGGGGTTGTTAATGCCTGTTCCTAGTCGGATATAACCTTGCAGCCAGCGAGCCTGCCCTGTAAGTCTGTCAATAGAAGCAAGCCGAAAAGGTCAATTTGTTAATATATCTCTGGGGATTCAAAACTGAATGGCAGGGTTATTCCAACAAAAAGGCTGACAAAAAAAGCAGAGAGAGATTGACTGCCAAGGAAAAAAGATTGTTCAGTGCACTGGATTCCTCAGATTTGCCCAACGAGGCCGTATATGAAAAAAGAGTGATCATAGACATGTGATGAGATTTAAGAACGCAATTCAAGTAGTCAACTGCTAGGCTAACTCATGCGGATTTTTCCCAAGTTTAGCTTGTTGGCTTGTATCTTCTTCTCACAAATTACAATACTTCTTCGACATTTTTCCACATAGCAACTTGTTCACGCCTTAGAGGAAAAATAATTAATAAATATATCAAGTCAAAGAAATGTGTTTGCCAGGTGTCCCTTTACTTAGGATTCTTATTTCGGTAAGAAATGGATGGGAAAGAACAATACGAAGGAAAAAGGGTGAGGGACTGAGCGAGAAAAATAATAAGGAAAAATGAATCATAATCCCACGCTTTGTCACGGTAGAATTTAATAAAAAAAAAAAAGAAAGAAAAAAACAAAAGGTTGAGAAATCATGTGTTTAAGTCGTCCATATCCTCATCCAATCTCAAAAAGAAAGGCAAAAACACATCAAAACAAGCCAGGACAAGATTTGCCAAAAATCATGGGAAGGGTTGGGGAAGAAAGAAAGAAAGAATAAAAAAAAAAAAAACTGAAGAAGACAGAAAATCAAAAGTGGAAGAGATTCATACAAACCATAAATGAAATAATTAATATCAACCAAAGAACAAAAAAATAAAGAGGTAATACAACCCCAAATACAATTTTACTTACAATTTTTAATTTTAAAAAAATAAATTTGATAAGAGGGGGATTTCGAAAAAGAGAACTTGAGGAATTAAAGAGAACCACCGAGAGGAAGAGAATCACACCAAGTTTGTATTAGATGAGATTTATGATCACTGTATATGAAAGTACTAACGATTTCTGTTCAAGTTAATTGATGTTTGTTATTCGTGGTCTACTTGTTATGACTTTCAAAAACTTAAAATACAAAATATAAATATGCTCTAAATTAATAGTATTAAATGTAAATTTTCCTGCTTACTGCTTGTGAAAAAACTGCGGGCTTCGGTACATCGACCTCCGCGGCGCACGCTTCCGTGTATACAACAAAGTCTTTCCGCTCTGCAAGTTCAAGATAACATCAAGATTCGACAAGCCCATGTACGACAAAATTCCCGAAATTCACAAAACTGATCTCTCCACCAGAATCTGCTTCGCAGCTCTGCCACCACAAAGGTTTTGGCTCCTTAAAGTTTACCAACTCGATGGTAATTGTAATGGATCAGATTGGTTAACTGCTTCCGTTAAATGTTTCTCAAAATCATAAGACGCATAACGGCTAAAAAATTTGATTAATTTTTTAGCTTTTCTAAACAAATTACATTCAGTATGGCCAAAAATGGCATCTTCCTGGCAAACCTAAGAATAATCAACATTGAGATCTAAAAGCAATTACAATTTCTTGTTCAAGGCTAAAATTTGTTACAAAACAAATAGCATCAAGGCTAATCTGATCACCTGAATTGCAATTCAGCAAGGGATCGGCCGGCTTGCCAAGGTCGGAGCGGTAAGGAAGAGATTGTTAATTAACACTTGGCCTTCTTGCCACTATTAAGTGCTCTGTGCAGATGGAAAGCTTCACCCTGGTCCCCGTTCAAGGATCTTCTCTCCAGGCAGCATACTGTAAGCTGCCTGAGCAACCTCTCAAGATATGACCGCAAGCACCCTTGCAAATCCTTCAAATTGGGATTTGTTGACAAGATCATAGCATTTACAGTGTCAGCCACCATCTCACGTTGTGAATCTTCAAGAAGATACCCAATGGATGACTCTTGCGGTTGTTCATATGCCAGCAAAGCAACACATTCCTACAGAAAGCGCAGAGTTCCAATGATGATTTAATGTTAAGTTCATCGTGATGCAAGGATTTGTACATATTTTTTATTTTTGTTTTCCTTTTTTTTCTTGATAAGTAAATCAGTCTAATCTTTTAACCTTCTAACTGTAACCCTAGCAAAAGAAGATGAAATCAAGCATGAAGGCACTGATCTACTTTTTCCATCTTTAATCACCCACAGATGCAATGGCAATGCAAGCAGCATTTCCAGAAGAATTTCAACTAGTCAAAGTAAGAAAATCAAGCAGCACTCTCAGTAGTTTTCCATGTGTTCCATTCATGCATGAAAACTATAATGCAACAGAGATATTTTTGGGTAAACAATCTCAAAAATTTTCAATACCTGAACAAGATTGTAAAAACTTGGCAACCCATAGAATTTTGCCAGTTCACTCCTTCCATACTTCACAGCCTCCTCCAGTGCTCCAACCTATGAATATCGTAAACTTGTCCATATCAACAAATATGTAGTCATAATATATTTTTCATAAACAAGCAAAATAAACTGAAACAGCCTTCATTGGTGACATGTTACCCAGCAGTTTTTAGTTTCTTTAGGAAAAAAATGAAGTCAAGTCATTTGACAGAAAGCAATTAAAGAAACCAAGGAGATGTAATTGCAGTCTCCCATATTTCATGCTACCATTAAAACCAAACAGCAAAGCCTCATATATAGATAGATATGTTGGAAATATCTCAACATCCAATAATGATAAACATTTAACATCCAGTACAAACTCTCAACAGAATAACAAACCATATAGTCCATTATTATTATCAGTCATCCAAAATGAAGACTTTATTATGCTACCATAGAAGTTGGGAAAGAAAATACCCGAACTAACTCAATAAATTTTTGACAGTGAAGCAGAAAGCAAGTGGCTGATTTTTCATCCTGCATAAGGTCAATCTGAATATCATAACTCTGATTACATCACACTGATAGTAGAATGATTGATGGCAATGAACTTGACTAAATTCAACCTCAGGAGAGTGAAAATTATCATAAAAAGTCTCATCTTCAACATTCAACAGAACTCAGGTATGGAAGCAAGCAGATGTAGGTCATCTGTTATTCATATATTAAACATGCCACCTATTCCAAGTACAATAACTCTTAATGTTTTTATAACTACAAAGATAATGGTCTTGAGAGAAAGAAGAGAACCAGATACAATAACCACACCAAATTTGCACCCACCTGAATAATCTGGGGGTACCAATCACGCAATTTATTGAGGGCAGCATCAATATCTCCATTCCTAATTAGCTTCGTATATAGGAAAAACAAAATCAGTAAAGCAAGACTTGTCTTCAGTACTATGAAAGCAAAGAACTAAGAGGTAACATGATAGAGCCCAGAAACTTGAGAAACATTAGCCAAAATCATGGCTGGGGAAATATGTACAGGACAAGCCATATACAACATAATTCATCAGATCAGGGCCTTTTAAACTCAAATCATCTGACTGCAATGTCAACAGAATGGAAAAACCTATGTTGTTGTTGCCAGACAAACCACTGGATTGAATATCTCCTGAAAGCATTTCTCCTTAAAGCCTGAGGGGGCATGGATTTTTATGATTGAGAACCAAATACAACTCAAGAATTTATAAAACACTATCATGTCAACAAAAAACCTGCTTGTACTTAAGAGAAAGATAAAAGATAAATGAAAGAAAAAGACCACAAAACTAAAGTAACCAGCCTTTTAGCAAACCAAAAAGCTAACAAACCAGCTTTTGAGACAGTACAATTTCAAGGTTCGCGTCTTATAATCCCTAGCCCCATATTCTACTTGTTGGCCACAGTCACCAAGCATACACATTTCAACAGTCAACAAACAAAATTATAATTAGATTAATTATCATGGACAATAAATGAAGCAAAGGCATCTCAAAGCCATCTAACAAGACTTTTTCAGGACTTTTCTTTCACAAGGGGGAGAACAAAAAACAAGATGATTAGATTATGCAGAAATGGCAGTGTACCGATGCAAGAACACTTAATCACTCCAGACAACAAATTAAAGTACCAACAAAACAATTCTTATACAAGAACCAAATAGCTCAGTCAGAACTATCATGCCAAGACAAGAAGTGATCCCTTCTCTTTTATTATCAATCACACAAGAAAATAAAAAAAAGCTTTCAGCAAAAGATAGACTGAAGAAAAAAAAAAAAAAACATGTTTCATCTAATGAAGGAGCCATAAGCATTGAACTGATATACAATATTAATCTTGTATATACAAAATTCACTGACTAGAAAAACTAAAATATAAACCAACATAAAAAACTAATTAAATCTCAGACATCCACAATCAGTCATTTCATACCTGTCGAAGAGTAGTTCTCTGGTTTAATGCAAACAGACTGTCCTGCTCATCAGAACCATTTTCCTGTGCTATGCATATTGGAGGAACAGTACTTTTACTAGCCAGGTCAAATGAATTGAGAGTCTCTTCATAGCCATAATGTAGCAAGTAGGAACGCACAAGTCTGCTCACAATAGACAAATGTGTTACTGACTTAAACAAGTCAGTGACAACAAGAAGAATATAAACCCTCATTTGTTCCTTAATCTTCAAGCCTATAAATTAGGATGATTTTCACATTTTGTAAATCAACATGAAGTTCACAGTGAGCTCCAAAAGAGGAAGGTCCAACTTCAAAAATTGATGCAGTGACATCTCTTTGCTAATTAAGCAACCTTAGAGCCTGACAACAAAAATCTTATGATCAGTGCTTTGAAGCTGCTACACTTTGGCACACATATGGGCATGCTTGGGAGCATCTTCTCAACCAACATACTGCTCCTCCTTATGAATGGTGTTTCCAACAATCTGAGCAATCCAACTTCCATGCATAGTTGCTTAATGCCTCTAAGGGCTCACTACATGTTTCTAAAATTGTGGATTCTCACTCAAATTGTTCTCCTGGGGCACAAGTCATTAATTGTAGCAAGAGAAGAAAGTCAAGTCTCCCAAACACAACCTTGTTCCTTCCACCAACATGCACACAACCTTGTTCACCTAACATTTCTACAATTGTAGCTTCCAGCTAAAATCTTCTGAGCAGGCACAATACATTAATTTTGAAAAGAAACCAAAGCTATGCCTTACCTTCCACAACCATGTTCCTTTCACACATAAATTATAGATTTTGTATTGATCTGGGGACTGGGGGTTAACTGAGAATATTTATAAGTTTTTCACAGGGCTATCTTCTAGGGCTAAAATTTTGTATGGCACATGGCAAACCATAGCTTACATGAATGAATAAGGCCTAGCACAAGTACACACATAAATAAAAGCTTAGCCTATGATAAAATTATAATAATCTTACACTAATAAAGCTCTTACAAATACCTAGGCAATTCCACATAACAATCTCTTGCATCAATATAACAATTTATCACATATCCAAAAAGTTCTTGATGATTTTTCATCAATTGGCACTTGGATATCTATTTAAACCTTTATGCTCAAGAACAATGTGATCAACTCCACTTTGAGATAAAGGCTCGATTGATTTAACCATGTGTACGGAGGAAAATAGAAAATAGAGCTCCTGATGATGACACAAGAAGGGAGAACTGCTTGCCTTAATCCAACATTTTCCCCTTTTAGCTAATTTCCATCTCAATGTATCAACACAAACATAATAACATCCATGAAAAAACCTCAGTGAGGGGTCTAATGCAGGGTATACAAACACAAAGCAATAAAAAACTCACTTTAAAGAGACTCAAATCTGATCTGAACTCACCCATGACTGACATTTGGTGGCAAGGATATCTTCTCAATTGTTGTCTGCTGTTTCATCCTTTCCTCTGCTTTGTATTCCTAATCAGCGGATTAAAAATACAAAAGGGATTATTTAGAAAAAAAAAATCACATATCCGATAAAATTTTCACCTCATTTTAGACCAGCAAAAATGAATATCAACAATGAGTAAAAAGGAAATATTAAGGTAGCACTGCAACATCAAATCTTACCTGAAGATCAAATCCAAATGGTTTCTGCCCAAAGTTGACCTCAACCCTGCCAGAACAAAAATGAACATAACATGAAGAGAGTTGGGCTTCCACACATTGCAAACTAACAAGAAAAAAAATGGTCCAAGGCATGTACATTTATGAACACACAGTTACTATTAATTATTTTTCTAAACAAAAAAATTACATGGCAGATGCTACATCCACAATATTTTAAATTTTGTGTGAGAATTGGCAATCAAACCCTGCACTAAATTATATAAACAAGATTTGGAAGCAGAATTACATACTCCTCATTCTGGCTGTGAACAGCAACTGTAGGGAATATGAAACCCTTAATTTCCTTGTCAATTGTCCCAACCATTGCTCCATTTTTACTGACATCAGCATAAAGAGAACATGTGATGATGTGGACAGTCAGGAGCAACAATGAGTAATCAATATTACAGTGAATGCATGGAAAACTAATTTAACTCCACTAATCCAAGTACAGACGAAGGTAGGAAAATTTCTTACGTGAAAAAAAATTCCTGTGAAGCATAATTAATTCCAGCACCAACTGTATCATTGGTTGTAAAGGTTGGACCAAAAGGCTCTCCCTTTGATTGCCCACGATATATATATCCATCATCTCCATGATAGCCACAACTGTTGGCTTCCCACCTGCCAGAGGATTATACTGAAAGTAATGTATTTTTCCTCATTTAATGTTATAAGATACACAAATTAAATTAAAGTTTCTTTTTTTTCTTTCAATAATTCCCATATAATTTCTGAAATCAATCATTAAAAAAGTAAATTATTGCCCATATATTAGTGACTTGAACAGACATTTAAGCTAATCAATATAATATTATTCTTCTGATTTACTTTCAGCCTCCTATTTTTGCAGACAATTTTAACTCTTTGGTAACCAACACACTCCATTGACCCAAAAGTGTTCCACGTTCAACCAGGTGCATAAAAGGAACCATCGATGCAGAGTTTATTATTTCAATTTCTCTCAATTTTCTGTCGACCTAATAGACACCAACCACAGGCATCTTGAAGTTTATAACTAATCAGATGGGAATCAAATTCATCACCATAAGCAGACAGTTAATTAGAGTAAAAAATCAAATTTCCAGGGAGCAAACACTCCTCCGTTATAACTTCTATTCAGCCAAAAAAAAAAAAAATCCAATCACTAAATAGAATTGCTCTAAATCAAAACAGCAAAAAATTATTACCCTGGCTGCCTCCGCATTTTGAAGCTGTCATTAGTGAATCCAATGGCAATCTGGCCTTTAGCCCCAGCATTCTTTACATAAATCTCGAAGTAATACACAAGCCTCTTTACCGGAGCTGGCTTGTTGGCTTGGACCACGCCAACATCGTGGCCGTGAAGGTTGACATTGGGGTATTTGATGGACAGCTTATCGGTAGAGACTACGAGAAACCCTCCGGAGCTGTTGATGGTGTTGAGCTCCGTCGGCTCCTCCTCCTGGTGGTCCTCCTCCATCGCGCACGGAGTTCCCGAGCTCCGCCTCGACAGGTCAAGAAAGTAGGAGGCTGGATCTTGCCGATCAACGGAATTGCTAGAGCAGTTATCACTGTGGCAGTTGTTGTCGTTGCCGCGGCCGGTGCCGGTGGTGTTACTGGCGGTGTTTGGAGTGCTCATTTCTAAACCCTAGAAGAGAGGTCCGTTAATTGATCATTTGCTTGAAGTTTCGATGGAGAAAGTTTTGAGGGATTTAGGGGGTTTTCGTTTTCTTGATTCGTTTTCTGGACGGGGCTGGAAGTAAAATCGAAGAAATTTTTATTTCTTTCGGAATTCTTAATCAGACCCCCCCCCCGCGTAAGGAAGAAAACTACCGTCGCAAGTAAGTTGGTAGGTCCCGCTCGATACCCACACGGCAACCCCTTCTTAACAATTACACGCGTTCTGAGTTTTATCTTAATCGTTAATTATAATTAAAAATTATAATAATTTTGACCTTACGTGTTAGTGCTTCCTAACTTTTTTTTTTCTCTCTTCTCGAAGGAGAGAGAGAGAGAAAAAAAAAACTCCGTTAACACCTTATGATGACAAGTTATATTTCATTTTTTGGATAATTTATATCTTTAGTTATTATATTTATTATTTATTTAATTTAAATTATTATATCATTATATTTTATATGAAATTATAATTTTTTAAAAAAAGATATATTTTATACAATTTAATCTATCAATCAATATATTAATAAAAATTAAATTAAAGTTTTCAAATTAAAACTCTAACAAAGTTAGAGATTTTAATAACATTTACCAGTATTAAAAAATTACTTTTTATTTAACAATCAATTTATTTTGAAAATTATTCAATTTAATGTATATTTCAACCAAAAAAATATATCTTTATTTATATATCTTTTAAATTTTAAAATTTAAAATTTTATTAATATTTTGTAAATTTCTAAAAACGATTTAAATTTTAATAAAAAGCTTATTCTTCTAAAATTTGAAATAAAAATATGAAAACCTCAAACATTATGTGACGTACAATATTTTCTTTAATTATTAAATTATATTTTAAACTATATTATTTGTAAATTGACTAAATTATTTATAAGTTAGATAAATTATTGAAGACATAACTTTGCTCAAAGTACTCATAGACATTATAAATATTCTTTGACTTTTTAATTTTGTCATCATATCCTAATTCTAAATAATTAACTTAATTTTTATTAATATATTAATTGATAGACTTAGTTAAAAAAATATATTGTTTAAAATGTAAATTCTATAAAATTTTATTAAAAGTGAGTAATTTAAATGTAATGAATTAGATTTAAATAATAATAATAAAAATAAATAATAAGTTCAATAACTAAAAATATAAATCATCCTACCTTTTCCTCACTTAAATCATTCGAAGTAAAAATTTAGTTCACAAGTTTAACTTCATTACAAGTGAAATGTTCATTATTACTCTTGTGACAAATTTCAGGCATTATTAGTAGTATAAAGCTAAAAAATAATTAAAGCTAATCTTTGACGTTTACATAGGTTAGACCTACCCACAGCTTCACGACACCAAAAATGCAATAGAGAAAATTCATCTACCCATAGCTTCACGTCTACACACACGCGCACACACAATAATAATAATAATAATAATAAATTTACAATTATATGGCAAATTTATGATAAATATTTCAAGAGTGAAGAATGCACTTCTACAATTTTATTTGATGGTATGAAGTATGAACTGCTAATAATTTAATGACTAAATTTAGATCCAAAACAACCAAATATGCGTGCACTAGTTGATACAACTAGCCAAGCTGGAAAACAAAGGTTTAATGGGGGATGAAGAGAGTAAATACATCCTATATCACACTTATACCTTTGTTATATCATTGGAACTCCTAATCTAAGCTCAAAATCTAGTTAAGCAAACCTGATACAAAAGATGGAGAGTGCGAGCACATTGACAGATTGCCTTAATGTTTGAAAATGCAGCACTCCAAGACATTGTTACATCATTACATAATCATGTTTACCAACAAAGAACTTTTTTGAAGGTCACTTGAGTCACAAAATTTCCATACATCTCAAAAGTTCCTAGAAGAACCCAACCCACCCCCGCCAAAACCACCCCCCCCCCCCCAAAACAAAAAAAAAAAAAGCCCAAAACAACCAACCCTCCCATGAAAAATGATTTGAGTAGGTTGCTAGAACATCATTCTAGATGATATATGCCAATTCCAATGTGTATTAGTAAAGCAACAATTGTCAACAAACTGACAAGCATTCCTCCTAGAAGAGTCCTATCAACACCACCCCACTCGGCCAGAGATCCTCTAGCCCATTCTTGCCTCTTATCTGATCCTTGAGCAATCCCATTTTCCACATTTTGGTCAAGTTTGTTTTTCCGTTTCCTAAACAACCATCCAATTGCATTTTTTCTGTTTTGATCTTCAAACAACATTTCATTACATGAAACTGCAGCTTCTGTTCTACAGCTCTGTGGTCCACAAGCACAAGTCTCTAATGCCAGTGAACATGCACAGCTCTCGCATGAGTCCGTGGAAGAACACCTGCCCTCGCTAGACAATTTATTGACAGAAGTAGTTTTCTCGTTGAATTGGCCAAGAGTCTCAATCACTTCTCCGAAAACAGACCCACCTTCCAACAGATGTTATCTTAATGATAGCTGAAGTACCCAATAAGCCTTCAGGACCAACTACAAGTACCTGTATGTATGTCTTTGTATGGCCAACCTTGGGAAATGAAGAACAACCATTTAGAGATGGGAATCATAGATTGCTTCAGAAGCACACTTTTATTCTGCCAAGTAGCATAGTGGAACACTGAAACTACGTAAAAACATATCATAAATGTGAGTTTCCTTACTCTGCTTCAGATGGATCCGTTGGCAACCAAATTTCACTTATATAGCCAAAAAAAAAAAAAGATACTATTTTACTTTCAGTTTTGCTTTAGCAAGAAATTTCAATGCCTGAAGCATACAGGAAATTAGCAAGTAAATAAGGACAAACAGAAAATGAGATGCCAATACCATTTTTAGTTTTCTTTACTGGTCAAATCAATGCTTTAAACACAGGAGAGGACCACAAGGCATAATTGAATGTAAAGACCCAAGGTTCATGTAGAGAATTAATGGTCTTACCAAGTGCAATCCATCAGTTGCTACATCAGTTATCCATATTCTTTCCACTCTTCCCTCCATTCCACAATAAGGAGTAAAAGCTTCAAAAATGGAAGTCAATTGACGGCTCCGCTTCTTCACTATATTACTTGGAACCTTCTTCATCCTTGCTGCAGGTGTGCCTGTTTTCAGAAAGTGAAGTAAATATTGAAAATCTATGCCACTCCTTGCTAAGTTCAGCTTAAGAAAAACTGTAGCTAACAAAAGTAATGGTCAATGACCAGGTTGCTTATTTTATCCGAGTACAAAAGACACAATTTTGGTGAGATTTTCCTGTGCTCACAATTAATGCACATAGCACCACATATAGGATGTAAAACTTCGACAGAAAACTCTATAATGTAAGATTCACAAGGTCGTGTACCAACATGGAGGAATAAATGCAAAACCCAGCCAACATCGATGATCATACTTCAAAATATGTGTAGTTTTATGATTTTCTAACTTTTTCTGTTTTATTTTTTCTCTTCCTACAATACTATTTACCATCAATGCACAGAAAATAATCCTTTTCCCCCACATAGGTGCAAGAAAATTAGATAAAACGTCAGTTATGCTTCCAACAATAAATAATATAGGAGATGACAAAGCCAACACTGAGACATACAACTTTATGCAAATAGGATAAACAATCGTCTATTGTTGCCAGCTGTCATACCATAGCTGATATGATGAGCAAAGGGAACAGAAGAAACAAATAGGAAAAAACAATATCCTGCAAAACCAGCTCTCTTTTATGTTTCAGAGTGAATGGTAAAATCACCAAGTGTAATGTAGAGTTATCAACAGCTTACCTGGTCGAGGATAGAACTGTGAAATATGAACGTGAGGGAACTTGTATTCCTTAATCAGGTTGACAGTTTGAGCAAAATCTTCATCTGTTTCACCTGAGAAGCCCAAGAACAAATATTTATCATATCCTCAAAAACTTAATGACAAAAATCCTCCACCACATAACACATGCAGTCTGGAAACACAAGTGCTTGGACTATTCCAACTATGAAACAATATCATAAGGTTTCCCTTCAAAGGGCACCAGTTGCATGTAACTTGAATTATCCTAACAATCCATGACTTAACAGTGTAAGAAGATTGCTAAATGTGCAATTCATATACCCAAGGAGAAAAAACAGAGTCTGCAAACTAACCAGGGAAGCCACATATGATATCAGTGGCAATCTGTATCCCTGGAACTAGTTCAGTCAACGTATCCACCACGGTCCTGAACTCACTCACGGTGTATTCGCGATTCATTGCCTGATACCAAAAAAGCAAATCAAGAAGATGAAAATTATCACATGATGGGACATCCAGGCAACAAACTCAAGTGATTGTACACATTAATTCAATTCCTCTGTGGGATTTTGTAGCCACCAGAAATGATATTTATTGTGGGTATTGTGGACGCAAATTATCCAGCGAAAGTCCACTTTGCAAACAGTATCTTGACTTACGCTTAATACAGCATCACTCCCAGATTGCACTGGCACATGAAGAAAGGTGTATACAGAAAGGTGGTTCAGAACTTCTGCTATCTCTTTCAAGTGCTCAAGAATAAATGGAGGATTTGTCATCCCAATACGTAGCATTGTATTTGCATTGGGAGGAAGCTCAGTAACAATAGCATTCAACAATGTCGGAAGATTAACCCCAATGTCACGACCTGAATAGGAAATCCAAATTGCTCAACAACTGGTGTGAACAATGATGTCTTGCCTTATTTTTCTCAAACAACCAATGCAATTTATTTGAATGAGTCCAGACGGAAGTTTCTTCCAGTAAGAAAACATAAAATTTGATGCTAGAAAACAATAATATAGCATAAAGGCCTTTTGCTCCTAAAAAGGTTATCTCATTATGCGAAAACAGAAAACTTCCTTGCATAAGTAAGTTGCTTTTCAGAGATCAGAATTTGTTCTTAACAAAAAAGCTGCAGGTATAAGATTTCTCCTGAATAAGAAGGAGAAACAAAGATGTGGTAACTGAAAGTTCATTAGAATCTACCATATGCCCCAGTATCTTCACTGCTCAACCATATTTCCTTGACTCCATCAGCGATCACTGTTCTTACACGCCCTACCTGGATAGTTGAAATTTCAATTGCTGCAAAAATCAAATAGCAGCAAAGATAGTCATCCCGGTGACAAACTTACAAGACTCTGTATGGTGTAGCTCCCCAAATGACCACGGGCATGCTTTGTCTTGCAATAAGTGCAAGCCCCCAAACAGCCAACATTAACAGGAAGAATCTCAACAAATTTGTTCTTTCGCACCTGACAGATGATCAAGTTAAATACAACATAAGAAAATGCTCAGTGACTATACCTTGAGAATAGTTTGCAGTTTAAGAAACCAAGCTGTATGCAAGAGGAACTTGTTTTGTTTTGAAGACAAAGAAAGTAACCTAAAATGACCACTAAGGAGCCTTACTGACCAAGAATGAGCGTTAATAACAAAATATGAATTTAGACATCACACCTTTGGAAGATCAAGTGCTGGCAATGTCTTGCGGTTCAAAAGCCGCACCTCATGACCTTTCAGCGTCTCTTCTACAACTTCAACCACACGGTCTATTTGCTGGACTCCAACTACACTAATTCCTTCTAGTTCTTTCAAGTTTCTGCTCCCTTGAGGTACACACCCAGCAACCACCAGGGGCTTTTTGGCAATTTTTCCCTTTGCTATCAGTGTATCCATAGCAGACTGACTTGGGGATTTTACAGTGCACCTGCATGAATTATCAAGACACAAGTTGAACAGAGAACTAGAGTTGTATTCCAAAGAAAAAGTAGTCCTTAATTCAAATATTATTCAGCCCCATATATTTTCCTCTTTTATTTATGGCAGTGGTCTGTGTTCTGTTTCCACAGGATACGAAGGACTAGGGATGTGGTTCGCCATGACATGTTGCTTAGCTGGCCATTCTGGTTTTTTTACCAAATAGGAAACTATAATCAGCTATATAATACATAAAATTAGTGCAAACCTGATCAACATTTTAGACCATGAGTAAAAATCAGCAAGCACCAAAGAGAGATCACATTCTTCCCAGAGAGGAAGTGAAAAAATGAAGGGAAGTGTAAGAGAATTACGTATTAATCAGCCATATGTCTGCATCCTCAGGATTATCACTTAATGAATAGCCATACGATGAAAGCTGACCAGCCATATACTCGCTGTCACTCTGCCAAAAATACCATCTGTCAGAAACATAATTGACACAGACCAGTGGCACCTTCAAAAGAAATGCCAAAGTCCAACAAAAAAAAAAAAGCCAAGAAACAAAAGAAAGAAAAGGAAAAGAAATAACCAACATTGGCCAAAGAATTATAGGGTCCAGGTTCTGAATAAGAAACCAATAACAACTTCAACTCAAGAAAATTAACATTCTGTAACAAAAATCGACTCCTTGAATCATAAACATCAAATCAGCAATCCCCACATTATATGATGGTCTTAATTACAGCTAAAAAGTGTTTGGATTGTGATCACCAAGTCTACGTTATTAAAGCTGTAAAGAATTTTTAAACTGACTAATGAGAAATGGAAGAGTTGGCAGCCAAAAAAAAAAATAAAAAAACAAAGAGAAAAGGAAAACTTGCCTGATTATGAGAGCATCCAAAAGTCTTGATGTATATTGTCTGGAGTAAAACAAGACAGAACAATATAAGAACGTCATACATAAACCCATAACATAGAAAAGGAGAAAAAAACAATGAAAGAGAAACTTCCACCTCAGTTCCAGGGATCTTAGCAGGAAAAGATTGAGAAATCTTGTCGGTATTAATCCCTGGCCTGTCCTTGTTCTTCCTGGGTCTTACTCCAACAACATTAAGTGGCAACCGAAATCCGCGAGTAGCGCCGCCGCCGCCGCCGCCGTTCCCAAACAACAAGTCTTCTATGTCTTCCATTTCGTTGTTTTTCCACTCTTCCAACGGGCCGAAGTCGATAGGCGCTTTTGACACACAGCAAGAAAGCAAAATTTGGGCTTTTTCTTGATGTTACTACAACTTTTTCAAGACTCAGTTTGGCATAACATTTTCAAAGATTCGGAGCAGTGGTGGCTAGGGTTGAAGCCTTGGGTTTGACCCTCCGGTGTTTGTGTTTGTATATTTGATATTGAGTCTATTTGGGCCTTTTTGAAAACAAAGTTCGAAGCCCTTTTCTAATTATCTAGATTCACTCTGGCCTGGGAGCGACCCAGGCCCAATAAGTCCCATTCGGAACCAGATTTAGCACGAAGTTCTCTCGTCATTTCGTTGCTCGAGAGTTGGAACTAATCCTTCCATGGCGAAATCATCCGGTGATTCTAAGCCCAGACCGCCGACGTGCGCCAACTCCTCCGCCAAAGTCCACCCGGCCAACGACCCCGAAACCGATCCCAATTCCTACTCGCTCGAGAAGTTTAAGCTCTATGAGACCAGACAGGTAACCAAAATTACGACGACTTTTTCTTTTCGTCTTTGGAGTTCTTAGGGTTGGACATGTAACTTTTGATTTGCTGTTGTGATGATACTGAACTTGTGCTTATTTAACCAGAGGTTTTATCTAATTGGGAGTGATCGGAATAAAAGATTCTTTCGCGTGCTAAAGATTGACCGTTCAGAGCCGTCTGATCTTAATATTAGCGAGGATCCCGTGGTCTATTCTCAGCAAGAGATCAAGAACTTGCTCCAGCGAATTGGAGAAGGCAATCGTGCTACTGGTGGGCTGAACTTTGTGGTGAAAGTTTATGGAATTGCAGGTTGGTGTTAATAAACTGTTCTTTATGTTGTGTTTTCTTGATAAATGGTATCATTCTTTATGACAAGACTATTGTACTCGTTGGGTCTTCCTAGGTTGCATTAAGTTTCTGGAGTCATATTATTTGATTCTGGTTACAAAGCGTCGCCAAATAGGATGTATATGTGGCCATGCAATATATGCTATAGATGAGAGCCAATTGATCACAATTCCGCATGTATCAATACAAACTGATTTGGCGCATTCTAAAACTGAGCTGAGGTATGCCCTTCCTTTTTGTTTGCTCACAGTGAAATGTTGTTTCCTTTTTGTCTATTCATAAGATTGCTTGTGTTTGTGTTACATGTTACATCTTCCTTCATGGAAATATATTCTAGAAATTTATGTTTGTTGTGCGTGTGAACAGAGGCATGTTAATTCCTTCCTTTAGTCCCAATGACTGTGCCATTTATGTTGACTTCAAAATGTTTTTATTTCCTTAATGAGTAATGATTTCAAAAGTTTGTTGGTTAGTACTCATACATTCATTAACTATAACATAAATTTTCAAATTGTTTCATCTCTCTCTCTCTCTCTCACACATACCCACACACACACACACACACACACCCATCTGAAAAGGATTCTTATTTGCATGTACTGTTTTGGCGATTTGTTCCAATTTCTAATAAAAGTGTACGTTTTTATACTAAGAATTGGTGTTGCAGGAATTCTCTTTCTTTTTTGGTAGTTAATTTTTCTTTGTTTGAATAATTATATGTGTGTTTGTTATGATGCCTTTGCTTTCCTTGCTATTATAGTTAAAATGTTTTATTGCTCATTTTTTTCTGCTATCTGGCTTTCTTTTCTTTGACCAATTAATTTGTCATTTTTTTGTGTGATCAATTTGCATGAATCATACTCTTGGTGTCTAAATGGTTAAAATTTCTTTTGCTTTGCAATGTAGGTACAAGAAGCTATTATCCAGTGTAGATTTGACCAGAGATTTTTTCTTCAGTTATACTTATCCTATGATGCAAAGCTTGCAAAAGAATGTATTGTCAACTGGAGGGGATAGGATGCCATATGATAGCATATTTGTGTGGAATGCATATCTAACACAAGCTATTCGGTCAAGATGTGGTAACACTATTTGGACAATAGCTCTAGTCCATGGGCACTTCAAGCAGGCATGCATTTCTTCTGTCAGTTAAATCATGCCATAACAAGTTTCTAATTCATCTTGTCAATGCATGGGTATTTGTTAGGCATGGTATTTGTTAAGACAAGCCTAAAAGTGATAGAATTCTTAGAATGAGGCTTGGATAGAAATAATAATATAAAAACATGTTCTCTTTCTCATTTTGTTTTAAGTTATTGTGATTTTGTTATGCTAACTGTGAATAATGTGTTGTATATTGATACACATAGCTTTGAATGGATTTTTACACTTTCTTGTAAAGAGAAAGGAAGACTTTTGTACAAGTCAAACACTGTTATATTTATAATATGACAATTGTGCTATTTGTTAGTAGTCACCTAATTGTCTTGCAGGGAGAGCTCAATGCATCAAAGTCATGCTTTAGTTGTTCAAGCTATTTCTTGATTGTTAAACTGGATGAGATTGGGCAATTAAATTAGATGCATCATAGCCTCATAGGTCAGCAACGTGATCATATGTGTTTGGTCATTCAGCTGGTATATTTGACAGTGTCTTGCTTCTTTTCTGTGACATGGTGTTGTTGTTGCCTTACCAAGGGCCTTGTTATATTTCTTTGATTCATCAATATGACTATCTCCTATGATTTTTGTTACTTTTTCTTTCTTTTGTATAACAAAATCGATTTTTGCAATGGTTCATTTTATATATATAGTTTTTTTGGTACTTCCATTCCAATTTGTGGCAACTAAATGGAAATGGGATATCAGCCTTTATTTCCATATTAATTCATATCTTTTATGGCTCAAATGTTAAATTTATTGCCAAGAATAAAATTGCAAGACTATTGCTGATGATGTTATCTCGTCAAATTTCAATTGCTAGTGCTACAGTACTTATATTTTCTCTTTATAAACCCTAAAAATTATAATTTTTTGAAGTGGGATCTATTTTAGCAATAATTCTATTTTGTGGCTGCAAATACATTGTTAACCTTACCTTAAGAATGAACTCATAAAGCAAGTTTTCAATTCCTGATGGTTTACATTGTCTATTAGCACTTTGACCAATTGTCTTGCGGTTGATGTTTGCAGATTAGACTATCAATCTTTGGGAGGGATTTCAGTGTTTGTTTGGTTTCAAGGCGTTCTCGGCATTTTGCTGGGACACGGTAGGCTTTGGCTTTTCTTTTCTTTTCTTAATTTTGTTTTTCAATTGTGAGAATTATGCTGTTTCGATCACTCTTTTTAACTCTCTCAATGAGTTGCTTGAAATGGGGCTTTGTATTGCGTTACACCTTGATGGTTCCTAGTCCTAACTTGTCTGTAACTTCTTTTTGTTCGTTTCCTTTCATTTTTCTCATGCTAGGCTCAACACCAACTGACATTTTTTAACTAATCAACCAAAAAATTACTATATGTGAACCATGGCTTATTTGGACTAACTAGTGGTTAAGTAAACCATTTATGGGAGTGGCTTTCTTCCACCCCCCCCCTCTTTCCCCCCTTTCCTCTTTGAGGTCGCTTCTATTAACTGGTACAGGATGACTTTTTTGTTGGCCATGAATTTTATCCATTTGCTACTGTTCTAGATTGCTGATTGCCAGGTTGTAGCTTTTTCTGTTCATCCTCGTCATTGTGTTTGACACTGCTGGAAGCTTTGATATCAAATAGGTGTAGAATAATTTAGATCCTAAAATTATATATAATGAAAGAGAGCTTTGGGAGACCGAAAATAACAGCAGAGCTGTCTCCTGGTTGATCCAGGACTTATCAACAGAAATTCTTGTTTATAAGATTTATAAGGTCATCAGGAATAAAACTACTTACCATACATGCAAGCCTTTCACAAAGAAGTAATGGCCTGAGTAAGAGACCTTATTGTTCTAAGAAAGGTGATCCTATCAAGTTAGAAAAACAGATTCTTTCTCTAACAAGAACATAAAAGACTATTCCAATGACAACAACAACAACAATAAAGCACTAATCCCAAATTTAATTGGGTTCTACTGCATGAATCTCTTCTCACCATTCTGTTCTATTATGAACTAAGTTGGGGCTGTGATCTAATTAGTCTAAATCCTTCCTAACTAAAGATTCACAAGAACATAAAATACTAGCCTGATATACTTTTCTTGTAATCTTACTTTGCTCATAAAGCAAAAATGTGTTTGGAGTTCTTTCTGTTTCTTCCAGCATTCTTTTGGCATTGAAAATCAGGT
Source organism: Ceriops zippeliana (assembly GCA_037897445.1). Classification (NCBI taxonomy): domain Eukaryota; kingdom Viridiplantae; phylum Streptophyta; class Magnoliopsida; order Malpighiales; family Rhizophoraceae; genus Ceriops; species Ceriops zippeliana. The sequence continues at coordinate 1,343,629 of JBAPLH010000217.1, forward strand.
GATTTAGTTTTTAAATCTCTATAGGCAGCATCAAAAGCTTGCACAGAACTGAGTAGGTTGTTACAATTCTTTGAATGATAAGTTTTCAGGCCTTAGGTTTTGATGGAATGAAGAATGAGCATGATACATGTGTTGATTTTGATATTCTTTTGCTACGAGTTCATAGATGGTAAAATCATACTAAGTTTTATGAGGCGGCTTTTTGAGGTCATTTCGTTTAGTGATTAGAATATAGGTCGTTTTTCCTATCATTCCCTTTTAGCTGTAGGAGATCTCCAAATCTTCCTGATTGTTAGTCATTCTTTCTAACAATTGAATCTATTTATTTTCCAGACAAACATCTCAATGAAAATACAATTGAGCTAACTTCTGCTTGACAATTGATAATTGTTTCTTTGAAAATTTTGACTGCTGGTCCATCTGTTTTCCCCTCTCTTTGCCTTGCCTTTTCTTCTCTTCTATATTTTGCTGTGCACATTCTGTTTGTTGAGTTCTCTATTTTTCTCAACAGTGACAATAAACACTTGCAAATGTTCTTGTACCCCAGAGATTTTTTTGGTTCAAATCAATAGTTGATGTACCCTTTTCCAAAAGTAGATTATGTCTTGTCATTTGTCCATGGAAGGACTTAAGGAGGATGAGTGGCCAATCAGGTTAGCATCTTCTATTGCTTTGCACTCTCTCTCTCCCTCTCTCTCTGTTTTTTTTTTTCTCTCTTGCAACCATTTTGAGCTGACTCTCCTATCTTGCTCTCTTTTCCTTCTCTAGCCCACTAGGTACTTGGTACCTCTTTTGAAAAATTAAATTCCTAATTTCAGTTAAGTCTATGTTTTCAAATCTGTTTTGATTCACTTTTTTTTTTTTTTTTTACTTGAGGAAAGGGAAAACTTTCAAATTATCCCTTCTCTCGCTCTTTCTGTGTATATACAAATGGAGGCATGCAGTTGCACGCATCATTAAGTATGCACTTTTGTGTACACTGCTTTTTCTTGAAGCTGTTGCCAGCTAAATGTTAGGTTAGAGTGTTTGTTCTGCAGTCTGGTTTGCAGGAAATAACTTCGCTTGGAATTTGAAGAGAAACATTCATTACTTTTATCTTGTTTTTGCTCGTCTTGCATGCTGCTGGAAACCCTGATACCAACCTAACCATAGAATTTTAGAGTTATTGTGAATTAAAAAGGAAATCACTTCCGCAGGTCAAAAGTTCAGCAGGGCTGCCCTCTGGGTTGACCAAGAACTATGGATAGAAAATTTTGCAGTTGAATCATTGGAAATTCAGACTAAACTAGTTGACATACAATATCTACAAGCTTTTTGTAGAGACAAAATATACCCTAGGTATGTGCCTAGGTAGGAAACTTTACTGATTAATCCTATTCCAATTAGGAAAAAAAGATCCTTTTTTTAATAGGAATATTTATCCAAAAAAAAAGGAATAATTAAATGTGGAATGCTCATATTTATGATTAAATCTTTATCCTACATCTGTCCTTCATCTTCTTAATATTTGCAGGGCACTTGATTATGCTATTATCTATTGATTCTGTTTGCAGCTTGTGCTGTAGATATGTTTCCATGGTCTATATTGGTTAGCATACTATTCTGTAGTTATATTGTTGTTGTATGCAGGCATGCTTTTGCTCTTAATTGATTCTTTTGCGAATGTTTTCCATTCCAAGTTTTGCCATATATTTGATGATATGAATGGTATCTTGGTTGCCATTTTTATATATATATATATTTTTTTTTGGGGGGGGGGGGGGGGGGAATGCAGTTACTTGAAAAGAGGAGTAAATGATCGGGGAAGGGTTGCAAATGATGTTGAAACAGAGCAAATTGTCCTTGATGAAGAAGCTGGATCATGCAAGGGAAAAATGAGTTCCATTGTGCAGATGCGTGGTTCAATTCCTCTCTTCTGGTCACAAGAAGCCTCTAGATTTAGTCCTAAACCTGATATCATCTGTAAGGGCATTGTTCACCCCCATTTGATTGGTTGATTACTGAGTTTTACAATGACATGGTCATCTAATGTCTTGTATAAGTCGTCTGATGCATATCATATATTCTTGCATCAGTGCAAAGGTATGATCCTACCTATCAGGCGTCCAAATTGCATTTTGAAGATCTGGTGAAGAGATATGGCAACCCAATAATTGTGCTTAATTTGATCAAGGTTCCTTTAAATTCACTCTTCAGGGCACTAAGCTTAAATCTTTCATTTTTTTAACAGTCTATTGATAAATTGTGCATTGTCTTGGTGCAATTGAATGAATCTCTCATTTGGCTTGACTATTTGAGGGCTTTGGATATTAGTTTCAAATCCCATTTATTGCTAAATAATGAAGTATGTCTGGTTTCATTGACCAATTTCATTTTCGTTTTGTCAATAATATTGAATACTGGTTTGTCCCATGATTAGTTACATGAAAATGCACTGAAGTTGGGATATTTACGACATGCCCAATGGTTAAGATGCTGAAATTCAAAGATTTGACAGTCATGTCTCTCTACAATTGTGGTAGTAAAGATTTGATTTGTGTTAGAAACCATATGTGTATTTTGGTTTTATGTTAAAAGATAGTGGTAAATTTTTTATAGCCAAACACTATTTTTTTCATCATTCTACAATCCTTTGTTCAATGTTTGACTGCAATTATAACATCATTAACAAAACTTTAATTCCAAATTTAATTGGAGTTAGCTACATGAATCTTTTATTGTCATTTTGTTCTATGAACCGAGTTTGATGTGAGGTGTAATTATTCTAAATCCTTCCTAGCCAATTCCTAAGTAAACTTAGATCACTCTCTCTCCTCATCATTGACCTGGATTTTGCCCCCACTTAATTGGAGTATTTCTACGTCTATGTTAGACATGTCAAAATGCAAACTCCTTCGTTCAATATTTGACAACTTAATTGTAGCTTCTTCCCAACCTAAATTCCAATGTATATTTTTTTATTGTTGACTTCATTCAATTGCTAAATGCAGACTGTTGAAAAAGACCAAGGGAGATGATTCTAAGACGTGAGTTTGCTAATGCGGTTGGGTATTTGAACTCGATTCTCCCAGAAGAAAATCATCTGAAATTTATCCATTGGGACTTTCACAAATTTGCAAAGAGGTATAAATCCTCCAAATAAAGGCCCATTTTTTGCATGTTGTTATTTATTTATTTATTTTCATTTCAGATAAGAACTTATTATAAGGAACTGTAGCCAATTAATACTAAATGAATGCAATTAAATTACAAATCAAGGAACAGTTGGTCTTGCAGCTTTGAATTATGATGTGCAAACTATGTTTCCTCTTGCCAAGTAGGCCAACAAATTGTCTCTGGCTTTCCTTACAACTGATCTGCAATGATCCTTTCTCCTAGATTTGATCTGCAAACTATGTCTCCTCTTGCCAAAGTGCCTGTTTTAGATAAGCTTGTTATAGCTTTACCATAGTCTCCAACCCAGCATTTTCACTGTATAGTTTTCCACAAATTATAAATGTCTTCATCTTGCATTCTTGTGATACTCTTTGAAATGTTGGATTTAAAGAATTTATTATCCAATTTTAAACAACAATCTCTCCCTAGATTCTCCAATTCACAACTAAAAACAACTAAGCAGATTGTTCTTAGGGTGAAATTGTTCTTTAATACACATCATGTCAAAGTGTTCAAAACACCTAATTTTCTTTTTAGGATTTTCATGTTGTCAATTAGCTTCTGTTTTCTCTAATTATATATACTTTTGAGTTGATTGGTTTATCTCCTCTGTTTCTAAAGCAAATCTGCAAATGTCCTGGCTGTTTTGGGTGCTGTGGCAAGTGAAGCCCTTGACTTGACTGGTTTTTACTATAGTGGAAAACCTAGCATAGTTAAGAGGAGAGCCAACCAATCTAGTCGAACAAGGACTGGAAGGTACCTGAGTTTCCATATTTGCTGACTTTACTACACACAAGCATCTAAGTATTTATTGTGTTTTTCAGATTGGAAATATTTTAGCAGCTTTCAATTTGGATTTTCAGATATGAAGTATACAAGTTCTAGTCTTTTATTGATTGCAGAATGGAGTATGGTTGTGCAAAATCCCCATTCACACTCAATAATGTGTGAGGAAATTAGAGGACATTGGATGTTAATATACAACAGTTTATCACTGTTCAATCATAGTGTTGAGGTGTAAATATATCAATGCAAAAAAGCATTGATTAAGTGATGCAGAGTAAATTAGGATGATGCTAGAGGATATTGTTATGATGATTGAAGAGGAACATATGAAATAATAGTATTCATAAATAGGATAGATCTTGTATCTGTAGTGGCAGGCCTTAGAACTGTAGGATGAGTTTTCATCGTCGTTGGATATTGAGTAGTGAAGAGGAATACAGGTTTTCTCATTGTGTGGTAATAATGAAATTGGATGTTTCAACTTTCTATAGACTGAAGAAACATATTCCATGTGGCAGACCAAATTTGTGTTAAGATAAATTTTAGGGGACCTCAAGAGAAATGTGGCCAAAGGGCACCTTTGATGCTTCATTCACAAGTGTCGCATGGTTCAAGGAAATGCACAATTCAGAAATAAGTGTGGAAACAGATTGAAAATCAAAGAAGTGGCAAGTATTGGAAAGGGTTAGCAGCCTTTGCTTGGTTTATCAAAGCATAATGCATACACATATATTTTGTTTTTTATTTCTTTTCTTTTGGAGGGTGGGGGGTAGAGAGAGGGTGGGAGGGAGGGAGATTGCTTAGATAGACATTTTGTTAGTTGATGCATTCTTGCTTGTTTTATTTTCCTAATAATCCAAGTTTAGGCATCCAACTCGATTGCTCTTGCAGAGCTAGATTGCATGGACTGGGACCATTTTTTACATGCTGTTCTAGAATTGCTTGGAGTGTATATTGCTATATGGATTCATAATAGTTAGTAGCTTTTGCAACTTACTAATCTTTATCAGAGTTTCTTTGAAATTTCAGTTTACAAAGCTACAATGACTCTCCTTTTCTCTGCACTGATGCAGTTGTTGCATCACTCATTAAGTAATAGTACAATAACTAGTGAGGGTCATATATCAGTTAAATCCTGGTATGTTAACAAGGAAGTGATCAACCATTTGCAAATTTCAGAACGAGTACAAAGCTGAAATTTTGTAGTTGACTATTATCTTACTGAGAATTTCAAAACTTTATACTCATCATATTCAAAGAAGACTAGACATTCAACATTGAAATTTGCTTTTATCACTAGTGGCTGCAAATATTGTAGCATTTTTATCTTTCCTGCTGCAACCTTGTCTCTTTGGTGTTCTGTGAAAAGTTGTTGGGGCAAGCATGGAAAATTCTAGCAAACACCCTTCCCCCAAACAAAAGGAAAACCTTCTTCTTCTTGAATTTCAAACTAAACAGTGGGTTGAAAATATTTTCAAATATAACTTATTAAAGGCTGATTCATCCATGTGTTTAAAAACATCTATTTTGCTGTAATTCTTTATAGAGATACTTCTCTTAGAGATATGAGAGCCAGCTCGGGGGAACTTGCAAGAATGGGAAGTGCCAATGAGAATATAACTTCTGTAACTAACAGAAACAGAGAGAATGATTCTGGTCAACAGAATAGACGAGATATGCTTGGTGGTGAGGCGCCTTGTTTTCAAAGTGGAGTTCTTCGCTCCAACTGCATTGACTGCTTGGATCGCACAAATGTTGCTCAGTATGCTTATGGCTTAGCAGCTTTGGGCCGCCAGCTACTTGCAATGGGGCTGACTGATATGAGCAAAGTTGATCCCGATAGCAGTATAGCTGCAGCTCTTATGGATATGTATCAAAGCATGGGAGATTCTCTGTCCCAGCAATATGGTGGCTCTGCTGCTCATAACACTGTATGGCTTTCTCCCATATGACTTGGTCTGCCATTATTGAATTTTCTAAAAGATGCAACAGTATTTTCTCATGCCAACAGCTTATCATTTATTCCAGGTTTTCCCAGAGAGGCAGGGAAAGTGGAAAGCTACAACTCAGTCTAGAGAGTTTATCAAGTCTATCAAGAGATACTACAGCAATACTTACACTGATGGTGAAAAGCAAGATGCAATAAACTTGTAATGGTCTTGTCTGACATGGTGATGTGCTTTCTGTATATCTAGTAATGTTGTTTTCTTCACTCATAGCCTAGCTGTTAGATGTAACATTCATGTACTTATAATTGCTGCATATTTAAAATCTTTTCTTTATTACTACTATTTATAGTTAACTATTTTTACTCTAGTATCTCTGTAACTGTGTATGTACTTAGCATATGACTTTTTTTTTTTTTTGGTCAAATTAGATTTCTGGGTTACTTCCAACCTCAGGAAGGGAAACCTGCCCTCTGGGAGTTGGATTCAGATTATTATCTTCATGTCTCTGGGATTGGAGAAGACTTTAATGCAGATATTTGGTAAGAATTTGACATTTACACATTGGAGATTTTATTTGGTCTATTTCAATTCATGGGTTTTGATTGACAGTATGTCATTTTCCAGCAATTTGGAATCTGATGCTAAGCCAGCCAATGCTAATGCCAACCCTATGGGAGTTGGAATGACCCTTGCCCCTGTTCCAGCTTGCAGGGAAGATTTCTTTCGGATGAAATTGACATCATTTAATAAAATGATTGAAAGGACATGCAGTGCGATAAAAAATGTAAGACTCAGTAGTGAGCCTGATCAAAGGCCAGGGTGGTGCTGGGAACTTGGGTGTGGCACCTGATGCAGCGTAATTTTCCCTTTAACCTGAACTTAATTCTTGGATTTTGACATCTCTCCCTCTTTTTCTTAGTCTAGGCATGCACGTATGAGTGCTGTTATCTCATGGAGGCATACTTGCTCTTGTGCTCTTAACTTGATCCTGCTTGGTTCTGTCAACTAAAGTGATATTCATTTGTCAAGTTCAAATAGTTAATAACCTTCTCTGAATCCTTTAACCTGCTGCTTAGGATGTGGTTTTACATTTGTGTGCCTCAACTAATCAGTCTTTGAAACTTTTGCTATAACTTGTGAGTCCAACCTAGGAATGACACAGTCCAAGTCAGTTAGCTTTCAGGTATATGGATCCATGTGTGTCCCCACAAAATAAAGTCTTTGTTTTCTTTTCTTGTTATCTCTCTGCAAGATATGCCTCTTGAAGGAAATAAAGTGACAGTGTGAGGGATGGAAGATACCAGTATTTAATTGAATGATAATAAAATTTTTATTTAACACACACACACATTCGCTCACATAAATACAGATATGTTAATGATGGGGCCTTAAATCTGTATGGTTTTTGATCTAAGGCTGGAAAAAGGACTGATTCCAATGATGATTGTGGTTGTCTTGTGCCATCCTTTCTGACAATGACTGCTTGAGATTCGTTTAGAGATAGCTTAAGGTGGACCTGCTTTCATTTCTTCTGGTTGTTGGCATCTGCCGCTATAGCAATGAGGCAGTTGGATTTAGAAATGTAAATACTTGCAGGGTAACATTCTCTAATTTATTTCAGCTGTTTGGATCATAAGTTTACTGTTCTCTTGTAGTTGTGATTTTATCCTGGATCCTAATTTTATTACATCTTCCCATGGTAATGATTAGATGTGTTCAAACTTCAAATGGTGCACATTTGAGGCAACCGGCAATAGTAATGTATAGCTTATTATCATTATGCAACTTATAAATGTAAGCACTGAACATGTCCGACCTTTGTCCAGTGAGATACAGCTCAAAAGCCCAAATTGGCTTTTTGGACAAAGAAAGTATGAAGAAAGTGTTGGTAACACCAAGGCTGCTCAATGTGAAATTGAAAACGGAGGACCTCAGAAAGACACAGTTGACATTTACCCTGACTTGGCTTGGCTTTATCCTCGTGATGACATGAAAGAAGAAGATATCTTTCAAAGGTATATTTTATCCAAATTCTCCATCCAACAAAATTCTTTTCTTCTTTTTCTCTGTTATTATTATTTAGTTTTTCAGAGGCACTACCTTGCCCGTGATTTGTGTTCAGCAGTGGGTTGACTCCCCCACTGGCTAGCTAGGGGCTGAAGTTGGCCTCTTGTTAGTGGATAGAATGAAGCATTCTGTTTTGTATGCTCAAGTAGGTCAAAGTAGGTTTTAACAGGAAGTCAGCTAGACTTTCTAATGGCACTTGCATTTCCATGCATGTGCATGTGTTAACTACGTGTAATTATATACCAAAAATTTGTTCTTTAACCAAGTTCATTGGTAGGCATTTTTTATAACTATTTTTTGGTTCAGGACATGATTCTTTTGAGGGACATGCATGATAATCATTGAGCTTTACCCTTGCTGGCTATATTTCAGTCTTTTCCATTTCTTTTCTGTATGATCTAAACATAGAGAGCTATTGCCTATGAATCTTCTCATTAAATCAGTTGTGCTGTGACTTGAAGGTACCTTGCAATGACCCTGGTGGATGAAGCCAGCGGTTGGTATGGTGGTACACTCCTTGGTGATCGAGATGAAAACAGTGAGATATATAAACATTATGCTGAATTATGCCAGGTAAACTACTATGGAGTATATTTTCCAATGTACCAAAAAACAAAAAGAAAAAACTATGGAGTAGGGCTGGAAGGATGTGTTGCTCTTTTAAGATAGTTTAAAGCAACTGAAGCAGCCCTTGACCTTCATGTGTTGTGCAATCTTATCTTTCAATTCTTTTCTTCAATAGTTTTTCTTTTTATCCAACATTTCATCAAAAACATAAAAAGGAATTTTAATCAATTGTAGAAAAAGCAGCCCACCTATGCTGAGCTCACATTTTCCATTTAACTGAATTTATGAGAATCAACAGGGTCTCTCCGTGGAACCCTTCCAGCATGATCCTGAAACGGAGAAGCATTATGCTGATGTTCTACGTGCAAACTCCATTGATGTCATTGATGATACAGCCATTGAAGGAGAGATGGAAGCAGCTTTCAAGGAATACAATCAAATTGGTGCTGATCTTGGGATTTTACCAATGTCATGCAAAGCCTTTGCTAAAGATCCAAGCCAGTTAACAAGATTGATCACTGGGGAGAAGATAGACAGAATCTAAATTCACTCGTGTTTGGCATGCATAACACTGTACAGAATTGAGCCTACTATGAATTCCTTAGTTGTTTAAGCCCTCATGGCTGAGTTGCATCCTTTTACCTGTGGCTCCAGAATGTGTGAAGCAACGTGTATGATGGGAGGAAATGCCAATTGGCATTTAAATCATTGGTGTGTGTATTTAGTGCCCATTTGAAGGAGGGGACAGGACACCCTTGAATTAACGTGGTATTTGTAATTTTGAGCCCCATTTAATAGTTTGAAGTTGCTTAAGCTGGGGAGATAATTATAAGTAATAAAAAAGTGATTTTTTTATAATATTAATTATATCTTTTGATAATAAAAATTAATTATGTAATTTAAGAGTAATTTTATTATACTGTAGATATGGACGTGTGTTTTGAGTTTCATTAATATTTGTACAACCACTTTTACATAAAAAAAAAATAAAAATTAAATCTCATAAAAATTTGTAAAAAATGAACATCTGTCTCACATCCTTCCTCCTTAGTGTAAGATCTCAGAAGATTCTCGTTGAATGGTATTAGAACCAGTTTTCGTTTTGTCAGTTTGATATGAAATTGTTGTTATTGCTGTGTTCCTACTATGGTCCCGGCAGGGCCAGCAAACGAGGAAAAAGGGCCTGTTGTGAAAAATGATAACTAGGCCTTAGCGTACTCTGACAACGATGGATAAGACGGCCATCGAATGTTGTAGATAGCCAGGATAAACAAGAAGACGGGCACTGGTGGGGGGACAGAATCTCGCATGGGCAAAGAAGAGCGATGTCAGGAATGCATTGTAAATGGACTGTATACTCTAGCACTTACGATGTACTGGGCTTTGTGGGTGTTCCGTCCCAAAACAGGTGGAGTTTATTTCCGGGCCGGGCCCTTCTACAGACCACCGAGAAAAAAGAGTGGAAACCGAAACCATTCAGAACCATGACCGACTGAAGTCGTATTCTTGTCATGTCAAGAAACCGCCATTAGGGTTTGAAATTTTTCCGGTTGTAATAATCAAAATATATTTACATCACCTGAAGAATATATGATGATCGCAAGCAGAGAAATGAGAAATCACCACAAATATGAGCTACCATATTATTTAAAACGACGTGATACTTTTTTTTCTTTTCTTTTTGGAAAAAAAAAGTTAAATAAATTAAATTAACTTAAGCAATTCGGATTTGGCCAGCTAGGTGAATCAAATGAAGACCAAAGAAACGACGGGGCGTTGGCACCACACGTGCCGATCCCAACCCGCTACGTGTGTTCGCATGCGTCGTGAACTCAGATAACAAGCCTGCGACGTCAAACCGAATCCACGCTAGCTGATGAATCGACGATGGTGCGAGGATCGACAATAGCTGATGGTGATAGCTCCTCGAACTTTGTTTCTTATTTATCCTTTCTTCGAAATGATCATGACAGGTGATGTTTGAGAGAATGAAGCTTGAAAAGGAGGATGGGAGAGGAAGGGAGAGCCAAGCAGCAGACTCTGACAAGTCAGGTAAGCGGCAACGAGACAGCGATCCTGCACGTGAGGGAGATACAAGCACGACGAGAGAAGAAGCTCCGGAGCCACGTCAAAGATGGTCAGATTGAGTAAAAGGCTGAAGAAGCCGACCCCCTATTCATTCCTGTCCAACATTCTGACCCTCATGGCCCTTACTGGGCACCTGGTCTGCTTAGGCCAGTGCCTGCATGTCAGTTGCTAATCAATGTAATGACTTACCGTCCTTAGTGTATCGAATTCTTGCGTATTGCTTTTCTGGTTGATAGCTAGGATGATGTTTGTTTGTAAATTTTGTTGGACTTGTATGGAGGAAAGATGTGTGGAAGACCGAGATATTCGATGAATAGGTGGATTGGGCGTTGAATTTTCATGTAAACAATATGCTATATCGCTTGCTCCAACAAGAAGAAGAAGAAGACCATAAACATGATGGAAATATCCGGTGAGCAACAGTTTAGCTTCTTTTCAAACTAATACAAAACAAACAGTTAATCTCATTGCAAAAGGGACTATCAAATATTTTAATGGCAACAAAATAATAAGATTTGAGAAGAGTAAAGCAAAGAGAGACTAATTGTTAATCTAGTTAGCCGACAATTCATCCGAACTTTCTGACATGTGTATAAAATTGATTGGTTCGCTATTATTGACAAGTGGAATTCCTAATTGCATAGCTCGTCTTTTTTCATACTCAGTTAGAATGCATATACATGCATCCAATGCTATCTGGGGCCCGAGATTGTCTGGGAGGAAATGTAGGATAAACTACCATACGAACCAGTTGGGCTAAGTGAAGCCAACTCATTTGCTTGTCGATACCAGGTAAGGCTGTTTTGTTCTGCGACCGGTCCCAATGTGGAAGCCTCAGTAAACCTACGCCCATAGAAGCGCAAGAAATTCAAAGATTCCAATCTTGGATGGCTTAAGGGGATTCCACCTTCCAACATTCCTACGACGCTCACCATATTTGGTCTCAATGTTGGTTCCTCATGAACGCAGCATAAAGCAATTCCCACCAATGTCTCCACTTCTTCACTTGTCACTCGCCCCTCTAGCCTTGGATCAACAAGCTCCAAATACCTCCCTTGCTCGTGCATTTCCAATGCGAATAGCGGGAAATAAACCCGTGCTGATCCTGAAGATGACGATGACCGGCCACTGGCGCTATCATCCTTGCTATGGCTCCGTGATGGAATGAAGCAATTTTTCCTTCCGCTAACAATTTCAAGTAGCACCATTCCAAAACTGTACACGTCAGTTTTTTCAGTGATTGCCGAGTTGCTCAGCCATTCGGGTGCGAGATACCCACGAGTGCCTCTCATTGTTGTGAATAAACTGGACTGTTCGGGACTCAGAAGCTTTGACAGGCCAAAATCAGAGATCTTTACCTGAAAAAGGTCGTGCAAAAGAATGTTCTCTGGTTTCACATCACAATGGATGATCTTGTTGTGGCATCCACTGTGCAAATATGCCAGCCCACGCGCAGTTCCAAGTGCTATCTCGAGCCTTTCCTTCCATTCTAAGATTGGTCCACTATAGAAGAGGGTCTTGTCTAGCGAACCCCGATTCATATACTCGTAAACCAGAAGCCGCTGTCTCCCTTGGGCACAAAATCCTTTCAGTTTTACCAGATTGACATGATGAATATTCCCAATCACTGCAATTTCAGTGCAAAAATCTTTTTTCCCTTGGACTCCGAAATTTGTTATCTTCTTTACTGCAACAACTGATTTATCGGGCAAGACACCTTTGTACACAGAACCAAATCCACCGGATCCAATCTGGGTCTTAAAATTGTCAGTGGCCAGCTCAAGCTCTTGGTAGTCAAACCGTTTTGGTAAGCCTGGGATGTAGTAGTCATCCAGGTCTCCTGAAGAATGTGAGTCCGTGTGGCCTAGATTTTTATCTCCACTTTTGGAAAGTCTCCATCTTCTCCACGACAGAAAACTCGCAACAAGGAAGATGATAAAAGCGAAAGGCATCAGCACCAGAGCAATTACAGGGAACTTATGTTTTCCTTGATTATTTAAGCTATTGTCAATATTTGGAGCAGCTCCAACCACAGCCTTGATGTATCCCAACAGATCATTCTCGCCTTTGTTGTTTACCATAAAGGAACCTAATTCATTTTTTAGTGCATAGCAAGATCCAGAAGAATTATCGTAGAAGAGTCCCAGGCAAGAACAGTCTGCTGTGCAGAAATCTTGACAGACCGACAAATTTACTCTATGCTTTATGGGCTTAGAGAAATCAGTAGAGAAGTAATTCATACCATAACCAAGCCTCAAATATGAAACCAATGAGGAATTCGATTGACTATCATTATTGGCTGAAGTACAGTCCATTGGCAAAGAAGAACCATCACTTGGCACACAACCATCCTGATTTGCTGAACCTCTGCTGAAACGGAAACCTCGTAGACAGGAACAAGTTGGGAGACTCGATGCGGTGTCACTACACAACCCAATTCTGCCACAAACGAACGGAATCTGACAAACATCAGTTGGTCCCACAAGATCGTGTCCTGTGTTGCTTCCGGAGAATCTACTGATCATGAACTGACCGGAAGCACCCAACTGGGCAAATCGGAAGTCGTGAGATAGCAACGTCATCTGAATTACAACTTCTGATCCATTTTGACTAAATAGAAAGAGACCAGTTCCGTTCATTACCATATAGTCAACCATATGATTCGAGTTCGTATATACTTTAGCATCCATGGACAACTTCCAATATGTCTGTCCATGCCATTGTAGTATCAAATCTGAAACAGAAATAGCAAGCCTGTAATCACCAGTCGATAAGTTAGTGCTTGATACAGGACTAGACAGCAGTGCAGACGCAGGAAAGCGTTGTCCAGTTACAATAGTATCCGTTGGGTTGTCAAAGCTTTCCCACAGAGAATGGTTCGACTGATCAAGTAAGACAAGATTGCCCATCTCTGTTAGAAGCAATGCGGAAACAGAAGATCTGAATTGTGGGGTTGACCAAATAGGAGCTCCGCTTTCATCAACAATCGTGATCCCTTTTGCGGTAAGCCTCATTTGACCGGAATTGGAGATGGGAGCGTCACGATTAGCAGACCAGATAATAACGTTGGAAGCCTCGTGGATGACACAAAAGTAAAATGCTTTGTTTTGTTGGCCAGGATTGAAGATGGATGCTCTGAAGCTTCCATTTCGAGATGTCAGGAAATCCCCTCCGTCGTCAATGAATTTGAAGTGTGAAGCGGTGAAGTTTGGAAAGATGAGCTCAGAGAAGAGAAGGCCAGAGACTGTAACAGCATAGAATAAGAAACTGGTGGAAAATAGTAACAAGGCCCCCATATGCAGGATTTGCAGAATGACAAGCAGAAAGGAGAAGATCAAAAAATAATAGGTTTGACGAAGGTAAGCTTCGGTGGCGTTGGAATTGGTCTGCCTCGGCTCCTACCTTCTTTTTTTAAATTATTTTTTCCCTCCAATTCTGCTAGTTGCTTTCCCGTCGGCTTCTCTCCGACTCTCTCTCTCTCTCTCTCCCTTACGCGATGAATCCTGGTCGATGACAAAGTTTGATTTAATCGTTGACGTAGCGATGGCTCGGCTTTATTAAGCTGAGGGTGTCTGTCAAGCTTTTTTTTTTTTTTTTTTTAACTCTTTTGAAAAGGTCAAAAAAAAAAAAAAACAAGAGTAGTATTTATAATTCTATTAATAAAAATTGTATCTTAATAAAGAGACAAATTCTAAAATTTTATTTTTAATTTTATTAAACACTTTAAGAAAAATTTAAACTCGAGATCTTCAATAGAATACAATGTAAGTTCTTCTTTTTTTTTTTTTTTAATCTATAAATCCCTAGATTTTTGAGGGAGCAACATCTATTTAATCAAGAATATTAATTGGCCAGTCATGAGCCGACAATCATATATTTTGGCACCTGTTTTATGATATTTTCTTGTTCATTTTATAAATATCGACAACCATTTAACCCCTCGACGGTTTATTTCCTGATTGTCAGCAAAGAAAGAAATCACCCGCTGACAAATCGTCCATCTGCCGCCAAGAACTGAAACCAATTACCGATGGCAACGACGCGTAGAGCAAAACAATTGCTTGTAAGATAAGCCTGGCGCCAGTTCGTGGAACACGTGTGAATTGGTGTTTTTGGTGCTTGTTAGTCAGAAGTCAGACATAGCAGAAATGGCAATCCCTTGCATGCAAAAGTGCATTTAAATCTTTTCGGGCCTTTCTGCAGCCCACGTTGACCTGCATCAGTTTCTGCGTAATAGCTAATTCCTTTTGCGTCAAAATTTTGGATGTCAAACTTAAAAAGTCGTCGTGTGTAATTTAATGTTCCAGTTCTTGAAAAAAGTTGAACCAATATATTAATCGGTAATCTTGAATTACGCCCATAAGAACGATAAGTTACACTTTCAACCCCATCTGTTTCTTTTACGAGGTTGAAAAAGAAAAAGAAAAGAAGAAGGAAAAAAAGAGAGAGAGAAAAACAGATTTTCAAGCACATTCTTCAGTCATTATACTTCAAAAAGTTTTAGTAATTAAGTTTCATAATCTCTAGTTAAAAAAGAGCAATCCTGTGGCTGTCAAGTAACAATTAATTGCATATCAGGTCTTTTGGAAGGAGTTGTGGTTTCAATACAACGCATACGGATTCACGTTAATTACGAGGCCGAAAGAACAAATCAGACGATCTGCTCCCCAATGCTTCAAGATAAAAATATAAATTAACGTAATCCGAGTCTTCAAAGATGGCGTGCCTGGCTTTGGCTACTGACTTTGTTGTCGTTGTTAATCTTATTCTCTGCAGGGTCCATCTTCTTCTGAAGCCTGACCTCAACGCGGAAATTTTATAAATTGAGCCGGTAGCACAATCGGTGCTCATATGGTCAACGGATAAAATTGAGCAAGTCACCCACCCACCCACCTTGCAGCCAACCGACCTGGGCGGAGCTTAATGGTTGCTGGCATTGACTAAGTGCAGCGTAGTACCCCGGATCATGCAAGCTGCCGCTAATGGCATATATACAAATCAAAGAAAAGCTCTCTTCAAAAGTGCACATGCCCCCGAGGTCGTGTCATGTTAGGGCTTTTTTACGGGGCTCATGGGAAAAATAAGAAAATATATCTGGCGACTGAAGAAGACCAAAAAGAAAAATGTAAGTTATCATGAAGGGATTACCTAGCACAGCTGGTCAAATCGAATTATTTATTTCGGTTATTGACGTAGGCAGCAGGTCAAAATTTAACTCTGGGAGACGGAAAGGCCGGCTTTCAAATGCTGGATTTTAGGGTCAATCAAACGGCACATAGAAAAATATTATTCTTGCCAAATGCAGATGCAAAATAAATTGCGCATGACACTATTTAATCCGGTATTCTAATTAATGATTCAATATCTTTTTCTTTGTATTTGTTCAAATTTAATTTCTCAACTATCATATGATTTTTAATAAACAAAAATTTCTATCAGTTCAATTTTAAATTTATTAATTTTAAAATTAGATATGCATAGAGTTCACACGAGTTTAATGATATACGGATAGTCAATACTCTCTCAAAAAAAAAAAAAGTGATTTACATACAAATACAATGATTAATATATTTTTATATAAAAAAAAAAAAGAAAAAAAAGGCATGCATGGAGCACAATAAACCATTTCAACAAATTAATTGCTTGGAGTACTTAAGGCCAGAGTGTTGGAGTTAATCTTTAGATTAGAAATAATAAGAATTATACTAAAAGTCATTTTAATTAAATTAAATTCAATAAAATTTTATTAATTAATTAAAATTAGAGGTGTATTATTATGTAACAAATTATGTCAATATTATTGTATGTGATTCTCTTATTATTATGTAATGTTTTATTAAATTAACAAAATCGTATGATTTTATTAATTTGAATTAAATTAAATATTTATTAATATAAACAATGTTATATTAATATTATTGGGTGTATTTTTTTTTGCTATAATGTAATATTTTATCAAATTAATAAAACTATAAATATTGATATAATTATTTAATAATGATGTAATAATTAATTAAACAAAACAATTTATTTTTCTACACTAAATTGGAAGAGACATGCCTCAAGAGTTCCGATGACTGACAAATCTGAATTTGCATTTAACGTAAATTACAAATTTATAATCAGATTTTGGGAAATGGGTCAATATATTTCTAGTCTTGAGTCCTAAGGTTTTAATGACAACCTCATGGAATAGCTGCCATGGCTGAACGCGCCGTGCCCTAAAATGTTTGAGTTCACATGGCAACGGCGAGACTCCTTTTGGGTTTTCGTAAAGATGAAGAGATCCCATTTCGATGTCCGTTAAAAGGTAATGTTCTGATGGGCCGTCGACGAGCCCAGATTGTGATATTGCCTATTTTCAAATAATTTCTGATAATAATTTCATTTTCTCAGCTGACTGTGTGTGTTCCGTTTGAAGAAGAAGAAGAAGAAGAAGAAGATACTGGCTGGAGATTGATTGCGCGCTGTGAGAGAGATGGCGTCAGCGATCGGGTGGTACGGACCGCTGATCGATCTCTCTACGGTCATTTCTCGCGTCGGCGACTTTGTTCAGCTTCTCGTCTTCGTTCACCGATCCACTCCCGTTCAGGTCTCTGTCTCGCCGCTAATCCCTAATGGGCGATGGGTTTTGACAGTGTGTGTTGGCTTTTGGATGAACGTTGTGGGTTTATGCTTTAACGAATGTGGCTTTGGTTGCAGTACAAGTTATGTAAAGGAGGAGAGATAATCAGGACTGACATTCAGGTTGGCGATGATACGCGGCCATTTTTCTCAGTTTCTTTATGGCAAAAGCAAATGGCAGCAATGGCACTTTCCGGTCATGTCATCTTGTTGCAAAGTTGAGTGTTCGTCATTATTTATTTTTCAACGCAATTCCATATGCTTAATTTAAGGGTTCATTTTCTTATCCACTTGAAAATTATGGCTATTTTATGATTGATTATGTTGGATTTCCAATGGAGTTTCAATTCCCATTTTGTATGATTACTTCCTTAGTGTCCTCGAGTTCTGATTCTTAGTTTATGGTTGTGCTGTTCAGACGTGAAGATCGGTAAATTTAGACATTTTATTGAGGCAAGAACAGTTGAGTATTCGTCAGTAGTACTTTTAGTCCAGCCTCACCAATTGCTTGTCTCAAAAGGTAGTTATCTCTTCTCTACCTCAGCAATTGTTTCTGCTTGCATGATTAGCTTAATGTTTGAAAGAGATTCTGATAAGAATCTATGCTAGAAGTTCTAATGCTTAGAGACTAGAGCTGCACAGTGAGGTACTCATTTCGTTGCAATTTTTGTTAGTTGCATCCATTGACCTCCATCTGATTACAAGTGTGTAGGTAAAGATGACCTAATAGAGAAATTTCGACTAGGGAAATCAACAGTGGAGAAGCTTGGTAAGGTGATGAAATGGGTCAAGGATGCTGGATTTGCTCTTTACACTTTCAGTTCACACAGTTCTAAGGTATTCTTTTATTATAAGTTTCTAAGGTTGGTTTTTATGTTCCTTATCTAAAAAGTTATTAAAAAAAAAAAAGTTGAGTGTGATTGAATCATGAAACTGAATGGGGAATGAAACAGAAGCTTGAAGAGAGAAAAAAAGTTGCAATCTAGTAGTCTATTTATCATCTTAGGTTCAGTATAAAAAATAAAAAAGGATTCCCCAGACGATAATCTACTGATCTCATCCCTACCAAAATATTTCCATTTGTAAGTTCTCGCGTAATCCTGTTGGGACATATTTATAATCCTCAAAACTATTTGCAGGAGAAGCAACAGCTTCCAAGGAACTGGAAAGTGCCGGAGCAGCATGAAGCTCTCAACTTTTTCTCACTTTCAGAGGTATTACATCTGAAAAATTCCTGCAGGGCAATCTTTAGTGCAAATGTTGGTGAAATTTTCCTACCAATTACCTGGAGAACGCTCGGTGATTCAGAGAAGGAAAAGATGTTTATCAGTAGGAGAATCAGTAAAGTTGAAGACAATAATAGTATAGCAGAGGATTTATTTTGTATTGGTTGCCAGCTATGCGGTCTACCTTTGGATGTGGAGAACAGTTATAGAAGGTTAAAGTTGCTGCTTGCAATTTTTTCTTTTATGTTGGCCGGAATGGCTTTGACTACCGAGTTCTTTGGCTTTGCATAGGTGTGTAACCAGTCAAAACTGTTCTAGACTTCTTTGCCCGAAGAGCTCAAATCACCTGCATGTAGTGGGCGTGATATATAGGCCCTTCATGGTGCGGATATGATGATCTTCTTGCTCTCCGATTTTCTCTATTTCACTCAAGTTATGAGAATGCCACGTTTTTTGATTGATTGAAAATCATTCTCTGCATCTTCCAAATGCTGCTTTTTGTCACCTTGATTACAGCCTGCTTTATGTAATTGAAATTGTTCTCTACATATATGTCAAGCTTATGGTAACTGTTTTGCATTCGACCGAATTCTTTTGGTTTTATCTATCCAAAATGACGTGAACCAGAACATCTCAATAACTTAAATATATGGGAGCACTAGACTTCATCTGGAATTCATTATCTTTCCTGTAATTTGGTTCAATGCATTAAATTTTCCTTTTCTGACACTTGCGATGAAATCACAATGAGTTGCGCTTTTCATTCCTTCAACCCGCAGCTATACGTGTGGGATGAATCAGAATACTTGCCACTACTTGTAAGAAACAAGGCTGCGGAACTGTTGTTCGCAAACATCAGAGCCGAAAGAGCATACCCGCGTCGCATGGGGCCAGAGCTTGGCCAAAACTCTCATGTAAAAGAGCTTGACAAACAGAAGTTTCCAGAAGCTGCAGGAAAAAGAGTAAAGAGGCCTTCCTCAGCAGGTGCAGATAACAGCCTTGAAGGAAAAGAGGAAAAGAACCATCTCAGTAATAATAAATTCTATTCAATTTGGTTGATTCTTCTCAAGGCGTTATTACAAGAAGGAAAGAACAGCTCTTTGAAATTTGAAGTAGATGTGAATGCCGGCTTGGATACCGACAATGGGAAGTTCGAGATGGTTTCTGTGTCGATACCATGCATCAGGACGTGACAGTCTTAAATGGTTTATATTATTGAATTTTTATTTTTATTTTTATTTTTTTGGGATGATATGTATTTTTGTCGTGTCTTTCCAGACTTGAATCTTCAAAAATGTTTTTTAAGTTACACTTGTACTTTTCCAGCCTGACAATCTTTTCATTTTTAATGTAATGACCATCTGTTGACCATATGTCTAAGTCTACCGACAAGTAGGCTTACCGAGATATCTCGCCAAAGAGTGACAAGTCGGCTGACCGAGAGATGTCGTCCAACCGACGGGTCTGTTGTCGTGTCTTGCTCTTTTGTTGTTCGCCGTAGCCAGTGTTCTCCACCCCTTCAAGTTTCGCCTCCTCCTCGGCCTCCTTTTTCCATCCCTCTCTCCTCCTCCGGATGAGAAGCGGAAATCGACCACAGCTCCTACGCTGTTCCGTGTTATCCGTCTGCCTCTGCGGTCAGATCTCAGATTGTGACAGTAAACACGAAACGCGCAGGTTCGCTCTCAGGCTTCCAGAGAGATGAAAGGGGTAGGAGGACCCCTACTATGCATAGGGGATCTTCTAAGCGACCTCGCTGAAAAAGAAGAACAAGAATCGCCTCCTCCAGATTCACCACCACCACCACCATCGCCATCGCCTTCTCCTCGTGATTCCCGCTGCAATTTCACTAATTCCGACCTTACCCTTCTTTTCAAGGTTCACTCTCTTCAATACGATACGACTACTATCCTTAATTTCCGTTTGTATAAAACCGATAAATCGCAGTTGCAGTCCAAATCGGATTCTAATTCCTGTAATAATTGATTCATCTGGTAGCATTCATGTAATTGAATTGTGATATTAGGATGAACCTGAGTCTAATGTAACGCAAAGTTGTTTATGTAATCGAGAGTCTGCTTTTAGTTTTTACTGTATTAATTTGTTGGCTTTGCTTCAGGAAAACTATGCTCGCTTGAATGAGGCGTTTGCTGGAACGGATCACTCTTGGACTGTTTTGACTCTCAAGGTTGGTTGTATGGTTGAGTGGTTTGTTGCAACTTCAAACCAGTATCTTTGCTCTTTCACTCATACCAATTTTAGCTCAGTTATTAGATATTGTCACGTAAATGTTTCTCTGCTTATAGCATTCAGAGTACTGATACGGTACAGGGCACTGTGTCGTGGTGTTGGGTTCTATAAATTCGCTGCAGAAGAAAGGATTGTGTGGGTGCATGCATGATTTTCCGTCATTTGTAGTGCATTTTTTTATGCCTGCCTCTGTGATTGATCGTTGCCTTAACTGTTACTTGTCTTTGGGGTTTCGCCAGCTGTGTTCCGCTCTGGAAAATGCAAACAAGTTGATCCAGTCCACCAACTTAAATGTTGAACTGCTATCCGACAAAGTTGGACAGCTTGAAAAAATTATTGAGAGAGGAAATTCTGCAGTAGCACATGCCAATGGCCTCTGTGCCTCTCTCTCTGCCAAAAATGAGGGCCATTCCAGTCCACAATAGACTGACTAGGTCTCGTTCTCGCATTGGGACGGGGATTGCTAATTAAGTTTTAGTGGACTGTCAGGTACGATACAAGGTGCCTTCTCTCTTTCGAATCAGGATGCAGAACTGTGACTTCTGGGTAGTTATTCATTTACGCTATCTTTCTTTAATTGCAAAATTAGATCAAACTAATCTGAATCTCAAAGGCTCAAGAGAAATGAATTACTTGATCAATGGCCGAGGCTTAAATTTCACATATTTTATTAGGTGTATTGTTATATATATATATATATATATATATATAAAATAATGTTGTAATTCAATAAGTGATCTACTGTTGAATTATTGACTTAATGACATTGCTTCTCGGCCTGGTCAATGACCGGGTTGAGTTCAATAACTACGAACACGAGAGTTTTAGGGGTTATCGGTAGAAAAAGGCCTCCGAAGAATGAAGTCCCGAAACTGCTGAAGTGTCTATTAGATACGGTACAAGCATTTAGGATGTTTTGTTAACCTTGGTTGTGATATTTGTGGTGTGAGAATCAAGCTTTTAGCTTTGAAGTCTCTTCAGTAATGCTTTTTGAAGACTTTTTCGCCGTCGAAAGATTTAGTTTGGGGGAAAGGACTATCAAATGCAACTTGTGGTAGCTATTGTTTTTCTGTCAGTTTTCATTATTGGTAGTTTCCTGACAAGCCTACTTCACTCAGATCTATTAGGGCCTGCATATGGTTTGGTTTGGTGGACTCTCCGTCTGACTTACATCAAACAGAAAAAGGAAGACAAGTCTTGTTTGGTTTGGCTTTTCCCGTGTACTGATTGTATACCGAAAATTTCTTTTCTACGATGCCGTAACCAAATGTTAATGAAAAATAAAAAATCTCGCAGAAACCTAAAATTTTCAGTTTAATAAATTAATCCGAAGCCCTTAATAGCTTTAGTTTGGACGCAAAGACTATTAAATGCAACTTGTGGTAGCTATTATTTTTTGTCGGTTTTCATTTTTGGTAGCTTCCCCTGTCAAGTCTGCATCTTTTGCTCAGATGTATCAAGGCATGCATAGGGTTTGGCGGACTCTCTGTCTGACTACATCGAAGAGAAAAAGAAAGATGGGTCTCATTTGGTTTTCTTTCTCCCGTTTGCCGATTGTGCGTCGGAATTTTTTCTCTACGATGCTGGAGCTCAAATGTGAATGAAAAATAAAAACTTTGCAGAAACCTAAAGTTTTCAGTTTAACGAACTAATAAGAAGCTAAATCATCCCAGTGCCCGATATTCTCTTCCCAATGGCCCCCGTGATTTGAGAATAAATCGAAGTTCATATTGGCTCAATAGTGATGGGTTTCTAGTTTTCTTTCAGAGCAGGCCCGTTCTGTGTAATTCATACTGTTTCCCGCTCTCCATTCCACAGACCCTCGGTACGACCTTTCAGTGCTGTGCTTTTAATTTTCTTACTGAAAATTCAATTATTACTTCCTGTAAAAAAAAAAATGTCATGTATGATATTGATATGCATCATGCAATTGGGTATTAAAAAAATATGTCATGCAATTGCATGCTTCAAGCTGATTACCCCGATTATTTCTTTCGACTCACCAATTGCGAGCATACAACTGAGCTAAAAGAAAAGCTCGGGCGCATTTGTAAGTGGTTAACGTTGATTCTTATTTTTGTACATCTATGAACAAAATGGCTAACCTCGTTCATTTTTTTCTTTTGTTAATTAGCTCTGACTAAAACTCGGAACTTAACTCTTCAAATTATAGAGCTTGGATCTCCCATAATTAATCAAATTCTTACAATTAAAGAATCATACTTTCCATTGCAAAAGTTGAGACGAACGACTAGATATTAGACAATGACTTAATTAAGAACTCCTGTGAAGGCACAGTAGAAAATGAAGAGAACGCATGTGAAACTGCATTCTAATTACTGTTGAAGGACTGCCACTGGACGAGGACAAGAGTTTTAGAACAACATGGACAAATGATCCATCATGCTACCTGACTGTAACACTCAAATGACAGAAAGGCCGGCACTTTGCTTCAAGTCAAAGACCGAGCTTGTTGTTTGGAGTGATTATTTTGGTTACCGTGATTTATGGTATCGCATTATTTGGCTATTGATATGGTACTTGATGCGTTGACAGGTGAGAAATCGATGGTCAAGAAACGCCACTTTCCCCTCGCAGAAGAGATTATTAAAAAGTACCCATGCTTGTGTTACTATAGTGCTCCTTCTGTTGATGCACGCCAAGACATTACAGTTCCGGAGGTTACCCAAGTCGGGCAAGGAAGCAGCACTGAAAGCAATAGAGAACTGGGGGCAACCGATATTCAAGATCACCCACCTCATTTTTTGTGCAAATCCTGGGGTAGATATGCCTGGTGCAGATATTCAATTCACCCGGCTTCTAGGCCTGGAACTTTCCGTGAAGAGAATGATGTTCTATCACCCGACCTGCTATATGGGAGTGCATGCTCTTGGCAGTGCCAAGGACAATGCAGAAAACAATGCTGCCGCAGGGGTTCTGGTCGTGAGCTACGATATCACTGTTGGTTCCTTACGGGCACCTGGGCCTTCTGATCAGGAGGCAGACATACCGTCTCTTAATCTTCGAGCTACAGCGGGTGACGTTGCAGTTGTTTTGATCATTGGTGCCGTCCCTCCAGGGGCGAAGGACCATTGTTCCAAATTGTATCCGTGAAACAGACAATGATTCCTGACTCTCACTATGCAATCCGAGGAGAGCTACGCGAAAGGGGCCTCGCCGCTGGCTTATCAAAGTATATTCCTTCGTTGATTTCCCAAAACACAGGGAAGTGCTTGGCTGAGGCATTTAATCCACTTGGGCTTGGGATTAGCGACTGGAACTCATTGTTCTGGGCTATCCAGCCTAGTGGTGCAGTAATTCCCAAGCAGATCGAGGCCAATGTTGGACTGAAAACAGAGAAGCTGGCAGCCACTTGGCATGTGCCGAGCGAGTATGGAAACATGGGTAGCGGAACCCTATACTTCATTCTGGACCAAATGAGCAGGAGGTCCTTTGAGGAGCGAAAGGCCATTACTCGTGAAGGGATGAAGTGGGGTGCTGTGGTTGGCATTGGGGCTGGTCTCACTATCACCACGGTTGTGCTCCGTACCCTTCCAGTCCATGGCTAGCTAAAGCCACACAACTGACCGAGCTGTTCTTGTTCGTGTTACTGTTATTGTTGTTAGTATGTATATTATGGATGTTACAAGTGCTTTGTGATCGTCTGAGTAAGCATAAGACTGTGAGGGAGAGGGAGAGGGAGATGTACTGAAACAGTCCATGAGACTGGGTACTTTGTCGCTATTACGTGTGATGCTGAGGCAAGAACGACTGGTTTACTACCTTTGCATCGGTTTCGGTCATCTTTCATGCAGTTACTATTCCTCTATGAAATCTCGTGCACGTGATTAAGTTGTTTTTAAGTGATTCAAGATAATTTAATACACAGAAATGAATAATAATAATAATTATTAATTTAATTTTTAGTGAATTATTTTCGTCCATCTTTTTATATGAGTTAAATAAACAGACATTAAATATTTTTAAGTCTTTTAATATATAATTACAATTAATAATGATAACAATATAACTATGCATCTGAAAAAAAATCAACTTACTACATATATGCAATGAAATCTGTTTGTTTTTGTGATGGTGAATGAACATAACATAATCAAAGCCACAATAGAACTATGTTAATAATTTATTTTTATTTTTTTTTTTGCTTATTAATTATCGGGTCCTTGATTATTGATTTACATTTATTCTGCCTTTGTTGGGCATGATTTTCGTATATCGATTTATTTATATCAGTCGTCGTTGCTCATTAGCGTCGGAGGGGGACCGCCTTATGTCTTGGAGATCGTGCTAGGCGATGCTAATTACAGATGATCGATAGGTCTTGGGTCAAATTTTATGGGCTGGACCCTTTGGGCTTGGAGTTCATAACTGCATATGTCCTTACCCATTGCATAATGAGAAGAACCCATCAAGTCCCAAAAAAAAGAAAAATAAATAAATAAACAAAACAAAGAAAGAAACCCCAAAATTTCTAATAAGCCCCCTCTCATCATACTCTACACTTAAACGTACTTGGACAGTAAATGTGAACATCTCTAATACGAGAGTTAAAAGTTCTTATTGATGCACCAAATTTCTTCGATGAGGTAAGTTTTGACAAGTTCATATTTTCACTTTATTTAATGAAGAATGTTACGTCATTTGAAATTTTTAGTTGCTATGAAATGTGGTACATATAACAATCTTCATATTTCATACTAACATATCGTTATAAATTTAAGCAAGTGACTGCGTTTAAGAAAATGATCAGAGTTAATGGTACCAATCAATTGTTATTTTAGTACAAGAACTTTTGTAAAGTTATTATTGACCCTTAATATTACTTTTGCTTAATATCCTCCCTCTTGGGCCCTTAACCTTGCGAGAAATTCCTAAGTGAATCTAATTAAAAACTATATTTCCATTGACCTAAAAACTAGAGAATGGGATTTTTATATACGATTCTTTTTCTCCAAACACGTAAAACAAAAGAGAAATATGATGGCTCTCATGCCTTGTTTGAGAGCAAATATGGGCATGTAAATAGCCTCTCGTTAAGTGAAATTATGACAAATTTATTTCAGATTCCCTCAAATTTTGACAATGTTAGCATTTTAGTAGGCATAAATAGTTTCATCTAAGAAGTAAGAACTTGCCCCTCAACATGCCTACGTTTACCTACCTCGCATATATCGAAACCATGACAGTTTTGAACCCTGTGGTCGAATTGTTTTGTTTACCGTGTAGTTGGCTCCCTTTGTCATCTAAAACAGCGAACATAACTCCCTCATACAACGACCCCTTTGGAATTTTGATGTAAGAGCCGAACCAATTATGATAAATAATAGCAATCACCACTACTAAACTTCCAAGGCGAAGCCCGTCATGACCAGAGAAAGAAGACAAGCCTACCAACAACCAACCACTTGGTCTCCAATCTCTTGGTCCCAACTCGCTCGTTCTTTATCAATAAGTCACTATCTCAGTACCCTATAAAACTCCAGAACGTGCCACCAAAAACATAAAGAACAAAAATGTTTTAAAAATTGTACTTGAAAATATAGAATATGCAGTGATTCTCTTCAGGAAGCTATCATGAACTTTTTGTGTTTTCCAACTCCTTAATTTAGAGGCATGCCACTCTCATTCTAAGATGAATCTAAAGTTTAGTGACATCACTGGCCTTCAAATTGAACTTATGTTTACTTTCCTTCTTTTATCTTATGGATGGAATTTTCCGCTTAAGTGAAGCAAGATGACATACGTGAAGGAACAGCACGAAGTTCGTTAAATATGTATGCCATCGAAGAGACAGGGAAGACTCGAAAACATCGATCCACTTGGAAGGCAATTAGACAGTGCTGCCGATTCACACTCAAGTTAGGGCAATGGAGTTAAATAATTAATAATTTACACAAACCATGTCATGCATGATTGAAAAATCCAGCTAATTATCGTAACAAATGAACATAATTTATGATATACGATAGGCAAAACATGAAACCTTGAAATTTATGTACCTAATACGTTAAAGTCATCAAATGTCAAGCACATTTTGGCACGTGGACTTTTAAATTTTAATGGTACCATGTTGCATGGTGTAAAGGCACCAGCGTGTGAGGAATCAAAAGAGTTTCCTTAGGTGAACCAGGTTAATTACGTGTCATTAATTTAATAAATAAAACTGTGATAAAGGTGTTTAGATCTTGTAATATTTTTATCATGTAAGATAGCTTAGTACGTTTCACTTGCCATTTCAGTGGAACAGAATGAATTGAAAATTTTTCTGGATTCAGGTTAGAGCTCCACTGCTATGCTTAACGACAGAGGGAAAACAAACAATAACAGTGGTGCGTGTTTATTCGATCGACTGTCATGTCATTGATTAGGAAGAAGTAAGAAGTAAGAAGCTTTACTTGTTCAACATGTGCTACAAAATTCGGCCGGCAAGGCTAGCGATGTGATCGGTTGAAAAGGACCAAGAGAACTTAGAAGAAATGAAGTAATGTGAACTGCTCGGGGATCGGTAGGAGGCGTCACAATTTGGTTGACCAGAAGGTAAAGATATTGAGAAAGGTAATGCAGTGCTGAAACGCAACTAAAGTTTATACAAATTGTTTCAAGCGCAGGCTTAATGTATGTGCGTGCAATTATAGTAGACGAGACCTTTACTTTTTGTGAAATAAAATTAAATGAACTTAATATTATTTTCATTTACATAAAAAAGACTGTTTCAAGAATATAAGGGAGTCATTTGTACTACAAAAATTAATTCTCTTCTTGGAGTTCTCTCGTGGGAGAGAGATTCTGTGTTGCTGCTACCGCGACTTCTTAGTTGCAAGTTTTGTCAAGCCAATTTCAATTTCGTTTTTCTTCTTTTCTTGTTATGACGGACTTTTTACAGGTAACCTCAAAAGACTGGCATAATACCCACGTCAACTCGAGAAAAAAAGAGATATAACTCATGTACTTTATCACAGAGTCTCAAATTCGTTTTTACTACCTATGAATATAGTACAAAAGACGTACTTGAATTCATTCACTTGTCAATCACATAATTACTTGCCATTGAAAAATTCTTCATAATGAAAAATGATCTGATCAAGAAACCATGAACATAGAATATATGTCCACGCCCGCGCACACACACAAATATACTTGATGCTTTGTAAGATTAGAACCTTAGGTGGGTCTGACCAACTTCAGGTTGTTGTCCCCCGAATCCTATTCTGGTTTTCTCTCTCCCCCTCTCCGTATATATATAAAAGACATTACAAATGGCAAATAGCAGATGAGGAAGTATATCGAATATGCATGCATTTGAATCCACCGAATGAGGGAATCGAACCAGTTGTAAGCCCTAAATGAGTCCATTAACATTATTGTTATATGTTGTTTATAATAATCCGTAAAAGGGACGGAACCCCACAAGAAGTTATCTAAATGATCGCCATAACAGAACAATAAGAAACCAATTTTATTTATAATACCAACTTTATGACCACATACCAGACGTATAAGCTTTTGAATCTTTTAAGATATAATGCAGCGACATGTGGTCAGTCACAGACAAGAAGAACAAGGAGGCAGTGCAAGTTCTGGACAGACGGAGATTCATTTTTGCGTCTGCTGCCGGTTGGTTAATGAATAGCAACCCCCCACACAGTGCGTCATCACCTCATTGGTTCCTATCAAACAAGTGATTATTTAGCCTTAATCATGGTTAAGGTGTACCAAACTATTTCATCTATATTTATGTTACCAATCTCTGTAACACTAATCATCACATATCCAGTTAAATTCTAAATCTATTGAGATGTTCCCAAATTTAGATCTGGTGGATTGCGCACCCTGCCGGGGTTTTGGGGGGGGGGGGGGGAATGGAAGTGCACAAAGGTCATGTGCAGAAGGGAATCTAGTGGTCCTCGCGACAGGAGAAGAATCCTATCTCTTAATCTATATACCAAATTGCCAATTGATATATTGTATTTTTACCCAACCACATTTTTAAAGAGAAGTTGACAAGGTAATAGCGTATATTTGATTTTAGACACAAAAAAAAAAAAAAGACTGGGCACTCGAAAGGTGTTTAATTAACAACTACTTTAAAACGGGGGCAATTACTTGCGGATTTGACTTGTAATTAATATCAGTGTTTAATACAAGCACTTTCGTCACCATCAATTGGGCCTTAAACAGTGATGGGCACCTCCGGAAACACAGAGCACACCCCTCGCTTTTAGCCACACGATGTGTTTGTATATCAGTGCTCTTCCTTTCCATACCACCCGTTAAACTGATGATTACACATCCACTTCTTAATTCAAGTCACTTTTTGATTGTTTCATCATCCTTCTACTGTGTAATACCCTTTAGGCAAACTTTAAATAATTTAACTTTCTTTTAGCAAAATTTAAACCTTTTTATAGCTTCATTGATGCTGACTAAGTAAGTCGTTAATTTTGATTCCTCCTTATAATTTTTCACTGTCTTTATCAAATGGATACCGTGGCTGACTTTCGGCAAGGCGTTTAAACCATCCCTGCCGACTTCACGGTTGAATGTCAATCACAGCCATTTGATCGGTTGACTTTTTTCTTCTCATCTTTTTTCCTACAATCGAAAGGCATGATAAATAAAACTTTATGTTATATCTAGCTAAGTGACTTTTTTTTTTTCTTCTGCTTTTCTGTCGCAAATCGACAGGGAAAAAATTGTATGAAGCCGATTGCATTTTTTTTGTTCCATCAATAAAATGATGGTAATACAATCAATAAAAATTTTCAAGGAACCAATGTGTTGATTCCAATCCCAACGAAGAATGAAATAAAAATCCTATTATCTGTCTGCTTGAGCAAATATATTTTAAAACTCTTGAAAACTTCAAATTTGACCTCTATCAAATTTAAGAAAAAAAGAAAGGGATGTGACGATCTATTATTAAATATCATACCCTGGGAGAAATAGTTGACATCTTTTCTTTTCTTTTTTTTTTTTTTTTTTTGATACGCGTCACCCAGCCCTTTATGTGATGATAGCGGGGAGTTGATCTTGTCTCTTTTTTCATCCGACCTGCTTGGACGGCCTAGTCGTCTTTTTTTAACGGACTTGTATGACCAAATGTACGCGTAATTGCGGTAAATACAGAAACAAATACGTAGGATTTGGCTATTAATTCTCATATAATTATGCGCGGTCCCCCTAATCATGAGTAACAAATGGTCCCACATCTTGCTGGGGGAGCCACGACTGCAACCATTTTGGCGGTTCTATCCACCAATCGAACTCGACACTTTGGATTTGACCTTAAAAGATCCGCGGTAGTGGAGCCCTTGACGTGAACCATCCAACACGTAGCAAAAATTCTGGGGTCGTGGAAAGCCAAGTTAGTGAGTGATGACTAGCGAAGATGCTGGCTCAGGCGGTGCCGGAGACGGCAGATGCTGACATGTGGTCACAGGAACAGAGCTTGGTCAAAAAATTAGCAATCAAAGTAGTTGTTGTTTTGGAGGGGTGCATGGAGCTTCTTTGGAGGGAACTGAATAAAAATCGCCTCTAGTGTCTGGAGCTTGGCCTTGTCTTACTTGCAGTTGCGTATCACCTGGAAACTTTTTGCCCCAACTGAGCTTTCATTCTGATGGTTTCTAAGCTAGGAATAAATGGTCAATCTCTCTGCAGTTTTAATGGAGCTTTCAGCAATGGAAGTAGTCCTGTATTGTAGATTTTGCTTCGCTATCCCACATTTTTGCTTTATTATTTTCCCATTCCTCTTTCAATAATGTTGTTGTGGGTGCACTGCATGCCAAAATCCACAAGGTCTATTACAGAAGAAATGAAACAAAAAAGAAAAATACAATAGAACAAAGACATTTATTGTATGAGGCTAGTTGGAATTGAAAATTAAGTAAACAATTAAATCGGATGGTACCAACGAACACGAGTGCTTAACTTCCATTTCTCATGGGGAGGGGGGTTAAGTTTTGAATAGTAGCTATGAATATAATGGTCTAGAAATGAACCCTATTAGTCTAGCATATCAAAGGGTCCAAGTTCTAGGATTAGAAGTTCATTCGAAAACCAATTGGCCTGAATGACAAAGTAGAAGCAAAACTTCTGTCTACATAATCCTGTTAATTTATTCGAATGATTCAAATATAAGACATAAGATTGAAAAGCTGTGGTACTAAAATTCCGAATATAAAATTTTAAAGTTAATAAGAGGCGTTCTAACATAGAGAAGCCTTTTTTTTTTTTTAAAAAAAAAAGGAAAAAAGGTCCATCACGCTTGACAACTGTTTGATAACTATCGGTTGTGTCCATTTTTATATTTGCTTTGCGCTTAGAAATAATCACCCTTGATTAGATTGTGTCCATTTTTATATTTACTTTGCGCTTAGAAGTAATCACCCTTGATTAGACCCATCAATATTTTGCAATTACATGTACATAAAATTAAACCAGTTGCAAATCAGCTTGCCATCCTACTTGATAATGCCATCTTTAAAAGCTCTAAACACAGTGACTCAGCAGTATCCCTGGCTGTCTCTTGTTCCAGCTCTTTCCCCTCTCTATAATCGCCCTTTTGAATACTGCCCCGCATTGCAGCAACATCACAGCTAAACCTGATACTGACCGTATAGTACCCAACTTCATCTCAGACATGGAAATGGCCATTGATGGAAGCCATGATCAGCTTGACCTTACAAGTTACAGCGCGTCCACCGCCACAACCACCTCCGCTATAAACGACTATGCCTGTAACTGGAGTGATTGGTCTCCTGTCGTTGACTGGGAAGCCTTATCAGAACATCAGGATGACTTTCAAGATCTCTTGCAATCCATGAAGGACGATGGTGGATTGAATTTCCCTCAAAGTCGGGTGATGATGACACAATTAGAGACGTCTAACTCCGTCGACTCCATTTCCTCCAATACTGACACCATGTTCGTGGACGAAGAAACAAGTGGTGAGGACTTCAAGGGCTTGAGGTTGGTCCATTTGTTGATGGCCGCCGCCGAGGCACTAGCCGGCGACAACAAAAGCGGGGAACTGGCTCGGGTGATACTGGTTCGGCTCAAGGAGTTGGTGTCCCATAACGACGGAACCAACATGGAAAGGCTTGCGGCCTATTTTACCGACGCCTTACAAATTTTACTAGAAGGCGGAGCCGGCGCTCACGCCCACGGCAAGCACTCAGCGAGAAACGGGACCCACCAGCACCGCAATCAGAACCGTGACGATCATCAGGCTGACTTCCTCGCTGCGTTCCAGCTCTTGCAGGACATGTCTCCGAGTGTCAAGCTTGGGCATTTCACTGCCAATCAAGCAATCCTGGAGTCCGTGTCCCAGGATAGGAGGATCCACATCGTCGATTTCGACATCATGGAGGGGATCCAATGGGCCTCATTGATGCAAGCGTTGGTTTCAAGAAAGGATGGCCCACCTACCCCGCACCTTAGGATCACGGCTTTGTACAGAGGATGCAGCGGGAGAAAATCAATCGGGACAGTCCAAGAGACTGGACGCCGATTGATTTCGTTCGCTGCGTCGATTGGTCAACCTTTCTCTTTCCATCAGTGCAAGTTAGACCCTGACGAGACTTTTAGACCGTCGGCCTTGAGGTTAGTAAGAGGGGAGGCATTGATCATGAATTGTATGCTGCACCTTCCTCATTTCGGTTACTGGGCACCCGATTCGATTGCTTCGTTTTTATCCGGATCCAGGACCCTGAACCCGAGACTGCTGACCCTGGTGGAGGAGGAGGAGGAGGCGGGGCCCAGCGTTAAATTGGGGTTTGTGGGCCGTTTCATGGACTCATTGCACCATTTCTCAGCCCTGTACGACTCCCTGGAGGCAGGCTTTCCAAAGCAGATTCGGGCTCGGGCTTTGGTGGAAAGGGTGTTCTTGGGGCCGAGAATTTCCGGGTCGTTGGCTCGGATCTACCGTCCCGAGGTGATCGGGAGAGTTGCTCTTGGGGGGATTGGTTGCCTGCGATGGGGTTTAAGCCTGCAAATCTGAGCCTTGCCAATCATTGCCAGGCGAAGCTTTTGTTGGGGCTATTCCATGGTGGCTATAGCCTGGAGGAGTTAGGCCGCAATAAGCTTATCCTCGGCTGGAAATCTAAACGTCTACTTTCGGCCTCCGTTTGGGCTTCTTCTTCTTCATCTTCTTCTTCTTCTTCTGCTTCGGACTCCGATTTGTAAACCCACTCATTTTATCATTTCCCACTTTAAAAATCACGACTTGCTGGTTTAACGTTTGCCACTTATTTATATCTTTCCCTTTTATTTTACTTAGGCACCTAGACGACAACCCTACCTGCAGGGCTATACAAACCAAACTTTTGTCAACGATGGGTTAGAGTTGGGCAGTGCGGCATTGATGTAAAAAAAAAAAAACCTCGTATGAACCAAAACTTCAGCTCATCGAATTATCGATAAGGGCAGTTGCATTTTTTTTGCGATCTCCCCCCCCCCCCCACCGCGGCACCACATTGTTTTTCAATTCTTTGTCACGTTGTATCACTAAATTTTATTAGTTAATAACTACTACGTTATACGTGGTTGCATGATTTAATCTTCGAGATTCCATAAGTCAGCAAATACAGGCAATAAATAAAATGTGGACAAAAATTCAATAGTAAAAAGGATATGAACATGTAGGGAAACCGATGCTTGGTCATCCTGATCCGAATTGATTAAACTTGCTTGTATCCAATTCAAAAACAGGCACATGCTGGTCTTTATTTGTTCTCCTCAAAACGTCGTATGCAACATATATTATAGAAGCAACTTCCAATAAACGGGAACACAAGTATAGAACTTAGGATGGTGACATCTAGGAATCTGGTTGTAAGTCGTTTTGATACATTAACTTCACAATAACTTAACGCATCAATTTCCTCGATTCTTCAAAAGCCAAAAGCCAAAGAGATACAATCACACTAGTAAACCAACTCGATTTGTTTTTAGAAACCAAATGTCCCTTAGCTCGATCGAACGATTGGGAACCTCAATAGAGATGAATAATCCAACTAGTCTATAATTGACCTAATTCATAAACGCCTTTGCTGTCGAATATCCATTATTGTGACATCATCAGTTGTCACAAATGCTACCTCGATGTGATACCAAAATAAATTATAATATATATCATTATGTAAATTATTTTTAATAGAACACATATAAATACATAATATTTAATTACTTATTTTTTTTAAGTATTACCTTTTGAATCCAATCACACAATAATCTATATCACCGAAGGCCTTCGTATGTCCAAATAAAGTTGTGCTTAAAAAAAACAAATAAATAAATAATTAAAATGGTACATCATTCACATTTAATCTAGTATAAAGTGAAAGAGAAAGATAAATTATTGGCGATTAGCATATCCCTCTTTTTTGTGCTTTGAGGATTACAACTGTTGGAATATGCTGAGATTGTGGCCAACGACAACAAATAAAACATGTTTCAGATTGGAACACATTAGATTTATTTGTGATTCTGGACCTTCTGGTGGCTTTTGCCCTCTAAATAATTGTCAAGCTGGCTAAAGAAACACGCCAGCACGAAATCTTTCCCCTTCTAGAGAAAATGGTCAGCAAGTAGCGACTAATAACGATTAGGTAAATAAGCTATACGGACTTGTAATAATAGTTTGCATACATTGAGGAGGAGGATCAGTCAAGGCTTCTCTCTTTGGTTGGCCCTTTTTTTTTTTTTTTTTTTTTTTTGATAAGTCAAAGTCATAAACTTATTAAAAAGAAAGTTCCAAGGAGGTCCCATCAGACTGGTTGGCTTCTGTTTAAATTAGAATCCTTAACAAATTGCGTTATTTCAGTTTCTTTGGTAATAAACTAACCCCATTTACAATGTTTCTTGTTGTCTCTGGTCTTGCAAACGACATGGTTGATGATGGTTAATTAAACAAATGCAGCGAAGACAAAGTGATGGAACTGCGGCAAGTTAACGTTTGGAAAATGAGGGGAAATTATAAACATATTAGTCAAACCGCAGCGTAAGTTGGAACAGGAAGATGCCCCAATTTTTTTGAGAAAAAGAAAATGTTAAAATAACGTTGTTCTTAGTTAGTTTAACAACTCAGAATTCTGAATTCAATGGCCTGATATAAGCGATTCCTAACAGCCACTGGTTGATGGTGAAAAGAAACTTGCAAAGTTACAAACAATTGTTCTGGCCAGCGCTTATTCGGTTCAATACCACAAAACAAGTATTTTAGATGTCCCACATGATATAAGATATATTGTAATAATTGTAAGCATATGTAAAACACGTGTTTTCCTTTGATTACTATGCTTGCTTTGTGCTGAATTGCACCTGGGCGAACTCTAAAAAGGTAAAAACTCCGAGTCTTGCCTTGATTATTATTATTATCCTTATTATTATATGAGAGTGAAGTCTTGCCTTCATTATTAGCATGTGATGATTAGCCATTTGAGTTGGACGCAACCACCGGTTGCCATTAAAATCGACGAGCACTAAATCTCAGGGACATGGTGGATTGGAATGGAAGATTTAAAAGGTTTTATTTTTATTTTTATTTTTTTAATTCAATCTGTAATTAATTCATGAATCGTCCCAAGTCATCCAAAATGACAAAACAATTACGAATTGGTTGCGGACAATTTGAGATGCATAGAAGCCTGTATTTGTTACAATAATATCATTACACTTCGTGATAATACTTTTTCTCCACATGCAAATGAATCTTATGATAACCATGTCCTCATCGTTGTTAGCAGTTGATGTTTCGACAAGATAATGATCTTTTTAAGTAACCGAAAGTATTGATTTGCTGGTAGAAAGTGGGGCAAGCATCAAGTTGAATGAGAGGCACTCGTGTTCTGAACTTCAACGCTAATGTGTTATTTAATTTTGTCCGTATATTGCTAAAGGGTTACAAAATTAGCACATATATTGCCGTAATCACTTGCCCCCGTGTTCTTCAGATAGAATTATCTCCTTGAAAACAGAGAGAAACTAAAATAAACGAGTAAACCCATTTCATACATTCATAAGCAAAAGCCCCTTTTTTATTATTAATATTTTGTCAATTGGATTCGACAAGCAACCCATTAATGTGCTTTAAATTGTAAAAAAATCAGCAGAATTGGCAAGTCCAAGTATCGCGTGTGCACCTTGAGGGTAATAGGATTGCGGATTGGATGGCATTTCCGTGTTTTCTCTGTGTTTTTTTTTTTTTTCTTTTTTGGTCGAATCCGTGTTGTTTTCTTTCTAGCAAAGCAATGCAAGTTGGGATTGAGGATCGCATTCTTCAGTGCACAGACGATGTTTTTATTTTTATTTTTTTTTTCTCGAGGGACGTCAGGCCCAATAGAATGATTGAGCCACATTTAGATCCAATTCAACAGATTTTTGGGTGTTATTGACCAGGCTCAGTAACCAGTGACGGCTTGTGCATTGTTGCAATCCCAGGCAAAATCCTTTTATGCCCAATTAGCCTGACGAGGTTCATCG
This sequence comes from Ceriops zippeliana, assembly GCA_037897445.1. Classification (NCBI taxonomy): domain Eukaryota; kingdom Viridiplantae; phylum Streptophyta; class Magnoliopsida; order Malpighiales; family Rhizophoraceae; genus Ceriops; species Ceriops zippeliana. Next base: position 1,379,840 of record JBAPLH010000217.1, read on the forward strand.
TTATCCAATTGAAGGTGCAATTCGCATATGATTGGCAAACCGGTGGATTGACAATGGGCCATGGCAAAGTAGGCTCACGTTCTAAACAAAAATTAATTAACCAATATAAATTATTTATATAATAAATCGAGTCAAGACTAATTTCGTTCGATTAAACTTGTTTAGTATACTAACTTCAATGAATCGAGTTTTTATTTAGTCAATTATCTTATCTTTTAGGAAAAGATTATTTAACTTTATAATTATAATTAGTAGAAAAAATTATAGTTATAAAGATAATAATAATTATTTACTTTCTAACAGCCAGCAGTAGAAATAATATTTGTCATACAATCTCATTTTATAAATATAAGTAAAAAAAAAAAACGTCTACTTTGATAAATATAAACAATTATAAGATAAAATGATTAATTTTAATATATAATTATAAATATTAAAAATAAATTATTTGAAAACAACTCTACCAAGCCTATTATAATAACATACTTTATAAGTTCTCGAATAATTCTACAAATGAGGATCGGTTAAATTAATCTAGTCATTTTAAAATTAAATTTAAATATCATGTATTTAAATAAAAAAAATTCAATTTAAGCAAATTTTTGTCAAATCGAGCTATCTAACTTTTAGTAAATGTGTCGACTCTTGTTAAAAGTTTGTCTTGTGATTAATAAGTTTGCTAAACATGTGGGGATATAATTAGTCTAAAAATTAGGATACATTTCGGATATTTCTTTAATTATTCAAAACCCTTTATCGAAAAAAAAAAAACAAAGAATAGTTTTTAAAATCTCCAAGTTCGTAAATTATGATTTGCACAATAAAAAACAAAAAAAAAAAAGTCTAAGTGCTTAAGATTTAGAAATATAGATATAAAATTTATAAAAAATAAATACATAAATATTTTATAATCTCTTAATTAGAAAAAAAAAATTATGAAAGCACGTGGTTATCAACAATTCAGTAGATGTAATAAATATATTTTAGCTGATTCGAGTATCTGTTTGGGGTTTCTTTTGGTACTGATTTCCCTCTCTTATTTGGGCATTTCTTTTGGACGATCCAACTCCGTCTTCCTTTTAAACCTTTCTTTTCCTGTAATGTTACCAAACGGCACTTAATTAGTGTTTTAGTACTAAAAAAAATAAACTTAATGTGATGATTTAGTTATCGATATGATGCATTTATTGTTTTATTAATTTAAGTCTGAATGTTAAAGAATTTTTGTAATTATACTTTTTCACTTTTTTATAAATTAATTTTAAAAATTAATTCATTAATTAAATTCAATTTAACACATTAAAAAAATTTCTTACACTCATTTATATTTTATTAATTTTTAAAAATCTAACAAATAAAGTAATTTATTAATTTAATTTAAATATTTTTTATTAAATATAATTATATGATATTAATTCATATTTTATATGATAAATGTATTTTTTATTATTGAATCCTTATATTATTTAATATAATATAAATTTTATTTTAAAAAAATAATAAAATAAAAGAATATTATATATATTATGTAATAAGTAAACTGTTATTGTATAACTGTATTTAATATAAAATATTTAATGTAAAGAAATAAATTAATTAAAATAATAATAAAATGAATATAATTGTAAAACTTTTTTATTTGATAATTAAATTTAACTAATAGGTTAGTGTGAATTGAAAAAAAATAAAATAAATATAATTAAAAATATTTTAAATGAGAGAAATTAATTTTAAAAAAATAATAAGAGTCGGTATTGTCATTATTCTCATTCCCAGGAATGCACCTGGACATAGTCAGCAATGGCGAAGCCGCCAATGACCTTTAAATCCCCTAGATTCTTGATATTTTGGCATTCAAAGCACATGAATTTGCCCATCAAAAGCTCTCCCAGAGGAATCTCCCATTTACCTCCGCTAATGGCCTCCTTTTCCGCTGGTTCAGTCACCACCGAGAAGAGCGCAGCCGTCCCTTCCACGCAGAATGACTCGACCCAGAAGACCCTGCAGCCAGTACAAGTAAAACCCATTTCTTCGTTTTTCTTCATTTTTGTTCTAACGTCAAGACGTTTTTTAGTGTTTAGATTCGGAAGCCTTTTTATTATTCCAATTTGAAATGGGTATGCGTTTCTGTGGTTCTTGTATTAAAGGGTTTGTGGTTGCTGATTAATTTATGATCTATTGGTGTTCTGCATGGCATATACTCGGGAATGATATACTGTTAAATTGGGGGGTGGGTAGGGTGACTGCTAGTAGCTAAGAAGGTGCCCCTGAAGTTCACTAAATGACATTGTCCGAAGCGTATTGTTAGGGGACGTTACCTTTGGCAACTTGTTGAGATGTGCAGTACGTTTATATGGCCAAGATCCCCCTCTTCTTAGACAACATGAGAGTTAGGGTGGTGTGTGACCGTTACAGTATTCTGCCTTTCAAGGTTTTCTATTTGTGCCCCGGCCATCTTTTTGGACTATTATTGTGTTAGTTTTCACTGCAGGAAATTGTAGAAATTGAGCTTCATGGAACTCTTGATGCAATTCTTTTGCACCAAGGGTATTTTGCTATCTGATTCGGTTTGTCTGTTACCATAGGTGCTGGTACGATTAGGTTATATGCTAAAGAAATGATGAATTGTTCTGATTGAATGCGTGCTTATCATGTGAAGTGTTCTGTTTCTTATATGCTTTTCCAATCTTGTGTGTGATTTCAAGTGTGTTGTGTTAGTGACTTGCAGCTTGGATATCTTTCATAGTTGAACTTTTTACATTTGGTCTTTGCATATCTTTGATAGACAGTGCTTCAAACTGACTCATAGGCATGAAAAGTTCCCTAGCCTTGGTTTTAACGGTTAGAAGTATGTTCTGGGATGTCAAAGGCTGAGTTATATGTAACTAAATGTTGATTAAGTAAGGTTAGTTTCCATCAAAAAAACACTAGAATTCAGAAATAGATTATCATTTGGACCATTGACTTAAACAAATCTGTCTTATTCTGAATTTTTGGTTTGGGACAACAATGCGTTGTCTCCTTTTGTGGTTGCTTCTTTGGAATAATAGGGCCAACTACAACTTCGTTATTTGCAATGTGTGTTGTCTCCATGTGAGGCCTAACTTGGCCTTTTGCCCTCTCTGTTTTCTGAACTCACTAGTAATTAGTGGGTTGCCATGCCTTCCTATTTTTTAAAATCAGTCAAAATAAAGGACCTCTTTAATTCAATTGTTGTAATGAGTTTTCTGTGTCGAATGACTAAATGAAATGATCCTGCACATTAATGACAGCTCCTTTCTTAGAGTAATTGCTTCTTTTGTCAGGTTGCTAAGCGCCTGGAGAAGTTCAAAACCACAATCTTTACACAAATGAGCTCACTTGCTATAAAACATGGAGCAATAAATCTTGGCCAAGGTTTTCCCAACTTTGATGGTCCCGAGTTTGTGAAAGAAGCAGCCATTCAAGCCATTAGGGATGGGAAGAACCAATATGCTCGTGGATATGGCATTCCAGATTTCAACTCGGTCATTGCTGCTCGATTCAAGAAAGATGCTGGGCTTGTGGTGGATCCCGAAACAGAAATTACTGTCACTTCTGGATGCACCGAAGCCATTGCTGCAACTATTTTAGGCTTAATAAACCCAGGTGATGAGGTGATCCTCCTTGCTCCTTTCTATGATTCTTATGAGGCCACAATATCTATGGCTGGTGCTAAAATTAAAGCCATCACATTGCAACCTCCTGATTTTGCTCTTCCCATCAATGAACTTAAATCCCTTGTCTCTAAGAATACTCGTGCAATTCTTATCAATACTCCTCATAACCCCACCGGGAAGATGTTTACTAGGGAGGAACTTAGTGCTATTTCATCACTTTGCATTGAGAATGATGTACTAGTTTTTTCTGATGAAGTCTATGATAAGTTGGCCTTTGAGATGGATCACATATCAATAGCTTCACTGCCCGGTATGTATGAGCGGACTGTCACTATGAACTCCCTAGGAAAGACATTCTCTTTGACAGGATGGAAGATTGGCTGGGCAATTGCACCTCCTCACCTGACGTGGGGAGTGCGACAGGCACACTCTTTTCTAACTTTCGCCACATCCACTCCAATGCAATTTGCAGCTGCAACTGCTCTTAGTGCCCCTGACTCTTACTACATAGAGCTGAAGAAGGGTTATATGGCAAAGAAGGCAATTTTGGTGGATGGACTGAAAGAGGTTGGTTTCAAAGTATTCCCCTCAAGCGGGACTTACTTTGTTGTAGTTGATCATACACCTTTTGGGCTGGAAAATGATATTGCCTTTTGCGAGTTTCTAATCAAGGAAGTTGGGGTGGTGGCAATCCCAACTAGTGTATTCTACTTAAACCCAGATGATGGAAAAAATTTGGTGAGATTCACCTTCTGCAAAGATGAAGAAACATTAAGGGCTGCTGTGAAAAGGATGAAAGAGAAACTGAAGAGACATTGATCCCTTTTGTAGCATTTCTTTTAGATGGGTTTTACCCTTCTTCGTTGCAATTTGAAGATCATTGGCCAACTGTTGTATTAACCATCGGATTTGAATAATTCTCAAGTGTTCGCTGCTGATATTTCAAAATTTACTATTGATATTATGACAAATATTACATTCAACGGGAAAGTGACAACTAAAGTTGCATAACTTGATTAAAACTCTCACTAAAAGTTATAGCTAGGGCGTAACAAGCATAGCTATATTTGTTGAAATTTAAGACCATGTATGTGAGAGATACATAATTAATCTTATTTTTAGGCGTTTATTTCCAGAAGTGAAATCCGAGGGGAATGTTTAATTATGTGTCAAAAATCGGCGGCATTGTAGTGCAAGTTGAAACGAAGAGGTGTTGGCTCTTTCGGTTTTGGACTATTTGCCAGGGATTTTGTTGGTCGGCATGGATTGCACGTACCGACCACACGGGACGCCCCTGGTCCTTGCTGGAAAATGGGCACTGAGTAACTCAGTCCGAACTTGTCCCAAACCAAAAAGTTTTCAGTCCTGTGAGTCAGCTTCCGTCAGGCAAAACAATGAATGACCTTTAACACCACAGTCAAAACTAAATATTTTGAACCACTTTAGGACGTAAATGAACGACTTTCATCGAGTAAAATATCAAGTGTTTTAAATTATTCTCAATAAAAAATTTGTAAGTCATAGGTCTGTCCCTCTCATTTTAGGACATGAATTGACAACTTTTAATCTAAGTAATATAACTACATAAAAGCATAAAAACTTGGGTTAATTCTCCCCTCCCTAATTCGGTTGGAATAATATGTATATATATAGATAATTTCGTGTTCGCATTGGTAATTTCCTCACTGGACTATCGATTTCGTATGCTGTACTCATGCGGATAGGGACTGGCACTCCTCTTTTGCAATTTTTTGGGCCCGCCACTGCGTTTATCATAGAAGCTGAAATCTTTCCGACCATGCTCAGGTCAATTTTGCCACGTTGACTTTTTGGTTGCAGAGCCCAACTACAATGGAAGATCACAAAAGATTTCGGGAGAGAATGAAAGAGGCGGTGATCGATTATCTTCCAGCAGTGCGCGGTCTAGTGGCATTGTTCAAGTAATCATTCCATATTGTCAAGTCCCCTATGTAGGCCTTTCATTCTGTTTTTTTTATGATTCAAGTTCAATGACTGAATGAATTCTACTTTTATGAAAAGGCCATTTTCCCTTCTTTTCTGCGTCCCACTGCCTTGAGGTTAAAAAGACGGGACATCTTACAAAATTATAGCGTTTTTTATGAGATGTGAAATTTCTATATGCCATGGGAGAATGAGCTCTGAAAAAGACAACTTATTCATTCGTGAATTGTATGATGAGGAATTCAATTCTTTAGTTCTTCATTGTTTATCTAACACTTCGCCATGTCATCCCATTAATTCAGTGGATTGTCACCAAGAACTTGGACGACGAGGTTGCGAGCCTTTTCGTTAGCGTTGTGCGGTTGAACCATGGTACTTTAAGACCTGCCTTAATTGAAAACCTAGCCCACCTTTTGACACAAAGTCACAACAAACAATAGCGGACCAACTTTGTTTAGGCAGGCCATAACAGTCCTCCACGCACAGCTAACTGTCGGGGCATTAACTTATTTTCAAAAGAGTACGGTGGAATATGTAGTGATTACATTCACAAGGTCAAATGAACTCCTTCTCTCTTTTAAGTGCCTCTTTTGTTAAATTCATTGAAGTTCTCGTGTTGAACTAAAGGTTCCTCCTATCTATTTTCGAATTTAGAACACTTTATGTAAAATATCAAATTCTGATCGAGTCAAATTTTAATATCACTTATTACTAAATTATTATTTTTTTATTAAATTAACATGTTAGAATATGCAGTACTTATATACAATATCTATATTTATAAAATTTAAAAATTCTCTTATTCTTTTTCACATAAAAAATAATGTTTATATTTTTTTAAAATAATAATAAATAAATAAATAAATAAAAAGAATCAATTCATTCTCTCACATTTCTACCTGGGATGAAAGTGGGAATCAAACATAGCATGTACAAACAATTTAGCAAATAGATTCAACATTCAGCTCTGGACATCGACCTTTTGATATAAATTGGCTACGTGATGGATAAAATATTAAATTTGTTAGGAAACTTCAATTCACATAAGAAATTTTATTTTGCAAATCCCAACTTCAAATTTATAATTGATAGGTTCGCATAAATACAATGAAATTTCGATTCATGAATCATGACCCCGGTACAAAATGTGAGGCTTGTGGGTGCGTGCCGAAGATGATTTGATCCATGGGCGGTGAAAAAAAAAACACAAAAGGTGATTTGACCCCAGCATGGTGGCAATGGCCTATAATGGAGTTTCACTTTATGAGTGAGGTTAAGAGACGTGTCATGGGCTCAGAGAATGGAAGCGAGATCAGTAATGTGTGTCTGTGTTGTGTGATATTTGATTAGAAACTTTAACAACCATTACCATTGCATTGAGATGTCAGAGAATGGAAGGGAGCCCTCCAATCATAATGTCAAATTTTTAGGTTTCGAGGTCGATAGGATAGCAACTATGGGCAGCGATTAGTTCTATTGATTTATTAATTTATTAATATTAATAATATTATTATCATTATTATAGTAATTTACATCGAGTCAAAAAAAATTAAAATTTATTTAAAGTGTGAATTAATTTAATTTGATATAAATGTAATAATAAATGTTAAATTAATGCATATTAAAGTTATAAGATAAATAAGTTAAGGATAATAAGCATGTTAATCCACAGCTAGGGAACCAAAATTTAAGAAAAGATTGACATAATATTCAGGAACCCAAGTCCAATGCACTATTCCACCACTCCATTTCATTGGTTTGGAGCCTAGGGAGTTGGAATTCCACCGTCCGTGAGTTTGGCGTCTCCTTTCTTGGACCGTGCTAACGAGGGATTCTTTTTTTTTTAACTAGATGCACTTTACTACCTAATCAAAATCTTATGTACAACTAATGGAGTTCTCGGACCTACAAGTAACTACAATGTCGAAATTCGTTAATGACACAGGGCATCGTAGGAGTAATGCATGATGTCGAGGATTATGCTTTGAAATGCGACATTGAAAATTTTCAGTGTAAAACAAATATTTGGGCCCTTTGTATTCATATTGTTTAAGTATAGTATATGATTTATTTTTAAATTTTATTTAGCAATTTAAATTCTTAGATGTTATGATTTTTTGATATTAATGCAGGATCAAATAAGATAAATCCAAGTTACGATGCTAGTTAATATGGGATAAAAGTGCGAGAAATAGATAAAAAAGATAAATATTTGATTAAATATTTAATAAAAAAATTTTACAATTTACTAAGATAAATTTTACAAAAGAATAAAATAATTCATAAAATTTTATTATTTGTCATTTCTCAGCGTATATATAATATTTAAATAAAAAATATTTTAAAATAAATTAAAATAAAATAAGCTCGTTCACATATTTTTTAAAATAATTTAATTAAAATTTTTAATTATATTAAAATAAATAAATAAATTACAAAATAATAATTACAATATAATTTATAAGATAATAATAAAATATCAGATATAATATCAGATATAATATCAGAATCTTTATGATTAAATAATTTGATACTTTAATTATGTTATTCTTGTATTTAATTGTAAATTTTTACATAAGTCCATTTTTAATAAAATATATTATATAATTACAAGTAAAATTATTTTGTTATATCTTAAATATTAGAATAATTTCCAAATTAGCTAGCTTCCATTAACTCTCTGGTAGGAATCTCGTGGACTACAACGCGCAGGACGTAGTGTAGGCCATTGGATTCAATATAATGAGAGATCGTATTGGATTATTATAAATATAATTATGTACCTCTCTGCTCTTAAGAGTGAGAACTTCGTCTCATTGATAAAAGAAAGAGAGTATGTCCTGGCCGTGCATTTTTATCACCAATTTTGTGGTTTGATATTCATATAACGGTATTTCTTACAAAGAAAACTAGGCACGTAGCATTTAACAAAAGTACATGAAGACCATCGGACCCTTTACGAGTATCATAATTTAAAATACCTGCAGGCATACTTACCGCCGCCGGGACTTGGAAACTACGAAATTGCATCCATCGGCTGTTACCAAATTCTTGTTGTTACCTTATAACAGTTACCATATTGTTATTGTTACCGAAATGGAATGATGCATCATAATTATGATGCATCATTCCAATCCTTTCAGAGCAACTGGTACACCTCGAAATCCCTTACTTAATTTCTTTTCTCTGTCTTTTTTTTTTTTCCCCTCGTACCTCAGAAATTAATTTCTTGTGAGTTCCTACGAGAATATAAGGAACCCACGAACCGTGAGCAGGTACAAATAAAAGTGCCTCGAAGTAACCGTGTCTGCTTTTGCTTTTTGCTTTTAATTTTTCTCACAGCCGGACGGGAATTCAAAATAGTAATGGTCTGTTGTGATTGGTACGTAATCAATGCCCAGCTTCAGATAGGCAAGATAGACAAGAGACCCAAAACTTACTTATTAGCCAAAGCAAGCTCGACGTGCATAGAAGAGCCAAGACACCGTACATACGTATTGGCCAATGAGAAAACACATCCAGCACCAGCACCTTTGGAGCCGTAAACGCATATTAATCTCTTTGCATAAATGGGGAAAAAAATAAAACATTGCGGTGTTCACTTTACAAGTAATGACCCTGTGTTTATAGAAAAGATTTAATTATTTTGGAGTTAAATGTCTTATGGTGCCTGAAATTGTTGACGAGATGGGATCATGGCTAAGTTGACAATGTCGGGAGGTGACCAACCGATTTTCCTCACTTGCAATGATAAACTCAGCTTTGTTAACTTTGTAAGTCTTACGTTGCATTGGGGAGTTAAAAAGTTAATTTCTTAATTTAGGAGAAAGATTAATTGCTGATCCAAGGACATACCAAAAAAAGAATGAATGAAGAAGAAGGAATGCTAAGATCGATCTTGCATCAAACGCAAAAATATATATCTCTTTTTTTTTTTTTTTTTGTCACTAGCAACTGGCCGAAAGTGGAAGATAAAGACGAGGTCAACTTTATGTTAATTTGTGTATGTATGAAAACAAAACTATAGGTTTGACCCAAAAAAAAAAAACTTAAATAAATAGTAAAACTATAGGATTACGTATTTTGAGAAGGAACGGGTAATTAGTTTCTTGCTGCAAAAGTCTCGTGTGATGGGCTTTCTTCCAAATTCTACGATGCTTTACTGCATTCAAAGGCAAGGTTATAAAAGAAAATGAAGGAGAATTTGGTTCATTAATTTTCTGTTTAGAAATCAAAATAAGACTGAATGATTCGCACGTTTAATATTTGACAAGAAGAATTCTTATTTTTATCTTATGAAATTAGAATTCATTCGTACATGAAAATGATAATTCTCTTCATAGTTAATCTCAAAGTCATTTTTCCTGCCACGTTTTCTTTGTAAATTGCACATATTGCTATATAAAATTTGAATATAATATAACAAGTACCACAAATAAAAGGCTATAAAAAATATTAATATAAAACCTATGCTATTAAAAAAGAATGTAAAAGGTAGATAAAGAAATTGTAGAAACGTTAAATATTTAAATAATAGATAATTTAAACAGTATTTAATCTACCTTTTACATTATTTTTATTAATTTTTTTTCCTTAAAAAAGGAGCAAAATCCAACACAACTGGGGTAACCGGTACGGATCATTCCTTTGGTCTCAAGAGTCGGCAACAATGTGTACGGTTTTGTGAAATTTCCGCCATGGTACTTAGTTGAATCGGTTCGGGTTTGATATCAAAGAGTAATGGTTGGGATTATTGACAATTGTTCCCATTTGAAGGAGTGATTAATGACATTACAATTCAAAATGATTCCTTAATATGATTAATTAGCCAATGTTTAAGCCAACGCTCCCCCACCTTCCCTTCTCTCCCGTGATGTGATCATTGCTATCTTGAACTCCATTATCTTCCTCACGTGACAACCCCATGGAACCCCCCACCACCCATTTTCATTCAATCCCCACCGTCGAGGTCACGACTAAACCCATTTATTTATTCATTTCAGCTCTAATATGAATGTATAAGAAAAGTTTTATAACCACACAAGGGGTAAGGGGTGATAAAACCTAGAAGATAACCCCACTGTCGCATCAAATCATAAAAAGATTTTGTTTTTTTAACCTGCCCAAAATAAGAGAAGAAAAGCAGATCTTTTTTTTTTTTTTTTGGTGATTTCTGGTCAAACAAGATCCAACGGCTATTAGACGGCGAAGTAACTTTGCAACGCATTAAAAGACAAAAATAAAAATAAAAATAAAAATAAAAATAAAAAATAAAAACCTTAGGAACATGGGACGAAAGTTCACCTAAAAATGGGTATGGCCCAGTCAAGCGGAAAAAAGGACCGAATCTTGATCCCACGACCACATGTATCCCTCCGCCCGTCTAGACCGGAATCTCGTTTTACTTTAAAATCACATCCAACGGTTGATACTCTATATTTCAAAGTAACCGTACGATTGCCATCGACGGTCCATATTTAATCCCCCCCTCTCTCCCATTACAACCATAAATCCACACAGAAACTCGGTCCAAAGCCTCCGCCTCGCTCTCGCCCCGCTCTCTCTTTCTCTCTCTCTCTCTCTCTCTCCAATGTCGCAACGGAAACGCAACACTTCTCACATTCTGACAGTATATTTCTTCGCTGTGGCTTGAAAAGGAGAGGGCCTTTTTGTTTTTTATTGGTTGGGATTTTCTTATAACTATTGCGTTTGTGTGTGCTAAATTGCGCACTCTGCCCCTGCTTAATGTGTACCGCCTGAGATATGCTGCCGGCCTCAACGGTTAAGACGGCAATAATCCGAAACTCGCGGTACAGGAGGAGGAGGGCCTAGTGGGAGGGGGGTGGGTGGTGGGTGGGGGGAAGGCTTGAAACCGGAATCTGACGGCCGATATTGCATTTCCTTGGAATCTACGCCAGTAAATGGAGGCCCAGAAAAGCCAAGCGAAGCTTACGAGAACTCAGTCATCACTTCTCCGTTCATCTCCAACCGTCCGATCGTCCATCCACAGTCTCAATTCCGTCGCCGAGAAGGAGGACCTTATCAAATCCCAAAAACAACAGCAGCAAGACTCGGAAGGGAAAGTTAATAGAGAAGAGAAGAGGGCGCCTCACAGGTGCGGCTCAACACCCAGAAGAACCGGTTTGACCCGGTTCGTCCGGGTTCTGACAATGGTTTCCATCACTCTGTTCACCCTTTTCTCTCTCTCTTTCTTTTTCTTCATCTCCTTTTTCTTGTATTACTATTTGAGAAGAGAAGAGATACCCACATCGGAGAATCTCCTGTTGGCTTTGATTTTCATTGCCATAGCCCTTTTTTTCGCCAGCAAGAACAAGAACTTGATCAACCAGAATTTGACAGTTATCAAGCAATTATGGGAAGAGAACGCAAAAAGATTCGGGCTTTGCACTTCAAGGAACAAATCAAGGCCGGTTCAGTGGTTTATCGGAGAGTCAAACGACAATGACGACAAGAAAACCCGGACAGGGAAAAAGGTTGCAAGAGAAGGAGTGGAGTTTTACAGCAATGGGGATTTCTACGAAGGAGAATTTCACCGAGGGCAATGCAACGGAAGTGGGGTTTATAACTACTTTGTGAATGGAAGATACGAGGGGGATTGGATTGATGGGAGATATGATGGATATGGAATAGAGAGCTGGGCCAGAGGGAGTAGATATAGAGGGCAGTATCGGCAGGGTTTAAGGCATGGATATGGGGTTTACAGATTCTACACAGGAGATTCATATGCTGGGGAATGGTGTAATGGGCAGAGCCACGGCGTTGGGGTTCAGACTTGCTCTGATGGGAGCTTCTACGTTGGTGAATTCAAGTGTGGGGTCAAGCATGGCCTTGGTGTTTATCATTTCAGGTGATTATCTTCTACATGTCCTTTTCCACCCTTGTCTTCATTGTTCGGTCGAGGACTTGATTTTAGTCTGGTCTAATTTCGGGTTTTCTGATTTTTTTTTTCCTGTTTTGGTTTTGGATTGTGGTTATTAAGGTCCCTGTTTTGGAATTTTTTATAAGGATAATATTGTGTGATCGTTTGGTCTGTTAATGATAGGTTGCTTATCCAGCTCATGTTAAAATTTTGTCAAAGACATTGTTTCGAAATATATGCGTGTTCAAATTAAATTACTTGCTTTTGACTGATGCAACGAATGATTAATAGCGGAGTAAATTTTGATTAGTGTGTTGTCGTTAGTTACTTCAGCAGGCATTTATGGGAAATAATTTAGTAAATTTATTATTGGTAACTTCTGGTTTCTTGTAGCTTTGCATTTATGTCGTGGCTGTGTTTGTCAATAACTTTATTGCTTCATATCCATTTCTTTTTTGACACATTGGTGAATTGTGATTGATATTAATTGTTTTCCGAAACTTCATTTTTGTTGTTGTCTTTAAGTAGCAATAATTCATTTTTTATCCTTGCATCCATGAAAGGGTTACAATTGCTGCTGTAAGGAATTTGGTGATGAGAAATTGGCTGTGTTGCAGAAATGGAGATAGATATGGCGGGGAATATTTCGGAGACAAAATCCATGGGTTCGGTGTTTATCACTTTGCCAATGGTCATTGTTATGAAGGGTCATGGCATGAGGGCCGAAAGCAAGGTTATGGCATGTACACTTTCAGAACTGGCGAAACGAGATGTGGAGAATGGGATGGTGGTAACCTTTTGATCCCTCTGCCTCCACAGATCGATGCAGTTCTTCGAGCAGTCCAGGTACTTTTATTTCACTCCCAAGTCCTAACGCCTACATCCCAGTTAAATCTATGCTGTGACAACATTGCACGACGTCTGAATTCTCTTTTTGGATCTGAAATGCAGGCTGCTGGAAAAACAGCTGAAAATGCCGTCCACCTTCGCCGGGTGGATGGACAAGTGAACAAGGTAGTTCAGGCTGCAAATAGGGCTGCCAATGCTGCCAGAGTAGCTGCTGTTAAGGCTGTTCAAAACCGGATGGACGGCAATTTTTGTGATACAAATGTCTAAGCGGTGTAGCTTTCTTCGAAAGTGTAAATCCCTACTAATTTCATCTACTTGAATTCTGTCAACCCGGTGAGCAAAACGTTCATCATCGAGGTTGAGAGCGATTTAGTCTTTTTTTTTTTTTCTTAATTACACTGTAAGATGTAAATACGCAATGTATATCATCAATGGAATGAAAATTTCATGAGGCATTTCCTTGTGCGCACCTTCATTTCGTGTAAAGCGTTATCATGGGTCCTTTCCTTGTCACTATCATATTGTCTTGCGCAATAATTGAGACGTTATTTTCATGCCAGCTTCTCTGCATCTTCGTCATCATCCGCAAGAAAAAAGTCACATTCTGAGGCCCGTCAATCCAAATCGGATGGCAGCGATTTCCGAAAAAAAACGAAAAAAATGTAAGAGAGTGGTGCGGCAGGTAATGCCACTCGCCTCAAGTAACAATAAAATCAATCATAATTTTGCTCAGAACTGCCCGTCTGTATTCACTTATTTTGCAACAGCTGACCTGACAGGTCGGTGGATACACCAAGAAAATTGATACAAGCACCTAGTTTTGACCTCTGTACTTCCCTATACGAACATACCCTAGTCACTGTCAACAAAAATAGAGAGAGCAGGTAGACAAACAAATGATACCCCCGGCTTTTTTGTGTGTTGGGTACCCATATGTAGACGTTGGCGTTGTGCCCAACTATAAACGGGTTGAAGTAAAGAACTGAGCCGATCATGCATTCCCACCCCGCACCTGCAAGCCGCCAATACGATTGACATGAGAGAATATGTGAAACCTCTCGGCATCGTTGATGTGTCCAAAAACACATCTAAATAAGCAAAATATTATAGAAATGTGGGTATGCTTTTTAATGCCTTTCCAAACATTATACGACGGACTATATAATAAGAATGAAGAATAAGAATAAATTAAAACAAAAGGGAAACACAAAGTCAGACTAAGATCGGTGCCGATGTTCACTAAACTAGTCTAAAAACCCATGTGACTTCCTCATTCGTGTAGGGATAATGTTGGGTTTGATATTATTTTTTATATCCACGAAGCACATGTGCTGGGGGTGGTGGGTCTGTTTGTCCTGTCCAAATATATTTCTGCCTTTATATACATGCTGGATCCATGTTCCATGTAGTTTTTTTTTTCTTTCTTTCTTTGGTTTAAGAGAAAAAAAAAAGGTAAATAGGGAAGAACTTTTTCTTTTAATTTGAAAATTTAAACCTTATGTATAGCTTCTTTCTTTTGCCTAGTTTTCTTTTCCTTTTTCCATTAATTTTTAAGTTTGACCGTTCAAACATCAGATGTGCCGTCTTTAGTACACTTCCGAGCACTCCAATTGCATTTCTTTATTGGGAGTTATCTGATGAGATCTCTTGCGGTTATGTCAGTAGATTGTTTATGTATACGGTCTATCTTTTGACGAATCGTACAATGGTTCGGTCTAAATTCAACGGAAGATTTCTAAGCCCCGGCCAAGCTTTTGATCCCACCATCTGCACGCCGAGAAAGAGAGAGAGAGAGAGAGAGAGTTCTTGTTTGTGAAAACCATGTCTCGTAGCATGACCCTGCCATTACCGCACGTCAAAAAATCCTGTGGGCTAATAATCATTGTCAGGGTTTAATATTACAAATGGAGCTTCTTTTCATCTTGTTGCCCTAGAAGGGTTCAATTTTTCAGACCATCCTGCTTGTTTGTGGAATTAAAATATTCTTAGGGCATTTGTTTCAATTCATATGAGCCTCCGATCTAGTCAAACTTCTTTTGGAGGACTCCCCACGAAACGTTCGTAGACAATAAAAATTAAGCTGTGTGGTTGCCGAGAAAAGCTACCGCAGATTATTAAACTAGCTAATGGAAAATGGGGGAATTGCACATTTTCCCGAGAGATCTTTGAGGACCTCATACTAAAACTTCAACCCATCTCGGAATTGCAAGTTCTGTTAACATCAAGTTCAAACGAGCCATAGTACTGCTACTACTAAATATTTTCTCAATATTGGGCGTGGCCAGCTGGGGAAATTGGTCCCAGTGGTAGCAAATGCCAGGCCCCAGATTCCATCATGGGGTGGGTCATGCCGGGGACATTGGTCCCAAGGTTTCTTTTTTTTTTTTTTTTTTTTTTGCCCTTAAAGAGAAATATGTGTAAATGTCCGCTTACCATAAAATAAATGTTACGAAGACAGGCTGCGGGTAAAAGTAACTCGTTTTGACCAAAAAGGGAAATGTTCACGAGGAAAGAGCTCCTTTCATCAGGAAAACGAAGTTCTCCTAACATTTTAAGTTACAGCCATCTTGAGAATTCTTGATGTTGCCACTGTTTGGCTCATCGAGCTATTTTTCAATATTATATAGTGCAAAAATGCACCCAGCATGTTCCATCACCGTCGGGAGCAAATTGGTCTTGCTCTTTATTCCTCAGCAAGTATTTCAAAAGCCAGTTTTTTTTTTTCTTCTTCTTCTATGATTAATGGATACAGTTGATTATGTGGATTTTCATTGAGCTCAATTTATGGTATCTAAAGGGTATAACAATAAATTATTTTATTATAACTTAAAAATCGCATATTCAAGTCTGAAAAGTCTTAAATTGTTTGTATATTATAATGTTATTTTTTAAATTCTAATTTTATTTTATTTTTTTTTGCATTGCTTCTCTAACTTTGTTTTTTTTTTTTTTAAATCTTTAAAGCGTATAAATTTATCCCCCAATCCTCAACGAAGTAGGAAGGGAGAAAAGGTCATGGACTTAAATTAATTGCCTTAAATCCAAGGTAGTCTGGCTATAATTTAAATTTTTCAGGCCCCCCAAACTCTAATCAAAATCGAATGCATTTATTTGTTTATTTGTCAGTTTTGACTTTCAAAATTTGACAAGGTCTCATTTCTTTGGTTTTCTTTTTCTCCTTTATGTTGTTGAGCATTTAAGGGTTGCACAAATGCCACTTTTCTAAAAATCCAACCCATGAAAGTCCAAAGCGATTGTGATACGTAAAAAGTTTGACTTTTGGTTCCATGGCACCACAGATGCTCCAAAATCTTCTCTGTCGTTCTGCCTCTCTCTCTCTCTCTCTCTCTCGTGCCTTTCTTTGTCACGGGCTCAAAAAAAAAAAAAAAAAAAAGTGGGTTAAGTCACCTAACCCAGTTCGTCTGTTGACTTCGTTACCAAAGCGTAGCACCAAATTTAATTCCCCGCCAAACACCTCTAAATTCAGAAGCATTTCTCTTTTAACTCATCAAATTCAGCACAAAACAGATGCCGTTTACGTCATGAAAATCCTTCTTTGACTCTGCGATTGTCCAGCCAGCTGTAGCCTGTTGGTAGGAAAAATAGCTGAGCGGTGGAGTCTTATCGTATGTCAGACCGGCGCTACCCCATATTATTATTATACCCACTGTTCCAAAAATCTCACAATCGGAAAACGTACAAAGATGAAAAACGAAGTTTTAGCATTAAAATCGCACAGCCGATTTTTTGGACTTACGAGATGTTCCATACAAATGGTCGATTCACGACTATCCAACTTTAGAGCGAAAACGATCGACTTCTTTTTGTATATCAATTGGTTGAACCTTTCTCGCTCCCAGTGTGTCGTGTTAACTTGGGAGTCCGGGAGGGGACTCGTTCAACCTCCAACGCGAGAACGGAGCAATTTTTTAGCTTGGAAAAAAAGAAAAGAAAAGGTCCGGACGAAATTTAAAAGAAAAAAGATTTCGGGCTTCTTTTCCCTCCCTTCGTTCAAAGAGTAATTAAAGTCAAAAGAATTCATACCGAAAATTTTCACCTGTTAATTAGAGGTTTAAGCAGTCTTTAACAAATCCTGGTAGGTATCCTTCCAAGACTTTCACATTTTCCAGGCGTCAGAAAGCTCAAATTTACGTGATATTATTTTTATTTTTACGAGAATATTATTTGATGAATTTAAATATTTAATTTTTAATTCACAATAAAATCTCGAATTGAATGAGATTCAACTTTCAATAAATTCTTAGAATCCCGAGCTTATACTTGGCTTTCGTAATGAGGTTATTTTAACAACTTAAATTCACTATTTTTCTGACCTACTTTCATTAAAGAAAAAAAAAAGGGGGGGGGGGGAAGCCCGGATGTGGTTGAGCTAAATGCTGGACCAAGTTAGTGCAACTTGCAGCGGATGTACTGCATGTGCTAATGGATCCGAGGCTAGTCAAGAGCAGCTCCAATGTACGGTGTACGTTTCCCTATTATTATTGCACCAGAACGAGTAGATCGAATATGCCATCTGGGCATTAGCTGAGCTGGCTGGCTGGGACTTTCGTTGGTTCCGGCATAAATAAAGCGTATAATCAAAACAATAGTTTAACAGATGTTCCAACATCTGATCTTCACTTTCCAAATTACGTATCATAACAAAGTGAAATATCGTGCGCCCGCACTTTTTACCTTCCGTAATTCAGTTCATTTCCAATCTGGTTTTTCTTTTGCTTTAATTTTGTTGGAAGAAATGTTCCTGGTGAGGCAGGGCAATGTGCAGCTTGCCAAAGACAGCCAGATGCTTTCAGATCCTTTGGGGATCCTTCAACTCCATCGGCAGGCAAGCAAAATATTTTGCCATCTGTAATTATTATAATCGAATTGAAAAATTGCAAATGGCGGAGACAAGTAGTTTAAAAAAATGGGTATACAATATGCTTACCAAAAATGGGATACCCTGGACAATGCAACGATGATCTATCTATACACACCCGGCGTAGAACATCTACGGTCAATATGTACGATCAAGGCAGAATTTTTTTCTCTAATGAGGTATAGAATTATGCCAATTAGATCACGATTAAACTCCTGCGTCAAGCTCATATTGGATCGTATCTCAAGAACCATTAATTAACTAATATATCTTTCTGGTCTCGCTCCAATCATCCATTTATGGTGGCTGCTCTTTAGTATTGCAACAAGAAGGCTACGATTTTCGTGTCAATTTCTGATTTCATTTGTGCGTCTTTTCTTACCCAAAAGTGTAAAACAGAGAAATTTCTTGAGATAGCAACCGTGCAGCTTCCTTGGCACATGAAATTGGAAGGAAAAATTGTCCGAGGATGAAGGTAGGGGGAGGGAATAGGCAGGTGGACCGAACGTGGTTTGGAACAGTCCAAATCTGCTGTACCGTTTGATAAGACAAACAATTAATTATCAAACATGAATACGCACAGTACAATCGCATGGCATCTTAGAGTCTCCAGTTAGGCAAAGCGAGCAGTTAGTCAGCAAAACAGTTGACACAGTCCTTCCGTCAGAACCAATAATTTTCTCGGAATCATAAATGCATATGAAGAAGCACGTGAAAGAGGTCAGATATGTTGTTGCCCAATTGCCAAATATTGTGGAGAATGATTAAGTTGTTATTTCTTTGTCCCTTTGGTCTTGCTCTTCAAAAAATTAATTAATTAATATGGACTATAGGTGTGGCCCCTAGAGATCTGAGCAGAGTTCCTCTTCCTGTCAAAAATTTTCCCCTCCAGCCTCCAAAATCAGATCCCTGAGTCTTAATGATATTCCCGCGGAATTATTTCATTTACGTTGAATTGTCAGCACTTTTTTACCATGGGCTCCATTATGTTAAGGTCCCAAGTCTCCCAAAACACCCACCAAAAAAAAAAGAACTATCTGAATCCGGCAAGATGTTCCTCATATTCAGGCTAGAAACCCATTTTCCTGGCCCATTTTGTTCTGTGGACCCTTGTCCTGGAGATTTTATACTTGGGGCCCATAATATCAGCCCAAAACCCACCATAATGCACATCCCACAAGTACTAGGTCATTGTCAAGTTCAAAAACAAAAGAAACCAACGTCGCTTCCCGGGAAGGAAAACCCTTTTAACCTTTGCAGATTCAATTGCTCTGCAGCATCCAAAACATTTCCCCCCATCTAAAACGCAACACAAGATTCACCCGTTCTTGCCTTCCTACTCAATTCTTTTTCTTTTCTTCCGGACAAGAAAACGCGGAGCAATTACAATAGACCGCAAAGCGTAACAGCATCTCTCCATTGTTAGGTGGTAGGAAAAGAGGAAAACGACCCAGAAAAGCCATCCTTTTCTTGCTACCTGTCCATTACATTTATATATATGTCTCGCCCACTTCATTTCTTGATCACCTACATACATTTCACGCTCTTTAGGCTTTTCTATTTATAATTTCCCCCCTTTCTTTTTCTTTGTGGGTTAAACAAAGAAAAAGCAAGAAACCATCTGATCCATGTCTTTGAGCCCAACAAGAACAAGAAACAATGATGACACAGCCACAAGAACGTACCAGTTGTACTGGTGCTACCAATGCGAACGAACGGTCAGGATTGCTGCTGCGGAGCCATCCGAGATCATGTGCCCGCGATGTTCCGGGCAGTTCATTCGCGAGATTGAGATTAATAGACCGAGACTAGTAGTTGATTTCGCTGCTTTTGACCCATCACCGGAAGCTCGCTTGCTCGAAGCACTGTCTCTCATACTTGAACCGCCGATTAGAAGGCTTAACAACTATGATGATCATGAGATTCTGGCAGCTGATGAATCGCGTGGCCGTTCTTGGTTCCGGAGACGAAATCAGTGGGACTGGCGGAACCCTGATGCTGTAACGCATCGACCGCAGAGGAGTCGCGATAGCAGGAGACAAGAACCTGGAATCCAGTCTAGGCCAACAACGTGGATATTACTCAGGCCAACGGATCTTTTGGATGGTCGCCATGAACCACTTTTGCGGCCAGAGAATCCTATTCCTCGAGGGATCGATCGTGGCAACTATTTTTTGGGTCCAGGCCTAAACGAGTTGATCGAGCAGTTGACCCAGAATGACCGACCAGGGCCGCCACCGGCATCACAGTCGGCGATTGACGAACTGCCCACAGTGAAAATAGAGGCAAGTCACTTGGCGAACGACCCCCGTTGTCCAGTTTGCAAGGAAGAGTTCAAGGTTGGAGGGGAGGCAAGAGAGTTGCCTTGTAAACACATATACCATGATGATTGTATTTTTCCTTGGTTAAGATTGCATAATTCTTGTCCGGTTTGCCGACAAGGGATTCCCGGAGGTAGTGGAAGCAGTGGCCAGCAAGATGATGATGATCAGAGAGAGGAAGCAGAGGGGAGGTGCTTGCGGTGGAGGAGGTTTTTAGCATCTTTATGGCCATTTCGTGCAAGGGATGGCAGAATCAATCCTCATTCAGAGAATGTTGCGACTTCTCAACAAGGTAAGAGCATATCGAATTTTTCAATTTGGCCTTTAGCAATCCAATACTGAAACCCAGGATAGGTATAATAGAACGAAAATGCAACAATTGAACCTCGACATAGGCCAGTAATTATGCTGTTTTCATGTTAATAACAGGGATTGAATTACTAAAAATCAAGGATCCCGGCAAAACACAGTGATCCCCGTTAGAGTGAAATTTTCTATTTTTTGGGCATTTGATTCGAGATATTGTTCTTGTAATATCGTTTAGTCCTAGAATGGTCTAGCTAAAGACATTCAAGTAACTCTGTGGTTATACTTTTATTAGGAATCAACCCTTAAACTGATTATGGGAGTTGATGAAAAAAAAAAAAAAAAGGGGAGCAATTATCGCAGGGCTCTGTGTAAAAGACGTCAACCTTTGTAATGAAAAGGGGCAAAACAGAAAGGTATGCCAATTTCCCCTTCTCGTATCATCACCAGCCACATTTACCCAACTGAACTGTTAGTACTTTCTTCTCTGCAGGACTAGGTTGGCCCCTCAGATTGTTTCTGCGTTTCACATAAAAACAATTGTACTCTGCTAGTGTTCAACCATAAGCATGCCGCTTTACAACAATTTCTGTTGTAACAAATTAAAATACCAGTATCATGTTTATATTGTATTTTGTGTCTATATTTAATAAAATTTTATACTTCAAACATCTTTTTTATTAATTCTTGTAAAAGACACACAAGACTTTCAAAAAAATTATGTCTAGCCCAATCCCCGGGTCACTGGGTCCATTGATTCAAGCATCAAGTTTAACAGTACCACACCATTTCACTATGTAGTGTTCGATCGCGTACTAATTAACAGTCAAATTGTCTGTGAGGGTTTACTATGATTTTGAAATTTGTTTTTTTTATTTTATTTTCTACCTGCCAAGATATCCTTTTGGGCGAGATCGGTAAACTGATTCTAGAGAAATTCACCCCAATAGCTTAATGGCCAAGTCACAAAATTCACTTTAAACCAAGGAAAGCTGGTTATCCATTCAAATTATAGGACATTCACCCTATCTTGGAACAATATGTCTTTCTCTTTGCTTGGTTCATCCGATCAATACAAACAAGTTCATGGTCGCTTGGGTTGATGGTGAGCACCAGCATAAAACCCTTGTGTATAGGCCGTGTTCTTTAACATTGTCTGCAATGGAAAAAGCAATTGTAAAAATTGGCAATAATCATGATGGTACAAGGGAATGCATTCTTTTAAAGATAAATGATGATAGACTCACAGCATGACTTTGCAAATCTGGGCCAAGATGCCTTCTAATACTGTCAACAACTTGAGTTCCAAGTTGTGCGCCATGTTGCCTAACAGCATCCTCTGTCATCTGCACGTACAACTTAAACCCAACTAAAACTAACACTCACATTGAGAGTGAAGATGGAGTATGGTGGCATGTTTACCTCCGAAAGCAACAGAGCTGAGAACTTCTTTAAAATCTCTTCCACAAACGGTCCAACGTCTGATATAGAACTTGGCTCATGCGCAGCATTGGCTGGGTTGTCTTTAGGCTTGGATGCAACATTTTCTTTAGAGTCTTGCGCACCGCCGAGTGACTTGGTAGCTTTTACTGAATCCCAGCAACAGAGAAAGTGCGTTGTGAATCAAGTGATAAATTTGAAACCAATCATGAAATTATAAAGATCCAGAAGCTCAATATAAACGGATGACACTCTGTTGTGAATTACCGTTACCGAGGACACATTTTTAGGCAGGAACACTATGGGAAACAACCAGAGACAACTTGTTTTCATAAGCTTCAGAGAAGACTTTAAAAACAAACGAATGGATTCATAATTTAGCCCATACCACGATGATCCTTTGATGAGTGTAAATGGGGCAATGCAACCCAAAGGAACCTTAGACAGTAAGCAGACAAAAAATGTCGTAGTTTACACAGGAACACCACAGAAAACAACCAAAAAACTTGTTTTCATAAGAAGGCCTTAAACACAGAAGAAGGAATTCCAGAAACAGATGGCAGACAAAAAAGGCATGAAACACATTGATATGCCCATCTCAAAGTAATCAGCACAGAATGGGGAAAAATCACATTTTGACATACCTGTGGCTATTGTGAACTTGTTATCAGAAGAAACGGGATTTGCAGCAGGAGCTTGCAATGGAGTAGTATTTTCTTGAGGATCTGACAAAGAAACAGAATCACTTGGGACCAGAGCAGCTAGGTCAGGAGGATGGTCCTTCCCTACTGGTGGGTTAGCCTGCAAGAAGTACAATGGTGCATGATCAATCTGATGAAGAACTGGTCGATAGATTAAACGGAACAATATGAGCTTGACTACCTCCAGGTCAATATAGGAAGGATCTCTTCCAATTGATTTAAAAAACTTGTCAAGATCACATGAACTAAGAGCTGAAACCCATAATATATGCAAGATATCAGATGGTGACCCACACACAAATCAACAAGCGTGCAAGAGAAAGTTTGACACTTACAAATTGACATATCGTTAGACAATGGGTGGAAAAAGCAATGCCCCTGAGTTTTAAATCCTTTATCCAGCAGGAGTGAGACATGACTTCACAAACAAAAGAAATAAGCTAATTGATATGGAAAGAAAATATCTTGACAGGAAATATTACGAGCAAAATGCAAATAACTCAGTATATCTTTTACTTTTCTGGTATCATTTATGACACTTTCTGCACAAAGCAGTAGAGAGATATGTTGCAGAGCTGAAAGTGAATGCAAATTGAAGTTGAGATATTCCAACAATATTTTGCAGCAGCAGTTATAATCAGTTTTTGACAAACAATAACATTATGTTACATAAAACAAAAAAATATCTATTGCAGTTACTCAGGCATCAGTTAAGGAAAAGAGTGATGGCTGTCAGTTATCAAGAACCAGAAAATACCATCACTGGTAGTACCGTTGAAGTAGAAAAAAATGGTAGGTAACAGTAAGCCAAGACTAGATTCCAATTGGAATTCCAAACTGACAATCAGAGAGAGCATCCAGGCTCTCACAGCTGAAGGACGTAAATAAAATTATAACCATTATCCAAAATTACTAAGAAAATGTCACTACCTCTGGTTTTTATCCGTGCCAATCAGTATTTGCAAATTCACCATGCCAACCACAAGAAGCAACAGATAAGAATATATCTAAGGCCTCTACATTTTGGATCTCAAGTTCACATAGCTAGATTTCCTATAACAGGCAACCAGGTTAACTGATCCTTCTAAAACATTAAACAAAAAAAACTAAAAAGAAAAATTTCCTGCCATGTGGCTAAATTCATGCAGCCATTGGCATTGAAATGGGGACATGACACACTTAAAAATATTGATTGAATACCCAACAATAAGATAAGATGGAGCTAATAAGATATTCACGTGATGTGCAAAATCAGCTGCAAGAAGAGAACCAACCTAAGCATTTGACACAATTTAAATTATCAAGGCCAGATATAATGCATCAGCGATGATGTAGGAATTGGGAAAAGGTATAAAAAAAAAGAAAAAAAAAAACTAAACAAGTAAACAAGAAGTAAAAGCAGCAACTACAATTTAGTGCATACCATGATGACTCATTGATGAGTGCAAATGGTGTAACACAGCCCAAAGGAACCTTGAAAAAGTAAGTGAAAAAAATATTAGATAGTATTTAACAAGAATAGGTTTTAAACTCTGAACATATCTGTTGAAGAAAACATCAGATGATCAAGCCCATGAGTACTTATAATAGATCCACAATTCATTTGTATCCAGTCTTCTAAACTTTGCAAATTTTGGGCTGTTGAATACATTAACAGCTGAAAAAGAGACATCAGCCAAGAAGCAATTTTGACAAATCATTTCCTTTGCAAAACATTGGTAGATTTGATGGCCCTCATGCATAGACGAATTTCCTTTGCAAGAGTTTCAGCCTACGATAAGTCTAAATTGTACTTAACCAATAAATACAAATCAATTGCTCTGACCTGAACTTAAAGATATAATTATTGGTAAAAATTGGTGAAAAAAATAGCACATTCAAGTGGAAAAGATAGCCAGAAAGTATTAAAGGAGAGAAAATGGCACACTGAAAACATATACCTGAAGTATCTCACACAATGCTTCTTCAGGAGCCATCCTTATACCTCCTTTCCCCAACCCAAGCCTTTGAGATAACACTGCTCACATTCAAATGCAAAGGAACTTCCATCAAAATGAAGGCCAATTAAGTTTACTAGTGTCATAAAGGACTGAAGACACTTCACCTTTCAGATCCACTTTCGCATCTGCCAGAGCAGAAACAATATAGAACCTACTTTTCTTGTCCTGCACATCTAAGAAAATATGATTATTGCGCTACAAAAACCAAATTATACCATTGGATGCAAAAATTTATGGTAAAAGAATTAGCAGCCACATGCATTGTAAGCATCCTTGCACCTTACCTTCAAGAATAAATTTTTACTCAATCCACCTCCCTTATCCCCAACATATTTTGCCTGGAAAGGAGGTGAATAATAATAATAATAATAAGTCCTTAAATCAACCAAGGTAGATTAGATGGTGTGGATGTAAAGACATATCTGTTTCTTTTTTTTTTCCCCCTCTTGAAAACAACTTTACCTGAGCCTCAACTGTCAAGACAACAGGATGTTCATACTGGGAAAAATCAATTTGCAGCTCCTATAAAAGATCCCAATATGCGCATTAGTTGAAAGAGTTCAGAATAAGGACATGAAAGTAAGCTCCTTAACCATAAGAGCAACAATCCAAGCGTCTGCGATTTTGCCAAAAAATGATTAGTAATGGACGTTCTCAAACTAATCCCATCCAATCCAACACGCCTAATACTCCACCATCAACGACTATTAACTACCACGCGACTAGGAAGCTAGAAATTGGTGCAAAGCATAGAAAACCCAAATTGAATTTCCCTCCCATGCAGTGATTACAAGTCTTGATGGGTCAAAAAGAATGGTTAACCCATCAAACGTTTTTCTTGGCGATCCTTTTTATTGAAGAAAAAATGGAAACGAAAAAAAAAAATGAAGAGACAAACCTTCAAACGAGCAAGCAACTGCTCCTTTGTAAAACCCATATACCCCTTTTCTCGTTTTCTTCGGGATAGACAGAATCCGAGACAGCCCGGCAGGAAGAATGGAAATCTGGGATGGAATGGCCAGCAACAAATACTAAAAGCCTAAGTGCAGGGTTCGTGGATTCGGGTCGGGTTTCTTTCGTGGGTCCGATTTCTTTTCTTTTTGATTAGCTTATCCGGCCCAAACTTGAGCCCGTTCCATTTCATCGTATGACTGGAGTTCAATCTATGGATTCTTTAACTTCTGATTTTAAAAAAATAAATAAATACAAGTAATTAATCTTCGTTCACAATTACATGCAAATCTAGTCTGTCCCAATTTAAGTTTTAACTCGTTTCTTAAAGGAGTTATAAAATTAAGTTTTGACTCGGTGAGATCTCAAGTTTAAATTTTTATTCTTCACTTTTTTTCTTGGGTCTAAGTTGAAATATGTTGAATATTTTTAAATAAAATAAATTAATTGATTTTTACTTAGGTGTGAATATCAAATTTCAGATTCGACAATCACTATAATTAGTGAGGAAAATTTTCATGTTAGATTTCATATTCAATAATTACTGTAATTAATTATGAAATTTTCTTTTAATATTATTAATATTTAAGTAATAAGTTCTTTTTATAAAAAAAATTAAAACGGAATGTTAATAGATAATTTTACTTAAATTTCTAAATAAAGTAAATATTTATTTATTATATATTTTTTGCAGATTAAAAAAAAAAAATCGCATTAGATATCCAAGGTTTCAAGCACCTGTTATCAGAGATGTGGATGTTGTCTAATAAGATGCAGCACCGCCCTTTTTCACGACTTGTCGGCTAGAGCTAAAGATTGACTCATTGAATTGTTGGACGGGACAAAGGACCCTGCCCCATATGCTCCCCTGACATCCGAATCTTTTACAGATCTACTGGTTGGCATTTGAGCCATACGCAAAAATTACCACACCCCTTTTAAGAAAACAAAACCAAACCCCCGCAGGTGGTTGGTTTCAAGTTTCCCAACATGTAGATCTGTTTCTGGAGAGAGAAAACATTTCTACAAAACCGAACAAAAAGAGTTTTTCAGGATCAAATTTTTACTCATACAACGTTCTGAAACATTTATTCAAACAGGATGATATGATATTTCACAGTTCTTCTTACTCATAATATAACGAGTTGTTTTATTATTCACGACCTTTTATTTTGTTACAATGTCAGATAATCAATAACACACTGGACATGACACCCATCGAATAATTCATAGTACGTAATTTATACTAATACGCAGAAAACCACATGAGAGATTCCCAAAAAAAAAAAAAAAATGTTTCCTTCCCCATGTTAGCCTTTTCTCCTTACCGAATACTCTTTATCACGTTAAAAAATGTTTTTAAAAAAATTATACAGAGACAAAAATTAGATGTGAATTTATATTATTAAATTTTAATAATTAATTATGATTGATACATTTTTTAGTGAAAAGAACTAAAACTTAACAATTAAAATTAGATAATGTAAACTTAAGTCTGATTCTCGTGTCTATCTAATACAACTCAAAAACGTTTACTCCCTGTTGGTAATTTCTTGAAGCAGAACAGCAGAGGAGATCACAAAATCGGTAGAGGAACAAAAAGAATGATACGGGTAGGCTTTAATCTTGGACTAAGATCAATCGAACTATTCGGCAAAGCTCCATAGGCGAATATCGCCTTCATAACAATCGTCGGTGGTCGGTGGATTGAATGAGACTCCGCTAAACATTTGATCAGGATATTTGGGGGATTGTAGAAAATCAAAATTGTACCATGAATCTAGCATAGGCACCATCGGTTCATTGCAGGTCTCGAATGATTGTGTGAACGAGATATCCTCACCCAAATGATCAGACGGCGAGGATGAGTTATATGGACATGAGATATATGGAGATGATGATGATGATGATGGTGAGACCAGAGACGGTGATGACACTGGTGGGGTGGCGGCGGCTGTGACATTGTGATCTGTAAAACCATTGGCAGCTGCTGCAGCGACTCTCTGAATGGACTTAGGAGACATAACAGTATCAGGAATGTAATGCGAGGAAGTGACAGGGAAGTTGAGGTTGGCTGAAGAGCCCTTAAGGCATAAAACTGCGGCATCGTAGGCCCTAGCAGCAGCTTCAGGTGTGGAATAAGAGCCCAGCCATATTCTTGTTCTGATTTGGCGCCCTTATCTCGGAAACCCATGAGCCCCAGCTCCTCATTCTCACTCCCTTGTACTTGTTTTTGCATGCAGAAGAAGATGTTCCCCCTGGCTTTGACGAGTCCAATTCGGTGCTTTGCCCTCTCCTCGCCATTGATAATAGGGTTGAAATTAAAGTAGCAACGTAGATAACCAAAAGTTGCTGAAAAGATCTAGATGTTTTTTTTTATGAGAAAAATGAGCTTAAGGATCAATACTAATCCTGAGACGAGGGGAGAAAGGTCGCTATATTTATAGGAGGGGAGATTTGGGGAGGTGGGGCTGCTTCAAATTTCTCAGTTTAGCTAGTACCCCAGTCAATGAAAGCAACATGGTTCTACGTAAGTATGAAATGGATGACAGATAATTTACCAAAATAATTTCTTTTTATAAATCTTAATATTGTCACGCCGTGATGGCCCAAAATTCTACAGACCCTATTAGCTGTCTTAAGATTCATGATTGCCAGTACCCAAATGGACGGTTTGTGCAATTACTATAGAAATGGTCAAACTAAACTCTCGCTTGGGAAGAAGCAACAATAATTTTCAATTTTGTCGACAGATTAGGTTATCATTAATTAATCTGCGCAGTGTGGTGTGCTATGACTAATGAAGCAGCACTTCTCTGTATTAAAAACATGTAACATTTTGGCTCAAGGGCAGTTTAATTTAAATGCAGTTGCTTGTTTCTGTAGCATTATTGGTTTTTCTTAGTCTTTTTTTTTTCAACCCAATAAAATAAAATAAATAAATATATATATATATATATCATCGGATCGGTGGATTGAAATTGGAGATCGCCCCTTAACATCTTCATCTAATTTTTCTCAGAGAGAATTCTGACTAAATATTGTCAAATTTGAATTATTTTTTTACATCTAATTTTAATATAAATGAATTTGTAACTCAACATTAACTATCTGACATTAATTTCATTTTATTCTAAAATAAGTGATAATGAAAAATTTTCAATTCAAATTAATAAAATTAATACAACAAATCACTCTCAAATTACTAGTTTGAGTGGTGGTTTTCTCTGTCGTTTTCGGCCGCGGTAATTGTACCTTTGGATTCAACCTATAATACCTAAAGTGCAAGACTAATTCCGGAAAACAACAGTAGTAATTTTTGAGCGAAGAAAATAATCTTGATTTAATTAATTCAGCGGACTACAACCACGTGCGACGACGAAGAACATTGGGTGGGGGGGGGCGGTTTGAAACAAAAGCAATTTTCTATAGGTTTTCCAAGCCTTGCCTAAATGGGAAGTCATGCCTTCACTCCAGTTGACCCCAAACAATTGCAGGGACTAGAGTTAAATAATTGCACAGAACAAACTGACCAAAATCTACATTTTGAGAAATTAGCTTACTAAGAACGTCAATTAACTTTGAAACTTGTGAGTTTCACATTTGAGTTCGCCACCTTAGAATAATGCGTCTAAATGGTACAAGAGAAGTGCGAGATTAGGGAAAAGGGGAGAGGAACGCAGGACACAATAAATTTTCTGATGGATCAAATTGAATTTTTTTTTTTTTAAAAAGGACCTAATAGGCAACGCGATAATTCAGTTGTGCACTCCATTTGGGGACGTCAATCGTTAAAAGAATAAGATCTATATTTGGTAGATAGTATCATATAATAATACAAAAACGCAGGATTCTTCTATGGACGCAACTTCCAGGATGAAGATTGTGCAACCCAAAAATAATCCAAAATTGCATTTAAAATGAAGAGTGAGTGAGACCCGATACTCAATACGCGCAATGTAACGCAGTAGACTACGATTTTGCCTCAGCCAAAATTTCATTTTCAAAAATAAAAAATAAAATTAAAAATTAGCTGTCTCTCCTCTGCCATGCACTTCCAAAACCGCGTCGATTCATGCATCTTTTCAAAGCATGTACCTTTCGACGGGTTAAAATATCATCTTCTGTCAATTCTCTGTTGCTTAAATATAATATAATATGGTCAACAAATTAATAACTCACGTTTCTCAACCTGAAGCTTTTTTCACAATTTGACTTCAGCTTCTCGCTTTGAAAATGTTGCCCCAAGATTCGATGGTATTCCGTATATAGTACCAAAAAATTAATATCTACCATATATATCTAGAATATTTTGAAGCACGCAGATAAATGAATATTAGTGAATATGGATTTATAAATATATTCTTGTCATCCTAAATTACAATTAGTATATTTTTTATACATATTAGTTAATAATAATTATTAAGTAACATGAATTTGTTTTCAACCATATTTACTCTCTCTGTTTTTTTTTTTATTTTTTATTTTGAATCTCTGGTCAAATTCTACACACGCAGCTACTTCTCCACCTGCGTGGAAAAGCGCAATGGCAGCACACCTGCCTGAGGCGAATAAGTGTGGAAGGCACACGCCTTTGAAAATAATGGTCATTTTTAATTGCTATATGGGTCCTAATAAAAAATCACAATTTGTATTTTTTGGGTTAAATTTTATAAAATTCAATAATTATAGCTATTACACTTCGAAAATGAGGCAAGACCAAGAAAAGCATTTTGTTGACTTTCAAGCACGAGTTTTTGACTCTCTTAAGCTTGGAGATGGTTGTGGAGATGGGATCATTTTGCTACTAATTCGGATTCAAGATTTAAATGGGAAGTAGGTGATACAGAGTTACTGAGTGATACAGATTTCTAGCTGGGTATATATATGGTCATCAACAATGATTTATTTTTTTTTATGCATATATAGTCCTTGAAAAAGTTATCAATTATACTTTGTTTTGATGAATATCTATAATTAAAGATCAATAAGATACCGAATAAATAGTAGTTATTGTATACCATAATCAATTAGTCATTACGCAAGATAAATTTGTATATATATATATATATATATATTAACAACATAATAGTATTTATCTATTTTTTTTACCAAAAAAAAAATATTTTGACTCTCCTCTTTGAGTGAGTCAAAGTAGTTTAACGCAAAAAAAAAATGAAAAATTCAAAAAATAGCATTAAATATATTTTTGCAGTAAATTACTTTGATGCACTAAAAAAGGTGAGGTAAAATAGTTAACACTTTTTTTAATAAGAAGAATTAAATTTTTATTAAGTAAATTAACTATATATTAAATAAAAAAAGAAAAATAAATACTTATTTATCTACTGAATTATTTATTAAGTACATAGTTGATCATCTCCGTCTAGTCAAAATGGCCACCGCCCAAGGACTTTGAAGTCGGCACTTGAGGCAAGTACCTAGAAACTCCAAAATACACACTAATAGGCCAATGGGGGCGGGGCCTCAAGATTGCCTTGGAAAAACTTGGGTCGAGTCTGACACTCGGAATGGTTTGAGAATTCCCCAACAACCAATGTCAATTCTTATTATTAACGCAAGAGGGGCAAAAGTCACACTGTCAAATGTAGGTTAATAGATGCATCATACATTTATGTCTCTCACAGTGCCACGAGGCGACGGGGTTGACGTAGTACAAGAGAATTAGCTTTTTAATTGGACTCCGCATATAAAAGGTTTATGGAATTTTTAATTTGCTTTTCTAAAAAAGGGAATAACTTAACCTCATGTTATATGTAAAAAAAAAAAAAAGTAAAAATTTTAAACGAGAATTAATTTATATTTACAAAATTTAAAATAATGAGTTTACTATATTTAAAAAAAGAATAGAGCAAGTATAGTAAATACTTAAAGTTTAACTGCTTTTTAATACAATGAATTCCGCCACCCAAAAACGCCATTTACAAATTCTTGAAATGAGGAGGGCCTTTTCCCAAGTTTGTGGTTCCCAAGTTGGTATAAATCTCTCCAAATGTATTGTTCGCCAATATATATCACACCCTCTGTCGAGTTTCCTTTGGTATTAACTAGGTTTTTCACAATTTTGTAGGACAGGATTAAACTCTTAAATTGAAATTAAAAATTGAACCGGGAGAGAAAAAACGCAAAAAGTGGTTTGTTATTAAGTCTGTGCGTACCCAATTCCATTTCATCCATGTGTGTTTGTCGTCAGTCCGTACTTGTCCCCGCCGTCCTGCCTCGTTCCTATTTTCCCATTTGCCAGCCCATAATTCCTGAAGTCACAAAAAGTCAAGGAGAAAAAAAAAAGAAGAAGTCACATTTAGTTCTACCACCTTGGTACTCTACCGTCAGGCGTTTGACAGTGCGATTATCATTAAATAACAAATGTTATTTGAAAAAATATATGCCATGAGATCTCATTGCACCCACGTGACGTTTTTAAAAAATTTCTAATCGAACGTGTCAGAAATTAGGGGAATATGACAATGGCCGTGTTTCTACGAAATCGCAAGGAAGTTTCATTTGCGGTGGTGGCGTGGGTTTTGACGAAGACTTAAACCTGCTCAACTTTATGGCATTTTGGGGCCTGGAGTTTGACTCAAGCTGGTTTTTACCAACCAAAAGTGTACCCTAAATACGAAGGACGGTCACGTTTTGAGCTGTACAAATAAGCATGTGGTGGGCTGGTTGAACTGTGATAACTAGAAGGACTTTGAAATTTGAAAGGAACGTGAGCAAGAGAGAGGTTACGTACTACGGAGACTTGGAAAGACACAAGACGGGCTGGTAAGGCTCTGAATGGGGACGTGGCTGGACGGACATTGTTAGAGTAAACGATCTTGTCCAAACTCCTACTGCCCAAGTCGCTGCCTTATGATTAAACTACAAAGTAGCACTGATGAAGATGCATGCCACTATTCTCGCCCCGGTTTGTGAACACTTACCGATTATCTTATTGCAAAGATTGTATGTATCTCAAAGCTCCCACCGTACCAACCCATATCTTCCGTACCTCGCGTAACAATGAAAGCAAAATGAATTGTACATGTCAATCAAATTTTGGGTAGATAAAAAGATTATATATCAAAATTAAGTGCAAGTTAAATTTTAATAAATAATGTGAATTTATATTTAATTTTTAATGTTAATTGCCCGCATTAAAAAGAAGGCTAATCGAGCCAAATGAAAGTAGGACCCAGCAAGCTAGATGGCAACCATTATCACTTCTCTAGTGAATGCACACTTGAAAACATGGAGCCGATATGGGTCCTGCGGAGAATGGGTCAAAGTGCAACGAAGGATCGTTCAAAAGTTCAAAGATCTCACGTGGGATAAAGCGTCTACAGAAACCGAAATTCTCGGTTTCTTTGGTGGGCCTTTCTTAAGTTGAATTGAAACTTCCTGGTAAAGGGGTTTTCTTTTCTTTTCTTTTCTTTTTTAATATAGAAAAATAAAATAAAATAAAATTATCGATGACGATCACCATATCCACTGGAAATGGCTCACTCAACTCTACCCTAACGTTGTTTCTTTGTGGCCCAAATATAAGAGGCAGTGGTGAAATTGTCGACCTAACTCTTTGAAGAAGACATGGACGTTTTTTGTTTTGTAAGTGCAATATTATTTCTAATTTGGTTTTGCATTGCGCTTTTTTGGACGGATTCTGAAGAAAGGGAGACATACGTGTTGGTGTGAAATGCCGACATTTCAGAGATTTTGCGAGAAAAGCATAAAAATTCTTCTAACAGAACACAATTCTGCACCCGGGGCGACGTGTCTTTACAGGCTACGGTGGGTGGGGTAGGCGGCAGCATGAAATTTGTTCCACGCTTCACCTCTGGTAGCTGTGCCTATGGCGGAATGACAATTTGTTCCAATATTCTTTTCGTCATTCGTAGAGGTTGTTGCTATGGCAGCAATGCATCACATATTTATTGGTGATTGTGCATATGCAACGGCTCGTTTGTGCAGTTCAACACTTCAAAAAATTTTCAGTGTCCAATCTATGTTGAGGATAACGCGATGCATTATATTCAGTAAATTTAGATCATTGATTTTAAAATCTGAATTGAGATTAGGTAATTTTATTGCCTTTTTAATTTCAAAACCAATGGATTATATTTTCTCAACATGATCTATCATGTTATTATCTTCAATACCATTTATGGAGGTTTTTTTTCAAAGGAATCTGCCCCATTCATAATTGGACTAGGCTAACAAGAGGCATCACCTATCTTAACTTTCCCTTTAATAAATATGAGAAAGGATGGGATGCTAGCCGGTGAAAAATTGTATTTAAGGTGAGCACTTTAATTACCATATAATATACGAGTTTAGTAATAATTTAACATAATTTTATGTTTATTAATTTATATTAAAATTTCTGAAGAAGTGCTCCATTTTAAACAGTAGAGAATTTATAAGTGAATATACTAACACATTTTAAATTTAATCCACCACGAATAAGTATAAAAATATTAATTTGAAATTGTAAATAAATAATTTTTATGAACAGAAAATAAATTAAAATGACAATAAATAATTTTTGACAAACTTGCAGTTGCGACAACTAACATTATTATCATCGTGTCTTTTGTTACATATGATAAAAATTAAAAAAAAACAAAATTGCTAGGCATCTAATTTGTTGGATGAAAGGCATAATGGTTGTGCAGGATGCTAAGACTAAAGGTAGGGCGATGATTTTCTGGGCTGTGCCCATTCGAATAACCCGATTAGCTGCAAGATCCAATGAATTTGGACTTTGCAGTATTGGGAAGTTCAGAACAGTGAGATGGCCCATCCACGACTTTCCAGCAGGAAACGGAGTAGGTCCATCAAGGACCTGCGAGAAAATGCATTTTCTACATTCGTCTTCGATGCTCCCCGTTGGACCTCCGGGGTTATCAGGTTTGATTAGGTTCAGATTTCAACTCTAGAACTGGCGATTCGGTTTTACCGAAATACTGAATCGGAATTGAACAATGGCCGCCGAATAGTTTAGTTTCGGTCTAGGCCCATTTCAGTTCTAATTCCTCCCAGTCTCTCTCTCTCTCTTTTTAAGTAATAATAATAATAATAATATGAACTTGTGGGATTTTCATGAATGTAGACATTATTAATGTTAGAACTATTAGAGAAATTTATGATCAAATATTTGAAGCTAAAAGGAAAATTTTCAATAAATCAATATCTTGAACTTGATTGGTACTCGGTAAATATTCTCTTGGCGTTTAACGGAATTAAAATTCATACGGTTTCTTCACCTTGAATAAGAAACCCCTTACTTCAACTGCTATTGACATCGTTAGTTACGGTTCTTATTCATTCGACCTTTAAAGTGGTGTGACTTCTCATTATTTTCTCAAATTCATCTCTCGAAACTGTTAAATTTTAACTAGTCGTTAAGAATCATGTTTATCGGGTCTAATTGATATTTCAAAATCAAATATAGCACATTTGTTTGCGAATATCTAAAATTTTCAAGACAACAAAAGGGAAACCAGATTTTTATGCCAATCTTTTATAAAAAGAAAAAAAGAAGGAAAGAAAGGGAAAAAAAAAAAAAAAAGAGCTCAAACTGGTGTCACAGTCTTGCGACACGTGAATAACTCGATCCCAAATGAACAACGAAGCTATCTCCGTAACTAAGCTGGCCGGTCCGGTCGGTCCGTCCGCCTTTCCAATGCTTTATCGTATAAGTCACGCGACCAATACCCGCGTTGTGAGTAGCTTTCTTCATGATTAGCTGTGTCTGTCCAAACTGGACAAAGACATGCATGATTGGACATCTCAACTGGCCCCAGCGTCAAATCTACGTCACGAACCAAATCCCATCCCCACATCCTACGCGCCCACAAAACCCCCCTCATTTTTGTTTTCTTTTCTGACAAACAACGCAGCTGGCCGGTCAGAATTCCAGTCTTAAAAAGAAAGGGAAAGAAATAAAAAATATATATATATATATAAAAAACAGAAGGGTAGTGGGGACACAGCGCGAAAGAAAGAAGGTTAGCTCGGGATCTAATGTATTCTATCATGGCGAGGAGCGGTAACTCACGCGCTGGATTGGCGGTGCTACCATCGATCGTGCTATTATGTTGTTCGGTTGTTATCAACAATCTAGTACCAAGAGCCGAGGCAGTGTGGTTAACGATTCCTGGTTCGGGAACCAAGTGCGTTTCGGAGGACATCCACAGCAACGTTGTCGTTGTGGCCGATTACTATTCCTTCAACGAGGAGCACCCCGAAATAGCCCCCGCCATCTCTGTTCAGGTGCCTATTCATCTACCCATCTATGTCTATTTATTTGATTTAATTTAATTGAGTCTAATGTATACGCTTCCCATATGGTTGAAAATTCTGGGGTTTATTGAATTGCTGCTTGCATATAAGTTAAAGTGTCAGTTGAGTAATAGAAAGGGAATAAGAACAAGTTTGGCTGTTTTAATTGATATTAGAGCTATGGGAGTTTTACTTGCTTGCATTTTCTTCAATTAGACCAGGACGTTTGATCGTGCTTGTTAGCACAATCTTCAACTTTATTTCCCTAGGTCTTAAGACTGCCTGAACCTTCCTTAGACCCCACAATTGTTAGAGACTTGTGTACTGGGACACCCTTTTATCTGTTTTAAAGAAATCTATGTCTGGGTGGTGTTAGTGTTACATCTGAGCTTCAACTTTAACTTACAAGGATCATGTTTCTGCTTTCAGGTTACATCCCCATATGGGAACAACCTTCACCGCAGTGAGAATTCAAGTCATGGTCAGTTTGCATTCACAACCACTGAATCTGGTAATTACATGGCGTGCTTCTGGCAGGATGTCCAGCAGCAACAACAGACTAGTGCTACTTTGGGGCTAGATTGGAAGATTGGAATAGCTGCAAAGGATTGGGACTCAGTGGCAAAGAAAGAAAAGATTGAGGCAAGTTTGTTAAGTGCTTCTATTTGCCTTCAATCCTAGTAGATGAGCCCACAGTCTCATGTTATGCATTTTCATGATATCCTATCGAGTATGATGACATATATTGCGTAAAAACTATGTGCAGGGTGTTGAACTCAACCTTAAGAGACTTGAAGAATCAGTGCAAGCCATACGTAACAACATAATCTATCTCAAAGAAAAGTATTACTCATTTTTTCTCTTTCACAATTTCGATGTTCGGCAGTGCATGACTGATTCCTTTATTTTCCTTCTTGCTGTTGCCGTCAGATTATTTTTCTTTATAAAATTTCCTGCTTTAGTTACTTCAGAGTGGAAAAGAATGATGCTTTTTGTAGATTAGCCATTGCCTTTAAAAGAGACTTACAACATAAATAGGTTTTCGCTAGCATATGAGCAAGGAGATAATGCTGGTGTTTCTGTAAGTTGTTTACTTTGGTTCTGACAGTACCTGGGTTGTAGAAGCAAATAAGTGTCTTTGTTTTTTGGTTGACCTCTGCAATAAGTAATGACATGGATGCGGTGAAACAGGAATGGACTGATGGGAGCAGAATTTAGTGAAATCTATGGTATATAAACTCATTGTGCATACAGCAGCCTAAAAATGAATGGGGTCAAGGTCATGTAGGAAATAGATATAAGATATAGAACTGAACTAGGACTTGCGGTTGCTGGTAAGTGTTAAAATAAATAATCTTGGACGTGCTACAAATGTTATTGCTGCTGAGTGAGTATATATCTAACTTTTCTTTTGGGTCGCCACCGCACAGGGAAGCACGGATGAGGGAAGTCAGTGAAAGAACCAATGCAAGAGTGGCGTGGTTCGGTATCATGTCCGTTGGTGCCTGCATTGTGGTTTCAATTTTGCAGCTATGGCACTTGAAGCGCTATTTCCAAAAGAAAAAGCTCATCTAGATTTTATTCTGTAGTCATACAGAACTTGACCCGTATTAGCATAGCCTTTATTTTTTATGCCTTGATTCTCTTCATCTTTGACAATGCTATCTTGTCCGGAGACAGGGTAAGTGGTGGGGGGGGGGGGAGGAGGGGGGAAAGATTTACTGAAAATACGGATATCATGGTTTTAAATGGCTTGTTCGGCTTACCGATGCTTGGATAGGTGCAACTTTCTATCATTTACTACATTAAAACTAAAGAAGTTTATTTATTTAGAGTAAAAATCATGCCGTTGCAGAGGAAAAAGTTAAATATAATTTTCCAAAAATTGACGTTTTGGAGAGACGTTGACTGCAAAACATGTCGATTTTGTTAAAAAAAAAATATTTGCGACGCCTAAATATTTTAGTGTGTTCATTATGTGTCTTAACGAGTATAACCGGTTAATAAGTGACAGACAACTCAAATTTATTGAGTCATTTTTAATATCATTCCTCCATTTGTTTGTAAGAAAACATTACTTTGGATTTAGTGGTGGCATAATCTTAAACTCGGTCTTTTCCTCCATTGTTTTCTTTCTCTTGCTCTCCCCTTTTGGGAAATTTTCCTTACCTTTTTTTTTTTTAATTCTCTGTTTCTGTAGCTGGTATTTTGGACTGCAGACCCATAACAAAGGACGGAAAACGACATTGCTAAATGGGACTGCAAACGGCATATTTGAAGCACAGAAATTAGAGGGAGGAAAGAAGGCAATATGACCAAAATGGGTTATGGGCATAACAGAATCGACTCAAAGCCCGGATGCTGATTCTGTGACGGCCTCAAAAGAGAAGCTCCAGGTCCAACCAAGGGAAAATGTCTAATGGGGCTGATGCATTATGGATCCAAGCCTAATAGAGGTAAACTTAGGTTATTATAGTTCTTTATTTTCATGGCCTTTGTTTTACGCCAGTGTTTTGTTTGTTTAATAAGCTCAAGTTTTTCTTCATTTAGACGGGTCCTACAAAAGATTGGACCTACTTCATGTCAGAACCTTAGCCCATGGATGCAAGCCTTTATTCGCAGAAAATTCCAAGCCTGAAGCACGTAGATTTTAGTCATTACTTCCGGGTGTTACCATTTGTCATGCCAAGAATTTAGATAATTGACGCATCCTAATAATAATAATAATAATAATAATAATTTTTAAAGAAATAAAAATTCCAGTTAGATTGAAAAGCAGAATTTAAGGGAGGTTTAAGGTTTGAATTTTAAACTTCAACCCAAGTTATATGCCTTTCATGCTTGAAAGGCACCAGGGCTATATACTTCGTATAATAAAATTCTTTCGGTTATTGCTACTAATCATGATGAATAGGATCTGACTAGATATTCTATTTCTCATACTTTTCTAGCAAAGACAGACTTAAAAAATTATTCAGTTTCACTTGGCATGTCCTCCTCCACCTACAAATTGACTGGCACTTGGCAAATTATTTCCGAGTGTCTCTTAACTTGGAAAAAGAGAGTGATGGGTTAGATCCCTTAACCTCATTTTTATCATTCCGCTTTTCATTTTCTTTTTGGTCCTATAGGTCAACTTTAATTGTCCTTTCTTTTTCTTCATTGCCTTTCCACGTCATTTGCTGTTTTAATCTTCCTCCGCCTTTAGTTTTTTTTTTTTTTTTAATTATTGTCTTCTGCACTTCTCTCCCTTTTCATCTGCTGCCATCTATTGCAAGCGTACGTGCACATCCGCACCTGATTAAAGAATCGACTTCAAGTCACAGATGTTCATGCTCAAATTATTTCCGTTATCCTGTAAATAACAAAGAAACTATTTAAACACAGGAATTAAATATAAATTTATGTTATTACATTTTAACCATTAATTGTAGTTGATTCACTATTTAATAAAGAGTAGGCCAGTTAGTACAGATTTTAATGAATAGTGGTCAAGAACAACTAAAAATTTAAAATAAGATTCAATAATATGAACCCGTATTCAATCGTTATATCAGCAATTCCTACCTAACAGAACTCTTAAAATAATTCTAGAGCTGTTCACGGAACGTTTATAGAGTTTGGTGCCCACATTTGTGAAAGCTTGATACCCATCAACAACAGGTTTATCTGCTTTGAATGGTGGGATCCTGTTGGCAATCAACCACAACTACTTTTTCATGCACTTAGTTAAAGTATCTACTTAGTGCTAATAATGTCAGAAGTTTACTACAAGTAGTTCAAGGCTAATCCACTTTAAGTGAGACTAGAGCTTTGACAAGCCCGTTGTAAGCTTCCATCTATTATTCATGAATAATCATAGAAATGGATTTGCGTTTGTGCGGCTTACTATCGATGGTGATGTCTCACATGGACAACTCCCCCTTTCAGGAAATTCTATCTTGATTATCCTCGACTTGAAATGGGGCTATTCCAAGAGAAGACATCAACTGCTTTAACACAATTACGAGCCTTCCATGCAATTGAAGTTCTCATACAAATTACGTAACCTCTTACTAAAAAGATGATAAACAAAAAAAGGGATCTCGGACAATGTATCTACGGTTTGTCGATAATGGATTCCCCTAATCCCTTCACTTTTGCCAATTAGGCCAGTGACACCGACATGAAAGGCTTCGAGAACGTAATGATGGGTATTGCATGTTATACTTGATACTGCTGTTTTAAAATTTGTCAATGCATACTCCAAGTTACAAAATTCTTATGTGAATATTCTTTATACCAATAAAGCTATGAATTTCATGAATGATAGCGTGTCAAGTCTGATG
This sequence comes from Ceriops zippeliana, assembly GCA_037897445.1. Lineage (NCBI taxonomy): Eukaryota > Viridiplantae > Streptophyta > Magnoliopsida > Malpighiales > Rhizophoraceae > Ceriops > Ceriops zippeliana. The sequence goes on from JBAPLH010000217.1 coordinate 1,420,382, forward strand.
CTTTTCCCAATTCTCGACTGTGGGAGCCATTAAATTCATCTTAGCATATCAGGACGGCCAAAGGTCAATGCCTGTTAATAAGTGCATGGGCATGGCATCTTCTGCCTCTGATCTATACGTTGTATATATCTTCGCCATATGCAAGGATTATGATTGGCTGCCTTTGTAGCTGTTGGATGAAAATGCACGAAACAAGAAGCCCATGATGTTGTCTTCGGTAGCGACAAGGGAGCCACCGAAGACGGTCTTAGAATCTCTTTGTCGACCCAACAAAGGAGGGAAAGAAAAGCTGAAGAATCTTGCGGTTTCCGTATTGCATTATAACCATGCTTTGATTTGTTGAAATTTTAAATATTAAAAATAAAAAATTAAATAATACATTAATAAAAATAATCTATAAATTTAATGACTTAAAATTACAAGTTAATATGTAATATTAAATATATAAATTTATTGATTATTTGAATCTTAACACACATCTCTTGCTTTACCGAGGATTATAATCATGAATTGGCTTTAGACTGACAAGTCAATAGCTAATTTATCCCAATTCCAGCAACTTGTTTATACTTTACACAGATGGTTACCAGTTTGTTGAGATGCTCAGGTCTTCCCCGAGACTGTTGACCCAAAAATTATTATTATTACTATTATTTTGTTTTGTTTTACCATTTATCTGAGTACACCACAACTGATCTACCCGAGCTTTCTACATCATCACTATGTCCCAAATTGCGAACTTAAAAATCCAGCATGTGCGAGATGGATTTTCCGCAACTAGAGTTGCATGATTACTAGAACTGTTATTAGTCAAGACAACTTTACGAGTTTGATCATAAAGTTCAATGATTGGGTAGTAGGCTAGTTTAGACTCGCAACTTAATGTCAAAAGAGGGCGCGTCTTTGCACAAAAGTCCCTTTAAACTTTCGTTATTGAGGATTTTACAAAAGGTCTACTCTACGTCCATTAGCTATAGCACCGTCACGCGCTTAAAATCTTGCAACATACTTCAAGGCATGTTTATTTTTTCCAAAAGGTAGAAGAAGTAAAGAGTTGGTAAGATTTGAAGATCGAAATAGATGTTATTTCATGTAATTAACTTATGCCGTATTTAAATTTGCCAGAAACTGATTGATCCTGCTAATGAATCGAACCCACTTAAAATTGCCCACCCCTGTGTAAAGATAAGCTGAGGTTTCAATTACCCTTTGAATATCGTTATTAATCAATTTGGTCGATTAAATGGCCATGCAACGTACCAGACGTGACAATACATTTTTCAGTTCAGTGCTTGCTGCTCTATCACCATGGAAAAGAAAGCATCTAGCTCTTACAGTACATATCTCCAAGATCCTGGACCTTCAATCATTCTACCAGGAATCACCGAATCACAAATGACGATTAAAGGAATCCAAAAACTTTAGACTGCGCTGTGTTCTTTACGGTGGAAAAGACATTTGTTTCTTCTCCCTTTATATAAAGGAAAGATGAACGCAATTTTGACTGCCTTTGTGCTGTAATACGGATTTATGCTTAAGATTTTTTCCCCTTTTGCTGGCTTCCCGAGTTAGGGGAGGTACATTTATTTTTGCAACAAAACGAGGAACACTCGAAGGCTTGACCTTACTTCTTAAGTATATTCCGTCTTGGCTATTACTTTGCAAAATGAAGAATTTGCATCGCCCCATGTACAACCATTCTTATATTTTGATGATTGATGATAATAAATGTGCAAGGCAATCAGGCAAGTCAACATGCAAAATACAATTAAACACGCAACAATTTGAACACTAAGATAGGATGAAAATAGGAAAAATAGATAACAAAACGTAAACATTTAATTAAAATTTTTAATTTTTTTTTAAAAATTTATTAGAAATATAATAACTAAAAAAAGAATATGATTTGTAAAATCCTATAATTCATAAGATTTAAAAGATGTTTTAACTTATAAATTTATATAGGAATTTATAACTAAAATTATTAATTTAATTAAAAAATATTTTAATTTAAATAAAAAATGTAAAATATCTAAATCATTTTTATATTCGTCCTAAATAGCTTATTAAAAATTTTAATTATACTAAAATACTATAAAACAAGTAAATAAATTATAAAGTAAAAATTAAATTATAATTTATAAAATAATAAAAAATAATCTTATGATGTATCATAAATCATACTCTCTATTTGAAATAAATTCACTTTTGAATTAATAATGTGAAGTTGACATTTTTAATATGTATTTTGAATCAATTAAAGTATTTAATATCAACTAGTAGCTTCTTTTGTAGATCATCGTGGGAATAATGATATTAATAAATAAGAATACTAAATTATTAGATATTTGATTATCCATTCCAAAAAAATTAACAAATTCAAGAGGTAAACATATTAGACCTATGGATTATAAGTTTAGCTTTTGAGTTGATAGAATTTTTTTTTTTGTCATCACTATTTTCAAATTTATTGATATTTTCCTCAAAAAATGTTTTGAATAACAATTGATGTTTTTTTTCTGTGGTGAGTGAATATATTATTATAAAATTCATCAGCTGATAGGAAATAAAAATTAATTTTTTTTAATTTGGTCTAAAAAATTTTCAAATTTATTATAAAATAATGATTATAATATAATTTATAAAATAATACAAAATAATTTTATTATGTGTCCTGCTCGCTGATTTTGTGCCGCTTTTGATTTGCTCGGACACGTTGAATATCTAAGAGTTCCCGATCACCTTCACTCTCCAAAAAAACCGGCTGGCCCAATATGAAGCATAGTCCCTAGAAATCAGAAGCGTCCACCTTTTTGTATATTGTGGTTTTCTTTTGTTTGCCAATGCACAACGCAAAGCACGTCATCATCAATATATCAGTATACCAGTTTGCCACCACTCTTATGCACGTATACCTGCCCTCCAGGATCACTTCTTCTTCTTTAATCATGCCCATGTATGTGCCGTGTGTGCTCAATGGGAAGCAGCTGTGAGCACTAAAACAAAGCGAACAACTCTGATTTCATCATTGATAGTACGTTAGCAACGCTAAAAATGCTGCCGTATGGTGCCTTAACAAAAATGGTTCATTCTAGCTCTTCCGCCCATATAGAGCAATGCACGAATATTTTAATTAGAGGTCTAAGTTTCAAATTATGCGAGAGAATTTATAGAAATATAGAAAAAAAAAAAAGGAGAATAACATTTGTTGTGCAGCTTCTACGTTTGTTTATAAATATCTCGTGTGTCCATCAAAAGGGGCTTGCACATTTTTGGAATTTGTGAAGAAGCTGCTTGAAATGGGCAACTACATTTGGATACTAATTAATTAGTACCAAATAAATATTTCATACACCTTATTATAATGATGGTGATCAGCTTGTTCACGTAAATAGCTTTTGTAGAGCACAAAGTTCCGTAGACAAGATAAGAACAACAGCAATAATATCCACCTCGATGAACAAACAAAGTATAGTAATGACTTGGCCATTATCTGGGCCTCTTGTACTTTTTCGATGAATAGCTTTATATATTGACATATTTTGGGAGATGAAGTTTATTGTTTTAAAGGCATAATGAAAAAAAAAGAAAAGAAAAGTCACTAGTATTTATGTGGCATATTTACCTTAAATGTGTGCATTGTGCAAGAATGCCTCATGAATGACACTATTTAATAAGAGGAATGTGACCCGATCTTGCTAAAGTTCCACTTCATAAGCATAGACACTAAAAACATAATTTTATTTGTAAAATCATCTAGCTATGGTGTTAATGGCCCACTTTTAACTTGATCAGAAAGACTGACTTAGTAGGAAGCATGCAAAATAACTTCGGACATCGCAATCTTCTTGTTTTTGGAATGCATGTTACACACCGTTGATTTTCCCCCTAAACTTTCAGACGTGAATGCAGCATGCAAGCACTAGATAAAGTTTAAAAACTAATTAATCTGTTTATAAAACCAAAAAATGCAACAATAGTATCAAACCATGCACAATGCAGCCCTAACTAAGACTAGGGATGTAAATGAGTCATACCAAGTCGAGTTTTGGCCTAATCAAGTTTGGTTTATCTTTAATTCGTTTAACTAATGAACTGAACCAAGTTAAGTCATTGATTTTTTTTTTTAACTGAGCTGGATTTTGAACTTTTTATAAATAGGTTGTTTAATTTATAGTATTAACAAAAATAATTGAAATTATAAAAATTATTTTTATAAATATAATTAAATTAATAAAAATGTTTAATATAATAAAATTAATTGATTAAAAAATAATTATTTACTTTTAATGCATAATTATAAACATAATAAAACATCTCAATGTACAAAATATTCACATTTATATAATTTATAAAAAATTAAATGTATACAATTTTTTTTTTGTAAAGAGTTATTTTATGATTTGAACGAGTCTCTAAAAAATAATTTAATATTTTTTTCAATAAATTTGAGATAAATTTTAAATTATTTTTAAATGAGTTGTTCAAAAATTTTAATGAGTTAAGTCTACCTTCATTTAAATTTTATTTATTTATTAAATGAATTTTTCTCAAGCTGAGACACAATTTATTTACACTACTAACTAAAATGTAATTTATTGAAAAAATAATTAAAAAAAAAAACCATGTGTGCGTGTCGAAATGCAAAATAAAACTAAGAAAACAACACTGAAATATATATGAATGCAGTCGATTGTTTTACTTGTAGTTGTAAAAACTCGCACCACATCGTTTCTCCATCAAAGAAATAGTTAGTGCCTGCTCTAGTGTGAAGTCATCCTTAACATAACAGTATTCGATATAGAAGTTTATTCAATTTCATGCACTAAAACCTTATAAAAGTTCGTGTCAATCGTACAACTTGTAAAGTATAATTACGAACACCCTAGTGTGTTTTTAATTACTACAGATACATAATCCTTAGCTTCTTCCCACTTGCTATTTAAAACCGAAAGAAAAATTCGGTTAGGTACATTGATGAGGAGAAAAAGACCAACGAAAGCATGATTGTCAATTGGATTATCCGGGGGATTGAATTAGTGAAGTGGGGGTTTATCTCTGCGCTTGCTTTGGCTATAATAAGGCCGTTTCTTACTATTCAGGATTGCATCCATTGTGCCTCTTCTTCGTGCGCACAGAGACACACAAGTTCACACGAAAAAGAAAAAAAATGGGAGAACAAACATCGTGTGGAGCGTTGAGTTCAATGTTCAACAAATTAAGACCTTACGTTCTCATGGTGTGCTTGCAATTTTTGTCAGCTGGTGCGTACATAATCATCATGGGGACTCTCTCGCATGGCATGAATCGCTATGTGCTCATCGTGTACCGCAACGCTATTGCTGCGCTTGTCTTTGGTCCTTTCGCCCTGCTTCTTGAAAGGTCTCCCTCGAATGTCAGTTCTCCATTTTTGTATTTGTCTCGAGAAGATGACATTTTTTAACTTTTATTCATCATTTATCTATTACCATGCAGAAAAATAAGGCCAAAGATGACTCTCCAAGTCTTCTTACAAATAATGGCCTTGGGATTCCTAGAGTGATAACTCTACCCTTCTATTTTATCTGCGCTTAAAGTTGTGGAATCTTTACAGTATTAAATTATGGATGTTCTGATATTGTGCGATGTATGAACAGGCCAATCCTTAACCAAGGATTCACTTACCTGGGGATGCAGTACACATCAGCATCATTCACCTCTGCCGTAATGAACGCTGTTCCTTCTGTTACCTTTGCCATAGCTGTAATTTTTCGGTGAGCCTTGATGGGCCTTGGCCTTTGATTTTAGTTATTCCATGACATAAAAAATTGAGGTCTCATTGGCTGAGAAATATTTCCTGATTGAAAAAATAGCAACCACATAAATGGGATAAACTTCACAGGTTAGAGCGCATAAGGATTCAGGACATACGCAGTCAAGCTAAGGTGATTGGGACCCTGGTGACATTTGGAGGTGCCTTGATCATGACGCTGTACAAAGGCCCTGTCATTGATTTAGTTTGGTCTCGGCAAACCGGCCATCATGGCAGCACGAGTGACGCATCTCATAAACATTGGGTGACCGGGACATTGCTGATCTTTGTTGGTTGTGTCTCTTGGTCGGCTTTCTTCATTCTCCAGGTAATTGTTGTGAGTATTCTGTCACAGACACACACGAAATTAAATAGAGTTTGGACTGGCCTATATTATTTAATTATATTTATTAATTAATATACATTAAAAAATGTAAAAATTGTGATGAACAAAATTATGATGATATATTTATACGGTATGTCATTTAATCGTGTTTTTTTTTTTGGATCATCTTAATATTTTTGTTAATTAAACTCATTAGTAAAAAATATATATATACTAACTATTTGTAATCTCACAAATTCCTTCTTTTTGTTAATAAAAATGAAAATTTGATTAATTGAAATTACATAATTGATTTACTAAGTGACGATTTCGATGTGTACATAGTCCGTAACAATAAAGAAGTACCCGGCGGAACTCTCCCTGACATCCTTGATATGCTTGGCGGGCACTGTACAAAGTCTGGCCATAGCGCTTATTGTGGCGCACCAACCAGGCGCGTGGGCTCTTGGTTGGGACTCTAGGCTTCTCGGTTCCGTTTACACGGCAAGTCCACCCGATCGAACCCATACGTTCTTTATTATTCTTCATTCTTCTTCTTCTTCGTCCTTTTTTTTTTTTTGGGATTTTTTAAAATAATTTTGATTAATTGAAGTGTTGTCTTTTTTTTTTTTTTTTTGGCTTCATTTATGGAATGTGTTCAGGGGGTTATTAGCTCAGGAATCACATATTATGTGCAAGGTCAGGTGATGGGGTTAAGAGGGCCAGTATTTGCAACAGCATTTAACCCGCTATGCATGATCATCGTCGCGGTTCTTGGGTCTCTAATTTTGGCAGAGAAACTTCATCTTGGAAGGCAAACCATAATTCCATTTTTTTTTTAATCTTCTTTCCTCAATTTATCACATAATTTTAATAAACATTTTATGGGCCTTTTGGAGGATTTGGGGCTTGGCGGTGGTTCTGAAAGCCCAAGAAACGAAGTGATTAAGCATTAACGGATACCATACCACCAATGATCCGCGCACGACTTAACATGCTTTTTTTTTTTGTCTTTTAAGGAGGCTAAGAGCTGAGCTGAGAGCTATACAAGTGGGAGTGAATCTCAAACTTCTAAAACCAATATCTAAGTTATTAACCAGAGGTGTCCCACCACGATTAGTACTGCATGACTGTTATTATATGGGCTTAAATTGCAACAAAAACTTTTTTTTTTTTTCCTTTTCTAAGTCGTAATCAACATAACGAGATAATTTTCTTCCTTCTTTCATACATCCCCACTCATCTTATTGAATTTTAACATTTGAATTGTAGTTCTGAGTTTAAAATATTAAGCATTTAAATTATCCATATGGAAACTTGGTTACAGTCTAATTAGATTATATGAGAAAGTGCTTAAGACTTCGAAATTCATCACTTTTTCCCCCCCAAAAAAAAGTACTTTATTTCGCAAAATTAACTCAATTTCTTTTGGTTACACAATCAGTGTCATTGGAGGCATCATCATCGCACTTGGGCTATACTCCGTGGTGTGGGGTAAAAAAAAGGACTATTCTTCTTCAAGCCAGCTACCATCCCTTGCCATTGGCAAGGACAGTGCCATGGAACTGCCAATGACGGCGACAGATGGTGCTAAGTTAGCCACCTCCAACAACGGCAGTGACCAAAGTAACGGAAATTGAAAAGCCAGGCACGCCTGGATCCCCCCTTAGACACATTTATGCCTCCTTTTTTTTTTTTTTTTTTCATTTGTGGCTATCTGAAACCTGCATTTGTTACTGATGTGGCACTTTACAGTTACTTGTCGATGGAGAAATGGGTTTTGTCATAAATAACGAGTGAAAATGTCATGTCGATTGGATAATTTGGAAAGCTTCTGTTGTATTTGGCTTATATAAGTTTCTTATCTTGTGTGAGTATTTAGATGCCCCAAGATATGTAAATGCTTATATTCTCATGTTGGAAATACATTCTACAGTTTTAATTTAGTAACAAAGATTAAGTCATGAAATTGTAACTTAGAAATTCATTGTATTTCCCATGTCTTTTTATCGAGGATAGTTTCCTAATTGAACAATATCGGTTCCTTGCCATTGGTATTGTCTGCCATTTCCCTCACCTTTTTGACAACCTCTGATTCAAAGTTTTGTAAATAAACGAAGGGTATCTCCAGTTTAATTCTCCTATAGCATGGCAAGATTGTCCATTTACGTTCCCAATCAAAAGAAATGGCTCCTAAGGAGAAAACCTGATTGACAAATTGTATTCTCTTTAAGGGGAAAAAAAATCAAAATCAAATTAACCAACCAGATGCCTTGTCCAATCTCGCTTGACATAGCATGCACTGAGATACATGGTTGGCGAGAAACTAGGGATCTGATTCGAAAGGAAGGAATAATGCCATTACTCCTTTTTTGTCAATCAAATGACGGCCTAGTTATGATTAAAAAAAAAAAAAGACATTGCACTGGGATGAGCATAACTAACATCAACCTGATTTGATGTGAATGGAGGCGTTACATATAAGCCATCATTTCCATGCCTAATTACCTGGAAGAATAAGCACAAATTCTCGAGGAGAATATTTGAGAGATCGAAAAAAAAAAAGAAAAAGAAAAAGAAAGAGAGATCATGACTAGGAGATTGATAGTACAATGGAGAAAAAAAAAAAGTAAACAAATTCGTAGCATGTTGTCCAATCTAAGAAACTAATAGATAATCGAATCCACTAAATAATAATAATAAGTTCATGGGTTAAAAGAGGCCATGAACTGTCATTTTGTATACGCGGTCACATGGGCAGTCATTTTTCAGGTGTAAGAACGAACGAATGAATGAAGATGTGATGGAGAGTTGATGGAATTTCGTTTTGCTTTTAATTTATTTTGGGAAATTATCCCGCAGCCGCATGCACGACGAACTGTTAGGTTGAACATCCTGGTCCTTGCAAATTATAGTTTATTGTCGTAAGAATTGCAGACAGGCGCTTGAAAGATGTTACAATTCTGACAGATATCGGGGCCAGTCCTCTGGAGGTGCAATTGGGAAGGTGGATGTTACTCTGCCTTCACATCAGCTGGGGTTCCTGAGCCATTTTGGATCATGCTGGACTCGTGAAGCAATTTTGTTTGATTTTCTTTTAAAGTGTTACCTTTATTTTCGCACAGTTATCGTTTTGGCGATTCTAACTTTGATGGTGACCATCCGAACGATTTTTACTGTTACGCTGAAATTTGCCTTTATAAAAATTTCTAATGCAATCGAAAGAAGAAAGATAAAAAAAAAAAAGAGCCCCCCAGCCACATATTTCTTCAACGCCCGCACTTTCGACCAAGAAAATGGATTTCTATGCGATTTCACTTTTCTTTGTAATGCTTGCCATTTATAATATGGTGGAATTCCACCAACCAATTTTTTAAAATTATTTTTTATTTGGTTGGAATCCAAATACGAAAGCACGAACTTTATTTCTTTGGACAGTATCTTCTCATGTGTTTCCGTGCTGGCTTATCAAATTGTATTCTTGAGTGTATATAACGCATGTTCTCAATTTGTTACAATTGATTGTTCTTATTACTAATTGGTATGACAATCAACATCACTATTACGATGACAAGAAGAGAAAATTAATATTATTAGGACCATTAGTTATTTGTTACTTTCATTTCCATAAGCAAAGATTATGTTGTAGCTACAGAGATGGTTACCTTAGAAAGTTGTAAGGGGAAACGAGAAAATAAAAAGAACGGTAGAACGGTTGAACATTTGAACATTTTCAGCTGAAAGAAAAAGGAAAAAGGAAAAAAAAAAAAGAAGAGAAAAACAAATTATTATTTTTTTTTTTTGTGGACGTAATGGATTAGAATTACAATTTGTGCTAATGAAGGTGCAACATATTTTGTGGCAAAAGCATCAAACTCATCCGTTAATATTGTAATAAGGATGATTGTGCAGAGACGAAAAAGTTGGGCGCCTGGGGTTGTGATTTCTGCGTCATTCATGAATAAGCAATTCAATGTCGTTTTTAATTCGGTGCTCAGCAAGATTAACATGATCGTAAGTACGTCAAGTTGAACACGTTGTCAATTGCCGTCAACCCCCAATGGAAATTGATCAGCCACCTAATTACGCAAATTTCAGGCAGCAACGTCACTTCCACCAACCTTTATTTTGGCGTTAGGGTCAAAATTGAGCTTAATGACATGTTAAAACTCCCGACGGGGTGATTGGGTTCAATCAATCATCTCTTAGAAATGTTATCCACGCCTCTAATCACCCAACCAGTGGCGTGCCCCCACAAGAGCGTGCCGTGCATCATCGAGCACCGAGTCTGAATCCCATTTGGTGGCAAATGAATCCAATCCGCACTTCCATAAAAGCAAAGTAAAGAAAATAAAAATTAGGGAAGCATTATTGAGGTTGAGATATGTGGGAGTCCGCCACTGCCTCTGTTTCTCTCCCCCCCCTTCGCCCCCCCACCCCGCCTTTTTTCTTTTTCTTTCTTTTTTGGCAAACTTGGATTCCATATCAGGCCTGATCATAAAGTGAAATATCAATGTCTTAGAAACTCAAACTAACATGAATAGTTGGGGTTTCTACTCCCACCTCTTCCAAAATTTACTTTCTTTGCAATGTGCTCGGACCCCACCTTCCTCAGGTTAATGGATAAAAGAGTCTTCGAAATGGAGTGACAGCAAGTGACCTACAGGAAATGCATCCCCTCCTCAGGTTAATGGATAAAAGAATCTTCAAAATGGAGTGACAGTCTATGCCCTCTAGGAAATGCATGCCCTACAGTAACTAGCTTTGCTTTTCTTTTTTCTTTTCTTTTCCCTTATTCAAGTCTATATAAGAAAGGGCAATGCTCATTTACTTAGAAGCCACGTATAGAGCATAACTAAGACAGAGCACAGAGAGAGAGAGAGAAAGTGAGAGAGATGGGTGGCCAAACCCCATATGGAAAGTTATGTTTTGGGCTCAAAAACATTAAACCGTATTTAGCAATGGTCTCCCTTCAATTTGGGTATGCAGGAATGTACATCATCGTCATGGTGTCATTGAAGCATGGCTTTAGCCACTATATCCTAGCTGTGTACCGTCATGTAGCAGCCACACTTGTCTTCGTGCCTTTCGCGTTTGTTCTTGAAAGGTCTGTCATTCTTTCTCACGCGCATATGTAAAGTGCATCACGAACGATTATCTTACGTACACAAATACAAAATGTTCTCCCTCCTTTCTGATTTATGGAAGAATAATCCTCTCTCTCTCTCTCTCTCCCTCCCTATAACAATTAAAAAATATGGTTCTTGATTCTTTTGTTTTTTCCCATACAGGAAGATAAGGCCAAAAATGACTCTCCCGATCTTCCTCCGAATATTGTTACTGGCCTTGCTCGAGTAATGCTCTAAGCTCTCCCATGTGAATATCAGAATAAAATGTATCTCAACTTTTCTAGGTGTCATCCTTGTTATAGAAGTGCATATATAAAAATGCTATCTACAAAGTTGTTTTCATACATCATGGGGTTAAATTTTTCTTCCCGAAGAAAATGAGTGAGGATCGATTCTAATGCATCATCCTGGCTGCATAAAAGGAGAAAAGGGAATTCACGGAACTTATCTATATGCATTAGGCACATGTGCACGTGTATGTATGGTTAAATATATGTGATGGATGAATTTTCCTGATGCTAAGTGTTAAACTAACTTTGTTGGAAAACCAGGCCAGTGCTTGATCAGAATTTATACTATGTGGGGATGAATTACACGTCAGCAACATTTGCATCTGCTACAGTCAACATCCTGCCAGCCTTGACCTTTATATTGGCACTTGTTTTCAGGTAACGAATGAAACTTGCAAAATGACCTCACCATAAGCTGGAAGAGCATATATGCAAATAAAATGCTATACATGCATGTATATATATATATGCATCCCTGGGAAATGGGCGACAATATGTTGTTCTGAGGTCACGTGCGGAGGTTGTTCCGGCTTTGACCATGCAATATTTCGCATATATAGAGAGATTTTTTTTTAAAAAAAGGGAAATATCAAAGGAATCTTGGATAAAATTAATTTGACTAAACAATTCTTATTGTTACAACTGAAATTATTAATTAAATTTTAGGTTGGAGAAGGTAAACTTGAAGAAGATGCGGAGCGTGGCCAAGGTGATAGGAACAGTGATCACGGTCTTGGGTGCAATGGTTATGACTCTGTTCAAAGGTCCAACCGTCAATTTCCTGAGGTCACACGTAGCAGCCCACCATGTAACCGCCAGCGAGCACGCCAACCATCACTGGGCTGTCGGGACACTGTTTCTTCTCGGTGCTGTCTGCAGCTGGGCTGCTTTTTTCATTTTACAAGTAAAGCTTTCTTCACGTGACTGAACCCATGTTAATTCAATTTTCTTGGCTATTTCATAATTAATTTTTCTACGAAATTGGCTGAATGGGTAGTTTTCAAGTTTGGAAATTATGTATAAGATTGTGGCAATTTTTTTTTTTTTGCTTTGGGATTCAGACGTTGACGCTGAAGAAATATCCGGCAGAGCTGTCTCTCACGGCTCTAATATGCACTGTGGGCTTGGTCGAAAATGTGGTTGTCTCACTTGTGATGGAACGTGACATGAATGCATGGAAAATTGGCTTCGATTCTCGGCTTCTTGCCGCTGCTTACTCTGTGAGAGTCACCACCTTCAATAAATTTATCTTCTCTTGCTAATTAATTTATTATTAGTGGTCTTGTTCATCCAATTTTTTTTTTTATTCTGTTGCACTTACAAGCCATATATGTTAGTTATGTGAAAGGAAGATGAGGACATGGTTGTTTTTTCTTTTTCTTTTGGTTCACTGATCTGTTGCATATTTATCATAATTTTCAGGGAATTGTCGGCTCTGGAGTTGCATACTATGTGCAAGGAGTGGTGATTAAGGAACGAGGACCAGTGTTTGTCACTTCCTTTAGCCCTCTATGCATGATTATCACCGCAGTTCTAGGATCCCTCGTTCTAGCTGAGCTAATCCACCTTGGGAGGTACATACATATGTTGCTCATCAATTAAGATTGGTCAAATTCGATGGCTATTTTATGTGATGACAATAATAGTTGTCGCTACTTTATTTGCTACACTAATTTAGATGTCACCACATTTAATTTGCAGTATAATCGGAGCCATACTCATAGTTCTCGGCCTATATACCGTCGTATGGGGAAAAAGCAAGGATCCCATTGGCTCAACGACAAAATCATTCACCGACGAGAACAATGGTACCTTTGAATTGCCAATCACTGATGGTACCAGATCATCAACCAATTTGGGCAATTGCAGCCACGGAGAAGCTCATGATGAAGCCTGCAGGATTGCACCCCCGAGTCCCGTCTCATAATCAAAAGATCTCGAGTTTGATAGTAAAGCGGGTTATATTTTGAACCGAAGCCGAAGATCCTTTCTGAAGGCACAAATATGATAAGATTATTTAACTTTTTAATCTTTAGTTTCTATCTCTCCGTATTGCTCAAGTGAGGCTTCCTTTAACTTCGTGTATCGTTGTCACCTTTTTCTAACGCAATGTATGTGAGTTTAATGCCGGTAATCTACTTACGTGGCCATCGCCATCGTCTTTGCACTTTACCTTGTCGTCGATTCATGCTTCTTGAGAAAACAGTGATTTCTTTCTTTCTTTTCTTTTTTTTTTTTCCTGGGAAAATGAAGGACTATTATGTTTATGCGCACTCGCGCACCCACACGCATGTTTATGCATTTATGCCACCTTTTTTTTTTAGCATCCTGAAATATAATAAGCAATTTGTCTCGTGCAATCAAGGGAACCTCAACTTCACTTCAAATCCCTTGGCTTTATTAGTTGATGTCTCAAATATACAGTAACTTGTAATTAATCAAAAGTCTAAGAACTTAGTCAAGTTCTAATAAAACTACTCGAGTAACCCACGAGTTGAACTTGGAAGGGTGTGGCTTGAGGAACACGAGGTACTAAGTTCGACCGTCTACTTTTGGTACAAACAATTTATGTAACTTACGTTTGAAGATTTCGGTGTTCGCGTACGTAATACGTGTAGATGGGACAGTTTACATACGGCCAACAATTAAAATGGTTCCCCGTCATGAAATAAAGGGAAAAAAAATAAAAAAAATCCATCCCTTCGGATTTCCATGGCACTCATTGCCGCCTTGCCTGGCTATCTTTTCAAGTTGATGGACGCTGCAAAAGAATTCCCCCAGGTGCATGGTGAGCAAACGAGTCCCAAAGTCAAGGAGAGGGATTTAGATTGTCGGCGACAATCAGAACCAGTGAATGTGATTCCTGGTGAAGGTTCCAAGTAACACAACCACCTTAGAGCAACAGCGATTGGAGAGAGAAATGTGAACTCTAGGGATTTCCATGGCACTAATTGCCGCCTTGCCTTGCTATCTTTTCAAGTTGATGGACGCTGCAAAAGAATTCCCCAAGGCGCATGGTGAGCAAACGAGTCCCAAAGTCAAGGAGAGGGATTTAGATTGTCGGCGACAATCAGAACCAGTGAATGTGATTCCTGGTGAAGGTTCCAAGTAACACAACCACCTTAGAGCAACAGCTATTGGAGAGAGAAATGTTAACTTTAGGGATTTCCATGGCACTAATTGCCGCCTTGCCTTGCTATCTTTCCTAGTTGATGGACGCTGCAAAAGAATTTCCCCAGGCGCATGGTGAGCAAACGAGTCCCAAAGTTAAGGAGAGGGATTTAGATTGTCGGCGACAATCAGAACCAGTGAATGTGATTCCTGGGGAAGGTTCAAAGTAACACAACCACCTTCGAGCAACAGCGATTGGAGAGAGAAATGTGAACTCTACTTCTCAGAAGGCATGCATGTCTAATCACAACGTCATATTACACAAATCAATCGGTTAGATTCACAACCAGAGAAAGAAACAAGAACCAATGGGACAACGACCCATCCCAGACAAAGGGGTAACAAGTGATGCCACCTTGTTTAATCCGTCGTTAATTCGCTTTGGTTTGCAAGTCTTTAGCTGTTTTCCGCACCTCTTGCTAGGAGGGGACAACCTCCTCCCGTTGTCCCTTTCATCTTAACCTCCCTCTCTTTCCCACGAACCCTATCTTACTGCTTCTTCGGAATGGAAAGAGACCATTTAAAGAGAAAAACAAAACAAAAAATAAAAATAAAAATAAAAATTATGACGTGGGAATTCATGTTTGGGTCTCTCGTACGGACAACACGAGTCCATGTTACACATGCATTTACAAATAAACATCTCGTTAGAAATTATCTTGAGATAGCGTCTAGATCCCGGGCGACTTCATTTTGAGATTGTATATAATGGCTCCCGATTAAGGATCAAAGTAAGGAAAAAAAAAAAAAAAGGAATGATGGCTATGTATTCTACCCAGACCTTTCTCGCATAAACAAAATCTACACATCATAATACAAAACTCTTGGCTTACATGATATGCAAATTTTTTCAAGGGGCGATGTCCCCTCTTATGAGTCACTAAACCACCCTACCATAAATTATCCTGGTACTAGTAAGCAGCTGCAAAGAAATTCTACATTAAGACTAACTGTTCCTACGCCCACAAGGAAGTAGGAAAATAATAACTCTAAACAAGTAAATATACTATATAAGAGCAGATAATACAACCATAGACTTGTCCAGGACACTCTTCAATATACTAGCATGTTGGCTTATCAAGGATTCAATCACTTTCCTCATCATTATCTGCACATGATGGAAATGATCACAAAAAAGAATAAAAGTGAAATTATGGATCATGTGCTGCACAAACACAATTAATCAAGACCATATAAACTTGCTTATCGTAGGAATCATAAGGACACAGGAAGCCAAAATTATCCACAACCACTTACCCTCATCTGATTCTTCGCTCTCACTGTCACCATCGTTGTCAATATCTCCATCATCTTCATCATCCTTTACATCATCCTCTTCATCATCTTCATCAGCATCATCATTATCACCTTCATCTGGTACCTTTGGCTTTGGAGAAGGTGTGTAACTGGCTGTGGACCTCCTTCGAGAGCTCAAAACAATGTTACTCGTGTCAATGCCCTCAAGTTCTTTTGCCCTTTCCTTTCTCTTCCTGACTTCCTTAATTTCTGACATGCAGAAATAAAAGTGGTCAATTATCATACACAAATGTCTGAATCTGTGCCAATAAAGGTTGATGCTCATCACTACACTGCCAAAGTTCCAATGTAGTAAATTGACCTAAAAATATCATTAAAACTTTTTGCCCTTTTGTATACAGACATTATGTCTAAAATTTAGATGACTATGGTTATAGTTTTCTTCAAATGCATATTCATTATCAAATTCCCTTATCTTGCCAAGAAAATCATAAGGTCCTAAGTTATACATCAATTTCTAAGGGAGTCCTAGTGCAGGAGACTCCCACATTTATGAGGTCAAGGGAAGAGTTAGATCATGAAGCCTTCCCTTTGCTTTTCGCAAAGAAACTATTTCCATAACTCAAACTTGTGACCACCAGGTCACAAATGTAGATGCCTTCAGTATCCATGAAGAATGCTTCATGGCTACCTCCAATCTTGGATGCCTTCGGTATCCATAAAGGATGACATAGCCAATGTAGGGGATCACAAATGTGGCAGTCCGTCAATTTTCCTTCAACCTCATTGAATTGTCAAAAATAGATTGTCCATCAAGCAAGTCAAAACAAATTATTTAAAATTTAATCTACACACACTACAAAAGAAAATCACAGTCAAGCTGATACTAGTTTTTATTAACATGCAATACATTCAGACCATTCAGCTAATTTTCAGGATACAGATTTCTAAATCTTAAGGAAAGTGTCAGCACTCTGCTTAGGACTAGTTTTAAAAAAAAAAAAAAAAAAATCAGCCCATGAAATAGCATCCTAGACATTGTAACTTTGAGGATGAGAGACAGATATTAACAACAATGTCACCTTTTTCAGAAGGTTTTGATGACAACCCTTCTCTAGAAAGTATATCTTCCAGTTCCTTTATTAGCTGGGCCTCACGTTTGTTCTCAGGCACCTGCTTGACTTTCTTATAAACCGAAGGAGGTACACTGCAAGGGCACATTTAACACTAAGATATCGGGCTTGACAAAGATCTAAAAAGTTTATATATGCCAAGTCAAAGAAAAACCTCATTCCACATGATTTTATAACAGATTTTAGATGCTCCACACGTTTTACATAACTCTGGGTTGGTGACTCCTTCTTCTGCAAGAGGATTGAAATAATGCTATAGAATTTGTATAACTTAAAAGAATTATTGGACAGGGTATTAGGGCAAGGGCAGGTTGTGAGATTGACACCTTCACTGGTTTTTCAGCAGATGATTGAGAAAGACTATCTTCAGAGGCATTTGCATCATTTTCTGCATCACTATTGTCTTCTGCTACTGTTTCAGCCTTGATCTGCCTTTTGGCAGATGCCTTGGTTTCCTTTTCAGGTCTTTTTCGCTTTCTAGACCCCTCAGAGTTCAACATCTTTTGTTTTGAACCAATTTTCCTTCTTGGTCTTACCTCATCCTCATCCTCTTCATCACTTTCCTTGTCTGAAGAATTTAAACTCCCTTCGCTGCTACTGTGTTTAGCTGCTCTGGCTAGAGAACTTTTCCTACAAATTTTCTTCTTGGGTGCAGAAACTTCAGAAGATTTTAGTGCCTGCAGTAAGATAAGAATATGCAAAAGAATTTAAAATGCAACTAGAACTGGAAGGAACTTTCCAAATGAATAATATTTACTTCATCTAAATGCTTGCTTATGAACTTCTTGAAGGGATCAAGCATATATGTATTGAGTTTAAGATCTTCCTCCAAGAGTCTCCGAAGTCCCTCCATTGTAACTTTACTGAAATGAAACAAGAAGCACTGGCTAGATTAAATTGCAAGGGGAAAAAAAAGAGAAACAAAAGATGCAGATTGCTTCAACCAGTTAGCATCAGCACAAGGAAAATAACATCAAGCACAAAAAAAAAAAAGGACAAGTAAACTGGTAAAGAGACTAGTATCTAATTAAAAAAGAAAGAAAGAAAGAAAAGAACCACATACTCAGAGTTAGCTTTGATATAAGAAGCCCTTTTCCAAAGGGCATTCTTTATGCAGCCCTCACTTGGTTCTTCTTTATTCCTCTTGGCTGGAGTTTCTTCAGTGTCTCGTTTTTCTTCAGTTTCTCGTTTGGTTGCCTTTTGTCCAGCTAATAGACCCGTCACAGTTGAATCTTCCATTTTCTGTTCATCATTGGAGCAAGTTTCCCCTATATCATTCTTTGAATCAGGCCCTCCACAATGTTCTGCCAATTTTTCTTGCACTGCTTGGCCTTGTTTTCCCCCAGTTTCCCCAGGATCTTTGCAGGCATTGTCATCAGCAGCCTCATCTAAGCACTATCATCAGAATGCATATCTGAGTAAACAAATTGACCAGATACACACTATAAAAGAAAAACAAATGGATCTATTGGTGTTTGAACAGTCTTTAGCAGCAATAAAAACCAAAAACAAGTATTAAAAGCTGTTGAAATTCTAGGACTATAACAGAGGCACCAATGCCAGTAGCAGCATCAACAGTAAAAGAAACAGAATCACCAACATCCCATTACTCACTGTAGCAAACAGAAGCTACATGCACGTAAGAGTCCATATAAACATGATAACCATTTAGAGTTGCGGTTTCTTGCACAGGGAGATTTAATATAAACAAAAATGGAGGGCTGTTGTGCACTATGGGGTATATCGCTCTCTCCAGAATAGTATCACCAATGAAAGATGCCAAGATTTGATTTTCAGTGGTATTGTACTAAAAGACTGACAAGGATTTAAGTTCTGCAAGAAACAATCATCAACAAATTATTCCACACCCACAGCCCTAACTTTCTACTATAACCATATATTTGATTGATTATTTAAATGATGCTACCAAAGTCCCAAATTGGCGGCCTTATTGAATGGTTTGAGTTTGACATGTCCAGCAGTGACCAGTAAATGCTCCAGTTGGGAGGAATGCTCAAATCCGGCAGGATGACGAGGGAAGAGGTAGAAGAAGATCTAAGTCGACCAGGAAATCTTTAGTTAGGAAGGATTTAGAACAATTAGGTCTCACATCTAACTCAGCGCATACAAAAAAATAGAATGTTTGAATAGTTTGAGTTTGATCACCACGGGAATATGGAAGAACGAAATCGAAAGTTGGTGACCGGGCCAGTTATGTTTTCCAAGTTCATGAGGCTAATTGCTGTACAAAAAGAAATCAGTGGATAGCAGAAGAGGAACTTCAAATTGATGTTGAAAAATTAAAAAGAAACAAATAAAAAAAAATTCCCGGGTGCTACCAGAAGTGCATCTGACTTGACATGAACAAAAAGAAATGAAACTCGGATGCAGAAAGTAACCTCAGATAGACATTGCTTGACAAATCTCTTATGCACGTCCAACGCATATTTCTCCAATCCCAAGTCCTTCTCTAACAGTCGCCGAACACCCTCAAAGGTCAAAGAGCTGCGGCAGAAAAAGAAAAAAAATGAAAAGTAGGTATACACCAATCGAACGTAAAACGCAGCAAAAACACACCTACACGGAAAATATTTCCAAAATTGAATGACGTAAAAAAAAAAAGGAAAATTACGAACAAACTTATCGAACATGTGACAAGGAGAGAGAGAGAGAGAGAGAGAGAGAGAGAGAGAGAGAGAGAGAGAGAGAGAGAGAGAGAGAGAGAATACTCGGCTTGCTCTTTGAAGTGGAGGACACGAGAGCGCATAGCAACCTGAATCTGTGACTGGATATCCGGCGGCGTCGCCTCGACTTCGGCGGCTTCTTTTTTCACTGCATCGGTGTCTTCCACCACCATTTTCCGTCCGGCTACTGGCCTGGTACACAGTGCGTAATGGCGAAAATCATCCGACTGGCAGGGGAAAGTGTTGGGAAGGAGAAGAGTTGAAGGGATATATTGGGTGTGTACGTGTTTTGTTGCGCTCGGTTTGACTTGTTTTGTTCACGATTTTTAATTACCTTTTTAATTTTAAATATATCTGGAACGTCGGTCCTTCTAACTGTTTCCACATTCAGCAATTTTTAAATATACTTTTCGTACCCTTCCCTCGCCTTCTTCTAATTAATTGTCAAAGAAAAAGAATTTAGGTCATTCTATCTTTCCACACGTGTACACTAACACGCGCGCGCGCCCGTGCGTGCGCACATATACATATTCGCTTCTTTCATCACAACAGCTATTTCTTGGATGTGATTGTTGGGAGTTCATATCAGATTGATTCGAGTTATCCACCACACCTTCTACGCGTATGGCGACGCTATTGTTGTAACATTCATCAGAGGGATATGGAGTGAGGTAAATTGTCGTGATGGACACTCTTAACTTCACTTCAGTAGTTAGCTTTTGAGATATGGTTCTCCCGCGATGCCTAGAGAATCTGAATTTCTAATCATTAGACTATCGGAGTTCGTGTTTTTGAGATTGGAGAATAGCCCGACAAGGAAGTTGTCGGAGCAGAACGTGAAAACTGTTAGGGGCTCGAGTCCCCTTCTCCTCACCTTATCATATAGCATGTTTCCCATTCGGTACCCAATGCAATCAAATCTCACATAATGTGCAAAACTAACATGAAACGTTCCCCTTTCCCAGGAGCTTAAAGCATTACCCAGACAATTTTCCTTTCTCTGGATAACTGAAGCCAAAATTAATCACTAAAGTGGCAATTTCCCCTCAGGGCACAGCATAGCCAGTCAGCAACTGGACACTTCAAGATTACTAGCTAGGCACAAAGTAACCCGCAATTTCCCATTTCCTACATTGATAGATCTTTTCAACAAATTAAACAGTTTAAAACAGAAAGGCGGGAACTGTCAAAAATGAAGCAACCAAGCAGACCATACCCCACTCACTCGACACACAATTCATGGCAAAATTACCATGAAATGGAGATCATTTAGTTAATAACCATGTATAGACAAGTACAATTAGGAAAGTGGCAGAAGGATTGACCGATGGGCAAGCTGCAGAGGCAGCTGCAATGGGGCCACCTGCAGGGGGTAATCCATGAAGTGATCCAGTTGAAGGAATAACTGAAGTATTGGGCATTGTTGTCCCAGCTCCATGCGATAGAGGCGTGGGTGCAGGAGCTGGAGCGAACATTCCTTCCCTGATCACTGATGTAGGCGGGGCTACAAGGGGTGGAAACTGTTGTGGTCCTGCAAGGCAGTTTTGGTGGCAAAATGCAAGACAGGTTAGAAATAAGAAAAGGTGGACAATAGAATGCAGACTGCAGATCAGCTTTACTGAAAAATGACACAATTGCAACGGAAGCCAGCAGAATAATACATGACACAGAAGCAAGCTCGCCTACGGCTCCCTATTGTAATCCAGTGATAAATTAGCAATGACAATCAACGTACAGAATTTGATTTATAAATATTTTCAGTTGTCATAACAAACCATTTTGTTCAGATGCAGGGAAAACTCAATGTTTTATACCCCAATTACCGAGAATCAGTCCCATGTGGCATGCAATTCTATTATACATGAACAAAACTAAAGTATATGTTTAGAACCACAGTTCATTACTAAAAAAAATGTGTTTGATGCTCCAGTTACCAATTAAAAATATGTTTCTGATGATACCCATGCTTGATAAAATTCAGATACTAAAAAGCAACCAATCTCATCTCAGGCCATACATCTATTCTATTCAACTTTTACCTGGACATTGAGGTTGAAGAGAAGTGGACAACCTGCAAAATGATAAGCATCATTGAAAAGGATTAGCCATTAGGATGCATGTAGCTAGACCATATTTCATTTACCATTCAAGAAAATACTAAAGAGATAACCATGTAAAAGATATAGCATACGTAGTAATTATGGTGCCATTGGCATATCCACCATAGTTGCAAGAAGTAACACGGCATCCAGCACTACTCTGCTGTGCTGTATAATTCCCTACCATGAGATTGCTATTCCTACATTGCATGCTTGAGCAAGAAACAGCCAAGGTAGCAGGCATGCAGTACAGGCTACACGAAACAGACCACAATAAGGATTAGCATGCGTAGTTATATAAAGAAAAAAGCCATTTTTATCTTTGATAGCATCAAAGACATGGAAAATCATCCAAAAATCAAACACAAGCATTCAATTACTTGCGATTTCCAGGCCCACAGCTGCATTGAACACAGTGGCTTGCAGTAATAGCATAGCTCCCATTGGGCACAGTCATGCCGTAGTCTGAAGCATATCCAAGAAAATTTGATGCACACGCTGCAATAAAAGAAACAGATTGACTACTTAGTCTAACCAGAATTATAAAAGGACATGTACCTGGGAACAAAAAGCGGCAACAGAGGTGCAAATTGAGTACAAATAGTACCATCAATTTTGGCACAAGAAAGAAACAATATCAGTTCACTTGGGACCAAATGTAATCATAGTATAGAGCGAAAATACGTAAAAATAGCAATCAGAGAAAGTAAACTACAACACACAAAAACTCAGCAACAATATATATTGACTTGAGAGTTTACCATAAAAAAGGTAATAAAGAAGATAGAGTAAAACACCCACAACCAGCAAATCAGTGGAAGTAAACCACAAAACATAAAACACAAAACTCGACAAACGATAACTTTATCTTAACAGCTTAAATGTACAAGAAACATTAATAGGAGCTAACGTGAACTTACTAGATCATGTGAGGTTAAACAAAAAAGTACCTGGCAATGGCACGGCAAGTATATCACCAGCCTTGATTGCTGGACTCCCCATGCCATTCACATTCATCAAATCAGTAATAGTCGTAACATACCTGGCCGCAATCCCAGTCAAAGTATCCACATCTTTTACCACATAAGACAGATAAATGGCAGGCAGCAAATTGTCAGTGTTGTTAAAACAGGTACACGGCAATGGCACCGCAAGGTTCTGGCCCACATCCAGAACAGAGGGGTCATGTATCGAATTGGCCTCTTGTATCTGGTCAGCAGACACCAAACTAGAATAAATGGAGTCAGCAATGGAAGCCAGAGTATCTGAAGTGCGGGTCTTGTAGTGGGTCGAGACTGATTTGCGAATTCCATCGACGCATGAGCAGTTGATGGGGATCTTGAGGAAGAGCTGCGAAGGGAGGATGTGGTTTTCGATATCTGTGCGAGAAATGTCTATGGAGTTGGCAGTGAGGAGAGCTATGGGGTCAATTTGGAAGAGGGAGGCCACTTCTGAGACTTTGAGGTCTGTATAGAGAGTATAACCTAGAAGTGCGTTGCAGGAATCAGACTTCGAGCAAGGCTCTATGGTAGATCTACAGGTCACTAGAGTTACCGCGTTGAAAATAACTAAGATGATAATTATGGTTTTCGGGTTCGGCATATTGGCTCCCTGCAGGGTGAATTAATGGGCTTCGCTTTTCTGGCTGAAGATGGGATTTTTCAGGGTTTTAAAGGGTTTGAAGAGAAAGAAAGGTTCTTTATTTTTATGCTCAGGAATTGTGCTCCAAAAGAACGAGAGGGTTTAAGATCTGACTTGGTGCTTTCTGCTACTCCTCCTCAACCCCCAATGCAAATGAACACCCGTACATTTGGACATTGAGAAGGAGATGATCTGCAGAAGAGATGGTTTTGACTGTGCCTAGAACTGAAATGGATGTAGACTTGGAGGAGGAGGATTTTGGGGTTGGCTTTTCTAGTTTTCTTCTTTCAAGTTCTTTGTACAATAACAGAACATAGAGCACACAGAAAGACAAAGAGAGAGACACTGTTCCTATGTGTTTGTGTGTCTGTGTGTGCAGGGAGAGCGTGCACGTTGTTGCATAGTAGTGTGAGCAGGCACGGGTCAGATTCTCGATCTTAGAGTTTGTATTAATCCTTTGCCTTTTGACTAATTTATCCCTGCCCTTAAGGGGAGCATAGCTGCTGTTGCCAAGCCGCAACGTCGGCGTTTCGACCTCTTGTAGACTATTGTTGTCCGGCTCCTTGTTCTTGAAGAGCAGTCTCATTTTTTTGTCCAGTTTTTTTAATGCCGCTTGAGTTGGAGGGCCATTTTGGCAATTCGGACCCAACTTTTCAGAATTAATGGCATCCAAAGTGAACCCCACGCAAGCAATAAATAGACTACGTAAAGCATTTCTCGTATGGGTTGTGTCCTTCTTTCCCACGCGATGATTTCGTGTCCCGCACTCGCTGGTTTGGTTCAGGTGCTTCACTTTTTTCTATGTTGGCAACCAAAAACGGTAAAGAAAAGGAGCCACGATTAGAGTACATGGACCCAACCCCTAGACCCAGTTAATGTCATGTATAACCTATGTTAATGTTATTTGTGGTAAAAATTATTATTATATTTGAAAATTCAGATTAAAAAATTAAAATTTTTAATAGCTAATTACACATTTGAAATAGTCTTATTGTATAATAATAATAATAATAATAATAATAATAATAATAATAATGCTGAGATTGTCAACTTCAAGTTAATTCTCGATTTATTCTCTTTGTAACCTAAATCTATTTTAACGCAATTTATTATAGGCTAATAAAAAAGTATTCAGTTTATTAAGTAAAATAAAGCTACTTTGATATTTCTTAAAAAAATATATAAGAATTGGTTAAATCAAATTAATTTTTTTGTCAAATTAAACTGAATTCTTAATAACCAAATAAGATTATAATTTAAACTTGAATGTTGTGTATTTTTTATTTATATTAAATGTCATTTTGTCTACTATTTTAAAATAATTATATACTTATTTTTATGTAATAAAAAATTAAACTTGAACGTAATTAAGCAATTTAAGAAACAAGAAAAAGAAAAAGAATAAAGGGCGGGAAAACGGGGGAAATTTTTAACTGGCCACCGGCAGTAGTGGTAACAAAACATCAACAGCCAGATTTTGCCACCTGGCGAATCTGCTTACAAAATATTTTCACAGATGCGCTATTTAAAAATCTCGATAATATCGCAATTAAATACATCCCCTGTTATTTACATGGCAACCAAAAACGCACCTTTTCTGAAGGCGGGAACCAAATCTCTCTTCCCTCCTCCGCAACTCTCTCCCGTTCTCGGCCGGTCTAGTTCACGCGTCTATAAACTCACTCAACCATAAAAAGGAAAAAAAATTAAAAAGCTAAAACTTCTGAAAACCCTAAATTTGTGCTAAATTACCAAATCGTATGGACGGATCGGTCAAGGGTGGGGAGGGATTGGTGGCTGATGCCGGCACCGCGGGGGAGAACCGGCAGCAGGAGCGGCGGAGCACTCGGCGGAGACTGGTGCAGTCCACTCTTTTCCCACGTAAATCGCCGGAAGTCGAATCTAACGGTGATCTGAACGGGGATAAGGAATGTAACGGTGACGATGAGGATGGTCAAGGAGAGGAGTATTGCAGGAGTCAGAACAAGAAGAAAAGAACGCAGAAGGGAAAGACAACTCCCGCTACTAAAGCTTCTAGAAAGGCAGATTACGTAACGATCCTTTTTTTTTCCCACAATGTTTCGTTTTCTTTTTCTTTTTTGCGTTTTTTATGTTGACTTTGGCTGTTTTGTATGTATTCTTAATCTACAGTCACCAAATGGGAAATCGTCTACGAATGCGACGCCTAAAAAGCCTGCGACAAGTAACGGGAAAAAGAAAGCGGGTGCTGGTAGTCTACACGAGAAAGAGGACGCATCACCACCGCCAATACCTAATCTGAGGTTAGAGGCAAAGCTGACAGCCGAGGTCAGTCAGTTTGATCTTGCTTTTATCTTTCAGTAAGAAGGATCTAATGCATGCGAGAAACGGCCGTTTTTGAAAATTGGTTAATAGATATGGTTGCTTCCCGCATTGCACGCTTAATGGTTATTAGTTTTGAACTATCATAATTGGAATCTTCGGTGAACTCTTATGGAACTTTTGGAGCTTCAATTGCACTAACTTTGGCTACAACAATTGAATTCACGAGTCACAACAGGATAAGCCCCTTGTGTATAGCTATAGTTGTGCTCTCTCTCTGTCTCACCTGCACATAAAGTAAAGGTACGGTAAAATACAGTTAGTCTGTAACTCCAGTCATTTTTCATCTATCTTTTGTCAGGAAAATTCACGAGTATTTGCTGGGAAGCAAATGCACCCTTTTTTCTCGTCATGGAAAGTAGGCAGGAGATGTCAGGATACAACCAAACTGGAGGATGATTGTTGCTTGGTCCAGACAAAAAGCAAAAGCTTTGTTACTGGCCCTATCCACGTATTTGAAAGGGACCAGGTATGCATCACATGCTTGCAGTTCATGTGGGCAGGCAAGCCTGGCTTTTTCAATTTTGGTTTTTTTCTTTCTAGGGCAGGGGTAAGGAATGAGTATAAAAATGAAATAGAATTCAAATTCAGAATTTCATCAAATAATGGTTCCTGGCCAAATCTTTTTGTGCCTGATTAAAGATTGTAAGCATGTGTTTCAATAGATATCACAGAAACTGAAGCTGAGCTTCAATAAATTCACAATTATCCCTTCCCTGGAAAAGAGGCTGCCTGTTTATCTGCTCGACATGAAAGATAGAAGAACTAGTTTAAATTTTCTGTATGTCAATTATGCTTTATCGACAGTGTCAAATTTTAGTGCTGAAATCTAGTTTTAGCTCTCTCCAGTGCAACTTGCATCCTTCTATGCAGGATGATGCTTTATCTCTTGATTGGAGAAATTGGAGCTTTTTTGAGCAATCCTTTTCCTCTGGCTCTACTAGTCTAGAATCTAAAGGCACTACAGAGTCATTACTGTTTGATAAGGTTCCCGATGTCTTATATTCATGTGGCATGTCACTTCTTCAAGATGAAGCATCTCTGGATCAATTTATTTGCCAACATGAAGCTTCAGTAGCAGCATCTGCTATGGCAGAAATGGTATGTGTTGTGGCACTACATGTGAATGATTTATTTGTTTCTTTTTATCCTTTTATTTTTCACTTTCACCTTTTCTTCTTGATGTGATGAACAAGAAATTGGCATACCATAATTATGACACCATATTTCACATTTGGCAATGATATTATGATATTATAAACCAACATTGGCAGGATTGTAAAGTTGATGCTTGTCTCTTTTCTGGTTCTCTAAGAAAATCATATGCTGGGCAGCAAAATGAACATCTTCAGAAAAGGTGGGGTTATTACATCAACCATCATTGTTTGATGTTAATTTCTTAGTTATATCCATCCTATGAATGAATTTGTGATTTCTTGATTGTTATTATGGTTTGTTCATGTACAAGTTAGAAGGATTACATGGTTAAAAAAAATTAAGTTGGAATTCCAGTGAAAGTTGCAATGGCCACATGCAACATACTTTTGCCTTTTAAAATATCCATCAAATCAACTTTAATCATTCATAAACAACTGCTGTGTTTTTCTTAAATTTGTCTATCCTTTGGCACCACTATGATGTTACACATAGTTGAAGATTTATTTACAGAAGATTCTTGTAACCATATTGCTGCGGTCATAGGCCCATTTCATATAATTTTGGCAGTGCTAATCTGATTGAAGATAGACTATGGACAGATAAGTATCAGCCAAAAAATTCCATGGAGGTCAGATGATTATACCAACTTCTTTATATAGTGTTCTCCATTGAATTTCTATTTAATTCTGTCCGTCCAATATTATTTCTCTAATATCTTTTACAGGTATGTGGTAATGATGAATCAGTTAAGTTCTTGAGTGAGTGGCTCCATTCTTGGCATCAAAATAATCCCAAAGCCAGTAAAGATTTATCCTGTGATGATGGAAACAATATGCAAGATCCTGATTACAACTATCTCCAGAGTGACTCAGATGTGGAAAACATTAACGGAGGGGCCATCCTTAAGAATGTTCTCCTAATTACTGGGCCAGTCGGGGTATTGACTATATTTGAACTGTATTATTTGCATGCTTCTTGTCTCATGAAGATTATAATGTTGTGATGAATTGTTTTAAGATTCTCTTGTAACAGTTTGATTTGGACCTTTCATGTAATTCATGCTGCATACTTTAAGAGGAAACAAAATACCTGAGGGGCCATTTGGTTGAAATTGAGAAGTTTAGTTTGAACTTCTTTGTGAACAAATAAATCATGTTGAGGGTTTCTGAAGGAAAAATTGTAGATTAATAAAGTATAGGTTTTGTCCAAGGCTTCAGCTACCTGTGCCATCTAGACTGTTGGCCTTCATTTTAGCCATATTTTTTGTTTTTGAAAGAGAAAATGTCAGGAGAATAATAAAATTTTGGTAGTGTAGTCATTTCCCATCAGCTATATGTCTCTTAAATGATACTCATTGCTATGGCACGTCTTTTCAGAGTGCCTAGTATATGTTCTGATCCATAAATCTGGCAGTGCTAGTAGCTAAAATCTGTCTTTCTTATTGCAGAGTGGAAAGTCTGCAGCTGTCTATGCTTGTGCTAAAGAACAAGGATTCAAAGTTTTGGAGGTACTGGTTTTCTTGGCTGCCCTCTTTTCAACTTTGTTTACAGTTTTCTTGCCCATCATTTGGTCAGGCCTAGTGCACATAAGTCTGGGGAGAATCAATTGAACATGGCCTCCCTTTGTATTGCAAAGTTTCTTGTCCACCAGCTTTGAAAATATTTACTGATTTTAAAATATTCAATTTGTCCTTCCAAAGTTACCTAAGAGCTGTCAGCTTAGTGCAGACTCTAAATGGGAGTCAGATAGCATAACATGGCCTATTACAAATGGCCAAATGTTTTATCATGTTATCTTGCTCAGGCAAATGCTTCTGAATGTCGAAATGGGGCTGCTGTGAAGCAAAGACTTGGAGAGGCATTAGAGTCGCATTCCATTGAATGGTCTGTCCCTTTCTTGTCAACAGTAGTTCTTGAATTTCTGTAAAATTTTTACAACAAACTTCACCAAGTAAAAGTTTAAACTTATGTGCGTTAAAAATGAAATATCTCACTGTCTGAATATTTTCTTCTAGGTCACAGGAAAATCATATGTTGTCTCAAGGCAGGCATCTCATGAAGCTCTCCACAGTCCTTCCTAATGGTGAAATGATAAAAGAATATGATAATGAGGTGATTGAAGCAATACATTTATCAGATGAGGATGATTCTCATGGAGGCATTGGAACATCTGAAAAGTCTGTCTTGAAGGATAATGTGGTTTCTTTTGGTTGTGATCAATTTAAACCCTTGATTCTTTTTGAGGATGTTGATATTACCTTTCCTGAAGATCGTGGTTTTATTGCTGCAATGCAACAAATTTCTGAAAAAGCAAAGGGGCCTGTTATACTGACCAGCAATAGTAAGAGGGATTAGTGGTTAAAGGTTCTCTTGTTGATTGATGTATTTTCTAGGTTTGGTCTTACATGTTTCTACTCATTTTCAATTTGACAATTTCCAGGTGAAAATCCTGTTCTTCCTGACAGTTTGGACAGGATAGAGGTGTGTTTTACCAGGCCATCAGAAAAACAGCTTCTTCAGCATGTCTACATGGTATGCCCTTCTGGTCTGTCTTTTTCACAATGGAAAATTTGCATCTATTTGATCAATTCTTTGGTTGTAGATTTGTTCTGCAGAGAAGGCCAACATTCAACCTCATCTGGCAAAGAAATTAATTGAATGTTGTCAGAGGGATATCCGGAAAACTATAGTCCATCTTCAATTCTGGTGCCAGGGTAAACAACTTATAAAAGGTTAGTCTGGCAATAGTTCCATAGGCAAGTTAGTGTATGCTTCTTATTGTTTCTGGCAGTGTTAGTCTTTTTTATTGCTTAGATATGTGAACCTCATGCATAGCATAAGGTTGAAATAACAAGCTGGACCCCAAATTTTCTACTATATGTAGCAGAGACTTGCAGTAATGAAAATTCAGTCGAGCAGCTCTGGTCAATTTACTTGAGAATTTTAACATGTTACCAATGACCAGAATTCATTTTTCTTAGTCAGCTTATTATGCATGTCTACTTAGTACTTTTGTGGATTATGTAGGAGTGTCTTGGTTTTGAGAGATTAAAGTGTAATGCAATTTTGGTCTAATAGTGTGGATGTTTTGGATGTGGAGACTGGAGAAATTATGCCTACTCCATTGTGTTATCTTGCATTTGGTGGGTGTGCTTCTTTATTAATAAAAAAAGGGGGAAACAATAAAGAAACCAGGCATAATTGATGTATTTCTGTACATGTAAATCAATATTCCAATTTTAGAAAATTTTCATTTACGAATATGCCAATAAGTTCTTGTTTTCCATGACAATGTCCTGGGTTACTGCTTAATTGCTGAAAGCCTTGTAGAACCAATTAATTGTTGTATTGTAAGATACCTGCTTACCAAGTTAGAATCAAAGTAACCAATAAACATATGATTGCATGCACAAAAAAGGTTTTTCAACTCATCTTTCACTTTTTGACTGCCCAGGTGGGGAACAGAGACTGTCTAGTCCAACTGTATTTGATCCAGAAGCTGGGCACTGGTTATTACCAAAATTGATGCCTTGGCATTTTCCTTCCCTTTTGTCTGAGCTAGTAGAGAAGGAGACATCAAAGTCATTATCACTGATGGAAGAAAAATCTCCATTCACAGAGGGCAATGAAGAAGAGATACAAAATAATTTGGAGATGCATATTGATGAAAAAGACATTATAGAGGCCAAGAAGGAAGCAATGCTAAGTAGGAATGGCTCTCAGTGTGATTGGAATGACTTTGCTACTCTTTTTGATGCAGAATGTGATCTCATCAGTTCCGTCCCAGTTTCTTTAATGGGGCAAAAAAGTAGGAGAAAGCTTGCTGTAACATCTTCCGATTCAGAAGATGAGTCTTTTAGTGACAGAATTCATGTGACTTCAGCCAAAGATACTGAGAATGGATCATTGCTTGAATTGGAGGGAGGGTTCCCATCTCATTCTCCAAGCATGCAAAACAGCCTAAGCCTTTCTGCTGATGCTTGTTCTGAAGTTAAGAAACAGGAGGAAAATCATTATTATCAAGGCTCAGAAATGGCAGTTGATTCAGATGTTAAAGAAACAAGCATACTAGCTGATGTATCATGTGTACCAGAATCATCGTACATTCCTGAGACTGAAGTTAATGGGGGAACAGAGGGATTATTTGGTAGGTTCTCCAGCAGAAATATGGTAGATATTGCTGAAGAAGCTACAGTGAGCAATGTCTTAAAACAAGACTCATCACCAGTTGAAGCTGACAATCTTGATAGGCCTACGCCTGAATTGCCAAGAGATTTTAATGCTTGGACCAGTGCTTGTACTGTAATTGCAGTACCATCACATGAAGAGATAGAAGATTCTCAAAATCATCACAATGAAGCCACGACAAGAGAGTATTGTGTAATGGATGAGGGTAGCTGTATAGATTTGAACAAAAAATTAGAAACACTCAAGAAACCTCGCTCCTATCTAGAGATGAATTTAGTTCAAGAATCATGGAGAAAACTTTGCAATTGTCGTACAGACCTCAGACATGCTGTTGCCTCTGAGCACAGAGACACTTCTACAGTTGTAGAGCTTGCTTATGGTTTGAGCAATTTAATTTCAGAGGCTGAGCTGCTAATCACCAAGTGCCAAACACTAGTAAGTAGTAATCTTGAAAGTTTTTGCTCATGGCTCCTGGATGTGCGGTGCATAATGAGATGTGTTTGCAGGATTCACTGGAATTGTCAGTGGCCCATTCCAAGGATTCCAATGCATTCAGCTTGTGTGATGATCACTTGGAGATGGCATCAATGATTGGATGGCATGGTTTTTGGTGCTATGCCCAAGGTATAGCTGCTGTCGGTATGGAAAAGGGTTATGATGGCAGGGTGGATTTAGCCTGGGAGATGCTATGTACTGCTAGCATGATGGAAGCTGGTTGCTTATTTGGGCGGGAGATGAGTAATAATATGAGCTCACATGCCAGGCTGGGTACAGTGATGAGCCTGCCAAAGAGTGAACTATTGCTGACAAGGTATAAACATCATTCATTTTTATCTATTCATGTTTTCATAGCTCGTTTGAATACTGGCTTCAACGGTTTGATGTGCATAGTTTCTGGATAAAAGTGTGGAGATGGACTGCCTTACATATGGCCATGAATGTGAAAATTTGCCCTTTTTCATGTTTGGAAAATCCACAATGAAATTTTCATTGTTTATACTTCATTGTTTACTTTTGTTTTAAAAGTTTGTAAGCTAATGACATATTGGTAAATATAATCTTGGGTATGCTGTATGTATCGGTGCTTGCCTTACGTGTTGCTTTTGGTTCACCCCCTGGTCCACTAAAGGCTCATTGGACCATCGATATATGGGGCGACTCTCTGCTTCCTCTGAAAGTCTTTAGTATCTGGGGACTAATCCTCGGTTCCTTGGAGAGGCTCCCTTGAGACTATTGCTAAGTTCCTTCATACACGCAAGCGTTTCCTTGTAGATGCTGAATATACCTTTCACGGTTTGCTTTTACCAATTGGCAAATCCACTTTCTCCAGTGACTGAATTATAATTGTTCAGATCTACCATGTGGCATTAATTTTAATTTATTTAAATTTCTGGAGTTTTTGATGACTTCATTTATTTTTTTCTTTGGTTATTATGCATGCAGTGGAATGAAACCCAATCTTTGCAATATACTTAAATCCATTGTGCCTTCTCGATCATGCTTGGCAGCAAAAGGTCATGCTTCCCATGAATATCTTTCTTCATTGGCTCAAATTGCAAGATCAGGAGTTTCTCGTTTGTCAGAAAGCACGGGAAATGCAAGAAGAGGGAGGTGTGTATTTTGATGCTAAATATTGCATCCTTAAGTGCAGTAATCTCTGTCACAGATAATTTAGTTGTATTCCTCTTACACAGGGGACGAGCTGCTCGAAATTATTTGAGTACTGGTTCGCTGATGTTGTCTCCTGAAGAAATTAGCCTACTGCAGAAGTCTAACATCTATGGGAAGTTTTCATCTCGATCAACGACAACACTAGCAGATGACAGATAGTATCACGCGGGCTTCGATCATTAATTAACTTTAACAAAAGCACACATCTAACTCCTTCATTGACTTCATTGTAGTGTCATAGAGGAATGGAGGCTGTCATTCAAGGAAGTTTCCTATGGTGCTACTTGTTGAAAAGAGGTACCTCTGATTTGGCTGGTGCACTAGTTTGTGTCCGCCTACAGCGTAGCACCCTAACATTATTGTACCGAGAATGCTTCAATCGGAGAGAAAAACAACCATTGTAGGTGTTCGACCCAGGTGGCTTGCTTGCTTGATGTGCCTCCGCTTCACTAACTGTAGACCTGACTGCGATTCTTTGTTGATAATGTTGTTCAAAATAAGAGGCGTATGGTTCAAAATTGTTCTCTTTTCCAGTCTCCTGCAAATTTATCCTCGCCTTGTTTACGAGGAGACTAAGATGCATATAAACGAACTTCATGATTATGTAATCATAAATAATCGATAAATGTGTAATGTCGAGCAACATAATTGTAGTCAACGTAAGGTTACTTTCCAGGTGTTCATGTAGGACATGTAGCACCCTGTAAGACATCGAGTAAATGAATTGCATTGATTTAAGAAATGATTCAAGTCTTTATTGCGTATTCAATTGCATTGCTTTAACAAATTGGTTATGACTTTATTACTGGCACGCAGCACCTCATAAGACATCAAGGAAATGAATTGCATCGGTTTAACAAATAGATTAAAACTCTAGTGTGCATTGAATTGCACTGGTTTAACAAATGGTTTAAAACTTTTAGTGCGCCCGCGCGGGCGTGCATCGTGGTCCAAATATTATTCTATTCCACCATTCACGTGAGGCGGGGGAAGATGTCGCTGAATGCTAATTCGTCTGTATTATCAAATATTTTCCCCGTCAAATCCATCTTTTCGAGTGGGCACCATAGGCTACACGGGACAGGCAAAATTCAAATGTGGTTCTCACTTCTCGGTTTGGCCGTTTTGCTGGTGTTTTTCGTGGGTTGCACAAATTCCCGTGAACTATTGATGGCGCTCTTTAAAAAGCTGCAGGTCACCTGGCAGTGTCATGTAGTCTCTCTTATGATGACTTTGGATTTGTGCGAATTCACTATGCTGGGAAATAGTGAAAATCAGAATCATCATCACAGGCAATAAAATAATCTGTTATCCTTTTTTTACGTAGGTTATAACACTTATAAACCTTAAGTCAATAAAAAAAAAAGAAAAATTTTAAAAATTAAATTGTCAAGTAAATTATTATCTTAAATATAAATAAAATAATGTATATTGATATATAAATATGGAACTTTCGTCAATGAAATCTTAGCCTTAATTTAAATTTGAATAATTTTGCAAACTTAATGTAGTATAACAATCTTCTTCTATCTAATTGTTTTTGTTTGTGAATTATGAGTACAAAAGGAGGAGGAGGAAGAAAAGAAAACAGTGTAGAAGGAGAAGGAACAGAAATTAGAGTAAAATAATGGGGTTAGGAGGTTTGGGGCCACAGTGGCAATTCCAAGGGGGAGAGAGAGAGAGAGAGAGAGAGAGGAGAGAGTTGGGTTTTTATGGGTTGGGGGGGGGGGCTGGGAAGGAATCAAAGAGTTCAGCGGGAGCAATTATTTACATGTACAACTTCTGACACCTGACACGTTAATCAGAGAATCTCAATTCACAAGGGGTCATGAATTCCTGACATTTCCCCCTTAATTTTGCTTGCAGGTGCTGATCCAATTTTATATTCGTTATAATATAATTTTCGTGTTTTGTTTTTGTAATAAATTTGTATAAAAAAAATATTCGTGCAATTATGGGCTGGCTTTTTGGTCAGGATTCAGGACTGATTCTTCTGACCACTGACTTGTGAATGAGGAGAAGCAAAGAAAACAGGCAATTATTGCCACCGGTGGTGCGGTTTGATCGCCGGTTCATTTGCCCTCTCAATTCGTCCAGCTATCCCAGCCGATCGATGCGACTTTGTCCAGAGGGAGAGGACATGTACGTATCTGTCTAAATAAAAAAACTGAATGGAATCTTAATTTAGTGGGGCCTAAGGATTTCTATTAAATAAAATATTTTTAAAAAAACACACACAATATATAATATAAAAAAAATTGAAACAATAATTCTTTATATTATTTATTGTAATACATGACAATTTTTTTTCAAAAAAATTATTCAACATGTACTTTGAAACTATCAAATCACGAGTCTATCTAATTCTAAGATGTAAGAGAATGAACTTGGCAGTATTAGTGATGTGTTTTTATTTTTTGTTTAAAAAAAATTTACAAAGAAAAACGAGTTTCTTTTAAAATCAACAAGATAAATAGATAAATAATACAAAATATCAAAAAAATTAATTTATTATAAACATATTATTTTTATTAATAAATGAGGAGGCGGACGTTGTGGGCAGAAGAGATCTGCAGCTTCGTCACCCGTAAGACGTGCGAAATCGACTCATTTCCCTCATCTCTGTAACGATGGAAAGAAATTGGGCCCATCTGACTTCATCAACTGGCTTAACGCAACGCGTAGAGCAATTTCGTTGGCAATTGATCCTATTGGTGAGGGTGAAATGTGCAGTCTCCAATTGGGTGGCAAAGGAACAGCGAAGTTATTTATATGTACGCACAAAACAGAATATAAAGGAAAAGGAAAAGGAAACGGAAAAGGAAGGTTACTTTTTCTGCCCCGTCAAATCTTTTGTAATCATCCCCCTGCATGACACAAGGCTCTATTGGATTTCCTAACCTAATGTTAAATAAAATATTCTGAAATTACCATTGTGATTCTTTTTTTTTATATACTTGAGGCAATAATTCTTTTTTATCTCACAATAATATCTTATGGGATCACATTAAGCTTCTCATATCACAACAATTCTCTTCATTATTATATAATTATGTAATTATTGCATATTATTCCCTTACTTAAAGCTTATAAAACCCAATAAATAGAGTTTTTTTTTTTGTTGTAAATATTAATGTACAGTTGAATAGCATAGTTTCATTTTTCTTTTATAATTTTTGTTTCCTGCATTCTTCTTCCGTCACCTGGATTGAAAAGATAAGAAAAGGAAAAGGAGCATACCTCATGTACCATGTGCCCCTTTTGGCATGAAATATACAAAAGATATGACAAGGGTCTTCTTTTGTCTTTCTATTTATGTCATTATCAAAGAGATTTTTTTTTTAAAAATCAATTCTGACCCTCAATTATTGAGTTCAAAAACTTAATAATTCTATTGCTAAATTAAGTATTAGAAATTATATATATATATAACTTTTGGTGTCTTTAGATGGATCTACCTTATTTATTTTTATTGAGGTATAGATTTTTCAAGATAATAAGAGAGATTAGACAACATTATATAGTATTTTTTACATTGTGTAGCTTTCAATATCGATGAAATAATTTTAACTCAAAAAAATTGACTATACAAATATATAATTTCATGAATTTACTAAATATAATAAAATTTTATATTACATACCAAAAATTTTATATAACATAAAAGATTTCACATTAACGTTTATTACATTATTATAAAAACTCTTATATAAAATGTTTTTTTTGTATAATATAACAAATTGTAACATATTATATAAAATAATATTATATTTAAATAAGTTTATTAAATTTTTGTGTACAAAAAGAATTTAAAAAAAAAAAAAGTTCAGCTTTTAACCAACTGCACAGATGGATGGTACAGAGGATCCTCACTTTCATCATCAAGAAACTGACCAGCGCGATTGTTTGTGTAATGTAAAGCCACGTCCGGCCCAGTGATCCCCGTGACTCTAACCTGACCTGCACAAAAGACGCAAAAAGAAAGAAACTTCATGGATTTTTGCATCATGATCAACCCCCCACCCCCCCCCCCTCCCCTCTCCAGTCCCACCCGAATTTTACTTTCTTCCTTTTCTTCTCCCTCTTTTCTCTGCCTCCCTTTCCCATCTACCTATCGATGACAATATTATATAAGTCTTCGCTTCTATGACTCCTTTCCCATTTATTTTTTTCTTTTTTACTTCATTTATGGTGCATCTAGGCGCCCCCCCAAAAAAACAAAAAAAGGACGTAACACGTTATGAATATATTTTTTTTAAAAAATATATATTAAATGCAAATATAATTATATAATAATATTATTATTACTTTTTATTTATAATAATTATTATGTTATTTTACGTCATTAGTCATTTCTTAATTATTTTATCATCATATTATTCATATAACTTATTAATATTTGATACATATATTAAAAATAATTAATTTATATATTAAAATTATTTGATACAAATTAAAAGTATTTAATGAATACATTTAATTTTTTTATATATTCTTTATTAAATATATTATAGAATATTTAACAAATATTAAAGAAAGCGTCAGATAAATGTTGTGTTGATACGAATACACATCATTTTAAAAATATGTGCTCATGTAGGGCAGCATCTGCTTTTCAAGCGATATAAAACAAATCCCACAGTTACCCTTATCGATGTTCCTTTATGTCCGTCCCGTGTAGACATCATAGGCTGCCACCAGTACTGTTCATTATTTCTAACCATTTCATAGTTGGAACGCATGTCCTTATCTATAAAGGAGGCCGAAAGAAAATGTCAAGTTCAGGTGCATTCTTGAGACAGCTGAGCGGTAAGGAGGCTTGGAGATCAACATCCATGAGGTGGGGGAAGTACAGCACTGTTGAAGGTGGTGAGAAAAACAGTGGGTGCGTTGGGGGCTTGAACCAAATGGAAGGGCTTAACATGTGTGGATACGGTAACGATGAAAATGTTAATGGTGGTTTGGTTATGAGGAAAAGAGTGATGGTTGTGGTGGATCAAACCTCACTCCAAGCATGCAATGATGTGGGCTCTCACACATGTGGCTAACAGGGGTGACTTGCTTACTTTGCTTCATATTATACCTCCTGGTTCCAATGGCAGTGAAAGTGCTTCATATTATTCTCCTTATCTTGCTAGCAGTCTGGGGTCACTCTGCAAGGCTTCAAAACCTGAGGTCTGTCATGTTTAATTTAATTAAGTGAAGTTTGGCCACATGCTCGTTAGATTTTTAAGTTTTTGGTTCCCTTCATTGTCATGTTCTGAGATTCATAGGTAAAGCTCGAAGAAAACACAACCCCAGACGTGCTAATTTGAGTTCCATTCTTGCTCTTTTCCCTGCAAACACGTTGAAATTTTGTTAGTAAGCCTGTGATTTGAGTAATGTTCAGGTAGAAGTGGAAGCACTAGTGATCCAAGGACCCAAATTGGGCACTGTCATGAGCCAAGTGAAGAAGCTAGAGGTGTCGGTGCTAGTACTGGGTCAGAAAAGGCCTTCTACGCTTGTCAACTGGTGGGTCCGTTAATTCTAAATTTCTCACAATTTTCTTTGCTTTGCATAACCCTTCGGTCTCACTTTACTCCACTTGATCTGAATCTCACCATTTAATTGTTTGCTTGTTGAACATATGTTGCAGCTTTTGTGGGACCAGCATCCACGAAGAATTCGTGGAGCAGTGCATTAGCAATGTAGAGTGCTTGACCATCGGAGTGAGGAAGCAGAGCAAAGGCGTTGGTGGGTACCTCATCAACACTAGATGGCAAAAGAACTTCTGGCTATTGGCCTAACTCGGTTTCAGTTTAGCTCAAAATTGGCGTTCTAATTAGCGTTCATGTCACCTTTTGTAACTACCAAGTTCTAACCAGACCCTTCCTAGTCCCTCGCAGGTAAAGATAACATTATTCCTCCTCCCTTGTCTCTCATCAACTAGATAAACCAGTGTTGTAATATATAAGGTCTAAAGTTATCATTGATGTAGTCTTAAATCTTCCAATATTTTACCGTGGCCCATAATCAAACTTACCAAAGGTGGACAAGGAAAAATGACCGAAGCCAACCACTTTGAGTGCATCTTTTGTAATCAAGAACACGATTACTCTACTGGGTTGGAGGTTTCAATAATGCGAAACCGTTTAATGGTTGCAGCCATATTAATTTGATCACTGAATCATGACACGTCCTTACTGGCTTTCAGTTGCAGGAGAGCACTCGTAATCAATATACGCTTGTGTCACCACCCAGTGGCACCCACCAACTCGATATCGGGTTGGTCGCTGAACGTATCCGAAAAACTTTCAGTTTTGGGCCAAATGCGATAAAGCTGTAAAGATGATGAAGGGATACCGAGTTTAGGCTGTCTCTCGAGGTGTGCAAAACACAAATTCTAGCAGTAGCTATCTCAAAGACATATGAGCAATCAAGGGCTTTCACACAACCATGTGAATGAATTACCCTTTTCCAATACCCTTTTTTTGTATTCACAACTCTATGCCAAATGCGAAGAAACATTCTACCTAATCTCTTAATTAAACCTTATCTAGTTTATCGTTTACAAGGGGAAGCAATTCCATACGATTTTTCGGAGTCCGGGGTGTCCTAGGAGTTCCAGGTAGTTGTTGCTGCTTGGAGAGCATGTGCCTCACATACCCATAGAATGTACATCCTCCAAGAGTAATGGCACATCCAACAGCATTCAAAGCTGAAATGGGGTTCCGGAATATCAACCATGAAACCAAGACAGCAACAGCAACCTACAAGAAGTAAACATGGGCACTCATTATTAAGAACAATGACAGTAAGGCAATTGGCACGTAGCTATACCAGAATAAACATTTTGAAGTATCCACTCGATGAAATTGACATCTAGAATGTATCAGGTGCGATTGGTCAAAAGTTCCAATCAAGAAAAAGAGATGCAGGGTCAAAGTAAAAGAATTAAAAGGCTACATGCAAGGGCAAAATTTGTCATCAATCATAAATGCAATATCTAGGACTCTGTCATCAAAAACAAATAAGCAAAAAGAATTTCTATGTAGAGATATGCGACCAGTGTTGGTGTGGCTGAACAAAGCAAGTATTGTGAATGATGGAGGATGGCAGAGACGTTAGGGATGACATAAGTGACCAGAGTTTTCTAGATGATCTCACCTTCAGGTTTCCAGCAACATTGAATGTGACTGCTGTTGTGGAATGAATCACATAAAAGATTGAGAAGTTGAGACAGAATGCCAGCACTCCAGAGCATAAAATGATTACGACGGAAAACACTACAGACTGGTTGGTGTAAAACCATTCTACGATTCCACTTCCTTCAAGCAGGATTGCTGGTACTCCCAGGATCATGGTCGCAAAAGGTGCCATGTAGTAAACTGTGTTTATGCTAAACAACGTACAGCAATATACAACAGAAAGAAAAGAAAAAAAAATCGGATTTGAGAGTTAAAAACAACAGCATTCCTACGTTAAAAGCAAAATTAAGAAAGCCTCAACAGACCAGATGCATAAATTTTTAGTTTCTTGACAAGATAATACATAAAGAAATGAATATGGGTGGAGAACAA
Organism: Ceriops zippeliana; assembly: GCA_037897445.1. Taxonomy (NCBI): domain Eukaryota; kingdom Viridiplantae; phylum Streptophyta; class Magnoliopsida; order Malpighiales; family Rhizophoraceae; genus Ceriops; species Ceriops zippeliana. The sequence continues at coordinate 1,460,838 of JBAPLH010000217.1, forward strand.
GAGTTGCCAGCAAGAACATTCACACTACCTGTCAAATTTGTATCCGTGAAGGAGAGATTCAGCAAGGATAGTCTTTGTAGAAGTAGCCAAACATCCAAACAATGCAGCACAGAATCCAAGCATATTAAAACTAAGCTCAGTAACAGATGTTAGGAGTATTCCTCCAACAATAGGTACCAACGATGCCCAAATTTGCCAGTCAAAGTATTTCCTCCAAACCAACCACTGCAAAACAACTGTTCCAATCCCTCGAGATAAGATGCCAGTGAGATACATCCAGACAAGAATATCAAAATGCAGCAGAAACATAAAAGCTCATATCAGCTACATTTCAGCCTCACCTGTGGTTGCAGGAGTGAATGACTTAATTGTTTGCATAAAAGAAACTGGAATGTAACGCAAGCTCACATTCCCCAACACTATGTTGATACAGAAGACAAATGACATTGGAAATATTCTTCGCCAGCGATCTTCAGGGTCAACCGCTATCAAGGGTTTGAGCTTCAACACCTTGATTACAAGATAAGCTCCAATGGATGAGCATATGAAGTGAATGCACGATACTGATAGTGGGAATTTGAAATCACATTTCTGGAAAGTGAAACCATATCAAATTAACAAAGCCAGGACAATGGGCATGAACATCAAGCATACTCCTTTGTGGGTTATAAAAGTTTCATAAAGAACATTTGAAGGCAAATGTCAGTTGCTAAAGAATTCTGCAGCCAAGGGAAGGAGAAGCATATAGGTGAACTTAAATTTGGTTGACTCCATAATTGGGCAAAAAGGGAGAAAGAAAAATTGACCCCAACTTTGTACATATAGCTAAGGACGAAAATTATGTCAAACACGACACAGGGAAGTCCATATCCAATTTAAACATCTCACTTCCAGAGGTAAATGAATTAAACACTGAAAACCAATTAACCAAATGACAGGCCAGCGCCAATGCTCTCTGTATAGAAGTAGAATACATTTTGGAGTGAGGAAAACAAAGGAAAATCAAACAACCAGGCAAGCCAAGGCATCACTAAACGCACCATAATATCCAATAATTTGCCTTCGATTATAATATTCCAACATATCAACATTTTTTTTCTTTTCTTTTTTGTGGTTACCGATTTGAAAAAGCTATCCGACAAATTATTAGGCTTAGTTCTAAGGAAAGACATGGTAGCAAATTTTTGGCACAAAAGCTGGAAACTAGCAGAATCGCATACATGGCTAACATCCGAATTTTTCACAGTAGTATAGTTTAAACCTAAAAATTTTGAACCCCGATCCCAAAACCCATAAACAGAAGAGAAAAGTGAACTTTAAAGCTAATCTTATTCGTTAAAAAGAAGAGAAAAAAAGAAAGAAAGGCCAAAAAAAAAAACAGCACATAAGCATACCCATCAAGCAAATTCTACAAAACATCAACCACTGAAGCAAAATTCAGCTCAACCATTGAACAAACTTGGTGAAAATGAGAAAATAAAGCAAAATTAAGCTAACCCATTACATGGACTCCACAGCCGAATAAAAGTGTAAAAAAAACACAGCTGATAAACAATTAGAGAAGGAGAAAACACGCCTGAAAGATCCACTTGTTCATGACAATCACGGTAACATTGAAAGCCCACCACTGAACAATAGCGAGCAGAGATCTGACAACACTCCACTGACACAACACACTCTCCTCCATCTCTCTAGCTCTGCATTTCTCTCTCACGCCCGCGAACACGCAAACCAAGAAAAAAAAAAAAAACAAGACCCAGATCACAGAACCATCTAACTCATCTCAATTTCACTTCTCTAACATTTTTTAACGCCAGAATTAACGAAAATAAGTAAGAAACACAAAACCAAGGGGGGCCTTGGACTCTAATTTAGAGATCGGAGGATTTAATGTGATGATTTGAAATTAGTAGAGAACAGGGGAGAAAAAGGAAAAAAAAGAAAAACAATCAATTAGCAGGAATAAAATTGTGAGGGAGAGCGCAACAGAGCCAGGCAGCTCCTCTCCCATGCGATCTGTTTTTGAGTTATTTGCTTTAATATTAAACTTCTCTCTCTTTCGGAAACTAATTCCAATGAAAATTATGCGTTACTTAATATAAATTGTCATCATTATTACTATTAAGTCTATTATTTTACATCACCGAAAAATAGTAATTATTTTATATGCCTTTTTTCTTAAACACCTGTTTGAGTTCTTATGCGATGCTCTCAATAAAAAAATAAATAAATCAAAGTATATATGATAATAAAGTTTTAGATTTATTAATTTAAAATTAAATAGTTTATGCAAAAAAAATAATTAAATGAAAACAATAATATAATATATATAATATAAATCTTAACTTATAATTATGTTGGTTGAGTATCCTTTTATATTCTACAAATGAATTTGTCACCACCAAATTTTAAGGTAACACCATCCTCATCTTCTGCGAGTCTGCGTCTTGTCACGGAGTTCGGATTTGACGGGCCGTGACAGTCTGCTCCCCAAGCAACATCTGTGGATCCCCTCCCGCGTGGGCGAGCCCACGCTCACTCGTTTTTAAGGTACTTCCGGCGCAGCAATCAATTCCCGGGCAACGGATTCCCATTCATGGCGGGATTTCTCCCTTTGGGTGGGTTCCACATTGATTGTGGTTTAATTTTACACAACGCTTGCGCCTAGGTATGCGTGTACGTTATGCAAATGAGGTTGTTGGGCGCATTGGCCCACCGTCAATCGTTCTTTCTTTTTGGGGTGGGAATTAAGCAAACGGAATATTGGAATATTCCAACACCAACGGACAAAGCCAGGATTACCGCAAAAAAGTGTTTTGTGTCACACCGCACGGTAGGGGTTAAAAAAAAAAAGAGCATGATTAGGCACTCGATGATATTACATAATACTTTTTTTATTTTTAATTTTATTTATTTGGGTTAATAAAAAAATAAAATTCATCAACATTTTTTTATATTTTCTTTTTTTTTTCTTGAATATGCCCTGGGAGGGCAAAAGGGTAAAATAACAATCCACAGCGCTTGGGCTTGGCTTTGCAAAGCGAAGAAGCCCTTGAGAGAGCACACGCGCGTATGACGTTTCAAAGCAACGGACACTAGCAAAAATCAAAATCAAAAACAAATCGAACAGAAAAAGAAACCGCCCTCCTCACTTCCCTTTCCACACTCCCTTGCAAAACCAGGCCTAGGGTTTGTAGGCTTTTTCTCGCCTCCGCCCGCCGAGTCTGCAGATGGACGAGTCGCCGCTGCAACTTGTTTCCGAAATCGGCCTTCATCTTGGCCGCCTCAATCGCCGCAACAAGGACAGTCTCGTCAAATCCCTCCGAGTACGCTCATCGTCGTCCTTCCCGTCGCATTGCATGAACCGACTTTTTCTTTCTTTTTATCTGTTCTGTTGAATGCCATTCTTGTTCGTGCTTGGTTTCTTGTTGCTTTATTTGGTCACTATTGATTTCATTTTAGTCACTACTGTTCTTGAATGCCGCACGAAATTATTTTAAAGTTTCTCGCATTCTTTTTCCTTTAAACCTGTTTGTGAATGGATGCATTTTTCAAATTTTATTCGTATAACTTATTGTGAATGGATGCAGAGGGCTCACCCTAAATAACCATAATTGCTGGTGCCTTCAAATCTCTTTTGACCCTAAGGAGTCTGTTATCTAGAAGTATCAAGTCCTTTTTTTAAAAGCATTTTGTATGGATGCATGTGTTCCACTTACACTGGAAGCTCTGTTAGAAAAGCCTTCACTATAATTTGTTCCTTTGTTTTTGCAGCAAGCCACAACTGCTTTATCACAAATTGAACAGCCTTTGCTACCGGTTGCTTCACAAAAACTAGAAGCCACAAAGAAGCTAGAAGTTGGCCTGACGCCCTTGAGGATATCTATTCGTAACCGTGTACTTCTTCAGCACACTGACAAAGATGTCAAACTTTTGGTTGCCATCTGCATCAGTGAATTATTCCGGATATTGGCACCTGAGCCACCCTTTGAGGACAGATATCTGAGGGTAATGGTATTTTGTGCTTGATGTTATGTTATGCTTTGCATGTGGTTTGATGAGTATCCATTTCTTCTGCTTTCCTGTTATCATACATTAATAATCCAACTGACATAAGTCCTCTTAAAATGGAAGGACATATTTAAACTTCTCCTTGGTGTGTTCTCGGACCTTGCTGATACCACAAGCCCATACTTCTCAAAAAGGGTTAAAATATTGGAGACTGTTGCTCGATGTAAATGTTGCGTGATAATGCTGGACATTGAGTGCAGTGATCTGGTTCTTGAAATGTTCAATGTTTTTTTCTCTGTTGTGAGGTCAGAAATTCTTTCTCCCCCTCTTTAGAAGTTTTCTGGTGCTTTTGGTGATTGTTATCTGAAATGAGACAAGCAAAACTAGTTTGCTTCTTGTTAGGTTGTTCTATGGCTTGGTATTCCTCTTTTTCCTTTTTCTTCCTTTTTCATATTGGATCCTGTATTATTCCTCAAGCAAGGTTGGTTTTATCAACTTCAAAATATTGCTATTTGCAACTGAGATTGTAAGGTACTAGAGATCCTCCTTGACATTAAGATATCTTTATCCAACAAAGTGGACACTTGGATCCTGCAAGTGTTATGTCTATGTGTTGAACTGGGTGAATTTCATGACAACCTGTGGCATGTTGTTACATATGGCACTATTCAGTATGCTTGTCATTAGTTAGCTAATGTCCTTAAATCTTTGAGGTCTTCATTTGCTATGGATCTTTGCCCTTATGTTGATTGTGATTGTACTTGGTTTGGTTTGCATTAGTTAATCTGAGCAAACTGATAATTTGAGTTTTACATTATAACTTTTTTAGTGTTTTGCGGACTGCTTCCGTTTTAACACTCTTTTTTTTTTTCAAAAAAAAGGATAGGGATGGTAAAATTGTTTTATTCCTTTCTTGACAGGGAACATCACCAACGGAGTTTGATTAATGATATATTATCTATCATGACACATCTCCTAAATGAAGAGGCTTCTCAGCCACTTGTAGACATGATTTTACGAAATCTTGCAAAGGAAGGGGAGGTAAATATTTGAAGAAGTCTCGTGTCTATATCTTTATGACTCTTGTTGCAATTGTCTATTTTACAAATTGCTCATACCATTTCATTTCATTATTGAAGATGGCAACTACAATGAAATTCTTTGGTAAGTTTTTGTGAGGTCAAATTCCTGGTAATCTGGCCTGAAATTGGCAGAGATTCATGATGGAGGAAATCACTTAGGGAAATAAATTATAGGTATATAGGATCTGTCTCTGTGGCAAGAGTTCTATGAACATCTTTTTCACCTACATTAGAGAATGAATATGAAATTGTGTGGATGAATGTAATTTTTGGCTTCTAGATTTACTAGTTTGAGCTTTTGGAATTGATGCTTCAGTCTGCCCTTGCGTTGCTTCTCCTCTTTGGTGAGGTCGGACAAATGTCAATCTCTGGTTGATTTGGAAGTATATAAGTATTTCATTCACTTATCATTGATTTAACATTTATGTTTCGTGGTATGGAACTCCATCTGGTTTGATGTTCCAAATATTTTATTTTCTCCTCATGCATAGCTACAGTACATCCTTCAGAGAATTCCAGCTCACCTCATTTTCTTGCTTTTCTGGACAGGCTGCAACTTCTGCTGCTCCTCAGCTTGCTGTTTCTGTCATTCAGAATTGTGCAGAAATCCTTGAGCCCTTTGTCTGTGGTTTTTTAACATCTTGTTCTCTAAACAGAGATTCTATTGAGAGTGAGCTCAAAGAATTCTACCATGATATCCTGTTTAAAATTTTCCAGTGTGCTCCTCAGATGCTTCTGGCTGTCATCCCTAACTTGACTCAAGAATTACTGGTATGGCAGCTCTCTTAACTTTTTATGGTCAATACTATCACAATGACCATTTGAACAGTATGCAATTCTTGGCTATCCTCCTCCAACATTTTAGTATTTTTTCCTTTTTTATTCAGTTTCTCAAGTGTAGTTTCAAGCATTCCTTTGCACTTGGAGTAAGTTATCCTTACAGAAATTTCACTGTATCTCAATTTGTAGACTGATCAGGTTGATGTTCGAATAAAAGCTGTTGAGTTAATTGGAAAGCTCCTTGCACTGCCTGAATCCCACATTGCACAAAATTATCAAAATCTTTTTATAGAGTTCAAGAATAGATTCTCTGACAAATCTGTGGAGGTTAGAGTTAGTGTTATATGCTGTGCCAAAGCTTGCTTCATCTCCAATCCCTGTGGGAAAGAATCTTTGGAACTTCTTGGTAAGTCATGTAGTGAACAAATCACTTATTTCATCTGGAGTGACGCTTAATTTTTCAAATTTTCAAAATATCTTCTCTTTTGTCAATTAGCAGCTGCCCTTGAAGGCCGATTGTTGGATTTTGATGACAAAGTGAGGATGCAGGCAGTAGATGTAGTTTGTGATCTTGCCAGGTCTAACCTGAAATTTTTTCCACTTGAACTGATATCAAAAACTACTGAAAGGCTTAGGGATAAGAAGGTATTCTTCAGAAATTTCTGCTCATTTATCTGAATTAACTTGTTATGCTCATCAATTTTTTTTTAATCCTGAGACTGTTTAACTTCTGAATATCTTACAGATATCTGTTAGAAAGAAGGCTTTGCCGAAGCTGATAGAGGTTTATCAAGAGTATTGTACAAGGTGTTGTGAAGGCCACATGAGTATAAGTGACCACCTTGAAGAGATTCCGTGTAAAGTATTGATGTTGTGTTGTGAGAAGGATTCTAAGGAGTTCAGGTCTGTTCTTCCCGTTTTTTGATGCATTCCTCTCCAATTCAGGATTTATGGCACCCAATGTTATTTTTGTAAATGTCCTTCAGGTCCCAAAACATGGAAGTTATGCTTGCAGAGGATTTGTTTCCAGCTAATCTCTCTATTGAGGAGAGGACAAGGCATTGGATCCATTTCTTTTCTCTATTCACTCCTCTGCACATGAAGGCATTGAACTCAATTTTGTCTCTAAAACAAAGGTATTCATGTTAGTTCTTACTGTAATAGAAATAGTGGTTTTTTTTTTTGACCAGGTCTGTGTGTTTCAGGTTGCAAATGGAAATGCAGGCTTATTTAGCCTTAAGGAAGAAACAAAAGGTAAAGCTCTAGGCCATTGTAAATGCTGATGTGTGATCTGTGAACAAAATATATGCATGCTTAATTTGCTGCTATGCTATTTATTATTTTTTTGACTAGCATTGACATCAGTCAAATCTAGTTTTATGGTCTGTAAAGCTCTTCTACATAGTTCTCTTGCATTAATTGTTCTTAGTTTTGTTGTGATGAAAATTGTTACAAAAAGAGTTGAACTTTTATAGGCTTGGCATCTTTGTGTGATTTCTCATTTCCAGTCTTTTAATTTCTGTTTGTGATGGATATTGAGGAATTGTCATTGTTAATTAAGTAGGGATAATCTATTGATCTAGGAGGGATAAATTCACATTAGCAGAATAGAATTTGCATATAGCTTAACTTGGCTCAAAAATCTAAATTGAGATTTAGTCTTTGATTTCAATAACTTTGGTTTTGTGGATGAGTATGACTGAAGATTTCCTTTTTCTTGTACAATCATGCACCAATATAAGTAGATAGTTGAAATTTTTCTAATTTTACTGAATCCTTTTTCCAGTTGTTACTTAATCATGTGATTAACACTTTACTTATTTTGGTGAATTTCTAGCTTGAGAAGTGTACAGAAATCTGAAATATTGGATAGAATAGAGTGTAAAGCAAATCAGAGCTTGAGAAAATTACAAAGAAAGGGTTAAAGTATTACAAGGTTGCTTAGACACATACCTTAGTCCTATAGTATAGACTATTGCATGATCTTATCATGCATGCTTTGAACAATGGTGCATTTTCAAGTGGCCATACCTGACATGTTTTTCTTAGAGAACTGTGTAATCCTGGTTTTCCTGCACTCTTTTGATGCTGCATTGTGAGATTAGGCTTATATAACTTCTGGTATTTGTTGATGTGATTGGTATTTTGTTTGCATGACACGTATTATTCTCCTTTATTGAATTTTTGGCTTGAAGCATTTGCTTCAATTTGTAGACCATGAGATTGTTGTAAAATATTGCTGAGGTTTGTTAGTGTCACATGCACAAAGGTAAGGTCCATCTGTGATATTGTTTGTTGGCTGCCCTTAGTGAATATATGCAAATATGTATCGTAGGAAACCAGTCCTGGAGAAGTGCAGGAGAGACTTAAAAAGCTATTTGTGAAAATGTCAGCATCCTTTCCAGATCCTTCAAAAGCAGAAGAGTCCTTTCATAAATTGAACCACATGAAAGACAATAGAATCTTTAATGAACTGGAGCTATTATTGAATCAACGGACGATTTTGAAGGCTCAGACAACTAGAGTGAGTTTTTATTTTTATTCTTTTCAAATTGGTTGGTTGAAATTGTAGCTCCTATTGTATTTATTGCTTGGAGATTATTGTTTCCAGCATGGAGTGAACCCTGTTATCATGTTATGTAAGAGGCCTTGCATTCATCATCTAGGAGAAGTCTTTAATTCTTGTGTTATCATTGAGAAATAAAATGGGAGAAGATGAAGACAGTTTGTCATGTAGGACAATGGTGATTGGGTTTCTTTAACCACTGCTGCAGCTGGGAGAATTTTTTTCTGAGTTTCATTGGCACATTGCTTGCTACCCTTTACTTTAGTTTACTTGGAGTTCAATCAATGCTTAGAAGTGCCAAAACTGAACCTGTAATAAGCATTTGGTGCTTGAAAAAAGGATAGACCAGATACAAATTAATTGAGCAGGCCTTCTTGTATGGTGAGGAAGTTATTCTAGCAGATAAGTAGCCCAAGCACACATAAATTATTGTTGTCAAGGTGGGTATCTGTGAACACAATTCCCTTCACAGCATTTTATATAATTTTTTTGTTGTGCTTAGATTGGAAACATGTTATGTGATGGATCAAAAATTTTGACATAAAAAAATAAGGTATTTGACAAGCCTAAAACTGAACTAAAGGAGCTTAGTTTAGGCATCATGTATTACCTATTGTTTTTTCACCACTCAGAGCTTTATTTCTGTGAATTCATGCCTTAGTAGTTCTGGTTAGGATAGATGCAGGTTTGAAATTTTTTTCATGTGGGTACTTACCTTACCATATTGCTCATAATTCTAATGAACTATATTCACTAACTTGTTTTGGTTTTTATACACTGCCTTCTACAATTTTAAGTCAAATCTTCTCTAATCTCTTTTTGTATATCAACTGTTTCTTTTTCAGGATAAGTTTCTTAAGATGATAGGAAATAGCCATCTACATTTTGAGTTTCTAAAATTACTCTCCTCAAAATGCTCATTTAATATATTTAGTTCGGATGTCCGCTGTATTCTAAAGAATCTTTCCAATAATGGACTGCCAAAAGAGCATTTGGAGGCTTCTTCTGCCAAATTGCTTATGGTAAGAACAACTGCTGTTAGGTGATTGATTGAATGTTTGTATTACTTTTGAAAATCTTGTTATCATCATTTTTCCTTGGGGGCTTGAGACCCAATGGCCAGAAAATGCAGGAAGTTTCTGCTATATCTGGGGTAATAAGGCAGTTAACTCATCTACAGCTGGTACATCAATCATAAGCCATCAAAAAAAAAATGAATTTTATGTAAGAATACGACTTAGATCAAGTTGGGTTGACTTCTGAGGGAATTATTGGAAGTTTCAAAGTAGTTTACAGATTTTTGTCTTTTCCCACATAAGATATCAAGTATTACAAATTGAAGGCTCCTGAACATTTGTGTGAGCAGTTGTTTTCTAAGGCAGTATGCTTTACTAAGTACTTGTTGATGGTATGCAGTCTATTATCTTCTCACTTATGAGATCCACACACTTGTTCCTTATCTTTTGTTTGCTCAAAGAAACTTGTGCTGTTGCCTGACTTGACTTATTGTAACCTTGTAGCATTGATTTAATAATGCATTATGTCTACTAGCATGTCTGATTGTGGGATATTTTAAGTAGTACATCTGATTGTAGTGTATCTATTTGTAGAATCCTTTATGGTTGTTGTCAATCATAGTCTATGCTAGTGTCTTTGATTGTGAAACCCTTTGAAGTTGTTTTAAATTTCTAGAAGAATGTTAGATTAGAAAGAGTGATAGAATTATGACTTGTATGTCTCCTCCTTGATGAAGAAATTAGGAAAAAAAGAAAAAAAAAAAGCCAAATTTGGGTAGGAGATAATGAGTTGTTTCCCTCTGAGCATTCTTTTCATTATAAGAACTTGATGGTGGTATCTCATTAAACTATAAGCAAGTTCTTTGTGGTGATAGTCTGATAAGTTTGCATTATTCTTCAAAATTCTGTTTGATCAAAGTAACTTCCATGTTTCCTTATTTAGGCTATAATCAATGTTTTTCCTGCACTTCTGGGAGGTTTAGAAGATCAGTTATGGGAGCTTATAGATAAGAAGGATTCAATTAATTATATACTTATTGAAGCCTTGGCTAAAGCGGGTCCTTATATTTCTGTTGAAATCAGGTGAATTTTATGCCCTTCTTTATGTTGGTGCCCATGCTTCTTGCTTGACAGAATTATGCATGTTGTAATTTATTTGTCATAGTCATGTAACCGTCTAATACTTGTTTAGCAACTGTGCACATCTTATAAGGATGATGGGTCCATGACCTTCTTTTAATGCGACAAGGCAAGGTTGTTTCCTGCCAAAGGCCAAGTCTTTACTTTGTAGTACTGGTCTTTGGGATAGTTTGTTTTTTTCTCAATTATATTCATGACTCAAATAACTGAATGTTTTAGAGGTCATGTCCTTCTTCCTGCCCCATCTGCCCGGGGAGGAGAGGGGGAGATGGCAGGTTGTGGATGAAAGGTAAGGACTTAAGAGTGAATTTGCTTGTTCAATGAGCTACAGCTCAACTGATTCCTAAAATTTTTCCTTTTTCTCTACCTTGGTTTTGATTTGATTTTCATCCTTGTGTCTTAATTCTTATATCAGCAATTTTTATCCTTTGTTGGAGAGACTGTGTCTGGAGGGAACTCGTGTTCAAGCCAAACATGCTGTTTCTGCAATTGCTACTCTGGCAAATTCTTCGAAGGACCCCATTTTGTCAAACCTATGTAAGGTGTGAAAATCCCAGCTTTTCCAACTTTTGTGTTTTTTGGTGTAAGTCGCTCATTTCATTTACCTTGTTCTTTTCCTGCATTTTCTATAAGCCACCTGTGTTTTTATTTTTGTGCTTGTTGTAATATGACTTTGTTTTTTAACATGAATTTTTGATCTGTTACATCTCTTCTGCTCTCTGACATAACTAGGTTTTTAGGTTTGATCAATCTTAGCAGTAATACTGTTAATTGTCTTTTCCTTGGTTTCACTGGAAGATGATAATAACATCTGTAATTGTGATGAGATGTTCTGTTTTGCTGTAAAATTGTATTTGTAGATATGATTGGAACGAAATGAGAAATCAAGATTGCTTTTTATGGTGTTTTGTATAAAGTCACTGAACTGGATTCTAGACAATGATATTATGCTGTTCACTCTATGGGATAACCATATTATTTTGATCTTTCAACTTTATCATCTGCCTTAAAGGAACTAACATGTGAAATGTGTTTTTGCTATCTCTTTGTCAGTGTGTGGCTTTAGTCAGATTCATTTCTTTATCCACTTGCGCAATGCTGTTCATACCTGCTGCTTCTATGAGATTTTAAGCTTGTGTTCATATTGGAATATGGAGACAGAATCCCAATATTTAATTAGTGTTCCTATTTTGGGGACCACATTTAGTTCTTGCTTGACTTAGTGTTTGGAACCCTCATTTTACCACCTTTTTTACAAATTTCCAATGTTAATAGAGATGGTTAGAAATGAGTCCATGCCAACTGCAGTTTTGACTTTTGTTTGGAAAGTTGAAGTTTGAGCATCTACCACAAAATTAGATGGTATGGGTGAGAAATGCGAGTTAGATTTGCCATGCCTTATCATATTTTGGTTACTTCAGTTTTTTAATGTTGCTTTCTTACAAGGAGCTATATTTTGGCTCACTTTCACTCTCTACATGTTCCACTTGCACGCTTACCATTGTCAATAAGACTTTATTCCTAGAATGTAAAGAGTTCCTTATTTTGAGTGTTTATCTAACTTTATGTGCTTTTCCTGTCTTACTCATTCAGAAACTTGTGGATTCTTTACACAGTGGGAGGAATATTCCAACCATCTTTCAGTCCTTGGGCTGTATTGGACAACATTATGTCTCAGTGTTTGAAACTCATTATGATGAGATCAGTTCATTTGTATTGGAAACTATTTTTCAAGTAAGTGAAGCAAGCTGTAGTGCATTTATCATTGTGTTATTATGTCCTGCCATAATATAGCAGGATAGCATTTACATTCTGAATTTTCCATTTAATGTGTGTTAGCAAAATATGGATTGTAATATTTTGCAGCTTAACTATCATGCATCTTTTTTCCTTAGGCGGAACAAAATGGTGATTCAACATTGTCTGATGACACTTCTGGATGCAGCAATTCTTGTAAGTTAAAGGTAAGCACTGTAGAAAGAAGTTTCCTGAGTTGTCTTTCTTCCAAACAATCTGTGGGGAAGGTGTTAGAAAGTGTAAACATAATAAAAGTCTCTTACATGGAGATTGGCCTACAGTATCACCCTCAACAGTGGAGTTATTTGCAGCAGGTCTTGTTGAGTCATTGTTTTCTGATGATGTCATTAAAATGAAGCAATATGCAAATTATAAATATTGGGCGATTTGCTAAAAGGCTGTTGAAAACTAGTCAATTTTGGTACTCCCACATTCTTGTTATATGTGCAGAAATCCAAATTGAAAATAGAACGAACAGGTTATGTTAGCAGGACTGATATCCCAGTGGTTTGTTTGGTTGCCAAGCTGCAATGGTGCTTTTCAATGTTCTTTTATAGTTCTGTTACTGATGGTGGATCTCATATAAGTTTTTATAGCGTGCCTGGCTTTATAAGCTTTTTTTTTTTTTGACTCAAAAAAGTTCTTAAGGAAATAAGAGAGTAGTGCATGTGAGGCAATTCAACTCTGTGATTGTACAGCAATCTACCACAATCTTGAAATGTTGTGAGGTGATTCAACTATGCATGGGTTAGCATTTTCACTTTCTGTAGCAGTCTTAAAGCATTGATGGACTAGCATGTTAGCTTGATATGCTGTTTTTTGCAGATTTACGCACTAAAAATGCTAGTCAAGAGCTTTTTGCCTTATCGAGGATCTCAAGTGAAGAGGCAGATCAATCATTTGCTGGATACTTTATTAAAGATGCTCCAAGGTGGTGGTTCTTTTGATAAAATAATCACAAGGTATGTTTGAGAAATAACCTTTTTAGTTATCATGGATATGCCCACATGGCTGCTAAGACTTTTAGCCACTAAGTTTTAAATTTTCAACACAAATTGATTCCTGTATTAAATTTTCATTTTCTTTTTTGTTGAACACTGAATCAGATTTTCTTATTCTTAATTTAATTTTAGCACAATTCTTATTGTGAGTGTATTTACTACATTTTATCACTCTTCAACCTGCATATTTGAGTTACAATATATTTTTATTGCTTTTTTTTTTTTGTTGGGGTGGGGGGGCAGTTGCTTGGGTGAGAATAATAGTTCTAAAATTTGATTACTTTGTATCCAATAGGCATATAAAATTGTATGTGTTTGTGAAGAAGCCATTCAACCAAAAAGCAGATCTTTCATTTTTAGGAGATCATGAATTCGAATTGTACTACCCTTATATTGAATTGTGAATTTCTTGTTTGTTCATGCTTCCAACCTAAGAGAGCTTTTCTTTTGTCTGCAGGGGCATGTTGGAGTTTAATATATGATCTATTTTTGGGTCTTATCTAACAATTTAAGCTTTTTGAGTTGAATGGTTTTTTAACAATGTCAAAGTTATTGTCCACCATTTCATTGGCTTCCCCATATGATTGTTTTTTTTAAGTTTGTTCACCTTTTTTGGTCAGTGCAAAAGACAAGCCCCATATCAGATTAGCTGCTGCAAAATCTTTTCTCCAACTGTCCAGAAGATGGGATTTACATATTTCTCCGGAGGCTTTTCACCTGATAATTTCACTGGCAAAGGTATTTTTGAATTGTGTGTGGGATAAGCTAGCTGGCATTGCATTGGAGTCTTTTGTAACAAGTAGCAATAATCAAATGCATCTGTAACATAATGCGAAATGGAGGTTTTACCTCAAAATTATACTCCACACCTATTATGCTGTCGTATTTTTTTTATAAAAACATTTAAACATATTAGTCATTTATCGCTCACAGAATGATCACATTTTAGTTTAATGTTCACCATATGAATGTCTTTTTGCTGTGATATTTGGGTTATATGCATCTGGTTTCCTTCTTTGTGGTCTATTATTGTGCTTGCAGTTGAAGTCATCGATGATAAACTTCATTTTCTTCTCGTGCTCAACAGTTTGTTTCTTTCTTCTCTTTTGTCAAATTCCAGGATTCTTCTTCTTTTGTTAGGAGGCTGTTCCTTGATAAAGCTCACCAGTTGTTGAAGGAACATTTAATACCTATTAGATATGCATGTGCTTTTGCATTGCCTCAATCTGACAATTCTAAGGACCTGCAGGATGCTGTATGTGTGTACTGCTCAATGTTTTCCATCATATGTGCTATGTTTATTTTTACTCGTATACTTATTCCATATTACTTCTGTTGTCACTTTTTTAGTCAGTGAAATACCTAGAAGAATTTATCAAGGACTACAGTAGAGAAGCTCGAATTCGCCAGGCATCCACAATGCAAAGAGGGTCACTTACAGATTTTCCATCATACATTGTGGTTTTCTTGATCCACATTCTTGCCCACGATTCTGACTTTCCACCTTTAGAATGTCAGGATGAAGAAATATATGCCCAGTTTTGTGTGTGAGTATCTGAAGTCAATTTGGTATAAGCATTTGTTACTCTCTACCAAATGTGAATGCAATGTTTCTTCAATTGTAGTAACATGGGGATAGTGTTATTTTGCAGTCCACTCTTTCAGGTTGTGCAGACATTATTAAATTCTACCATTTTCAATGGTGACATGGATCTTATAAATGATACTGCTTTGCATTTGCTCAGTATTTTTCGTGCTATTAAAAGAGCTGAAGATGTTGTTGATGCTCTGGGAACTCCTGTCAGTATGTTTTTTCTCATGGAGAATTTTCAGCTGTTGATCTTTCATCTTGTATTCATGTTTTGTGTTGATTTAGAACATAATTGCCTTGCAGAAGTTGCAAATTCTTGCTGAAATTGGGATCTCTATTGTAAATTTATTAAATCAGAGCAGCATTTCCTCCTCACGTGCACCTGGATTGATTTTGCTGCCATCATCATTGTACAGAATAAGTCCTAAGAAATGCAATGAGGCAAGTGCTTAGGAGGATCTTAAGTGTGTGATTTAACAAGTGTCAAATGCTAATTTACTTGTCATTGGCAGGCTAGTTTGAAGTTTCTCTCTCTGTTTCCTGTCAATGAAAATTTTTCAAGAGAGTTGTTTATATTCTTGCATCCCAAATCTCTCTGGTAAATATCAAGAATCCTAGAACCCTTACTCATTTATTCTTTCCTACACATATAGTCACTTAGACTTCTCTGTTTTTCCTGTTTGGTGTGCATTCTTTTGGCTTACTCGAGGGTGCAAACACTCTTCCTAAACGCACTAGAAAGTCACAAGAGGATAGCTTAAAATTTGCCGGTACACTGAAACTGCCTTCACCAGAGCGTGTTGATTTGTCAAAAATGGGGACAATAGAAATACAAAAGAAAGCAAGCCGGGAAATCAGTTTTGGACATAGGAGAAAACTTGCTTCTCCTATTGCTTCTGATTCAGTGGGATTGCACGCTCAGCATTCTACTATTGAGGCATGCAAAAATTATGTGTCTGGGAATTCTGAAGCTATTGTGGAGAAAGAAAATTTTTCTTTTTGTGATTCCACAACTATACAACCTCTAGCTGCATCAAAGGCTTCCACTTCAGAAAGAATATACCATCCCATGAGAGAACATATTGCCACGAGTAGCAGTATTACTATTGACGCCTGCAAATATTCCCAAGAAAAACTCCAGGAAAAGTCACTGGTCAGTATGTTCTCTATTTAAATGTATCCAATTTTACCTAGTTTTCTAATTGTAGTGGCATCTTTGCACACCTAATTGCTTACTTTAGAGGATTTTGGAGCAGGACCTTAATTAAAACATCGATCAAATTAGTATCTTCAGTTGACAGCCCATGAGGGAATTTTGTAGGAGAAATTCTTTGGAGATTCAGAAGTGAAAATATAAAAGTTTGTGGTTGTTTTTGGTTGGTTCTTGCTCAGGGTTAGTCATTGCTTATTAATTATGACAACAATTCAGAAGGTGAACAGTACATTTGCCTCAATTAATGAAAGTTGTTTTCCTATTCAGTTTGAGACCACTGTTATTTTGTCTTCTTAGCTTTGATAATTTATGTGTCACCAATCTTAGTCTCTCTCTTATTGTTTTTATTTTTTCTATTTTTCTAAGTTTGCCTGAATGCAAAATGGTGTTTTGTAGTGTTTGATATATTTGGACTATTTCATTATGATTATGGGGTTGTTTTTCTAGAACTGCTTTGCATGAGGCAAAAGTTGAAGGTAACCAGTCCATGGGTCAAGATCTTTATGTTTGTTTATGTGGCTTTGATTTGCATCCTTGTTCTTTACCTTTTTCAGTCATGGATTTAGGATCTTATATGGTTGTTTCATTGTACTCTTTGCAGAGCTATATTCGTTTTCGTTGGTTTGCTTGCATGTCTCTAGTCATCAATGCTATTTCTTAACTGCATCCTTATTCTTTTTGGTTTTCCCTTTATCCTTAATTGTCCTTTGATGGTGTCAGGAGATTGTTTTGGGAGAAGAGTCAAACACTTTTCAGTCAACTAATTGGTGAGTTGTTGTTAGTGCCTAAGTTTTCAAGCATGGTACTGTTATACATCCTAATTATGATTCTTAAATCAGAGTATGGTAGTTTACTGCATTTCTTCTCTAGTTTAGGTTCTTTTTTTATCTTATTGTTTTAGTTTCAGATCTAGTGGCCATGATTCTCTATTTTAACCCTTTGTTTCCATTGGTTTTCTGAAGGTTGCACTTATATATTCTTTTTTTTTTTTTTTCAAATTTCTTTTCCCCACTTTCCCTTATGTATTTAATTTGACTCTGTTGCTTCCAATTTTGAGAGAAGTGGGAAGGATGATATATCAGCATTCATAAAGTCTTCTACAATTTTGAACTTGAGGAATGTTGGCTGACCGACTAACTTCTATTGATGCTTGTCTAAATGGGCAAGAGTTCACCACTTGTGAAACTAAGTGATTGCTTAGTTAGTCTTCTTTCCTGTTACTTTTTTCCATATTTTTAGCCCCATTATTCTCCTAATTGATTCTTAGATGAATAATATTATTCAATATGTCATTCCCCATATATTGATCAGTCATACAAAGGGCCAGCACATGCTGTCTTAATCCAGTAATAAGGACATTGGGTTGGTTGGGAAAAGGCAGGTCTTGACCATTATTGGCATTAGTTACTACATGGCAACATGCATCCATGATAATCCGAATTTCTGTTTTCTTTTAAAAAATTTTCAACTATACTTCGCTCCATATTAGCTTGTATATTTCGTGTTGCAGCAATCCAGCTTCTACTGTCAGTAGTCTGCCTAAAGGAACTTTTAAGAGCTTGGCAAAGAAGGGGAGCAAGGAGCTTCACGGTGGAGTACTTCCTTCCCCTGGTAAACTTTTTGTAGTCATTCAATTATCTTATTTTTCTGTTCTAGGTACTGAGAAATATCTTTTGAATAATTATTACTTTATATGTTACTATTTGGAATTTAAAATGAGCTGACAATCTAGGGTCCAATTAAGTGATTGTGAAATTTTAATTTTGGGACAAGCCTTAAAGGGCAGGATTGTCATAAGTTCAAATAGGCTTGAGTGGCCCAATCTCATGATCTTAATATTATTAGTTTTCTAGCCCATTAAGAGACCAGAAGAATTGAAGCCAGACAAATAAAAGCTCTGACGTTTAAAAGGGTCCAAATGGTACTCCTAGTTATAATTTCTTCTCTCTTGCGTTGAGCCTTCTGCTCTCCTCTGCTGCTCGGCTCTCTCTCTCTTGGGGTGTCTTTTTGTTTTCTTTTTGTCTCCTTAACAGCAGCGGGAATGCAGGATTGAGGTGGTAACCTTTAAAGCTCACAAATAGTCTATGGGCAGATAATAAGTAATTGTTTTTCATCAAAAATCACTGTCCCCAAACTTGAATTAACAATTTTTGAATGTTGAGATTATTTCATCTGATTACAATTTCACCATATTGACCTAGATTTTAAATATGTTTTTAACCCATCCATGGTATGGATGATGAATCTAATACTTTTTAAAAAGTATTGTCGTAAGGTGTAGCAATATTGACACTTGTAGCAGGTTTTAACCAGATTAGCTATCCCAAGGATGCGTTCCATCCCTGGATATGCCTATTGCTCCTCCTTTGATAAAATGTAATGATCTAAATAGAATATGCATGTCTCTCTTGTGTCCTTTCTCAGAATTGTGGCTTATTTCCTTCCTCAAGCTCCCATTCAGAGGGATAATTTTTAGGGGTGCGCACTGTGATTGTAGTAGTTCAATTTTTGTGTAGTTAGTCTTATTTTTAAAGTGGTCAGCCTGTTAGGCTATTGCAGAACATATCATGATCAATGATAGAACATGCTCTTCATTTGAGGAGACTCTTATGCTTCTATCTTATACACTATCTATATTTTGTTTGTGACTTCTACCAATTATTTTGATCTTCACTTTGCAGATCTTGTGTTTCATTGGTCTGCCAAGAGGTGAAATAGCTTTATTGGACCTATTGAAGTGTTTGCCCCTATCTAAAAATAGAAATGTTTTAACTATCTGATAACAGCCTACATAGAATTGTTTGCCCTACAAACCTGTGTCTGCCCTCTGCAGAGATTTGACGAGACCAAAAACATTTTTGTCTTATGCTAGATCATGCATGCTAGAATTCTAGGGCTTTTTATAGTGTGACTAGTTGCAGTATAGGTTCTTTATGCAATTGTTCTGTTTATGGCTTATCATGCAGCAATGCAAAAGAAGAGACAGAAGATTTGCGAAGACACATCACTATCAGACATTGTCAATGTAAATAAGGAAGCTGTAAGCCTCTTTTTAGTCCCAACTTTCTTCATGTAGTACCCTATTCATGTGTTGGTGGAAAATGGCTGAAGACAATTAAAAAGTTTATCCTTTTGAAAGAAATTTTGCATGATTTTGTGCAAAATGAACCTATGGGAATTTTTAGTAGTATTTTTTTTGGCAATTTTCTTTTACATCCAGTATTATGTTTTGGTCTCTCTTCTTCCACAATAGTGGCCATTCTTCCACCGTAGGTTTTTTCATTTAGAATGTCAATGTTCCTCTTAATGTCTTGTAGGCTATTTCAAAACCATGAATCATAGATTGCAGTTATTAACATGCAGCCAATGACCATGACATTGTTGAAAGAGTCAATCTGATTTAGTTGCTTATGGTAGCTATCATTCATTTTTTGTGAAAATTTCATTAGTGTCTGAATTTTAGTGATTAGCATTTCTTGAGAACCTTTTGTTCAGAGTAAGCTGTCCTATTTTGGTCATGTTCGGGCATGCTGCTGCTTTTAAATGTGATGGTTTCTCCTTTCAGGCCAGTAGAAGAGTACGGTAACAGTGATTATTATAAATTGCTGCTGCTGCCCTCTCGGGTACCCACATTCTCTAGTTCAGAACTCACCCTTTGTTTTTAGCTTGCTACTCTGTAAGTTTTTACGTGTAAGTGTGACTAGCCTTTGGCTTTCCTGTTCAACAGATGATAAAATATTCATCCTTAGTCTTCTACAAATCAGTTGTCTAAATATACAATTTTGTATGTTCTCTGTGTATACATTTTAGGAAAAGTAAGGTAGCGTAGAATTCGTCATATGTTTTATCACCAAGCAAAAGAGATTTTTGTTAAACGAGGCTGAATGATTGTTGATTGGTGTTGCCGTTGACACGGTTGACTGTCTCTTGCTAATTTAATATGGCTTGTATGGTTTGCTGGTTGAGGCACAGGGTATCTTTCATGTTTGCATTTGTTTTCAGTTATGAAAACATAGCCATTGCATTTCTGCGTCAAATTTTGTGATATAGACATGTCATCTGAAGAGAATTTGATGGGTCAAAAGTTATAAAACGGGAAGCTATAGTGTATTTTGTTTTGTTGGGGTTAGTTTTGGCATTTCTGTTAAGTAATTAGGAGGCACGTAGAATCTCTTGAGCCATAACTTTCTGTTACAAGGTTTACTTTCAGTTTCTGCTGGAATTTTGTTTAGTCTCAGGGTTTCATTTTCGCCGAAGCCAAAAAACAATGCGATGTGTATATTATCCCCCGAAACCCGAAACAGCAATGGCTTGATGTCGTTGAAAGGAGTTCTTCGTTCCGACATTTTCTCAATAAAACCGAGACAATGAGAACCGTGGCCAAATTTAACTGCATTTTTCTTTCTTTTGTTAATCCAATAGTCTTTTCCATTTGTCTTCCTTTTATTCACCTTGTTTTTTTTTTTTTTTAGATTTGAATATGCTTTTGACAAAAAGTTAAAATAGGTTTTTTGAAAAAAAAAAAAAAAAACTCCTAAAGTTTGTCTGGTGATGTACTTCAATCCACTAATTTTTTGATTTTGAATCCAAAGGGTAAATTCCAGGAAAATTCGATCATAATGCAAAGTGGCAACCCACCAACATCAACCGTAAAGACCCATCTTTTTGACCTAGTCTTTAACTATGTCCTTGCTGTAGAATGATTACGCGCTACGCTACCCGTCTTGTTGCATTGTCCACACAGGTGGGGTGCGTATAGGATTGTGGTGGACCCTACTCATTGTGTGCGGTGTACACATATAGCACACCCACACAGATACCAAAGTGCTGTCGAACTACTTCTCCCCTGCCCCGTTGATCTCTTGTTCTCTTCAAGATTCATATATTTTTTATTCCCGTGAGTATCATTGTACGATGAATAGTGGGCATAGAGAAGACAATTGTTGCTGTTATTTCCACCCAAAAGATTTTTTTGTAGGGGTTTGCCCACTCTGCTTGAATGAGAGGCTCCTGGTATTGGCCGCAAAACAGAGTCATCACCAACACCTTCTTCCTTCATCAGCCAGAGGATTAGGAAGAGGAAGCAAAACTCAAGGTTTTGCACACAGGAAGAATCCACCCATCAACGTTCCCAAGATCTTTGCTTTGGGTTCCCTTCTCAGTCGCCTCGAATTGGGGCACTCAAAATCAGACCACTCAGGCGATGTTCCTGATGCTTCCACCAGCCACGAAGGTAATTAATTAATTAATTAGTGTTTGTTTGTCTGTTGTTTTATGTTGTCTTGCTCTTGATTGGTTTCTTATATTCTTATTAATTAGTGTTTGTTTGTCTGTTGTTTTATGTTGTCTTGCTCTTGATTGGTTTCTTATATTCTTATGTTGTTGTTGTTGTTGTTATAATTGAAGGTTTTTAAGACTCCTCCTTTGGATTTTTGGCGTTATTCTTGAGTTCCCAGAGAGATAAGGGAACTAGAAGCACAGCAATCATGTACTTGTGGGCGTGTTTGCATAAGTGCAGTAAAAAGAACTATTGTTTTGTTGACGTGATGCTAATGACAAAAGAATCCTCAAAGCGCTGTACTTCTTATCGTTGCTTGCATTTACAATTATCTTTTTTCTAATGCGTGAAAATTTAGTGAAATCATGGATTGCTCAATCTAATGAATAATACCCAGATTACTTGACAAATGCCTAGGCATTGTTCCCTATTTGGGTGGGTCAATAGCCTGCAATTTTGAAGAGAGAGAGAGAGAGAGAGTTGGGAACTTGTAGAAATAGAGAGGGGTTGCAGACTTGCATATAATCGAGTTACTATTACACTGTAGTTGCATTAGATTAGACCTGCGTTCATATTTAGTATGCAGATAGTCCAAATGCAAATTCACTCCAAGAAAGTTCAAACAGGGACCCCATTTGGTGTCAACTTGATTTCATTTCTTGCCCAACATGTTCTTGGCGTATGTATGGTTGCTAGTACATAAAGTCTCCATTTATTTGTATTTATTGGTGTTACATTCAATTAAAAAGGAAAAATTAATGGATGCATATCCAACCAGATGGAACACAATATATATATATATAATGATTATTTTTCCTTTCTTTAGTTGTTCCCCTTTGCCTTTGGTGCCACTAGCCTCTGACTTCAAAGCTTAAAACTTGCGTAGACTCTTTTATATCTATCAAGATTGGAGACAACGGCGTCGCTTCCTGGGAAAAGGACACGGTTTCAAGGGACTCTCTTGAGCTCTGTGGCAAGAAGTCCTGGAATCATAATTCCAACCAGGAAACCAAGCAACCCAACGAGAGAAAGGAGCAGTCCATGAGGGTGATAGAACATGCCAAATCCCGCGCCTCGCTGCTAAGGTGGCGAATTCCGATTGGCCAACTATTCCATCTCGTCAGATGGAAAAGGGGCAACAAAGACCATGTGGATGGCGTAAAGGGAAGGAAAAGCTGGATAGGGACGACTCTGACAAGAAGAAGGACCAAAGAATAAAGTGAAAATCCATGTAAGAAAAGTAAAAGTAAAAGTTAAAAAAGAAAAGAGGACAAATTCCAAAGGGACATCGCCATTTTCCCGTGCGTGTGGGCTTTGAGGCTCATTCTGGACTGTAAAGTGCTGCATTTATAGAGATGCATGTAGAGTGAGTCAAAATAAAATTCATTGTTGGTGGCTCCAGCTACCTAACATGGAAAAGTAATAGTTGTAAATTGCCTTCCAAACACCGAAAACTCCATGTTAGGTGCACACTTGACGTGGAAATCATTGGGGAACATAACTATACCAGGGCCTTGTTAGAACTCGCCGTATTGTTGCCTTGATATGGAATTGGAGACAATTTTTTTTTTTTTTGTAGGTGTGTGTGTGTGTGTGCGCATCCCCTGTTCTTTAAAGAGCAAGCACTTAATTTTTTTTTTTTTTTTAAAAGAGAGATCGCAAAAGTGCCGTCAAATTTTCTGGCGTTTTGGTTTTTGTTTTGGCAAATGAAATAAAATTCTCATTGTGAGCATATTCCGTCCACACGTTCGGCTTATTCATGCACATGCAAAGGCCAGGCCTACGAGGCCTGATTTGGTTGTCAGGTTCCCTTCACTGGGGGGCATATTTCAGTACCGTGGGCCAGCTTCCCCCATACGACGACAATGGATGTTTACACAAAAAGAGCACCGTATGGTGTGGCCGAAAGTGACGAGACACCAAGATTCACCCCACTCCATCAACATGGCACGAAGAGCAGGCGTGGACCCCGCATGAGTTCAATGCAGATAATGGCCAGAACCATATTCTTTTCTTCATGCCACCGTGATGCGAAGGCAATTGAAATCCTTCTAAATTTAATTGTGCAAATTTAATGCACGAAACACACAATGTCTGTGTGTAATAAATTCCTCACTGTGGCCAGTGGCCGAAGAGTCTAATTGTACAAATTGTCCCCAAAAGGGGGGGGAAAAAAAAAGGACCTTGAATTTTCAATCTTGAGTATACAGTGCAATGCAACCCATAGAGAGCCCGAAAGAGAAGTTGGCCGATGAAGTGGGCTCAATCGAACTCTTTCATATCCCTCGAGAACTAAGAAAAGTGTGGGGTGAGGATTAAAGAGCAAAAGCTTTATCTTCTTTGGTTGCAAAGATAAAGTCCATTTTCTGTGCGTGCAAGCTCAAAGTCAAAAGGAGCTCTTAGGGAAGCCACGTTGTTTTGTCGCGCCACATGGAAGACGAGTGAAACTCGGATCCTCGCATACTCATTACTTAATTTGACGAAAAATGGCGTTTGAGATTGTGGACACATGGCACCTTTGCAGGTCTCTTTGCCTTAAAAGCTGTCCCCCTCTCCTTGTTTTCCTTGTTTCCTTCTTCGAATCAAGGAATTTAATTTTCAATTAAAATATTTTTCATGAAAATGATGAAATTGAGTCAACAATCTAATTTTTATTTTCCATGATAATGATGAACATTCTCAAAATACCCATTTCACAAAATTTTCCAAAACAACACGATTTATCCTATTAATTTAATTTTTTTTATTTAAAGCGTGTGGGGGGGTGGGGAGGGGGGAATGGGTATTTAAACCGAAACCAACTAATTAAATCACTGAATCTTTAATAATATAGCATTTATTAATATAACACACAATTATTTACTTGACATTTAATCTTCAATCAATCATTAAATGACACGTGTGAAAACCTCTGAAATTGACTGCCACCGAATCAATCTTACATAAACTCACGTACATAACATTTATTTTTTTTTTTTTTATTTTTTTACTCTATCCAAATCTAAGACAAAACACGGCACAACCACACGCAATCGGCCCACGTCATCATCCTCACCCACTTTCAAAGCTGCCGAGCAATTATTGACAGCTATAGAAGCTGACTCGGCCCATTGGACGCCTCCAAAGCACAGTCAATATGGCTTAGACTTTAACACCAACCTTTTTTTGGAACATTTGAATGAGAAGCAGCATCTAGCCTTCACGGTTGACATAAAGCTCATAAAATAGGGTGCATATTATTTATGAGTAGAAAATTGAAGTGCTGAGTCTTAGTGTAATGGTAAGCTTATTTTTTGTGACTTCACAGGTTCAAATCGTAGTCTTTTGTAAAAACAAAGGTAAGAGAGAGTTACGAATGTCTCCTAGTTGCTGTCTCCAACAGAATATTAAGAAGAGGCAGAGAGCTATCCGCTACCATTTTCCCTACTGGTGAAAGATTATGTAACATGATAAATTATGTAGGAGAAGGCTCCAAGTAGATAACAGATAAATATGCTTATTCTAACTCTACTCTTCATTATTCTGAATGCAACATATCACACTACTCTTCCACAATGAACGTTTAAGAACTTGATTTAACCCTGATTCCCTCCAAACCTCAAATTTTTGGATTGAATTCACTTTATAATTTTTGCTTTGTACAGGTCACAATTCAATAAATGGCATGAAAACCAAAATTACAAGTAAAGGAGGATGCAAAACATTTTTACACGAAGACACTGGTATAGTTGTTGACTTGCAGATAACCCAACAATAAACATTGCCATGACAAGGCTTGTAGGTCACTACAACACATCACGCATAAAATGGAATGGCAGACTGCTCAACAGTTGAAGGTTGTAAAGTGCGGATTTTAATATCATATTTCCTCTGTGTAGAAACATCATTAGCCGAAGAAACATCTGACTCATCAGACACAAGTGGATGAGCTGAAGTTTTAGTGTTATCAGCAGTTCCAATATGACTACCACACTTACGGCAAAGAAGTTTGGTTCTCCGACAGAACAAACTCCAAGAATTCTTTGAGAAGCGTGGAATGCACAGGAACTCATCAACTTGGGTAAATCTGCTCTCATCAATGAAGAAGAACGATATGATCCCTCGCTTTATGGATTTCCCATATTTTGAGCCAATGGTTGAGGTATTCCGATTGGAGGAGCTTAAGTTTAACTCATAGCCACAAGTGCCACAGCTGTATCAAAGACATTCAATGGTTATTTTAGGTGAAGAAACATGACCACCAGAAAATTTATTCATCTTCACTTGGGTTACACATAATGAGTAGGTTTATTATCCTTTTATTACTCATGGCTATAACATTTACTCAATTGGTCATCCAATCAATGTTGATTACGAGATGGGGAATTGATCTCACCTCCCTGGTTAGTATCTTTTTGTTTGGCATTTACAGGGAGGGTGAAAATCCAAAACACAATCACCAGCAAATCACTATTTGAACAAGGCCACATGATACCCACCATGTCTCCTCGTAGCAGCAGGACCACTTTGCGAGGTGGTTCAGCAAAGATATGCTCCCTGGTCATAGTGCTAAGGAGTGATTTGAAAGTAGTATCTCTGTGCCTCCAAAGATAGACTTGCTTATGAAAGGTATGTACATCATAGTTTAAACACTTTTAACTTTAATATCTGAATAATGCATTTGAATTCTCCAGTGATGGTGGGACTAAGATTTAATTGCAAGCCATCATATCTTTTAAATAAAAGCAGGAATGCACATGAAAGTGATGGTATATAATTCCTGCCACCTGCTCCATTAGTTGGGAGTATTGAAAAATTGATGCTCATTCAGCTTTCACAACAGACTCTTAATAGAGATGGAATAGCCAAAATCACTGTTTTAATGCTGTCCAAGTGTCCCGTTTGGGGGAACTTGATTACCAGATTAAACAATTAAAAAATAATGCTAAGGTTCTCTAAATAGGTTACTCTGATATGTCATTTCTTCCACCAACATGAAAATATGATAAACATTCAAATTTATATAAGTTGAATAATGTAAGAAGCCAGCAGCCAATCTGGTCTATTAAAGAACATATGCATCAATATCAAACAAGGACAGTCCATATATTTTGCATTTTGCTATGAGTCAGTCCACATATGCTACTTAACACTTGAAATAATAATAATAATAATAATAATAATAATAAGCTATGTCATTCGAGTCACGCATGGTGAATGAATTTTCAAGTTTTACATCACTGTCAATGACTGAAACATGTTCGCAGCTCTTAAATTACAGAATCTGACTTCACATACCCAATTTAACATCCGAAGGAACCAAAAAGAAAAAAGAGGGAAAAAATACTATTTAAGCTACATCAATTAAAACAAAGGAACAGGATCAAGACGCCATCTTGGACTGCTGAAATCAAAGGCAAAATATCATTTTCCAACATACAAATGAAACCAAGTTCTACTTAATCAACTTGAGATCACCCAAGCATGAAAACGCATATGCAAAGCAAGAATCCAATTCTCTTAAATCCATCTAATCATTTCACGGAATCCCAACCAAATAAAAAAAAAAAGGAACAATTCAAAAAATAGGAGACAAAACAACAGAAGGGTCCGAGAGAGAACCTGTAGCTAACATGTCTCTGCGAAGTAGAGGATGAAGAGAAGGAGTGACCATGAACCCCGTTTAGGTAATTTCCCCGAAAAACAGCCGATTTCTCCATTATTCAATGAAAAAACTGCTATGATCACTGGCTGTGGCGGTGTCGGACTTCCCGACGGTTAAATCCAGGAGACCGTGTATTAAGGGGGTGAGCTGATCACAGAACGTGCCTCGCCTGAATCGGCCGGGTGACCTTAATTTTTCCCCCCACAGCCCCGAAAAATGGCTTCTAGAAAGACGGACTGACGTTCCCCTAAAGACGAGATTCAAGACAGAAGTGGAAGGGTTTTATTGCAGTCGCAAAGGAGGCAATGATAAGAGGAATCGAGTTCAAAGGTTTTAAAGAAAAAAACCAAAAACAAACAAAAACCTAAAAACAAGTTTTTCCTTTTTCAATGGGAAGGTTGATGCTGTGGTGGTTCCTGGGGCAATTTTTTTTTTTATTTTTTCTTTTCCTATTTTTGTTTTTGTCATGACGTGGTTTAAAACGGATAGTGGCAGCACTGCAGAAGATGTGACTTTTAAGTTGATTAAAATAAATATAAACTTTGATGTGTGAGATAAAAATATAAAAATAAATAATAAAAAATAATATTTGATTAATTTTTTAAAAATTATAATAATCTTTAAAAATAAATATATCATTTGTAAAATTTTATAATTTATAAAATATCTTCGCGACCACGCGCACATATATATATATATATATATATATATATAATTAAAAATTATTTAATTAATTATTAAAATATTTTAATATAAATTATTATCAATTTAATTTAATTTTTTTATATTTATTATCACTATAAAATTTAATTTAATGATTAATAATTTTTTATTTTTATCTAAATTTTAAATTTATTACATTTTAATTAAAAATATTAAATATTATCAAATATATCATTTTAAAGTTTATAATATGAAAATTTTTGTTTTATTTTCCTTACAAGTATGATTATATTTATTGACTTTTACTAACATGCCACAAAATATTTAATAAAAAATTTTCATTAAATAAAAAAATATCTTTGAATTCATAAATATAAATATAATTAGGAACATACTATAAGAAATATTTCAGTATAATATTTGTTATATTTATAAATATGTAAAATTACTTTAAATGAAGTCTTCTTTTCATAATTTTCATGATTAACATAAGTCAAACCTCCACTTAACTTAGAACAAAAGCACAAAGATATCAAATAATATCAAATAAAAAAAATATAAATTTTAATACTACTTAACGTGAAATGTAAATATATAATAAAAAATTAATATTTAATTAATTTTTTTAAAAAAATTTAGACTTCACATTAAAATATAATAATTATAAAAAAAATAATATAATTTGTAAAATTTTATAATTTAAAACGTATTTTTTAACCCATAAACTTATATATATAATTAACAACTATCTAATTAATTAAAAAATTAACCTAAATTAAAAATATCTAATAATTAAATAAAAAATATTCTAAAATATATCAAAATTAAAAAAATTTTCAAATAATTGACATATATTTTTAAATAATATAATTTATATCATAATAAAATTATAAATTTTATGAAGTATATTACTATCTTACTAAGCATGGCATAAAAATACAATTTAATGGATTTTTTAAAATTTTTAATATTTCTTTTGGTCGGTTAACACGTTCACAAGTTCATATTACATTTACACGTGTCCCTTTTTTTTTGGTTCAAAAACTTTGCAGTCCTTTTCTGATTCGTGTGGGTGAATATTGTTTTAAAGATTGAAGAAGTAAACGAACATTAACTCTTTTTCGTTTTCTTTTTCAATTAATTGGTTCCGACTTAGAATAAGTGAAAACCTTAATAAAATAAGAGGCAATAGAAAAATCAAATTGAAAAATTGACCACGTAAAATCAAGAAGAGGAATATTGATTCTCGTTTTAAATATAAGCAAAGTTTGGATATATTTGAGAATTAATTAAAAAGTATTTTAGATCTTAAATTATATAATAAAATAGATTTTTATTTTGTATAAATTTTTTTTAATGTTTTTCAAAAATTTAAAATAAAAATTTGAGGGACTAAGAACTAAACTTTAGAGCTTGGGATTGAGAAATTGAACGCTCATTCGGTTGCTTTTGATTTCGATTTCTCTCGACATAAATCCGACGGTATAGGACACTAAAAAGCCTATGCTATGCTTTCAGTTTTGATGTGCGACTAAAAAAAAAAAAAAAAAAACCTGCTAGATGTGAAGATTCTATTGGACCGATCCAGGGTGGACCGGGTCCATGTAACCATTTCTCCAGGTGGGAAATCAAGATTCGGTGATTACGGTAGATTAGACGCAGGCGGAGGATGGGATTGACGGAGGAACGACATTTTGGTTCATTCATAAAACCAACTTATTCAAGTTAATCATTTAGATTTTGCTTCCCCGACCAAAGTGTAAAAAAAAAAAAAAAAATAATCCAAATTTTGATTAATTTGTAAAACCAAACTGATTAATTTATTTAACTACATAAACAAAATTGGAATTTTATTATTATTATTATTATAGTTTTTCCTATAAGATGCCTCCTATGCATAGGTTATTAGTGTCTTTTCACATGATGTCCACTTTTACGTCATTAGCTCGCTGTGCAGCATCCACAACATCAAGCTCAACGGTAAATTGAGCCAAATTGTCCATGTAGCCAAACAGAAATGCTTGTTAGTAACGTTGGAGTTTATATACCATGGAGCCTTTATTAAAGTTAAGGAGAGCAAAAATCCAAGGCAGATATGCGACCTACCATTGCGAAAATAAAGAGAGCAAAAATATGTGACCAACAGGGTCAATCCGTCAAGAAGGGAGGTCATGCTTGCTTGTCAATTGAAAAACAGAGAGAACGAGAGAGGGAGGTAGGAAAGGTAATATTTTTCTTGAATAAGGATACAAGCAAGTTTCTTACTGGTTACATGCACAAGCTAGCTAGAGCTGGCTCATCTAATCCTCCTCCTCATCAGTCACAAATTTGCCAGTCCCAGGATTCAATGCGGCGAAGAAGAAGAAGACAACATTGAACAACACAAGTGGCTCGATTTCGTTGATGGGAATGCCTGTCTCGATGTTCAGTTGCGCAAGCGCGCCTTTCCCTGTTATGATTTCTCCAATCAAAGAGAAAGCTATACCTAGCTGAGCCAATCTCCCCACAAACAGCTCGTTTGCCTTTGTAAACCCAAACAGTGGACCTTTGCACACATTAACAAACAATAATTGTAACTCTTTCATAACTAGTCCTTCAAATGTATTGCGTAAGTGAAAACGTTGCAGTGTGGCGCTGGCTACTACGAGGCAATGCAGGAGTGCAAGTAACAAACTTACCACTTTCTTTGAGACCCAGTGCTCCCCGGACGCCTTTGCCAGGAGGTACCACTGCCTTCTCGAGGCCGGTAGGTGGGTCGTCCACGAAGCTGCCTCGGTCACCCAATGCTCCTATGGCTCCAAGCAGAGTGAACAGGATGAAGAAAAGAAGAAGTGGCTCAGCCTCATAAATGGGAATTCCTGTCTCCAGATTCAACTGAGCTAGAATTCCTTTTCCTGTTATTGCCTCACCCAACAAGGATGCCTGCATATACCAATTCAGATTCACAACAGTGCACCTAAAATCCATTTTTGTTACACGTGCAATTTGTATCTTCACCATTATCTCTCCTTCTTTTATTTCTTCTTCACCCATTTTTTTCATGTTATTCCAGCATCCCCACCCCCCATTTTTTGGTCTTTGTCAATTGCAGACCCCACCAGCTATAACACATAACAGGATGGTCTCTCGTTCTCTTAATTCCCGTACTTTGCGATTAGAGGGGTCGATTAGGTTCGTTTAGAATTCTAGTCGTCACTTACAATAAGTTACGGTAAATTGAAACCAACACGACAAATTGACAATTTATGTATACCCTTTTACTTTATGTTAAACAACAGTAATGAACACAACTAGTTGATCTTCTCTCTTTCATCCAAGGTCTGCTTCGATTTACTTGAGGTCAAAAAGAGAGTCAATTCAGTGTCTTCTAAAACAAGGGTAAAACTCGTATTCTTAAAATAATAATAATAATAATAAGAGAGGGAGAGAGAGAGAGAGTGTGTGTGTGTGTGTGAAAGTAGTATGCATGTGTAATAATCAAATAAGAAGATAAGCTTACGGCAAAACCAAGCATAGCAACACGCCCAACGAATAGCTCATTCTGCTTAGTGAAACCAATCCCACCAGATGTTCCAAAAATACCATCTTCAACCTTTGGCTTCGGTTGTGAGGCAGCCTATTTAGTGGAAATTGAAAAGAAAGACGACAACCATGTTAATCGGTCTGACAATACATGCATTTAAGGAAAACTTGTTAAAATTTTTGGAATGATTGTAAAAGATGTGCAAAACCCACCTTCTTGGTAGGAGCTGCCTTGGTTTTGGACTTAAAGATTGCAAGAGTATAGAACCCCTTTGAAGAAGAAGAAGGAGAAAAACTAGCGTTACCAAAAAGTGGATTGAATAGAAGATGAGAGATTAGCTTTGGCCTGAGTGTTTGAACTTGGGTTTGAAGTACAGGGTCTCTTCTCAAATCCACAACATGCCTTGTTGAAATGCCAGACATCAGCAACATGGTTTGAGCCATTCGATTTTATGGATAATGGTTTCTCTTTCTTTTTTTTTCTTTTTTTTTTCCTTTTTCCCTTAATGGTGAGGAAGTATCAGTAATGATTGATATAAGCTTTCTCAATGTAGAGAGCCTTCTTCTTCTTGTGGAGAGAACGAGACGTGTGCCTGAGATGTGGATATGATAGAGGCGTTAAATGGCGGGCAACTAGAGTGACCACGTCCCTGTGTATTTTGCTTAGGATTTATCAACGTTTGAAGGTCCAATCCTCCGACGACTTTAAGCTTAACATTTTGCACATTTGTAAGAATATTGGTATCAACGGCACTAAAAGTGATTCTCGATTCTTACATCGAGAAGAGAGATCGTATCAACACTACCAACTCCTAAAAATATTTTAATTCATATAAACGTAACACTACAAATCTAATAAATTACCTTTTAAAAAAATTAATGACTCATAAAATTATATTTTGTTCTTATTAATGAAATCATGATAAATTTATAA
Source organism: Ceriops zippeliana (assembly GCA_037897445.1). Lineage (NCBI taxonomy): Eukaryota > Viridiplantae > Streptophyta > Magnoliopsida > Malpighiales > Rhizophoraceae > Ceriops > Ceriops zippeliana. The sequence goes on from JBAPLH010000217.1 coordinate 1,493,076, forward strand.
GCTACCACTTATAAAATAATTATTTAAAATTTAAAAAAAAATATTCAAAAGTTATTAATTACTTTTCATTCACTTCTAATTAATTGTGAATATTTGCACAATGTAAAGAGAGAGTGGCTTGTAATGTGTTAGCATATGTGGGATGGCATACTGAAATTTAAATATAATTCATTCTTAGGTCTTTGTAGCTCCAAATGCTTCGATGAAAAAATTTCTTGAGAGTCACTAACTATATTATTCGTACCCTTTCAACCAAGCCAACAAGAATGAGTAGAAAGGAACGAACCAAAACAAAAGAAGGAAAAATTGGTAGAATTGACAAATTTCGGAAGTCAGGATATCCAGGGAATCTATAATGGAATAGAAGGAACTTGTGATCAGGATGCATTTGTGTCTCGACGGAAGACACGTGTCCCAGAATTCTCTCTCATACGATGCTCCCGGCCTTTGAGTCGGCCGATCCTATTATTGTTCGTTGAATATGGACCAACGAGCCCCACCCAAAACTTAGCCCAAATGCAACCCAAGCCCAAGGTCTCATTTTTCTCCTGCCCTGCCCTTCAGGTTACTCACAGATGGAAAATGGAAGAAGCTGTCGGCGTTTCGTCGTTAGCCTTTATATTTCATCAATTTATTTGGGGGACAAGCAATCGTTCTATGGCTCCAAAATAATTGTGAAATTTGTGCAATAAAAGCAAAATTCCCCCCTGCGTAGACACACCGACTGTGGCCCAAATGAGACACCGCCCGTATATAGAAAGTGAAACCTTGTCTGACTAGCACATACGAACTTCAGAAGGACTATGTTCTTCCAAAATGATCATATTTGCAGAAGACAAAAGGTTTTGGAATTGCTGGTTCTGTTCCCCCCATTGTGGCTTCGTGTACCAGTCTCCAAAAAAAAAAAAAAAATACAAGGATAGACATATGTGTTGTTTCACGGAAATAAGAGATGTTCCAAGGGTTGGCCCAGTTAGTTAATTAGTTGGGCTAGAGTTAATGCAAATAATAAATAAAGTGGCGCTTTTAGTTGCATCAATTCCGTTGGAAGATGCTGCAGGAACATTAATATCTAGAATTGGGAGCAAGGGAACAAATCGCATTCATCAATGTCTTGAGTCTTTTGACTTGGGGTGAATATCCCTTCTCTCTCTCTCTCTCTCTCTCTCTCTCTCTCTGTTTTTTTTTTTTTTTTTTGTGGGTGGGGGAGGGGGGCTTTATTGATGCAAAGCCTGGGATTATCACTCCTAACTTGAATAGCCATGTCTCCGAAACCATAACACCATCAGAGAGCGCACGCGACGTGTGATTCATTCGCTAGGCCTACGTCCCTCGCCCCATCATGGACCGACACTGGGGAATACAATCGGATTTGAGCGTAGAACAAAAACGGAAAAAGGTGAACCCACTCGAGACACGAACTCACAGCCTGGCATCATTATTATCAGGCACGACCCCACCTCCCGAAAATGAAAGATCACATACGTCTAATTAATTTCTCGTTAATTCGCTTTCATCCGAAGACCCTCCGGCCGGACGTATTTAATTCCTACACGCTCTGTGTTGTCTTTTCCATTTCGTTACTTTGTTGGTATTTCTCATGAGGAGGGTATGAAGCACGTGTAACCTGAATCTCCCTTTCATATTTTATAGTTTTTCCACCCCAGCTGTTCGGTTGTGTGTTTATAACGGAAACTAGGACAATGGGTGCTGGAATCCCGGATGAACGGAAATTGCCTGCTATGACAAGAGCTGCGATTGGTGAAAATCACAGGGACAATATTTTTACCAAAATACGCATTTTAAAAATAAATAAAACTGAAAAGTATAAAAATTGTTTTTTTTTACTCTCGCATCTGCACTGTAACTCGTGTAGTTGGATCCAGCTATTATAGACACAAGTTTCTCGTCCCTTGCCTCAATTTTCATGCTGCATGCATATGTTACAAGATGAAACATTGCCTATTTTTTATATGGGTGTTTTTTTTAATTATTATTATTATTATTTACCACTCCATTCTTTGAATAACAGGTGCTAGTTGTTCAATCGAATTCTCTCAACTTGACTTGTGTTAACGAATCTGCCCAACGAGGCAAAACAATTTTCAGCCACTTGTTTAATTTTCACGGTTTCGTGGTTTCTTTCTTTCCTAATCCGCAAATGGGTTATTACGTGAAATCGTGCAACCGAATCGTCCAAAGATGAGGATTGCGCTCGATTGCCTGTCAGATGGAGGAGTCTCGTCAGAAGTTATTGGACCGTTCCACATGGCATAGGCACAGTATTTGTTATGGGCTTTGTTGACTTTTGAAATCCCTCCTCCATGTGACTCTTTTCTCAGCAAGCTCTCTCATCCTTGCGTCTCTTTTCCAGGCTCCAACGCCATTGTCTTTGTTTGGGAACGGACATTTACACACAAATCTTAGTTATGTGCAAGCGAAATTATTTAGGTAATGATAATAATATTAATTTTTACAAATTCAAATTTTAGTTCAACTTCCTTATATTTAAGTTTATATTAAAAATCAATTATTTAAATAATATTTACTTACTAAAAATGTGTGTGCATACATATACTTTTGTGTGCATATTTATATTCATAATTATTACCAACACTTATATATTTAACAGTTATTATTATTAAATATCCGTTATTTTTTTATTCAAGACAACACATTAAGTAAACGGTAGTAAGATTTTAAATTGGTTTTGGCTGTGGTTTTAAATTTTATCAAATCTATAAATAAATTGCAAAGTCGGAGTTAAAGCAGGCCTACTTCCCCTGGAATTTTTCCAAACAGTTCGGTCTCTGTCGACCGTCGGATCTAAATATTTGGGAGGTGGGGGTGGGGGGGGGGGCGCGGATCTCGAAGCGTGCGCAGATGCATTCCGCACCCCGGCGACAGAAAGTGACCTGCGGCAGGCTCCCCCAAAAAAATGAAAAAAATTCAAACCGGGGAGCGCCTCTGCCCCCGCATTTATAATTAGAATATTTGAAACCTTTTCTACCATTAATGCAATCTCACTACACTATTTCAAAATAGTGGTTTATGTCTTTTTTTTTTTCTTCTTCTTAATATTCATTTATTAATATTTAATCAATATATTATTTGATTCAAAAAATTGAATAAGACAGCAATAAATAATTTCAATTTTAATTTATAAATATATAATTAATATATTTTTTTAACTTAATTTCAAAATCATCCAACTGAAAACATGACAGAATTTTTTATTTTTTTAATTGAATTCTTTTTATTATTCTAATTATTATTTCTGGTTAACTGGTGATCAGGTCCCATTTTCACCCTTCGCTGTTACTTCACTCTTCAGTTCGCAGCTTTCCTAAAGTCAGATCCTTTTTACCCTTAATTATTCTTTTTACTTTTGTTTTTTTTTTTTTTTTTTTGACCATTACCTTACAAGGTTACAAATAATCCCTTGCACGTGTCGGGGAAAGCAGCCCTTTATGGTCCTTTCATTCAATTTTTAAATCATTGCAAGCGTTTAAACAGTCAATCAAACAAAATAAAAATAAAATAATCACAAAACCCAATGTTCATTCAAATACTTTTGCCTTCCTTGATACTATTGCTCAAACCAAACAAGAAAAGGAAATGGCACCAAATCCCACATTTTCCCTCCCTCATCCGTAGCTATTCCCAAATTTTCCTTTCAAGGTTGTGTTAAAGAAACACCCATGCTAGCTGCAATTACAGTTGATACTTACTCATGCGGGCATATGCAACAAAGCTACTGACATTCTCCAGACTTTTTCAAAGCTTTTTCTTTATATATACACACACAGACATATTACATTTCTGTCACCTTTAAGCCTGGAACCCCATATTTTATTTCACATTTATAACGGGCTCCAATCCGCTCTCTAGCTTTGGCCTGGTCGGTGGTCTCCAGTCAAAGGTATTTGATCTGGGTCTTTGTTCCTCCACTTTATTATCATGTCTAGTCATAACTTATAACCTGGATTCATCGATATTGGTGAGATTTTTATCGTCTGGATTCTGAAGCATTTGATAAGAGTGCCTTTTTTTTTTTCTGGGTTCTTTAAGCCCTGGTGGGTCAATGGTCTCTGGGATTTTACTTTTCTTGGGTATTCTGGGTTTTTCAGCTCTGTGTATTATTTACTGTTCTATTGATACTAGCTAGATATGCTTCTCTGTACTTTGTGGCATCACGCAACGGGTTCATGGTGATTCCACTGTTTCGTGGTCTCTCCAAATCCATGTGTTATTGATGCTTCATCATCTCTCCACAGGTTTCTTAGTAAAAGCTCCTTTTCCTTTTTTTTTTAAAATTTTTTGTCTCTCTGTGTGCTAATGGGGTCCTTTAAAGCTTATCTTTTGTTCTTGTTTTTGTTATTGTTGATGGGGTTGGAGGGTTATTGGGTGAATTAGAAGCAAAGTTGATAGAATGAGAAGTGAAGCCATCTTTTTTTTTTTTTTTCCCTTTCTTGTTTAATGTTCTGAGTTCGTCTAGAGGAGATCTGTAATCTAATTATTAAGGCCCGCCTGGACATTTTATAATTACCTTAAATTGTCAAATAAAAATTCTCCTTCGTGTCCAATTTTATGCTTTCAGTGTTTTCTTCATTGTATTCTTGATACATCTTATGCATATACGGTGATAAGATGTCTATACTCAGTGCAGACAAATGCTTTTCTGATGAGATAGTCCGTGCATAACTTCTGGATTTGCCATGGAAAAAAGAAAATGGTTATGGAAGAAAAGGTCTTCAGAGAGGAGCCCTGGTGAAACAGAAAGTTCAGGATCAATGTCTTCCCATTCTGAGAGATTATCTGATGAACAGGTAGGCGGTTGACCCCAACACTGAGCTAATATTTTCCTTGGACTGTAAATAATGGAGCTTATTGGATCTCTCTAATTTTAATTACCCGGTATGGTCTCAAAAATCTGTAGGACTGCATTGGTTCACATGTCATTTAACATCAGAGTTATTTCCACTTCAAATTAATTACTTAAACTCTTATTTGATATCCCAGTATCACAGGAAATTTTTTGTGACTTGGTGAGTTTGACATTCCCTTTATTCCTTCCTTCTAATTTGAGTAATCCTTTATTAAACTGTGCCCATTTGGAAGTACTGATTCCCAAAACAAAGAATGGCATTATCGGAATATCAGGCCACGTCTTCATTAGCTGTCCACATTCCATCTTTATTCAATTCTCTGTCCTCGAAGTGCAGACTCATTCCTCAAAACTAAACCTTAGTGCTGTATGCTGATTTTATTTCTAAAAAAATTGCTTTATCCTATTACAGAAATAACTCTTCACTTCCGAGTTTCATTAGTCTTCATATTATCTTCTGACCAAGTGATTAACCTTCTCATTGTACATCTTTTTCAGCATCACTAATTTGATGTCAATTGCTCTTCTTGGGGCTATATGTTTGCCAAAATATCTGAAGACCTTTTGTGAAATCAGTATTGTGGGTAGAATGGGCAAGGGAATTAAGCGAGTGACATGGGGTGAAAAGCAGTATAGGTGTCTGGGGGACGCTAGGCATTAATCAACATTTTTTGAGCCTTAGAGAGATGGATGTTTGTCAAACTTCATAATGACAGTACCTTGGTGTGTTTGTGGGATTTATCATCGAAGATGTTGAGAAAATCTAGACATTTTATTTGTAATGGATGTGAGGCACCAAATTTGGTTTACGTGGCCAAACCAAGACTAGTTCCTCAAGTACATTTCACCAGAGGGTTTTTCATAGCAGTATCTTGGTACTTACTGTTTATGGCCGCTGTAGCTGAACATGTTGAGCAATGTAATCTGCAAGTATTTCTTGGTAATATGTGGAACATTTAAAGTAGATGCTTGGATTAGAAACTAGAATGTGAGATACCATATTTGGTTTATGTGGCATAGTTACAGTCTCATATGATTTGTAAATCCTCTTATGTATATGGGAGGAAATATCCTTTAACTACACCGAAGGAATTTTTCATGGAAAGTTTTAGGTGTTTATAGGGGCCTCATGGGTAAAAGCATTCAATTGAAAGCCTTTACTTCACCAGCAGCAAACTATTCTGTTTAGACAGACAAAGATATTCAGCTTTAGTGAATAACTCTTATACTATTTTGATCTGTATATTTGAAAGATCTATCTGAAAAAGAGATTGAATGTTTCCTTTATGTATAATGATTTTGCAATCTTGATGTAATGAATAGCCCACACAAAATTTAAGGTATCAGATGGTCAGAATGAGCTCAATTAATTGGGCATATTTCCAATTGGCAGAAGGCTTACTGTGTCACTTTGTGTATTTTGGTGTCAAATTAAACTCTTCTTTTGCACTCTTTACTGAGGACCACTGTGGTTGAATTGGCCAGCTCCTCCTCTATGAGCTCCATTTTCTATACTCTTGGAGGTAGAAAACTTTTCCTTTGTTTGGTTGGTTGGTTTCATCCTCTTTCTCATAGAAAAGGCTTGTTTTGTTGGTCACTTATTAAGAAAAGTTTGTTTATGTTGGTTTCATCCATATTCTCATTATCGAAGCAGGATGCGCTGAAGTCATCTCCCAACAATAATGCTCAGTCACCTGAAGTCACATCAAAAACTACAGTTTGTGATGAAGATGCTAATGATAGCATTAGAATTTTGACGGAGAAGTTGTCAGCTGCTCTTATTAATGTCAGTGCCAAAGATGACCTGGTAAAGCAGCATGCAAAGGTTGCTGAAGAAGCAGTTGCAGGTATTTAATCTGTGCCCATCTCAAAGTTACTGTTAATCCTGCTTGAGTTTCGCGTGCCATCAATGATCCATAATATGCATCACATGAATGACTTTTGTGATTGGTTCAAGGCTTCCCTAGACATGGATGCTTTATTCTACTTACAAGAAGTGGGTGATGTTCAATTTCCTATTTTGGTTGGAGCAATTAGCTGTAAAGGAAATTTCTTCCATATACTTGGGCCATGTGATGCTTTTTTTATATCCTTACATGCATTGTTGCAATTTCTAGGTTGGGAAAAGGCTGAAAATGACGTAGTGGCTCTAAGAAAGCAACTTGGAGATGTGACTCAGCAGCACTCAGCACTGGGAAATCGAGTCAGTCATCTTGATGGGGCACTCAAGGAATGTGTTAGGCAACTAAGACAATCAAAGGAGGAGCAGGAAGAAAAGATCCACGAAGCTGTAGCAAAGAAAACTTGTGAGTGGGAGTCCATTAAATCTGATCTTGAGAACCAAATTTTTGAGCTCAAGACAGAAGCAGAATCTTCTAAGTTGGTTTCTCAAGCTGTGATAAATCTTGATCTCTGGCATGAGCTTGAGTCTTTGAAGCAAGAGAACACATATTTGAAGGGGGAGTTCTTATCACGATCTGAGGAGCTAGAAGTTATGAGAATTGAAAAGGACTTAAGTACCCAAGCAGCTGAAACAGCAAGCAAGCAACATTTGGAGAGCATAAAAAAGGTGGCAAAGCTTGAGGCAAAGTGTCGGAGGCTAAAAGCAATGGCTGGTAAATATTCCTTGCTTAATGATCATAAAAATTCTGCTGCTTCTTCAATGTATGCAGAGTCCCTCACTGATAGTCAATCGGACTGTGGGGAAAGGCTTAATGTGTTGGAGCTGGATACTCGGAAGGCAAGTAGTTCAGAGGCATACAAGCATGAGCCAAGTTGCTCAGATTTATGTGCTTCAGAAGTAATAGTTGAGCTTGATCAATTCAAGAACGAAAAAATTGTGAACCGAAATATCCCAGCCTCCACCACAGCATTTGATCTCATGGATGATTTTCTTGAAATGGAGCGACTTGCTGCGATGCCTGATGCTGAAAGTAGAGTTCATCATTCTAAATCAAAAGCTGCCAAAGAGTCCATTGATGTGGGAATTTCATCGAGAGCTGAGCTTGAAATTATGATTCAGAGAATGGCTGAACTTGAAGAAAAACTTCAGAAGACTGAAGGTGAAAAAGTTGAACTGGAAGAGAAGGTAGTGTATGTGAAGGCAGAGAGAGCTGAATTAGAAGACAAGCTACAGAAGATGGAAGGAGAAAATTTTGAATTGGTGGAGAAGTTAGAACAGGCGATGGTAGAGAAGGCTGAGTTGGAAATGACTCTAACAAAAAGTCAGGAAAAGGGTGAAGCATCAGAACTTCAGCTGAGGGAAGCCCAACTGAAGTTGGAGGAGCTGCAAGCAGAGCTCTTTATGGCAAAGGAATCAAGGCGGCAAATTGAATCTCAACTTGTCAGCATGGAAGCTGAGGCCCAGACTGCATCTGCCAAGGTTTTGTCATTGAACGCAGAAGTAGAAAAGGAGAAGGTTTTATTGGCAGAAATTACAGCCAAGTGTCAGAACCTGGAGGAGGAGCTTTCTAGGAAGAAAGAGGAAGTAGAGATCAAGCAAAATGCAAGCTCAAATGGTGAAATGAAGATAAAGCAGGTCAATATGGAATCACATGCCTACTGCATAATATTTTTTATATAATTGTATAAAGGTTCTTTATATTTTCTACGTGTATACTGAACATCTCACTTCCCTGTGGTAGGAGGACTTAGATGTTGCTGCTGGAAAATTTGCCGAGTGCCAGAAAACAATAGCCTCTCTAGGAAAGCAATTGAAATCTCTAGCAACACTAGAGGACTTCTTCGTTGACACTGCAAGCCTACCTGAATTATCCGTAGGCAGATTGCAGATTCCTACCACAAGTGGAGAGTCTTGGAAGTTAATTTCTAGTGAAACATTCTCACCCAACCGAGATTTTGCTTCTTCAGGAATTGCTGCTGGGATTTCTGGTCCATCAATTCAGGAATGTGAAGGAAGGTCTCCACTCTCTTCATCTTCTTCAGCTTCATCAGCTGCACTAGCGCATCGTGGCAATTCTGGGAAGAATCGAAATGGTTTCGCAAAATTTTTCTCCCAAAATAAAAGTGGACTGCACTTGGAAATTTAGTACTGATTTGTTAGGAGAAGAGGAGACAAAAATACCAATTCTAGTTGGCAGAGCTGGTGTAAACCTTCTTGGTAGCGAGTAGCGGAGGTTCGACCCCACGTGGCCCCAAGAATCTAGCAAAAGCAGGAATCTCATTCGAAGGGGAAAAAATATGAAAGGAGTACATTGATTGTCAAGCCGAATCTTCATCAGCTGTTTGATTAAATCCTATTTAATCTCATTGGATGGCTTAGAAAATAACCATAATCAAGCCTTGTTTTAAGCGTCAAGCTTCCATGCTTTCATCATTTCTTTGCTCATTCTTGAGAGTGAAAATGACTAAAATAGCCATAATGAAGCCCAAGTTTTAAGCTTCAAGCTTCCAAATGCGAGCATGATATATTCTTTGCTCATTCCCGCGGGTGAAAACGGATCTTGGCTTTTTCTTGGGAAGTTTCTTTAGGAGCAGCAATTAGGGTTTGCCTCTGTCAACTGCATTTTCTGTTTAATCCAGACATGAGCCGTGCCAACTGCGGCGATGCTCAATTGTCTCGAGATAATGACATGCTCTCCTCCCACAGGGAACGCCAATCTTTGATCTTTCTGGTGCACCGAACTACATGCAAAAAGTTATTTTCCGTCGCACAAAACTGATTCTTTAAATTAGGATTTTAATCGTGTTTCCAGGATTAATTCGACTCACAAGTCTAAACGGAAAATTTTTATTTTTGAAGGAAAAAAGGCACTAAGCTACAAACACTCTTCTTTCCCTTCCTTTCCTTTTTCCGTTCCCTTTTCACCCCCAATCAAAAACATGGTTACCCTCATTTCTGCCAATCATCGTAACCACCAAAAAAAAAAAAAAAATCAAATTCTGGGTGAGAGGAGGATTGATTTCTCTGATTGCTGGCAGTCCATTCAATTTGGGTTAAGGCCTCAGTGGAAAGCACTTCCACTTGCTAATTAATTGATCAAAGGCAGAAGAGTTGGTCAAGGCACGAGCGAGATGTCCAGAGACCAGCAAATTTACAGCAAAACACAATTCGCAATTAAAAACAGTCGGGAAAGAGAGGCTCAATCCAACTTACATCTCCCAACACTTTATTACGATTCAAAATCCCACCCCCCTTCCCTCCTAAATTACATTTACAGAGCAGACCCACAGAAAGGGCAGAAGCTGAAATCAGGTTCGACAACCCGGTCACAGAATCGACACCGCAAGGCCTCCGAGACAGCGGAAGGTGGCGGAGTAACCGAGTCGGTTCTCGGAGGCGGCAGAGAAAACGACTGAGGGAAAAGTAACTTGCAATTATCGCAGTATAAAGCAGGATCTTTTCCGGCCCACTTCCAGGCGGGAACGAAGAAGAGCTTGAGAACCTTATCGTACTCAACTAGATCGGCCCGGGAGCCGCAGTTAATGCACCTGGCAACACCTGACTTTAGCACTCGACGCACCTGTTGGTCTATTCCTCCTACAAAGAAGAAGAACATTGTCTCTCTCCCTTATTATTATTATTATTATTTCTTTCTCTTCCGGTATTTTGCCTACTGCTTTTGTAGAGAGTGAAAAAAGCCAGCCTTTATTTTTGGGGGTTTTGCCCCCGGCAAGGGAGGCGAGGCGGTCAGAATGCTCTGGCAGCTGCGGAGGCTTCCGGGGGATTCCTGGGTTTATTGATGCGGTGCCACGTTATGTTTCGGGCCGAAACGGGCCTATTGCTGTTTGGGCTGCTCTCGATCCAAATATTTGATTATGACCTAAAATGCAAAATAGCCCAACTCTTTTTTTATTGCTTTTTATTTTTATTTTTTGTTATTTGGTAACAATTTGATTTAGTCTCTTTGTTTAAAAAACAAAATCATTTAACTATTAATAAGTTTAAGTAAATTTTTTTACGCCTAACTGTCATCGAATTTAAAAATTTTTCAGTGTCTTTGTCTATAAATTCTCATTTATTTTAAAAGACAAAAACTCTAAAAACCCATTAAATTTAAAATCTAACTACATAAAGTTCAAATGATTTCTACTCGACCTGCCTGCCATTTCTTGCCCTTTTCTTGAGCTTTTTCTTTTTATCTCCCTAAACGACCGCGACCGTTGCATTCTCATTAATCGGGAATCTTTCTTACATGAGATAACTAAACTAAACACAACTCATTTTGTCGGGCACTGATCCACTCTTGATCAGCTGCCTTGTTTGCCCTTATGCTTACCAGGTTCACCCGGAAGCCAGGAACAGATGTTAGTGATTGTTTATAGTCCTAATCCTCAATAATAGGGACAATCTCCCATGTTGCCTTTGTCTGCGCTTTGCGTAAAACTCAACTGGCCCATTTGAGCAGCGTCTGCTTCATTGCCTGTAAACTTGCGTTGGGTCTAACTGATTCGCTCCGTACCAAGGCTTCACCCATTAAGGCTGTGGCGCATTTAAGAAGTATAGCAGGCCCTGGGAAGATAACGAATAGTTTTCTTCTTTAAATATAGCCACAGGTTCTCCCAATATTCTACTCAAGCCACGTCCGAGTCTCCTATCCCAATTAATTCAAGTGATCATTTCACTTCTGATTGCAAGCCAGAGTACCGGTATGTCAATCTTATAGCGGGATAGATTTTCGGCAAACACATCTCCCAATCAGCCCTCGCAGCCTGACACTGTTAAATAGTAAATGATGATCAATTTGCATAGACAAGGTGCACTTCTAGCAAAGACTAGAAACATCAAATGTTTGGAAATTTGATAATCGAACTCGAAAAACTATTCACAGATGCACACCATGCAAGAGAAAGCAATTTACACATAAAACAGGTCTTCTCAGGGTCGCTCATACGAGTTTCCAAACTGTAAGCACCTCTTGAAACATTTCCAGCATCAGTTCTCTATCTGCCCGCCCGAAAAAGTTATTTATTTCTTCTCTTACATCATATATCCTGCCAAAATCAAACAAGTACGTCAAGCATCCTTTCTTCAGCTTGTTCAACTGGTAAAGCCAGGCCTCTTGAAGCCTCTCCAGGACATTCATTGAATTGATGTCTTCCAAGAGGCTTTCTTCACAAGCATCTCGGAGGTCAGCAATGTCATACTTGTTTGCTGCTCCAAGCAATGCTAGCCGATGCTTCCAGAAATCCTCTTGCTTAATGTTTCCATACAAATAACTTAGAAGAGCCATGCAAGATTCTAGTGACATGTCTTGTATGTGGATTGTAGAGGACTCCTTTTCCTTAAGATCGTGATGGAACATGCTCTGAAAAACGGGTGAACTTGCAGAAAGCATTGCCTTGTGAGCTCTCAAAGTGCCATCAGCAGTATTGATGGTAACATCTGCATGAATGGCCTCATCCAGCATGCGTGAAAGACATCTAAGTGTCCTTTGGGTTGATACAGACTGCATTGACCTGTCGCTTGGCCATATAGAACTGGCATCACCGCCCTGAGTGTTTGATGAGGAATTATAAGGGGTTAAGCCTTGGGAAGTGCAATTTGACAGTGGTTCTACAAACTAACAAACTCTTAGACAGCACTTGTCTGTAAAATCTCATTAACATCCTTCATTTTTCCCTGATGAATGCCAACAAATGATTGCTATAGATTATACCCATTACACATGATTTTGTCTAGTGTTTTTGCCATTAGCAATTGATTTTTCTAGTATAACCTCCCTCTAAAGTATTTGCCACAACTTGTCTTCAGTAAAGTCAAACCAAATAAGTGCAGATCAGCATCAGACACATTACAACTTCAAAAATATAGTCTAATGAAGCTTACATTCAGAGGACAGATTTTGATGTCAAGAAACTCAACATCGATGATGAAGCGACCATGAAAGGTGGAATCAACAGGCCAGACAAAATCTTCACAAGTCCGAAGCAATTTTTCGTGCACTATATGAGAAAGCAGCACAGCCTTAGAAACATAAGGGCACAAATGTTCCAGTTCATATCAAAAAGTGAATATCAACTACTTATGAAGATAAGACACAATCTGATGATCACAAATGAAATCATACCGGAAATATTTTTTAAGCTTTCAATGAAAAGTATAACTTCGACCAAAAAAATGCACAAAGATATAATTAATTTTCCTGGATCAGTAAATACACAAACTTATATATCACAAATTGGACTCACCAGGGGCCTAAACACTTGATTTTTCTATAATTATCCGGGGGATATTGGGATGCATTCAACATCTTTCTTTTTTGGTCTCAATTAGCATTGCCCTCAAACCCCACCTCCCCTTTCTGCCTTAAATAACAATCCCGCAATTTAATTCAATGGCACAGTGTCTGCATCTGAGCACTGCTTCATTTGACTCTTAACTCCAAGCAGACAATGATCAACTAGAAAGCCGTAATTAAAGGCAGAAACATAAAATGAAAGCCAGTAAACAGAGTAGCAATTGCACGAATAAACATGAAATTTTAGCTACATAAATACATCCACGCACACATACCAACATCAGGAGAGAGCCTGCGGCCAACGCCAGCATTAGAGACTCTAAGAACGAATCTGGCGATGGGAGGCTGTTCTTTGGACACTCGTGATGGCTCCGGAAATAAACGGATGTACAGATAACGATTCTTCTCTATCGATAAGTGCCTTCATCACAGAAAATTGCAACCAAAAAGAAAGAAAGAAAGAAAGAAAGAAAGAAAGAACATGAGAAATGTAGATCTTATTAGACCAAAAAAAAAAAAAAAAAAAAAAAAACAAAAACAATAAGTCACACACGTATCATCGGAAACTCGAAATGGTAAGACTTACTTTGACTTATCTTACTTACCAGTTCCAGATGCCGACCTTGAACGGATCGGACTTCTTGTAAGAGCAAGGCCCGAAATTCTCGATCCTCCACTGCGCGAGTCTTGAGATTGTCTCCACCTTTGAATCACCCATCCCTCTTTTCCTTCCACCTCTTTCTACTCCGTCCAATTGACTACAAGAGAAGCTTTGAGTTCATTAAGACAAGAAAAGAGACCTCAATTTAATTGCCTTTTTTTCTCCCAACTTCTACTCCAAGCTGAACCTCATTATTGGCCCACCACGGGAAGTTTGCTAGTTAGAAAGAGACGCACTGAAGGGACTTTTTGTCCTGTTTTTAAAATTGGAATCACAATTAAAATCAAAAGTTAAAGGCAATTGAAAATAGAAGTTTCAAAAATTCCTTAATGCTTTTGTTTTTATCTGGAATCGAAATTAAAATTTTCTTTTTACCTTTCTATCAAAATTAATCCAAAGAAAACATATTAGTCGATATTTTTATTACATTGATAAATTAATGTGCAAATCAGTTACAGCATTGAAAACTAATTCCATGAAAATTTTAAAAGTAATTTAAAATTAATGGCATTCATGTTTTAAGTTAACAATTTGTAATATCCGGCACGTAATTTAATTGTAGAATTAAAATAATGATAATGATAATAATAATAACGACAACATCATTCAATCCAGAGGTTACCAAAACTTAGATGCCACCGCAGTTGGGTAAAGAAAGTTTAAATGCAAATTATCTTCTAAAAATTAATCCGAAATAAAGCAACCGCCGGTTTGTTTTCGCGGCTCCGGTGCAAGAGTATAAATTGCTTTCAAGGCTTTAATGTTTGTGGGACATGTTATTTAAAACAATTCACTTTCTTTAATTGAAAAATTCCCCGTAACATCGAATCATGAGTTATATAATGAATAATTTTTTAATTTTTTAAAATATATTTTATATTTTTATTTCTAATGTGAAGACTTGAGAATTTTTAATAAAAATCTTATTTTTGTGCAATTATTATGCTAAAATGTCAAGGTCCCGTCAGCTTTCACCTACGTCGTCAAGTCCATTTAAGTTTTGTTTTTTTCCCAAAATTATGACCGACAATCGTTGCACATAAAATCCTGCCTTGACGCGAGAGCATTGCAGCGCAAATTGCTAATCGACAAACTTTCCTATGATCCTGGTTCATACTATTGGGCCGCTCGTTGGCCCATTTCAAAATTCTAACCAATGCTGCCCCAGCCAGCACTTCGACAAACAAACGAAGGGCACTTCCGTAAAATGCAAACACTAATTATTTGCCCTCCGATTCCTGATGATACCAATGATCGATCGACCTGTCATCTTTTCCGGCTCCGAGTAAAAAAACAAAAGGGTCCGAAGCACGGGCAAAACTCCGTCCAAAGACAAGCATTAGCATAGCCGCTGCTTACTCACACCAATCTCCATAACCAAGCAAGCGGATAAGACGATTCCTTCTGCTGCTTTCAGCGGTGATGAGACTGCTCCGTTCTTCGGCTTCCTTGGCGCTGCCGCCGCCGCCGCCCTCGTCTTTTCCTGTAGGCCAAACCTCTTATCGTGTTTTGTTTTTTTCGGTCGTTTCTTATGGTTAATTGACGAAGCGGGTTTCTTTGTTGTTTTGGAAGGCATGGGGGCTGCTTACGGAACCGCGAAGAGCGGCGTGGGCGTGGCGTCTATGGGTGTTGTGCGACTGGAGCTCGTAATGAAGTCGATAGTCCCGGTTGTTATGGCTGGAGTTCTGGGCATTTATGGGCTGATTATCGCTGTTATTATTAGCACAGGAATTAATCCAAAGGCCAAATCCTGTTATCTTTTCGATGGATATGCCTACTTGTGCTCTGGTCTTGCTTGTGGGCTTGCTGGGTTATCTGCTGGAATGGCCATTGGGATCGTTGGTGATGCGGGAATCAGGTAAATCTCGGAATCCTGCCTTCTTTTTTTTTTATTTATTTAATGGGGTGACTGCTGACTATGATCAAGCTTTTCTGATTTGTATTTTACTCGAAATTTAGTGGAATTCGTTATGTTTAGAAAGTTATCTTTGGTTTCACCAAATTTGAAATCTATGGTTTTCGTACAAAGCAGAATGTGTTAGGTTAGTTGAATTGAAATACATCAATATGCTTTTTTGATGTCGTATTTAACTTAAGATTTGGTGGAATTTTTATACTTAGAAAGTTGTTTTTAGTTTCATCTGGCAGTTTGGCATGGTTGATTCTTGTGGGGGTAGTGGAATGTTGTATTGATAGGTGGGGAATTGCTTTTGAAGTGGATTCACTTTTTCTTGGTGTAATTAGTCCATGTATGGGTCGGTTTAGCATATAACCTTTTGGGGAATCGGCTGTTTTTACAGAATTTTAGAACGTAGCTGACATTGTCTCGAGAGGGGCAATATCCTTTGAAGTTATGTACAAGTGTCCTTATTGTCACGGACGTTTGGCTTGCCAACCCCGGGATCAATTTTTAGACCTCAGCTATATGTATCTACTTAGTGGCAGCAATATCCATGGGGTGTGCCGCTTCGGCTTTACAGTTGACATAATTTTTGTAAAGTAATTGCTTCTTGGATCAATGAAATCATCTCATTGAAGGACTTCACAAAATATGTCAAGTCCTTGGGGTTCACATGTAGTACATCTTACAGGCTGTCAGATCAGATGACATTCAGTTTAGGTTTGGCATGTGCTTTAATTAATTTAGCTTTAGGTTACTCCGTTTAATTGCTTCCACTCCGTCTCTAACTGCGCTCGTTGGGCCTTCTATACCAGGTGCTTACTCTTCTACGTTGTGTTACAGCTTCATCTTTCTTTTTGTGTAAGAGTTTGTATCAGCATGAACGCTATCAATTGCCGTTAAATCTTCTTTTTCCTTTGTAAAAATTTTCAGGGCAAATGCACAGCAACCAAAGCTATTCGTGGGTATGATCTTGAACCTGATTTTTGCGGAAGCACTTGCTCTCTATGGTCTTATTGTGGGAATCATTTTGCCCTCGCGAGCAGGACAGTCTCGCGCTGATTGAAGATGGCCATGGATTTAGAAAGGTTATCACTGGAAGTTGGCGAGTCAACTCTTTTTGACTTTAATTGTTAAAATCTTTAATATTTAGTGACAAGTTACTTGGTCATGCAAAAAAAAAAAAAACATATGGTTAGGGTTGCAAACGAACCAAAACGAGCTTTGCCTAAAAATGAGGCTTGGTATTTACTTTCATTTAGTATTTAGCAATGAGGTCAACTCTTTAAACCTTTAATGAACAACTTATTAAAAAAAAAGTTAATGTTATACATAAAAACAAAATGGCAATAAATATTTATTTCATTAAAAGTAAATATTTGATTTTAATGTATGAATGTAATATATATAACATATAATTTTTAAAATGAGTTTAACAAAAATTAGTTTTATAACATAATAAATAAAATTTTAATATCCATAAAGACAAAATTTGTCTCTTATTTAGAAAACTTTTAAATGAGATTCGACTATTTTGGTTAAATGAATGAATTCGAATAAATTTTTATTGAATTGAATCACTAAATTTTAAAATTTTTAATGGATGTATTATTTTATTTCCTGTCAAACATAGTGTGTTGGGGATGTTGCAACATTAAGGCCTTTAGAATGAACGATTCAAGGGGTGAAACGTGGATCATAAATCGTTTATTTCATTGCCAAGTCTTCCCTTTGACGGACTAGATAATTACTTGCACTTGGAGAAACGATGTGCAAACGTGATCGCTACATTCTTTTTTTCTAAGTTCTAGCCAAAAACACCCATTAAAAGAATGAACCCTAATCCCCCTTTTTTTAAAAAAAGAAAAAAAAAAAAAAGCAAGGTGGATGAGAACGTTCGGTTGACCAGCTTGATCAGCGGTTTAAAATGAATAAGCTATGTGGGACCTCGTTCCACTCAAATTTGCCATGTCAAACGGGGCCCACTTACCGGTCTGGTTTGGACCAAATCAACGGCTCATTGTGAATTCCGAAGCGAGTATCCGACAACCAACCAATTCCTCTATAAAGTGAGCAGAAGAAAAGTATGCAGCGCACGCACACGCACACACGAACGGAGTAGGAAGGGGAGCGACCGAGGGAGAGACAGTGAGAAATGTCAACGACAGCTGGGCAGGCACCAAGGATTGTGTGGAACGAGAAGCAAGGGAAGTTTGAGACGGAGGACAAGGAGGCGTACGTACAGTACTTTCTTAGAAACAAGGGGAAAGTGATGGATTTGGTGCACACCTACGTGCCTGGCTCCAAGAGGGGCCTCGGCTTGGCTTCTCACCTCTGCCTTGCGGCCTTCGATCACGCCAAGTCTCACTCTTTGTCTGTCATCCCCACCTGCACCTACATCTCTGTGAGTCCACTCTCCCGGATATCTTAGGGTTTCCCTTTTTGGTTGAATTCAATTGAATTCGGTTGTTGATCTTTATGTCATTCACAGTATAGAGAAACATTTTTCCTTTCTTCTAAACTCATTTGATGGAAAATGCCAGAATTCAATTCAAAATTTATTTTACTTGATTGTTTGTGTAGAGCATTTTTCTTTCTCTTGATTAGTGACACAACCGTTGAATAGCAAAGTTTCTCTTGTTTGTTTTGAGGCAAAGTGCATTCCCAGTTTTTCCAGGATGATTTTCATGCAAAATTTAAGCTAACGTTTAGCCTTTTTGCGCTTCTCTTGGCAGGACACATTTCTTCCTCGCAATCCGTCTTGGAATTCCATTGTCTACTCCCACAATCCCAGGTCTGACATGTAGCCTATTTCTGTTTGATCCGCAAGCGTTGAATAATTTGCTTACTTCCATGCCTTCACCCCCGCTCCTCCCCGGGGCCGGAAGCCCCATTTCGACTTTGATCTTGCTTCAAGCTCTTTTTTCCAATGTAGGCCCAAGGAAGAATAATCATTTAAATCTTGCGTCTGCTCTTGATATGGAGCATTTCTCGTCTCCTGCTCTCGCTTCAAGTTCCTTTTGCAATGTGTTATACGTACTTGACCCTAATCACTGTGTGCAATACTTATTACTGGAAAGGCAAAGGACAATTTCAACAATGCCATGGCTCAGTGGAGGGTGAAAAAGGAATCAGAAAAGATTTCAATGCGTTGCCCCATTCTTGAACCATCCCTAAGTACAATAATTCAAATTTTATATTTTGCTGAGAATTCAATTAGAAAGGACAAATTTTGGCAGATGCACCTCTTACGAATAAAATCAAACAAGATACCCGCCAGTCAGCACCAGCAAGTCAATGTAACAAATTACAACAGTTGGTAATGGTACCCTCTCATGAACAAAATCTAACAAAGGGGATGATCATCAGGAACACACAACCAGTATAATATAAGACACACCATATATATATATATTGGGGTATAAACGGACCATATTTTACAATGGCATGGAAAAAAAAAACATATTTACAACTGGAATGCCCAGATTCTATCCAGGACAGTAATAATCCATCTTTTCCACGGGCAAGTTCAATATCGATGTTTCCACCTGCATAACACAAATCAAATATTTTTATGATACGGTTCAATGTAACATAAGCTAAATTTGCTGATCTTTGCACTCTATTATATATCTGCCCATGCAGTTGTGTTATGCCTTTGTACACCACTCTTCCCAGTTCCAACCAAAACCAGCTCTGGGCACACGGGTGATGGAGAAACCTTGCCATGTGCTATTAACCAGTCCATTTAAATATGCATGGGTATAGCAATTAACTTACAAAAAAACAAAATATAAAAGTACAATGGGATGTTTTTAAGCTTCCAATCCGCAAAAGGTTCCTTCTACCAAGTCCAAGCAGAAACTTTAACTATAGTGCATACCTCTTCAAATGGAACAAAAGTGAAAGGGGCTAGGCCCCTTTTGTGCGAAATACTTGAAAGCTCATCCTCCTGAAGACCTTCAGTTGCTCCAAGGATGTCCTCTTCGGGTCCAAAAACCCCGTCGCTATTCACTCTACTAGTAACAAGTGAAAGCAAATCCATCCTATTGTTTGCCCCAGTAGTTGTGCCTCTTACCCTGAACCATGGGTCAATGAAGGTGGGCGTTCAGTAGATACACTCTTGTAGAAAAGATTCAAGAAATTTGACATTCGTTGCTCTACTTCTTTGCCAATATAATTTTACCCACTTTTAATAAAGTGAATGAAAATTGCCACCTAGTTCATGTTTTCTAGCAAGTCATTAGTTAGCCAGTTGATACTTCCAAACTGATATTAGGGCAAACTATGTCCATGAAGGTCCAATAAAATGTGCGAGGCTATTTGTACAGAGAGCAGAAAGGGGCCAGGGGGAAGGGAGAGCAAGGCGAAGTGGGAGGGAGGGGAGGTGGAGTGTACTTCAGCGCAATTTATCTCTGAGCAGAAACTTTGTATCGAGGGCCAAAAAGAAGAAAAACAAAAAAAACATAAACTGGGTACAACATATCCATTAAAAGGTTCACATAAGAAGGCAAGTAGACTGCCTTAAATGCACAAAGTCCAATACCTTAAGCAGGCCCTCCACAGAGTCCGCACCTTTGGATACAGGAAAGCAGCTTCAACCTGGAATAAGCATGTAAAAAAAAAAGGACCTTCAGGGTAATATTCACCTATGAGTTCAAAATATAACACCAAAAATTCATCAGAAACTGTCTATTTAATTTAGACCTGCAAACAAAGAAAAGAAATTATATGGAGAGTATATCTAGAACTTATCACAAACTCACAAACTTTCTATGCAGTGAAGAAGTTTACCTTGTCATCTGTCAAAGTGTAACGGCCACTAAAATGGCTATCCTCTTTAGATGCACGAAAATTAAGGCATTTGGCAACCTCCTTTACCACTTGAGGACAATTCTAGACATAGAAAAATAGTCAACACAATGAGACCTAGTGATAAATGGACAGACTCATGCCAGTTGAAATATTGTTACCTTGTAGAGAAACCTCCCCGAAGGATAAAACCTTATGTAACGGAAATAGCAAACCTGAAAATACACTCCAAAATAGGGTTATTTGCAGAAGCATCTTTTATTTTCCCGATTCAATAATTACTCACTCCAACTAACAAATTTTTTAATGCCCTTGTACATCAGTATTGTGAATCATATTACACTCACAAAAACACATCCCCTTGGGAGTTCAAATACCCTTGAGAATATGTTCATTGCCTTGACTAACCAGCATCTGACAAAAATATTCCAAACAAACTAAATGGCTTCTGCCTTTTATGTTTGGAAATTATTGAGTTAGTCCTTTTACAACCTGGTCTTTTCCTTCCTGCTCTGCTTTCTTTCTCTGGACGTTCTTAGGGGGAAGACCATGATATTCATGTTAGAGTTCTGATGTACATATCTGGCTTGTTACAGAGCTTTTTGTTTACTTTATATGTGAAACTTGTACTTCCTTGCATTGTACTGCTCAAATTTTGTATACAATGACATTATATAAATGCCAGTTTTTCTATATTTTTCCTAATTTTAAAGGGTATCAAAAACATCTTAAATGCAAGGAGATATGGAAAGCTCTGTGTTGTGCAAACATATCATGAAGAAAAGAATACCAAGTGAACTGGATTGGTGATGGTCCACTCACGCACACCGGAGCGGATATAAGTGTTCCTACTGACATAAAGACCTGAAAAATGCACACATTTTTATTTCAGGGTTAGTTTGAGCAAATCCAAAAACAGAAACACATTTGGAAGATGAAGACAAGGTTGAAGGACAAGTCAGATTCATTGTTAATAGACTAGACCATGAAGTCCACAGATTCAATTCAATGCAATGTTATAAACTGGGTTATTAGTGGTTAAAATGTCAATGACAATATATAAAACGCTTCCATGATTTATATAGTCAAGTGCATACCAACACCAAAATCAGCTCACCATTCAACTTAGGCTACCTAAATGAACAAACTACTCTATAATTGTCAACTAAATGGAAGCCCACTATGGTACCATCAGACTTTCCAGGCAAGAGTTTTATGACCAATATCAATAATTTCATTTCAGATGACTCAATCCCCTGCTGCCATTATATTTTCCAGAAACTGAAAAGGAAGGATATCATCATGAGGTGTAGGTTAAAAGATCCTCAAAAGTTTTAAAATGAACAGAATGGACACAATACAGCCAGGTTATCTTTTTTATACATTGTTAAACAATGTATTAAGAAAATAACAGTGATTTATGGAAAAAAAAAAAAAGAACTGAAATGATGTGCTACAGTAGGTAAAAGGGATTTCCAAGTTCAGAACACATCTTACCACTGTTATTCAGCAAATAAGGGATGAGAGAAAGAGTAAAGAAAGGGCATACTGTAGGAGGAATGTTCAATCCATATATCAAGAAAAAGGTCACATAAGAGGAAGAGTACCCTATTCTTGGAATTTTTGACAAAAAAACCCTGGATGCCCCAACTTCTAATGTGATAAAGATAAGGAAAAGATCACTTGAACCTCTAAAAAAATTGAGAAAGCTGAATATATCAAGAAAAAGTAGCTAACAATAATATCAAGGGGATTAATAACGACATCATACCATCAGTACGGACCCTTGGTCTTAAAAGCCACATTTTCCTCCATGAGCTCTGGTACTTAGATTGCAAAACCTTATAGTTCTCAACCACTCCAGACAGCTACACAGATCATCAATTCATAAAGCCATATATAAGCTCAGATGCAAAGAAATGAAAGAAGATTCACAAGCTATGAACCGACAGTCAACTCACCTGCCATGCCTTTAAGCAAGCATTACGCCATAATATAGGGTTGCGAAGAGTATACCTCCATTTACAGCACACACAAGCCACCCTTCCTAAATCATATGGATTCATTCGTGCAAAAACCTGCATAAGAACATATTCAACATATCTCAGATACTCTGTCTGACAAATAATTCAATTGTTGTGCTAAGGTGACCATGAACAGCCATTCTCAAGAATCTCCACTTGGTTAGGTACATTGCAGACAAGAATACCCAGATTTTTGGCAATAAAAAGTAATAAAGCCCGACATGCATCACCAATCAGATTAGCACAGGTAATGCTCAAAATAATTAAGGCATAAATTTTGTATCTCGGTCATGAACTACCTCCAAGAGCAACTCATCGGGCAAGTACCGGTGTATCAACGCTGGATCAACATTGGGCGTTCTATTAGCAATTCGGAACGGCGTAACAGGTCGAACATTAACCCCATAAAGATCTGAAAGAGGAAATTAAGTGGGTGAAAAAAATAAAAGAAACATTCAAATAACAAAATAAACAGAAACAGCAGAAATAAAAGCATTGACCGGCCGGACATGGCATT
Organism: Ceriops zippeliana; assembly: GCA_037897445.1. Lineage (NCBI taxonomy): Eukaryota > Viridiplantae > Streptophyta > Magnoliopsida > Malpighiales > Rhizophoraceae > Ceriops > Ceriops zippeliana. The sequence continues at coordinate 1,516,079 of JBAPLH010000217.1, forward strand.
ACCGAGCCACGGTCTTCTTGTAAGCAGGTACTGCACAGTCTTTAGCTGCAAAGCCGACTCGAGCTCGGCAGGAACTTGCAACACAAAATTTACACCAAAAGCGTCAGAGAACATCACTAACTAACTTTGTTCAAATTCCTCAGGAAGACGAACCACACATTTGAAAACTGTAATCACGCACAGTTTCCGATTCGATTTTCCGGTTGTTCGACCGGAAAATGTTGAAGAATTCAGCTCTAATTACATAATAATAACCCTGAGATTGATCGAATTACCTACCTAAATGTTGAAAAAAAAAACTATAGATTGGCATCAGAAAGAGATGGACAAAAAGATAGATAACCAAACGATTTTGAACGACCAAAAAGAATTACCAGAATCCCAGATAACAGGTGAAGTAAACGGGATATAAAGCGAAAAAAGCTAAGATTACCTGAAGTCATATTGTCCTTATTCCTATTTCAGAAAAACGGCGGCATTAACATGGCTGCCGCGAGGAAATTGAAGGAACAGTGAGGGACAACCAAAAAGGAAATATAGATAAAAAAAAAACTTGAGAAAATATTTACGACGAAACACTGACCGTTCCTCGCTTTGATAATCACTGATGCACCTCAGCCCTGACGTAACGTGAAGTTGTCGGTCTATCGACATAAAACGATGCAAAAGTATGTCGTTTTGAACGATGACCGCGAAGCCGGAAAATTTCTCTGAGACTGAATGTTCGGTATTTTTCTTTCTTTCTTTCCTTTTTTTGGGGTCAGTTGGTATTTCTTATAATTTCTCAATTATTATGTACTTGGCATTTCAATTGATTTTGCCATTGCTGCGCGCAGAAAAACCATCAACGAAACATAAGCTTTTTTAATCGAAAACGTAAAACAAAACATGGACCTTGCAAGGTGAAAAAATGGGATGAAGCGTTGGAGTTATCTCGGGCCAATGAAAGGGTTGAACTCAGTTAGACCCATTAAAAGCCCAAGATTCCGTAGGCTAATCCGACGCCGATGCCTTTGCAATAAGGACTGGAAATAAACATAAGTGACTGGGCTTTTGTGCTTGGGCTCGCCCAATGCCTTCCGATGGCCTACAGAATCTCGGGCTTGTCCAAGATTGTGGGACATCTTCCACGGTTTGCGATTAGCATGACAATTCAATGTATCAAACTTACGGCTGGAGGTGGTGGACTCCATGGTTGCTCTGCAAAATGAGGTACTGACAACAGATCCTCAGGCAAGTTTAGTACAGAACTGTCAAGACCTACTTCAAAGGAGTTGGGTGGTCTGCTGTTCTTATGCATAAGAAATTAGTGTTGTTCTCTGTATAGGCTTTTAGCCTCCATAGGACCCAAAAAAAAAAAAAAACATTGGTGTATTCCTACCAGTTCTATTCAAAAACAATTTCAAACCAAACCAAAACAGCTAACAATATGGAGGCAACTCCACCATTAGCTGCACGCGTGGCATACAAAAATGGGGAAAAAAGAAGGCAAGGATGATGCTTTTTCCACAAAATCTATATGTCGAATTTTGTATGCGGAAAATGACTAGCACAATTGGACTATAACTAGCATTTTCGTGTAATTTGGGCTTTTTTTTCCCTTGGGTCGAATTCCAATTAACTATTCATAAAAAAAGTCCATTTAATTACAGGAAGGAGAAGTCGAAAAACCGATTGATAAAATATCGTCATTATTTTAGACCAATAATTAGATTGATAATATCAACATAATAATAACAGGTGACGAGAGAGTGTCGCCGTCTGGGGCAGTTGAGGGAAGAAGATCGGCCATCATAATCATGACTGACGGGATGGAAACACAGAGAGCAAAAGTGCGCGCGCGCGTGTGTGAGAGCGTGTGGAGCAGTTGAGGTAAAAGATCAGCCATGTTTTCCAGGCGTAGGCAAAAGTAAATTGTTGGAAATGATGAATCTGTACCTCTGCCGGTTGAAGGCCGAGAATAGACAGGCTTACGTAACTTTGATGTGATAATCGGAGAATTTCGGAAAATAAATCTACAAGCTTTTTGATTGCTCTAATTTGTTCCATGTGTGATGAGAAGGTCGTTTGATGCTCGTAAGGGTAGGGGCCTAGGAGCCTAGGAGCCTAGGAGCCTAGGACCCCATCGGCAATTGCATTTACATTTCGCAGTCGGGTCATTGCTGAATTGACGCCTGGGACAGTGGCCGGGTAGTGAGCAGTGACGAGCAGGCTACATTTGCATGACGTGGCAACGTGTGTTTTTTCAATGTGTTTGTTTTGCAAGTTTCTTGAAACTTGATTCACTTTTTCTCAGCTTTTTGCAAATCGGCCTCGTGCGCCAACTCTAAACGTAATAATATTATTCGAGCTATTTTTTAAATAAAAATACTTTTAAAATTTGAATTCTAATAATTTGCATGTGAGGTATTACGGTTTGTCACAAACAAGGAAATGATTTTGATACTGTTGTTACATACATATTCATTGAAAATAATTAGCACATGTTCAATCAGACAGACACTGTATATTTGGTAACCCATTAAAGTTAGTGATCATTATAATCATGACCTGGACATAATGAAATTTAATTGATGAAACGACGCCCAATTTTAATAAGCATGGTTCTCCCACAAAAACACCGGACTTGAAGGATTATCGGACGCCAACTCCATAGGCTATGTAAGAAAACCAAGTTGTCCCAACACGTTCATCCAAATTTGCTTACTAGTGGCATGGGTCGCAGCCTAATTCTCTTACTCAACCTTTAGCCCCGACAACTACCGTCGATTCCTTACTCAGCTTTCAAAGACACAAGGTTTCCATTCGCCAACGGACTATTGTTAAACCTAATAATTACTGTTGCTTTTCTTTTAAAATTGTGTTGCTTTTTTAAAAATGCCAAAACAAAAACCCGTCTAAGTGGCAACATCAATCATAAGTTAACACGATTTGTTTGTTAGTCGTGTTTTTGCTAACTGATGATGGTAGCAGCACGGGGTACCGAATTAGTATTAAAAATCACAGCTCCTGATCCGATGAATTGGTACAAATTTGAATTTTCTGCCGATAATATTTCATTGTTCTCTTTATATGAGATTGCTTGCACGCATGAATTGCTCACACAGTCGTGCGTCATACGTGCAAGCAATCTTTTAAGAAGCAACCACGACATTGCAAGCATGAACTGTCGTAACCATACCCTTTCCCCCGGTGAAACACAGTACATGATCATCACCTTAAATTAACTGTCGTCCATGGTTAGTAGGCTAGACAATACTTAATAAAAAAATTTTGGAAATATCCCATTTATTCGCGTTCCATCCAGAGACAGTTTTCAAGTGTTGAATATTCAAAACATTACGCCTAACGCCCAATTTCTCTGAAACTTTTGAACCCATGTTCATGAACATTGAGAGCTTTTTAGGGACACTAGCGTGTTTGTTGACAAGAAGAGACGGAGAAATGCTTGCAGATGCATCCAATTACCTCATGCACGCGATTGCTCGGGGGCGTAATTTATGGGCTTGTGTGCCCCTTTACGTCTTTCCATTACACCCTCGTTCAACCCGATTTCGGCTAAATTCAGCCAAAACAAACTACTGACAAATTGGGTCATCGATCAGAATCAAAAAGTAGCCGACAACTCCAGCTGGTGTTGTCGTTATTAATATTAAAATAACTATATCCATACTTTCCAACACCTCTTGTTTTTTATTTTTTTCTCGTCAAATTATTGATTAACGTTTAAGGAGGCAACGCATGATGGTTGTTGATCATCGCCATCTGCGTGGGGAGGTTTTAATTTTACTATTCTAAGTTAACTCAATATTAATATATCAAATATTAGAGGGAAAGAAATTTAAGTAGTCCTCAGTTATTTTAAATATAAAATGGGGTGTATGCAATTTTTTTTTAAAAAGTAAATACAGTAAGTATCTCACCTATATAGTAACGTTTGCGCAATTTAAGTAAAAAGAATTGGTTCATTGAATCTGATTTCCTTCGAATTTTTCCATTCTCAGCTGCTTTCAATCGTTATTCTTCCTTCTTACAGCGAGTAATGGATTTGCAGCTGAAGTTCGAGAGTTTAGTTGATTGATAGGAGCTCTATTTCTCTCTAAATTCATGAATTGCGTTTAACTTCATTATGTCTATCAAAGCTCACTTCACATTAATTGTTTGTTTACCCGATCGGTTTATGATTTGATCCCACGAAAGCTCAGTAAACCAACCTGTGGACTATATAGTCTGAAAATTTAGTGTGAGTTGATCGATTGTGACATGAAAGACGTCACCAGGCAATTCAATCACACAATTTTGAAGGGGAAAAAAAAAAAAACAAATTAAGCTTCCATACCAAACTGTTTAACTGTAGACATTTTGTTCCCAGTCTTCAAGGTTTTTCTCTTACATTCATTGCTGTAGATATGCTGTCCATTGTTACCACTTAATTTATTGAAGAATATCTCAAACTGTAACCACCATCAGACCAAGTAATTTTACAACTTGTATCATATGAAATGCAAAATCTTTCATGGAGTAATATATTATTATTATTATTATTATTATTATTATTATTATTATTATTGTATGTTTGTTAAGAGACCATTGATTCATGAAATTAAAGAACATAGTCTGCCCATCATAGCCAAAATTTTCTTCCCCAATCACCTGGACAAAAGCTTCCTGCTCCATCGTTGAGTCTTCTTCTTTCAATCCTTCGAGGATACAGAAATGTGATCACGACAAGTCTCGACGATGATGAGGACAGAGGATAACTATCACGGGCCCAAATTAGATATACAGCTTGCTGGTGAAAGTACACGTGTAACTCCGATGGAAAAAAAAAAAAGAATTAAAGCATCCAATGTCATTGCGCAGCACGCAACGCGCAAGTTTCAAATATTTTCATAATTTTTTCTAAATGTCACTGTATTTTTTAAATTTATTAAATCTTAAATTATACAATAAAAGTAATTTTTTTATTTTTATAAATCACATTTATTTTATAGAATTATAATACAAAATATATAGAATAAAATTTAAACTCTAATCACTAAGCTGGGTCAATTAACTATGAAATTTGGGGTTGAGAATTGTAGTGATTCCTCTTGATGGGAGAATGAGATCCTGAGTAGTGAGCAAAGACTTGAACTTTCATAATTGCGTTGAGTTTACCATATTTTAAAATTTTCATTGCATTTCATTCATTCTCTCACAGGTGAAGCAAATTAATTGGTTCAAACTTTATTGCCTTTCGACCAAAAATTTTAAAAGCTTTTGCATACTCAATGGAACAGGGCTTCTACATTGGAAACGACTGACATTGATCATGACGACCTTTATGTTGCTTTAATTTTGATGAGATTTAAGACTTTTGTCTTTGTTGTTTGTTTAAGTTTAATGAGGCTTTCCAGGTAGATAACTAATAATAACGTTAATATTTAATGGTAATGAAAATAATTATCGAGTATTGCCTTGATGAAATTACACCGACTAATGTTTCCCAAGATAATGAAGAAAAAAATGGAAAAAGAAAAAAGAAATTTATACGCGTCTCGTTAAATATGAATTTCATTCGCGTGATCATTTTTTTGTTTGATAATGTGACGTGGAACACGATAATGACTTTTTTTTATAAAAAAAAAAAAAAAGCTCAAGAAGAACATGTTAAAAGGGAACCTTCACCGCCGGAAGTCTAAAAGTTTGCAGGCTAGATCATATTCACACACGTCAAAAGGCGTTGCTGCCGGCCGTGTTGTTTGGTTGACCACGCATGGAATGGCCAACAATTATGAAGAAAATTGGACAGAGAGATCCGTGTAGAATCAAAGAGATATCCGACTTAATGGAAATTTGACACACATCTCTGACTTCAACCCAAATCTAACGCGATTTATCCACGTGATTTTTATTTTTTTTTTTAAGTGGGAAGCGCAATCTCATCTTTCTATAACAATTATTCAAGGGTTTCTCCTACGATCTCCAATGAGTTTTATCTTTTCGATAAAGGCAATGAGTAGTTATCTTTTAATAGTCACAAACTTGATTTTTCAAGACTTGTTTTCGGAACTGTTTGGTGCGACAGGTGGCTACTTTCCCATCCTCATTTGCAACTATTTTTATGGGCTTGGAAATAAATACAGACAAATGACAGGATGAGTTAATTTATGAGGGATTCATCTTAATTCAATTATATTTTGGAGTGCATAGTGTTAAATTGCTAGACAATTTGAAGAAGCTCAAAAAAAAAAAAAAAAAAAGAAGAAAAGGGAATTCAATTGGCCTTTGAAGTAAACATTTGAGTCCCTTCGATTTCTTAATTCCTAGAATTCTCAGTCTCTGCTTTGGGAGTTCGGGACTATTACACAAATTGGGGATTTGGGAAATCCCAAAACATTTTAATAATTTTTGTTTTCCGAAACAAGCCATCCAGACCGAAAGCCTTCACTGTGATGCCACAAAATCATTATGAAGTTCTCTTTACGGCAATTTGCCCCCCTGGACCCACCCCCCCCCCCCCCCCCCCCCCCCCCCCCCACACCCAATTCTGCCCAAGCCCAAGGTCCTAATCCCGAAAGGCAAAAGCCTTTTGTTTTTATATAACATCATCTTTTTTCTTATAAATTTCTAGACGCAAAAGTTATCTAATAGCCATAGGCCCAACATCTCATTGTTGTAAAAATTCCTTGCTATTTTACTTAATTGATATTATTATGTAATATGATAACATTCTAGATTAAAATGAGGCTTTTTTTTAACAAATATTTTCTAAAAAAATATATCTTTCCTTCAATGTTTTTTTTTACGAAAGATTATTAACAAGAAGTTTTTTTTAATGATTTTTATCATTTAGAAATTATCATGAAATTAATTCAAAATAAATAAAAGATGAAGATGGTGTGTGGTAGATCCCTCTCTCAACCATAGCCTACTAGTCGGCCAACTGGAGTTGCTTAAGGCCTCAACACCCCCCCCTCTCTCTCTCACTCTCTCACACACACACACACACACACACTCACATCCTCCAAAATGGAGTAACCTTATTGTTTAATTGTGCGTCAAGGACTTAAAATCCTCAATTCCCTATTTAACTACTGATTTACTGACCAGTAACCGACTGTAAAGTATATGGTAGATTGTCAAAGCAAATCCATCATAAAAATGGAATGAAAACTGATCCCCGAAAGTGGTGGACCCCATCAATTGTGATTCGACGGCTCAATCAATCAACTTTGCTTTATCTCCTATTCAGATTATAAAATTCCCCCCACGTGGCCTATTTCTCTGCCCATATTTTCCCAACGTGCTTTAATTCTTTCCTTCTCAATATTCCTTCCCTCGCTGCTGTCCCGCTCTCTTCAGGCCTCTCCTCTATTCACTCCTCTCTCTCTCTCTCTCTCTCTCTCTCTCCCCCCTCTCCCTCTCTGCAAGCGAAGAAAAATGAATTCTCACAAGCAGCTATCATCAACATCATTGTTAATCTCACTAATCGTCTCCTTCATTACAATCGTCTTATCGGCTTCTCCTTCCTCAGATACGAATCCTGATAATGAATATCCGTCGATTTTAGATGCGTTGAGTTCTAATTCACTCTATCCCGAGCGCTCGAGATCAAAGAATCAATCAGCCGCAAGCACCTCTGCTCAGTCGAAACCGTCGGCTAGTGGCTGCGAGGAGTGGACTCCGGCCTGCTCGGAGCGGGTACTGGGCCTGGCCCGGCGGCCGGAGACGGTGGTTTGGTTAAAGAGCGTGAGGAGGAGGATTCACGAGAATCCTGAGCTGGCTTTCGAGGAGGTCAAGACGAGTGAGTTGGTCAGAAATGAGTTGGATAAGTTGGGGATCGGATATAAGTATCCCTTGGCCAAAACGGGTATTCGGGCTTGGATCGGGACCGGCGGGCCTCCCTTTGTGGCCATCAGAGCCGATATGGATGCTCTACCTATTCAGGTTTTGGACAATCTAAACCTTCTTTTTGCTTTCTTTCCGGTTTTCAATCTGCGTTAGTTTTTAATTTTGATAAAATTTCCCCCCTATTTCGTCAAAGTACATATGCGTGGAAAATAACAAAAAAAAAAAAGAAAAAAACATCGACTACATGTCTAAAACGTGCATACGTAGCACATGCTGAGTAGTTTCTTTCCCCTGCTGACGTGGAAGTTAAGACGAACGATGGTAAATATATCGTCTTAATGGATGCGTTTTTCCTGGAAATTCATTTCCGATGTGGTGCATGACAAATAAAAAAAGCATGTTCAGATCTGACACGCCAAAATAAGCTATCCGTTTTGTATTGTGTCATCTGACATTGATTATGCCAATGTTCAATTTTAGATTATTAGAAGAAATTATAGTTAAACATTCAGGAGGAGGAGAAAGAGAAAAAAAAAACAAAAAAAACAACGCTTACTGAGTAGGTGTGGGGACTTGATGTGTTTTTTTTTTTTTTTTTTTTTTATATAGGAAGGTGTAGAATGGGATCATAAGAGCAGAGTTGATGGAAAAATGCATGCTTGTGGGCATGATGCCCACGTTGCCATGCTCATGGGTGCAGCCAAGATTTTGAAGTGCCGCGAACATCTTTTGAAGGTTTTGTTTTTCCAATCTCGTTTAATTCTCATTTCATGTCTTAATGCAGTATTAGTTATGAGTCTAATTCTCCACATTCATGACCCTAATTTCTATCTTAGCATAATGACATCCAGCGCTTACGATCTGAACTCTGAGGCATGATGTGGTGTAAACATGGTTGAAGAACCCAAATTAATGTCAAACACAACCATGTGCAACGCATGTTAGGTGAAAATAACCTTAAAAAGAGTTTTAAAGTTGGGTGTCAAACAAACATTCCTTTATGAACTTGAGAATTGAAAATCGGTGGTTGTTGTCATTGTTTCAACAAAAATGCCCAACAAACATTAGGGTTCACTTGCATTAGTAACATGGGTATGCATCTCCAAGTAGCTTCGTGAAAATCCTATTAATTATTTATTGGCCCCTCCATTATATTTTATTCACATGTGCTGTTTCGATTGGTCTTGTCAGTTTGCGTAGATTAGAGATCGTATGGATCCAGCAGCCCTTTTTTTTTTTTTTTTTTGCACATTTTTTGGGGGGGCATCCGTGGGGTCATGTGAAACTTCCTCTAGTTATGGCTGGTCTCATTCTCCTACATTCTTTTTGACTTGGTTTTTTTACGCTGAATTTGATTGGATGGGGGCAGTTGGTGGAATTGGAGGGAAATGTACGGACGAAAATGCCTTTTCTTTTGTTTTTTTTTTTTTTTTTTTTTTTAAAGCAGGCAGCGAAAGAATCCTTTTTTAGGCATTTTCCGGCTAAATTGCGCGGACGGAACTGACACAAATTTTGTTTACAATCATTCCGAATGTGGATAGGGGGGGGGGGGGGAAAGGAAAACCAAAATTTTGTTTACGGAAGCTGTCAGCGTGGAAACTCACCTTCAAAGCAAAATTTTACTTTTTGTAGAGAATTAACTATTGAGCATGGCAGTGGACACTCCAAAGGGCCTAAAGTCTTTTTTGGAGTCAACCATCTTGGCAAATTGGTGGCCTACAAAGGTCAAATTCTTTAAGCAAGTCGGTAATTGAAATTTGACTCCGTCAAATTTTCATAAAATATTTTAATTTTGGTACATCAATAAAATAATGCAATTGGAATTCAGTGTCAAAAATCCCGTCGGACATTGTGCCGCCCACGATGCCCATTTTCCATCTTCTCTTGTTGACTCCAAATATTGGTGTATTAAAATGTTTTTTAGGAAAAGAAAATGTATGGTAGAGAATTTACATTTGTCGGAAGACATATAGTATTTATATGACGACGAGCTCCTCGTACCATGGAACTCAGAAAGAAAAACAACTTGCTTGCTGCATAATAATAATTGAAGGTTGGGTTTTTTTAAAATTCTTTGGCTCCTACTGCGTTTTCTGCCTCGAGTTGTACACGAAAGGGACGGGAGATCATGTGCAACACCTTTAAATCGTCTCACACGCCACAAATTTGGGCTTGTTTTCTTGCTTTAATTTCTCCTTTACTCCATTTTCTGCTAGGACAGGGACCAAGGAATCGGGGCCTTTTGAAATTAAAGGATATCATTGTCTAACACGATTGGATTGTGAGAATGTACATGGGAATATGAAATTATAAAATATGTGGTGGGCCTGTTTACCTAAATCGTTTCTGTTTTTTATATCGTATTTTAGGTAAGTTTTCATTTGCTTAATTGGGGGTCGGCATTGGCACCTTCTCCTGTCCTTATTCACTGTATGCGTTGATGGAGAGCATATATATTTGACATTTTTGGTCCAGGACACTATGTGCATCCATCACCCGCCTGCCTCTATTCTTTTTGTATGCTCTTTTAATTGTAAAAAAAAAAAACAAAGGACGACGTATGGACGGTAGAAGATGGATAATTCCATTTGTGAATAATTTATTACGAGTCCCACTTGAACACTTTTACATAGAAAAGCAACCGCACTTTTAGAATTTTATCTTGAGTAAAGTAAAGGGCCACTTTTGAAAGCGCATTCATTTTCTTCTTTAGTCGCATTTATGGATGTTATCTTGTGGAATCTTTTCTTACCCTTTTGTTCTTCAAAAGCTGGTGCAAAATTGATAGAGAGGTTCAAGACCGTTGGCGTTTCTGGTTTCTTGGTCACATCTAAGAAGGAAACTGGTTTATATTTATAAACAAATCTCAAAAATATGTAACACCTAAGGAGATGGTGTACTCATTGGAGTGCCGTAATTGGACCGGTGGCATGTCATATGATTTCTTTTTGAAGTTGCCAGTGAAAAATATTATTTTTTATCTTTAAATTCAAAGATGGGCTGAGAACCTAGCGAGGACTTGAAAGAACTGTTGAGTCTAATAAATGAGGTTTTGAGTGGTCTAGAAAATTCAAATCGGATTAAGTTACTGATGTCAAACAATCCTTAGGTGATTCTTGAGTTGCGGAGCATGATTAAAGGAACTGAATGGAAATTTTGTCACAGCATCTATTCTAGTTGTAAAAGGACTAGGATTTGTGATTGCAATCAACAGGAAGTTGTCTCGGTCTGAATGAAGTGCTTGTCAAAAGGGTGCCGATTATTTAAACTAGGAGACGATTGCTGATTCTGTCTTGCCAGTTTCTGAATTGTAGGCTAGAACTTTCTAGCTTTAACTAAGCAGCACTGTATCCGTCACAGGGAACCGTGGTTCTGCTCTTCCAGCCAGCTGAGGAAGCCGGGAATGGAGCAAAACGAATGATAGGAGACGGTGCTCTTGACAACGTGGAGGCTATATTTGCGCTTCATGTGTCGCACGAGCTTCCAACTGGCATCATTGGCTCCAGGCCCGGTCCCCTGCTTGCCGGGTGTGGGTTCTTCCGAGCAGTAATCAGTAGCAGAAGGGTCTATGCTGGGAAACAACACCGATCCGTTGACCCCATTTTGGCAGCCTCCGCCGTGGTTATCAGTTTGCAAGGGATTGTGTCCCGGGAAGCAAATCCATTGGACTCACAAGTACGTCTAAACAGCATCCAGAGTCTCCTTGTTCGTTTCACTAGTATGCTTTCAATTTTCCTATTGTTGATCTGCCTAATTCGCCGGACAGGTGGTCTCAGTTACTACGGTAGATGGAGGCAATAATCCTGATACGATACCAGACACTGTAGTACTTGGCGGAACATTCAGAGCTTTCTCCAACACAACCTTCTATCAACTTCTCCGAAGAATAGAAGAGGTTAGAATGACTCCCTTATGGTTGAGTGCGTAATTTTGAGATAATTCAGTTACCATTTAAGGCCAAAAGATGTGAAAGGACTCCATAGTGAGGGGCCAACTGCACTTAATTCAGTAACCGTTTTTCGTACGAGTGGGGTTGGGACAACAATTGTCAGTATCCATCCAAATTAAACCTAGGGAGCCCACAGATGTCCCATCACATAATTAATCTAAATACTTACCATCTCTACCCTTTTGCGAATGATTGTGCTAATACTATTTGCATTGTCGATCAACAGGTGATTGTGGAACAAGCCAGCGTCTTCAGATGCTCGGCAACGGTTGACTTTTTTGAAAATCAGAACAGAATCTATCCCCCAACAGTAAATGACGATCGCGTGTATGAGCACGCGAAAAGAGTGGCCACGGACTTGTTGGGTCCAACAAATTATAGGATGGTGCCGCCCATGATGGGTGCTGAGGACTTCTCCTTTTACTCGGAAGTGGTGCCTGCAGCCTTTTACTACGTAGGCATAAGAAACGAGACCTTGGGGTCAATACATAGTGGCCATTCGCCACATTTTATGATAGACGAAGATGTTCTTCCCATAGGTGCTGCTGCACATGCAGCTATTGCAGAAAGATACCTCATTGCGCATAGATAATGTTGGTACATTGGCTGTAGATTATGTTACTAGTTCGCAGATTAAAACATAAGAAAGCAAAGATCATGCATAATTACTTGATTCCTGGGTTCTTATTCTCTCCTGTACCTGGTAGGATAGCAATTGAAGTACAGATTTTCACAGCCAACAGATTGAAGAACATGTCTGCTCAAAAAATTCAACAGATTGACGAACACCTTGTCACCAAACACAACAATTTACTCCCATACTCAGAATCCTACTGAGCATTTTTTTTCACGTAATACAACACCCAACTATCATTTGAGTGCATTTTTCAAATTTATGAAACAAAACGAGTACCAACCTCACCTCTTAATCATTTACCCCACCAGCTGGAAGCTAGTGCCATATGCATACAAAAATGCAATGACGTTCTCCATAGCTGAAGCTTTCACCAGCTTAAATGTGCTAATTCTTCGTACAATTCTCACCTCTTCTCACCGGCTAAACATTTAGCAGCTTGTAAAGCAAAATAAGTGAGGATGACATCTGCACCAGCCCGTCGGAGGCACAAAAGAGACTCCAACATAACCCTTTCCTCGTCAATCATTTTGAGAGCCCCACCAGCCTTAATCATGGAATATTCGCCAGAAACCTGGACATAAAGAAGAAAGGACATGAGTAATGCACTAAGAACACTACATATTGTCACAAGGAACAATTATCCGAGGCCAGGTCAGAAAGATCGTGTTTCACTCTCCCGTGGTCAGGAAAACCAATAAAAAAATAATTCTAGGCAACATCCATCAGACACATCTCTTGACCCTAATCATCCAGAAGGGTCAAAGATCCCAAGAAGCATTCTAGATATCAAATGTAAATTGTGACATCAGATTAATTTGAGAGGCACACCATTATTGGTGGCTTAAAACAGCCAAGGATAATAGAATGTTATAATGTTTTGCAAAACTATTTTCCTAAAACCTATTTATAACCGGTAATCTTTTAATTTCCAGTGGTGATGTCCAAATCGAAATAGTTTCCAAAGTTCAGGTTTTCACTACTAACAAGGAAACAGATTAACATCCCAACATTGTTTAGAGACTCCCAAAGACTAAATCTTGTGGGAATCTAGATGCAGAGGGTTTAAAAGAATTGGTGGAGGCCAAGACTACAATAGCTAGAGATTTGGTAGCGTAAGATGAGAGTGTTACATGAAGTGGTTATAAAATTACCTGATATGCAGCAATTGGCAAAGGAGAATTATCTCTGAGAAGCCTAATAATGTCCAAGTAAGGAAGACCAGGTTTCACCTGTGGCCAATAACGTCAGTTTAGTGTAGCAGGAAGTAAGCTCATTCATAGAAATCCTTCACCGCGACAGCAGTTCAAAAGAAAACAAAAACACAAACCAGAAGGATATCAGCTCCTTCAGACTCATCTTCACGAGCCTCAACAAGAGGCTCTCTATGATTTGCTGGGTTCATCTGGTAACTGTATTTAACAAGCCAAATCAACTGTCAAATGCTGAGAGCCAGAACAATTGGAAAAATTTATGGAACAATTATTTTTCCATGTTAACTACATACGTCTTTTTGTCTCCAAAACGTGGATTTGAGTCCAGTGCCTCTCGAAATGGACCATAAAATGAACTAGCATACCTGTTTAAAAGATGATAGGAACTGGCTTGTCAAAATCTTTATGGGCTTCAAAATTCCAACTAGTGATTGGTAATTCATTGAAGGAATGAGAAAAAGTAGGTCATTATTCTGAGCATGCTATAAATTACAGGAATAAATAAATAAATGAATGAATAAAGGCTAGAGAGATGTTAGCTATGTGTGAACGCATGCAAAAACATCAAACACATAAATAGACATAATATCAAGTTACTTTGCTGTATAGGACATGATTGAAACATGCTGAAAGCCTTCTGCGTCAAGAGCTGCCCGGATTGCTCCTACACGACCATCCATCATGTCACTAGGACTAACAATGTCAGCTCCTGCACGGGCCTGCCAATGCGTAACAACACCAAGCAGCACAAAACAAGGCTCAGGGCATACACAGCCAAATAGGTAGCATATGCAAACGAGAGAAAGATGGTAAAAATTGAATATTAAAAATTGATGACAAGGGTTCTAAACAATCAGTGACTGACCAGGTTATAAATTTTCATGGCAAATTTAAAACTCTCAAAACACCACTTTGACACAACTCTGACAAAATATTTGTGCTAAAGGAACCCGAGCAGTTAGCTCAATCATAAATACAAATGAACACTTCCAGAGGAAGAAAGGATGTAAATATACACTTTCTGGAATCTCATCAAAAGCAATTCATATTTTGAAAACAACAGTGAATCATGTGTCACCTGAGCAACAGCCTGTTTGCATAGCTGATGCACTGTCTCATCATTCATAATCACCCCTGCAGTGCATTAAGGATGGCAACCAGTAATTGTTCAAATACCATTTGAACTTATTTCTTTTAAGAATACTTCAACTCAACCACAATCTGACAGATGGCATAATATTTTATTCAATCCATCTGAAGAGAGCCCTTGGTCTGATGTAGCTTGGTTCAGCTAAAGGTTTTCTGTTTTCAAAATGTGCATTGCTCTGCTTAGGGCCAAACTTTCAGTGAACTCTTCAATGCACAGCAATATAGAAAATCAGACCATATTGGCCATAAAGATTTTCATACAGAAATAAATTTCATTCTAATCAAAATGCAATGTAACTTGAGGCTTCTTCTACTATATCTGGAAACACTGAAAAACTGCATTAGCATTTCATTTCATCAAAATCCTATGCAACTTGTAGCGTCTTCATTTCTACAGTACTACAGTTTATGTCAGAAGCTGACTTTAAAAAGGAGCAATTTCATTCAAGACAAT
This sequence comes from Ceriops zippeliana, assembly GCA_037897445.1. Classification (NCBI taxonomy): domain Eukaryota; kingdom Viridiplantae; phylum Streptophyta; class Magnoliopsida; order Malpighiales; family Rhizophoraceae; genus Ceriops; species Ceriops zippeliana. Next base: position 1,531,315 of record JBAPLH010000217.1, read on the forward strand.
CATAAGGCATCCCATTAATCATCTCTACCCAGTGCTCAAGTATATGGATAAGCCAACAAGTAAGCCTGCTCTACACTTTGGTAGTACCCATGACAGGAAGATTCAGATATCTAGCTCTAGTAATTTTTTTCCATACATGATAGCCAGAATTAGAAAAAAAAAATCAGAGAAATCTCTTACCATCTTCTCTGACAATACCATCATGCCCATCAGAGGAATATGGATCCAAAGCAACATCAGTGTAGATAACCTTAGGATAGACAGAATAGAGAGTCAAAGATATTAACACATCCCATGAACACTGCCCTAACAAAAATAAAAAATAAAGAAATTAAGTTTCTCTAAGGAGCTTAAAAGTTCACGACTTCGGTAATTTGACTTACAAGATCAGGGTATTTATCCTTTAGCAGCCGTATTGCTCGAGGGACTAGACCATTGTCATTATAAGCTTCATCTCCTGTGGGAGACTAGAATCCAAAAACTTAATTAAGTACGTACACTTCAAAATGGAAGGAATTCTAAAAGTTTAACTAAAGAGAAGAAGACACTTAGAAAGTAAACAAAAACCTTTAAACCATCTGGAACTTTGGGGAAAAGGACCACACTATTTACACCAACATCCCGAGCTCTTGCTACCTGCACCATACATTGTTTATACTAGACAGCATAGGAACTGAGAAAAGTTGCGCATTTAATACATAAAGACTTCTTAGAGAGTTAAACTTTTGGGTATCACTGTCCACTTTTACAACCATCATACAGTCAAACATGGATATGCATACGTGCACACTTAGTGTGCTCAACTTATGAATGTGAGTACGTTGTACTGCTTCCAACTTTAAAGAAAATTTTGTCAGTTCTTTTGTAGAATCCACCTTGACAGGAATTTTCATTACTGAGAGAATTTAAGGCATTGCCATGCATGAACATGGCAAAGGTTTTTTTTTCAACAGGAACTTGCCGGAGCTATCTTTTTCAGACAATAATATGGAGAGAATTACTTAGGCAATCATTCACCTCTTCTAGAAGTCCATGTCTCCATCCCAGCCTGTAGCATCCAGGCATTGCTCCAATAGGGGTGTCCTCCTCGCCTGCAAACCTCAATTTATTCACAAAAATTAAGACATCCATTTCCCAAAAAAAAGAGGGAGACACTTAATCGAAAAACTCAAATGAAATCAATGCAGAAATACCAACCTTCATGAATAAAAAGAGGATACACAAAATTTGCAGGTGATATACTAGTTTCCTGGAATGATGCTCTTAATGCAGGTGTCCTCCGATTACGACGAGGGCGTCGACTAAGGGGCTGATAGCCCCCCCCCCCACCCCACAAAAAAAAATTATTAAATAAAAACAGCAAACCAAGGTAAGAGTAAGAAATGTATTACAAAACCCACACACCATTGAGTGAGAGAATTAACTTTTCTGCCGGCTTCAGACAAGTTAATTTGGCACAACACGAAATAAGCGACTTATCAAATGACACATAGAACAAACAAATAAAATATGTTTAAAAGAAACACTAACAAGAGAAGGGACCACGGGAGTTCCAGCCGGTGCGACAGGCTTAGGCGGCACGGGAGGCGCCTCGGGCACATTCCCTGCGACAACAGCCGCTTCGCACTCTGCGTCGCTCAGTCCCAACTTCTTCGTCTGCCCGTCGCGCGCTGCACTCGCTCTTACCTTGGAACAACGCCTAGTCCACGCCATCGCTGGGGTTTTTACACAATCGAACCTCAGATTAGTAGAAGTTGGTCTTAGACTAGCATACTTTCGACGATCTAAGCCCTTCGTTGCAGGGGCCGAACAGGGGGAGTTGAAAATCGTTGAAGCCATTAGCGTTTTTGCACGGTCTCCAAAAGTGGCTGCAATTTGGAGAGAATCAAAAAAGAAAGAGAGAGGGATTAGAATACTGAGAGCCAATAAGAAGAGGGATACGATCGAGAGATAGGTGGGGACGTTGGCAGAGGATAATCGCCTTGGCTTAACTCAACGCTAACGGACACGCGTGGTTGGGTTGGGAGTACGACCGTATGTAAGCTTTTAAAAAACTGGCTGTAACCATCCTCTGGGCCTCATTCGTTTTGTTTGATGGAAGAACAATGGTCTGGGCCTGCATCGCGCAAACCCACCATGGAAAAAGCATCCCTTTTGTGGTGGGGGTTTCAAATGACTAGCAACTCGCTAGGAAGTTTCTTAACGGAGGCCCAATGGATATGGGCTTGGGCTTTCAACCCCAGTTCTCCTTGCCGATTCAAATCTATTCTCTCCAAGTCACACAATTAATCCTTCTAACAAATTTGGGTACACGGACAACAAAGACCTCGATTTCCCACATATCCAATTAATGAATGAAATAAGAATTTATGCATAAAAACCGCTTCTAGGGCCATGTTAGAAACAGTGGGAATTTTGACCCTAAAGACATCTTAATAAGATTATGAACCAAATGTGTAGTCTTGAACAAATTAAGGGGCCGGTCCTTTGCTAACCTTATAGCTGTGTACCGATTTATTCTACAAGAAAGAGTTGAGACGCAAAATAAATATTATTTTATTATAACTTATTACAACTTGTTAGTTATAATGAACGGTTAAAAATAACTAATAGTTATAACAGATTGGTTTCTATCTATCTTACGTCTGCCTGTTTAACATGCTCGATTTATATTTAATTTTACTCTCAGGTAATCATTCCCGATTTTTAGAAAGTGACTTGACGCTGGAAAGATAAAGGAAAACCTGACAATCTCAAATTACAATGAAACCATGATGAAAAATCTTGGATCCGAATTATAATGTTTACCCAAAAGAAGAAATGTGCATGTCCACCTTGACCGTTTCAATGGCATTTGCCTTTTTTTTTTTTCCACTTCAAAAGAGATAAATAATTTTTTTTTTGTTTAAAAAAAAAAAGCAAGACATTTGCGCATGAGACATACTTTGGTGGGGCCAGAATTATTCAAAGCAGAGATCTCGACTCAACTTGTGGGTCTTGGCGCATGAAATTCTAGTTAATAATGACAATCATGGGCCAAAAGCACGCTACTGTAGTCCAAAGCAAAACTCACAGTAACAATAGCAAAGAAGGTTAATCTTTTTATAAGATATTACTCGGTTTTATAAGACCCATATTTTACCTCATAACTCTGTTTTTTTTTTTTCTTTCTTTTCTCTTCTTTTCTTCTTTTTCCCGTTGTCTTACAACCTTTTGTGAGTTTTACAATTCCTAACATCGATATTATTCCTCCCTCAATACTGTTCTCTATACACCAACCTCTACAGCTTGTAGCATAGAAATTGCTTTGCATGTACACACAGGAAAAAGTGCAGTGGATCCGATCAATTGTAGTCGAATCTGTACTTCAAGATTTGGCAATTTATACTCGTATAAAAGAATAGATCTGCCCCACTATTGTAAGATTTCTTATATCAGTGATTATGCGACAATATGATGTAATTCAATTCATTGTCTGAAAGTATATGTGTATATACGACATAATTATACATATACTGCACAAGCATTTGGTACTTTAGGAAATATATACTCTATTGTATTTCTCCTTATTATTAGAGAGGCATGTACCCTCTGTATGTGGTGGGCGGCCTTTTTTTTTTTTTTTTCTCATTTGGGCAGTTGACATTTTTTTTTTATTCTCTCCAATTTCTTGAAAGAAAAGCAATAAAAATATCATAAATTTTCGAGAGTACGTCAACAAGAATTGGTGGAGCACAAGAAATAGGCAAAAATTTTGCTGAGGAAGGGGGGTTGGTACGTAGGCCCAGACCTAGATTAAGGATGGGACATCAAATGTCATTTCTTATCCAAAAGAGATGCAGATTCTCGAGTAGCACACTATATCGAGATTTAGCATGTTTAAGTTAGACCCCTAGGCTCATGTCCCCCTTTCCAGGGGCGGTGTCGGTCGAGACCTCGGCACCTGAGCACGATTTTACATGGTAGCGTGCACATCAAAAAAGGAAAAAGATATTACATGTTAGCGTGGCGTGGCACAAATTAGGGTTACCAAATTATTAAAGAATTAATCCACGACACGGTATATGCTCCAACTTACTCGGGATATATATTACAAGTTTTTTTGTAAATAAAAATACATCATAAATATGTTAATCATTGTGTATTATTTAATGTCTCTTTAAAAAAAAGTTATCATTTAAATATTGTTGAATTGGAATAAACATTTTGTATATTTAATATTAATATTAATGAATTTAAAGTTTTACTACCGTGCATCTCAATACTTAGACTTATATTTTTGTCAACATGAAAATTCAAATATGTATCAATGTGAAAAGAAATACATTAAATCACTAACTAAACTATCCTCAAATAATAATAAAAGACAATCTATATATAGATCAAGTATATCCATCACATGTGATCTAACAGTAAATACTCGTTCATTTTTACATATGCTGTGCATCAGCCTATTATGATGTGGGCTTAAGTGCATAGATTTAAATTTCATGGACTCATTTGTAGACCAAAAACAAAAAATCATTAATATCTCAGGGAGAATCCTATTGTGCAAAGATAAAAAAAAGTCTACATTATAAAAGAAATTAAATATTTTTAATTATGACTCCAATGATTAATTAATATTGATGACATTATAGTAATATAATAAATAATAATATATAATGCCAAAAATTAAGATATTATATTATACTATACAAAGAGAGTCAATAATACTAAAGACTAAACATTTTTACAACTCTAATAATTTTTGAATGCTCGTGATCATATGATATAACTATAAAAAATAAAAAATTAAATTACTTCATCTAATCTATGTAATATATACTATATCTATGAAATTAGCATGTCAAATACTTTTTCTTCCTTTTTACCTCTTTTTTTTTTTTTTCATTTTATATGAAATCATTAGCTTTAAATTCTCTTTTAGTTTTATTAATTAAGTAATTAACTCTTAATTTTTAAATTTCACTAATTAAGTTATTATGTTTTACAATTCCCTTTTGATTTAACCGACTCTGACATATCTAACTTCAATTATGCATTAACTCAATGATTCTTACGATTTTTAAATTACTTAAAATTTTTTGTAGTTAACTCTTACAATCTATCTATATAAAATATTTGTTTTCATATCAAAGGTTTAATACGAAACATAGTTGATTTACTTTTATTGTTCGTTCCATGACTCAAACCATTTATTCTACTAACAATAAGGAAACATTTTGGAATACTAATAGATTATATAAAGTCTCTTCTCTCATCCTATCCTATTTGTTCAACATTCCATAACTTTTCTAATTAATATGTTTTAAAATATTGAAAGATTATAGAATCGCCTTCTCTTATTTTCTCCCATTTTTATTTTAAATATTTCATAATACTGAGCATCTGTTCTTTGTTATTAGTAATTATTGCTCATACCCACTTATAATTTTTCATGATGATACAGCACTTCATTAGACAATTTTAAGCACATAAATTTACTTAATATTTGATTAAAACTCTTTTCGTGGTAAATAATGTTAGACAATGTAAAACAAAAAATTGTAATAAATTCGACATATTTTTAATTACATTTTTTTAATTCTTTGATAATTGTATTTTTAATTAGCTAATCATTATTTTAGTTTTTTATTCATACCCAATGCACGTAATAAAATTATACAAACAAGCCCAAGAAAATTGAGTCCAATCAAGATTTCTCTTATGATTTTTTGTGTGTAAAAACGTTTTCCCGAGAAAGAGCATATGCTAGACGTAGATCGATAAATGAGAGAGAGAGAGAGAGAGAGAGAGAGAGAGAGAGAGAGAGAGAGAGAGAGAGAGAGAGAGAGAGATTCTTCTTATTCAATTTAACTAAACATCTCATGGAAAGCAATATGAGGTAACTTTTTCCGGATAAATAATTCATTTGAAGTTGGTGTTTATAGCGATTAACACCACATCCATCCAAAAAAAAAAAGAAAAAGAAAAAGAGTAACACCAAGCTTAATTTGAAAGGGAAGTTTTCACCGAAGTCAATGTCAAAGCAACATGCGTCGCATTCACTCTCGACTTTACGTAGAAATTTCATCAGAGGGGATCGTTCTTATTGCTTTTATTGCGGATTGTTTCAGATTTGATGACCGCTTAAATTCATGCACGTAATACAAACCAAAAATAGACTGATTTCACTCTGTTTTTTTTTTCTTCTCTCTGACATTTCGATGAACAAATTGGAATTTTCCTCATAGAAACCATAAAATCCATCTAATGAATCCATTCGTGCTCATCATTTTCTTTCTCCTTTTTTTTTTTTTTTTTTTTTGGGTCAGCGTTTGTTGGGGGTTCGAACCACACACTGCGAATATCCATGGAGAATAGACAAGCATTTACAGATTATTTTTCTAAAATTATAAAAAAAGAGTGGGAAAATCAAAATTTTGCAGCAAGTTGTAGACGGGCGCTTTACCAGGAACGTGATCGAAAAGCGTGGCCCCGCGCTACAGACAAGATTTCGTCGAATCTGTGCCCCGTCCAATTAATTACCGCTTTCTGCAACAGCCAGCTACAGAAAATGGACCCCGTGAGACTTGAAAGAAGCTGCCGTTTCCGTCCTTCAACTAATGACTTTCCAACTAGAAAATCTTCAGTCGATCATCATGCGTGACCATAAAAAGAAATTTTGTAAAAGGGAGATGCTGTGTATCTTGCACATTTCCACGTTATATGTTGTATGAATGTATGTGTTTTCATTTTTCAAAAGTTTTGTACGAGTTGCATTACATATATGTCTCTCAACTCTAATCAGCATGCGAGTTACAAAAAAAAAAAAAAAAGAGCTCAATTAATTGATAAAATCGATGCTGATTGTCAAACCCTTTTTATTCCCCTTTTTGCTCTTGCCTTCTTGTGCAGGGAAAAGGGTACATGCTTCCATAAGTTCTCAAATGAAAACGGCAATGGAAAGATTCAACGAAGGTAGAGTTTACCTGGCTAAGCGCTATTGCTATATAGTTTTCGTTTACGACGAAATTTAGCCTAGCAGATACAAAAAAGGTGATCAAATGTTTTTTGCACAGTAAATATGAACCGAATATCAAAAAATTGATGACTCTTTATTCCCCATAAAAAAAAAAACGAAGATTCGTTAGGGAGCTCATTGGCGCAAAATCTTCTCAATGAATATATTATGAATTCAAGCATGTTATTGACCAGTTCAAAGCAATTTGCCAAAGCAAAAATGGATGTTGCTTCTCAGCAATAATAACACCAGCAACATGCCATTCAGCAAAGGCTTGGACTATATGCAACTATGATAGTATTTCGTACTCCTATTAATTGAGGGTCAGCAAAACAACAAGCCATCGGCTAGCAAGAGATAATGCTGCTTTTGATGCATAGACTCACAACTTTGTCCCTATGGAAGAATGCTTCTTGTTCTGTGATGGAATGAAACTACAGGGGTTTTCCAACACACAAAAAAAAAAAAAAAAAGGAGTAAAGCTTGTATGGCAGAAAACCTCCTTGTCTCTTATGAATGTGAGAATACCCCCAAGACCTTTCTTCCCAACGTTTTAGATGAAAGCATAAAAGTGCTTTCTCTCCATCACTGAATTTTGCAGCGCCGCTGCCAAGTAATTAACTTCACCGTGCAGTTAGCGGAACGATATCATAAAAATATATTAATCAGATTAACAAATGCATATATTAATCGGCAGTATTATCTGTTTTATGTCTCATAAAAAAGGGTCTTCTATGCAAAGGGACAAAACTATGAAACCTGGTGAATTAATAAATTTTAATTCTCGATCGTTGCTTCATTTTATTTGATTAAGTAATTCGGACTTACAATCTATGATCCGTAAAGTCAATAGAAATTTTCTCATTGACGGACTCACGGTAGAGTTAGATGCCCCAAACTCAAGAATTTCTATTCTTGAAATACATAACAAGTAATTCTTTCTATTTTTTATAAATTACATATACATATATATTCATGATTAAAATTTAAAATTATAAAAATAAAAGTTTAAGAATTTAAATACGGAACAACATCCTTCTCTCGGCATAAAAGCAGCATCTCAAAAGTTAATGGGGCCAGTAAAATCACAATTGATGATTCTGGATTTGACTTGATTAAGGTAAAGTCAGTCAAGGAGATCCTAATGTTCCGTAGGAAAAAAAGGGCCTATTTTGCTTCTCAAGTCAAGACTTAATTGATAAACACTGCTTCTTTGCTCTCTGTACGTCTTCAATGTAGGCGCGGTGGAAAACTGCAGGAATAAACAAACGTACAGGACAGCAAAACGTCCTCTGCTTTGGAAGAAAAGAAATATATTATACAAAGATCCCGAGTTTTCTTCTTCTTTTTCTTTCTCTCTTTCTCAAAATAAAGAAGAATGATCAGATCATTACCAAAGTGAAAGTACGATTTTAAGGATAAATGTATAAGTTATATAGTCGAAAAATTTTAAAAATGTAAACAAATAAATAGTTTATAAATAAAATAATTAAAAAATCAATATTTTAAACCAAAAGACGGTATTATATTCGAAAATTTAGTTCTCCAATACCTTAAACCACATGATTGTTCTTCCTTTTTTTATTCACTTGTGCGATTTTTTTTTTTTAATTTATTTTTTTGGCACGTGTCTATGGGTGGGGAGATATATCTTCGAGTGGGAAAACTGACGGTTCATGTTCTCCGGCGTCAGCAACACTCTTACGGGAACGCATAAATGAAAGACACGTGGGTGGGGACAGCAAGGCCCCACGCTCAAATACGTATGAAGATTTGAATGGCCGGGCAGACTCCAAAAGGAAATAAAAGTTTCCATTTTGGACCGTGGACATCCCTCGATCGGGATAGATTCGCACTTGGGGGAGGATTTAGACCAGAAGGACGGAATGGACCCCACAAAAGATTACATAGCGGGTGGCCCCATTCAAGATTTTCAAAATGATGAGGCCCCCCCCCCCCCACCACCTTCAGATTCTTTTATTTATTTCGTGTCCTTCACTATAATTTCCGGAAAGGATCGATTCCCATGCTGCTTGACTAATAGCCATTCTTATGCTTACGCTTCAGCACTCAAATTTCTAATTATTGTGCTGGCCTTGTGAATAAGTCTAACTTACACAAAACAAGAACGACCCCCCTACTTTCTTTCGTCACGTTAATTCCAAATTCAACTGAAATTTCATTTATTATCTCTTTTTTTTTTTACTTACTTATTACTAATTTTGACCTGATAAGCATTTGATCATGATCACTTCACAACAAGTTAAGGCCTGTTGTTATTGTGGCTGTAGAGAAAATAATAATAATAATAATAATAATAATAATAAATACTGCACTAGGTATTAGAATTTGTAGTAAGACCTTTTTTATTATTATTTCAATAAGCATTTCTTTTCTTTTCGTATTACTCTTGATTCTATTCTTAGCATTATTCTTGCGATTTAAGAAAAAAAAAAAGTATTACAATCCCCCCTTATATTTGCACAGTTTTTCTGATAATTTAAAACATAGTGTTAAACTCAATTCAATAATGACGTAGGCAGATGCACATAGTCATTGATTTTATTATTTTTTTTTTCGGGGGGGGGGGGGGGGGGGGGGGGGGGGGAAGGGATGATGATGATTAATATTAACGCCATAGGTAGCATCATCTGTGATAACGAATTTTTTTCATATTCATCAATCCGCGTGGATCATACATTGTCAATACCATAATTAATCTCTAGCTCTCCTACTGTCAACAGAATTATTGTTATTATTATTATTATTTTGTATTTACTGTCGTTGACGTTCATCGGTAAGCACTCATGCCCTTCTCCAAAAATGAAAATGTTGATTGTAATGTGCACTTGTATGCGTACGTGACTTGTTAGTAATAGCTCTTATATATAGTTAATATTTTCTATTTTTTAATAATTTTTTACTTACAATTTTATTTATTTGTAATAATAAAAAAAATGTGAGTTCGCATATTTTTTGTGCTTATGTATTTTAATAAATATTGTTAATTAGTTTTTGAAATATACATCCGTTGGTTGAAATATGGTATGTGTTTTGTCCGAATTCCACAATTAACAGCGTAAAAGAAGAGAAATAAGGCCCAAATATTCGACGCTCCTGTCACCTTCAATCACTTCTACTGTGTATTAGTTGGAGCAAATTGGCTGCTGCAACCAGAGGTTGACCAAGTACTTGGCAATTAGCACGCAATTAAACAAGTGCAATTTTATTATTATTATTTTTTAATCTAAGAAAAAATTAAATTTAAAAAATAATAATAATAATACTAAAGAGAAGAGTATAATTGATAATAAATACCTTAATTAGCTAAATAAGGTTCCTTTTTCTTCTTTTTTTCTTTCTTTTTATTTTTTTTGAGTTCAATTTTATCCGATCCAATTAAAATCAACTTATCTCCACTATCGTGATCAAATGACGAAAGAGATCTCCCTGATTTTCCTTAGAGATCAAACAAAATCTAGAGGGTGAAGAAAAAAGGGACGAGACAGAGATCAGTGGTTGTACCAACACGGCGTAGAGAATCTGGCTAGAGATTGCATCAGAAAAATTGCACACGTGAAAATGACAATTATTGCCGTAGTCCAAAAAGTTATTTAAAAAAAAAAAAAAGCAGCACCGCACATTACTCCTCCTCTACAAAAGGAAAATGATTTTCAGAAATCAAACAACAGAGAAATACAAAAAAAAAAAAAAAAAACTAAATAAAGTAAAATACACATATGATTTGATATATGTATAGCAAAATCCAATTCTATTTCTGTAAATTTTTTTATTCATGTCCTTGGTGTACCCAAACTCTCTGCATAAATGTATAGTTGCTTCCCAACATTTTTCATGAGAACCAGGACAAACCTCCAAGACCCCATCTCTCTCTTACCCACCCTTTGTAAATGGCAATGTCTATATAAATGAAGAGTTTGTAGATTGGGTGGTAATATAAGGAATAATTAAGTAGTTTATAAGCGAAAGTTGAGGACCCGGAAGGTGAAATGGACATGAAATCAGGTGCAGAAAGTACCCAACAGCAGGAGCAAGAGCAGCAGCAACATTTCCATGTCTTGGCTGTGGATGATAGTCTCCTGGATAGGAAGCTTCTTGAGAGGCAGCTCCTTAGATTTTCTTCTTGCCATGGTACATCATCCACTCTCTCTCTCTCTCTCTCTCTCTCTCTCTCTCTCTGTATTTATTTTCTCACCTCTCGTTCGCTGATGCTTTGTAGTATAATTGTCTTCTCTCTTTTCTTGCAGTGACCTTTGTGGACTCTGGGAATAAAGCTTTGGAATATCTTGGCTTGCTTGATAACCTAAACCATATTGATGATGCGTCTTCTCCTTCTTCCGTTTCTTTTTCTGCCTCATCTCCTTCACGCTCACAACAAAAACAAGAACAGCAACAGCAAGAGGTGATGCAGTCCGCCTCATGGATACTCCACATAATTATTTGCATTCTCCGAGTAGAAGAGAAATAAATGTGTCTCTGCTGCGTCACAATTCATCTAGTCCGATTATTTGAGTTTGTTAGAGTTTGCCGCTAGAGGAGGCTTGCATACATTCTGAATTCAATATGTTCCATGTGTGTTTCTTGAAACTTGAAACCCCAGGTCCCTACCCCACCAACAGAAATGGGAAACCCAGAAAATAGAAGAATAGTAATTATTTTTACCGGTGTAAAATTGGTTGAATTATCGATGCTGTGGTAATTGCTGATAAAAAAAAAAATAATGATCAATAGTGAAGATCTCTAAGATTAATTCATAGTATCAAGAATTCGCAGAAGTAGCCCAACCCCATGATGTCAAGATCTCTACGATCATCTTTTTACCTTTTGTTTTTCTTTTGTCTCAAAAACCACGAATATGCCTGATTCATATATACACCACTGGCGAGGGTCCTGCTCAAAAATCAAAATGTAATAGAAATATCAGTTTATCATAAAGTGACTATATATATATATATATATATATATATATATATATATATTAGTAGAGACCTTTTCTAATTGAATTGGGGATATGGTTAGGCACGCTAAGCTTGATAAAGAAGCTGAGGGATCTTCCAATTCAGCAGCTTCTCTTTCTAGTTTTCTACATTGTGAAGTTATATCCTTGGCTGCTGCTTCTTTCTTCATTTTCTATTTTACATGATACAACTCAATATGGCTCACAGTCCTCTTTCACTTTTTTCTTTTTTTGTAATATTCCAGGAGATAAAAGTTAATTTGATCATTACCGACTATTGTATGCCCGGGATGAGTGGTTATGATTTGCTCAAACGAGTCAAGGTATCATCCCCAGTTCATGCGATCTCTTCTTACTTCCATTCCACTTTTTATTTATTCTTCTCCACTCTAATTAAAGGAAACGTGCGAGGAAAAGAGGACATATAGAAGATAAGAAATTCAAATCAAAGTACAAACGAGAAAAAAAAAAAAAAAGAAGGTTAAATACCATTGCCGTAGCAATAGCTTGCGACTAAATATGGTGAATGCAATTTTTTCTTACTATTATAGGTTGCTATGCAATTTTTCGCTGCAATAAGTTTGCCTTTTCTAGTAATTGCCCCAACCATACTCGTTTGTGTTTTGTTATTAATCATCAGTTTGGATATTGAAGGCCAATTTTATTACTACAATAACTTAATTTTTTTTAATTAAAGCTATTTTTATTTCTTTAATAATGTCGTATGTGTCTTTGAATCTTAGAATCATTTTAATAATTAAAATTTTATATTTAAAACTTAAATTTTAATATTACAAAAATATTAAATTTATAAAATCGGGGAGAATTGTTTTCATTTTAATAAAAAAATTCATAATATTTAGCTTAGTGCAACTTTTTTGTTTTAATACAATTTACATTAATATTTTATTTTGTGCGCAAAGTGTACTTTTTTCACCGAGCGTCAATCTCCCAGGGAAAGACGTAGACAGTAAAAGAAAAGGTAAACAATAGAATAGAAACCTGCAGCAATTCAATGCTAAACGCGTTCATGGCATTTGCAGGGATCGCCTTGGAAAGATGTTCCGGTGGTGGTGATGTCATCAGAGGATATACCTTCTAGAATTAGCACGTAAGCCTTTTTTTTTTTTTCTTTTTGGTTTCGTTCTTTGAAAAAGAAAACAAACAAAATTTTTTATTTTCTGTCCATAAATTGGCGTAGCGGATTAACATCCATTAAACGTGCGTGCCAAAATTTTTTCCCTTTTTTTGGAAAAACATTCCCAGATGCTTGGAAGGTGGAGCAGAGGAGTTCTTGTTGAAGCCTCTTCAGCTATCGGATGTCGAGAAGCTTCACCAACACCTCTTAAAGTCACTTGGCAACCCTTCTGTCAGAATTGACCACGACTTCACTGTCAATGACAGCAACAACAACGGCAGCAGCAACGTTAGCACAAGGCAGGCAATGTCTCCCGAATCCCCAGAGTTAATACGTAAAATAAAAGAACTAGCTGTTGTATAGGACTAATACTAGGTGGGCTATAAACTCTAAAGATGCATGCATTTGCTTGTTATCTCTCTATGCCCCGATGTTCGCTCCGATCTGAATCCATAAAATTTGTTCATCAAGTACTATTTGTTACAGAACTTTGTTATTATAATATTTTTTATTATTATTAAAAAAGTGTAACTTATTCTTCATTAATAAATGGAAAGCCCTTGTAAGTTACAACCTCGTTCAACAAAGGACATAGATCAATTAGGGGAAACCAACACCAGTCTGCCGGACAGGGCCTAGTCTTTGTAGCTTTGCCACCCGAGTCTGTGGCCCGGAGAGCATTTCTAGTAGCTTGTGAAATCTTGCAATTTCAACACTGCATTTGAGGGCTGTCTTAAAGAAGAGTTACTGTGGCAAACTCTCATGGTGATCACCCTTAAAAGCACCTTCCTTGATGGTAGGATGACGTTACAAAAGCCCCAAGGCTTTGTTAGTTGTCATTGCATTTTAACTTCCATTGCAAATATATCGGTGCCAATGGAGAAACTGTCGGAATTAAAAACGCCCGACGTTTCATATGGCACCTTGAGGCCCAAACTAAATTAAAGTGGCATTCAGAAAAATTCATTACAGCTAAAAATTGTGATATATACATTAACAAGCCTGCCGTACCGTCGTTTAACAAAATTCCTTGAGGGATAAGCTTGTTTAAATTCGAAGTAACCTCAATGCACACAGTTCAAGTTCTTCGTTTGCTGTTTGGATGAATCAGAGTTCAAATTCTACTGGCGGACAAAAGAAGAAATTTTTAAAAGTAGGATCATATTTCTCTGGGAAGCTCAGTTCAACTTACACAATTACCGTCCTAACCATGGAAGATTAAAAGCGAACTAATAGAAGGGATTATTGTAATAGGCAGTAGTAACCCTACTCCAAAAATTGGTACAAGGCTGTGAACCAGTGGTAAGTATTTTTAGAGCTCATCTTTCCCAGACTCTTGCTTGGCAGCTTTATCCCGGTTCTTTTCAATGAAGTCAATGATGTCATCTTTGCTCCTCTCGCCGTCATACACCACCATGTTTCCACTGGCTGACCTGAAGTACACAGTTGGATATCCTCTGACGACGAAAGCATTGCTTGGAATGTCATTTGCAGTTGCATCCTGAGAGTTTCAGTTATGAATCATATCAAGAATAGTAACAAAATTACAGGAAAAAAAAAACAAGCAAAACAATTTCCGCTGGGTACTGTTGTATATAAAATTTCTAGAGGAGACCACTATGATGCTTTAAATTTAATCAATTTCCATCAATATGATCTTGTGTTAAATCTTTCAACCTTCACTAGTTACCAATTTTCCATAGTTCTACAAAATACACAATATTTCTCCGCCCTGTATAGTTTTGCTTTGGACAAAACTTACAAACTTTGCGATGACAACGTCAGGATCACTTTCATATGAGACAGCAACTTCATCCAATATTGGAGCAAGCTTTTTGCAGTGTCCACACCAAGGGGCATAAAACTCCAGAAGAACTGCAAAGCATGAGAAGCCAGCATATTACACGTACAGATATATATATATATATAAGTTGCACTGGTTGATTGTCCCTTCCATATTCCATATCTCTTCAGTTTCTCAAGGAAATGTCAAAATGCACCGAGCCATCCAATTCAACAAAATTTACACAGATTCTTTAGGTGAGAGGGATGAGACTCGTCAGAAAAGTGCATAGACCCTAATTCTAACATAGTAAACAAAAGCACATAAATGTAACACACTGTCAATAGCACAAACCATTTTTTCCAGAGTTGAAAACCACATCCTGGAGGCTATCAGCGACCACAACTTTTACAGGTTCATCATTGACTTCAGGGATTGATTCAGATTTTATGTATGCTGGCACCTTGCCATCCTGTACAGATGTATCAAAAAGTTATTAAGTTCTTACAGAAGGGCAATTTTAAAAATATCTAATTTCTCTTGCATATTTATTTAATTTTTTTTTCATGAAAAAACATATATTCACATCACCTTGAAATCCTTCACCCAAGGAGCAATATGATCAGGCTCCAAGTTTGGTTTTAGGTATTTCTGTTCATCGTTGGTTTGTACAATAAGGAGAGGTGCATGCTCCTCCTTCAATCCAAAATACTGTTCATCCAAACCAATTGTTTTGCATGTTAGAGGTACCAAACACTTAACACCAAAATTGGTCAAACTGGGTACTACTCACATTGAAAGCATTTTGACTAGCCTCAAGGTCTCCCACCAGAAAGACCATGCCCTCCCCTTTGTATTTCTCAGCAACTTTGTGATATTTAGCCTTGAAGGCATCAGCATCTTCAGTGCTGAAGTTCATAAACAGCATTGCCTGCCAAATTCAAAATGGTCTTCAGAACATTCACAGTATCAAAGGGTTAACAAAGGCATTGAATGAATGTTGCTAGCATTTTACTTGAGAAGCAACTTAGTTGCACAATGAAACAGAAACACCCAAGGGAGGCATGACACATGGAAAACCAAAACAATAACTCCTCTATGTCACAGATCAAAATTGCCTAGCACACAGCTAACTAAAAGAACGCCATACCATAGAGGAAAACCAGCCAGAACCCCTTCCAACAAAAGTTTAATTTGTGAAATTAGTCTCCAATGAAAGCAAATAAATAACATAACCCATAAGTTTGAATATAGGCAAGGTCACAAATGCAGTACAAGCACATGCAACACCAGTTAAATGAGACCAGAGCAACAATATACTGTGCACTGGATGCCAGAGCCTTATCATCTATGGTTGATTCAAGCTATCAATCCCTGTCCATGGCTTGCTAAACATTAAAGGTAAATGGTTGTGAATTTGTGAACAAAAAGCAGATGGTGTGGGCAATGAGTGCCCAATAGACCACAAGAAAAACAACCGATGATAGATGAAAAATACAACATCAAACACTAGTTACTCAAAGAAAAACATGGAAATTCCAAAAAACACAAAAGATTGTATTTTGTGTACCTTAACATCAGGACTACTGAAAAATTTGACGACAAAAGGATAATTGCTGGGGTCTTTATCAAAGACAGTCACAATTGGAATGCTAGATACTTCAATAAACTTCACTAACGCTTCAACATCAAAGTCCTGCAATCACATTACATGGTCAGAATAAAACTTCTAAAATCACAAAGTAAAAGTGTTGTCAACCCAATTGAAATATCCTACTACCTTAAAATCAACATAGAGTTCATCAAAGGGCTTGAACAGCCTAACTAGGGGCCCAGTTACTGATGATTCACCCCGTGGTAGGTGTTTTGCATCCAAAGTATGACCAAAGTCATAGTCAGAACGCAGTTTTTCAGCTACAGCAATGTAGTTCTCATACTCTTGACCTGAAAGACTAGGGAACACTCCGACCTGCAAAATATGCAGAAATGTCAAATAAATAAATAAATAAATAATTTTAAGGAAAATCATAGAAACATATAGAAACAAAAGCTGGACAACTTGCACTTACAATGAATACTTTGTTTTCACCAAGGAGAGTGCTAGCTTCATCAGCTGACTTTATTTCTGCAGATGCAGGACCTCTTTGTTTCTTCAAGTATTCAACAATGCCATCTGCTTCACGGGGGCCCTTATAGTCCTGAACAGACTTCCCACCATTTCTCAATATTTTGAGAGTGGGGAATCCCCTAACCTCATAATTGCTAGCAAGCTCTCTGTTAGTGTCATCATTAGCATCAACTTTAGCTAGAACAACTGGAGGGTCTTGACCACTCAATACAGATGCAGCTTTCTCATACTACATATGAAATAATAGTTTTTGTCAGATAACCATGCATAAATCATGTAAACAACAATTTGGCTATAAGGAAATTAAGATAATTAAAAACCACAAAACTTAATACCTCTGGAGCAAGACTCTTGCAGTGACCACACCTGTAAGAAGGGGCTTTAAAAATCATTTCCACGTTATAGAAAGGGGAAAAATTAGGAACCGGAGCTCAATTCTTACATTAAATTCCCCACAAAAAGCAAGATGATTACAGATTAAAAACTCTTAATGCCACGGGAAAATAAAATTCTAAATGTGGATACCGACAATCACATGCTTTATGGCATTTCAAACTAAAAAATGAACTGCAATACAGAACCAATCCAAGCTTTTGAATTCAAAAAGTTTATAATCAGATCAATCAATATGAATGCCATTCAGCATAGAGTCAACACAAAAGTCAACGCTTGCCACTACTTCCACCCACAGTCATTTATTTGCAAGTTATAAATCTAGATCCATCCACACACGCACACACGCACAATCACACACCCAAAATCTACGTTTTCAATAGCAGACCAGAAATCGCATACCAGAGTTCTTAAAATTAAAAAATTAAAAACATTGAGATCCAAAATAAAACAAAACAAGATTAACCAGATTCAAAACTCAAAAATTAACAACTGTAAACGAAGATCAAGACAATTAAGTACCAAGGGGCGTAGAATTCGACGACGATGAAATCGTGCTTGCTAACCGTGTCTGTGAAATTAGAGTGATCCAGCGTCAACACGTGCTCCTTTGACTCACTGTCCTCGGCTGAGACCGCTACCGTTACGGATAATAAAACGCATAAATAGAACCCAAACGAAACCCTCGGCGCCATTACCGTATACGCACAGAGAGCGCTCGACAGAGACGAAGAGATTGTGAGCTCTCCCTAGCGTCCGGTATCTAATTATCTGTTTATTTAACCTTTTTTTTTTTTTTTCAATTCTTCTGAGATGCTGGGACTCTTGAGCCCACAACAATCTGTGGGGCCCTTTTTATGGGCGCCGGCGAGTAGCGGGACAACGAGACGAACATGGAAGTCACACGTGACACGGAAATAGATCATTTTTAAACCCCACGCTCTTCCAGTATCTTATTCTTCACACTCGCATCGCGTATGGTGGAAATCCACGTGGAAGACCTTGATTGGGTCAACAACGTCATTCCAGGACCAGTACACGGATATTCAATTCTGCATTAACTTTTTTTCCTACTTCTGGAAATCTATGAACTGGAAAATATTGTCAGTTGTTTTAGTTTTTATTTTTTAAAATAAAAAATATATCATTTATTTAAATTCCTACATATGAATTATGATAAAAAAATCGCTAGTTGTTTAAATTTAAATTAGATTTCTTATATTTAATTTTAAAATTAAAAAATTTAAAATTTTATTATTGTAATATATCTAAATACCCAAACTCGTGTTCACGGGATGAATTCAGACCTAACGCAATCCACAACAAATCACTGTTAGCTGTTTTTGTTCGAGCTAAAGTATTCGATCAAATTTCAACACGCCGTCATCGTATTGGACAAATTTTGCCCAAGTGTTGGGACACGGTTGGTTCGCTAATTTTAAGTCGGAGTTCCCGTTTGCATAGAATGATTATGGTATTCTGCGGCAATTGCTGCTTTAGAGAAATCAAAACTTAAAAAAAAAAAAATTGAGTTTGAGTTTTAATTAGTATTAATTGTTTAAAAATAAAATACAATACAATTTAATTTATGCAGTCAGGATTTTAGAGTTAGGCAATCTTGAATTCTTGACGTGTGACGTCGACAATGGAGGAATTTTGATTTTTGTTTTTTGCCCATCTAAAATAATAGCACGGCGTTGGAGGCTTTTCCAAAAGTCTTATAATTTCCAAAAGAACCACATTAATACTGCAAATAGCGAATCAAAAGTTAAATTAATATGGTATTGAAAAACTACAATATAAACAAACAAACAGGGGTGGGCAAAATGAGCTCTCTCATCACCAGCTACATCATTCAAAATTTTTTCAACTTTAAGCTTATCCTAAAGCTCCCACTATAATTTACCTAACCGAACTCTGCCAAATTCAACGCAGCCCCCATCAACCAATAAATGAAATTTCTGTACAAAATTTCTAGTTGCCTACCAATGGGGTTATATGGTAAGACCAAATTGGAAATCACAGCTTGATATCGGCAACGTTTCTGCCTCTCTAAGCAGCTCTAAAACCCCTTTTCTAACTTTTTTTTTTGTTTTTGTTCTGATCCTTTTCCATTGTGTAGAATAATCATACGCTAATTTTCTTCTTCTTTACTATTTTTCCTTTTTCTCTCATTCTTCTGCAAACACAGCCATTCTTGTTGCACGCTAATCTCATCCCAACTTTACATAGTTGAAAAGGAGGGGTCATTTGCTGGAGGAAGCAGAACCTTGCCCTCCTGGAGATGAAATGCAGAAGTACGCGTTTCCTATTAGCCACCACGATAGTCAAGTCTAACTTGCTCGTGGGCCTTCAAAACCTCTGAGGTGAAATTGCCTAAAGCCTCAAAAATTGGGACCAGCCCTGCTTGTAAACTATTAGAAGCAGCATCATGGACTAGTTTAGTAGCTTCCTTATGCCTAGCTCTTTCTTCCGCTAATTTCTTCCTCATTGAATCCAAATCCACCTTTAAATCATCGAGTCGGGAAACTCCACCCTGTGATGGAACCTTTGACAGAGTTTTATTTGACAGTGCATGTTGCTCCTGCCCAATTCTTTGTTGTTCCATGCGGAAGGTCTTGAGCTGTGTCTCAAAGTCCTTTGTAATGTACTCAGCTTGTGTCCTATGTCGGTGCTCCTCATCATGCCGTTCCCACAACTGGTGCAAGCTTGATGCAAAACCAAGCATCGCATTTTCCACTCCCTTCTCAGAAATTCTAACCATGCCTTGACACCAATCATTGCACACAACAAAAATAGGGGGAGCTCCAAGTCTGCTTGGGGAGAATGGCGCAATTCCATCAGGAGTTTCCTCAGGTTCATTAGGAAGGCACCTTAAAAGCCACCCATTTAATGACTCAATGTATAACTTTTGGGCATTGACCCAATTGTTGAAGCGATTGCACCAACTTATAAGCTCCATTTCAAGTTCAAGAGTAGCTTTTAGTCCAGAATCTCCTTGCAGGCCAGTGTTTGCCCTGAGATATCGAACTTTGCTCTCCATGATAGCTTGAAACTGTTTTTTATGGCATCTTAGAATGGAATTCCACATCCTTATTGACCTGCAAAAATAAAAGAATGCTTGTCATACAAAAAAAGTTATCCATGCAGTAAGGGCTTGATAATATGCATACTTAGCAGCAAGAAGTTTACATGCTACATGCTTTCAGAAAAGAGAAACAAATTCATTTAACCACGAAAGATTGAATGAGTAATAGCAACTTAAAGCTAGAAAAATTTCATAACATAAGAAATTGCCTACATTGTTTCCCACCATAATGTGACAACATTGATAAGCTGAATAGGAATATTAACAACATGAGGAAAAGCCAAACATTCATTAACCTCAACAATTCCCACAAAAAGAGGGAACAAAAAAAAAAAACTCTTTGCTTCATACGATGCAGGATAAGTACATGAAAGATGGGGAAGATTAGAAAGGTTCTCTATCAACATACTATCAGACATTTAGCAGTTATTGGAGCAGCTGTGGAGCTAAAACCTCCGCAGAAGTAGTTGGCCACTGCCAAAGGCAAGCAGGCGTGCCCAAAGACCAGCCACTCATGCACTGCTCTGAATATTTATAATCATATATCATGATCTTAGAGCATAAATTGCTTGTGAACATCATATGAATCAAATATCAGCAAGACTAAAGATATTAGGAAGCACAGAAATTGTACCCACGAATAAGTTCAGTGATTTGAGGCTGCAGTTCTTCATCCCTCAAACTGTTTATCTTACTTGATATAAAATCAACAGCTCTTATGCATACATTAATTTTTGTCAGCAACTTCCTTATTGAAGCCTGGGAAGCATCTATTTTACTTGACTCTGCCCCTCGGTCATCCAAAGATTTTAGTCTCTTGCACTCCTTTTCATAGGAAACTCGCAGCTTCTCTTCGTCCTAAGTAAGCATAAAAATCCAGATTTAATAAGCAATGTAACATACTAACTTAACATTTAGACAAACTAAGCACTTCCACAAATTCCTTTTGGGAAATCTTTCATGCTTATGTTTAATTTCATCTCTCAAATACCATGCTAGGATGAATGTTAATGCAAAAATAGCCTTTGTAATCCCTTCCCTCCCTCCCCCATACCCAAGCCCAAAATGAGGGTAAAAAAAAAAAGAAGAGGTAAGAAAGAATTGACATCACCACATCAAACAAATCAACCTTGTAAATATCAAAATGAGAAAAAATGTTGACCCCTTAATAAACCCATGTCAAACCTAAGAATTTGATAAAAACAAATGCCAACATAAGAAACACAATCACAGTAAACACCTATGGAAACAAAGGTCTTTTCCTCTTCATCCAACCATACCTTCACTTCCTTGTATAGTTTCTTTTCCCAGGCATAAAGTTTCTCTAGAGTAAATGAAAGGTTTGCAGGCTTTATGTCAAGGTCATTTCCAGGTTCACCAGAGTATGCCTTTGCCATTTTCATTACACTAGAAGAAATTTTTTCGGAATGTCTGGCTGGAGGGTTTGAAGACACCAGACACAGGACCCGGGAAAGAATAACTGCATAGGAACAAATATGTCTCATAAAAGCACGAAAATTAATTCCTTTCATTTACATAAGTAATAACTCAGCAAAGAGAAGACAATTATCCTAACAGCAAAAATGGGCAGTCATCAGTCCAGTCCTGGAGTGGTGCCACAGAGCTTCCATTTTGGAACATTTAATAGATAACTTAGTCTTAAAAACATCCTCATTTCCTGCAAAACCAGATCCTATATTTCTTTTTTTCTTCCCAATTGTCAAACATGTGGTACAGTTGATACATTATCACATAGTTGCTTAATTACAGCAAGATCATGGAACTGACAAAAAAAAAAAAAAAACTGATGTCCAGTACATTACTAGAAGCAATTAACCTCAGACACGCAGAACAAGATGCCAAAACACAAACGGAAAAAAAATAAACAAAACAGAGAGAGAGAGAGAGAAACAGTCAAAACCCCTACCTTTAAGTGGGGTTCTTCGCTGGTATGGCAACTTGCCCACCTCAAGCATCAATGCAACCTCTTTTCCGTAGCTAGAGGCAGTCTCAAACTCATTCCTGATTTCCATCACCACCTCCTGAAGATCCCTGGTACCATGAGCCGACAAAGTAGTTAAACTACTAGGATCTGAAGACTCAACATCCACTGTCACTGCAGATGCCTCCTCAACCTCAAAACTCACCCCCTTTTTCTTCTCATACTCCAGTCCAGGACTGTTTGAAACAATGCTTTCCGGGCTATGATACGGATCAGGACTGGCACTGTTCTTGAGCCCTTTACCCTTAGCGGACTCTATACTCTCGCTACTGCTATGAATTGGAAATGATTTTGAGGTACTCTCCCCATAATTCCGCTTCAGTTCCTCTTCCGCTCTAAGCTTTTCATTCTTACTCATTTGATCACTACTTACCTTCTTCTCTTTCCGAACCTCTTTTATCACTTCTTGCTCTGTTTCATCTTCCAAATCAGGAATCCCTTCCCTTTCCCTCACCTCCTTTGAATCCGGACTACTCGTGGTAGATCCATAACCGTATCTACCCGCCATTGGGTAGTAACCCGAGTACCCACCGGACCCGTTATCAAGTGCGTCAAAAACATTCAGAAAGTCCCACGGGGACACATTGGGGGGTGAAGGCGGAGCCGGCGGCGGCTTGGGGGACTAGGCTCCATTTGCGCTGAGCCCATCATTGGGTAGCCAAAATACCCGCCACTCCCATAATAACCCGCATCCGAATACCCATTCACAGAAGAATCCTCATACACCACCGTTCTCGCCGGAGTGGCAGACCTTTTCATGTAATACATATTCACGTTGGGAGACGAAGTCGGATATGGGTATGGGTAGGGGTATGGATATGGATACGGATTATCTGGGGGATAGCTATAGCCCCAGCTTCCCTGAGGCGGATAATTGTCAAAACTATTAGGAATTGGAGGCACCTCTATTTCTCTTCCTCCTCTTTCTTTCTCTTCTTCCTCCGCTGAGTCATGGATGTGAATGTGACCCGAATCCGAGTCGGATGATAGATGCAAATGAGAATCTTCAATTTTCTCCTCCTCTTCCAACTGTTTCCTCTTGGAATTGCCGTTATTCCTGTCCGATGAATGCGTAATCGACGTCGAAGGAGAAGAATCCATGGATTTCTTCTTTGATTTCCCTTCCTGAGAAGGCAAAGGAAGCAACGGAGACGATGGAGAAGAAGAGGAGGCTGCGACAAGCTCCTCGTCGACGAATCTACGAATGGCGTCGCCGACGTACTTGAGGGAATGGAAGTAAGATACGTGTGCGGCGGCCAGGGCGTATCGTTGTTCGGACGCAGCCTTGACCAGTTCCTTTCGCTCCCTGCAAAGAATCACCAGCGCCGAATCGTCTAGCTTTGATCCTTTACAGCCCATATCAGTAACGCAGAAGTGGCGGCAATGCAAAGATTAATCGAGCGAAAAGGCGTCGCTTTCATGGTGATGTTGCCGTTGTCGTTGTCTGTGTGGTTCTTTCACTCGTTGCAATTGTAAGAGCGAGGCATGAATGGAGAGAAAAAGAGTGCATTGTGTGTGACGGCAGATCCAAAGATGGTTTCCCCTTTTCTTCCTCTTCCGAACACACGCATTAAAGATAAGGGTTTTGGAGACAAACAGACATGGAAGCTAAAATCCAATTGAATCAAAGTTCGATTCAAGGTTCAAACGCCATGGAAGCCCCCCGGACATAGACAAAAGTAGCAAATAAAATAAAACAGTGAGAATTTAACGTAGAGAAAAAAAAAAAAAAACAGAGAGACAGAGACAGAGACAGATACTGGTGAGATCGAGAGGCTGGAAGGGCCACTGGAATCAGGGACCAGCGATTCAAAATTTTTTATTTTTTATTTTTTATTTTTAGGTTTTTTTAGGGAACTGAGATATGGGTTGTTTGTCGTTTTTCCCAATACTGACACCGTTTGCATAGAGATGTGTGATTTTGTGTTCAGTGAATAATTTGATCGACTCGCAGAAAAGAGAGAGAAAGAAAGAAATAGAGGGGCAAAGAAAACAATTAACGTTTTGGTTAATCTGGCGGTCGGCGAGACAGTGTTTCTCTTCTTCCGTGCCAGAAAATTATTAATTTTAGGTTTGGCAGAGGAGGAGGTGATGAAGAGGAAAGAAAGAGGAGGAGGAGGAGGAGGAGGAGGAGGAGGCTCGCGGAACCCGCCCTGTCGACGGACCTTTGTCAGTGTCATTTATATTGCTCACTCGTTGGTAACTCATTCTGCCGACAAAAGAATTTTCTATTTTCTATTTTCTTTTTTTCTTTATCGTTTACACCACCATGTTTGGTAATCTCGACAGGCTTTCTTATTTATTTATTTATTTATTTATTTATATTTTACAGTAGGCCGGCACGTTCACTCTGTATTAACTTGAGTTTCAAACTTTTAACCAATAATATTTTAACCACTAAATTAGTTTTAGGTGCGTTGCATTCGACCCTACGATTTGATTATTATTTGTTTGAGATGAAAATAATAAAGAGGCCCAACACCTTTTGGTGCTCGTTTGTTCTTGTTTTTTTAGTTGTGTTCTTTGTTTCAGTTCCCACCCCCCCGGGGGCGGGGGGGAACTTCAGTCTTTGTATTTTTCTTTTTTTGTCTCGTCGTGCGGCTCTTTCTTGTGCATCCAATCTTTTGCAAATCTCCACTGATTTTACATCGGATACCCCATTTATTGCTCGCAGCTTGTCTTAAATTATGCATGCGAGACCAGCCTGGGTAGATCGGGCATCTTATATAGGTTTTTTTTTTTTTTTGAAATTTTATTATATATATATGTGTGTGTGTGGGGGGGGGCAACTATCTCAAATTTTAAAAATAAATATTTTTAGCAAAAGCTCGAAATAATTTTATTAGTATTTAAATTAATTTAAATTTTTTAAAAGACCAATTTTAGTGTAATAGATGTTGAAGATAAATAATAATTCTTTATTGTGGCCTTTAGGCTAGAGGTCATTATTTGCCTCCAGGCTGAAGGCAATTAATCCATTTTTATTGGATTCCAATCACATTCCTGTTTGCTTGTTTTAATATAATAATGTTTAGTAGTATAACTATCTCAATTTCATGAACCCAGAAATCATTGCTTTGCGTACGTAATACCATCTGGGATTCGTTTGATTGCAAGAGAGTGAAGAGCCGGATAACGAAATCTTCATTTTATTATATGGCGAGTGTAATTGAAGGCAATTTATATACGATTATATTGTACTTATTAACAAAAAGTATGCAGCATGCGTCAAACATTTTGTGTGTAATTGAAGGCAATTTATAAGTAATTATATCGTATTTATTCAAAAATGACTGTACCAAATATTTTATGAAATTTAATGTCCATTTATCACTACTTTATCTTTGTCTGTTGGATTAAAAAAAAAAAAAAAAAGCAGTGTCCGTTCTGGCGTGAGAAATCTCTGAAACTCATTAAATTGGCTGGCAAGAGGCAACAGACGTGATATGTGATAGTAAGAACATGCGATGCCTCCAGGAGTCTCTGATGCGTTAACGACCCTTTTTTTATTTTGTTTTTAATCCACGAAAACACAATTTTGTGGCTGCAAATAGCTAGAGATGGGAGAGAGGTTATCCATATCGAAGTATAATGTCAATGAAATGCAGAAGTTCCTTTGATTCCAAGATGTAAAGAAATTGACAAGGAAAGTAATTTTGAGGAATTAATATGTTTATACTTTCGGAAGAAATGAAGATAATATGTTAAAATCAACAACAATGTTGCAGTCACAGGCATGTTCTTACTTTTAGTCGAGTGGTTTCTAACTTGCTGAGTTGGGGTTAAACAGAAGGGCAATTTGAATTGTTCCAATTACTTAAGAAGATGAAACTACGGCCACGGCCTAAAAGTAGGTTTATCGACTTTAAGAAAAACATCTGATATGCTCGTTTCTTCCCCCCCCCCTCTCTCTCTCTCTCTCTCTTTAAAAAAAAGCAACTTCTGTTTAATATATTTGCGAATCCATATTTTAAGCTACAAATTTATAATTTTCAACCTACGTTCACACTAATATATCCATATATATAGTTTTTTTGGGTTGGGGTGGGGTTTTGGAGGGAGGGAGGAAGAGAACTGTTGGCCCGCTATGGTACGAAATAGGCATGAATAAGAATGGGGTGGTTGTTTTGTGGTTGAGTATGAGGGTTTGATGGAAGGGGGTCTACTCCATTCCACTCCCCCCCTTTTCAGACAAAGTACGTACAGAAAGTATAATAAACACAGATAGCTTGTTGCCAGCATATGTTGCCTTGCCCCCGCAATTGAAAATTATCATTCAAAATACAGACGCGTTGGCCCCAACAATCGGCGTATGACTGCCCATCTCTTTCAGAATTTCAACGTCTTAGACCCCATGGAGCCATCCATTCCAAAGTCTTAATGTACAGTGTAGAAAGCGTAAAACCGATTGACCTTGTTTCAAAGCACGGAATATGAACGCACTGTTGTTTAAATTTTAACTGTGAATTGCACAAGTTAAAAAAATAAAAACTAAATAATATATAGATAAAAATTTATAAATTTAGCATTTTAAAAGGTTAACTTAAAATATAATATTAATTTATTTTTTTTACGAGAATCTGTTCCTTGCCATCCGGTGCACAGACAAAGCCTCTCATTTGATTCCGTTTATAAATATTTTGTGCTTCCCACATGGCGTCAAAACAACTGCTGCATGCAAGAAAGATCTCGGAGCATAGGCAAAAACGATGAGATGGTATTATATTGCTTTTTATTTACTTATTTACTTTGCTTCTCTATTCTAAAATTCTATCATGAATCATCTACCCAATTTGAAATTTGTTTTGGACACCAAACGTCAAACGTTTCCTTGTAATAAGACGCTAAAAACATCCATATCACTGATGTCACGACGTAGCTTGTTTCATGTATTGAATCATCCAACAAGTAAACATTTGTCCCCAGAGCTTCTCTCTCCCGGACCCCACCACCTTGACTTCAATGTCTTGGATGCTTTTGGAAGTCGGGGAACGAGCGCACGGAGGTTTTGGATCATCTGCTTGCCTCTTTAGCTTGGTAAAAGGTTCCGCGTTCATTCTTGATTAAGGAGGGCCGAAAGGCCAACCTTTCCACCCCTCCCCTCCCTACCCACCACGCGTGCCCTTTTAGCTTAATAAAGTTTTCTTAATAATGGGCCATCTTACATGTAAAAAACTCTGCTGAATATTTCTTTCTTGTTTTTATTGTGATTTCAATTCCGAAACCCGACAAAGAATTGCAAACTATTGAGCATTTTGACGTTTGGATGGGAAGAGGCGTGGATCGTTGTTGCTTAAATGGCTAAAGTTAAAATAAGGTCAAATGGAATTGATGGGTTGCGATCCCAGTTCATGAGCTGGTTGGCATAAAACAGGGAAGTCTATGAAAACGAAAGAATATTCAGCGTCAAATCCAATATGATCTTTAGGTGGTTAAACGGAAAGACATCACATTCCAACAAAGTCTCCATCATGTTGCTATTTGTTAAAACTTCTTTTCCTTTCTCTTATTTTAATTTATTGAACAGGTTGATTTTTTTTTTTCTCTTTTTTAAAAGCTCTCCGTGCGTCTCTGCTCGACATCATTGATTATCGGAAAAATTTTGGTGAACTTAATGTTCATGGACACGAATTGTCACACAAAAATAGTTTACATCATACGCAAAAGTATTTTATATTAAAGAGGACACATTTTATAGTAATAAAAAATTTAATAGTAATATAATAAACATTTGTGTAAATATTATTATATTATATAAAATATTATTTATATCATACAAATCGTTTTCATTGTAATATAAATTATTTTTGTGGCCCATTTGTCTTAACCAATATTTGTGGCCACGCCATCATCCAACAGTGGTTCTCTTTATCGTCGTCATCAAACACATTACATGATTGCAGTACGAAAATCAGGTCTAATGGTCACATTTCAACCAAATATCACGGGCCGCCCTTATCATAAAAAAATTTGTGTAGGGCTTTACCAGTAGCCTGATAGGACTCGCATGGTCTTACTGTGCAAGGCGAACAAAGATTCTAAAGGATAAAGAATTCATGGATAATCTGCAGACTGAAGCTGCAGGTCCCCCGTCTGCACAGGTGTACAAGAAGCTCGCAAAAAGCACAGGCAATGCATGATGCATCCCGAACTGGACAGCGCTATGATTAAAGAAACGCCCTGATGTTCCCATCCCATGTGCTCCAGCAATCGACGAGGAGAGCCGTCATCATCACTCTCTTTATCACTTTGTTGACTGCACTTTTCGCCCTGGGGATGGGGGATGGCCTTTTGCCAAAAGCTATTGACATTTTTAAGCCTTTCATCATATCTGGGTCTTGTCAAGGGGTCAAGGGCTTTCAGTGGAAAGCTCCCTTACCTTTGACCAGTGAGGCATGTCCTCCACTTTCCGAATTTGCACGTCTTCAAAAATTTATAATTTCCTTATTTTTTTTCCCACTTAAACGTTCATGGAACGACTATAAATTCCGTAATTAAAATAAATCTTTCGAACACAAGTTTTATCAATAGATGTAATAAATGAGGCGGACCAAAACTTGTAGTTTTGTAAGTGAACTGTCCAACACCCCAGCTTTCAATATGACACATGACAATTACAAAACTTATCTCGTCAATTAATAAAAATATTTTAGTAAAAGACTTTTCTGTTCCTAACAATACTCTAAATCTTTTTAAGCAGCCAAATCTAATTTCATATAGGCAAAAACATGATAAAACTTGCTCTTTTTCCTTCTTTAAACTCTGCAACAAGATTAAGAAAATCCCTTCGCTGAAAAATGCGATTTCTTAAGTAGCAACAGTTCCGATTACAGAGACTACAAACACAAGGACCACATGATATCGTTAAGGATGGAGATGCTATGCACTCTCATAAACTGTTGCTTGAGTGCAATGCATAAGAGAGCAGTGATTGTCGGGGCAGTTGGGATGAGAGACGGAAAAACAGATTAAATAAAAAAAGGGCAAACAAACAAAAGGCTGCTTCACCATTAGGCCACTAGATTTGGGGTCAAGCTCAAGTCCGTGAGACTGACTGCTCTATGGCATGCTCGGAGGTTAGGAGATTTGACTGTTGAAAATGGGAAAACCATTGCTTGTTTTGATTGTAATCTCATCATCTCTATTCAGTAAGCTAAATACTTGCTGAGTGCCCGCAAATGCTGGGAGAAAAGTCCCCTTGAAACAAACCTTTAGAACTTTGCTTAGCTAGCCTCAGAATGGTAACGAACAAAACGGACAAGGCTAAAATGCATCAAATGTACTTCAAACAAAAAAGAAGAGAAAAGAAAAAACATGCCTCAAATGGAAGCTGGGCACGTATTAATCATTGCAAGGTTAAATATCATCAAATAGCAAGCATTTCGGTCCCCAGGTTACTTGGCTTCTTAGCCAAAGTGAAGAATACCCACAGTTCAATATGCAACTGAGATGAAGATCCCCCCATCTTCCATTCTCTTTAGGACCACGTAGAAACACACAATTTTTTCCCAGTAAACAGCTCCGTTATAGCTAAAAGGGCTAGACAGAAAATCATCTTGTATTCAACAAACATGTTATCATGACTGTGGTTACAAGATTAAAAAGAAAATCAGAAAATTACACAAGTTGAGATGAGAGCAGCAAACTGATATAATTATAGACCTCATTTCATGGCGGCAAGTTTTGGTTTGTCCTCTGAGCAGAAGAATAGTAATGAGATTCAAGCTCCTTGAGGCTACCAGCTGCCTCCTCTCCAACTCTAGCTAACATGCAATCTGTTTTCTCAGCTAGTTGATTAAACTCATTTATCCTTTGGTCTACATGATCATTATGAGAAGCAAATCCTGAAAAAATTGCTGTTTGCTTCAGCTCTGACACCAACTTAAGTATTGAGTCAGCTGCTTGAACCTGGCTTCAACAAATCAGTCAAAATAAATAGCAGCAGCCAGTGTAGAAGTGTTAAGGGAGACATAGAGAGTATTTTCCTTAGAAATTTGCATTCTTTTTGGTTATCTCTGAAGCATGTTTTTATTCAGGCAAAGTCAACCTTCCTATAACATGTATTACAATCTTGCAAATCTTGCTAAGTTCTAAACCTTGCGCAAGATTAATCAGATCAAAAGATTAATGCTGCGAGCTCAATCACTTTTATAAATTACACAAGTGTTCATCTTGTAAACCAAAATAAATTAAATGTTCATCTGTTGCTCCTCACATGCAGGAGAGTGAGTGTGTTTGGGAATGAGGGAGGGAGAGTGTGGCTGAGAGATGACTATTACCATTCTGGCAGCACGCATTTCCATCATAAAAGCCTCTTGAGAGTTTCTAACCGGTGGTTCATTGACCTACAGCAAGCAGTCTAACATTTCACAGATTTGACATGCACATTTGAACATGTTCTGTTGAAGCTGAATAAAATGGTTTCCTCCAAGAAAATACAAACAAGGAAGCAGCCAAAGAATCAATTAATAATGCTTGCAACTATCGCCAACTCACTTCTTGCCCAGGGCAAAGCTAATTTTGCTTTTATAGAAAGCTTTAGGCTTTTGATCTACCATCAAATTAGGAATTCAATCAATTACCAGTCTGCCATTCCTTATATCTACAAGAATCCTGCGATGGTTGCCAGCTCTGACATGAAGACAGTGACAGCAACACAAAGAGAAAGGAAATGGAAACAGAACCAGAAAATTGCAGTTCTGAAGAAACTCCTAGAGGTTGGAAACAAATCTCACAACAAGCATTCAATCATGTCAAAGAAATTAATCCATTAAACCATAAAAGTTGAATGTACATATCCAAAGATATAGATCGAAGATCACGGGGATAAAGCATGATTCAAGTAATATAGTTTCTTTGACAACATAATTAGGCTGGTGTTCTTGCATACGACATGTAAATTTGGTTATCAGCTACTCTGATGTTTCAACCGTTTTCACAGCTATTTAATTTCATACCTCAATAGCACATAAGATCAACCAAAATTCAACCGCAAAAATGGGTCAAGTTTGTGCAATCCTTACCCTTCTAGAGGACAGTTCATCCCAGTCAAACAAGGTTCAATGTTACGATAAAAAAAAAAAAAAAAAAAAAGAGGGGAAAGGAAAAGGAATAGAAAACTGAAACAAACTACGGTAATCGGATGAGACGGAGGAACAAAATACCCTAGCAACGTTGACGAGGTGGGTGAAATTGTCGACGATGCTGGCAATATCCGTCTCGACTCTTTGCATCAAGGTTTTCTGCTTCTGAGCCGCCGCCGCAGTGGCCGCCGCCGTAGGTCCACTTCCTGCTCCTAGGGAACCGCCGGGCCCAACTCCCACCCCGCCTTTGTTCATTCTCGCTAAAACCTCAAATTTTACTTCCCGCTCAACCAAAATGTACAGCATCCACCGCAGCAGACTCACGGTCAATAACATTCGGGCCGAGAAGGACGGACAGGCTCGACTCAACCGGTCCCTTTTATTTTTGTTTTATATATATATTGGATGACTAGTTAAAATTTTAATTATTTTATTTCGTTGGGTTGGGTTTGTTCTGGACCTTGAGATGAAAACGGGCCTTTGCCAGCCCTAAATAAAACCATTCAGTAGGCCCGAAATCCAGGATATGTTCAGAATGGAAATGCCGACTTTACTTGGATTCTTCTTGATTTTTATTTTTGTTTCGCTTATAGAAATTTTATTGATAGGATTTTAGATCTTGCCAAAAATACGGCAATATTATTTATCATAAACCACTAGGTGGTGTTATCTAACTCAATAAAAAGTTGGGGCCATAGGCCCCTTATTTTGAAAGAAAAAAAAAAGAGAGAGAGAGAGAGATGCTTCACTAAAACAAAAGGGGTGTGACCTCCTTTTGTCCAATGTTTCCCTTAATTAAATCCTATCTAAATTGGAGTATGTAGATCCCACGTCGCTTAGACACAGGACCCACAAAGTTAATGGTAACATAAATTTGGGCATGTCTAAATTCAAGGAGAATGTTTTTTTTAAAAAAAAATTCAAATTGAAATTATATAGTCTTTTTAGAATTTTTTTACCAGTCGGTTTAATTATTCTAAATATTGTTTTGCTTGCATTCTATTCTACTTTTCTAGAATCTCGGGGTTTTAGTTCATCAGCCAGAAGCAGTTTTCCTTTCCTCCTTGTTTTTCATTTTTCTTGCTATTACTACAAAACGAAATCATCAATCAGTACCTTCCTTCTTCTCTCTCTAACTACCGACCAACTGACCGTAGGGTGAGATTGCAATTATGCGAAGGAATGTGGGATTTATGATACAGATGATAACGACTTTGTTATGTAGCTTAATTGAGCTCTTGGTATAACAGAAAAAATATTATGTGCATTGGACTTTCCGACAATTGGAGCTAACGGGTCTTTTTTTTTTTTTTCTTCTTCTTCTTTTTTTGTTTTGAGGATGGAAAATCATGGTTACAACAAATATCTCGTACGCTAATAAACAAAGTACCCATAGAAATTCAATACAGTAGAGGGCAAGAGCGTAAAGAGATTCAGCGCTATTGGATGTAAATTAAACGTAAAACGAACTTGGACATTATCCCACTTCGCCACAAAATGACCATTTCTAAAATAGAAAAGAAAGTGAATTTCTATTTGAAAAATCCTAGACGTAGAAGGCAAATTTTCACATGGACCTCATCGGTTCAAACGGACTTTTAAGCATCACAATTTAATTTGTCGATATTAATTCATATTAAAAGATAACTCAACTTATAATAAAATTAAATTTAGTTTAAATCAATTTAAATTTTATTATTTAAATATCTTTAATTATAATAAAAATAAATTCATTATTATATATAATTTTAAATTATTGAATAATATTTTTATCAGTTTAATAAAATTTAAAACATTCATATAATTATCTAACATAATTTACCAAAACTTACCCCAGATTAAAAAGGTTAAAGTCAAGGTTTTAAATTAGCGGAAACCTAGTTGAGAATCATGACGAATCTGCACGTCATTATCATTTTTAATCCAAACTAGAACTAATGGCATAATGGACTAGCGGTCATGACAGCTAGGGTTTTAAACATTTCATCTGAATCACTAGCCCGCAGTTGTTTTCCCCAAACACAATGGCCGGCGGGATTAATTGTTGTGCTTCCGGAAATGCTTCGTTAAGCCGAGAAAATCAACAAATACTATTAGTGGTCTATTAACGCAAGGATCCTCCAAAAACAGAAAAACACACTTAATTTCCGAGAAGAGATGTCAGAAATGCCAGAACAGCAATCACAATCATGATGTTCAGAAAATAATTAGACTGTAAAGGCTTATCTGGGCTTCCACCGACGGCTTCATATTCTGCTCGTATCTTCTGCTTCATAGCCTCCGATAGCTCTCTCTGCAATTCAAACAGGGAAATACTAATTGAATTTTATTCCTTTCTCCTCCTCTAAGACTCCCAAGATTTTCATGTGATTTCACAGGATTTTCAGAGAGCTTCATCCTGTTTTATTTAAAAGCTACGGCACTAGAAAACAAGTCACTTGTTTTTAAGCCTGCAGTACATCATGAAAATGAAAAAAAAATGAATAATCTGCAAGCATGTTCATCCATAAAAATAGTCCACGTAAACACAAACAGACTCGTACAATCAAAGAGTAAAGGGGCAAGAAATTACAACCTTCCCAGACGAGTAGTTTGCTGCGACAAACTTCTCTCCTGCAGCACCATCTATCATAATACCCTGACCAAAAAAATTTATGAGTTGGTTTTGAGCTGGCAACTCTCTCTCGTCCCACCACTTTTAAGCCTCAAACGTGAAACATCGGAGGACAAAAATAAATAAATGAATGAATAAAAGGAGGGAAAATACAACAGGTGTGTCCTTGGGCGCATGAGTATGGGCATTCATGTGCGTCATTAATCAAGGAATATTATGAGATAGCCTTGAAATCCATCACATGAGGAAATGAGGCTCGATAATGTGGTGTAAAAATTTCCGGCTAAATTCACTGGATAAATGTTTCTGCCTTCCAAAAATTCTCAAGTTGTACAAAATAAATGGGGATTAAAGGAAGAACATCAACTCAACTCAACCTCAGCGACAGCTACTCATAATTACAAACCTCGGGAGGATCAAATTTGGCCCCCAGGTTGCTGAGCTTGGCATGGGCTTCAGCATAATCTTTAAAGAACCCCTCCTGATCCGAAGCATATTTCTCAGCATAAACCTGCAGAAAAAGTAATGTTTAGCCGGCTACATTTTCAGCATTTGTTGTCATCCATCTTAATTCCACTTTTACCTTGAATGAAGGATCTTCAAAGAGAACAGCATCAGTTGGCATTACTAATAGATCTGCATCCTGTTGCTCTTTAATATCCTGTGTACATGAATTACATTCAGCAAATGAGAGAGAAAATAAGAAATATAATGTTTTCTTGTCATACAAAACAAAAGTTCTGACTTAGAACCTTGAAGTATGAATTATCAAATTTCAGCCATTCAACTGTCCAGGACTGTCCTCCAGGTGCCCCAGGTCCATTTTTCTGTTGTAAAGCAGGTGAGAGGTAAGAACTTACTGACCGCTACTGTCAGTAACCCATACTATCCATCTACATTTAATACATGTTTTGATTTTCAGGCTATATTGCACATTGCAGGAAGCATGAACCCCAAGACAAATAGTACCAATCAATAAAAACATTCCATAGAAGAAGATCCACAAGTTGCTGAGGCCCAAAAAAATATGAGAGAGAGATACTAAAGCTGCACCCAGCATGCTGCAAACATCGCTGGAATGAGCAGCCTTAATTACTTAAAGCTATTAATATTCCCAACCATGGATAAGAGTGTATAAAGAATTATGAATGTCTATCTTTGGCAGGTTTAGCCAAGAAAGTGAAATATATAGCCTGATAAACAGCTAATAATATTCTCATGCATCTCTTAATATCAGCTATTTTGATAGCAACAAAATTTCCAAATGAATCATGAATTTCCAGTATCAATTTTGCACAAAAAGTAATAATGAAGGAT
The DNA here is from genome assembly GCA_037897445.1 of Ceriops zippeliana. Taxonomy (NCBI): domain Eukaryota; kingdom Viridiplantae; phylum Streptophyta; class Magnoliopsida; order Malpighiales; family Rhizophoraceae; genus Ceriops; species Ceriops zippeliana. The sequence continues at coordinate 1,566,845 of JBAPLH010000217.1, forward strand.
GTATTACTGTATATTTCGTCTCTGGTTTGCCCATACCACTGCGATCTGGTCTGGACCTTCCCAATGTGTGGGCACCAGATAATGCAACTATTTCCTGCAAATAAAAGATACCAACAAAAATCATTGTGCATGTAATGAGGAAGCATCCACAAGCAAAAAACATGTAGAACCATACTTACTTGGTCATTTAGCCCCATTCTGTAGAAAACCTCTCGTAAATGATCAGCAGGTTTGGGAGGAGTGGCAGCTGAGTATAAATCAACAATGTGCAGAAATCAGTTGCTAAAATTAAACTTGTTGTCCACAAAAGGGGAAAGAATGTGCTGGTGTACGGAAGGAAATAGCTTAAATTCTGTCAGTCTCCAAAGCTGAGGAATTACAACAGTACAGTTGCTATCCAGATTAGAACTTACAAAGTGCTATTTGTTGGACTATAAGAAAAGGTTCCCAAAACAATCCATTCATAATGTGGGAGCGCTACCCTTGCCCTTGTTTCTATTTTTCACTCACATAATTCCATCCTTAATCATGTTAAGTAGCAGATAACAATTATACAGCAAGAAACAAGGTGCCAAGGAATTTATATTTCTATTAAAAACAAAAGACCAATTTAATTGACTTACCTGGAAGCTTCCCCTCCTCAGGGCACTGATTGGGTTCAGAGACATCCACCCTTCCATATTTCATAGGGATTCTGGGGCCACCAGCATCCTGAATTTGCAAAAATTTCAACAATAGAACATCTGTTTTGGGAAGTAATTGAAGAATGTCATTAATTTAATAGCAAGCACAAGCAAAACCTCTATAGCAGTAGCACTGGCCAACTGGAACAAATCTGCGTATGTGATGCCAGAATACTTGTCTTTGATAGGCTTAAGAAGATTCAATGCATTCACAAGGCCTGAAATGCCAGCTCTTTAGACAACAAATTACATGAACGTTGAAAAGTAAGGTGTGAAATATTTACCAGCATTGGCTGCATGCTTCAGTTCAATCTCAAATCTAAGACTTCCATTGGCTCCACCCCTTTTAGGCCACTCCTCTATGGTTTTATCGTATGTACCAGCATCATGCCACCCAAGGCGAACCTGCAAGGAAAATCATAACAGCATAAGAGAGTGAACCTCTTGCTATGTTAAGGCCCTGATGTCAGTAAGGCATAGGTGTAAAATGAGGAAAAAGCACACCCATGTCATCACAAAACCAACAAAGCTACTTAGCCATTCAATTCTTTGTCCCCTGTTGCAGTACTTCCAATGGAAGAGAAACACTACAGATATCTCTTTCACATGTCCAAGGGCCAAGGGCATAACACAAAGATAATAACCTCCACACAACAATTTGTGATTTCTCTATTCCAGACCTACTTTGATGGCGATGAAGACAAATTTTAAAGTCAAGAAGTAGATGAGGGAAAAACACGGATGTCCTTCAATTAGTAAAACATAGGACCAAAAATGCTACGAGAACAGGCCAACAGTTCCCATTTGGTTCCACATTACCATGCGAATGAAAAAGGAAATCCAAACAAGAATCAGTCCATCAAACGCGTTTCTAGTACCAAGTCCAGAAAACGAGCCAAAATGTTGCTAAAAGAAACATAATCGCTATTTAAGAAGAATAATTTGACTCGAACATTACTACGCAAAAGGCCAACAGTTCCCATTCGACTTTAGATTCAAGAAATGTTATAATTAAATCTTACCCACTGTAGAATAATAGACAGGGATAAGAAAACAAATTACCAGAATAGGATGGCAAAACTTAGACTTGAGAAGCTGCTTGATATCCTCTCTCGCACTCTTCAACTGAGCAGGATCCGACGCCGCAGCCACTGTGCTCATCGACGATCTCTTCTGCACTCGAAAAAACCAAAACCAAGCTCATCAATCCAACAACCAAACACATGTTTCAAAATATGAGTACACAAATATCCATACATGCATAGAGAGAGAGAGAGAGAGAGAGAGACCTGATTTGAGAAGACATGAGGAAGGAGAGGAGACGATCGGAGGCATTTGAGAGGGGCGGGAGAGTAGAAGGAAGAGGATGAGAGAGAAACTGAGGAGGAGGGAGAGGCAAGCGAAGAGAGGGAGAGGCGGGCTCGGGAGGCGGAGGAGAGGAGCCGGGAAGTGGCGGCCCCACTGAGAGAAGCCATTAGCGATGGTGATATTGTTAGTTGTGATTGTTGCACCCCACCAGCCATTTGGGATTGCAATTTAATGCTTTGTTTTGCTTGTTCGGCCTCTCTCTCTCTCTCTCTCTCTCTCCCCCTCGTATCGGATTAACGGGCCTATGGCAAGCACATGGCAAGCACACTAATGTTTTACGGTGAGGACATGATATTTAAAATAAGTAAATAAATAAATAAAATAGCCCAAGGAACGGTATTGAATTTAAATAAAAATTTAATATAGAAATCATTAAATAAACTATATATAAACAACGTAGTCAACAACTTTTGTGTAACCTAACAAAAGTTTGACTTTGAAACCGAGGAACGTGTCAGAATCGAATCCTCGAAACATGTCATGCACATTTGGAGTCGAGCAAGATTTTATTGCTATTTAATATAAATTTTTTCATAAAAATTTTTATGTCATTTCATCCCATTTAACCATTTTTTTTTCTTTTAAATCTTTTAGTTTCTGCTCACTGTCAGAAATTCTTGGCTCAACCCGACACTCTCACAGCTACACTCTAATTTGCCCAACCTCCCCGACTTTTCCACTACTTTCACAACAAATTCGTTACGGGATTAAAATGGGAAGAAGATAGTTAAAGAAGCCATACAATTAAACAAAGAATAAATGATTGTTTGAAATCAATTATGGTATTTCTATGCGTGCCATGCCACGATTTAGCTGGTCCATTCTGAGTAGAGGGATGTGTGCGGCGTATTGATATTTTATCAGTCAAAAAAATTGAGTTACTTTCTCAAAATTCAAAAACTCACGATTGAATTAAACATTAAAACAATTTTTGAGAATAAAGTCGCACATCTTAAAAGAAGTTTTTTTTTTTTGGACGAATTTAGAGTTTATTCCCATAAAACAAAAGGTCTTGGAATGAACAGGCGAAAATGGTGTGAAATTTGGCAAAATGTTTTAATTCTGAGCACTTGGGTGGACTCATTGTCCCCCTGTGAATTGTCTGTTCTTCGTGTGGAAATTTAGGCTCTTGTCAGGAGCATATTAAATAGACCTAGTCCGAGCATTTACCACAAGACATTCAAACACAACTTTGAACCGATTCTTTTCGCACTATTAAAGAAAAGGAGATACGAGGCTAGAGGTCACCTGGGCAGGCGACATGGTTAGAGTTGAAATGGCGCACTTGGGGACTGAAAATGCCCTCTATCGGGTGACAAAACCTTTCAGAAAGTGAACACTTTTTGAAGCTCACACAAAGCAACTAGAGGTAGATGCCACCATGGTGGGTATTGATAATGCTAGATTTGCTCAGTCGATACCACGTGTTAATCGAAAAATTTCAAGAATCAATCACCCACGTGTCCCTCTCCCTCAACAACTCACCAAATCACTCTTCTTTTTTTCTTTTTTTTTTTAACTTGATTTTCGCAACTAAATCTTTGAAGATGACTTGACTTAGCCTAAGCATTATAGCATAATATTGAATATTTTTTAAAATTATTGATTTATCACAAAATAGATATTTTAAAATAATTTTCTTGTATTTTCAAATAATTTTATTAGTGAAATATATATATATATATATAATAAAATTATATTTTGTGACGAATTAAAAAATTTCATGATATTTAATATTACTGGCATTATATTTAGATGCTGTAAATTAATTGATCCAAGAATAAGGGCACGGTAAATAGGGCTATTAACTGCTATGGTAAACAAAAAACACATCGAAGAATATCAAGCAAGCAAGTCTTTGGGTAAATCGGGACTTGGGTTGGGTAGATAAACTAATTAAACCAAGGGTCAGCCGGCCATATGAGAGAACCGAAAAGACTATACATTGGGCACATAAGCTTCCTTTCAACTCGTTCGGCCGTTCCAAAATCAATAAAAAAGGTCTCCAGACCCTTTTTGTAAGCCAGACCTGTTGTGAGGAGGAATTTCAATATTTGAGCAGCTGTAAACGATAAATTAGAAGAAAGCTCAAACGATGAAAGTAACACATTGTAAATATCGTATATTATATATTCTTTTCTTTTTCTTTTTCTTTTTCCATAAAATTGTAAGTAAGGAAACCAGCGTGGGAAATGAAATCTTCTGACTCAACGGCTCCCTTCCTAATCTGGTGCAACCAACATAAGCGAATTTGATAATTCTAGAAATCCTTAGCTTCCTAATAGGTCCTCCCAGCTGATTAGCATTGTCCTTAAAGGCTGAAATTTTGAAAACTGAGCAGCTACAAAAGACCAATATAGTGTCTGATGACAAAATAATTGCCTTCTTGATAGTGTCTCCGTTCAGTGACTACCATTAACATTGCTAGTAACTCCTCCTTTTCATAAATGTGAGAACAGCACTTCTAGGTTAATACAGGTGTCAATCACAGCATGATGTTTATCTAATATATTATAACGGTGGAAGATATATTTTGTTCTGGCGGTAAGCAAGTCCTGGAATGATTATACCTTTTGGCAATGACATTCTTATTGATAATTCAAACATACTCTCTTGAACAAATATGTTTTCTGAGTATTCATTTCATTATGGAGATTGATTTTTGCTTTTTTTGAGGGTAGGGGTGGCTCTATAAGTGAAAAATATGTGATGCAAAATTTTGTCCTTTTCCATACTGATAAGAGAACGTATTTATTGAGAAGAAAAAGACAAGAACCATTACAAGAAGCAGAGTAAAGCATCCTCTTGAAGGGACATCAAAAGACAAACTATGGTTAAGAAGTTGGGTAATCCAACTGTCCAATGTTGCTTCTGGTTAAAGATTGATTCTTTTAAGCATATTCATAATATGCTTTTTTTTATTTATTTTATTTCAATGCTAGTTGATCTTTAATTGAAGGTAATGGAAAAATTGCACGCACTGTGATGGCTGCTGCTGCAAGGAACTTCACACCAGTTGTTCTGGAGCTTGGAGGAAAATGTCCAGTCGTTGTTGATTCAGGCATTAATTTGCAGGTTCTTTCTCTCTCTCTCTCTCTCTCCCCTGGTGCAGATTTGGGGCTTATGGCTACTGTCATTTTTCTCTGTTAGTCCACTAAGTACTGTTAGCCATACTTTATTAGCCCAAGTTTCTTCTTTCCATCTCACTTCTTGAACAATTCTCTCTGTATCCAAGGGTGCAGCTAGAAGACTAATTGCAGGAAAGAGGGGGAATAATAATGGACAAGCATGTATTTCTTCTGATTATATCTTAACAACAAAAGATTATGACCCCAAGCTGGTAACGTTCAATGCTGTTGGAATTCTCAGTTTCCTCCCTTCTAACACACACTTTCTGTTTGTCTGTTGATAATCGTTTTTCATCTATTAATCTGTTGGGAATGTTGGACTTTTCTAGAATTTCTCTTTCTGAAATTCTTATTTCATATATATTGCAGGATCTTTCTTTATGCGAATACTAGCAATAAAACTGTAATTGAAATCAACATACCGTTGTCCATTATGCTGATGTCTCGCAGTGGAGATGGGAAGCCTCTTCTGTTTCGTTCCTGAACGCTTCTCTCTTTTCTCCTACTCTTTCCCCTTTCTTTTCTTTACGTTTTCTCCCTCTGATGGTTGAGCTCTCGGAAAGGTCTGTAATAACATATATATATATATATATATACACATCTTCCTTTCCTGTAACCGTTACCTTAAATAGGAAGATCCTCTCTTTCTGTAATAATTATCTTAAATGAGAAGATACTCCTTTTCCTGTAACGATTATTCTTAATAGGGGAAGATATATATACACATATTCCTTTCCTGTAACGTTTATTCTTAATAGGGAGAGTGGAGGGATTTTAAACCCGATGACCCAAATTACCGTTATGCCTAACCGACCATCATATTAGGCCTTTTATTTTGAGTCATACTTTAAATGACATGGACCACTCATGTTAATTAATTTAACAATCTCCCACTTGGTCCATGTCATGACTTGATGAAACAATAACAATTAAGTACACACAATTCTTAAAGATCATCAAATCACAACACTTAATTGAATTAAGATGATTGGATCATGGCGGTCACACATCTTATAACAATATGATTCCTTCCATGTATCACATAATTATCATAATTCATAATATTTTACTGAGGAACATTGAAACTTTAAACTGTCATTCTCATATATGCTATTAATTATCTCACAAACCATAATTGTATATATCTAAACAAAGATAACAGAGCACAAGCAAAACCATAACTTTAATTGAATTCACGAGTGTCACAATGATATGAGCATCTAAATATTGGCTTTTAAGTATACGAAGACCTGTCCATAATGCCCATCCGATCAACATGTCCAGTAAATGTTTTCGGTGGCAAACCTTTAGTTAACGGGTCCGTTATCATCAACTCAGTGCCAATATGCTCAATGGACACTCTTTGGTTTTGCACTTCTTCTTTAACAGATAGGTATTTCAAATCCATATGTTTCGCACCTTTAGAATACCTATCATTCTTAGAGAAGAAGACTGTTGCGGAATTGTCACAAAAAATTCTTAACGGCTTTTCTATACTATCGACCAAACCAAGCCTTAAGATAAAATTCCGCAACCATAATGCGTGAATAGTAGCCTCAAAGCATGCTACAAATTCAGCCTCTATAGTGGAAGTAGCAATGACAGACTGCTTCCCGCTTTTCCAGGAAACTGCTCCTCCAGCCAGGAGAAACATGTAACCAAATGTAGATTTCCTCGAGTCTACACATCCAGCATAATCTGAATCCGAGTAGCCTACTACTTCAAGATGACTTGATCTTTTATAAGTAAGCATGTAATCTTTGGTGCCTTGTAAGTACCTAAGTACTTTCTTTCCGGCTTTCCAATGATCTATTCCAGGATTACTTTGATATCGGCCTAACATTCCAACTGCGAAACTGATGTCTGACCGAGTACATGTTTGCGCATACATCAGGCTTCCAACCAGTGATGCATAGGGAACTGATTCCATCACTTTCTGTTCCAAATCATTCTTTGGACATTGTAATTCATTGAACTTGTCCCCTTTCTGAATTAGAACTATTCCTGTTGAGCAATTTTCCATTCTAAATCTCTAATACTTTATTGATATAGCCTTTCTGAGACAATCCTAACAATCCTTGTGATCTATCACGGAATATTTCTATTCCTATCACATAGGATGCCTCATTCATATCTTTCATTTCAAAAGTTTCATAGAGAAATTTCTTCACATTATGTAACAAACCTATGTCATTAGCGGCCAAAAGAATGTCATCGACATATAGGACTAATATAATGAACTTGCTCCCACTGACCTTCATATAGATACACCGATCAACGGTATTTTCTACAAAATCGTATGACGTAATGGTATTATTGAACTTAATATACCATTGTCGGGAGGCTTGTTTCAGTCCATATATCGATTTCTTTAATTTACACACCAAATTTTCTTGCCTCGTAGTGATGAAACCTTCAGGTTGGTCCATATACAGTTCCTCTTCCAAGTCACCATTCAGAAAGGCGGTCTTTACATCCATTTGGTGGAGCTCTAGATCATTATGAGCCACCAATGCCATAATAATTCTTAAAGAGTCTTTCTTAGAAACTGGAGAGAAAATCTCCTTATAGTCAACACCATCCCTTTGAGTGAAACCTTTGGCTACAAGTCTGGCCTTATACCTTTCGATGTTACCGTTCGAGTTTCGCTTGGTCTTGAAGACCCACTTACAACCAACTCGTTTTGATCCTTCAGGTAACTCTATTAGCTCCCAGACTTGGTTTACATCCATCGATTTCATCTCTTCTTTCATGGCATTGAACCACCTTTCAGAATCATTACATTCCATGGCTTGTTTAAATGAGACTGGATCTTTATCAATGCTCAATTCCGATTCATGCTCAAGTGAGTAAACCACATAATCATTTGAAACTGCTGGCCTTTTCTGTCTTGTAGACCTCCGTAATGCCATTTCTTGTGGTATCACTTGTTCATTTGTAAATTGAATATTGTCACTTGGTTCATCTCTTATGTGTTCACTTTGCGTGTTTCGAGTATCAATTTGTTGTCCTTGCATGTCACGTGACTGTGATGCAACATAAGGAATAACAATTTGAGTAGAAACACTGGGTGTGGGAATACCGACATGAGTAGGAGTACTCACTGTGGACCATTCATTTTGTGATTCTTTAATATCCACCTTTCGTGATTCCCCACTCCCACTGAACTGACCATTTTCAATGAACCGAGCATTACTAGACTCAACTATTCTAGTACTATGGTTAGGGCAGTAAAACCTATACCCTTTGGACTTTTCAGGATAGCTAATGAAGTAACTACTAATGGTTCTTGCACCAAGCTTTCCTTCATGTGGATTGTATATCCTTACTTCTGCTGGACAACCCCAAACATGAAGATGTCTCAAACTGGGTTTCCTTCCTGTCCATAACTCGTAAGGAGTTTTAGGGACAGCCTTACTAGGAACTCTATTCAGCAGATATGCAGCAGTTCTTAATGCATGCATCCACAAGGATAAGGGTACAGTACTGTAATTCAACATGCTCCTAACCATATCCATAAGTGTGCGATTCCGCCTTTCCGCTACACCATTCTGTTGTGGTGTACCAGGCATTGTATCCTGTGCACATATGCCTCGACTCTCAAGAAGTTTTGCAAATGGACCAGGACATTGTCCACTTTCATTGAATTTTCCATAATATTCACCACCCCTATCTGACTTAATCACTTTTACTTTTCTATCTAACTGCCTTTCAACTTCATTAATAAACACCTCTAGGATGTTTACTGACTGAGACTTTTCATGCAGTAGATACAAGTAACAATATCGTGAGTAGTCATCTATAAAGGTGTGATGAAATATTTCTCACCACCCCATGTTGGGATATCAAACGGGCCACAAACATCAGTGTGTATCAATTCTAAAGGCTCATTGCTTCTTATGGCTGGGTTCTTTGATGTATGTTTTGTTTGTTTCCCTTTTATACAATCAACACATACATCCCAATCAGTAAAATCCAATTAAGGCAGGACATCACCTTTCATCAACCTCAATATCCTTTCTTTGGATATATGACCCAATCTTTGATGCCATAAGAAAGCAGAACTTTCATCATGCATATTACGTTTGTTACCTATACCATGCTCAACAAGAAATATGGAATCAGCATACATAGCATCAAGATTCAAACGGTACAAATCATCAATCAAAGTACCAGATCCATAATAGTACGAATGTCTATACAATGAAAATGCACAATTTCCAATCTTGAGGTTAAATCCTTTTTTATCCAACTTTGCAACAGAAACTAAATTTCTAGCACATTCAGGAACATAGAGACACTTTTCTAGATCCAGATGACACTTGGTGTCCAAGATCAATCTGTACGTCCCAATCCCTTCTATTCGTGCCTTCATTCTGTTTCCCATATAGAGGAACTTCTCAATTCCTGTTATGGGCTGGATTGAAAGGAATCCCTGCATAATATGTGACACATGAATAGTAGCTCAAGAATCTAACCACCAAGTATTATTGGGCACTTCAATTATGTTTGATTCAAAACATACTGATATACAGTACGTACCTTTCTTTTCGAACCAAGCCTTTCTTTTTGGGCAATCATTTTTGAAGTGACCCATCTTTTTGCAGAAGAAGCATTTCTGATCCTTCTGGATCTGACCTCCAGTGACTTTCATAGAGGCTTTGTCCTTCTTCTTACCTTTCTCATGTGGTTTAGACCTGCTACCACTAGCATCCTTATGAACGATGAGATGAGATGAATGGAGTGATCCTTCATCTTCTTTAATCTCCCTTCCTCCTGAACTAACATGGCCTTAATTTCTTGAAAGTTCCATTTCTCTTTAATAGTGTTATAATTCACTTGGAACTGGCCAAATTCAGGAGGCAGTGAGTTTATAATGAATTGAACCAGAAATGATTCACTCACATCCATGCCCATTGTTTTCAACCTTGCTGCTAGATTAGCCATACTGGTCACATGATCATGAATGGGCTGTGACCAATCAAATTTCTTGGTCGTCAACTCACTCATTAGGGTTCCTACGATGGATTTATCAGTTATATCTGACTGAGAGTATTCCTTAATTCTCATCAGAAATTCCCTCGCATTTTCCGTCTTAGGCATCGATGGCTTGACGTTTTCAGCTATCGTCATTCGCATCAAATTCAAACTCAGCCTATTGGACCATACCCAAGCCTCATAAAAAGACTTATCAGATTCTATACTAGTCCCTGTAATGACTGCAGGCTTTTCATTCGAAATGACTGCTAAGTCCAGGCCCAATACACTCAAATGAAACTGAATATGCTCAGACCATTCAGCATAGTTCAGCCCATTGAATTTGACCATTGAATTGCCTAAGGCAAATACATTGGTGGAAGCTGCAAATATAATCCAAATTTATACGTTAATGCTTTGAGTAAACTCTAATGGATTCAGATACATTACAAACTTTAATTATGTATTTAAGTTCACCTTTGGGTGATCCTCAAATACATAACTCTAATCAATAATGATGCTAATTTAAATAAACTTTAATAGATCAATTAATCATACTAAAATTAACATGAATGTCATCTTTGGATATACAATCACATTTACTTAGTATATTAATTAATCCCTTTTAGTGTCATTAATTATAAGCAATGATCCATCTTTGGATGATCTCCTAACTTTATAATTAATAACCACAATTGTTCATTTCAAAACATTCTATTAGCATCCAAAATGAACAATTAAAATTCACAGTTAGCTGTTCAAATCCATTCAAAGTCAGGCCACTTTGGTGACTAACAAGCTTTTAATATTTGACTCATTAACGTGAATTTAATAATCTTCAATTATGAAGATTAAATTATCTTTTATGTGGGAGTTTTTTTTTTTTTATGGTATTCATTCGGACCCGAGCACCACCATACTGCAGGTGGGACCCGCGTACCAGGCAACCAAAATATTTGTTTTGTCCCGCGTTGTAATTATTGATTACACGCAAAGGAAAAACAAAATACAACCTAATAAAATAAAATACTACCCGAGTACCACCATACTGCAGGTGGGACCCGCGTACCAGGCAACCAAAATATTTGTTTTGTCCCGCGTTGTAATTATTGATTACACGCAAAGGAAAAACAAAATACAGCCTAATAAAAATAAAAATACTACCCGAGCACCACCATACTGCAGATGGGACCCGCGTACCAGGCAACCAAAATATTTGTTTTGTCCCGCGTTGTAATTATTGATTACACGCAAAGGAAAAACAAAATACAGCCTAATAAAATAAAATACTACCCGAGCACCACCATACTGCAGGTGGGACCCGCGTACCAGGCAACCAAAATATTTGTTTTGTCCCGCGTTGTAATTATTGATTACACGCAAAGGAAAAACAAAATACAGCCTAATAAAAATAAAATACTACCTGAGCACCACCATACTGCAGTGTGAGACCCGCGTACCAGGCAACCAAAATATTTGTTTTGTCCCGCGTTGTAATTATTGATTACACGCAAAGGAAAAACAAAATACAGCCTAATAAAATAAAATACTACCTGAGTACCACCATACTGCAGATGGGACCCGCGTACCAGGCAACCAAAATATTTGTTTTATCCAGCGTTGTAATTATTGATTACACGCAAAGGAAAAACAAAATACAACCTAATAAAATAAAATACTTCCCGAGCACCACCATACTGCAGGTGGGACCCGCGTACCAGGCAACCAAAATATTTGTTTTGTCCCGCATTGTAATTATTGATTACACGCAAAGGAAAAACAAAATACAGTCTAATAAAATAAAATACTATACGGCACAAAGAGATAAAGAAAACCAAATTGCAATATTCGCAAACCCGTTCTGATACCAATTGTTGGACTTTTCTAGAATTTCTCTTTCTGAAATTCTTATTTCATATATATTGCAGGATCTTTCTTTATGCGAATACTAGCAATAAAACTGTAATTGAAATCAACATACCGTTGTCCATTATACTGATGTCCCGCAGTGGAGATGGGAAGCCTCTTCTGTTTCGTTCCTGAACGCTTCTCTCTTTTCTCCTACTCTTTCCCCTTTCTTTTCTTTACGTTTTCTCTCTCTGATGGTTGAGCTCTCGGAAAGGTCTGTAATAGCATATATATATATATATACACTTCTTTCTTTCCTGTAACCGTTACCTTAAATAGGAAGATCCTCTCTTTCTGTAATAATTATCTTAAATGAGAAGATACTCCTTTTCCTGTAACGGTTATTTTTAATAGGGGAAGATATATATACACATATTCCTTTCCTGTAACGTTTATTCTTAATATGAAGGGATTTTAAACCCGATGACTTAAATTACCGTTATGTCTAACCGATCATCGTATTAGGCCTTTTATTTTGAGTCATACTTTAAATGACATGAACCACTCATGTTAATTAATTTAACAGGAAATTCAACTAGGAAAGCAGCCTTCAAATTCCCCCTCTTTCCTTGTTCTTTTGTGTTTGGCATGCCTTTGCTCGAAATGATTTTCTCGCATCGAGGGTAAATGATGACGCTGACCACCAGCCTTAACTGCTCTCCACAGAGCAAGAGGACAAAAATTTCGCAACCGGTGGGAGCCATTACTAAAGGGATTTAAGTTGAAGCACAAAATAACATACCATGCCTTTCAATAGAATCTTGTAATCCCGAAAGGAAACCTGATCTCGAAAAGGAAAATATAACAGGCACCAACCCTGTGTTTGTGAGGCCATCTCTTGTAACTTTAACCTTCTTGGTGCATCCCTAACAGAACTCCTCAAGCGAGCACTCTAGGTTCTTTTGAATTGCGGGAGGCTTTACCGTACCTGTTGAGTTTGGCAATTCTAGAGACAAACACAGAATAGCCATTAATGGTGTCGTTGCTTTTCCTGCTCGTGTTTCTAAGTACAACCCATGATCTGGAAAATGGTTTTCTAGTACTATATACCATCCTGTCAGTATCAACAGGTAAACTCTCTGAAAATCTCTAATGCTGAAACAGAAAAGGGATGCCAAGAGCCTGAGGATGATCTACCATGAGAAAGAGGGCGAAGAAATAGAAAAGGGAGAGAGAGAGAGAGAGAGAGAGAGTCACAAGAACAGAGTTTACTGTGTATAACCACGAGAATGCATGGCTACTCAAATATGAAGCTTTTGCTGTGGGCTTTTATTAGCAGAATTCGTCGCAAAGGAGGTTAAGGATTTACCTTTCCTATGGCCCCTTACAGAGGTCAAGGATTATTAAGATTGGACGTGCCACACAAAACTGGTCTTTACATCGCGTTATCTGCATTCACGTCCATATACGCTTGACCATGGCTCTGAGGAGAGACCAAAAAAATTGGCGATTACGATTGAACAGGAATAAAGAATGTGGTTGCCTAAACTGGTACGCACGTCCTGACCGCCTTTTGTGTTTTTTTTTTTCTTTCAAAAAACATACAATCTATATTAAATAAATAAATAAATATATATATATATATATATATATATAATATGCAACAAAAAATAATACGTTGCATGTCCAAGAATTTTTTTATTATGCTGATATATATTTTATTTTGTCTATTTATCGATCTTATATTTAAAAGAAAAATTAAATACACGCAAGATGCACGTGACGTCATTATGAGCAATGCACATGCTCCGTCCGCCTAACTTTTTGGCAAGATGAAATGTCCTAAGGCATAAAAAGTAGTATACAATGAAAGCGGAACTCTGTCCAAATTAAGGGAGACATGGGATGTTGGCATGCTTGGTTATGGAGTCAACTGTACTTTTAGTCAGTGGCCTGACATGGCATGTTCATTATTTTACAGTGGAGTATGGCGGAAATTTTTGTATATATTATCTGCTTAATTTTAGTAATTTTAAATTTATTTTATGGATAATTATTTTTGACACAAATCAAATGAATTCACTCATATATTACAAAATTTTATGTTATATAAAAATATTTTATAATGATATACTATATATTAGTATGAAATTTTTTCATATTGTATAAAATATTATTTGTGTTTAAATAAATTTATAAGCAAAGATATTAGAGAAACATACAAAATAAAAATAAATGCAAATACTAATCTGCAAATATATAATAATAAATAAATATCAATTACAGTGAATTATTATTATGTTAAAAGAACATATTAACCACGGCAAATAATTATAATTATAAAATTATAAGTATGTGTCTAAAATTTAAGATTAAATTAGGTATACTTTGTACTCAAACTTTTACTTTTTTTACGATCACAATGAATTTTCATATAAAAAATAAATTAAATGAAGTTTGTCACTACGTAACTAATTTTTAATGGAATACATGTGGATATACATTATGGTCAACCATCGTTGTCACCGTATGCTCTTATGTATTCCAATAAAATTACGTTCCGTAGAATTTATCTTAAACACAAAAGAGACGGTAAATACGTGTAGCCGAGAGTCAACGTCTCTTTGACTCGAGGCTGCAGCTGACATCGCCCGACTCGTTTTGTCTGTCTCTTAAAAAAAAAAAAAAAGTTACCCGAAGATAAATGCGCAGGAAAAAAGAGAAAAAAAGAAAAGAAAAGAAAACTCTCTCTCTCTCTCTCCCTCTGGGTTCCCTCGCAGTTCTCACCTCAAGCCCGCGTGGCTTTTCCTTTCGAAGGAACGGAACCAATTTTCTTCTTCTTGCCTTTTTTTTTTTTTTTTGTGGGGCTTTAAATTACGTTTATTATCGCATAAAGGACGAGCAAAAAAGCAAGAAACTATCTGATCAGACTATTATTATAATCTGTAATAATAACAAAATCCGAGTCTTGAATGAATCGCAGCATCTTTTAGCCTTTCAATTCCATCCCCTCTCTTTCTTTCCGTGGTTGTGAGTTCAGGTGACTCCGTACTTTCTCTTTCTCTCTCATTTTCTCCCTCTCTCTCTTTCTTTTTCTGGACTTTCGTCTTGTTCTTCTTTCTTTAACTGCTAATTATCTCGATTCGGTTTCTTGATTTTCTTGGGATTGTCGCGAATATGCTGTTTCGTTTTATCTTTCTAATAGTTTAATTTTTAGGGTTTTGATGCACAAGTTGCTAGGGCTTTCCTGTTTTCTTGGACGGCTTTTGCCTCTTGCGTTGCCTGTCTTTTCTTGACCATCGTTCTTGATGCAATTTTATGTTTTAGAGACAGTAATTGCTCGCGTATAATAGGCTCTAAGCCAAAACCATGCAATGTAATCGAACAGAAGCAGAAAAGAAGAATCTTTATGAAATCCATATTACTTGTAGCTCATAGAGTTAAAGATATCATCCCTTGCTTGGTATTAGGGATTGCATGTTGCGATGGTCTTTAAAACATAAAAATCTCGGTCAATGTGTATCGCTTGAAGCAAAATCTCTAGACTGGAGTGGAAAGTTGTGTGTTTTCAACTACCTCTCGTTTTAAACCGTACTCATTGTGGCCCTTTTGCCTTCTGTTGTTTTAAATTTTTTTTATAAATATTTTTCTTTGTTCCTTGATGCGCATTATCCCAGACTGTTTCATTGTTTGATCTTGTCTGGCGCCTAAGGGAGTTTTAACCTAGAATTAATTGTTCCCAGAGTCATGTTTTTCTTGAATATTGCAGAGTAGGCCGGTGGCACAATGACTGGACCGGCCACTCGCGGGAAGCATAAGAGGAATAGACAAGGAGATAATGTCAATATCACTTCTGAAATATTGAGGTATAAGGAACTTAGCTTCACATGGGTAAGTGATTTTACTGATTTTGATGCATGACAGGTTATTCATTGTTCGACATTTTGTTTGGCTTTGGCTTTGGCTTTTTTCATAGGAAAGTTCATGCAACGGGAGAAATAACCAATGAGGATGTAGATCAGCTGTACATGTTATGGAAACCAGTTTGTAAAGGTTGTCGTGTAAATACTAAAGACAATCCCAACTGCTTTTGTGGGCTAATCCCGCCATCCAATGGAAGTAGAAAATCTGGCCTATGGCAGAAAGTGTCGGATATTGTTCATGCACTTGGCCCAGATCCTTGCAAAGATCTCCGTGCTCCGGACTCACCTGCTGGCCTTACAAATCTAGGAGCAACTTGCTATGCCAACAGCATACTTCAATTTCTGTACATGAATAGATCATTCCGAGAAGGAGTTTTCTCTGTTGAACCAGATGTGTTAAAACAACAACCTGTGTTGGATCAACTTGCTCGGCTCTTTGCACAATTGCATGCCAGCAAGATGGCTTTTATTGATTCGGCTCCATTTATAAAGACACTGGAATTAGATAATGGAGCCCAGCAGGATAGCCATGAGTTCTTGACGCTGCTTCTTTCATTACTTGAAGGCTGTTTGAGTCATTCTAAAGTTCCTAAAGCCAGAACCATTGTTCAAGATCTTTTCCGAGGAAATGTGTCGCATGTAACTAAGTGAGAAAATTTTGCTACTTTTAATTTTCTAGTTTCTGCTTTGTCTCTTGAATTCTTCTAAGCAATGCATTTTTTTTTAATTTTTATTTATGCCTTAATCCTGTGAGCAGTTATTAATCTCTCTTTTGC
The DNA here is from genome assembly GCA_037897445.1 of Ceriops zippeliana. Lineage (NCBI taxonomy): Eukaryota > Viridiplantae > Streptophyta > Magnoliopsida > Malpighiales > Rhizophoraceae > Ceriops > Ceriops zippeliana. The sequence goes on from JBAPLH010000217.1 coordinate 1,583,548, forward strand.
TGGGTTGTGGAAGGTATTGACTTCAGTTAGAACTATAAAGACCAATATGAAGTAAGACTTGTGATCCTTTGAAGTATTCTGAAGAACTAGCTGAAAAAAAAATATCTTGAACAATAAATAACTACAAAATGAATTAATTATTATTGTTAGACATTAGAGTAAGTTGATTGAAGAAAAAAAAATTGGGAAAGAAAATTTGGTTTATTAGTCAATCTGCTAGGTGGCTTTTTTTATTATTATTATCTTCTTCCGATTTTGGTCCATTAATAATGTTATCATCCAGATGAAGTCATTAGAGTAAGATCATTATGCACAAGTTTATATACATAAGCTATGTTTTTTTTCTTTTAAATTTCTGCAGTTATTTGAACATTCTGAGAAAGTTCCTTGTTTTATTTGAACTTTCCTCTGTTTCTGCGTGGAGTCTGCCTCGCTTTGCTTCAAGCAGAGGGGAAAGTCCTTTCATTTTACTACCTTTACAAGATCAAGTAATTTTGTTTCTACTCTGTCCTCTTTCTGGATTGTATTGAACCATCTGTCCCATGGCTTTCATTCTTTTCTGTTTAGCTCTGTGCTTGCTTATGTAGGATTGGGATGGGTTCAGTTGGGCACATATGGGAAGGATTGGATGAATAGGTGGTGCATATCCGAAACTGTGTGGGATGTGTTGATGTAGATGTGCAGATTGCTTTTGAATTGTTCATTTAGCAGATTATCAGTAATTCTGAGTTGTTTTTCTGTTTGCTCTCTCTTTAGATATCTGTGCGCCTGTGATGGTCATTTATAACTTTGTGACCAACAAACTATATTGGTTCTGCATGCAGATGCTTGAAATGTGGAAGATATTCTGAAGCGTCTTCTAAGATGGAGGCCTTTTATGAGCTGGAGTTGAATGTCAAAGGCTTGAAGACATTGGAAGATAGTTTAGATGAATACCTTAGCGTGGAAGAGCTTCAAGGAGATAACCAATATTTCTGTGAGTCCTGTAAAACAAGAGTTGATGCAATTCGCAGCATTAAGTTGCGGACATTACCTGATGTCCTCAATATTCAGCTAAAGCGTTGTGTTTTCCTTCCGAAGGTATGCCTTCATGAGCTTTTGGAATATTTGTTTGTATTCTTTTAGATAATCATATCAGCTTAGTCTTCAATATTAATCACAGTATGCATGCAGCTACTTCTATTAGTGATTAAATGCTTAAGGTTTTGTTTGTCAATTGATTTTTGTCAGTAGACCACAACAAAGAAGAAAATCACATCTGCCTTCTGTTTTCCTGGAGAACTGAATATGCAGCAGAGGCTTTCTGAACCCTGTCAGATGAATTGGATATATGACTTGTCAGCTGTGTTAATTCACAAGGGAACTGCTGTAAACAGTGGCCATTACATTGCTCGTATCAAGGATGAGAGTGCAGCGCAGTGGTGGGAGTTTGATGATGAGCAAGTCTCAAGCTTAGGTCATCACCCATTTGGAGAAGGCTCCTCTACTGCCAAAATTGTTCACAAGGAGCCTGTTTGTCCAGACATTGCAGAAGGGATGGATGCTATTCGGCCACAATCTTTAGAATCTGGTGTTAGTAGTAATGGAGAGAGATTTTCATCAAGTGATGCGTATATGTTAATGTATAAACGTAGGTATACAAGTGAAAATGATGAGAGAAGACCTTTGGTCTATGCTGGTGGCCATTTTGCACCAGAAGTAAATGAGATGTTTTCAAATGATGGTTTTCCCCTTCCAGCTCACTTATTTGAAAATATAAAGGAGTTTAATGCTTCATACCTTGATGCTTGTAAAGAGTACAAACTGAAGAAGGAAAATGAGATGAATCAAGTTATGGAACGAAGAGAAGAGGTACGATCAATTCTTTCAGAGGCTCCAGTCCAATCAGCTGAAGCACCATTTTACTGGATTTCCCTAGACTGGTTTCGCATGTGGGCTGATACGACTACTCCATCGTAAGTGCAAGTTTATATGATGTAACTGGTTTCTATGTGCTTGGAAAATGAGTATTTGTTCTTTGCTTGCTTCTGTAATGCATACATAGTACAAAATTTTATTCTAAATTCTGGCTGGGCATATTTTTTGTCAGCATAGCTTATGATCCATAATATTTCAGTGGCACATTTGGCCATTGATTTGTTTTTGTGTGGCTTGTTTTTAGAGCCTACCATCTTCCCTAAGGCTACTCGGTGTTTTTTATGCAGTGTTCTAGACAATACACCTATCCAGTGCTCACATGGAAAAGTTCCAGTGTCAAAAGTTGGCTTCATCAAGCGATTGTCTGCTGAAGCTTGGGCCAAATTGTCCTCTAAGGTCCTTGAATGTCTAACTGTCTCACTTTTACTGAATTGACATTATGAATTTTCATATACTCAACCTAGCTAACTGTGCTGTGATGTTGTGGGCTTTTCTGAACCTGTGTAAAGATCTGTTTTTTTGGGATGTAAAAATATTTAAACTATGGGTCTTTTTTGTTTTTCTTTTCACTTTGTTTATTTTCCATATTTCTTTTCCATTTCTCTTCCTCCCTCAAACTGAATTTTTTTTTTTTCTTGTTGGGTTTTGTTACTGTTGTTGATTGTTTTCTGTAAAATGCTTGTTAATCTCAGTATGGTGGAGCTCCAGCTCTGAGCAATGCTGACTACTGCACTGCTTGCCTCACTGATAATGCAAAATATGTGGTCTCTGCCGATAGCTACAGGGATCGGAGAACATTAATGAGGGATCTTGCGAGCAATGTCCTTTCAGGGAACTGTCCGGGCGGAACATATTACGTATCAAAGACATGGCATGATTTCAATCTTTTTGCATTTCTATTTCAATACATTGCTGTTTATGTTACTGAATAGATATGGTGTTCAGGCAGGGCTTTCTTGTTTAAGCTAATTGATTGTGATAATATTATGTTCCATTTGATGAGCCTTTATAGGACATTGCAGTTTTCGTTGCATTTTATGGTTTTGCTTCCTTTGCCCTATTTTAATGTTCAAAGCAGTAATGAGAATTATATATTATCTCTTTTTGAACATGACTTAATCTGTATGGTCTGAGAGTGTCTATTAATTTCATTGTTGCTGTCAGGTTGCAACAGTGGGTGAGAAGGAAAAGTGTTGATGCTCCAAGTGAAGCAGATGCTGGACCAACTGCTTCAATTAGGTGTCCTCATGGCCAACTGATGCCTGAGCAAGCACATGGTGCCAAAAGATTGCTTGTTCCAGAGAATCTCTGGCTCTTCTTTTATGAAGACGCCATCACAGTAAAGCCCGATGATTTGTTTAATTGTACAACTTTCCCCTCAGATTCTGAGCAGTGTCCCCAGTGCAGCAATGAACTTTCTGAAGTTGCATGTCTGGAGGATTCTTTAAGGTCATTTATATTCTTGTCATTTGTGTCAGATGCCCTTAACCTTTTTTCATTTAACCATTTAAGAAAACCTTTTATTTGTCTTACTGTGTCCATCCTGCAGAGCAGTAAAGCTCAAACAGCGCCAAAGTCACGAGAAATTAGCTATGGGTAAAAATATTCCTGTGTCTTTGAACTGCAAATATTACTTGGTGCCTTCTTCGTGGCTTACAAGATGGAGAAACTATGTAAATGCTAGTGGCAAGAATATTTCTTCATCAGTGGAACCCGATGCACTAGATTTTGTGATTGATTCATTGAAATGTGAGAAGGTAACTTCTGCTGAAGTTTGTCACATCACAATTGCTACTTTGCCAGACTTTTGTTTTTCCCCTTGTGGGGAGTATCTGAAATATGATTGAGTTGCTTAGCTGTTGAACCAATGCTTTGATAATCACAACCATTCTTCATACAATCATGTCATTCATTGTCTTATAGACTTAAGATTTTTATGCATATAAAAGAAGGGCATCCTAGTACATGAGGCTGCCACACTGTGTGCTTAGGGGAGCGGTCCCATGGAGGCAGCCTTACCTTTGTTTTCATGTGTGTGATTAGATGGAATTTTTAAAACCATGTGCGCTTAGTTGGAAACTGATTTCAGTTGTGCAAAATAATATGGCCTAGCCAAATTTATTCTAGAATCACAGGAATTAGGATACAGCATCCATTTGTCTGCTTTGGTACATGAGGACTGATGGTAAACTTATGATGTCTTTTTGTCTGTTTTGTTTTACTCAGCATCTAAGACTCTTAGAGAGGCCTCCAGGGCTGGTATACAAGCGGGGCATTCTTTTCCAGAAGGGTTCCACGGTAAGTGTAACTGCTGTTGGTATCCAACTGTCATAAGATTAAATGTTCTGCAAAATCTATTTCTGTTATTAAGACTAAAACTTGATAATCCATTAGTTAATTTTCTTATTTAATTTTTTTTTCCTTTCCAATCTTTGATCCCTTTTTGGTACATATAAATTTTTCTGATCTTTAATCTTTAATGCTGGAAGTTACGAGCCTGTAAATGTTACAATTTTGTTTAATACTGATGGCCATTTGGGAGTTGAAGGAAAATAGGAAAATCTTGAAGGAATTATGTGGAAAATCAAAACACAGAAATGGTGTTCTTATCATAATTCAATGTACATTCCATCTGTCTCCCTGTGTGTTTGTATTGTGCAAAATCAATTGCAATAAATGTGATGTACTTATCTTCACACTATTGTTATTCTTTTCCATGGCATTAGCTTAACATGCAGATTGGTGGAGCCTCAACCTCAGGGTAGCATTGTTGTACTTAATAATGCATCCTGCTGCAAAACATTGAAATGATGGGAAGTGTTTGAAAATAGCTAAAATAGGAATTTTCTGGTAATAATCGTATTTTCTAACTAGTATTGTCAGGACACGAAGTTGCTACTGTTTTGTGAGAAAAAGTTGATTTCTTACATTCAGGAGAAGTGCTAGTAAGCCATCTTCTGCTTCAAGTCAACACTTCCCCATGTACACAGTGAAAAGCAAAAAGAAAAGAAAATGACATAAGTGCTCTAATGCCAGATTTCATCTTCTTTCTGCTTCCCTTTTTGGATTATAGGCAGATCGGTTAACAATCATCACTGAGGATGACTGGAACAGCTTCTGTGAAGAGTGGGGTGGTAACAAGGAGAACAGTATATCTGCAGTAATTGAGTCTGGTAGTGTTGTGGAAAATATTATGTCTCGCTCCTGTGGAGAGATGCCAATGGGTGAGGAGCATCGTAGTCCCCAAGATGAAGTAAATGATGGGAATGACAGTAGACAGCCTGTGGTTAGGACCATTCCAGAGGTGATTGAAACTTTGCGTAGCATATGCTTCTATTGAGGAATAGTTTGTCTTCTTTGGCTATGAAATCTAGCACCCATGCAGGGACCTTTCATTTATTTTTTCTGTCTTCTGATGTACTGTAATTTATTCTGCTAGATTTGCAAAGACTGCATAGGTGAAAGAGAAAGCTGTGAGCTGATGCAGAAGCTTAACTACAGCAATGAGGACATAAATGTAACCCTTGTGCGTGGCAAAGAAGCTCCGAGGTCAATTCTGGAAGCATCTGAGACAATCTCTGAGCCAGATCAAAGAGCTTCTAAGCGCTCTCGAAAGACCAGTTATGGGAATTCTGTTAACTTAAAAGTTTCTGGCTCCACATCGATATACCAATTAAATGATGATTTGGGAGTCACTTGGGGTAAGCAACATTATTCAGATGCATCAATTAGTACTTCAAATTTGTCTTTCAATGCATCTTTCCTGCTGTGTGTCATTTGGTTTACCTTGCTGAATGTCTTAAACTAATATACTTCATATGCTCTATGTGTCACACAATCATTTTGCTTCAACACAAATTAGCTGTAATGTAAATGTGTAAAATGGGGATTGAATTCTCTTTTGCTGTTGAAAGTATTGGGGTTGGGAAAATAAGCTGGCATTTGGAGGCTTTTTAAAGTACTAAACCACAGACAGTGCTGAATCAAGTTGCCATGCTATTCATGGAAACTGAGAGGCTTTTATGGGTTTGGTGATTACATTTGATACCTTACATTAAGCAATTATCACATGGTTTGCACATCTCCTTTTCTTTTTTCTCTAAACAAAAAAAGGAATAGAATAGACATCTGTCTCTGTATTTTTTTTCTTTGAGTTTTTTTGTTTTTATTATATCTGCTCTATGTAAGTTAAAAGAAAAAGAGCCGAAACAAAGTCAGGATCAGGTTTTGAGCCCATTGCTAGAGAAAACTATAGTGCTTGCGGCTTGGATGAATAAAGAGGGTGGGTAAAGTGATGAACCATTCCATCCACACCACTTATAATTAAAGTGTTGCAATTTGACACTCCAAAAAAATGAGTGACTCCTACTTAGCTTGGATTTTCACCCTTACTATGAATCCTTTAGTGGTTTATTTAGCTCCCAGGGCCAGGTCGTTTGTACATGTTAATTCACACCTGGCAAGTTCTGTTGTTTTAAATGCCAAATTCTATTGCAGGACAATACAATATGTAGCTTGAGAGAAAGAGTGAAACTGCATCTGTAACATAATAACCTTTTGTACTGTGTTATGGGTGCAAAATGGTTGCAATTTTTTCAACTTATCTTATGGTTTATAATTAACCAATCCACACTGCTACAGTTTCAGTAAGCTGAGAAAAATTGCTCAGTTTTGTCATAGTTGAGGCTATGGTCGATATAAATGAGTATCATTCCAGATGGAATTGCTTCTGTTAGTCTTTTTGATAGGTTCTTTTTATTTTTTATTTTCTGTGTGTAAATCAAACATATAGAGTGCTTGAGTTCTGTTTTATTAGTCAGCAAGCACCTTTTTAATATTTATGTCTCCAAATATTGTGATTCACCCATTTGTTTTATTTCTGAGACTAATCTTGTATTTTACCTGTTTTTTCATCATTTGCATGGTTAATGCAAAGTTTATGGATAAATTTTTTTGTGCCTACTGTCAATGCATGCAGGTAGTGAAGGAAAACCAGATACTTCGCAAAGGTTCTAGGATAATTGATCAGGAATGTGCAACTCTTGCAGATTTCAATATATTTCCTGGGGATAAGCTCTGGGTGCAAGATTCTGAAATCCATGAGCATAGAGATATTGCTGGTAACTAGGATGGCTAACTGAACCTTTTTATTTTATTCATAATGATGGATCTTTGGAACAGCATTTGGTAAGGCACTATAATAATGATGAAGATTACTGAAATTTCTTACAGCAATGAACTGATGTGTAGCGAGATGATATGGTGATGAAAGTACTACTAGCAGCCTTTTTCTTAAATGATGTTTGGAATCTTAGCAAGATGCTGTGTTTGATTGTTTTGTACTTTTGATGGAAAAATGCTGATATATGCTTGATTCTGTCAGCAATATTTCTCTCTCTCTCACTCTCTCACACACACACACACACTCAAGAGAGCTTGGTAATGTGGCGGATCTTAATTGTCATGTAAAAGTTTGATGATAATTCCTAACTTAATACACTTCCATTGTTGACTTCAGGATCTTATGGAGAATGTATTCATTACATGTGCTGAATTTACTTATGTTGATGTTCAACAGATGAGCTTGCTGATCGGAAAATGGATGCACAGAGTGCCGAGGAAGGGTTTAGGGGAACACTTTTGACCGCAAAGATATCATCTGAAGTTGTTTGAGATGTGTTGTTGTATTATATGCATATCGCATCCAAATTTTGTACATGCTTATCCTGGAAGAACCAAAGTCATGACTGCTCATTCTGCATATTTGCGGGAATATGTCATGTCCGTGTAAAACTAACATGTTCACATCTTATTTATCGGCATTTTGGTCTTTAGATTTGTTCACTTTCATATTTCCGTTCTACTTCGCGATTATGATTTCCGAAGACTCACCCGTCATGACTTTCCGAAGACTTGTTCACCACCACCCACAATAGTGCACTTTCCACCAGGGTATATTCTTCAAGGCAATTTGCTAACTTCACTTGAGCCTTGGCTTTCAATTGATTGTTACTTTAGCATGTTTTCCTTTTTCTCCTTTTTTTATTTGTGGGTTTGGGGAGGGGGTTTTTGGGCAGAATTGGTGGCTAAAAATGATGGATTCTAGCTTCCTGCTTCCTGGAAGGCTGGACGATTACATGGTTGTAGGTATTCCTGAAACCATTGTAACACTTGTTCTCAAAAAGTCCTCATTTTGCATTTTTGGCCAACTTTTGAGTCGGAAATGATATTTCGGAGCTGTGCCAGCTTTTTGGCCACCAGCTATATAGCGAGTTTATCGTATGGATGAAAATGCCTAGTCATCCTTCTAAGTTTCTTCTGGGATTGGCTTCAATCTAAAATCTTGCCTCGGCTAGCAATTAAGGGTTACGGGCATTGTCTAGGATGTCATAAGACAAGGCGAGGAATTTTTGGCTTAATGGTGCTGAAGGCTTCGATTTGCAGTTGTATGTTTTTATTTCCAATGGTAAACTAAAATCCAGCACTACTACTTTGTCATGCTGTTTTCCGGCAAAAGTAATCACATTAATTGATGCATGTTGAACAATGGCAATTCAAATGCAAGGCATCTTCATACCCAGCGTTTCCAGCCTTTGAACCATCTGTACCACACAACGTTTGCTGGGCCTTTGGTCCTGCAGGTGTAATACTTACTAATATAATATCAATTGCCATGCATTTGATGATGATAAGGAAAGCGTTGGTTTATGGACAGATTCTTACAACGGGAAGTAATGGACCTGGAACAGAGTCGACTCTTTGATACGAGTCTGCAGGATTGGATGATGTTCAAAGACTAACGTAAAAACTGAATGAGAATGGGGTATGGAATGGAGGATTCGCCTGACTTCTTGGTCCAGCTCCTCTTAAAGAACCGTAGGTAAGATATCAAGAAGGTTGTTTGCACACGCAATTGAATGTGAAAATTGAATAGCTGATAGCTGGCAGAACGACAACAAGAACACATAAAGAAGGGCGATGGATAATCTGAATGGGTACGATTTCGTTCTGAAGATGAGTGATGGCTGCTGCCATACGATGCCTCCCAAGGAAAGCATTAGGCCCCGTCTCTGGAAGTGAAGCTGAGCGTGCTGGTAACCGGTCTCCCCTTTTGGGGGTCCTCTGGAGAAGGCAATGACTGCCGTTCTTTCTCCATTGCTACTGAATCTGATCAAATTAGGCAAGGCCTTTATGGTGAAAAAGGAAGCGAGGTTTCGTCGAAGGAGGGAGAAGAGAAAAGGGAGAAAAAGATGGGAACAAGCAAGCACACGCATTATTAAGGTGAAGTAAACGATGACGAGGCTAGATTTAGAATGCGCGTGTCTGCCCCCGGACTTGGAATGGAATAAAACAAAGAATTAAAATAATTTCGGTCTTTGAGATTTTAGAGGGTGCAGAACTTATGAGAATAGAAATTTTTATTTCGTAGCCTCTTAATTGGGAAAAAAAATCAGTATAGCAAAAAAAAAAAAAAAACAAATGTTAAAGCAAAAAATGGAGTTTGGTCAAAAAGAGAACCGGAAGGGGTTGCCTACGACCGAGTATTAAAGGCATCAGACACCAGCAGGTAGGCTATGGCACTTGCGTGCCATGCCGCCCTAGAGCCGTGCTGATCCAGTTCGGACATTTTTGACGCAGAAGTGATGTAAATACACAAAAGGTGTCTTTGAGTTGCATAATTGAGGTTTCATGTTATAAATGCAACTAGTTATAAGTCCAAGGAAGAGGTTAAAAGGATTAATTTTGACGATCAGTTTTAATGAAGCATTACATTATTCTTCAAAGATAGCATTTTGATTTCCGCGAGAAAAAAGGAGGAAAATCCAGGGACTAGCGTGAGGGCAATACAACACTTTCAAAACATCGTATAAAGTGTCTCTCTCCAATCCAGCATCTCAAGACTCAATTTCATAATGCTTTGCATTTTGTTGTGTGGGTGACGTGCCGATATCACTTTCGTTACTGATAACTTTTCGTCGTAGTTGATTACAGCCATTGATTATTCTCTGTTGGTGCTCGCATCCAAGAAATAGAACAAGAAAATAAACAAATTATCGTTGCATGTGTAAACTAACATATCCCTTATTATGGATTGTGACATGCCTTTATTGGTGGTTTTTTGGTCATTTGGATTTTATTTTTCTGGTTCCCTGTTCTCCCGTTACAAATCTAGTTCATCAACAGCTGATTTTGGTCCTCCGGTGCTTTTTGCTATAACGACAGGTCCACGTACAGTCCACATCACTAGAATTTATTACAACTATCGTGACCTCGTTCCGAGAGCTATCTATCACTCAGACATCTGGTAAGCAACACCAAACCACGTCCCTTTTATCCGAAGACCTGCACGAGTAGTTGCTTGCATGCAACTGAATTGCTTTTCTCTGGAGTCCCCATAATTTATTTTGGGAATTTTCAGACTTAACTAAACATTATATTAAATGTAAGAAGGAGGAAACAACAAATTAAGCAAGTCTCAGTTAAATAATAAGAAAATGCTAAACCAATTCAATTAAAACATGAAACTGATGTACGTTACACGTTCTTTAACCCACAAAAAATAATAATAAAAAAAAAAGAGTAAAGACAATAAACAGCTTTATTTTGGCTGATAAAAAATAGCATGCTTGCCATACAAGGATGAAACAAGACAATTAGAAGTTGACGGCGATAATAATTACCTTTTCCCTTTTAAAGCTTACGTAAGTATCACTGGAGTCTAGACAGTCATCACCATGCGAAACGCTCCACTGCCGTGCAGGCCGAAGAGGAAGCTGGAAGTTTCTCAGACCAAAAATTCTTCCTACGACAAATAATTTTGCAACTAAAGATTGCTGAAGTTTGATTTTGCATGTAATGCTAGTGCCATAACAACTTCTTTCTGCATCAAATTTAGATGACTGCGGATGTTTCAATCAGGTTCAAATAAGCTAAAAAATCATTCAAGCAAGCAATCACTTGTATTTTCTGGAAACTCGTTACAAGGAGGACATTTCAGTCTGGAAACTCGTTACAAAGACATTTCAGTTATGCCATCATCGAGGCAGCATCCGGAGTAGAAGACTTGATTTAGTATTTTTCTAATTTTTTTTTTTTTACTCATCAACACGTCTAATTCTCAATGCCTATAGACTGACCTGTACAATAACCTCCAAAACAGCTTTTTATCTTTCCGATATAAATTGAGAGCAGACACTTTTCAACCTATGCAAGGTAATGCATATTTTACATTTCACATGTAAAGTTACCCCGTCTTTTTCACTGCAAAACTGGATCTTCAAATGATGTTAATACTTACAGGTAAACCAAGTTTCCAGATCTTGTCAGGATGAACATCAACAATTCTCCATAGCTTTTCAGCAACCTGTCATACCCTGATTTTGATGCAGTTGCTTATGCAAGATAACATACTTCCCTTTACATGCTATGACTCTTGAGTTCTGTTGGACCAGACAATCTCAATCTCGAGCGTTCTAGATGATCCATCTTTGTTGTTGTCATGATTGAGACTAAATAACCCACTGTATACACCTTCGGACACAACTTTATCGATTTGGATGGTCACTCTTCCGAGTGTTGCCTGAAAAAGACAAAAAGCACAAAAAAAAAAAACCCCACAATCTCAATCAAAAGGATAAAATAAGAAATGCTTTCAAAAAATTACAGATTACTACATCAAGAATGAGGCACAAATTCATGCAACATAATTTTTCTCCAACAAATTTAGATGGAATTCCCACACAAAGACAAAGAACTCTGAAGCAGGAATACCAATAACTGAAATACTAGATCAGCCTGCTACACCATGTGTTAAGTTAATGTTGTTGGAATGGTAACTACCTTTCCAAAAGTATTTTTGCTTTTGCATACGATGTGAAGTTTTTGCCCCTTTGGTGGCACATCAAAGGCCCATGTAAAACCTTCTTTCCATTCTGGAGAGACACTGTGATTCACAACCTGAAAAAGGTATTAGACAGTTATAATGTGAGATTCTGCTGCAAGCTGACAATTAGAAAATAGATTTGTTATTGGAATTTTAGTTAGAATCTGTAGCTGACCCTCTGAACAGTTGGGGTAAAATACAAAACATTTTCATGAATGTTTGGGTTCTAATCATATTGAATTTCCCTCATTACATATCCAAAGTTATTGTAGTTATAATGTATTCTTACTTAATTCATCAAGTTTTAACTCTTTGGGGAAACCTAGAATATGCTTTAAGATGCAACTGCAATTTTGATATTGCAGGCATTAAATACGTTCCATATGGTCGAACAATATAATGGTGGATTTTGGCAAGATCTATTCAAGTGTTGGTAAGAACCCAAAAAAAGGTTCCATCCAGAAACTTTTCCCCTTTTTTTGCACACAATTGCACACATTGGTGAAAAGGGAAAAAGTAACTGTTACCTTGGTTTGCCGTGAAGGACCATTGCCAATGGTGAGCTGACAAAATGCGTTTGTGGTTCCCATTGCCTGCTTCAGGTTGTTTCCACGCCTAATTGTCACAGTCAAACACCCTGGTAAGCAATGCAACAGTAGGTCGGCTCTGTCATGAAAACTTGGTGGGCAGGTCTTCATCAGTGCTTGAAGAACAGGAATGGCTTCAGCAGCTATCACTGCTTGAGACTTGGCAATATCCATTGGCATTGCAGACCAAGACTGTTTTAATAAGCATAAAGTGTCCAATACAGAGTCCTGAGCAGCCTCAGTACCAGACTTGAGTGCATTTACCAAATGGGGGATACACAAGGTAGCTGCCTCAGAAACATGGAGCTTAGGAAAGTTCGTAAATATAACATTCATTGTTCTCAATACTTGTACATTGACAGTTGCTGTAGACCACAACTCTCTCTCAAGTGCAGCTGCCCAACAAATTTACAGCATACAAAGCAAGCTAGAATGAAAATCGTACAACAAAGGAGAAAAGGAAGAAGAACTAAAAATACAAGGACACAAATGTCATATATATATATATATATATATTCCTTGCTATTTGTAACTGAACATAAATCTCTCTGAAATTCCATCTAACATGAAAGTGTAACAGTATTGATATCTTGAGCTTGCAATTACTCCATCCAACTAATTGAAGTGTGAAATAAATGGGATTGAAATTACCTGTTAAAGATCTGATGAGCTCATTTGATACATATTCCTGAAGAGTGTGGTTAGAAAATAAGAATTTAATCAGCATTGCTGCCTGGCCAGATACATCAGCACTAGGAGATAGAAGTAGCTCCTGAACTACTAATATGCCCCCTGCTTCTGCAACAGCTCGCCTATTAGTCCTACTGTGCATGACAAAGTTCTGCAATGCACAAATTGCAACCATTGTCATTTCTTCAGATGGCTGATCTTCAAGCAAGCTGACCAGCGCATGACATGCTGAAACAGAATTGCTTGACCTAGCGAGTCCTTCCTGTTGGGAAAGGTTTCCAAGAGCTAGAGCTGCAAGAAGCCTGCAGGTCTCTGATCTGGTTTGTGGATCTAACAGATATTGTGACAAAGGAGCGATTGCATACTTGGAAACCTTCATCTCTCGCACCCTAACATTGTTAAACAATGCTTCAAGTAGTCTTCCAGATAACTCTTCACATTGATGGGATCTTAGTAAGTCCAAAAAAGCATCTATTGCACCAGCTTCGGCCATTTGTTCTGCACTTGAGGCATCAGTTCTTTCGTGAACAAGTAGGGCATTTAGAGCCATTTTAATGGTACCCTCAACTGTGGAATGCAACATTTTCACAAGAACTACTAGAGGAACCTTAAAGTAATAATCAACTTTATAATGCAAAACATTTGACAGAACCGAAGCAGCTGTTTCCCACAGTTCAAGAGGTGGTTGAGGATCCTCTTGAATGATAACCTTTGCCAACTCAAAAATGCCTCCAGCATTGGCAACTGCCTTTGGCCAGCTTAAGGAGATTTTTTCCAATGCCTTTATTGCTGTCTGCTGGAGGTTCAATATTCCAATTCCTGCAAGCCGCACAAGTGGCACAGCAGCATTTTTTGTTGTGATATCTTGCTGAAAATGTTCTTGTGCTAGAAGATGAGATAGCAGTTCTGTGCCCAGCTGCTGAATGGCTTGAGAGGGAGATTCAAGAAATGAAATTAGAGGCTCAATTACCTGGCTAGGAGTAAGTTTCAATGTTGCAAGGCTCTGTGGCTTCTCCAATATATTTACAAGTGCTTGCAAGGCACTGTGCTGTCCCCATAAACTGAAATCTGGCCGAAGCAAAACCATGAAAAGGGGTTCTACTATTTTTGCAGCATCTGAACTTCTAGCAATTGCACCACTATTTGTTAAGATTCGGAACAGTTCTGCAATTGCGGAGCATAATGAGCTGGGTGCAATGGGGAGCAGCTCAAGACATTTGTCTATAACACCTGCTTTTACCATATCCATTTTTTGTGGGGCCCTGTCTTTCCCAAGCTTTATAAGAGCACAGATGCTTCCCTCTATAAGCCGATGATTTGTCCCAGAAATCTTGCCAACAAGAAGATCCACGATAATATTCTCTGCTGCTGCAAGCTCTACCTGTTGTTCATCATTCAATAATCTCTCAAAAGCACAAACCACAGACTCCACATCTGAACTTGTATCAGATTGCATGAGAGAAATGAGGGGCTGAATGCACTCAGAGGCAATTGGATTTGCCCTGAATTTTGCATTGCTGAAAAGGATAAAGCAAAGTTCTGCAGCATTTCTCTTCAGCTCTACAGATGAGGAAGAAGACAGTATCTTGTACAGACTCTCAAGAGGATTACCTTCTGCTTCAACAAACAAGGCTGCCTTAGATGAATTTCCTGAAGTGAGTTTGATCAAGGCAACAAGAGCAGCCCCTTGTTCACTCTCCGATGTAGCATTAAGCATGTCAATCAATGGTTGAACAGCCTGCCAAACTAGTTCAGCTTCTCTGATGTTTTCAGCATTGAAAAGTTCATGAAGAGCCCTTGCAGCACTAAGTCTAGCATCCCTTGAGCCTAGACGCAAAACAGCGGTCAGTTGATTTAGAGAACTAAGTGATGCTTCATATCGAATAAGATCAGGATTACTAAACAAAATTCTCAACAACTCTGTTAGAGAAGCCTCTGTTGAGTCCTGAGGGCTCAAGGACAGATACTTGGTTAAAGCATCGATAGCTCCTGCTTCTGCCATTAGTAACTTATTTGTATCACTACCTTCTGCAATACAGCTTAAGAGTTGTACAGCAACTGGAGGGGCACCTAGCCTATCTGGAATAGGTCTCAAAAGATCCACCAACAATGGAATAGCTTTGCGAGCAGCAGAGCCAACTCTTACATCTTCAATTTCAAAAAGACGTTCCAGAACAACTTGATCAGGATTCCTTACTAGTGAAAATTCTTCTGATAGGGCAACAAGGTTCTGCATATCTGACTCTGGGTAACCAATCAGGGATATCAACCCAGCAACAGCACCAGAATTTGCAATGGTGAGACTTGTTCCTTTAGTTCCATTGCAGATTAGACTAGCCATTGCCTGGGCAGCAAAATATCTATCAATAACTTCATCAGATTTCAGCAAATGAGCAAGTGAAGGTATGATACGCATCGTTGTAAGTGACAATGCAACAGTTGCATCTTGGAATAAGATGGCCAGAAGCAGCGCACTAATCCATATACCTTCGGTATCCTCAAATTCTGCCTGAGAATGAACATCAGTTTTCTTGCTTAGCTACCAAATATCGATAATATCATCAGCAAAGCAGATCATCCATACAAAAATATATTATATCATGTATGGAAGCAACAATCAAATGAACTGCAACAACAGAAAATATCATTTTCCACTTGTGAAGGAATCAACAGAGCATCTTGTGCCTATGATCTATTATAATTTTCTAAGCACCATACATGAGGAACATTAGCTTTACATTTTTCCAAAGGCCTTCACAATAGAATTTATTTAAACAAAATGTTGAATTTATAGACCTGTCGACCTCATTGTCCCAAACCAGTGCCCCCCACTATTCTTTTTTCTTTGTTTTCCCTTTTTTTTCAGCTATGCATTTCCTTTGCTCATTTCCCTTTCCCTGGCTTACTTATTTGATGCCAAACAAAGCTTTAAGGCAGCAGCAAGCAGTGTACGAGGATCTCTGGTGATCTAAAATGTATTCTGACATGCCTTAGCAACATTATGCATCTACCAAATATACAGCTAGGTCCATAACTGTTCACAGCATATTAAATTATAAAGCAATCCACAGGGTTTTGGCATTGCTGTGATGGACAGTAGATGGTGCAAAAATTCACAAAAGGCCAAATGAAGGAATACCTGTGAGTTAAGAGTATATCTTAAAAGTTTATCTGAGAGTGCCTCAAGTGCACCAGCTTCCACTACAGTGAGCTTGTTCTTTACATGAAAGGAAGAAAGTATTGATAGTAACCACAACGAAACAGTACCAGCTAAAACAGTGGCTGGATCAAGAAGATCAAACTCATCCCTCGCCTGAAATACTGATCTTTCAAAATAACCTCTTGGACTTCTTACTTCAATGTCTGAGGATGAATAGCTAGAATTCAGCTTCATCATATCCAGTAAAGCATAAACAAGGGATTCCGAGTATCCTGATAAATCAAGTGCTTCCATTGACTGCTGTCTGTTTTCTTTTGCTGCACATAAGAGCAGTGCAGTCGCTCCAACTCTTATTTCCAAACTTGAGGAATTCATTATTCTGTTCACTAGAGATCCAATTGCTATCGGTCTTGCAACCAACATATCACCCAGCACAAGAGTTTGATCCCCACAAAGCCTAGACAAGATTTCTATTGCCTTATCTTGCAGTGAAGGAGGCCCCTCAGCCAGGCAGTGCATGATGGGCTCTAAGCTTGAGGGTACTTCAGCAAGGGCAGCCCAAGGTTGGACAATGAAGTTCACTCCCTGTTTCATTCTTGCTAGGAGTGCAATCACTTCTAAAGCATCTGCAATGTCACTGCCATTCATATCCATTGCATTCAATGAATCAATGACCAAAAGTACAACAAAACGACACTGAGCATTCCCTCTGAGCACATCACCAACAGGGAAATGCTTCAGCAATTGATGAAGAGCTTGTGATGCATTTTTCTTGCCCTCTAATGTTCCTTCCCCAAGGACTCTTGTTAAGGCTGCAACAACATCTTCTGTAAGGGCTTCAGCTGCAATTTGAGGATCAGAAATAAGGTTGGCCAGTGTAGCAACTGCAGTTTCAGCAGCTTCAATAGAAGTTTTAGCCAATTTGATTAGAGGCTTGACATCCCCTTCTGCAATACAAAGCACCCTATTGGTAGTCTTTGTCTTCATTGGACGTGACAAAGCACCCAATGCTCGAGCTAATTGTGTTGCGATAACTTGAGTATTATTGGTAGTCAACAGCCTCATGCAAGAATGCACAATCTCATCAGTTGCAAGACTATCACATATATCTTGCCTTGTGCTGAATAGATCGGCAAGAACAGATGCTGCATACTCTTGGGTTTCTTGATTTGAGGAGTTGAGAACTTGAATGAGAGATTTTAATGCTTTATTAGCTGCAGATCCTCTATGCACAAGATCCTTATATGATGCTATTGTGAGCACATGACCAATAACTTTCATTATGTGAGCCTTTGAGCCAGGTGAATCCCCAAGGAGCAAAGCTAGTAACTGATTAATTGTAGCAGAATCAGCTGTTCGGACAAGCTTTGTAAGTGCCATAGCTGAGGCTTCTTGTCCCTTAGGGCCACCACTTTTTAGGAGCCATAAGAATGCTGGAATAGCTCCAGCACTTTCAACACAAGCACGGATATCTTCACTGTGACAACACAAATTCCAAAGAACATGGGCTGCATCTTCTCTTGCTTTCTGAGATCCAGACTCCAATAATTGCACTAGTGGGGGAATCCCACCAGCAGCAGTGATAGCCCATTTGCTCTCATCAACCTGATCTGTCAAGATTGCCAGGAACCATACAACGTACTCTTGATGCTGCTCACCAGATAGCCCCAATAGTGATACCAGCAACTGAATTCCTTCTCTTTTGCTGATGGCCTCCCAGATGCCAACTTCATTGTGACATAGGCTGGCTAAAGAGAGTATTAGATAATCCTGTGCATCCCCAGCAGCCATTGTTATAAGTCCAATCAAGACCTTCTTTGCTTCTGCGTGATTAAGATATCTTGAGAGGTAGATGTTTCCATACAGGCTTCCCATAGCCTCAAGAACACGCTCCTGAATCAGCTTACTATCGCGGGGCTTCAGTTGTTTTACCAGTGTATCCTCTATCTTGTTTGCATCAAAAGAATCCTCATCAACACCAGAATTTTGCTCAAAGACCATCAAAGCATAAGCAAGAGCTCCAATTATATCAGAAACTGGTGCAGATAGGCGAGGAGAACATGATATTTCTCCAAGATATAATATCAAAGCAGGCATCCCACCACAGATATTTGCTAAAGCTCGAGTTGCATGGGCTTGCAGAGCCTGGGAGGACTCCCCTTGCATACACTCTTTAGAAGGAGAAACAACAGCTCCAATAAGAACATGAAGACCATCTGCATCTACAACAGCTTTCTTAGCCTTTTTTGACTTTGAGGAAAGAGCTTCCAATGCATCAGCAGCACCGGCACGAACAGAAATTACATTATTCTCACCAATAAGCTGGAGCAAAGCTTTGATGGCTCCAGAATCAATTACTTTGGGAATACTATCACTGAAAGCCAACATCAGACGAGCCAAAAGAGAAGCTGCATTTGACTGGGCGGCAGCATTATCTGAAGATAAAAGACCTACAATGATCTCAACTCCTCCAGCATCAAGGATTGCTTGCCAAAAGTTGTCCTTGTCATCACAAAGGTTTCTTAGAGCACCGGTAACAAAACCCTGAACTACTTTATCCTGCCGGTTCCTTGGATTAAGCTGTTCCCACAAAGTTGGTATTACACCTTCTGTAACAAATATCTTCATACCAACATGATCATCTGAAAGCCCACCAGAGGAGACTTCATATATTGCCTCTGCTGCTGCTTTCCTGGCATCAACTAGTTCAGACTTCAGAAGTGAGAGTAAAGGTGGGATGCACCCACCAAGAAGTACCTTTATTCGTAAGTCATTGTCTTTGCAAAGGGCACTCAGAGTTGCAGCAATATTAACTTTTGCTATCGGAGTGCCACTCCTTAGAATGGATATGAACAATGGCATTGCTTGAGCATGAGTACCAATTACTGTCCTTGCCTCCTTTCTTGCTCTAACAAGACCAAGCACACGAGCCGTAATAAGTTCTTTCTCGTGAGGTGAAGATGCTTTGGCATGAAGCTTCTCAATAAAGCCCGCAAGTGTAGAAATTGTATTTTCTGGTTCATCCATTGCTGATTTCCCATCTAACTTCCTGATCATGACGTGAATCACTTTTCCACAATTAGCAATTGACGGAAAATAAAGCAAATGATAAATTTGATACAATTCATGTTCCCCATTAACCTTCAGATTTAAAAAAACAATATACTTCTGTTATTGGATGAATTGGAGGTTTGTTTCATTTTGATATTTTTCTCCCTTGCATTTCCCCTACTTTTTGCATAGGTGATTGCAATAGCTTATTTGCTAAAAAATGAAATCAACCATTTGATAAAATATAATTTCTCAAAGAAGGATGCTCACCTAGCCTGAAAAGCAGACCAGGAATTCGGTTCTTGAAGGTCAGAGGGGACAGACTTTGACATCTGCACCAAGTCAGAACTAGACCATCGTTCCAGGTAACCTGCTTCCCACAATAATACATCAATTTTCTGTGTATTTACATTCGATGGAAAGATAAAGGCAACAAAATGAACAGAAGCACAAATACTGCCAACTTCTTTCTGTTGTTTTTACAAATATATATTAAACTGTCATGCACCTGTAATAATAAGCAAGCATAACCCCAAACTGATAAGCATAATGAGTCTTTCATAAGCAGATTAACTTCAAATCCTCAAACCAAGTTCCCTGATATCGAAACACAACCGAACCACAGAAGCATTTGTAGAGAACACTCTGTCCGGAGTGAATCTCAATCATGAAAAATGGGGCCAGCAACCAAAATGAAAACGAAATACAGAATTCTGATTCTATCTTAGATCGTATGGGCAGCATAAAATGTTAATCTCCTTTTTTTTAATTGAAAAAAAAAAAAGCGGTAATTAAGATGAAGACTTTTATAAAATGTCACAAAAAGCACAAAATTAGCCTCAAGTGAAAAAAAAAAGATATTACAACACAAATCTGCAAATACTGGCCAAATTCCAAGATAATACAATACCTGACGAAAAATGCAGATGCCAGAGACCTCCTTGCTTCTAGCTATCCAAAAAGCAGCATCTTCCCAATCGTCACCACCAAACCCAACGCATTTCCCAAAATGCCCTCCTCCACGGCAGCAAACCGCAATTTCTCTCTCCACCGTGAGCTCGCACCCAATGCATGTACACTCAGCTTAGCACTTCCCAATCCAAGCGCACTGCACACCAATAACAGATGAGTCAAATGAGATCGATCGTCCCCGCACACGTAGCGTTGCAAATAAATGTATAAACATAATTATTGACAGATTCAATTATTTGATTGCAATTGCAACCGCCAGTAACTGTAAAATCGAATAGGAAAACTGAACGGAAACCTTTAAAAAAAAGGGCGTGTACGGAGATCGGATCGGAAGTGCAGGTTTGCAGAAATCGACGGTGAGTAAAAATTAGAAGACTGTCATTTTCCTTCTATTTTTTGTTTTTTAGTACGCGTAGCAGCGTAACTCGTGACATATGATTGTATGTGAAAAAAAAAAACTAATTAATGTTAGTTAAGAGAAAGTAAAACTGAAGCAAAACCTGAAGATGTGCCAATGTCTGAAATTCCGTGAGAAACTTCGAGTAAAAAGTGCGTCAATGGAGGTTCGATCGACATTAGGACGAGAGAGAGAGGCAGACAGCGGGCGCGCCAGAGAGTGACACTAAATGACTCGGGATGGGTCTCTTCTTTTCGTTTCTTTCTTTTTCTCGACTGAGCGACTGTGAAATTGCGCGCGCGTGGTGGTGTAAATTAGTAAATAAATCACTGGCTTGTTATTTGTTATAGAAAAAAAAATTACAAAATAACTTAAAATAGACATGAGTTAAATGTAAATTTATTATAATTAATTATTATGTATTAAAATATATATTGACTATACCTATAAATATATGTTTAATCTCTTATAAATGTTATTATTTATAATATAATTTATTTATTTTTATTGTTATTATTATTATTATTATTATTACCTTATTTTTATCCTTAAATTATAACAAATTATAATTTTATGTTTCTTTTAATTAAAAATAATATTAAATATCACTAAAAATTATTAATTTATTATAAAATATAATATTTATTAAATTAAATAATTTTTTGATATTTTATCAATCAATAAAAATTATTTATTTAATAAAAATATTATTTTATTATAAATGGAAAAACTTTTTTCATCACATTTAACATTTTTCTTTAGTTTAATTACACAAACACGAACAATTTCATGTGTTTTAGATTCAATTTCATCAAATTATATTTTATATCATTAATTATAAGTTTGCAATAAAAAGTTAAAATATATAATTAATAATTATTATAATATAATGTATAAAATTACTTTTAAAATGGGTATAATTAACAGGATTTAGGTAATTTTGTCTTTTTATATAAAAATTTAAATTTTCTCAAGTAATCTGGCAGTGAAATGTACGGTGAGACTGTAGTCCGGCAGTGGAAATTCTTCGATTGGGTATGAGTCAGGCGCAAGTCAATCTTCTTGGGCCGTTTTCCAGGAGTTCGTGTTCTTTTATTTTTGTTCTCTCCCCTTTCTTGCTATATATATTTTTAAATTATTTGTTAATGCAATTTTGTTTATTCTAGCATTTAAACTGAATATACGCATTTTTTAGCACACTAAAATTAAACCTAAATCAGAAATTGGTTGAATTTTTTAAATTTTAATTTTGTTTCTAAGGTCGTAATCAATTTTTTTATCTATAAAAAATATAAATAAATCTCATCTGAGCTGGTCTATTGGAAATTTTTTTCTGCTCTATTATTCCTGTCGTTATTAAGAGTTTAATGCATTATAACTCACATGACTAAAATGGTCCCCTTCTTTTTATAGCTATACCTTCTTCTTTGTTTTTTTTTTTTTGTGGGGGGTGGGGGGCGCTACAAAATAATAATGATTATATAGCGAATCATCGAAAAAGAGGAGCATATAATATATTCAAGAAAATCCCCATTTCTCCCTGCCACGAATCAAAGAAGGAAACAAACATGTCTACGAACCACAATAATTGACATTTAATTAAAATACATTTCCGCTTTATTGAAAATGTAGATGCTACTAACACTTAATTACATGTACATGTCGACATTTTTTTTCTTTTTTTTTGTAGCGATAGAACTATAGTTGAGTACTTGAGCTGTCTTTTTTATTCATTTTGTAAGTTTCTTGGAGTGCGCAGTTGATAAAGGACTTGTCACTGTGAATGAGACTTCCCATGTTAGAGTGGCAGCAGAATGGTATGGGTCGCTTTCCAACTGTAGCGATATGATATTGGATTTAATGCCCAAGTTAATGCAGCGAGCATTAGAAAATCAATCCCTAGTTAAAGAATCACCCCAAGTGGAATATTGCATAAATTTGCACGTAAACCAAACATGCGCACTCCTTTTATTAGATGAAAAGTAATTAAGATATTATGTGAAATTTCGATTTATTATGATTCGAATTTTAGTGTAGTTCAGTGTAGAAGAGACCATAAGGCCTTTTTTTCTTTTCTTTTCTTTTTTTCAGTTAAAAATTTCATAATTAAGGAGGTGAGCTAAATTAAATGGTTACCGTAGACCGAACTATAAAAATCTCGATGGAGGAGGATCACACACTCACACATGCTCCTCCGTCAGAAGCGCGCTTACTGTTGCCTACGAATTTGTCTTATTATTCTTCAGATCGGCGTTGATCCATGAAATGGATTTTGCATGTCTTCCATGCATGCCTACTGCTACAGTCGTGCTCCTTTTTTTTTTTTTTTTTTTTGAAAAAAACAAAGGTGGGTGGCTGGGGTGGGGGGGTTTTGTTTTAATACGACAGATGGTTGGTGGCGACTGATGGATGATGATAATAACAACAGTGCATCCATCTATGTACAGGATATGATTCTATCAGCTCGGTCTTTCGTTACAAGGGAAAAAAATAAAATAAAATAGTTGTGGATCTACCAACCAGCAGACAGTCAAACTTGATTGTGTGGATGTATATTGCTACTGCATTAAACAATGTCGATACTATTCCTTATTTTGGAACTATCTTGGATCCGAAGAATAATTTTTTTTCCTTTTTTTTTTTTTTGGTGAAAATCATGATTGTTAGGTCTCCATATGGCACATCCAATTAAAAGAAATACTTAGCATGTAAAATATAAGTACCCTTTGCTTCCCCACCCCCTCGCCCTCACGCCCACCCAAAAAAAAAAAAAAGTGGATCCCTTCTATTGCATAACAGTAATAATCATAATAATATGTCAAGGTCCAAATTATAAAAACGTAACGTGAAAATTTTTCCTGAGGGAGTTGAGCTTCAAAATTCCAAGATAGAGATGTCGTTTTTTTTAAAAAAAAAAAAAAAAGAATTAGATATATATAAGGGGTAAATGAGAATTGCCCTCTTTATGCATCATCATAAATATATAATAGATCTCTTAATGATTAAGAAGACACTCTTTTCTATCTCCAAGCGAAAAAAGTAAATAATATATATATATATATCAAAAAGGACATAAGGTCAGGATAGCATTGTGCTGATTTTCTGTAGACAATTTATTAATTAAATTTTGCCAATATGCACATGATCACATGCTTGATGGTTTCGTGGTTTCTTGAGGGCCAAAAAGAACGCAAATTACGGGCATGATTGACGGTCTTGTGGCCTTAGTTGCATTCGTGTCTTATATTTGTTATTGCCCTTTCGCGGGGAGGACCGGAGTAGTTGAATATCCTTTTTATAAACTTCTCTACGGTGATGAAGCTACCGAGTCTCGTATTGACCAGTTAAGTTCATTAAGAAGAAGAGGAAATATATACATATATATATCTAGAGAGAGAGAGAGAGAGAGAGGGAGGGGGGACCAGTCCATACACATGGTTAAACAACAATTAAATCTTATTGTTGGACTATGCTGACCTTGAATAGGGTCAAATCCTTGGCTTGAGCTACAACTGCGCCGATATCATGACTAATTTGTTAATTTCTTTGAGAGTAATCTGAAGGATACTGCAACAAGAGATTCATTTTGTAGGTGCCTTATTTTTTATTTTTATTTTTTTAAAATTTTCGAGTGAAACCCATCACTTAATTTCAGATTTTCTCAAGTATGAAGCCATAAACCCGTTATCTTAAAATAAATGATAGGATTATCTTAAATATAATTGGGCAAGGTTTTCCTCTTTTGGAATGCTTTCAAAGAAATGCGTGTGTATAAATGCACTTAGGTTTCGTCGTTTTATTTATTTATTTATTTCTAAGCCTTTAGTTTTCGTAGTGTGAAGCTCCTAGTAATTTGGTGCGTCTCAATAACATCATCCTTTCCTACATCCTTAACTTGACGGGAGGCCAGATGTCCACTCCAATCTCATTTAGATAATTACTAGTCATCAGTGGATCCATGTTCGTACTATTGGTTGTGTTTTTTTTTGTGTGAGATCCCAAGTATATCATGTGGATTTCTTTCTAAGCATCGCTTTTATCTAAAACTCTCATTTTCAAAGCCGATTCTTTGGATATTTTTATCCATTACATTTGTCGGCTGGGTCAAAAACTCCCCTGTAAAGGATTTTAAAAGAGCGAGGACAATTTTTAAGCGTAAATGCAGGCCAAGGCTTGTCTGCACATTTATGGGGCAATAAGATGTGTGGGACCTACACGAACCGCTGAGGAAAGGGGAGAGATGAGGACCATTAACGGGCAGAGAACACATGCTTCATTTTCAAATTATCAAATCGGAGAATGATGGAAATTTGCCAATCCCTTGGACGATCAATTTTTGAACGGCCAAGTTCATTGGAGGCGTAGAATCAGCCACATAATAATAGCATTTTAACTGGACCATAGAGTATCACTTTTATTTGCTTTTTTTTTACAAAAAAAAAAAGAAAGGAAAAACGACGTATCGTTAAGGAACTAAAAAATTTACGAAATTGCAGAAGGGTGTCCCAATGAATCAATGGCAAAATTGGACGTATCTTGAGACATACGCAGGCGCAGCACATGAGCTGTGGCCGCATCTAATGAAAGATTATTTGGACGTTGATGTGCCCGTCATCATTTGAGACTGTACTTCGCCCGACCAATTTCCAACAACAGCACAATTGATAAATGCACTGTAATATCATACCCATTAGTCCCATTGTTGTTATGCCAATTGATCTAACGATTACATCAATCAATTAGATCAAGATCAACATTAAGACTTGAAAACTATCCTACCCCCGCCCCACTCCCCCTCTCAAAAAAAAAAAAAAAAAAAACAAAAGGAAAAACTTTTAGGACTTGAAAAGTCTTTTAGAGGAGTTTGTTTCAGGCTTTTTGCAACTGAAAAAGAAAAGAAACAAAAAGACAATATTGCACAACGGGTCCTTAAATTTTCGAGT
The DNA here is from genome assembly GCA_037897445.1 of Ceriops zippeliana. Classification (NCBI taxonomy): domain Eukaryota; kingdom Viridiplantae; phylum Streptophyta; class Magnoliopsida; order Malpighiales; family Rhizophoraceae; genus Ceriops; species Ceriops zippeliana. Next base: position 1,609,148 of record JBAPLH010000217.1, read on the forward strand.
TAATTTGTTGTAACGCTCGCATTTCTTGAAGCAACATTTTGTACTTGAACTCACGCGAGGGACGTGTCACTTACATGATGGCCTAACGTACTTTAATCATGCTTAATGCTCAATCAGTAACGCAAAATAAGAATAACGTTATTTAAAACGACTCATCTAATCCTGCGATTTTTTCTTTTTTCAGAAAACAAAGTTATTGAAGCTGAGAATTGTGATTTTTAAATCCACGCACACATATATAGTGCTAAAAATAATAATGACAATTAAATTTAATAATAATTTAGATACATTGTCTTTTTATTCTGTTAAAAACTTTATAAATTTTTTATTCATATAAAACTTGCATCCCTTTTTTTAATATTACATTTTAAGATGTTTAAATAAAAATTTAAAATTTTAATTATTAAAGTATATTTTACCGAACAACATATAATACATATTCACCCATCTATGACCTCTCAAAGAAATGACTTCAATCTCGTGCTGTTCAGAATTGGGCTTTGCTGATGCGCATCCATAACAACATAAGGTTAAGGCCTGACTGGGCATCAGTATTTTTATTGGACCTAGTTATATCTATGCCGCCAGGAGCGTCGCGTGGTACAAATTGGGCCCCGAGGCTGGAGCCGATATTTCTTCGTTCGGCGCCGCCTTCCAGAATCCAATGCAAATCCACGATTAGCATTCCCCACATTTGTTTTTTTTTTTTTTTTTTTTTTTTTTTTGAGTTGTAGTGCAAGCAATCTTTGGAGTACAGGTCTAAGGCAGTTTACAAACACGCCGCCCACGTTTGCTATACACACACTTTCATATCTTTTGACTTCCATCGTTAGAGAGAGGGAGTACACTTGCGTTGCCGGAGGATTCATCTTTATTTTATCTATGGAGTAACTTTTTGACGCGTAAATGAAAATAAGTAGGCAACCTAATAAAGAAAAGAAAATAAACAAAAAGAGGAAGAAAGAGCAAGGAGAGAAAGGGCTTAACGTTAATTAATAAAATTGACGGATGATTTGAAAACAACCATAACACCTTCCCAAAGGTAGAAAACTTAAACACATTACAAAATGGAAATTCCAATATTACCAACGACAATAGCATTTCCCACCCCCCTTAATTAAAGAAAAAAAAACGATAAAACATTTTCCATACTAGTAATAATAGTAATGATGCTAGAACTATTATGCATATATACAGAACCTATGTACCATGTGCCCAATTTCAATGGCTAATTACTACTAATCGCAAAAATACCCAATTGACATGCCACCATTAGTACTAATAGAGAATTCCTGTCTACGCTACGGCACAGGCACACTCACAGACTTTCAGTCTCGTGTTGCCGTGCGGTTGGACTAAATCCCACTAGCAGTTTGATCTTGCCCACCAGATTCAGAAAGGCTTCGGAAGGTACATGAACATATCTTGAAGCGGCGACATCATCTGGATCTGGTTACTCCCTCGGAATTGCGAGGCAAAGGCATTGTCCATGCCGGGATCTATGTAATTATATGGGAAGTCGAGAGGATTTGTGGCTTCCGCTCCCCAATCTTTCCACTTTGGCTCGCTCTGCACCTCGCACGTGAACTCCGGCGACACCACGTGCTCCGAGCAACTCGAGTCTGTGTGCAGCTTGGGCACCGATTCTGAGGTGTCGAAGTACACGTAATCATTGCCTGCCCCGTTTCCTGCCGCCGACGATGAGGGACGCTGTGGCAGAGGAGGAGGCGGCGGCAACATCACCACCGGCTTCTTGTCCTCGATCGACGTTTCCATCGAGTCCATTTTGCAGTTGCTGACATTCACAGCCCCTTGGCCTTGCTTCTCGATCACGCCTTTCTTGTTGTATATGCGGCACAGCACCCAATCGTCCAACTGCGCTCATTAAATCAAGACCGTCGACCTAGTCAATGGCTCCTTATCGTGACAGCCAATAAATCAGTACCAAAAAATATCAAGTCCCTCCCTAATACCCCCCGAAATGATTGAAAATAGAGATAAGAAGGAATATTTCCATCAAAATTGAGAGCGTGGACGACATCTATCCCATCCATGGGTAACGACGCATTTCCACCCGTACGGTGGGACTGGAAATCTAGGACGCTGAAATTTCAGCCGGACCCTCCAAAAGGGTAGTTTCGTAATTTAAGTATCATCAAATCCCAAAATATGGTAAAAAAATAAAAAGAAAAAGAAAAAATGTCAGGAAGCCTCAAATTGGCAAAATTACAGCCATGGCCATGTATTGGACTTCCATTCAATAATCTCTTTTAATGAACTTCATACAATTAGAATCGGAATGAAGAATATATACCCTTAGGCTATTTTTCTTGCGAGCAGAACGGTCCACGTCGGCTAGGCGATACTCGTGCATAATCCAGTTGGTCTTCTCTCCTTTTGGCGCTTTTCCGGCATAGAAGACCAAAGCTTTCTTGATTCCAAGGGGCTTAGGTAGTCCAATCGCCTTATCGGCTCCGGTAGCCTTCCAGTACCCTGTTCCCGCAGCTCGGTTCGGCCTAGTTCCATTGGGGTACTTTCTGTCCCTGGGTGAAAAGAAGTACCACTCCTTCTCACCGTATAAGGCCATACCTATAAGTTCACAGAACAAAACAACCACGTAGACAAAGAATCAATTAACCAAATGCTACTGAAGGCGATATTAGTACACATATGCCTTAGGAATTAGGATTCGATAGAAACCGAGGTTAAAGGCAAACCTGGCAGATCCCATGGGTCGTATTTGTAGAGGTCGATTTCGGCAATAATTGGGACGGCAATCGGCTGCGATGCGCATTTACGGCAGAGGTAGTGGGTCACGAGCTCCTCGTCCGTTGGATGAAACCTGAAACCCGGTGGTAAATCTAGCATCCCTGACATTTTTACCTTTCTACCCTTCTCTCTCTTTCTCTCTCTCCTTGTGTGGCTTTCTCCTCCGCCTCTTGTGCAATTCTGTGACAGCGCTTGAAACTTAGAACATAAGGGAGAGGTATGAATTTATAGGGTGAAAACAGGACATGTGGCGAGGATGATTTCTGGAATACACGTGGGCGGTAACGTTTTTCTTCTGCGGGTGTATTTTTATGAGCGCAAGGAGGACACGTGGCGTACCTTGAAGTGCGGTCGTCCGCGTGGATAGCCCACATTAGGATGATTTTGTCACTGCTTACGCCACTTATTTCGGACTGTAGTGCAGGGGAGTTGACAGAGAATCGCTTCGAGACGCAGAAAAAGCCAAACAAATAGATTTAAAAAGCCGGAAATTCTTCTTCTCGCTTTTTTGTGACAGAAGAAAAAAAAATCACAAATAATCTAATTTTCATTCTTTATAATTATAGTATGATTAAGATTTAAAAATTTATCCCAACTTATACGGGTGTTGATTTTTTTTATAATATTAATTTTTTATGATAAAAATGTTAGATGTATAATATAAAATCTAAAATTTCAGTATAATTATTTAATATCTAAGACATATCACTATAAAATAATTAATAATTAGCACATTTTTAAAATCATATAAATATTTAACTTATTTATTGATTTTACTTTTTTTTGACATTATTAAATTTCACTAAATTTCTTTTTGGAAAATACATTCACATAAGTATATCGGAATCTAGTACACCTAATCGAGCCAAAAAGGCTATCCTTGAGAATCCGTGTAGAGTCCGCGGCGCTTATTTCACACTTTTTTATTTTTCTCCTTTTTAATTAAAAAATATTTAATAAGATAATTCTTTTTATTTTACAAATTTTCATTATTTAGTAATTAAAACTCATGATTTAAAAAAAACATAGTGTCATGAGGACGCTTCACACTGTTTTTTTCGCGATAATGAGCCGACAGTAAACAGTATAGGCATGGACACGTCGGAGAGATGGGAAGCCACGTGCTGGACAGTGTCGCAGCTGAGGTGAGTTGGCAACAGGCGGCGAGAAAGCGCAAAAGGGGATTTGTAAAGAGAATCTCGTATATTTTCAATCAATTGCATAAAATGAAGACAGCGGTGCAACCAAAAGAAGATGGAGGAAAGGGCGGGTTCGGTTCAATTGTTTGCATGCAAAATGGAATAGGTGCTAGACGTTAAGATTTGAAAGAATATATTTTTAAAATTTCGTGACCAAAATTTTCACCTCAACTTTTAGTTTGGTTTATTATTGTTTAGAGAAAATGCTCGGCTACATAGCCCAATTAGGATTCAGGTTTTTCTTTAAAAATCATGCATTAAATCACAGTCATTTACAATTTAATGGACTTAGATAATATACAGTTTATTGACTGCTGATGCTATATGCAAAAGATTGTGCGTGTAATTATTGTTTCCAGCATGCTTTGCTTTGAATTTGCTTTTCCAAAACTTTAAATTGTAAACTATAATTATGGAAAACCTGAAATTAAATTGTGGTGCCATGAGAAAACTCTAGTTTTCACAAAAACTATTTTAAAAATAAAATTGTGAATATTTTATCAGCAATTACACTATGACAATCTTTCCCCAAATTCTCGATTTCTTTGATTATATTTGCTGAAGATGGATCTTTAAAAAAATAAATAATCAGTACCTTAAAATGAACCATATATAAACAATACCTACGGTCTCCAAAACGCATATTGTATTAAAATATGCTTACATAAGACAGTAGTGTTACACGATAAATTTTCTTTATTTGGTTAAAAATATTTACAAAGTTATTTGTAACCTATTTATGTGCAAAGCTTTTTTTTATTATTAATATATGATTATAGAAAGAAGTTCTCCCTCACGCAAACTTTCTAGTCGTAGCCCTTAAGGACCCTAGCAAAAGAAGGCGATGCCCAAAAATTATTTGGTACGATCTAGTGGCATCTCGAGAATATGCCCAGCCACCCATGATCCTATGGTCAACAAAAACGGATATGCTCCCCCACATGCTCGGAAATTTCTCTCTGTTCTTATGTCAAAAAAAATGGGCAACATTAGGATCTCAAAAAATAAAAAAAGTTGTCTGAAATTAATTGTGAATATTGACGTGTCAACGACATTCGTGGATAAGGATAAGCAAAGAAAGTCAGCAGCCAATGACTAAAACTTCCGAGCCACACTGCACCCACACCCACTATCCCACTTTTTCGTACCCACCGTCAAACTTCAGGAAGTCTATTTCGGCGGCCGTGAGAGGACTCATAGCGATGGTGGCTCGGCTTCTACCGCTTTACCATTTAACTTTTTAAAAAGTTTTATATATATCACGTTACTTCAATTAAGCTTAAAATAATATATAAAATTTTTATATTAAATAAATATCAAATTAATTTTGATTCACTCATCTTCCATATTGTTAATCAATAAAATTTTATAATATAAGTTTAACGTAAGATGTGGTATTTACTTGGGGCACGTTCCGTAAGATTTGGTTTATTCGCTTTTCTTTCGTCTTTCTTTTTTTCATCAATTTCTAGTGATATTGTTTAAATTTTATATTCAACTGCTAAAAAACTATTTTTTTTTCTTTCTTTTTCTGCCTCGCACTTCCACCCTTACCTTCCCCCTCTTCTCTTTATTTTTGGTCTGTTCCTTTCTCCTATTATTAGTGATAAAAAATAAAGACAAAGAACAAATAATACTAAATTAATAATAAACAATAAAATAAAAATAATAAAAAAATAATAAATTAATAGCTTAATCGAATCGACCTTTATATAATTTGAACCGATTTTCACGGTTTCGATTATGACTTACATTTTCATTTAAGCGTAAAAATTTTAATGAAAATGGCATAGGATTCCGTTCACACCTGCAAAAATAAAGAATGATCCACGTCGCCAACAGCATCCAGAAATTTTGACCTTTTCATTTGACACGTGGAGATTACGAGGGGCTGACCACCGCCTACTCGAGTCGCAACGAGTGGCCTAATAATCTCCAGGACATTCCTTTCATGACCAAAGTGCCCTCCGTTGAAAAGGGAGGAGCTGTAATATTTTGAAGTTCTCAAAATCTTTTTGTTTTTTTGTATTTTTTTTGGGTCCCGTTAAATAAAAAATAAATAAATGCCAATTAGTTGGAGTGCAAATGCACCGATCAAATATATATATGCCTCGTTTTCATTTTTCACAGTTTACTCTCTGTTTCTCTTAATTTCTCCCTAATTAATTTGTTATTTATGTGCACATTAGTATGAAACCAAAAGAAGGGTGTCCGCATGGTTACAAAAAGCAATCACACCGTCCCGAAGGGGAAATTTTGGTCTGCTAGTTATTAGTGGGTTGGCGTGACCTCTTTTATTATTATTATTTTTTGATATTATTCTCTTTTAGCCGAGGATTTGTGTCCAGATTGTATGAACTATTATTACTTTATCCCTCTCGTCAAAATTGATTTTTTTTTTTAAAAAAATCTTTTCTTTTTTAGCACGAGGGACTGCTAAATGGTTGTTCCACTAGTTTTTGGTTCGCCACAATTGCAAAATGAGGGACAGACAGCTCACCTCGTCTAACTAGCCGCCAATGCGTCCTATGCATTTCTTAAAAGAAAAATCAATCTACAGTAACGAACGGTTGCTTTCCAATTCGGTCTATTGCTATTGCTAGTCCTAATGTGTTCGATTTTGTGATGGAATATTTTAAAATAATAATAATAATAATAAAAGCGTATGCATCTAAATACATCACATTTGAATCATGACCTTAAAAAATTATTAAGGCATTATTTTATAATATTTTAGGATAGGCACTGATGAGTTACGGTTGATTGTAGTTATTTTTAAGATTTAAAGTCTCTGGATCCCATCCCAATTGAAATCAATTAATATAATAATAATAAAAATAATAAGTCCGAGATAGGCATCCGACTGTATTTAGCCGAGCATTGGCTGGGGGTTGCTTTGGGCCAAACATTTAAAGACACATCCCGGCTCACAGGATCAGATTTAGCCCTCGGCGTTTTAGCTTTAGTGGTCACCATTGATAGTAGACGAAGATCAGGACTACCCATCGGATAAAGACAACCAGGGTATAGAGTTGATTATCTCAACAAAAACGAGGTTGAAAACGTAATGTTGCGTGAAAAAAAAAAAAGGAAGGCTTTTTGTTTCTTGGGTCATATTAAGTGGCCAATTTTGGTGAAACAAACAACTCTATACTCAATTTATCGCTTTATATATATATATATAAAGGTAAAAACAAAAATGGCTTTTTGAAATATTGTTTAGTCTTCTAATGAGGAGGATCGTTGAATCTCAAAGTTTATACAATGCAGGGTTAGCTCTCTCCAATTCACAAACCCCTTTTGTGTCCACTTAGTAGTGTGAACTTAATCCTTTCATTACTTGAGTGAAAATTAATATGCAAGTATTCATAAAGTAAGCACGGCCACAGGGAATGTTTTTGGGATTTGCTAAGTTCTGTTCAGTTTTGTCGGTCAGGGAGCTCTTTTGTACAGGTTTGGTGGACCGTCCGGCTCTTTTTGGAGATGTCTCTTTTCAATGAAGCTTCGGTGCAGTTGCAAAAAATAATAAAAAAAAAAAGCAGCCAACCATTTTAAAGATCAAAAAGTTGGTGTAGAATAATATATATTTTTTGGTCTATAGGAATAATGCATTAATATAACAGATCTTAATGATGTCTTCTTCCTGCATTTAATTGACCAATTAGTTTCGTATTTATGTCCTTATTGGACAAGCCTTCAACATCTCAGCTCACATGCCCCTGTAATCTCGTAATTTTTTTTCTCAAAGGACAATTTAAAGCTCAGAGGCCATGTCTACACTAAGGATTTGCTTTTGGCCATTGAGTAACTGACCAGGTTAATTGGGATCGTATTTTACCATATGCTCTATGCCACAAGAAGTTAGATTGCATGCATTTATTATTATTATTATTAAAGTCATTCTGCATATACATAATTGTTTTATACTCTTGTAAAGTTTTGTGCGCAATGAGTTTTGTTGGTTTCTGCTTGCACGCGTATGCGTACGATTCACAGTGAGTTGGAAAGTAACACTGATGTTAAGTAACCGGTCCAAAATAGTTTGGTTTTGCGGTTATGTCGGCTTCTGAAGACATGTTGACACATATTGTGGGCATTGAATCTAATGACTGCTTCCAAGTGGGTGCAAGTTGCGAAATAGAACATTTTAAAGGACGGCAAGATATTGCGTTCTTGTTTTTGTTTTCTTTCAAGCGCCGTTTAATCTATGAAAAGACAGTTGTTTTCATTCTTGGAATGTATATAATCTGCCGACCCCATTTCTGCTTTTTCTTTAGTTTACTTGATCATTTTATTGGTTATGCATGATGGGCCCTCGCAAAGTGAACTAAACAATTGCAAGACCCCCTCCCCCAAAATAAATAAATAAATAAATAATAAAAAGTATTAGGTTGAGTCTGGCTTAGAACTCGGAAGCTCAAGTCAGAGATCGCCAATAGAAATAGTTAAGAAAGAGGTAAGTGTAGGATGGGAAAGTTCGCAGCTTGCTCTCGTTAGTGACTTTTAGATGAACAAAAATGAACCTTCATACATTATGTGACTTCTGTTTGTCCCAGCCGTTTTAGGGACTATGTCAGTCATTTGCGTGTGAGAATAATGTGATTGATATCTTTACCCAGCAATTGTGCCTTTAGCGCGACCGGACTGGCATGGTCGTGCTAAGGGCTGACATAGGCATAGTCTACTCCAAGCTTAGGACGACTGATATTGGTGCGTACAATACAGATTGAAAATTTCCCCTATCCATCTCATTACTGGAATCCAGTAAGAAAGCCCAGAGTTTTCAGGCCGGTGGGCCTTCATTGGGAAGTGAAACCGAGACTTCCCTTCTGAGCATGGATAACATGAGGGCCTCGACGTAAGAAGAGTCATTTCTCCATAATTGCCATCAATCTGGCGAGTTTAGAATGAAGGAGTGCTACGATAAGTAACCGAAACGTCAAAATGAATTAAGTCGGAGAAAAAAAAAAGGAAAACAAAAGGGGAAAAGGAGAGTTGAAGATTACGAGGGGGCAATGACACTATCGAGGAATTGTAAAGTTGAGCCTTATGTAGGAACAAATTTATGTACAACATATTCTAATTATACAAATCCTATACAATTGAATTTTGAGTTTTCCCTCGATGCATGCATAATTCAATCAACTTAGTCAAGTGCAAGTTTACAAATGATGTTGTTTGTTAGCATAATTTTCAGTGCAAATCAATTGGTAATGATAACCAAAGAGTCCTAATTAGCTAACCCTTTGTGATGATGAAACTTCGGTACTGCAGATGGGGCAAGTCTTTTTGACTTGAAGCCAATTGCTTATACAGTCGGAATGGTAAGGATGCTCACAAGCAAGGGCTGCAAGCGACTCACCTTCTTCGTACTCCACTTGACAAATTACACATCGATCGGTTTCAGTTTTGCTTCCTGAAGATTGATATTTACACGGATGCAAACATGTGGCGATTTCGCCTAGCGTCAGTCCTCTTTTCTCTTCTCCTATAAATTCCCCCAGCGCTATCAATTCTTCATAAGATAGCTCGTCTGGATCAATCTCGTCTTCCTCCTCCATTTCTTGGTCGCTGTTACTATCTTGTCCTTCAAGGAAATCCAAGTCGCCGGCTTCCAAGTCATGGCCTTCGGAGAAGAATTCGTAATCATGTCGTTTTCTTCTTCGCTTGAAGCTTCATCACTTTCTTCTTCATCTTCTTGACTTTCACTTTCTTCTTCATCTTCTTGACTTTCACTTTCCATGGTTGTGAGGGTAGTGAGAGCCCCCTGTTGCTCTTGCAAAGCAGTTGCCAAGGGAAATTCCGAATGGACTTGGTCGAGAACGTTAGAAGGGGCCCTTCTCGACGCCTGTTTTCTTCTCTCTTCTTCTTCTTCTTCTTCCACTGATCGTTTTCGATCTTCGTTGTCCATTGTCGAAAATCAGCAGCTTGACTAATGGACGGAGGAGAGAACAGAAATTTTGATCGGATATATATGGGATGAAAGACGAAATTCAACGCAAAGCAATCAAAAGACAAACCATCTGTCATATGCGTTAAAAAGATTCCAAATTCCTGCTTTGAAGTACAAACCGGGAGGTTATACTATTCTTGCCTTACCTTCACACCCCAAGAATGGCGTTTGGGTTTGCTTCTGGGAGAAGTCAGCTTTTTCTTAATAAGCAATTGGAAGTCATTTATCCTAAGGAATGGTATATGTTTGTGCCTGCATAGAGACGTACACATACACACAATCCCACTTGTATGACAAAATCCAACTTTCCTACGGAAGCTTCGTTGAATACTTGCGTCTGGGCAATCTTCCAAATGCAACACATCATTCACGTCTTTAAGGTATGTCCATCATACACGTACATAAGTTCGTACAAAACCGCATTTGCCCTTGCGCCACAACCCACTGCTCCACCCCGGGCCCCACAGAAAGCAAAAGCCAAAAAAAAAAAAATCAGCATGATAGCTGCGATGAATGTCAATAATATTACCAACAATTAGGTGATAGGGGTATTTTCACATTAACTGTTGGATAGATGATTTTCACATTAACAAATGAATTCAGAGAATGAGGAGCAAAGACTCTGTCATACACGCACCTGGAAAGACTGCTAAGTTCTGTTTCCCAAACAATAAAAAAGGTTTGACTTTGAAAAATGGCCTACTAATTAGCTGAATTTTAGTAGGCTTGTTTACAGCCATAAGATGTCGTACTTAGCCCATCACAATCGTGGCTTAAGCCAAGCGCCCATGCCGACTAGCTTAAGCTCATAAATATTGCACCTAACGTGGCCAAACTGAGGCTATTAACCAACTGTGATGGGTTGCAAATCTCACATGAGCTCGTATTGTTTTATATGACAAAGTATAGAAACATAGAGGTAAGTAACTCAGCGATGATTCTACTGCAATGTAAATGTCACACATGAGATGCATATTGTATTCTGACAAAGATGAAAAAGACAGAGTTAGGACCTGACAATTTGAGGAAGAAAATCCAAAAAAGAAAATGGACTTTCGAAAATTTCTTCCATAAAATTATCCCTGCATAAAATTAACCAGACAAACGAGGCGGCACTTCAGAGTCGTGAGATATTCAAAGCCTTCCATTCTGCTAAGCCTCACTTGCAATTTTTGTCTTTCCTCACAAACTTTGATGTGTGAGTTATTCTAATTCCGTGGACCTGATTGCTATGCTTAATGGGATTTCTTTCTTAGCTATGCCCAGAGTCTCTAACCAACCCAACTCGAATGCGACGGCTTCTTGGCCTCAAAGACTTCGTCCAATGAGCTCCCCTGTAATCACTTATTCGTTGAGATAGTGATCCGCTAATCTCATATTCTTCTTCACTCGTACCAGAATCTGTAAGCCTCTTCTGCGGTAGCAGCATGTCCTTTTGAGCTTCATAAGTTTATCATACAGAAAAACGCAACAGTGCTCCTACAATGAGAAGCCAAGCACGCCCATGCCAGTTTGCAGAGACTACGGCCAACACACTGGCAAATTCCCAGTCTATACAAGAGCCAGAAGAATAAGAGTCCTGCAAAATCATTCGCGTATAACAGGGCAAATCAAAATGTCTGACAATTTTTTTTCTTAAATAACCATGCAACCTAAATGGTAATGTTAAATTTCAAGAGACAAATTATGGAACTAAATTTCGATCAAGGGCTGCGCCTATGATGCACTGATTTTGTGTCCACGTAGCCTTCGCAAACATGAATTTTTGAAATGCTAACTCAAGACCCTCTCGATATGACTGACTTTTGGTTTGGTTTGAACTCATTTTATTGAATGTCTTGGTTACTGCGTTATGCATAAACCAACAGGTACAGGGCTACCGCCCCGGAGCGCAGGGCAAATTATATTTGGATTCTTCCCGCATTTCAAGCACTCCAAAGAAGCCCAAGCACAGGTTTCTCGCTTGACGAATATCAGTTTCGAAAAACTGCCAACTTGACTTTTGTTTGGATGCACATATGTTCTCTAGCATCAACATAAATTATTATCTATGCTTGATCATCAACATCATCAGTCAACTCGAAAGGTCGGACAGGCCAAATGCAGGGTCTTATTAAAAACCAAATTGGCAACATCATAAACAAATCCCCAAGTCAATGCACCGGACAAAGTAAAACATGCATATAACACACCTGCCAGGCGGCGTATAAACTGGGATGGCATGGTGCTGATCAAGAGAGAATAGAGCCATGCTTGCTGCTACCTTGGCACCGACTCCAAGGAAAAGTACAAAGAGCATCCACCCAGTTTCAGTTGCAGAGCATCTACCATAACATTAATACATTTCGCCCTGCTCCAAAAACAAAGCGGAGGTAAAATCATATCTCAAGATCCATCATCCACAACTAATCACACTTGCCACATTGACGAGACTGAAATAAGTAATAACTGACAGTACAAAGCTGTACATCACTCGATGGTCAACTGATTAAGATAATAACGATTCCAGTGGATGAGTCTAGAAAAATTGAAAACTTAATAAATTGAATCTCATGTCATCAATGCCTTCAACTTGGAGGCATCAAATCTTGAAGGGATTTGTTTCATTTCAATTAAAAATCACTAATTTATTTAGGATAAATGTTACCCTTCCAATGATTTTAAATATATACATATAGAGAAGAGAAATAGGACTGATGTGAAGGTTTTTTTTTTTGCCTTTTTTTTGGCAACATATAACATACTTACAACTAAAATAAGACATCAATTTTATACATACAATTATTAAAAAGTATTATAAATACAAAATATATAATTATTTACACATATTAACTTAATTATCTGCATATCACATTTTTTTTAAGGGAGGAAAAAGAAAAATACAAAGCGAGAGGGACACACAGTCGCCATGTCAATCGCGCAAGGCGACTGGGACCAAAATTCTTGTTAATGTAATAAAGACCCCATATTCAGTTTTTTTTTGTTGTTGTTGTTGTTCGAAGTGAATTTTGAAATGAAAACAAAAAAAAAAACATTTTTTTCTACGTCACGCGAGGTGAATTGTGAAATCCAAACAGTGCCTAATTCTTCAAGAGCTGAATGCACGTCGACAAATTTATTTAAGTTCAGGCAATAAGCACGAACTACTGTCTTCACTTTTTACTTTTATTGATTTCAGAAGAAATGCGACTTGTTGGCGATGATACCCAACGACTGCTTCCATGCACGCCTCATATTCGCGCGTAGTCTGAGCTAATGCGATCAATAAGAACAGAGGAGAGAAAAGAAAAGCCTCCATTATTTTTTGTTATTTATTTATTTCTCTCAACAAACAAGCAAAAACCGAAGTCGTCACCAACAGAGCACAAAAAGGCGCACGCACCCACACACACACACACACACACACACGCACAAAGGCAAAGGGCTAAGGCATATTAAGCAGACTTTCCCCCAGCACTATTCTCTCTCTCTCTCTCCAAAGTCTCTCTATCTCTATATCGTTTGCTCACTCTTTGCTTTTGAATTTGTATCCAACCAATCAAAGACCCCACAAATCTCTACATTTCCCTCAACAACAACAACAACAACAACAATGCCAGCTTCCCCATCTTTCCCTTCAGGTACTCTCACATAATTTTCAAACAAAAAACTCCCCCATAAATCCCTCTCTCTCTCCCTCTCTCCCCCTCTCTCTCTCTTTCTTTCTCCTCACCCCTTCTCCCTCCTCAATTTTATTCTTTTTATTATAAGAAAAAAAAACAATTATGTTGTAATTAATTTATCTGTTGAGCCACTCGACTATAAGTTTAATTTGTTTAATTTGTTTTTGTTTTTGATTTTGTTTTGTTTTGTTTTTTTGGGGGGCGGGGTGGGGGCGGTGAACAAGATGGAAGAGGCAAATGGAAGAGGCGGAAGCGAGAGCCCCAAATCACCCGAAAACAGCAGCAGCCGAAACACGATGACCCCGAAGACGACGAAGAAGAGGAAGACGACGCCGTTGACGACGACAACAACAACAGCAACCACAATCACAATCACAATCTTGACCAGCGGGAGGAGTCCGAGGACCCTCGCCACAACCCTCAGTCCACGGCCGCAGGGCCCGATCCGAGTCCGCACCAGGCCGAGGTACTCTTAGGCGGCGGGGTCTGTATTTCCGACTTCCCTCCGGTCACCAGGCACGCCGTGAATCGGCCTCACTCCTCGGTTATGTCAATTGCTACGATTGAGCGAGCCAATTTGGCAGGGGAGACTGGTGGGAGTAGGGGCCAATTGCCGAACTTGGAGAATGTGTCTTACGGGCAGCTGCAGGCATTGTCTTCTGTGCCCGCTGAGGCTGTGGGCGCCGATCCAGAAAGGAACGATGGTGGTAATTCTGCCTATGTGGTGAGGCCGCCGCAGATTATGGAGGGCAAGGGCGTTGTCAAGCGGTTTGGGAGTAGATTTCATGTGGTTCCTATGCATTCAGGTATCTACATCCTTTGTCTACCTCATTGCTTTTTTATGTATGGATATAGATGATAATCTACCAGCCAGCTAGCCAGCAGCTAAACAAGCTGATGCCATATTCCTGTGAGAATAATTTATTTTGTTTAGCTGCAAAGAGTGGTTTGCAGTTGTGGAATTAAGCTCTTGGGATTTTTTTTTTGCTTTCTCTTTTCTCTCTCTTTTTGGCTGGTAAGGAAAGGGAGAGAAAAATTGGTAGATTTAAATTGTTATTCCTGTTCAGATGTAGTAGGTCTGAATGCATTTCCTGCTTGGAAATAAAGTTGTGTTCAATGCAGTCCTGTTCAGACTTTACTATCGAACAAGAGTGATAAATTCCGAGGGAAGATACTCCAATATTGAATTCTAGTGCTATTCCAGCCTTCGTAAATGTTGACAAGTTTGATCATTTGTGTAACGTCCATTAAAACTAGGAGGAAATTTCATTCCTTGAACTTGTTTCAGTGGTATGGGCACATGACATGGTGTGCTGCCAAATACAAGCTTAGTGATGCAGAAGTTAGTGAGGACTTGTCTCTGATTCTTTACATGATATATAAGGAAAGTTTTCAAGTTTGTAGAAGTATAGAAAATTTTCAAATGCTGACATGCTCCTTCACAAACATGGGTTAAAGTATTGCTCTCTCTCCCTCCCTCTCTCTCTCCCTCTCACACACACGCGCGCACATGCGCGCTCATGCATGCATGCACACACACAGAGACATGCTAATACTTATACTGATTTTGGTATGTTGTCAGATTGGTTTTCACCAGCCACAGTGCATCGATTGGAGAGACAAGTGGTGCCTCATTTTTTCTCTGGAAAATCAGCTGACCACATGCCAGAGAAGTACATGGAATTTAGGAATTATGTTGTTGCTAAATACATGGAGAATCCAGAGAAAAGGCTTACAGTTCCTGATTGTCAAGGACTGGTAGTTGGCATTGACTATGAAGATCTAACCCGCATTGTTAGGTTTCTTGAGCATTGGGGAATTATCAATTACTGTGCAGCTCCACCAACTCGTGAACCTTGGAATGGCGGGGCATTTCTAAGGGAGGATTCAAATGGTGAGGTTCATGTGCCGTCAGCTGCTTTAAAGTCTATTGATAGTTTAATCAAATTTGACAAGCCCAAATGTAGGCTCAAGGCAACTGACATTTATCCGTCATTGTCATGTCACGGTGATGATTTCTCTGACTTGGACAACAGAATCCGAAAGCACTTATCTGAAAATTGTTGCAATTTTTGTTCTCATCCTCTTCCCACTGTTTACTTCCAGTCACAGAAGGAGGTGAATTACATATTTCTCCTTTCCAACTTCTTGCTTTTGCATTATTATTCTCTCTACATTTCATTTGTCCTGTGGCTGAAAGATTGACAGAAGATGCCAATTTACCTGAATT
This sequence comes from Ceriops zippeliana, assembly GCA_037897445.1. NCBI lineage: Eukaryota > Viridiplantae > Streptophyta > Magnoliopsida > Malpighiales > Rhizophoraceae > Ceriops > Ceriops zippeliana. The sequence continues at coordinate 1,624,961 of JBAPLH010000217.1, forward strand.
GATTGTGGTTGAAATAAACAAAATTGGGTCTTGGGAGTCATGTTTAGTTTTAAGCGTTTTTATATGTTAGTTTGGTATTAACTAGTTGCTTCCCATTTCTGGGAAGCAGATGAATTATGCCTTATAGAGCAGGAGTTATTGGAATGAATTGAAAAGAGGGCTAGGTTAGGGTAAGGAAATCATCAGAAATTTTTTATCGCATTAATGACGTAAGAGCTCAAAAGAGGGCATAATTTTGAAGTTGACATGTGGCTGACAGCTAGCAACCTATTATCCGAATTGAAAAAAATAAAATGCAATTATTGTTTTCTCTTGGTCTGGAATTTGCTGCTCTTTCCCTTTTCCTTATGAGGGGGTGTAGTCCTTTGAGAACTTGGTTAGCCTGCATCAAGATGTTAATTGCCTTTCTGGTCCCATTACCATGGCTAATTAGCATCCAATAACAGGTTGATATACTTCTGTGCTCCAACTGCTTCCATGAGGGGAGATTTGTCACTGGTCATTCAAGTTTAGATTTCATAAAGGTAGATTCAACAAAAGATTATGGTGATCTTGACGGAGAAAATTGGAGTGATCAGGAAACATTTCTGCTACTGGAGGCTATGGAACTTTACAATGAGAATTGGAATGAAATTGCAGAACATGTTGGCACCAAGTCTAAAGCACAATGCATCCTTCATTTTCTCCGTTTACCTGTTGAGGATGGCTTATTGGAGAACATTGAAGTTCCAAATATGTCCAAGTCATCCGATACATCAAATAGAGATGAACATGGAAGACCACATGCTATTTCAAATGGTGATCTGATAGTTGCTCTTGTTAACTTACAATTTCTGAACTTTGAATGATGATTTGCTGTTGACATTCTAGTTTTGCATTTTGTTTTGTTTATGTAGGATCCTGCCTCCAAGGTACTGATTCTGAGAGTAGGCTCCCATTTGCAAATTCAGCAAATCCAGTTATGGCATTGGTATGTCAATTGGAAATTCATGGCATAAATAAAGTTAAATGTGTAGTGAAGAGTGGGATTCAGCCTGATAAAGAAAAGAAGATAAGAGCTAAATCAACCTCCTATTGTGAACTTGATAGATAAAAACAAGATAACACTAAATTGAACTCATCTCAAGAAAGAAGAGCCCAAAAAATAGGTGAATAGAGGCAAAGCAGAGATAGAAAGGGAGTGAATGAAAAAAGAACTGATGAAAACAACAGAGAAATAACAGAAGCAGACCTGCTGAGACTAAGTAATTGATACTGATTCAATTTGTAGATGGTTTCTTATCTTTGGAGTTTCTTTTTTTTTTTTTTTTTTCGGTCTTTGTCAATCTAACAAGTGCAAAATTTTTCAGGTTTCCTTTCTGGCCTCTGCCATTGGGCCTAGAGTTGCCGCAGCATGTGCCCATGCATCCTTGGCAGCATTGTCCCAGGATAACAGGTGAGTGTGTTTCCGTCTTACTACATTTGATATTCACTTCATCTACCTTTTGTGCATCTAAGGAGTTTTCTGGGAATTTTCACAATCGACATTTGTGAATACTCTCCTTTTTTCTGCCCCAAAATTCACAGTTTTTCTGACTATTGAGTAGCCTCAGAAAAATGCCTTAGCTGTCCCTGCATGGGATTTCACTTTGATTATATGGCTTCTGTTTAAGAATTGGTACAACATAGTGGAAATTTTACTGTATCTTTGAACACATTATACTTGCATGTATCTCAGTGAATTCAATCAATGTATGCAGTATGAATTCTGAGAGATTACATCGTAGAGAAGGAAGTTTTCAGGGAGAAGTTGCAAATTCAATTCAGCAGAAAGGTAGGCCTTGAATTTGGGGTTCCCTTTTCCTAAAATTTTCTTCTTTCTTTAGTTATGTTTAATTCCATCTTTGTTGTTGTTCTTCAGAGGATAACACACATGGTTCACGGGTTCAAAATGAGGCAGAGTTTACTCCTTTGTCCGCAGAAAAAGTCAAAACTGCTGCAAAAGCTGGTCTTGCTGCTGCTGCAACCAAGGCCAAATTGTTTGCAGATCATGAAGAACGAGAAATTCAGAGGCTATCTGCTAATATTATAAATCATCAGGTTTGGCTGCGCTAATATTTCTTCTTTTCCATTTTTCATGTAAATTTCTTTATCTTCCCATTCTCTCTCAATCCCCTGTGTTGTTCTGAATGGAAGTACTTGTTCTGAACTTGAAAAAAGAAAGCTTGAGTTTGTCAATTCCATTCTGTTTCTGATCTTCCTCTCCCTATGTGTGGTATAGAAATGGATAGCATGTTGAAATGTTCTGCTATAGTTTGTCATCTAGGTTTCAGCACTTCACTTCACTGCATCAGCAATTCCACTCTTTATTGATATCTTCACAGTATTAGACTTGTTCTGAATGAAAGTTCACCAAGTTCATTTAGTGTAGAAAATAACTGTTTTTTGGGATTTTGTTGTCTATTTACTGCATGGTTGCATTTGTTTGGCTTTGTCTAAGACATTAGTCTGAATTGATCTTATGCTGCTTTTCATTGCATGGAAATTCCTTGTACAAAATTGCTGTGGAGACAGCTGAAGAGATTGGAGCTCAAGCTGAAGCAGTTTGCAGAAGTGGAATCATTTCTTATGAGAGAGTGTGAACAAGTGGAGAAAAATAGGCAGAGGCTTGCTGCTGAGCGAGCCCGCATTTTATCAACCCGGATTGGACCTTCTGGAGGCACTCCTCAAAATAGTCTAGCAGGTGTTACTCCTTCCATGCTTAACAATAACATGGGCAACAATAGACCCCAAATGATTCCTGCTTCTTCACAACCAAGCATTTCGGGTTACAACAACAATCAGCAAGTCCATCCCCACATGCCATTAATGCAACGGGGCCAGCAACAGTCTATGTTTCCATTGGGGCCGAGGCTACCACTTGCCGCCATACAACCATCCTCCTCTGGCTCATCAAATGCTATGTTCAATGCCCCGGGAAATACACAGCCTGGTCTAAACCAAATGCTAAGGTCTGTGTCAGGGCCTAGCTCCGGTTTAGGTTGATGAGTTTGAACGCCAGAAGTTTCACGGTCAATTCCTTTGGATTCTTACTTTCTATCCTGCAGATGGGAAAGAATGATAAGGAGCCAAAAAAGTTTCTTCTTCCTGTCCTTACTGTAGTTTTGATATGAATATAATTACTTGTAGCAGTTGTAGGCCATTTAAGTAGTAGTTTGATAAGTGTACGGGCAAAATCATGAATCATTGCAATTAATTAGGAAAATATATTTAGCAAATGGATTATCCACATATGGAATGGGCAAGAAAATCGTGCATTGGTGATAGCTGCCCCTCGTGTTTCTAATGTAAATTAAAATTATCTTTCGTGGCCTGTTTGTCTTTTCACGGAATGTGCCGAAGGTTAAATATGGCGGTTTTAATATTCCTTGCACAAACTCATTCGTAAATAAGCAGGAAGAAAGCTGAAAAATAAGAAGAAGAAAAAATGAAGGTACCAAAATTTCCGGTTTTATTTTTATGTTTTTGTTTAATATGAATGTACGAGCACGTAGAGCAAATAGTTTGAAGGGTGTAAAATGGGGCATTGAGGAGAAAGAGAAGGGGGTCAAGTGGTGAGATTGTTGCACTCATCGGCATGGAGAGCAGCGCAAACGACACCCGACAACAGAGACGATTGATAGGGCCACCAATCAATAAAGTGGAAGATTGACAGCGAGAGAGAAGGGATTATGAGAGCAAGGACATTCCAATAAGTACGACCCACCAGAGCTTGGAAAAAAAACATATCAAAAGGAAGCCAATTACAGCAATCTAAGCAGGTAATCCTCTTAATGTCAATTACGGCAATCTAGGCTGTGGCCATTTGGTCTGCTCTTTTTATTTATTTATTTATTTAAATGTTGCATCTAATTGAGCAAAATGCAATGTTGCCATGCTTTCAGCATATTGTGCATCCGTTCTTCATGCATGTACTACCGTAGATATCTATATCTATATGCGTGCATCGTGCATCGTGCATCGTGCATCGAGCATGGAACCGCTGGTTAGCGAAGCTGTACACCTCTTCCGCTTGCATTAGAAGCTCTGGGGCTGGCTACGCGGTTGCTGTGTCCATCTCGAAATGATGTTGGAACCACCTCACAGGTCTCTTTTGACGTTCTTGGTTGGCCATCTCTATACATCCACACTGTTGTTGCGGCACGCTGGGCACTCCTCCCACCATTTTTTTAAAGTGCAAGAGACTGCAAGTCTGAAGTTTGGCCTGTCTGTAAAGCAGTAAAAAAGGAGTTTGTTCCCTTCCTCGTAGCGAATAACAAGGGTCTTTTGAGCGAATGAAATTATTTTGAACAAAAGAAAATGGAAAGTTGGCGGTCATGCCTTTTGGGTCTCCCGTGTCCTTATCGACGCTGTGGTGCTTATCCATATGTATCTATCTGTATATATCTCGTCAAGGTCAAAAATTATCATATCACATCTCATTTTGATCCTAAACTCCTCATCTTCCAAATTATTTATAAACAAAACCCCTCTTTATGTTTGAGGTCTCTATAAATTCTCAATATTGAATTCTTAAGTATAAAAATTTTTTACTTAAATTCCATAATACTCAAATAATAAATATCCTTTGTCTATATATATATATATAAAGCATGGCCTAGACCCATCAATACCATAATCTATATAGCAGCTATGTGTTTTTTTTTTTTTTTTTTTTCCGTCATTATGCTCATCCTTTTTTCACCGATCATTAAACTAGATGAGACAAAACCCTCTGTGTCCCAAATTATTTTTAAACCCTTCATTACACCCATTCTTTGGACCATGGTGGGTGCAGTCTTGGAAGGATCAATCAAATTCCGAAAAAACCAAACCCTGTCACCCCCCGGTATCCCAAACCCATAAACTGAACATTTCCACTTCCACGCCTATAGCTACCATGTCCTTCTCTAATTCTTTAGAATACGTACACAACTTCTCACTGGTACCCCATTTATCTCTCGAGCCACGGTCGTCGCTGCCACCGTTGTAATTTCATCAATCAAATGACATTCGCGGTGTTCAAGCCGTTGGACGAAAAATCTTTGGTGGAGCACGTAAAGGGCACGCCTGCTCAGTCAGGCAAGAATGACAAGAAGTTCCGACTGCTTGAAGACAAAAGGAGCTGGCGATGAGAATCTCAATTTTTGTCTATCTTCTTGTTGTTGGTCCAGCTGGGTCTTTGTTCGAAAAGCAGGTAAATGACAAAACTTCGATTTTTGGTTTTCATTTTATGAGCAGTAGATGAGGTATATGGTGTTGTAATCCCTGTGACTCTGTAAATTACTGTCTGTAAGTAATGCGGGGTATGGAACATTGGAACGTCTTTGGATACTTTCAATAGATTTAGCATGAATTATGACTGAAATAGGCTGTGGTAATAGGAATTGTGTTATTGCAGAGTAATTGGTCTGATCTGGTGTTGTTGTAGTTGTAGTGCAGACACTTCCATACATACATTGTATTGAAGAATCAGGGCCCATGACAAAGAAAAGGGCATACCTTCACGCTCTGTCCCTTAAAGGAGCATGACAGCTTATGTTGTAATCATGTTCCTGAAACTTTGATCATACCATGCGCTTGATTGGTATGCAGTACCTGCAGCTCCCATATAATCGTCAGAAAAAGTGTTGATTGCTGGAATTGGGTACCCAATGTCTGCAGAACACATGTCAGATTAAAAAGTTAAGACTTTTTAATCCACGTCTCTAATGGCCGCACATTGACCGTGTATGGTTTTCCAAGGAAAAAAAGTATTAAAAAAATACAGTTGTATGAATTAGAAGTATTTTCACCGTTTTTAGCTTCAATAGCACAATTGGACCATAACAGCAATCTATTATATAACTTGATGCCTGTACATATATGCCAGTTGAATTTGACATTTTCAGATTAAAAAGTTCACGACTTTTGATTTTCAATGGCTCGCAGGGGTTTCTTTTTTTTTTTTTTTAAAAAAAAGAGCAGGTTTGCCACCAGTGACTTTGATTCATCAAAATGAGGATGACGCTACAAGAAAGGTCATCCACATACTGATGATTTAAGTCCAACTAGTGGAAGACCATGGATACGTTCTTCATCTACAGTCCAAGTCCAACTTAGGAAAGGTACCTGTTACACAAATTCAAGCCCACTAGTTATATGCCCTCGCCGACATATCACAGCTTAGAAAAAAAAAAAAAAAAACAAACCAATCTCCATAATCATGAATCTTACATTGTCGAATCTGTACCCCCATACTCCATATTGTGATTTTGATTCACCAAAATAGAAACCACACATATATAGAAATGGGCCACAATTTAATCTTCCGTCCTGTGTCATCTCAATGCCCAACTAGTAAAAGACCAGGGATCCGTTCTCGATCTCTACAGTACTCCAAGTCCAACTTACGAAGGACGAAAGAATCTTATAAATTCAGCTTCCCTAAATGCTCCTGTTGTAGAAAAATGACCATAGTAAAATTATTTTGTTTTCAGTTATGCGAAGGATATATTTCCAACTGATAAAACTTGGGGCATTGGGAAAACGGTGGTCAGCATCTCAATGAAAATTTTTCCGTCGTAATCCCAGTCATCGCCTGAAGCTCCCCCATAGTTTGCACACCAGGAAAGTAGCTATGCCAAATGCTCAAAAACGCTCTGGATCGTGGCAGATGCTCCTCACAATGTACCGCATAAGCAACTTCCACAAGACAAAGACCTTCCATTTGTCCATTTTCTACTACTACTACTACGACTACGACTACGACGCGATCTTCGGAGCCATTGTTGGTTTCACCTTCTTCACATGGCTATATCTATTCTCTATACCATTTATGATTCTTTTATGCAATTCGTCATCCAGCAAGTTATCATGTCCAGCTGACTTTAGTGCATCACAAACCACTTTATATGTATATTCTCGAGGTATCGATCCTCCATCAACCAATTCCACCAGAAAATCAACAGCCTCCTGCACCATTCCTGCTTCACACAACGTATGTATAATTGGAGTATAAGAACTTGAAGTAGCCAATCCATGATTCATCTTTTGCATTTTCCTTAACATCTCAACCGCCTTATCAGTATCGTTCACCTTACTATAGTACCTAATGAAAGAGTTATAAGTAATCCGGTTTGGAACACAACCCCTTTTGTGCATGTCATCAAATAATTCAAGAGCCCTCTCAATTCTATAGTTCTTGCAGCAACCATCAATCAAGCAATTATAGGTGACAACATCAGGGACAAAGCCCTTAAACAGCATAATCCTGAACAAATGATTAGCCTCCCACAACCTCCTACGGATCGCCTTTCGACTCCCCGTTTGCATACTGTACTTACAGTAGGAACTAATCATTATAGTGTAAGTAAACGTATCTGGTGGGCACCTGAACTCCGGTAACTCCATCTGTTCTAACAAGAACCTCGCTTTCTTGAAATTCCCAACTCGACAGAGTGCGTAAATCATCGTATTATACGCATAGACATCCGGTTTACAATGATATTTCTTCATTCGATAGAACAAAGCCAATGCCTCGTTCACCAACCCTTCCTCTCCCAGGACTTTTATCAAACAGCTAACGGTGTTAGCAGTCACAAGCTTGGGTCCACCGCCATTGTCAATTTCTTTCCTCGACACTCCTTTCAGGAATTGCCACAGATCCTGCAACGCATTTGCTCTGGCCAAAACGTAAGCCATCTCCCGACACGTCGTTTCGGTGTGTGTAAAGTTAAAATGAGTCTCTATCCAATTGAAGAACTCCATTGTTTTGTTTACGCCCAGAGCGACCCTTCGTGGGTCTCTATAAGCAGCTGGGCCGAGAAGAAGGGTGGTATTGCTGTTGTTGCGGGACTCTCGACTAAGGTTGCGTTGCTTCAAGGGGGAGCGGTGGCGCGTGGTGTTCTGCCGGCCAATGGAGCGCGTGGACAGGAAGAAATATCTGGGCACTGAACGGAGAACCTCGCAGACGGAGTCGGCGTTCAGTAATTCAGCGGCGACGGTAGCGCTTGCGAGGCCGATATCGAATGGGCGGTCTTGGATCATGATGGATAGCACCTGGTATGCTATTGGACGAGCGTGGCTGCGGTTTACAGGACTTGATGGGATCATGTTACTTTGGACTTGTTTCGGCTGCCGCCTCCGGAGCCGGAAGCAAGTCAAACAACACAGAGAGCACGGATGTACTGGATCTGAACGTCGGACTTGGGACACTTGAGCTGGGGACAAGCATGTGGGCCGTTTGGGCCTATACATGGGTTGGGCTGATGGATCGCCCTTTAATCTCAATTAGCCAGGCAGCAGTGAAAGCGAAGGAACTAAAACAGTAAAAATAACTTCCACAAAATGGATCATAAATTAAAACTTGAATTTTTATTTTGATTATTATTATTTTCTTGTCTATATATATATTATTTATTTATTTTTAAATTCCTCGAACAGGGGTATAACAATTTTTTTTTTTTTTACTTTTTAGGCCCCGCTCATTGGAAAGCCTTTTCTTCATTGGAAAGCCTTTAATAGAGTTACATAAATTACAGGAGATGAACATGATCGTCTCTTCAGATTTTCCTCTTCTCTACTTTTCTCCTCTGTTTTACGCCAGAACAACGTGGTATTTGGGTTCCATTAGGCGACAGACAACGAGCGAAGTGGCAGTTGTCTCTATTGATTAAAACGACGGCGTTTTCTTATTTTCGAAAAGTCCAACCGCCCCTCGGCCTAATAAACAAACAAGAACATAAACTATTCAAAAAAGCCCAAATCCGGCCCAGTCGGCATCGCCCGCCAGTCGGGGCGATGACTGATACGAGGAGTAAGAGAAAGACGACGACGAAGTCGGCGAGTCGCGGAACGGTGAAAACGATCGCCGTCTGGCAGCCGACCATCTAGCCAGCGTCTCGAGGTCAGACGCGTAGTCGCGGTCGGTTGTGGGAATCGTACTCTTTTTGCCTCCTTTCCTCTTCAGGAGAGGCGATGGAAAGCAGCCGGTTGAGACACACTCTGTTCGGACCCGAGCGGGTTGCTCGAACCTCCAGCGTTCGGACCGGGTGCGTGGGGTGGATCGGAAGGAGCGGGAACGGTTCTCCATTGGAGGAACCAAGACGAATCCAGCTAATGCTGGTGGAGGTTTCAGCTTTTGTTGCGGGCATGGTGATGGGGACGGGCGGCGCCGAGGAGTGAAAGGCGGGGAAGGGGACGGCAGGCCAGGCGGTGACACGGGTAGCTGTTTTTCTTGTGGCTTTTGCTGGTATTGGATCTTGGGGACACCGGGTCGGATCTCCCACTTAAATGGGACAGCTCCTTGTTTCTTGAAAGAATCTTCTATAGCCATGGATGATCGACTGCAACTAATTAACTAGCAAAGTAACTAACTCCTAACGGCACTTATATAAATAGCCGTTAGCCATTAGTAGAGAGGAAGCTGAGAAAAATTATTTGATTTCGCCGGGATTAAGGGCATGATATGAGGCTGGCGGGCCCAAGTTGGAGGCTGCTATGCATGTAGTTGACGAAAGTGTGTCAGGAAAAGGGCCTTCGAATCGAAGCCGAATTTTGTCTCACAGTGGCGTCCAATATTTAGAATTTAGATTTTTATTCTAAAAATCTCCTTTTATAAAATTAATAATAATAAGAATATTTATCTTACATCAAGGACTCGTGTCAAGATGAAAGTTATCATAGACAAAAGTTTCCAGAGTGAGGGAGGAGCTTTGTCCTAACGAGGAAAGATAACCCCATGTGCGCACTAGCAAACAAATTGTCAGGCATTCTTGTCAAACATACAAAATTTGTCCAGCATTCTTGGATTTCGTTGCGCTGAGTCATCCAGACATCCCATGTGCATATTAACATCAAAACTCTTTTTAAGCCTACTTTTCAAACTTTACAATTGTCACGCAGCAACAAATGCAGCAACCATCGTAAGACTCACAGACATCATCAGCCATGAAATGTTCGAGTAATTATGGTCTACTGTTAGTATTTGCGATGATAACGTGTGTTCAATTAAGGTTTCAAGATTTCGAATGTTTGAACGTCGTCGTTAATCATACAACGTTCGCGATGGCCAGAAAAAAGTGACAAGCCTGTTGTAACGGTAAGGGGAATCGTGGGAGATGAGTAAACATCTTGATCCACCGTATCAATTGAATCCACGGAATGTGATTTGATTATTGAATAAATATATTTGCAGAATTGAATAACATTTATTAAATCTTATTTTTCTCCTAAATACAAACTACCATCATTATTCTCACCATCACCCCTCGCCGTTTCCATCTCTGCTTCCGGCGAGCATGACGATCTCCTCCTCTTCTGCCAAGTTGCCGTCTCCTCCTTCTCCCATCCTCCCTCCTTCCCTTAAAATTTTCTGATTTTTGATTACTCTCTGCACAGAGAACAAATCCCAGGCAGAGGTGGTAAAGGAAAAATAAAAATATATATATTCAACATCCCGGCTCGGGCAATTTCTCAGATTTGTAACGTTCCATACCGTGAGTTTAAAGAAGGAAAATGAAGATTCTGATGCGCAGCTTAGGGGGTACAGGCCTATGGCGGAACAAAATAAGCAGGCATTCCTTTCGGTTCTTGAATTCTGTCATTTTGTTATTTTTTTTTTTTGTTTGCCTGATAGTTTATTGGGCAAGGCAAGGCATCGTGCTAAATTATTGCCCTTTCCTATCTAAATTCAATTGGGAATCGTTAAAAAATTTTGGCCTCCCTGTATGTGGGATATGGGTTGCTGACAAAGTTAACCAATTTTGACTTGCCGGCATAAAATGGTTTTTCTTGTAGTGATGGCGGCAGCAGCGACAGTGGCGGCGGCAATGTAGTATTTTGTATTTGAATAGAAAATATGGTTTCAAAACACTTTATTTATTTTTTAATTCAATCAATGTATTTTTTTAACAGTCAAATCATATTTTATTAGACTTAATTAACATGAAATCAAAATATTCAAGGTTAAAATCGAAATAGACAAATCGTTTTTGGACTACATTAAAAAAGAAAAAATTAAAAAATTTAAGACAAAAGCATACTTATCTTGCAATCAAGGTATAAACATGCAAGGGCATTCAAACATATAAACAACTCTTAATCATAATTGACTGGACCAAAAGAGGGGAAAATCCTATTTTTTCAATGCTTTCATCAATATCTTTTCGATCAATTACTCACAAACGTATTAAAGCGTTGTCATGCGAGAAGAGAGAATTTCAGTGCCTTCTGGTGAATGCAAACGTGAGAAATCAATAAAACAGAAATGCAAATAGCAGCAAGATTACAATAATTGGAGACTAAGAAGCTTCTGAATGATATTCGAAGCGCAAGGACCTCGTTTTCTTTTTGAACTTTTTACAGGCTAACAAAATTTCAGCAGAACAATTCTTTGTGACATTATGAGATGCGGCATCTCTATATGGTCTCCAACACAATCTAACTCTCATGGGAGAATTCTTGCGGCATGCTACAAAGAGCTCTCATCGTACTGCCGGTTACATCCAGCAGCTGCAAATACTCATCTGCACCATCGACGAGGCACTGCATTTCCACAAAAGCATCAAAAATAAAACTTTTGCCCAAATGATGCCTCTTTGGCTGGTCCTTGCACCACAAATAATCAAAGAGTAGAAATAGGGCAAAGAAAGTCCATAGAAAAAGGACCTGATGCCTAGAGTTTTAAAAACAAAGGAGGAGGCAAAATGGTAATTGCAACAGTTCTCAGTTCTTTGTCCATAATATCTGCTTAATAGTGTTCTAACATTCAGTGTAGATTATGATTTGCTAACTACTGTGCACCAAAGCCAACTCTCAAAATGACAAGAAGGTCTCGCAATGGAAGTAAGTTTTGCATGAAATTACCTTGTCAGCTTCACCCAAACTCTTGCATATCCGAGCCTTCTCTTCATCTGATATGTCGTCTGCTTCAACCACCAATTCAAGTAACTGGAATATATATGGGTATTATACATTATATCTTATCAGTGATGATGGCGAGAGATGGATAAAAATAACACAAAGGGCACCTGGGAAAGCACTTGAGAGACTGGGTGCCCTTCTGCAATGACATCATTGACTTTTTTGTTTGCATAATCAAAGTCACCCCTTTTGCATGCTGCATAAAGTGCTTCGACGACCTCCCGTGGAACAACCTGATAAGCAAAAGCAAGTTAGGCCAAAATAAAAGAGTATGGCAGAAAACAAGCTAAAAGAAAATCTTTGAGATGGTATGAGTAACAACACAGTAGTAATTGTGCACAGGACATAAATTGGCATATATGCGTGGCTTCACCAAGGCTGGACCAGATGGCAAGGGGTCTGAGAACAATTGAGAAAATTAAGAAGGCTCTGGATCAAAAATTAACATACCCCAGACACGCTTATAAGATCCTTGGACGAAATTGTTGACCCAAATAAGCGAGCAGCTCCCTGATTATTGTTATTATACATAAGTTAAACTCCAATTCATAGTTTTGCTACATGAAGACACATAAGCTCAGTTTGTGAACATTTTAGTTCATGAAACAATTAAAAGAAAATATTAAAAAAAAAAGGTTTTATAGCTGAAAATTACCATCAGACTAAAGGCAACAAAATCTCATCAATATATTATTGAAATGCATCAGCCCTTGATAATAAAAGCCAGATAAGTTATTCATGCTCTTGCACCAAAGTGATTCTCATTGACATTTATCATACAATATAAAATCAAGAAAGCATCAAATCTTGACCAAAGGCTCAGATTGAAAATTTTTACAATGTTCAAATAATAAAAACCGTAAGAGATACCATTTGCATAGCAGCAAATGGCTGAACAGAGAAGGGCTGGGCAAAAACAGTAACTGAAAAAAAAAAATCTCATGAGTAAAACCTAATGCTGAAGTGTTGAAGAATCTGAAACCAATTAGTAGAAAACTGGATCACAAATGGCTATCCCACAGGTCTTGGCAAAGAAACTTGAAACTCATGACTGTAAGATTCACAAACCCTATAAGAAGAAGCAAGGGAAGGGATAATGACATGATACAATTTTATCCCTAAAATCAGCCACCACATTCATAAACCACTATACTCCAAACACACATGGGGCCCAGGATTCCTACGAAGCATGTTTTTTGCTTGGATTCTCACATTTGTCACACCCTCATTCAGCTTAACGAAGATGCTGTCATTTTCATATAGGATACATTCCAAAATCAACATGGACAAACCAAAAAACTCTAGATTTTCAGTACAACAAGAATGAGTAACTCTAATTCAAGAAATCAGATCTTTCAATCTTCAGATAATTCTCCATTTGCTGGCAAGACTTGTATCTCCAATTTGTATTGAACCAGAAACTACCAAAACTCAGCATAGTTCATTTTTAACTCTTACTTTTCTGATCTCAAAATATCATAACTAGACCTTTTTAAATGCATGAAGTTCCGACTTTACAACTTGCATCAAATGAGGAAAATTATGCATCTAATAAAGTTGGGTAAACAGGTTGTCCTAGTTGATGAAACTGAAGGAAAAGGCAATGATTACCAAACAATCTCAAGGAAGGAAATCATATGCTTGATACATTGGAGACAACTTAATAAGGTCAAGTGGTGTCTAAATGCAATAAGAATATTGATTCTTTTACCCAATGGTGAGTGCAGTCCAGAACTTCTACAACAGTCTACTTCAAGCTACAGAATTTTTGAAAGGAACATGGCTATTGGTAAAATGAAAGGTAGTAAACTAGTAGCATAATAACTTATGAGAGAATTAGAGGGATACATCATAGAATACACGCATAGAGATTATTACTTGAGCCCAGAAAAAAAAAAAAAAAGCATTGCTTACTTGCAAATATGTGATGGCACAACGAAGATCACCTTGTGATATGGAGCTTAAGGTTGAAAGAGCCTACAGCAAACATTATGAGTTTTGTACAAATGTACTAGATAACTGATAGAGTCAGTCTTAACATCATAAAAACTTTAAGCATTAGACATATGCACCTCTGTATCCAGGTTGAGGCCTTCTTCCTGACAAATATATAATATGCGACTGCTCATGATTCCTTCTGAAAGAGGCTTGAACCTGAATTTTGCACATCTGGAAGCAAGTGGCTCTATGATCCTGTCAAAAATGGTAAAAACCTTATGTTCAACCTAAGTCCTTTTATCATCAAAATTTTCAATAGGCACGATGAAGATCAAGAATTCTGCAGAATTTGGTAATAACATGCAGTGAACTGGTGAAACAAATAAAAATTTTGGCACAGACCAGAATCCATTTGTTTCCCACATCTAAATGGTTGCTGCTGTATGGTTCTTCACAAAAACATTCCCTAAGGCCTTAACAATGCTAGTTCATTATTATTATTATTTTCAATGCTAAACCCAATTGAAGAGAAAGAAATCCTGAAAGCTGTAAAACAGATCTTCCTCCCCTGCTACATCCCTTCTAGGAAAAAGGTAAACAACCAGTGCTAATCTAAAATAGTTAAATTTAACAGGGATATATAAGCAGGAACAATTTAAAGAGAGCTCTGGAGCTGCATGACAACAATGCAAAATGGAAAGAAGATGCACCTGCTTATGTAATTGCACATGAAAAAGAATCTTGTGACTTTAGAGTGGGTTTCCATTGTACGCCTGAGGGCATTCTGTAATAGAGAATGTAAGAGGTTGTAAATATATGAACCTCCATAACAAACTATGAGCAATCAATGCAAAAAGGAAGAGACTAAGACAAGCATGCCTGAGCATCTTCAGTCATTGAATCTGCCTCATCTAATATAATGATCTTGAATGGTGGGCAAGGGTAACCCCTGAGGTATTAGAGATTAGACAATGAAACTATAAAAGACAGAGTGCATTTGTGACACAACCCACAATAGAAGTTGTTGCAAGAAAGATAGATACATACCCCTGACGTTGACTCGAACCAACAGCGACAGCAGCAAAATCCTTGATCTTAGTCCGAACAACATTGATCCCACGATCATCACTAGCATTAAGTTCCAGAACCCTGGACTTGTACAATTCAGGCCTGCAACAGATTGTTGATAGTTGAGTGAACAAGAAGAACAGCACAATAAACATGTGTTCCTGAACAGCATCAAATTTTTTACCACACGTTGAGCAGCAGTACAACAAGACAGCAAGCATAGAACCATCATATCGAACCCTTTCAAGCTTGAGTTCACAAGAAAAGACGAGGCGTGTAGCAGCATTGGTAAATATATCCAAAGACCCAGACTGTAAACATCAATCATACGCTTTAAAAACAACGTATCTGCTACGAATTATAAGAAGTTGCAAATTACCCAAAAAGCTCGCGGGCAATGGCGAGAGAGGTGGTGGTTTTTCCTGTACCAGGCGGACCGTAAAAGAGCATGTGCGGACACTGCCAAAAAAATAAAATACAAGAGGAGCCAAAATTAAACGAAATTATGACTAGGGTTTCAAGAAATCAAGCAATTGGACTGGAAGTTAAAAATATAAAATTAAAAAATAATTCCTACATTGGAAGTTTCGAGGGTGTTGGTGAGGACCCGGACAACCTCGTCCTGGTGAGCTACGTCTTTCACCTTCTTCGGTCGACTTTTCAATTCAAAAAATTTATAACCAACAAAGTATAAATAATAATAATAATAATAACAATAGGAATGGAAGAAAAAAAAAAAACAAACAAAGAGGATGAAGAAGAGAGATTTACTATTTCTCCACCCATGGTTGTGAGCTCTGCAATAGAGGCGCCATGCGTCCTCTTTCTCTCCGTCTCTCTGTCAGAGGTTGCGATAGAGAAAGTTGGAAGTTTACCCGCCGGGTGGGGTGGGGGGGGGGGGTGCAAGCACTTTTCCCGCTCTGTTGAGCGAAAGGCAGCAACTTAGAACTTCTTGAGGCACGCGGGCATTGGCACGGCTTAGGACTAAACGCAGCGTTTTATCCAATTCTAATTGGCGCAATGGGCCCAACTACAAGACAAGATTCATCGTGGGCCATCGATTAGTCGGCCGGACTCGCAAGAAATTGCTTCCATCTGAATGCTTTGGCGGCTTAATTTTGTTCAAAACATGGGTAAAACTTATTTTATCCTTCTCTTTGTTTTTTCTTTTCTTTTCTTTTTTTTTTTGGTAACTTTGAATTGGCTTATTAAAATTGACAGTCTTTAAGCTTGCAGTACATGGTAGTTTTGCAACAGTCCATTACTGTAGAGGAATGAATGTTTGTGTTCCAAATGGGCTGCTGGAGGGCTCTAGGGTTGGCATAAAACATAGAACTGGGATGTCAGTGAAAGGATGATTTCAGAGTCGTGGAAAACCACATTGAATGAGAGATCATCATTTATATCTTGAATAATCACAAGACTCTTTGTGCAAGAGAACGTGGAATTATGGATGAAATAAAGAGTTTTAGTTCATCTTATTAAAATAAGAGTTTTAGTATTGAAATAATTAATTTTAGTTTTTAACAAAATAATTTAAAAATACATATGATTTCATTCTTACATTTTTTTAGCCAATTTTAACAATAAAAAAAGAAATAAAATTCAGATACTAATTTATATTGCTTTAGATTTCATAGCTAATCAATTTTAAGAAATTATTTCTTTTCTACTTTTTTTTTTTTGGTTGTGTCAGGCACATATTGTAATTTCCTTTTTTTTATTCTATTATTTTATCTCTTAATGTCTGCAATCAGCATGCATTGTGAAGCATTTGTCGAAGATGAAGTTGCATATTTAGGGACTGAATCTCTACCTAAATTATGTTAAAAATCAAGTTAATCTCCCTAACTTGAGAAGTTTGGAGGGGTTTCTTGCAACAGATTTTGAAAAGATGAGTCCTCCAAATAATCATTGTCGCGGGGATCCCGTTGTGATTCAGAAAATAATTGTGGGAGCAAAGTTACACTGATATCACTCATATCAGCTGCAGTTTGCATGTTGTCTTCTGATCTCGTAACAACCGACAGCTAGTTGCATGGGAGGCTCGTGGAAAAATCATCAAGAGTCGAGTCTTCGTATCCCAAAGCTTTCACCATCTTTGCTCTAACTCCCAACCTCTTTTTGCACTTCTGTTTCCCTGACGGAAAACCCATCAGCTTTTAGTGCTGCTGCATCATCTAATACCTCTGTGCTATTCATCGAAGTAAACTTTATTGGCATATTTTCTTGAAAAGATGGTGTATCCTAATCAATCATCAAGCAATTGGGCTCAATGTACATTTAGGCTTCAATCTGCTTAGAATCGGGTATTGGAAATTGGGAATCATCAATAATTGGTTCTGTTTCTTCCTTTATGTTTTTTAGTTTTCTCCTTTTGAATGGATTCTTGAGATTCTTATTTGACCTTTCATCTTGATTCTCTTGATTGCCCTTATTCTCGACATGCTTTTCTTCCAATCTCACAACCTTGATACCATGAGCACGCTACTTCCTCCGCAATCTACAGAGCACAACATTACGTCCTTGTTGTGAGGCACAAGCAACAATACCCAAGAATTGTCCAATAACCGTCGTAATTAGATTTTGGGTTTGTGTGAGTGAACCTCTTTTAGAAAGCCACAATGCAGCAACCATCCTCACCATAGGTTTTAATTTTCTCAGTCCAATTCTTATCAAGTCATGTCCCCCATCAGGCATATTCATGTAATCAAACTTAGAATTATTCTAAATGGTTCGATCAAATGGTCTAACGGGTGTGGTTATGTTATGTGTGTCTTTTTAGATTTTTACTTAATCAATAGGTGACCATATTTATTGCCTCATATATTATACATAATATTCATAAATATGCAACTTGATGTTACAAAAAAGGTAAATTAAATTGAATTTTGTTAATTTTGTTAGTTTTGTAAAATAATTGTATATGATTAAATTATTTCATTAAAATTTTATTTTAATACTTTATTTATTTTTATATACAATAAAAATATTATTTATTATTAATTTTTTAAAAAGTAATTTATTGGTCCCATTACTTAGAGATAATTTCACGTCCTTCTCTAATTTTACACTAATCTATTTACATTTTTTAAAAATTATCTTGATAGAAAATTTCACACTTCTCATTAAGAAAATCATATTAATTAATTTATAATCATATATAATAGCACACGAAATTTGAGATTATTATTCTAAATTGTGTTTGCCAATTATATGTTACTTGTCAAATTTTGCCTTATGTCCCTTTTGGGAATAATCATAACTTGTTCAAAATGATTAAAAATAAGATTTTGGGATATGCAATTCCTAGTAAATGGCATTTATTGATCACTATACAAGAATTTTATATTTTATAATTACTAGTATAATGCTATATACAAAATTTATAAAACCTTCAATTTATTCATTTTGGTAGAATAACTACATAATAATAAAAAAAATAAGATGAATAATATAGGGAGTTTCCCTTTTGTTTTCTTTTTCTTTATCTGCTTTTTTTTTTTATTGTTTTAATAACTGTAAATAGTTTTCCTTTCTTTTTCTTTCTTATACAAAATAAAATACCGATGCATCATCAAGTATCAAAGATTAGAGAGTACGAGCACCCAAAAGCAATAACCACTTTTTTTGAATTCCTAATGTGTAAGTTTAACTTCTTTGAATCCCCTGCCTAGCAGCACAATAACTTGGGATTAAAGCAACCAGATTGCCCTGAAGAGAAATCGTAAAACCACAGGAATTAGCTAAAAAATTCTAGAAAATACAAATCAAGAATCATAATTATTTAATCAAGAAGAGCAAAACGGATCAAAAATTTTTCACCACACACACATGTGTATATATATATATATATATATATAGCAATGTGTCAATTTTCTTTCTATAAGTAGGGACAATTTTTATTTACTATATTACCTGTTAATATTCATCAATTAAAGAGTACTTCAAATTAGTTTTCTTTATGTAAAAATGTATTTTAGTAATCGAATAATGCATGCTTTATATTAAGTTCAAAAACAAAAAAAAAAACACTTTATTTTCTTGTTCTGTTTCTTTTATTTAAGAGAATTTTATTTTCATTAGTTACTTTACACTATCTAACATCAAGTTAATTTCAAATCATTAATTAGTAGAAAATAATGGATGTGATTATTTATGTAATTAAAATCGTGTCAACAAATAATTTAGCTCATGTGCCTTTAAGTTTAAACTTTAGAATAAGTTATACAAAAATTCTTTCCCTTTTGTTTTTGCGTTGTTTTTTTTTTTTTTTTTTTTTGGTGGGGATCTTTGTTGGTAACGCAGATCCAGTGACCGTTTAAATTTTGAATTCAAAAGTTACACAGTTCAGTTCACATGCCTGTGACTTTCTAAATCAACAACCATCCTTTGAAATCGTCAAAACAAGAAAATCCAAGAATGATTGTCGAGGTGGCATCATTTTATTTGCCTGTAGTCCAAAGAAACCAGAACCCAACGTACCAGGAAACAATCAGGGCCCCACTCCCCTACGCTCCCAAACGAATACCGAGCCCCGATCAACGGTCAGGATATCACAGCAATTCAAATCAACCCACTTCCCCGCCTCAAAAGCATTAAACAAATATTAAATAGCAAAAGCACACAATCACTGTCTCCCTCCCCCTTCTCACTATCTGAAAACTCACTCTGGAAAACCCTCAAGAAAGCCTTCTTCGTTTCTCGTTATTGCGTCTGAAAATCACAAGGATTTTCTTCTGTTTTTCTTTTCTATAAACCCTTTTTACAGAAAAGTAGAGAGAGAGAGAGAGAAGGCGCGTGAGGGTCCGTGCGTCTTTTAGTTGAGGGTTGGATCGGCAATGTCGACGCACACTCGCCGATCCTCGTTCTCGTCCTCGACGGCATCGTCTATGGCGAAACGCTACTCGTCGGAAAATGCTGGAAAGGCCACGGCTGTCCCTCCCTCCTTGGGAAAGAAGCGAGCGCCTCTCAGCGACATCACCAATCACAAGAATGTGCCTCAAAAGGTGTCTATAACCTCCGTTCTATCGCCTGCTTTGTTGGGTTTTCTTTTTATTTTTTTCGGGTTATTCTTTAATCTTCGGGTTTTGTTCTGTTCGTTTAGTTTGTCAGAAAATGAAGGACAATTAAAGGATTTTAATGGGTCTTTATCTTTATTTTCGATTGATCCTTTCATGCGGGTAGCATTATCGGGTCCATTTTAATGGGAAGTATTTTCATGATTCTTGAACATTTTCTTTCATTGATTGTGGGTATTTCAGATATCGTTGGTTCTGTATCGTATAAATTGTGAAAAAAAAAAATTGAAATCAAGGCCTACAATATACTCAGAATCTTTTTGAAACATCCTTTACCTTGTTAAACTGGGTTTATATGTTTGCAGTCAGATGCACCCAACGGGGAAACTGAAGTTCTGAGGGGCATTTTGATATCTCATTTTTATGTTCTGTTATCTTGTTTGAAAGATGCAACTTCTCAATTTTAGAAATTGGCTGTTCCTAAGTGGTTTTTCGTTATACAGGCTCCATCTTCAAGTAAGATTGCCAAGGTTAAAAAGGGAACTCCTGCTTGTAATAGTAGGACTGGTTTCTCAGGGGAAAATTTTCACGCATCCTTAAATGTGAAACCGGGTACAATTGGTCCTTCTAAGGTTACATCCGTCCCAGGGTGTGATGAAAATGGCCCTGTTATTGCTGCTGTTCCTGCTTCATGTAACATGGATGTTTCGCCAAGCAAATCGGATGGAATCTCTGTATCTTTGGATGAAACGATGTCTACCTGTGACTCTTTCAAGAGTCCTGAAGTTGAGTATATAGATACCACGAATGATATTCCAGTAATTGATTCTATCAGCCAGAAGACAATCAGCAAGTTGTACATCTCAGACCACGCAGAACCAGCAGCAGGTTAATTGACCAATTGAATCTAAGTTTGTTAACATTCTCCAATGTTTCTTTGTCCATACAATCCCTTAGTTTCTCTTTGGACAAGTTCATTTACATCACTAAAAAGAAATCCCTTGGTTACCTCATTCACTTTCCGTTTTACATGTGATTGCAGAAAATGCTTGCAGCAGGAGTATACCAGGTGATGTGGAAACAGATTACAAAATTGTCAATATTGATAATAAATACCAGGACCCACAGCTTTGTGCAACAATTGCTTGTGATATCTACAACCACTTGCGCGCCTCTGAGGTTTTCATCTTGCTTCCTTGCTGAATTTCATATATAGGCCTTCGATACTTTTTTATTATATAGCATTTACATACTTTCAATTGTTTTTAATTGTTTGTTGTACATAATGTGTTCTCAGCCTTCTCTCATAATTTTAAGTATTCCAGCTGGCTACTGAGTAGAAGTTACTGTTGCATGGAAGTTTGATAGTTGATACGAACTTCTGTCAAGTTAAAATCATCGTGCTCCAGCTATAATATGTCTTCAATGAGAATATTGCTCTCACCTATTCCATTATTTGGCAGTCAAAGAAAAGGCCTTCCACAGATTTTATGGAGAGAGTTCAGAAAGATATAAATGCTAGCATGCGTGCAATACTAATAGATTGGCTTGTGGAGGTAACTTGCTTCTTCTGTGTTGCATATGCTACTCATAATTTAAAGAATGTTGGACTTCTATTGTTGCTTTATCAGTTAGTGCTGCTTTCTTTGGCTGAAAATCTGATTCTAATATACAGGTGGCAGAAGAGTATAGGCTTGTGCCTGACACACTATACTTGACTGTGAACTACATAGACCGGTATCTTTCCGGTAATGAGATGAACAGGCAAAAGCTGCAGCTACTTGGCGTGGCCTGCATGATGATTGCTGCGTAGGAAACATATTCTGTTTTATGCCCTTGTCTTTGTTATACCCAGCAAGAAGTTTTGCCTGGAACAGTTTATCATATTTATCTACTAAGAAGGGATATTATTTCATTATCAGGAAATATGAGGAAATTTGTGCGCCCCAGGTAGAAGAATTCTGCTACATTACTGATAACACATATTTCAAGGATGAGGTATGGTTTTTCTTGCTGACCAGTATCTGCATTTATCTTTACCTTCCTGAAATGCATCTACTACATACTCTTGCATTGTTACCTTATTATGAAATCTGTAGAAGCATTAATGCATTTAATGGCTGCAGGTTCTGGAAATGGAATCTGCTGTTCTGAACTACTTGAAGTTTGAAATGACTGCCCCAACAGCTAAATGTTTTTTAAGGTAATGTCCAAGGCATGATGATCAGCACTACACGTCTCTAAAAACATGGTTCCTTCATTGACTTTGATCCATTGCATGACTTGTAGGAGATTTGTTCGTGCTGCTCATGAAATCATTGAGGTATCCCTCTTTAACTTCAGCACCTATTAGTGTCGGATGTTCTCTTCATTATCTATTTGTAGTATAGTTTATTTGTGTCACTAGCGTAGGCCAAGAAGCAAAATAACACAATCTATAACAATTTGACACGAGAAATGTGATTGAATGAACGCCTACCAATTTCTACCATCTCATGACTAGAAATTACTCAAATTTCAAGTTCTGTCATTTTTTGCCTAAAGCATTTGCTTGTTTTATTCATGTGCCCCTTTTATAGGTCCCATCAGTGCAACTAGAGTGCTTAGCCAACTATATCACTGAATTATCTCTCCTGGAGTACAGTATGCTTTGCCATGCTCCATCCCTTATAGCAGCTTCGGCTATTTTCTTGGCTAAATATATACTTCTTCCATCAAGGAGACCTTGGGTACGTGTAAAAAAATGCTTAGGCAACAATTGGTGCCCAAGGACATTTGCCAATATATCTCTCGATTGCTATTGTATAATCCTTCATTTGCTTTGGAACAGAATCCTACGTTGCAGCATTACACGCTTTACCAGCCTTCTGATTTGTCTGGGTGTGTTTGGGAGCTTCATCGCTTATGCTGTGGTAGCTATAATTCTACGTTACCTGCAATCAGGGAGAAATACAGTCAACATAAGGTTACAAAACTTTTCACTCCACTCTGATTTTCTCTCTTCTTCGTACCATTCAAATGTCATAATCTAATCAATAGCTGTTTAATATTGCCTCAGTACAAGTTTGTAGCAAAGAAGTACTGCCCTCCTTCAATACCTCAAGAGTATTTCCACAATCAAGGATGCTAAGCATTGGATAACCTTTCCAATGTTCTGTTGGACTTTCAGTGAATCATTTCCTTTTTAGTGGCTCTTCTCTATGGTCCTTTCCAATCTAACGTACGTCTCTCTGATTCCTATTGTTGGTGTAGTTGCATCCAATGGCCTTGTACCTTTATTTAGAGGCTGAATGTTGAAGTCCAACCTTTCAACAAATATCAACTTTGGATGAAGATGCTTCCCGCTTAATTGATGCATTCATTGTTAGATTCCAAGATGTTGACACTTCTCTAAAACAAGAAATAATTCCTTTTTTCAAGGCCTCTCTCATGGTTCTTTCTGTTGCTAAACTTCCTAATTAATGATGTGTTAACTAAAATCATTTGAAAGTAATCAAATGAAGAGAAAAATTAACACTAGAAATTTACGTGATACGGTTGACGTAATTTACATTTACGGAAAAGACAGAGTGAGTACTCTTATTATTAGAAATAGTGTGTTACAGGATACAAAATGTGTAACTCACCTTCAAATCTCACACTTTTTTATAATTTTAATATGTCTATATATATATAAAAATATAAGATAAGAGTTAAAAGTGTAATTCTAATTTAATAATGAATTTCAACATGATAGTCCTGAGGCTCACAACTATTTTCTTCTAAACACGTCCAAAATCATTGGACTTTTTCGGTTAATAGGAGCAAGTCGCCGCAAGTAATATATAGTACTGCATAGTCTTTCTACAACTATATTGCCTAACAAGGCAATTCACTTGTAAATAATTTATAAGCAGAGATAATTTCTTCGTGGAAACGTGGTTACATCTCATCTTTTTCCAAACTCCAGCGTGCATAGAAGTTGCTACAAAACTGAAATTGCATGGTGGTTTTCTTGATCAAACTAAAGTTGTCACGGCATTTAAATCAGTGACGTGCTTGTAATAATTGGATATATTTAGAGCACTTCAAAAGGAATAAAATGGAACAAAAAGTAAAAAAAAAAGAACTGCAAGTTTGTACAAAATCATCATTGTTATCGTTAAACGAGAAAGGCTTTTGCCAAATGCTTGCTTAAAGTATTTTTATTTAAAAATAAAATATAAAATGTTCCCTAAGAGAATAACCTTTTAGATACAAGAAAAGCTGAAAGGTGAAGTTTTAGGAATGGAGTCACTGTGACTCAAACACGAAGCCCTGAATCAATTATGCTAAAACCGTGAGACGGGTGTTTTGTTCATTTGATCTCCGAAAATGAATCACCAGGGCATTAGTACGCCAAGCCCGATTGCCATTTAATCAAAACAATCATTTTCGTCAAGCCCGCTTGCTGGCCTAACAGTTTGTCAAAGTGGCTTTGAAAAATCATCCCAATGACACTCGCTCTATGGCTGTAAGACCTCACAAAAGCAGCTGCTCAGCAAGGCCCAAAACCCAATTCTCCAAGTTTACTATTAAATGGATGGGCATCGTAATTGCCATTGGGACACATCATCGGAGCACCGGGCATCGCTTGGAAGAAAAGACACGTTCTTATTTGGATTCATTGATAGAAAACACATGTTAGTGTTGGGAGCAACACGTCTTAATCTTATACGTGTTGCTTCCAATGGAAACGGAACTGTATCTTGTGATTAGTGATTCTAAATACAATCAATTAGTGGGCCTAACAAAAAGACCCCGCAAATCTCCTAATATTTTAAAACTTAAGCATTATTTATTAGGTCCCTGAATTTTAATCTTATAAAAGAGATATGTAATTTATAGGAATAAATTCTTATATTCATTCCCCAATCCAGAGTCATGCCACTACTACCTTCCCTGCTCTACTCCAGAATTTGTCAATTTTGCAACTAAAAACGAACAACTTTCTGTTTTCCAGGCGTGTCATTGACCTGTGGTCCACGTGTTTGTAAGTCAAGGAAAAATTGCAGGATTTTTTCATGGATTTCCTGTTTTGGAATAGATAAAGCAAACCAATACTTATTAAATAATGAATTAAGAGCCAGGATTAGGAACTATATAATTCATGCCATATCTATGATAATGGCCCACAACATGTTTCGAGCAAGAATGAGCCGAGCCTACTACTACCTTTTGATTTGATGAACCCCTTTTAAGGGTTCTGAGTAATTAATTGTGATTCTCGCTGACAACACTTCTGATTTTCGGTCAAGGTGATTAACAGCAAAAATAAAAAGTTTAACGGCGAATTGCTCATAGTGACATGGGAGTCTATGATTGGGACTTGTGAAAAGCCAATTGCCAAAACAGTACGGCACCCTCCATCGTCCACGATCCTAAAGAGATGTCGGCCACACCTAAAATATGTATCTCCTGGACCCAGATATACTTTAATTGGGCCGCATTCCTTTCAAATGTACTGTCAACAAGTGGCTAGCCGGAATAACATGAGACACATGGGGTTAATGTTTCATGATAATGAGCCGCCCATAACATGGCATTGGTCGCAAGTGATAAACAAAAGTTAGGTCTGTTATAATCCTAAGAGTAAGTTTCTGTCTAAATTTGCAGAAAGCCCGAATTTTGCCTTGCATATTATTTTGTGTCCTAGTACTGAGTTCGAAATCTTAAGTCTATGCGAGTAAACTCTCTTGACCCTCGTCCACTTCCACTCCCTGAGGAGTCATCTCTCCTCCTCTTAAGACCACCACTCCAACCGTGCCCCATTTGCCGTGTGAAAGGGCGATTCTCAGGGAACACTCTTCGAGCCCTCCCCAAGCATCAGTCAAAAATCGTATTTCAACGACATTTGGCCAATTTTTCTTTGCAAAGACAAGCACGTTTCTTGTCTTTCTATCATTAGGCATGTGGTAATTTCAACCGGAGTGGGTGGTGCTAAATAAACTGCGTATCAATCGGAAGAGAGAGACAATTGGTACGCGGAAAATCGTGAGAACAGTTGACTACTCGCAGACAGCCGTTTTTGACCGGCGTTACTCTTATTCCTACTGTGGGCCTTCAGCTCTAGGATATTATATATATATATATATTTTTTGTCTCTCCCCGGCGCAAGTTGACTGTTAAGGCCCATGCCAGTTTCATTGGCCTGATAATTCTTTTTCGTTTTTCTTTTTAACTAAAAAATTCGTTAAACCATAAATAATATAATGAGAATACATTTTCTAATTTTTATGAATATTATATATAAAAAATATATAACTCAAGACTTTTAAAATAAAAGTTTATATTATTGTTTACTCCTCTCCATTTCTCCGCCCTGGATTTTATAAATTAAATTGTAACAAGTTTATATTGGATTTCACAGGAATTATTTCATGCTAGTTTCTTAGTACACATGGGTCATGTTAGTTTATTGAATTTACTCAAAATGTTCTTTTAAAAAGTAGGGTAATTAACTAACTAGATATTTATATCATAATCTTAAGAGTAATTCAGGTGGAAATTCGCATGGATGTGACGCAATTGTTTACAGCACGTCTAGATGTATGATCTATGCTTTGTGTTTATAATTTATTATATATTATGTATGTTTGTGCACCTTACCTTTATCGATATTTTTTAATATGGTCAAGATTGTGATCTCGTTTAATCAAAACTTTTTGGATTCCTTAAAAGGACAATTAGACATTTATTAATGCTCCTTTATTCCCATTTCAGTTATTAAAAGCCATCCTGTGGCTTAGTGCTTGTCACTGCGAAGCTTTAAGAACTTAAAATCCAAAAAAAAAAAAAAAAACAAGAAAGGTCCTATGCACAAAAAGAAAACAACGAAACAGAGAGTCCCTAAATTCAAATCCCCTCCCTTTTAATAATATGCATTTTTTTACAGGGGTCTTATAAAAGTAAAGTAGGTATATTACTAAAAACATTCAAACTTCCACGTCAAACATTCACCCCAAATCACCAGCTCCGGGGCATTCTTTATCCATGTCTTCATTTTCCTACCACCCATAGTTACATTGATAAAGGCAATCACGAAACAACCAACCAACAATTGACAGATATATTCAGGTTTAGGAATGATTTGATTTTGGCAGAACGGTGTGTCACGGCAATCATACGCGCCTGAGTTTGGCCTGCGGACTCTTCGTTAGGCCCATCTTGAAACACTTCACCAAAATAGTCTGATACGTGTGCGCGAGTCAATGGCAAGCAAATCTGTAGGACGCAAAGAATCTGGCTTGACAAGGTCTACTCCTTAATTATATTTTTGCCGGAATCTATTATTTTTAGTTTGTTTCATTGGAAAGTACAGTATGGTGTATACAACGTGTACTTTTGGCATTAAAAGGTCGAAATAATTGTTGACGCGCGGAGGTCCAAGGTGGCCCGGTTTCAACTAATGATGAAGTGGCTAAAGAATCCGCACAGGATCTTGGTCCTTCTCAAAGTACGCGTTACAGCTTTCCAGCTTGTTTGTTCAGCCTGTTCTACGTCCAAAACACGTTGTTCCTCTGCAACTATTGCAGAAGAACACCCCCCCTCTCTCTCTCTCTCTCTCTCTCTCTCTCTCTCTCTCTCTCCTTTTATTATTTTCTTTTTTACTTTAAATTGTTAATCTCGTGATAGCTTTTTGTTCTCTCTTTCTTAGAAGGCGATGACTAGGCTGGCTAGTCGTCCCGTTTACATTCAGTGCAGTCCCATGTACCGTCGCGTTGCGGCGCCAAGGCCCCCACGTCGAGAAAACTCCAAAAACTATTCATAAAATATTAAAGCTAGAAATTAATGGATTTCATTTTTGGTCCCCAGGGAAAGTCCTAATTCCAGCCTCAATTCTGGTCGCCAAACGCCAACGGTTCAATAATTCAAGAGGTCGGTTGTTTTTAGGCAGCAATGATTCAAAAGGGGTGCTTCATACCAGTTAAAGTCACAAACATCTTTTAATTTCGTCAAGCAAAAGAGAAAGTAAAATTAAATAAAACCATAGACTTTTTTTTTTTGGTTGATAAGTCGAATGAATGATTTATGATGGTACGGTTTTGATTTCATTTCATGAGCAAAGTTGGCGACCAGCATTATCCTGTAGTTTTAAAGTCGTATGAAATTGTATTTTGCATTGAAAGTGAGTTTATCGAATTATTTGGTTAACTATCACGTTCTTAGTGAATTTATTTTATATTTCTTATAATTAAAGCAGGATTTTTTTTCTAATTTTTCTTTCAATTGCTTCATTGATTTCTTCTTTTTTTTTTTCTTTTTCGGTAGGTGAGTTATTAATATCCAATCTAAGCTAGTTCGTACACGTGCAGAAGTCGAACAAGTGGAGAAACGCCATTTCATTTTCCTCGGATTTTGCCTATTCTTTTAGCTGATAATTTCCGATTCTTCAATTTATCCATAAATGCTGAATGATCCAGACGAAATGCAATGTTGGAGTAAAAAGCAGGTTGTGTTACTTTCCTCCATTTAATTATCTGGCATTTTAATTGATTCACTTCACTGGCAAAATGATACACATTTTCATCTTTTTTTCTTTTTTTCTTTTTTTGGGGGGGGGGGGGGGGGGGGGGAGGGGGGTCAATGCAAAGGACCTACGATAAGAGCGGCTTGGAATGGTCATAAAGCGGGATATTTCCCATGGTGCTCTTGTGGCCCCTCAATAAGGGCAGCTTGAAATAGTCATAAAGACGTGACGCCTCTTTACGTGTTTTCCAGCATGCCTTTAAGGAAAGACGGTTGCCTACCTTTTGTTTTTGTTTTTTTTTTTTTCTTTTGAACGAGAAAAAAGTTTAAATGTTAGTTGTTGTGTATATAGATTAAAAATTAATGATTATTTATTAATATTCTAATTTAATTTATTTGGAATAGAAATTTATCATTTAAATAATATTAATTTAAATAAATTCGTTTACACTTAATTTTAATATTAATAATTTTAAAATTTTTAATATATTTTTATTTATTTAAAAATAGACGTTAATAATATAACTCAAATTAAACTTAAATGCAAAAGAAACATGCCATATGACCATTAGAGCCCCAACTTGAATGACGTGGTCGTATGCCTTCCATCCATCCCGTTCAAAAGGTGATCTAGATGAACTTGCTCTGGGGTTTGGGATATCCTCAACAATAATACCAAAGAAGGAAAAATGAAAATTTCAAGTACGTGGACTTGGGCGATCAATATTATTTAAGTGTTGCGTTCAAAAACAAAATTATTAAGTGTTTCCCTGCGACACCATCTAATAACCCGGACACGAACAAAAGGGCATTTTAGTTGCAGCCTCTTTTTTTTTTTTTTTTTGTGATAAGCTTTTGGGGCTTCTAATAAGTTTAAAATCTCTTAGCCATGTTCCGCATATGGGAAAGATGAGCAATCTGTTTGTGGGTGTGCTCGATATGTGCTCGCAAGAAGAGTGGGACGGAGGTTTACTGTGCTGCTTTCCTGGAATCATCCTCACCTCCGTGGCTTCCACGATAGATAGATGAAGACCTTCAGTCAAATAATTGGGCTGTTTCAGCAATGCGGCCGTGACTTTTTGATTGATGATGTTTATATCATGTTGGGTGTGACGTACAATTGTTTTTGGTACTCTTTTTTTCTCCTTTTTCTTCCATGTATAAGTCTCATAAATTTCACAAGTAGAATTTGTTTTTTTTTTGTGCACTTATTCTTTTTCTTTTTTGTTAAATAAAAAAAATAAAACAATTATTCTATCATTTTCCCAAAAACATTCCCACTCAAATTTACGTTGCTCATGAATTTGTTCTCTGACAGATATGTCGGCCAGAGCTCCATGGACCTACGACTTTTGACCCGAGGCTATTCTGTAGTCCCTTCTAATTGATATCGTACAGTGATCGACAAGTAACTAATTACTAATGACGATGCTTTACATTAATTCCGCTTGCCTTTCGAGCAGAGAGAGACGAATGAGAGAATGAAATCTTACGGCTAAAGCCTAAGAAAAAAAAATCATAGTTAATTATTTGGTAAATTAACATCTCTTTCCCCGAATCACTTTTTATTATATCAATGCAATGAAAAATCAGAAAAGTTGTATTTCCTTTATTACTTTAAGTGGCCTTGGCCGGTTAATGAAATCCCTGAAAAACTTGTGAACTTCCAAATATTTCGCTTTTATTTCACATATAAGTGCAGAACCCCTTTCCAATATTACAACAGAAACGCCAGCTGGAATCTGATAAAGACCTAACAATCACGTTCATGATCGGGTTAAGTTTGGCCTTAGCACCCAGCTCTATCTTGGTCGGAATATATCTTTGTCTCATGAGCGATATCAACAAGAGAAGTTTCCATTTCGTTAAGGATTGGAAAAACAGAAAAAGAAGAGTTTGGTTGGAGCTCTAAAACAACCTGAAATGATTATATAGAATGATCAAGACAGCTGACACATTCCCCCCCCCCCCCCGGAATTATGTGCAGCAAGCAATAATTATTGATGGTTTGTATAGCTGGATGTACTCCCAAGCAAGGCATTTGATGGTTCGTTCGGGATTTTTGACTTCCCCATAAGGTTTTATTGA
The DNA here is from genome assembly GCA_037897445.1 of Ceriops zippeliana. Classification (NCBI taxonomy): domain Eukaryota; kingdom Viridiplantae; phylum Streptophyta; class Magnoliopsida; order Malpighiales; family Rhizophoraceae; genus Ceriops; species Ceriops zippeliana. Next base: position 1,655,485 of record JBAPLH010000217.1, read on the forward strand.
TGGTATACGCAATTCAGGCACCTGGCTAACTCGCTTAGCTGATAGTTTTTGTATTTTTAAGAAAGGAACAATGGATGGAAATGGTATAGAGCCATTGAGAATGATGCTAAATGAAAAATAACTCTATGCGCAACTTTCGTGGAATTAATACCTAATCTAATCGACTGAGATTCAATTCATTTATAGGATATATATATATATATATATATATATATATATTGGTTTCTAAATTCTATATTTTTCATTTCATTTCATTACTTCCCATTAGACCTTTTTTAATAATAAAAAAAAAAGGTTGATATAACTGTAAGTAGACACAAAAATTATAAACCTACATCATTAAATCTAATAATTAAAAAATTTAAATAAAAATAAACTAACTGTAACTAATAATTAAAATTTAATAATATAGTTTTGCATCTAATTCTCATATTCTTGTAATAGAAATCTTCTCAATATATACCGATGATACGTTCAAACATTCAACTTGGTTATTATACATGGAACGTACTGTAACTTTTTGGCGCAACTATGATAGCAGGAAAGTAACTAAATTCTTTGGTTTATAAATCAAGCCCAGAGTAATAAGTTATGATTTATTTTTTTTTTTATCGGGTTCGGTGCTGAGTATGGGTTGGGCGATGATAATTTAGAAGAAGCTTGCACACCAGATTATTTTGTGCTGGTAACAGTATCGGAGTTGAGATGTTGGGTGAGTAATTCTACTTATAGGTTTAATGCAGGCAACTCTGCAGCCAATCTTGTAAGCTTTTATGCTGTGTTGAAATTAAATGTTGCCTTTAAAAAATATTAGCCTCGTTAATATTGATAATTTCTTACATCTAAAAATTATGTTAAATTTTTTGTGCTGAATAAAATTACATCGTATTGAATGTATTTAATGAATTTGTTGCTACGTATGAGATTTTACAACGCGATAGACTTGGAGTGTCATGTTGAACTACAGCTTTCCTTGTTTTTTTTTTTTTTGAGAAATGGAAGTGATTAGGCAAAAAAAAAAAAAAAAAAAAAAAGAGAGAGAGAGAAGAAGAAGAAAAACATCAAAGATACATAGTATCATGGCTCTCGGAGAAAATTGGCTTTTCAGCCTTTATTCCTCGTTCATTGGGAGCTCAAGTTCGCATGTCCACGTATCAACGGTTAAGTTTCTTGATTATAATTATGAAATCCCAAGTGGCTACACCATGTCTGGAGAGTGACTGATGCACATCACCTCACAATTTCTTCTGCATTTTTCCATTTAATATGGAATGAATTACGAAAATTGAAAGTGATCCCTATTCCCTAACAATAACGATGGCGGAGAAGTAACACGCGTGAGAATCTCGATTCAGAGGTCGTCTTTTAAAGAGGCGTACATGGTTAAGATATTATTTCAATTAGAATTCCATTATCCTATATAAGCCATGAGGCATATTACTACGTTATTATTTATCTTATTATATATAGTCATCATTTAACTATGTAGATTAAATGTATAAAATGAATATATTTTTTTTTGTAAAGATAAATTACGATGAAATAATAATCATAAAATAACTATTATAACAAAGTATTATTTTCTCATATTTTTAGGCGATGTTTCAATCCCTTCAATATTTCATGGGTAATCAGCCTTTATTGTTTTCCTCGCTGGCTACATTGCCTCCCAAGGAGACAACAGGAGGCATAATATCTAACAAAAAAGGGCTTAACCATATGACTAGGTTTCGGCAAGATCACAGAAAACAGCACCCTACGTTGGAAGGTAAGGGGCTGTTAAGGATTAAGAATATCCCATAAGTAATAGCGTTAAAATTAATTTAAATTTATAATAGATTAAATATTAATATTTAAATAAAAATTAAATAATTAAATTATAATTTGTGTAATTTTAGTATTAAATTAAGAATAAATATGACATAAAATATAAAAAGCTAATTTTTTTAGTTTATTACTTATTTATTGTAGTTATACAATAGATTTTATTAATGTGTAATTTTTGGTTAATTATAACACAACTTTTTATAACTCGTATAATTAGTTAACACTAGTAAAAGAATTAATTAGCTATCCTGTTAAATTTTTTATCATAAAATATTAATTTTTTAGATTTTAAGCTGCAATTATTATTATTATTATTATTATTATTATTATTATTCATTTCAATTTAATAAGTATTTTTTATATTAAAAAATAAAAATTATATATATATATATATATTAAATACATTTATTAATAATATAATTAAATTTAATATTATAATTCTTAATAATATAACATATTATAATTAAATTTTTAATAAAAATACTAATTTAAAAGATTTTAATAAAATTAATTAAAAAAATTATATCAAGATCCCTTTTGGGGGTTAGAATTTAAAGCGTGTGCGGTTGACCACCACTTCGGGGAATCTTCTATAACACGTAGGCCGCGCCCACTTCAAAGATCCAGACAGCCCTCCCATGGGCCAACTTCTTCTTTATATACGCGCCACCACTCCCTTAACTCTCCCATGGTGTTTCTCACCTCGTTCAATATCTCTCAGTAGCTACTAGCTTACTGTGTCTCTCTTTTTAAGTTCTTAAACACTCTTTTCCTGGTTCTCTCTGTTGGGGCACAATTTTTCTAGTTTGGGTCTCTTGGTGCTCCTTGGGAGGTGAGTTGCAGTTTCGGAGTGTTTTGTACAAACTTTCCCCAATCCCAACTCATAACTAGACTTGGAACCATTACAGAAATAGACCCGTCATTTTCTTCTCATCTCTTCCTTGAATTCGTCCGCTCTGTAATCCTTAAACATATATTTTTCTGTTCAGCTTTCTCTGATAGTCCTGATCCACCAAGGACTAATAGACTTCACTTGTTTGGTACGTCGGATATAAATAAGGAAACTAAGATGGCTGAGATCAACAACGCGTCCGCGCCCAAAAACTCCTTATCTTACCAAGTCGTCGAAGTCCCGACCGACGTGCAACCGCAAGCTGCCTCCAAGTGGTTCGACGAAGACGGCCGTCCCAAGCGAACCGGTAAAATAAACAAAAATTCACAATCTTGGCATGTTAGTCAAAACTGTCTGTTCGTTCTTGAAGATGAAACTTAGGATTTCTTATTAATTAATCTCGTTTTTCTTTCGAATTCTGACAGGCACTATCTGGACTGCTAGTGCTCACATCATAACAGCTGTTATTGGTTCTGGAGTTCTGTCCTTGGCATGGGCGACGGCTCAGCTTGGATGGATCGCTGGTCCAGCTGTCATGTTCCTATTCTCCTTTGTAACCTACTATACTTCCACTCTGCTCGCTGCCTGCTATCGTACCGGTGACCCTGTCAGTGGCAAGAGGAATTATACTTACGTGGACGCCGTTCGCTCCAATCTCGGTAAATATTTCTCTGGGTGTCATTGCTAAAATTTGGGTCTTCATTGAAAAATTCTTCTTGACGTTCTGATTTACAATTTTGTTTCAGGCGGCATGTATATCAAAATATGCGGGGTTGTTCAGTATGCCAACCTTTTTGGAGTTGCCATTGGTTACACCATAGCATCATCTATAAGCATGATGTGAGTTCTAACTTCAATTCCAATGGTAAATTCAAGATTTTTCATTAAATTTTTTATTTTTGTTGGCTGATTATTTTTCTGGGTTATTGACTACGGACAGGGCTATCAACAGGTCTAATTGTTTCCATTCAAGTGGTGGCAAAGATCCGTGCCATATGAATGCCAATCCTTACATGATTGCGTTTGGCGTGACAGAGATATTTTTCTCTCAAATTCCTGACTTCGATCGGCTGTGGTGGCTCTCCATTGTTGCTGCAGTCATGTCTTTCACCTATTCCTCAATTGGCCTGGGACTAGGCGTTGCTAAAGTTGTCGAAACCCGTAGAATCGGGGGAAGTCTGACAGGAATAAGCATTGGAACTGTTACTGAAACCCAGAAGGTATGGAGGAGCTTCCAAGCACTTGGAGACATTGCTTTTGCCTATTCTTTCTCCAACATCCTCATTGAGATTCAGGACACAATCAAGTCCCCACCGGCAGAACACAAGACAATGAGAAAAGCAGCGTTAATCAGCATTACAGCCACAACTTTTTTCTACATGCTCTGTGGCTGCTTTGGCTACGCCGCATTTGGAGACATGGCCCCTGGAAACCTCCTCACTGGCTTTGGCTTTTACAATCCATACTGGCTGCTTGACATTGCAAATGCTGCCATAGTAGTCCACCTCATTGGCGCATACCAAGTCTTCTGCCAACCCATCTTTGCCTTCGTCGAAAGACATGCAGCTAAGGCATTCCCAGATAATAAATTCATTACCAAAGAAATCAGAGTCGCAATTCCGGGTTTCGGCCACTACAATCTCAATCTCTTTAGGTTGGTTTGGAGGACAGCTTTTGTGATCACCACCACTGTGACTGCAATGCTCCTTCCCTTCTTCAACGACATTGTTGGCCTTCTCGGGGCCTTGGGATTTTGGCCATTAACCGTGTTTTTCCCTGTTGAGATGTATATTAAACAAAAGCAGATACCAAAGTGGAGCACAAGATGGCTTTGCCTCCAAATCCTTAGCCTTGCTTGCCTGATTATCACCATTGCCGCTGCAGCTGGCTCTATTGCTGGCGTTATTGATGATCTAAAGACAGCCAAGCCCTTCAAGACCACTTACTAGATAAGCGGGGGTTGTTCTCTATCTGATATCAACATCGATGGCCATTTCAAAGGCAAGACAACAGAAGCGAAAATAGGTTTTTCAGTTGTTAATGCACATCTCAACAAGGAAGTGGTCAGGTTAACTTTGCGCTGTAATTTTAATTCCATGAGTCTTTCATTTCACAATATGTTCAAAAGAAAAGCCAGAAGCATGTTTGTCCTGTAAGCAGAATAAAAAAAAAAAAAAAAAAAAAGATGAAAAGTCTCTACTTCTGTATCCTTGCCTTGTAACAATCTATTTTGCAATGCAAGTTATAAAATTTTATGCAAAGACTTGTCCGTAAACTTCATCCAAATGTAATTCAGCTCCTCAAATTGGCTTCACAGACATATAATTGGTAGGGGTGCAGGAAATTTAAGGTTAATAGCAGTTTCAAAAAATCACTGAAAGACATTTCAGGACACAACTCCAAATTTACTTTTGCCTTTCGCATTTCGTTTTATTGGTTCGGCCTTGATACGATAGATCTGGCATCTTCATTGGAACCACTGATAGTGCGCATTTTTCATCAATGGTGACAAAAAAGAAAAATCGTACCATAGGGGCCATCCACTGTATGCTGTTGAACCACAGCCGATCGTAGCAAATCTGCCCAAGGAAAAATGGTTCAGACACGAGAACATGGTCAAGTTATAATCAATGGCGATTGACGGAATTGAATAGTGAGGTGATCAACATGTGACCATTCAAGTCATAACTGTTGACATTTTGAACTTAGACTCCTCAATTTCGAATTATTATAAGAATTGGGGCAACAGGAGATTACCAAAATAAGAACAGTCCATATACAACAGATTTTGTATTGAAAATTGAAACACAAAAAATAAATGGCAACAGATTTTTTTGGGAGACCAGGCACGGATCACTAGTACAGATAGTACGTGAAATATCAATTGCTTATTGAACCCCGCGAATTGATTGAAAGTAGAGATACTCCGAATTCGGGAATCCAATAATTTATAGAAAAAATGTCCTTGAAAGAAAAGAAAAATTATGGATGAAAGATGGCCGGTAGACATGGCCAAATGAATCATTGTCGGAAACAACTAATGATGATAAGTTCTACTTGGTGTGCTTGAATTTCAACTGCCATTATGTAGATGTAATTTTGTGAGTAAGAATTATAAATTCACAGAAAAAAGTCTTATAATTCATAGTTTGTTATACACATTGTCCAACTTTTTTAAAAAAAATAATAAAAATTAGTCAAATTACATGGCATAACAACACCACTATTATATTTGTTGAGAATAACTGCATGTCTTTTTTTTTTTTTTCACTTGACAAAAACAAAATAAAAATAATAAATTACACAAAAGGATACAAACAAGCAGGCGATTTCACCACAAAATTTATTCGGACATCCTTTTACTTATGGCCACAGACTAACCACCAACACCAACACGGTCCCCACCAAGGACGCAAAAGCATTGGTTGGTGGCGATCGGTGAAGTAGAGTCTCCAGGCTCAACAAAGGGATGATGGTGAATTGAAAAGAGAGGGAGACGAATGAGATTCATAGGCAGCACAAAGTTAGGCCTCGCGCAATGCCCTAGCAGGAAAGCAATGGATTCCTAGATTGGCACAGTGAGATTAGAAACGGGAAAATGAAACATTCGAGAATGTGCATGTTTGTTTTCCTTTTAGTACATTCATTTGAAATGGATTGACAGTTGGATCGCAACGCAACTTTGCACAATTCAGTTGACCTATATATATTTGACAAATCAATTGTTTATTCTTTCTCTTTTAGTTGTTCTAATTAATTTTCTTTTTTTAACAAAAGAATAAATAAATAAATAAATAAAAACAAACATAACACTCACAATTTAATAAGAAATGATTGCGCTTTATATACCACACAGTAAATTGGTTCTCATTCAGATCCACTAAAAGACTACACTGAATAAGCTGATAAGAACCAATTACTCTTATAATTATTTATATTCAAAAAGCATATTTAATTTCCTTCAATACTTTTAAAAAAATTAAATTTATGATTTTGAATAAAATTAACTCTTTCCTTTATGCATAAATTAATTTTCTATTGGTAACTAAAGCATGCAGGTGCGTCCTTTCTTCTTCTCATGTTTATGGATAATAAGTACGTTTCATTTGAGGCATTTATAAAAATAAGATTCTAACTGGAGGATTTAAAAAAAAAACAAAAAAACAAAACAAAAGAAGAATATTCTTCGCTTGTCCAAAAGTCTTGAATTACATTAAATGGGAGAAACGAATAAAGCCGCCTCTCGCCTTTGTTTTTTTTTTTTTTTGGGCGGGCGCTCTTGCTCTTTTAATGCTTTGCCTTTTTGCTCTTCAATGTGCATTTAACGCGCTTTCAAAGTTTGTTCGCGCAATTCCCCGTAGTTATTTGACTTTGACTTTGGAAGGAAAACAAATTCTCCTTCAGTTTCAAAAACTTGCTTCCTTTACGTTGGACCTTGGAGATGCATATGCAACCAACCCTCTGTAATCTTTAAAAAAAGTGTCTTCAGTTTACGCTAAAATTTCATGTACACGAATCGGAAATAAAATGTCTGCAGGTTGTGCCGCCACTCCCCATGGCTGGCGTGCGGAGTTGTGAGTGGCGGGGACCTCCGTGCCCAATCATCGGATGCCGCTGAGTTTACATAATTTCTTGTGTTTTTTTTTTTTTTGAAAATCCTTTGTGTCAAAGTCTAAGCCGGTGTGCTCAGTGGGTTGGGTGCTTAGGGATGAGATTTTGTTCTTTCCGTCTTTTTGTTTTTCTTCTCAATTGCACAATAACAAAAGTGACAATTACTTTCTCCTAAGTGAACGGAGATAATGAAAGAAGACTCTCCATGGAATGAGGACGGTTCAAGTTTCTTTGATTTCTCCATCACCAACCCATTATAATCATTAAGTTCAATGAAGATTGGGTTCCGTGCAAGATGATACTGATGTGGGGGGTGGGGGGGGTAATACTTTCGAAATTTATTAGCAATAAACAGACATTTCAAATGTCCTGTAGATAGAATCTAGTTGAAGGATACTTACTGAATCAATTGATGGTCCACTGCCACAACTTGAAACTAATGGTTGTGCAGCCACTTGGGTGATTGCAATTATTAGATTATACATCACCACATTTTGTTTATACATAGCAAATCTTAGGGTTTTACCTATCCTCAGTGTGGGAACTATAGATTATGGGGTTCCGGCTAATCATTACGAGTATACATGGACTTTATGAGTGATAAGATTCTTAGCATTAGAACACTACTTTTATAATTTATTTTGATCTAAGTTTCCCATTTTTTTTTTTAAAAATAAATTTTGAATTCCCTCTTTATTATTATGATCAATTTTTTTTTTTGTTAAAAAACAAAAGAAAACGTTGGGATTTACCTTAGAGAGAGTGATTGTCACTTTTGTTATATTGGGGACATCCGTTTAGATTGCGTTAGAACCATTTTACTCCCTATACTTTAGGTCATAAACTTCCCACGAAATTTTACCAGTAATTTTCCTCAAAACCATCATCTGGTCACAAATAACGGTTACGCTGTCACAATATGCAAACACATGAAGATCGTTGATTGAAATCATTTTAATCTCTATAACTTATATCTGTAATCTTCCCATAAAAATTTACCCACAAATTTCATAAAACCATCGTCGAGTCAAGTCGCGAAATGGCAGTGGCTGCAACAAAAGACAAGTCCTTACGAGTTTTAAGACAAAGATGTTATTGAAATTAGGTAAGAACCGTGCAGGGGACTGGAAAGGTCATAGCTATTCCGTCCATTCCATTATCAACGAAGTCTCGGGACAAACTGAGAGCGGATACCGTGTGAAACAATATGGGAGCACCATGCCAAATAAACCTTCTCTTTCTCTAGTAATTACTGAGGAAATAGGGAGAAAGTACACAAATTCAACAAAGCCAACCCTGAAATCGAGTGCCCAACTCAAATTACAAATTAACTGCATCCGGGCGAAGCATTACTGTACATATATATAACGTAGCACATTTTACTGAAATAACATTATTACTACTAGTAATAAAATCTCCGTCCCCTTTTGATGCAACCCTCAAAATTAATAAAATAAAATAATAAAATAAAAAGAAGTAAAGAATGTGGGGAACAAGGAGCAGAAATTCTTACCATGGATGCACTTCAAAATGGCTGCTCCAAATATTATAGAAATCAGGTCCTAAAATCCCATAAATCCCAATGTTTTTATAATGCAAGATTTATTTTGCACCATCTTACGCCAATGATAGTAATCTTCATCAAGCATCCCTCAGCCACGGACATGTGATTCAAAATGGCATTGGAATCCACTCATAAACACGACGGAATGAAAGTTATTAGCTGCCAAAAGTGATGGACCAAATATTTCGAGGTTCAACCCACAAAGGTATCTAAGAAAGCTCTTCCTTATTAAACTTATTCCATGCTTCCTGTATTAAAACAAAACGAGGATAAGCATGAATTCCAAAACAACAGAACAGCCTTTGCAGCTCTTGAACCAAAACAAAAGTCATAGACGCAAGTATACAAAGCATATAAGAAGCAAGAGTCCACCACCACCCAATACTGTAAAAACTTTGTAACAATTTGCATACTTTAGTTGGAAAATATTGTTGAATAATTTGAGCCGATGGGCGGGGAAATTTTGGGAAAAAAAAAAGACCCATAAAAGTACAGTCTCAAATGTACAACGCATTATTGAACCTTGCTCATGCTCTGTCAAGATCATTAAACAGGAACTATATTCATTCATTGTTTCTCCCAAATACTGGAAAATTAAGAGGGCACCTTGAGGATATCAAAGACCTTCTCAGCAACATATTTTTGTTGAAGAGTAGCACCTTTCTGCTGAACCTTATCGGGATGGACACACAATGTTGCCTTTCTATAAACCTTTTTCACCGAAGAAGAAGTTATCAAATCTGTCAGTGAAATAGGCTCCCAACCACATTCTGGCCAAAGAACCTGCATACATTCCACATATGAAGGAGATTTTTAAGATTTACAATGCATCATTATGCAATTAAGAAGCTATTTCCAGCAGGTCAACAATGCTTTCAAGATAATTAGAGTGCACCTTTATTCAGTTAACCATAATAAACATTTATCACACTTTCCCATCACACTGCATTGGGTGGGATGAATATTTGACACAAAGGATAGTAAGATCTCTTCTACAAGTAATCCAAACTCAATATATAAGCAATATTTCTGGCTGTGTATGTGTGTGTGTCAGTGAGAGACCGTCTACATGAGATACCAATTAAAGAGCACTAGAAACTGAAGTTCTTGCATACTGAGAATACACTGTTTATATACGGTTAAACAGCATACATGTTGCAATGATGATAAGAGTGCACGCATATTGCCCTCTTTCCCTGTGGCCCAGCACCTTATCTTGACATCCATTTGGTCAGCGATCATCTGCAAATTAAGGTTAGATGTCACTAGAGATAAAACAAGATCAATAAAGCCTTCATCCCAAATTCAATTGTGGTCAGCTACATAAATCTTTTTTCTTCATTCCATTCAATTATGAATGAGTTCGGTGAGAGATCTAGGTGTTTTGAATCTCTCCTAACTAGGGCTTCTCAAGTCAAAGTAGTTGTCCTCCCCCGGATTTAGTCTCTCATTTTAGTTGGAGCATTTATTGGTTTGCATTAGACATCTCCAAACTAATGCAAAGCCACTCTCAACTTATGTCCAATCAATGCTAAACTTACTTTGCTACAAATATCCTCATTTCTAATTTGGTCGTTCTTAAAGAGGTGACAAATATAAGTATTGTCGTTTCCTCTACACTTTGGACATGTTATTACTTGACACACCAACACTCACTACTGCACACTACTATTGTCCTAATCATTATTTGATGAATTTAGATTTCACTAGAGATACCAATAAAAATTAAGATGATGTACTCCAAAGAAAATATAAAACAATATAAACATTTATTTAATGTAACACACACACACACACACACACACACACATCTGTATATCAAAGAACATAACATATACAAGCCAAAAATCAATATGCCACAATATCCAACAAACAAAGGAGAAAATGGACATTGATGCTTGTGCATGCATTAGATGTGTGTATACATATGAACATAATACTCTCCTTGTATCAACTACCCCCTAATTCCCATACAGAGCCACACAAACACACACACACACACACACACACACGGATCAATTCATTTGCATTCATATGTAATATGTGATAGCCAAAAGAGGAGAACAGTACCAAAGATCATCCTAAAGGAATAGAAATTTGACTGCAACACTTTACTTACATGCCTCTCTTCTTGCTCATAATGACTTTGAAGATCCCGTTGGTTCATGTCAGCAACTGCTTTTGCCTGTGTATACAGCATTTCAACAACTTTCAGATATTTCAATGAAAACAAACACAAATACAATCTAATGTGCAGTAATATATTCAATTATAGTGCGAAGGAGCAATGGCAATGCACTTTGGATCCTCAAGCAAGAAGATGCAACTAAGCCTTAATGGATACAGCATGTCATCAGGATGTTTGGGGGATACTGAGTAGAATCACGTAGTGGCCATTAATATTTTCTTTGCACAGGTTAACAAAAGATATACAGAAGAGGCAGCCCATTACATTCTACAACTTAAATCTCTGTGGCATCATAATTGACAAACATTAACTCATTGGCACTATTCATCCTGTTCCTGTTCCAACCCCACAACATTCATATAACATAAAAACACAATAGAAATACACAAGAGTAAAAAGAGCATTCTACAGAGAAATACACATACCACACGATCCTGGGTCCTCTGGTGACGTTCCAGTCTGGCTCTCCGTCTTTCTTCAGTTTCTCCTTCAACTTCCTCAAATTCCCCAAGGAATGAAGAATCTTCAGGAACAAAAGTAATAAAACAAATATTAGCATGACAATAGAAACAACAAAGAATTTTCACTGCTAGGAAAGAGCCACAAATTAAGTAGAAATTTACCTCCAAAAAATTTCAAAAGGTCATCAGCTAAATTTGCTGTGGTAGAAGCCTTCTTGATGCCAGATGAAGCACCAGAAGACTTCCTTGGTGCCACTTCAGGATTTCCTTTGATGTTTGTCTTAGCATCAAACACAGGGTCCTACCAAAGCATCAGGAATCAAATAATCATGCTATTGCCAATTGATGATCCAAAAACTGTCCTATTTCACATAAGTAGTGCTTACCGAAGCCTTAGGCCTTGACTTTGGTACACTGGCGGATCGAGAGGCCACACTAAAAAAGGACTCTAGATCATCTGCACTTGAGTTTTGCATCTGTGTTGCTGCATCTTCAGCTTCTTTATATTTGCTAGATTTTGCACTTTGCCTTCCTCCTCCTTCCCTCGCATGATGAACATCTGAGCGTCCATCAGCTTTACTTCGCATGCTACCAGAGGCAAAGTCTTCAAGTTCATCCATTGGAGAAACACCCGAACTACCAACTGCATTGTAAAGAATCTTACCATTACCAAGGTTTCCTGCAGAATTAAAAAAAAAAAAAATTGACACTCATCCTTTGCTTCCATCACAGGAAGCAGAGTAACCTTTTTCTGTCTTCAACACTTGTCCTGGTTTTGGAGGGGGCCTCAGTAGCGGGGAAACATTTGATGAACCAGCAGTTGTTGTGCCTTTGGAATTACCGAGCTTGCTGAATTCTTCAAGTGGGTCTATAAAGGTTGACTTTGTGATGGTCAAAGTTGATTCTAATATTACAAAAGGGTCTTCTGCTGAAGTGAAGGTGGATTTAACTGTCCCATTATTTTCCCTGTGGCAAATATGTTAGAAGAGTATTAAAACATCAAACTTCCACCTTTTTGAGCATGCCAAACATTAGCTAATGAGTTATAAAAGATTTACGTAAATGTGTAAACTAAGAGAATTCTGCAATGAATGTGCATATCAGTCCAAGTTCAGTTCCACTGCCATTGATTGGACAGCTACAGTAGCATCACCATTTGTGCGACTATGCATGACACCAAAACAACTGCTTGGAATATGCTTGCCATGCTTTATGCATGAAATGCTAGACAATTAAGGTACAAAACAAATTCACAGGGCCAATTATGGAACAATGCACATTCTTGTAATGGTATCCTGTTGACCATTCTTCCTTTAGGTAATCTAATTACTAGATAAACCAATAGCAAATTTAGCAAAAGGAGCCAAATGAAAAACTAAAATTCAAATCCAATCATAGGCATCCAGTTAACAGGAAAGAGCAACTTAGTGCTTAACCAAAGAGATCAAACTTTCTTAAAACACTTGCATACCCTTTCCTTGACGTAGTGCTTGAACCAAAACCCGGTATCAAATCATCAAAACCAACTAATCCACCATGGCTCGGTCTCTTCGATTTTGAGCCAAAATTTCCTAATAAATCATCAGTGGGTACACTCTGCTTTGGTGGTTTGGAGCCAAAAGATCCAAAAATGTCATCATTACTAGTAAAGCTCCCGCTGGCTAACCCACCAAAGATATCATCATCAAGCGAAGTTTTTGCACTCGAAAAAGTGGAATTCGAGAAAATTGAATCGTAATCGAAGGAAGCGCCGCTGCTACTTTTATTTGACTGATTAGAACTCGTTTGAAAACCACCAAACATGTCAAAACCATCGTTTAAACCTCCCAAATTCTTCGAAAACGGGCTTTCGAGATTGCCTGACAAAGACCCATCAGCAGAATTGGAATTGTAAGCAGATTTCGTTGAGTATGTCGAATTAGAAGCAAAATTCCAGGTCTGACCGCTGCTGGCGTTGTTGGGTCGTTTAGACGCAGCCATTGGAGCCGATTTCCCTTGGGATTTTAACCCATAAAGCTCTGTCAAGACACCAAACTCGTCCATTATACGAAGCCAAACGAAATACACTGCAAATATTTAGCTAACAAAAGATATTTTTTCCTATCTAAGAAATGGCTGATCTATGAACAATGGAAATTGAAAATACGGATCTTGATATGCTGTTGAAGTGAAATTCAAGATCGCAAATGGGAAACTAAGAAAAGGAGACGTCTGATATTTTTTTGAAAAATTTTTAATTATTTGTTTTTTTTTGTTTGCTTCAAAGGAAAGAAATGAGAGAGAAATGGGCTTTAGACGGTGCAGACAGAATGGCGGGAATTGGGTGATAAAGGTCGTTTGGAGATGAGAAAATTTTCCGGGAAAATTGCGATTTCTCCTTTTCGGAGGGGCGGGGGTCTCTATTTTCTCCCTCCTCTCTCTCTCTCTCTCTCTCTCCCCCCAACCCCCAACCCGATCTCTCTACTTCTGTCTTTGTTCGTACGCGTTAGAGTTACAGGGTCAAGCTACCTAGTCGTCGTGGAGAGACAACTGTCAAGTTGGAGTGGTGGGCCATGCATCATTTTAACTTATAATAAAATAATAATGGGACTTTCTTCTTCATTTTTCAAAAACCGGAAATTTCCGATTACATTTCCCCGCCCGCCCCCCCCCCCACCTTTTTTTTAAGTCATCCATTTTATTTCTTTTTTATTTAATTTTAAAATTTATATTTTTTTCTAAAGAGAAAATATAATGAATAAGTTTAGTTCATCATTTTTAATTGCTGATTATAAATTTTTTTAAAAGTTTTATGTATATTATATTTTGATTATTAATATATCATATATTTTTCAAAAGAAAAAAACAAATTACCTCCCGTCTTTTTAACATTTTTCTTTTGAAGATTAAAATGTCTCGTGTTGCCCATAGTTTTGACCGTTCCAGGAACTTTCGCGGAAGATTAGAAGATTTTTCTTTCTCTTTCTTCGTTTTTTTTTTTTTTTCCTGTTCAGAAGCCGAGGCTGCAGGAATTTTTTAAAATCAAAATCAAAATATAAATGTCACTAAATGAAAGGAAAGAAGTCAATAGGTTGTCAGAATGAAAATAAAGTTGAATCCTCCTGTTTTTTTCTTTTTTCTTTTTCTTTTTTTCCCTCCTTCCTTTCTGATTACTAATCTTGTTTGCCAACCACCTAGAACTTGATTTAAAGTTTATTAAGTGGATAAAATAGTATTTAATCCTTTTTTTTGTTTTTTTGGGTGGAGTTATCGAACTGCTTTTTCGACTGCCACCAAAGATTTATTCGTCAAAGAAAAAAAAAAAACGTGCTCTTTGACCATGGCCGGCCAATCTTGCTGGTTGATTGCTCAAGCTGACTTCAGAACCCAAACATGTTATAGGGACATGAACATCGTGGTTTTTGAGCAACAATAGCACGAAAGGAAACTTGAGTGAACATGGGCAAGAATATGCAATTCTCTGCCCTTCAGTTCCCCTGCTTTTTCTTCATCATGGTCATGGCTATTGCCTCCACTGATTCAATCTCAGCCTCTTCTTCTTCTTCTTCTTCTTCTTCATGCCCCATGAATCTCAGCTACGTCGAAACGGTTCCGTGGGACTCCTCTTCTTGTGTGAAACAAGACGGAAGAAGTCATTGCTGCCAGACCCTTCTCAGCCTCTTTGGTATGGGAATTGCCCAATATCTCACAGAGACCTCCATGTTTCAACTGCCCAATGCAAGTATCTCCTCTTCTTGCCTATCTGATCTTCAAGCCAAGCTTGCCGCCTTGTCCATAGATCCATCATTAGTCCCTCTGTGCTTTAACAACCCAAATCAGTTTGTTTCCAACAGTTCTAGCTGTGTTGGAATAATTAACACACAAGATTGGATAGAAAAGGTTGGTCCAATGACCCTATTAGATACGTCTTGCAAAGGCGATTTATCTGGACTAACCCGATGCAGTTCATGCTTTGATGCTGGCATGAAGGTGACTTCCCAGTTGACGAGTTTAGGGCCTCACAAGTCGTCGAAATGCTTCGAGTTCACTTGCTTATATGCCGCTGCTATTGTTAATGATCGCGGTCCAATGGATGTTAGCACTGCTGTTTGCATCCTTGCCCTGTCATTGAAAACCTCGGCAGCCAATAAGCCATCAGAGAGATTCAGCAAAGATAGCTTGCTTAGGTTGGTTTTTGGGTTATTGGGTATTCTGATGGGTATTTTGCTTGCTGTTGGACTACTTATTTGGTATAGAAAATGGAAGGGCAAGAGGAGGCGTAATGCCTCACATGAAGAATATATTAACAGTTTCAGGTCTAGTGTGTTGCCTAAATCAGGTGCAAAATGGTTTCATCCTTTGGAAATTGAAAGAGCCACTAACGGATTCTCTCAGAAGAATTTCATAGGCCAAGGTGCATATGGGGCCGTGTACCGAGGAAATCTTGTAGATGGGACATTGGTTGCAGTTAAACAAATGCAAGAAATGGACTCCCAGGGAGACGAGGAATTCTCCAACGAGGTTGACATCATAAGCAAAATAAGGCACAGGAATCTCCTGTCCCTTCGTGGATGCTGTGTAACAAGTGATGAGTTGAAAGGTAAAAGGAGATTTCTTGTTTATGATTACATGTCCAATGGCAGCCTAAGCGACCATTTTTCTACAGAACACAGCAGGGAAAAATTAACATGGCCTATGCGTAAGAGCATAATCTTAGATGTAGCCAAAGGGCTTGCTTACTTGCATTATGGCATCAAACCTGCCATTTATCACCGTGACATTAAGGCAACTAACATACTGCTAGACTCCGAATTTAAGGCAAAAGTTTCAGATTTCGGTTTGGCTAAGCAGAGTTTAGAAGGCCAATCTCATCTCACCACGAGAGTTGCTGGAACACACGGTTACTTGGCACCGGAGTATGCTTTGTACGGGCAATTAACAGAGAAAAGCGATGTCTACAGCTTTGGAATAGTGATACTTGAAGTTATGAGTGGAAGGAAAGTGCTTGATACATGTAATTCTTCATTTATTTTGATCACGGATTGGGCATGGACGCTGGCAAAATCGGGGAAAATGGAACAAATCTTTGATGCATCAATAAGAGAGCAAGGGCCGAAAGGGGTCATGGAAAGATTTTTTCTTGTTGGGATTCTCTGTGCGCATGTAATGGTGGCTTTTCGACCTACCATTTCCGATGCTCTCAAAATGTTGGAGGGCGACATTGACATCCCCAAATTACCAGACAGACCGTTGCCACTCGGTCACGAGTCCTTTAGATCCCCCTGGTTGCATAATAGTTCCACAGGCGAGAGATCAGGAATCAGCAGTTCAAGCATGAGCATGGTATAGATTTACTTCTGGACTAGCTTTTTTTTTTAAACCTTCACCAAACCAATGCTTCTTCTTGGTAGGAATGAGAGTATGTTATAAAACTCGAAGTTCCAATAGTCCAGCCAAGCCATGAATATTCAAATCCAACCTTCCTTGGTTGCTTCATCTATACATACGTACACTAAAGGTCTCTGTTCGTTTGATTAATTGGGGCTGCATCATACCTGCACTGTCGTTGTTATTCAGGTAAAGCGTTCCAGTAAATTTTCTCTCTTTTTTTTATTCTTTCACCTTGGTTGCATAGTAGGTTTTTTCCCACTCAATTGAACATCTAAGGAACATTTAGATGGTACTCTAGCATCTGGCCTTAACTAAAAAGAATAGACTCGCTTCCGTTGATTCCATACAACGATGGAGGGCGTCTTCAATACTAGCCTTTACCTTTGCTTCAGAGAAGAGAATTACTGCGGTTGCAATTTAAGGGCCATCCCCACGTTGCCAGTCCATTAAACATAAAAGAAGTACCTTGATTTTGAATGATGTCAGTTTTTGGTCCAATTGTCATTTCGACCAAAGCAGATTGATAATCGATTCTCAATTTATTTTTTTCGTTTGTTTGGACCAATGTTTGAAACCTAAAACAGACTAAAAACCCAATTCCACTACCAACTGTTTCTCCATGATTTTTTATCGTCAAATTTCCAACACACCAAAGACAGAAATCCAAAATCATTCACACGAGGCCACTCCCGTGATCACATCTTTGGGCTCCAGCAGTTTCAACGTAACTAATATTGATTTTCTATTAGAACTACTACACCTGAAATAACAGACTTTTAGAAACAAAGACATTACGGGAAAGGATCTGGAAAACAGTCGATAAATTCAGAATATCAGGACAAGAGTTTGTTCTATTAGTCTTCAAGAAAGACAGAATTTCTCTCCATATCTTATAGTTACTCCGCGGGCATCCTAATCCTTGCTTCCAAAGCTTCCATTGCTGAGTAATATCTGATACATCCCACCACTAATGAAAGGATATACTCCTGGTAAGCAGATGGCTACGATATCCCATCAGTGCCTTCTTGTTTTAGATTCACTTCTAGAGTGTATTGCCCCAGATAGCTTGTTCACCTCGTACAGTAGTCCAGTTGAGAACAAAAAACTGGCTCAGGCACAGAGAAGTGATGTAGTAATTAGCAGATATTGGAATGACATTCAAAGTCAAGTTGCCAGTGATCATACATAAAGGATTCAATTATTTAAAATTTTGTTTTAAATCTAAATGTCTCTGAAAAAGTTAATAGCTACAATGAGTTCTCAAAGAAGAAACATCAGCACGAAATAAAAGCATACCAAACTATTTGTTAAACGAATAATTGAACTAGGGAACCCATATCCAATTAATTCAGCTTTTATTTTATTTTATTTTATTTCAAATCAAGTCAAGCTTATATGGACACAACACCATGTCAAAAACTAATATTACCATGTTGTGATGCAAACACGATGGATGGTGCTAGCTAAAATCAGAGCGACAACTTCAGCCAATACAACTGTCAAAAAAGGGGGAAAAAAGGCAACAACAATAAGTGAATACTGAATACTATTATTGATGAACAACATATGCTTTAGTCATGAGGATAGATATCATGATATACATAGAAATTCTAAGATCTCCTTGCCAGTAAAATCATGCGATAAATGAATAGGTGATAGGAATTCAGGGAAAAAACACAAGCACGAAGACAAATTCTGGCAGGATAAGCAATGCTAGCTCAGACATGTAGTGTGTGAATGAAGGATAGTCACCATTGGAGCGGATAATGGACTTGGGAATGAGTACCCAGTGCATGCCAAATCCCACATGAGATAATGTCATTAATTGAATAATGCCAAAAGCATGAAAGCTATCCTGAATATGCAACAAATAGTGAGATTAAACTTCATTTGTCAAGTTCAATCAATAATAGCTCCATCAGTGGTTACTGAAAAATAAAGGCAAGCCTAACGTAAAAGCCAAAGTTCACTCACCGGCACCCCACCCAGTCTTCATGCCACAAGTCTCCTGGAAATTCCCAATGAACTGCAAAATATAAATAAGGAAAATGCAATTATAATGCGAATGCTTTCAGCTCATAACCAGATTTCAGTGCATCCGTGTGCATGTGTGTATGCCACTCACTCACAACCATCCACACGAAAACTTTATGGAAAAGATGTCATATGAATTCTATGCAATCATGGGCATATAATTCATACTAGCTTCTTGAATGGCCCAAACAGATGACAGTAATTACTAATTATGGCACAAGTGATCATTTGAAATCATTTCTCTGAGTAAAAACCCATCTCATATTATGATCAAGATGAAATTAAAAACAGCAAGAACATGAAGTCCATGATGTGATCTAATCTCACCGTTAGCAGCACAAGAAATATTAAAGAGCTGATGAAGCCTCCAAGTATTGTAAATAGTTCACTGGATGCCAACTGTCCGCTATACATCTGTTGCAGTGAGAGAATGACTGTGAACAAAAGCAAGGAATATAGCATTGAGCTTCCTGGGCCAGCCATGGTTCTCCTGTCACATAAATTAGTAGTGGCATAAATAGCAATAATAAGATGATGTTAAGGACTGGCAAATAACACCATCTCCAAACCATATAAACTCAACCAATGCAAGTCAATGTAGCAGCACAAGGACCATATGTGCAGTGATACTTGGACTGGCTCCTCAAATAAGTGTAGTGACTATCACTGATGAGAACCACAAACAGAAGGCAGATTGGACTGCCTCTCAATCTGGATTCTGGAGAATTTGAAGCAGCTCTTCATCCTCAGGTCCAACCACAAAATTCTCAACCATAGTTTCAATGATGCGACAATCCAATAAAATAACAGCAAAGGCACAAACTCAGGGTAGACTAGCTAATGAAACATGCTAAAAAGGACAACCTATACACGTTGTTGTTCGATCTACCACTTCAATGACAAGTTAACAGACACGATTTGCAGCTTTAAAACCACAAATGACCAGAAAAAAAAATCAAAAGCTCTCAACTTGACGAGATCTTGAGAAAGCACAGCACTTTATAAAAAAAGAGGTCCGATGAAAAATTTTTTCTTTCATTTTCATTTGAAAAAATTCACAAACAAAGACAGAAATCTGCAGCCAAATAACATAAAGGATAAAGAACCACCGGATCAATAAGGCCAATAATGACTCGATAATAACAAAATTCAGTATCAAGTACGAGCAACGGTTCCGAACGAGTAAGATTCCAAACTCAAGTTTTGCAAAGTTGACATCACCGTTTGAAAACATCCGAAATTTCCTTTTCTGATTTTTGTCACAATTTTCCTCGGGAACCAAACGGAAAAGTAACCTTGACAACCAGCTATATTACAAATGAAACAGGAAATTAAGAAAGTAATTAGATTACGTACCCTAGCGCCGAGATCCCTCTGCTCGGGTTAAGCCACTAGCAGCGGAGCTCTGAATTAGAGGAGAGAAGAAAGGACTGGTTGCCACGGTTAGTTCGGGACAAACTTTAAAAACCGGACCGAATTGATGGTCGGACCAAAAATTGAGCATAGGTACGGTCGGATTTACTTGAAAAACCGGTAAAAACTGATCGATTCGGTTAATGTAAAAGCAGCGAGCGGAGCGTAGCACCCAGCGTGCGTGCGTGCGAATAACGCGCAGTGATACGAGGGGCAAACTAGTAAACTAGCTCTAGGTCACCACGTATGCTCAACTAAGGGCATATTAGTAAATTCATAACACTCTCCAGCATGACCGTATAAATTACAGATAGGACCGCCGTTCCCGCACTAATCTGACTGAGTGGTGAATGGCATTTGACTTCGCTTGACTATTTTCTCACTACCACAACGGTCACAAAAGATAATTAAAAGCACCGCCTCCGAGCAATTCTTGATTTCTTGGAGGCCACAAACGCGAAACCAAGATCTCGGTGATGTCTACTGTTCCGGCCGTCTTGAGCCCCACCTTTCCGTTTCTACACTTGAAACAAACCACAGAGCGTCGCCGCCACAACATCAAACCCGTCTGCAATGCAACTTTCTTTGTCCCTCTGTCTTGGGGTTCTTTATGCCTGCCTCAACGACGCCGTTTTTGCGTCACGAATGCCTTCCTTGAGGTTTTCTTTTTCTTCTTTTTTCCGCATCCGTTTGATGAAATGCTTGTGGGTTGATTAATCATTCTTTGGGCAACTTTTTGGGGTTTTGGCAGAATTTAGGTGGCCTGAAGAAAAAGATGAGTGATTCTATGAGCTTGAACTACTGGGTTGTGAGGGATTATTATCAGCTGGTGGAGTCAGTTAATGCCCTTGAGCCTCGGACTCGGAGCCTCTCTGATGAGCAGGTTTGTGGATTTTCATTGGTTGGCATTAGCTATATATGTATTGGAATTTTGGATGATGAGTTGTGTCTGTTTCTTGCAGTTGAGCGCCAAAACTGTGGAGTTTAGGAAAAGGTTGAGACAAGGGGAGACGCTAGCCGATATTCAAGCTGGTTCATATCTAATAAGCTCTTTAATTTCTTATTGAAGAAATCTTATATACAATGACATCTAGAAAAGTTGGCTGAAAATTGCTGTATTCTTTTGTCTTTTATGGCTTCCTCCGCAGAGGCCTTTGCTGTAGTTCGTGAAGCAGCAAGAAGGAAGCTTGGAATGCGCCATTTTGATGTGCAGGTTTGTATCTAACACTTTTTAATCTTGAATGTGTGCACATGTGCTGGTATCTGAATTTGAGTGCTTGGATTCTCATTCATTTGCACGCTGTCATGCACCTGCAAACACTGGAGTTATATAATAGAATATTCTGTCCATTCTTTTAATTTGTTCGCATTTGCTTTTTTGTTCCATATATTTTGATGCCAGATTATTGGGGGTTCTGTTCTTCATGATGGGTCAATTGCAGAGATGAAAACAGGCGAAGGGAAGACATTGGTGTCAACATTAGCTGCATACCTTAATGCACTGACCGGTGAGGGTGTCCAGGGTATGTCTTCTATCCCAAGTTCCTCAATGCTGCAATTAAGCCTAGGATTTCATAGGTTTGAGATGCTGGTTTCTTCTTGGCAGTGGTAACTGTGAATGATTATCTGGCTCAACGTGATGCTGAGTGGATGGGTCGTGTTCATCGCTTCTTAGGTCTTTCAGTTGGTCTGATTCAGGTATGAGGTTCACCACAGAAAACTTTTCATGTGAAGAAAGCAGAACATAATGGCTAATTAAACAGAAGTAGGTTGCAGTTTACCATAGCTTTGATGACTTGTTGCTTACAACTGTAGAAAGGGATGACAGCTAAAGAGAGGAGGTCCAGTTACAGCTGCGATAACATATACAAATAATTCGGTAAACCATTCCAATAATTTTTGTTGCATTTTCATGCATGTTGCCAATATTGCAATTGGCCTCTGCATTGGTGGTGGTTGCTTGATTTTTTGTTGTCGACATTGGTTCTTCTGTTGACTCGAAAGTTCCAATTAATTCTTTCCTCCTTTCTGGTCCAGTGGTTTTCTTGCTGATTTTTATTGCCATTCTAATCTCTCAGGAACTTGGTTTTGATTATTTAAGAGATAATCTAGCTGGAAACGGTGACCAACTTGTGATGAGATGGTATATCCAGATCAATTTTCAATGTTTATCTCATTGTTATAGTTGTGGCCATCCTCCCTCTCGGACTTCTGATTTGTCTTCTTCTACTTGCTACCATGTTGCTGTTTATATATATATTTTTAAATTATTGTATTTGTATCATGTCTTACTGTTGATTTGGACCAATGATAAACAGGCCAAAGCCATTTCATTTTGCAATTGTTGATGAAGTTGATTCAGTTCTCATTGATGAAGGAAGAAATCCACTGTTAATTAGTGGTGAGGTAATCTAGGTTTCCTTATATAGAATTGGAAATCTTTAATTGTATCCACAGATATGTATTTCCAAAGCACCAATATAACAATCTCTTAGCAGCTTCTTAAAGTTATTGATTCATCTGTTTTTGCATCAGGCTAATAAAGATGCTGCACGATATCCAGTTGCTGCTAGAGTAGCTGAGCTGCTTGTTCGGGGCCTTGTAAGTCTAGACTGCTTTCATGTAGATTTCTAGTTTGTATCAGATTATATGCATTTCATCAAACAATCAAAGAGTTGCATGTTTCACAAATCAATTCTGGTAACAGCATTACAATGTGGAGCTTAAGGATAATTCAGTAGAGCTGACTGAGGAAGGCATAGCACTTGCTGAGATGGCTCTTGAAACACATGATCTGTGGGATGAAAATGATCCTTGGGCTAGGTGAATGCTTTTCTTTTCCTTTTCTTCTTATTTTGGAAACCATGGGATGCTTTCATATAGTTGAAAGAATTTAAAGGAGATTTTGATTGATGTCCTCTTTACTGCTCTTTTAGGTATTTAAACACACTTATTAAACTCTATCCGAAAATTGTGTTGAGCTATTCCAAACTTTATTCTTTTTAATTTATTATTCATTAGTACATATAGTGATTGAGAATTAGAACCTTTGAAGGCTGGTGAGTGGAGTCAAGTTATTATGGGATGGGATGTTCCCTAAAATGGGGAATGGGTCTTCCATTCATTTTTAACACAATTTCACCCTAGGTCATATTCTTTGAAGGATGACCAATTATGACCATATCCTTTGCCATTTCTCTCGACTAGGGACTCTTTGGTCAGATTTAGAATAATTACACCTTACATCAAACTTAGATCATAATAGAACAGAACAATGAGAAAGGTTCAAATAGATGACCTCATTGAAATTTGGAACTAAGCCTTTGTTATTATTGTTATTATCATTGTTGTTGTTGGTTTGCCATTTCCCAATAAGAAAGTTGATGCAAAGCATTAATTGGAGAATCAAGATGGAGGGGGAAATTTTATAAATAGGCAACATTGTGGTTGATGAGAATACCATTTTTAATTGCATATATCTAGGGCACCTGGACAACATCCTCTTATTGTCACTTCAATGGTATTCCAATTATTTTTTCCTGTGAAAAGAAAGAGAAGAGAAAATTGCTGGAATTAAATCCTGTGTGCCCTAGTGGCTGCTGTATATGGTGCCTTGAGTAACTGACCTGTGCTTTTGCCTGGCATTGGCATATCAAGTCAAGGTGATCTTGTTTAAAACTTCAACTTATTGCAGATTTGTGATGAATGCTCTAAAAGCTAAAGAGTTCTATCGGCGAGATGTTCAATACATAGTTAGAGATAGGAAGGCTCTCATAATAAACGAGGTATCTCCATGTCATGCATGTTGAGATTCCATGTTTCTAATGTGCAGAGCAAACAAGTGTGAATCTTTGGCCTGAAGTTAAATTTGAAAAACTATATTTTTGATACATACTTAAAATTGGTGCAGTTGACAGGAAGAGTTGAAGAGAAAAGGAGGTGGTCTGATGGCATTCATCAAGCTGTAGAGGCTAAAGAAGGCCTGAAGATTCAGGTACAATATAAACTTTTACTGTTTCAGAAGCTTGTTGTGCAATATTTCCTTGATAAAGAATTTTACTTACTGGATACATGTTTTGTACACTTTTTAGGCTGATTCAGTTGGTGGCACAAATCACCTACCAATCACTATTTAAGCTCTATCCAAAGTTGTCAGGAATGACCGGGACTGCAAAAACAGAAGTAAGAATGATCAGTTGGTAATAATTTTTAGCTACATTAGGATCACTATTATAATGCAAAAATTATGATCAAATGTTTCAGGAGAAGGAATTTTTGAAAATGTTCCAGATGCCTGTCATTGAGGTGCCAACAAATCTACCAAATATTCGCAATGACTTACCTATACAAGCATTTGCGGTAAGACATTCAATATCCAGTGTAACTTTCACTTTAAGATGTAAATTTTCCAGGATAAAGGTTGTTTCTTTCATGGTATTTCCCTAATGGTTAGTAATTTATAACTACTTGTATGGTCTTTGATTTTATGTGCGAATGTTTTCAGACTGCTCGTGGCAAATGGGAGTATGTCCGCCAAGAAGTTGAATATATGTTTAGACAGGGCCGTCCTGTTTTAGTGGGAACCACAAGGTAGATCTCCATTTCTTTGACTGCCCTACATCCTTTTTTATCACTATTTTGGTAATTCCCATCTCCCTGCATAAGAAGAGTGAGTATCTTGCTCAGTCACTCTTTTTCCAGTCCTCTCAACTCTTGCATCTGACCTTTTGCTTTTCCTCTTGATACTGTGATAGTATCAGGACCTAAGGCAATGGCATCTTCTTGTAATAAGCTTAGGATGTTGCAGTGGCCATAGTGTGAAGATTAATTCATTCAAACAGCCCTGGGTGGTATTGGACATAAAACTGCTTGTGTGCTTCATTGGCAGGACACGCCAAATCTGAATGTTCTCTGTACTAAATGAATCACAAAAAGACATGCATGTCTGCAATATGTTAACTTGCACCTGCATATATTGTTCATATGTTTCAGAGATGAGAAATTGCCCAATTGCATTTTCCACCAAATCAAAGATAGAACAAGGCCATGAACCTGAGAACCATACAGGGTTAGTTAAGAGGAAATTCATACTGATTAATCAGAAAAACAGCTGCTTATGATAACAATGATAGGAATGGCTAGTCTGAGTACGTTCTTTAGCCCTGCATCTCTGTGTTAGATTTTTGATCTTTGGAATAAAAAAAAATTATTTCTGTGATCCCTCTTCTCAATGCAGTGTCGAGAATTCTGAATATCTTTCTGATCTGCTTAAGGAGTGGAAAGTCCCTCACAATGTCCTGAATGCACGACCAAAGGTTTGTCGTGTTCCACCAAAATGCCATGCCATCGGTTCTGAGTTTGTCATTGTTAGCCACAAGGTTACACTATGCTTGGTCTGGTCCAGTCCTCTAACTGGTGTTTTTGGTTACCTTTTCCATCAGTATGCTGCAAGGGAAGCTGAAATAGTTGCCCAAGCAGGGCAAAAATATGCTATTACCATATCTACAAATATGGCCGGCAGAGGAACTGATATAATTCTGGGAGGGAACCCCAAAGTAGGTAGTTTTACATAATTCAGTTAATATTCATTATCGCATGGGAAGTGTGCCACAGGTTTTTTTTTTGGGTAACAATGTGAGCCTTCAATGATAACATGCCCATGTGTGCACATTTGCATCATTTATCCATGTGATTTTGTTCATTAAAGCAGTACCACAGAAGAGCAAGTGATGTCTTTCACCTTTTCTTGTCACAATATATGTAGATGCTTTCGAAGGAAATTATAGAGGACCGTGTGCTTCCTTTTCTAACAAGAGAATCTCCCAATGTTGAAGAAGACGTTGAGACAATGTCACAAAAGGTAATTGCCAGTGACTATAAGCTGCCAGAACAATTGCTTCAAAACTTTGATCAAATTTTTTGTTGTAGGTGCCATTGAAGATAAAGGTCAAGCCAGCATCACTAGCTCTGCTGGAAAGACAGCACTGATGGGTATGTGACTGATCCTTAAATCTTCTTTCATTTTGTGTTGAGACATTCTTCATCTTTGGATCTGAATTGCACAGCTAAATACATTGTTAAGAGTGAGGGTAAGAGCTGGACATATCAGGAAGCAAAATCAATAATCTCAAGGTCTGTGGAAATGAGCCAGTCAATGGATGAGAAGGAGCTGCATAAGCTTGTCGATGAGCAGGCTGAGATGTACCCTCTTGGCCCAACTATGGCACTTGCCTATCTGTCAGTTCTCAAGGATTGTGAAGTAAACTGTGCCAATGAAGGTTCTGAAGTGAAAAAACTTGGGGGGCTTCATGTAATTGGGACATCTCTGCACGAGTCTCGAAGAATAGATAATCAGGTGGTTATGAACTGAAATATGATTTTCAGCAAAAGCATGTGATTTAAGTGGTAACATTTTATAACTTCTTCTTTGTGAGAAGCTAATTAAATAGATTAAGTGTGAAATGTAATTTCAAGGTGCCAAGTAGTGCTTTAGTGTCTGATTCTGGAAGGTATAGACATTTGACAACAGATATTTCTGAGTTCTCAAGTGTTTGCTAATTTTCTTCCGTGAATTTTCTTACCAAGAACAGCTTCGTGGGAGAGCAGGAAGACAAGGAGATCCTGGTTCTACGCGGTTTATGGTCAGGTAGTATATATTGGATTTTTTTTACCTTCCATATCTGATTCCTTAATCAATTTAATCATTAAAATGTTACATTAGGCAAATGCCTCTGCGTGTAACTCCAGATTCCTTTCTAAACTATGGCTGCTCGTTGGAACCCAGTGCAGGAATATAACCTTCGTGTGTAAACATCTTCCTTGAAAGTATGGACATTTTAGAACCACCCAAGCTATTGTTGTATTATAGGGAATTACTTGAAACTAGCACAAGGAAAATTTTGTTCCTCAGTTGAGGATAGGAGCATACACAATTGTTTATTCTAAAAATTATTCTAGGTCACATTCTTCAATGCCTAAGCTTCCTTGCTTATCTCTTTTAGGGCTTCCTTAGGAATAATGGTTTTTCAAAGGACTGGCACTTGTTTAATTACCGAAAAAAAAAAAAAAAAAAAGGATAGGCACTAGTCTGTTGTAGTACCTGCATAAGTAAAAGCCCAGATTGAAAGTTGTTGTCATCTGGCAACAACAATGAAGTCAGGGAAGAATGTTTGCTTGAGGAATGAAGGAAATTAGTGGCATATTACAAAATGAGAACTATGAATAATGAGGAGTTGATATGCAAAATCATCGACCATTTTGTTTGGCATCATGCATTTATGTGTTTATGGTGTTAATATTGTTAATATTGTCAATATTGTCTCTATGTGCATATGATATGTACATGTGAGGGAATGCAAGTGGAGTATGTGCTTCACAGATGATAATGTTATTGGTTGAAATTGCTAAACAAAAGCTATTGATCCTACTGAAACTCCTAGCTTGGTGATTTTGTTGAAATTATGTTAATAAAAGCATTTTTCCTTTGCAAGTATTTTTTTCTTTTTTTGTCTTTCCCCTTTTTAAGATCTCAATCTTCTGTTTATCTTAAGCAATCTTTAGTTGATTTCCTCCCTTCCACCCCTCCCCCGCCAAATGGTGCAGCTTGCAAGATGAAATGTTTCAAAAGTTCAATTTTGATACTGAATGGGCTGTAAAACTGATTTCAATGATTAATAATGATGAAGATATACCGATTGAAGGGGATACAATTGTAAAGCAGGTGATGTTTTAGCTCTGCCCCCTAGTCTGTCATCAATTTTCCTTGTTCTTTTCTGTATTTGTTGAGTTATTTATGACTAACTGTGTCCTCAATTTTCAGCTTTTAGCACTACAAATCAATGCAGAGAAGTATTTCTTTAGCATAAGAAAGAGCCTCGTTGAGTTTGATGAAGTACTAGAGGTATGAATTTGAGAGCAGAGTTGCCATTTTGGGATAGTCATTGCTACAACCATTTTATCATCTGCTTTCTTGGTAGGATGCAATCAACAGCAAACCCATATAGTATCACTTGGATAAAGAATAATCAGAGCATTACATAATATTATTATTGAGTTTTCTCTTATTATGGTATGCTTCGTATGAAGAAACATGCAGTAAGTTCTACTCTTTTTGTCTAGCACAAGTGATTGACAAACTGTTGATGATTGATTGTCATTCAACTGATCATGGACATTATTACAAGTAATAGCAAGAAGTGTCTATTATTAGCTCAATTACTTGTTTAATTCTTTTTGCATCAGGTGCAAAGGAAACATGTCTATGACCTTAGGCAATTGATATTGACAGGAGATGGTGAAAGTTGTTCCCAACACATATTCCAGTGAGCAACTTTTCAGGCCTTTATTACTGCAAATTTGTCTTGCACGTCTACTTATTTGAGTAGGTCCTTTGGGTATTATACAAAAATCTGTCCCCAAGTAAGCTTCTATGGATGAAAAATGCAGAGTGGCATCTTTTATTAACAAAACTCATAAAAACAACAGCATCAATACAATTTTCCCTGTAGCAGTGTGTGCCATGCATAGTTTCAATGTGCCATTTTTTTTCAATATATGCTACAAGTGAACGTAAGATTTGTTTAAAACAGTGGTTGTGAATATGCATTGCATTAGTCCATATGTGCATGTCATCACAACACATCCATTCGGAGATATTTTATAGATATTTTGAGGCATCGAATTAAAGGAAAGAATCTTTTCAGGTACATGCAAGCAGTGGTAGATGAAATAATCTTTCCCAATGTCAATCCCCTAAAGGTAGTTTAAATTTCCCTAAACAATGTTCTGCACTGTGAGTGCATATTTTTGACTAACTTCTCTAAATCCTATGATAGCATCCACAAAGCTGGAGTCTGAGTAAACTCTTGAAGGAATTTATGACTGTTGGGGGAAAGCTGTTGATGGGTTAGTTTGCCTGGGATCTTTCTTTGGTGCTGTGATGTATTTCTGCGTTTTTTGAGGGTTATCATTTTGTAAGGTCAAGTAGTTGAGGATATACTCTTACTCAATGGCTGTCTGTTTAGGCTCCTTTGCAGGGATCACTGAGGAAGTTCTGTTGAGTTCTCTGTCACAACTACATGAATTCAGTTCAATTGATGCCAACAATTTTCACCTTCCGAACTTGCCAAAGCCTCCAAATGCATTTAGAGGAATTCGCAAGAAGAATTCTTCATTAAAACGTTGGCTCACTATTTGCTCTGATGGTTCAATTAAGTGAGTGCAGTTTCTGATTGTCCAGATGTCTTTAAAGATTGCTTCTTCTTTTTTCTTTTCCTTTTTCGTGATTCATGAAAATTGCATTTTTTATGCATCTATGTAAATACAGGAATGGCAAATACCGGACAACAGTCAACCTTCTAAGAAAATGCCTTGGAGATTTTTTAATTGCTTCATATTTGGATGTTGTAGAAGAATCTGGTTATGATGACACATATATTAAGGAAATTGAGGTCAGCTCCTTTTTTCAGGCTTCTTCCACGGGCCTATCTTATTATTCTGTAAATTATTTGTGTCTATGAAACACAAATTTTAACTTGGATTAGGATACTTGTTTGGCTGACTATACTCAGAACCTTTTTTTTTTCTTTTCTTTTCTTAAATTACAATTAAAAAAGGACCCCAATAACTCCGTTTTAGGGGAAAGGAAATGCTGGAGTCATTGGAGCAGTTGTAGAGTTGAAGCCTTAGTTTTTTGTTTTCCTTTGAGGAAATTAATCAAGCACCTGCATTTTATTGTGTTTGGCACTCTGTCAAATAGTTGTCTGGTAGTAAGAATTGTCAATCAGCTGTATTGGAATTATTTGTTTGATATTATGGAGTTTTCTACTCCTGGAAGAAGCACTGTTATTCTTCTTAGACTTGGCAACTCTTACTTTTTCTTTAATGCCTATTGGATACAGAAAGCAGTTCTTTTGAAGACTTTGGACTGTTTCTGGAGGGATCACCTTGTAAACATGAACAGGCTCAGTTCAGCGGTATTTCACATGATGATGTTAGACTTCTCTTTGCCTTTCTGATAGTCACAAACTTACATGGAATATTTCTCAGGTAAATGTGAGAAGTTTTGGGCACCGAAATCCTCTTGAAGAATACAAAATTGATGGGTGTCGGTTTTTCATTTCCATGCTCAGTGCAACTAGGAGGCTAACTGTGGAAACTCTTTTACAGTATTGGTCATCCCCTTTAGAATCTCAAGAACTCTTTGTATTGTAAAAGCAGAGTATCCCATCATGTGTAAAGTATGTTCCGTTTCCTCTGATATGGATTGGCTAATCTTGTCTGAAATGAGCTCATTTGTCTTGCTATTTCTATTATGTTGTCAAGATGTTAATTAACTGGCTGCGGCATTGTATGGTCTATGTGTTGGGATTGAGTTCACATCAAGGCTATGGCGAGAACTATTCTTTCTTTTGTTGGCATGAAACTAATAGGATTTTACTTTTAAATCAGATAAAGATAGAACTTCAAGAAAGAATTATATCTTGTGGGTGCTGGTTGATTCACTGTGCCAAGTACAAAATGGTGTAACCATGGAATGCCGTGGCATCAGAATAACAGGGCTATCGTATTTCAATTGTTTTTCTTTTCCTTATTCAATTCTATGTTTTACTCTTTGTGAACTTCTCTTGTTTCTGTTGGCGGGGTGATCAAGGATTCGTCTAGCGCAGGTTGAAAGTATCTCCAGTACCTTAGCAACAGTAATTGGTCTCCTCGGCAACATCTGCTGTGTTGTCAAAGATGATATGTTGAAGTTGTAAATAAATTAATTCATTAGTTTCAGTATATTACATTTGATTTTCATGCATCCTAATCCCTTCTCGTCCAAACTTTCTGCCGAAGTCCACATGACGTCATTATGAAGTTCACAGTTTTCCTGAATTTGACAAGGATCAATTAAATCTCAAATAGAATCTGGAGGCAGCAAACCCCTATTCTGAGTGGTCTAGTCCCCCGTGCACTGCAGCAGACATATCACCAATCACCAGATCGCTAACCTGGATTGAACGTGTCCTTATCCATTGAAGGAGGCGAGGTTGGCATCTTGGTGTTGTGGACTGGTCGGCTAACTGTGGACAAGGAACATTTATCTCTGTCAACCAAACTAGTACAGTTTCTGGTTATTTGTTTCCTTTGGATGTTTGCATGCTTTTATGAATACTTGCGGTAACAGATTATTTTATAATAAATAATAGGAATATTCTTTTAACATGAAGCGAAATATAACAAAAGATATGCGTTGTTTTATCTTTCTTTCTACTAGTAATAATGATAGTTCAGGCAGGAATTTGTGACTATTATGATTGGAAAGTAAAATAAAAAAATGAAAATTGTTTTTACATGAGTGGGTCATGAGTATGTTCCGAAAATTTTCGAAGATACTTTTCCTTATCATGACTTCTTTATGTTCTGTTCTCCTCAAGGTCAATTCTTTTCTCAGCAAAATGTTAAACATGCCATGTCGTGCGTCAGTTCCGGATATCAATATTCCTTACAGGTCCCTCGAACCATTTCCGAGCGTCCAATAGCCACCAAAGCATAATGAGTATCAAAGACACGCCAAGTGCCACCGGTGCATAGTTGAAAGTTCTCCACTCGATGGGATAGAGTGTTGGCAGCAGGAAGGCTGAGCAGGTATAGCATATCCACAAGAAGGCTAACAAGCAGATCGGCCTTCTCGCTTTGCCCAAATAGAAGGGTCCCGGTGTAAAGTCTTCCTCTGCCATGACCAGCCTCGCAAAAATTGGTACGGCGTAGCTACCCACCCATCCTATGGTACTGATGGATATAATGGCAGTGAAAACTACATTAAGCTTCAAGATGGGTAGTCCAAGGATGATGCAAATGGCAGCACAAAGCCACACAGCATTCGATGGGACCTTGTATTTTGGGTGTATTCTTCTCCAGACAGACGAAAATGGGATTCCCCTGTCCCTCGACAGAGCGTAAACCTGGAAGGGAACATAAAGCGTTTAAGTCCTAGAACGTCCAGCCAACCCTACAAAGAAGATGAATGGGACTCCCTATTTTTCCTCTTACCACTCTAGCAGCACTGGTGGTTACCGAAAGTCCACAAAAGAAGAAAGACCCAGAGATGATGCATAGGAATACAACGGCTCCAGCGGAACTCTGGTACCTTCCATGGAAGGCGTCGTAGATTATCTGTGCTGGGACTAGCGCTCCACCAGTCTCATTGTTTGCATCGTACAAGTAGTTAATATCCTGCATTGAAAATTAAGATGTCACGTCATACATACGAGAGCCCCTATTCTAAACACGAAGGAAAGAAAAAATAAAACAACAGAGTTTGAGTAAGAGCATGGTTGTATACTTTGATGCTGAAAGTGAGAGCCATGTTATACCCCCATCCGAAAATAGATATGATGCCAATACTGGAAAGAATGGCGATGGGACCGGTCCTATCGGAGCCTTTTGTTTCCTCGGTCAAGTGAGCTGCGGCATCGTAGCCGTAGAGGCAGTAGTTGCTTAGCAGCACAGATTGAATCACTGCATAAGGTATGCTACTTATTCCAGTTGCCTCGGGTGCTGTTTGGAGATGAGTGAACACGTAAGAAGGAGATTGTGTGTTGGGTCGTGCTACCAGAGGAAGCATTATAATCACCACTAGGCCCCCAATAACCTGAGTACGATTTGTGCGCAGAGCAATTGTAGGCTAAATTTCGAGCACAAAATGAACAATCAGGAAATGGTGGCTCTAAAAAAAAGCAGAAAAGAAATCATATATTCGTAGAACGAACCTGCCACCATATGGAGATTAAGCCAAGGAATGCAATGACTCGCAAAGCAAAAGTGTTGAGTATTGCCCATATGATGGTAAAGCCAATATACATGCACAAGAGCACGCCCCTTGAAGCAAAATAGCCCCCACCCTTGTTAGTTCCGGTGGCCAAAAGTATGATCATCTGTAGTGCCTGTGATGCTGAATATGCCTGGGGATAAACATCAACTTCGTGATGCCAATCTGCCCAGTTTACATAATTTATTATCATAATATTAATATTACATCTGTTTGAAGCCGTTTCTTTCTATCCTGCAGTCTTTGTGACTCAGGTTCAATGTCCAATTAATGTGAGAAAACAAATGTGTGTTACCTGCGCACCAATTCCAGAAACGAGACCAATTGTCTCGAGCCAGGCGCATAACCAAGATGCAAATGGTCCCCACCTGGGTCCGGCCAAATGGGCTGCCCAGAAGTAAAGCGAGCCTGTAGTCTGTCAAAAATGTATTGATGAGGTACTTTTCAAGCAGCGGACATTGATGACCACTCTTAAAACAAATTAGAGGAAAAAGACTTGATGTACGCGAGACATGGTCTGAACCCATTAAATTAGAGTTCTATTAGAAACATCTGCGGAAGCCAAGCAAAATAAACAGTGAATTATCATGATCATTATTAAGTTTGTCATGTTGACCAGGAAATGAAAACAATGGAATTTTTGCAGGCGAACGCGCCACTCGAGGTACTCATTTTTGGCTACGATAATTCGCTGATGTGATTATTTTTCGCTTAAGAATATCCGGGGAATTGGGAAAGATACGGCACATAACTAGTTGCAGGTGCCAGCGTAGAATTCTGGGATGGAAAATTTCTTGGTGCAATAATGCAACACAAAACAATCGTGCTGAATTCCATTCATTAGCTTAACAGCGAAGGCTTCACCATTAAGAAAGAAATCTCAAATTACAGAATGTGGGTGTAAAAATTCCGTATTTAAGTCATAGTATTGGTAATAATTCAGGTAGATTACTAGTTAAAAAAAATATCATTGTCGTCATAAAAAAAAATCAAGAATGATTGGAAATTCCAAATCCATCAGCCAATATGTATAGAACAATAGTCAAGACAGAAGGAAGAATCGGACCAAAAAAAAAAAAACAGAAACAAGACGTACAGGAAAAGAGGAGCAAATTTCAGCCATGGCAACGCCAACAAACCAGGTGAAGAAAGTGACAACCACCCATCCCCATATCAAAGGAGCAGGTCCTGCATAACGTAGGCTAGGGCCATAGAGGGGTGTTCCAGTAAAAACTGCCATGCTTGAAAATGTAATAGCAAGTGTCTTGAGTAGAGTCTGCCAAGAAGAATTCGAGAAAGTATGCCGGAGTCATGAAAACTTTTCAAATTGCAACACAGTATCAGTAATCAGACCATATATATAATTAGTTATAATTGAAGATGATTTTTTTACAATTGGAAAGTATACATCACCTAGCATATTCAAGTTTTCCAACCCACTTGAAACACACTTTTTTTTTTTTTCTAGGAAAAAAGATGGCTGTATAATTATACGAACCATTTCTCTTCTAAGTTCTTGCTTGTATCCAAGCTCGTTTAGACGCTTCTCTCCCGAATCTATTCCCACGGCTGCACATTCTTCTACAGAATCCATTATGTATCTGAGAGAGAGAGAGAGAGAGAGAGAGAGAGGGAGAGAGAGAGAGAAATTTCCTTGTTTAACCAGCTACGGAAGCAGTGCTGATATTACAAGAATGGGAAGGTATACAGCAGTCGTTTTGTCACAAAGAACAGTTGTTGGGCCTTGAACATCATCTACAGTCAAATGCGAAGACCGCGACATGTTGTAAAAGTCCGAGTCCCGGTCCAAGGGAGAGACAAAGAACTAAAAACATGTCTAGCAGTTGAAAAGGCTGAATTTCAGTTTGTCCAAATGCAAGCTATGATGCGACTTCTTACAAAAAAAAAAAAGCACCTATGTTCATCATCGTGAGAACTATTGGCCGGATTGTTAGTCAAATTTTTTTTTTCTTTATTTCACGGTCAAGACTTCTGTTACTTTATTTTCTAAAGTCACCTGAGGCAGCGGAATCGTTTATATATGTTGTTAGGAATGATACTCAGTACCACCCAATAAGAGATCATATGATAATTGCATTGGGCTCGTATCGCTTATTTTATTTTCTTATAATAAAGATTATTCCTGGTTATTTTGACCTTTTCTTTTTCCCAATTATTTTTCTATTCCTTGCATATTCGATTCCCTGGGCTGGTCTAATTTACACCCTCAAAGCACTTAGCTTTGACGAGTTCTTTAATTACGTCGATTAAAAAAATTAAAAATTTAGGCTTAAGTCTTTCAAAATATCTCAATAATTAATAAATTTAATAAGTTTTTAATAAAAATGTAATAATAATATAATAAAAATTTAAGTCTTACATTTTTAATTCGGAAAGAGAACGGGAACATTCTTCTACTGAATAAAAAAGAGAAGGCCCGACCCCATGAACCACCACGGCGAGGGTTTCCAATTTTCCAAGAGAGTTCATGGGCTCCATATCCAACATAGGCTTCCATTTTTAAGAAAAATGATAAATGAAAAATGAAAATCAAGACTTCTAGATCTTGAAGAGCCCAAATAGTTTTTTCTTCGAATGTGAGGCCACCCATGTCCACCAAAAGTCCTGAGATGGGTCAAGCCGAAACCTATTAATCAATGGTACGTAATTTTTTTTTAAATATCTTTTCAAACAGCAGATAATTGTTCAAATTTCCAGAATCCACTGCCCAAAAATGAAATAAAATCTAATTATGGAGTTCACACATTAAATTAAGTATCAATTTATTATAACTGATACCTTTATTTATTTAGTCATTTATAAGTTTGTTAATTTAATATGCCCACCAATTTTTTTTTTATTAATTTTTAATGAGAATAAGAAAATGAGTTTAAAGAAAAGTCATCTTGACGTATGCAAGATGTACATAATTCAATGACTAATTAATAAATTAGTAAGAGTTCGTCATGGTTAATGAAAATTCAGTTTGTAGTATCTGCGGTTAATATAGCTTTGGGTGGGTTCCTCATTCTGTTGTACCAAAAGTGTGGCTGGGGCTAACATGAAGAGTGAAGAATTTGCCTTTTCAAATGGCGAGGTTGCTTGATTATGCGATAGTTTACTTTGTCCTATGTACCACCGGTAAATGTTGCTTGTCTACCGTCGGACAGATGCGTTTTACTTTTCCAATCTTAGAGGTTGCTTGGTTACAAGAGTAACGGTTGTGGAAGTAGTTATTATCTAAATCCATTATAAAAACAAAAAAAAAAAAGAAATTGGTGCTTCGACCAAAATTGATGGCAGACCACCACTAAAATGTTACTTAAATTAGCTTACCAAAATAGTATACTTTCTGAAAGGAGTTTTTCTTTCTTTTTTGATAAGGTTGAGTGAAAAATTAATTGACGAAGAGCGACCCAATACTAAATCTACATTCAGACCCCCCAGACCA
The DNA here is from genome assembly GCA_037897445.1 of Ceriops zippeliana. NCBI lineage: Eukaryota > Viridiplantae > Streptophyta > Magnoliopsida > Malpighiales > Rhizophoraceae > Ceriops > Ceriops zippeliana. The sequence continues at coordinate 1,692,110 of JBAPLH010000217.1, forward strand.
TTTCTTTTGAACGTTGCCTATATGGATTCCTTGTTGCAGACATTGTTTCTTGGCACCATGTGTACATGTGTACAGAGAGGGAGAGAGATTTTATTTTATTTTTTCCTTTTTGTTGCAGGCGAGATGGAGGGAGGGTTCTTGAAAAGGAAGAAAGGGAATCACAATTAACCGTGATGCACGAATATCGAACAATTTCGCTTCTTTCAACGTGAATAATATTGTCATGGCGGAACGCATTTAGATGACCATTTTATATGCCGCCCCCACAAAAAAAATGGTAACTGTCTTTTTACTCCTATATCATTGTAATGAACTTTTTTTCTTTTTCTTTTTTTGGATTGGTTAAATTATTGTAATGAAGGTTAGTATTTCAATGAAATTGTTTTCATGCTGCCGCTATGCAATCGAAGTATGTATGCTTCACTCTTGTTAAATCATTTTTGTCTAACTGTAGCCATAAAACTCGGAATAACATCATTATTATTCTTTTCTGCAGTTAGTGAAGAGGAATTCTGTAAGACATGTCAATCTCCAGATGCTGCAGTGGGATATGGCAGCACTCTAGCACATTATCAGTAGGGAATCAACGCTGCATTTTTCTTCTCCTCCCCCCCCCCCCCCCCCCCAAAAAAAAAAAACAAACAAAAGGTCTCCAATGCTTTAATTATAAGAATGAAATTGAAGGCAATCCTGTTGATGATTTCGAGTAATTGCCTTGTGGCCCTAGCTGTAGGATCAACTCGCCACTTCTTTTAATTGGCGTGGGAAAGAAGTTGAATCTTCATCAATTCCCTGTGGCTCATATACAAGACAAGCTTTAAAATAAGGGCTGTGTTGATCTGGGTTAACAAACATAAAATTAAGGTTAGAGGGGCCAATTGCAAGACAGGCAGCCATCACTTACGGTTGGGGACAAGAGTCATTGAATTTGCAATCCCTTGTGTTTAACTATGACAAATAACTTATCAAAATAATAATAATAATAATAATAGCATGTTGAGTTGACCTTTTTACCATTGAACCCATTCTATAGAACAGACCAACTGGACAAATATTTGGCAAGATCTTGATGTTTGATCCTTAAGAGCCGCTAAGTAATCACTCCCCTCTTCGTAAGCATTTTTTCATCAAATAATTGAGCACAGCCTCTTACAAACTTGTTTCTCTTTCTCCTCGACCAATCTTCTCTATAATTGCAATTGCCAATGCACACGACATCAATATGCTCACAACAACCATCAGGCATCGACACCTGCAAATGTTATAAGCCAAGTTCACTGTTATGCAAATCCGACCACTTCGTTTGCATCCAAATCATAAGACCCATGATTGTGTCTGCCTTCTCAAAAATGTGCCCTGACATTCGGAAAGTTGATGAGAATATCAAATCACAAGGCCAACGCTTACACACGAAGTGCATTCACGAACATAGCTGGTTGAGTTACAGATCATTCACAAACCAAACTAATAATACCTTCGGACTATAAATTTATTTTTAACGACAAAGAATGCTTTTGCAGCTAAATCCTGAGTAGTTAGTACGGCTCCTATCCCAACGCTCCCACTTCCTCATACTATTAAAGTACAAATCATGGCTAAAAGAATAATTACAAGTAAAAAGAAGTATCGAATATGTTGCGTGTACAGTGATAATGATACTGGCGAACTAATTTAATGGGAGTTGACCAGGTGCAATAAGCTAATGCTCGAGAGCAGCAATGTCCATGCAAGTCTCCCCTTTTGCCTTCCTTAACCCTCAAACCGTGCCTGCAAATCAGTGTTATGATAAATTAATTAATTAACTGGCCATGGCGCTGGTTTGCCATACAAGAGGCAAGTCCATGTGTATAGAAGTCAAAAGGGTGGATGGTGGGGCCTTACAAGATAATGGCAGTAGTCAACACGATGAGAGTTGGCCGTATGAGTTATATCAAATTGATTCCAACTAACTTTCTACACTCCTAATAAGCTAGCAAAAATTTCAATTACAGGTAAATTGAACGTGAGGGTATGACACAAATATAATTAGGTATTGTATTTGGAGGAAATGAGAATATAACTCTAAAAATTGGCCTGCATAGCATGCGAATATTCTTTCACTTTGTTCATCAAGATTCAATTTTTGAAAGGTACTCACATAATAACAAATCTTTAATTGTAAATTAATTGGTATAGATTACCTGAAAATTGTCTCATCATTTTGTTTTTAAAAATGAACGAAAAATAACACATCCAATTCATTCATAACAAAAAGAAGAAAGCACACAAGATAATTAGTGATGAGAGAGAGAGAGAGAGAGAGAGAGAGAGAGTATTGTACATGAATTGACGGGGTACCAAGACACATTGCAGACATGGAGACTCGAATTATCTATCAAATTAAAGAATTGGAGACATCTAATTCTTGCACTTCTATGTACCATACAGGCATGTCAGCATGTTTACTAAGACTAATAGCCAGGGTTGATGTAGTGAAAGTATTCATTTAGTCTATAATATTCATCACGGAAATTAAATAGACAATACCAAAGGATCGAGATCCATCTACCCATGTGAGAGATCATCAGATGTGGACCAGCTGATGGTCCACAACCCTGATGTGGCAGTTAGATAATAAGCTGAGATTATGTAAACAAATTAAATGGGTTATTTAATTTAGGTCATACCCACCTGCATCACCTGAAACATTGAGTTTGCTTGTGTTAGAACCTGTTTAACAAGCAATTGACCTTCAAATTTTTATTTTTTTTTTTAAAAAGAAATCTCACCGTCTCAAACACCTAACGAGCAATGGCTAGTTTATAAAGAAAAGGGAAACGAGTAAAAGGAGGCTTCAAAATAAAGAGTTGACATTCGATTCTAAGCTGGCGGGGGCTGATGTATATAAATAGACCTCCATGCATCACCCCCATTTCCACACCACAGAAAGGAAAGCTTTTAGCTCAAGCACATACACTCACAAAAATCCTGTCTTTCTCTCCCCCCCCCCCCTCTTTCTTTTTGCTTCAATGGCAATTCCAGTGATTGATTTCTCTAAGGTCAATGGCAGAGGTGATGAGAGAGAAAAAGCAATGGCTGAAATCGCTAATGGGTGCGAGGAATGGGGATTCTTTCAGGTACTTTCTTTTAGTTTCAGATAATAGTCGTTCTATGCTGGTCTTGAAAATTCTTTGTATCTCGGGGAGGCAATGCCATTGCCATACCTCACCGCAATGCGAGTGAAATAACTTACTATTAGCACAAGATCATTGTTGTAGAAATTTGCCAAAACGTGCATTACAACACTTTGTTTTGCAGCTGGTGAACCATGGAATTTCAGAGGAGCTCCTTAAAAGGGTTAAGAAGGCTTGCTCGGAGTACTATAAAGTAGAGAGAGAACAAATTTTCAAGAACTCCGCTGTGGTGAAATCACTGAATGATTTGGTGGGGAACAAGAGCGGTGAGAAGTTGGAGAATGCGGACTGGGAAGATGTCATCACTCTCTTGGACGGCAATGAGTGGCCATAAAAACTCCTGGATTCAAGTAAGCATCTATCACTTTAAAGTCCATATAAGAACTGGGTATAAAAGGAGTATGTATGTTTTGACTTACAGATTACAGTTTTGAATTGTGAAAATATTTTTTTATTTTTTTATTTTTGGTAAAACATGAGAGTAAGACATATATTTTATCATTCTCCGAACCTAACAATATGAAAAATATTATGCACTAAGATGCCCTTTTAAGAGCATGCATGCGCACGCTTAATTTTCCTCTCGCAGCTCTCACGAACTGTATCGCTAGGCTTGTACTAATTAAGCTTCATTTTCTCATAAGATCTTCAACAACAGACTTGGTGCCGATTGGCAAAACACGTCATAATATATCAGGTGTATATACGTGATTTGTAATCTGGAATTATAACTTTGTGATGCTGATGCATGAAGGGAAACCATGGCTGAATACCCTGCTGAACTGAAGAAATTGGCTGAGAGAGTTGTGGAAGTGATGGAAGAAAACTTGGGCTTTCCTAAAGGATACATTAAGAAGGCATTCAATGGGGGGGGGGGAAGAGACAATGCCTTTTTTGGCACCAAGGTTAGCCACTATCCCCCGTGTCCTCACCTCGAGCTGGTGAATGGCCTTAGAGCTCATACCGATGCTGGCGGTGTTATCTTGTTCTTCCAAGATGATGAGGTGGGAGGCCTTCAAGTTCTTAAAGATGGGCAATGGATTGATGTTCAGCCACTGAGAAACACTATTGTCATCAACACCGGTGATCAGATTGAGGTTCTAAGCAATGGACGATACAAGAGTACCTGGCACAGGGTTTTGGCCACTCCAGATGGAAACAGAAAGTCAATTGCTACATTCTATAACCCATCACTTGAGGCCACCATAGCTCCTGCACCTCAACTAGCAGAAAAAGCAAGCCAGGAAATGACTCCAGAGTACCCCAAGTTCCTGTTTGGCGATTACATGTCGGTTTATGCTGAACAGAAGTTCCTCCCGAAGGAACCCAGGTTCCAAGCTCTAAGGGCCATGTAATATTCAGCAAGGAGCAAACTCAGCCGCTAAGAAGATTACGGCTTTTCCTTTTGATTTTTCCTTTCTAGCTTGTGGTCATTGGCAAAGGTTTGCCTCACGCCATAAGGCTTCTTTCTCTTGACCTTACACGTGGAAGAGACTTGAAAGATGGGTTATCAGTCCCTGTTTGCTTCGCTGCTGCTGTTTTTTCTTTGCTATTTAATCCGCAAGTTGCTTATTGCACTTGCTAATGTTTGCTTTGTACAACAGTATCATGTAACTGAGCTTTCTCAGTAATCAACTCTTATCCCCAAGAAAACTAACTCTCCTATACTCCTGCTTCAGTCCACGTCTTGAACTGCCTTATATTAAGTCATCCCGTAGAGTATTAAAAAAGAAACGAAAAAATAAAAAAAAAAAAGTTCAGCAATCCCATATGGATAATGTAATTTCTTTGCCCAAAAGTTCGACGAGATTCCACAAGGAAAGTTTTTCAAAACTAACCGAACCATGCAAGTAAACGAATATAAATGAAACCAGTAGGCCTCCATTGAAACGAGAGCGACTTGTACACGTCTTTACTTACAGCATGAGAAAAATGGAGGAGGCTGGCGAGCTATGCACACTGAGACGGCAAATTTTCTATTCTCGTTAACCGAGGCACTTTCACTGTACATGGAGACAATTTTCACTTTTTCCTTGATATAATGGAAGCGTTGCCGTAAACGTGGACGCAATTAGGGCCTGTTTTCCACAGTGGGCCATATTCGCTCCTAAATAGACTTTTGGAGCTCCCTTGATTTTGGAAGAATCGTTTGTAGATTAGAACGATTGTTTAGAGTAATTAATTTATAGATCTTATATTAAGTTAAAAAAAGTAGAAGTTCGAATTCTATCTTTACCATCCCTTTCTTTACATGTCTATGGTTATACATGGTCCTCGTTTCACACACTTTTTTCTTTTTTCTTTTTTTTTTGGGTCAATCGAAAAAAAACCTTTGTAGAATCCCATTTGCATCTGACAAGAAATAGGCTGAACGGTAGACAAAATGAAGTCAAACAGTAAACTCCATTGAATTGTAATTGTCTTTCGCCCTCCATTTGAGACGGATCGGAAACAATCCCCGTGCGGAAGATGTTCCAGAGAAGTTATCTTTGCTCCCTCTTCTGACTTTTACGGATGGATAATTTCTTTAACCGGTTGGATGTTTTCACTCGAGGAAACTGATTATGGCTTGACCTTCATTGACATAAAAGGTCCATATACAACTTCGTCAGGTTCAGTAACCTACTTCGTGAGCTAATGTAAACTTACCGACCTACCTCTTAAAAGAGTTGATCAAGAATGGCGATCATTGAAGCCAGTAGCATAACAGAAACACCAGCAGCACGTCCTATTCTGCTTATACCTCCGCACACGCCGCATGATGCACGTAACGCGGCAATCAACTAATCAAGATCAGTATTCACTATTATAACAATGTTGAAATTGTATTAATTACAGTTAATTGTACAGGATAGCCAAAAAGGGAGAGAAGGACAATGGCAAAACTAACTCTCATGGAGGAGCCAATGTTGGTAAGAAGTAGCATTTCCTCACTACATTTTTTGCTGTAAATATTCTAATTTACAATCTTTGCAGTAATTTACATGTAAACTTTGACCCTGAATACAAAATGGAGTAGGCTTCCATTGAGTTTCAAGAGTTTCAAAAAGCCTTCTGATCAAGTCTTTCATTCCAATTTAAGCAGCGAATCAAGCTCCGAAACCAATCACCCGTTTGGTCAGATTTGTTGACCGTAGGAAGTGGATGCTCACTCATAGATATCTGGATAGAATCACCTCTCGAGAGTTGCTGCCTTCTCTTCCCATCAAAAGAAACCCAAGCATTACTTCGAGCATCCTCAGGAATCTATTAATAAATGAAAATCATATCTATTAATAAATGAAAATCATCTGGCTAAAGCAGGAAGCTGAAAGAGATATGACAAATAAGCTCAGTGTTGAAGACAGTGAGTCACCTTTAACTCGAGCTTTGCAGAATCTGGGAGTATCACTGGCCTAAAGGAGAGAGAGTGTGGGCAGATTGGAGTAAATAGCATGCAAGGAACATTTGGATGCACCTGCATTCCCGTTTATTGTGTTAAATGGGGAGAGACATCAAATGGAACCAACTCACAATTACAATGAGCACGTCATATTAACATTAACAGCAAAAATTTGATAAATGAATCTATAAAATGTGATCGATGAAGAAAATTCAAGATACTTGAGGTACAAACATCAGAAATTATTAAGCAGACATGTCTTGACAGCAAATGCTTGTAAAATTAAAGCATAAGTATAACGGATGCAAGAGCCACAGAACTTATGGAATGTACAGGAGCCCAAACATGTAGATAGCTAATCTAGGATAATTTTGGAAACATAGATCCCAGCATGATTGCAGTGAGCTGGGAATTAGAGAGTCAGCAGGAAAAGATATTCAAAGTACCACTGCATTTACCGTAATTCAGGGTGTCAATTTTTTTGGCCAGTATCACAAGAATGTTTTGCAAATATTTTGACAGCATAAAACTGGGAATTTTAAGGATTGCCTTAAGACAATAAATTAAAGGCAACGACTAAAGAAGCTTAATTCAAAATTTTCAGAAGAAAATAATTTTTTATCATGCATAAAATATTGAGATTGAGGAATCAAAACCCAACTTAAATTAGATGGTATAACAACTCGGGACCTCCTGAGATAGTGAAACCCAACAAAATAAAACTGCAATCATACCATGGAACCCCCAGCAGCTGTGGAGTAAGCAGTACTTCCTGTTGGTGTCGCCACTATGACTCCATCACCTTGCACCTGGAAGACAGTGTAATCATTAAACAATAGAATGGAAAAATTCATAGAAAATATTTGATTCCTTCTATGCTATGACGAAGAATGTGAAATAAGCAGCTATTCCTGTCATAAACTAATCATGAGCCAAGAAGCCAGGGAGAACAAATTAATGGTTAGAAATAGCAACATTTAGAAAAGATATAGTTGACTGTACCTTGGTTATAAGTCGCTTGTGCTCATAACACTCAATCTTAGAAAGATATGGATTAGAACCCCGGTCAACAACTATTTCATTCAGGACATCAAAAACTTTCCCAGGCATTGCTTTACCATTGCGAAAAATTTCACAGTGAAGGCGCATTCTAAGAGTTATGTAAACACCATCTAGGGTGCTATTCCCATGGATAACCTGTTTTAAGTCGTTCCTGCAGTCTTCAAACTGCATTGGAAAAAAAAAAGGGGGGCAGTAATTCAAGCAAATAACTATTCCATAACAACTTAGAAAAAGGATGAGAGATGATCTTGGAGCTTACACTATGGGAAGTGAGAAATCCAAGAGATCCAAGATTGAAGGATACAACGGGAGGAACAGGACCTCTAAATAAATTTGAAGCATGGAGTATAACCCCATCTCCACCCAAGCATGCCACAAAATCAACCCTTTCATGCAGGTCACTGCATCAATGGAATCAGATATTACCAACAAGAGATGTTAGAAGTATAAATTGAAGTCATTATCCACCAGACTGCAACATTCATCACCTTGTATCTTGACTATAAAATGTCTGAACAAACCCAAACCCTGGAATTCTAGCAAATATGTCATGTACATCAGGTTCAACAAGTACATTCATTTTCTCTTGGTGGTGCAAGAAAGAGGCAACCTGCACATTAAGATGCAGAAAATGAGGTGAAAACAAAAACAAAAACGAGATTACTCTGAGTCAAACAAAACAACTGCAAACATGGGAATCATTTAGGCTTCAATATAGCTGCAAAGCTGAAAGCACACAAAATTGAGCTAAAGGTATCCCTTTCCTAAAACAAGACACACTGTGAGTAAATTCTGATTGTTTTGCCATTATCATGATTTCACAACCACCATTCTATGAAAAATGTGCATTAATAAAGGATTCAAAACCTCATGCTTGAGGAAGAAATATTTTTTTTTGGTATTTTTTCAGACTATTACATCTACCATATACTATAAATTTCCAGAAGTATGAGTGCAAAATTTATCACTGTCATTTCTAGAATCCACTCCCCCTCTTCTTCCCTTCACAAACCCTTAATGGTATACCACAAGTCTCAGCCCATCACACAAGGCTTTAGCCCTGAAAACAAAATTTTCACAAGAAGAAACAGAAGCCAAGGTGCAGGAGACCAATAGATACCTAGTTATGTAGACTGGACATAAAAAATCTATGGCACTATGGTCCAAGACAAAATCAACAATTGTCAACAGAAATCACTGTACTGCCTTTACATAAATTTGCATCCATAATTTATGGCTCTTTCAGAACACAATAGATGGGAGATTTTTACTCTTGTTAAGTAAGAAGATGAATTAAAAATAGTTACTCAATAAAATAATTAGGGGTCCCAAAAGTAGCAGTAATTCCAACGGGTGACAAATGTTATTTGATAAGGACATTTTAACTGGAATAGCTGCCAACTCTAAAGCAGAAGGGAAAGAATGGCGACGAGTTCTCAATGATGAGTTATTGTGTGTCCACTGGTATGATTACAACGACATGAAAGGCTAATGTGCAAAAGCCAACAAGTAGTTGAAGAAAGCATTACTGAGGCTCAAAGAAAGACATTGCTTTCTTAACAAATCATTTATATCTAGAGCCACTTGCCATCAGAAAGTACATGTTGATAATGTCCAACTACACAATAAGAATGCAAACATGTAAGTACCATACAAGGAATATTTTCAAAGTACCTCTTTTGCTTCTTCCATTAGTTCTGGACCCAGTTTCTTCAGCAATAACACAGTTTTGGGCGTAGATTTCCACATAAGCATCTGTTGCTGGGTGCTAGGATGAGTGAAGGCCAAGGAAGATTCAGTAACCTTTTCTCTCGTACAAGAAAACCCATCTGTCCGAACTAGAAACATCTCTGCTTTCCTTCTTGATTGCACCCTTACAACTCCAGTAGCTGATGCACACATATCTCCTTCAATTGACTCCAAATCATCATCACTGGAACTAAAGCCCACATTACCGTTTTTATGATGCACATTCATGGGTTGAGATGCAACACGATTTCCCAATCTGTTATTCTCAGCAGTAGAGACATAAGTTCCACTAACAGACACAGAATCACTTCCATTTGGGTGCTTCCCAAAATTTGCAGGTGAGTTCTGAGGCCTCATAGATAGATTTTTAGCACCAACTGATCCGTTGGTCCTTTTCACTTTGACAAATCCTGATGCAGAAACAGTATTAACAAGGTCTCTTTGCTGCATTGTGCCATTATTTGCCTCTCTCAGAACAGGCAACTTTTCAAACATTTTTGGCTGACAATTAAAGTAAATGGAAGGTGAGATTTTCTTGGTCCTGAAAAACCTGGACATCTCCGCTTTGGAGAAGACATTGCAAGGTGGAACCTGAGCATTCAAAGGGTCAGCAACCCTGTAATTATTTGTCAAAGTTCCTAGCCCATTAACAAATAACTCTGGAGACGTTAAAACATGGAGAGAATCAATTCCATTGTAGGCCTCCTCAACGTTCTGAACTTCTTCCTTTGAATTACAAAGTCTATCCAAATCCTTTGATAACAATTCATTTTCCTGTTCCAAATGTGTATCCTCTTCTTCATCAGAAGATGCCCCTAGCTGCACCAGGTCATTCGTCTCTTTGAGTGCCATATCATGGCGAATGTTGGGCTGATATGCACTACGAGTCATGTATTGCTTCCATCTGGAGACCATAGCAGAGGTTCTCCGTGCTCCTTCCTTACTGTGAAGATAGATGGGCCTTTTCCTGCAATCTGAAACCAAAGATGCAAATTTTTCGACCTGCTCCATTGAAGGTGCTGTCTTAACTTCAATGGGAATCTTAAATAGCTCAATCTTTCCAGACGAAATAGCATCATCCAAAGCTGCTTGATAAAATTCATCCTTCACAGTTTCTGCTCTTAGATCCACAATAGTCCTAAATCCTTTCTGCAGCAACCAATTCAAACCTTCCTCTGTTACCTGGCCACCACTCCAAAATGCTACCTCAGATGCTTTGGATCCAAACTCTTCTTTTGAAGCAGTCAGATAAACAGAACTCCAATTTGCAAACAGGGAATGAGAAGGGCAATCATCATGGCGGGAAAAGCCAGCATCATAGCAAACATTTTTCAACCTTTGAAGTTTCCTCCATACATCTAGGCTTCGTCTATCTTCAGGTGTCAAGTAATCTTCGAGAGCAACATGCAAGCTCTCACAACATCTTTTCATCTCACTCCTAAAGATGGCAAGCGGTGGAAGATTATCTTCCAAAATGGGCACCTCAGCAGCATGAAAGGAATTCATGATAGAAGATCTCCCGGAAAGAACATCCTCCCTTCCTTTATTCAAAAGTGACAGCATGCAACCAAGCACAGAAACTATGTTATCCTCTAACAATGGTTTTTCCTCAGGTGAGAAATCATATGAAACTGTGCATTCACCGGTCAATGGATTGCACAATGTATCCATCAATGCAGAATGGAGCCGCTCAGCTGACCTAAATATTCTACAATATGCCTCAACTTCAGCAATATCTCCAGGAACTGGACCAATCCATGGAACCTGTGATACGTCTCGAGACTGGATAATCTACCAATCAAAACAAAGACAACTAAATAACTGATGTGTTGGGGTCAATTAGAGGAAGCACGACATGCTAAGATTATGCAAAGTACAGAAGCCATTTTCCAGCAAACAAAAAACGGGCCAACAAATGGGAACAATCATCACTAAAGTTTCAAATCCAGAAAGCATGGAAAAAAAGGGGGGGGGAATTTAAGCGTCGATCACGCCGCAGAACTCACAAACAAACCACACGTAAGTGTCCAAAATAGATTTTAATTTAGGGAAAAGTTCAATCAAACCACGCCACCAAATCTGGAAATGGGTTAAACTAAGAAGGTTCAAGGTCCACAATAATGCGATCATTTTTTGTTCAATTGTCCGCATATGGACTTTATCACTTAAAAATCACCCCCGAACTCTACTGCAGTGGAAACACAAAGGGGAGTTGCAAATTCACAATCCCTTTGCAAACGAAGAAGAAAAGCAACACTTGCCCTTGTTAACGAGACCCATTAGAGAAAACTTTTCCTTCCGATTCTCAAAAAGATTTTTCACACTCAAGTCTTTAAGCCATTTCATCGAACACCACTTATCAAACAAGTAAAAACGAATGATGAAGAGAGACAGAGACCTGAGAGTCCAAACCAAAATTGAGAGACAAAGTCTCGGACAACTCCGCAGTCACAATAAACTTAAGCTTTCTCTTACACAACCGATCTTTCCTCGGCAACTCCGGCCCAAACCTCAAACCCAATAACTTACTGTCTCTACTCGGCTTACAAGACCACGGAGAGACCAGTACTCCGGCGACGGTCGTTAAGCGGTTCACGCCAACCATCGCCACTTGGCACAGGAAGGGACATGCCACCATGTGCCCGATAAATTTCTTCGCCAGTATTTTCTTGCGTTTTATTTATTTATTTCCTCATTTCGGCTTCGGTGAGTTGCATTACATAATAACCAAAAATAAGTAAAGCAAAGATTTTTTTTTTTTTTAAAAAAGACTTCGTTAGAATTTATCCCAAATAAGATTAAGAAAATAAACCGGAAAATTGCTCCCTTGTGGATAATGTCGCCAACGAATTTATAAGTTGTGGCCGCGACGCTCTTCCGTCCCTCATTTGATCTTCTGACGTGATGTTTTATATGCCACGTTGGCGGCCGGTTTGGTCGGGCCATCGGTTTCATATCGTTACAAGCTCTATTTTATTTTAATTTTACACCAGTTAGTTTCAATTTTTCATCACCCAAAAACTAAAAGACAAAAATGGAAAAAGCTAATTTCAAACTTTGGAATCATAAGGGAACAAAATGTCACTCTTAGATCCACCCTTCTAACGTTCCCATGTCCATCCCAGCCCAATTGCGTTCGATTTTGTTCCAGCAGAAGTATAATTGATGATCACGAAAAATTGAAAACTATATCCACATAATAGGAACCATTATGTCGCATTATATACTTTGTAAGTTACAGTTACTTTTTTCGGATACCAATTACCATTTTTTTATTTTTTTGGTATCTGAAATTCCAAAAAAAAAAAAAAAAACAGTGCGGAGCGCACAGAAAAATGGCTAGAAATCTAATTGCATCGGCTGATACTCGCGTTTAAGTTAAAACCTCATCGACTTCAAGCAACTAAGTTTGCAATCCGAGGGGTCGGCCAGCAAAAAATTTATACTTCACGCCACGCTGCTTCGAGTTCGAACTCTGTCTATAAGCATTTGCCTGCCTGAGAGATCCTCTTCATAACCAACAACCTGGATTTGCAGAATTAAACAGTATCATGACAGTGGATTCCTACCTCCTAAAGGCAATACGTTATTAGGGATAATCATTGCTATAGAATAAGCATTCAGGATTGTAGTTATGGAAACAACCAGTTGAGATGCAGAGGAGAAAGAGTTGGGACCTGAGACTCAGTTTGTGTTTCGCTGAAACCATCGTATATTCCTCCATTCGCATCTCTGGAAGGATTTGTTAATTCATCTTTCTTTCCAGTCCTGAAAGGAGGAGATACAATAGCCAAAGTCCACAGAATATCAATAAATAGGCATATGGTACGAGAAAGGAGAGATGGAAATTGCCAGATGCACCATGTAGCGGTACGGTTCTCAAATGACATGACTAAGAAAATCCGCATCTATTGGCTGCAGTTAATTAATTTATTATTACATCCCAAGCTTTATGGGAAGAAATGGAAAAAAAAAAAAAATAGTAATGATAAGCAATCTAGAACATGTAGCAGAAGATTAAAAAAAAAAAAAAAAGGAGAAGTTTGATCATTTGAGCAGATAAAAAGTGTAAAGGCAAAGAGACTCAGAGAAAAGAGTTACCTGTTTAGCCAGTGCTTAGGCAATCCAAAGACAGGGTGATTGATCCCATGTTTGTCACCGAGCATGGAACAATCAGAAGGAAAGAGCTGTTCGACCATCAAGGACTAACCAGGGCAAAGTCGTTCATGAAAATTATAAAGATTATACAGAATGAAAAAGGATACACTTTTATCACATTCAGTCCTCCCAGGAGATGTCTGCTCATGAATCTAGCAAGAAATCCATGGAACAAAAGAGTTATACAAAAGATTAAGCATTAAAAAGGAGCTAAAAACCATCAGAATCTGTACCTTGCTTGTCTGCTCCAACAAGTCCTCAATTGCAGCAGCTACATCGGGAACACCATGAGAAGATTCTGCATTATCATTAGGTCCAGTGGAACTCAAGTTGCATATAGAGTCACTTAAAATAGCTCTAGAATAAAATGCATCCTTGGGTTCATCTTCCAAAAGCCTTGCTTTCTTGGAGTAATCAAGAGATTGCTGAGCCTCTACCCTACTGCTGCCAATTCTGCTACTTTCAATTGGAGCTGATGTTTTTCTTAGGTCCTGTGACTGACTAGTAAGTTGAGATGGAAATTCTCCAGAGGGCACTGGACCAGCCTGAACAGGAAACTGGCTCACAACACACAGTCCTGCCTCTTCATCTTGAGAAGTAACTTCTTTTGGTCGAAATGGATCCATTGCAACAACTTTATTCTGCCAAATTGAGTTCGTTATAGACAATCACTTCTGACACACAAAAAAAAAACAAGTGCACACACACCTGCATTTGTTCATGCACCAAGAGAGAGAGAGAGAGAGAGAGAGAGAGAGAGAGAGAGAGTAGGAATTACCTGTTTAATACACTCATAAATCCACTCACATGTAATTGAGCATATGCCCCATTTGCAAGCAGCTTCATACTTTGGCCCATTCTTAAATTTGCATAATAAGTGGGTGACCTTTCTAGTCAATTTCTCTACAAATTTAGCTCCAAGAACAAAGCACAAGTTTCTCAAGAGTAACCTATCTTTCTCTTCATATTGTGAGATGCAAAACCGAAAATTTTCAAAACCAGGCAAAGGAACCTGGCAGGGAACTGGAGAATATATAATATGACTACCAATGTCAAGCAAGCATCCCTCCTGTAATGGCAACAATATGCAACAACAGTATTAAGGAGATGGAATGAATATACTTCTAAAAATTTTTGGTTAATTTGTGGGAAAAAAAAAAGTGGAAAGAACACCAACAGCAATGCTAATAATACTATTATGGTACATGACGAATGGCAGAAACAATAGCAGCAACAAGATTATTTTTACTTTTATGTCTTTCAATTAGCAATTAATATCAAGCCACTATGGCATGCTCAAGGATCTAAAATTATTATGCCTTACAAGGCTGGGCACAGAAAATGCCCAGGCCTGCAATCCAAGAACCTGTTGGGTTATGAATTCCTTCTTTTATTTTTATCTTGCTCAGCCAAGAGATCAAATGCAGGCAGAATACGAAAGCTGTCCTGCAACACCTGTTATTCGATGAAAAGGATATCTTATACAAAAGATGATTCCAAAACAAAACTTACACATAAATTGCAGTTCTCAGCTTCCATTCTTTCTGATATTCAGCTATTAAGTGCATAATTAAATAAAAGAGAAAAGAGGCCCATAGACTTGAATTAATGACCATCTAAAGTACATTAAGAAGGCATCATACAGATATCCTAAATGCCAATCACTATTCTCCATAATCCATCGTACACTTTGAACTTTCAGAGCAACAATTGAACTAAAGAAATTCTGTTAATTGATAATTAATGTGACCCATTCTCAGTTTGAAGCAGCCTGTTCAAGATTAGTCAGTAATTACCATGCCAGTGTAAAGAAAAGCTGCTGAAAAACATCAATTAAATTTTTTATGTCTCAGTCACAAATACCTCCAAACAAGAATGGATCCAGTGGCTGGATACATAGGCAATTTTGGAGACATCTGCAGATTGGACTATAACACCATGGCACTCTATGATAAAGTGCACATTCTTTATTAGACAGTCATTGACCACCTCTCCTCCACCTTGACTAACCCATTGAATGATCTCAGCTTTCTGGTAGAATAGTCAAAGATAGAGATTGAAAATATGGTAAGCATTGAAAAGAATACCAAGAAACTGATACGGTGGATTATAAGTGCGAAAAAGAAAAAAGAGTTTTAACTATCCAGTGAAAATGTGATTTCAATGATTAACACATTAATCTGTCTGCCACATTATCAAGCATTCAGAGCATTAACATGAGTTTCAACTACTTACCCTATCTTCAGGAAATAATTTTGAAAAGCAAAATGTTTTTCCTTTGAAAACAGATGATTTCCCACTTGGAATATTTTGATTGCTTGAATCATAATGCATGCCCCTTCCATCTTTCTCATTATCATTTACAGGAGGTAATAGATTTTGCTGAGACTGTTTTAGAGTTCCTTCCAGAGAAACCCCCCCACTCATGCTGAGTTTTGGTTTCTCAACTCTAGCTTTCTCCAAAGATGATGTCCTTTCATTGCCAGTATTTTTACTTCCTGGTGACAGATCAGACTGAATGCTCTGACAACTAGAGAAACTCCCTTTAGTCATTCTTATTGCAGTTCCTCTGTTGTTGCTCACTGAATCTAAAAAACGAGTAAGAGAAGTTCATGAACAAAATAAGTATGTACCACAAAAGATTCTGAAAGAAGTTACAGAAGACAACATAAAACTGACCCAAAGTTAAACAAAAAACACAGCTAAATCCAGAACATGGGTACAATTGAACAACAAAAATCAGCACACGTCCACAAAGTAGTAAGGAAATCGCAAATAATAGGTGACATACTACCTTTGGGAAGAATTAAATTGTGGGCAACATGCTGTTGTAGAACAGGCATTTCTTTCTTTTCACGATCACAATCTTCAAGCCAAGTAGTTGCAACCACATTAATAACACCAGAAGCAGCAAGGCCTCTAAGCTCTTTTTTTTCACTGGAAACAGGAAAAAATGTTGATTGAGTGTGTGTGTGTGTGTGTGTGATTGGAAGAGAGAGAGAGAGAGAGAGAGAGAAATGAATTCCTAACAGACTTACGCCTCTGATGGAACTCCAACTATGATGTGTGTCAATTTATCATTGAAAGACATATACCGTGAACCACCACCTCTACGTATCATACGAACTAATTTACGAAGCCTAGAGGCTTCAAAACCAACAAGCGATATTCTACACTCTGACAAGTACAAATTGTTATCCTCTGATTGAGAGTCATTGGCAACACAACCATTAAGGTTTGTTTCACTTGCAGCTTGTACTGCAGGAATTTCACTACCCCCTTCTTTGATGCAAACAGGAGGATCTGAAAACATAGAAGACATATTCTTCTGTGAGAGAGTGGCTTCTAAATCAGGATCCAATGAGGCAGCACAATGAACTGCTGGCAGACTTGATTCTGCAGCCACTGACAATGGAAACAATGCTGAGTTTCCAAAAGACTTGTCTTGGCTATGTTGTGTCATTGATGAATGCCTCAAAGTTTTGTTTAAAGATACAGAAGCAACTTGAACAGTATAGGCCTCCTCATTAAGACATGCTATTCACCAGACGATAAATTCAGAGTCAGATACAGCTCAAATGATGTTTAAAATTCCTAAGGAAACATAAAGCACAAAATCAATGTAGTAATTTACCTTTTCTCATGACAGATTGAGCAAGCCATTTTCTTGTTACAATATGAATGTGTCCCCATCTTACAGCAACCTTGTATTTATCACCTTCAGGGGCTTGCCAGTGGTCAAGGGAAAAAAATTGAAAGCTTAAAGTCTATCCAGGTAAAATAGGGGGGAAAATGCAGGTGGATCTATGAGGGAAAAAGAGAAATGCCCATTGGATAAGCATTTTGCAGATAAACATTAAAGAATTAAGGTCCTTATGTTTAAAAAAAAAAGGCAAGGGAAAGATAAGAATCCATGGTAATGTTTAGCTAAAATGGTATTTTAATGGGAAAAAATGGAAAAGCAATATGAGCAGAAATTAATGAAGGAAAGCACATGTTAAACCTCAAGCAAACACATTGTCCAAGAAACAAAGGATATATCAGAAATCAAGTGTGTGCATTTCTTGGTTAGTTCTGGTGAATATTTTCCACCATATTGTATGATATTTTTTTCAATCCCCTTCCGCTCTTCTGAAAGAAACCAATAAACCAGCATTAGACACAGAAATGGTTTATTAGAAGTAAAAACAGCAGATAGCTTACATCATAACCTGCTGAAATCCTGGTGACACATATTGTTAATCCAGAGAAAGGAAGAACCCTGTATGGTTCTTGAGGAACAACGCGATGTTCATTCCAGCATTGATGTAACCAACTAACAGTAACAACTGGTTTCTTGAGAACATTTAAAGCCCACTGCAAAGTTTTTTAAAGAAAAAAACCAGTCATCATACTAACCAAGTTAAACATTGATATTCAAATAGCCTGTCAATCCCAAGTCTTTCAAAATCAGTCTGACATGCATATTTAAACTTCAGTAAACACAAGCAGATTGGTGATGCATATTGCCTGGTGCACTGATATGGATTTCCTAAAGGCAATATGTCGGTGCAAATCTACAAGTGAGGACCACATATAGACATGGCCATTTGGAGGAATTACGACCAGCTGACAACTTATATTTGTTAGCAGTGTAATAAGACTTCAAGTAGCAAATAGAAACAAAATATATTTTCTGACAATAATGCAACCAAGTATTCTTTTCAAACTCATGGTTTAGCAAGCATCATTCATACACTAGTTGCTAACGAAAAAAAAGAATAAAAGGATCAGCTCCAACTCTGAAATGAAAATAAAAGAGCGAGATCAGTTCCTTTTGCATCACTCTAAGGATCCAATTAGATTTTCAAAACATCCAAGTCTTCAAAGTCAATTATTTTTGCAGCACTATAACCAAAACTAGGCAAATACACAGACACATGAACTCAGAGGAGAAAAAGAGTATAGGAGAGCATGAATCAGTGCACTTGAAGAAGTAAAAAAAACAAAAAGAAACAATCAATAGACAACTAGAGTCCCCAAGCAGCAAACCTTGTATTTTGCAGCCAAAACATTCTTTGCAACAACAAAACTAACATCCAATGATGCTTTACTATGCAATAGGCCTCCCATTGCAGCCACTAACTTTTCTATCTTAACCTGCAACACAATTGCAACAAGCAGAAACATTACCAACACAATTACGGAAAATCCTCTTTTTCGGAGGTCCAAAAGATGTAAACACAATAAACCTATATATCGTGGATATGATTGAGCACAAAAATATTTCAAGCAGTTCCATCCAGAAGAAAGCTCCTCGAATAAATGTAAAAGACGATGGCAGGGATTGAGCAACTAACGGCATACCTTCTCATCCATGTCAAAGCCAGATGCAAGTATTTTGACACCATCCATAGCGAGGCAACAAACGAAGCTTTGTTTCGGCAACGCTTTGTGCTCTTTTGCACAACAAAGCACGCATTGAGGACCTGCCCAGTTGTAATACACAACCCAAAAATATCGATAAAAAAAAAGAGATAATAATAGAACGCATTCAAAATTCACAACATTAGTGCTATGATAGCATGGTACCTAGCAAATTACAGCCCTTCGATCTAAGAAGCTCGAATTTCTCCTGTGGACGATTAAAAAAGAAAAAGAAAACTCAGAAGGAAAAAGGAAAAAAAAAATGGAAAATTAAAACTCAAGAGTCGTATCTCGAGGACAGACGTGATCGGGAGAGGAGATGACATGGAAATCGTTAGGGCCATTTCGCGAAGGATCGCAGCAGAGGAAGACTTCGGCGCCATTTTGCTTGAGAGCGTCGAGAAGCGCGTCGAAAACCTCCGGCGGCACCAGGTTTCGCGACATGAACACGTTTGCTCCCTTGAATGTCTTCGCCGTCAACATCTTAGTTCCCCCCCTCCCTCTCTCTCTCTCTCTCTCGTTCTCGCTCTCTCGCGCGCGCTCCCGTATTCAAGATTGCGTCCAGGAATCCTGGCTTTTAGGGTTCGGGGACGACATGCCGCTTTCTCTGTAGAACAATTGCGGGCCTACCGTTTCTTGGTCACCACGGGCGGGATTTTCTTGCATTTATCTTCGAATTAAATGATTCATATTAACTTCTAAAAAAATTTATCAATTCAATTGGACGCTTGAACCCGAGCTTGCGGTCTAAATTACCTTTTTTCTTTAAATAATTAAAAATATTTTTTATTTTTAAAATTGTAACGTATTATTAAAAAATGTATTATAATTTTTAAATAATATATCTCATTCATTCTTCAGTAAAAATGTTATAATTGACTACGTACCCTTGTTCATTGTCCATGCCCATGCATAATTCTCTACGTACTTCTCCTATCGGCAAAGAAGGACACCATCAAAAAGCTAAATTGAAACCAAATGCGATAAACATCAAGCATTTTTTGAACCAAACTCTGATGAATAGATTGAAGGTCCTTTGTCATTTCTATTTCTTTTTACATCTATACATCTTTAAAATTTTGAGCATTCCGTTTTACGGCAGTCTGATCTAAGCAACCAAACTAAAAAGTTTGGAAGGAGAAACCATCGTTATTGCTCCGCTCGAATCCAGTCGCCGGTAATTCTAGTAGACAAATGTGAGAATGGGTTTTACTTGTGTAATGGTGTTAAATGGTAATCGTCGCCTATGTCATCATAAGGCAGATTCCGGCAAGGCAGGGGCTGCTTTGTGCATATTTGTTCGGTTATCCTACTTTCACGATTTCGATATTGAGTCTACGACGCTTGGATCCAGAATTTGTGCACATTAATGGACGTTGGATGATGTTTAGGTGAGGGTTCCCTGACTGGAGGCATTCGGCGGGCACAGCGGCAACCGGCAGACGGGGAGCTATTCGGTTGCCCTTACAATGCTCCAAATACCCAGGATATGCAGTTATCTGCCCGTCTCCTATTTAAAAATGAAAGCTCTATTTCATAATCCACTATTCAAAGACGTCAAATTATAAGAATGGCAACAATCGACTAGTTTAAAAAAAAAAAATGAAGCCCAGTAAAAAAAAGTAAAAAAAAAAATCAGTTACCTAATCACTTCTATGTTGTAAGAATCCTAGTCGGATTACATTAATTCAGCTAGACTGTTCGAAGCTTGGAGGGGCAGCCAACTGAAGGTTTAATTTTTGGTTAAAACCTGAAGGCTGCTTTAAGGACTTACTTCTTTCTTCGTTAGGTTGTGGATGAAACTTCTCTACACGTAATTGAGTTTCATCTACCTCGTGTTCCGGTTTTCTTTTCAACATTTTCTTAGTCGAAGCACCATCTGTTCCCACCTTTGACTCATCCAAGAAACTGCTTGAACTTCCTTTTGGCTTCTCATGTTTTGACCTCTCCATGTTAGAAGCACTCACTGTAGAACTAGGTGCCCAGACAGCTGATGTTGATGAATTTGGAATTTGCTGGCTAGCCAAAGCCAGAACAGGTCCTCCTGTATCAGTAGGCAACCTCTCCTGTGAGTACTGCGATTGTGACATTGAACCAGTATCAACCCGAACAGCTTCCTCCATTCCAGGTGCCAACATCTTTTTCCTCTTGATTTTCTCCTGGTCCTGAAAATAACAAATAAACCCTCGTACAGCACTAAAGTGCATCCCCCAAATAAAAGCAAAGATGGCTAACAGATGACATTCGACCCACAGCTAAAAAGAGCTTTTATGCCAATAGCCAAGAAAATTATTATTTTCAGAACAAAAACTGGAGCAAACATTAAACAGCAGTATCACTTATTGAACACAAACTTTTTCAAGTAATAACAGACTATTTGTAAAAAGAATCCTGATTTATAACAAAAAAATATCCCCCTCTACTCCTAGTTTATCCTACATCATACACAACACCAGGATTCAAGTCAACTTTGGAGAAATTATAACTTAGGCAGATACAATGTTTTGGGATACTTAAATGACCTAAGTGTCAAAATGAAAATCATAATATCCCCCAGCATTGTCCATGCATGTATGAAAGGATTGTTTACTCAAATGCTTGTCCATGTATACAGAAAGAACAATTAGAGGGAAGTTAAGAAGCACACAACTTGAAGTCCAGACACAAACGTTCTCATCAACACCCAATCAAACAAATGCACTAGAACACACATAAGAGAAAGTGGAAAGAGATGCTAGATGACCATATATACCTTATGCCGGCTGTACATGGCCCTGCGCCTCTCTTTTGCCCGCAAAATTGCATGTTTGATCCCACGGTTGTCCATAAAACCACTTGGCCACAATTCCGCAAGCTGAATGACAGATGAGATTTAAGTGTCAAAAGCATAGAGAATATCTGAACAACCGTTGATATACAAATGTGACTGCATCAACCAATAAGGAGGTAGCATTGACATTTTGGGAGTTGGGGGGGAAGTGGGGTGTGTGGGATGGCATGGGGTGTGATTTGGGGTTGCCCTATTTGAAGACAGAATAGGGTGGGCCAAAAGGGAGAACCAAAAAAAGGTAAATGACACTGTTAACCATGTTCCTAAACACTAGTAGCAATCACATAAATCAGTAACAAAAATTTCAGATCAGGGCAACAAAGGGGTAAGGATTTGCTTGCATTATTCTGTGTTGAAAGATATCTAAGTTAATAAATACCAAAACAAAAAAATACGTGGCACCAATAAACAACCTCAACATACAACTTTCTGACTTGTGGGCCAGCATCTTCCTCTAGTCCCTGTTATCATCAAAGGTATAAAACAAAGGGCAAAATAACCTGAGCAAAATATCTCCTTATAAGAAAAGGAATCTTGCAGAATGACGATTCCAGTATTTACATCAACAAAAAGGTCATAGAGTTCACAGATTTTGTCCTCCAACACAGTATCCATGCCAAATTTTCTTTTAAGGGATCCTTTTTCTTTGGGACCAGTTTCTTGAAAGTCATCAGATACTCCAGGTTGTTGCTCAAGTACCTGAGAAAGTGAGATGCAAATTTCACATTATTTCAGGTAAAATTCAGGTTTCCATAATTGGGCTACCATTCAATCAACTCATAATAGTAATAAAATGAATTCCTTAGGGAGGGAAAAAAAATATAGAACAGCAAGCACTTAAATCTTCACTACAAAATAGAGAATAGCCCATCTGGGATCTAAGGTTACTCACAAATGATGAACAATGGTTGCTACAAACCAAGAAAATAGAAAAAAAGTAAAGAAAAAGAATAGGCCAGAACAACCATTGGCCCATAATCAGAGGTGGTTTTTTTTTTGAGAGAGAGTGGGAGATTTTAAAAGCATACCTTATACTCCAAAGAAGGGCCACGTGTCTTAATCATCTCAACAACTTCCTTCTTTATCTGTTGAAACCTATCATCTTTCTCCTGCTTTGATGACAAGCTCATGTTAATCATGACTTTTAAGTTTCTCTGTCGCACAAGGAAAAACACTGCATCATTCTACTGTCAAGAATTTTATGCAAGCTATAAAAGCACCCAAAAGAATATTTTAAAGGGCAAAATTCCAAGAGTTTAATTATTGCAATGTTGAAAGTGCTGATCTTTGCAACAAATAAAAACTCCAAGCTGAGCTTGAATATGCTTTGATGCCTACAAGGTCTTCTAACAACTTCAAAATTTTGGGAATTAAGTCAAACAAATCAAAATGATGGTCAAATAGATAGGAACAATATAGCAAAAAGTAGTCATTTAAAATCGGTTTCCATACTCATAAACCTAACATTCATCAACAAGAGCCAAATAACCTTATGATCAAAAATTGTCCCTCCAACAGTACAAAGTCATCTCAAATGAGAACTGAAGTGCAAGAAAGAGAAAAATCAAAAGCAACAGTGTTCAAGTAATATCTTCATTTTCCTATAAAGAGGTACCTTTAGTGTTCTAAGCTGTATTAAGTGACCAAGAATACTCATAAGACGATTGAGTAGCTCCTTTGATATTTTGCCTTGGCTTGCCTGCTGAAGCATCACAAAGTAAAAATCTTATATTTTTAAAGTTTCAAACATAAATATTAACAGAACAAAGAACAAAAAAATAATCAACAGTTTCTGTCAGAATAACAACCGCCAGTCTAGCAACTTTTCCTAGCTTTAGCTTTATTTCTCTGGGCAATCGCCTTTTAATTGCTTGGGAGGAAGTATCAGCTTCTTGATTGTCCAAAGTAGGTGGCCTTGCTGTAATTTGTTTTTTTCACACAGAGAACAAAATATTTCAATTTGCAAGGAACTTTCCAAAGTAATCATACTATAAGAAAAGCAAGCAGCAAGTAGCACTAAGCTTACACTCCACTACCATCTTCTCTAGCTCCCTGATGGCTTTTTCAAGCATTGAACTCTTGGGCCTAACCAACATACCATCCTTTTTGTGGATGTGGGAAGATTTCTGTACAATATTGAATTCAAAATCAAGCACAGCAACACAATGGCAACAAACAAGGCCAAAAGCAAACCTACATTTTCCAAGATAAGGGGGAAATCTTAAACATGGGAAAGCACACAATACAAGCCACATTTATGGTATCATCTAGAGACACCTAAGCAGAAATGGGGTTATTGTTGCGGATTTATCTAGAAGGATAATTTACAATGCATAGTGATTCAATATTCTAAGCATCACAATTGTACATGGAATAAGACTAACTTTCCCACTCGATATAGTTGATCCACCAACAACTTCAGAGCAAACACCACAACTTCTTGCATCCACACTGAATAAATTGAGAATTCACATCAAGTTGTTCACATGGCAAACAAGGAACAAGTGTCCATACTATTAATCCCAGTCCGAGCCACTGGTCTTTGGAAAATCAAGCATGCAAATCAAAGCAACCTAGCAATCCAGTCCCCTCAAAAATACCAAGAAATATGCAAGCAAATACACACTTCCTGACAGTAAATACAAATTTTTTAATCTGTGCTCAGCCTAAAATTAGTTTAAGAAGGTATTTAACAAAAGAGTAACAAATATGCAGTAACACTCACTGCTGCCTGCATGTGAACCTTGCCGTCAGGAATATTAAGGTCAGGCAATTCGCGGACACCATTTTTTTCTTTTGATCTTATTGACAGATCATGCTCATCAACACTGTTCATAGATTTTGCAGCCTGCATCTTGGTTTGGGAGTGAGCAGTTTTATCAAGAAATCTCTGACGTGAACCATCAGACAACCCACTTGCATCTTTTGACTTCTCAGGGAGGCCCTTTGATTGGAGGACTCCTGTTTTTGCCTTTTCAGAGTTCTTTAGTTCTACCAAAGTACAGAAGCATCAATGTTTAAGGATTATATAAACAAATATTGATCCAAATTCATTTTACCTCCAGCAGATTTCTTATTAGAAGCAAATTCCAGGTGAATCTGATGAATTCCTAAATCATATATCCTCATTATGTTCACTTGTCTCCACCACATTTTGGCAGAGACACCAAATGAAGGAAAGATGCCAGCTTCCCAACTGCTGACTTACCTATTTTAGCATGTTTATTTGATAAACTAGCATCATCACTCTCACCCAGAGTTTTTGCCACATCTTTTATTCGCCTTTTCTTTGGTTGCTGGTAAGGAACAACAGCAGGTTCATTTCTAGCAAGAAGAAAGCAAAAGAAATCAGTGAAGAAAGAAACACAGCATTCAACAAAACATTTCTGTTAATCAGGTAACTTCACATATGAGCACTAGAAAGTGAAAAGCTCTTTTTGACAGCAGAAAATATATAGGCACATGTGTATTGCTAAGCTAATATTTATAACCAAATTTGGATGTGAAATGTCCTAAACAAAGTAGGCAAGAATCTTGTAGTTATTTCCCATTGTCAGTAATGTGAATGACTGCAATGAATCTCAATAAAGTTTGCATACAGATACAGATCAGTTATTCGTAATCAAACTGCAATTCATGCTGACACCGTCCCAGCCAACCAATGCATGTTTAAAATCAAACTCAAATTCAATGTTGGCACTATCTCAGCTAATTAATCCTTTTTTTTTTTAAATCCCTCGATTCCATGTCTCCAGTTTTATGCTAGTAATTGAGAAATCAATTGGGGAAAAAACAAAGAGGCACACATCTTTCTACAAAAGGATAATAAGTTGTTATTGCATGTAATAGATGCCAAATAATGTGGTGGAACCTCATATCCACCTAAAAGCTAAAGCCAACAGATGGAAAAACTTGGCTCAAACACCATGTCAAGAAACCATTTAACCCAAGAGCTTGAGCTTGTAGGGGATAAAACCCACTAGACATTATAAGCCAAGCCATGTCTTTATTTTATTAATGCAGGACTTTATACTCTTACCAATGGAGAACTTCATTTCCTCTCAATATCATTGCATGTTCTTTACATTCAATATCATAAATAGCTATTTGATAAGAAATTAGTTTACAACTTTATGATGAATAAAAACAACTCACATTTGTTCCAGCTTTCCCCTATTAACAAAGAATCCGTCATGTTTTATTGCTGCATTATCAACTTCAAAATACTCATCCTGCAAAAAAGGTGACCCTTGATGAACAAAGCAAAACCTCTACATGTTCAAAATCTCCATTACAGTTTACACTGAAAGAAGTCAAACTGCACAAATGAAGAGACAAAAACAGAAAAAAATGCAGTAACAAAGAACAAAACCTACCAGCTCAGCATCATCAATGAAAGAGTCATCTGTATCATACTGATCGTCATCAGGAACATCCTTTAGATCTTCCTCATCACTACTATCCTTGCCCTATGAATATCCACTCATCTTAGCACAAACAAATCTACTATATCTGCTAACAGGCCCATGCACACCATGTACAAATGTGCATGTCAAAGCAACCCAGAAACAAGAAAAAGAGTAACACACCATGTAAAGACGTTCAATCTTCTCAATTACAGCATTGAAACGATTCGGAGGATTAGCATCCTTCACTTCTTTTTCTGCTGGTTGACCCTATAAAAGACCAAGAATAACTTAGAATTCTAAACTGAATAAATAGCAGCTGAATTCATGTATAACAAACCACATTAACGGAAATACACAGACCCCATCTGAAGTAAGGATGATCAAAGCCATGAATCGAGAGAAACTAAGCTAATTTCCGATCCCTCTCTGACCAAAGAAAAACTTACCAGTTCCTAAACAATCAACAACAACCACAGTTAAGTGCCTAACAACCCCACGTTACAGCTTCCAGGTAGAGGCCGACTAGAGTTAATCGACAGACATTACGGCTTGCTTCATAATAAAGAAAAATAATACTTATACTTGTACATATAAAACTAGATGGACTTACAGGGGTGATTCGAGGCTCGAGGCTGGGCTGAGCGTTGACGGGAGGCAGTTCCGGGGCGGGAGCGAATCCAGTATTGACCTTGTTGGCATCTTTCATAAGCTTCTTCCAGGAAACAAATGTCGTCTCCCCGGGCCGGAGCTCCACCGTGAATATTTGTCTCTCTCCTAATTTCACATACGACGGCCTTACCCTGGATGAGGACGGTTCTCCTCCATCTCCTCTACCGCAAGCGCCACCGCCACTAGAACTCCTTTCCTCCATCGACAGGCCTTCAGGTCGGGGTCACAATTCTAGGGCACGCGAATTGTAACTCCAAGAATTCAAGATTCGAAAGACAGACAAAACCGTGGTCAAAAGGAAACCCTAAAGGCAATTCGAAACGAGTGAGAGAAGGCAAAATTAGTAATTGGAGGAAATTGGTTTATTTTTCTTTCTTTTTCTTTCTCGAGAAAATCTGAGGGAAAATGGTAAAATAATTTTTTTTTTTTTTTTTAAAAAGGAAACGGCGAGTCTTCGCCCCGTCTCACTATTATTTTGAACTCTCTGCCCCGGCCCGGGAATCCCAAAAGGGAACGGCGGCAGACAACATCTTGGCCCGTCTCCCTATTATTTTGACCTCATATAGGTAAGGAAATGTGAAAAAATACATGATCAGAAAATTTACATGCAAATTTTAGATCAACCAAACATATAGGTTTTTTTAATATATATATATTCACACACAAAAATAATAAGTAATAAATAAAAAATTTATTTAAATTTAGATTAAAAATATATAAATTTTTTTAAAAAAAACTTTCAAGATATTAGTTTACTATACTTATAAATCAACGTTGAAATCGTTGGTTAAATATCCTTATTTAACTGTTTTTCACAAAAAAAAAAAACTCATTTAAGTGCATATTGATAAAATAGAGCAAAATATGAGAATTTACGTTAAAATTGAGTGTGTAAAAATATATTAACTTATCAATAATTGACTTAGTGTGTTTCAATTAAATTCATACATTATTTTATAACTCGTAACTTTGTTTTTTCTAAATACTTAGTTCTCTAATTTTAATTTTAAAATTTCGGGTCAAATTTTGCATAAGAATACCAATCAAGGATTGACACCTGTCCCGTTACAAATTATTCCATACATTCAGCCTCCACTTAATCTAAACCCAAAAACCCAATCCATTTCCGCAGTATATCAAAGTCATCAATCTCTGTCTTCCGAATGCCGCCATGAGGGCAGCTACCAAGGCTTTCCGCTTCTCCTCTGCAGCACCCATCACCAGCAAGCCACCACCTCTGTCCACAACCACCGCCTCGGCCGGCGCCGCCGTTACACCCTCGTTCCTGAGCTCACTCAAACTCAAGCCTCTTTCCCTTCACTTCCTCAACCCCTCAGAAATCCTGAAAAAGCAAACTTTGATTCCCAAGGTGGACGAAGGCGACGCTGATGGAGGCGGGCCCGATGACTACGACACGGACGAGGAGGAGATGGAGGAGCTGGACAACAAGAAGGACTACGACGTGGAGTACGACCCCTTGGCCGCAGCAGCGGCAGCGGATATTAATGGGGACGAAGACATTGCCATGGTGAACAGCAAGAGCTTCGTGTCAACACAGGGTTGGGAATCGGAAAAAATCGTTGATTACAGAATTGATGAGGAGGAGTTTCACAAGATTAGCTTGTTCGATTGTGACTTCTTCATACGGAAGCCCCCTGACCCGGACAATGATGTCTATGATTTTCGGGAGGTTGTGAGTGTTTTGTATTTCTTTCTTGATGAATTTGTATTCCTATAAGTATATTAAAGATGGGTTTGGCTTTCTTTTTGTTCAATTTTGGCGATTTGGCCATGAGTTGTTGGTTGCAGATGTATGTGACTCCACCAGATACTGATGTTTATGCTATACCCAAGGTTCTCGTTCCAATGCCGCAAAAGGTACTACCTTTTTTTTAACTGTTAAGTAGTCGATTTTCCGGGAAACAGACACAGAATTATTTTAAATGGTAGCTGTTTGTGCGCTCTGTAGTTTCTTACTGTGCTATAAGCAGAAGTACTGTCCTAATTTTTGTTGCACGAACAAATCATGGTTATATTTCCTTGAAAGGTTTGCATAAATTATTCTCAGAGGAAATAAGTGTAGTCTCGAGTGTTACTGAAATACAGTATACTCTCACGAAGAAATTCTATCTATACTGGCAGTGGAAGTGAAGAATCCATGTGTTTAGTAAATGTCCCGTTTATTTTAATAGATAATGACATATTGTGGTATTCTCTGTTTATAATGTTTATTTAGGTGTCTTGAGCAGCAAGACCAAGAGATCAGTAGCATGGTCATTATTAATTGAAGCTGCATTAATTCTTGTTTAGTAGTTGACTTGCATTCCCTTATCTAATCTTTACATATTGTAATGGGTGTTGTTTCCTTTATGAAAATTGCAGTACATTCGTTGTGCAAAGAGTGATTATGGAAGTTACAATGTAACAGAACCACCAATTGATGCACCTCGAGATCCAATGTATAAATCTGAGAAGGAGATCTTGAAGGTATCATTAATAGATGCCATCTTCCTATTCTGCGGTGGTGTGGAGAGCACAAATCATTCACGATATATATATTTTTTTATTCAATTGTACATAAGTTTCACTTTTGAATAAATGTTTGGTTTCTTTTTAATTGCTGTTTGTGGTATTATGATCATTTATATGCATTAAATTTAGCACTGAGTTTCTTTTTTTCTAACCCTTTTTGGGCCAAAAGTAAAAGTGAGATGGCAGAGCAAAATAGAGAAACTAGAGGTTTACATATTTGAGCTTTATGGACTTGGTTGTTCCTTCTTAGTGCCTGCTATTGCCCCAATGAAATAGTATGAAACTGTGGTTTGATCTGACCATGACACCTAGAAGATTTTTGCTGTTGTGGTTTGATAATTTGTGGGTAGCAATGGTATTGTTTCTAGAACAGTGCTTGATCATTTCTGTACTATCATATGATGTATTAGTAGATTGCTTGGCAGAGTGAAAGACCTAAAAGAAGGGTTCTATCATGATCTTCTTGCATTTTTCTTGACTTCTGTCTTCTTATGGCAGCAGCATCACTCACATGGTTTTCCATTGCAGGTTTTCTTAACAAAGCATTACAGGAATCGGAGGTTGGGTGATCCTGAATTTGTGCTGGACTTTGAGGAGATATATGTTATAGATTCCAAAACAAAGTCAATAACCAGAGCGAAAGTAGTGGTACGAATTTTCAGCTATTGAATTGTTTTAAATTTAAGCATTGCAGTTGTATGGGCATTTTTCAATGTGAATTTTAAGGGCTTCGTGTCCACACATTAGGCTGCTCTAGTTCTCTGTTGACCTAGGAAATACCAGGTGTTCTACCAACTTAAGCTGTTTGGCCTACTCATTTATCACTGCTTAGATTGCATCATGTTTGACAGGTTTCATTGGACTTAAGGGATTTTCTTCAGTTAAATCCTCTAAATAATACCATAACTTGTACATGTTAAAGAAATTATTAAATATAGACATGAAATTTTTGAATTTGTGTCTGACTGTCCATGAGATTAGGGAAAGGGGGAGTTGCAGTGTATGAGGGCTAAGGTATCCTCATGAGATTGTATGATATTTTATATGGTAAAAATGAACAGAGTTGATTCAATTATGTATGGGACTTTGCTTAGGCACAAAGTGTTGTCATTTCTTTACATATAATGCTAGTTGCAGCATTGGTTGTCAATATGCAAGTTAGGACATAGGAACTTGCTTTGTATTTTGTGTTTTGCAATTAAGATATTGCAGCATTCGGCAAAATATCCTTACCTTTCCTTACCCATTCTCTGCATATTGGACCTGGGCTATGAAAATGTAATAGTGGACATTGCTCCTTTTGACCTGTGGCCTGCAGGTTTAACTTGAACGCTGTTATTAGGATTTTGTGCATTGTGTGGTTCTCTGCTTGTTGAGGTAGAGTCTTGATGATTCAGGAGAACGGTAGTTTGATGCATCTGTTTATGATTGAGTTGCCATGTAATTTTGAACGTGCATGGGACTTCCTATTTTATGTCTAAGCATTTATTACAGTTCTTGTTTTGTGGTTGCTATACCTCCAATAGGTTACAGTTCCTGGAGGAAGAAAGAGGGACAGAAAGGGTGACCTACTTGTGATTCGTGATAATGGAAACTCCTTTAAGATAATTCATACGGTGACGTTATCTGACTCCAATAACTTAAATTTATAGGTTTGTTTGTTTTGCATTGCCTGAATGGTTTTCTCTTTACGACTTTTAGAGTAAACGGGAGCATCCTACCACTGTAATACAAAAAGAAGAGTGGGCCAAGAGCAGACAGGACATGGAGAAACATCTCAGCAAGTTACGAGACTTTGGCATTTCCAATTGGTTCTAATCCACCCGCACAATCTATTGATGGCTTCGTAGGAATGAAATGTACAACATAATGCAGCAGGGTCAAAATGGCTGAAAATGTGTTACCTTGTAAATTTGGATAGCTGCCATTAGCTTACATGTTCCCACATAATGAATTCTGAGGTGGTCGTTAAGCATCACAATATTGGGCACTCCTCACTTCATTCCCACAGCCACAGCCACAGCCATTCTGGTAATTTTGTAGAAATGGCTTTGTAATCCTGTTGTATTCTGTAACTTGCGGCTGTTCTGTCAGATGTCATCCATGGTATGTACCAAGTTCGCGACCGATTCTCTCTCTCTCAGAGATCAAAATTTCTTTAAGCAAGAAGATCACCATCCTCTGCCCCGTCTCTTCTCCTTTTCTCGGTTGAGGTGGTGGGCAAGACAGTTATGGCGTGCGGGGGCCCATAGGGCCTGTACACCGCTAAACACTGAATTGCCATGCTAATACAGAATTTTAATTATGAAAAAATGTTATAGGATTTATACGAATAAGAAAATTCAGTTTAATTATATACTTTATAGTCTAATAAGCATTTTAATGAATAGAAAAAAACACAAAATTGTGGCAAATGTAAGGGACTAATTGGGACTTGTCAGGAACTCCATGGTTTAAGTAGTACCAAAGAGAGATGCGAGCAATAAAAGGTCGTTTGGGACTTCCTGTTTTGGGCATAAACAAAAGACAAACAAGGAAAGAGACAATAAGATGATATGACTTGCCCATCTCATGATATGTTTTATTCTCTTCTCTTAACAAACATGGACGATTATGTCTCTTGCATTCTTTCAGAAATAAAAAAAAAAAAAAAGGGTTTTGTCTCATGCATGGTCGCATACTTGTGACTTAACCAATGTAGTTTTCTGTAGCAACTACGCAATGGCTGTTCTTTGCTCTTGCACCGTTGCATTATGTTGCTGGTGCGACTTGCCAAAAATTTGTCAGTGTCATGGACGAAAATGTTGGTGTGTTTGTTTTGGAAGCGCCGTTATATTCTATTTATTTTCTCTAGACAGGCATCGAATGAATGCAAGTAATCTATACAAGGAGCATCTGCAATTGATGCACCGAAGAAACGGGAAAAGGAATTTGTTATGAAAATAAGGAAAAAAGAAGATACGGTGGGCCTTATTTGATAAAGGCATTGTTGCATTTGCTTCAAATATATAAATGTAAGTTCCATGAAAATTTCCGGTGATTTAAGGTCACCAAACTCAATTGTGATAAGTTATAGGCATAATTGTAATACTGAATGATTAACTTAAGTGTAATTTTTGTAAATACAGATTATATGATTTTTCAGGGAAAAAAAAAAGTTTTCAAAAGGTGTTCCGTTTAAAAGGACTATCCAGGATTATGAGTTGTACAAAATACTGCAACCCAAAAATTCACCAAAGATCACAACATAAAAATAAAATATCGAGACTTTATTTCTTACAAAATTTATTTAGCACATGTGGTTCCCAAGTTTGAAAGAAGTATCCAGGATTGTACGTTGTACAAAAAATTAAAACCCCCCCCCCCACATCACATCCTTAGGCTTCGAGTCCCCGTAGTTTTTACTGTTTAAGCCACAGCTCTTCGCATATAGGCCTCAGCAGTAGGCTTGCTCCTCGTTTGATGACCTTGACAGTTTTGACTCTGAAAATCATATTCTTTCCTTAGACAAATGGGGCACATCGAGAAACAAAGGTTTCCTTTTCCATTCTCACCCATTCTAGTAAAATTATTTAACGAGGAAGCGACCCATTGGTTTCTGATTTGATGGTTAAGGGTTTGATTTACTTATACCATATTTAGTTCCATACCTGAAAGCCCTAGACATGACCAATGACCATTGCATGTCATTTACTTCAAGATCTCATTGGAGCGACACATGTCTTAGTTCTGTACGACAAGAACAACTTTCACTCTTACGTATCAAACACAACCTAGTCTCCTGCCTTGTCCACGCAAATGTGTGAATTAATAAAAAGGCCCCTAGGGCCCTAAGCTCATGTATTAATATGAGTCACACGTTGCCACACATAGGAAGAGAGAAAGGACCAATGGTTAAGAAAGTGCAACAAGACTAACCAAGCCAATTCAAAGAAACTAGTTTGAAGCAGTTGGCTTGGCTTTGTCAACAATCCACAAACAAACCCTTCTCTTCTGTGCCTCAAAAGAAAGTTATATATCCTCTAACCCATAATAGTAAGCTTCTCTGTTACTTTCCTCTCCATCCTCAGAGTCTTTATCTATTCACCTCTCTAGAATATTTTGAAAGCTTAGAAGAAAAGAAGAAGAACAAATAGAGAGAAGAGAAAGAGTTGAGTGTGTTGTGTGCGTGTGAGAGAGAGAGAGAGAGATGGGGAGAGGCAAGATTGAGATCAAGAGGATTGAGAACTTGAGCAACAGGCAGGTGACCTACTCGAAGAGGAGAAATGGGATCATGAAAAAAGCTAAGGAGATCACAGTTTTGTGTGATGCTCAAGTTTCTCTGATCATCTTCGCTGGTTCTGGGAAGATGCATGAATACTGTAGCCCTACTACTACGTATGTAGTTCCTTTTGCTTTCATGCTTTAGCTTTTTTTTTCTCAGGTATTTTACCAGCTCTTTGGTTTTTCTTCAAATGATTATTGAATAACTCTTTTTCTTGGTGTGAAATTTTGGTTCGAATGCTGAGAAAGGTTGACCAATTTACTGGACAAATATCACAAACTGTCTGGTAAGAAGCTGTGGGATGCAAAACATGAGGTGGGTTTTGATTCTTTTTCTCTTTCTCTCCCTATGCAGTTGATCCAACCTTTTTGTCCATTGTGTTTTCTTCCAAACCCATCTGCTGTCCCAGCGCATATAGGTTCTTTTTGTTCTATAATTATGATAACAAACATGAACTGCGGACCTATGAACAGATCTACAAATGGGGCGGACTCTCTTTCTCTCTCCAGGCATATTTTATTGTTCTAATCGAAAAGGAACGCTAAAAAGAGAATGAATTGTAACATCTGTGAACAGATCTGGTAAAAAAAAAAGGTTTTTCATGCCTTCCTTTTCCTTGCAAACATTAGAAGAGCTAGACAACTGTTTGGTTCTTCTAAGTCATAAATCAAAGGCAATATGGAAATTGTTTCTAGAAATAGAAGCCGATCTTCAGTTAAAATCTATGTCTTCAACCTTCAAGGAGGCATTACTAGGGTTTATATATAAATATATATATATATAACAAACTACCTTGTTTTAATATATATATATTAGTAATATGAAGTAAATTAACCACGATGATGTCCAGGCTATGAGAACAGATCTACTAATTAGATTCCTATATTTTCATGGTTTTATCTACTCTTGGCTCTCATTCAACCACATAGGCAATTTTGTTTGACTTTGTTATCATGTTCTTATGTTCAACTATCAAAACAAAATGTTATTTGTTACATGTTCAACAGAACCTCAGCATTGAAATTGACAGAATTAAGAAGGAAAATGATAGCATGCAGATTGAGCTCAGGTAGATCATAGATGTCTCTCCATCAAAGCTCTCTCTCTCTCTCTCTCTCTCTCTCTCTGATTTTTAATACGGTTTAGGCACCTGAATGGGGAGGATATCACATCTTTGAACATCAAAGAGTTGATAGCCATGGAGGACGGCCTTGAAGTTGGCCTTAGAAATGTTCGTGATAAACAGGTAAGATACACAACCACTGCACTGCTCATTTGTTGGCTTTGTTTTACTCCCTATCTGTTTGTTAGTTTCATGAAGAAAGTTGTAATCTTTCCATTAACTTCCACATTTCTTCATCTATCTATCTATCTATCTATATCTATATATATATAATTTTCTTTTTTAATCTCCTATTGTCACAGATGGAGTACTACCTGATGAAGAAGAGAAATGTAAGTAAGCACACATCAAAATATGGCATGGCACTGCTTCTCCTTTTGAATTTATAAGCTTTTTCCCCCGATATTAACCTTCAAGAAGTGTGAGAAGTATGCAATAAAATTGGCTCACAGTACAAATTAATGCTTTTGGCTGAATGTTTCTCAGGGCAAGATACTGGAGGAGGAGCATAGGCAGCTCCAAAACAGTCTGGTAACCTTAATTATCACCTTCATTGTACTTATGTTTAATTTCGGTTTGTGTTGTGCTCTGTGCCTACGTGTATCCCGCCGGGGCGCCGGGAGATGGATGGACAAATTTCTGGTGCTCAGAAATTGGGACTTTTATTTGCAAAATTCAAGAATCTAATAAGTTTAATTGCTTTCTTTGTGTGTTTTTACATTAGGCAGATGCAAATATGTATCGAAAAGGCTAATGTAATAGCTTCAGTTCAGACGGTAACGTTGTGCCAACTGTTCATGATACTATTTCGATTGGTAATTATAACCAAATTAGCTGTGAGAACCTTAATTGATTGCTAAGATGAGTCCACACGGTATCCACCCTTTAAAACCGTGGTACATAGTAATAGCATGCAGCATACAGAAAGTGCATATGGATCTGAAAATCCCAAAATTTCTGAGACAAAAAAAAATATTACCTCTAATACCTATTGATTCAATTTTCATGACAGGCAAATGTCACCTTAAAGGTAACTTATAATTGCCCTAGATGTAATTATCAAGAAAAAAAAAAGCTCTGGAACTGCAAATTATATTCTTTTAATTTCCGTGCTTTCTTCGTGTTCACAGACGCGAATTCAGTTGCTAGCAACTAGCTATAGCGAGTATCCTTGCATTGATGAAAGACTGAAGACACGGTGATCAAATTGTTAGACTAGCTTTGAGTGAGGAAGAAAGGATGAAAACCAAATTAATTTAGTCCACATTCTGTGATCACTATGTTCTTTTAGTAATCTTTAATAAGCAAAACCATGATTTTAACCAAACCACTTTTTCTACATATGTTATTATCAGCAAGAAAAGGATTTGGCTCTACAGCGACGTCACAAGCAGGTGGCCATGGAAATGAGCATAAGAGAGCTGGAAAATGGCTACCGTCAACAGGATGGTGGGGTCAGGGACTACAACTCCCAGATGCCTTTTGCCTTCCGCGTGCAGCCCATGCAGCCAAATTTGCAAGAGAGAATGTAATAATTTCCTGATCTAAATGGGATTATCCTACAACCTCAATTTGGCCCTGGTTGGCTAGCTGTCTGTCTGTCTGTCTTTCAAAATTTGTAGCTCTCGTGACTTTTCATTCTGGGGTTTGTGCAACTAGATAGATGCTATGTGATCCTAGTCATACGTCTAAGTGAACTTAATACTAGATGTTTTGTGTGTGTGTTTTCTTAAACTTGTTGTGAAACTTAGTTGTTGTATGTCTTCTTAAGCGTGTAAGTGAACTTAGTAGTAGATGTTTTACGTGTATGTTGCTCGTGAACGACGTCGGAATGATGACTTTGTGCTTATTTTAAATGCTCTCCATAATCTTATGCATATTGCTTGCTAAAATATCCTTAGAGTTACAGCCACGACATGTTGCGACAAAACTGTGATATTGTCAAATTTTTGCATCTCTTCTACTTGGACAACAAATGAAAATACGAGAAAGAGAATTATTATCTTTTCACTTTACAAAAGTTAACACGTTCTCGGCATTATGCTTTTTATAGGGCCAGTAATTGAAAAGGTAAATTAAATTGCTTTACCTTTTGCGAAAATGTAGTTCGTATTATAAACGTAAGTATATTTTCTTTGTTTTGCTTTTCGGTAAAGTTCAAATATAAGTTGGAAAAATATTTTTTTAAGTTAAGCGAGAGGACGTGTAGAGGGATGGCACTTCAAATTTGCAATAACGTGATGGATTATAAAATCTATCATATGATAAGGATTGCCCCATCTGAAAATGAAAATGAAAATGAAAACTCAACTGGATTTGCAAAATTTATTTATATTAAGTGATGGGTGGGGTTAATCAATTGATTATGTATTAATGATGAACATGTGCAGGCACCAAAAAATTTGGTGGTGCATCTCATTATTAAAACCACATTCGATTAAGCGAATGGCGAAGCAAAACATTTATTTTTCTGCATTTCACAATTTGCAAACGAAGTATTCATGGTTTCAAATAGTCGTTTAAAGTGGCGGCGGTGACTGTGATCGTTGCCGCATTCCTTGGGAGATTGAAGAACAGTTCTAAGTTCTCCTCGTAGGTATCAAAATTTTTCTTTGTTCTAACGAAAAAGTGAAAACATGGGATTGTTCCCTTCCAATAAAATTTGAGTCCTTCTACCAAACAATTTTTTAATGCAAGAGTTAAACTTTGGAATATATTTTATCTATCTATATATATATATACTTTGCGGTACTTAAAATAGAAATTCAACTGCTCTTACAACCGTTTATATCTAAATAAATACGTTTTGATGAAAACTCAAATTAAAGACTTTGTTTGTCGCAAAATAGCCGCTCACATTGGTGGCATCCATTTCGAAGGTCTGAAGCTGTTAGCTTAGGTATCGTTTCCCTCGAGCAAGTTTACCAAGTAATTCTAATTAGAAAATTTTGCCATTTGTAAATGAGAAAAGAAAAAACGAGACTAAGTGATTTAATCAATCATTTATTTGAAAAGACAAAAGAGTGTTTTGGAAGCCTTCTCCTCTATTAGCCTATAATCAATCAAATTAATCCCATGTCAATATATATATATATATATTAAACACTTCTTCTCATCTGACTTTTCTATACTTGAACAAGCAATTGTAATTAATAATGCAAAATAAAGCATAAAATTAGAATCAGATTTGAAGAAGAAACTATGAGAAATACAAACATTAAAAAAAAAAAAAAAAACGTCATAGAAGGGGATTGTGAGTAGGGAACAGAGAAATAAAAAAAATTAAAAAATAAATTAAAATTTTAATTTTGTTGTTAAAACAAAACAAAACAAAAAAAAGGGTTTAAGAAAATGACTTGTTATGGCCGGTTCAAGCTATTTTCATAGTAAAAAGAGTCGCCAGGTACACTAGAAACAAAAGCTTCGATGTTTAGTACTGAAGCACACAATTCAATTCGTCAAAAAGTTGACTTGGGCCCAATAGAGGGTGGGCTCAATGAGACGGACGTCAAACAGAGGAGCGGACTGGATAGCAAAGGGCTGCCCAAACTATATATCCTGCCAATATGATTGGGCCATTTTCCCACCGAGTGGGCTGGATTGACGAATGATCCTATTAAATAGACTTTTCTTTTTAGTGAAAGTTGACTCCTCCTATCTTGTTTGATATTTTAAAACAGATTGACGAATATTTTCCATGTTTGAAACTAAAATAATGAGCAAAAAAATTTTATTTATTTATTTTTCACATTATTATAACCTCTCTATTACGTTATAATGGTGAACTAAATAAAATAAAATAAAGGTCTATATGTGTATATATATACCTAAGACCGTGTTGACGATGGCATCGTTTTGTTTGGAAGAAAAACCCAAAACTACCCTTTTGGTAGGACATGTGCCCAAAAGGAACCACAACACCGACTAACCCTATTTGGTTTATGCTTGTATCGAAGTCAGGGCGGGTAGGGCTAAAACGGTTTCCACCCAATCCTTCTCTCTCTCTCTCTCTCTCTTCCTTCATCTTTTGCTTTTGTCTTTTTTATTTTTTATTTTTTAATAATTAATTTCCATTTTTTGGGCCTCCTACTATTTCTCTCCTCTTTTGACGACGCAATTGAGCAAACGCCGAATAGGAGAAAAAGAATTGGGGGAAAAAAATAATTTTTTATTTTGCGTAAAAATAATGAAAAAAAGACAACGTTTTCAACGACCCAGTTGATTTCCTTTCTCTGGATAGGTACACTGAAATCCCTATTTTCTTTTTCCTTTATTGTCTTTTTTATTTTGTGAATGAATTTCTTGCTGAATTTATACGGGTATATGTGTTTTTATATTGGGGTGATTTTTTCTATGTCTGCATTATTGCTGAGATTTCCTTTTGCTTGTGCAGAGGAAGAGAGAGAGAGAGAGAGAGAGGGTTGGACGCTAGGGTTTTTTATTTTTTAATCTTCTTTGGAAGCAGTTGAGCCTCCCTGGTATTTTTTTCTTGTCTTGTTTTTCTTGGCTTTGTATTTTGGGAGAGAGATGCGGCGTTGAAATTGGACGTTAGGGTTTGATTGAGTGGAATTGATTAGGGTCGTACATTGTATTGGGTCAGTGCAAATTTGACCGTTTTCTTGTCTTTTTTTTTTCTTTTTTTGAGTAATGGGTATGCATTTGATTGGTTGAAAGTATAGGTACGAATCAGATGGGTTCCTGTGACAGTCCGGCGGAGGTCCTGGAACTGTCCCACCAGGATGCCGTAGAGAAGCATTCTTGCTTAATACCTAATCAGAGTCCAGATTCTGAGAAGTTTCTCTGTCCCGAGACCTGCCACAGTTTTAGTGTTTCTGATGTGGACCCCACCATCATGAAGGACGGGTGTCCAGTGTTGCCTTGTGATGATAATGCTGGTTGTTTGAGCTCCGTTGATGTTTCAAATGATGCCTTTGTTGACAGGAAAAGTGGGCTGGGGGTTCAGAGTCCAAATGTGGCAGATTTGGTGGGGGGAACAATGTTGGAGGATAAGTGCAGGATTAGTGTAGATGGTTTAGGTGGAAGGCAGGGTGGAATGGATGATTGCAATGTCAAAAGTGATGGATTTTCTGTGGAAGAGGCAGTGTCCAAAGGTGAGGATGTTGGTTTTTTGAATTTGTCGGAGAATCGTGAGAGATCATTGGAATTGATGATGTTTTCTGGTTCAACAGGAAACTCTGATCAACAGGATGAACATAAGGATGGTAACAGTCCCGATGTTCATGACGTTAAGGAAGAGAAAAGGGATGGTTTAGCTGCAGTGGATGTTGATAGACATAACAAAATAGTGCCTTTACTGGCTTATGAAATTCCTGCAGAATTGGCAGAGGGGAATTCTTCACCTAGAAATTGTCTTAAACAGGACAAACAGAAGGATACTGCTACTTCCATGGAAAGGGTGGACGTTTATATGGAGGCCAGTGGTGTTGATTTAGCTGGAATTGTGTCTGATAATGGCAATAATATCGCATTTTCTCTTAACCATGGAATGCTGTCAGAGTTGACACCCGTGACATGTCCTGTAAATACATGTGTTCAACAAGATGACCAGAAAGAGGGCGATGCTGCTTGTTCCTCAATGGATGCCATTACTCAGGCTATGGAGGAGAAGCACGATGTTTTAGCTGAGTTTGCATCTTCACAGGGTCTTGAAAAGTCTTTGGAATTAATGGCCATGGCTGTTTCACTGGATAGAGGTGTTCAACAGGATGAGCAGAAGTGTGCTAAGCCTGTTAGTTCTGCCTTTGAGGAAAAGGTTACAGAATTATTGGCAAAGGAATGTGATCTTTTGGTCAAAGCAGAAACTGTCACAGAAAGCCAAATATTGACATCATTGAACCGTGAAAAATGCCCAGAATCAGTCTCTTTTTCTGATCTGTGGAAGGATTGTCCCCATCAAAATGAACTGGATACCAAGACTGTTAGTAGTTTAGCTGAAGAGAGGGCTGCTGACTGGAAAAGTGATGCTTCAGCCATGAGATCCAATGGTTGCACCAAGGTATATTTACACTGCAATGAAGCACCCATAAAGTCATCAGATCCAGGTCATATAATAAGTAATCTTGATGTTCACAATGATTCAAAAGGGAGCAATGTGGTCAATTGTCTCTTTGTGCAAAAGGTTGAAGAACATGTTGAGGCAATGGTACTAAAAGATGCAGTGAAATGTTGCCTTTGCAGGCTTGTGATAAGGCTTTGGTGAACTTACCGGTTGTTGACTCACAGAGTGATTTTATCCTGCAGAACAAGCAAAGAGATGATTCTAATGTTATGGGTCCTTTTGTAGAAGGCATGCTGGAAACAGTTGAAGAGAAAAGTGATGCTACTACTGACATGAAAGTCAGTCAGAAAATAGTTATAAATGAAAATGTGGATGCTGCAGGGGTGGTTTCAACTGAAATGGCCCCTGATTTTTACCAGAAAAGTCTGCTTCTCTGCAGTCAAGGCAGGCCTTTGGTACTTTAGAAAATGAAACCTTTGAGAGACTAGATGTACCTCATCTCCATGGAAAGCAAGATTATTCTCCCATCAATTCTTGCACTATTGTTCGTTGTTCTGGTCAGATGGATGGGGAAGGAAAGGATCAGGCTAGTCATAGTCATTTCTCTGATGCAGGCTGCCTTGATATTAGGTCATCATCTTCTCGAAAGGGCAGCCGAGTGCGTAAATCAAGCCATAAGACTCGGATAAAAGGCTTGTCCAGGAAATCCAGGACCACAACTAAAGTGCCAGACATGCATAGAAACATCAACATTTTTTCTATTTCAGCAAGAGGAAGGAGGAGTTGTTTCTCAAGACCAGCTCGTTCCTCTGCCTGGGGATTATTTGGTAATGTTATACAAATTTTTGGTTTGACAAATGCTGTAAGGCCCAATGAATTTCAGAATAGGAATAAGGCTGGTGGAGGATGTAAAAAGCAGAATAGGAATAAGGTTGGTGGAGGCTCACGAAGATCTAGTAGACAAAATGCTTCAACTAATTGCATTCGTTTGAAAATTAAACTGGGCAAGGGAATATGTCAAAACAGTCTCAACACTACAGTCCCAGATATAAATGATTGCTTGGCATCTGTTGACACTGTTATCAGTGATCGCATTACTGAATCCTGCAAGGGGACCAGTTTTGAAACTCCAAAATTCAGTCAACTGCTTTAATGACAAAGTAGGAGAAGAGAAGATTGAGAAGCAGCTTCAGTGTTTTGACAAGAAGCTGGAGAAGACACAATCATATGGTTCTGTTACAGATGTTCATCTTATGAATGAGGACTTGAATAGCTCTTTGATTCCTGAAAAGTCAGCTGGAGAAACTACTGAAAATTATCATGGGAATCCCTCCCATATAAAAGGTGGAGCACTGGGAGCAGCAACTGAGATGAGGTATACAGATCCTGGAACTTCACCAGATTCAGAAGTTATAAATTCAATTCCTGAAAGCCAAATTGTTGTCGATGCTACTTTCAGTTCAAAAGATATTACCACTCCTGGAAATGTTAGCAGGGGCAAGAAAGGAAAGAAGAAAGAAAGACTTTCTCAGGCAGGTAAACAGTTAAGGCAAGATGGATCAAAGGTTCCAGCAAGCATTGGCCAAGTGAAGGAAACAAAGAAAATTCTGGGCAGGCAGAAGGAGGGAGATGGCTTTTGCTCTAATGAGATTCTTACTTTCTCCACCAGTCCAAATACATCAATCAATTCATCAAGCAGTAAGGAACTTTTAGTGCAACAGTTGTCTCTCTCAGGGGAGGCTGATCTTGGGGTGCCCAGTGAGGCACAGAAAGCAGATACTAGCATGGAAGTTAATGCAAATTGCAGCCTGGGCGACCTTAGATTGTCAGAGTCACCCAATTCAAAGACTCTACTTCCTTCAACTAAAGTAAAGGGACACCGACTTTCGCGAAGATCTGATGGAGTGCAAAAGAGAGGATCCAAAATTCCTGCTTCTGCTAGAAGCAGGAGAGCAAATAGATGTAAGCAGGGTGGAAATGGACAGAAGTCAGTCAATAAGAAAAAAGCCAAGGAGAAGGGTGATTGTGATCGTGTTCATGAAAACAAAGATGATCCAGAAACAGCAGGTGCTTAATTGTTTGTGTTCCACACTCTTAATTTTGATTAATATTGTAGTAATGTTCTGAGTACATTCCTTTTCACCCTTGATACATTTCTTGAGTATGGAAAAGCTTACAGGTCATTTCTATTGTTTTTGAATTTTTGCTGCAGGAAATCATACTGCAGCTGAAATTGGACAAACTGATATCAGCAACAATATTTTATCTGTAGATGTAGCTAATTTTGACATGACAGCAAGTGGTATAATGGAGCAGTATTCACATATGGATAATGCTTGGGTGCGGTGTGATGATTGTCATAAATGGCGGCGTATCCCATTATTGCTTGTAGATTCTATTGGTCAAACAAACTGTAAATGGTACTTTGCAATTCATATCTCTATTTAAGTCTTCATTCTTTCCTTGCCTCCCTCTCTCTCTTGCTGCATGTCTTATCTACTCTATCTTCAGATTATGGATCTTTTCTTCACCTATCAATTATCTGACTGATAATTCATGGTCACAATTGTCTTGGCATATGGGGGCTAGTTAAAGTCTTAGTTGGGTTGAATATATTTTACCTGTTTCTTTAGCTTTGCTGGGTGCTATAAAGCTGAGCATTTTGCTTGTCAATTTGCTTATTTTTTGGGGGGGGCCATCAATACTAAATTACTGTTGTATCCAGTTTAGATTTCTGCATTTGCTTATTTTTAGCAATTATCTGATGAATCTAGGTTTGGAAACCACTTTGACTTTGTTTTTCTTTGGATTTTATGGTTTTATACAATGGCCGTCTGAGATGAAAATCCTATGTGTCTTCTCATGCAATATTTTTGTTGCTTGTATATCTTTCTTTTTCTTTTTTTTTGGAAGGACTTGCATGGATAACATGGATAAGGCCTATGCGGATTGCTCCATTGCCCAGGAGAAGTCAAATGAAGAAATTAATGCAGAGTTGGGCTTATCAGATGCTGATGAAGATGTTTGTGATTTTCCTTTGGACAATGTCGGATTGGAACCCAGGCTTGTAACAGGTACTAAACATTTTTAGGATTTAGCAGAGCAGTAAGATGAGATTTGAGCCTGGAGCAGGCTATGAGGCTTTCAAACTTTAATGAGATCTGACATTGTCTTTCTAATCTTGTTAGTCCCAAAGGAGCATGAATTTATACGCATTTCTTCTAACCAGTTCCTGCACCGTAATCGTAAGAATCAAACAATCGATGAGGTTTGAACTTAACTCCACTATGTTTTATTTAAGTTCTTGTTTTATTATTCATGCTTTATTGTTTTTACTGGATTTATGAGGATTTGGCCTTTGTCCTTAACTAGTTGTAAGGACTGAGGAGGAAAGGAATGTAAATTATTTTAAGTAGCATGTGTGCACCTGGGATTGAGTTGTGAAGGTGAAAGGAGTTGGAATTTGTCTTGGATGATTAAGTTGTAGGTTTGGGATGTCCTGATGTGATCCATTGGAACTTGTTCGACAGGGCTGGCCACAAATATATACCACTCTGACATGAAAATGAATAAGCTTGCAAGATAGTGCTAGATGATGGGGACACACCAGAACAA
This sequence comes from Ceriops zippeliana, assembly GCA_037897445.1. Taxonomy (NCBI): domain Eukaryota; kingdom Viridiplantae; phylum Streptophyta; class Magnoliopsida; order Malpighiales; family Rhizophoraceae; genus Ceriops; species Ceriops zippeliana. The sequence goes on from JBAPLH010000217.1 coordinate 1,736,501, forward strand.
GGGATTTCCAGAAATAATATTTTAGGAGAAAAGCTAGAAGTTAGTTTGTTGGATCAAGCATTACTTATTTTAGTTATTCCCTAATATTTTTAGTAACTTCCCAGTTACATTTACTATGACAAAGACAGCAGCTGTCATGTGTTATGGAAAACACAAATTATTTACTCTCACATCTCATTCACTTCCCCCCTTCTCTCTCGCTCTCTCTTTATAATCTTCCTTCCTTTCCCTTCCTCCTCCAGCTTTTTTAAGTTCAATTGTGGCTGTGATATTTTTCTGCTTCAAGTCCAAATTACTGCACTTCTTTGTTACTATCTGAACAATTGTATTTGTAAGTGTTGTTCTTGCACACAATAGCTATAGATAAGTCTACATGCCAAGAGTTTTCCTTGTTGATGTAGCCATGTCTCATCTGGCCCTTCTAGGATTATGCTTTCATTTTTTTTTCCTGGTGCCTTTTTGGCTTAAAATGATTACTCCTTAGATATGTGTTGGATCATCCTGAAATTTTCAAGCGGCATCTGTAGTATCTTTTTCCTTTACCGGACTGGTTTTTTGCTCCAAATATTGTAACTGAGGATCTTCCTCTTTCTGATTTTACCACTTACCTTTCTTGGTTTTCACCCCAATACTTTAAAGAATAGTCCCTCCAGTGTATAAAGATATGTCAGAGGAATGATGATCAATAGCTTACCCTCTTTCTGGACCGAAACAAGCAAGGTCCCTTTCTTCATTGGTTTTTTGTGCATTTTTCATGTGATTGATTGGGATTAACCATATATTTCTATTTTGTAATTGAATAAATTATTTGGTAGAATAATGACTTGAATATTTTCGTATGCCGCGTTAAAGTTAACCTTCTAGTGAGTTGAAAGGTAGATGGAATTTGTAGCTATGGACATCAGCTCCCTCACAACAAATTGATGTTACAAAATTTAAACAGATAATGGTTTGCCATTGCAAAGTATCTCTAGATGGTGGGCCAGGTTGTGGAGATGAATGCTTAAATCGAATGCTTAACATTGAGTGTGTTCAAGGCACCTGCCCTTGTGGGGATCTCTGTTCAAATCAACAGGTATCTTCAGCCACTTTTCTCATGTGTGGTCTATCATAACTGATTTTAGTTTGTAATAATTTTTTATCTGAATATCTCTTTGCAGTTCCAAAAGCGCAATTATGCTAAAATGAAGTGGGATAGATGTGGGAAGAAAGGTTTTGGGCTGCGATCAGTAGAAGATATATCCAAAGGCCAATTTCTTATTGAATATGTGGGAGAGGTAATTTGTTTTGATGTTCTCTTATTTGTTAATCTAAAGGTGATTTCCATGATGAAAAATGTAGAATATGATCACTGGGTTGACCTAGAAATGATCCACAAGTGAATTATAGAGTTAATAATCACAAGCTATTCCCTAGGATGGTTTGGTTTTGATTATTTCTCTTTATCTACATGCTTTCTCTGTGATGCTTACACCACGTGTTTTGCTATTTGTATCCTTTGTAAGTGACTACAATTTTTTCTTTCAAATTTGCCAAGATTTCTAATCTTTGTTTTATCAGGTGCTTGATATGCATACCTATGAGGCACGGCAAAGAGAGTATGCTTCCAAAGCTCAGAAGCATTTCTACTTCATGACATTAAATGCCAGTGAGGTCTGAGTGTGCTCTTCTTCTTTCTCCAATCCTAATTTTTCCCAACTTAATCTGGCTTGAGCAACAACATTTTGGTGGTTCTAGGTGCTCTAATGACTGGAAAATTTTGCTTATGGTTTATTGATTTGTGGACGCTTAAGCAAGCTTGTAGAGGAATTAATGATTGATTCCATTTGACTTTGATCTTTTGTCATGATAGCTTTGATTCACTAGTCACTACCACTATCTTTTCATTGGGAACTGGAACAGTCCGGAGAGTTTTGCTTGGTTGTGGCAAGTTTTGCTACCTTCTGTGACATGATTATTGTTTCTCAAGGGCATGTAGGTCTGAAGTTAGAGCATCTGTCATGCTAGTTTAAGAATAGGATTTGAATACCACTTGTGCTTGCAGAACCATTTCAATGTACCTCAGTGTCTCATATAGACTTTGACAGACAATTTTCCCTTCATTTTCCTTTCCAACTCATATGGTTTTGGACATAAACAGAAAGACATAGAATGAGCAACCACTGATATGTTTTTATTCTATTCCAATGTGCCAAAGAAAAAGATGATATGTTTTAATGGTTTTATGTCTGGTTGGAGATGTCAAACTGTAGCATTCTTGATGTCACATAGGAAGGGCTGCCTGAGCCAGATACCTTCTGATACACAATACAGTGCAGGGTATATGTTGTGTTTGAATTTCAGCTTGGTTTTGTTGCCCAAGTCTGGCTGTCTAATAGAACCCTGCACATTCTTTAGTTTTCATGTACATGGGCTGTATTTGTTTGTTAGTCCATTCAGTACTTTGGTTGTTTTCATTGATTGTTGAGTTGTTTATTTTGAATGAATATGCAGTTTACTGTCTTTTATTTTGGGCTGCACATTCTATAGGTTTCATGTATATGTCCTTTTCTTTGGCTTTGTTTTACTGTTTCATTCACTTTCAGGTAATAGATGCATGTGGCAAAGGAAATTTGGGGCGTTTCATTAATCATAGTTGTGATCCTAACTGCCGCACTGAAAAGGTGACTTATTTCATGCACACAACCTTTTTCATGTACTTTTTAGATTGGTATGAGATTTTTACTTTGATTTAATTAATTCTAAATGGTTTTATTATGCTGCTTAAATCATGGTGTACCTACTTTTGGGAGAACCTTGTGTTTCATCTATCATTTTTATGAACTACTTCCTGCACTCTGTATTATTTTGTAGAGTCTTCTTCACATCTCTCTGCCTATATATGTTCTCGTCTACTTCCTTCTTAGCTCTAATCTCAGGCTTGGGGTGCTTTTGCATATTAATTCTGCAATATGTGAGCCTAAATGAAAGCTTAACTCTTTACTAATTTTGAATAATTTAACAAATAAAGAAGCAAATGTTTGTAAGAATGATCAAGGGGATGATGCCATCTTTTAAGCCCTTTTTGCCAAGGCACTTAGAGAATTGTCAGCCTTTTTCTTGGGCAAAGGAGAAGTTCTGCTGATTTTTATGAGTCACATTTGCTGTGTACCTTGTAACTTCTTCTTTTTTTTTCTCCTGGAATAAATTGGCCACCTTCTCATCCTGAAGATATAGCTGTTTGGACTATGGTCATGGATAATTAAGGTTTTGCAAGGGCTGATGTTAAACCACTGAAGATCATGGGCCAGAGTAATGTGCATTCTGTCCCCTTTTATGAAGCTGTATTCTCAAACTCAATCTTTTCATATGATAAATATGACAAACTCTAATGTTGCAAAGGCCAGTGTCTGTTGGCGACCTTTTGAGTGCCTTGCTATCAAAGGTTTTGGCCTGCTTCCTTTGCTTAATAGCCTAATTCTGTGTTAATTGCTTTTCACATACAATGTCTGCAAATTACAAAATTATAATGTGATGTGCTCTTGTAATATCTTTTTATCTGCAATTACTTTCTATGTGAACTTAAGCTAGGTGGTTAAAACTTGATTTGCTCAGTTACAGTGTCTGATTTCTATAGCCTGCTTTTCTTTTGCTTTTATATGATATTTTTTTGGGGTTTATAATGAACTTAACTGTTTTGTGAACAGTGGGTAGTGAATGGAGAAATTTGTATTGGATTATTTGCATTACGTGATATCAAGAAGGTATGTTTCGACATTATATTAATTCATTTTGCACCTTCTCATCTGAGCCAGAAAATTGCTGTAGTTTTCTTTCTTTCTTTCTTTCTTTTTCTTTATGAGTTGCTGCATTGCATCCAAGTCTCTGCAATAGTTTGTTTGTGGAATCATAGAATCCAACTCCCTGTTGTCAAGGTGCACTGAGTCAACTATAGATAAGCCTGGGTTGCATTTTTGCTTGATAATGAATTTGAAAACTTTGAAATGGAGATGATTGTTGGAACAGATACATGGTGCAGTTTTGCAGAGCACAGACATCTAATATTCTGAGCCTTTTTTTTTTCTTCTTTGGCTTTACTTTTGAGAGAATAAGATTTGGAGCCAATTGATTGCTCATTGTTGGGCATTCCATGCTTACCACATTTAAGCCTGTGGTTAAGGAAATAAGTCAGTTGAAAATCTTGTGTTGTGAGTCACATTTTTGTTTGACTAGTCTGAGATTCTACCACCTATGTGCCTGGATGGTTCTTTAGAGTTCAATTCTTTTATTACCTTTTAATGTTTATTTAGAAAGTAATAGATGTGTATGAGGAATTTACTTTTTATGTCCTTTGCCAAAGGTTGAGAAATATTGCTAATTTATTTTCTGATAGGACATTTAGTTGCTAATTAATTTTGTATATATTGTGTACTTTTGTTGGGAAGCATAATGAGTGATACAAGTGTGAGAGACTAGTCAATTGTTTAGGCAATGTTTTGGCATGTGTCAAGAGCTTTGATGCTTTCTACTACATATACACAGTCCAAATACTATGCTGCATTCCTTTTTCTGGAGACATTAATAATCACAGCCTATTTTGTGCTCAAGACAATGCAGTATTATTGATATTTATTTCATCATTTCACGAGTACGTTTTATTTTCAGGGTGAAGAGGTGACGTTTGATTACAACTATGTGAGAGTGTTTGGAGCTGCTGCTAAAGAATGCTATTGTGGCTCACCTCAGTGTAGAGGTTATATTGGTGGTGATCCAACTAGCTTTGAGGTTATTGATCAAGTTGATTCAGATGAAGAATTTCCTGAGCCTGTGATGCTTGAGGAAGGGGGAGCTGGCAATGGTTTGGGAAATACAATGTCTGGATTGAGTTCCTTTGAAGCTGTGCCAAAGGAAGTTGCAGAGGGTGTATCAAAAGTTAGGGACACAGAGGAACACTCAACAGCAGATATTGGGAGCTGGGAGGTTGCCCCAGAAATCGAGGACTCTACAAATCAATCTGCTATTGGCAATTGCCAACAATTCAATTCTTTGATATTGAATGATTTAGGGGGTGGTTTTCCATCATCCAGTCAGCAAGCAGAGCTCTCCCAGAAGGCAGAAGATGTAACAAGCAAAGCAAAATCTACTGTTGAGCAAGAGATCCCCATGGAAGTGTTAGCAAGCAAAACATCATCATCCATTCCAAGCCCGGAGGCCTCAACTGCAGCACTCAGCAAATCATTATCAGAAGCTGTTGTCACTGACATTAAGTCCAAGTCTAGCACAGCTGAATACAAGCAAGTCTTTGTCAAACAACGTTTACTGATCAAAACTTCAGGTCAGGCTGATGGCAGCAAGGGAGAAACCTTCTACAACAGATCTCAGGTGCCTCCTATCAAACCAAAAAAATTAATGGAAGGTACTTCTGATGGTCATTTTGAGGCAGGTTAGAATCCTTCTTTTGCTTGTCTTGATAAAGAGGATGTTGCATACAATTTTCTGTGTTAACTAATGACATTTAATTCTCACAGTTGAAGAAAAACTTAATGAGTTGTTGGATGCTGATGGTGGCATATGCAAACGGAAAGTAAGTACCTCTCTCTCTCTCTCTCTCTCTCAGACACACACACACACACACACAAATTTGTTTCCCTGTTTGGGCTTCTTTAGCTTTTTACCATAACATCTGCCCATTCATCTAAAGATCAAGACTGCTACTATGAGATGTGATAGTCCATGTTTGTTTATGTTAACCAAAGCTTGTTTTCTGGCAGGATGCCCCTAAAGGCTATTTGAAGCTTCTGCTTCTTACTGCAGCTTCTGGTGCTAGTGGAAATGGTGAAGCAATTCAGAGGTAATTTTGTAATTTATCTCTTCTTTGGCTTTGGCCATTGGAATTCTAAATCATGACTTGTAAAATCTGCTCTCTTAAAATGCTCATTTACATGAATATTTAAGGGCATTTTTAATGACCTAGCTTATTTATTTTGCAGCAATCGGGAACTTTCAATGATCCTTGATGCACTCTTGAAAACTAAATCACGAGTTGTGTTGATGGACATAATTAACAAAAATGGTGGGCTTTCTCTCCTGTTTTCCCATGCAAATCTTTCTTAGTTATCAATGAGTCATTAAAATTCATTGTACATGAAACTTAATTAGGTAGAATGACTGTTGGTTGCTTTTCCTTCAGGTTTACGGATGCTCCACAACATGATGAAGCAGTACAGAAGGGACTTCAAGAAGACTCCAATTCTACGGAAACTTCTAAAGGTACGGGAACTCTGTTATAAATATGATGGCCTTTGACCATGATCATAGCCCCTGCAAATGTGCATGTCACACATAAGATTATGTTTCCAATATATGGTATATCTAAATGAGTGATGAAACTTTTTTTTAAAGTCGAAGTTGTAACAGCTGAAATTATCATTATTGAATTACAAATAGTCATTTACATGAGTAAGTTAATGCAATAGTTGGCTTTTTTTCTTCTTTATCTGTAGGTATCTTTGAAAAAGTGGGAAAAAAAGGGTCAAAATCAGATGCTTAATTTACCATAAGCAGGGCTTTTGTTCAAAAATCAAGAACCTCCAGTAACCCAAACAAAATGGTTTTCTGTAGAACTAGAATGGGAGGAAAAGGAAATCAGAAGAGCCTCTAAATTCACTTTCTAACCTTACAATCTTTTCTAGTTTGGTATGATCATGCATTTTTGGGAATTGTATTTAAACTGATTTATGTCATGTAAAAGATTGTATACAAATTGAGCAAATAAATACTTGAGAACTCCCAAATACCAAAATTTACTGCATTCTGCAAACCCTGCAGGTTTTGGAGCATATGGCAGTTAGAGAGATACTCACATTGGAGCATATCATTGGAGGTCCTCCCTGCCCTGGAATGGAGAGGTTCGGATTACTTATTGGGTTTTCATTTAGAGTATTAAGCATTTTCCCTTTCTTTTGTTCTCTTCCCTCATCCAGTTTGGAGAAGTATAAATGATGGTTCTACAATAAAGAAGTTGGCCTTCAAACACCCTTATGTTAGCCTTGTTTCTTTCTGAACACAATTTTGTGCTGGCTTGACTCAATTTGAGGGTTGTCTGCAATTTATTGGAAAAAAGGGTTTCATAGTCACTGTTCTTTGAATCAAAATATTTGCTTATAGTCCATTTAGTTAGCAGAAAATAGACTTCCAAAGTGGGTATTGCTTTCACCTCGCTTTGTAAAACAGAGACAGTATATTATTTCATCTTGTGTAAGCAATGCATTAAGTAGGAATAACGTGCAGATAGGCCTCTTGCTTCATGTGTGTACCCCTGCGTGCATGAATGGAAACCATCTTAAGATTTTGTTTAGGAGATGAAAGGGTGCTTGCTTTGCATGCATGATGGTGCAAGAGAAGTATGAGGATTTAGCAGCTGCAGATTTGAAGGCCCCTAACCCAGACATCTTCTCCACCCCCCCCTGCGGCCCCCCCCCCAAAAAAAAGAGCACCCATGTGCACCACCAAAAAAACAGAAAAAGGAAAGGGGAGAAGAAAAACTAGCTTTCATACTATACACCATGAAAAAAGAAAAAAGAAAAAAAGAAAAAGCAAAACTAGTTCTCATACCATAGATTATTATTGTCTATACCTGTTGCATTTCAATGTATATGACCCTTCTCTTCGATTGTCCATTAGGTGTTGATAAATTGAAAGTGAATGTTGGTTTACATATATATGTTTCTATGCAAATGTTAAAGGCCATACTATATCTAGGATTTCCTCTGCTACTAGCTTACAAGTAGATTTGTATTCTCACCATTGAACCATTTCTGTGACTTAATGATGATTGTTATCTTATTTGTATCCCACTTATATTGCTGTATGCAGCTTTAGAGAATCAATGCTATTACTGACCGAGCACAATGACAAACAGGTATTGCTTTGAACCCTGTCCTGGGTGCATGGTTTCAACATGCATCCTAAGGTGTTTGTCTCACAGATCTTTAGCATTTTAGAATTCTAAATCATTATTACATTGTCTAATTCTAGGATGATCAAAATGTTTCCCATTTTATGATGAGGGTGATTTAGGAGAGATTTTGACGAAAAATGAAGCTTTTAGCTTTGATTTTCAAAGGCAAACAGACATAATGGAAGAAGTGATATTTGTATTTATGGCAACTCTTGTAGACTTTCAGGATTGCCACTGCAATGACTAACACACCCAATTGCCCATGGTCACAGAGAATTGAGTGAATTGTATCTAGCTTTTGAACTGTCATGTTTCAGTTTTAGAAAACTTTAATGTGCATTCACAGGTTCATCAAATTGCACGGAATTTTCGCGATAGGTGGATTCCAAGACATGTTAGAAAACTTGGCTATATAGACAGGGAAGATGGGAGGATGGAATTTCACAGAGGTTCAAACTGCAATAGGTTTTTTGCCCATAATTATTGGTATGACGACTCTGCAAGACCTGCAGAACCATTAGATTCTGTTCAGGAATCAAAGGTTGCAACAACTTCAGTGGATACTGCTCTCTGTGAAAGCACTTCTGCAGCTGGTGGCACAAAAACTCGCAAGCGCAAAAGCCGATGGGATCAGCCAGCTGCTGGAAATCTAGCTTCTAAAACTCTTCAGTATGAGGAACAAAAGAATGCTTCATGTAATGCATTAGTTGAGAGAGGCAAAGATGTGCTGAAAAATGCAGAAAAGTTGAGTAAGGAGGGGAGTTATTGCCCGCATTGCATCCACAATTATTCTCAGCAAGATGAAAATAGAGCTGCTTACGTTGCAGGTCAAAATGTCCATGAAGATGTTCCGCCAGGGTTCTCATCCCCTCTCATGCCAAGTCTTGCTGCATCCAGGGCTTCATCAGCTGGTAATGCTATACATCAACAAAATGATAGCTTTTTGAAGTGTCCTGACTCTGTGGTTGTTGGCCATCTACAGAAGAAATTTATTTCCAGATTGCCTGTCTCATATGGTATTCCATTGCCTATGGTACAGCAATTTGGATCACCATATTCCGAAGATACGGAGAGTTGGGTTATTGCTCCTGGCATGCCTTTCCATCCTTTTCCACCGTTGCCCCCATTACCTCGTCTTCCAATAGAAAATTCATCTAATGTTACCTCCATGTCATGTGATGGAACTGCAGAAGGGCAATGGGACAGCCATGATCCAGCCAGCACCTATCAGAATGAGAACAATCCAAGCACTACAGGTGCTGACCAGCCAGATATGGGCATACTGGGGGGTGATGGCCAACAAGCATTTAAACGTGTGAGGGGTACTGCACAAGATCTGGGAAGGAGATACTTTAGACAGCAGAAGTGGAATAAAGCTGCCATGGGCCCTCCATGGGTTCGGAACAGGAATGGATGGGGATACATAGGAAATAACTCGCGCGGGGGAAACTACAATGCAGATATTGGAAGTGTAACAAACGAACGAAGAAGTTCATACTGTTCGCACGACGTAGGCCCAAGAGTGGAGAAAGGAGGCAAATTTTTTGATCGGCACAATATAGCACCTATATGAGCGTTGAACTATGAAACACTGTGAAGAGGTGGATTTTCTTCCAAAGTAAAATGTATTCTCAATTCTTTTTTCAGGGTTTTATCTTCAATGAAATATTCATTCATTTTCAGAATTCCAATTCTTGCACCCAGGCATAGTACTATATGGCTGAGGAGAAAAGCCTACTCTAGACCACCAATTTGTTCTCTTCGATACAAGTCTGTTTGCGTGTCGAAGAGATAGGTATCCTTCTTGTAGTTGTCTCAAAGAAGATGCAATTTCATTTATGGTTGGTGAAACAGAATATTTATTATAACAAAAAGAAACACCTTTTGTTTTTTTCCAAGTTTGTGGGGTTGGAGGTGGGAAGATTGCACATTATTGTGCATTTTTACCGTTTTGTTGGAATATTTCTTCTGATTGAGTCATCACATGACTTTTGGCAGGACCATTCAAATCGGAATTGGATGACTGATTGATTTGCCCCCCAAACAAAAGGAATTATTTGTAATTTTTCTTGTGATTGATTCTTATAATATATTTCAATTCAACTTGGCATGTTGCAGTTAATATCTTGCAGAGATTTTTTCTTTGGTCTGAAAGAAAAAAGTCATATACTTCATACATAAATAAAAAAAAAAAAAGTGATAAGGAAAGCAGAATTTAAATTTATGCCTCTTTCCTTGCTATAAGGCTCGTAAATCATGAGCGTTAGGCAGCTGATCTACAGGTTTCTGATATTTCTCACAACCAAGTTTAATATCTTGCTGTATTTTTTATCTAGATGGCTTGTTAGGCGACATCCACTTCAAATTCATCAATTGCTAAAAGCCCCACTCTGTGTTTTACAATCCATTATCCCTACTCCTATCATTCATCAATATCTTCTTAGAAGACTTCTGAAACGAGACCCAATACTGCATTTTCTCCATCCATTGAAATACTTCCCTATTACCTTTCTATAACTGGGCCTGTGCTGTACCGAGACCCAATACTGAACAATATCTGGCCTGCTAGTGATATACTCGTCTTCCAAATCCAATAGCACCAAGCGAGCCAACACAGGAATGAGCATAATGTCTGCCATTGGGAACTCCTCCCCAGCTAAGTATGTCGTTACATTCAGCTTGGCTTCAACTTCATCCAGAAGCCTAATAAGATGCTCCTTGCTTCGTTTCAGAACTTCTGGGGTTTTCAGCTTGTCTTCTGTTTCGCATGCATCTTTTAGTTTTCGATGGTAAGCACTTGCTAGATCAGGGGACTCTGTCATCCGAGCTATCATCACTTGCCTTGTGAATTTGACAAAGGAGCCCTGACCAGCACCCAAAGAGAGCTGCAATTCATTCTATGTACCTGCAAATTACTTGCTGCTTTGAAAATTTCATCTCTAAATATGTCCCTGAAGATGAAAATTTATTGCAGTGGAAGGGTGAATCTATTCAAATGTATTGACAGAGTAATATCAGGCCAGGAAAGACATTGCTTCCAAATACACGTATACATTCTGTACAATGCAAAGAGAGAATAGAGGATTAAAAATGGGACATACTGGATCATCTCAATGGTGTCAAAGATGATGTGGGTGCCATTCTGGAAAACAGGCAGTTTTGCACTTAGATTTTTTCTGAAGAAGAATCCATATTCTTGCCGGTTATGGGATTGACACGGTGTGAAGTGTAGTCGATGCCCTTCTCCTCCAAAGCAAGTCTCACCTTCGGACTATCCAGAGAGTATGAGTGATGATATAGCTGCATGATCCAATTAGCACTCTCCTGCAGGGTGTTACTTCTGGCGAATCACTTCAAATGTGAACAACTATGTAAAAAACAGAATGTAAAAACTAGAAGAATTAGGGAAAGTAATTTTCATGTTCCTTTTCTCATTACAATCTACTATATTTATACTAGTACAATGTGCACATCGATATCTTATCTTCTTTGTATAGTGTGCCTTATCTTCCTAAAAAGTGTGCTTTATCTACTTTGTATAGTGTGCCTTATCTTCCTAGAAAGTGTGCCTTATCTTCTAATACCCCCCTCAAGTTGAAGCATGAAGATCGGAAATGCCCAACTTGCAAAGAATGGCATCAAACGAACGTTTGCCAAGAGTCTTGGTAAGGATATCAGCTAGTTGATGAGATGAGGATACAGATTGAGGAAGAATGATACCACGACGAATCTCATCACGAACAAAGTGACAATCTACCTCGATGTGCTTGGTGCGTTCATGAAACACAGGGTTGTGAGCAAGGTGAAGAGCTGACCGACTATCACAATAAATCCGCATAGGAGATGAGTGAGGAATGCCAAGAGAAACTAACAAACCCTTAAGCCATTTCAATTCACAAGTTGTAGAAGCCAAAGATCGATACTCTGCCTCAGCCGATGATCGAGAGACAGTATGTTGTTTTTTCGTTTTCCAAGAAATTGGAGAATCCCCAAGAAAGACAAAATATACCGTTAAAGAACGTCGAGTCAAGGGGCAACTTGCCCAATCTGCATCACAATAAACCGTAAGATGAAAAGAGGAATCAGATCGGAGCAAAAGACCTTGCCCAGGATGAAGTTTTAAGAAACGAACAACCCGAAGGGCCGCCTCCCAATGACTATGTCGTGGCTCCTGCATAAATTGTGCCAAGATATGCACACAATATGATAATTCAGGTCGAGTAATCGTTAGGTAGATAAGACGACCAATAAGACGCCGATAAGGCATAGGATCAGTAAGAATCGCGTCTTTAGCCAAAGCGAGGTGATGATTTTGCTCCATTGGTGTGCTGGCAGGTTTAGCACCTAACAAACCGGTTTCAGAAATAATATCTAGAGCATATTTTCTCTGACAAAGAAAAATCCCATTCGAATTTCGAGCTACTTCAAGACCGAGAAAGTACTTCAATTTGCCAAGGTCTTTCATGTGGAAACAAGCATTCAAGTAAGTTTTAAACGTATGAATGGCATCACTATCAATCCCGCCTATCACCAGATCATCCACATAGACCAAAATGGTCAATTGAACTTGGCCATTTCGAAATGTGAACAAAGAATAGTCTGAGCCAGATTGCTGAAATTCATAATGAACCAGAGCTGCAACAAGCTTAGCAAACCAACACCGTGGTGCCTGTCGCAGCCCGTAGAGAGACTTGCGTAGACGACATACTTTATCCGCTCCGAGTGTCGTAAAGCCTGGTGGGAAATGCATATAAACTTCCTCCTCAAGATCGCCATGCAAAAATGCATTGTGCACATCCATTTGATGCAATTCCCACCCACGAATCGCTGCTACTGCCAAGAAGGTACGAACCGTCACCATCTTTGCAGTAGGTGCGAACGTCTCATTGTAATCAAGACCCTCGATCTGGTGATTCCCGAAAACAACCAAGCGTGCCTTGTATCGCTCGATTGTTCCATCTGCATGATACTTGATTTTGTAGACCCATTTACTACCAAGAGCCTTCTTTCCTTTAGGTAAAGTAGCGACCGTCCATGTCCCATTATCTTCCAGTGCCTCAACCTCCTTTTTCATTGCCTCACGCCAACATGGATGTTGCATGGCCTCTTTAAAACTAGTTGGTTCAATCCCTGTAGTTACTGCACCCACGAATTGACGATGCGACATGGAAAATTTAGCACAATTCACATAGTTTGTGATGGGATAGGGCGTACCTGAGGATGTCAAAGAAGAAGAAGGAGAGCTCGAGGGACTGAGGGCAGCTGTATGCAACACATAATCATGCAAACGAACTGAAGGCTATCGCGCTCGTTTGCCACGACCAAGATCATCCGCTGCACCTGTAACCTCTGCAACATTATGTACTGGTATGACCCCATCTGCTATCACATCCTCTTCCACAGACTATCCGTCATATTTAGAAGCTGACGAAGGTGCCTTAATCTCAGGCACAACCTCCAATATAGTAGGCTCAATGACAGTAGGCAGGGAATCTGGAGTTGCCGGCCTGACAGAGTCCGTATGGGCAAAAGGAAATACGTGCTCAACAAACTCAACATCTCAACTTTCAAAGCAAACTTTCCTTTCTAAATCATACACCCTCCACCCTTTTTTACCATAAGGATAACCCATGAATATGCACTTATGACTTCGACTTGCAAACTTATCCTTTTCCCGATTAATGTTCTTAGTATAGCATAGGCAACCAAATACTCTAAGATGAGAAATAGATGAAGGGCTTCCAAACAAAATTTCATATGGAGTTTTTCCACCCAAAATCAATGATAGAGTACGATTAATTAAATATCCTGCAGTGAGAATGCATTCTCCCCAAAATTGAATAGGTAAGTTAGCTTGAAAACGAAGCGCCCTACCAACATTCAAAATGTGTCGATGTTTCCTCTCAACTCTTCCATTTTGTTGAGGTGTCTCAATCATGGAAGTCTGATGAATAATGCCACATTCCTTAAAATAATTACTTAAACAAGTAAATTCTGTACCGTTGTCACTGCGTATAATTTTGACTTGTTTATTGAATTGTCTCTCGATCATAGCCAAAAAATTCTTAACAACCCATGGGACTTCATGTTTCCCCTTTAACAAATAGACCCATACACCACGAGAACAATCATCAATAATAGTCAGAAAATAAGTAGCACCACAAAAACTAGCCTCTCAATAAGCTCTCCATAAATCACAATGAATTAATTCAAAGATATCACCAGCTTTATTGTCACTAATAGAAAAAGGAGTACGGGTTTGTTTTGCCCTAAAACAAACATCACAAGGTTCATGAATCTCTTTATTTATTTTGATACTACCTTCTATTATAGGGAGCTTTTCTATGACTCGCATAGAGGGATGTCCCAACCTTTTATGCCACAAATCCATATTCTTGACTGCAATGGCTCCATGAGCACTGACCAGAGACTCCCCTCGTGTGACATACAGCCCCTCAAGCTCCTCACCCACTCCAATCAGCATCCTCGAAGTGCGGTCCTGAACAACACATAAACGATCAGTGAACTTCAAAATATAACCTTTGTCTCGGGCTAATTTTGAAACAGATATCAAATTACATCGTATTCCAGGGACATATAAAACATCTTTGAGAAATAATTTTCCTACAAGAACTGTTCCTTCTCCTGTTGCCATAACGTATTTCCCGTTTGACATTTTCACGGGACAAGGAGGTATTCCTTGAAGTTCTGCAAATACAGTTTCCTCGCCCGTCATATGATGCAAAGCACCTGTGTCAAATAACCATTGTAAATATGCCTTACCATTAAGCTTTGGCTGAGCAACGGATGTATTATTCGTGTGAGCATTCCAGAGAGACTTCAAAGTCTCCCAATCATCTTTGCTCAAGGTCTCTAACCCAATTTTATCATAATCATCAAGTGGTCTTCCATGAGGAACATTAGCAGCCACCCCTACTGTTCCTTGTGCAACATTAGCCAGAACTACTCTACCACAACCACGTCCCTGGTTACCTCGTCCTCTGCCTTTTTCTTGAGACGAATTTCCTGTCCACCAGTCAGGATAGCCATGTAGACGAAAGTATGTGTCCAGACTATGTCCCGGTTTCTGGCAGTGAGAGCAAACTACTCCATTGTCTTTTGGATCTGCCATCGTCTTAAGATTTATAATTTAAAGATTCGGTATTTATAATTGAGGGGTTTGGATCTTGTAATTTAAAAATTACAAGAAAATCTAAATTGCTGAATCTTAAAAGAAAAACAGAAACATGATAGTTATAATACTGCAAAAATTACAAGAACAAGAAAATGTAGCAAATTAATATTAATTGAACATTACAAAAGTTTCGGACCCGGAACGCTTGATTCCTCATCCATGGATGCCTCAGACGTTCATGGCATTATTCTTTACTTAGCATACCTCTAGCTTGATCAAAGGTCATCTAAAAGAAAGGCCAAATGATCATTTCAACGAAATGAAAAAGAGAGCTCTAATACCATGTAAAAAACAGAATGTAAAAACTCGAAGAATTAGGGAAAGTAATTTTCATGTCCCTTTTCTCATTACAATCTATTATATTTATACTAGTACAATGTGCACATCGATGTCTTATTTTCTTTGTATAGTGTGTCTTATCTTCCTAGAAAGTGTGCTTTATCTGCTTTGTATAGTGTGCCTTATCTTCCTAGAAAGTGTGCCTTATCTTCTAATAAACTATCTTGCACTCATACTAAATTCAAGAGAAGGCGTCCAATGTCTGCAGGAAATATAACAAAGAGAGTTCGATCTTTACTAACCCTCAGCGGGCAGAAGTGCAGAATTATGCTAATTAATGTAATCCTCTTAAAATCACACGAATCCAATGCATAATCTGCACATAACCCAAGTGATTAGCATTTCTAATACCGTTTATAGTAATCCCTGATTGATTAGCTTAATAATCAGTGCAAATTGGTTAAAAAAAAAAAAAACTACATGTGATTCCATTGGAACGAGCAACCCGCATAAGATAACAATGCCATACCACTTAAAAGTTGAAGCATTGGCCTTTAAATTTGTGACTCCAACTGGAAAAGGGACAAGAAAAAAAAGCGAAGGACATAATTTCAACAGAAGCAATCTTCAATCTACAAGAAGAACAGAACAAAGAACGAATCCTTTTAATCAGTGGGCACGAGAGAAATCAAGAAAACAAGAGAACTTTAAACAGGAAACGGAACAAACAAAGATTTTGGGACAACAAAAGGCTTGCACAGAAAAGGCAGCTAGTGGCGGAATGTTAACTGGGAGTGCTGAAGGTCAGTTGGTAGCCGCCCATTTGTCGGTGGGGAGCGCGGGCGCGTGTAGACACTACTTTTCGGAAGTGGTAGTTGAAATAATAATAACAATAACCAAAAAAAAAAAAAAAGAATAAAAAAATTGCCAGAAATTTGGGGAAGCATGAGCTTCATTTTCATTTGTTTATTTTTATACGGACCCATATCATTTTTAACTCAATCTTCTTTATCCATACTAGATGGTCAATTAGCCAATTGATGATTATGATGGATAGAGATGCCAAACTGTTTCTGAATATTAAATATGACTTCTAATTTATATGGTAATTTATTTAAAGATATTTTGTTATTAAAAACATGTCAAAATTTTGTATTTATTGAATTTAAAATATTTTTTAATCAAATAATCTTTAGATTACTATATATACATAATGATATTTTTTAATTAAAGAAAATATAAATAAAAATATATTTTTTTTAATAATTTAAATCATATTAATAAATTTAATAACATAATATATATATATATATATATATATGTTGTGTATCACGTGACAACAGTTAATTAAAAAATACTTAATTTAAATTTAATTTAATTAATGAATTAATATATTTAATAAATTTTTTTAAAAAAAGTAAATATAATTATAAGAATATTTAAATGTAACGGTGAAATTAATTTTTTAAAATTTTTCTCTAAAAACATTAAAGACAAATATTTTATTTTGCAACGATTAGATCAGGCGTACTCCCCCGCGAACCGAAGAGGCTGGACGATGGAGAGACTCGCTATGATGCGGGCGTGGGGCGCCAATGCTACCGGACAAAGCGTGGGCTGGACTGTTCTCGTCCATGCACGTGCCCCTTTGTAGTTTTTTCTTTTTTAATTAAATAAAAAATAAAAAATCATTTCTCCATGTCGAAGAGGACCAGAATTTTTTATGTTAACTTTTTTTCCCTTTGATAATAATTGATCCCTACTCTTTTGTAATTGTGAGGACTGCACCTTACTTTACTTTGGGTTATATATATATATATATATTTATTTATTTATTTATTTTAGTTAGGAAATTTATTAATCGGTAAATTGCATAATTAATAATTCTTATAAATTTCGTATTATCTTTTTAAGCAAAAACTGTTGGACTTTTCTAGAATTTCTCTTTATAAAATTCTTATTTCATATATTACAGGATCTTTCTTTATGCGAATACTAGCAATAAAACTGTAATTGAAATCAACATACCGTTGTCCATTATGCTGATGTCCCGCAGTGGAGATGGGAAGCCTCTTCTGTTTCGTTCCTGAACGCTTCTCTCTTTTCTCCTACTCTTTCCCCTTTCTTTTCTTTACGTTTTCTCTCTCTGATGGTTAAGCCATCGGAAAGGTCTGTAATAGCATATATATATATATATATACATGTCTTCCTTTCCTGTAACCGTTACCTTAAATAGGAAGATCCTCTCTTTCTGTAATAATTATCTTAAATGAGAAGATACTCCTTTTCCTGTAACGGTTATTCTTAATAGGGGAAGATATATATACACATATTCCTTTCCTGTAACGTTTATTCTTAATAGGGAGAGTGGAGGGATTTTAAACTCGATGATCCAAATTACCGTTATGCCTAACCGACCATCATATTAGGCCTTTTATTTTGAGTCATACTTTAAATGACATGGACCACTCATGTTAATTAATTTAACAATCTCCCACTTGTCCATGTCATGACTTGATGAAACAATAACAATTAAGTGCACACAATTCTTAAAGATCATCAAATCACAACACTTAATTGAATTAAGATGATTGGATCATGGCGGTCACACATCTTATAGCAATATGATTCCTTCCATGTATCACATAATCATCATAATTCATAATACTTTACTGAGGAACATTGAAACTTTAAACTGTCATTCTCATATATGCTATTAATTATCTCACAAACCATAATTGTATACATCTAAACAAAGATAACAGAGCACAAGCAAAACCATAACTTTAATTGAATTCACGAGTGTCACAATGATATGAGCATCTAAATATTGGCTTTTAAGTGTACGAAGAACTGTCCATAATGCCCATCCGATCAACATGTCCAGTAAAATGTTTTCGCTATCATCAACTCAGTACCAATATGCTCAATGGACACTCTTTGGTTTTGCACTTCTTTTTTAACAGATAGGTATTTCAAATCCATATGTTTCGCACCTTTAGAATACCTATCATACTTAGAGAAGAAGACTGCTGCGGAATTGTCACAAAAAATTCTTAACGGCTTTTCTATACTGTCGACCAAACCAAGCCTTAAGATAAAATTCCGCAACCATAATGCATGAACAGTAGCCTCAAAGCATGCTACAAATTCAGCCTCCATAGTGGAAGTAGCAATGACAGACTGCTTCCCGCTTTTCCAGGAAACTGCTCCTCCAGCCAGGAGAAACATGTAACCAAATGTAGATTTCCTCGAGTCTACACATCCAGCATAATCTGACTCCGAGTAGCCTACTACTTTAAGATGACTTGATCTTTTATAAGTAAGCATGTAATCTTTGGTGCCTTGTAAGTACCTAAATACTTTCTTTCCGGCTTTCCAATGATCTATTCCAGGATTACTTTGATATCGGCCTAACATTCCAACTGCGAAACTGATGTCTGGCCGAGTACATGTTTGCGCATACATCAGGCTTCCAACCAGTGATGCATAGGGAACTGATTCCATCACTTTCCGTTCCAAATCATTCTTTGGACATTGTAATTCACTGAACTTGTCCCCTTTCTGAATTGGAACTATTCCTGTTGAGCAATTTTCCATTCTAAATCTCTCTAACACTTTATTGATATAGCCTTTCTGAGACAATCCTAACAATCCTTGTGATCTATCACGGAATATTTCTATTCCTCTCACATAGGATGCCTCATTCATATCTTTCATTTCAAAAGTTTCAGAGAGAAATTTCTTCACATTATGTAACAAACCTATGTCATTAGCGGCCAAAAGAATGTCATCGACATATAGGACTAATATAATGAACTTGCTCCCACTGACCTTCATATAGATACACCGATCAACGGTTTTTTTCTACAAAACCGTATGACGTAATGGTATTATTGAACTTAATATACCATTGTCGGGAGGCTTGTTTCAGTCCATATATCGATTTCTTTAATTTACACACCAAATTTTCTTGCCCCGTAGTGATGAAACCTTCAGGTTGGTCCATATACACTTCCTCTTCCAAGTCACCATTCAGAAAGGCGGTCTTTACATCCATTTGGTGGAGCTCTAGATCATTATGAGCCACCAATGCCATAATAATTCTTAAAGAGTCTTTCTTAGAAACTGGAGAGAAAGTCTCCTTATAGTCAACACCATCCCTTTGAGTGAAACCTTTGGCTACAAGTCTGGCCTTATACCTTTCGATGTTACCGTTCGAGTTTCGCTTGGTCTTAAAGACCCACTTACAGCCAACTCGTTTTGATCCTTCAGGTAACTTTATTAGCTCCCAGGCTTGGTTTACATCCATCGATTTCATCTCTTCTTTCATGGCATTGAACCACCTTTCAGAATCATTACATTCCATGGCTTGTTTAAATGAGACTGGATCTTTATCAATGCTCAATTCCGATTCATGCTCAAGTGAGTAAACCACATAATCATTTGAAACTGCTGGCCTTTTCTGTCTTGTAGACCTCCGTAATGCCATTTCTTGTGGTATCACTTGTTCATTTGTAAATTGAATATTGTCACTTGGTTCATCTCTTATGTGTTCACTTTGCGTGTTTCGAGTATCAATTTGTTGTCCTTGCATGTCACGTGACTGTGATGCAACATAAGGAATAACAATTTGAGTAGAAACACTGGGTGTGGGAATACCGACATGAGTAGGAGTACTCACTGTGGACCATTCATTTTGTGATTCTTTAATATCCACCTTTCGTGATTCCCCACTCCCACTGAACTGACCATTTTCAATGAACCGAGCATTACCAGACTCAACTATTCTAGTACTATGGTTAGGGCAGTAAAACCTATACCCTTTGGACTTTTCAGGATAGCCAATGAAGTAACCACTAATGGTTCTTGCATCAAGCTTTCCTTCATGTGGATTGTATATCCTTACTTCTGCTGGACAACCCCAAACATGAAGATGTCTCAAACTGGGTTTCCTTCCTGTCCATAACTCGTAAGGAGTTTTAGGGACAGCCTTACTAGGAAACTCTATTTAGCAGATATGCAGCAGTTCTTAATGCATGCATCCACAAGGATAAGGGTACAGTACTGTAATTCAACATGCTCCTAACCATATCCATAAGTGTGCGATTCCGCCTTTCCGCTACACCATTCTGTTGTGGTGTATCAGGCATTGTATACTGTGCACATATGCCTCGACTCTCAAGAAGTTTTGCAAATGGACCAGGACATTGTCCACTTTCATTGAATTTTCCATAATATTCACCACCCCTATCTGACTTAATCACTTTTACTTTTCTATCTAACTGCCTTTCAACTTCATTAATAAACACCTCTAGGATGTTTTACTGACTGAGACTTTTCATGCAGTAGATACAAGTAACAATATCGTGAGTAGTCATCTATAAAGGTGATGAAATATTTCTCACCACCCCATGTTGGGATATCAAACGGGCCACAAACATCAGTGTGTATCAATTCTAAAGGCTCATTGCTTCTTATGGCTAGGTTCTTTGATGTATGTTTTGTTTGTTTCCCTTTTATACAATCAACACATACATCCCAATCAGTAAAATCCAATTGAGGCAGGACATCACCTTTCATCAACTTCAATATCCTTTCTTTGGATATATGACCCAATCTTTGATGCCATAAGAAAGCAGAACTTTCATCATGCATATTACGTTTGTTACCTATACGATGCTCAACAAGAAATATGGAATCAGCATACATAGCATCAAGATTCAAACGGTACAAATCATCAATCAAAGTACCAGATCCATAATAGTACGAATGTCTATACAATGAAAATGCACCATTTCCAATCTTGAGGTTAAATCCTTCTTTATCTAATTTTGCAACAGAAACTAAATTTCTAGCACATTCAGGAACATAGAGACACTTTTCTAGATCCAGATGACACTTGGTGTCCAAGATCAATCTGTACGTCCCAATCCCTTCTATTCGTGCCTTCATTCTGTTTCCCATATAGAGGAACTTCTCAGTTCCTGTTATGGGCTGGATTGAAAGGAATCCCTGCATAATATGTCATACATGAATAGTAACTCCAGAATCTAACCACCAAGTATTATTGGGCACTTCAATTATGTTTGATTCAAAACATACTAATATACAGTACGTACCTTTCTTTTCGAACCAAGCCTTTCTTTTTGGGCAATCATTTTTGAAGTGACCCATCTTTTTGCAGAAGAAGCATTTCTGATCCTTCTGGATCTGACCTCCAGTGACTTTCATAGAGGCTTTGTCCTTCTTCTTACCTTTCTTATGTGGTTTAGACCTGTTACCACTAGCATCCTTATGAACGATGAGATGAATGGAGTGATCTTTCATCTTCTTTAATCTCCCTTCCTCCTGAACTAACATGGCCTTAATTTCTTGAAAGTTCCATTTCTCTTTAATAGTATTATAATTCACTTGGAACTGGCCAAATTCAGGAGGCAGTGAGTTTATGATGAATTGAACCAGAAATGATTCACTCACATCCATGCCCATTGTTTTCAACCTTGCTGCTAGATTAGCCATACTGGTCACATGATCATGAATGGGCTGTGACCAATCAAATTTCTTGGTCGTCAGCTCACTCATTAGGGTTCCTACGATGGATTTATCAGTTATATCTGACTGAGAGTATTCCTTAATTCTCATCAGAAATTCCCTCGCATTTTCCGTCTTAGGCATCGATGGCTTGACGTTTTCAGCTATCGTCATTCGCATCAAATTCAAACTCAGCCTATTGGACCGTACCCAAGCCTCATAAAAAGACTTATCAGATTCTGTACTAGTCCCTGTAATGACTGCAGGCTTTTCATCCGAAATGACTGCTAAGTCCAGGCCCAATACACCCAAATGAAACTGAATATGCTCAGACCATTCAGCATAGTTCAGCCCATTGAATTTGACCATCGAATTGCCTAAGGCGAATACATTGGTGGAAGCTGCAAATATAATCCAAATTTATACGTTAATGCTTTGAGTAAATTCTAATAGATTCAGATACATTACAAACTTTAATTATGTATTTAAGTTCACCTTTGGGTGATCCTCAAATACATAACTCTAATCAATAATGATGCTAATTTAAATAAACTTTAATAGATCAATTAATCATACTAAAATTAACATGAATGTTATCTTTGGATATACAATCACGTTTACTTAGTATATTAATTAATCCCTTTTAGTGTCATTAATTATAAGCAATGATCCATCTTTGGATGATCTCCTAGCTTTATAATTAATAACCACAATTGTTCATTTCAAAACATTTTATTAGCATCCAAAATGAACAATTAAAATTCACAGTCAGCTGTTCAAATCCATTCAAAGCCAGGCCACTTTGGTGACTAACAAGCTTTTAATATTTGACTCATCAACGTGAATTTAATAATCTTCAATTACGAAGATTAAATTATCTTTTATGTGGGAGTTTTTTTTTTTTATGGTATTCATTCGGACCCCGAGCACCACCATACTGCAGGTGGGACCCGCGTACCAGGCAACCAAAATATTTGTTTTGTCCCGCGTTGTAATTATTGATTACACGCAAAGGAAAAACAAAATACAGCCTAATAAAATAAAATACTACCCGAGCACCACCATACTACAGGTGGGACCCGCATACCAGGCAACCAAAATATTTGTTTTGTCCCGTGTTGTAATTATTGATTACACGCAAAGGAAAAACAAAATACAGCCTAATAAAATAAAATACTACCCGAGCACCACCATACTGCAGGTGGGACCCGCGTACCAGGCAACCAAAATATTTGTTTTGTCCCGCGTTGTAATTATTGATTACACGCAAAGGAAAACAAAATACAACCTAATAAAATAAAATACTACCCGAGTACCACCATACTGCAGGTGGGACCTGCGTACCAGGCAACCAAAATATTTGTTTTGTCCCGCGTTGTAATTATTGATTACACACAAAGAAAAAACAAAATACAATAAAATACTACCCGAGCACCACCATATTGCAGGTGGGACCCGCGTACCAGGCAACTAAAATATTTGTTTTGTCCCGCGTTGTAATTATTGATTACACGCAAAGAAAAAACAAAATACAATAAAATACTACTCGAGCACCACCATACTGCAGGTGGGACCCGCGTACCAGGCAACCAAAATATTTGTTTTGTCCCGCGTTGTAATTATTGATTACACGCAAAAGAAAAACAAAATACAGCCTAATAAAATAAAATACTACCCGAGCACCACCATACTGCAGGTGGGACCCGCGTACCAGGCAACCAAAATATTTGTTTTGTCCCGCGTTGTAATTATTGATTACACGCAAAGGAAAAATAAAATACAGCCTAATAAAATACTACCCGAGCACCACCATACTACAAGTGGGACCCGCGTACCAGGCAACCAAAATATTTGTTTTGTCCCGCGTTGTAATTATTGATTACACGCAAAGGAAAAACAAAATACAACCTAATAAAATAAAATACTACCCGGCACAAAGAGATAAAGAAAACCAAATTGCAATATTCGCAGACCCGCTCTGATACCAATTGTTGGACTTTTCTAGAATTTCTCTTTATGAAATTCTTATTTCATATATTGCAGGATCTTTCTTTATGCGAATACTAGCAATAAAACTGTAATTGAAATCAACATACCGTTGTCCATTATGCTGATGTCCCGCAGTGGAGATGGGAAGCCTCTTCTGTTTCGTTCCTGAACGCTTCTCTCTTTTCTCCTACTCTTTCCCCTTTCTTTTCTTTACGTTTTCTCTCTCTGATGGTTAAGCCCTCGGAAAGGTCTGTAATAGCATATATATATATATATATACATGTCTTCCTTTCCTGTAACCGTTACCTTAAATAGGAAGATCTTCTCTTTCTGTAATAATTATCTTAAATGAGAAGATACTCCTTTTCCTGTAACGGTTATTCTTAATAGGGGAAGATATATATACACATATTCATTTCCTGTAACGTTTATTCTTAATAGGGAGAGTGGAGGGATTTTAAACCCGATGACCCAAATTACCGTTATGCCTAACCGACAATCATATTAGGCCTTTTATTTTGAGTCATACTTTAAATGACATGGACCACTCATGTTAATTAATTTAACAAAAACCTGATATTTTAAATATTTAAATTTAATAGTTATTAATTAGTAGAATAATATACACAATCTGCACTTATCTTAAGGAAGAATAATCCCGTTAGCCTGCTTGACCACAATGCCAGAACTCCTGGAGAAAATTTTGAGAGTTCAATACCCCAGTTTGCTATTACAAAATTTGAAAATAAATAAATAAATAAAGAAAACAAATTCCCTCTGCCGCTGCTGGGCCAAGGTATAAGCGCTGGCCTCTGAATGTTTGAACTTTGAGGACCCAATCCAAAGGCCTATCAAAACGACGTCGGTTAAGTCCAAGTAGCCAATAACTTTCACCAATTAGACTGGCCCATATTCTGTTGGGCCATATCCACTTAAGTAATGAAAAAGTAGCATTGCTACGCCCAAAAAGAAAATTCCAATGAAGAAAGATTAGGCCTACAAACTTCCAACATGTCCAATTTGGCCGTTGAGGAAAGGAATCAGTAGGCATCTACGCCTGGTTTAATTCAAATTCTGTTTGGCGAGAAGAAAAGAGGAATGAATCTGCTGCATCCTAGACAGGAATCCCATGTATTAAAATATTTTAATACAGAAAAAAAGAAGAAAAGAAGAAAAAGATTAAATGCAGAGACACAAAACGAGAAGCAAAGAGACACAGGACAACTACTAAAATATTTCACCCAAAGCCTGACTATCATAAATACAGTGGGGGCTCCAATAGCAACATCATAACAATACTTCACATGCAGAGAGAGCAAAAGGCATCCACACAATTGTGAACATCTGAGCCAACATATAACTCCTTTTTCGAGCAGTCTCACATCTCTGCTCTTGAGCCATAACCATGAGACGAGCCCCTCCTTCAATTGAAGTTTCTTCTTCTTCTTTTTTCTTTCAATTCCATTACAACAATATTTATTAAACTGGGTTTAATTTAATGTTTAGGCCAAGAATCCAAAAAAGGAAATGGAAAGAGTTTCTAGTGTAACCCAAAAAAAGAAAGAAATGTAAAATGGGACTCCAAGTTATTTATTTATTTTTATTGTGTAGGAACTGTGTTTTAGAAGTATAAGGGAATTTATTTTATTAGTAGAGATTACTGTTAATGCATGATCTCTTGACATTACAAGAGGAAAAAAAATGATTGCTTGAATTTAGTAACCATCCAAGCTGTTGTTTCCTGCCTAAGAAAGTAAGCCCTCGCCAATCGGCAAGCTTTCTTTCGTTTTCTGTCACTTGAAAATGCGGCGAGATGGTTGGGGAGAATTAAGGCGGGAAGGTGGGTGTTTTCTGTTTTGTGGTTTGCCGTTGCCGCTTTTACTTTGTTTTCTGTTGGTTGTCGTGTCGTTTTGGACTTCCAAACCCCATTTTAACAGCCGTTGCTCGAGACACGGAATTGTAAGCGAGCGCCATTAGGCGTACCCGCCAAAAAGGAATCATAAAATTTAAGATAACGTTGTTGTCTTTGGCTTCCTGGTCCCTGTGCAGGTAATTGAGTATGCACAAAGTGTCCTTCGTCTCGTCAACCACGTGAAATAAGGTTTGGTTTGTTTGGGGAATTGTGAGTGAACCCATCTCCCACGACACAATTACAGCCTTGTTTCCAGGGATTTTTCAACCTTGCTTTCGTTTTTTTTTTTCTTTCTTTTTCTTGTTTTTCTTTTCTTTTTTTGGTCGGGCATCCTTTTAGCACCTTGAATAGGGAATGCTTAAAAAAAAAAGAGAAATTGTCTTCTAATGAATAATTTAATGTGTAATATATATATATATATTCAAAATCTCGACTTTTAATTTTAAGAATATAAAATTTATAAAAATTAAAAATTTAAATTAATGGACTAAATTAAATTGAAATTTTGATTAATTAAATGAAATTTCAAAATGACTAAATGAATCGATGATAATTTTTTTTTTTTTTGCGAATGAAATTCTTTCAAATAACAATTACTTATTCATGTTTAAGTAGGGAGGGGCACTCAAACCTCTCTAGATACAAAAATTTTCCAACTCTTAACCGGAGGAACTCTTAAGAAATTCTTGCATTTGCAGCATTAGAACCTCCAACCCATCTCTCTCTCTCTCTCTCCTCTAAGCACTTGATCACTTGCAGAGAGCATCAAACTCAACTTCCATGTCCTAATTTGATAGTACCAAGAAGCAACCTCACGCTCGACCCACTAATTTTTTCTTGGATTTGTCCCCGCGGAGAACATGCCTACCGAATCCATAACATGCCATTAATCATATATATAATAGTCTCTTCGGACTACGATGCGTAACAAAAGGTGCACTTGCCCCCCCCCCCCCGAGCGGACCACTCAACAACGAAATATCCAACATTAATTAATTACTCTACACACCCAGAGTTAATCACAGCCATGTGTTCCTAAATCTTTCCACCATTCGAATACATGCATGCATGCGGGCCTGCAGCCGTCCACAATATTATTTGACAATTTGGCAGATGCGTGTTAAGGCCCACAAATATCCAGAGATCTTAAGATTGTTTTGTTTCATTGTTTTATTCGATGGTGGGGGCTTTCCGCACAATCACTGCTCGAAGAGTGGCAAGAACCCCACGAGGTTTAGAGCGAATGGGTGCCGCTGTTCCTTTAACATGCTGCCATTAGCACCGTTTTCCTTAAGCAAAAGCCACGAAGTATCGAATATAAAATTTAAGAGCGAGCTTTCGGTTTGAATTCTAAATCTCAATCTTTCAAATAGTTGAAAAAGAAGAATAATAATAATAATAAAGAAAGAAAAAAAAAAGTCAGGAAAAGTTTAGGCCATAAATTTCTTTAACTGCTCTATGATTATACAAAACAAACCAACAAACGACGACGACCTGATATGTCCAGAAAATCATATTATATAACTGACATGTTAAGGTGGCATTGACTTTTGTGCACTAAGAGTAGCTGAAATTTTTTTGCACTGAACGTATTGGCATCTTTCATGAGTCATGGATCAATGCCATTAATTTTAGGAATATTGACTCCTATTTCTAACGCAACTAATCGTAATATTCTCGCCAGGTGACTCTCATGGACATTCGACCTCTCTTATAACAAATAATAATAATAATAAGGGACATTTGAATCCATCATCTCCAATCAAGGTTGGATTTTGTCGATTGTAATTCAAAATGTTTTAACCTACATTTCATGAAGATAAGATTTTGTCTGGAAAGTTGTTCGAATAAACTCATGATTCATTATTTTAACCTCAAATTTAGGCATGTGTTAACCATTCAAACTTCATTTGAAATTATCCGGGATTCCAAGGCATTAGCTTTGTGTTGTACCTAACATGATTTTTCTTTCTTTCTTTCTTTCTTTTGCATTTTTATAATTTTATGTACATGATATAAGTAGGATTTTATGACACGTGAAATGAAATGGCCCATAAAATGGATCCACCGACAAATGGCCCCCCGGGGGGGAGGGGCCATCCCCGATTACTGCTAGTTAAAGTCTGCAAGAGCAACGTGCTTCGCTTATGGTTACAATATGCAAGGAGCAAGTGGGGGTCCCACAAATGACCTCATCTGGGACCCCCATCCATCACATTCGGCTTGGACAATCACCCGTTAGATCAAACCGAGCAATATACTCGCCGTTAACCATATATTCCTAGATTTTCTATAAGTTTAATCTATTCAAGTGACTACGATCCACTTCGAAGTTCAAACTAGATTACTTGCACGTCCGTGAAAGTTGACTTAAAAAAAAAAAAAAGGCATATGCCGCTTGAATGAATCCTCACTCTGACGAGCATGTTTGTTGGGTTGAAAAACGTCAAATAAAACACTCCTTTTTATGCACAAAAATTCACAATGCAAAGAATGAGATAGCATGTTTGTAACTACTTGGTAAAAAGAGTTTTGTTACCGTTTTTTTTTTTTTTTAAATCATCCAACTTGATATTTTAAGTGATTAGATCAAATTTATTAATAAATTATATATTAAAATTTAACATATTAAAAAAATAAAAATTATAAAATTTTTAAACATGACTTTAAAAAATTAAGTTTATATTATATTTACATATAATAATCTAATAATAATAATAATATATATCACGACTCTAATCTTTAAATTTTAATAGATTATACTGTATAAAAAATTTAAAATTTTTGTAAAAACTATCACTATCTAAATTTGAAGAATAATTGTGTATTAAAATTAGTTTTTATGTAAAGTATTGAAATAAATAAAAAAATTAAATCGTAATATACTGTATATAACGTTACTCACAATGACTTGCTGTTCAATTCCGTTTACGTTCGTAAAGTAGATAAGCCGAGTGGCCAAAGGCATTAAAAAAATAAATAAATAATAAATAATAATAAAAGGTAGGCCCCAACATTGGCTCCACTACTTCGTGATGTTTAGTTTCCATTTTTTTTTATTTTTTATTTTTCTTTTCAAGGAGGTTGTGGGACAATAATAGACACAGATGGGCAGCCGATTAGCCGCTGACGTGTGGGGCTCGCATACGTGTAAAGAAGCCACGCGTACGGTATCTGCTTTGGGAATCACGTGATTATTGGTTGGTTCCCGCTCTTCGCCTTGGACGCCCAGAAAGGGAGAGCCGCTCTCTCTGCGCAGTCACGGACGCCGATCCTACTTGTTATTTAATTGTACTCGCGGCGGTGGCCTGGTAGTGGTGGGTTCCATTCATCGCCGCCCAAATGAATGAGCCAACTTCAAATTGACGCTCCAAATTATTTTTCTTTTTTTTTTAAATAGAGCAAATGTGGTCTTAATTTCATCTAAGTAAAAGAAAAAAAAAAGTATTGCAACATATAAATAATTATTAAACAAAATGATAAATACAATACTCTAATATCATAATTTTTATGTATTTATTTATAAAACTAAATAAAATACTGTTGATTCACTTTTTTTTTTTGGTTATTTTTACGTTGCTCATCAATTATTACTACATAAATTTAAAAAAAAAAAATCAAATATTGGTTGAGGCATGTGGGTGTGGCGGCAATTGGGTCCTTGAGGTCCATCCGGGAACCTTGTGCTATGTCATAGTGGATGATTAACGAGATTATTAAAAATGTAGTTGTATGGATGGACGAGGAGGAGGAGGTAGTTTCATCTTTTTAATTAAGAATTGCCAACAACGCTCAATTTGGTGTTGCTTGCACTCTATATTATCGCAACATGAGAACCACAACCAAAAAAAAAAAAAGGGGGTTGGGGGGACTTAATTATGTAAGTGACTAAATAGTTCTCCATGTCGATGAAGCATTGCAGACTAACCGGGTGTTTGTCATTAGACTCTACTTAATCAAACTAACCCGCAAGAGATGGTTTTTGCCGGAATTTTTTTGCTTCATATCTCAGCTTAAAATGCTCGATTCTCGCTATATTTCATCGTTGACTTAAATGCCATAAATACAAGTCCATAATTGTGTTATCTTTCTCTCTTTCATTGTAGTTAATGCATTAAAACATTATTCATTATAGATACGCTCCCAGTTTAAATGCAGTAGGCACAACTGCATAATTGGGCAACTTATGATTTTCCCTCCTTTATTTTTATTTTATTTTTTGTATTACCAATGAGAAATAGATACATGTTTTGTGACATACGCTGTTGGCAGGTTTACATCGTTTTTGTATGACCCAATTAATCAAAAACAATGCAATTCTATTATATATTAGCCTTATTGGCGGCCTTCACCGCCTCATTAGCATCAACTGCCATCATCTATGAACACTGAATATAGTAGAGTGAAATAGGAAAAATAAAAAGAAGTCGATCTCATTCGATTTAGCGTGGATTGTTAATTGCTATCTAATCGAACAAAGGGCCCCATTACGGAGCCATAGAAATCATCCAAGGGAGGATCGAACTCTCCTTATTTTAGCGATTTTTTTATTTTTTTTAAAGAAGTTAGGGGCTATGGTTCTTTTGTAGATGAGAACTTTTAGCTCTTAATTTTTGTTTACCCTTCAAGAAAAGAGAAAAAGAAAAAAGAGGATTTGACTTTGAACATAGTTTAATATCTTCGTGGGTCTGAACTTCAAGTTTAAATGTTTGAAGACACTCCAAGTAGCGAAATGGAGGTCATTGGTCCATCTTATTATAAAAATAAACGTCTCCCTGTTTCCCTTTCCCTTTCAGGTCTGGTTCGGTGACCTTGAGAAGCAAACAACCAAACTGGCGGTTAGGCCAGAAACAGCAAAACGTCACCTTCCTCTCTTTCTCTCTTTAGCCTTAATTCCTTTAACTCTGAAGGCGCGAGATGATCTACAAGCCTGACAAACTTAACGACGACAAAGACAACGCTGCAGCGCCATTAAATTTTTGAGCCAGGAAAACTAAAAATGAAAATGCTGCAGCACGCAGGAGAAGAGGAAATGGCTGGCTCTGGTGGCTGTACGGTGATGGTTGGGGTCAAGCTTGATTCACAGAGCAGAGAACTGTTGACTTGGGCCATGGTCAAAGTTGCACAGCCAGGGGACACTGTTATTGCTCTTCACGTTCTTGGTAACAATGGTAAGGATTGGTAAAGGCGATAACTTTTGTTAGTGGGTGTTTTGTTTCTTTGTTATTTGGGTGGCTTTGTTGATTTGGTGAAAGGGGTATGTGCAGAAATCGTGGATCGTGAAGGGAGGTCTTCGCTTCTCTCGCTTGTCAAGGGCTTCGACTCAGTTCTTGCCGTTTACGAAGGTTTCTGTAACCTGAAACAGGTTGGGAATTTTGACAAAAGTTGTCCTTTTATCACTTTTAGTCCTCTTCTTTTTTTTTTTTTTTGCGCTCCTTTAAGTTTTTTCTTTTTGGATTGATTTCATCTGCCTGGCTGCCGAGCGAGTGAAAATTTTGATCATTCCATTTCGTAAGTTGGGTATCTTATTTCCTTATCAGCCGTTGAAAATGGCTAAATTCTGGTTTTTGATGGGCCGTATCTAT
The DNA here is from genome assembly GCA_037897445.1 of Ceriops zippeliana. Taxonomy (NCBI): domain Eukaryota; kingdom Viridiplantae; phylum Streptophyta; class Magnoliopsida; order Malpighiales; family Rhizophoraceae; genus Ceriops; species Ceriops zippeliana. The sequence continues at coordinate 1,767,934 of JBAPLH010000217.1, forward strand.
TTCAGGTGGATCTCAAGCTCAAGATATGCAGGGGTCAATCTGTTCGAAAGATTTTGGTCAGGGAAGCTAAATCTTATACAGCAACAAAGGTAATACTTGGAGTTGCAAGAAATCACCATATCCGGTCATCGACATCCGTGGCTAAATATTGTGCCAAAAGGTTGTCTAAGGATATTTCGGTTCTGGCTGTCAATAATGGAAAGATCGTATTTCATAGAGAAGCCTCTCCAGCTAATTCTGCTTTTTTGCAGGGTTTGTCTTTTTTTCCCTTTCTAAATTTCATACATTTTTTTAATGTCCTTGTTCTTTGGGTTTGGTTATATTCTACAACCATGCGTCTTGTAATTGTTGCAGGGACTGAAGATTGTCGCCAGAGTGGTTTGCTTAATTCAATTCACAGGTCACTTTCAGCAAATAGCTCCAAGGTGCTTAGTGAATGTGGTGCTAATGAAGCCTTAATGTGTGATCAGGGCAGGGAACAGAACTTGCAGCAGGCCTTAGCTGAAGCCCGATCGAATAGTTTGCAGAGTATTATGAAGCAGAACTGCTCGATTTGTGGACCAGCTGTTCAGTCTTCAGATAATTATTGTAGCATATCTGAAGAAGAGGGTCATGACGCGGATGACAAGTCTCTTGCTATAGTGCCACTATCGAAGCCAGATGCTTCTCCTTCACATTCAAGTTCCTTGTTAGTCAGAAGTTTACCTGAACTGAAACCTGGTTGGCCATTGCTCCGTTGTGCAGTTCTGCCGGATCAGCAATTGTCTGAAAATCTTCGTTGATGCAGATCTCTGTAGTTCAGTGGGCAATGAGATTGCCCAGTCGGCAGATTTCAATATCATCTGCTAATTTGGATCACAAAAGGAATGATTGTGATCAGGATGAGGAAAATTCTAATCCTGAAGGAGAAAGCCATGCAATTGTCCCCATTGTTGTGGAGGCGGGGACAGCTCCACCTTCCCCTAGTCACAGTTTGAAAAATCTACCAAAAGAATTGGAGGGCCTTCATGAGAAATACTCTGCAACTTGCAGATTGTTCAAGTACCAAGAACTTCTCTCTGCCACATCCAATTTCCTGACTGGTGTGTTTCTTTTCACAAATAATCCATGGAAGCAATCTAATTTATTTCGTAATGACTCTAGGCATTGATATACATAATTTTTTGTTTTGTATCTGTACCAGAAAATCTGATTGGGAAAGGAGGCAGCAGTCAAGTTTATAAAGGTTGCCTTCCTGATGGCAGGGAACTTGCTGTGAAAATCTTAAAGCCTTCTGAAGACGTGTTGAAGGAGTTTGTGTTGGAAATTGAGATTATCACCACATTAAATCACAAGAACATAGTTTCACTTTTGGGGTTCTGTTATGAGGACAACAATCTTCTCCTGGTTTATGATTTCCTACCAAGAGGAAGCCTTGTAGAAAACCTTTATGGTACTTCAATTGCACATTCTTTTTCTGTTTATAATTTGAAATTGTTTAGATATTTTGTTAAACAAAGAGATACATTTCAAAGTTGCCTGTCATTTCTCATATGCTTGTTCATTCAGGTGATAAAAAGAACCTGCTTGCATTTGGGTGGAGTGAGCGATATAAGGTGGCGGTAGGGGTAGCTGAGGCCTTGGACTATCTACACAATTGCTGTACCCAACCTGTGATCCACAGGGATGTTAAATCATCCAATATACTGTTATCTGATGATTTTGAGCCTCAGGTGATGCACCTTTAATTTTAGCTTTACTTTGTTTTGTTTGATTGTTTGGATGTATAAGTTCTGGAGCTTGATGGCCTTGGCAGCTTTCTGATTTTGGACTTGCCAAATGGGCGTCAGGCTCCACATCCCACATAATATGCACTGATGTTGCTGGAACATTTGGGTATGTAAACTTTCGCATCCTCAGTGTTCATGTTCTAGTTCTAGTTTCTTGCAATTAAATCAGGATATCCCGTTAAGGGAAAAAAAGTAAATGTGACTTGCTTTTTTACTAGCTACTGACAACAAATTATTTCTGCAGTTATTTGGCTCCTGAATACTTTATGTATGGCAAAGTAAGTGAAAAAATCGATGTCTTTGCTTTTGGTGTTGTGCTCCTCGAGCTTCTCTCTGGAAGGAAGCCTATAAGCAATGATCAACCAAAAGGCCAAGAGAGCCTTGTTATGTGGGTATGCCCTCTGTATTTGAGGAACATGCTTTTATGCTATTCAACTTTATCCATGCCTCTAAACAGAAATGAATCTTTTAATCCAGGCAAAGCCACTTCTAAATGGTGGAAAGATTTCCAAATTGTTAGACCAAAGCTTAGGTTATAACTATGACTGTGATCAGTTGGAGAGGATGGTTTTAGCTGCCACACTTTGTATAAGGCATGCCCCTCGAGCCAGGCCTCAAATAAGCCTTGTAAGTCCTTTCTCAATTTCTTTCTTCCCCCACTTCATGATTTTCGTATGCTCTGTGGTGCAGCATAAAATGGTTGGCACAAAAGGGGTTCAAAAGTTAATACCGGTTTTATATGTAAAGCAAGTTGGATAATTTCTGCTGAAGATGGATTAAATGGCATTGATCAGTCTGAAGGGAAAGTTACAAATTACAAGTTACATAAATAATTTCCTTTGCAAGTCTAGCAAGTCTTTAACTTGGTCTGTGTTACTATGGATCATAGGTTTTGAAGCTCCTCCAGGGTGATGCTGAAGTGATCAGGTGGGCGAGGCTTCAAGTCAATGCTGCGGAAGAATCCGAAATACTGGATGATGAAGGATCCCCAAGTTCTAATCTGCAGTCCCATCTTAACCTTGCACTGCTTGACACGGGGGACGATTCACTCTCCATGAGCAGCATTGAGCAAAACATCTCATTGGAGGACTACTTGCAAGGCAGGTGGAGCCGATCATCAAGCTTTGATTAACCAGCCATGATATGCAGTGGCAGGCCAAAATGCAAGTGAAAAAAACTCTCTGCCTGTCCATTCTTTTGTATATCCTCGAGGTTTTCAACTTCCAATTCAGTTGGCGTTGGCTTTGGCGTCTTGTTCTGTGTTTGCAGTTTGCTAATAGTTGGGTTGATGTACGAGAGGTTGCATGCGGTCTGCCCTCCTCCCTCCCTTTAGTAGGTCCCCAGAAAGTTTTTATTTTTTTTTTACTGATTTTTCTGGGTTCAAGGTGTCGGTGCTTCATCTCAATGGATCAAATGGAATCTATTGAAGATGTTCTTGCTGTAATAATAAACATTGGATAATAAAGTGAGCAGTAAGTACAAGTAATCATTGCTCCAAATATCCTCAATAGCTGAAATAAGAAAAAACCTTGCGTAGACTGTTTGTTCCAACAACAATTGGAGATTGATGTACCTTCTCCTTTGTAACTTTGTGGCACAAAACATCATGATGTGTTCTATTTTGTCATTTGTAACTCCAATGGCATATGAAATGCTGCTTTTGTATGGGCCCCAAGAGGTCCTCTTCATCCCTCAACTACAGCAACAGGTGTCATGGCACAACGCCATTATTGTTGTTGCATCACTATTTCATTTAGCTCTTTTCCTCCAAAGCCAACCGTCCTCAAGATTCTCTTGTACCCTCCTCCTTTCATCATCACAGTCCTAGTAGCCGCACCATCTTTTATTTGGAGCCTCACTTTTGCCATCCCTTTAAAAAGGAAGGTCAACAGTGGTCCTGGCCCCGGCAACTACGAAAAGGACTGCTTCTATATACTACACTACCCTACAAGGCGTCTTCACCGACAATTACTCCCATCCTGAAATTGGAGGGGTTGGATTTATATGGACCAATGGGTTCTGTTCAGTCCAAGTTTTAAGCAATGGCTCACCTGGTAAGCCTCTTTGGGCTCATCGGACCACAGGCCACATTTCCTTTTTATCACGATTTTGATTCTCGAGCCCATAATGATAGATTGTAGACCATGCGTACCTATCTTTGTGGGTTCGCAATCGAAAACAGCGTGGCCGGCATGTGTGGTCACGGCCGCATCATGGGTTTAGTAGATTTAACAAAAAAAAAAAAAAAAAATCAATTTGCACATTACTAATATATATATATATATATATATATATATATATATATAATAGTGCACATTTGTATTTGACATTTCATTAGAAACCGGACATTCTAATGTAAACATAAATATACATTATCATATATTACGTTTTGTTGATTTTAATTTTATTTCCATATTTTACCTTTTTTTTTTTGAACCTCATGCATTTTTTACGGTAAAACATTTTAATGCAAATTATATAATAATATTATTATTAAATTTAAAGAATTAAAAAAAAGGAAAATCCTGATATCACTCAAGGTCATGACCCACCGGGTCAAAACATTTCAATCCGAATCAAATAGTCCATTTGAATTTCTTAAAATCGTGGTCGCTTACCCGGACCGTGTTTAATAACATTAATGTCAATTAAATCAAACAAATGAAATAATTAAAATTTTATTTCAAATCCAACCAATGTACTTGTTCGTTAAAGATGGACTCCATGAGTCATGTTTTGCTAATATCGGACCCTTCTTCTTCTTCTTGTTTTTTTTTTCTTTTTATCTTATTCAGTTCCTCCGGAAAATTCAATTCTTATTCTTATTTGGGAAAATGATGAACTCCGTTCTTATTAGGATTTGGATAAATATTTTTTTTTCCAAAAAAAAAAAAGGGAAGGTGAATTATAATTATGTAGATGGTTTCGAGGGGGACTCCCGCGCCGCACACCTTGTGGCGGTAAGTCTAATTTGGACAAAGGACCACGCAGACGACACAACGACTCGCATGTAAAAGACAAGTCTGTCCGTCGGGAATCGACCCATTGAATAACGCAAACTAAAGGAAGAAGGGATGGATTCTCACTCCCCTTACCCTCACCACCGCACTGGCTACGCCGCCTCTCATCCCCATCAACCGCCGCCTCCTCCACCGTCTTTTTCCGACAACCTGAATTTCCATGGCCCTTACCGCCCCAACCTCATCGCGCCGCTTCTCCGACCCGCGCCACCCCCTTACCGCGTTGTCCCTACTCCACAACCTCCTCCTCCTCCTTCTTATAACCATTCTCATAACCCGCAATTCACATATAATAAACCCAACAACGATTACCATAGGCGATCCAGTTTCCTCCAATCGCCTCCAAGGGTTTTGCATCATCTTCCGCCACCGCCCTTAGAAGATGGATTCCCGCTTCGGTTGTCCCAATTCGAACGATATTCGAATGATCCACCACCGCAGCCTAGGGTTCTTTCCGATCATTGGCCCGCTAGGCCGTATCCCACAGATGATTTCGATCCCAAGGCTTATCACCGCCAATTTGACAACCGGCCGATGTCCCCAATAGCAAACATTAGGCCTGAATTGGATTCTAATATTAGTTCTAGGGTTATTGAGAAACGAATTGTTGGTGATGAGAGTTATCAATTTCGCATTCAATTTGGATTGAGTTCTGATAGGTCGTTGAGGGATTACCGGGTATCAGATCATGGTCCATTGTCTAGGGTTTTTTATTCAAATTCAGGAAATTATGATAGCCGGCGTGCCTTTCCATATGTTCGTGATAGAGAGGTCATGAGAGATGTGCGTGATCCTTTGATGGAGATTGGCGGTAGTGGGATTAATGATCGTGAAGGGATTCGGGTTTTTGCTGGAAAACGGGAGCATTTTAGGAGTAGAGAAGTAAACACAGAATTGGAGAGGCATAGTGTTAAACGAAGCAGAGAGGGCAGTCAAGAGTGTAATCGGAATCATAGGAAGCAAATGCCGAAAAGAAGTGCTTTTCTTAGGATACAAAAACCCAGTTACAAGAATAGAGAGGATGATACAGTAGGTTTCTCTGGCTATTATGACAATTCAAAATCTAGTTCTTTTGGAGCTAAAGATCAGAACTTGTATTCTGACCGTGGAAGCGGAGAGCAATTGAGAGAAGGAAGCCCTGTAGAGCTTGATGTGTCTTTCAAGTCCAATTCACTTGTAGCCAAGGCAATTGTAACTCCGCCTAGTTCTTCAGGTATTTCAGAAACTGACATGACCCCTAGGAAGAGTAAGATTAGGAGAATGTTGGTACCAAACAAGGATATACCGAGTTCATCAAGTCGCAATAAGGATAATGTAAAACTGGATTCATCAGGTCTCAATAAGGATAGTGTAAAACTGGATTCATCCAATTCCAATAAGGATAGTGTAAAACTGGGTGGTAGCCCTCATGTTCCAAATAATGCACCTAGTTCTGAAGAAGGCCTAAACCCTTCCAAAGAGAGACTTGTATCAGCCCTTGTTAGTGAGGGGAATAACGGTAGTCCAGTTCCTGGTTCTAGTGGGACCAATGTCTTTCCTGCAACGAGTAAAATGGAGAGCTCTGATGGGTGTATTCTCTCAGATAAAGATGGAACTGATGTTGTCTCTGATGAAATGCCTGCAGTCAAGGTTATGAAGAAGAAAAAAGTAGTGAAGAAAGTAGTGAAGAGAGCTGCAAGCTCTAGCTTGGCTTCTTCCCCTTCGCAGCTAACAAAGAAGTTTAATGAACAGGTAAGAGACAACAGCTCTGCCTCTTGTCTGCCTGTAACCTCTGAGCCTGACAAGGCCAGTGCTATGGCTTCAATTGATGAGGTTGATCATCAGAATTCTTCAAATGAAGTAGCTGTGATGCCTGAATGTGGAAAGGCAGACAGATTAGCAAATTCTACAGTATCTGAGCAAGTTGCCATAGTTTCAGGTTCTGATGGTTTATGTGAACTTAATAGCATTAGAAAGAGGAGATGCTCAGCTTCACCAGCTTCATCAAGTAAGGAAGAAACAAAATTTCATCGGAGTTTGTTGAATACTAGCCTGTATGCTGCTTCAAATGCTGACAAAGAATCTTTTAAATTGCAAAACAAAATTAGTAATTCTGAAATTGGAGGTGTCATAGAGCCTCAGAATTTAGACTCTTTCATGCCTGAGGAGAATTCCACAAATGGGTCTCCTGAGGTTTTGCCTCCAACAGAAGGAAATTCTGACTCATTGTCATTTAGTTTTGCAAAATCTAAAACTCAGGTGACTTCTTCAACTTCATATGATACTGCTGTGGAGCTTGGAAATTGTTTTTTAGACTCACAAGAAAGGATTGTTGACATTGGCTGTCCCTTAGTTGAGAAAGGTAGTCTGGATCAATTTGCAAGTGTCAACCTTCCTGCAGGGAGTAGTCAAATGTTACATAAATCAAATTCAGGGGAAACTAGCATTCAGAATTTTTTGACAAGTGTCGACTGCTCAAATCATGAAGTAGGGATTGGTTGTGACAATGGCTGTACTAGTTCAGAGAGACTTGAATTTGACAGCCATGAAACTGTTGATGATATTGGCATGCAGTCAGTGCCAAATGGGTCTTCCATACCAGTCAAGAATGTTTCAAGAGAAGCACATCTTAATACTGGGATTTCTGTTGGTGGCGATGAGCAAGGTACATTTAACTTCGAGAATAATAGTAAAATATTTGAAATGCCTTGGTTGGATTTGTCAAAATCAGTCATAAATAAGGCTTTCATTGGGCCACTAAATGATGCTTGGGTGGATACAACTCTGAGATTATCTTTTAAAGATTCTAGTCCAGCAGAGTGTGGAATTTCTGGTGATGGATGTGCAGATCTTGATTTACAACCTTGTGCAGATATAACTGGTGATTCTCATCAATATAACTCAGGAAAGATTTCAGATGTCAAGGCTTCAGTTAGCAGCAGGGACGACATTTCTCCAGATAGGCATTCACCAAGGGATCAGAAGAAAAGAAAATTTTCTGCTGTACAATCGGAGGTGTTTGGTCCAACAGCATCCAATGTTGGTGATAGACCTATAATTGCAGGTTTGTCTGTATCAGCCTGTGAAGTGGCCTTCAATACTGTTGATGCTCTAGAAAAACAAGAGGAGATAACTGCTTCTGGCATGGATTCTCTGTGTGATTCTGAATTGCATCCTCTACCGAAGGGGATCACTGCATTGCCCAATAATTTTTCTAGAGGAAGAGATTTGGAAAATTTGGTTGCAGCTAGAGATGCCTTTCAAGATTATGGCTTGAAATGGAATCATTGTTCTTCGGCTGTTAGGGAATTGGCTGTTTCGCAAGAACAATCCACTTGTCAAGATTTGGGAGGTGAGCAGGTTCTAAATGCAACACCAGTTGTGGATGGAGGTAGTCATCAAAATGGTTCAATTGATATAGGAAGTGCTGAGGGAGGAACGATGGACTTGGAAGCTGCTGAAGAGCAGCAGCCTTCAACTGAAAGTAGGACTGCTCCATGCCAAGGTTCTTTGAAGCTGCAGTCTCTGGATCAAGATGAAAAAGTTCCTAAGAGAGATATTGAGAATGGGAGTTGGGGTGGTAGCAAGAATGACTTGCCTTTTACTTTAAATGATCTATGTACACATGGAGATGGTAATGAAGTTCCTACCAACAACTCCAGTACTGAATCTGTGCCTGATATTCCATCTGATACGGATTCTCCAGAAAGCTTGCCTGATGTCGTGGGCAGTTTACTCAACCAAAATTCTGGTGTTAAGTCTTCCAGTGTTGATAAAATTCCACTTGAGAAGCAGGCATCTGAACATGGTTGTCGCTTGTCTACTCATTTGTCATCTTCCCATAATCCTAATCTGCATGCCATTTTGGATGACATGGGTGATAAGTTGTCATTAACCAAGAACACAGAATTTTTCTCAGCACAGGAGGCCAAAAGTTCTTCTGCATTGGATGCCATTGGTGGAGAATTATATGGGAGGAAAAGCCTGCCTCATCATGTAGTTTCCAAGGTTTATCCTGGTTGCTCATCTTTGGTTTCTTTTGCTTCAAAGAAGGCATCCTCTTCAGCCCATATCGCAAAACCTAGAACATGGCATCGGACTTATAATCCTTCTACTTCTGCTTCACACAGAAACAAGGCTATGTTGAACACTGTTTCTACACAGAGGCAATTTCTTAGAAAAATTCCTAAGCCACAGGGCACTTCTTATGTTCGCAAAGGTAACAGCCTTGTTAGACAAACCACTTCAATGGCTGTACAGTCACAGGGTTCTCATGGTTTGAGTCCTGTATATCAGCTTAACTCTTTGGGTATTGATGAAGTGAAGAAGAATTCTGGATCGGATAGCAGTATTGATGTTGTTGACCCAGCAAATGTTATGAGAACAGGAGGAATAAATACTTCTTTTGAGAGACCCAGAACTCATTCATTACCCAGTGCACCTAAAATACCGAATTACTTGAACAACCTTTTGGTAGATTGTAGATCTTCCCCATTACAAGAGACTGGCCACTGTGATCCAACAGAAAATGCATCAGGGCTTACAGAACCTGGAGAAACTAAATCTGCAGCAAATCTTCTGAGGATTTGTTGAAATTTTCAGAAGCTCTATCACATGGGGAAATTAACAATTTGGAACTGGGCGGGCTAAACAATGGGAATTCGTTGACTTCAAATGTGGCGAGCATGACATATGTTAAACGAAATTCGAATCAACTGGTTGCATCATCAAATCCTAGTGCCCTTTCTGGGCACAATACTCCAGCCACAGTTTCTGACAGTTATTACAAGAGGAGGGAAAATCAGCTAATTCGTACTTCAGTTGAAAGTCCATCTATGCAAATGGTCAACTTCCAGGATGACTTAAATTCTGAGGGTATAATTGCTACTAGAAGCTTCAGCAAGAGAAGCTTGCAAAAAGGTATGATTGGCAAACTTATATTTCGGCGGATTATGTTTTGCCCTCAAGCAGCAATTTACTGAGTTGACTTTTCTATGCAACTCATAATGACTTAAAAATTTTAGTTTCTTTCTTTTTCCCCTCAAGCTGGAAAATATCTCAATGGGACAGGAATTCAATGCACAGATTTTTTCTCTTTTTCTCTCACTTTTTGAGGCTACCTTATGGGGAGGGGAGATTCTTTGTGAGCAATATGTCTTTTTGTGAGTGTAAAAAACACCTGCAAGGTTAGGTTGGGTCTAAGTTCTATATATATTTTGAGGATAAGTAAATTACTCTATTACCATTTTTTGTTGTGGTGGCTGAGATCACAAGTCCCCTGTTAAATATTGATAACAGTTGTTTTCTCTAGTGCATGCAAAATGAAAAGTATCAGTATAATACTATAAGCTATAATTAGTTGTCTTGTTGAATCAGTCATATATTGCTACATGTCACTTTGTCCCTCTTTCTTTCTCTCTTTTTTTTCATTTATGTTCCATCTAAACATAGATGAAGAGTTAGTAATTCATTCTTAGGTATCTGAGGATATGTCATACCAGTGAACATTCTGCTTGTGTTGTAGATTGAAGAATGAAACTCTAACTCCATGTATCTGACTATGGGTTGGTACTCATGCTTGTGTGCTCACAGGCATGTTTATCTTCCAGGTTTTTGGCTTTTAATTTTTACAGTTTGAAGTTCCTAAAAAGAAAGAGTATGCTGTTCTCATTTTTGCTTACTTTTGTATCTCATAAAAAGCTCTGGGTGTAGAACTTGTTTTAATCCACATTCTAGAAAAAGTGCTTAAGTGGGTTTTTTTCTACATCAGAAAACTAAGTGCGTCATTCCTTTGCAGTTGAACCAAAGACATGTAAACCCTCAAAGTTTTCTTTGGTTTGGACACTACGAGGTGCACAGTCATCCAAAAATGATGGCAATTCATTACATTATAAGAAGCTCTTGCCTCAGTTGTTTCCCTGGAAAAGAGCAAAACACTGGAGAAGTTTTGGGCCAAATATAGCTTCCAACACTGCTAATAGTTCCTTGTCTACAATTGGGTAGGTAGCATTTGGTGCTTTTCTTCATGTTTGTGCAGCTTCCAATTACCATACAAGAAATCCTGACAAACCATGGTTCTTTCTTGTTAGGAAATTACTGCTGTTGAGAAATAGGAATGCTGTTTACACAAGGTCAAGGTGTGGATTTTCACTTCGAAAATCTAAAGTACTGAGTGTTGGTGGATGCAGTTTAAAATGGTCAAAATCCATTGAACGGCGCTCAAAGAAAGCCAGTGAGGTCAGTAGTGATGAAATCAAGGATGCTTAACGTGATGAAGTTCTGTTGTTAATAATTTTAAATGTGCTTCATTCAGGAAGCTACATTGGCAGTTGCTGCAGCAGAGAGAATGAAAAAAGAACAAAGTGGTGCCACATCTGTTGTTTCTGGGACAAAGAACAAAAGTAATTCTCCACATGTCAGTTCATAGTGTTGAGCACTGATTTTGGCATGCGCATGCATCTCTCTCATATTGTGGTATACAGAAGGTAATAAGGGCCTTAGTGATTAAGCATCAAACTAATTTAATTCATTGTATTTCAGGAGAAAGGATATTCCGCATTGGTTCAGTCCGCTACAAAATGGATTCCTCAAGACGGACCTTACAGAGGGTATCAGGTGGTCTAATCTTAAATATTGCTTGTGGTTGCCAATGTATATATATATATTTTGTACTGTATGCAGTAGAGGTTATCCCAAGATGACTGTTTATATTGTGTTTTGCATTCGTCTGTTTTTCAAGAAATTATGACCATATCTGGATAATATGGTTCATACAACAGAAGATTGACTTTGATTCTGCTGGCAACGTTTCCCTGAACAATTGAAGTCTTAATTAAGTACTGACAGTTCCCAGAATTTTTAACCTTTTGTTTTTTTTTTTTTTAAGTTTTACAAATATTTTCACAATTCCCTTTGTTTTAATGTCATGTGATCACTATCTTATTTGTTTAATAATTGTGAATAAAAATGTATTTCTTGAATCAGCGAATGCTCCTTTTCTTGTTGGTGCCTGTGAAGTTGCAGTAACTGTTCTCCTGCTGGGCCATGGAATTTACATGTTTATTCCCCTACTTGGACTGACAAATGAGGTATCATTTGATGTAGATGGCGAATCATTATTGACTGCAGCTGACCAAATGGAAAAGGATGGCAAGAAGTCTTATGTTCCTAGGAGATTAATTATTGGCAAGGATGAGTATGTCCATGATTTCATATTGGATGTCATAAATAGCTAGCTAATTCTGCAATCTATGCAGGAAAACAGTAACTTCTTAAATTCTGGATTAGTGCATTCGTTTTTGAGTGATGAATTGGCAGGTATGTTCGAATTGGCAATGGTAACCAGCTTATTAGAAATCCTAAGAAGCGGACCCGCATTTTGGCAAGTGAGAAGGTTCGATGGAGTTTGCATACTGCTAGATCACGACTGGCTAGAAAGCGGAAGTATTGTCAATTTTTCACAAGATTTGGAAAATGCAACAAAGATGATGGAAAATGTCCCTATATTCATGATTCATCAAAGATTGCTGTCTGCACAAAATTTCTCAATGGTCAATGTTCCAGTTCTGACTGCAAACTTACTCACAAGGTTTGTCAAAGATTTAGTTGTTTAAGTGATGTCTGTTAATCTTTGTTGCTGACATTTTATCTGTTTAATATTTTTCACAGATCATACCAGAAAGGATGCCAGATTGTTCTTACTTTTTGCAAGGTGCTATCTTGCACCTTGACCATTTATTTAATTAGTTCATATACATACTAAATTCTAAAATATTTATCGCAGGTCTATGCACCAATAAAAACTGCCCATATAGGCATGTACATGTGAATCCAAGTGCGACTATTTGTGAAGGATTTCTCAGGGGCTATTGTGCTGATGGCAATGAGGTACTGGCTTCATTTTTAAACCACAATTATTTTGTTTTTGGCAAAAAAATCTCACGGAAAGTACATTCTAGGTAAACCTAATTAGAACAGATACCATACTAATTAAATCTCAGTTTACATGTGTTCTTGCATTCTTAAGAGTTGAGGCTTCTAAACTTTGGAGAAAAAATTCTGGTGCTTTCCAATCTTGTTTTATAAAATTTAAACACCTAAGACCTTTGATCAAACTATGACCATGTTGTCCAAGCAAGGAACCAAAAATAAGTTTAATCTTATTTTCTAATTTGTTTCCTCCAGTTAAAGGTTGTGACCACACCAAGTAGTATTTTTAGGTTTTGTCCATAAGTTCAAGGTCACACTGTAAAGAAGGTATATTTAATGTTTGCTGGTCATTGCTCGTGACTGCGATAGATGTGCTCCAGCTTGACCCATCCAGTTGATTGATTATAGACAATGCCAGTTGTTCTTACTCCAAAATTTTCTGATTGGAGCAACCTACAACAGTTAGTGGCCTTTGACCTTTTGGCTATGCTTCAGGTTCTTTTTCTTTTCTTGGTTTTCAGCTGTGCTCCTGGTATGCATGTTGGGTTTTGGGGTGGGTTTTTTTGGAGGAAGGGGAATATTTGTTAGGCGCAGGGAAGGGAAGGTGCAGTGGGTGAAGTTTACTTCTTGTTGCATGATGTCGTCTGGTTTTTGTTTCTCAATTTACAAAACTCCCGTTCTGGTGATATGGTTTAATGCTTGATGACTCTCTCCCCCTTTCCTTCCTCTTTCATCTGAACAGAATCTCACAAAAGCTCCTTATGAATGTAAAATGCACTATAACTCTGCTATACAGTGTCGGAAGAAGCACAGCTATGTCTGTCCCATATACGAAGCAACGGGATCCTGTCCTCAAGGATCAAAGTGCAAGCTTCACCACCCCAAGAGCCGAAGCAAAGGAAAGAAAGGCAGGCGATTACAACACAAGAATTCTAGAGGGCGATACTTTGGTTCAATTTGCATCCAAGCTTCTGCACCTGGAACTGTAGTTTCTGAAAAGCTCTCTGCACTAGCTAATGATAGTATCTTAGCCGGAGACATTGGTGATTATATCAGCCTTGATGGTAGTGGTGAAGAAGAAACTAGGGAAGGCCCAACAGATGACCAAAGAACATTTAGTGACAGGGATCCCACAGATCTACCATCAGATGACCTTGACAAGTTTACTAAACCAATTCGTATAATGGATATCTGATGATGACGAAAGGAGTTTATATTGTGTAGCGGCAGGAATGGGAACTGGAAAGATTATTTTCCATGGAGGAACCCAATTCGTTGTGCATGGGCCAGGTTGATCAGTTAAAGCGTACTTTCTACCACCGTGACACCTATTTTGGGTCATTGGGTTGACTTGGGGAGAGGTGGAAAATTTCTGGCGAGGTTACTCATTAATAGGATTTTCGTCTCCAAATTTCTCTGTAGGGATATTTTTTATTATTATTATTCAAAGTAAAATTATAGGGTTACCTTCTCTTTTATCCGTCTGTACAGGAACCACGTAGAAATTCGCAATGTAAATGAGATTGGAGAGTACAGGAATTGTGCGGATGGTGTTTAATGGATACTGTATACTTATCTGTCTGGCTGTTTTCTCCCCGTTGATTATGCTAGGCGGTCAATTGAGTTCTTGTTAGCTTCATTTTTAAGAACAAAAAACCTGAAAGAAACTTCATTTTTTCCACGTATTTGAATGATACGAGGTCGTTTAATAATTTGATATAAAGTTTGAAGAGACCAAGAAGGTAAATACTGTAGGCTGAAAATGCTACAATCGAAACTGATGGTGGACAAATATCTTCTGTCCCGTCTTCACCACGCGGGCTTCTTACCTCCAACGATTCAAGTCTTATCTTATCCACGGAATATTTGGATCAAACCTATCGGCATTTGGAGAATTTCCAGTTACTCATGCACTCGAAAAAAACCAAGAGAGAAATTATTTCAGAATTTGTACTGGGAGAAGCTATTGCACTAGATAATACAACTACATTCAGCCATGGCGGCGGCTTCCTCTTACATGGCCTGTGCAAAATTCTTCATGCCGAGTTGGGCTGGAGGCAAAAGAGAATTAAGAAAGAAGAGGCTGCTGCTTTCCATTTCAGCTCGACAGCAACCAGAAGTCCAAGAAGCACAGCGAGATAATGTACAAGAAGAAAAGGAGCCAATAAAGCAGCAGGCAGAGAAGCCCCAGACGAAACCAAGACCGGTGGAACCACAAGTTAATGTTAAGAGCAAGAACATGAGCAGAGAATATGGAGGGCAATGGCTGAGCAGTGTCACGCGGCATGTGAGGATCTATGCTGCCTACATAGACCCTGAGACCTGGGAGTTCGACCAAACTCAGATGGACAAGCTCACCCTTATCCTTGATCCCACTGATGAGTTTGTGTGGACTGATGAGACTTGCACTATGGTCTACTCCTACTTCCAGGAGCTTGTGGATCACTATGAGGTAAGCCTTTTAAATATTTCTGCCTCTTTAATGCCATACTATTGGCCTGGAAAGAAACTCAGGAGACGTCCCTTGCTGAAATTTCTGGGCTATTGTTTAATTGAGAGAATTATTGACCTTCACATTAAAGCACAACGCTTTTAAAATAGAAAGAGTGCAGACGTTAGAAACTAAGACGGGACAGGACTAGCAAATAAAGTAACAAAAGGACTCAAAACAAAAATCTACAGTAAGATAGATGAAGCTTTAGAACCAAATAAAGACAGGACTCAACAAATTACGCCAAGTGCCATGAGCTTTTGTTTTCAACTGTTTAAATAGATGAAGAAAAGCTAGTGGGGTTTTGCTGCATTCTGTATCCACAGTCAATGACAACCCAATTACAAAAAAAAAAAAAAAAACTAGCTAAAGGTGGCAACTGGGGCAAGTTGGAGCCTCAACTAGAGCCACCAACCCTTTGTGATTTAACCCACTTCAAAAGCCACGAATTAGTGTATTTTCTTCCACTTTATGGGAAAATTCACATTGATAACACCGACCTCGACCTTCCTTCCTGATAAAGAGCATATTTCTCACCTATTATTATACGATGTGATCAATAGAATGCAAGCCCGCCATGCGCAGTCCAACAAGTTTGTCACGTTTGAATGAAACTGTTAATATCCAACTTTTCCACCACTAATGCTTGGTGGGAAACCAGGGTGCTCCATTGACAGAATATACTCTACGGCTGATTGGTTCAGACGTAGAGCACTACATAAGGAAGCTGCTGTATGATGGAAAAATTAAATACAACATGAATGCAAGGGTACTGAACTTCAGCATGGGGAAGCCCCGTATTCTGTACAACAAGGATGACCAGCTTCAAGATGCACAATAAGAAGATCCGAAGAAAGAGACTAGAGTAAATATAGGTATATATTATGTTGTTGCATGATATTTCAAATACAGTTCCCCCGCTTGTCCTGTTGCCACAAGCAAAAAAAAAAAAAAAAAAAAAAAAAAAAGAAGGAAAAAGATGAATCATGCACTAATCTCCACAGCAGAAATTCCCATCCTGCATTTACGCTTTTTATACCTGATGCAATAGTTGAATGTAAGCCTTTTACATGCCAGAGCATAGCTTTCACAGCCAGGATTTTAGTGGTGTATTTAAAGGTATTCCCTAGAGGGACAAAAATTATGATTTCATTACAATAAATTGATATCCTAAGAAATTAATTTTTATGCATAAAAATCCCTCTTTTATTTTATTTTATTTTTTGATCTAATTGAAGGGGAGAGAATTTTAATTATAAATAAGGCCCAAAATTTGAATCTCTGCAAACTTTAAATTTATTAGTCTTTTGACTGTATAGCTAATGGTTTCCTCAATTTTCAAATTTTCAAAACTTTGGACTAGGTGGGGCCCAATGAGGGTTGGTCCAAAACAACAAAAGGATTCATCTTCCGCGATTCTCACAGACCAAACAGGTCACCTAGAAATTGCAATCTAATCTAATGTCGGTTAAAGTTAGAAATACAACGGAAAACGCCCAGCGTAGCTCGAGCGTGTAACTTCACTGAACACACACACACACACCCACCCACACCCACACCCGCCCAAGACTGTGGTCTTCAGAAACGGTTCCCACTAAGCCGAGAAGGGACTCGAGAGACTATTTTTCTTTCCTTGTTTGTTTCTTGATTTTGGTTCCTGTGACCAAAAGACCTAAAATTCAATTGGATTAAAATTGTTATGAACTTGTAAACAAAACCAATTTTATGAGGGAAATAATTCATTAATTCTAACAAAAAACAAAATTTTAAATTATGATTTATTAACATTAAAAAAGAGTAGATATTATTTTCTTTAAATTATTCTTTTTAGTATTATTACTTTGGTTAATATACTGGTGTTGTTTGGGTGAAAAAAGAAAAAATATATAATAAATCAATTTAGAGGTATAATAAGAATAATATTTAATATTATTAATTTATTATCAAACATTATTTTTTAAAATAAATAAAAATTTGTTATATCTTATCAAAATTATATATTCATATTTATATTTATTGTAGTATTTAATATCACTTATATTCTTGCTTCCGGTTACCAGTCATCCCCAAGGTCATCCCCAAGGTACAAAAACAACTAACCGGTAGGAGTTAGAAGGTCAGATCCTCATGATATGAGCGCCAGCGCCAGTCTCGGCTGTGTTCATTCATTCACGTAACTCTAATTTTTTTCTCTATTATTATTATTATTAATTTTCGAAAGAAGATCTCCGGAAAAGACAAGCGCAAATGGACTCCGTCTCCAATCTTCAGAAGAATCTCCATCTCCTCTCCCCTGATCAAGTATGTTTTATTAATTATTATTTTCTAAAATATTTGTGTACAGTTGTACTCATTAGTTAATATTTTATTTATTTATTTATGATGCATACATGTATTTGCTTATTGCTGTGGATTTGATTGGAATTGCCGGTGACGGTGGCAGGTTGAGCTGGCGAGGATGCTGGTGGAGATGGGGCAGTCTCACTTGTTTAAGCATTGGCCGGAGGCCGGCGTTGAAGATGCCGACAAGAAGGCTTTCTTTGATCAGGTTTTTCTTTTATTTACTTACACGCACTCACATGAACGCTTTTGTGTTTGGACCAACTCCTGTTTTTTTTTTTTTTTTTGCTTGTCTTAGTTTTGTTTTGTTATAGAATTTTGTTACATAAGTCTTTTTGTTTGGATGCCTCTCATTGATTGATGTCTCTTGTGATTTTTAATTTATTTATTTAATATCCTTCATTTATTCGGCTATTCGTTGTAGGTGGCTCGGCTCAATTCGAGCTATCCCGGAGGTTTGGTATCGTACATTAAAACGGCCAGAGAACTCTTATCTGATTCAAAAGCTGGCAAGAACCCTTTTGATGGCTTCACACCTTCTGTAAGTGAATAAATTTCTCATGAAATTATTGATTACAAATAAAATTAATGGTAGAGCTTTGTAATATGGTTTTGTTGGCTCCTTTTAATCTTGACTATTTGTAGCCTTCTCCTAATACACAAGTAACTGCCTCTTTTATGTGTCACTTGATGGAAAACGTTTTTGATACATTGGTAATGAGTCGAGTTTACAGGTTCCAAATGGAGAAAACCTGACCTATGGCGATGAAAGCTTTATCCAATATGAGGAGACAGGTGTCAGAGAGGCCCAGAATGCTGCTTTTGTTCTTGTTGCTGGTGGGCTTGGAGAGCGTCTTGGATATAATGGAATAAAGGTGTGAATCCGCATTAACTTCAATGACGATAAAGATGTTCAACCAATCAATTGTAGTATATAGCATTGGTAAAATCAGAGAAGTCCGATGGAAAATGTAAATAGAAGCCTAAAATGGGACAAAGGAGACATTTGGAATAGGAGCTCAAATATAAGCCTTTTTTTTTTCTTGTTCAAAGAATTGACATTAGGCAATGCAGCTGCACATGGCATTGACAATGTATTTTTTTGTTTGTTGATTGGAATTGGTTCCATAATTCATATTATTTATTGCAGGTGGCACTTCCAATAGAAACTACAACAGAGACATGTTTCTTACAGCATTACATTGAGTGTATTCTGGCTCTCCAGGAAGCGAATAGCTCTCTACTGGAGCAGGGTTTGTTGCCTAAAGCTTACTGTCATGTTTCAATTGTAGTGATTTTCTTTGTATACCATGCTGTATATATAAATTATGGACTTTCATAACTTAGAGGGATAAAGCACAGTAAAGGGAAAAGTAAGTATTCCTAAAGAAAAAGTCTTACTAGTATTCAATAACACTACAATATTTGATGTAAGATAGTAAGATCAAATATTTTGTGGATATTGTTGATTGTTTATAAAATAGTCCTGCTAATATCCATCAAACTCTATCCAGATTAGCACTGCAAAGAAAACTGATCATTTGTTGGAGACCTAATTTTCAAAGATGCTTCGTATTGCTCTTCCATGTTTCACTAGAAACAGGAACATGTTGGTCAAAAGAACTTTAATCTGCTTTTTAAGAACTTTAGTTTCATTATATGATACGATACCTTTGAAGCAAGTACTGGAAATTAACTTCAATCTGCTTTTTGTCGGTCATAACTGCTTTACAATTATGTAAGCACCTGAAAACTCTATGTGGATATTACAGTTAGACTGGCCCATGACTCAATGTCTTATCAACTGAGGACGCACACTTTCCCTATCTGAAGAATAGTGCTGCACTAACTGATTATTGTGCCTCTGAGTAACATTTTTAACTGTAAACTGTAGGTAGTTGTCAAAAAGAGATTCCTTTTGTCATCATGACATCAGATGACACCCACGCACACACCTTGCAACTTTTAGAATCAAATGCTTACTTTGGAATGAAACCAACACAAGTAAAGCTTCTTAAACAGGTATAAAAAAGTGTATTGGTTCTTTAGTGAGGAGCTTGCTAAGTATGAAATTTTGCTTTACTGAAGTTTTTTTTTATTCTCTTTTCCAGGAAAAAGTGGCATGTTTGGATGACAATGATGCCAGGCTAGCTTTGGATCCAAAAAATAAGTACCAAATTCAGGTGGTTATTACATATATCATGCAGTATTAAAAGGTGAAATTCCTAATGTTCTAACAAAAATGCCTTTTCCCTTAACCCTTTCTTTGTTGTCATAGACAAAACCTCATGGCCATGGTGATGTGCACTCACTTCTTTATTCCAGTGGGCTTCTTAATGGATGGTACTCTTGAATTCTTATCTGATTATGCAATATTGATTTTCATATATTGATTCTAGCATGTATGCATTTGGTTCATGTCTACTTGAAATTGTGTTTGCTCATGTCCTTGCCCTTGGGCCTACCATGAAGGAATGCTTTGAACCCATATCAGTTGCGGCATAAAAGTGAATCAGAGAGTCATTGATTGGGTTTAAATTTAGATAATTTACTTGAGATGGACGTGACTTTGTGTTGACACGCACTCTAAGTGAGAACATTAGATTTTATTTCCTTGTGTGCCTTTCTTTCACATGATGATTGCTCTGGTGCAATCTCCCTTATTATTTTTGTGTTTTTGATCACTTGTCTAGGCATGATGCTGGTTTAAGATGGGTTTTATTTTTCCAAGATACAAATGGACTTCTGTTCAAGGTTTGGCTGTTTTAAGTGGTTATCTTTAATTATTTTTTTCTTCCTGTCTCATTGTTAGACTTGCATTTGGGTTGACAATTCAACATTTTATCTATCTAATATTTAAAACGTAGGCAATTCCAGCTTCGCTCGGTGTCAGTGCCACCAGAAATTACCATGTCAACTCACTCGCTGTTCCCCGTAAAGCTAAGGAACCTATAGGAGGAATTACCAAGCTTACTCATGCTGATGGTATTTTACATTATCTCTCTCAAGTGGATGAATGTGCAACACCTTAAGCATTTATAGTCTTCTCTGGTTACATTTTTAACTGCTAACTTCTTGCTTATTGTCTTACTTTACAATTGTTGTTCTCTCAAATATTTCCTTTTGTATTGTTTTTGGGTTCCTTTTTGAGGGTTGGGAATGGGGTGAGATTGTGGAGGGGGAGGGGGAGGGGGAGGGGGAGGGAAAGTTGGTGTTGGGGGATAGATAGCTGACTTATCCTGCTCACGTTGATTATTTGCCAAATATGGTACTTGGTGGTGTTGCTGCTGCCATCATGTAGCATACATAGTGTTTACACTTGCATTGAGGTGGGTAAAAGCTGGGTTGGGTCAAAGCACAGCTAAAAGAACTGTTTGGTTATATTTTTCAAAACTACATTTACACACCCATGCCCCTCAAATCCAAAGTTTTAAAGAGTCAGGTTTACATTCTCTTGAAAATAAACAATTAAAGGTATTCTGGCTATTCCTGGCACTGTTTTAAACCTTCAGAAATGTTTAACTTTGTAGTTGTGACACATACAGCCATATAATATATGTATGCATGCTATTTCCATCTTTTGTTTTCTGTGTCAGTTGTCAACCTGCATGTATTTTTTAGGGAGATCAATGGTGATTAATGTTGAATACAATCAGCTCGATCCTTTGCTTAGAGCAACTGGATATCCTGACGGAGATGTCAATAGTGAGACAGGCTATTCTCCTTTTTCTGGAAATATAAACCAAGTAATTTCTGCTTATGTATTATGATTTATTTTGCTCTTGAATGATATGTGGTAAAATGAATCTTTTGTACTTTTACATTTTCCTAAGCTTTGGCTTATGGTTTATAAAGAAAGTTTCAGTTCTAGGTGCACAGCAAATGTTTGGTAGCTTAGGATGCTAGCCAAATGTTTTTGTTAAAAGATGTGTATTTTATTTTTGATTTCCAAGTTGCTTTCCTCATCCATAAGTTTGACACATGGAATTTTGTATGTGATTCCCTTGTTTTCATCTCTCTCTCTCTCTCTCTCTCTCTCTGTTTTACTTACAATTTGTGTACACAAACATGTGCCAGCCCCCCCCCCCCTCTTTATATCCCCGTTTACAGAAACACAACAATTTATGAACAAGCTTAATTTATGCATTGCTCTGCAAGTTGTCTATGCTGGTATTGGAATGAAATTATTGGCATCTACAGGGAGTAAGGTAACTGATACCACAGAGTAAAAATATCCCAGAGTGCATTGTTTAATGATAGGCACAATATGTTTTGCATTACACGAGGTTTCATCAAAATTTCTACATGTTATCCCACTTATGGAACTGTTTCATGCTTGCTTTCATTTGCAGTTAATTTTGGAACTTGGTCCTTACATTGAGGAGCTCAAAAGGACAGGAGGTGCAATAAAGGAGTTTGTTAACCCGAAGTAATTCCTCCAATAACTTGCTACCCCTGATTTCATCTTATTTATTTTTCTAATCCTGTGACATGCAATGTAATTTGTTTTAGGAAAGTTTAGTAGCCATTTGAAAGCTTGATCTCTGCATTATTATTTTTCATATCAAGTTTGGTTTGTTGTGCTGCTGCAAGAAAGAAAACAGAAAAGAAAAAGAGGCCTTTGGAAATTCTTTATCAGGTTGTTGCTTTTATATGTTCTTGCTGCAGATATAAAGATGCCAGCAAAACATCATTCAAATCATCAACTCGGCTAGAATGTATGATGCAAGATTATCCAAGAACACTGCCGCCATCAGCAAGGGTTGGATTCACGGTAATTAGATTTCCTGAATAAGAGTAAATGGATTTTATGTACAAGATCTGATACCCCTGTCATTAGACACATCCTTTAGTTCTTCAAATTGACTTGGATTTCAACATTCTTCAACTAAGTATATTGGCATATTCTCTTTGTGTACCACATTCAGTGTTGTTTGTGTGTCTCTGCATAGGTGATGGACACATGGCTGGCTTATGCACCAGTGAAGCATAACCCTGAGGATGCTGCTAAGGTATAACTATTTGGTGGCCTTAAATTGTTGCTGTAGTCAGTTTTTCTCTGCATTTGCTACTGAAATCCCTAGAGCTCATCACAAAGATTTGAGGGCCTCAATATGTCTCAAGTTTGAGAAAGTTATTTCAGATAGTTTTCATTTTATTCAATAGATTGTACCAATTTTTTCAGTGGATTTTGATCTCATTACTGTATATATAGAAGTCACTGAAGTATTTGTAAATTCTGTCCACCAAATGAGTTGGAGCAAAATGCATATTGATCATCATGTGGATAGATTATTAATCACCTCATATGTTAGAAGTAAAATATCTACTTAAAAATCTGGGGCAACTGATAGAAAACTAAGGAACAGATCCATCCAGACTTCTGCTCGAGAGAAATCATGAATTACCAGGAGATCCAAAACATCCTAGGGAAAAGGAAAGGAATTCTGTTGGGAACACAGTGTATTGTTAGTTCAAGCCAAAGTCTAATAATAAGAACTGAAGAGTCAGTTGAGGGCGGTATTGATAATTTCTAAAATCTAGTAGTTTTCGTTCTTTACATCTGGAAATTCAATGGACTGCATATAAAGACTAAAGAATGAACATAAAAGAAATATCAATGAAATTCTATCTCCCTTCTTCTTCCTTCCCTCTGTTTTCTTAATCTTCTCAATCCCTATATCTTGCCCATCCCCTTTGTTTTGGTTCTGTTCTTAACAAATTGCTAGACTGACAGGTTTTTTTGGTGTCTGGGCAAGAGTTAACAGTCAGAAGCGTGTCATGAGTTAAAGAGTACATTTTTTGTCATGAAAAAATGTTGGAGCACATAAAACCATAATTGTTGTAATCATGGTTTCATAAAACAAGGTTGCAAAATAAATAGAAAGTTCAATGTTCTTACTATTTTTGTGGTTGGTCTACAGTTCATTTATTTGAAGGTCTTCTGATTGAGATTTTTGTGTTGAGCTCAGTTTCAAGATTGATTTATTTCTCTCTTTGTTTAATGAAAGGTACCAAAGGGGAATCCATATCATAGTGCAACGTCTGGAGAAGTGGCCATTTATTGTGCAAATAGCCTCATTCTTAGGAAGGTAACCTTTGTGCCTTTGGATGTAATGTGAGTTAAGGAATTCTAAGGTCCTATTCCTCTGTCATTAAGGCAACCCTTCTTTTGCTTGTCAGGCTGGTGTTCAAGTGGATGATCCAGTTGAACGAGTATTCAACGGACAAGTGGTGGAATTGTGGCCTCGCATCACTTGGAAGCCAAAATGGGGACTGACATTTTCAGAGATTAAAAGTAAACTTAGTGGAAGTTGCTTCATTTCTCAAAGGTCTTCCATTGTCATTAAGGGACATGATATCTTTCTTGAAGATCTCTCCTTAGATGGAGCTCTTGTCCTTGAAGCTATTGAAGAAGCAGAGGTATGTAATGATTATTTAAAGAATGGCTCAAGTTTAAGACTTGCCTACACCTCGTGAGTCTCAAAGAGAAATTTACAATGAATTCACTATTGTACGTATACTGACCTAACTGCAAGTAGACAACTATTTTCCCCCAAAAAATGAAAAAAGAAAGTGTCATAATTACCAGAATGACCCCCTGCTTTCCGGACTGGCATGGTACATAACATTATTTTGATTATATAATAACAAAGAACTGTATTTTAGTTAATGGGACCTGAAAAAGATAACGTGATTTGTTGACCTTGCCATTTGCCTTACTGATTCATATTATAACCTATATTGGTCTTGGATAAATTGTTGCTGTTGCCTTTCTGATAGGTTAAAGTAGGAGGCTCTGTCCAGAACCAGGGTTGGATACTTGAAAATGTTGACTACACTGATACATCAGTTCCTGAGGAAATACGGATCAGAGGCTTCAGAATAAAGAAAATTGAGCAGCTGGAGAAGCAATTCACTGAGCCTGGCAAGTTCTCCATGAAATCTTGATGGTCACTTGGGCAAACTTCTCTTTCCAGGCTTAAAGGTGAAAACATTTGAGGAGACAACACTTCAGGAATTTTTTTTTTCCCCTAAAATGAATTTTTACTGATGATCTTGATAAATAATTCTATTTTCCTTCTGTAGAGTTTAGGTCATGAACAGTTGCTGATGCATTTAAAATTCGTTAGATAGAAATTGTGTGGTTTTTCCAGTTGTAATTTATTCTTTTTTCTTGGAGCAGAAATAAATTCCTTCATTGAAATAATTACTTGAACTTTAGTTGTCTCTAGCTTGTATCCAACCGCTTCTTCCTATTTCATCAACTGATGGGCTTTCGCAACTGAAAGGACTGAGCTCTATCATTTCGTTTTATGATATTCAGATCACAATTTACAATGATATTATGTTGGAATGTGCTTAATAGACGTGACTTTCTAGTTCGATGATTGCCTTTCGTTACATGTAAATGAACATTTTGATTTCCTCAGTTTTAAGGAGAAAAAGAAGCTACGTTATCTCTTATGCCCGTCATTTGGTTCTGGTGATATTCAGATCAGTTTTGATTTCCCCTCAGTCCTGAGGTCAAGATCAGCCTATTCTAGGGATGCAAGTAGCTATTTATAGGAAGAGTTCGATTGTTCGGATACAAAATCTCGGGGACGCATTTAGATATAGTAAGACTTCATACCATGAATGCCTTCGGGTGTGAATTAATTAGGGCCCCGAAAGGTCCTACAAAACCTGTCCAGGAAGCACCAGCCTTGCCTATTTGGTTTCCTCGGCCATGGGTTACGATGGTGGCTGGAGGCCATTGCTACTGGTTCTTACCAGGGACAAAAAATGGCTCCTCGTAGTTGGGGAGTATGTGTGGATTAGAAGCCATTGCGTATTCCTTCGTAAAAATATGTCCATCTCTTTCCTCGAAATCAATGTACGAGAGAGCAATGAAACACAAATATGACCCAAAAAAAACAAAAACTAGTTGACACGGTGACGACATAAAAAGAGGAAGACGACAACTGCAAGCATTCATGGGAGACAGCAAATAAACTGCGCCATTTAATTTTTTGTTTGGGATAGGGAGTGTGTTTCAAGAGGGGTTTTTTTTTTTTTTAAGTAATAAGCTATGTAGTAAGTGTTAGTTTCGGCTTTCTTATGAATTTCATATTTTCTCTCAATATTTGAATCTAAAGTTCTCCAAGATGAGAATGTCTAGTTTCTTAATTATTGGGTGTCCGTTTAAGACAATAGGAGCCTAATTAAATGGTGCACTCGGGAACATCTCTTCATGTTCAAATGCAAAGCTTCTGAATTTTCAGGCAGTGTTATGTATTATTTTCTTCGTGGGTTTCAAACTTTGAATATTCCTCCATTTTCTGTCTTCCAACAAAACCTAATTAAAAAAAAAAAATTATCTACACGTTATTCCATCGTTCGTTAGAATCCGAGAGAATGGATCTAAGTCGCCACGATTCGAACCCCCTCTAAGAATCTAGAAGTTTCCAGGACGTTACACGGTAAAAATGCCGAACAAAAGGGTCTGCGGTGAAGGTTCCGCTTGATTACTCTTTCTGACCCTAACCCTTTTTTTTTTAAAAAAAAAAGTAAAAGAGTTATTCGGAATAAATTTCAGTCAGATTCTCAGATTCCAGAAGGGAGGCGAAAGGAAATTTCATGTTTGGGTACGAATTCATTTGATTTAGTTGCACGTATGTCCCTTAAACTCACGCGTCTTCTTGATGACACCTCGAGAATTTTACCATGTCAATGCCGTCTGTGTTCGGCGCCCGTAATATAAGAGTTATACTATACATGAAGTCAATAAATTTGCGGTATGAACAGGTATCTTTCTTATAAATTATGATGCTCTTTGGCTACAGCGTATGATTAAACATTCTGGTTGGTTACAAGAGCAAAGTTCCTGACGCTTGCTTTCCATATGACTTTCCAGGAAACTAATTAAGCAAGGGAGGTGAAAAAAACAAATAATAATTCCATGAGTATGCAACTTAGTTTTAAATTAGCATCCGATGTCATGCCACTTCGAGTACATATTTATTTTATAGTTTAGTTTCCAATGGCATTTGTGCAACAAGCCAAACTGAAGTTTGATAAGAATTGGAAATTTTCCTAATTTCAAAACCAATCAGGTGGTGATCATCCAACAACCTAATTGGAAATCTGATTGATAAGTTTCCACAATTCTCCCCCCGAAATTTCTCGCAAATTTCCTGAGCTAAAAGTGGAAAGAAAGAAAAGTCAGAGAAAGTTGAAGTTTGGAATCGTCTGCGGGCCCAAGTAATAGATATTTACGCGTGTGTGTGTAGAATTCCAAAAATAAAGTATCAGAAGTCATCTCTGCATACGCAGATCGAGAATTAATTTATATTTTTTTTTATCAAAAAGAATTATTATTATCTGAGTAATAAATTCTTTTACTCGGCCACATTGTATCAAATATGGATGCCCACCGTACGGTCAACCATACGTCCTATATTCTGAAATCCTGTTCCTATTCAATATCACGTGTATAAAAACCTTGAGGCTTAGAGAGCAGTACAACATAATTCATCAAAATTATCAGCATAGATGTGTTGTTCTTATGGGATGTCCTGCAATATGTCCCTCCTAAAAACCAAGGACTTGCATCGGATATTCAAAATGCTCGACAAAAATGGCGACGGGTTCTTGAGCTTGGAGGAGCTCAATCGGCTTCTTGAGAGCATTGGAGTCAATGTGACGCTGGATGAGTTGGAATCATCGGTTGGAAAGCCAAGCCTCTGCTTCTACGATTTCTTGCTTTTTTATGGCTCCATAACGAAGAACTACGATCATTACGATGATGACGGCAATGAAGGGGTTGACGATGGTCAGGATGATGAGGAGGTGAAATATATTGCGAAAGCGTTTAAAGTTTTTGATATGGACGGGGATGGATTCATATCTTGCCAAGAACTGCAGAGCACGCTGTCAAGACTTGAAATGTGGGACAAGAACAACGATTGCCAGACTATGATCCGTGCCTTTGATACCAACTCGGACGGCGTTCTTGATTTCGAGGAATTCAAGAACATGATGTTCCAGACTTGAAAAGGATATTGATTGCTCAACATTACGTAGTAGTTGAGCATTAATTCATGTCCAGGATTCAATGGTCTAGGAGATTTGGCATTTCCAGGTGCCGAATTACTTGTTCATGACAGTCGGTTTATGGATCAGGTTGACCCACGAGAGTTATTATGCCTACCCTTCAATGTTTCGGACATAAGAAACCTGAGATCCGCGATGAACTCGTCGACAGGTCACCCGATCCTTGCAACTTTCATGATCGAGGAAATTTTTGCTTTAGGTGTTTCTTCCTTTTCTAATTTTTCCTTCTGTAAGTTTTTCTTCTTGGCTGTCGTATGTTTGGGTTCTTGGGATTTTTACAGTGGACGTATCCATGTAGTTGTAAAGATTAATTATGGGATGGATGTTTAGACATGGACATTGGCTTTCGAAATCAGAATTCAGTCTGTTCTTATTCATAAGAATGAGCGTAATAATCACCATGGCGTCATCATTAGCGCAAAGCAGTTGAAAGACAGGGCAATGGAGGTAAGTATAAATATGAATTTACAGATATATAATCACAATGCAAGCCTATGTCTAATCGCGTTTCCAAGCCGACGTAGTTTCCATGGCAATGCCCATTTCTTGATAAGAGAAATGTTCTCTAGTCTACACAGGGGAATAAGCACCTGAGCAGAGTATACACGTCTCTCTGGTCTAATCCGTGACTCTACAAATTTCCACCTTTTTTATATCTCCGTGTTTAATCCGTGACTCTATAAATTTCCACCTTTTTTCTTTTCTTTCATTTCTTAATTATTGGTATCATTTGGTCGTCCAATGCCAGCACCCGCCAAGAGATGCTTTACTTACCATAACTGTATAAATTTCCCTGCCTTTCGATTTTGAATCTGTTGCGTAAACGCGGGAATTGAACATGAGAGTGAACAGAACTTAATTATAACCTTTGAAATCAATCGATGGTAAAAATTAGATCATGTTCACTTGTGCCCAATTTCCACATTCTATAACTTTTTAGTTTGATTTTTGAATTACGAGGTTGCTGCTCAAATGGAGTCAACTCTCAGGTCATTCATTGCCCTTCAAAAACGCTAGAAAATTTTTGCTAGCTACTTGGGGGAATCGCCGTCCCTTCTGTAATGCGACCATCATTTTGAAAAGGTACATGTGAAGGGAACGAAAAGTCCGATGACATTTGTGGCAAACAATCGCTGCTGTCTATCTGTCATGAAGGATTTCCCTGGCTTGGTCTGCCGACTACTCGGTAGCGGAGAAAATTTCCAAGACCTCCCATGCACAGCTCCACAAATCGAGGAGTGAGAGTTATTTGAGGTATTTCAACAGTTTAAAAAAAAATAAATTATTAGTTTTAAAAATTTAAAATTTTAATCTTAAAAATAGAATATAAAGTTTATAAAAATATAAAAAATTAATAAAGTGTATAATTTATAACTCAGGTGACCTCTTAATAATATATATATATATATATATATATATATATATATATATATATATATATATGAATGAGGGAAAATTAGTAATTATAAAATACATACTTTTGTTGATACAATGGAGCTCTTTAGTTTAATATACGCGACGATACGAGAAGTTGCATGAAGTGATGGAGAAACCATGGCCTTGGTGACAATTTCATCCACACCAGAATTGTAACATTCGGAGGGCATTATCTTGCTGTGGTAGAATGAATTCCGATGTATAAACACAATCATTGGTCAACTGCTCAGCCTGATTTGACATCTCATATCCAACTTTTCCAAGGGATATTTATCCATTGAAATCGTCGATATTTGGAAGCGCGCAACATATCCAACTTTCATTGCGGCAACCGACCTCGTCTGACATCTTCTTGTTTTGCCGTTTTAACTGAGTTGACTTGGAAACAGCGAAGTAATTTCCATACGAACGGAAATATCAAATAATTCAACAACCAAAAATTGACTTTTAACGAGGCTTCACGTGCAGAAGAATCTATGCTTTTCTTTTTGTTTTTGTTTTTTTTCTCCCTTTTCTGGTCACGAGATATGATCTTCTATGGTTTACCCTTGTTTTCATTCTTGCATTATTATTTTCTTAGTATCTTCTTCTTTTTTCTTTTGTTTTTCTTTTTGGGTCAAGAGTTTCTACATTCAAATTTGTCTTATTGAATGCACCCTGCACAGATTCAACTCTCTCTCTCTCTTTTTTTTTGGTATATCAAAAATAAAACCAGCATTTTATAGTAATTGAAGAGAGGTAAAGTTTGAACCTTATTCCAATAGTTTTTTCTTTTTTCTTTTTTTTTTTTGGGTCAACTAGACTAAAGTCCAGTTGTTTTCGCTCTTATGTCATGAAAACAAATTAATAGTAATGGAGAACAAATAAAAGATGGAGCTTTAGAAATCCAGTATAGCTGAATTGATGAAGTACCCGTCGGAATAGAGCCTTAGAATGCTGACAATGAGGTCTAGAAGCCTTTTCCCACTTTGAATTATTCAAAATTCCCACATTACACCAGCTTGTTCGAGAAATGGGAATGCATTGATTGCAACGTTAATTTGTGGCCTGTCCTTTGCCATCAATCTCCTGTTACCAAAGTCTTCATCTCCAGCCATTCATGGACTTCATCTATGTAAAGCTTTTTTCCCTCCTCTCAGGTGTGAGCCGTTTGACTATGTTCCCAGAACATTTGACCTATTGCACCAGAAAAGGTATAGATGTTTGCTAATGTGATTGATTATGTTCACTTTTGACTCCAAAAAGATGTGAATCCTACCTAATTGATAGTGCATTTCTTGTCGGTAATTATTTCCATGTAATTGATTATTTCTATAAATTGTTTCTAGCATGATAACTTCTTCACTCGGACATCCATGCTAAGATTTTTGTTTTTTTTTTTCCTCCTTTATTTTTGTTTGATTGATAATGAGCCTATCCAAGGCCCAAAGGACGGAGACACAGGAAGCATACAAGTGGGCACCAGGAAAAGAAAAGGACAGAGACAAGCCTGAAGTTCTATGGACTTAACCTAAATTAACGACAAATGTGTGGAAGGTGTTAAATTAATTAACATGAGTGATCCATGTCATTTAAAGTATGACTCAAAATAAAAGACCTAATATGATGGTCAGTTAGGCATAACGGTAATTTGGGTCATCGGGTTTAAAATCCCTTCACTCTCCCTCTTAAGAATAAACGTTACAGGAAAGGAATATGTGTATATATATCTTCCCCTATTAAGAATAACCGTTACAGGAAAAGAAGTATCTTCTCATTTAAGATAATTATTACAGAAAGAGAGGATCTTCCTATTTAAGGTAACGGTTACAGGAAAGGAAGATGTGTATATATATATATATATATGCTATTACAGACCTTTCCGAGAGGTCAACCATCAGAGAGAGAAAACGTAAAGAAAAGAAAGGGGAAAGAGTAGGAGAAAAGAGAGAAGCGTTCAGGAACGAAACAGAAGAGACTTCTCATTTCCACTGCGGGACATCAGCATAATGGACAACGGTATGTTGATTTCAATTACAGTTTTATTGCTAGTATTTGCATAAAGAAAGATCCTGCAATATATGAAATAAGAATTTCAGAAAGAGAAATTCTAGAAAAGTCCAACAATTGGTATCAGAGCAGGTCTGCGAATATTGCAATTTGGTTTTCTTTATCTTTTTGTACCGTATAGTATTTATTTTATTAGGCTGTATTTTATTTTTCCTTTGCGTGTAATCAATAATTACAACGCGGGACAAAACAAATATTTTGGTTGCCTGGTACGCGGGTCCCACCTGCAGTATGGTGGTGCTCGGGTAGTATTTTATTTTATTAGGCTGTATTTTGTTTTTCTTTTGCATGTAATCAATAATTACAACGCGGGACAATACAAATATTTTGGTTGCCTGGTACGCGGGTCTCACCTGCAGTATGGTGGTGCTCGGGTAGTATTTTATTTTATTAGGCTGTATTTTGTTTTTCCTTTGCGTGTAATCAATAATTACAACACGGGACAAAACAAATATTTTGGTTGCCTGGTACGCGGGTCCCACCTGCAGTATGGTGGTGCTCGGGTAGTATTTTATTTTATTAGGCTGTATTTTATTTTTCCTTTGCGTGTAATCAATAATTACAACGCGGGACAAAACAAATATTTTGGTTGCCTGGTACGCGGGTCCCACCTACAGTATGGTGGTGCTCGGGTAGTATTTTATTTTATTAGGCTGTATTTTGTTTTTCCTTTGCGTGTAATCAATAATTACAACACGGGACAATACAAATATTTTGGTTGCCTGGTATGCGGGTCCCACCTACAGTATGGTGGTGCTCGGGTAGTATTTTATTTTATTAGGCTGTATTTTGTTTTTCCTTTGCGTGTAATCAATAATTACAACACGGGACAAAACAAATATTTTGGTTGCCTGGTACGCGGGTCCCACCTGCAGTATGGTGGGTAGTATTTTATTTTATTAGGCTGTATTTTGTTTTTCCTTTGCGTGTAATCAATAATTACAACGCGGGACAAAACAAATATTTTGGTTGCCTGGTATGCGGGTCCCACCTGCAGTATAGTGGTGCTCGGATCCGAATGAATACCATAAAAAAAAAACTCCCACATAAAAGATAATTTAATCTTCGTAATTGAAGATTATTAAATTCACGTTAATGAGTCAAATATTAAAAGCTTGTTAGTCACCAAAGTGGCCTGGCTTTGAATGGATTTGAACAGCTGACTGTGAATTTTAATTGTTTATTTTGGATGCTAATAAAATGTTTTGAAATGAACAATTGTGGTTATTAATTATAAAGCTAGGAGATCATCCAAAGATGGATCATTGCTTATAATTAATGACACTAAAAGGGATTAATTAATATACTAAGTAAACGTGATTGTATATCCAAAGATGACATTCATGTTAATTTTAGTATGATTAATTGATCTATTAAAGTTTATTTAAATTAGCATCATTATTGATTAGAGTTATGTATTTGAGGATCACCCAAAGGTGAACTTAAATACATAATTAAAGTTTGTAATGTATATGAATCCATTAGAGTTTACTCAAAGCATTAACGTATAAATTTGGATTATATTTGCAGTTTTCACCAATGTATTCGCCTTAGGCAATTCAATGGTCAAATTCAATGGGCTGAACTATGCTGAATGGTCTGAGCATATTCAGTTTCATTTGGGTGTATTAGGCCTGGACTTAGCAGTCATTTCGGATGAAAAGCCTGCAGTCATTACAGGGACTAGTACAGAATCTGATAAGTCTTTTTATGAAGCTTGGGTACGGTCCAATAGGCTGAGTTTGAATTTGATGCGAATGACGATAGCTGAAAACGTCAAGCCATCGATGCCTAAGACGGAAAATGCGAGGGAATTTCTGATGAGAATTAAGGAATACTCTCAGTCAGATATAACTGATAAATCCATGTAGGAACCCTAATGAGTGAGCTGACGACCAAGAAATTTGATTGGTCACAGCCCATTCATGATCATGTGACCAGTATGGCTAATCTAGCAGCAAGGTTGAAAACAATGGGCATGGATGTGAGTGAATCATTTCTGGTTCAATTCATCATAAACTCACTGCCTCCTGAATTTGGCCAGTTCCAAGTGAATTATAACACTATTAAAGAGAAATGGAACTTTCAAGAAATTAAGGCCATGTTAGTTCAGGAGGAAGGGAGATTAAAGAAGATGAAGGATCACTCCATTCATCTCATCGTTCATAAGGATGCTAGTGGTAGCAGGTCTAAACCACATAAGAAAGGTAAGAAGAAGGACAAAGCCTCTATGAAAGTCACTGGAGGTCAGATCCAGAAGGATCAGAAATGCTTCTTCTGCAAAAAGATGGGTCACTTCAAAAATGATTACCCAAAAAGAAAAGCTTGGTTCGAAAAGAAAGGTACGTACTGTATATCAGTATGTTTTGAATCAAACATAATTGAAGTGCCCAATAATACTTGGTGGTTAGATTCTGGAGCTACTATTCATGTGTCACATATTATGCAGGGATTCCTTTCAATCCAGCCCATAACAGGAACTGAGAAGTTCCTCTATATGGGAAACAGAATGAAGGCACGAATAGAAGGGATTGGGACGTACAGATTGATCTTGGATACCAAGTGTCATCTGGATCTAGAAAAGTGTCTCTATATTCCTGAATGTGCTAGAAATTTAGTTTCTGTTGCAAAGTTGGATAAAGAAGGATTTAACCTCAAGATTGGAAATGGTGCATTTTCATTGTATAGACATTCGTACTATTATGGATCTGGTACTTTGATTGATGATTTGTACCGTTTGAATCTTGATGCTATGTATGCTGATTCCATATTTCTTGTTGAGCATGGTATAGGTAACAAACGTAATATGCATGATGAAAGTTCTGCTTTCTTATGGCATCAAAGATTGGGTCATATATCCAAAGAAAGGATATTGAGGTTGATGAAAGGTGATGTCCTGCCTCAATTGGATTTTACTGATTGGGATGTATGTGTTGATTGTATAAAAGGGAAACAAACAAAACATACATCAAAGAACCCAGCCATAAGAAGCAATGAGCCTTTAGAATTGATACACACTGATGTTTGTGGCCCGTTTGATATCCCAACATGGTGGTGAGAAATATTTCATCACCTTTATAGATGACTACTCACGATATTATTACTTGTATCTACTGCATGAAAAGTCTCAGTCAGTAAACATCCTAGAGGTGTTTATTAATGAAGTTGAAAGGCAGTTAGATAGAAAAGTAAAAGTGATTAAGTCAGATAGGGGTGGTGAATATTATGAAAAATTCAATGAAAGTGGACAATGTCCTGGTCCATTTGCAAAACTTCTTGAGAGTCGAGGCATATGTGCACAGTATACAATGCCTGGTACACCACAACAGAATGGTGTAGCGGAAAGGCGGAATCGCACACTTATGGATATGGTTAGGAGCATGTTGAATTACAGTACTGTACCCTTATCCTTGTGGATGCATGCATTAAGAACTGCTGCATATCTGCTGAATAGAGTTCCTAGTAAGGCTGTCCCTAAAACTCCTTACGAGTTATGGACAGGCAGGAAACCCAGTTTGAGACATCTTCATGTTTGGGGTTGTCCAGCAGAAGTAAGGATATACAATCTACATGAAGGAAAGCTTGATGCAAGAACCATTAGTGGTTACTTCATTGGCTATCCTGAAAAGTCCAAAGGGTATAGGTTTTATTGCCCTAACCATAGTACTAGAATAGTTAAGTCTGGTAATGCTCGGTTCATTGAAAATGGTCAGTTCAGTGGGAGTGGGGAATCACGAAAGGTGGATATTAAAGAATCACAAAATGAATGGTCCACAGTGAGTACTCCTACTCATGTCGGTATTCCCACACCCAGTGTTTCTACTCAAATTGTTATTCCTTATGTTGCATCACAGTCACGTGACATGCAAGGACAACAAATTGATACTCGAAACACGCAAAGTGAACACATAAGAGATGAACCAAGTGACAATATTCAATTTACAAATGAACAAGTGATACCACAAGAAATGACATTACGGAGGTCTACAAGACAGAAAAGGCCAGCAGTTTCAAATGATTATGTGGTTTACTCACTTGAGCATGAATTGGAATTGAGCATTGATAAAGATCCAGTCTCATTTAAACAAGCCATGGAATGTAATGATTCTAAAAGGTGGTTCAATGCCATGAAAGAAGAGATGAAATCGATGGATGTAAACCAAGTCTGGGAGCTAATAGAGTTACCTGAAGGATCAAAATGAGTTGGCTGTAAGTGGGTCTTCAAGACCAAGCGAAACTCGAACGGTAACATCGAAAGGTATAAGGCCAGACTTGTAGCCAAAAGTTTCACTCAAAGGGATGGTGTTGACTATAAGGAGACTTTCTCTCCAGTTTCTAAGAAAGACTCTTTAAGAATTATTATGGCATTGGTGGCTCATAATGATCTAGAGCTCCACCAAATGGATGTAAAGACTGCCTTTCTGAATGGTGACTTGGAAGAGGAAGTGTATATGGACCAACCTGAAGGTTTCATCACTACGGGGCAAGAAAATTTGGTGTGTAAATTAAAGAAATCGATATATGGACTGAAACAAGCCTCCCGACAATGGTATATTAAGTTCAATAATACCATTACGTCATACGGTTTTGTAGAAAACACCGTTGATCGGTGTATCTATATGAAGGTCAGTGGGAGCAAGTTCATTATATTAGTCCTATATGTCGATGACATTCTTTTGGCCGCTAATGACATAGGTTTGTTACATAATGTGAAGAAATTTCTCTCTGAAACTTTTGAAATGAAAGATATGAATGAGGCATCCTATGTGATAGGAATAGAAATATTCCGTGATAGATCACAAGGATTGTTAGGATTGTCTCAGAAAGGCTATATCAATAAAGTATTAGAGAGATTTAGAATGGAAAATTGCTCAACAGGAATAGTTCCAATTCAGAAAGGGGACAAGTTCAGTGAATTACAATGTCCAAAGAATGATTTGGAACGGAAAGTGATGGAATCAGTTCCCTATGCATCACTGGTTGGAAGCCTAATGTATGCACAAACATGTACTCGGCCAGACATCAGTTTCGCAGTTGGAATGTTAGCCGATATCAAAGTAATCCTGGAATAGATCATTGGAAAGCCGGAAAGAAAGTACTTAGGTACTTACAAGTCACCAAAGATTACATGCTTACTCATAAAAGATCAAGTCATCTTGAAGTAGTAGGCTACTCGGATTCAGATTATGCTGGATGTGTAGACTCGAGGAAATCTACATTTGGTTACATGTTTCTCCTGGCTGGAGGAGCAGTTTCCTGGAAAAGCAGGAAGTAGTCTGTCATTGCTATTTCCACTATAGAGGCTGAATTTGTAGCATGCTTTGAGGCTACTGTTCATGCATTATGGTTGCGGAATTTTATCTTAAGGCTTGGTTTGGTCGACAGTATAGAAAAGCCGTTAAGAATTTTTTGTGACAATTCCGCAGCAGTCTTCTTCTCTAAGAATGATAGGTATTCTAAAGGTGCGAAACATATGGATTTGAAATACCTATCTGTTAAAGAAGAAGTGCAAAACCAAAGAGTGTCCATTGAGCATATTGGCACTGAGTTGATGATAGCGGACCCGTTAACTAAAGGTTTGCCACTGAAAACATTTACTGGACATGTTGATCGGATGGGCATTATGGACAGGTCTTCGTACACTTAAAAGCCAATATTTAGATGCTCATATCATTGTGACACTCGTGAATTCAATTAAAGTTATGGTTTTGCTTGTGCTCTGTTATCTTTGTTTAGATGTATACAATTACGGTTTGTGAGATAATTAATAGCATATATGAGAATGACAGTTTAAAGTTTCAATATTCCTCAGTAAAGTATTATGAATTATGATGGTTATGTGATACATGGAAGGAATCATATTGCTATAAGATGTGTGACCGCCATGATCTAATCATCTTAATTCAATTAAGTGTTGTGATTTGATGATCTTTAAGAATTGTGTGCACTTAATTGTTATTGTTTCATCAAGTCATGACATGGACTAAGTGGGAGATTGTTAAATTAATTAACATGAGTGGTCCATGTCATTTAAAGTATGACTCAAAATAAAAGGCCTAATATGATGGTCGGTTAGGCATAACGGTAATTTGGGTCATCGGGTTTAAAATCCATCCACTCTCCCTATTAAGAAGAATAACCGTTACAGGAAAAGGAGTATCTTCTCATTTAAGATAATTATTACAGAAAAAGAGGATCTTCCTATTTAAGGTAACGGTTACAGGAAAGGAAGATGTGTATATATATATATATATATATATATATATATATATATATATATATATATATATATATATATATATATATATATATATATATATATGCATGCTATTACAGACCTTTCCGAGAGGTCAACCATCAGAGAGAGAAAACGTAAAGAAAAGAAAGGGGAAAGAGTAGGAGAAAAGAGAGAAGCGTTCAGGAACGAAACAGAAGAGGCTTCCCATCTCCACTGCGGGACATCAGCACAATGGACAACGGTATGTTGATTTCAATTACAGTTTTATTGCTAGTATTCGCATAAAGAAAGATCTTGAAATATATGAAATAAGAATTTCAGAAAGAGAAATTCTAGAAAAGTCTAACAGAGGCTGCACATTTTATACATTGAACCACATACTATTTTTATTTTATGAAATTTAATAAATTTTTTACTATATTACGCTAATCACTAAACTTTTTCGTAGACCTATTAATTCTGGGGTGCCCCGTAAAATGAGGGTACAGTGTGAAACTTTATTCTTTTTCAGTATATATATTATATAGGGTTAATATAAAAATTTATTCATAATTATGATATATGCTTTGAGCTTCCAAATATGGAAAATTTGAAGAAATAGCTGACGTATCAAAATTGATTGTTGAACAGAAACTATTATGAAAACTTCTCTTGCTGACTGCATATGCGGAACTTTAACATCTGCAATGCCTCTGCTTTTATTAAATAAAGTACAACCTTCTTTCACTTGGATGTAAAAGCTCATCCTCCTTTGTTTTACACAGACAGTTGCCTTTAAACTTGATCCGTGGAGTTAGTTATACCTGAGAAGCACAGTTGAGTCTATTTGTAGATCTTTCCTGATTGTTCATTGTAGATAAAGTTCCTGGAAGATGAACTCCCATTGTGATAGATAAAAGTCACGTGGAGCATCCGTCAAACATGAACAGATCCTCTTATAATGCCGTACTTTCCTTTTCAATCTTTTGGAATGCTTTGAAAATTCGAAATGAAAGAGATTGTGGTTGATCAGCAGTTTTCTTGGACTCAAGATTTATCCAATTATGGAAGGGGAGGGAGAGGCTGTGATAGGCTCTGCATTTCCATCAGAAATAAATGGTATCCGTACGAAGGGAGGACCAGCTGTACCTGACTTTCTCTAATTAGTGATGGATATTTATGTTTGCACGTAATATATGCATACAAGCATCCATGCATGCCAGCAGAGCCAAAGAACCTGTGACATAAAGGTGTTTGTGAAAAACTTTTTGTCTGTCTTGCGGTATAACTGGCTATATGGTGTTTCTTGTAGACAACCAAGGAGTGTGGCCAACTTCCTGCCTCTATGGATGGTTCATCCGTTGTTTCCCTAGGTGGTGGAGAATGGACCTGAGGAGAATCACACTTATGTTGGGAAAACAAAAACACTGCATTTCAATTTAAAGTATTAAATTATTGGGTTTATGAATTATTTTTATGTATATATTATTTATTTATTTCTTTTTCATCAATATAAATTTTTTTATTTTTTAATTTACATATTTATACTTAAAATTTTAACTATTCAAAAAATTATTTATTAAAATAAGAGAGTTCATGTTCATATAAATCTTAATATATATATATATACACTTTTGATGTAAGATTTCAATCACATTCCTTACAATTAACGTCATAACAATTTCATACATTTAGCAAGATGAATTGCTGCTAATAGAAGTTGAAGTTGATAAAACAACAACTAATTTCGCCAAAATAATAAAAAAAAAAAAAGCAAAAACTGATGATGAACCAATTCAAAAGCAAGGAGCGAGGCCTAATCTGTTTAATTATAGGAATTTAGAACCTTAATGCTTGTGCAACGTCAAGGTGGAAAAAAAGACAGACAAAATTTAAAAACCATCAGACGCATTCGCCTAATCTAAAGCATAGGGATTAACAGCGGAAGGCTTGCCGGAAATAAGATTGAGCCACATAACTGAGAGTTGTTAGCGGGCACAACTTCAGATTAATTGAAGTATCAAAGGCATTTAGTCCCTAAACCTCTTAAAAGTCATCGGTACGTGCTTCTATTATTAAGCTGATTATATACAGACGAGTGGCGAATAAACGGGGTCGAGGCTGGCGAGTTTTGTCCTTTGCGTACCGTGACAAAGTCCCACGTATGAATGGAGAAGGGGATCTGTAACTCATAAACGTGGCAATGTATATTTCATCATACTGCCTTTTGAGGCGGAGAAAATAAATGATATCAAAGATGGGCCTGGGTTCGCAACGACAACTTCAATAGATGGTAGAAAAAAAATGTTACGAAGTTCCACGTTAAAAAAGAAGAAACGGATACTGACTTATAAATATGATACTGTACATCCAACAGACTTTCTACTTATGAGAAGAATGTAACGAACCGTGACAGTAAGCACCAAGTAAGTGGTCCACATCTATTTCCAATTAATTCCTTTGCTCCTCACAAGAATCCGCTTGGTGTGGCCATGGGTGTAAAGCGTGCACGAATTGAAGGAACCCCCCCCCCCCAACAAAAAGTTTATCCGGTCTACCGGACTGATTCAGAAACATTACCATAAAGTTGCTTTCTAGTGTTAAATTATGCTACCGTTACACTGAGAGAGGACAATGCCTAGTTATCTCCCATACCCCACCATTTACTTTCCATAACTAATTAATTAAACATATCACGTCTTGACATCAAATCATTGTCGACAAAATCATTACGTCATTTTCCAGCAAAATATTAATTTTAAAAATGAATTCCTAATTCTTTTTTTTTTTTTCGGTCCAGCACCTCAGGAGTTGTATTAAAATGCCGCGTACTCTGAGATTTTGAGTACATTGAGGCAAGAAACTGAGAAATTTGCTCAAAATCCAGAACGAGTTTCTTCAGTAATGGATCAATCAAAACCGAGATCGGTCAACTCATGCCCTCTAACCCCACTTGGGTTCTTGGAAAGAGCTGCCACTGTCTACGGTGACTGTGCTTCCATCGTGTACAATGAGACCACATACTCGTGGTCGCAGACTCACCGTCGGTCTCCAAGTCGCATCATCAATGTCGTTGATGGGTATCAAGAAGGGTCACGTGGTGGCCCCCAACATCACGCCACCATGTTGGGCGCCGTCCTCAATACAATCAACACTCGCCTTGACGCCCCCACGGTCTCTCTGCTCCTGCGTCACAATGAATCCAAGCTCGTCTTTGTTGACTTGCTCCCCGGCGCTCTTGTTTCTTGAAGCGATCTCTATGTTTGCTGAAGGCGCCAAACTGCCTATGCTTGTACTTATTAAGGATGAAGAGGTCTCGCTTTCCCAACCGGCGTCATCAGGAACCGTCGATTTTATCGCTGCGCATGAGACCTTGGTCGGGAAGGGTGATCCTAATTTCAAGTGGGTCAGGCCTGACAGCGAGTGGGACCCCATGCTTTGAACTACACGTCATGTACTACCTCTTCCCAAAAGGGCTGGTCCATTGCGATAGAGGCATCTACCTTATCATCGTCGATTCTCTCACTGACCGGGCCATCCCCAAACAGCCATTGTACTTGTGGACCCTACCCATGTTCATCGGAACGGTTGGAGCTACCCTTGGGGGATGGCTGTGGTAGGTGGGACCAACATTTGCCTCGGCAGATCGGCGTGCCCAAGATCAACTGTTTGATCAATCAATACGCCGTGACTTACATGTGCGGTGCACTTGTAGTAGTTAACATGCTATCAAATCCTCCGCAGAACGTAAAACTAGACCTTTCAAAAACCTTGTCCATATCGTGACAGGAGGATCTCCGCCTCCGGTCCCCTTGCTGAAGGGCGCCGAGTCCTTGGGTTTCATAGTGAGTCACGGATACGGGTTAAGGGAAGTGACTGGAGTTGTGGTCTCGTGCGCTTGGAAACAGCAATGGAACCGCCTGCCGGCGACTGAGAGAGCAAGGCTCAAGGCATGACAAGGGGTGAGAACCATCGGGTTGACAGAGGCTGACGTGGTGGATGCCGACACCGGAGAGAGAGTAAAACGTGACGGCGTTTCAGTAGGAGTGATCGTTTTCAAGGGCGGGAGCATCATGTTGGGTTATCTCAAGGACCCTTCGGCAACATCAGCTTGTATCAGAGACAGCGGTTGGTTTTACCCAGGAGACTTTGGGGTGATGCACCCAGATGGGTATTTGGAGATCACGGATCGATCAAAGGACGTGATCATTAGCGGCGGAGAGAACATAAACGGTACGGAGGTAGAGTCCCTACTGTACATGAACCAGGCAATGAAGGAGGTTGCCGTGGTGGCTAGGCCGCACGAGTTCTGGGGCGAGACGCCGTGTGCGTTCGTGGCTTTGAAGGGTGAGTTGGGTGGCGTTCCGACAGAGAAGGAAATCATAGAGTTTTGTCGGGAGAGGATGCCACATTACATGATGCCGAAGACGATGGGTTCAGATGATATATCTGCATCTTCCAGTGAGCTCAGGAAGTGGTATCGTTTACTCGACATAGGCACATAATTAGAAAAATCTCAGACCCGAATATAAACATTATAATATTATTTTATTGTATATTTTTACTTTTTCTTATACATATTTGAAAATATAAAAAATAATAATTAATATAATATAAATTTGTACCTGAAATGTACTTAACCGACCGTCTTCGTGCAATAAACTTCCTTTGTTTATCCTTTGCGTTTTAGCATACATATCATAACATCGAAAAAGGCATGGTGTAAGTCCTAGTGGAAAACGCGATCAAGAGCTTGAAAGGCTCAGAATTGTAATATTCAAATTGTAATCGTAACATATAAATTCTGTGACGGCTTTCCCGGTCTTGTGGCTTACGAATGTCTGTATTTACATTTATGCCTGCGTGTGATATGAATATTTGGCTACAATTAATTTACGTTGTTAACAACAACATTTTCTCATTGATATTGTAACTTTTATATTACAATTTCCTTTGATTTCTTTTGGGGAGGAATCCCTTTTCTTTCTTTTTTTATTTTTTGGTTTTTTTCAGTTACAATGGAGCCTAAAGGTTGATATTGTAACTCGAAACCACCAAGATTCAAACTCCAAACTGCTTAGACTTCTAACAAGATATGCTCGGCATTACATTGTAAGACGCACTTGTCATAAAATAATGTGTTAGTATGTAAAAGAAATACGTGTTAGATTAGTTGGTCTTTGTATCTTTTCCGGTGTTATCACGCTTCCGTTTTTTCGTGAATGACGCTGTCCTCGGCAACGAAATTTACGTACAAGTCCTGTCCGGTTAGTGCGTCACTTTCATTCTCGAGGGAAAATGATAATATTTATTGTTTACTTAATTAGGTGTAACCTTGGTTTAAGCGTTTTAAATTAGTTAAACCCCCCCCCCCCCCCCCCCCCCCCGCCGCCCCAAAGAAAAAAGACATTCATTCAAGTGCGTAACTCCTAAATTAGCGAAGCCATTTTGCATTCATTAATTTCTTGAAAGTAATTATCTAACAGTTACGACTAAAAACTTATTTCCCACTGCAAAGGAATTTCCTTCTTAAAGGAATATTTTAAAAAAAAAGTTTGTAAACAAGAGAAGACGCACAGCATTTGATTAATGGATCGTCAACTGAACCCAGGGCCTGCAAGTGCAAACTCGTGCCCTCTAACCCCCTTAGGCTTTTTAGAGAGGGCTGCTACGGTGTACGGACATTGCACCTCGATTGTCTACAATGATACCACATACACATGGTCGGAGACCCACCGTCGCTGCCTCCAGGTGGCGTCATCCTTATCGTCGATGGGCATTGGGAGGGGCCACGTGGTATCGGTGGTGGCGTTCAATGTGCCTCCCATGTACGAGCTCCAGTTTGCGGTTCCCATGTGTGGGGCCATCCTTAACACCATCAACACCCGCCTTGATGCCCGCACGATCTCTGTGCTCTTGCGCCACAGCGAATCAAAGCTTGTCTTCGTTGATTCCTTCTCCAGGATTGTTGTCCTTCAAGCGCTCTCCTCGTTTTCTCCAACTTCTCAATCCCCTCTGCTAGTCCTCGTTGAGGACGATGAGGCCTCAGGTTCTCCGTCATCGGCACCGAATAATTTTATCGCTACTTATGAAATGATGGTGGGAAGGGGTGATTCCCGGTTCAAGTGGGTCGGACCGGATAATGAGTGGGACCCAATGGTTTTAAACTACACGTCAGGCACAACCTCATCTCCTAAAGGTGTGTTGCACAGCCACAGAGCCATATACCTCATCACCGTTGATTCTCTAATCAATTGGGCCGTTCCAAATCAGCCCACCTACTTTGTGGACCGTACCCATGTTTCACTCAAACGGGTGGAGCTTCACGTGGGGCATGGCAGCTGTTGGTGGGACCAACATATGCCTAGGCAAATTCGACGCACCCAAGATCTACGGTCTGATCAAACGACACCGTGTCACTCACATGTGCGCCGCACCTGTGGTGCTCAACATGCTAGCAAACTCTCCAAGCAAAGAAATTCTTGATCGCCCGGTTCACGTCTTGACAGCAGGAGCTCCGCCACCGGCGCCAGTGCTCCTTCGCATTGAGTCGTTAGGATTTATAGTGAGTCACGGATACGGGTTCACAGAGGCTGCCGGTGTTGTCGTGTCGTGCGCTTGGAAAACTAAATGGAATCAATTGCCTGCTAAAGACAAAGCAAGGCTCAAGGTAAGGCAAGGCGTGCGGACAACCGTAGCTTGCAGCGAGGTCGACGTGGTGGACCCCATAACTGGAAAGAGCGTGAAACGAGATGGGTCGTCGATGGGGGAGATCGTAATAAGAGGTGGGTCTATAATGCTGGGTTACCTGAAAGACCCGGCGGCGACTTCCGCTTGTATGAAAGAAGACGGCTGGCTTTACACGGGGGACATGGCGGTGATGCACTCCGATGGTTACTTGGAGATTAAAGATCGATTGAAGGACGTGATCATAAGTGGCGGAGAGAATATCAGCAGTGCGGAGGTCGAATCGGTGTTGTATTCTAACCCGGCGATCAACGAGGCAGCTGTGGTGGCTCGACCGGACGACTTCTGGGGGGAGACGCCCTGTGCGTTTGTGAGTTTAAGGAATGGGGGTGATTTGAGCGAGAAACCTACGGAAAGGGAGATCGTGGAGTTTTGCAGGGAAAGACTACCGCACTACATGGCACCTAAGACGGTAATATTCCGAGAAGAGCTTCCTAAGACCTCGACTGGGAAAATCCAAAAGCCTGTTCTCAGAGAACTTGCAAAGTC
This sequence comes from Ceriops zippeliana, assembly GCA_037897445.1. Classification (NCBI taxonomy): domain Eukaryota; kingdom Viridiplantae; phylum Streptophyta; class Magnoliopsida; order Malpighiales; family Rhizophoraceae; genus Ceriops; species Ceriops zippeliana. Next base: position 1,812,496 of record JBAPLH010000217.1, read on the forward strand.
AATCGTTTGACGCCTTGATTATTTTGTTTTGAAATTGCAATCCATTGCCTCACAAACTTCATCATGTATATTTCTTTTCCCTTTTATGTCAAGCCCAATTTTGCTCCAATAACTACGCGAAGGATCGGAATCCATTGACCTCGTGCATGGGAATTTTAACTTTTAATTTTTTTAATTCATTAAAAGATTTATTAAATTATAAACTATATAATAAGATTCATTATTTTTATTTTATAAAAATATAAATTTAAATTTTCAATCACTTAAATATCTCTTAAAAAACTTGATGTTTAACTATTAATAAAACGAATACATACAATTAGTTTAACACGTAACTGGGGTTGGATTGCCATTCAAATACCTTCTTCTCCTTTTCAGTTGATTTCGAATTAAATATAAACTAAATACACATGACGTCAGAGCCTTTTTTCCTTTATGAACCTCAAGAGAACGTATTTGTATTAATAATTGTCAAACGGACAAATACTGGTGAGAGCATGCCAACCCGAGCGAGCCACGCAGTATCCCCAGTCATGACTAAACAACAACCAAAAAAAAAAGAAAAAACTAAGTTCGAAATCAAAGCATTTGCCAACGGGAATAAAGAATATGCCGCCGCCAAACTACAGAATATAACAACCAGGAATGGACCCTGAATTATCTTGAAATACTCCGGACGAACTAAAGCCACCATGCACACCAAACCATCACCGGTGCCTTTTGTAACGGAATTTCACGTTGAATAAGAAAAAGAAGATTTTTAAGTCTTATAACGGTGGATCTATATACCTATAATATCAGTTGCCAACCGCTCTAAGCGGAGAATAGGTAGAGGACCCGGTCCATGAAGATAATAACGTCACTAAATTCGGTGGAAAAAATAGGAAGAGGGAACTTTGCTCAGAGACTTCGAGGCATTAGTACATCCATGTATATATATATATATATATATATATTTAGCACACGGGAAAATAAAACGTAATATTTCAAAAGCTACCAAAAATTGAGGCAATTCAGTTCCAATTTTCTCTTCTTGGTTGTCTATGTAACCGGTAGCATATTCACATATACTGGTACTAGTTTTAAGAAATTCCGTCCTGGAACCCCGCGGGCTAATGGTCCAGCCATGGTTCTTGCCCTAGGCACTGCAAATCCACCCAAGAGCATGTACCAGGCTGACTATCCAGACTTCTATTTTCGGATAACCAAAAGCGAGCACATGATCGAGTTGAAAGACAAGTTTAAGCGCACATGTAAGTCCCTGTCTACTCTTGGAGAGGCTTTTTTTTTTTTTTAATTATTATTATTAAAAAAAATTCTGAATCATTTTCTATTAATTTCCTTCATTTTCTTTCTAATGGAATTTTTGAAATATATGCAAATATGCTGCGGTTATATTTCGGCTAATCTTGAATTTATTGGCACTGATTGTTGGGGGTTTTGGTAAGGCCTGGAATTGCAGGGCCGCCAGTGTCAGAGGCTGAAGGGTCAATGGGGGACCAAGTTTTTTATGGTATGCTGCAGTTTGTAAGGGTTCATGTTGGTTCCTGCAGCACTCTTGGACTGGGACTATAACTGTAGTACTAAAGCTTTCAAGTTTTTGCTTGTGACAAGGCTTCCAGGATTGTTTATTTATTTATTTATTTATTTTTGTGTCTGCTGACGGAAATCGCTGATATTCTTGCTTAATTGGAGTGGTAAATGTACAGGCACTGATTTGGCTGAGTCTAGCAGCTGCATTAGGGGGCCAGTTGGATGTGACGGGATATGTTTCGATTTTGGCGTTTTTGAGCCTGTTTCCGCAGAACAGCTTTGTTGTTCTGCTACAACCATGCTTACTTTGTTTCTGGGTATCTTTGGTCTAAGGGTGCCATGAATGTTATTAATACTTGATGATTTAAAAAAAAAAAATGGACAAAGAAGAAGAAAAGAAAACTACATTCATGGCACCTAGATGGGAATATGTTTCGATTATTCGATGAACTTGCCACGAATAGTGTTGGGGCAAAAATGTATAAAAGTCGGCTAGTTACCAGGAAGATACCTTCTTCCTTTTTTTTTTGGAAGAAAAAAATTTACATATAAATGTCACGTCATGACATGCGACCCACCAACCCATTCTCTTTCTCCACACCATGTGAACCAAAATACTTCCAGTAAACAACCATATTCTTCCATTTAATTTTGTTTTCTTCTCATTCTTATAAAAACACTAGGAATACTACAGTATGACTTCGATGCAATTCTTTTCCCAACAGAATAACGCACATTTTATACATATGTCCACAGGAAACAAATTATTTTTAATAAAATTAGTTGTTCTTAGGCATACAGAATGATATACTTCCAAGTAATTTTTTTTTAATAATTCTCCTAGTTAGCTAATTAACCAACCAGCAATGAAAAGAAGGAAAGATTTGCAGAAAGGCACGGGGCAACGTGCACGAGATGTTTACAACTTGCTTGCACTGCCAGTGCCCATGTAGTCAAATCCTTTTACGAGCCACCCAGGGCCCAGCAACTCATTGATTTACCTTCAAAATCTGTTGCTTGAAGACACCGGCCCCTAACCACATCGGCCTATCTCTCTTAGGCTATCTATACCCATAACTCCTCAATTTTTGTGTATCACTGGGCCTCATGCCTGCCAGCCCAAATATCTATAATTAATAGCAAGGGTTTTCAGCCGAGTAGTTGTGTACTTCTTTAACATAATGCAAGAATAATTAAAATAAAATTAAAAAAAACACTCAATTATTGAAGGCTAAACAAAATTTGGAAAGCAATGCAACGTGGCACTCTTTCACAGTTTTCTTCCCAGATATGAATTCGTCACCTAAGATAATGCCGGAGAGTTCTCACATGGTTATGAAAAACTATACGAGACCAATGCCTACAAAGAGAAAAAAAAAAAAAACAGTTTGAAAAGTTGAATCACCAAAAAACGCTAAAGCAGTCACTTTACGCATCAGGATAGGCAATGGGTTATCTTCTATTGATTTGATGGCATCAAGAAAACAAATGGTATCTGCCGCGAAACATTTTAGGCCCGAGAGTAAGCTGGGGGCCTGGTCCACGAGGACAACGACGATAAATTGACGGAGTGAAAAGGAAAAGAGAATCTTAAACAGTGCCTAGTGGGTGGCCCCTTTACAATCTGAGCGTTGGATATTGATTTGAGCCTTTAATTTGATAGTGACTCCTGCCCAGCATCTGGCCGCCATCCGCATGCTTAAGAACAGAGCCCATACAATTGAACATTAACTCAAGTTCTCTGAAAAATTGAAGTCTCAATTTTGTGCTTCAGGGAAACCAATTGATATTTTTTTTTTGACAAAAAAAAAAGGGGCCGCGGGTGGTTATGTATCACTATTGACTTGTATTCGTACCTTGTTGGCTTCCCAGTGATCTCAAGCGAACTAGAAAGGATATGAGTGAAGTCACACAGCAAGGGAACAATAATGGTGGCCAAACAGGAGGAGCAACCGGCGGAGACGGAGGGGGATCTAGCCGGCAGGGTGCTCACCTGCGGCCAATTGTACCACCCAAGAGGGGAGCTGTGAAAAAGAAGATTTGGGACGACATCACTGGAGCTTTTTCTTCCAGACCTCCAGATTAAACAAACCTGAAATTCTCCTGCTTTCTGCATCAACTTCAGGGCCTCTGTCTATCAACTTCTCTATCCCGTCCTCTCCTCCCTTCCACTCTCTTTCTCTACTATCCACTAGAAAGTACGTAGAATTACTGTTGATTGTGGGGTGTTCTCCCTTAATGCTTGGGTCTTCTTGTGTTTATATAAACATCATTTCGTCTGTATCTTCTGTGTGCATCTGTTGCTAGTGTGTAATTATAACCCACGTTATTGTGCTGCCAAGTTTGAACTTTTCTTATAGAACTGGGACTCCGCCTCTCTTTCATGTTGCTGCGGTTTTGTTTTCTTGTATTGATGGGGACTCTGCAATAAACATTTTGCTTATATCTGAAGACTCACTAATTTGGGGAATAGAATTCGAGAGCATCGCTTTAACAGTTGATCCAAATAGCACCTTTCGATGGGTTTGTGCAGAAATCATAACGAAGTTACTTATAATTGATCACTTGGTAGTGATTAAGAACCTGTCTGGGGCAGATTCCCCAGCCAGTGACGTTCAACACATGTGATGTGAAGAATTAATGGAAGTTCCAGGCGTTGGAATCTGGAAGTCAGTATTTTGCGCAGCAGCCTCCTGAAGATCTGCTAAAAGTTGGTCTTTAACCGTATGTATTTTCTTATTATTATTATTATTATTGACTAAAGGATTATGATAATATATAAAAACGGCACTTGACCTGCCAAAAGTTGGCGTGGATTTATTCTACCAATTATGATATTTAAGAAATTATATAACAAGCAAGTCTGTTTTTTTTGCTGTTCTTGTGTTTTTTGGCTTCGAGCACATCTAATAAATTTTTTATTTTTATTTTTTAGCTTTGCTTGACTCCTTAAGTGTGGCATTCCATAGCCAATTAAGTCATTATTATTATATAATTAAGTCCCATTTCAGTCATATTACAGCTTTGTCCAAGCCATTAAATCCATGGCAGACAACGCCAGCGTTGTCCAAGCCTTTATGTCCATGGCCAACAATGCAGCGTAGTTCATCCCATCAGATCAGGTCCCTCAATCTTGTGTTTCTTTTGTCTCTTGTTTTCCACAAAGAAAATCAAAACAGGAAAGTGTGAAAAGGCAAAAAAAAAACCTTTTTCGATACTGGATAAGTTTATTATTGAATCAGTAATTTTTTAATAGTTTAAATCTCAATAATAACTTTAAAAAAAATCATTTAACGTCAACAACAGTTAAAAAATAAGTCACAGGTGAGTAGGTATCCATAAAAAAAAAAAAACGTTAATTTAATCGTTAAATATTGAAATGGCATTTAAATCTAATTTATCCCAACCCGATCCTTTTGTCAGGGGACAAATCAAAATTCGTCAAATCAGTCTGTCTCTCTCTAATCCAAGCTGTCTTCTTTTCCTATTTCTCTTCGTTAGGGTGTGGGTCCTTTCTGTGCCACAATGCCTTGCTTCAAATAAGGTATGGCCTCTTTCTGTCCAACAACAGTGGAAGTGTAACTGAAAATTGAGCTGAAACTTACAAGAACAAAAGGAAATGAAGTTTCCCTTTTTATTTTTTTTGTGTCTTTCTCCTGGGTTCCTGTTTGGCTCCCGGGAAAGCGGTATAAAATAATAAGCTTGTACTCTGTATAGCTTTTTTATTTTTCTCAGAAATAAAAATTCGGTGTTTTGGGATCTCAGATTTGTAATGGATGCTTTCCTTCATTTGGGGTTCAATCTTCTTTTTTTTTTTTTTCAGAAACTTAGGTTTAACTAATTATGTTATTGTTTACAAATTTGTTTAGTGTTTTTTTTCTTTTCATCTTTTGGGTGCGACTAATCGTACTAATAGTAGAAAAGAGGGTGCTGAATTTTGACAGTAATTGAATCCTAGGCTTTACTCATTTAGAATGACAAAGATCGAGAGAGAGAGAGACATATGATTAAGATGGTGCGAAATAGAAACTGATAAAACAAAAAAAAAACAAGAGGAGAGGAAGAAGAGTCACGGCAGACGTGAAGGGAGAGGAGTCAAAATAAGCCAATTTTGAGTTGCACGTGGCCTAAGGAATCGGCTAGAATGAGTAGTAAGATTGGCCACGTTTACTAGCATATAGGCGTCATTCTCAGCACCTGACATTTTCAATGTTATTGATTCATTCTGTGCCCTTTCTTTTTTAAACATACTAACTTTATGGGGACTGTCATTTTTTAAGCCACTGACCCAATTTTGGAGGATGAAAAAATTACTGAGTGACAAAAGGGATCTCGTCAACCGACGGATCGGTAGAATTGGAACCCTGCCTCCCTCTCGGGAAATTTAATGATTTAAGACACGGAACTCCCCGCGGCTGGGCCAATGGTATCCGGCATCTTGGTATGAAATTGATGGATGTTTTCAAGAGCCAGATGTCTGTATTTTGGGCCAGATGGGCTGCCAAATTGTAAATTCAAGCCCAAGAGGGAAGTGGAAATTATATAATGGAAATCGGCCTCATTGGTACCAAATTGAAGTCAGCACCAGCATAATGAGAAGTTCATGGAGCATTGTTGTAAAGCGGTCATGATATTTGTCTCCCTGCATGCCCGTTATACAACGGTTTCTATGCCCGGCAACCAAATTCAAAAACCTGAAAAAGAGAGGAACTAAAAAAAAATAAAACTAAAGCAAAAGTCGCCCTTTACCTTTTTCTCGCTTTTTTCAACTTCTAAAGCATATAAATTTGTCATAAGAGCGTGTCTATATTCCCTAGAGGCCTACACATTTCAATTACAGTCCGAATATGGGTTGTTGCATTAGCAAATGCAGGGTCAAGAAACACTTCATAGAAGAATGCCACCATTTCCAAGACAAGCTTGTTATCTCGCAAGCTCCAAAGATTCCAATATCTCAATCAAACAAAATATCCCCATGCCCCCTTTCACCGACTAGCGGTGCTTCCATGTCTTCAATTTCTTCTTTTACTTGCACCACCAGCAGCAACACTGCCAGCTCCAGCTCTTCGCTCTCGAGTGGATCCTCGATCTTGACCTCCAAAGATCGATCTTTCTCAAATGAGTATCTGTGGTCAAGGGTCAAGGAAAATCCACACATTGTTGGGATCAATTCAATCAAGGAACGCGCTCAATCACTTGTGACCCCAAATGTGCACGTCCCACCAAAGAAATCGGACTCACCCGTCAAGCAAGTCGTGCCACCGCCAAAGCAGCCAGCCCCACCAAGGCTAAATGGATCTGCACCTCAGAAAAGGCTTCGACAGAACTCACCTACGACACTGGTAAGTCGGCAAAAGAGCTTCCGTCGAGAACCTGGAGAGAGGCTGCTTCCCAACCATGCTCCTTATTCTTCTCTTCAAGGCAGAACTCTGAGGTCACCTTCTCCCAGTAGGCGACACAATGGAGACATTGGGAAAGGAATTTCAACGATTACGGCCAAGGAAACTTGTTCAAAGCGCCTGGTTGGTCCCAAGGTAAGCGCAGCTAACTCTGTTGCTTCAGCTTTAAGAACAGAAAATCTCAGGCTGGCTAGCTCATATATGGATGCCAGTCATCTTCGCCAGAGCCCTTGGTTAAGGAATAAAGCAAGAGCGGAGACTTGCATTCACAGAATCAGCTCTAAAATAGATGAAAATGCGGTTCAAGAAGCGCTGGCTCACCATGATAACGACCCTGCTGCTCAAATGGAGGACATCGATAATCCCCTCATCTCCTTGGATTGTTTTATATTTCTGTGATAGTCGTATTCTCTGCATCCATCTTTTATTTAACTTTTTCTTGGTCATGATTATTCTTTACCATGTTATTCAACAATAGCTACAGCTTTCCAAGCGATCAACTAGATTATTAAGTTTCCGTATCAAGAAGCTCTGATTCCTCAGTTTCCTTGTTGCTTCTATCTTTTCGTTTTTCCTTTTTTTTTCTTTGTACACGGATCTTAAACGACTTCTAAGATCTTTTAATATCACATTAATCGTATTGAAGTACGATAATTGCTGCTTAAACGCCTTTTTTAACAAGTCATTTCTTCTTCTGTTTGATCAGAGCACAATTTTTTTATCATGCTTGTAAGACTGGTGTGCAAGCCCAGACGTGAAGTATACAAGTATAGACCCAAAACCCCAACTGTTATTCAAGCCCAATCTTCCTTGCTTACAGAAGACAAACGAAATGTAGGAAGAAATAAAAAAGAGCCAGGATGACCTTGTCAAAGCCCAGATATGTAAGGCCTAGGTCAGTTAATATTAGCATGTAAAATTAGATGCCAAGGTAAAAAAAAAAAAAAATTAAAATTTTAAAAATATTTAACATTGTACAAACTAATTGATTTGATTTATGTGATTACATGGTAGAACATTAAAAATAATTACATGGTAGAACATTGGAAGAACTTCGAGGAAATACAACTATGTCAAGATTCCTCCCAATGGATCAACATTAAAAATAATTGCATCTAAATGGTAAAAAAAGAATAAGAGAGAATTAAAATGTACGTATATGTATATGTATAAATATATATTCTCTCTCTTATTTATATTTGGTTGTTATTTTGCAATTAAATTATATTATGTTGTACATCAACTTAATCGAATTTGTATTTCATACTTAATATATTTGATCAATTAATGTTGATATATAAAATCAAATATAAAGATGAAAAATAAAATGAGAAACTTAAAAAAATGTTTGACATTTCACAAACTAATTGATTTCATTTATGCAATTACACGGTAGACTCTACCAAGCTCATAAGAATTTCAAGGAAATACAACTATGTCAAGATTCCTCCAACTGGATCAAGGTGACCTTGGGGTGTTGACGAACAATTTTGACCGTCGACAGTGCGACCAGTAGCATAGGCCGAAGATGTAATGTAACCGCGTTAAGCTCCACGCGAGCAAGGAAACCTTCGCCTACGCTTTGGCCCTACATCACAAGAAAATGGTTCATACTTCAGAAACGACTCCGAACCAATTTCTGAAGTATGAACCATTTTCTTGTGATGGGTAAATGGGTAAGCATCCGAACCAATTTCACCCATAATTTTATTTCATTGATTGATTGTGAGCACATTTTTTATTAACTCTATATACATTTTACTTGGTTATACGAACATTGTATTAAAAAAATAAAAATAAAAATAAAAGAAGACGTGACTCATGTAAGTTTTATCTGTGCAAGTCTCAGCTCACTAGCTTAGCCTGTTGTTTCCCCCTCATCTTCTATCTTTGTCAAGTGATTTTTTCCCTTTCAAAAATTAAAATAATTATACATAATTTTCTTTTTACTTATTATTTAAGCTGTTAAAATACAATTTATTTTAAATTTAATTTAAATATAAGATAAAAAATTTTAATTTTTAAATCTAAATTTATTATAATTTAAAAATAACTTTATTCATAAATGACTTGAATTTATTGAGAGATGTATTGAGTAAAGATATTTTAAACTATTAAATAAAATAACACAAATTTATTATATTAATATAAAAGTTTTGGTGCAAATATACATATAATTATATATAAATATATAAATATATAACAAATAAGTATAATATTAAACCATATAAATTTATATTCATCTTCTATAAACTATTTATATTTATATAATATTTTTATAAAATTTAATTATTTTTTATTGACCTAAAAGTCTTCCGTTTTGACAACTCCACTCTATATATATATAATATTATTTATTTTGTCTAATGATATTTCCAAGTAGCTTGTGGTACCAGACAAGCTTTCCATGTCGGAGCTAGGCTTGATAAGTCGTCTCGACAATCCCACCAAGTATATACATGTAAATCATGTTTATTTTGTCTAGTGATATTTTTAAGTCGCTTGCGGTTACCAAGCAGCCTTTCCTTCTCCTAGCTAGACTCACAACGATTTTATCGGTGGCTTATATATATGTTGATTATAGAAATATTTTATGTAAGCAATCAAATCGAGCTAGACTCACAAGGAATTATATAGTACAAACTAATTGATTTGATTTATGTGATTACATGGTAGACCCTAGCAAGCTTGGAAGAACTTCGAGGAAATACAACCATGTCAAGATTCCTCCCAATGGATGTTAATAACACGTTGCAGAAAGACCTTGGGGTGTCGACGAGCAATTTTGACCAGATCGACAGTCCAACCTGTGTCACAGACCGCTCATTTAATGTAACCGCGTTGAGTACCACGCGTGCAAGGAATTTTCCTCCGCTTGGCCGTACAGCACGAGAAAATGTTTCATATTTCAGAAAGGAATGCGTGGGGATGGGGTTCAGTAAACGGAGTCGGACGCAAAGACAGAGGGCAAGTAAGTGGCTCCCATATTTATGGATTTCACCCGTATATATATATATATATATATTATTTTTATTTATTTTTTATTTTTTTTTCTAAAGCACGTGAGTCCCTATGTATACATATATTAAAAAATGTGATGTGTAAATAGATAAAATAAATATATTCACATATATAATAATTAAATAATATACAAATAGTATAATTTCGTCGATTATAAGCTTTACATGTATTACATTAAAAATAAAAAAATAATAAAAGAAAAACGAGATAGAATTTGTACAGTCCCACCCCATCACCCCGACTCGTCGTTTCCCTCGTCTCTTACCCCTTTTCACTATCTTTTTTTTTTTTCAAAAATTATTACTAATATACATATACTTTTTTAATTATTAATAAAGGTGTTAAAATTTAATTTAATTTGAATTAAATGAAAAAATCAGATTAGGAGTCTAATGTTTCTCTAAATTTCTTGCAATCTAAAAATAATTCAATCAAAAATAATTTAAATTTGTTTGGTATGTCTCCTTATTATAGTTATTGTATTTGTTTATATTTTTTTGTTAAAAATATTGAGTTCTAAATACAGAAAACCATTATATTATACTGATATGAAAATTATAATGTAAATATATGTGAATTTATATAATTATAATTATTACATATTTATTTTCTATTGACCTTAAAAGTCTTAGTAGGACAACCTCATTTATCACATTTTTTAAGTAGTGGTACCAAACAATCTTCCCTTATCCTAACAAGACTTGAAAAGTGAGAAGAAAAGTCATTCGTGGAAAGCATACGGAAATATATAAACTTGCAACTATATTAGCAGTGGGTTAGTTCTCATTAACAATTTATGTAAGTATTTTATGCAAAGAATCAAATCATGTCATATTTTTTTTTTCTAAATAATACCATTACATTGCCATATGAACAAAAATGTTACTCTAAAGAAGGCAATTTTTTATTTTGAATGTACTAAAAAAAAGTACAAATGACTAGAGTAGTGAAATATAAATCATTATATTCATAAAAAAAATAGTATTATTATATATATAAATGTATAAAAAATTATTTACACTTGAAAAAAGAATTTAAAATTTTAATTAAATAATATATATAAATAAGAACTATATCACAATATTTTTAAATTTAAAAATTTTGATGAAATCAATCATAAGGTCAATTATATGAATATAATGATCTGATTGTTGAGATAGTATCTGTTAGATATTTTTCTCCCTTAGGTGCATTTATAGAGATCCAATGGTTGGTTTACGTTCAGTGAACTTTCCCAAAGGTGTAATAATTGTTGGTTGGACGTACAAATCATAGAATAAGTGGTATGCGTGACCCTCGGTTCACGTTCATCGGGAGGGCCCACTGTAGGTGCGTGCTTTTGTTAACAATTATCAAAAAAAAAAACATACTACCAAAAAAGATTTGCCATTTCTCTTACACATAAGGAAAAGGAAATATCATAAATTGAGTGTTAAAATTGTACAAGTTAATTATTAGTCAAACATTTGAATTCTTAATGAAATGTAAGATTGATTGATTTGGAGTTGATTCTAACAAAATACTTTTTCTAACATACTTTTATTTTAAATTAATATTTATTTTATTTTAGATATTTATGTAGTTACACGTAATGACTTGAGATAATGACTTATAGGTATATATGTACTGGCAATCTAATATTAAATTAAAGATAATTGCATCTAAATAACAAAAAAAAAAGATAATTGAGAATTAAGATGTGCGCACATATATATTTATAAATATATATTCTCTCTCTTATTTATATTTGATTGTTATTTTGTAATTAAATTATATTATGTTGTACAACAAATTAATCGAATTTGTATTTCATAATAAGTATATTTGATCAATTAATGTTGACATGTAAAATCAAATGTAAAGATGAAAAATAAAATAAGAAACTTAAAAAAATGTTTGACATGTCACAAAACTAACTGATTTCATTTGATGCGATTACACGGTAGACCCTACCAAGCTCATAAGAATTTCGAGGAAATACAACTATGTCAAGATTCCTCAAACTGGATCAACGTTAATAACACGTTGCGGAAAGACCTTGGGGTGTTGACGAACAATTTTGACCGTCGACAGTGCAACCAGTAGCACAGGCCGATGATGTAATGTAACCGCGTTAAGTTCCACGCGGGCAAGGAAACCTTCGCCTACGCTTTGGCCCTACATCACCAGAAAATGGTTCATATTTCAGAAACGACTCCGTATGAGACGGAAAGACAGAGGACATGTGGATAGCCTGCGAACGAATTTCACCCACAATTTGATTTCATTGATTGTGAGCACATTTTTATCAACTCTACGTATATTTTACTTAGTTATAGGGACATTATATTAAAAACATAAAAATGAAACTATTAAACAAAATGATAGAAATATATTATATTGATATAAAAATTTTGATGTCAATATACATGAATTTATATTATTATAATTATTAATTATATATTTATAATTTTTAATAATAATAATATCATAATATATAACAAATAAGTACAATATTAAATTATACAAATTTAAATTAATTTTTTATAAATTATTTATATTTATATAATATTTTTATAAAATTAAATTATTTTCTATCGACCTAAAAATCTTCTGTTTTGACAATTCCACTGTATGTATAATATTGTTTATTCTGTCTAGTGATATTTCCAAGTAGCTTGTGGTAGCAGACAAGCTTTCCTTATCCCAGCTAGACTTGAAAAGTCATCTTGTGGTACCAAGCAATCATACCTGTTATAATTATTGTATTTGTGTATATATTGTTAAGAGAGATGTGTTGATTTAGATATTTAGAATTATTAAATAAAATAATAAAAATATATTATACTAATATAAAAATTTTGATATAAATATTCTTGAGTCTATATAATTATAAGTATTAATTATATATTTATAATCTTTAATAATAATAATAATAATAATAATAATAATAATAATAATAATAATAATAAATATTAATTTTATAAATATAAATTTATTTTTATAAATTATTTATATTTATATACTATTTTTATAAAATTAAATTATTTTTGATCAACATAAAAATCTTCCATTTTAACAACTCCACTATATATATATATAATATTGTTTATTCTATCTAGCGATATTTCCAAGTAACTTGTGGTGCCAGACAAACTTTCCTTGTCCGAGCTAGACTCAAGAAATCATCTTGTGGTACCAAGTAACTTTACCTGTTATAATTATTATATTTTTCTATATATTATTGAGAGAGATATATTGATTTAGTTATTTAGAATTATTAAATAAAATAATAGAAATATATTATACATGTAAACTTTTTCGAGTCTATATAATTATAATTATTAATTATATATTTATAATCTTTAATAATAATAATAATAATATATAAATATATACTAAACAAAAATAATATTAATTTTATAAATATAAATTTATTTTTTATATATAAATTATTTATATTTATATAATATTTTTATAAAATTAAATTATCACCCATGGACCTGTTAGTTTTCGATCTTGACAACCTACCATATATATATATATATATATATATAAAATTTATTTTACCTAGCGGTATTTTTGAGTAGTTTGTAGTACGAAACAACTTTTTCTTATCCGAGATATACATGTAAATCATGTTTACTTCGTTCAGTGATATTTTTAAGTCACTTGCGGTTACCAATAAGCCTTTCCTTCTCCTACTCACAACGGATTTTATCGGTGGCTTATATATAGATTATATAAATATTTTATGTAAACAATCAAATCAAGTTATATTAAAATTTTTTAAAGAAAGTAAAATATAGCTATACCTGATTATATGAACAAAAATGTTACCTAAAAGAAAAAAAAATTTTATTTTTGATGTGTCAAAAAAATATGAGAAATATAAATAATTATAATATTATAGTGTAAATAATCATATTTACTTTATTTTTATTATACATAAAAACTCATAAGTACTTATTTGTAATTAAAAAGAGATCTAAAAATTTGTAAAGTTTAAGATGATTAAATTAAATAATATATTTAAAAAATAATAATTATATTATAATATTTTTAAATTTGTTAAATTTTAATGAAATTAATCAAAAACTCAGTTATATGTATAATGATTTGATATGTTATTAATATGGTGAGAATAATTATCTACTAATTTTTTTTTTGTTTAAATATAGAGGTTTGATGGTTGGCTCTATAATTTTACATTCAATAAATTTTTTATTGAATACATAGAGCTAAATTCTTAAAATAGGTTGCAAATAGGACCATTATTTAATTATTACTTATTTTTGGCATGCCCTTGATGCGTATTAAATTCTTGTTGGTTCCTTTCCAAGTTTGGGTTTGCTAATTAACTGTTACTATGGAATGCAGTATGCATGTAGGAAAACATTGGCAGACAGCAGGCCACGCAGCAGAGGGCGACTTGCGAGGAATGAGGAAATTGAGAAAAATCCTCAACTTCATGAATGGAGCAATATTGCAAGTGGGGAAGAGGGGGAGGATGATGAAGACAATTGGACCCATTTTCTAGATGCGTTCTCAGCAAATTATTCATCCCTATGATATACATCTTGGGAAGAATTAAGGCTTTCCGGGCTAGTTGCTTTTTACTACCAGCGTAGCAACTTCTAGGCTTGGTGGTTTTGTTCCCAAGCAGCTAATAGTGGCTTGTTCCTTGTTATTGCAATGCGATTTTCAGGCTTTGTTAGTTTAAACTAGGTGATATGTAAATATAGTTGATTGATTATGATGACAGTATCATCAAGTGTCAAAGCGTTATTTATCCATTAAAAACAATGACTGAACTTTAATTTTTCTAGAGAGCAAACCCTTTTGACTACCAGCCAACACTTGCAAGTCCAAGAATACCCTTTTGTGTGGCTTTTAGCTCATTGGAGAACTCAACAATAGTTTTTTTTTTTTTTTTTTTTAATTCTTCGTTGAGGACATTACGCAGACTTTGCCTGCTTTGGCAGACACATAAGCACGAGTCCAGATTCACGTGCATATTCTTAATATGAAATATCAAGAAGTGAATATTTAAATAGTTAAAGATTTAAATATCTATTTTAAATGTAACAAGTTTAGATTAAGGAAAAAGGAGCGTCAAATTATAGAAAATGAGGTTACAATAAGTCTCTTCTTTTGATCAACTTGGAAACAAATATCCCTTTAATCAATAGTCAATAAAATTTTGTCTTAGACAAGAAAAACCTTTTTTTATAGTCCATCAATACGGAATTTGAGTTCCGATTACTAGAATTAAGAATTCAGTTACTTTATTACCAAACTATGCAACTAGTGGTGTTAGTAAAACAAAAAAAACCTTATAATTGTTAACAAAAAAAAAACCTTATAGAATTAAGAATTTAATATTATTATGCTAGTAGACCAAGTCTACCTGTTCCTCGAGAGCCAGCGGCAACCTCCAGAGCAGACTATAAATAATGAACTTCACCGCCTATCAACAGGCCAAGATCATCCCCGGTTTGCCATGGTTTGCCATATATTTGGAAAACCACCTGTAACAATGGTTGTTTACCTTCCGGGGGCTGCTTTTGTGCTGCTTCTGCTGGTTATGCTGCTTTTATCAGCTATTGCAACACTGGCAGCTGCAGCTCAAGTCAGACCTGGCTGCCAGGACCATTGTGGAAATGTAAGCATCCCATTTCCGTTTGGCATAGGAGATCGATGTTACCTTAATCCAGATTTCAATATCACCTGCAGCCACTCAACCCCATATCTAAGGACTTCAAACATCTCGGTCATCAGCATATCAACCCATGGCGAGCTGAAAGTGTTAGTCTTTATGGCCTCTCAATGCGACAACCACTCAAGAAGTAGGCCTCACTTCAGTCTGAAAAAATTCAGCATCTCAAAGTCTGAAAATAAGTTCGTCGTGATCGGGTGTGACAGCTACGGATATCTTGATGGAGAACTTGCTGACGGCCGGGATCGGAAGCCGTACAAAGCTGGGTGCATTTCCACATGCTACCAGCCCGACTACGTGGATAATAAGACTTGCTCCGGCAGCGGTTGTTGCCAGATGGACATTCCTGATGGACTGTACAACATAAATCTGACAGCGCACCGTTTTTTTGACCAAAACCAAACGTTAGACTTCAATCCCTGCACCTATTCCCTCGTTGTCGAAAAAAGCAACTTCAGTTTCTCCTCCGAATATCTTAAAATGCCAAAAGGCAAGAAGTTTCCGGTTGTTCTTAATTGGGCAATCGATGACAATATATCCAATCCAGTGTGCCAGGAAAACTCCAGGAGGCACACACCGGACGGTGTTACGGGGTATCTTTGCAGTTGCGTAGATGGTTATGATGGCAACCCTTATCTCCATCCGGGTTGTCGAGGTATTCGAGGCTCTTATACTTTCTTGTCAAACTACATTTTGCTTTCTTCTTTTTCCCTGCTATTAATCTAGAGATTGCTTGTTCTCCTTTATTTCATCTGGTTTTGGTCATTCTTTCCAGATATTAATGAATGTGAAGGTCACAATGATTGCGTGAACTTAAGTCAGTGCGAAAACACGATAGGAAACTATAATTGTTTGTGTCCCAAGGGCTACCGTGGCGACGGCAGAAGAAGTGGTCAAGGTTGTGTATATACCGGATCGTCACGGACCAAAATCGCTGTTGGTGAGTAAATGTCTAAAAACTGATCTGGGAGGTGTCCTTTTTGCATTATCAATATCTGTTCTTCAGTTAATCTCAGAACTCAAGTTTCGTTTTGTAAACAAACTGACCCTCTGACCAAATGAAAAAGGAGGGTGAAAGCTATAAACAAAAATTTTACTTAGCTTTCGTCTACCAAAAGTTTAGCAACAGCAAAGCTTTTTGGGGAAAATTGAAGTTCAAAATTTAGCCTGCTCAAATTTGCAGAAAATGCTGTTTTTTATGTGTAAAAGTTGTTCCCAATACATGAAGATGAAGTAATTTTACGGTTACAGAAAAGTAATAAAGCACTCGTCAATTGTTTTCAGTAAATTTCATTTCTAGTTGTGATCCATTTGCTTGCAGGTGTAAGCGCGAGCATTTCAGTTCTTCTACTGATCTCGTCATTTATATACTTTGGAATCCGGAGAGGAAAACCAACAAGCTTAGAGAAAAGAATTTCATAGAAAATGGTGGTTTGATGCTACGCCAGATACTCTCCAATATTGAAGGATCAGTGCAAAAGACCAAAATTTTCACCGAGGAAGAACTTAAGAAGGCAACAAAAAACTTCAATAAGAGTCGAATTGTTGGGCGAGGAGGATTTGGCACAGTCTTCAAGGGAAACTTGGATGGGACAGCAGTTGCCATCAAAAGGTCTAAAGTCCTAGATGTAGACCATAATCAGATTGAGCAATTCATTAATGAGTTGATCATTCTCTCCCAAATCGATCATCCAAATGTGGTGAGGCTCATAGGCTGCTGCTTAGAAACACCAGTACCTTTACTGGTCTACGAATTCATTACGAATAAGGACCTCAATTACCACATACATAATCAAGGTTTGGCTTCCTCGATTCCGTGGGAAACTCGTTTGAAGATTGCAGTGGAAACTGCAAGAGCCATTGCACATATGCACTCTGAGGTCCCAATCCATGTCATTCATAGAGATGTTAAGTCTGCTAACATACTCTTGGATGACAACTTCACTGCAAAAGTGTCTGATTTTGGAGTTTCCAGGCTCGTTCCTTTGGATCAAACTGCATTATCCACGGTGGTGCAGGGAACATGGGGATACATTGATCCTGAGTATTTTGATACAGGCATGCTAACTGAGAAGAGTGATGTCTACAGTTTTGGTGTCGTCCTTGCAGAACTGCTTACCGGTCAGGATGTACTTTCTACAAAAAGGCCTGTGAAGGATAAAAGTTTGGCAACACTATTAATTTCTGCAATGAAAGATGATCGCTTGTTCGAAATTATCGACAAGCGTGCGATGGAAGAGGCAGACCCAGAGCAGGTTAAGGGGGTTGCTGAGCTTGCACGCCAATGCTTAAGATCCAGAGGAAAAAAGAGACCTACAATGAAAGACGTGAAGTTGACGCTTGAGGAAATAAGAGCCAACAAATGTAATCAAGTTGAAGTTGTCGTTGATTCTGAGGAGACGCAGCCCCTGCTTATTCCGACGATCCATCCCCCGGACAGTGGTTCATCAATTAGGCCGGACAGCTTGGACAATATTTCAATTTCGAGCTTAGCCAGTGGCCGTTGATCATGTCCCCTACATGGCATATAGTTAAAAAATTTAGTGCATCATGTCCCCTACATTGCAAACGTGCAATGTTCGAGTTTGCATAAAAAGTTTGTTCCTTTCTCACCGAGGAACATGTAATAACAGGCAGTTTGATCAACTGATCCTATTAAAAAATAAGTATGCTTCAATCATTCATTCAGTGTTTCTGTGGCGAAAACCCTTTCAGCTCCGCAATTGGACTCATTATGGACTCGGACAAGTAGTTCTCTCCCATACGTTCACGTTGCCCAAAGATGCGATTGACTTGGAGATGTATCCATGATAACGACACAATTCATCGCGCTCTCACTAAACGAATCTTTTGCAAAGACATTAAATTGAGCACAAAGGGTGTTTCAATGAAAATCTAACTCTATATATGTTACATTTTCTGTTGACAATGAGGCCTCCAACCATGAAGAAAGCACAGGAACAGGCTAATATACACCAGCCTAATTGGTTACGGTATATCAATGGGCTGATACCTCTTTACCTCGTAGCAAAGACAACGATCAGAGTGTCACATTCAAATTATAGCCGACGTTATGGCCTCTGTCTCCTCAGGACGCCACATTGCCTTTCGAACGCAAAGCACTCCTTCGTTGTCTTTTGAGTAAATCGTGCGGATCTCCCACCGCAATGATTTGGCCATGCTCTCGATCTTACCAATGATTTCAGCATTGTCTCGAACAATCAGCTTTACTTTTGGGCTCAATTGTTAGATTTTTCTAAAATTTTTTTATGAAATTTTTATTTTTATAATACAGGATCTTTCTTTATACGAATATTAGTAATAAAAAACTGTAATTGAAATCAACATACTATTGTCCATTATGTTGATATCCCGCAGTAGAGATGAGAATCCTCTTTCTTTTCGTTCCTGAACGCTTCTCTCTTTTCTCCTACTCTTCCTTTTCTTTTCTTTACGTTTTCTCTCTCTGATGGTTGAGATCCAGAAAGGTCCGTAATAGCATATATATATATATATATATATATACACATATTTCTTTCTTGTAACCGTTACCTTAAATAGTAAGATCCTCCCTTTCTGTAATAATTATCTTAAATGGGAAGATAGGAAGATATTTCTCTTCCTGTAACGTTTATTCTTAATAGGGAGAGTGAAGGGATTTTAAACTCGATGACCCAAATTACTTTTATACCTAAACAACCATTATATTAGCCCTTTTATTTTGAGTCATACTTTAAATGACATGAGCCACTCATGTTAATTAACTTAACAATCTCCCACTTGGCCCATGTCATGACTTGATGAAACAATAACAATTAAGTGCACACAATTGTTAAGGATCATCAAATCACAACACTTGATTGAATTAAAATGATTGGATCACGGCGTCACACATCTTATAGCGACATGATTCCTTCCATGTATCACATAATCATTATAATTCATAATAACCTTACCGAGGAATATTAAAACTTTAATTATCATTCCCATATATGCCATTAGTTATCCCACAAACTATAATCGTATACAATTGAACAGAGATAACAAAGTACAAGTAAAATCATAACTCTAATTGAATTCACGAGCGTCACAATGATATGAGCATCCTAAATATTGGCTTTCAAGCGTATGAGGACCTGTCCATAATGCCCATCCGACCAACCGCCTCCGATCGAGCGACCCCCGAGGGCAGCACCACGGTTCTGCGGGTGTCGCCTGCGTGTTGCCTCCGAGCATTGCCCCTGTTCGACCACCAGCGCAGGATCCATACCGGCATCGCAGTCCAGACCCGCGCCCAATCCAGTCATTCGAAGGGGTCTCCGTCGACAACCAACCCCGTGCGTTGGTTCTCCCCGACGTTGCCTTTGACGGACGAACGTGGGGCGAACCAACCCGTTCGGGTCGGATCTCCGAAGCGATCTGGGTCCACAGCAACACCCGGAATCGCGATTCCAGGAGACCATTCCGCCGCACCTACCCAACCGACCTGGATTCCATCGCCACCCGGAAGAACGCTCTTCCCCTTTCTGCCATGCCCAATCCGTTCGGGTCAGCGGTGAACCCGGAAACACGAGGCCGATCCGCAATACCCATATCCGTTCGAATCTGGCGGCGTACTGTCCTCGTGCCGGCTTTTCCTTTTCCTTTCGATGCTGGCCGTTTCGCCGGTGCTTACTCTCCATGGCCAGCTTTTACCCTTTCAACACCGACCGTTTCGTGCAGTAAAAAGAGACCAAAAAATTATTTTTGCGTGCGTCATCGTTTCGTTTTACATTATACGCAAAAATAAATAAATCAAAATATGACACAAACAGACAAAGAAAAATAAATTGCAGTATTCGCAGACCCGCTCTAATACCAATTGTTAAACTTTTCTAGAATTTCTCTTTATGAAATTCTTATTTCTATAATATAGGATCTTTCTTTATGCGAATACTAGCAATAAAAAATAAGGAAGATCCTCCCTTTCTGTAATAATTATCTTAAATGGGAAGATATTCCTTTTCCTGTAATGATTATTCTTAATAGGAAGATATTTCTTTTCCTATAATATTTATTCTTAATAAGGAAAGTAGAAGGATTTTAAACCCGATAACCTAAATTACCGTTATGCCTAAACGACAATCATATTAGTTCTTTTATTTTGAGTTATACTTTAAATTACATGGACCACTCATGTTAATTAACTTAACATCAATATCCTATCTGCCTCCGCAATTACAGGCATTAAGCTACACCTGTTGCCAAAATATCATCACAAGGGTCATGTCAGAGCAATTGTTTTACGTTTTTTCAATTAGGATAGCCCCAAAAATAATAGAAGATTACTGCACCTCTTTTTGAGACTGGAAAAGAGATGATCAGCATGGAGAAGATCGTAAGTCCTGGGATAGGTATTCAATGATTCACACCAATCATGATACATCCCAAACATACCGCGTTCGTATATTATTGGTAGTGTATCTGGCGAGTCTATGGGGACCGCATTCATAACCCACACTTTCAAGTCTTTTAGCGCTGCCGCAATTCTGGAACAAAGTTTGAAAAGTGTAAAAATACCAAAAGAAATGACATACGATATATCGGTCCAGTTACGTAGAGAAAAATTGTTCATTGTATTTAATGTAAAGTAGAAATATGATTACGACGGCTGCATCAGGTTCACACTGCAAAAGTCTTTGGACGGTAGTGTGAACAGTCGGTTACTACGGCTGCATCAGGTTCACACTGCAAAAGTCTTTGGACGGTAGTGTGAACGGTCGGTTTTGGCGGTTGCATCAGGTTCACACTGCAAAAGTCTTTGGACGGTAGTGTGAACAGTCGGTTACGACGGCTGCATCAGGTTCACACTGCAAAAGTCTTTGGATGGTAGTGTGAACGGTAGGAATCGGAGTCAATTTTTCACAAATCTCCACCTTGACGATGATTCATCATCCAAACATGATCACAGTTCCTCCATTATGCTCGAAGGCGTCAAGCACCCAAAGGTGCACAGCTTCAAGAAATGTTGACCAAGTCCAAGCAGTGTTGGAACTTGATTCTTGAAACAATCTTTGTGAGCATATCTACAGGATTATCTTTTGTACCAATCTTCCGTAGCAGAATATCTCATTCATTTATAATTTCTCGAATAAAATGAAACCGGACGTCAATATGCTTTGTGCGGGAGTGATAAACTTGGTTCTTTGCTAAGCAAATGGCACTCTGACTATCACAATGAACTTCAACGTGCTCCTGAATAAGTCCCAAGTCTTCAATCAACCCATGAAGCCAAATTGCTTCTTTGAAAATCTCTGTGATCGCCATATACTCTGCCTCTGTAGTAGACAAAGCAACCGTTGATTGAAGCGTTGATCTCCAACTTACTGGTCCTCCTGACATAGTAAACATATAACCTGTAGTTGATCGACGCTTGTCGAGATCACCTGCATAATCAGAATCGACGTACCCGACTAGACGATTTGTCATAGTCTTACATTTCTGGAACTTCAGGCCAATATCCACAGTACCTTGAATATACCGTAGAATCCACTTAACTGCTTGCCAATGTCCTTTACCAGGATTGTGCATATACCGACTTACCATGCTAACAGCTTGTGAAATATCAGGTCGTGTACACACCATTGCATACATCAGGACTCCAACAGCATTGACATATGGAATATTATCCATCTGTCTTCGATCATCATCTGTATTTGGAGACATTAATGCACTTAATTTAAAATGTGGGGCCAAAGGAGTACTAACAGGTTTAGTCTTGCCATTTACACCAAACCGCTGGAGTACTTTCTTCAGATACTGAGTCTGAGTTAACCAGACTGTGCCCCTTTCTCTGTCACGCTTGATCTCCATACCAAGAATCTTCTTGGCTTCTCCAAGATCCTTCATCTCAAACTCTGAGCTCAATTGAGCCTTCAGCCTGTCGATCTCCACCTTACTCTTAGATGCAATCAACATATCATCAACATATAGGAGCAAATATACAAACGTACCATCTTGGAGTTTCTTCAGATAGACACAATGATCGAACTAACTGCGTGTGTACTTATGCTTTTGGATAAAACTATCAAACCGTTTGTACCACTGTCTAGGTGACTGCTTCAACCCATACAGTGACTTGCTTAGCTTGCAAGCCCAATTCTCCTTTCCGGTGACTTTGAAACCTTCAGGCTGGGACATATAGATTTCTTCTTCCAAGTTGCCATGCAAGAATGCTGTCTTCACATCAAGTTGAGCTAACTCCAAGTCAAATTGAGCTACTAGAGCCAATAGGATCCGAATAGACGAATGTTTGACCACTGGCGAGAACACTTCATTGTAGTCTATTCCTTCCTTCTGAGCATAGCCTTTTGCTACTAGTTTAGCTTTATATCTGGTATTTCCTTTTTCAGAGGCACACTCCTTCTTAGCATAGACCCATTTGCATCCAATAGCTTTCTTCCCATGTGGAAGTGATACTAATTTCCACGTCTGATTCTGGTGAAGTGACTGCATCTCTTCATCCATAACCAGTTTCCATTTATCACTCTCCATACTCTGAACAGCTTCTTTGAAGGTGTTGGGAATATCATCCTCTGTCATTGGCAGTGCATATGCCACCATGTCAATATACTTAGCAGGTTTCCGGATCTCCCTTCTTTGTCTGTGTGTGGCAATGGACTCTGATTGTTGGTCTGGGGCTGGTGATGGAACCTCCACCTCAACTGAGTTATCCTCCTGGTCATCAAGATACTCCTCTAACTCTTTTGGAGTCTCAAACTCCACCTGTTGGAAAGAGTTTTGGTTCTCTTTCTCCTTTGTGGTAGTTCTTTGCAGCATTGCTGATTCATCAAAGGTTACATCTCGGCTTAAAACGATCTTCTTTTACTCAGGATTCCAAAGTCTGAATCCTTTAACTCCTTCACTAAAGCCTAAGAAGATAGCTTTCTTGGCTTTAGGATCCAGTTTGGATTCTGTAACATGGAAATACGCAGAACATCCAAATATATGTATCCGTTTATAATCTGAAACAGGTTTTCCAGACCATACCTCTTTGGGACATTTTCCATCAAGTGCAGAAGTAGGTAACCGGTTGACAATATGAGAGGCATACATCAAAGCCTCTGCCCAGAATGCTTTGTTCAAGCCAGATTGAGAAAGCATACATCGCACTTTCTCTACCAGAGTACGGTTCATCCTTTCTGCTACACCGTATTGTTGTGGAGTTCCAGGAATTGTAAAATGTCTGATTATCCCTTCTTCATGACAGATTTGCTTGAAGGGATCTGATTTGTATTCTCCACCATTATCTGAGCGAAGTCTCTTGATCTTCCTGCTGGTCTGGGTTTCAATCATCTTCTTCCACCGAAGAAATATGTTTAGAACTTCATCCTTGTGTTTCATCACATATACCCAAACATATCGTGAGAAATCATCAATAAAGGTAACGAAATAATTTTTACCTCCCAAAGATGAATTCTTTGATGGTCCCCATACATCAGTGTGGACATAATCCAATATTCCTTTGGTAGAATGA
Organism: Ceriops zippeliana; assembly: GCA_037897445.1. Lineage (NCBI taxonomy): Eukaryota > Viridiplantae > Streptophyta > Magnoliopsida > Malpighiales > Rhizophoraceae > Ceriops > Ceriops zippeliana. Next base: position 1,836,662 of record JBAPLH010000217.1, read on the forward strand.
ATGGCGGTGCCGAACTTGACTCGTGTCTGTTTTCCCAAGACACAATGCTCACAGAAGTCAAGTTTTCCACTTTTGGCTCCCTTCAGTAGACCTTGTTTCACCAGATTCTGCAAGGCCTTTTCTCCGACATGTCCCAAACACATGTGCCAGAGTTGGGACGAATCAGGTGCTTCGTTGTCAGAAGCTTTGGCAACAGCTGCTCTTCCTGTAACTGTCTGTCCATCTAGGAAATATAGGTTTCCCTATCGAGTACCTTTCATTGCCAAGAATGCACCTCGTACAACTTTCAAGGCTCCACCTTCTATGGTCACCTTGTATCCACTGTTGTCCAAGACCCCCAATGAAATAAGGTTCTTTTTCAGATCTGGAACATATCTGACATCTGTCAGTCGTCTGGTTGTACCGTCATGCATCTTCAGGCGGATAGTGCCTACTCCTTTTGTTTGGCATGTGTGGTTGTTACCCATCATCACAACTCCACCATCAAGCTCTTGAAAGCTTATGAACCAGTTCCTATTTGGACACATATAATAAGAACAGTCAGAATCAAGAATCCATTTGTCTACCTGGATATCTGTTGGCGAAACTGAGAAAGCTGAATCTTCTTTATCGTCAGCTTCCTTTGCAACATTTGCAGCAGCTTTGTCCTTGTTTGGACAGTCTTTCTTCCAGTGCCCTTTCTGGTGACAGTAGGCACATTCATCTTTCGCCAGTCTTCTTCTTGATTCTCCTCTGGATTTTGAGCAAGATTTATTTCGCCCATTAGATTTGCCATATCTCCTTTTGTCTTCTTTTCCTCGGGTCACAGTCAATACTTCTGGTATCAACTCTCTGGAGTCATTCTGATCCTTCTTCCGGTACTCATTATTTACCAAAGCATTAGAAACATCTATGAATTTAACCTCATCTTTTCCATACAACAGGGTAGTGGTTAAATGATCATAGCTTTCAGGAAGAGAATTTAACAATAACAATGCCTTATCCTCATCAATAATATCAAGATCTAAATTTTGCAGATCAGTTAAAATTTTGTTGAAATTATTGAGATGCTCAATCATAGGCATACCTCTCATATACTGGAATCGAAAGAGTTTTTTCTTCAGGTAGAGCCGATTCTCTACACTCTTCGTCATGTATTTATCTTCCAGCTTCTTCCAGAGGCTTGAGGCCATTGTTTCCTTCATGACAAAATACTTTTGATCTTTAGCAAGGCACAGCCGGATAGTGCCACAGGCTTGACGGTTTACATAGCTCCAATCTTCATCAGAAATATTCACTGGTTTTGTCCCTAGTGCAATATCTGATCCTTCGCGGAACAACAGATCCAGAACTTCACATTGCCACATGCCGAAGTTGTTTGTACCGTCAAATTTCTCAATATCAAATTTTGTATTTGACATTGAGCTTCGTTGCCACGAACTGGTAGTAGATGTCGAAGGTTGCATGTCAGCTCCTTTTGGATCAGCCACCGTGCTTCAGAACTATACAAAAATAAACAAATTAAAAAAAACTACTGCTACAGTTGTTTGTGCGACGATGCTGGTCGGTGAGATCGAGGCTGGTCGGGTCTTGCTCACCGGTTGCTTCTCCGATCTGGACAAGACAGTGGTGGCTGGTGTGCTTCGGCCGCAGGGAGAAGGAAGGTGCTGCTGGGTGGCCAGAAGGAGGAAAGAGGCTGATGGGTTGTCGGTGGTGGTGTGCTCCGGCTGCAGGGACGGGTTCGTCGTCCTGTGTTCTTCGTCAAAAAAAAAATTTTCCAACCTGCTCTGATACCAATTGTTAGGATCGAATAAACAAAAAACACACGAAAAACACACAGAAACACAAAGATTTTACGTTGTTCGGCAATTTGCCTACATCCACGGGAGGAATGAATCTTTATATTTGGAGGTTTTAACCTCTACAGATTTTCTTACACCAGATTACACAACACCATGCTTCTCTATTTTCTTTTCTCTCTACTTTCTCCTCACTTCTCTTGCTATTACTTAGTTTTCGTTACATAGCTTGCAGGTATTTATAATATAGAGGAGGAGACAAATGGTCTGAAAAGTCGCGACGACTAAATCAGGTTCACACTGCAAAAGTCTTTGGACGGTAGTGTGAACAGTCAGTTACGGCGACTGTATCAGGTTCACACTGCAAAAGTCTTTGGACGGTAGTGTGAACAGTAGGAATCGAGATCAGGTTCACACTGCAAAAGTCTTCGGACGGTAGTGTGAACAGTCGGTTACGACGGCTGCATCAGGTTCACACTGCAAAAGTCTTTGGACGGTAGTGTGAACGATCGGTTTCGGCGGCTGCATTAGGTTCACACTGCAAAAGTCTTTGGACGGTAGTGTGAACAGTCGGTTACGACGGCTGCATCAGGTTCACACTGCAAAAGTCTTTGGACGGTAGTGTGAACGGTAGGAATCAGAGTCAATTTTTCACAGATGCTGCTCAAGAAGCGCTGGCTCATCGTGACAGCGACCCTGCTGCTCAAATGGAGGGCATTGTTAATTCCCTCATCTGCTTGGATCGTTTTGTATTTGTGTGATTGTCTGTATTCTCTGCGTCCATCTTTTAACTTTTTCTCGGCCATGATTATTCCTTACCACGTTATTCAAGAATGGCTACAGCTTCCCAAATGATTGTCTAAATTATCAAGTTCTGATTTTTGAATTTTCTTGTTACTTATGTTTTTTTTTTCCTTATTTGCACACAGATCTTAAGCCACTCCTAAAACCTTTTAATAGAACATTAATTGAATTGAAGTAAGATAATTGCAGCTTAAATGCTTTTTTTTAACAATTCATTTCTTCTCCTGAATGATCAAAGAACAGTTTTTTTTTTTTCATGTTTGTAAGAGTCGTGTGCAAGCCTAGACGTGAAGTATACAAGTGTAAACAAGAAACTCCAACAGTTATCCAAAACCAATCTTGCAGGGGAATAGAAGACTAAAACGAAACGTAGGAAGATATAAAATGAGCCAGGACTGAGCTAGTCAAGCCCAGTCATGTAGGGTAGTAAAGCAATTAAAAGAAAGAAAAACACACCAGGTCGCAAAGATTCACTATTCCAAATATTACAGATTACAAAATGAAAAAATTTCAATACTAAGCCAAATAGCTTAATTTATATATCCCTTTTTACACCCATACCTATATCTATTATACAAAAGTTTCTTATATACACTATACCCTAAATATATTTACCACACATTTTTTTTGAAATGGAATTTCAAAACTCTACCAACAATTTCTACCTTAGTGACCTTTAAGTGAGCTGAATCAAACTTTAAGTTCAAATAATGAGTGAACTTGATCGTTATCACTACCTTAGTTTTTTATTCTTAGGTTGCCAAACTAACTCCCCTCTAAAGAGATGTCATCTTATCACCTATAACTTTGCCATAAATGGATGGAATACTTTCATCTTTAACTAAAAGTGTATAATGTCACAGGGTCATTACTTTCTTCCTAAAAAGCAATTTATTGGGATGTATAATGTCCACGTTTATATGGCCAAAAATCTCATTTTTCCTATCTGATGTGAGAGTTAGATTGTACCTAAAGACTTACCTATCGCTTTGATACATCCGTCACATTCTCTTTCACCGAATTCATTGACGATTTTATCGGGAATCGAAGTCTCCCATGCCTACTTCTTTCACATGAAGCGCTTGGTAGCAGACATTGTAGTTGGGGTCGAGTTGGCTCTGATACCACTTTGTTACAGGGTCATTACCTTCTTCCCAAAAGGCAAGCTATTGGGGTGTATAGTGTCCATGTTTATATGGCTCAAAATTCCCTTCTTTCTATCCGATGTAAGAGTCAGGTTATACCTCAAGACCTACCTATTACTTTGATACACCTGTCACAATAAATTACCATATCATTAAAACAAGCAAGTAGTTTTACCTCATGCCTTGGTCTATTTATTACGATAGACTCCTGTTATTATGGAATAACTATCTCCTCCTGAGTATCTTCAACAACTCTTTTTGAATTCTCAGCCAGTTTTTAAATAGACACTTCAAGTTTATAAAACTTCACCTACTTTTGACTAAATTCTACCTACTTTGAGATAGATTCTACATTTTCACTTATTTTTTTTCTAACATTACAACTTCATAAAAAATAACATCTTTACTAAAGATGATCTTATTTGAATTTAGACACTTCATCTAATATTCTTTAACTCTAGAAAACATCCTTACAAAAATAACCTTTTTTGCCCTCAAATCCAATTTAGATTCTTTCATATGATAATAAGTCATGTATCCAAATATATATAAAGAATTATAATCTCCTATAGGTTTTCTAGACCATATCTCTAAAAGAATTTTACTACCAATAGCAGTAGATAGTAAACAATTAATGAGATGACATTCATAAGTTACTATTTTAGCCCAATACTCCTTACTTAACTTTGAATTTGACAACATGTAACAGGTTTTCTCTAACAAAGTCTGATTCATATGTTCTGTCACTCTATTCTGCTATGGTGTATGCCTGATAATATAATGACATCCAATACCAGCTTCTTAACAAACTTTCTTAAAAAGATTATTGCAAAATTCACCTTTATTATCTGTTCTAAGGTGTTTGATTGTTTTCTAGTTTAAGTCTCCACCATCTTCTTTTAATTAAGGAAAACATTTAACACATCATTGTTGTTCTTCATAGTATATACCCATAACCTTCTAGAAAAATCATCAACAAAAGTAACAAAGTAGTATTGACCTCCAAAGGATGTTGTCTTTGTAGGTCCTTACATATCTAAATGAATGTAGTCTAGGATACCTTTAGTACTATGCACCGCTGTCTCAAACTTTACTCTAGTTTGCTTTCCAAAATGCTTAAAGTCTTTTCTCTTGGATGACTTAATCGCATATGTCATAACTTGATAGCTTTAGAATCTGAGTTTTCATCAGAAATTGTAGCAACTGATCCAATAATGGTTTTCTCATATAATAATACAAGTTATTTGTCCTTGTATTACTCATCACAATCAAAGTGCTGGATATAACCTTCAAAGTTCCATCATACATTGATATTCTACAATCTTTAGATTTCAATGCCCCAAAAAAGATGAGGTTCTTCTTTATATTAAAGACGTAGCTCACCTTCGTTAGGACTCTGCATGATCCATCATTATTCTTTAATTGTATTAAACCTACTGTCATCATTTTGTACAAGTTATCATTTTCCATGTATACAACTTCACCATCTAGTTCTTCAAAGTTAAAGAACTATTCATTGTGTAGACACATGTGGTAAGTGCAACCCAAATCCAGAATCCATTCGTAGACTCCAAAAGTGGATGACGTATAGTCAATGTAATGTATTCTTCTTTATATTCTATCACATATACATCGAAAGTATTCTTACCTTTGCCCTTATCTTTCTTTCTTAGCTTTGGACAATCTTTCTTTCAATGCCCCTTCTTATGACAAAATGCACATTCATCTTTTTTGGCCTTCTTTTTAATTTATGGCTTTTTTCTCTTACTGTGAGTGCCTCTGATGATTCCTCCCAATTCTCTTTCCAATCCTTCTTATGAATTTCATAATTAAGCAAAGCACCATATACTTCTTCAAAGGACAAATCTTCCTTTCCATGAATTAGAATAATACATAAATTTTCTAACTCATCAGGAAATGAACTAATCAATAACATAGCTTTCTACTTATCCTTAAAAGTTTCATCCAAATTTAACAAATTGGCAATCAACCAGTTAAAAGCATCAATATAATCACTGATACTTGTATCAGGTTTTAACTAAAAACAATAAAGTCTTTTCAACAAATATAACTAATTTTTATTACTTTTCTTCATATACTTATTTTTCAAGGAATTCCACAGCATATTAGTATAATTTTCTTTCATAAAAAGGTATTTTTGTTCTTTAACCCACAACCTTTTGCATTTAATCTCTCCCAATCTTTTCTTTCCATATCTTCCAGTTTATTTTCTTCTAAGACAATGTCTAAATCTTATTGACACAATACATCTTTAATTTCATTTTGCCAAATACCAAAATTATTTCAGCTATCAAATTTCTCAACCTTTATTTTTGTTATCATTACTTATAGCTTGGTGCTTAAAATGATTAGTTCTTCAAAGAGGTATATTCCTAGAAAATGTTGGGGAGATACACGAAGTTCCTACTTAAAATCTACTTTTCTTAAACTCTTATCGTCTTGTTGACAGAGCTACCTCACTGAGAAGATCACTCTCAGAAAAGTGGAGGAATCATAGTGCTACCTCCAAATAAAACCAATCTCCTTAGGCAGAGCTACTCTTAATTATAATTTACTCAACAAGAACACCAAAACTAATAACCATAAATACTCAAAGTTAATAACCATAAATAGTTAGCTAATTCCTAAATCATTCAAAATCTAGAGCTTTGATATTATTTGTTGTGACGCACAACAAAAACTTAAATAAAACAAAGACAACTACTAAATGCTAGTTAATAAATTAAATGTAACAAAGTGATTAAAAAAGAGAGAAAATGAGAGAACACACCAAAATTATGTAGTTCGGCTAAATTACCTACATCTATGAGCCGCTACTGCAAAGTTCTACTACGTTTCAAATAGAAAAAATTACAAAATGAAAAAAATTCAATATTAATGGAAAAACAAAGTATAAGTCAAATATACTTAATAAACTCAATTTGTATATCTCTTTCTATACTTATACCTAAACTCATTGTACAAAGGTTTCTTATACATGGACTTGCCAACACAACCAAATGTAATCAGCTGCATTGATGCCCAAATAAGCCTAGGAGTTGGGAAGTTCCTTCCAGTTTGGGTCGAACTTCCTTCGCATGTTTAAATTTTTGACCCAAAAGTCGTCCCCTTTCAGTTAAAATGAAGGAGATGCCAATTCAATGTAAATGAATGAAACTCGACTTGGATAGAACTGATTGCTTGCACTTGCAAATGTACGTAATGCCTCATTCCATATGTGCGCGACAACGTGTGTGTTTTGCTTTAATAGGATTAGGCTGCGTAATTCTACAACAGGTCGTTTTCTTCGTTCTTTTCCAGCTCCAGGTATGGGCGTTGCCCCAAACGGCAAGAAGGCCCAAACTTTGATGTCTTGGTCAGGCCCCAACTACCGCGGTACATTGATTAATATTTCTATTCGAATCTTAATATTAGCCAACCCCATTTGTCATTGTGCTCCAACTAGTCAATTGAATTCAGAGAGAGAAACTCATATACATCATAATCCATATTTGCTTAGTTATTAGCGTGTTCCATGCCTATATATAAATAGTTAATAAATGCGCGAGTTAAAGTCTACTTCAAAATTTTGGATTCCTCAAAGCATGAAACAACGTTTGTGGTTTTGCCTTTGTAAGGCTGCGTAATTCTGCGTTTTCCTGTGGATTCCACGACAAGTCGGTTACTTCTTTTTGTTCTTTTTTTCTAACCCCAAGTGTGGGCGTTGGCCCAACATCAAGAAGTCAGTGCCTTCATGGCTTCACCAGATTTGTCTTTTCACTGTTTTTTTTTTTTTAAATTTCTGTCCCTTTTTGTTCTTGTATTTGCTGGGCATTTTATGCGGTGCCTTTTTCGAGAAAAGTTAAATTTGGATCTACGCCACCCCCTTCTTTCTTTATCCCTCTTTCTTATCTCTCTTTGTTGTTTTATTTATTTCCCTTTATTCCTCTTGTTTTTTTATTCTTTGTGCAAAAAAAAAACCAAAGATAAAATTATGATAATCTAAATTAGAGATTAATCAATGTCCTGTGATTCTCTTTCTCATGAAAGAATTAAAATCCTATATGAATCAAAATTCATATAGGTTAATTGTTTGTGTAATATACTATTATATTGAAAAGGTTTATAAAAAAAGAAAAAATAATAAATTATACTTTTTTCTAGCACACAAAAAAGAAAAATATCATATTTTAAAATAATATAAAAAATATTTGAATTTTCATTATTAAAAATAAAAAATAACTCATCTAAATTTAAAATTTAATAATATAATTTTTAAAATTTTTAATTTTAAATTGAGAATTTAATTTAATTTTTATAAATTGAAAAAAAATCATTATGCATTGGGTACTAAAATAACGTGTTCCACTAAAATACATAAATATGACTAGTCAAAATTTTGGATTCATCTTGCAATCGAATTTAGTAAATTATTTTTTACAATATATTTTGATTTCAAATTAATATTCAATTATTTTATATAATCACATAACTATTTACAGTAAATAGAAATGACTTATGCGGGTATAATAATTTGATATGTTATTAACAAGGTGTGAGATGTTATCTATTAGATATTTTTATCGCTTAGGTGCATTTACAGAGATCCAATAATTGGTTAGTTGCGTAATTTGACGTTCAACGAATTTTCCCTTGGGTGCAAAAATTGTCGGTTGCACGTACAACTCATTGCATAAGTGGCATGCGTGACAGGCGTGACCCTAAGGTTCATCGCGAGGCCCACCGTGGGCGCTTCTGTTGTTGACAATTTTCAAAAAGAAAATCGTCGTTCAGCTACAGGAGACAGGGTCGGGAGACCGGGCTGTTACCAAATAAAAAATCATATATATATATATATATATATATATCATTGAAAGAAATATTTTAAAAAGTATTATTTTATTCATGTGAAGGCCCCATCCGTCTGCTTCCCGTCCACGTTCCCCCTTCCACCTAATTTTTCTGGTTACCCTAACCGTTTTTCTTTTTTTAATCGTACAGGAAAAAGAACATCGCATTTGTTGAATTAATTATATTATGATGTGCTAGTAGACCAAATAAAAAATAAAACGCCAAACTTACGAAATGTTCAACCTGTCACGAATTAATTGATTTGATTTACGTGATGTGAAAAGATAGATTCTATATACCAACTCATAACAATTTTATAAGAATGAGAAAAATCTTTTGAAAAAATAAATAAATATAATACTATAATATAAAATTTGTTACCATGTTATTCAAGAATTGGTAAAGTTTCATCAACAAGATCACAATCAGTTGCATTGAATAAAGCCCAAATCAGCGCGAGATCTCTCTTACATTAGTTAATATTAATATGTAAAATTAAATACAAAGGAAAAAAATAAAATGAAAAAATTGAAAAATGTTTGACATGTCAGAGACTAATAATAAATTTTGATTTATGCGATTACACGGTAGACCCTACCAAGCTTGAAAGAATTTCAAGGAAATACAACTATGTCGAGATTCCTCCCAGTGGATCAACGTCAATAACAGGTTGCAGAAAGACCTTCGGGCGTTGACGAACAATTTTGACCGTCGACAGGCCGATGATGGGATGAAAAGCGCGTTAGGTGCCACGCGGGGAAGGAAACCTTCTCCTGCGCTTTGGCCGTACATCACAACAAAATGGTTCATATTTCAGAAACGACTCCGTAGGGATGGGATCAGACGGAAAGACAGAGGACAAGTGGGCAGCATCCGAACGAATTTCACCCACAATTTTATTTCATTGATTGATTGTGAGCACATTTTTATCAACTCTACATACATTTTGCTTAGTTAAAGCTACATTATATTAAAAACATAAAAATGAAACTATTAAACAAAATAATAGAAATATATTATATTGATATAAAAATTTTGATGTCAATATACATGAATTTATATAATTATAATTATTATTTATATAATAATAATAATAATAAATAAGAATAATATTAATTTATATTATTTTATATAAATTATTTATATTTATATAATATTTTTATAAAATTAAATTATTATCCATAAACCTACAAATCTTAACACTACTATATATTATATATATATATATATATATATATATATATATATATATATATATATATATATATATATATATATATATATATATATATATATATATATAATGTTTATTTTTGAGTAGTTTGCGGAGCCCAACATCCTTGACGGAGCTAAACTTGAGAAGTCGTTGAAAACCCCACCATGTATACATATATAAATCATGTTTACTTCGTCTAGTGATATTTTTAAGTGGCTAGTGGTACCAGACAGTCTTTCTTGTCGTAAGCTAAGACTTGAAAAGTAATGAAACAATCGCGAGAAAAAAAAAGTCATACGATGGAAGCGTAAGGAGATATACAGACTCGCAACAATCTATATTATTACTGGGGGCTTAGTTCTTACTAATAAATTTATATATAGATTATATAAATATTTTATGCAAACAATTAAATTAAATTATATTAAAAATATTTTTGAGAAAAAAAAAACCACTACACCTGGCTATATGGACAAAAAGTTACCTAAAGAATTTTTTTTTTTATTTTTGATGTAAAAAAAATATAAGAACTACAAATAATCATAATAATGGAATGTAAATAAATATTTTTGTAATGATGTTATTTTTATTGTACATGAAAATGTATAAATATTTATTTGCAATCTAAAAAAGAATTTAAAGTTTTGTGAAATTTGGGTTGATCAAAATAAATAATACATTAAACAAATATAAACTATCTTATAATATTTTTGAATCTATTAAATTAATCAAAAATTTTATTATATAGATATAATAATTTAATATGTTAACAATACAATATAAATTATTATTTGTTAAATAATTTTTTATTTAGATGTATTTATAGAAAACTAATAGTTGGTTGTAGAAATTTACATTCGATAAATTTTTTTTTTTTGTGTAAAAATTGTTGGTTACACGTATATTTGCATCTAATGTATAATAATTTTTTAATAAGAATTCCTTCCGTCATCGCTGAAATGTAAAAATATTTGAATTTAAAGTCGTATGCTTGCCAGGGGTTATAATTTTTTTTTAATATACAATCGAAAGATTTTTTTTATTTAAAAAATATTATTTTATTCATGTGAGGGACCAACCCGCCTGACGCCCGTCTTTTTTTTTTAACCCTACCCGTATTTTCTTTTTTTATTCATACACCAAAATCAATATCCCATTTGTTGCGTTAATTTTATTATCCTGCTCGTAGACCAAGTCTACCTGTTCCTCGAAAGCCAGTGGCAACCTCCAGGGTAGACTATAAATAAGGAACTTCACCGCCTACTAATAAGCCAAGCTCATCCCCGGTTTCCCAAATATTTCGAAACAACTTGTAACAATGGTTGTTTACTTTCCGTGGGCTACTTTTATGCAGCTTCTGCTGGTTATGCTGCTGCTTTTATCAGCTATTGCAACACTAGTAGCTGCAGCTCAAGCCAGACACGGCTGCCAGGACCATTGTGGAAATGTAATCATCCCATATCCATTTGGCATAGGAGATGGCTGTTACCTTACTCCAGATTTCAACATCAGCTGCAAAAACTCAGCCCCATTTCTAACGAATTCAAGCATCGAGATCACCAACATATCAACCGATGGTGAGCTGCACATCTTGAACGATATGGCCACTCATTGCGACTACCAGTCAGGGACTCCTGATCACATCTACGAGTGGCTCAGTCTGCATAAATTCAGAATCTCCAAATCCAAAAATAAGTTCGCCGTCATTGGGTGTAACAGCTACGGATATCTTGAAGGATACCTTCATGGCAGCCGGGGTCCGAAGCCGTACAAAGCAGGGTGCATTTCCACATGCTACCAGCCCGACTACGTGGATAATAAGTCTTGCTCCGGCAGCGGTTGTTGCCAGATGGACATTCCTGATGGACTGTACTTCATAAATACAACAGCGTACAGATTTAAGGAGCTTCAGGACACGTTAAACTTCAATCCCTGCACCTATTCCTTCGTTGTTGAACAAAGCAAGTTCAAGTTCTCCTTCGAATATCTTAAAATGCCGGAAAACAACACGTTTCCGGTGGCTCTTGATTGGGCAATCGAAGACACTAAATCCAATTCAGTGTGTCAGGAACATTCCGTGAGGTACACACGGCACAATGTTCCTGGGTATCTTTGCAGATGCAAACCTGGTTATCGTGGTAACCCTTATCTTCATCAGGGTTGTCAGGGTATTCGACGCTTATACTTTCTTTTCAAACTGCATTTTGCTGTCTTCCTTTTCCATGCCATTGATCTAGAGATTGCTTGTTCTCCTTTACTTGACTTGGTTTCGGTCATTCTTTCCAGATATCGATGAATGTCAAGATCCCAGGCTCAATGATTGCCAGAACCCAAATTATTGTAGAAACACGATGGGAAACTATACTTGTTCTTGTCCCAAGGGCCACCATGGCGACGGCAGAAAAAATGGTCAACGTTGTGCACCTGACAGATGTTCATGGACCATAATCGTTGCTAGTGAGTAAATGTCTTCAGACTGATCTGGGAGGTGTCCTTTGTGCATTATCAATATCTGTTTTTAAGTCAAATTCAGAACTCAAGTTTCATTTTATAAACAAAGTGACCCACTGACCAAATGAAAAAGGAGGGAGAAAGCTACAAACAAAAATATTCCTTAGCTTTCGTCTAACAAGTTTAGCCTGGTTATGCGCAACAGTAAAGCATTTTTCGAGGAAATTGAAGTTCAAATTTTAGCTTCCTCAAATTTGCAGAAAATGCGGCTTTTAATATGTAACAGTGGTTCCCAATGCATGAATGTGAGCCAACTTTACGGTTACAGAAAACTAGTAAATCATTTGTAAATTGTTTTCAGATAAATTTCATTTCTACTTGTGATCCATTTGCTTGCAGGTGTAAGCGCGGGCACTTCATTTCTTCTACTGATCTCGTCATTTATATACTTTGGAATCCGGAAGAGGAAAACCAACAAGCTTAGAGAAAAGAATTTCATAGAAAATGGTGGTTTGATGCTACGCCAGATACTCTCCAATATTGAAGGATCAGTGCAAAAGACCAAAATTTTCACCGAGGAAGAACTTAAGAAGGCAACAAAAAACTTCAATAAGAGTCAAATTGTTGGGCGAGGAGGATTTGGCACAGTCTTCAAAGGAAACTTAGCTGGGACAGCAGTTGCCATCAAAAGGTCTAAAGTCCTAGATGTAGACCAGAATCAGATTGAGCAATTCATTAATGAGTTGATCATTCTCTCCCAAATCGATCATCCAAATGTGGTGAGGCTCATAGGCTGCTGCTTAGAAACACCAGTACCGTTACTGGTCTACGAATTCATTACGAATAAGGACCTCAATTACCACCTACATAATCAAGGTTTGGCCTACTCGATTCCGTGGGAAACTCGTTTGAAGATTGCAGTGGAAACCGCAAGAGCCATTGCACATATGCACTCTGAGGTCCCAATCCATGTCATTCATAGAGATGTTAAGTCTGCTAACATACTCTTGGATGACAACTTCACTGCAAAAGTGTCTGATTTTGGAGTTTCCAGGCTCGTTCCTTTGGATCAAACTGCATTATCCACGGTGGTGCAGGGAACATGGGGATACATTGATCCCGAGTATTTTGATACAGGCATGCTAACTGATAAGAGTGATGTCTACAGTTTTGGTGTCGTCCTTGCAGAACTGCTTACCGGACAGGAAGTACTTTCTACAAAAAGGCCTGTGAAAGACAAAAGTTTAGCAACACTATTAATTTCTACAATGAAAGATGATCGCTTGTTCGAAATTATCGACAAGCGTGCGATGGAAGAGGCAGACCCAGAGCAGCTTAAGGGGGTTGCCGAGCTTGCAAGCCAATGCTTAAGATCCATAGGAAAAAAGAGACCTACAATGAAAGACGTGAAGTTGACGCTTGAGGAAATAAGAGCCAACAAATGTAATCAAGTTGGAGTTGCCGTTGATTATCAGGAGACACAGCCCCTGTTTATTCCAATCATCCATCCCTCGGACACTGATTCATCAATTAGACTGGACAGCTTGAAGAATGTTTCAATTTCGAGCTTAGGCAGTGGCCGTTGATAATATCCCCTTCATGGCATACAGTTTAAAATTTAGTGCATCGTTTCTGTTTTAGTTGAATTTATAGTGTAAATATTCAGATACCCTTTCGCATTCTGAAATAAAGTCATGGTTACAAGTTATATCAAGTTAGAAATAATTGAGAGGGACTCATGGACAATGGGAGGGTGGTTGAAGGGTCATCAATAATTGATATATAACATGAGTTGCTCATAAAAGTAATCCAAGCTACTTTATTTATTGTTGATTTGATTTCTATTTGCTAAATATATTTTTATCCTGTATATCTCAATCTTGTTTCAATCAATAATTCTTTGATTATTTAAGAGATTAAATAAGTACTACAAGAATTTTAAATTTATTATTAATGCTAATCAACAATCCACAACATTCACAGCAACATAATAATAAAAAATAACAGCAATAAACAAGTGCCTAGCCTTGTGAGAGTCTAAACCTTGCTCTGATGCAAGTTTTCGCTCATTGCCCATGAGTTTCTACCTCTAGCCTTTAGAGCAGATTTCATTGCCCTAAGAACAAAAGATAATTTTTTATTTTCTTCAACCAATTTATTTTTTTATCATTAAATCTACCTGAAATTTTTTATGCATTTTAAATTAATTATATAAAAGATATGATGTTAACAAAGATTATATAAACAATAAAGGATACTTAACATATCAATTTATTTTTAAAATATTTAAAATAAAATTTTTTCTTAATTTATTTATCAAAATTAACTAAAAAAATTTTCTTTATTTATTTAGAAAAAAATACTTTAAAAGTCATTAGTTATAGATATAAGAAAAATATAAATAGATACTTTAGTAATAAATTCAAGTAGATATAAATAATTTTTATATTACATAAAATATTTTTTGTATTTTAATTTTAATTTTTTTTTTGTTTCCTTACCATGGAACTTGAGTTAAAAAAAAAAAATTGCTTGTGTAAAAAGAGTTTGTCGTAAGGAAAAAGATAGAGCGAGACACTCTAGAATCATGGTTTAGCAACAAAACTCATTTCATGTTTTCACACAATAACGCTCATTCTAATACTCTGCAGTCGGTTTTATAGCGAAAATTTTCTGGGGCCGGCCATTAACTTTAAATAAATGTTAGGCACTTGATGCAGCAGTCGTCGGCATCAGTGACTGATAAAAAAAAAGAAAAAACGAAAAAGGAAAAAAAATCTATTCGAAAGACGCGAGTTTGACGAAGGGTTTCCAAATGGTTTGGTGAGAAAGGAGACTTCCCTTTACGTATAAAACCGCCATTTTTGTTATTTTAGTGACTGGTATATATTACTACTCTCACTTTATTAAAAAAATAAAAATTTTAGATTATATAAATATATGTGTAAACACTGCTCGATTCAAAGTTATTTTTTTATAAAAATAATAATTATATAATAAGTTGTATTAGATTCTATTCCTTTCTATTATAGTACCCTTAATTTGATACTAAATACCGAAAAATTGGTCGGTGCATATTGAAAAAAAAATTATTAAAATGTCAATAAATTTAGTGTAAAAAAATATAATAAGTTCACATTATCCAACTCTCACATTATCGAAAAAGAAAAAAATTTTGAACCATATAAATATAAGTTTTACAAACCCCAACAAATTTACTTTTAAAAAAAAGGGAATGAACCGCAACAATATGCTTGCAACGTACCAATATATGTTATCCAAATGATATACACATAAAACGGTTACATGGTTAATCCCTTCCCCCCACCCTCCGAAAAGAAAAAGAGAAATAAAAAAACCCAAATGAGAACAACTCAAAGTGTTAGAATCTTTGAAGGATGCGGATATTACGTGCATGATTAGTTCATATCCTTCGTGATATTTGTTTCACGTCAATCTCAAACATTTAAGCACTCTTTTCTATTTTAAAATTTTTTTTTCTCTCTCTCGTAGAAAAAATTAATAATTTTTATAAAATTAATTAATGTGTGAAATTATTATTATTTTTTTAAAAAAATAACTTATTAAAGTATGAGTCAAAATTTTCTTCTTTGTCGAGGATTTAGGAGTTGGGTCTGTGACAGTGAGCTACCTGCAAAACTCTATGTATCTCCGACTGTCCAGCATGAACTCAGGAGAGCAAGCCACCAACAAAACTCGTCCGCTAAAGATTCCCAAATTTTTGGAACATAAATAAATATATATATAATAACAGCGTAGAAGGGCATTCAAATGCCACAATTAAAACTTCTTGGGGTAATCGAAGTTTCAATTGATCAATAATTGATATGCCCCTAGTCTTAACTACCAGAGTTTTGATGTAGACAAGCTAGAAAGTCTCCAAAACATCTCGTCTTATCTCTCCATATTTATGGTGGGAATATTTTTTGCGGGACACAATCTAATGGATACAACCCTAGGCTACTTTTATTGTCGTTAGTCTTTTTTTTTTTTTATGTTTTATATTTCCTTTCTATACATGGAATCAATTTTTATATTTTGACTTACAAGTATAAGTATGCATTGTACATACTTTTTTATATATATAATTATATAATTTAATATTAAAAAAATAATAATAACTTACAAGTATGAAATGAGTTTTGTTGCTAAACCATGATTCTAGAGTGTCTCGCTCTATTTTTTTCCTTACGACAAACCCTTTTTACACAAGCAATTTCTTCTCTTTTTTATTTAACTCTTTGCGTCTTTAAGTTCCATGATAAGGAAACAAAAAAATGAAAATACAAGTGCAATGTTCGAGTTTGCTCAAAAGTTTGTTTCTTTATACGCCGAGGAACATGTAATAATATGCTAATTAGTTAGCAAACCAAAAATGCATTGGCTTTTGTATTAACGCTTAAAAATTGTCTACGAACAGTTGATCAACTGATCTATTAAAAAATAAGTATGCTTTTTATCATTCAGTATTTCTGTGGCGAAAACCCTTTCAGCTCCGCTAGTGGACCCATTATGGGCTCGGACAAGTAGGCCCAAAGATGCGATTGACTGGGAGATGTATTCATGATAACGATACAATTCATCGCGCTCCCACTAAACGAATCTTTTGCAAGGACATTAAATTGAGCACAAAGGGTGTTTCAATGAAAATCTAACTTATATATGTTACATTTTCTGTTGACAATGAGGCCTCCAACCAGGAAGAAAGCACAGGAACACCAAACAGGCTAATATACGCCGGCCTAATTGGTTACGGTAAATCAATGGGCTGATACCTGTTTACCTCGTAGCAAAGACTACGATCAAGAGTGTCACGTTCAAATTATAGCAGACGTTATGGCCTCCGTCTCCGCAAATCTGGAACAAAGTTTGAAAAGCGTAAAAATACCAAAAGAAATGACATCGAAAGTGGAAGCAAAGATAATTGTAATCACAAACAACAGCAGGACACTAAGGCCAAATCCTCATCACTGATCAAAACATTCTTACGATATATTTGTCCAGTTAGGTAGAAAGAAACTATTCGTTGTATTTAATATAAAGAAGAAAAATGATCTAAGCATCAAAATAATACATCCAAAGATACAGATTA
This sequence comes from Ceriops zippeliana, assembly GCA_037897445.1. NCBI lineage: Eukaryota > Viridiplantae > Streptophyta > Magnoliopsida > Malpighiales > Rhizophoraceae > Ceriops > Ceriops zippeliana. Next base: position 1,854,020 of record JBAPLH010000217.1, read on the forward strand.
AGTCGCATCAATTTTAGGTTTCAGCATTATCGATCTTGATATCCAAATTAACTGGATTAAAAATCACAATGTCACTTTTAGATATTGTTTACATTGCAAATATAGTCATTTCAATTGACTAGTTGGAGCACAATGACAAATGGGGTTTGTCTAATATTAATATTCGAAAAGAAATATTAATCAATGTACCAGGGTAGTTGGGGCCGGACCAAGATATCAGAGTTTGGGCCTTCCTGCCGTTTGGGACAACGCCGATACGTGGAGCTGGAAAAGCACGAAGAAACCGACCTGTTGTAGAATTACACAGCCCTATTAAAGCAAAACACACACGTTGTCGCTCACATATGGAACGAGGCATTACGTACATTTGCAAGTGCAGGCGATCAGTTTTATCCAAGTCGAGTTTCATTCATTTACATTGAATTGGCATCTCCTTCATTTTAACTGAAAGGGGACGACTTTTGGGTCAAAAATTTAAACATGCAAAGGAAGTTAGACCCAAACTGGAAGGAACTTCCCAACTCCTGGGCTTATTTGGGCATCAATGCAGCTGATTACATTTCGTTGTTCTCGGCCTTACATGTCTGGGCTTGACTAGGTCAGTCCTGGCTCTTTTTATGTCTTCCTACGTTTCGTTTTAGTCTTCTGTTCCCACGCAAGATTAGTCTTCCGGTGTTGGAGTTTTTGGTTTACATTTGTATACTTCACTTCTAGGCTTGCACACGACTCTTACAAACATGAAAAATAAAAAATAAAAAAACTGTTCTTTGGTCATTCAGAAGAAGGAATGACTTGTTGAAAAAAGCATTTAAGCTGCAATTATCGCACTTCAATTCAATTAATGTGCTATTAAAAGGTTTACGAGGGGTTTAAGATCTGTGTACATATAAAGAAAAAAAACAGAAGTAACAAGAAAATTCAGAAATCAGAACTGTATAATTTAGACGATCATTTGGGAAGCTGTAGCCATTCTCGAATAACGTGGTAAGGAATAATCATGGCCTAGAAAAAGTTAATAGATGGACGCAGAGAATACAGACAATCACACAAATATAAAACGATCCAAGCAGATGAGGGAATTAACAATGCCCTCCATTTGAGCAGCAGGGTCGCCGTCATGGTGAGCCAGCGCTTCTTGAGCAGCATCTTCATCCATTTTAGAGTTGATTCTGTGAATGCCAAGTCTTTGCTCTTGCTCTATTCCTCAACTAAGGGCTCTGTCGAAGATGACTGGAATCCATACACGAGCCTGAGATTTTCTGTTCTTAAAGCTGAAGCAACAGAGTTAGCTGCGCTTGCCTTGGGACCAACCAGGCGCTTTGAACAAGTTTCCTTGGCCGTAATCGTCGAAATTCCTTTCCCAATGTCTCCACTGACCTCAGAGTTCTGCCTCGAAGAGAAGAATAAGAAGCATGATTGTGAAGCTGACGTATAAAGAATATTTTCTTGTATTCTTATAAATTTATATTTTAATTAATTTATTTATTTTAATATAATTAAAATTTTTAGTTAAAAATATGTGACTACTCAAGATTTTTTTATTTTAATTTACTTTTTAATTAAATAAATAATTTTAATTATAAATATAGATTAAGATATATGATAAATAATATAATTTTATAAATTAATTTATTTTCTTTTAAAAGTTGTCTTGATGGATTGCATAAAATTTTATTAAAAATTTAATCGAATATGACCTTTTACTATTTATTTCTTATAGTTTTATATGGCATAAAGTGTTATCAAAATTTAGATTTACCTTCTTTCATATCATCCGACGTTCCCACGCTTCCATCTTATTTTAGGTGATATCAAAGCAAGTTTGACTTGAATTGATGTTATCTTACAGGTCTAAGGCAATTTTTTTAACGATAAAGATTGTGAAAGAAAAGTTCTATCTAAAATAATTTTATAAGATCATGAATATAACAAATCTTGTACTAAAGATATCACTCATATTCGTATTTAAGTTCCTGATTTTAAAAATATTTTTTTTGATTGAAATTTTTTTTATTAAAGATTTTGTTAACTAGTTAATAGAAATTGATGTCTGTTATAAATATAATGTTATTTGTGAGAAAAAGAAAATGACTCTTGTATATTTTGAATTTTGAGATGGTGCAACTGAATGATAGAATAATACTCAAAATTTTTAATTGAAGTATGGTAAATTTGAAATTCAATTATAGGTAGATATGAGAAATTTATTAGTGGAGAAATTTTAAGGTAATGATATGTTTGACAAGATTTTATAAAGAACTAGGGAGAAATTTAATTTTTATTTTCTACAAACTGATAAATTGCATAATAATATATTTACTCACAATGACATATCTATACATAAAAAAATAGTGGGTAAAAAAAAAAAGAAATATTAGTTGATAATTATGTGATGATTGAGGCAGATAATTCCTTTTATATTAGTGAAGAACTGATAATTCTTTTTATATTAACGAAGAACTCAACAAAGACCAAGTTTCTAAATTTTATTAATTCAAAAGTTGAACTCATAACCCATAAGTTTAAGACTTGATAATTCTTTATTATTCATATTTGTTTATTTTCTTAGAATGTATAACTAAGTACTTGAATGATTTAGCATCATTATTTGTTACTAACATTATTTCCATGATGATTTACAAAAAATTTTGTTAGTTTTGGTTTATTTTTATAGCATAAAAGACGTCATTTCTTGTTATCAACTTGAAGATGAGTTTATATCAAGTAGTGGGGTTTAAGGTAAAATATGATACAAAGTATATTTTTTTGTCACCTTATAAATAAATTATATTGTAATTAATATTTTATAATTTATTTATTTATTTCAATATAATTAAAAATTTTAGTTAAATTATTTAGAAAAAATATCTTAATTACTCAGATTTTTTATTTTAATTTATTTTAAAATATTTTTTTATTTATCTTAATAATTTTTCTAATTAGATAAATGAATATAATATATTTTATAAATTAATTTATTCTCTATTTAAAATTATTCTGATTCTAAAAATTTTTATTAAAAATTTAATCTTTATCTATATATCTCGTACTTTTATCCCGCTATAACTTGGATTTACCTTATTCCCGCGCTTCCATCCCGCCTTAGAAGCAGCCTCTCTGCAGGTTCTCCACGGAAGCTATTTTGTCGACTTACCAGTGTCGTAGGTGAGTTCTGCCGAAGCCTTTTCTGCGGTGTAGATCCATTTAGCCTTGGTGGGACCGTCTGCTTTCTGCAGTAGAGTTCCTTTTCTGTTGTGAAGATAAGTCTGGTGATCTTCCAGGCGGTAAACTTCTGTTAGAGCTCAGTCGTCTGTTGAGACCAGCGGGTTATTTTGTCTGGTCTGCCACTCCAGTTTATCAGAAGCTCCGAGAAGACGTTGGCATTAGGAAAGGTAGAATAATTTCTTTCCAAATTTCACTGGCTTCTAAGATGGCCTTCTTGTTGGACTTTTTTAGAATTTCTCTTTCTGAAATTCTTATTTCATATATTGCAGGATCTTTCTTTATGCGAATACTAGCAATAAAACTGTAATTGAAATCAACATACCGTTGTCCATTATGCTGATGTCCCGCAGTGGAGATGGGAAGCCTCTTCTGTTTCGTTCCTGAACGCTTCTCTCTTTTCTCCTACTCTTTCCCCTTTCTTTTCTTTACGTTTTCTCTCTCTGATGGTTAAGCACACGGAAAGGTCTGTAATAACATATATATATATATATACACGTCTTCCTTTCCTGTAACCGTTACCTTAAATAGGAAGATCCTCTCTTTCTGTAATAATTATCTTAAATGAGAAAATACTCCTTTTCCTGTAACGGTTATTCTTAATAGGGGAAGATATATATACACATATTCCTTTCCTGTAACGTTTATTCTTAATAGGGAGAGTGGAGGGATTTTAAACCCGATGACCCAAATTACCGTTATGCCTAACCGACCATCATATTAGGCCTTTTATTTTGAGTCATACTTTAAATGACATGGACCACTCATGTTAATTAATTTAACAATCTCCCACTTGGTCCATGTCATGACTTGATGAAACAATAACAATTAAGTGCACACAATTCTTAAAGATCATCAAATCACAACACTTAATTGAATTAAGATGATTGGATCATGGCGGTCACACATCTTATAGCAATATGATTCCTTCCATGTATCACATAATCATCATAATTCATAATACTTTACTGAGGAACATTGAAACTTTAAACTGTCATTCTCATATATGCTATTAATTATCTCACAAACCATAATTGTATACATCTAAACAAAGATAACAGAGCACAAGCAAAACCATAACTTTAATTGAATTCACGAGTGTCACAATGATATGAGCATTATAAATATTGGCTTTCAAGTGTATAAGGACCTGTCCATAATGCCCATCCGATCAACATGTTCAGTAAATGTTTTCGATGGCAAACCTTTAATTAACGGGTCCGCTACCATCACCTCAGTGCCAATATGCTCAATGGACACTCTTTGGTTTTGCACTTCTTCTTTAACAGATAGGTATTTCAAATCCATATGTTTCGCACCTTTAGAATACCTATCATTCTTAGAGAAGAAGACTGCTGCGAAATTGTCACAAAAAATTCTTAACGGCTTTTCTATACTGTCGACCAAACCAAGCCTTAAGATAAAATTCCGCAACCATAATGCATGAACAGTAGCCTCAAAGCATGCTACAAATTCAGCCTCTATAGTGGAAGTAGCAATGACAGATTGCTTCCCGCTTTTCCAGGAAACTGCTCCTCCAGCCAGGAGAAACATGTAACCAAATGTAGATTTCCTCGAGTCTACACATCCAGCATAATCTGAATCCGAGTAGCCTACTACTTCAAGATGACTTGATCTTTTATAAGTAAGCATGTAATCTTTGGTGCCTTGTAAGTACCTAAGTACTTTCTTTCCGGCTTTCCAATGATCTATTCCAGGATTACTTTGATATCGGCCTAACATTCCAACTGCGAAACTGATGTCTGGCCGAGTACATGTTTGCGCATACATCAGGCTTCCAACCAGTGATGCATAGGGAATTGATTCCATCACTTTCCGTTCCAAATCATTCTTTGGACATTGTAATTCACTGAACTTGTCCCCTTTCTGAATTGGAACTATTCCTGTTGAGCAATTTTCCATTCTAAATCTCTCTAATACTTTATTAATATAGCCTTTCTGAGACAATCCTAACAATCCTTGTGATCTATCACGGAATATTTCTATTCCTATCACATAGGATGCCTCATTCATATCTTTCATTTCAAAAGTTTCAGAGAGAAATTTCTTCACATTATGTAACAAACCTATGTCATTAGCGGCCAAAAGAATGTCATCGACATATAGGACTAATATAATGAACTTGCTCCCACTGACCTTCATATAGATACACCGATCAACGGTGTTTTCTACAAAACCGTATGACGTAATGGTATTATTGAACTTAATATACCATTGTCGAGAGGCTTGTTTCAGTCCATATATTGATTTCTTTAATTTACACACCAAATTTTCTTGCCCCGTAGTGATGAAACCTTCAAGTTGGTCCATATACACTTCCTCTTCCAAGTCACCATTCAGAAAGGCGGTCTTTACATCCATTTGGTGGAGCTCTAGATCATTATGAGCCACCAATGCCATAATAATTCTAAAAGAGTCTTTCTTAGAAACTGGAGAGAAAGTCTCCTTATAGTCAACACCATCTCTTTGAGTGAAACCTTTGGCTACAAGTCTGGCCTTATACCTTTCGATGTTACCGTTCGAGTTTCGCTTGGTCTTGAAGACCCACTTACAGCCAACTCGTTTTGATCCTTCAGGTAACTCTACTAGCTCCCAGACTTGGTTTACATCCATCGATTTCATCTCTTCTTTCATGGCATTGAACCACCTTTCAGAATCATTACATTCCATGGCTTGTTTAAATAAGACTAGATCTTTATCAATGCTCAATTCCGATTCATGCTCAAGTGAGTAAACCACATAATCATTTGAAACTGCTGGCCTTTTCTGTCTTGTAGACCTCCGTAATGCCATTTCTTGTGGTATCACTTGTTCATTTGTAAATTGAATATTGTCACTTGGTTCATCTCTTATGTGTTCACTTTGAGTGTTTCGAGTATCAATTTGTTGTCCTTGCATGTCACGTGACTGTGATGCAACATAAGGAATAACAATTTGAGTAGAAACACTGGGTGTGGGAATACCGACATGAGTAGGAGTACTCACTGTGGACCATTCATTTTGTGATTCTTTAATATCCACCTTTCGTGATTCCCCACTCCCACTGAACTGACCATTTTCAATGAACCGAGCATTACCAGACTCAACTATTCTAGTACTATGGTTAGGGCAGTAAAACCTATACCCTTTGGACTTTTCAGAATAGCCAAAGAAGTAACCACTAATGGTTCTTGCATCAAGCTTTCCTTCATGTGGATTGTATATCCTTACTTCTGCTGAACAACCCCAAACATGAAGGTGTCTCAAACTGGGTTTCCTTCCTGTCCATAACTCGTAAGGAGTTTTAGGGACAGCCTTACTAGGAACTCTATTCAGCAGATATGCAGCAGTTCTTAATGCATGCATCCACAAAGATAAGGGTACAGTACTGTAATTCAACATGCTCTTAACCATATCCATAAGTGTGCGATTCCGCCTTTCCGCTACACCATTCTGTTGTGGTGTACCAGGCATTGTATACTGTGCACATATGCCTCGACTCTCAAGAAGTTTTGCAAATGGACCAGGACATTGTCCACTTTCATTGAATTTTCCATAATAATATTCACCACCCCTATCTGACTTAATCACTTTTACTTTTCTATCTAACTGCCTTTCAACTTCATTAATAAACACCTCTAGGATGTTTACTGACTGAGACTTTTCATGCAGTAGATACAAGTAACAATATCGTGAATAGTCATCTATAAAGGTGATGAAATATTTCTCACCACCCCATGTTGGGATATCAAACGGGCCACAAACATCAGTGTGTATCAATTCTAAAGGCTCATTGCTTCTTATGGCTGGGTTCTTTGATGTATGTTTTGTTTGTTTCCCTTTTATACAATCAACACATACATCCCAATCAGTAAAATCCAATTGAGGCAGGACATCACCTTTCATCAACCTCAATATCCTTTCTTTGGATATATGACCCAATCTTTGATGCCATAAGAAAGCAGAACTTTCATCATGCATATTACGTTTGTTACCTATACCATGCTCAACAAGAAATATGGAATCAGCATACATAGCATCAAGATTCAAACGGTACAAATCATCAATCAAAGTACCCGATCCATAATAGTACGAATGTCTATACAATGAAAATGCACCATTTCCAATCTTGAGGTTAAATCCTTCTTTATCCAACTTTGCAACAGAAACTAAATTTCTAGCACATTCAGGAACATAGATACACTTTTTTAGATCCAGATGACACTTGGTGTCCAAGATCAATCTGTACGTCCCAATCCCTTCTATTCGTGCCTTCATTCTGTTTCCCATATAGAGGAACTTCTCAGTTCCTGTTATGGGCTGGATTGAAAGGAATCCCTGCATAATATGTGACACATGAATAGTAGCTCCAGAATCTAACCACCAAGTATTATTGGGCACTTCAATTATGTTTGATTCAAAACATACTGATATACAGTACGTACCTTTCTTTTCGAACCAAGTCTTTCTTTTTGGGCAATCATTTTTGAAGTGACCCATCTTTTTGCAGAAGAAGCATTTCTGATCCTTCTGGATCTGACCTCCAGTGACTTTCATAGAGGCTTTGTCCTTCTTCTTACCTTTCTTATGTGGTTTAGACCTGCTACCACTAGCATCCTTATGAACGATGAGATGAATGGAGTGATCCTTCATCTTCTTTAATCTCCCTTCCTCCTAAACTAACATGGCCTTAATTTCTTGAAAGTTCCATTTCTCTTTAATAGTGTTATAATTCACTTGGAACTGGCCAAATTCAGGAGGCAGTGAGTTTATGATGAATTGAACCAGAAATGATTCACTCACATCCATGCCCATTGTTTTCAACCTTGCTGCTAGATTAGCCATACTGGTCACATGATCATGAATGGGCTGTGACCAATCAAATTTCTTGGTCGTCAGCTCACTCATTAGGGTTCCTACGATGGATTTATCAGTTATATCTGACTGAGAGTATTCCTTAATTCTCATCAGAAATTCCCTCGCATTTTCCGTCTTAGGCATCGATGGCTTGACGTTTTCAGCTATCGTCATTCGCATCAAATTCAAACTCAGCCTATTGGACCGTACCCAAGTCTCATAAAAAGACTTATCAGATTCTGTACTAGTCCCTGTAATGACTGCAGGCTTTTCATCCGAAATGACCGCTAAGTCCAGGCCCAATACACCCAAATGAAACTGAATATGCTCAGACCATTCAGCATAGTTCAGCCCATTGAATTTGACCATTGAATTGCCTAAGGCGAATACATTGGTGGAAGCTGCAAATATAATCCAAATTTATACGTTTAATGCTTTGAGTAAACTCTAATGGATTCAGATACATTACAAACTTTAATTATGTATTTAAGTTCACCTCAAATACATAACTCTAATCAATAATGATGCTAATTTAAATAAACTTTAATAGATCAATTAATCATACTAAAATTAACATGAATGTTATCTTTGGATATACAATCACGTTTACTTAGTATATTAATTAATCCCTTTTAGTGTCATTAATTATAAGCAATGATCCATCTTTGGATGATCTCCTAGCTTTATAATTAATAACCACAATTGTTCATTTCAAAACATTTTATTAGCATCCAAAATGAACAATTAAAATTCACAGTCAGCTGTTCAAATCCATTCAAAGCCAGGCCACTTTGGTGACTAACAAGCTTTTAATATTTGACTCATCAACGTGAATTTAATAATCTTCAATTACGAAGATTAAATTATCTTTTATGTGGGAGTTTTTTTTTTTTTTTTTATGGTATTCATTCGGACCCGAGTACCACCACCATACTGCAGGTGGGACCCGCGTACCAAGCAACCAATATATTTGTTTTACCCCGCGTTGTAATTATTGATTACACGCAAAGAAAAAACAAAATACAACCTAATAAAATAAAATACTACCCGAGCACCACCATACTGCAGGTGGGACCCGCGTACCAGGCAACCCAATATATTTGTTTTATCCCGCGTTGTAATTATTGATTACACGCAAAGGAAAAAAACAAAATACAACCTAATAAAATAAAATACTACTACCCGAGCACCACCATACTACTGCAGGTGGTACCCGCGTACCAGGCAACCAAAATATTTGTTTTGTCCCGCGTTGTAATTATTGATTACACGCAAAGGAAAAACAAAATACAGCCTAATAAAATAAAATACTACCCGAGCACCACCATACTGTAGGTGGGACCCGCGTACCAGGCAACCAAAATATTTGTTTTGTCCCACGTTGTAATTATTGATTACACGCAAAGGAAAAACAAAATACAGCCTAATAAAATAAAATACTATACGGCACAAAGAGATAAAGAAAACCAAATTGCAATATTCGCAGACCTGCTCTGATACCAATTGTTGGTCTTTTCTAGAATTTGTCTTTCTGAAATTCTTATTTCATATATTGCAGGATCTTTCTTTATGCGAATAATAGCAATAAAACTGTAATTGAAATCAACATACCGTTGTCCATTATGCTGATGTCCCGCAGTGGAGATGGGAAGCCTCTTCTGTTTTGTTCCTGAACGCTTCTCTCTTTTCTCCTACTCTTTCCCCTTTCTTTTCTTTACGTTTTCTCTCTCTGATGGTTAAGCACACGGAAAGGTCTGTAATAGCATATATATATATATATATACACGTCTTCCTTTCCTGTAACCGTTACCTTAAATAGGAAGATCCTCTCTTTCTGTAATAATTATCTTAAATGAGAAGATACTCCTTTTCCTGTAACGATTATTCTTAATAGGGAAAGATATATATACACATATTCCTTTCCTGTAACGTTTATTCTTAATAGGGAGAGTGGAGGGATTTTAAACCCGATAACCCAAATTACCGTTATGCCTAACCGACCATCATATTAGGCCTTTTATTTTGAGTTATACTTTAAATGACATGGACCACTCATGTTAATTAATTTAACACTTCTTTCCTAGTCATAATTGATTGCAGCAAAAAGGGTAGACTGAATAATGTTGATGCTGCAATATATAGAAAGCCAACATCGAATGAGCGTTATACTAAGAGACGTCATAAAGAGCCTCCTTTTTGCAAAGATTATGATGATCCAAATGCAGCCTGGTATTTTTTCTATTCTATGTTTGTTAATTCCATGAATGGGCTCTCTCCAGGCCGAAGGAACCGTGGGCCTCGTTGGTCTGAGCAATGGCCGAAAAAGTTGGAGAAACCGCCCTACTGGTTGAATTCTCAGGTTGGAGTATATGGTAAAGCTGGCCTGGAGGATTTCATCGCTGACTATAATCATTGGAAAAATGTTGTCTCCCGGTCATATTTGCCTGGAATGGGAATTGATTCTTCTTTTGTGAGGAATATCATGGATATGAGTGTCGTATATGGAGGGCAAGTATATTAACAACTCTTCGTATAGTCATTTCATGGATATTAGACAAACCCCATTTGTCATTGTGCTCCTCATATACATCATAATCCATATTTGCTTAGTTATTAGCGTGTTCTATGCATATATATATAAGTAGTTAATAAATACGCGAGTTAAAGGCTACTTCAAAATTTTGGATTCCTCAAAGCACGAAACAACGTTTGTGGTTTTGCCTTTATAAGGCTGCGTAATTCTGTGTTTTCCTAGTGCGGCGTGGATTCCACGACAGGTCGATTACTTCTTTTTGTTCTTTTTTTCTAACTGCAAGTATGGGCGTTGGCCCAACATCAAGAAGTCAGTGCCTTCATGGCTTCACCAGATTTGTCTTTTCTCTGTTTCTTTTTTTTTTTTAATTTCCGTCCATTTTTGTTCTTGTATTTTGCTGGGCATTTTATGTGGTGCCTTTTCCGAGATAAGTTAAATTTGGATCTACGCCCCCGCTCTGCTTTATCCCTCTTTCTTATCTCTCTTTCTTGTGTTATTTATTTCCCTTTAGTCCTTTTAGTTTTTTATTCTTCGTGCCAAGAAAACAAAGATAAAATTATGATAATCTAAATTAGAAATTAATCATTGTCATGTGATTCTCTTTTTCATGAAAATGAATTAAAATCCTATATGAATTAAATTTCATATGGGTTAATTATTTGTGTAATTAATATTATATTGAAAAGATTTATAAAAAAATTATATTTTTAGCACGTAAAAAATATTATATTTAAAAATAATATAATGAACATTTGAATTATTATTAAGACACATAAAAAATAACTCATTTAATTATTTATTATAAAATTTAATAATATAATTTTTAAAATTTTAAATTTTAAATTAAGAATTTAATTAAAATTTTTATAAATTAAAAAAGAAAAAATCATCGTGGTACTAAACTGGCATGTTCCACTAAAATACATAATCCTGGCTAATCAAAATTTTGGATTCCTAATGTAATAAAAGATTAGTCATCAATCAACCCTAACAAATTACTTTTTCAAATATACTTTGTTTTCAAATTAATATTCATGTTATTTTAAATAATTACATAACTATTTACAATAAATAGAAACAATGACTTATGAGTATAAATGTATAAATTTATTCCTATTTTGTTGAAATTTATTTTTATTTATATAATATTTTTGTAAATTTTAATTATTTTCTATTGATCAAAATATTTTTGTTCTTAACAACTATATTATTATGTTTATATATATATATATATTTTAAAGTAGTTTGTGATAACAAACAATCTTTCCTTGTCATAAATAGACTTGAAAAGTAAAAAAAAAAATTATGAGAAACAAAAATCATTACATTAAATCAAATTATATTTTTTTAAAAAAAAAAAGAAAAATACCACTATACCCTTCTATATAAACAAAAATATTACCTCAGAGGAGACAATTTTTTGTTTTAGATGTATTAAAAATAAGAAAAGTAAAACAATGGAATATGAATTATCTTATTCATGAAGATGTTATTCTTATTGTACACAAAAACATATTAAAATTGATTTGCACATGTAAAGAGAGCCTAAAGTTCAAATTAAATAATATATCAAAAAAATAAAAATTATATTACAATATTTTAAAATTTATAAAATTTTATTGAAATCAATCAAAAGGTCATTTATGTGAATATAATAATTTGATATGTTATTAATAAGGTGTCAGATATTATCTATTACATATTTTTATCGCTTAAGTGCATTTAAGGGATCCAATAATTGGTTGCACAATTTTACGTTCAACGAATTTTCCCTTAGGTGTAAAAATTGTCGGTTGCACGTACAACTCATTGCATAAGTCGTATGCGTGACCCTAAGGTTCACGCGTTCATCGTGAGGGCCACCGTGGGCGCTTCTGTTGTCGACAATTTTCAAAATTAAAAAATCGTCGTTCAGCTACAGGGGACGGCGTGGGGAGACCGGGCTGGTTACCAAATACTGTAGAGGGCTGTAAAAATTCATATATATATATCATTGAAAGAAATATTTTAAAAAGTATTATTTTATTCATGTGAAGGCCCCATCCGTCTGCCTCCCGTCCACGTTCCCCTTCCACCTAATTTTTCTGGTTACCCTAACCGTTTTTCTTTTTTGAATCGTACAGGAAAATCAATATTTGCATTTGTTGCGTTAATTATATTATCATTTGCGAGTAGACCAAGTGAAAAATAAAAGGCTAAACTTACGAAATGTTTAACATGTCACGAATTAATTGATTTGATTTACGTGATGACAAGATAGATCCTATATAACTGGTTTATAACAATTTTATAAGAATGAGAAAGTCTTTCGTAGAAAAAAAAATTATATATATAATATAATATTGTTACCATGTTATTCAAGCCAAAGCTTCCCCCAACGATCAGCAAGATAATGTCTCTGAGTCAATCAGGTGCATTGAATGATGCCGAAATTAGCGCGGGATCTCTCGACTTTTTTCCTGTATTTGTCTGCCTAACGTCCCCCCTTCTTCGTCTCTCTTTCTTATCTTTCCCCTTGCTGTTTTAATTGTTTCCCTTTTACACTTCGTGTAAATAATAATAATAATTTAAATTAGAAATTAATAAATGTTATGTGATTATCTTTCTCGTGAAAGATGATTAAAATCCATATTTGCCTTGTATGTTATAGTGGTCTATTGTTGATGCAGTGTTTAAAAGGCTTCTACCAAAAAAAAAATTTGCCTTTTCTCTTATACATAGAAAAAAGGAAAATATCATGCTTTGAAACACTCACTGAAACATTGAAACATTGTAATGAAGATTTAAATTGTCATTATTATCCGTAAAAAATAATTGGTTCGACTATTAAATAAAAATTTAGTAATAAAAATTTTAATTTTAATTTTAATTTTATAAATTAAAAAATATCATAAATTGAGTGCTAAAATTATACAAGTTAATTATTGTCAAACATTTGAATTTCTAACGAAATGAAAGGCTGACTGACCTGCAGTTGATTCCAACAAAATACTTTTTCTAATATATTTTTATTTTAAATTAATATTTATTTCATTTTAAATAGTTACGTAGTTACTTGCTATGATTTAAGATAGTGACTTGTAGGTAAATATGTACTGACAATCTAATATTAAATTAAAGATAATTACATCTAGATGATAAAAAATATATATAATGTAGAATTAAGATGTGTGCATATATATATATATATATAAGTATATATTCTCTCTATTATTTATATTTGGTTATTATTTTACAATTAAATTATATTATGTTGTACAACAAATTAATCAAAATTGTACTCATACTTAGTATATTTGATCAATTAATGCAAAGATAAAAAATAAAATGAGAAACTCAAAAAAATGTTTGACATGTCACAAACTAATTGATTTCATTTATGCGATTACACGGTAGACCCTACCAAGCTCATATGAATTTCAAGGAAATACAACTATGTCAAGATTCCTCCAGCTGGATCAACGTTAATAACACGTTGCGAGAAGACCTTGGGGTGTTGACGAACAATTTTGACTGTCGACGGTGCAACCGGTAGCATAGGGCGATGATGTAATGTAACCGCGTTAAGTTCCACGCGGGCAAGGAAACCTTCGCTTACGCTTTGGCCCTACATCACAAGAAAATGGTTCATATTTCAGAAACGACTCCGTAGTGATGGGGTCAGACGAAAAGACAGAGGACAAATGGGTAAGCATCCGAACCAATTTCACCCATAATTTTATTTCATTGATTGATTGATTGTGAGCACATTTTTATTAACTCTATATACATTTTACTTTGGTTATACGAACATTGTATTAAAAAAATAAAAATAAAAGAAGACGTGACTCATGTAAGTCTTATCCGTACAAGTCTCGGCTCACCGGCTTAGCGCGTTGTTTCTCTTATCTTCCATAGTTGTCGAATGACTTTTACCCTTTCAAAAATTAAAGCCCTTATACATATTTCCCTTTTTACTTATTGTGTAAGGTGTTATAATTCAACTTGATTTAAATTCAATCAAAAAATAAGATAAAGATATTTAATTTTTAACTAAATTTATAATTTAATCTAGACATATTATGATTAAAAAGTAATTTAATTTAATTTATTTAAAAAATCTATCTATTAAATTTCATCACTTTTTTTACTATTTGTTACAAAACTATTAATTTCTCTTTTAAAATTAATTTATTAAACTATACAATATCTCACATTTATATGATACAAAACCTCTTTCTTTCTATTAAACGTGAGAATTCAGAGATACCTAAATACCTATTAATTGTTGTTATACACCCGTCACACTATGTTTATCCTGGTTAGACTTGAAAAGTCATAAAACAATCGTGAGAAAAAATGTAATACGATAAAAGCGTAAGGAGATATAGAGTCTCGTAATTATCTTACCGGTGGCTTACTTCTTTCTAACAATTCTATATATAGATTACGTTAAGTATTTTACGCCGACATTCAAATCAAGTCATATTAAAAAGTTTTTAAAAAAGAAAAAGACCGCCACATCCGACTTTACGAATAAAAAAATTATTCAAAAGAAAGAAAATTTTCATTTTCGATGAAGCAAAAAACAAGAGAAGTACAAATAATTTTATCAATAAAATATAAATAATCACATAACAGATATTATTTTTATTAAACATAAAAATATAAAAATATTTATTTTTAATTAAAAAGAATGTCTAAAGTTTTGTGAAATTTGAGATGATGAAATTAAGTAATGTATTAAAAAATTATTACAATATTTTTAAATTTATCAAAATTAATTAAAATTTTAACTATATAAATATAATAATTTGATATATTATTAATATAGTGTAAATTACTATCTGTTAAATAATTTTCTCACTTAGATATATTTATAAAAAATCTAATGGTTTGTTACATAATTTTACATTCAATAAATTTTTTTAAGTATAAAAATTTTTAGTTACATATTTAATCGAATAATAATTTTTACCGTGAGAATTTCTTCTTGTACGAATCATTAGCTACTGACATGACTTTCATCGTCGTTGAAATATAGAAATATTTGAATTTAAAATCATATGCTCCCTGGGGACTATAATTTTTTTAATATATAATTGAAAAAAATATTTTTATTTTAAAAATATTATTTTATTTACGTGAGAGCCCAACCCGCCTGAAGCCCGTCCGCCCCGTCCACCTTTTTTTTTTTTTTTTTTGTATTCCTACCCGTATTTTCCTTTTTTATTCATACACAAAAATCAATGTGGCATTTGTTGTGTTAATTATATTATCATGCTAGTAGACCAAGTCTACCTGTTCCTCGAAAGCCAGCGGCAACCTCCAGAGCAGACTATAAATAAGGAACTTCACCGCCTATTAATAAGCCAAGATCATCCCCGGTTTGCCAAATATTTCGAAACCGACTTGTAACAATGGTTGTTTACTTTCCGTGGGCTGCTTTTGTGC
This sequence comes from Ceriops zippeliana, assembly GCA_037897445.1. Classification (NCBI taxonomy): domain Eukaryota; kingdom Viridiplantae; phylum Streptophyta; class Magnoliopsida; order Malpighiales; family Rhizophoraceae; genus Ceriops; species Ceriops zippeliana. The sequence continues at coordinate 1,870,065 of JBAPLH010000217.1, forward strand.
AGCTTCTGCTGGTCGTGCTGCTTTTATCAGCTATTGCAACACCAGTAGCTGCAGCTCAAGCCAGACCCGGCTGCCAGGACCTTTGTGGAAATGTAATCATTCCATATCCATTTGGCATTGGAGATAGCTGTTACCTTAATCCAGATTTCAATATCACCTGCAACCACTCAACCCCATTTCTAACGAATTCAAGCATCCCGGTCACCGACATATCTACCGATGGGAAGCTGCACGTCTTATGCTATATGGCCGCTCAATGCTATAACCGCTCGGGGATTTCTGCTGACTTGTCCGCGTCGCTCAGTCTGAAAAAATTCAGAATCTCCGAGTTTGAAAATAAGTTCGCCGTCATTGGGTGTGACAGCTATGGATACCTTAGTGGATACCTTAATGGCAGCCAGGGCCAGAAGTGGTACAAGGCTGGGTGCATTTCCTCATGCTACCGGCGCAACTACGTGGACGATACTGCTTGCTCCGGCAGCGGTTGTTGCCAGATGGACATTCCTGATGGACTTTACAACATAACTCTGACAGCGGGCAATATTAACAAACATAACCAAACGTTGGACTTCAATCCCTGTACTTATTCCCTCGTTGTTGAACAAAGCAAATTCAAATTCTCCTCCGAATATCTTAAAATGCCAACAGACAAGAAGTTTCCGGTTGTTCTTAATTGGGCAATCGATGACAATATATCCAATTCAGTGTGCCAGGAAAACTCCACGAGGTACACACGGGACGGTGTCACGGGGTATCTTTGCAGATGCAAACGTGGTTATCGTGGTAACCCTTATCTTCGTCAGGGTTGTCAAGGTATTCAAAGCTCCTACTTTCTTTTCAAACTACATTTTCCTTTCTACTTTTTCCCTGTTATTGATCTACAGATTGCTTGTTCTCCTTTATTTGACTTGGATTTGGTCATTCTTTCCAGATATCGATGAATGTCGAGATCCTAGCTCCAATGATTGCCAGTACCCAAATTATTGTAGAAACACGATGGGAAACTATACTTGTACTTGTCCCAAGGGCCACCATGGCGACGGCAGAAAAAATGGTCAACGTTGCGCACCTAACAGATCTTTATGGACCATAATCATTGTTGGTGAGTAAATGTCCTCAAACTGATCTGGGAGGAGTCCTTTGTGCATTATCAATATCTGTTCTTAAGTCAAGTTCAGAACGCAAGTTTCATTTTATAAACAAACTGACCTTCTGAGCAAATGAAAAAGGAGGGAAAAGCTATAAACAAAAATATTCCTTAACTTTGGTCTAACAAGTTTAGCCTGGTTATGCACAACAGCAAAGCTTTTTTTTGGGGGGGAATTGAAGTTCACAGAAAATACGGCTTTTAATCTGCTAAGGTTGTTCCCAATGTATGAAGATGAACTAACTTTACCCTTACAGAAAACTAGTAAATCATTTGTAAATTGTTTTCAGATAAATTTCATTTCTAGTTGTGATCCATTTGCTTGCAGGTGTAAGCGCAGGCATTTCAGTTCTTCTACTGATCTCGTCATTTATATACTTTGGAATCCAGAAGAGGAAAACCAACAAGCTTAGAGAAAAAAATTTCATAGAAAATGGTGGTTTGATGCTACGCCAGATACTCTCCAATATGGAAGGATCAGTGCGAAAGACCAACATGTTCACTGAGGAAGAACTTGAGAAGGCAACAAAAAACTTCAATAAGAGTCAAATTGTTGGGCGAGGAGGATTTGGCACAGTCTTCAAGGGAAACTTAGATGGGACAGCAGTTGCCATCAAAAGGTCTAAAGTCCTAGATGTAGACCATAATCAGATTGAGCAATTCATTAATGAGTTGATCATTCTCTCCCAAATCGATCATCCAAATGTGGTGAGGCTCATAGGCTGCTGCTTAGAAACACCAGTTCCTTTACTGGTCTATGAATTCATTACGAATAAGGACCTCAATTACCACATACATAATCAAGGTTTGGCCTCCTCGATTCCGTGGGAGACTCGTTTGAAGATTGCAGTGGAAACTGCGAGTGCCATTGCACATATGCACTCTGAGGTCCCAATTCATGTCATTCATAGAGATGTTAAGTCTGCTAACATACTCTTGGATGACAAATTCACTGCAAAAGTGTCTGATTTTGGAGTTTCCAGGCTCGTTCCTTTGGATCAAACTAAACTATCCACGGTGGTGCAGGGAACATGGGGATACATAGATCCTGAGTATTTTGAATCAGGCATGCTAACTGAGAAGAGTGATGTCTACAGTTTTGGTGTCGTCCTTGCAGAACTGCTTACCGGAAAGGAAGTACTTTCTACAAAAAGGCCTGTGAAGGATAAAAGTTTGGCAACACTATTAATTTGTGCAATGAAAGATGATCGCTTGTTCGAAATTATCGACAGGCGTGTGATGGAAGAGGCAGACCCAGAGCAGGTTAAGGGGGTTGCCGAGCTTGCAAGCCAATGCTTAAGATCCAGAGGAAAAAAGAGACCTACAATGAAAGACGTGAAGCTGACGCTTGAGGAAATAAGAGCCAACAAATGTAATGAAGTTGGGGTTGTCGTTGATTATCAGGAGACGCAGCGCCTGCACTGATTCATCAATTATACAGGACAGCTTGAACAATGTTTCAATTTCGAGCTTAGGCAGTGGCCGTTGATCATGTCCCCTACATGGCATATAGTTATAAAATACAAGTGCAATGTTTGAGTTTGCTCAAAAGTTTGTTTCTTTATCCGCCGATGAACATGTAATAATATGCTGATTAGTTAGCAAAGAAAAAATGCATTGGCTTTTGTATAACGCTTAAAAATTGTCTACAAGGGCAGTTGATCAACTGATCCTATTAAAAAATAAGTATGCTTTTGTCGTTCAGTGTTTCTGCAGTGAAAACCCTTTCAGTTCTGCTAGTGGACCATAATGGGTTCAGAGAAGTAGTTCCCTCCCATACGTTCACGTAGCCCAATGATAACGGTACAATTCATCGCGCTCTCACGTAGCCCCATTCGTCTGCCTCCCGTCCACGTTCCCCTCCCAACTATTACTATTTTTCTGGTACCCTAACCTTTTCTTTTTTTAATCAAAAATAACATCGCAGTTGTTGAATTAATTATATTATCATGTGCTAGTAGACCAAGTAAAAAATAAAACGCCAAATTTACGAAATATTCAACATTTCACGAATTAAGTGATTTGATTTACGTGATGAAAAGATAGATCCTATATATAACTGGCTTATAATAATTTCATAAGAATGAGAAAGTCTTTTGTGGAAATATATATATATATATATATATTACTATAATATAAAATTTGTTATCATGTTATTAAAGAATTGGTAAAGTTTCCTAAATGATCAAGAAGATCACAATCAGTTGCATTGAATAAAGCCCAAACCAGCGAGGGATCTCTCTCTTTTTTGAAAAACAAAAAAGATTCTCGATTTTTTTTCGTATTTGTCTGGCTTTTTTTTTTGTTATTTTTTGAGAAAAGGTAAAGTTAACGTCCCCTCCCCTTCTTTATCACTCTTTCTTGTCTCTCTTTGTTGTTTTGTTTGTTCCCCTTCTTCCGTCTTACCCTTTTATTCTTTATGTCATAAAAAGAATAATAATAATAATTATTATTATTACTATAATAATTTAAATAAGAGATTAATTAATGTCAAGTGATTATCTTTCTTATGAAACACAACCACTTATGAAACACAACCAAAATTTACATTTATTCTATATGTTATAGAGATTAATTATTTTTATAATTTAATGTTATGTTTAAAAGATTATTGTAAAAAAATAAAAATATATATATTTTCTTTTACACATAACAAAAGGAAAATATAATATTTTGAAACACTAATAAAGATTTAAATTTTCATTAATATACATAAAAATAATTTATTCAATTATTAACTAAAAAATTTAGTGGTTAAAATTTTAAATTTAATTCTATTTTTTACAAATTAGAAAAAAAGAAATTAAAAAAAAAACATCGATTACTAAGGTAGCGTGTTCGGTTAAAATACAAAAGTCAACTATTGCTGAAAATTTTGAATTTCAAATGAAAGAAAAGATTGGTTAACATATAGTCGATTTCGACAAACTATATTTTCCTTTTGGCACTTAATATACTTTTACTTTAAATTAATATTTATTTTACTTTAAATACTTATTCCTCCTAGTGTTAATAACACGTTGCAGAAAGGCCTCGGGATGTTGACGAATAATTTTGACCGTCGACGGTGCAACCAGTAGCATAAGGCCGATGATGCGTTAGGCGCCACGCGGGCAAGGAAACCTTCTCCTGCGCTTTGGCCGTACATCACAACAAAATGGTTCATATTCCAGAAACGGCTGCGTAGGGATGGGATCAGACGGACAGACAGAGGACATAACGAATTTCACCCACAAGTTTATTTCATTGATTGATTGTGAGCACATTTTTGTATTAACTCTATGTACATTTTACTTGGTCAGAGGTGCATTATATTAAAAAAATAAAATAAAAATAAAAGAAGACGTGACCCGTGCAAATGTTATCTGTGCAAGTCTCAGCCCACTAGCTTAACAAGTCGTTTCTCGTCTTCCACCATTATCTAGCGACTTTTTTCCTTTTAAAAATTAAAATTATTAGCCATATTTTCTTTTTTATTTATTATTTTAGATGTTAAATTTTAATTTAATTGAAATTTAATAAAAAAATATAAATTTTTTAACCCAAATTTAAATCTAACTTAAAATTATTATAATTGAAAAATAACTTGATTTAAAATAGTTTAAATTTATCTGTTTAAATATGTTTGATGAATTAATCTATTATAATTATTGAATTTATACATATATTATTGAAAAATGTGTTGAGTTAGATATTTGAAACTACTAAACAAAATGATAGAAATATATTATATTGATATAAAAATTTTGATGTTAATATACATGAATTTATATAATTATATATTTATAATAAATAAATAAATAAATATTAAATTATAAATTATGTATATTTATATAATATTTTTATAAAATTAAATTATTATCCATAAACCTAAAAATCTTGACAACACTACTATGTATATATAATGTTTATTTTTGAGAAGTTTGACGGAGCCAGACTTGCGAAGTCGTTGAAAACCCCACCAAGTATACATATATAAATCATGTTTAATTTGTCTAGTGATATTTTTAAGCGGCTAGTGGCTATCAAATAGCCTTTGCTTCTCCTAGATAGCTAGACTTGAAAAGTCATAAAACAATATTGAGAAAAAAGAGTCATTCGATCACAGCGACACGTAAATTCGCAACGATATAACCGGTGATTTACATATAAATTATATAAGTATTTTATGTAGGTAATTAAATCGAGTTATATTAAATTTAAATAAAAAATATACTATTATACCTGGTTATATGAACAAAAATATTACTTAACAAAAGAATTTTTTTATTTTTATGTAATAAAAATTTAAGAAAAATGTAATATTAAAGTGTAAATAATCATATTCATAACGATATTATTTTTATTATATATAAAAATTTATAAGTATTTATTTGTAATTTAAAAAAGGTCTAAAAATTTGTAAAATTTAGAATGATTAAATGAAATAATATATTAAAAATAATAACTATCTTATAATATTTTTAAATTTATCAAATTTTAATAAAATTAATCAAAAACTCAATTATCTGTTAAATAATTTTTTTTCTTAGATGTATTTATAGAGGCCTAACATTTGGCTCCATAATTTTATATCCAATAAATTTTTCTTTAGATATAAATATTGTTGGTTACACATTTATTTGTATTTAATATATAATCATTTTTTACAATGAGAATTCTTTCTTGACAAATCATTAGTTACTGGCATGTCTTTCATCATCCTTGAAATATAAAAATATTTGAATTTAAAGTCGTATGCTTGCTTGGGGTTATGATTTTTTTTTTTATGTTATAATCGAAAGAAATATTTTTTAAAAAAATATTATTTTATTCATGTGAGAGCCCAACCCGGCTGACGCCAGTCCTCCCGTCCACCTTTTTTTTTTTTTTTTAACCCACCCGTATTTTCATTTTTTATTCATACACAAAAACAATATCGCATTTGTTGCGTTAATTTTATTATCATGCTAGTAGACCAAGTCTACCTGTTCCTCGAAAGCCAGCGGCAACCTCCAGGGTAGACTGTAAATAAGGAACTTCACCGCCTATTAATAAGCCAAGATCATCCCCGGTTTGCCATATATTTGGAAACCAACTTGTAACAATGGTCGTTTGCCTTCCGCGGAATGCTTTTGTGCTGCTTCTGCTGGTTATGCTGCTTTTATCAGCTGTTGCAACACTAGTAGCTCCAAGTCAAGCCTTACCTGGCTGCCAGGACCTTTGCGGAAAAATAAGCATCCCATATCCGTTTGGCATAGGAGATGGATGTTACCTTAATCCAGATTTCAATATCACCTGCAACCACTCAACCCCATTTCTGGGGAATTCAAAAATCCCCATCACCAGCATATCTACCGATGGTAAGCTGCACGTCTTAGGGAATATGGCCTCTCAATGCCATAACGACTCGGGGACTTCTGAGCACTTTTACGCGTGGCTCCCTCTGAAAAAATTCAGAGTCTCCGAGGGTGAAAATAAGTTCACCGTCATTGGGTGTGACAGCTATGGATACCTTGCTGGCTGGCGGGGTCAGACGAGGTGCAAAGCTGGGTGCATTTCTACATGCCGCCAGCCCAACGATGTGGATGATACGGCTTGCTCCGGCAGCGGTTGTTGCCAGATGGACATTCCTGTTGGACTTAACAACATAAATCTGACAGCGTACAGTATTCACAATCATAGCCAGACGACGGACTTCAGTCCCTGCACCTATTCCCTCGTTGTTGAACAAAGCAAATTCAAATTCTCCTCCGATTATCTTAAAATGCGAACAGACAAGAAGTTTCCGACTGTTCTTGATTGGGTGATCGATGACAATATATCCAATTCAGTGTGCCAGGAAAACTCCACGAGGTACACACCGGACGATGTTACGGGGCATCTTTGCAGATGCAAACATGGTTATCGTGGTAACCCTTATCTTCATCAGGGTTGTCAGGGTATTCAAAGTTCCTACTTTTTTTCAAATTACATTTTCCTTTCTTCTTTTTCCCTGTTATTGATCTATACATTGCTTTTTCTCCCTTATTTGACTTGGTTTTGGTCATTCTTTCCAGATATCGATGAATGTGGAGATCCTAGCTCCAATGATTGCCAGTACCCAAATTATTGTAGAAACACGATGGGAAACTATACTTGTTCTTGTCCCAAGGGCCACCATGGAGACGGCAGAAAAAATGGTCAACGTTGCGCACCTGACAGATGTTCATGGACCATAATCGTTGCTAGTGAGTAAATGTCTTCAGACTGATCTGGGAGGTCTCCTTTGTGCATTATCAATATCTGTTCTTGAGTCAAATTCAGAATTCAAGTTTCATTTTATAAGCAAACTGACCCTCTGACCAAATGAAAAAGGAGGGAGAAAGCTATAAACGAAAATATTCCTAAGCTTTGGTCTAACAAGTTTAGCCTGGTTATTATGCACAACAGCAAAGTATTTTTGGGGAAATTGAAGTTCAAATTTTAGCTTCCTTAAATTTGCAGAAAATGCGGCTTTTAATATGTAAAAGTGGTTCCCAATGCATGAACGTGAGCTAACTTTACGGTTACAGAAAACTAGTAAATCATTTCTAAATTGTTTTCAGATAAATTTCATTTCTACTTGTGATCCATTTGCTTGCAGGTGTAAGCGCGGGCACTTCATTTCTTCTACTGATCTCGTCATTTATATACTTTGGAATCCAGAAGAGGAAAACCAACAAGCTTAGAGAAAAGAATTTCATAGAAAATGGTGGTTTGATGCTACGCCAGATACTCTCCAATATGGAAGGATCAGCGCAGAAGACCAAAATTTTCACCGAGGAAGAACTTCAGAAGGCGACAAAAAACTTCAATAAGAATGAAATTGTTGGGCAAGGGGGATTTGGTACAGTCTTCAAGGGGAATTTAGATGGGACAGCAGTTGCCATCAAAAGGTCTAAAGTCCTAGATGTAGACCATAATCAGATTGAGCAATTCATTAATGAGTTGATCATTCTCTTCCCAAATCGATCATCCAAATGTGGTGAGGCTCATAGGCTGCTGCTTAGAAACACCAGTTCCTTTACTGGTCTATGAATTCATTACGAATAAGGACCTCAATTACCACATACATAATCAAGGTTTGGCCTCCTCGATTCCGTGGGATACTCGTTTGAAGATTGCAATGGAAACTGCAGGAGCCATTGCACATATGCACTCTGAGGTCCCAATCCAGATCATTCATAGAGATGTTAAGTCTGCTAACATACTCTTGGATGACAACTTCACTGCAAAAGTGTCTGATTTTGGAGTTTCCAGGCTCGTTCCTTTGGATCAAACTGCACTATGCACGGTGGTGCAGGGAACATGGGGATACATTGATCCTGAGTATTTTGATACAGGCATGCTAACTGAGAAGAGTGATGTCTACAGTTTTGGTGTCGTCCTTGCAGAACTGCTTACCGGACAGGATGTACTTTCTACAAAAAGGCCTGTGAAGGATAAAAGTTTGGCAGCACTATTAATTTGTGCAATGAAAGATGATCGCTTGTTCGAAATTATCGACAAGCGTGTGATGGAAGAGGCAGACCCAGAGCAGGTTAAGAGGGTTGCCGAGCTTGCAAACCAATGCTTAAGATCCAGAGGAAAAAAGAGACCTACAATGATAGACGTGAAGTTGACGCTTGAGGAAATAAGAGCCAATAAATGTACTCAAGCTGGAGTTGTCGTTGATTATCAGGAGACGCAGCCCCTGCTTATTCCGACCATCCATCCCTCGGACACTGGTTCATCAATTAGACCGGACAGCTTTAACAATATTTCATTTTCGAGCTTTGCCAGCGGCCGTTGATCATATCCCCTAGATGGCATACAGTTATAAAATTTAGTGCATCGTTTCTGTTTTGGTTGGTGCTTGCACACGTACAATGTTCGAGTTTGCTCAAAAGTTTGTTTCTTTCTACGCCGAGTAACATGTAATAATATACTAATTATTAGCAAACAAAAAATGCATTGACTTTTGAGTAATGCTTAAAAATTATCTACAGGCAGTTGATCAACTGATCCTATTAAAAAATAAGTATACTTTTGTCATTCAGTGTTTCTGTGGCGAAAACCCTTTCAGCTCCGCTAGTGGACCCATTATGGGCTCGGATAAGTAGTTCTCTCCCATAAGTTCACGTAGCTCAAAGATACGATTGATGGATCCATGATAACGGTACAATTCATCGCGCTCTCACTAAACGAATCTTTTGCAAGGGCATTAAATTGAGCACAAAGGGTGTTTAAATGAAAATCTAACTCTAGATATGTTACATTTGCTGTTGACAATGAGGCCTCCAACCATGAAGAAAGCACGGGAACACCCAACAGGCTAACACCAGCCTAATTGGTTACGGTATATCATTGGGCTGATACCTGTTTACCTCGTAGCAAACACTACGATCAGAGCGTCACATTCATATTATAGCCGTCGATATGGCCTGTGTCTCCTTAGGACGCCACATTGTCTTTCGAACGCAAAGCACTCCTTCGCTGTCTTTTAAGTAAATCATGCGGATCTCCCACCGCAATGATTTGGCCATGCTCTCGATCTCACCAATGATTTCAGCATTGTCTCGCACAATCAGCTTTCCTTCTGGCCTCAATATCCTATCTGCCTCCGCAATTACAGGCACCAAGCTACACCTGTTGCCAAAATATCATCACAAGGGTCATGTCAGAACAATTGTTTTACGTTTTTGCAGTTAGGATAGTGCGAAAAATAATAGAAGATTACTGCACCTCTTTTTGAGACTGGAAAAGAGATGATCAGCATGGAGAAGATCATAAGTCCTGGGATAGGTATTGAATGATTCACACCAATCATGATACATCCCAAACAAACCACGTTCGTAAATTATTGGTAGTGTATCTGGAGAGTCTATGGGGACGACATTCACAACCCACACTTTCAAGTCTTTTAGCGCTGCCGCAAATCTGGAACAAAGTTTGGAAAGTGTAAAAATACTAAAAGAAATGACATCGAAAGTGGAAACGAAGATAATTGTAACCACAATTGACAGCAGGACACTAAGGCCAAATCCTCATCACTCATCAAAACATACATACGATATATCGATCCAGTTACGCAGAGATAAACTGTTTGTTGTATTTAATGTAAAGCAGAAATATGATCCCAAGCATCAAATTAATACATCCAAAGATACAGATTAACTCATAAATTTTGGTTTCAGCATTATGGATCTTGATATCCAAATTAACTGGATTGAAATTCACAATGTCTCTATTACACATTATTCACATTGCAAAAAGCTATCATCTTGATGTGCTTTCTAAAGCAAAAACAACACCCTGAACACTGGCCACATTCATGAAAAAATGATTATACGAAGAGTTGTTAATATACTTACCCTCCATATACAGCTCTCATATCCATGATATTCCTCACAAAAGACCAATCAATTCCCATCCCATGCAAATATGACCGGGAGACAACATTTTTCCAATGATTATAGTCAGCAACGAAATCCTCCGGGCCAGCTTTACCATATACTCCAACCTGAGAATTCAACCAGTAAGGCGGTTTCTCCACCCTTTTTGGCCATTGCTCAGGCCAACGAGACCCACGGTGCGATGCATCTGTAGGCACTTTATGGATGCATGCTTCTAGAGGTATATTCCTGCAGAAAAATACAGTAATAAAAGTTCTCAGGCTGCCATACCCTGGTGCTCTAGTATCCTTTGGCCTGGAGAGAGCCAATTCATGGAATTAAGAAACAAAGAAAAAAAAAATACCAGGCTGCATTTGGATCATCATAATCTTTGCAAAGAGGAGGCTCTTTATGACGTCTCTTAGTATAACACTCATTCGATGTTGGCTTTCTATATATTGCCACACCAACATTATTCAGTCTGTCCTTTTTGATGACCACCAGATCCCAGCATATTGATTTTGTTAGTCCAGACATTGCTGCAATCAATTATGACCAAGATAAGAAAGAAGGCCATCTTAGAAGCCCAGTGAAATTTGGAAAGAAATTATTCTACCTTTCCAAATGCCAACATCTTCTGGAAGCTTCTGATAAACTGGAGTGGCAGACCAGACAAAATAACCACCTGGTCTCAACAGACGATTGAGCTCTAACAGAAGTTTACCACCTGGAAGATCACCAGAGTTATGTTCACAACAGAAAAGGAACTCTACTGCAAGTTGGCTTGGCTATAAGAGATTCAGATATTACCTTCAATGTGCCAAGGAACCCTGCAACGGGCACAGTGGACAACATCAAATACAGAACTTGGAAATGGTAGCCTTTTGGTCCCCATAACAGCTAATATGGCAGGGATTCCCCGTTCAAGGGCAAACTGCACTTGAGCTTCATGCTCATCTTTGGGAGCCAATGACATTGCTAGAACATCCCTTTCAAAAAGATAACCCCCCAAGCTCGCCACGCCACACCCGATGTCCAATATTACACGGGTTCTTTTTCCCCATGCAATGTCAGGAAGTGACTGCACCATTGACAGAAAATCATTGACACCGTAAACTGGGTTATTGCCAACATTACAGAAAAAGAAACTAAAAGCCATGTGCATATGAACATATGATCTGCCATACAGACAAAGAAGCTTAATTGCAGACATATTTGATCGGAAGCCACTTATGGTAGGGAAAACATAGTGTGACAAGCACAGAATGTCCCTCTATTGTGAATAAAAAAATTTATAACACATCTACCCACATTATAACATTAACACAAAATGGAAGGTAAGAAAACGACACATTCATTTTCTAGAATAAGCAGACAAATTTATAAGTCTAGGAACCATTCATGTACAATATAATAAAAGGACAGGAAATGCAAACAAAAGTAAGGACGAAAAACTCACATTCTTGATGAAATCAATGTAGTGAAGTGCACCATGCTTAAACTGTGTTCCACCGCCAGGAAATGTTAGATAGTCACCAGTAACTGCAACCCAATTCTGGTGCCCCTTGAGCTCTGCAAGCTTGGTGTGAGGAACATTATGGTACCATACCTGTACAAACCAACAAACACAAATCAGCCCAAAGATGAAAGAATCAGGTTCTCACCCAAAGATTGCAACAAAGTGTTTACCTTGTCCCTGCTTTTCGGCCACTTAACTGAGCGTCTATAACCATCAGGTACTGGGACCAGACAAGTGGGAGCTTCTTCAGGACAGTGCCTTTCTCGGTGTTCATAGTGCTTTGTGCTGGGAAGACTTCTAATAGAAAGCCAATTATCAAGGCAAGGGATATAGTCTGGCCCTGCACTGGTATTACAGAGTTTCCAGCCATGTTTATATTGGTCCTTTGATTTTGATGATTGCTGAGATTTCTTCTCATTCTGTGACTCCACTGCTTGAGTTGACCAAGCCCCATTTTGAACATTAGTTTCAATATTTTCCTTCACATTATCCCCTGCATCCAAGTTCTTATTCTCCTCATCCAACTCAGATATATTTTCATGTGAACTCTCCTCTGATTCTCTCCACTCACTTTTATTTGTACCAGGACCTTCTTGCAGCTCTCCTGCTTCTGAATTTGGTTCTCCATTTTTTATTTTTCTATCCCCGTCATTTTCAGCCCATATCTTCTGATCATCCTGAGAATCATTCTCCCTAACCTGATTTTCTTCGACGACATTCTTTAACTCAGCCTTGTCACCAGAGCTCTCTGCCTCAACTTTATCTTCATTGTTATCCTCAGCTGTATTACTTTTCTCATTCTCAGTTCCATTTTGGTTATCCTCAACATCAGACTGGTTTTCATTTCGGGAATCAATGGTGTTTCCATTTTCTATTGTTGAATCCCCAAGTGAATCACCTGAGGTGTCTTCAAATTGCTTAGAATTTCTCTCCCCGCCCACTTGTCTCACTGTATTTGCAGTCTCTTGGGTTGATATGTCATTCTCAGCTGGGACAACATACGATGTCATTAACATCCAAATGCCAATTAGACAAAAGGCAACAAAACAAACCACTGTAATTGCAAAACAGTAGTTTGGTGACTTCCTCCCTTCAGCGCGGGAATACTTGCCAGTAGCCATGTTTATTCAGTCGACAAGCTCCCAGCTAAATTACCTGAAAAGAAACTGATGCAAATCAGAGACAGTTTCAACCTCCTACAGCTTAATTTGGATGAAGTTCTATTTCAGGAAAGGATCAAAAATGTAAAAGAAGAAAGAAAATCACAGAATAAAATCAGAAACCTCCCACACCAAAGCTGCCTTTCACATTAGTCTCAAGCTTAAAAAAAGGGGTTAGCTAAACTAGATGGATATGGTAGTGAAATCATTACGGATCTAAAAATGGGAAGTCCCCATCAAACATGTTATCATCATAAAACATCGTCGTACACAAATCAACGATGAATGCTAAACAGTCCTAATTCACTCGAGTAAAACTGACCATTCATCGATACAATCTTTCTAGTAAAAATGGTAACAAAAGCTAGACCACCAACACTGTAATTGGGGACACTCACTCAGATCTTCAAAGATGACAAGGCTCATGTGAAAGAAAGAGAACAAGATCCCCTAATGACACAAAATTCTTTTCTAATAGAAGTTGGGCAAGACAAGCAGAAATTACGCTTTCAGAAGAGAAAAAATTTATATAACGGGAACTTCAGTTCAGAGAAGTAGAAAAAGGGGAACAGCCTCAGACACTGTAACCCCAAAAAAAACAAAAAAATACATGCAAGTTGAACGCCTAGCTAAATTCAGTCTGAAAGCTCATAATTATTATGTACCCAGAAACAGAAAGTCATGCAAACACATGACCAGCAAGAAAATGGTGTTTTTTTTTTTTTTCAACTTACATAAGACTTGGGTTGGATCCGAATGGTGAGGAAGAAAGTGGGAACCTTGGAAGTGTGCTGCCAATAATTTTCTGTTAATTATACAGGATAATGGGTTTACATCTCATCTGGGTCACAACCGATCATTGACAGTGATAACAGTATCAGAAAGGAGGGCAAGAGCCGAGCAAGTAAAAATTGGACCGAAGACTAGCCAGCTCGGCTTCGTCACATCGCGTGAAAGAAGAAGATGACAGATCGGGTACTGTTAATGAGAGGAAATAAATTTATAGGTACTTACATTTTTAAAAAATTAAAAAATAAAAAAATAATTCTTTTAATAAAAACTTGAATTTTATAAATTTTTTTGTCTTTTTAAATTCATCAATTTTTTTAGAGAAAATTTATCATAAACGTTAAGTATTTAACATATTTAATAAAAAATATTAAAAAAAAAAACATAAATATGTATTAAAATATTTCTCAGTTTCTTCCCATTTACCTCCACATCTTCTTTCCCATCGCCATCATTTTCTTTTACCATCGGTCCAATTTTATTAGACAGAGAGAAGGAAAAAAAAAAAAAAAGTCCTTCTGTTGATAGAGTGTTAGGAAAGTATCTTATCATGTATATTTTTTATTCTATTAAATATTTGAAATGTAATATAATTTCTGTTTAAGAAAAACTCAACTGTAAACATTTTTTAAAATTTAAAATTTAAAATTTAAATAAAAATTCAATAAATTGAAATGTTTCTAAAAAATTTAAAACCAAATCAAACCTTATCCACGTTACAAGGAGATCCCTTGCCTGACTGACATGACCTTTTTCCCGTTCTACACTAATATCAGCCATGAGTGATGAGCCTCAACTTCCCAAATCACACTCTGAAATTGACACCTACTCCAAACACAATTGCACAAAATTACTACATTTGAGCCAAAAAAAAAATAAGGAGAAAGAAGAAGAAGGAGAGAGAGAGAGAGAGAGAGAGAGGAAGTTTGTGGTTTTTTCTTGTCACACAAATTTTGGAATAGGCTAACCTTATGTTGAGAATTTTCCTTGGTCAAAACTGATTGCAGCAATTAATGGTTTCTTTATTCCATTCACAGATTAGAAATCTTTGTATTCAGGAAGAAAGGCTGCGGTGCCCCACCTGGCTCCTCCATACGTTGACCCAAGAAGCACGGTTTGAATTTCCCAATTTACCGCTGAATCTTGTAATTTTTTATTTTTTTCTTCTTTTTAAGGCTTGGGTACATTCAATGATTAGACATTATTCTCCTTATTATTGCCGCAGATGACGTCATAGAATAAAAATTTATTATTCTTCTTCTGAAAATTTAAATTTTTTATCTAAAAAAAAATTAAATGCGCAATATTTGTCATTGAATGTGCAACAAAATCATAGGACTATGTAACAACTATTCGACACTGCAGTCAATTTATTGCATATTTAATTGAACTTATTGCATGTTTATTTAATTTAAGTAAAAATAAATAAATTCTTTTGTCAATAATTGTCCTTTCATATTTTGGTCATAGTACCGAAGGTTCTGGTTAATGGAATGGCAGTGAAACATGCACCGACACTCCGCTCCGAAAGGAAAGAGCCCATTAATGACGGAAAATGGTGGCCCCTGGGCCTACCAAGTACAGCGTCGGCACATCCAAATGAGACTAAATCGAAGTCTAAAACCGACGCTTCTACTACTCGATGGGACCCATATATTGAATCAGGAAAATCCTACCAATTACTTACATTGACAGGACGTCGGAAAAAACGAGGGGTACGTGTATATATATATATATATATATATATATATATAAATGTACCCAGTAGTTCTTAAATAATCTTAATAATGTTATGGCGGACAATTTTGGAGGAGTGTAGAAGAAGATAGCTACAATAAACCAAATTTTAATTGATTGGCCAGAGCTGTGAGAGAAACTTCCCGGTCATAAAAGACAATTTGGACGTCAATTTTCAATTATGTTCCAAACCAAAACGACGTATTTGCCTTCTTTCTTTAGCAACGGGGGAAGAGAGAATTAAATTGATTATCAACAGCTTTTTAATTAAGGATTGGAGACTTCGGAGTTTGCTTGGCATTGGTAGCAATTACACTGCACACTACACAATACACGTTGATGTGTATATTGTGAAAGAATTATTCTGTATAAGATAGAAAAAAAAGAAATATTAATTTTTATAAATGTGAGTGTTATATATTTAAATAAATTATTTTTTAAAATAAAAAAAAAAAAAACAGTGAAATACGTCTTTTGTTGGAAAAGAGTGAACGCATTACCCCCCGACAGAAGCGAAGACTCGACTACTTTTACGAAAATAATAATAATAATAAATGGGCTTTTTACTGGGCCTTAGCCCAAAATTTGTAATGGAGACCTTACATCCATTGGGCATTGGCTGAGCCCAGCAGATGGGTTGCGTGGACATGAATTGAATTGATGTAATATATTTCCACAGCATAGCATTTTCCTCACTCCGCAGCACTGCATCCGGTCCCATCACCAATTACCCTTATTTGTTTTGTTTTTACTTTATATATATATATTTCAAAAAATTTATAATTAATGTACATTAAGTTGTAAATTTAATATATTCTAATAATTTTATTCGAAATTATCATTATTACTTTGATGAATCTTCCTCATAAGATAAATTAAATTAAAATAGAAATATGTGATATTTATAATTTTTTTTAGGAAAAATTATTTAAGGAGATAAAGATGTAAAATTGATAACAAAATACGTGGAGATAAAGGTTTGAAAAAGATTTTGGACATGTGGGGTCCGCGAATCACAGTCCACCACAAGACCAGTACTATGAACCTCAATTCTCCACGTTTCCAACCTTCTCTCCGTGTCTAGTAGGTTGGTGACGAGACAATGGCGAGAATTGGAAGATGGGGAAAGAAGAGAAACCCCGTTGTGAGCTATGCATGTCCCATGGCCTGTCATTGTGTTCACTGTGCCTTTTCACTATCACCTCAACGGCATTTCTCCATCAGCAACGCTCATCTGGTCAAATTTTCAAGAAGATCCAAGCATGTTTTCTTATCCTCCATTAGCAGAACCAAAGCCTCTTATAATACTCTGGTCACCCCGTCTCATGCTCTCTTCTCTTCACGTGTCATTGTGTCAGAGTACTCTCAATTGTACTAAAGGAGCACTCTTGGTGGTGGCCTTGTCTCCCCTCCTCCGTGAGGTCGTGGCTTATGGGTTTTGGTTGGAGCAATAGTCTGTCGATTTTCTTAAACTGGCATTTGAGATCAGTCCACTAATTGGACACTTTCTTTTGTTATTAGAAGCCTGTATAATGAGACGTTAACCCTGCATCCCAGAATATCTGTCCGACTGGGTTGATTTGACCAAATGACTTGAGTAGAAGTTTACTTTCCTATTACTACCATTTGGTGCTGCAATGCTTATTGCATTGACTGACCCTGCTTTTGTCCAAAATCTGGATTAACTGTTACTGCTGAAACATGATCAAGGCTAGAACTTTGGATTTTATGTGAGGCACGTTCTGGAGTCTGTATTGCATGGAGATTCAGTACTTTTCAGCGAGCAGCCTGAGCTAATGGATGCATTAGCTTGGGTATACTTCCATTCTAGCTCACGACAGACAATTGCTTGGAGTGTTGGGGGTCATTCAAGAAAGCTGTTCGGGTAAACCGGAAAACTGTTAATTATAGACCTAATGCACTAAAAGATCTCTTACCAACATTGGTGCCCTTTCGTTTACAGATGAGAAATTCCATCCTAATCATAGTCTTGTTGTACGAACTGCCATCCCCTTTGAGTAATTCATAAATGTACCTATCTTTGCGGAATATGGTCTCTGGTCAATGCAAGTCATTCCTTGATTTATCAGGAAAGACGGGGAGATCGATATCAAGGCTTACTAACTTCAACTGCTAAGGATGGCCCCCACTGTAAAAATCGACAAGGACCAAAATCCATTTTCCAGGCTCTTGTTGCCTTCCTCTTATGATGTGATACACACGGGGAGCACAATTTCAGTGGCCAATTTTTATGATCAGGCCCTAAGGAAGATTTAGCTAATTCAACATTGACGGGAAAAAAAGGGTCTTTTCCCATAAACATCAATGTGGCCACATTAGCACAAAGAAGCTCCTTGCTAAGTTATTAACGGTTGACGTTCAGGTTGCATCCCAACAAGAATTGCCCAAGGTTCAAAGGATAATTTCGTTTGCCTGGATATGTATATTGACTCACAATTCTTATGCAACTGAGAACATTTGTTCATTTATTCGTGAAGTACGAGAAATTGTTTAGATTAAAAATAAAGGTTTTCATGATTTGAGTAGAAACATGCGATCCAGCCAACTTGTAGAATATACATAGAATATAATAAATCCAATAAGAATATCATCTCCGCATAAACCTCTAGTAAATAGCACAGCCAAGCCATAACAAAGTTCAACCAGACATTATTCAGACAGAAGAAACTAATCTCATCTGATGCAAAACCTGATTTTCTAATGTATCAGAAACAGTACCAACAAAAGATTAACCATACCACTACTGAGTCTTTAGTACGATCTATTGGGTTTGGACAATGAAGATGACTTCGCTTTTGCAAAATCAAGCAGATCTTTGAATAGAGCATCTTCTGGTTGTTCTTGTTTGGTGGGAGTGAACGGGTTAAGAGAGATGCTGTGTGTGTGTCCAACTAAGCTGTCATAGGAGGAACCAGAACCACTACTTGAATGAGAAGTGGCACCTGCAGAAGCCCGCCATTGCTCAAACAATTGCTGCCTCTGATTATACCTGGAAGGAGGGGGTGGCAGGGAACCTTGAGACTGTCCATCCCAAGGAGCTGGGGGGAGCTGATCATCAGATTTGCTTAATGGAGTTGGTTCATCATACACAGGATGACCAGTAAAAGTAGGCGATGAGTGATTAATAGCATGCAGAGGAGGAGGTGAGGCAGAGAGGGTTGGAGAATATGGTGGTGAGGAGTCTGTGTTGGAATGAGACAGAACGGTAAAGGGGGTAGGTTCTGATGCTTGAAGGGATTCTTCTGACTTGTAGACATCGCCGCTGAGATAATCAACCATGCCAGAATCTGCACTGTCTGGCCTTTTAGATACAGGGGGAGGAGATAGAACCGGGCTGACTTGTGTCCGTACACTTGCTGGATTCTGACCATGAACCTGTGAGCTATCTCCTGATGACCTGTGGTCATATGATTGTAGAATGATGGTTTGCCCAAGTCTCTCTTAGAATTACAAATTTCATTTGAAGATCAGATGATAGAAAATATGCTTATAATCTTCCAACACGCTTCCCCAAATGAAGGTGGCAAGTTACAAGGTGAAAACAACTGAATTTCAAAGAAATCATCTGCAACATTATTTAAAATTGCATTCTTTTTTAGCAGCTTTACTTGGCAAGCGTTATCATCAATTCCCAAGTAAACCAAAACTCTTGCATAGAGCGTGAATAGCCCCCTTCAAACCACTAATATAATGAGCACTGATAAAATAACTGAAAAATGCAGGTAAGAGAGAGAGGTAAAACCATTAAATGAAAGAATTCGTAGCTAACTGACCTGTGAGCCAGCTGGGAAAAATCATCAACTGAATGCTGATCCTCATGGCGAACATTAACAAAAGGTGAAGATAGAGTTTCTGTTTCCCTTTGTGATACGGCAGGGGTTCCCTTTGCAATTTCATCATGCTGACAAAGAACATGCTGCAAGTTGTCATTTAATGCCAAACCCTGGCATAGAAGTTCTTCATCTCTGAAAGAGAAACATCTTTGTCAGTATTTTCAGGAATGGGAAAGAAAAATTTAACGATGATCAAATCGCTACCCTGTGTTATTCACAAGAAGCATGACACGCTTTTGGTATGAATGACACTGTTCAACAAGGTCCACAATCACATCTTGCTTTACTGCCTGCCAGGATATCCATCAGTTAAAAGAAATTCATTATAATTGTAACGTTGCACAGTTGCACCTCACATAAAGATGGCATCACATAGCAAGCTTGAACAAATGAAAAAATCTGCATTAACCAGGGAACTACACATAGATAGAATGGAGGACAAAAAATATGTTTACTGTAAACAACTGTTTATTTCTTCTCTTTAACAGCAATATGGAGACTGCATGCATATGCACGCAAACTTGTAATCAATCAACTTCCTTTCTCATGGTAGAGTTGCTTCCCAATTACTTTTGCTTCTAACAACTTAAAAGAAAAGTATGACAAACTAGGTGAAAAGGAATTTAACAATGTGCTGACATAATTGAGGAACAAAATCAGCATAAAGAGGGCAAAATAACAACCAAAAAAAGGCATAAAAATAAAACATTTTGCAAATATTGTAACACCATGAGGGAATCAGATCATTTTTTTTTTAGGTTCTACACCAAAAAGAGTCAAGAACACTTTCGCAAAAATAATATAAAGTATAAACATGTTATAATCCTCTTGAAAAGGGTGATTACCTCAGGGTTCTTAGGATCCAAGGCACCAAGCATTTCTGCTAAGACATCTGCTAATCCCTGAGCGCTATGAATTTCTGCCAAGCTGGAAGTGAAAGAATGAAAAAAAAAAAAAAAAAGTGTAAAAGGCATAAAAGTTACGAATGGTAGTCCAACAATGGGAAGGGAGGAGGGTGGGGCTTCTAGGACTAAAATAGATAGTCAACAATGGAGCGCCTTTCATCAGGCAGTTTAACTTAATATTCTATATGATCAAAGGCAATGATTCCTGGTTATGTCCTCCAGGTATGGCCTTGACCTCAACATTTGCATTTGACAAATGAGCACATCAATGGAGTCAAATTAGGAAGTTAACAAGTCAACTTAAAGCAGGACACTAACCAGTGTTGCCATCTCTATGTATCAGAAAAAACCAAGTCATGCAAGGTTGCCCTCATAAGGATGTGAATTGTACCTCAGACTCTCTGCACATAGAGTTGAGGAGAAAGCAGAGGAAAATATTAAAAAAAAGTCCTGTTCTTTATTATTGGTTTTTATTTATTTGTTTGTTTCTTTTGTTTTGGAGAGAGAGAGAGAAGAGTCACTAAGGGAAGTATGTATAAATGTCTATGAAAAGAGACAATCAATAAGTAACAGATTTTCATGATAACAATCGCAAAATGAATGAGTTTCTATTATCCCCTATGCTGATAGTTCCTAGGAGAATTTCCAAGTCAGTTAAGCTCAATACTCTACTATGCAATCAAATGGAAAAACAAAAAGTGGCTCAATCTGAATCAGGGGAAGTTTCTAAAGAAATAATTAAATTTCAACCAGTACCTGAGGCCAGAGGCATCAGACTGGAGAGAGGCTTGAATAGCAGCACCTTCGTATGCTGAAGGTACATAAACTAGTGGCTGCGTTTGGGGAGGAGTGAAGAATGGTACCCTGTTCTCTTCTCGGGGTGGAAATTCAACTCCAGCAGCCTGTCAATTAGCAAAGGGTTAGTTCACAAAACAGGCCTTCATGAATGTACAGAAAGACCAATGTATGATACTCTAAAAATTATGGCAGAATCTAACGTCAATTGCATTGCAACTAGGTTGTAGTTCCACATAACAGCAAAAAGAAGCACTTATGACTGAATATGAGAAAACTGAAGCCTTTTAACCATCTTATTACTACTTACTAAAAAATTGCACTCTGACCATCACCCAAAATTGTCTATTACATGTATTCACATCAGAATGAAAAAGCAGCAGAAAATTATAGATGCAGAAGAAAATCTAAATATATGTTCAAGTTAGCAATTACCCTTAGCCCATTGTAGGCAGCATGATATTGGGGATACCTTCCCCTCGATCCTCCAAGAGCTTCTTGCCATGTATCTATCAAAGTTAGTATCTTTTCTCTCACATTCACATCTGGCTGCACAATGAGTATGTATGGTGCATCAAAATTAAATCAACATAACCAGAAAATGGAAGGTCTGTGATAGAGGTAAAGGAAGAAAGGGAACCTTCTTCTCTATTATTTTGACCACATCATGTAAAATATCACGCTCAATGATCTGTTGAAATACATTCTCACCACAATTTTTGCTGAGGGTCTCCAGGGCCTAGATCAAAATTTTCATGTCAAAATGTAAGTCGCATGAGACAGCATCTTCTTTACTCTCATGCAAGGCAGAAAGAGGATTGTAGCAAGCATGCAAATGTTTTCTTAGACATATTATATCTGTGGAAATAGGAAGTTATAGCACTGTGCACCTCACATGATTCAACATAAAATTGGACCACAGAATTGTATCCTTTGAAACGACAATGTGGCACGTTTGCTGTTTGCCACTTTCTATGATTCTGATAGAGAGAGAACATAAAAGCAAGCATATAAATCTTAAAAAAGAAAAAAGCAAAGAAAGTACTGACGAAAAGAGCTAGCAGTTGTATTTTGGGATTTCTGCTGCCTAGCCGCTTCTTAAGTACTTTCAGGGCATCCTTTGCTTGCCTGCAAAACCAATCCAAGATGAAGAAAATCATGTAAGAAAGTATAATTTGAAAGCAGAATGAAATCAACATAGTTCTCGAAGTAATGGGAATTGATCAGTAAATAGAATAGCAAAAAGGACTTTAGATATCCACTAACATAGACCATAAAACCTCATTTTCACCACTATTAAGAAACATAAGATGTTCTGGCAATGACATCACATATCACTACAGTCATGCTAGAATAAAGCCAAAAAGGCAACTGTGTCTAGGAAGTTGAAACCCATCCTGCATTTGCCAACCAATTACTGCATTGTTTACAAAAAGAAATGCATTCAACAATTACTGTATGGAACTGCAAAGAAAGAGCAATACCAAGGATTCAGGTTGATAATGTCACACAGCTCCATGTTTATAGCCCAGTCTGTACCAATCAACATATCACTCGTTGCCCTCTCCGCACATGATGCTGCGTCATTAGACATAACTATTCCTGTCACCTAATTCAAATTCACCGTCCCTTGACTTCCTATGGGCAAAATCCAATGGCTAGACATGAAATGAGAGAAAATTGCATAATTTAGAGAAAAACAAACACGTGATCAGATTGAAAGAAAAATCAAATTATTACAAAAAAAAATCAATAAGGCATAATTCTCCATAGACCCATCGAAGTTGAGGGAGATAAACCCGAATCAATTTAAGCACAATCAAAGCACACAAGAATCAACGAACAAAACCCACAAGTTAAACCCAATTCAGCCAGGAAAAACAAACTGAAATATTGCGCCGCTTCAAAGAACCCCACATGGCACTTAAACCCCAACAACAGAGACCAGCAAAACAAGCACAATAAGAAGCGAGAAACAGGACCCAATTACCCAGTAAAAAAAAAGGGGGGGGGGAAAGGAAACCCAGTTCATCAAAGGAGAAGATAGAAGAGAAGACAGAATAAGAACAACAACAACAATAATAATAATAAAAAGATGGGCAAATTTAGCGGGTAAGAAACTTTGATTCAATGCCTACCAGTAAAAAGAGCGGGAGAAGACGAAGAAGGAGAGTCAGACAGAGAATCTGAAGGATCGAAGTATTGCCTTTGTTTATGTGCAAATGTAAAGATGAATTGGCTGAGTGGACTTTCGGACAACAGAGCAAACTACGCGGGTTGGTTGGTTAGTTGTTGGTTAGCTTTCAATTGTCTTAGTAGCATTGCTGTTTAGACTTTTATAATCAACTTGACATATTATCATTTCTTAAAAAACTTTTTTTTAGATGAATAAATGATCCGAAATGAGATTAATTTTTTAATTTTATCAATGACATAGAATTAAAAAAAAAAAAAAAAACGTTTTAAATTGTAATTAATAGTTAAAATTTAATAATATAAATTAATGTCTCTTTTTTTTTTTATATCAATTCTTAACTTTATGTTGTTTTTTTTTTTTGAAAGATATACCATCCACTCGTTCAATAAAAATCGTGATCGGCTTGGTCGGTTAAATAATGCCTGTAATAAACCGGACCATTTGATTAATTGTGCTGGACAACTAATTATTATTTTTTTGCTTATTTCACGTAATTGTTGGTGAATTACAGGGTTCTCCATGCGTTGACATCTCTTGATACTGTACACTTTAATAATCTAATTTTTAAAGAAATTATAATTAATGACTCTGTAATAGTTAATATCAAAACCCGACTCAGATCCCGATAAAACTTCTGTGCATGTAAGAGAGGCAGAACTGAGGTAATAAATAAAAAAAAGCAAATCCTCTCTCTCTCTCTCTCTCTCTGTTTTCTCCCGTTATTCATTTTCGGGTCGATTACTTTAATCGTCATATGGGCTTCTGCCATCTTCGCCCCTATACAGTTCCAAAAGTGGGCCTCTTCCCATCGGGGGTGCGTTGGGTTACCACACAGAGACCTCCAAAGAGGCCCAAGAACAGAAACTTGGGTTGTCTTCGGCTGTCCCCACCAACTGACCAGTCTGTCTAGTTGATTGGGTCTTTTGAATTCCGATTCATGTCTTACTGGTCGGACGGCTTGATCATGTTATGAATGAATTGGCTAGGGTTAGCTTTGCTCAAAACACTCCCCCCAGAAAAAAAAAAAAAAAAAGAGGGTGCTCAGAGACGTTTTATTTACGTCCGTCGAAAACTAGAAAGATGCTTTTCTCATCATGTCTCGAAAATACTTGATTGGTGAAGGTTCAAGAAATTGATTTCCGATGAAACTCAATAAAGAACTGAAGAAAGTAACTGAAAATATTCATTATGCAAAAAAGCAACTGAATGTTGTGTAAGGTGTAAAAAAAAAAAAAAAAAGGGTTTTTTCCCAAACATTTATGGTGAATATTTTATTTGTGGTGCTTGTTGTTTTAATATAATATAGCTATCATTTTAGTCTACACATATTTATTTAACTTTTTTTATAATTTTAACTATATTTTATATAATTTTTTAAAATTTACAGTTGAATTAAAATTAATTTAATTTACCTCGTAAAAGTGAATCAAATTATAAATCCTATTTCATTTAATTTTTCTTTTGTACGCGAAGGGGGAAGTAACAATTAAACCAACGGCAGCACTGGTTGAACATTCTATTCTAAAGACTTGGATTCCAAGAAAATTATACCATGTTTGGTGGTGTGAAAATCACTGTTATGGGTCCCCGTGGTCTGATCTCTGTCATGTATCAAAATGAGATGATATATAATCAGAGTAGCAGATCCCGAGAATTTGGAAGCACCACTGAACGCCACATCTCATGCCAGTTTGGGGGCCCCACGCAGGATGGCAGAAACGAATTTCGCTTCGCAATGTCTGGACAGGTGTGATAAATTTGACACACCAAATTAAAATATTGCCAACTTAAAAGTTGGGAGGGTGGGGGGCTCAAAGTAAGGCCCAAATTCACGTTGTTCAAAGTGTAGCTTTTGGGTTACATTTTGTTAAACCAATCGTAGCCAATGAATAATACAGAAACGTAGATGTCAGAATATAAAATTTGAAGAAGACTAAGATATTTATTCATTAAAATAAAATAAAATAATTAACTAAAAAAAATCTAGATTCCACTATGCATATATATATATATATATATATATATATATATATATATTGAAATTTTAATTTTGTTACATAAAATAAGTAGACTTGTAGTAAATTATAAAAATATCAAAAAAAATCTAATTACACGTCACTTGGATTTATATGCATGTTTTATTGATTTAGTTACACATCAAATAATTTTTTCTGTAAAAATGAAATTTTAAAAAATAAATATATTTTTTTCAATAAAACTCACATTTTGAATAATTTTTTGTTATATTTTCTGGCCAAAAAAAAATTTATGAATATATAAAAGGGCAAGACAGGAAGTAAACTTTGGAGAGTGAAAAAGTAAAAAGCCAATCAATCATGCAAAGGCGCATATGGGATATCCGACACATCTGCAAATAATTGTGTGTGCATGGATGGATATCATTGGTTTGGCTCGGTTTGATTGAACCACAGTCTCTTTAGTGTCTTCTTTGACACTTAAAACATTATTGATTCAAATGAATTTTTGACATTTTCCTTTTTAGTGTTATGGTTTGTATATGTTGTCCATCCATCCACGACTTTAATCCAGTTAAAGTGGATTAAAGATGAACAAGTATGAATTACGGACAAACTTTTTTTTTAACTAAATTATTGTCGCTGTTTTTTTTTTTTGGGGGGGGGGGGTAACTTGATTTTCAGAATCAAAGGCTGGCCAATAAAATGTATAGTGCACATCAATGGAAGCTGTGGACTGAATGCGTTTTGAATATTAAGTAGATCAATCATTAAATATCCTACACAAAGTCGAGACACATGTCTTGTGGCCATGGGAAGAAGGACAATACATTATCGTGTTTTCTGCTTTTAGTTTGTGGGTTGGCCGTGGGCCCGTGGAGACTCAGGTCCGATCCCTGTTATTTGAATAGGTTTGTGTTGGGCCCCAGATAGATACCCAAAACGGCCGACATAATTTTATTTATTTTTTTCCTGGTTTCCAATCGAGCGAGAAGTTCGTTGGTAGCACTTATTGGGAGATGAAATTATTGCACAAATGTCCAACTCGTCATGTGGCTACCAATTGACAATAATAGTATTTCACATACAAAATAAATCTAATAAATGCGCGGAATAGATGGGGACCATTGAATTTATGATGCAGAATTGGGAATGAGAATCGAAATTGAATACGGCTATAATTGAAAAGGAAATAATTAATTTTGTAATGTATTTGGTTTACTTGAAAAGCAAATATTTGCTTTAATTCAATATAGCTATCGACGACAAGATTAGCACGACCCATGACATAAAAAGGATTTCAAAGAAAACTAGCTACTAGCTTTGAAAATCAGAGGAAGCTCATACCATTCATCTCTGAGGAAAGCAAGAAATTTGAGAGAGAGAGAGAGAGAGAAATGAAGCCAAACTTGCAATGAAAACAAAGTAACCCCTTACCACCTGCCATACCACCACCCTCATGGCTTTTAAGTGACATCATCGCTTATACAATCACCACCGTGCAAAGGGTTTTATGAGTTTTTTTTTTTTCTTCTTCTTCTTCTTTCTTTCTTTCTTTCTTTTCTTCGGATATGATTGGAGGGGAAGTTGAAGTAGATGTGGATAAAATGAGAATGATAAAATTTATCATTCTCTATACTAGTAATTATGCTATATACAAAGTACGTAGTTCTATTGATTGGTACATGATGCATATATGATATGAGTGAAAATGATTATATTACTGTAAAATTAAATTGATTTTTTTAAAACAGGGGAATTTGATTATAATATTTATAAATTAAATTGATGAAAATTCTGGAATTCTTGATTTTGGAATAATGATTCCCTTAAACTCGGAAATCTTGAGTCTCATAAGTATTTCTCTATTTGTCTTTTTTTTTTATCGTTCTTTCTTCTTTTTTTTTTTCTTTTTTCTTCTCTTTAGGTTTCTGCTATTGAAATTTCAGCAACATTTTCGTCAGTTTGTAGTGCTAGCGACTGACGCATATGCATGCCGCTTTCCTATTAGTCTTTTTATTTTATTATTATTATTATTATTATTTATTTGGGTTTCTCGCGTCAGTGCCAGTAGAATGGGCCACTGTTTTTGTTTTCGTGAATCTGTTTAAAGACTGAATTTATCAGGAGTGGATTTGCTGATAGCCCCAGACTTCCATGCAACCTTTTTTTATTTTAGGGGCGGGGGGGGGGGGTGGGATAAACACTTTTCGTCAAAACCCCATTTCAAAGGAGATGGGGCAAATTATTATGGTGTTCTGGTGGGTAACACATGCTTGATGTGGTGCTTTCCCTACCAATGCAGTGATATTTATGTGCGCACGGAGCTTGGTTAACGGCCAACGATTTTCTACTGTTATGTCATGCTATCAGTTCTTTATCTTTCTCTTTCCCTTTCTCTTTCTCAGTCGTCTGGACCGCATCCATGTTCCAGTAGCATTGCAGGGTCAATTTTCTGGTTTGTTGGTTTTATGTGACACAAGACTTGATGTGATTAGGCCTATCGCTTACAACGTACGGCCCAAAAAAGATTAAAAAAGTATTTATTATAAAAAATAAAATATCTACAAATTACGCCCAGACTCCACTTCCTCAGCAAGAGGATATATTTATAGCCTCAAAAACTATCCCCTAAATGATTAAAAAAAAAGAAGCAAAAAACAAAAATTCAAGATGCATTGAAGTTGCCGTCTTGGCTTTTGCAAGGCATTTCGATGGCTTCTGTCTTTTTTTTTTTTTTTCCACACACACTTGAACAATTTACATATCCGACACAAGGGCAATCAATTCATGTGTAAATTAGGGGTGAAAAAAGAAGACAGAGATATTGCGATGAGAATTCAGGAGGAAGCACGAAACATGTCGGAGATGGGCCCAAAGTATATACACTTGTCTTGTGGCCGTAGGTTGAAGGACAATGAACGCAGTTTTCTGCTTTCAGTTTGTGGGTTTTATGTGGGCCCATGGAGACTCAGGTCCAATCCCAGTCATTTGAAAAAGTTGGTTTTGGGACCCACATAGATATCCAAATCGGCCGATATAATTTTTTAATAATTTTTTAATTTTTCTGGTTTCCAATCTTGCATGGAGTTCGTTGGTAGCATCCATTACGAGATGTAATTATTGCACATATGGCCAATTCGTCATGTTCTATAAATTGACAATTATAATATTTCAGTTACAAAATAAATCTAATAAATGTACGTCATATTTAGTAAAATTTATCATTTTCTATACTAATATACATCGTCCGTGTAACACACGTAATTGTATTGATATGATATGAGTGAGCATGATTATATTACTCCTAAATTAAATTGTTTTTTTTTTTGAACAAGGTAAATTGATTATATTACTTCTAAATTAAAATGATAAAGATTCTGGAAATCCTGTTTTTTTATTCTCAATCATACATTGCTGATAGTGACATTTTTGCATCTAATAGTGGCTCGATAACGAATTTGATTGTTCACTCGTGGGTGGCTTTTCATAATAATAATAATAATATTGAATAACAATGATCTGTAACCTCTCTTTTTTTTTTTTTTCATTTTTTCTTTCGGACTAGTGCGACAATCTTGGTGTTTGAATTAAGAGGCAATACAAGAGACCAACTGGTTGGTATTTGTAATAAATTTAATTTTAGTAAAGGAAAAAAAGGGGATGGATGTAGTTAAAAATAAATAATAAAATAATGCATATTATTATTATTATTAAGTTAATGAAAAAAATATAATTTAAAAAATTTATTTTGTTTTATTAATTATACCTAACTAGATGGATCACTTTAGTGTTTTGTTTCAATTAGTAAAAAATAAACGAAAAATCTTTTAAGACTAAACCCAATACGAGATCGTGCCACCAGGGTCCTCCACGTCAATAAATACTGGCATGCTCATTGGTGTCATTGCTTGCTCCCATTGCTCCCCATAATCTGCCGTAATCCCTCTAGCTGTTAGAGCACTCTTTTTCGCAACTTGCAATTTTCAATGGAGGTGTCGTTGCTCAAACAAACTGCCTTGAACCAAAGACAATCAGCCCTACTAATGGAAAAGTTTCTGCAGGCAATGACACCAACATTGACGATGCCTGGGATGGAGTAGATCGTGAACTTCCCATCATAGACTACACCATGTTTATGTCTGTTGATCCTGCTCAACGTTCCAAAGTCATCCAAGACCTCGGCAAATGGTGCCAAGAATATGGCTTCTTCATTGTAGGCTTCCTTCCCACGCTCTTTTTTTTTTCGGGGGTGGGGTTGTTAATTATTCCTTCGTTCTGATCAACCACCGGCACATTGACGTTCTTAATTTATTTGCTTTTTCCCTACAAATCCATGTATACATAATTGCAGCGTGACAAGACCTACATTTGGTGGGCCTTAGCAGTCGTACCAAACTTAATAGACTCAAAAAACTCCATGAATAAAAGTTTATAGCCTCTAATCAACCCACATAGCCCAAAACTAACTAAACATCGTGTGTTTTTCTTTTTTTTTTTGCTTAAACTATGTATTCCGATTTCATAACCGAGAGAGACTGGTTTTTGGCTGTTTGTGGAAAAGAGCAACTCTAGACCAAGAGAATTTTTATTAGAATAACTAACGTTGAGAGGCACGGGGATGGACGCCACGGTTACCTCTTATTCCATATGTGGTTGACGGATGATGATTCTGCAGGTGAAAAATCATCCAGTGCCGGAGAATTTGATCAAGGAGACTATAAACAAATTCATGGAATTCTTTGATCAGACGGAGGAAGAGAAGCTCAAGTACTCCACAAGGGATCCAGATGACAGGATTCGGTTCTTCCAAGGTGACAAAAATATCGTTAGCCGGGAGTTCCTTTACGTTTCCACGCACCCCACCTTGCACTGCCCTCCCAAGCCACCTACTTTAACGTAATTATCTAACTCTCTATTTCTCAAATTAATTAATTTAATTAACCCCGTTTCGATATTACTACTATTATTAGTAAACAACAACTAATGACTAATCAGCAAGTGATCAACACGTAGTGAGACGGTCAAGGAGTTTAGCGGAAGGGTCCGGGAGCTAGGAATTGAATTACTTAAAGGGATTTCAGAATCGCTGGGGTATGAAGAAGACTATATAGAGAAGAAACTGAACCTGAAATCTAGCTTCGATTTTATTACCGTGAATGACTATCCGGCACGCCAGAGTTCGACAAATAGACTTGGTCAAGTTGAACACAGCGACACTGGAGCTTTTACTCTCGTGACCCAAAACACCAACGGTGGCCTACAACTGGAGCACAATGGCCAGTGGATCAACGTGAACATCAAGGCTAACTGGATTGCCTGCAACGTTGCTGATTTCCTTGAGGTATAAGTATATGTACAGGACATTAATTAATTAAGCTCTTCTACTTATGATTGTGATTTAATTCAATTTGTTGGGTCATTGAAGATCTTAACAAATGGCAAGTACAAGAGTGTGGTGCATCGAGTGGTATTGAACAGTGAAGTAAGGAGGGTGACACCGCCATTGTTTATAGGACCAGCACTGGATACACACGTGTCCCCTGCACCAGAATTTGTGAATGACACCCACCCACCGGGATACCTTGGCATGACCTATAGGCAATATCTGGAGCTCAATGGCCACCAAGTCATTGATGGAAGGTCATGGCTTCAACAAGTTCGGCTTTGAATCCTCCTCATATCCTGAAGGGAGCCCATATGATTCTAATTATGTATAAGAATAGTAGTAGTTAATTAGTTCCTATCAATAAGGTATCAAGAAGATTTGTGTGCTGGGTTGAGTACCGTACACGTGTCCTAATTTGCTTGAGGTTTTGCCCCTCGCTGATCGTTTGGGGGTTGGCGGTTGTGGTCCACTTTAATAATGTGGGCCACGTGATGATAGCTCTCTTTAATTAGGTGGGTGTTAGTAAGTTAATAAATAAGGGATGCTACATCCTGTGTCATTGTAATTAGACTTCGGAAGACAAAATATTTGTCTGTCCAAGTCTTGCTTATGTTGCTTCGCCTCGTGTCCACTGCTCAATAAAGAAATCTTTTTTTTTAAATATATATATATGTGTGTGTGTGTGTGTGTGTATGTGTGTGTGTTTTCTACGCTTTTGTGCCGTATTGTTAGGAACGTGACCATCGATCACCCAAAAAAAAAAAAAAAGAGCTCCAAAATCAATTCACTCGCCAATAAAATCAAGTTACTGTATCAAGGAAAGTCCCCGTGGCAACATTTCAACGATAGTTCCTTTTTTATATTTTTTTATGTATAATTTTTTAACGCCGAGAAAATAATTACATGAAAATATTAATTATTGTTTTTATAGATTGAAAATGTATACTATTCTTAAAGTCTATTCAATCGAAGGTCATTTAGTTTCTACGATGGTACACGCGTACGCATATGAGACGAAGTCAGTTGAGGATAACGAATGTTGCGACATAAACGGTTGCGATGGAAACACACACGCCTATCGATTTTGTCCTCAATGGCTAGCCCCCACGAGCTATGGCTCATTTCGACCCCAGCAGGGCTGTTTTGGACCATATCTTTGACATTTGACGAGTTGAAGTCTTTCTTCGCTTGTGTAAAAGATCCAACATGACCGCCAGGTCTTCGACACCGGCTTGCATATTGTCTACACAGCTATCGGCACACAGAAACCCAAAAGTAGAGTGCCCTCAACTTTCCCTTCTTATATTCATTGATGGGATCTGATTTTAAATTTGTTTAGAAACGACTTTAAAAGATCTGAAACCAAATTACGAGTAAAAGGATTCACATGGAAATTCCTCAACTCTAATAATTTGATTTGGTATCTCTCTGTCTCTCTCTCTTCTTTTATAATAAGATTTAGTTCATGTAAATAGAATTTTCAAGTATAGACCAATTGACTTGATTTATTAATTGAAATAATCCTTTCATAATTTTGTAAAATTAAAATGATTTATTAAAATCCAAACCCAACAATCACTGAGGATTTGTTTGTGTTGCGGTTGCAGCTGAAAATTTTATATTTTGAGTCAAATATAAATTCATTAACATTTTATAAATTATAAATTTTATATTTAATAATCCTGCTCAAAGTTCCAACGCCATTGAAAAACTTGGCTCGGCTTGCTGTTTGTGCGTTACTCAGCTTTGATGTTTTGGCAGGTAAAGAAATCATGGGGGTGCCAGGTAGCCTGATCACAATTGCGCACAATGGACAGGTTCGCGTAGGGGGAGAGGAGACAGCAACCATGTGAGCAGAGAGTTTCTCCAGTTTTGCTTCTCTTCGCCTGTATTATTCCCCGGCCAAGCCACATGGCTTCTGGCACCTTTTTCCCTCCCGGAAATTATTGACTTTGTCCCGACTTGGGGCAAAATTGCAGAAGTCCTGGCCTGCTTGCTCGGCCAGGTCCAAGTGTCCAAAATTTAGCACCCTTAAAAAAAAAAAAATGGTCTAATTTGTCCAATATTCCGTCCTGAATTTGTTGTAGTTGTCCATTTTGTGGCTCTTGCACATAAACTCATTGGGACCCACAAACTCAACGCTGTTAATACTTTCGGGCATCCCCGAATTCGGACAAAATAGCGCTGCTCTCATACGGTGATCCGGATTTATGTCTGGGAGGTTCTGCAAGGATATAGCAAAAGATTTGAGAGAGGTGGGATTAAAATTGCTGAGAGGGATTGTGGAATATAGCACTGCTCTTATATTATAATCTTGAGGTACGTACATCATTAAATCTTTGTCATTTTTAGCACATTGGGTGGGATTTTTTTGGCGCTAAAATTTGTGTTATTGGGAGATAACTAACAAGTGGAATATACATGAGCATGAAACACCACGTGGTGGTGATGAACAACGAAGAAGGAGGGGTAACTTTGACACTGTTCTTGGGACCCTCACTGGACGCACTTGGATGCCCTGCGCGACATTTCGTTAGCAGCCATAATCACCCTCCTGCGTATCTCAGCGTATCTCCCATCAACAATGCTTGGAAGCCAATCAACAGATCATTTATGGCAAGTCACACCTACACCAGATTCGAGATTCGTACATTGGAAAACGATTTTGTGCAGACTGTGCGAACAAGCACATATGTCGTTTGATCCGTCCTACATATTCTATTTACGCATGATCCAACGGTGTACATTCTGACTGCGTTGCGTTTGGACTTTTTGTTTTTCACGGAATTTGAACTCATTAATTAATAAATTTTCTCTCGTCAGAACCTATAGATATATATATATATATATATATATATATAAAGGTTCCTTGTCAGAATTATATTGCGTTGACGAAGATGGTGCTCTTGGACTCCTATTTTGGCTGGGCTGTACCCCGGCCACCTTGTTGGTTGTGTGGGCTGAACTATTGATTATTACACATCGGCCTAAAAGTAAAGCCCAAACTTAAATAAAAGCTCTATTTTCCATACACTTATGAGTGATGACTTCGATATTTTTCACTCCAATGTTAATCGTGTTTTTACCAATTACCTGAATTTCATGTTCTAAGCTTAAAGTGATTGTGGCCGGGAAGATTTGATCAGTCCTAGTTCCAGACCACAGCAAAAAGGAGCATTTACAGGATATTGAATGACTGAATATAAGAAAACTGAAACCTTTTAACCATCTCATCACTACTAACTAAAAGATCGCACTCTGACCATCACCCAAAATCGTCTAGTACATGTATTCATATCGAAACGAAGCAACAGCAGAAAATTATAGATGCTGAAGAAAATCTAAATATACTTTCAAGTTGGCAATTGCCCCTGGCTCATTATAGGCAACTTGGCATTGGGGATACCTTCCCCTTAATCCTCTCAGAGCTTCTTGCCATGCATCTATCAAAATTTGATCTTTTCTCTCACGTTCTCATCTGGCTGCATGAGGAGTACGTATCGTGCATCAAAATTGCATCAACATGACCAGAAAAAGGAAGATCCGTGATACAGGTAATAGGAAGAAATGGAAGCTTCTTCTTTATTATTTTGACCAATGTCGTGTAACTTCTAATGACTTGTGATGTATTTGCATGGGTATCACTATCGAATTTGTAGCCTACACGTAACTTCAACTGGTAAAAATTCCGGACTCGTCGAATACCAATGGTTCCGAGGCTATGAACCCAAGAAAGGAAAAGTTTAAAAGCTTTGCTTCATAGTTCAAAAAAACATAAATGACCAAATTGAAAAATTAAACGAAGTTCAAGGACTAAAATTAATTTCCTTCTTACCCCTTTTAGGCTGGTTCGCTTACAAAAGCCCGACGTGACCAATTACAACACGATAATTAATATCTCTTCAGTATTCAACTAATATTTCGTCCTCTTATGGGTTCTGTCAACTCACATTCTTATGCTGCATTAAAAAGCTTATTTTTATTTTTCAATTTTTAAGTTAATCTGTCACGCCAAGTTATTTCCTTCGACGCTTCATGATTCTTTATTATCAGTTCATGTTAGCTTTGCCTCTAATCTAAGACTGCCGTTCCAACTGAAAAGAAAAAGAAAGTTGATGGTGACCATTGCTACAAGGGCACTATCTTTTTACTGGTTCAGATAAAGGACGATTATTACAGATAAAAAAAGAAGACCAAGAACTTAACATTTGGAATGTACCGAAGGGAAAAATGCACCCTTCAAATTTGAATGTCTACTCACGAGTTACTCTATGATAAATGACTTTAGGTGTTAATTGTCTTAACTTCGAGTTTCAATTGCAATCAATTAAAACTTAAAAAAAAAAAATCTCAAATTCATAAAGCCTATGTGCGGGCCCTTTACTTATCATATGGTGAGATGAGATCTAGTTGCATTTTAGGGTGCCGACAAAATATTTTTCTCCACTAGATAAATAGCTGCAAACCCAGTCTCAGACCAAATGATTGAATTTCTTGTCTCTGAAATTTTATGATCCTGCACATTTCAAGAACGCTCGTCGGGTCGACAGCGATGCTATAATCCTTCCACTTCTCCAGGCATTCTGGACTTAAATACATTACCAACACTTTGTAAAGTTTTAAAAAGAAACAGAAGAAAGAGAACGAACAATCGTGGGACAATCCTCAAGCATCACTTCATTAGTAGGGATGTACATTTTCCCAGCTGTGATTTATCTCGCATACATAATGCTATACACGAACATTATTGGAAAAGGGACAGTCGGAGAGATGTGTTAAAGCATCAGTACAGCTCAACCGGCACGGGATCACTTAATCGACTGCTCTCTTTCCCTTTTTGGTGAACATGCAAAAGCAGCAACCACCACTCATATGCCTGCATTACAATTACGAAAGCCAAATGTTACAGCCAGCAAGTAATAAGCAATCCTACTTTACAGGGCCAGCTGGCCAAGATACTCTAATGAAAGCATCCATTCCGATTTTCTTCATTTGGTTAGTGGGGCGTGGCCACAGCAGCAAGTGCAGACATCTCACTCTCAACGGTGAACACAAATGCTAGGCCGTTACTGAGAAATGAATTTCTCAATGAAAATTTGAAGTGACTATTTTCAAAATTCAAGTTAAAGGTGCCTTGTTTTGAAGAAAACACTCTGAATCTAGCAAGAGTCCCCTGTTTTTCACAGGGTATTGCGTCAGAGATGTTGCACTAAAAGCTTCCAGTTCCACAACTAGTATGCGAAAAAAAAAAAAAAAAGTACCAAGTGATCAATTCAACAGAATTTGGAAAATTCAATCAAAATTGCTTTATCCCCATTCTCTCCGCAAATACTAAAACAATCTTGATCGATATTATAGCACTAAATCATGAACTAAACGTAAAATTCAATTGTAATAACAATACCTGCTGCTATTTCTGCTACTGCTGCTGGCACTGCGACTGCTTTTTGAGCTTCCACTGTTATTGCTACTAAATCCAACGCTCTCACTTTCCGCCGACACCGAGTACCTGTTCTTCCACCACTCTTCATCTACACCCTTTGCAGGCCCATCCGAGAACAACAGGGGCCTTGGAGAAACCCTTCCGTCTCTCACGGACTCATTCCTGACCGAATTTTTCTTTTTCTTGTTTCTTGAACCCCAAAAAGAAAAAGGAGACACCATCTTTAGAAGAAACGCACCATTGTTTATGCCCCCAATTCTATTTATTTCAGCTCTCCTTTGGCTCTTTCTCCTCCTGTCGATCTCTCTTCTATGCACCTCTTCCCCATTTAAACGCATGTCTTTATCCGAAGTTTCTTGTTTAACCTCAACCATGGGCAATTCCACTTCCACGATATCTTTTAAAGAGAGCTCGTAGCAACCCTCAGGCATCCGGCTTACCATTTCCATGAGCTCCCTTTGTCCTCTGGCAATCGCTTGCACTTTCGACGTCGGCGACAAGCTTCGGTAGTAGTTTTGCCGGTGTTGGGGGCTTCTTGGCGGGCTAGTACTCCACAACGGCGGCGTAGAAACCCCAGAAACCTGCTCTTCCTCCACCGCCGCAATTGTCTCCATGCTATTCCAGCCCCGCAACTTGGCAAAATTCTCCTCAGTTTTTCGTGCCCGGACGCCGTAATTCGTGCCGTTATAACTGTAATTATCCAATCTCCTGCCAAGATCAGAGAAGTGAACATGGTTTTCTGGGAAGTCATTGCCCGGATCCAGCATTTTTCTTAAGAAAAAAAAAGGTACTACTTTCAGGTTTTGCAATGAAAATCGGCAATATAAATTTGAAGTTTGTGTTTGTTTTTTTAAATGGGAAAGGGGAGAGTTTTGGTCTTTGGTGTGAATGTAATGACGGAAGACAGGCTTCAGCTTTACCTTTGGAGTCATTTTCTTGGCAAGTAAGTTTTAAATGCTAGAAGTCGTGTTGGGGATGTGGGTGGGGCCCGCTATAGCTTGTGAAAGTCAAGGTTTTCTAGATGCGTGTGTACTTTGTGGGGTCCACTTTCGGCTCTCAGTTTTGGCCCTTTTTTTTTTTTTTTTTTCTTTTGGGTCTTTTGATGATCTTTGGCTTTTGTCTTCTTTTTATGTGTGGGGGGAGAAAATATCGCTTCAAGTCTGTCAACTGCAATTTTAGAGTATTTAATTGAAGTGCGAAGTCACTCGAACAGGACGGGACCCCATGGACAGGGCCTATCACAATTGTTGAGGCAAAGAGCGGAGCTTGTGCCTTTTGTCTTCTTTTTTTTTTTTAAAATAAAAATAATTATTTGTATATTTTATTTTTTTATCATTTATCTCATCTGACGATATATATATATCTAGACACATGTTCACTGCGTCGCCTGTAACGAGACCCCATTTGCCTAACTATTCGGTCAATTAATTAAATCGTGTTCAATTCCATCTCATGATCGCATCTTAGTTTGCTCAAATTAATAATAATAATAATAATGATGTATAATTATTTAAAAGAGAGCGTGTAGCATAAGAAACAGAGGCTTTGTAAATTTGTTTGCTTTTTTTCTTGGTGTCCCTTTCTGCCTGTGTATTTCGTATATTAAACCTTTTCTTTAGACAGAGAGGCATATGGCGACAAAATGCCTATTTGCCCTCCGCTTTGCGATGATAATGTCCCCTGAGGCGTCGACCCCATTGCAACTTTTCGGAGAATTTTTCTTTTATTTTTTCTTTTTTTGAAATGGATCAAAGAAATACATTGAAATAGAGATAAATAAATATAAATTCATATATATATATATATATATATATATATATATATATATATATATATAATTAAATACATTTATTTACATATAATAATAATTAATAATTATGACTGAGTAATATAAATCTGTATTTATCTATTTATTTATATGTGTTATTGTAACTGAATTCTATATTTTTAACAATATCCCTTCTCTCTACGAGATTTTCCTTTTGTCTCTCCTCTTTTTTGGCCGTGCACCTTTCGGCTATCTTTAAAATTAAAACTTGATTCCACCTTTCATATTAAGGAAAGAAAGAAAAAAAGGTGGACACAAAAGTAATAAATTTTGGTAAATATAAAAAATTTTATATTATATAAAAAATATTTTATATTTTATTTGAAAATAACATATTATAAAATAATTTTATGTAATATAAAATTTTTTGTATTTATTTAAATCTATTATTTTTGTATTCGTGTAATCAAACTCTCAGGCATAATTTTGTTTGCTTTTTTAATTTAAAAAGATAGGGAAAATTTTTGTGGTCAGAAAAATGTTGGATTCGCCTTTTTCTGTTCGTTCTTTTGTATTTGATCCTCTATGTATAATATTCGACTTTGATTTTACTTTTATGATTTTCTTTTTTAACTATGGGAAAATGACCAATCCCCCTCTCTCTCCACCGTATGTACTGTTAGATTCTCTTTATTATCATATGATAGAAACAAAGTGTCCTCGTATGTTTGCTGGTAACTAGCCACTGGTGAGATTCAAATCCTAGACCCATGTGGTTGTCAGGTTCTTCTCCTCAATTCATCTTGACTCATAAAAATATCATTCATTTCTTAACTAATCCTCTGCATTGATCTTTTAGCGCACATCTCGTCCAAAGTTTTTGTCTTTTTATTTTTTTGTGGGTTAATTAGTAAGTTTAAACTTTTGTTTTTTTGTTTTTTTTGACTAAAACCATAACAACCATTTCCATTTCGATTCATCAAGGATTTACGTAGCTCTCTCCCTCTCATGTTTTTCTTTCTCCATTGTCACTTCTTTCGTGTTTTGAAGGAAAGAGCAAAGAGCATGGGGTTTGAATTTTTAATTGCTAGCATTAACGATAGTCGTTTGATTAATTGCTAGAGGTTACTATTATACGGGGGAAAGGATTGTTTGTCGGGTTAGCGGGCGTATCTTATTCCAAGGGATGCGCAACGGGTGTGAATAAAAAAGTAAAAGCAATGAAGATCTGGTCGAACACAGAAAAATAATAAGAAAGCAGTCTACCGAATTTCAAGTTTATAAAATCATGATCTACAATGACAGACGACATCCCTCTGCCCTCTGAACGAGTCCGATAAAGAAATAATAATAATAATGAAAAAAAAAGTCGTTATTAATAGGAAAGTAAAATAATGCAGTCGACATTTTCCAAAATCATATATACAGTATATAAATTTACGTATCATTGCTGACATAATTTTATTATTAAAATCATTATTATTATAATAATAACTATGTTAAGATTGGATAGCGTTTAGACAGAAAGGATTCGGCTTGGACAGCTCTCTAGATGTTGTCTTGGTCAGCAATAGAAATGTCGTAACGATAATCCTTGGAAGAATAATCTATTTTCTTATGTCGACCAACGTAACGTCTTTTTTTTTTTTTTTTTTTTATATACCTTAAACTCAATGACAGTGTTGATATGCAATACGCAAGACATTGACACATATTTTAATTAGCCAAGAAATCACCAATAAAAATGTTACTGTTCTTGTCATTGCCAAAGCAATTGAATCAGTTCTCTGCATTTTTGCGATCGTCTTAAAATGTTAGATTCATAATTCAGATTTGTGCTAGTGCATTTTTTTTTTTTTGTAGTTAAATACAGCTTATTAATAACCATTTTTTATATAAAATTATAATTATAATTTCATTATAAACCCACAATAAATTAGATATGTATCCAACATGAATTTACAGTATATTTAATATCATTATAACTATTAAATGCACATTTGTACTTTTTAATTATTAATTATGATCATATATTAAATTACAAAATATAAGTAATCGTATCAATTCAATCCAATTTATTATAATATATTCTTATTTTATAAATTCTCACTTTTTTAAAAGAATTAAAATCTAAATCTCAAAATATAAAATGTGAAATTTTAATTATTTAAATATCTTCCGAAAAACTATAATATTTGCTAAATTGCACACATTCGCACTGACGTTGTCATGTGTACGAAGGAATGTCGGTTCTGCAAACTATAACACGGGGGAATGCTACACGGGATTGCAACTGTGGTTACTTGCCACAAAAAAGCGCTCTTCCTATTATAATCGCGCCTCTTTGGTTGGCCGGCTGTGCGCGTCGGAGAATCCAACTCCGCGGTTGATGCCTGACGTGACTTAAAGTACACGACATTATGGCCTACAACGCATGAACCAAAAAGCCCCCCCCCCCCCAAAAGGAAAGGAACCAAAAAAAAAAAAAAGAGCGCCGATTAAGAAATGCAAGATGGCCCAGCGCGTTCATCAGGCCTCGAAAACTTTTGTATTTGATGGAGACTCCGAACGAGCGAATGGTACCAACATTTTGTGGTTTTACTTTCGAGGAGCTGCAGTGAAATGGGGATGATGGCCATGGGCGCCCCCCTTTCAACTGTAAGGCTCTTGGGGAAGTTTTGAGTGGCGATTGCCGATTGGTGAATGATGATGATGTGCGTTTGGGTCTGGGTGGGGTCCGTGAGTTAGTGTTAACACTGTCTGCCAGCTAAACTCAAAAAGGCAAAGCGCAGGACCACGGGAGAATTGTAGGGGGTGAATTTTAAATATTGGTGGAGATGTTATAAACGGTGAATTCCGTGTGTCTTAAATATAAATTTAAATATTATATATATATATATATATATATATATATTTAATATACAGTTATGATTAAAAATAAAAATTATAAATATATATATAAATTTACAGGTATAGAACAACTTAGATTAACCCTGTATAATGAAAATTTTTAAATTTGAATACTAACAAGCATAATAATAATTTATTGCACAAGTCCTTCCCGAAGAAAAAAAAAATCTCCCTTTTACTTTTAAGAAGTGTTTTCAAATTTGTATTTCTATTTTCTTCTTTGTTTTTTTTTTATATCATTATTTTTCTATACTTAATAAAAAGCATATTCTTTATTTCAAAAAAGAAGAGTCAGAAAATAATAAATTTTTTTTTGAATTCCTTATAAAATGAGAAATCTAGAAAACTGAGTTTCCTAATAAAAAAAAAGAAACTTTTCAATTTTTTAGTAAACATATTTTCACATTTTATATTTTTTAGAAAAATTTTCTCAAAGTATACACGCTTTTTTTTTTTTTAGGCTATCATGTAAAACATAAAAATCGAAAATATGACATAATCACATTTTAATTTATTTTTAAAAATAAAAAACAAAATTTTGCACTTAACAGTAATTTTATTTATCCTTGTTTTGAATTTTCCGCGAAAACATTTTGCCTTAAAAAAAAAAAGAAAAAGAAAAAGAAGGAAGATCATTTGCTCCTTGGTCCCAATGGGGCGATGACCGATGAGCGCCGCCTCGATAGTTAATCGAATCCTCTCCAAGTCCAATGTGACCCTCAAGACCCAGACCGAGACCGCAGCAAGCGCCAAGTACTTAGTCAACAGGGTCCTCGCTCGCCTCAAAGCCGATGGCCTCCCGAAAGCCGTTTCCGTACTCTTTGCCTCTCCATTTCCTGCCTCTCATTCCCTCTACGCCCGCCTCTTCCAGCTCTGTTCTTCGACCCGGTCAATCGTCGAAGCTCGGAAAGTCGAGTCCCATTTGGTTACCTTCACTCCATCGCCTCCAACGTTTTTACTGAATCGTGCTATCGAGGCTTATGGGGCATGTGGGTGTTTGGCGGATGCTGAGGAAATGTTTGATGAAATGCCTCAGAGAGATGGCGGTTCTTGGAATGCGATGATTCGGGCGTGTTCGCAATGTGGGAGCGCAGGTGAAGCGATTCTTTTGTTTCGGGATATGATTCGTGATGGCATTTCTGCCAATGAGGTTGCGTTCGCGAGCGTTCTCGGTTCTTGTGGCGATGCTTTAGCAATTTGTATGAGCAGGCAAATCCATGGAAGTATTTTGAAACATGGGTTTTGTGGGAATGTGATTTTGGGGAGTTCGCTTGTTGATGTGTATGGGAAGTGTCATGCTATGGTGGAATCGAGGAGAATGTTTGATGATATTGATTGCCCCAATGAGGTTACTTGGAATGTCATTGTTAGACGGTATCTTGAGGTGGGTGATTTAAGAGAGGCAGTGGTCTTGTTTTTTAAAATATTTCGTGCAAGTATCAGGCCGCTGAACTATACTGTGTCTAACGCTCTTATTGCATGTTCAGGCATGTTTGCACTCAAGGAGGGGATGCAAATTCATGGAGTTGCAACTAAAATTAATTTTAAGGTTGATACAGTAGTTTCAAGTTCCCTCATCAATATGTATACCAAGTGTGGGAAAATAGAGTGTGCTCGAATGGTTTTTGAACAATTTGCCGTTAGAGATTTGATTTCTTGGACTTCAATTGTGTCAGCTTATGCAATGACTGGGAGAATGAGAGAGGCAAGTGAACTTTTCAACGAGATGCCGGAACGAAATGTGATCTCATGGAATGCAATGTTGGCAGGATATAATCGTTTACGCCAATGGGAAGCAGCATTAGATATTGTCATTTTCATGCTCCGGAAAACCAAATATATTGATTCTGTTACTGTTGGATTGATTCTGAATGTTTGCACTGGCATTTCAGATGTTGAAATGGGGAAACAGGTTCATGGTTCATTTATCGACATGGTTTTAGTTCTGACATTTTTGTTAGTAATGCACTTATTGATATGTATGGTAAATGTGGGAACTTGAAAAGTGCCAGAATTTGGTTTTACCAAATGAGTGAATCACGGGATTGCGTTTCATGGAATGCTTTGCTGAACAGCTATGCTTGTCACCATATGAGTGAACAAACTATGACAACTTTTGGTGACATGCTGTGGGAGTTCAAACCTAGTAAATTTACTTTTGGAATTCTTTTGGCTGCATGTGCAAATATGGGTGCACTTAATCGAGGGAAACAAATCCATGGGTTCATGATCAGAAATGGGTATGATATAGATACTGTGATCAGAGGAGCTTTGGTTGATATGTACTGTAAATGTCGTTATATGTTATATGCCGTCTTGGTCTTCAAAGAAGCAGCATCACGGGATTTATTTCTATGGAACTCCATAATTCTTGGATGTTGTCACAATGGAAGGGGTGAAGAAGTACTTCAGTTATTTGGATTTATGGAGGAGGAAGGAGTTAAGCCAGACCATGTCAGCTTTTATGGAGTCTTACTTGCCTGTTTGCATGGGAATCATGTCAAGTTGGGCAGACAATTCTTTAGTTCAATGAGCAATAAATATTGTATTATACCTCGCTTGGAGCACTATGAGTGCATGATTGAACTCTTCTGTCAATGTGAATGGAAGAATGAGCTTGAGAAATTTGTCAAGGGGATGCCATTTGATCCCACTCCCTCCATTTTGGAAAGGGTTTTCGATGCTTGTAGGAAGCATGGCTGGTCGAGTCTGGGAGCATGGACTGCTGAACGCCTTAGCATCTTAAATCATTAAATTCCCTTGAAATTCTGTAGCAATGGA
This sequence comes from Ceriops zippeliana, assembly GCA_037897445.1. Lineage (NCBI taxonomy): Eukaryota > Viridiplantae > Streptophyta > Magnoliopsida > Malpighiales > Rhizophoraceae > Ceriops > Ceriops zippeliana. Next base: position 1,913,809 of record JBAPLH010000217.1, read on the forward strand.
AAGAACCATAGCTTGCCATTTGTGATTGCAAAATTGCTTGTTGCAGGGAGTTGCTGGCTACCTTGGTCTGGGCTGGTCGGGAAAATCCCGATTTGTTAAAAGTTTCCATGCTTGCCTTCCTTATAAAAATGGTTGATGGGCGTTTGGTATTTTGACAAAAGCTTGGGTTTCCAATTCCAGAGTGCTGGGGATGGCGGTTTTATCCCCCATCAACCTCAGAGGTTGGATAGCATACATTCAAACATTCAAACACAAGCAAAAAGCTGGAGAATTTGCAACGGACACCATCGTTCACATAAAAAGTTGTCCGAAGCTAAACCTGGAACATCGGCTACACAGATCTTTTAATAGTCTCGGCAATTCTATGATTTTTTTTTTTTTTTTGGCAATTGACTCTAACTGAGATTCTACCTTGAGACTCCTGGGAACTGACTCTGATTTTTTCGTTCGTTATTTTTTCTCTGGCAACGAAATATTTTGGTTCACCGGGTATCCAAGCAAATACTATATTTCCTTGCGTGTTCAAATTTTGTATCTTTATATGTCCCTCCAATTGTAAAATGAACAGCATTTTATCGATGAAAGGAGATTAATAAATGACGCTCTAATCCTTAATGGGAAGAAATCAATTGTTTTTTTTTTTTGGGCATTCCTCATTTTATATCATTACTATTTAATTAAAAAATTTTTAAAAAAAGTTAATGGATCTCTGATTGTCCCAAAAATGGGATTATTAAAAAAATAATAATAAAAGAAAAAAAGAAGGCCAATTTCGCTCCTTTATCAGTCTTTGATGCATAAATCGTCTTCAGGCCTGCCCAAATTCTGTTATCCAAATTCCAAAGCCCATCTCATCTTCAACCGTTCCAAAGCCTACCGGTTCATGACAGTTAGTTATCCGCTACCTTTTAACCATCGAACCTAAGAAAGAGTCAGAGTAACGATTTCTGAACCCCGGGCTTCTCCAATGGAGGTTCAGCCATCAAATTCAAACGCAAAAGCCATAACCAGGAATACCCTTATCGCCTTTGCCTGTTTCACGCAGTAAAATGGTCTTATTCGTGAATTAAATTCTGTGTCCATGGACGCAGAGCTTCAACCATTGGTTCGCTTGCTTCAATCCCTGAACACCCACATTTCAATCCACAAAGGCAAACAACTCCACCTCTTTTTCTTCAAAAAGGGTTTCATAAATTCAACTCTTTCACTCGCAAACCGTCTTCTTCAAATGTACACTCGGTGCGGGAGCATGAGGGATGCCCGTGATCTGTTCGACGAAATGCCTCATAGAAATTGCTTCTCATGGAACACTGTTATTGAGGGCTACATGAAGTCTGGAGACAAAGATAGATCATTGGAGTTTTTCAATTTGATGCCAGAAAAGAATGATTATTCGTGGAATGTTGTCGTTTTGGGGTTGTTGAAAGCGGGCCAGGTGGATATCGCTAGGAGGTTGTTTAATGAGATGCCTCGTAGGAATGAGCTTGTTTGGAGTTCGATGATTCATTATTATGCTCGAAATGTGTGTCCCAAGGAAGCTCTTGGGCTGTTTAAAGACTTGAATTCACACCCTCTTGAAAGATATTGCATTGATGCTTTTGTATTGGCTCCCGTTATTGGGGCTTGTACTGCTATTGGCGCTGTTAGATGTTGTGAACAGATCCATGCACGGATTTTGCTCGATGATGTGGAACTCGACCCTGTGTTAGCTAGTTCATTAGTTAATTTTTATGCAAAGTACGGTGATTTGAATAGCGCGAATTGTGTTTTGAATATGATGGAGGAACCAGATGACTTTTCTTTATCGGCATTGATCATGGGTTATGCAAATTATGGTAGAATAGGTGATGCCAGACGAATAATGGATAGAAAGATTAATCCATGTGTTGAGATATGGAATTCCTTGATTTCTGGATATGTTTCCAATAATAAGGAAATGGAAGCCTTTGCACTCTTAAATGAGATGTTGAGGAATGGCACTCGGGTAAATTTTACTACTGTTGCAATTGTTTTGAGTGCCTGCTCAAGCCTAGGAAGTTATCAACATGGTAAACAAATGCATACTTGTGCTTTTAAAGTTGGCTTAATTGATGACCGTGTTGTGGCTAGTGCATTGATAGATGCATACACCAAGTGTGGTAAGCCAAATGACGCTTGCAAACTGTACGGTGAGCTCAGAGCCTATGACACAGTCTTACTCAACTCTATGATCACACTGTATTGCAATTGTGGTAGAATTGAGGATGCAATGCAGATCTTCAATACAATGCCACATAAAAGCTTGATTTCGTGGAATTCAATGCTAGTGGGTCTTAGTCAAAACGGTTGTCCAATTGAAGCATTGGATCTCTTTTGCCAGATGAATAAGTTGGATTTGAGGATGGATGCATTCAGCTTTGCTAGTGTAATCAGTGCCTGTGCTTGTATTAGTTCAATTGAACTTGGTGAACAGGTTTTTGCTAGAGCAACCATTACTGGCCTAGAATCTGATGAGGTCCTTTGTACCTCCCTTGTTGACTTTTATTGCAAGTGTGGTTTCATTGAGAATGGGAGAAAATTGTTTGACACGATGGTCAAATCAGATGTAGCCCCTTGGAATTCAATGTTGATGGGTTATGCTACCAATGGTTATGGATTAAAAGCACTGGAACTGTTCAATCAAATGAGGCATTCTGGCGTGAAGCTAGATTCTATAACATTTACAGGAGTTCTTTCTGGCTGTGATCATTGTGGATTTGTAGAAGAAGGCTGGAAGTGGTTCAATGTTATGATACAAGAATACCATATTGATCCAGGAATTCAACACTATTCTTGCATGGTTGATCTTTTTGCTCGTGCTGGTTACCTCGGGGAAGCTCTTAATCTTATAGAGCATATGCCCTTTGAGGCAGATGCCAGCATGTGGTCAATGTTGTTGAGAGGATGTGTGGCTCATAGAGATAAGGATCTTGGAGAAAAGGTAGCCAAGCGGATCATTGAAATGGATCCCGAGAATTCTGCCGCTTATGTACAGCTATCTAGCTTATTGGCCACCTCAGGGGACTGGGAAAGGTCAGCCTTTGTTAGAAAGACAATGAGACGCAACGCAGTGCAAAAAAATCCAGGCTGCAGCTGGGGTGAATGTTGGGAAAGACATTCAGATGTTGGTCCGTGGGACTGCTATTGGCAAGCGGGAAAAGTTGTTCCTTCAGGTCTTTTTGGGACATAATACTTTTGACACGTGCAACTAAAGAGGAGTTCTGAAAAATTTCAGAAGTAGCTGAGTTCGGCTCTGATACATACCTGAATCCAGATACCATCAAGACCATAATCTGGGTAGCATAAAATTTTGGCATAACCTACAAGTTTTATGGCATTTTGGTATTCTTATATTCAGAGTTATTAAGATGTGTCCCTTGGACACTTTTAGAGAACTGCTTAAGAAATGTCCACCCCCTAGATCGAATGACATCAGTTGGGGTTCTTTTAGCTTGCAAACATGGTGGTCTGGTGGACATTGGTCCGGCTATATTTTCAGGAATGGATAGAGGTTATGTCATTCTACCCGGAAATGAGCATGATTCTTGCATTGTTGAGTTGTGGCGTGGAGATGGTAGGCTTTACACTGTATTGTTGTTTTGGATCAGCAAAGGAAGGAACCGGCACGACAATTCCGTTTAGCGTTCTTAGCATCTCCGCCTATCCCTTATCTCTCTCTTTTGAGTGAGTGAGCGAGGTTCTGATGCTTCTCGTGCCGAATTTTCCTGTAAAATCAAAATCCAAATGCTAAAGATTCACAAAACAAAAAACAGAGACTCCGCACCTCTTAATTCTTATTTATTATTAGATTGAAAGAGATTTAATTAATTGACACGTAGATTGCAGAGGGAAGTCGTGAGGGACTTGTCTCCCTCTCTCTACCCCCCCCCAAAAAAAAAAGTGGTTGGCGAAACTTTAAAGACGTTTCACGCATTTTCTCACTGTTTCTGTGCGACACTTTTTTGGTGGGACCCATGAAAATTTACGTTGTCAGAATTCTTCCCAAATAATGGATCACTTCTTTCTCTATTCAGCAATCCATGTATCTCTCTCTCTCTCTCTCTCTCTAACAGACAAAGAAGGGTATAGCTGATAGGACTGAAGCCTTTGCCTTTTATTGATTTAGAGTGGTAGCTTACTGGCTTCCAAGATCAAGGACCATGACCTGTTTTCTGAAGAGAAAATTGGGTTTCATGGCCGGCGTTCGCAACCAAATAAGTTGTTTATCAGCTGTATCAAGTTATGCAACAAGTCCATTCATGTACACGTATAGCAGCAGTCCATGTTCAGCCAACGTTTTCTTCTGTCAGCGATTCAAATCCACCAAAGCTACAAGCCAAGAAGATAAACTGCACTACTCCTGTGATGACGATAATCACAATAAACAGGTGACTCTGATTAGCCTCCACTGTCTCTGTAGTCATCGAAATCATAGTTCTTCTTGCTAATACTGTTTGTCATTGATGCGATTGCCCCCCCTCCCCACTCATCAAGCTTGGTTCATAACCTTTCTGTTTTAGGCTTTTCCCTTTATTTATTTATTTTTTTTTCTTTTTTTTTTTCCTTGAAGTATGAGTTTTTGTATCACCGTAAGGTTAATTCCTTTTGGTCTAGATCAAGTCACTTTCAGAACCACAACATGGGAGTTTCGTAACAGGGAGGCCTGTTTTCTTCTTTTTTATTTTTTTTTTCTTCTTGTTGATACAAAATAGTATCTGAGTTAGTCAATTTTGAACTTGGAAACAATTCTCTGGTTCAAACATTCACAGGACTTATTGAAGATCTGGTTTCGACCAGAAACCATACCGTGTGTTGTGAATGCTTGACTCATGTCAGGGTAATAAATTTTCATCTTTTTCAGTGACTATGGGTCGTGTGTGTGTGTGTGTGTGTGTGTATATCCAGAATATAGAAAGCAATATTTCTTTTACCGTACGAAATTCCTGCTGATAAAATTCAAGGATTATTACTTGTAACCATGTTGATTATTCTACCATGAGAAAATCGACGTTTTCATAATTGTTCTTTAATTCCAAATACGGATCCGGCTGCTTTCCAACAATTTTTTATTAAAAAAATGATTAAATCATAAATTACACAATAAAAGCAATTATTCATTTTTCTTAAATTTTATACTCTTTTCAAAAATTAAGACTTAGAACTTTTAAATGTGGAAAAATGCAAAATGACAATAAAAGTTAAGTAAGTCCAAAATTTTGTGTGTGGTAGAACCATAGCTACCAATGCCCAGATTTTCAAAGTATTATGTATTTTTTTATTTTGAACCGTGCCTGGATTCGGGGATTTACTTTTACAAACTTTAATTTATACTAGTTTTACCCTGTGTCAAGGATTACGTAATACATACATATAGGGTTCATATAATACCCCGACTGCACCTACATCAATTAGCATATGGGTATCATTAAAATTGTTGGAGCCTCACGATGAACCAAAAATTTATTAATACCTCTATAATTATCAATCGAGTTGCCATCCGGAAACGAAATCCAAAAGGGACATAAACGTTCATATCCTAATTTCACCCCCCCCCCCAAAAAAAAAAAAACAAGATCAAGCGAAAAATAAAACATAATAAAAAAAGGAAAGTACGGCTTTTGTAGACTATTTATGACATATTTCCATTGCTGCCGGCCAGTCCCTTTTTCAATGGACCATCCGCTCTATCATCCAGTGGTTAATGGCCAAGCCTTATCCGCCTCCCCACCCCCAGACCCCACCTTTCCAGTCCTTTCCAATGGGGCAAGAAAAGATAAGATTGGACACTTCCCCTAGCAGGATCCCAAATTCCAAATCCCTCCTGGCAAATGAATTGCCAACAGTACAATTCTGAGATGATTATCATGATAAGAGGGTCATTTCTCGTAATTTTTTAAGAATTTAAAACCAAATCGTACAATTGGTCACTAATTTTTTAATCTTAAGTGATTATATTTAAACATGTGACTTTTTCTTTTTTATAACCTATGAATTGTGGATTGTTACGAATTTTTTTCTTTCATTTTAGAGCTACTGTTACACGCTTGTCCGCTTTGTTTTTTTTGTGCGCGGATCTTGACATTTGATCACCTCATGTGACCCAATGGTTACATTTGATATTTTGTTGTGTTTAGGCCTTGGATTTTCCTGGAGGCACGGTGGCATATGTACCTAATTTGAGATTTATTGCTGGGTCTAATGAAGAGAGAGTACCTTGTTATCGTGTCCTTGATGAAGATGGAGAGCTTATCATTGGCAGCGATTTTAAACAGGTGGCCATCTCCATCTAACGTAAATAACCATTACAATAACTAATGCAGCCATTGCCCTATTAGTCCTGGCATGTCTCGTAACTCTAGTTTTGGTCTTATGGATGTGGGCTCAAACATTTGCTAGCTGAGTGAGGAGTTTGCAGTAAAGATGTATACTGATATGGTCAAACTTCAAGTGATGGACGTCATATTCTATGAAGCGCAGAGGCAGGGGAGGATTTCCTTCTACGTGACCTCAAACGGTGAAGAAGCAATTGGCATAGCCTCATCTGCTGCACTTACTGCAGATGACATTGTCGTGCCTCAGGTATAGCAACTTTCAGGTCCGGTATTGATGTTTATCTGTTCTATAATGCTGGTTAATTCGTCTTTTGAAACTTATCTCAGTACCGGGAGCCTGGCGTTCTCTTATGGCGTGGTTTTACACTTCAAGAGTTTGCCAACCAATTATGCGGAAATAATGCTGACTATGGGAAAGGCCGGCAAATGCCAGTCCATTACGGATCTAACAAGCACAATTACTTCACAATTTCGTCACCTATAGCGTAATTTTTCTATCCATTTGCACAACTGCATTAGTAATAATCTCTAAACGTTTATTATGCATTACCTTCTGATCACTTCTGAGGACCTTCTCCTTTAACCGCGAACTTATTAGTACTCAGCTTCCTCAATCTGTTGGTACTGCTTATTCTCTTAAAATGGACAAAAAGGATGCATGTGTTGTCACGTACAGTGGGGATGGCGGTTCCAGCGAGGTACCAACAAAAGTTAATGTCTAACGATTTTCTGTATCTGAGGTCTTTTTTTTTTTTTTTGGTTGAAATTATGTAGTCCGAGTTCTGACTGTAAACTAATATATCAGGGAGATTTTCATGCTGCTCTGAACTTTGCGGCAGTTATGGAGGCTCCTGTGATCTTTATCTGCCGCAACAATGGCTGGGCCATTAGTACTCATGTATCCGAGCAATTTCGAAGTAATAATTTAATTGCTTAACTACTACACCATTTATGTTTCATACGAAATCCAGACATGCTTTGCCATCTTATTTTCATCTCTCACGCTAGCAAAAGTAAGCATCGAGTCACCCGCAATGACCCATAAATTGGAAGCTACCCGTGACTATTGATGTCGAATCATGAATGTAGAACGTATTGTCAGGTCCATCAGTTTGAGTTTATTTGGGTAACTTCTTTGTGACAGGTGATGGCATTGTTGTCAAGGGTCAAGCTTATGGGATTCAAAGCATCCGGGTAGATGGAAATGACGCTATTGCTGTTTATAGTGCTGTGCATGCAGCCCGTGAAATTGCTATCAGTGAGCAAAGACCCATATTAATTGAGGTGATGATGAATCTCCTTACAGCTTGCCTGGTTTTTTTTTTTTTTTTCCTTGGGGGGTTATGGGGGTTTGATCACCTAAACTCCAATCCTGAATCGTGCTAACTCAATTTCACATAATTAAAACCATCATATTCTCTTGCCAAACATTCTATCCTTGCATTGTATGATATCCTTCAAAAACTAACACGGCACGTAGATTTTCAGGCACTGACGTACCGAGTAGGACACCACTCCACGTCTGATGATTCCACCAAGTATCGGCCAGTAGATGAAATTGAAAACTGGAAACGGGCACGAAATCCTGTAAATAGATTTCGGAAATGGATTGAAAGAAATGGCTGGTGGAGTGACACGCAAGAATCACTGCTTAGAAGCAGCATCAAGACTCAGGTGAATTTGATAAAACAGTAGACATCCCTTTCTTTCTACTTCTATTACTTGGCCAAGCTTCATCGTAACTTTTCGTCTGACTTACGTATAATATAACCCTTCCTGTAGATATTGAAAGCAATTCAGGTGGCAGAGAGAACAAAGAAACCTCCACTTAAAGACTTATTCTCTGATGTCTACGATGTTCCGCCATCAAATCTTCGCGAGCAAGAGAAGCAACTGTTAGAAACCGTCGAGAGACATCCGCAAGACTATCCCTCCGATGTTCCTGTGCAGAGAAGCCTTTCTACTGAAAGGCTATGAGGTGGCTCATTTGATGTACGGATCAATGATTGAAGGTGCCACCCGGGCAACCTGTATCTGGTCGTTGCGAGCTCACTAAAAAGGTTGGGAAATAATGAAGCTGATGAATGAAAATAATGTTCACAATTAATGGTCTAAGTTGTGTTATTTTTAAGATGAATCACACAGACTTTGGCTTAGAATAGGGCACATTGGATCATCCTTTGGTGGATGGACCAGACCGGGTGGTCGTTCTAGAAATTTGGTTGCACCAGCAAGTCATTATATGTGTAAGATTTGCTTTGATTTAAAGACGAGGTATCACAAAAGGACAGAACACATTAACACATTTACAAGGTATAAGGGGTTCCAGGCGTTCATTAAGGATTAAGATTATAAAGAAGCAGAGAAGAAATGCCATCCAGGAAATTGTAGGAACCAAAAATGCTGAGCAACTCTCACTTAGGAACCAAAAATGCTGAGCAACTCTCACTCATTCTCGAAGCAACATTCCCGTGATTTTTTAAAATTATTGTTTTTGACTAATTTAAAGTTAATTTTAATGACAAAACCAGGTGCATCTAGGAGCCAAACGAGTCCTGAGGAGAACTAGCACAAGGTGAAACTGCCAAGCGCATGCCTGAGCCTCCAAGGTCGTGAATTCCCAAGTCAAATAACAAATCATAACATGCACAAGCTGAACATAAAAGAAGCGATGGAATTGTGGTCAAAGAAGTTTAACGTGCGATGAAAACACTCTCACGATCAGCCTAATCACAAAAATTGAAATCTATGCTCAATCACGTTCCAGGATGATAATGCATCCGATGCAAAAACAAAGGCAGGCATGAAAAATAGACATGAAGAAACGTTCTTGGCAGAAATGAACATGGTATTTTAACATTACTAAACCCAGATGTCCTCCTCAAGACAATTTTCTCCGAGTTAGCCTTATAAGATATCATTTGAATTTTTCTTCCTTTTTTTTTTCTGTTTTAATTTATGCCTTGCATTTGACCAAACATAAAAAAGCTTTGCAAAGTGTTTTTTTTTTTTTTTTTTTGTCAAACTTACCAAACTACACAACCACCAATCTAATTATATTAAATAATTATTTATTATATTCAATGAATGTTAAAATAAATAACTAAAATTTATATCTTATAAGCAACTTAAAGTTTATGATTAAAAATAAAAAAAAATTATATTCTTAGTATTTAAATTTATGAGTAAGTAGGATTTATTGACTAAAAGCCATCATCACTTTTATCCATATCAAAAGTTATACAGATTTTTATTTCTTCTCTTAATATTTTTATTATCCAATTAATTTTTTATTGTTTATAATATTTTAAAGAATAACTTATAAAAATATATTAATTTTAAAATTTAATTTTAATAATATAATTTACAACTATATATGTTTTATTTATACTATAAATAAGTTTATATAAATCTTTATCATAAATAAATAAAAATAAATTTTATTTTAAAGAATAATATTAAACACACACTTAAAGTAATTACCTTCTAATATTTAGTATAGTTTAAATTATGTTAAACAATATATTTTTATGAAATTTGTTTTGTCGATGTACATAATATTCTCAAACGATACCGAATGATCGCACATAGAACCGAGATAATCACGGGAAGCAAGAAAGCAAAACGCAAATGTTTTCGGAGATGCCGAGGAGGATGATGGCAGCCCGAACGAATCTCCGCCCATCTCCTTCTTTCTCATCGGGAAAAATGGATATCCAGAGAATATATCTTTTCTCAGATGCCTTGGTTCCACTTTCTCTTTGTTATTTCTGTTCCCCGCAATGCGCCACCCAAAAAAAAAAACAAGAAGAAAAAAAAAACTACCTTGAAATTTCATTCGATGATCGATCCCAATCTCCATTACACAACTGGACCCATAACCCTGTTGTCAGTCTTTAAAACCCATAACCCATTACGCAACTGGACGCTAAGGCAGCCATTAAGTGTCAAAACTCGTGGAAAAGACCGTCAAGTTCTGGGCTTTCTGGTATTTTTGGAAATCCCACGAGCCATAAACACATGCACGTGCATAGATGGAGAGTCCTGCTCCGCCGTCCCATGTTGTCATTGCTTTTGACGCGACTAAGGATTGCAGCTTGCATCAGTTCAAGCACACCTTTGATCAAGTCAGATTGGTGGGGAACGTTCTTCGTCGAGGCGATGCCCTTGTTTTTCTTGGAGTTCTGCATAAGTTGCTTAATCCCAGTAAGTGTTTGATTTATTGCCTCTAGGTTCGACTTATATTGGAATTTTTGTTCTCTTTGTTGTTTCTTTTTCCTTTATTCTTTGCTTTTTATTTTTTTATTTTATTTTTTTAATCTTTTTGGTGCTGAACTGGTTTTTGGTAGATTTTGTTTATTCCTACTACTTAACATCGGGTGGTTTCCTACCTTTTTTTTTTTTTTTCATTTCAAAAACGTAAAATGAAAAACATAAATCTAGCAAGAGCAGAGACAGCAATGCTCCCCTTGCACACGTTTGTCCTTTATTTTGTTTAGAGCTTACGTTAATAGTGGCTAGTAAAGCTAATTGATATAAGGCACATCAAGCAGTAGCAGTGTTCTCTGTTGCTGTCGTGATGCTGTTAAATAGTCCTCGGGACATGATCATTTTATGTCTCTTTTGTCAATTTCTTGTGAGATTCCTTGTTCGTAACAGCCGTGTGCACAAGTTTTGTTTCTAGCTCATATTGAACAGTTTTCAATTCCGAAATGTAGTTTATCCAGTAGTAGTCTTTATGTGGGACATTGCAATTTGCAAGTGAAAGCATGTTTGGGAGAAGAATGATATTGTTAGATGATTGTTAATTAATTCTACAATTAGTTGGTGAATGAGAGCATAACATCGGTATTAGTCTTTGCTGTGGCACGTTGCAGTTTGCAAGCGAAAGTGTGTTTGGTCGAAGAATGATTTTGTTAGAGGATTGTTAGTCAATACTACAATTAGCTGGTGAATGAAAGCATAACAGCAGCCATGAAATGAGAACATCAACATGTATGGACTGATCACTCTTTTTGTTTTGGGTTGGCATAGTGGGCTATCAAATCAAAGTATGTCCCGATTCTTTTGTTGGAGCAAGTCCTCGCGCCATCAGTGGGGAAGTTAAAAGGAAGGTTGATGCATATGTAAACATGCTCCTGCAAATTGTGCAAGAGAGTGACAATGAAGGGGTAATAAACTTAATCTATCTTTTGCAAATGGGTTTTATTATGTTCTTTTTCTTAACAGATCTATTGACTGTTTGTATTGGATTCAATTTAATATGCGAATCTCTTAGGAAAAGGCTATGTGCATTTCTGGGCTTGTTTGTGGAAAGCTCTTTTTGTATGCGTGGCATCATTCTCTCTTGGATTATTGTGCAATTATTAAACAGCATGCAAGGAGGTCCGAGTCTGTGCAGAGACAGATGCAGTCCAAGACCTCCTCCTGAATCCTATCTATGTAATTCATTTGGTCGGAAACCAGAGAGAAAATATATAATGCTTAGAAAGCAGCAACTTCCCCAATGGGTATAACTGATTGCAAGTATCTGACATAGTTAATTTTTTGACAATGTTATACCTGACCTAGAATTGCTGTATACATATATCAGCAAAGAGGGTACTCATGGACCACAGAGTCCCTATTAAAGGGCCTTTGGTTCTTCATCTTTGTTCGACCCAGGAATTACCAAACTAATAGAATGGAGCTGTTTCTGGATCATATGGTATCAGCTGTTTCTTGCTTATTGCACCTTGTTTTAATGTTTGATCAGTGAAATAAACATGGAATATGACTGGAAGAAACTGCATGTGCACCTTATGAAAATGAAAAAGATTTGGAAAACATGAACACACACAGACAGAGCTTAGTCAGAGGTAATAATTCATGCAAAACGGAATCTTATGGTTGTGTCCTCACACACCACAATACTTCACTGAACCTTGAGCCAGTGCACAGTTTTTGCACAAGTTTATATACATTCCTATGGTATTGGTCTACTTTCATGAAAGCTTAAAATTTTGTAACAAACCTTACTAACCTATTTACTGTTTAATTATTGTGTTTTTTGTAATAGGTCAGTTTTGAAGTTAAAATTACTGCTGGAAGTCCGATGAAACAGGTTATTTTTCAAGAAGTTGTAGCCCTTAAAGCCACTTGGGTTATACTTGATGGGTAAATGTTCTTATTTTGTTTAATGTTTCAGCTGCCACATTTACTGGAAAATCATGAACTTCTTAAATCCACTCATCTTTGTTTGATTGTGTCACTATTGATGATTCATTCTCACGATTACATCAAAGGGCATTGAATTCATAAGCAACAGTCAAATTGTTATGGCATTCTCAATCATTGTTGTATCTCTATATGTTATTTGTTTATATTTTTTTTGACCAAAACGTCAAAATTGATTATATGTTCCACATAATGTATTCCACTGTTAGATGCAAGTTAGCTGATGCTCCACTCTTATTCTTTATTGGCTTGAGTATTAACTTCCACCAATGGACAGGCATTTCCGTCGGGATCTGAGGTTTTACATTAAGCAGATACCTTGCAAGATTGCTCTAATTCAGGATAACCTGTCCATGGAAATTATCAGGCCTTATGCCACATCTGAAATAGATAGCACAGAAGATAAGGCATTCTGTTCTGTCTCTAGACATGTTCATCCATTGAGTTCTCAAGCCAGTGAAAGCGATGGCCAATCTGTTATAACTGGCAATAGCTGCCCATTATCCAGTGCTTCCATTGAAAGCTCTATGCTTAAAGCCAACTTGTTGCCTTCATCTTCAAGCATATCTTTCGAGAACGATTTTCCTTCAGATGTTGGTAAGTTGGTCAAGTAGTTCCATTACTCTAACATGCCTAATCCTTGTGCCTTCATTTTTCCATGAAATATCATTTCAATTTCATTGCTTTATGTTTTCTCACATCACTAACCTTGTCCATGGAATTTTTTGCATTTCTTCTCCTCATCTTTTTGGGTACAGTGCTATACTATTGTCCTAGATTTAATAGGGCACTTCTTTTCTGATAGCTCAAAGTTTCTACTTGGCAGCCACTTAAGATTCTTTGTCCTGAAAAACTTTATTACTGAATCATAGTTTTGTGCATAGTCTTGATCAATATTAATTTCTATCTGTGTTGGAGAAATTAGGCATTAATCGTAAACTTGCTTGTATTTCAGAGTAATTACTTTGGTGCCAATAAATAGTTTGTCCATATTGTGCCTGTCAGTTACACATAGCAAAGCAGTGAGTAAACACCCTTCTGCTAGTCAAATGGCCAAAAAGCAGCATAAAATTGGTTCCCAACAGATATTCTCAGAAGCACACATTCTTTGCTCTGCCTGTGGAAAAAGAACTGAACCGTATTTGGACACAATGAGATTCTCTTTTTCTGAGATTCAGCTGGCAACAAATGATTTTTCAAAGGAAAACCTATTGGGAGAAGGTGGATATGGTCATGTATACAAGGGTGAGCTAAGAGATGGACAACTGATTGCAGCAAAAGTACGCAAAGAAGCAAGCACACAAGGATTTGCTGAATTTCAATCCGAGGTATATGTCTTAAGTTTTGCCCGCCACAAGAACATTGTAATGCTTTTGGGCTTTTGCTGCAAGGAGAACATGAACATTCTGGTTTATGAGTATATCTGCAACAAATCTGTAGAGTGGCACTTATTTGGTAAGTATCCACTGATATCTTTGAATCTTTCTTTCTATCTTTGCATAACTTTTAGATCAACGTGCTTTCTGCTTTGTTCTTGTATACACCTTAGCATTAATGATACTTACTTTTGTAGACAAGACTGCAAAAATTTTTGATTGGCACCAAAGATATGCTATTGCAATTGGAACTGCAAAAGGGTTGCGTTATCTGCATGAAGAATGCCACGGTGGTCCTATCGTACACCGAGACATGCGGCCAAGCAATATACTGCTCACACACGACTTTGTTCCAATGGTGAAGTTCTATAATATTCTCTTATTTACTAAGCTTGTTCTTTATCCCTCTATGCTTCTTTTTTTATGGAGTATATCAATAGACCTGTACACAGCTATAGTAGTTGGGGAATTAAAGGAGAAGGTACTTGAAATCACTCATGAATTATCTGTTTTATATCAATTTGGACTATTTATTTGACAAAGGTCTGCAATTGTACCTTACCTGTTATATGAATTCTGACACAAGAATTCATGTGCCCTTTCTCAACATTACAGTACTGCAAAAAAGGGTCAGGACAGTATGGTACATGCATTATCAATTGAGGTCTACCATATATAATCTTTTCTGTCTTTATAGGTTTTACAATAAAGTATTCTGTTTGGGTTTAGTCTTAATAATTTATATAATTTCTGATAATGAAATGATTTTCTCTGTATAGCTTGGAGATTTTGGTCTTGCAAGATGGAAGACTGGAGATCCTATTCACACAAGGCTACTTGGCACACTGGGGTGAGCTCCAAAAGCTACTTTTCAGGGAGGTGATCACAGTTTTTCCTGTTATAGATGAACAACTTCAACTTTTCCTTTGGTTCCTGTAGATACCTTGCTCCAGAGTATGCAGAGAACGGCATTGTCTCTGTAAAAACTGATATCTATGCATTTGGCATTGTTCTCTTGCAACTTGTATCAGGACGCAAAGCGTTTGATGCAAAAGGAGGGGATGGACAATCTCTTCGTCAATGGGTATGTCATAAATCCTGTAGATTTTGGGAGACCGATTTAGACATGCTCTCTGATTCAACAGCAATGTAATACATGCTATGTTTCCACAAACTAATGTTTGTTTACTTTGTGTTATTTGTACTTCCTCTGGTGGATTTTAGGCAGAACTGTTGATTGAGAGGCTTGCCCTTCATGAGCTCGTTGATCGTCGTCTTGGAGAATCATATGACACGTATCAATTGTACCTCATGGCTAAAACAGCTTACTTATGTGTGCAAAGAAGCCCTGAAATGCGCCCTTCAATTGAGGAGGTACTTGGATTCTTATGATTCAGTTATAGTTTGATTATAGAAATACATTCCAGCAGGAATAGTTGCCAATTGCTCTGAGCATTATTTAAGTAGACATCTTTTGCTGGGTAATAAATATTCGTAGGCCAATTTACTGGACATGTGAAATGATTACTCTGGCTCCTTAGGCTGAAACTCGTCATTGTTTTACTTGTGAAAACTTACATTTTGCACAGCTCTCATGATCGCCAATTCTTTTTGCCTTCTCAGCCTCTCATTTTTATGAGTGGGTTATTTGCCACAGGTTGTGCACCTTCTCCAGGGGTACAATGAGCATGTCCCCCATATGCAGGAGCAATATGGACTAACATTGCCTTGAACTTGTGGTAGAGAAAAGTACCCCGTTGCTTCAAATCGTCCAGATTCCACCTTCAAATTAACAAGCGGGTGAAGCCAGCCAGTATTAAGCATGTCACGTTACAATGTATCATTAGAAGGAAAAAGTTGCATGTTTCCAAATTCGGGTGTTTTCTGTTCCACTCAAAACTTTCAAGAATTGTTCATGCTTTAGCAGCTGAGATTAGGCCTGTGCATGTGTAAATTTCTTGTATGATATGGATCCCACCTTAAACAAAGGATGACCATATATGACAAAAGAGATTTTCATGAGCCTAACATCGACGAGAGGTGACAGAATAAATGAAATGAGAAAATGGAATATAGTGTTCAGAAATTTAGATTGCAGTATGAGTTCCACAAAACTAGAAAAGGACAAAATTAAATGCCCAGAAACTGGCTAGCTAAGTAAAAATTCATGTTCATAGCTCCATGACCATCTGCACCCTCTCTTTCAGAGAAGCTGCCCGATAAAAAATCACGCATTGGAGGGTCTTCTTGCTGTATAATGAAGTGGACGATGTAAATGGTATATAGACTGCTTCTTAATGGATCAGGCAACAATCAAAATGTCAATTTTCCAATTTTCAGGTAGATGGTATCATGCTTCAGGTTCGTCGCCAGCAGCATACTACCACGTCTCCGCGGATTTCCTAATTCACAATACGATAATACGGTATTGGTCAAAGCTACAGTACCCACCACACAGGTTTTTGGATATTGATTGTGGAGGGAATCATTATGATTATGGCCCAGTCCACACAACAAAAAGGCGAGAGATTCTAAAGAGCTTGAGAATGGAACTCAGTTTTGGAAGGATCTCCCCCCGGGGGGCCATTTATTATGTCTGCTTGCTTTTTCTTGGATTCTCTTATTGCATCCTCTTATTGCATCCACCACACGTTGATAATCATGAGGACTTTTTAACACTTTTGATACTCACCAAAGAAATATAGAATATGGGTTCGTGTGTGATGTGAATGTGCACACGTATGAATGATTTGGACAATCTATCAGATTGCGGTAGCTGCCGCTACCAACGGCAGCGATCATGTTGATCAATTTTGCACTATAAAGACATGAAGAAAACAAAAAAGGGAATGAGCTGAAAAGCACCCAGAAACTGGGAGCAATATTGTTATTGTTGGAGTGGTACATCAGGGTTAAATTGAGAATCATTCTTACTAAGTTATAACTCTCAATTCAATCTATGACTGCATCCGCTTTCTGATCGTTATTTGCTCTCATGATGAGAAGAGGAGAGATGCATGTTTTTTGCAGGATTTTTAAGGATACCAGGGGCGACTTCTGTTGTAAGGTCAAAACTTTGTGCAAACTCATCCAATCAGAGCTGTACTCTCCGATTGTTATTAAGTCTGCACACATATAGATGGCAAACATAATGAATAGTCCCTCACAGCTATTCGTCAATAGGAACGACGCACCCCTGCCGTGCCATGTTACAGCCACCTTGAAGGGTCTTCCAGGAACCACGCAAAACGCTCTGCAGTTTTGGAAGTCAGCACAGCACAGTGCGTGGCTGGAAAGATCCTTGGGCTTAATTTGAACCAAAATGAAGAAGGAATCGTCCCGAAATGTTACAACTATAAGATACCCTTAATTTCTGAAGAATCTCACGGTCGTATATAGTTTGACTTACAAAATCTGCTTTCCGTAGACAGGGAGAAGAAAGGAAATTAGGGCAGTAGGAATTGAAGCCAACGTTGATGAACAGTTGATGTGTGAAGCTTCAAAGTAGTAGTTGTTATGGAAAGCTCCAACCCAAAGGATATGGAATCCTTAGAAACCAAGTCCAACAATCTTAAATTATACGACAAATAACAGGCTTTTTACCTTTTTCATGAATCTTATACTTTTAGCGAGGCATTTCTAGTGAATAATATTTTAATTTGATGCAAGACCAGACATCATTTTTCGTTAAGTATTGGTCGGGTTAAGAAGGCACCGATGCTTATCAACCTTTGTGGTGCAAGTTTAGAGCATTTGATCCCTGTTCTTCAGATGACCCAAAAAAAAAAAAGAAAAGAAAGGAAAAAAAAAGCTGACTTTAAAACCTACGAATTGGTGAAACTATTTCAAGAGCTATTGGTTCCGGTGAACTATAAATCTGAAATTTGGTTCCGATTCTCTCGTTTCTCCAATCAACACGGAAAGGTTGAATGACACCGCCGTCGGTATAAGCGGAACTCTAGTTTGCTTAATCCGTTAATTATTACTTAATTAGCAAATCCATTTATTTTGGTTGTTTGTGACTTACATATTCCAAACACCTTTTAACAGCATCAAACTTTTAATTTAAAACACATATTTATGTATTAATGAATAAGAGATTTATACCATTTTTTTATATAATTCTAGTCAGAAAATAAAATTTCAATTTTATCTTATCAATTTCTTTTGCTTATTTGTATTTTTACGTTTACTTAATTTTTATTTTTTATAAAATATTATATAATTTTACTGTCCGATTCTTAATATTTCAAATCAATATTAAGGTAAGATTTGGATTTTAACAACCTTGTACGTCCGTACTTGTATCTCCGAAACCCTGTGCAAGCCGTAGATTGCACGATTAATGCAAAACTTAAAACAATTCCTACTCTGCTCCTTTTCTTTCCGATGAAAGAATTATATATATATATATATATATATATATATATATTTATTTATTTATTTATTTCGCGAAATGGATGCGAAGATTAAGGAAAATGCTTGTTTGCACCGGCTTGGGTCATGCCCAAAATCTTGAGAGATTAGCATTGCTCAATGTTAATTATTATTTACCAGACCCATGATCCCTTACTCCCAACTAACCTTTAAAAAAAATAAAAAATAAATAAAAATTGAGGATTCCTTTTGTTCTTCTTAATTGGCTCATCCATTCGCTACTACAAAATGATAGACCTTTTATTCCAAAGGATAAATTCCAACTTGGTTTCACCGTTCAATTTGAGGTTTGCCTCTTTACCTTTTCTTTTTGGGTCATCCACACCATATTTGTTTAAACAACACACACACACACACACACACACACCCCCCCTAATCATGCCACCACTTAAAAAAGAGGATTATATGCCCTTATCACGAGACTCGATTTGATTACAAGAATCCCATGAATAGTGTTCTTTGGGCGGCAAACGCACAAGAATTCAACGGTGGATATTGATCCACCAAATGAAATGATTGTATTTTTTATTATTCCATTGAACCCACATCGCCTCGACACACACTCTCTCTCTCCCTCTCTCTCTTAAATAAATAAGGAAACAATATTTAATGAAAGATTTTTAATAAACCAATTTAATACTCGTGCCAAGAATGTTGAACAAAACGACAGACTTCCCCAATTCACGCACCTTGTGGCGAGTGTTGTCCACTCTCCAAGCTTATTATTTACCTCTGCGCAGGGCCCCCCTCCCCTACAGTTTTCTGTTAGAACTTGCGGTGTCGGCTCCGGAGAAGGAGGGAACCGTACTGGCGGTTCATGGGTTCAGTTTTATTTCGGTCCGGTTCAATTATTTCTTCGAAAAATTACAACATTTTAGAATGAGACTATAACAAGTTATAAACAAAAATTATAACAGTAATTTTTAAAATTATTTTTTATAATAAATTTGTTTAAGACAAATATTAGATTAATAATATGATATTTTAATATTGTAATTTTTTTATTTAAAATATGAAATATATATAATATGGTTAGACAATATATTTGATCTATAAATTTTCAAATTTATCTCACCTGTTAAAATAATTTTTTAAATTTATTGTGAATTGTCAATAATTTAATTTTGATCTAAATCAGGTTAATTTACAAAAATTTTAAATTATAATTAAAAAATTACCTATATCAATTATAATAAATTATAATATCAAAGATGGGTTCCAGCGAACCAAAAGTATAACTTTTAAATAAAAAAATATTTTTAAAGAATATTTAATAATTAATTTTTTATTTAAAAATCTTGAGTTTTAATTTCAAAAAATGTGTGAGATCTATAAATAAAAAGATATAATTTATAATTTAATAAATTTATTAATAAAAATGAATGAATAAATAACTTGAATCTATGGTTTGTAATTTTTAAATTATTGTGAACTATCGGTTCGATTTTTTTTTGATCCCAATATTGTCGAGCTGGTTCATAAGAACCCAGAACCGTAACGCAACCATATTCCTTGTCAGTTATACCGTGAATCAAGAGTCGATTCACAGTCCGGTTGCATTACTGATCTGGTGACCAACCCGGAATCGGTCGGGTCTAGACGTGGGGAGCACATGTTAGAACTAGGCGGTGTAGGAGACGCGTTGGCCAAGGATTGGGACAACGAGCTTGGTGCGTTTGCACAGCGCATGTGTTGGAGAGGATGTTTGGTCGCCGCGTCATTGCCAAATAATAAAATGAAAATTTTAATTCAAAGTGTCAGAGAGAGAAAGACTTCAATTTTTTTACACGGTAAATAATTATGAGTTTAAATTATATTATTTTTATATTTAATTATAAAATTCTAATTTATTTATGTTTTAAGTTTAAACATAAAATTTATTTAATAATTTAAATTTTTAAATAAATTAATACTTTGATATGATATTAAAATTTTTACAACCTAATAATTATTATAAATTTGAATTTTTTTTAACTTTTAAGTGCTTTTTAGGCGTATTACTATTATTATTATTATTTTTGGTGGACGGAAAGAAAAAACCAATAATTGATGTTTTGAACTGATTAGCACGCCCCCAACACCGTTCCATATTTCCTAGTGCTTCCATTCATCTCGTTATAAAGCTTCCATCTTTGGCTCTTAAGAGACGGGAAGAAAGAGAGAGGTGAAAATGCCATTCCAAATGTAGAATGCTTTTGACGCCGCTTTCTTTGTTTCTCTGATTGTCGTCGTGTATGCATGTGTGTGTGTGTGTGTGTGTGTGTCTTGGCTCTGCCTTTTGAGCTTTTGAGGATGCGAAGGACGGACCGCTGCTTTGAACTTTGACACCATTTTCGGAGGTTAGACTTTTTATCAACTGCTTTGTTTTGTGTTTCCTTGTCTCGTTATTATTATTATTTAAAAAAAAAATAGTTTCCTTGGTTTTATATTTTGCGTAGTTTTCTTTGTTTAGAACTCAGGAATCCGCAGGTTGCTGCTGCTAGCTTTGTCATACGCTCTTTCTTTCGATAATTGAAATAATTCAATTTTCTTCCTTTCGTTTCTTTAACAAAGTTGGCGATTTGCGTATTTAACTTGTTTTTGGCGACTAAGTTCATGGCCGTATAAGAAGAACTAACAGATATCCATTTGGTTAAGATTCAATTTTCCAGGACTAATTCGTATAGCCTTAGATGTTTATATTCGTGCATGTAAAACTTGATCTTGCAACTGCAACCCTCCACTGTCTTGAGGTATCAATTGTCTTTGACCAAGTGAATGGTTTCATAAATTTAAGGGCCGTGGGAGCTGGGGTTAGAGTTATTTATAGTTTGGAATTTGTAAAATGGCTCAATAGTGCTCACGTTTTCCACAGATATTTGTGCTACCACGTAAGCCAATTTTTCAACACGAAGGAATTGCTGAATTGCAGTGAATGTGAGGGCTAGCTTTGTTATATCATTGAAAAAAATGAAGATCGTTTATTTTCTTCCTTGAAACGGGTATTGTTCTTAAACTCTTGAAATGAATTAGCCAGAGGCCGTAAGTTCTTTTTCACCCTTCATGATGCCTCTTCCAATCAAATTGCACCGGTAGAAATTATTGGCTTAATCTTTTTTCCTCCATAACCCGATTGCTTTCTTGCTTCCAACTTCAGTATCTTACATGTTTTGCCTGTCTTGCTTCAGACTTGAAACTGCTGCAGTGTATATGGACATTCAGCTTATAGGACCTACTGAAAATTAATTTTAATGACTGCAAAGCAAAAATTTGCTGGGCAAATTGTGCCGCAATCACTTCCTTTATTGTCTCCAAAAAGGTCCATAGCATGTAGAGAATGGTTGTTCAGTCTGTAATTATGGGGTCGGAGAAGATATTTTCCCACATGGAAACCCAATTTTAACCTGGACTTGAAGTACTGATAATTAAGCTCAACCCGTTGTCCTCCACCACCTCTATGCTTCCTTTGCAAGTAATAAATATTGTGTCTTTTGCCTGTTGCTTATTCCTCTATATTGACTTATTTTGCGACGCTTTCACAAGTTATAATGGGAATGAAACCTAGTTAGTCTATCTGAGAGCATTAGGAAATGAATTTCAGAAATGCAATTTATTTCTAGCAATAATGAAATTGTTCCTTTCAGCTTGACTAGTGTTGATCCGGCCATGGTATAGGAGAAGAGAAGCCTGGTTATTGAAGAAAGTTAGCAACTGAAATGGCCAAATTTTGCTGGCCATACTTTGATCCTGAGTATGAAAATTTAAGCACCAAAATTAACCCTCCAAGGTAATTATCAAAGTGTACCTATAAGAATCACAAGATTCTGTGTCTTACATCTTACCTACATGCTTCACCTTATCTGATCCTCCACGATCCCACTCCCGGTGGATTTTTTTTTTTTTTTTTTTTTGGTCCCTGGCTGCAGGGTAGCTGTAGACAATACAAGTTGCAGTGAATGTACCCTTGTCAAGGTAAAACCAATAGACATACACATCTATGAATGCTTATGCCTCATCATCTGTTGGCAGTTATGCAAGGCCCATGTGTAATATCACAATGGGAACTCATTGTCTGGGTTTTTTGACATCATTATTTATTCTAAGGGAAATGGAAAAAGAGTAGTTGGACTTACCTGATCTGTCAGATGAAGTAATATTATTACTACCGATGAATTTTTTTAAGTTTGAGGAAGTTCACTATGCCTTCTATAAGTTTCTCTTTAGTAAATTGTTCATCGGTGGAACTTGGTGTGAATAGGTTGACAGCATGAACAAACCAGGAATTCTGCTGGAAGTGGTGCAAATTTTAACCGATCTTGACCTCATTATCACCAAAGCTTACATATCTTCAGATGGTGGCTGGTTTATGGACAGTATGTATGTGCAGTTATAGATATTTCATTAACCATGATGGTTGGCAAAAATAGCTCCCATCTTACATTTACAGCTTTTTTAGAGTTATTATTTTTTACTTCAATATCGATCTGCCATAATCTATTCTTTTTTATTTTAGTTCTGAATTTTTTGTCCTAAAAGTCATGTCCCACAGAAATGCAGCATTTGTAGCGTTCTAATTATCTTTTAATTTCCTTCTTTGACATTGCCTGTTCTTGATTAACAGTATTTCATGTTACTGACCACCAAGGCAAGAAGATTATGGATTGTAAAACTATAGACTACATAGAAAAGGTATATTGAACTTCTTTTGCTTATTTTTTTCATCTGCTGTCTGTGCTAGATTGAACCAAATTTACGATGCTCAATGCTGTTTGAGAAAATTGCATCCACAATAGCACATGTGTTGACAGGCACAAGAGCAATTACATTATTGCCTTAGGGCAGGATTTATGTGGAGTACTACCCTAGAGGTTTTCTGTACAATGGCCAATATGAATGTTTGATGTAAATTGTGCTGATTCCACATCATTTACTATTTTAATTTTTTTTCCCTCGCAATTGATCAACCCTTATTTTTTTTTGGGATATTGAACATTGCTACCAATAATTTTTACAACAACCATTATGTAATTGAAATTTGAATACCTTGGCTTTTAGTGTATGAGTTGGAGCTGCCCCAACCAGTGATTAGTTCGTTGCCTATGTAGTCTGAAGTCTAGTATTTGAGTTAAGAAGGACTCTGTCTTTGTAAGCCAATCTATGCAATAGGTTTCATTCTGGTTGAGTCATTTGACTTTTTTTTTTTTTGCTCCCGATATGCCAAAAAGACCATGATTCATTTGACTGATACATCTGAGCCATAAACAATGCTAGAAATTGAGCACATTTACCATTTAAGTGGAAATGACCATATGCAAGTTCACTATCAAGAAACCCTTTGCTATTGGGGGAAGGCCAACCATTCATTCTACTTCTGAGGATACTGAATAGCAGACAATGGGTACTTTTCCTTGCTCAGTCCATGTTGCTAAGCAACTACTTATACTAGTTTGGTTACAACAGGCTCTAGGACCAAAAGGGTACACAAAAGACGAATCAAAGACTTGGCCTGGCAAACAGGTTGGAGTGCACTCCGTTGGTGAGCACACAGCCATTGAACTCATTGGCAGGGACCGTCCTGGTTTCTTATCTGAGGTCTCTGCTGTCCTTGCCAACCTTCACTTTAACGTGATTGCTGCTGAAGTTTGGACACATAATAGCCGAATAGCATGTGTTCTTTATGTCAATGATGATACCACATCTCATGCTGTGGATGACCCAACCAGACTATTGATTATGGAGGAGCAGCTGAAGAACATTTTGCATTGTTGTGAGGATGATGAGAAAGCAGCTCATATGAACTTTTCCATGGGATTCACCCATACTGACCGGAGACTACATCAAATGTTGTTTGCTGATAGAGATTATGAAGGTGTTGGAACAGCAACTGAGGCCAATTTTCCGCCCTCATTCAAGCCAAAGATCACTATTGAGCACTGCAAGGATAAAGGGTACTCAGTGGTTAGTGTATGCTGCAAGGATCGAGCAAAATTGCTCTTTGACATTGTGTGCACTCTCACAGATATGCAATATGTTGTTTTCCATGCTTCAATCTCATCAGATGGTCCCTATGCATTGCAGGTACAATGTCACAATTTAAAATAATATGATAATTTTGAGAAGGAAAATGATATGCTAGTTTGTTACCAATAAATTGAAGTAAAACAATAACAATCGCTTATTTGTGAAGGATATTGTGATCAAACTTTCTCATTGTGGTTCTTTAAAACATAGTAATATAAGACTAGGTTTGAAATGATTAACCTGTAAAGTCTTTTTTTTAATTTTTTTTTAAGGCTTTTTGGTTTCTAAAGCCATTTAGATGTTAAGAACCTTGACCACTTTAACTTCTTTCCTTTCTTCCAAGTGACATTAATCAGTTTATTATGCTTTATTAAATCCATATTCCTTGGTTGGCAATTAAATTGTCCTCATGCTTTGTTTTGCAGAAGTCTGATTTTAATGAATCAATTTCTTTCCTAGTCACTAAGTTGTCGATTCAAATACTTGAGGGATTCCACCTTAACTTTAATTGTCACGAATTGGTTTTGTCTTTTATGCATACAAAATGTTGTAACAATTGCAGTACTGATCACATTCATGTATCAGTGCTCTTTTTAGAATTTGATTGAAGCATCTGACCATGAATTATGAATTGGTAGGAGTACTATATACGTCACTTGGATGGTTGCATACTCGATGATGAAGGAGACAAGCAAAGAGTCATCAAATGTCTTGAAGCTGCTATTCAACGAAGAGTGTGTGAGGTGAGTAGAAATGTACCGTGGATTACTTCAGGTAGAGATATATCTCTCACCTTGTATGTCTTTCAGTTTCATGTGCTAAATCAATCATGAAAATTGTGTTCCCATTTCTTTCTTTCTGTTTTTTTTTTCCCCTTTCAATGGAAACCATCTCTAGTTAACCGTACCATACTTCTTGTTCATCATCCCTCAGAAGCTAATACCTCCCTCTCAAATTTGACTTTTCAATCAGGGAGCTTTTTTAGCATAACAGGGATAATGGCAAGATACCATTTACTACATTTTGTGTTTACTGGCTTCAATAAATCTGTAAGCATGATCCACGCATCAGAACAAGTTCACAGTCAATGTAGCTTTCATCCATTTTGGTTTTGTCCCAAAACTGTGCAAATTAGAAAACTTGTTGATGACATCTGATTATTTGTAGATGAATAAAGTATCAGTACTAGACAGTAACATGATCTGTCAGCTATCGTGACTCCACCTTAATTGCTTCACGAATTACAAAAGGAAGAAAATAAGGTGGATTTGGCAAGTGAAAGTTCTTTGCTTATTTTAAGCCTCTCCTGCTTGCTGTCAATGCTTTGTCCGCAAGCATGAGGATAGTCTAAAAGCAATTTCAAAATAAAGTATTTCCAGTTTCTGTTTACTTGACGGGGATCGTTGGTGAACTCAACAAATGATGTCTATTCCTTTTCTCTTTTTTTTTTTTTTTCTTTGTTTGTCGCATTGAGGAGGCACTTGGTTAGTAATGCAAATTTAATTGGATTCAATTTTTTCAACTCGAACTTCAGGGTCTGAGGCTAGAGCTCTGTGCAAAGGACAGGGTGGGCTTACTATCTGAAGTGACAAGGGTCCTGCGAGAGAATGGAGTATCTGTCACAAGAGCAGGTGTCACGACGAGAGGAGAGCAAGCCATGAATGTTTTCTATGTGACAGATTCTTCAGGGAACCCGGTGGAGATGAAGACGATTGAAGCACTTCGAAAAGAAATCGGGCACACAATGATGCTTAACGTGAAGAAAACTCCAGCAAATGCTAACGAACCTGAAGTTAAGGGATGGGCCAAAACCAGCTTCTTTTTTGGAAACTTACTTGAAAAGTTCCTGGCTTGAACACGTGTGAGAAGCAATGAACTACAGAATATAGAAGAATAAGCGAACCTGTTCAAAAACATGGGCAAAGCAATTGTAATTATGGACTTTGTGTAAGATTTTAAATGCTTGTAAATCCAACGAAGATTGGACTTCTCAAGTCAGGGGTGCTTTGTTTCTTCCTTCTTTCTTTCCTTTGATACACATGCCAATAAGTAAACACATATGGCTGGATCATGCATCAAAGATTTGACTAGAAAAAATGGATAAAAGTAGGCTTTGTGTAACCATCCCGAACCACTTTAATAGAGTCACTTTCTGATTTTTTATTTTTTATTTTTAATTTGATTCACCTTTTTATATGATTTAAATTGGTTAAATGTAAAACATAAGTAAAAAAAATATATACATGTATACATATAAGCAAAGTTTAGTTAAAATAATAATATTAATAAGTTTATATAATGTAAAATTTTTTCTTTTTAATTATTTCACTCTCATTCATTTTTAAAGTGAAAAAAAGAAGTTCTGACTTAACAAATTTTATATTTCGATCAAAGATTTGCAGTTAGGATTGACTCTCATCTATTTTCTCTCAACTTTCTCTACCTCACCAGACTTGAGCCTTTGATTTGAAAGGGGTCAATTTAAAATTCAAATTCAGTACTAGTGAAATTAAAACTAACAAAATTTCCATTGTTTCTCAGTTGCAACAAATGGGCTCCTTGTTGCTCTCTACCCATGTACAGAGAATGGCAGATTTTCAAGTGGGTTTCCAGGGGCCACCGGGCCTGGTTAAAAGGTGAGTGAAAAGCAGAATTTAATGTCCGAGACCGAACAGAATTTACTTTCACATGGCCCATCAATCAAAGCATTCACAACTGTCACCGAGACATTGCCATTGTATTTGAATCCCACGTCCGCCCCTAGAAATCGGGGACGCCAGAACGTTTCCCTTCATCTGGCTCGAGTAGTTACTCCATGTAAAAATATAGGATAATGACTCCCACCAAAGTCTCAATTTGCTATTTTGTTTGACTCGATTGGATATAAAGATGAATTACATTACAGTAATATAAAAAATAAATGCAAATTAGATATGTATTTAAGTAATTTATTAATTATAATTGTATATGGGTGTGTGTGTGTGTGTGTGTGTGTGTTCATGTCTATATTTATGCTTACTTCTCACATCTTTTTGATGTTTTTGCACAAAAAGATTTCATAGAATTGAGTAAAACATGGACCCCAGGGTTTCATTTGTGCCGGTGAATAGAATCGAAATGAATGAGAAGGAAAGTTGAGATTCCATTTTCCTTTCGAGAAGGCAATTCCGTTGTCGAGCTACTCCATTGTGAGTCCAATTAAATCCAGATAAAAGTAATAAATTTAAATGAATATAAAAAAATGTTTGTACCATGCAAGAGTTATTCAAATTGAGATATCAAATATTAATATTATATAACATAACATAACATATATATATTATATAAAAATATAAAAAATATTTGAGTTTATCATTTCGTGTTGTTTTTAATTATTATTTTTCTTTCTGTTAAATCAATGTACACAAGGACGGCCAACATGCCTTTAAAAGAGAAAACTGCTTAATTCTTTTCTGCAAGGTAAACGACAACGACAATTCAGTGGCAACACCACATATGCAGAATCGTTGCCTATAATTGCTGGAGAATGGAGTGGGGCATCGTGGGACAACCAAAGGGTTGCTTAAGGAATACGCTAAACTCATGCCCGTGTGTTCATCATTCGTTCATTCATGGGAATATTATATCATCCCATCAATCAAATCGTTCTTACTGAGTCAGTGATTCAATGTACTGCCGTTTTATCGTTTTAGAATTTATATCAAATACACATATTAAATTTTAAATTCATTGATATTGAAATTTAATATAAAATTTACTTAAATGTAATGATATATAAAACAAACTAATTCCCAATTCATGTTGCTGCTAGACTTGAAATGGCACAAGATTCATCTTAAATATCTTAAACAAGTGGATAATTCTTGTGTGTATTTTTGGGTTCGTGAAGAGAAAGCTTTTTGCTTCCTTAGTGGAAGAAGATACGGACAGAAAGATAAATTGCTTCTGATGTGATCATCGTGATGGAAGAGGCAAAGCCCCAAAGGGCTGAAGCAGATAAAAAGGAAAGTAAACGAGCGACCCACGTTCATTTGACGATAACGTTGATCGATTGCGCATGCACACTAATCAATGATTACGCATAGATAAAATTTTTTTCCCCTTTTAATTAATAGACCTAAGTCTTGAGGACCCACTCGCCATGAATTTTGATACCTAAGCCAAGAATGGAGATAATGATGCTGAAAACAACCAACCTTGTAGAGATGAGATTTTGCTAATTAATTATGTCACAAATGCATATTACGACAAAAGTTAAGAGACTAATTTTTCTATCTTGCCTATTATTCAATCAATCAATTCATTTTTTATTTTTTTTTGGTGTCAATTCGTATTATAACTTTAAAGTTTGTAGCAACGGACTTCGATGGGGTTGCATTATTTGCCCCTCTACTTTAGGGAAATTGGCACGAGAATAATAACAATTTCAAAGCTCCTTTTTTGTTTTTTTTTTCCCTTTCTTTCTCTCATTTGTGCCCAAATTCTCATTAAAATAAGTCTAACTTTACAAGTAAATTAATTTCTAATGTGGGTTTTGGGGGGTTAACATGGCATCTTTAAAAAGCATTCTAAGTTTTTTCTTTTTTTGATTTACACGTTTTTGGAGTCTCATATGAGATGAGACCTCAATGCGAGATCTACCTATCCATAATAAGCATCATAATTTATGTGCTTCACAAATATCATAAAAATTATTCCTGATTATGTTAAAAAAAAAAAGGACGTGAAAGAGAAAAAAACAAAAAAAAAAACCACGAAAAGGACAAGTTGCGCGCATGTCTCCACAGGCTCGTCTTCACTTTGCTAGCGTGCGTCCTCGATTTTCTACTTTGTGCGACTTCTCTTTCTTTTTTTTTTTTTTTCAATATTATTATTGATTCGTGACTTTATTATTATTATTATTATTATTATTATTATTATTATTATTTATTCATCGTCCCAAACCACGCCAGCTTTAATAAAAACGATTGTGTGTAAAACACAAAATGGACGTCGAAGCATAATAATTAATTACAAGTAAAAGACTGTTTACTCTACAATGAGATCTACGTCTTTGTCCAAAGACTACATCACATCCATACACGTGTCACACAAGCCTCCTTCCTCTTGCTCTTCTCCCGTGTACGTTTCTCCCTCGCCTGCGTCTCCTTTATTTCGTTCTTTCTTGTTTTCCGGAGGGGGGGGGGAGTTTAGGTTCTCGACTTTTTCTTTTTATAAGTAAAAAAATGGAAAAATCGTCAATTAAATTGTCTTGATATTCTCAACCCCACGTCCTTCTGTTGTTCAGCCTCTGCTTTGCGGGAGCGGAGGTGACTGCTGGCGTACGCCTTGTCGTTTTTTCTTTTTATTGTTTTAATGAAAGTTTCGAGCGTTTTCTTTTCAGTTTTGATCATTTTATGTTGTTAATAGACTGAAAGTTTTCTTTCTTTTCTTATCTTCTTGTGTAATAATGTGTCGTGGAATTGCTCTTCCCGTTTCAATCCTCATTTTGTGAAAAGGGTCTTCCTTGTTTTTAATTTTTTTTTTTGTGTTTTTCATTGTTATTCGAGGTGAGGTGCCTTTTTCAATTCGTGGGTTTTTTTTTTCTCTGCTTATGCTGATGGAAAATGATGTTTTTCGATTGTGATTAGATTTTCTTCCAATAAAGGAACTTTTTTTGGCGTCTGGATACATGGGTTTTGACGGTTATCTATTCTCTCTCTCTTGTCCTCTTCACCGGATTTAGTGACTTCAGTTTTGCTTTTGTTGTGTCTTTCTCTTGACTTTTATTTCTTTATTTGGTGGCAGAAACAACTTTTGCCAATTTCGCATAAATTGCGGGCTATAAATTAGCGTTCTTGGCTTGATATTTGAGAGGGAAATGGTGGGTGAAGCAAACGTGAAGAGAGAGGACTTAAACCTGTCCTTTGAGAAGCTGATGATGCGTAGTGGAGCTCGAGGGGGTATTGGTCGGGGGGTAGTGAAAGGTGGGGTGATCACTGAATGGAAAGATATCCCTATGGAGCTCTTGTTGCGGATCATGTCTCTTGTTGATGATCAGACGATCGTTATGGCTTCTGGGGTTTGTAGTGGCTGGAGGGATGCCATCTGCTTGGGCCTCACCCATCTCCGCCTCTCTCGGTATTACCCACCTCTCTCTCTTGCCGTGAGTGTGCTTGTGCTTGTGCGCGTTAATTTCTGTCTCCTTATCCTTAGTCTCATAATGTTATCTGTAGCTTGTGTGAGTATGTGTGGCTTGCTGTCTTTTCTTGAATTTTTAAGTTTGGTTTTTATGTGTTTTACTTTCATATGTTGTTAGTTGTTACTGTGTCTGTGCGTGGTCGTATCAAGCATGATCAGTTTCCTTTTTTTCTAGTGCCATGTAATGGCTCCGACATCCTCTTGTCATGTCCACGACAAGGCCTTTCTCTTGGAGCTCATGGAGAATCCTTCAATACTCCTTCCAACTTCAGATATGTTCTTGCATTAGTTCTATTTCCCTTTGCGATCTGTTAGGAAGATAAGATTGTTTTGTGGCATCGAAAGAAATGGCAGTCATCCATAAACAAGAGTTAGGTCTTCTAGTTCATGGAATTGTAATTCCTTATATTTTAGCCAAATATTATGCCCTGTGAAACGTGCTTAAGTTCTTAATGAAAGCAGGTGAAATTTGGTACAAGTGGAAGTAGATACTTGTAATTCAATTAACTTTTTTTTTTTTTTTTCGTTTTATTGTGGTTTGTAAATCTTATTAAAGATTGAGTTTTCAACAGGTGCAAGAACAATATGAACAACTTGGTTCTATCACTTGCCCCTAAGTTCACAAACTTAGAAACTTTGGTGCTGCGCCAAGATAAACCACAGCTTGAGGACAATGCCGTTGAGACTATTGCAAGTCATTGCCATAATCTGCAGGACCTGGACCTCAGCAAAAGCTTTAAGCTTAGTGATCACTCCCTATATAAATTAGCCGATGGTTGCCCTAACCTTATTAAACTGAACATTAGTGGGTGCACAGCATTTAGTGATGATGCTCTTGAAAATCTGACTAAGTTTTGCTGGAAATTAAAATTTCTCAATCTTTGTGGATGCGTGAAAGCTGCAACTGATCATGCCTTGCAGGTTCAAATGAGTTTGTTGCTTCTATTATTTAGTCCATACTTTTATGCACCTGTGAAGAAATGAAACGTTTCATTAATTTTTCTACAAAAATTATCTCCAGGGTATTGGACGTAACTGCAGTCAGTTACAATCTTTGAATCTTGGATGGTGTGAGAGTGTGGGTGATATCGGAGTCATGAGTTTAGCCTATGGCTGCCCTGATCTCAGAACCATTGACTTGTGTGGCTGTGTTGCTATTACAGGTATTTTTACACTTGGTAGATTGTTTAGTATTTCACGATGTCTCTTTAGATTTTTGCCTCATCAGTAACAGATCATGGTTGTTGGTTCAAAGGCTCTAATTTTACTCGATTACAACTTACTCCATTGAATGAATGGCAAGGTATATCAGCCTTTGTTTTAAAATTGAATTGAATTTTATTGCCTGATCACAATTTACATGAGATGCCTGCTATGATTGTTTCAGTCATTTCTCAATTCTGTGCATACTGTGATTAGGTTGTCCAAGGTGCACTGTTGCAGTTTTGCCTGAGTCAAAATTGTTTGAAAAGTGAGAGTCATCTGACTATTACCAATACATCCACGTCACAATGGGAAAATCCTTGCCCTTATATAACTCTCTTCCCTGGATCCTCCAGCATTGGAGTGTTATGCACTGGGATGCCCTTTATTTGTAGAACCTCTTAGGTTCGTAGAAAGGCAGCAGAGAAAGAGAAAATCCAGTTCATTTATTAGTTGTGATAAGAATATCAAATTGAATATGGATTCCTAGTCCCTTCTGAATATAAGAATGTATGCATTTTTCATCTTTACAGGAAGACATGTCTTCTCCTTTTAGTGGTGATGGCTCGTAATAATTTGCAATTTTATTGTAGATGACAGCGTAATAGCTTTGGCAAATAGGTGTCCCCGTCTAAGATCTCTTGATCTGTACTACTGCCAGAACATCACAGATAGGGCGATATACTCATTGGTTCACAGCCGAGTGAAAAATAAGCCGGCAATGTGGCAATCCGTGAAGGGGTGGTATGATGAGGAGGGGTTGAGGAGTCTCAATATCAGCCAGTGCACGGCACTCACACCACCTGCTGTTCAGGCACTCTGTGACTCATTCCCTGCACTCCACACCTGCTCGGGTAGACATTCCCTAGTCATGAGTGGCTGTTGGAATTTGACGTCGGTGCATTGTGCCTGTGCCATCCAGGCTCACCGGCCTGTGAGTTCTGTTCCGTATCGAGCTCATTGAACCATGTATTTGGTTCAAATGCGACCAAAGACCCTTGTGCTTGCAAAAAGATGGCTCTTTTGTTGATGGAATATTTTGCTTGTAAAGATAAATCGGACTGTGCCATAGTTCTTACTCAATTACGTAGCATCTTGGGCTAATGGAAGCTGACTCGGGTGACTAGGACGTGTTTTGTAAAGATAAATCGGACTGTGCCGTAGCTCTTACTCAATTACGTAGCATCTTGGGCTAATGGAGGCTGACTCGGGTGACTAGGACGTGTTGCACGCTTCTGGTTTGATGAACGAGACTATATATACTAAATATATTCTAAAACCAGAACGGCAACTAAGCTCCAAGACCTCTTTATAATGATGAGCTTGTAGAAAGAGTTGAGATAACAATCATCTAACTGATTGCAATGGCCGGCAAGTTAAAATAATGCCGATGTGCGTATCACCCCGCACCCTAAATATTTCCCAAGAATATTCGGGGCAGTCGTGTGGGGCTTGTGGGGGGGGGAGGGGGGCTCTACTCTCCGGACGTTGCTTTGCTCTTTTTATAATTATTAGTTTATATTGAGTTTTATTATGATTATTAGTATGCAAGTAAAAGCCATAATATAATAAAATGAAGATTTATTGTGTGAATAAAAATAGAAAAAATTTTATTTAGGCGGTAATTTTAAAATGAATTTATTTTTTTTATTTAAATAAACAATTTATAAAACAATTATGTTATTAAGACGATTTTATTTATTATGTGGTTGAATATAAATATAAATATTTAAGATTGTTTTATTTTTCTAACTTCTATCATTAATTCGTGTCACGACGACGAAGGAGACATTGCTTTTTTTCTCGTAGGACGGACAGAGACGCCAACAATTATTTTCAGTTGAAACGTGAACACCGACTAGTTCTGTTGAATTGGTGGTGCACCGAAACAGGAAGGAGGCCCACCATCTGACACACTTGGATGAGGGGTAAAAGTCAATGCCCACCATATTCAATTTCAAAATGAGTGCATCGATGGTATCTTTATCTTTATTTGGCCGAACGTGTGGTCTGACATCGTTTTCAAAGACCGGTTCCATCCATTTCAATTGCCCGGCGGAGGCCTTCTTGAACTCTAAACAGCCGAAAAGCGCACCTAAAATTCATTTTGCGCCTTTGCTGCTCAAAATGTTTAGCAAAATATTAAAATTAATGGGGACTGTGACAATGAATTGCCCCCACTTCACATCCTCGGCCTCCTTTCGAGGGAACGGGAAACGGGAGCGGTAAGTACATTGGAAGTAATGAACGAATTACAAAATACTAATAATTGAGTTTTGCCCATTGTGTTTGGGGGGGGGGGGTTGACTTGGAAATTACCATAACACAAGGCATCTCAAGTGTGACGAAGGAAGCATCC
Organism: Ceriops zippeliana; assembly: GCA_037897445.1. Lineage (NCBI taxonomy): Eukaryota > Viridiplantae > Streptophyta > Magnoliopsida > Malpighiales > Rhizophoraceae > Ceriops > Ceriops zippeliana. The sequence goes on from JBAPLH010000217.1 coordinate 1,947,930, forward strand.
ACAAAAATGAAAGGCTTAAAAATCAAAAGCAGTGTTCTTTCCACGAAAATGGCTAGCAAACTACCATTGACGTCAATCATTGCACAACACAAAAATATTGCTGAGATTGAATCGTTATCAGGTCCTACCGGGAGTCGAACCCAGGTCGCTGGATTCAAAGTCCAGAGTGCTAACCACTACACCATAGAACCCACGGGACATCTTGGCTTTGCAAAGGCCCTTAAGGTAATCTCAATCAGGCTATGGGGACATGCAAAATTTTGCAAAGGCCCATAAGGGCCGTAACTTTCAAAAGCTGTTAATTCTTTCGTGATATTTATTTATTTATTATTATTCTTTTAATTGGGCTCTTGGGATATCCAGGAAAAATTATGAAGCTATTGAGTTTGAATGACACGGTCTGGTCTACTATTTTTCTTTTCCAGAAATTTTGTTTTTGTTTTTAAGTTTTAAACATAGTGTAAATTTTATTATGTTTCCTAATTCCAAAACCATGCCTTAAGAAAAATCTCAATATGCAACAACAGAAAGTAAAAGTGGGACCCATATCACTTTTGTGTGATTAATTTTTTTTTTTTGGGGTTTAAATAACACCTCCCTTTAAATAAAAAGAGAAAATTTTCTACCTTGAACCGGTAATAGTGGTCTGTGTCCCATGTAATGGCTTGAAAAATTGAGAATAACGAGAACATCAATTACAGGAAATGTGTAACGATAACCTCTGGCTGGTCTGCTGCTCACGAGTTGTCAAACCGAACTACCACACAAGTAATGTTATCAGAGCTCCCTCGCGTGTAAGCTTCTTGTATTAGTTTTCTTGATGCTGCTTCTGCATCTGTTATGTCCTGCACTAGACCAACTGCATCCTGCGAGCAGATAAGCTAGCACCTTTAATAGGCCACATTTAGGCAGCCAGTTGCCTCTTGATTTATACTAACACCAGATTCTTCAACGTTCCCTGTTGTACATGACTTAGTTGTGACTTTATCTACTACTTTTAAATGCTGAGGAACCAAAGGGACGAGTGCCCATTTGAACGAGACATTTTTAATATTGAATGGTAAATGTTGATGACTTTTAATATGCCCTCATGCAAGCCAGTATCTTTAATTTCGATAAAATGTAATTCATTCAAACAAGCATAGCCAAGAGTGTGCAAGCACATCGTGTTTATGCATCTAGATTTCAGATATGGTATGTACTCTTTAGAAAAACTGTGAATAAAACTTCTATATAGTATTGTAACTTACTGACCTTATACAATATCATGTATGGAAGTTGTTTTGTTTCAGAGCATTATCTTTCTATAAAGCAGAAAATACTGACCTCATTGGATAATACATTCCAGAGCCCATCACTTGCAATTATTATGAAATCCACAGCATCAATTTCTTCTTCCTATAGTTGCAAAAAACAAGTCATCGAGGATGAGAAAGTTTAGACTTGCAAGAAGGATTTTGGAGTGGGAGGCTTTGGGTCAGCATCCGTGAGTCATCCAGAACTCAATCAACAATTATTAGAACTATCCAGTTTAATCTTGCAGATTGTGTTTGAGATTAGATCTAGGCTAATATGCAGCAAAGGAGCCAATCCTAGGTCTGATACAGCTCAAGACATACACAGAGTTGTTGTACCCTGCTTTTGTACAGATTTTGGACAAATGGACCTTGCACTCATTTAAGAACCCAGCCAAAAGTCTCAACCTTTAGACGTCCAAAGCAATTCTCGTGACTCAAATCCATGGACATGCTCACAGCACAGAATCCCACAAGTTTCCCAGACAATGGCCCGATATTCTAAATAGGTAACAATTATGCTAAAAAGCTAACCTGAATTTCTGGCTCAGCAACAACATATGGCTTCAGTAGTTTGTCTCCAAATGCACGAGAAACAGCAAGAACACCGCCAACCCGCCATGTGCCTAGAAAGTTCACAAGATGTTAAATGAGGTTACTGCAAAAGTTTTAGCTACTCCATTGGCATTGTCACATGAACATTAAGTGTGTGCATGCAAACACAATACACATCAATAATTAAAAAGGAAATCAACAGCTAGAACTACATTACATTAATTAGCTTCACTTCGACTAAGATGTAAACACAATAAAAGTTTCAACTTTTAATTTGAATATAATTTCCTGGAAGGCTCATGCAAGAAAACCGACTAGATGTTGTTGCACTGGAAACAGTAAAAGAAAAGGATTTCCCACATAAACAGAGCTTCAAACTATTGAGTCTAGCAAAATTGAACATGTACACATGTTTTCATACCAGGCTCTAAAATTTCAGTTTAAATTAAAAACATCAGGCCTATTTATGCTTAATTAGTTACAGCTAACAGTAACTTCTAAATCCATTTCTCCTTTTGTGTTTATTCATTTTTTACTCAACATCAATTTTTGAACCAGATACTTCTTCAAAAATCCATCCACCTTCCACAACAAATGGATCAAACCAATTGAAATACCTCTAAACAGAATCAACAAAAATTCTGAAAAGTTTTTAAAAAGTCAAACATGTGGGTTTTAAGAGTTCCACTTCAGTCACCTAAGAAATTACATCAACACCTAGAAAATAGATATAACCTTAGGGCAAAAGCTAGTTTAAAGTATTGAACTAATATCAGTTTCATGTGCAAGCATATTATAGACAGAGATAGACATAATAATAAAGAAATATGAACCATAATTAAAAGAAAGTTCAGTTTCACCAGCCCATATGATGAACCCTCCAGCCTCTTCAATCCTTTGGCGTTCATCTGTTCTATCAGGTTTGTGATCAATAGACAATGGGATGGCTGCAAATAGAAAATTACAATATATGAAATGCAGTTAGCAAATTGATTTGCCTATCATATATTCCCAAGTTAAAACTTCACGAAGTCATACACATGCCTCCACAGCATTTCCTTGTACCATAGACACATCAAGTGCATCTCTGATGTGTATGCAGCTAAGTAATATTTACTCAAAGATCAACCATGGGCTTTAGTGGCCTAATAAATATTTCTAGGTGAAACCCTGATTAAGTCATGCAAAAGCCTCCAAAGCATTTCCTTGTTCTATAGAGATATCAAATGCATCCCTGGTACATATACATTATTCAATGTTTACTCAAAAATCAATAATGGGCTTGATCTTTGTCCTTATTTCATATATTTCCCTGTTACAAGCCTTCACATAGATCACACATTGCATCCTAAGCCAATTGAAACTTAAAGGCCAGGCTCTAGAAAGAAAAGTGAAGGATAAATTACCACCTGAACCAGTTCTTGAGGCAACTACTCTGGAATCGCCTACATTTGCAACAAGAAGCCGTTCCCCTAGAAGTACAGCAGTTGATGCAGTTGACCCAGCATCCTTTTGCTGGCCCTTTTCTTCATTCAGGTAATCCGCATCTGTCTGTCTAAATGCTTCAACTGCAATCAAACAGTGGTTCTTTTATAATAACCTGTAACAAGGAAAAAAAAATCCAAACAAAACAAAGCAATTCAAACAGTAAATAGAGCAAAACTCCAGCGAGGCATACCAATAGCTGTCTTTGTGTTGTTGATAAATTCTGGATGACCACTTAAATTCTTGAAAAGATTGTTTTTAAGATATTCTGCTGTTCTTGCACCTCCATGACCTACACGAAACCAAACATTGATTACAGCTTAATAGGACCACAGAAAGATTGTCCCCCCCCCCCCCAAAGGGGGCTGCCTTTTTTTTTTTTTTGACAAAGATCAAGGAAGAATTAAACAATGCATTGACAGTAAACTTGTGAAATTTTCATTGGTACCCACTAGAGAATCAAGAAGTAACAAACGGAGAAATTGAGGAGAATTAGAGACAAATTTAGATGGGAGTACAGGAAGAGATGTTCAGGACAGACTAAAACAGAAAATGAGCTACTTTCAGTGGAAAAGCACCAACAAATTGATAAGATGGATTGTTAATAAGCACAGTAAAGATAACTCTGTACAACTTCAGAGATGAAAGCCGCCATACCATCAAAAACCCCAAAGAAGGCAACCATCTGGCCATCAACTTCAGATATTCTTGTCTCGTAGAAGTCCTCCATCGAAGCCCTTTTACCCTTAAAACTTGAATATCCATAACTGAATTTTGTAGTCCGGCTTCCATTGAGAAAGCTAATCAAGAAGACAGCAAATGTGTAACTCTCACCAGTCTCGAGATTTGTGATGGAATTTAGGTTTCTTTTCCAATGACAGAAATTCATCCATTTGGAGATCCTTAGTTGATGCTGAAACACTTAAAACATATAGTACTGCATTTCCCCTTAATAGAGAAGCCACACATACAAGTCACAACGGTACCATTCAAAAGTACTCGGAAAACAAGTGTGAGCCATGATCCAACTCCACACGCATTGTCCCTTAAAACAATCTGCAGTCTCTTGGCCATCGGGGTTAGTTAATCTATAGGCAAAGTAGACCAAACTCAGAACCCTCAAACCTCATCGTCCACAACTTGTGAGATTCGCAAACTCTAAACTTCCTAAAACCAAAACACACTCATAGGCCCCAAAAGAAAATGAAAATCCTAATTGAAACCATCAAATTCTACTTTTTCAAGATAGTCAAACAATCAGCGAAAACCAATTGAACTAGCAGGCATCAAGCAATGACAAAAAGCTCAAAACTTCAAGTTAAGAAGAGGAACCAAAGTAAACCTCACATTGTTTCTTTAAAATTTTTAAGGTTCAAGCCCATTTAATCAAAACTCGACTCAGTTCTAGGATAAGTGACCAGACAGAACATCATACACTGAAAAATGAACCACAAAAAATACCAAACAAGAAAAAAGTGACCCCGAATTATCCTACTTTTCACCAAAAAAAAAAAAAAAGTAAAATGAAGGGAACTTTTTAGGAACCTGATCCCACCACCGCTGGGATCCATGTTCGATATCATTACGTCCCTTTGTTGCTACTGTGACTGAGAAAGTTCTGGTGGCTGTCGTGACTGCGGCGTGATGTTCGACAGATGTGATCCTACTTTTGGTGTTATCGTTGTGCAGCAGCGGAGGCGGTGGTGCCTCAGCGTCGGTGTCCCCGCCAGGGGAAGCGGACGAGAGGGGCAGAATAGGGGTAGATTCCGTCAGATTGATCAATTTATTGACGGCTCGACGGAGAATTACGAGAAATTTAACGGAACCGTAAAACGACAAACAGGAGTGACGCTGCCGCATTTTTCATTTTTCTTGTTTTATTTATTATTTTATTATTATTATTTTTATACATATTTTATATGTATGTTACCAGCTTTTGTACTGGTTTCTTTCTTTAATAAAAAAATAAACGGAAAAGATACTTTGTAAGAAAAATTATACAATAGGAAACAATAAATAATAAAAAATTTTGTATCAAAAAATTAAAAAATTTGTCCCACAAAAAAGTTAACACTTCAATCATTATTGTGATATTTATTAATGTTTCATAAGAATTAAATACCGTATGTATATATATATATATATATATATTTATTTATTAACTTTTAATTAATTTTTTTATATTATAAAAATAAAAACAATTAGATTGTGGACAGGACATATCTATTTCTTCGTTCATTCCAATCATGCTTAAGCGTATAATTTTAAAAGTATTTAATATGCTTTTTTGATTTATTTTTTCAAATATTGATGATGTTACATTTAGAAAATACATAAAAAATCTAATGTAGCAAAAATTAACACAAGAATTAGCTTGTAAATGAATTGGAGTACCGTCGTAATTTATTTTGAATTTAAACAAATTATGAAATACTCAATACAAATTATAGTTATGTGAAAATAATAGATATATATATATATATATAAGAAAATTACTCCATTTATTAATAACTTATAGGCCTCTTAAACACCTAAAATAAAGAGTGAACGCGGATTAAAAAGGTGCAAAACACAAATTCTTTGATTTTTTTTTTTTGGCTTTTCTTATTACTTTCAAAATAAAAACAAGCCCTTTTCTTTCCTTCTTTATACATAAAAAAATCAGGAAAAGAATCCAATGAGGCCACAACATATTCAGCTTGTTGTGCTTGTACAGCTTATTTCTCGCCAAGCAAATGGTAAAAACATAGATTTACAACATCAATCAAACATCTTAGGAATTGGGACAAATGTAAACTAGTCCAGATGAGCCAGGTGGTACACAGCTAGCAGTAGTTAGCTTTCGTGGTTTCACCCCGTGGGTGAAAAACACAATGTCTTAACGATGAGGAGGGTTGAGTTATGTAGAACTGGCGGAGCGACGGGAGGCAGAGAAAGCGCCGACCCGATGTCTTCTTTGTTTCCTGCTTGCTTGGGTTAGGTAGGGGTGGTCCGAGGGGCACTTCCTTGCGTTGTTGTCACGGTGCCATCAACGCTTGGGCCAATGAGAGCCTCAATGGGTCCACAACATGAAACTTCACCTGCTAATGGGCCAAACATACGTTGCTCCTCGCAAGATCCACAAACCTGGAGTTAGTAGATCTATCTAAAAGATGGGATGATGTGGGCTGTTGAAATTTTGAGGTGTTGGAGCTTTTTTTTTTTCTGTTGCTGTTTTCTGCGAACAATATTTTGTTATAAATAGCAGTTAAAGCGTTCTTTGTATATTTGATGTGTCCGTTAAACAAATTTATGCTTAAAAATAAAAAAAAAAGAAAGAAAGAAGAAGGAAAAAAAAAACATTTAAGACTTATCTGGAAGTCTTTGGGTCCAAAGTTTTTAATCAATGAGATCTATTAGGTTTTTGTCCGTGCTCATGTATCCCGTGAGCCAATTCTTAGAAATTGTTAACGTATGATTAGCGCTTTTAACGATTTAAAAGAGGAACAAAATGCAAGCTACCTTTAGACCAGTTTTACGCATAAAGGTTCCGTTAAAAATGCCCTAAACATTTAACGGCAAAAGTTAGCTAATAAAAACCTATATAAGAATGAGTTACACATAATTCATTTTTAAATATTAACGTGGAATCAAAATATTTTATCAATTTTTTCAAAAAAAAAAAAAGCATAATTGATTGCTCATATCAAAATTAAATAAACTCATAAATTAAAATCAAATTAATGAAAGCTACTTAAAATGTACACCTAATGTACTACTACTCCCTAAACATATTTCCTCCGTACTTTATATAGTACAAATGCTAAAATTAATTCAGCTAATTGATTGTTAACTGAGTAATTGAAGTCGACTATAATATTGCCAAATTAGAAGCAAAATTTTTGAATTCAAAATTAAGAGAAGGTTTGAATGTTAATCAACTTTTAAAAGGTGAATAAAATTACTTCACTGAAGCAAAGCGACGCACACAAAGTTGAATGCGAACTTCATTTTTAGCACGCAGCATTTTGGCCGCCATTTCGCTCATTAAGTATACAAAACACAAAGGAATCTGCAGTTACATAAGCAAAATTGTCTTCGTTCATCAAATACAAAGGTTGGCGATGAGTTAGAATCTGGCACCAGTTGTGACTTACAGTTACAACAGTTTCAATTCATAAAAAAAACTCATATTCTTGTCTTACACTTCGATATCATTAACTAAAACGGTTGGAACATAACTTATATTGCAGTTGAGAATTATTCTTTTATCATTATCTTATATATATATATATATATATATAAATAAAGTCATAATAGACTTACGAGAATTAAAAAGATTTCAGAAGTAAGTCACACTCTTTGTATCTTGTAATACACTCTCTCTAATAATAAAAGTATTCTCTCTCTCTTTCCCGTAAATTACGAATTACGTAAAATTCTGGTATTATTTTTTTTTTTCGTTTTATCATTTATGATAACAAATTAGTATCAGAGTCGAAAAAAAAAATTGTCTCTTTCCTCTTTTCTCCTCCTCGGCCATTGATGATCGGATATACCATCCGAATCTCAATTCAGTTGTCTCTAACGTGTTGGTCAACCCAGAGAGAGATGCAAGGATTGGCTGCCATAGACAATTGTATATGTGGATCCTCACCGTCGACATCCAGAACTGTAAACTGAGGACCAAAGTCCATAACGTCGTCGAATCGCTGATTAAGAAGTGCCGAATCGAGTCTGCTGCTGTCAGATCACCTTCAAGCACGGGAACAAGCCGACGCGCATCTTCCCCAGGCACTTCGACACCATCGACACACCAACAAAATTTGGGTATATTTCTTGAAATACAAAAGTCAAGTATTTGGAACTTTTAAATAGTAAAAAATTTTACTTGAAAAGTAAATTAAGAAGTAGATTAAGAGGCTGAGAACAGATAATGACCTTGAATTTTGTAATAACGAATTCAATGAGTTTTGTAAAATTGAAGGCATTATTTGACACCGCACAGTTGTAAAAACTCCACAGCAGAATGAAGTTGCAGAATGCATGAACAGGACTTTGATAAAGAAAGCTAAATGTCTGTTATCCAATGCATGTTTGGGTAAGGAGTTTTGGACATAAGCTATTAATACAGCTTGTTGGTTAGTAAATTGATCTCCTTGCACTTTCATTGAGTGTAAGACACTTGAAGAGGTGTGGTCAGACAAACTTGCAGATTATTCTGATTTGAAGATATTTGGCTATCCTACTTATACTCATATTAATGATGGAAAGCTTGAACTAAGGGCTAAGAAATGCATTTTGCTTGACTATGCTTCTGGTGTAAAAGGTTATAGGTTGTGGTGTCCAAACTCTAAGTTTCCAAAATTTCTCATCAGTAGAGACATGACATTTGATGAATCCGCTATGTTACATCCAAAAAAGGAAGTCTTAAGGCCAAATGATGAAGATAGTGGGAGTTCCACACAATAAGTGGAGTTTGAAAGTAATATTCCTTCTAAGTCAAGTCAACAGATTCAGGTTGACACTTCAGAAATAGATGAGGATACTTTAGATACTCAACAGGCACAGTCATACAGTATCGCCAAAGACAGACCCAGAAGAACTATTAAGCCACTAGCCAGGTTTTCAAACTCAGATTTTGCTTATTATTTGGCAGTAACGGAAGAGGTGGAGTACAATAAACCTAAAAACTACTTAAAGACTGTCACTTGTGCTAAATCTTCCCAGTGGAGTATTGCTATGACTGAGAAAATTGAATCCCTACATAAGAATCAGATTGGGACTTAGTGAAATTTCCTAAAGATAAGAAGACTGTTGGCTATAAATGGATCTTCAAGAAGAATGAGGGAATCTCAGGAGTTGAAGATGTAAGGTACAAGGCACATCTGGTTGCAAAGGCTTATAGCCAAAAAGAAGGGATCAACTTCAATGAGGTGTTTTCTCCAATTGTGAAGTACACTTCCATTCGTGTACTTCTAGTTATGGTTATCATGTATGATATGGAACTGGAGTAGCTTGATGTCAAGACTACTTTTCTACATGGCGATCTTGAAGAAGTCATTTATATGGATCAACTTGAGGGTTTCAAGAGTGAAGGTAAGGAGGATCATGTTTGTAGGTTGAAGAAATCCCTATATGGTTTAAAGCAGTCTCCTAGAAAATGGTATAAGAAGTTTGACAGTTTTATGGTAGGTCATGGTTACATAAGGAGTGAGTATGACAGTTGTGTCTATCATAAAAAGCTTCATAATGGATCATTTATCTATTTGCTACTATATATCGATAATATTTTTGTTGCCTCTACAAGCGTATCTAAGATTAATAATTTGAAGAAACTACTTAGTAAAGATTTCAAGATAAAAGATTTAGGAACTGCAAAGAGGATATTGAGCATATAAATCATCAAAGACAGAAAAGTAAGAGAGTTGCGCCTTTTACAGAAAAGGTACATCGAGAAGGTTTTTGATCATTTTAGGATGATGAGTTGCAAACCAGTAAGTACTACTTTGGCATCACACTTCAGACTTTCAGCCTCTTTGTCACCCAATAGCTTAGAGGAGGAGGAATATATGTTACGTGTTCCATACTCTAGTGTAGTGGGTAGTGTTATGTATGTTATGGTTTGCACTTATGCAGATATTTCACAGGCAGTCAGTGTGGTCAGTAGATATATGGCTAATCCTGGGAAAGCACATTGGCAAGCAGTTAAATGGATATTTCGGTATCTTAGAGGCACTATAGATGTATGACTGATGTTCAGTAGAAGTAGTAGGTTAATTACTAGTTTTGTGGATTCTGACTATGCAGGTTACCTTAACAGAAGAAGATCAACAACTGGTTATATTTTCACTCTTTCAGGTAGTGTCATTTGTTGGAAAGCAACATTGCAATCAACAGTTGCTCTTTCTACCACTGAAATTGAGTACATGACAATAGCAGAAGCAGTTAAGGAAGCTATTTGGTTGAAAGGTTTGGTCACTGATTTTGGGTTTATCCCAGGAAACTATCACTGTATTCTGTAACAGTCAGAGTACTATACACTTGACCAAAAATCAAGTGTATCATGAGAGGACAAAACACATTGATGTCAGATACCATTTCTTGTGAGATGTTATATCTCAAGGTTTGATTTCAGTGAAAAAGGTCGCTATTGCTGACAATCCAGCTGACATGTAATGAAACCAATTGTAACTAGCAAGTTTAAGTATTGGTTGGACTTGATTGATATTCGTTTTGATTGATTGACCCTAAGCGACCATTTGGAAGAGAGACAAAAAGATTTTATTTTGTTGTGTGTTTAGAAAATACAATGTAACGTGGAAATTTGTTAGAATATGTCTTGTATTCCAGTTAAAAATTACTCTTTTACCCTTATATTATATCCATATATATAATAGGATTATGAGAATTAAAAAATTTTTAGAGGCAAGTCATACTCTTTGTATCCTGTAACACACTCTCTCTAGTAATAAGAGTATTCCTTCTATCTTTTCTGTGAACGTAAGTCACATAGATCAAACCACGTAAAATTTTAGTGTTATTTTCTTCTTCGTTTTATCGTTTGTGATAACAACAACGATTGAATAAAAACAACGTTTTTGCTGAATTGAATATACCGTAATGTTGTAACGGAAACTCTCTCTCTCTCTCTCTCTCTTCCTCCTGTGAATTTTCCCATCTTCTTCGTTTTGGTGGACCTATATATGACTGCCGACGCTTTGAGAAGAAAGCAGGACACAACCACACATGAAATACATATATATTTTTAACCTATAAATTTATACTTTTATTAAATATAATAAATTATATGAAATGATGCATTAATCTTATAAAAAAATTTGATAATCTCATGCACCTCGAGCGAAATAAGTTTAAACCTCAAATGGGTATGAATCAAAAACTAAACTAAAAACACAAACTTTCCCCACAAAGAAAAAACTTAAGAAATTTCGTCTTGCAACCATAACCTCAATTTGAATTACTTCCAACAATCAAATTTACATGACAAAATTTAAGAATTTGACTCTTTCTTATTTTATTATTGTGTTTGAAAAAAAAATTACACTCACATATTAAAAAGATTAAAAAAAAATTCTGAACATCACGCAAAGTTCTAGAAGTTTCCTACATTGTCATATTTATTCACACATGAAAATTGTATATGCATGCAGTCCAAATGTCAAAGATAAAACGTCGGCTAAAATGCGCTATTCTCGTGCTGTCACCAAGGGAGGAGTTGGTTTGTTCATGTGACGAATTCGGAGACAGAAGAAAAGCAACAAATTAAAAATGAAATACAACAATTAAAACAAAAAAGTTGAATAAGAAATAAAAGTTAGACGGGAGAACTAGATGTAAGTAAACATCATTAAATTATAATTAATATTTTTTTTAATAAATGAGAATCAACTGTAATTAAAAAATGAAATTAATTCCCATTTAATATCTATATTTTGCATAAATTTCTCTTTGAATACATTAATTTATGGACTCAATGCTTGAATCTGTTGCGATGTTTCATACCTGTCAAGTAATTAAATCCATGATTATTGTTGTGTTATGATAGACATTGTGCGGCCTGTGTGTAAATTTTCTAATAGGTTTATTTAACTCCTCATGATACAGCAGCCCTTTTGTATCATGTAATTGAATTTTTGGGAGATGTAGTTGCCTTTACCTGAAGGATTTAGTTTCTCATTTTTCTTTCTTTTGAAGATTTCTTCGTTATCATTATCCCATGCAATTAATTGCAAAGGATTCCAATGACATAGACATTGATAAGTTGCATTATTTATTCCTATATAAAGCAACAATTCGCATTTGCCAGCAGTCCATCCTATCTAGTCAAGCATTGCGAGAGAGTGATAAGTTAATTTACAGCTCTCTCTCTTTCTCTCCCCCCCTCTCTCCCTCGATACATCCACGTCTCCTTTCAACAGTTCCATAGCCATAAACTCAAAGCGAATTGCTAATGGAATTCCAGGAAGAAGCAGACGTTATAGTTGTAGGTGCTGGCCCAGCAGGCATAGCAGTCTCCGCATGCCTCAACCGTCTTGGTATCTCAAACCTTGTTCTTGAAAGAGAAGGCTGCTATGCATCTCTATGGAAGAACAGAACCTATGATCGGCTCAAATTACACCTAGCGAAGGAGTTCTGCAACTTGCCACACATGCCCTATCCAAAAGGGACACCTACATTTGTTCCGAAGGCTAACTTCGTTAGCTACTTGGATAGCTATGTGTCTCAGTTTGAAGTAAAGCCTCGATATCATAGTAAAGTGGAATCAGCTTCTTTCGATGACGCTTCGGGGAATTGGCGCCTTGCTGTAAGCAACAAGGTTTCAGGTGTTTCTGAGGCTTATCGTTCCAAGTTTCTCGTGGTGGCAACAGGTGAAAACAGCGAAGGCTTTATACCAAGCCTGCCTGGGCTGGAAGCTTTCGAGGAATTTATATGCATTCCAGTAGCTACGTCAATGGGAAAAACTTCAAAGACAATAATGTCTTGGTGGTGGGTACTGGAAATTCCGGCATGGAGATCGCATACGATTTGTTTAACTGGGGTGCTTCTGCTTGTATTGTCGCTCGTAGCCCAGTAATCTCTCTCCTCTCCCCACCCCCTTCCCCTCTCTCTTATCTCATGGAAACATGCGTGGCCGCACCACAACAACAATCATGCACGCATGGACATGAATCTACTTGTGAACAGTTTGTAAAGTACTATTTTGTTGGTTTGACGCAATTTTGAAGAAGACTCATACAAAATTGTTTCACGAATTTAACCATTACATAAAAACTTAAGCCGTTTTCTTCTATGTCTAATTTCCAGGTACACGTAGCCTCGAAAGAGAGCATCCGTCTTGGAATGTGGCTTCTCAAATTTTTACCTTTCAGAGTTGTCGATAAGATAATTTCACTATCCTGCAAAATAGCTCACGGAGATCTTTCAAAATGTGGCCTGAAGAGGCCAGATGATGGGGTGTTTCAACTCAAAGCAAAGAAGGGCAGATCGCCTATCATCGATGTCGGCACTGTGGACAAGATACTGAGCAAACAAATCGAGGTATATACATCATAAAAACAAAAATTAGGAAGACACTAAATTTAAACACGGAAGGTGACAAAATATATTTTAGAATTAAAAAAAGAAAATATTTATAAGAAAAGAAAAAAAAAAGCTAAGTGAAAAGAGTGAGTGAGACGCCCAGACCTGCCTACTTCTTATTATCAGTTAAATAGCGGGAAAAAAATGACTTCACTAATATGCGTAACTGACCATATAAATCACAAGATTTAGCTCTGCTTAAAAGAGAGAATTGCGCTTTTTCTATAAAATCAAACAGTGCTCGGATTACCAATTATATTATGTATGAAGAGTTTCTTAAATATTATATCATATAAACGTGATTTGTACGAAATGAAAATATGATTTTTTTTGTAAGTGCAAAACAAAAATCTTGAAGGATTTTCTTTTCTTTTATTATTTGCATTCCATCTAAGCATTATACCAGTCTTTTCTTTATTTATCCCCTTCTTCTTTCAAAGACAAATGCAAAAACTTGAACTAAGTGGCTTTCTTCAAGAGTGACATAATTTGGTGTGATGTAGGTTCTACCACCCATAGAGAGAATAAATGGCAAGGAGATCGTTTTTGAAGATGGCAGAAGGAAGGATTATGATGCTGTCTTATTTGCCACCGGCTACAGAAGTACGGTGCGAAATTGGCTCAAGGTATAACCCACAGTATTTGTCAACAAACCAATCTAACACCATATATTTGTAAAAATTCACGGCTAAATGTTAGAATGGTGTAGTTCAAATATAAAATTATTTAATTATAAAAATTTTAATATTATGTTAAGAACTTAAGTTACTTAAAAGTTTAATCTAATAAGTAACTTTAGGATATAGATCATTAATATCCATGCTTGAAGTTTGTTTCAACACCCAACTTATTACCCTTTTAAGCAGGGCGGTGATGACCTCTTTAATGAAAATGGAATGCCGTTAACGAGATGTCCGAGCCCCTGGAAAGGAAAAAATCAAATTTATTGCTCAGGATTTTCAGGGTTTGGATTGGCTGGCATTTCGAGTGATGCTCAAAACATAGCGAAAGATATCAAGCTCTGTCTCGATCACCCTCCAAAATGAAATGCAATATGAGATGTCTGTTGAAAAAGTTTGTCAGGGACTCAAGTGCCTGTCTGGTGTTGTTGTACTCTTTTCCATGGTTGTCTAGCGTTACCAGTAATGTGTACTTGATTTTTTGTAAGTAGTTATGTGTGCTTGTTTTTCTTTTTTATAATTAGTAATGTGTACTTGTTATAGCGTTGTTTCTCTAAGTTCACTTCCGTCGCAGTTTTCATGAGTTTTAGTTTTGATCAGATGTACCTTCGTTAATCTCCCTACTGTATTCTCACATTTATGGTGGTTTATCAAGTGTGTGTTGGAGAATTTTTGAGTGGCATTCTATACCAGCTGCAATTTTTTTTTTTCTTTTAATATTGAACGTGAAGCTTTCATCACTTCAAAGTTTCAGTACAAGCCATTACAATAAGTATGCACGTGCAAGATAGTAAGTATTTAAGCCATGAGTGAAAGCAGGAAACCACACCTGCAAAGGATATACAGGGGAACGAATAAGGGAATAAACAAATTGGTGGACGCTTGATGGGGGAGCCTACGCCTCTAGTCAGCAACAATGCTGAATAGTTTGTTTGTTTTTATTTATTTATTTATTTATTTTAAGATCTACGGATGACAGTGGACAACTTGTGGTGTAGAATTTCAACCAAACCAGAAAAAAAGAAAAACAAAAAACAAAATCCTGATTTTTCATATTACACCACCAAAGTTCTGCTTCTCGCTTATCCGTTACAAATTAAGAAGCTTTGTAACTCCAAGATCAAAAGTCAAAAACCATTATTTCCTAACGCCATGTCTTTTCGATACATACAAAATGTAACCCAAAAAATCTTGCACATAAGAAGGATGCGTCTGAATGCACTATTTTTAGAACAAGAGTTGGACGACACGTCACCGAACAATCAGAAACTTTTTTGAGAACTTGGCTGATGCATGAGAATCGTGCACAACAATTTATACATCGAATGGTGTTTCCGTTAAGACAAGAAGAACCCGACTCTATGTGGGTTGGTCCATCAAATGTAACCAAATATTTTCTACTTTGGACTCGCTAGGACAATCATGGACCTGGGCGACACGTCATCGTGGGATGCTTCCCTAAACGGTACATTGTCTGCAAACTACTCTTATGACTATATTGACATATGATATTAGAGATTATAGCACAGAAATGACAATCTTTTGCTAACCTTCTTTTTGCTATTCCTTTGTTTACTTGTAATACATGAATTGTTGGATCAAGTAAAATGTTGACGAAAAGGAACCTTTGATCTCACTAATTACAAATAAGATGGTCCTCATTGAATTCCATTCTGATGTCAATAATTATACAGTGAATGTAGCCAATTTATACAAAAGGATTAAAAAAAAAAAAACCCTCCATGTGAAGGATAGGTACGTGCCAAGAGCCTTTGTCTTGTTTTTTATGATCCTCTTAACTGGTTTGGTCTCTAATTTAAAAGGGCAGTTTGGTACTCCAGGATAGTGGACTGGCCGGCAGTATTTGCCACATCCTGTTGTGGGAAACGGAACTGGCGCAACGTATTCCAAGGAGTTGATCTTACGGTTAGCACAGGAGAGTAGGCCCGCTGAACAAATCCTGTACTCACAGAAATCCTCGGTTCAGGCTTTGATTGGGTGGATTCCAGCTGAGAGTGATTGGTTTAAAGTGAACAACGATGGGCCAGTGAAGGATGTGGAATAGCGGCCGCAGCGGGCGGAGTTACCAGGGATTTACATGGGAATTGGCTGGTAGGGTCTGCACGTCATATTGGATGCTGCTGATTGATTGATTGGGTTCAAGCAATTTCCTTTCCTTATTAACTACTGGTGGGTCAACGTTACTACTACGCTTGGCCCATCTTTCCTTAGTTAACAAATAATCCTTAGGAGGCCCATTGTTTGCCATGGATAGCAGCACTATGATCCATCATTTGACTTAAAAGAGGAAGCATCCAAAAGAGGCTTCGGTTCAAGTTTTGCTCATGTAAGAACAAGAAAGATAGGCCCTCATGGCTTTCTAGCGTAAATTTCTCCATCTTGGTTAGGCATCGTACAATAGGCTTTTCTTCATTTGCAATTCACATTGACTTAGTCAGCCATGGCCGCGGGCAGCGCTGGCAATTCATAATTCTTGGTCAAAAGTCAAGATACACAAATATACGCATACATAAGCCCAACCTTTAATACCAAGAATAATATTTATACATAACATTACGATATATGTTATTTGCGTATATGCATTTTGCTTAAAGGGCAGCAGAATCCTCCATGGCGTGGAAAAAGACAAGGTGACAGTGGAGCGATAGAGAGAGGACTTTGCATGGGTCATGCCTATTTTGTTTTCAAAAAATTATTTGTACATATATTTTTAATTGTATACACATTGTATATTTAAAAATAAAAAAATGACGCCATCTGTGTGGAAAATTCTACATCTCAACTACAGAATTCCGTTTTTGTAGCACGGTCCAAACTACATATAATTTATATATAATTAAAGGCTAACTGCCATCCCAAGAAAGTACATATAATTAAGTACTTGAGAATTTTCTTAGTTAAAAACCAGAATCGAAGGCAAAAGTAATGTGCAGCCGTAGCAATTGGATTATTATAGCTTTTAAAATTACGGACATATAGATGATCCATCTGTGGCAGGTGGCAACCAGGGTGATACTTTGATTCAACACCAACTATTACAGCAACAATGCTATTAGATAACGAAATACAAAAGAAGAAGAAGAAGAAGAAGAGGAAAAGAAAAAGACTAAAAAGGTGATGTATTGCTCTGCCCATTAATTGGATCTATACCTCTTAAACCTCATATTGCTCCAGTTGGACATCCTTGGACTTCAAAGGAACATAATCTCCAAGGTAAACTTCCAGATGATCCGAAAGTGCGGACTTGTCGATATTTTCATGGTGGTACGATTTGCAAACGAAGTAGATGACCGTTTGGATGACAAGCCAAAACAAGAACAACTTGGAAAGAAGCAAGAAACAAATAACCCCAAACGCAACCCTGTTCAATGTGCCAAGTGGATTCCTAGAAACAACAAGATTTTGAAATAAAATCTGGACTACCATGAAGGATAGATTCAGCTTGAAAAATATGATTAATGCAATCCGCATCTTGCCCTTTATTAGAGCCTTACTCTTGATCATGGCCTTAAATCCACAAGCCTCCTCTAACACAGACACAACACTAGCCAATTGCCAAATTATGCTCATATAAACCAGTCCCAAAAAATAAGCCACCGAAACAATTATGAAAGTTGGAACAACAGCCTTGGTTTGTCCAAAAAGAATTACCCATAAAATTAAGGCTAGGAAAGCCACAACGTGGTATGCAAATATGGCCAAAAAGATAGCCAAGAAAGTGATCATCAGCCTCTTCCATACCTTAGGGACAACGCTCATAACTTTCTTGAATGTCACTTCCTTGCCGGTGTAAATAGAAGCGACGGTATAAACAACAGCCGCTGTTGATAGAAGGGAGAAAATAAGGAGAAAAGTGAAGTAGGCGGCCTTGAAGAGCCACAAATAGGTCCACTCGGAGATGACAACATCGTTTAGTTTCTTGGACCTGGGGGTGCCGACTCGCGTGTTGTGTAGCTGTATTTCGTTGCGCAAGATCTTGGAGAAGATGAGATTGGAGACCTCGATGTGGGCTAGGAAGATGAAAGACAGAGGAAGGATCAGGGTCAAAGTTATCTGGCTGAAGATCTTTCTCCATGTAAAGATGATCTTGTAGGTCTCTTTGTAGATGTCAGCGAGCCCAAGAAATTGCATCTCTTCTTGTTCTCTATCCATGGCTACACTATTTTCCTCCTGATTCTTGAAGGAAGTTTTCTGGGTGTTAATGGAGAAGATGGGGTTGTTGCTGAATGGATTGGGTAATTTGTATGAGGATTATATGCCTCAAGGTAGACTTTGTCATCAATAATCGAAGTCAATGTCGCGATCCGTTGCCGTCCCTCCGCTATGGGTCCATCATTAAGTCCCGCGCTGTAATTTATTCCGAAAAGAATAAATTTAAATATTTATTTTAATTTATTAATATTATAATTGAGTATGAAAAGACATATTCAAATTTAATAATATTCAAGTCATAATCTTTTTTTTTTATATATAAATAGATTAGATAACGACAACTAGTGATTTTGATTTTAGTTATATACCTATAATATATTTTTTTGTTGTCAAAAAGAAGAATATCAAAATCCATGTTTTTGTTTAGATTTTTAGTTAGATTAAATGGGAAAAAAAGAATGGTTGAGCCACTGTGCTTACTACAGAAACGAAGCATTAATTTATTGAAGTTTGGCCTACTTTCTAACAAGAGAGTGACGGCAATGCGTTGAAGAGATGAATTCATTCATTTGCCATTTTTCTTTTTTCTTTTTTTCTATAAACAGGGTCTTAGCCCACAGGTGAAGGTAAAAAATTCGAAGATTCGAACTTCTGCTACCCTCACGTCACTTGTTAAGCCGAGTTCCTCACATTCAATTATTTTCTAGGAAACAAGAGAAATTCAGTTTCCAGTAATTTACAAAACTTGTGATAGAGACGTCTCTCTTATTAAAATTGACGCACACATGTCTTATTTAGAAGATGTAATGATGAAAAAAGTTACAAGACAAACCATTGTTCAAGTTTATTGTTATTATTATTATTATTATTATAAAAAATATTTACAGGTGATTTCAATATAAATTTAATACGGTCAATCTTAATAAATTCAATCCCTATGTTACAATAACGAAACATTGATCTATGATCAAATACATCTCAAATGTTATCATAACTAATATGTGCTTTTGCTAAAAAAAG
The DNA here is from genome assembly GCA_037897445.1 of Ceriops zippeliana. NCBI lineage: Eukaryota > Viridiplantae > Streptophyta > Magnoliopsida > Malpighiales > Rhizophoraceae > Ceriops > Ceriops zippeliana. The sequence goes on from JBAPLH010000217.1 coordinate 1,967,221, forward strand.
AAAAAGAAAAATATGTGGTGACCCTTATTCTAAATTTTATAAATGCCAACCACTAACTTGACGAGAAGGAAGGATATCAACGACATTGCGTAACATGTCCTTTTGCTTTAGTATTCCACGAAGAACAGTCTTGGAGGAGTCAGTCGGGGGGAAAAACCTTGCCTGGTCGGGAGGGGCCTGCGACGAATTGGCTGTGTCAGCCGGGTCGCACAAGCGGAAGACTGACCTAGTCAACGCGTTTTTGCCTCCTTCTAGGAATTTTCCTTGTACAATGCATGTCTTTTTCTTTTGTCTTCTTGCCGACAATTTTGCCAAAATGACTTTTAGATAATCGTCCATTAATTGATAACGAATACCAATCTCTATATTTTTGACATCAGAATATGTACTTAGAAAGAACTTGTTATCGGGTCCGAATCGTAGGTGCCCACTGTAAATGAATAACAATTGAAAGCGTTTTTTGCTTTTGTTCTACCTTTTCCAATTTTTTTTGGGGTGCCTTGAAGTGTGGTAGTTGGGCCTTTGAATTTTTTTTTTTTTTAATCAAAATCAGAAATCGGAGTTGATCCTACTGGGATTAGATTGGATCCTGATTACGTGAAATGCTATTAAAAAGGCGTCAGGAGATTCCTTCACAGTCTAGCAATTTTGACTAGCAAGATCAATGAGGGTGGCCTTGATGAGAGGAAAAAGTTTTAAACAAATTTAAGTAAATAATAAATTGGTAAATTTAATATTATATTTAATTTTTTTTCAAAATTAAATTTATAATTTGTTTGGGTTATAAACTAGTTATTTTTATTTTTTAATGTAAAAATATTTAATTATATAATTTACATAAAATTTTAAACTATCAATTAACTACTGATAATTAAAATTATCAGGCCAACAAGTTATTGGAGTGGATTTTCATAAACCCAAATGTAAAAGGGCTAGTAGATATTTGATTAATGATCCTGAAATCAAATTGAGCTGGGCCTAGTCTGTTTCAGGCTGGTTTGTACTCATCATGTCCGATTCAGCTCGAAAACTGAGGCTATTTTAGCCCAAGGCCTATGATGTAACTTCTGGCCACGGGCTAAATGCCTGTTGATCCGTCAATCGATTAACTTCCTCGCCGTCGGATACGCTGACCCGTGTATTCGGTTCTTCTCGGTGGATCCAATCAATAAAACGCACAGCACTTGATTTTTCAGTTCTGTAATATTTTAAATTATTTTATTTTTGGACCTCTATTTTATAATTTACTAAGATATGTGAAAAAGTCATATATACTTCTTAGGTACAAGGAAGGTTTTAATAGACTAACAGGGGTAACCTTTTTTATTCTCTTAAAATAATAACAAAGAAACTCAGTCACTTGAACTATTTACTTATATCTACAATATATATATATATATGTATGTATGTATGTATGTATAGGATACGTAGCAGATCACATGTCAAATAATTGAAAACCTAGTCATTTATTTTTAAGATTTTGGATTTTTTTAAGAATAAGAAAAATTATCTAATTGTATAATTTGCAATTTAATGAATTTTTTTAATGGATAATAATTTTGTTGGAGAATTACTTTTATGTGTACAGGAAGGCAAGGCAAACACGAGGCCAACGATAAATAGTTGCCTTTAAATGTCAAGAGCCGGTGGGCAGAAGGTCTCTGGAGAAAAATCAATGAGATTCCTAGCCAAAACGGGGTTATATTCAGTTGCATATGTGAAGAGTCATTTTATTGCGTATTGGAATCTCTATTTTGAAAACTGAGGAGGAGGAGGAGGAGGAGGGGGAGATTCTTGATGATTCCAGCGTCATGTTCAATTTTCAATATGGTTGCATCAACTTAATTTTAAATTATTTTTCCTTTGGACTCGTCGAATTGCTTCTATTCTATTCCATTCCTACGTTTTTCAGTGTTCAGGTAATTTTAAATAGATTGTCATCAATCTAGGAAATGAGTCGTATGGGATTAACGGGGACGTTTAAGATATTAGCAAATTATTTAATCATATCGTTAAGTGTTGGTATTTGGTTAGTGTTACGCAATCTTAATGTATTTCAATCAGCAATAATTTTTTTTTTTTTTAAAACCATTGCAAGTTTTATAAGTTTTTTTTTTTTTGGAACGACATTTTAAGTTTTGCAGGTTTTTTTTTTTTTTTTTTTGCAAGTTTTACAAGTTGTTGTGTTGAGATTTTAAGCAGAAATGTGTGAGTTATGTGTTTAATAAATTTTATATTGAAAATAAGAGTAAAAAAGTAAAAAAAAAAATCTATAAATTTAAAATTTTAAATTAAAATATAATATTAAATTTATAAATCTATAACTTACTTCCTACTCGAAAACCTTCCCAATGTTGGGTTCACGTTTCCTAAGGCTCCTCCGATTTGGCACCCTACGTACAGGCACTAAATGTAATTTAGCAACTATAATTAATTTCTACGTTTTGTTTTTTTTTTTTTTTTTTTTTTTCTTTATCGTCATCTTAAAGTGAACAAATCTACACCAGTAATATCCATTTTCTATCCCAGGGCTTCTGTTGTCTTCGACAAGAGAGAGCCCGGTTGGATTATATTGGGGTCAAAATATAGTGATGTTCTGTCCCCATATTCCGAGTGAAAAATAAGATGTTCTATCAAAATAAATAATAAACAAATAAATGAGGAGAAATGATGAAAATATCTCTCACTCTCTCATCGGCACCATCCTTCTTACAAGAAGTCATCACTGGAAGCCAATCGTCAAGTCCTGAGTTTCGGTAGACAAGCAACGTTTTGGGCGATCGGATTGTGAAAAGGGTCTTTTTGTGGAGGCAGTGGGCGCAGGAATTCTGGTTCCCTCAGCCAAAGAAAAAAAAAAAAATGCAAATCTGTAAGCTTTGAATTGAAGTAGTGAATCAAAATGGATCCTAATGCATGATGGCACTTTTTTTGGGTTTATTCATCCAATGTTCGTGTGATTTTCTTGCGTTAGCTAGCTGGCTGTCATGTACATTGTCAATGACCATAGAGAGCCAACTGAACAATAGAATGACATTGCATGTCAATTAACCCCTCAGTTAATCAGACTGCACATTTCCAATACCTCTTGAAAATTTTTCTCAAACTAGCAGCTACGAGTCCTCCTGTTTTGAAGTTAGTTACTATTTTGCCACTGTTTAAAATGACACTTGTTTTTTGCACTTTGACGAATTCAATAGAAAAGGCAAATATTGAAACGTAATGAAGAGTCAATTATGATTGTTATCGATACCTAAAATTAAAAAAAAAAAAAAAAAAGGTTGTTTATAGATAAAAGATGATGTTCTTGAAAGAAATTTCTAAACAAGAGAAGAATTCTTGCATTTCACATGAATAGTAATTGTGCAAATAATAACGTTGGACGATATACTAAAACACGACAATAATCAAGTCTTAATCCTAAAATTAACTTCAGCACAACATGTCAAACAAGTAAATTTCCAATATACGCATCTAAATTTTTATTGCTTGATCGCCAAAATTCGTATAATATCTCATTCAAATTAAGTGCTGCTACTTTACCAGCAATTTAGCATGCCATCAACATTTCGATAAATTGAATGTTAGGGTATTGTGCAAACTTGAAATAAAATTTGAGGAGAATCGTGTTCTTCTTTTGATGTAGAAACAACTTTCACCCGACAAAAGGGTGAAGCTAAAACTATAATATCATAATTTAGAGTAACATAATTGACAAAAAAGCCTTTTTTGGTGATCAAGAAGATATGCCCACACCGAGAAAATCTATGAAAGGAACCTCCTTGTGTCTAATGGACTCATCTCCTTGCTCTTTCTGGTTACCCACATTTATTCTCTTGAATGGGGATGGTTTGTTGCAGAAACTGGCCAACTCCTTCATCATTCCACGATTCTCGAAGACATCTCCAAGTTTGAGGCACCCAAAAGGACTTGGAACAGCCCTCTTGTAGTTTTGAGGTCCAAATACAGTCGAACTTCTATGGCTTCCATACAATGAAGAACTTGGACAGTATTTATAAATAGACTGATGATCTAAACTTTTGGAGCTCTCAGTAGTGCATAAATTAGTGTTGAAATGGACAGCTCTTCTTGATAAATCCAAAAAAGATGAATTGTGTGAAGCTGTCATGCTCGTGGTTGTTGCTGCAAAATCCCAAGAAGGCGAAGAGCTAGAGGGAGAGATTGAAAATGTCCTATCTTTACTGGGGTGCTGAGATTCCAAGAGTACTCTACCATTCTGGAATCCAATTTTTGAGCCAAGCACTTCCTGATGAGACCTTGATTTCCGGGCAAAAACACTACTTGAGTTGGTATTGTGTTCCTTTTGGTCATCTTGATAACTTCTCTTTCCACATACCCTCGACTGCTCTCTTTGCTTTCTAGCTATGATTACGTGCCAGTGATTCTTCACAGCATTATCAGTTCGACCTGGAAATAGTCTGGCTATTAGTGCCCACTTATTTCCATGAATGCGATGAGCTGCAAGCAGCCTCTCTTCTTCCTCCTCACTGAAGGGTTTCCTGTTAATTCTGGGGTCAAGCTGATTAAACCACCTTAATCTGCAACTCTTCCCTGCACAGAAAGGGCAATCAGCAAATACAAAGTACTGAAAGTATTAGTAATTATTAATTAATTAAGCACGAGTTGGATGGGTTTGAGAGAGCCAGTGTCTGCTTGTCACACACACGCTTACCCCTATAGAGAGAGAGAGAGAGAGAGAGAAGGAATTTTTAGCTCCACTATCTCAACTCAATAAGCCGAATTGGAAGAAGATCATGTTTAAGAGAGTACTCACTCAGACACATACTTTATCTGATTTCACAGCTTACAATATTTTGGAATTGTGGAATTAATTCAAAATAATCCATGCTCATATATTCGTAAATAAGCGTTAATATAATTGTTTAATAGTAGTATAAAAAATAATCGAACCCCAACAATTTTCACTCTTAAAAACAATAACAAGACAAATCATAACGCTCAAAGTCTTCAACTTCAACAAGAGTCCATTAACAATAACAAATTATGAGAAATCATGATTTCTTTAACTGGACTTTGACGTACAAAATTTTCCGATAAAGATCCCAATTTCCTATCAGATTATACTACACACCTGATCTTCCTTGGAGCTTCTCTGCTATAAAGTTCCAGTTTTGTGCACCATACTGTTGAACAAGTTGCCTGAGTTTGTCGTCCTCAGCAGGTCTCCAGTGACCTCTAGGACAACTAGTGGTACTCTTTCCCTCATCGATGGAATTAGCAGCACCTGATTCCTCCATCTATATTAATCAACGTCGTTAGCACTGCTTGGCTTTGGCTTTTTTATCATCAAATGTACCGGAGAGAAGTCCCCCAGAAGATATATAGAAGCATAAGAAAGAAAACACCAACAGAATAATAAAGTGGGGGTTGGTTTAGGGTTGTGGATGGCAAGTCACTTTTGTTGGTTTTACACGACACATTTAGTCCTCTCTCTATGCTAACTGTAGCAACACTGACTTTTTCTTTAATTATTATGCCATTGGACCATGAAAATTCTCATTTTCACTATTCATTCCTATTCTCAACTATTTATTTCTTGTGGTTTTACCTCTATCTGACCACATTAAGCCACGGTGCTGCGTTAAATCAAAAAGTTTACTGACATGGGAACCTTAAACTAGTTTTGATGGTACCGCTACTAAAGAGACGGTTTGCCCCATTCCAAAGACTACTTTCCTAATTCCTTTCACCAAGAAGTTACAGCGATTAACGATATTAATAACAAGGAATAAGGATTAGTGCCAAATAAAGTGAATTTGACAATTTCTATGGTACCTCCTAGAATTGCAAAGCAATATGCATGTCTCAATTCTACGAATGATTTGCTTTGATTTGATCTTATGGGTTGTCCAGTTCATTGCATTCTGACCGAAGATTTTTAAGTACTCAATGCGCGCATAAATGTTTACTAAAAGGAGAGTTCCATATCAGCGCAAATCAATTTGCCATTAATTGAAGTTTTCTAATTTTATCATGCTTATTAGAGAGTCTGTCGAAGCAATTTGTATGGCAAATGAATGGGAAAAGAGCCCGTATAGTAAGTATCTGTCATCAAAGAAAGTTGGTGAGTTCAAACTTCTAAGTTGTCATTGCCAGAATTGGCAACCAAAATAATGTCATAATTGGCAACCAAAACATCCACATGCATTTTGTGGGGTTGGCTAATTATTCGTTAGGGAAATATTTGATCAAAGTTCTTGAAAATGCTAGAAAACAAGGTAGTTGTGCAGGATGGGCATAGTGACAGTTCAGCTTAATCCCAGTTAGTTAAGCAGGTTACATGTAACGTATGTATTGAAATTAAGAAAATGAAAGACAACCCTGAACTGCGACCTTTTGCACGTTTACTCTTGCGGGGTTAATTATCAAATGCCGTGTGAGTGCAGCATGAAGGAAAGTATTGGCAAACCCGTCCGCCTTTTTCCATAATTTCCATGCGGATGGCAGGTCAAATACAAACGTTGAATGATTTTGTGCAATAATCATTGTATAAATCTTTCTTAACCGATTGAGATTTTATACCACACGAAATGAAACTCTCTGAAAGCCCATCTAAATGTTCTTACAAATTGGCCTATCCATATACTTACGCCACCGATCGTAAAATCAAGTAAAACTGTACATCAAGAATTGGTAGGTTAAGTGTCTAATTAGAATTTCTGGATTGTCGAATTCATCGTATTTGTTGTGTCAAATTAACAATTTCGGTCCTTTTTTTCATTATTTTAATGTAACCTTAACAGAAAGTAGTTGATGAAGTACACGTGATTTGATTTATTCTAAAAGATACGATGGTAGGTTTGATTTTTAGACTCTGGATATCTAAGTAATCAAAATCCTCATTAGGTTGGTTTGGTTTCCTAGGGCAACGTGGCCCTGAATTTTGATTCTTTTTTCTTGTACGTTTGGAACTGTATGGATGGTACTGGATATACAAATGCTCGATTTATTACACGCCCAAACCAAATTGACAAAAAGACAATAATAGATTTACGCTTTTTGCAAAATTTGCTTTCCCTCTCTCAACAAAAAAATTTCCTTTTGCCCTTCTCACTGACAGGCATTATTCACATGGAACTTCATATATTGAAAGCGGCCGCTGAGGAACCGTCTCTAAATGGACAGTCTTGACTCCCCAAGCTGACATGAGGTTGGCAACATTCTTCGTATACATATAGTGCATATATGGTATTCTGTCATTGAGCCCAAAAATGATGGTAGAAAAAATAAAAATCAAAAGTCAAGTTGGAGATAACCACCACACGTTATTCTAATGCATGGTAGCCATAGCGATTATAGTTTGCACGGCAGCAACACAAACATTTATGTACTGCTCGCATATGTATATAAATTCTGCAGGAAATCGCAGTAAACCTTAATGATAGCAAATGGAATGTTGTATAGAAAGGTTTGGGATAGCTTTCAAAACAGTAAATGCAAACCATTTCAGTTACTTGCACAGCCAAACATCCCTTGTCTTCATGAAATGTCATTGTATGAAAGCCATAATAGACCTCTTCTCTCACCTTTCCCAGGTAACTCATGCAAGCAACCCCAAACTCTTTTCATCTCCAACCCCCTCATCTATACCTATTTTTAACGTCAAAGATAAAAGCCCATGAAGTTAATTCCTCAACAAACTAGTTTTGACTCCGTTCCACCAAAACTATTTCCTTAACCCCGTTTTTGGCCTTTTTATTTTTTCCTCGAAATCCAGCTTTTGCAGTGGTTTTCATTCTTTTTATTGCCAATAATTGCATCTCGTTTAGGGGTACATGCTAATGACGCAAGCTTCAATTAATGTACTCTCGCTTAAAGCTTTTTTTTTTTTCGAATAGATGTAGTTTCAGTTAAAAAAAAAAACAAGAATAAGAAGAATAAGAATTTTAAAAACAGGTTCTCTTTGTTTATATATATGTGTGTGTGTGTGTGTGTGTATACAAGCAGAAATACGTATTGCCCTTGGGTGACACATAAAATCTATGAAACTGTGGGTCACGCACGCTAACATTCTCTTAATTAACGTTATCATGTCGGCAAACTTACATAATGGCAGACAATTTTCATGTACTATCAATCCCTCAGGTTCTTGGATTATATTATTATGATGACGTGATATTCATCACCAAGGTGGTGGTGAAGTGAAGCAAACCCAAAAGAATATATATATACATTTGTTAAGACTTTTCTTGTAACTCATGCTTTGTTAAAACTAACTCCATTTTATCTTAACTGAATAATTTGTGTTCCAGAGGTATTGTAAAGTACAGCTTAGTTGGGGGTTGTCTTTGGTATATTATTATAACCCCATCTCCGCAGACGGGGACATTTTGATTCTATATTATCAATGTGAGCGACATGACGTTTAAGTCTTATAGTGCTTTACGATGATGACAGCTTAGCTACCATCTTGGCTGCTTCCCCTCAGTTTATTGCCGATATGACACATGCATTATCGATTACAAATCTCAGTTAATATTGTCTCATTTTGACTATAAGTGCAACGACAATAATTAATCTGCGAACCTTATGCTGGGGACGAAAATAAGGATTTAACTTTTGACTTTTTTTATATCAGAATTTTAAATGTATATTATTTGATTAAAAAATTTTATAATGAAAAAAAAAACTAAGAGTAAGTAGTTTATAAATAAAAAAGAAAAATAAAAATCATATATTAATATTTATTTTAAATTAAAATATAGTGTTAGATTTATAAGTATATAATTTATTTAAATATTGCTCCTCTTAACTTTGGATGCTTTTACGGGCAACCATAGGAAAATTTCGTGAAGTGCGTCGAAATAAGCCTGGACAAAGTCCTCGGTTGTTGGATTATTTTGTCCTATTTTAAGGTTGTCTGAGGCACTGGACATCTGGGTTTTCCTTCTTTCTCGATTTTGCTCTGATTCCCACCCTTTGATGGGTTGAAAATGAAGGTTGACACTTGGGAATTAGGGTTGATCAAGATTGGGTCGGGATTTGCTGACGGTCTGGTGGTGCGATGCGTCGGAAATCCCTGGAAATAGCCAAAAGCACCAGAGAGGCTGACCGCAGGGGGGGGTGGGGGAGCAGATGACGGTGATGCGTTCCGGAGGATCCATGCACGTGGATGGTTGGTTAGGTAAGGGAAATTATAGTCTTTTCGTTATTTAAATATGGCTAACGTCCGTTAGTCATACGATGACTATTATAATTTTATTTTATTTTTTGAAATTGAGAGTACGAGGAAGGGTTACTTCACATGTTCTGGCCCAATGGTCCTAACAAAGTGGACCCAACTGCTCGAACCTAAACAAAGTGGATTAAATTGCCAGCCCAGGCGATCCCCGCAACCCATAGCAAAGACCAAGAATTATGCTCTATTGTTCCAAGGCTGCACCTTTTACCAACGAATAATGTTAAACATTATAAATTTTTTTATTTGTTATAAAAATATTATTTTTATTAATAAAAAATTAAAAAATTATTCACTTCAATAAAATTAATATTTTACAATAAATCAATAATTTTTTTTCGTAATATTTAATAATATCTTTTTTTAATTACTCTTATTTTAATAGTGTTTGAGTTGTTTTGGAGTTCCAATTAACGCCAATTAAAACAAAAATAATTAAATAAATAAATCGTAGTGTTGCGATTTTGTTAAAGTGCTCTTGTAGAATATGTATGTGCGTGTGTATCCACAGAACGTCCACTACGAACACCTGCCAAGAGTCCTAGGTTTTTGAAAATCGCTTCCGCTAAAATAAAGATCATAGGAGTACCAATGGGATAACAAAGAAAATTTCCCCTGCTTTTTTTTTTTTTTTTTGGAATTTCGGTGTAGAAAGAAGCATTACTCGTCTACTCATCTATTTACTTATGAATTTCATTATGATTTTCAACCAAAACTTCACCGTTGAAAACTCCTTAAAAGAAAAAATTGTGATATATTTACCTTACAATGGAAGCAACAATTTCTTTCGAATTTTATTGTTTTTCTTATTAATTAGTTATTATGTATGTTTCTAAGCACATACTTTTAATTTAACCATTAAGAATTTTGACATCAATCTTCCAGATCTGAACATGCTGTTTGCTGAAAAGTAATTACCATTATTAGGGAGCTAAGGTCTTAATAAGCAAAAATACAAAAACAAAAATAAGAACTACATTCTATATATATATATATATACCATTACGAATCAAACATTTACCTACATTGGAACAATGTCTTGAGTCTTAAGTCTTGACGATGCATCTCCACTGTTTTCTTTTGGTCTGAGAAAAGCAGTCGTTGACTCGATTAACTTGCCACTTTGATGCAAAGCTTTTCAAAGTTGAACTTCACCACCGACGAAGCAGGAGGGTCGATTGCATCGACCTTTGGCTTGGACGATTAGAAAAGGTCAGCTTTTTTTTTTTTTTTTTTTGGTGGTTATAATAACTTTGTAAACGGATATGACTCTCTGGCTAAAGTAAATTGCCACTTCTTCTTATAATAGATTTATTATCGTTTCATCATCATTATGACATCAGTGAGAGAGTCCTAAATGAATATAGTGTATCAACTTGTTGCACACCTAGTAAATAGAATTTCAACGCAACTTAAATCTTTTTTTTTTTTTTCTGGAAAAAACGTTTCTAGGTTAATTTTCGAAGAAACACAATATAGTCTCGGTGACTAGACCAATTGCATTAGTCAATTGAGTTCCTGCTCAAAAATAAATAAATAACTAATAGTTCGATTGGGTTTCAAACCCACGCTGGATCAACACGTTGTGGAAGGGTTTTCCTAATTTTTGTTCCTTAGTTAGATTAGGTTATCGAGTTCACTTGGACCAAACTTAACACGGTAAAATACTACCACTTGCAACTCTGTGGTCGCCTCAGTTTTCTGTCAATCAGGTGCATCCTATTGCGTGTCTCAAAACACTCCAAAGAAAAATTGTCCATGGCTTTTAAAATTAAATTCAATCTTCGAAGCACCATATCGTTGCCATAAATTATGGTTCGAATGGCACTCAAGTATGCCAATATAAAATATAAATGTTGCCCTCGACGTATACTTGTTTAACAAGTTGCTAGACAACATTGCACGAACTCATTTTTTGGATAAGAAAAGGAAACGATGATAAGGACTGAATGCTAATAATATATTGACGTGAATTGGGCATATAAATGTATAGATAAGACTGTGGATGCATACGAATGATTCATTCCACACTTGCATTGCTCCCCAGCTGTGAGAATTTCACGTCCCATTTCAGTAAAATAAAATAAGAACATGAATTCCTGGTTAATAAAGACACTTTCATCTGGATACCCCCCCCCCCCCCCAAAAAAAAAAAAAAGAAAGAAAAAAAGAAAAAAGAAGACAAATCTTCAACACGGCTCTTTATGAGTATTCTTCAAAGTGATCTATGCTTGGCCAGACAGGCCCCATTTTTGTCTTGCTTTATATAATAATAATTTTTTTTTATCCATACGCGTCTTTGAATCTTAGGTTACACAGCAAAATAAAGTGCCCTTCTTAAGCATCAAGTCATTTAATTATTGGTTGATGGGTCTGAAAATGGATTGATGCCCACAACAACGCAGAAAATGAACAATCAAAAAGTATAATTACGCGAGTGGGCTACAAAGGAAAATGAGCGGTACGGAGCGATACAGACGTGCAAAGCAAAGGAAAGGGACCTTTTGACCGCGTGGCCAACTTAAAAAGGGTGTCGTCGGTGGTCTATCCCATTCAACCATGTTATGTGGATTCCCCTCGCAAAGCCGCCCAATATCTACAGCTGCTTTTGGTAACCATTTTCAACCATGACCCTGCCGTTGTCTCCTCTGCCATGATTTCACACAGTGACCCTTACCGTGTCACATACCTTTTCCTAACTTATCTTATAACGTCTCATATGCACTATTATGATCTTAGTTGCATATTCTTAGACTTTTTTTTTTTATGTATATCTAATAATAACAATATATTATAGACATGAATTTGAAAAACGCAAAATTGACCGTATTTATGTATAATTTAGCCAATGTCCATAATGTTATGAGTAGTTTTCGCGGGGTGGGGGGTGCCAAGCTGTTTTACTAAATATTTTATTGCATAAATGGATCAATATTTTTTGATTTATTGCCTGGAAAATAAAATGGTCAGGATCAGAGAGAGAGAGAGAGAGATGGCATTTGGGCGGCATCAAACCAGCACAAGCTGACGATTTAGTCGGCCAAGTTGGTGTAAACATGCCGAAAAAGGAGAAGGAAACACAGGTAAGTTGAACCCAAAAGACAAAGTTAAGCAAACTGTAAGGAAAGTCGGAAACAGAGCATAAAGAGGTCAGAAAGCAAAGGTTTGTTCTGTGGCGGTGGTGAAGTCAAAAGATAGTTTACATGTCAAAAATAAGATCTTTCAGTTAGTTTCGCTCTTACTTTTCCCATTAATTTCTCCGAATTCCAGAATACTGGACTTTTCTTTCTGTTTCTTTTTGTTGGTCTTAGAATGCTCTTAGAAGATAATTGGTCTTTGGAATTTTAAGCTTTGCGCGAATTCTTCAATTTTTGGGACTCCAAAAGCCTGTTCAACCAATTGATATTTTTTAATCTACTAAGACATAAACTACACTCAACCAACTGATATTTTATTATTATTATTATTATTATTATTATTTTGATATGAGGTGTATTGAACGAGTTATACAACAAATTAAAATTTTAATATGAAAATTGCAAAGCTTGATTATTAAAATATTTTGAGAGACTATTACTCTTTCTTTTTCATCGATGGGTCTAAGTTGTCTAATTCCATCATTTGTTTAAGATTTTTCTTCAAGTCTATTCTTTTAGAGGGCCCTAACGGCACCCTTTCAATATTTTGAATTGTTTTATGTTTGGTGGTTGCATGCAACCCACCTACACCTAAGGTCACAATGCAAAAATATTTTTAGGAGACCATAAAGGGACTTATTTACCGAAAAAGCTTTTGGCTTTTAAGTTACTGTGGTTTTGGTCAAATCCTGTATAGGTCGCATCCTTCAGAGCCATGCCTGAGCTTCCTCTCCATTTGGGTATCACCAAGTTGCAAAACTGGCTGCTTGGATGATCTTTGTTGCTTCCTCTTCATGTTCCTCTCCTTCATCAGGTATGTGCCATAGTACCATCCTTGAGTTTCTGTAGTTGTTTTTGTATTTGTTGCGAGGAGTTTACATAGATCTATTCTTTCCAGAACATATTGTATACTTGCATGTTGCAACATCAAGAAGCTTGATCATTGGAAACTTTCCTGTCCGTCCCCTTCTTGTTGAATGATTGTTTATTGGCAGATAAAAGATTGATTTGTTTCATTTCTGATTGGATCAGTAATCTCTTCCTTCTTGTTGTCGCTCCTTATGGCGCAGTGTTAATTGATTTGCACGCTTTTGCCCCATGAAAAATTGCAGCTGATACTGAACTTCGCTGTCAACCATAAAATTTCCGTTTTCTTCTACACGTTTAATTTAGGTAAATTTTTTCTTGGTTGTGTGATTATCATTGTTTTGGTACTATATGCAAGGAATCTTTGTTATTGCTGAAGGCTATATTCTTAAGGTACCTTAATCTCATCAAATCCAGCTGCTTGACTAGATCACCAGAATTTCAACACTATGCCATGAAAGATCCCTCAATGAACCACCCGAATTTTGGCAATTTGGTTGGGATAAATTATGAGTATATTACAGTTTAACACTGAAACGGAAAGGATATGGGTACTGAGCTTGAAATCCAGAATGATATGCAGAGAGCTTCCTCTTAGAATTTCTCTTGTTGCTGGCTATGTCTGTTCATCTAGTTTTTCCATTGTGTCCACATTTCCCATCTCTCTCTCCCCCCCCCCCCTCTCTCTCTCTCCCTCCCTCACACACACACACACGGCACCAAAATCACTGCCTGTCCACATGGATTGTACAGTTTTGTTTGCTGGATGCTCATCTCTTATGCCATGCTATTTGATGCTAGGTTACTAATTTCAGGTTCTTGCCTTTTTTTCTTTTCTCCAGAAAAAGAATACCGTTGTTTGGAACTTTACGTGGTTTGACGATTGACAAGTATTGTGCCATCAAATATATTTGTTAACGCAGGCCTTGCGTTTTGTGACTACAATCATCTTTCTTCAAAAGCCAAGTCAGCTTAGAGAAAGCCATGTCATTAGTTAGACAAGCAGGGCTTTCTGCGATGCCATACAGAAATCACAAGCTCTACTCTCTCAAGAGCAGTAATGACAACACTGGCTTGTCCACTCAAATATCCAACCCTGATAAGCGTAGAACCTCGTATAGCACTGGTTCTCCCTTGAGTGAAAGCTATGAAAAGTACTTCCTTGACTCTCCCATAGAAGAGCCAACACAATCATCTAGTTCTGACGTTTCTGGAAATTCATTTCTCCCACAGGGCACATCTTCTTACCAAGGAAGAACTGGTTCATTTTCCTCCATGCCCACTCGAGATCCCGACAACACTACTTTAGTGTCAACAAGACAATGTGCTGTCTATCAATTCAATTCTGTTTCTGAGTACTTGGACGTTGAAAGCACAGATGCAGTTGGATTTGATGAAGATACATTGAGATTGAAGCTTCAAGAGCTAGAAAGAGCTTTACTAGATGGATCTGAAGATGATGCCTTTGAAAATAGTCAAAGCATGGAACTTGATGGTGAATGGTCTGATCCAGTCCAGAACATCATACCCCATGATTCACCCAAGGAGTCTTCATCTTCAAATTCTAACCTAAGTAGCATCAGCAGTGTCAAAGAAGTATCACAATTATCTCCTCAGACTCCGAAGAGATTGCTTTTTGATTGTGCTAGTGCACTCTCAAAAGGAAACATTGGTGAAGCATCAGCTTTGATAAATGAGCTCCGGCAGATGGTTTCAGTCCAAGGAGATCCTTCCCAGAGGATTGCAGCCTACATGGTAGAAGGTCTTGCAGCTCGCATGGCTGTCACTGGAAAGTATCTCTACAAAGCTCTTAAATGCAAGGAGCCCCCTTCTCATGATAGGCTTGCAGCAATGCAGATTTTATTTGAGGTTTGCCCTTGTTTCAAATTTGGATTTATGGCAGCAAATGGTGCAATTGTTGAAGCATTCAAAGGCGAAAAGAAAGTTCACATGATAGATTTTGATGTAAATCAAGGGAATCAATACATTTCACTGATTCAGATGCTTGCTAACCAGCCAGGTAAGCTACCAAACTTCAGGTTAACTGGGATTGACGACCCTGAGTCCATTCAACGTCCTGTTGGGGGTCTAAAGATCATAGGGCAAAGACTTGAGAAGCTAGCAGAAGCACTTAAGGTGCCATTTGAATTTCAGGCAGTGGCCTCCAAGACTTCAGTTGTCAGCCCAGCAATGCTGGACTGCAGGGCCGGGGAGGCAATTATAGTAAATTTTGCTTTCCAACTCCATCACATGCCCGATGAAAGTGTTTCAATGGTAAATGAGCGAGACCAGCTTCTCCGGATGGTTAAGAGCCTGAATCCAAAACTTGTTACCATTGTTGAACAAGACATGAACACAAATACCACCCCATTTCTCCCAAGGTTTGTTGAGGCCTACAATTATTACTCTGCTGTGTTTGAGTCCCTTGATGCAACTCTCCCAAGAGAGAGTCAAGACAGAGTAAATGTTGAACGCCAGTGCCTGGCACGTGACATAGTAAATATTGTAGCCTGTGAAGGAGAGGAAAGGATTGAACGTTATGAAGTTGCAGGGAAATGGAGAGCAAGAATGATGATGGCTGGCTTTACATCATGTTCAATGAGTTTCAACGTGATCGATATAGGTCAGAAACTCATAGAGGAGTACTGTAATAGATACACGATGAAGCAAGAGATGGGTGCTCTGCTTTTTGGGTGGGAAGACAAGAGCTTGATTGTTACTTCTGCATGGAGGTGAAAGGCATCCTTTGTCTACTGTTACCCGTTAGTCAATTGGGTTAGCTTTGACATTTCTTAGTTGCTAATATCTATTTTCGTTTGGCATTGAGATGCATGCTGATGTATGATACTATTAGCCGAGAATAAGGACTTGTGTTACATAGTACGTTTGCAAAATTGATGTTAGGAATTGCTAGTTCTCTAACATTTACACTTTGTTCTTATTTATTTTGTTTCTTTGCTGCTTTTCTTCTCATTCTTTGTTTTACCCCTTTTATGACGATTGCTTTTGCTTCTTGATGCAACAATTTGTCAATAGCCCAAGCCCTGGCTATACTTTATATTCATATTTAGCTGCTCCATATAATTAGAGGCGCCCTTTGCGCAAATTGCTGACCATCTGGCACGCTAGCTTGGAAAGTAAGATAAAGAGGTTTTATCAATACCTTTCCAGGGTTAAATTCAATGGATATTAGGAATTTTCTGGACTACACTTTACAGCTTGCAGGAACTCCCTAGAGCTCATTTCCTGTGTTTCCCGTGGAAACCTACATAAAATCGGAGATTTTGGTGTCTTAGTTCTGGGAGGTATTTCTGTAGAATGGTCAGCCGGATCCGGAAAAGGCAGTTTCACTCACAATCATTCTTTTCAACCGCTAACCTCTTTATGTTCTTTCCAGAATGAATGGTCTTTCAATCCTTCACAGGCATTCATTATGGAGATCCATTATCCTCGCAGACCTGTATGCTAGCGAATCAGATAGCCATGTGCTGCGGTGCTCATGTGTTTAAATGCGCATAGAATTCACGTAGGATTGGCATCTCATCAAGAAATGTTCCAAAAAGTATCACAACGCTTCCCTAGGATAAGCCTTTCTCTAAGGGCTAAATCATGTAGTATTGTCGAATTATAGTCTAAATACAATACTGGCTATTTTATTTTTATTCCGTCCCTCTGGGAATCGTTAAAACATCCTTAGATGGGTTATCATTTCCTTTTCCCCCCAAAATGACAAATGAAACAACAGGAGACTTGCCAAAACTTTCAACTGTCATTTCATCTATGCTGTGATACACAAGAAAATCTCCATCAACGTGTCAACCAATAAATGAATCTTTTGCAACAGTCCAGCAAAAGGGCTGACACTAAATCATCGCCAAGTATATATTGTCAGAAAAACTAGACCTGCATATCCCTCTAGCATGTACTCAGTTCTTCACACCTACAAAACACAAAGCTACTTCGGCTTGGGCCTGAAGCTCTTCCAAGACCTTCACAAGCTTCTCACGGCATAATGCAATTGCTGTTTGCTCTGCAAGCATTTTCCTCAATCTTCACACATGCAAAAAGGCAAAAAAATCAAAAAAAGGTTGCCACATATGTTAAAATTAAAGGCAATGCACACATACAACTGTGGTAACTTTGATGACAAGATTAGTAATAGACAATTTTTTTCATTGTCTCGTGAATTCAGACTTCGAAGCATGAAGTTTATAATTTCATAAGGGAGACAGAGAGTCAAGTATAGTAAAGTAAATGGGTAGTCCAAGCCACAAAAGAAATACATACCTATGGACAACTGCAATATCTCCATGTCCAGTGCAAATTATAAGCATGGTGTTTTGTGGTAATGCAGAGTAGAGGCGATGGACCCTATCATTCATACGAGACAAAATATTTTTTAGTTCAGATGTCATGATATGTCTCATGCCTTTTCTGTTGGCAGATTTTTTTCACATGTCAGCAATGATATCAACTCTGCAAGTTGTCCATTCAATTTCTCCGCATCTTCTGCTCGTTTCTTGAAATAAGAATTCAACTCTGAGAATTGGGTCCAGATGAAGTGTATTCGATTATTCTTTGCCTGCAATCACAAATTCACTAAGTATATGATCAGCAATAAAAATAAAAGACATAATTCCAGCTGAATCTTGTGCAATCTACATACCTCCTTCATAGTCTTCAAAAGTGCTTCATCATCAGAAGATACAGGAATTGCATGGGTTGACTCAGATGCATACCGCTTTACTATGGAAACATCATCAATGAATGAGGAGATTTTACCACACTCACTCAAAACAGTAAGGAGCTTTCTCCGTGAAAATGATGGAGGAGAACCAAAATCCGGACCTAATAGCATAACCAGAAAAGGATTGAGACAACATGCCATAGTTTAATAGTGCAGATAAACATAAAAACAGGAGGTACTGCTGGGAAGCTTTGCTTGCCATTCCTGATCTTTAACAATGCCAACTCCATAGCAGCTTTTGCATCTTCAATACTGTCGTGTCCAACATCTGACTGCTGTATCTCTCTAGAAAGAAATCTCTTAGAAAGAACTCGAAGAGCAGTTTTATAGGATCCACCTCGGGGATGCTTGTATAACAATGCAGTATCAATCACTGATTCATGAGAGATCTTTAGAGCTAGCAAGTCATTCTCCAGGGAATGCCCAACCAGGATAGTCTCTTTGCAGACCAGTTTTAAAACATCTTCCTAAACAAATGATATAATTGTAAGTTAATTACAAAATTATATCCTAAGAAAGAAAGCATAAAAAAGCTGTCATACCATGATCAGTGACTAATTGACCAATGGGAAAAATTATTTGCAATGAACCTGCACATCTTTAAGACTCGTGGCAACTCCTTCCAGCATCTCACGTGTTATTCCACTAAATCTGCAAAAACAATAGATTATTGGTCCATCAAAAACATTAGTAGCTTCTTTCAATGGACCCATAGATTGAGAAGGGGGCAGAGACCAAGAGGTCAGTCAGCATATTTTGAACAAAATCAGTTAAACTTGGCATGGGAACATAAAAAATAACAAACAATCAATCAAACAAATAGGATGCTCACCATTAGAGAAAAAATAGAAAACCTTATTTCAGTACTTCATGTGGATCAAAACCTACCTGGTATTGTAATCAACAATATCATTTGATGGTTTAACTAATTTGTCCAACACAACCTGCAAAAAATTAGCTGCTGAAAAGTAAATTTGCAAAACCAAGAAGACTAGCACATAATGCCAATCGCACACACCCTGAGTGTACAAGCAGGTGGCATATACCTGTCCTTTAACATCAACCATGGTCACCCTTGTTAGCTCAAAGCCCTCTCTTGTGATGCACTTCAGTTAAAAAATAATAATAATAAGACAACTCAGTATTAGTAATCCTAGCCCATGAACTATAACTGAAAACATAATAAAATCCATAGAACAATGATGAAAATTCTGTATTTATTCTTGAATCTCCTAAATATTGCTCCTTGCCCTTATGATCCCAAAATAATCATCTTCAGTTAAAAAATAATAATAATAAGACAACTCAGTATTAGTAATCCTAGCCCATGAACTATAACTGAAAACATAATAAAATCCATAGAACAATGATGAAAATTCTGTGCTTATTCTTGAATCTCCTAAATATTGCTCCTTGCCCTTATGATCCCAAAATAATCATCTTCAGTTTCTCTTCAATATGTTCCCTTACATTCAAAAAATTACAAATAAATGAATGCTAAAATGTAACAATAATAAACAATTCAACAGTTGGCATAGTCGATATCTATATCTATTATCAGTTATTTTTTCCTACTACAGCATTTTAAGAAGTTTAAATTGGTTGTGGAGTGCTCAAAACTTTTTCTTGTCTTACCATCTCACAGTCAAGGGCCAGCATGCTATATAAAGGAGAACCAGAAGGTGCAGGAAGAGTGGAAAGGAAACCTACAGTATACCAATAAGAGTTATGCAACTGACAATAAATTCACAAGCAGATACAAAATCTAAAAAACAAAACATGGCTTGAGAAATTCATATCACCTGATTGATTGATATAGTATCCATTGTCTTCCAGTTGTTTGGCTGTAAGAGTGTAATATGTAAGAGGGAAAGGTAGATTTTTCACGATGTCCTCTGATAACAAATGTCCAGTATCAGAACTTTTCCCTTCTGCACAAAGATGACAGTTTTGTTAATGTCACCAACATGATGACAGAACCTCAGAAAGAGATTGTTCATTGGCCACCGAAATGATCACAAATCATTTATATGTACATCACCGGTTGACAGACTTTTATTATTGAAGATCATTAAGAGTTTGTAAAAGATTATGGTTTAAGAGATATAAACATTCAAAAGCCACAAAATGGGGCTGGTATGCATTAGGAAAACCATGAGAACCAAGCTGCCAAGCCAAGAATTTTAACTGCACAAGATATTCTTCAAACAAGCCCAAGCATTGGCTCTAAAAGATAACCAGATTCTGTGCAGTCCTAAAAATAGCAAAAAAGACTTTTATCTACAGGATAGTAGTACACACCAAATTAAAATGCTCATTGGTAAAAGGATACATTCAGTGCTGACCAATTAGTTGATTTTTTTTTTCCAGAAATTAAAGAAACAGAATTACCAGACTATGAAGAACAGTTTGTGTTCCAGAGGGCAGATGGTTTTTAAAAGTTGTCAGCCATCACAATCCCCAACATCACACTTTTATCTGGTTCATGTCCCAGAATTTCAGTAGGCATTCACACAAATAAGTTGACTATGTTAAATTGGAAGAATGCTAGCTAGACCAGAAGAGTAGCATAAAATGCAATATAACACTATCAAGAAACATGATAGGCCTCGTATAAATTATTTGCCCCAAACCACATTCAAACCATTTATGTATTAACGCAAGTGAAAATAAAAGTAACATGCATATCAGTGCAAAAGCTCATTGTGAGAATACTTCTGGCATTTTTTTTCAGTTATGCACTCCTTTATTGATTTTTTTTTTCTTTACCCTGTAGAAAAACTAAACAAAGGAAGAGCTTAATATTTGAGGCATGCAATAAAATCAAGTAAAAAACCTTCTTCTGACATGCAGGCGGAAATCTTTATGGCTGAATCAAAACCATTTCTCTTTCTTTTCATCCTGCAAGTTAAAAGAGCATCTATCGTCTGCATTCCATCTGATACACAGCTAGCATATAACACATTACAAAAGCCATTAGACTTTTTGGAGACCTGGTAAAACACCAAATTATAAAATGACAGAAAATAGCAGAGCCATCACCAACCTAAGAGCTAGAAGTGCCCTAGGATTACTGCAGCACTCTTTAAAACTAGCTAGTAGCTTAGATTGTGATAAGTATATAGCTGCATCCAGACCAGGCATGTATAGCATAACCACTTTTGGTATCAGAGGCTTGTTCTGCAAAAAGGAAACATTATTTCATATGGTTAGAATGAAAATGCTTTTTAAGGAGTTAGTGCCATGGCCTGTCCACAAACATTGCTGCCACGCAGGTTAGCACGTCTAAAACACATCTCAAGCCTAACTCCGTGACAGTTAGGGTCATTAAGTTGAGCTTCTTGATCCACCTTCCATTGAGAAAGGTCATAAAACAAGAAAGGAACACATCAAACTCAACAAATTCATGATACATAATGTAATGGCTGTTGGCTGAGAGTTCTCTTAGCTATTAACATTGGAAAATAGAACTCCAAGCTTTTCCCTCAATTATACCTAGCCCTCAAAATTTGACCTAAGACAAGGATGTCAGCAGATTATCATCCCACAAGGTTAAAAGAGAGATTTTTTTTCTTTTCCAATAAGAAATCTGAGAAACCAATGCACCTATTAAGCTGCCCAGCCAAAATAAGCCCCAGTTGTGGGTTTTTTTTTTTTTGGTCAAAAAGACTGCAATTTTACAAAGCCATGAAAGCTAAGAAAGATGAAGACAAGGAGAAATTTTATTTTACCTTCACAAATATCCATGATGGCATCAATCCTTCAGCAAGCACCCAGGTTACAAGCCCCTGAACATCCTGTTACACAATAAAAGCCCCATTTGATGTTTCTACTTTTTCCAAAATTCAGAAACTATATCAAACAGGGAACCTACTTGCAGATTCAAAGTTGAATCAGCTTCAGAGGTCTTGAAAATAACTTCTGCTTTTGCCTGCAAAGTTACGAAACTCTACAGTAAGTGAAAAGTCTCAGAAACCAATCTTATTGAAGGGCATCACAAGCATCGATTCAGAGGCTCACTAGTTCTTCATGTGATAAGACAAATCTGCAAAGATGGCACTTTTCAAACAAAAGTTTTGGCACTTCTATATTAGGGTTGAAATTCCATTAAGTAATAAGCCTCTTCAAGGAAGCAACATGTGCTATTCTGCTTACATATTCAACAGCCTAAATTCTCAGTAATCCTGCCCATTTGAACACTTCCCCAGGTGGCTTAAAAAACCAAAATTCGATTCATTTAAATCAATCTTTATCTTGCCACCAACAAACACTGCATATTCAAGAATCATTAGCACCCAGATGTTGACTTTAAAAATCCCGAAAGCAACTAACATTAATAAACTAATCACAGAAACATCTTGTCAAAGGGCCGCGTATCACCCATCCATCCATACATACATACACAAGTACAGGAAAAGAAAGAAAGAGAGGGGGTACCTGAGGGCCATAGATGTCGTAGAAATCGTTGCCTTCTTCAAGACTTTTGGACGAATTCTCTTCCTTAGAAGCCAAATCTTCTCCCTTTTGTGCTAAAGATTCCATTTTTCTTTGTCTCGTCGGAACAAAGGCGCAGAGAGAACTACGCAGGAAGCCTTGGAAGAGGCAATTGGCAGGCGGAAAGTAAAGACTAACAGAACATACTTAGAGAAGAAGTTCTGTAGAGGCCATCGACCCACCGCCACCACCACCGTGTGTTTATTTCAGATGCCATGATGGATGTCTGCTTCGGTTGGGCTCTGGCTGGGCTCTGTTTTTTTATCCATGTCCTGCCTGGGCTAAAGGACTTTTTCACTCCACTCTTTCCGGGATTTTTTTTTTTTTTTTTAAGAAATCCCAAAAGTTTAAGGAATCATTGTCCCGACAAGGATGCCAAAGAGCATTATTTGAACTAAAAATTATTTTAAAAAATAATTATTAATTTATTATAATATTATTTTTATTTAATTAAGTAATTATTTTTTTAATCTTATCAAATGATTTTATTAATAAAAAAATAACTCAAAAAAATTTTCCGGAGACATTATTGAAACGTATGTAAAATTGCAGACCATGGTTCTTCTATTTTGGGCCCAGTTCAACGAGATCCACTTTTAGATATTATTAGACCTAAGTCATTGCTTAATGTTTTTATTATCTTAAGGCCCATACGTCCACAAGTCTGCATGACATTCTTTTTTTTTTTTTTTTTTTTTTTTTGGCTGTGATCAAATTCCCAATTTGTAGACGAATCTGGCGACCGAGATCCTTAATTCACCCAAACCTTCAAGGTCCCTGAAGCATGGGAATATGGGTTTTTTCTTTTTCTTTTCAATGTTGGCTCTACCTTTGTTTTGTTTTGTTTTGTTTGGACTACTTTGACAGACAGCTCTGCTTCATGAAACCTCATCCACATGAACTCCATCATTTCTAGCACCTCACAATCTGGTTAGCATGTCCACTTCAAAATATTGATTCATGCAAATCATCAAATTATAAGAGGAAAAAAAAATCACAAATAAAGAGGTTAACCCACAAAAAAAAAAAGAAGAAAAAAAGGGTAAACCTGTGAAACTCCAACACCACATTCTTTTCTTCATCATCCTTTCTAAAGCTTGGATTGTGTTGGAATTAGTCCAGAACGGATCAGTTAGAATGGACTAGAGGCTCGCAGTCATTAGAATTTAGATATCGAGTCTTAGTTGATATGTTACCAGTAGTTAATTATGATTAGATTTGCTCTATAGTAGAAGGGCTTCAGTATTTCAGTCACTGTCGTAGCTTTCAGTAACTGGCTTGTTACTTTTTAATCAATGCAACGCTGCACAGAGTATTTGCTATTTGTTAACAATATGTATATGCAGTACAAGAGGTGACAGATTCAAGTTGGGACAAGCTTGTCATCTCGAGTGATACACCTGTGTTGGTGGAGTTCTGGGCACCTTGGTGCGGGCCATGTCGGATAAATAGCGCCTGTAATCGAGCAATTGGAGAAAGAACATGCGGGAAAGATTGCCTGCTACAAGGTTAACACCGACGAGTCCCCCAACATCGCCAACAAGTATGGAATAAGGAGCATACCAACCGTGCTTTTCTTCAAAAACGGGGACAGAAAAGAAAGTGTTATTGGGGCAGTGCCCAAGACTACCCTGTCTGGTGCCATAGAGAAGTACGTGGATGCCTGAAGAATAAGCTAACCTCGTGCTTCCAATTTCCTTTGTCAAAGGCCAATCATTATATTCAGAATAACACTATGTCAAATAGAATTTTCATGTATCTGAAAATGTGACTGAACCTTTATATCCCGTCACTATCCCTCATTGAATTGTCATTCGTTTTAACTGGGACAGGCTTATGAGCATTAATCTTTGAGCGTAGATTAAGAGGTCGACATAACTTAATGGTTTGACTTAAATGTGATTAAACAAGATTTCAGTAGTTAGTTGCAAGTGGCACTCATTTGTCGAGGAAATCCCAAATTTCAGTAGCTTGCTTTCCCGGCCATTCCTTTTGCCTGGCAGGGCAAGGTAGAATAACTTCTTGAATAAAAATTGCTGCTCACTTCGTTTTATGTCCTGGTCTCCATTGACTTCTTAACAAGCTGAACCAAAATTCTCCCTCGCGTACAAGACAGGAAACTATAGAATAAGAAGACCAGATACAACAGTCCTCACAAAAGACCACCAAGCAATCGCTTTAGCCTCCCATGCTCCTTCGATGTAAAAGCCATTAACGTATGTACAGCCGCATACCAGGAAAATGTAGAAACGCTTGCCAATCCTAATGAAGAGAAAACACTTCCTCTCTTAAACCACATTTTAGAGGAAACAGGCAGAACCGACTAGCAAATGAGGACAAATAAGCTGAAACGAAGCAAATCAAAGGGGATTTAAACATTTCATTTAATAAAAGCGCTAATCCTATATGTTCCACTTTTCCTCTCAGATTGGTTCAACGTGGGGAGGAACTCTTAAACTATTTAGAGGTACAAGGCCAGCTTGGTTGGGCCATAGGAGACTCAGCTCCCCCACCCCTCCAACTCATGCTGCACAAGCAGCTACAATCAACAGCTGAAACCACACCTCCTCCTTCAGAAACTTCAAGGGGACGATTTCCAATCAAACTGCAGATTATTAAATCCATTAACTGCTCCAAGGCCACTGAGCAGCTGGCTCCCAAAGTCTGGTTGGTGCATACTTTGGTCTTGAACCACTGAGGAGATACCCACCCGCCCATTTAAGACAGAAATGTTGCCCATTGCAGTTCTAATGCTGTTAACCATTGCAGACTGCCCGAGTCCTCCGCCCATAGTGCCAAATCCAGTGCTACCCATTCCGGAATTAACAGTCCCATTCCCCATCATGCCATTTCCCCTATTGAGAACAGTGTTGTTACCCACTGGCATAATTTCGTCTACATTTTTCACATCATTCCCCAAAGGACCAACTCCAGCCATTCCACTTGTACCATTCAACTGACTGGACATCATTTCATGAATGAAATTTTGGACACAGCTTTTAGAATCAACATGATCAGTCTCACTAAAAAGAGCTGTCTGTTGCAAGGGAATATTTACTGGTGAATTTGTTGAACTGATATGATTGGCAGCTGTTAAGGCACCATGAGATGTTTGTGGGAGATTATTAGACGAGGATAGCAACGGTGATTGGAATGGAGAATGGTTAGACTGCACCTGTGGGATTTTACTAGACGAACCAGGAGAAGAAATCTGAACAGAGTTCCCTCCAAAAGGAGGGCTTGCATTATTCATAGAATTTTGTTGTCTTGAGTTCATAGAATTCTGGTGGAGCAGCCCCACAATAGCACTGGTAGAGGCAGATGCAGATGCAGTATTGAGAGAATTGCTTACACTAGGCAAACCACTGCTAGCAGCAATCTGCATTGCCGTGGCCTGCACAGAGCTCTGGTCACTGTTCATTGTTTGCTGCTGCTGCTGCTGCTCCTCAGGCTGTTGTGCTTGAATATGGAACCCAGATGAAGCACCTGTTCTCCGAGGGAACTTGGCCAAACTCTCTGAAAAACAAACAAAACAACTAAGCTACAAATCCCAGAATGCAACAATATAGTCTAATGTCAACACAAAGGACAACCCAAGAACAAGACTTGTACAACACACAGGACTGTATGACATCAACATTGCATCGGCACTATATTAGCAAGCAACCTCATAGAACAATCACTTCTCTCGTGTGGCACAATTAACTGAAAACTAACGACTTTTTCAATGACGAACAGGCCACAAAAAATGCAAAAGACAAGCACGCCATGTTTATAAATAAAAATATTTTATGGCAAGTCAAGTAGGCCTTGCTTATAAATGCTGATGGTGCAAAAGAGATGGGAGAGATTCAATTCCACCCAATATGTTTCTTAAGCTTGGGGGTTCGCATGCATAAACATGCCGTGCAACAATAGGCCAAAGATGTAATGGTAGTTTTTCTGGTTATCTAGTCCCTTTGGGTTAGGCAAGACAAGTCTAACACTCTTTCCCATAGCTGCATCAAACATGGTATCATGCAGAATAACCATCAGCCGCCACAGCCTACAATCTAGCTACACCTGCAAGTCTGATTTCTCACCAAATTTGTTACACCAACAAGCACATAAACTGCTAGGGAATTTCATTTCAGTTTCTCCAACCAAAACAACATAGTAAGAGACAATGCAAACAAATGAACCAGTACCAAAGGCTACATCACAAGAAGATGAAATTACACTCTTGTTTATGATTATCAACAAATGCCAAAATTGCTACCATGCCTACATCATAACTTGTCAAGGTGAGGAGAAAATTTATAAGTTTGTTTCAATTATTTGCATCCTAAATTGTAACTAAGATCAGATTACCACCCTAATCAAAAGCAAGATTTTAAAAGGAACCAGAAATATAGATAATGTTATACATCCAAGCCGCATCAGATCAAGCCAGACGCAAAGAAGTCGAAAAGCTCATGCCTAAATTAGCAACACAAGCATATTAATTCCAATAGAGGGGATCAATTGTTGATAATTAGCCAGTATATGCCAATATTGCACTCAAATTGTATACTACTAAAAATGGATTGCCATGATAATATAAGGCTTTTGAATTTTTATACAATCTGTTATTAAATGAAATGACACCGAAGAGTAAGCACACTAAAATATTATCAAACTTACCCATAGGCCCAGTTCCTGTTTCACGACCATAGTCAATCAAATCTTTCATACTGTTAACGACTTCAGATATCTGCAATAATTCAAGACATTGAGAGAGAGAGAGAGAGAAATTAACCACACAATGAACAAATTCACACACATATTTTACCATTCTGAAAAGAAAACAGTGAATTGCACTAAATGTAAGACTTATTGGAATAAGCCAATAGTTCAGGCACAAGGTGATTTTCTATCTAGAATTTTGGACAAACTAAATTCAAAAACTACTAATACCAACTGCTACAAAAACATGAAATGATTAGCACTGAAGTCAAGGTTGACTATAAAAGAAATAAGAGCATAACCTGAAGGCAACGCACATATCTCTTTGTATATCCCAAGTCATTCACCAAGGGCACTTCCAAGGCCTTTACCAATTGCCGAGCTGATGCAACAAACCTACAAAAGAACTTAACAATGATTAATAAACATAGCCAGACAGTAAGCACCCAATCCAAAAATTAAGTGCTCATTTCATTTATGCATTCCAACAGGAATCAACGAGTGCAATAAAACAAATCTTAGGCCCTAAAATTTCAAACAAACATTAGGGTTGTATTTGGGAATTGTCTTTCTTTGTGACATTTTCGCATTTATGATTTTGAATTATGAAAAAGCAAATAGTATGCAACAGATGCACTAAAGTGTTTGCTGGAAATAAAACTCATGGACTAGAGTGTTTGCTGAAATAGAACTTAGGGAATAAAGTCTGTGAAATAGAAATTTAGTCATCAAGTAATCAGCTACACATTTTAGCCCTTTTGTAAGTTATTAAAACACTCTTTCTGCAAAACATCACAAACAAGTCAAATAAATTATGCAAGAAACTCATCAAGCTAGTACCATCCGATCTTCTCGGAAAAAAAAACACGCAAAAACTTTGACAAACAATATGAAATAACTACTACTTACATATTACAGTTATTTTGCAATTCTGTAACTGATAAATTTGATGATGCATTTTGAGCAGCAGCCTGATATTTTTGGGCAGCAGCACCAAGTTGACTAATCTGCAACAATGCATTTGAACTTAAAAAGGTCAGTCAAGCATAAAAATAAACATGCCTAGTATTCCAAATCTCATTTACAACATCACAAAAGCCATAAGCTTCAATCTTGTCATCACTTATGCTCTGAAGTGGACATCAACAGCTACCTTAGAGCCATGGAAACCAATTTAGCCGTATGCCTACCGTACATCTTAACATACATCAGTATCTAACATTAAACGTGAGGTGATGACAATATATAAATACATGAATAGACAGGCAGAAACTATACATACATATATAATGCATGTGAGTTCATTTTCTCTAAGGAGCGCACAGGAAAGGCTAGTGATAATTGATTCAACAAATAGTCATTTCCTCTTCCCTAGCAAATTCTGAACATACTTTTGAATGATTTCTAAGACTAGTGGATAACAGTGCATTGGTGATTGAACTGATGTGAAAGCAAGAATGCTACATTACTGAATCCTGCAAGCTGAAATGTATTTACCAACAACAAATTCCATGACCAAATTCAATGTGATTGAATGGCAATACAAGGAAAAAAAAACACTCTGATAGGAACCTGGGGTATCAACAATCTCCTAGGTATAAGCTCCTCATGATGCCTAGCACAAAACTCCCAAGAGCATATCTAGCAAGAGAACAGAAGAACAAAAGGCAGTTCATATTTAGCTTACTGGTAGGAACAAAATAATTTACAGGTTTATACAATCTAAAGTAAATTTCTTAAATGAGACCTTCAAATCAAGTGAAAAGACTATCCGTAGCCGACCATCACGAACAACCCGGAGTTGCTCAAAGACACTTTCCTGAATTGCTTTTGCATAGTCCAGGACAATTTGACCTGATGAGTTCCGATATTCGTGTGGCATGTCCACATAAAGAAGCTCTTCCAAGGTACCACTTTCATACTTGATTTTAAAAAGCCTGGGAAGAACCTCATATGTTGCCTCTGCAAAAACAGCATAGGTGTAAGACAGTAGTAAATAGAGAGAAAATTCGAAGCATAACATACACCAGTCAATCTGTCAATGGTCTTATGTGAAGATGACAAGAACTTGAAGTGAATATGTAAAGTTTGGACTTGTACTGACATACCAAAACCACGACCTGGCTTGCGATCGCAAATTTCACAATGCCATACATCCTGCAAATTTTGCAAGTAAGATTTCTCATCCCAGATATATAATCACTATGTTTGCCAAGATATTGACTGTTTACACCATTGAGAGATACAGGAGATACAGAAATCTCACTTTCTTAGCTTATTTACTTAAACATCAACTCATAAGGAATAAATAGAATTTACAAGATTCAAGCAATTGTTAGTCCAAGTTTTCTTCAGCATAAGACCTGAGGGAAAACTGATGTTTGTCGGCCACTCCCATACATCGAAACACACCACTTCTTTTTTGCACGGGGATTATAATATTCGGCAACAAATTTTCTCCAAAATTCAATGTTGTTGTCCTACATGAAATTAAGCATAATATCAGTCAAAACAGACAAAACAAAGCCAGGAAAAATTTTTCATCGCAGGAAATCTTACTTCAGGTCTGTGTTGTTGCTCATACACGTAACGTGTAAGGCGACGAGCACACATTCCAGGTTCATATACCGGTTTGACAGGAGATCTCAAGGGCAAATTATGTTGGTGAAATTGTTGTGGCAATTGAGGCCTTTGTTGCGGCATCACTTTCAAGAGTTGCTGATGTTGTAGCTGCAGCAACCTTTGATGCTGTTGCAACAGATTAATCTGCGGCTGCCTCGACATGTTAAAGAACTGCTGATGCTGCTGTTGTTGCTGTTGCTGCTGCTGCTGTTGCTGCTGCTGTTGTTGTTGATGTTGCTGCTGATGCATAAACAATGATGGATCTGATTGTTGGGGCTCTAATTTTACTGGCGCCAGACTTCTCATTGTCTGAAGCTGTTGTGCATCCAACTTGAAAGCACCAAGATTTTGTAGTGATTGCAGCTGCTGCTGTTGCTGTTGTGCTCCATGCTGATCATTAGTCAACTGTGGCTCCAACTTGACCGGTCCAACACCACCTAGTCCTCCTCGAATTGGTTGAAATTGGTGTTGCTGTGGCACCTGCAGTGTGTTGTGAGGAGCAGAGAACTGTTGCACTGTTTGCTGACCATGCGGGAAACCTTGACGTTCAAGCTGTTGTGACTGCTGTTGATCTGACAAGATCTGGTTGCCAGAAGGGTTTGAAAACTGCTGTCCCTGAACTTGACCAGCAGAGCCAGGATTCACCAAGTTTGAAGATACAAACGAGGATGAAGGAGCATTGAAACCCATTACATTATTTACACTTGACAGTGGATCAGACTCAGCACCACTATCAATAGCTCCACGCTGAGTACTTCCAGGACCAGAAAGTCCCGCATTTGAAACGCCATTTCCAATAGACTGATTAAGGAAAGAGGAAGCGTTGGGAACATTTCCAAGTATGTTCATATTATTAAACTGAGTACGAGGGGACACCAGAGAAGGAAATGCAGTTTGTGAAGGCAGAGGACCCCCTTGTGCTCCTAATATCCCTGAATTCGACCTCAAGAGCGAAGGAGAAATAGACTGGGTACCACCAATTGGAGTAGGTGGCCCCGAGGGTATCATCTTGGCAAGAATCAAAATCTAAACTGTCTTTGCAGTATTACAACTATCTAAAACAACATGAAAAGATTAAGCCCTAAAGTTACAGAAGGAGGGAAGACAAAGCAAGCGTAAAATCCGTACACGTTAGCATCTCAACTGCGTGTCCCAGAACTTCCAAGTCCTTATTGTGCAGAAATGAGTAAGATTTGTACTTGAGAGTATGGTTTTGCATTCCACCGAACACAAGCCACACGCCACAGTAAATAAAAATCAAGGAACGAGCTTCAAGTCTGAACATTCTAGACCCACCCTGGTTCGTCACACTGCCAACAATCTTTTGAGCTGAATGCCTGCACGAAGCGTCAGATCCATTAAACATCAATTTTATGTAAAGCTACATAATTCATAAATCAACCTTCCAACAGAGAAGACAGTGAAAAGGAGACGACAAATCCTCCAAGAGATAACCAAAAGCATTACCAAAATCACCTCAAAAACACAACAGAATCATACGCCAAAACTCACAAACCTACAAAAAATGAAATCAAAATCAAACAAAAATCTCTCAAAGATACAAAGTAAAATTCAAATCTTGGAATCAAGAAACACAAAGAAAAGGCTTCAGAAAAGCCACAAAATTAAAACTTTACCGAAACTGCTCAGAACAGCAAACGCAACTACAAATGCTTTAAAAAAAAAACACCAAAACACATCGATCGAGCTCTAACAAACTGCATCTACAAGCCAAAAATATAAACAAACCAAAAAAAAAAAAAAAACACAGAAATCAAGTAATGGGTTTTAAAGTAAATGAGTAAGGCCAAAAAGGATGCGAGCTAAAAACCAAGAAAGAAAACCAGAAGGGGGAAAAAAAGAGAGATTTCAAAGAGATAACTTACCACAGTGAAAAACTCAACAGCGTTGACAGGAACCAGTGAGACGACAAAGGATTTTCTTTAAATCAACCATTGACAAAGTCTCAACAAATCTTGTTAAATCATCAAGAACATGTCTTTATTCAATACACAACAGTAACAACAAAAAAGAAAACTGGAAACGAAATCTCTCACACAAGGAGAGATGGGAGGTACTTTATTTGACAGTTCAAAGGATATTCGAACTCTGGGTTTCTTGGCATGCTGAGTTCTTACAAATCAAAGTCTCTGTTCTTTCAAGTACTCTCTCTTTTTTTATTTTTCTGCTCTCTCAGCATATATAGGGTCTCTCTGTGCGTGTGTGTGCGCCCGTTTCTTCGCCGTGTGTAAAGAGAGAGAGAGAGAACGATGTGAGAGAAACGAAACTTTAGGGAGAAGGGGAGAGGGTGTTTCTTGCGGACGTCAAAATTGTATTTGATCTGATTGAATTTTCATTTCATTTCATTTTTTTTACTTTTCTTTTTCTCGCTCTCCAGGACAAACGAGGCCAAGTGCAATTCCTTCTCTTTCTCTCTCTTCCCACGGTATGCTGTGGAAGGGTCTTTGATGCACATGTGAATGTACACATGCATGATCCGATTTGTCGTTACATGGATGTGCTTGGATGATATTTCATTCATAATAGCATGAAAACCCCCCCCCCCACATTCGCACACATCAATATTTTTAAACAAGTGCTTAATTTTCAGAAAATTGAACACAGCCGCAGGCAGACGGGTAAGAGACTGTGAAGGAAGAAAATCGTAAATTAGAAATAATTATTGAGACATATAAAAAATGTAAATATGTAACAAATAAATATAATTATAAATTTAAGAAAAAAAACAGTTTTA
This sequence comes from Ceriops zippeliana, assembly GCA_037897445.1. Lineage (NCBI taxonomy): Eukaryota > Viridiplantae > Streptophyta > Magnoliopsida > Malpighiales > Rhizophoraceae > Ceriops > Ceriops zippeliana. The sequence continues at coordinate 1,999,764 of JBAPLH010000217.1, forward strand.
TTATATTGTTATGTGCTCCAATTAATGTTATTTAAGTAATTATGATGCTCTTTTATTTATTAAAAGCTAAGAAGAGCTACCATCCATTCGGCTATTTTGACAATTGTTTAAATTTTAAATCAGTTAATCTAAAAGAATATTTATATTTGTAATGAGTTATGAAATTTAATCCAAAGCATCTCTCAAGTTGCTAAGTTCGTATCAAGTTAGTCGTTCAATATCCAATTTGAAGAAATTGAGTAGAATGCGATCAATTATCCTCTTTTTTTTTTTCTTTTTTTAACTATCATTTTATAAGCACATTAAAAGAGTGCCATTTTTAAAATTCATGAAATAATTTATAAATAAATATTGAATTAAATATATATAAGTAAATTACATGCTTCTCATGTTTATTGTGTTTTTTTTTTTGTGTTAATAATTTAAATTTTGATTGAGATTAATTGACCATAAAAGGCCAATAGGATCATGCCATCATCTACTTGCAAAATGGAATCCATATTTTCCAACAAAATGGCTAGGTGACTGGTCCTATGGCTATGGAGGAAAAAGAAGGAACGATAAATCTGGAATTAAACATTTGTGAATTAGTTGTTGTTATCATACAGCTATCGATGATTATTGATAATCATGGTCTCTCAGAATTGGATGAATGGGAATTCATTCTGCACATGGAACATGAGAACCCCCACATTCAAAACATAATGAAACATGATTTTAACAAAGTCATTCGCATCTAGAAACGCCAGAATTTGAATAGGTTCTCGGTCGATCACGTGCATGAATTTGTATTCTGATGCGCGGGCGTGTGGCTACGCACACACAGTGTGTAACTTTTTTTTCTTTTTTCGTTCGTTCGTTCGTTCGTTGGTTCGGGGGTCTCGGTCATGGCCGTTGAAGGGGAGGGGTCCTAAGGGCCCCACCAAAAAACCCAACCCCACCCCCCTCTCCTCCCTTGATCCCTTTTTTGGAAGCCTTCCTTCGTGACTAATTATCTTCTTTCATTCGTGGGAAAGAAAAGATTTTCCATAATTAATAAGAAATTAATCAAAGCTACCCAAGATAATTTTACCTTCAATTCATTATGATCATGATTAGTGTATTCCTTTTAATCATCTTATATGCTCTCCCACAAAATCAAAAAGTCAAAATGAAGTAATTTTCAGCTTTATGAATATAATTAATTCATAAATATTTTAACTGAAAAAAGGGTGAAAGTATAGATTTAAAAATATATTGTTTAGAAATTTTTATATCTTTTTTATGCACTAGACGGCCATATTTTACCTGTTACTTATTCTTATGAATTCATGTGATTTGATGTTCACCCAAAAAAAAAAAAATGTATATAAATTACTGTTTTTAATACATTGCCATGCCATCGTATTGAAAATAATTGTTATAAAAGTGACACTTGTTTAGTAACGGTTTTATAATTACAATTTTAGCTATCCCTTTTTGGTAGCAGTGCAAGACGAAGCCGTAACGCTCTATGACAACTAATCATATTTTGAAATTACAAATGCACATTCAATTTTTTTAATGCAGATTTGTACTTTTTTTTAAATTATAAGCAAAATATTGGTAAAAGTACATGAAATGCAAGTTAAGTTTTCAATGCCCCAAGGGGTCATATTCAGCTTTTAATGAAACCCAAAAGAATAATAATAATAAAAAAAAAAAAGAATGAAATTACATTACATTGTCTCCAGCAACCCACGTTGATCCAAAATTACCAGATTGAGACAAAAAGGATGAACAGTGAACCCAAGCAGGAGATGTGAAATGACTAAAATATCACCGTCCCAGAAGCTTGAAGGCACAAAACACGCTTCTTTTTTCTCTTTTTTTTTTTTTTCTCAACAGAGCTCAAACTGTGTGATGACAAAAATACCAAATACTGACAGAGAATTGATGGCAAAAATGATCTCTCTCTCTCTCTCCCTCCCTCCCTTTCTCATGCTTTGCCTTGACCGTGCTTCAACGATCTCCATCAACGGGAATCATTTCCAATGATGACGACGATTGATGAATATGTCACTCAGATATTAATTAATTGATTGGTAATTTAATATATACTTTCATATTAATTTGAGTTTGAATTTTTTTATTATTTATATTTAATAATAAAATTATTATTATGCTCAATTTATTAATATTAATTACATATAAAAATTCAACTGAATTTAATAATATTTAAATAATAAAATTAAAAAATTAAATATAAAAAAACAAAAGATAATTTTTATTTTCAAATTCATGGATATAATAATATTTCACATAATTACAAAAAATTTCTTTTTACAAGAAAAAGGATGATCGATGAGTATAGTCCACAAACACCATACCTTTATATGTGTGTGTGTGTGTGTGTGTGTTATGCAGAATAGTTGTTGTTGACCATGGTTTCAAAATTGGTAAAATACGCCGCATGACCTCATTTGTAAGTTATTTTATAAACAATTTATTATTATTATTATTATTATTATTTTAATGCTGAAATGAAACAGCTAACAAACAGAATGAAGAAACAAAACAGACAAAACAAAAGATCCTCTCCCTCCCTAGGAAGGGGAAGGGGAAGGGGAAGGGGAAGGGGAAGCCCAAGACATATGAGCTCGTAGGAAAGTGATCAGTCATAGAGAAAATTGGCATCCTAAAGTATAACAACTCGTGCTAATGAGGTCGGCCCACTGTTCCTTACAAATACATATGAACAACAATGAAATCGGCCGTGTTTTTTTTTTTTTTTTTTTTGGGATTTGAAGTATGACCAACCTGAGACTTTGAATTCACACCGGAAGGACGTTGATTGAGTCAACCCAGTCTTTTTAGACCTAGTCAGTCAGGGTCCATCTATCTGTTCCCTTTGTGCAAAGATTTTTTGGTCGATGTTAAAATTATATAAATTTTTGTTAGAATTAGTTAGATATAATAAATTTTATTACAATGTTATTTAATTTTAATTATATAAAACCTAAATTAATTGCATAAATATATCTCGATTACAGAAATATGTTATTAAAATTATTATATTTTTTTTGGGTCGTATTTCTACCTAGTCTACCACTATTCTAGTAGTATAAGAAGGGAAATGACTAGAAATACAAGAGACCATAAACATTAAAATTTTGTGTTTCATATTGTAAGTATAAAAAAAAAAACAGAGAGAGAGAGAGAGAGAGAGTTTACAACTTCCCATGAATTTCAACCCTGGGGAAGAGGGTTTTGATAGCTTGTTTATCCACATTGGTAGAAAACAAATTTTCTTTTTTTTTTTTTTTATAAACGCAGCCTTAAAGTGATAAGTTCGTTAATCACATAACATTACTTATTTGCGATCTTAGCATGCGGCTACATATGCTTATTGAAAAACAATAATTAATGTTTTTTTCCCAAATAAAATAAAACAAAAAATATTAAGTTCTGATTACTATATTGTCAATTTTAAAAAAATAAAATTACTTGATTGAAAAATTTTAAGGAATTGGAATTAAGCTACGAGAAACCAAAAACAAAAAAAAAAACAAAAAAACAAAAACAGAACAAGCTATTTAGGAATTTTGTTTTTATTTATCATGTGATGTGGAATTAAACTACGATTTACAGCATTAATTGTGATAGATATCCATTAATCCTCTTCTTAGGATGTTCAACCTCTCCATTTTTCTTTCAATAAACACATCGAATTATCAACCCTATCCAATGAAGAAGTGCAGAACAGTTTAACCCTTCTCCAAGTCATTATTTACCCTTCATATTTCCTTCTTTCTTTCTTTCCCCCCCCCCCAACTAAAAAAACATTTTGAGGGACAAATGTGCGACAGTGAATAGTCACAGCTGCAATCAAGAATGTTTCAAATAGGACTACACCTCTTTCAATATCCAAAATCAGAATAAATATGACTAGGAATTTTTGGTTCATCTGATCCTGAGGCTCCTTCTTTGCACCCCCAAGACTCTCAATTCAATTGAAGTTTAGTAGTTTCCTTCACCACGAGAACGAGGGGAAGAACGGAGTTTCAGGTATCAATTTCGTCAACTTTTTTTTTTTGTTAAAAAAAGAAATAAAAATTGGTTATATAACATGGCACTGTTACTCTGTTTGTAAAAGTGATCGCCCCATTTGTCTTTTTCCAAGCAGGGAAGGTTTTTTCACACGAACTTGCTAAGATACGGTTGGCTTGACTGCCAGCAGGTCAAAGATGTTGCTACAAAATTTGCGTTAGGACTCGGCAGTTTGCCATCCCCTCAATAAGAAAAAGGGGCATAATTGGTAACCCACACCTATTTTGTAGTCACAGAAGTTAAACAAAAATGTTGTTTGTATTACGCGGTCGCAAATTTAATTTCTCATGTGTTTTAGTGCTGTGAGCATCCTGCTTCCCCCCCCCCCCCATTTTTGCCTCCAAAACAGGGAGTGAATGGGAAAACCGGGGGCATAAATGTAATTGCATAGAGAGTTGCCTAAATTTGACGTGAACGACGACAGGTTTTCTCGTCATTTACCATCTGTGTATCTATTTGCTTATGGGTATAATAAATACATAGATGAAATGACATGATCATGTTATGACATGAAATGCATGATAATGATGTCCCTTGTGCACGTGCCAGGGCTGCGGCCAATGACATAAAAGTGTACCGTTTCACGTCGAACTTGACGGAAAGATCTCCGTTATGCCTAGAGGAATGACGGCCGTTTAAAGCCAAATAATATCATGCGCAACTTGACAGTTGTATCCTGACCTATTTTTTTGGTTTGGAAGGATTCTTCTTCTTCTTCTTCTTCTTCTTTTTATATAAATATATTATATTTTTATATATAATTTATATAATATTAAGTATTATTTATATGATATAAATTACACTATAATGATATTATATTTTTTAGTTAATATTTTATTAACAATTTTTTTAACGTTAATTTGTATAGAGGTAGAGAATATGTATAGTATATAATACCGTGAACACAATAACCTTTTAATTGTAAAAAAACATATATATATATATATATATATATATATATATATATATATATATATATATATATATATATATATATATATATATATATATATACTAACTAATATGCAACTTTTAATGTATAATTTAGATCAATTTACATCTTTATAATTATATTACTAATTATGTATGATAAATTTTATTTTATTTAGATAAAATATAGGTAAATTAGTTATTTTTAAAATTAAAAATAAAAATAATTAATTTAAAAATTTTAATAATAATATCGTGGAACACTGATTACATTCTCGAGCTGATTGGATTGCCGAATCTTCGTTTCTTTTTAAGTCCGAAGAAATTTTCTTGTAAATTCTTTAGAGATAATTGGGTGCAAGTAACTTGTCTGTGACAATTACAACCGTGGGGAATTGCTCAATTCTCAGTCAATACAGATGTGTATGCAAATAATGCTCATTTAGATTACTTTTTATTTATTTATTTATTTATTTATGTTCTGCTTCATAAGGTGAACTCACATTATTTTACTCTGATTAATGAACCGCACATAAATTAAGTTCATAGCAATGGTTTTGTTAATCAGTCAGTGATTAGATGGTGCAAAATTAGCATCATTATATGTACACATACCCAGATCACCTCATGTTCATTATTTTTCTCTTTACATATATATGCTAATTTATATTCATACATATTTAATCCCTTCATGTTCATCCTTAAAAATGAAAGAGCGAGAGAGAAAGAGCAAATATATATATATATATTATTTTATTTTATTTTATTTTATTCCCAATTTCTTGGCACCGATACACAATTCAAAATTTACGACGATGTCTGCGTATTTGTTTCCTCATTCATCTTTCTTCAATAATGGAATTGCACGTAAATTCCCGTCAACAAACTCCTTCGGTGTCTAAAAAATGTTTCCACTTCTTCCCGGTTTGTGTCTAGAAAATGAACAATTAACATTCTTGTCCATATTTTGGTACGTATTTTCAGCAAACAAATGTGTAGTGCAGACGTTGAAAGGCTTCTCTTTTGCTTAGATAATTATTTCCTCTTTTGTGATGCTAATTCTTTTTTCCAAAAAAAAAAAAAAAACTTATAGATAGTGAGAGTCCAGATTGGAAGTGCTTCGTTGTTGGCAACTGCTAACATGACGGCACTTTTTTTTTTTTTCACAGCTTGGCGGGATTCAATCGTAGGCAGAAAACTTGACTGGATCATACCCAAAAAAGGATCTTAATGTACATAATTGTCTCGACCATATTATATGTGGTTTTAATTATTTCCTTCTCCAGGTCATTACAAACCAACCCTTTTGGCACTTTTTATTAATGCCCAACAGAGCTTTTGTCAACATCGTTAAGTAGGCTCGCAAGAGGTACAAACAGATGCACCTATTTGTCGTTTCAATTGTTGGGGATCTCATTACTATTGTTTCATTGTAACCAAACCGAGGAGCTGTTACTCGGACTCAACATTGTGTCCAATAATGGAAAGGCTTCGGCGTGTATTCCTTTCTCTCGAGGAAAACTAAAAACTGGTGAGTCCATTTGCTGTTTGACTTCCATTTACAATGGCAATCGGCAAAGGGGTCACAGAATGACGAGTTTCGAGTTTCAACCTGCCGAAGGACCGACTAGGGGCCGGGGCCCAGGCAAACAGGCTTGGAGGCAAAAGCACTATTGCGACAGACCTTGATTTAGATTTTGCCCACATTATATATTGGCCTTCCTAGGAAAATTGCTGGGCTAACGTGGCTATTATTAGCTATATATATATATAATTTTATGGCAAAAACGTATTAAAATATTTATTCTAATAAATAATTTTCGTTTGTCCATATAATTCATGTACATTGTCATGAACTTGATTTTTCTACCAACGAACCGTGCGATATTGGCAAATTTGCTAAACGAGAATGCTAAGTCAACTTTCTTCCAAAAGTTAGAATGTTGTTAACGGAAAATCATAAAGATAAAATTAAATCTCTTTGTATTCTAAAAATTGTGTAGAGTGTGCATATAGGGGGGGGGGGGGGGGGGGGGGGAGAGATACGAACACAAAGCTCGCGGACTACGGTCTAACAACCCAATCTCTGACCAAAACATTCTCTCATTTTTCAACTGTGGACTATATATCGGCCCACGGCTCAATGTCAAGACAGAGGGTCCGTGGGCGGCGTTCAATTTGAGGTTGGGATCAAATTATCGTCAGGTTGACAACAAATTCATATTTTGAGTATTTGGTAGTGAAAGCCTACGAGAGCATTTTGCACTAATCCGAACTCTAAATTTAGAATAGTCATAATTTAATGAATTACATATTGTAGTACATAATTTTGTTTTTATTATTGGTTTTTATTTACAAAAAAATTTCACTATTTAATAGCTTTCTTGTCTTAAATTTGGAACAATATTAAATTAATGCAGTGCATTATATTTTCATTATATATATAGTGCCTTAAAAATTATTGAGCTTTGCTGACAAAAAAAAAAAAAAAAAACTTGATTTAATGCAACTTTTATTGCCTAAAAAGCCTTATGACGTACAATTTGAAATCAAAATGATGCCAGAATTCTAAGTAACTCAAATCTAAAACCCACAAATTAATATACAAACTGAATTTCAATGAACTCAAAATTTGGAATGATTTGAGGTATCAAAATAATCAGACGTGAATCCGATTAGCCTTTCCTGTTTGCCACATCTTAAGGAAATTAGGGAAAAAAAAAATTTTAAAAGCGGTGGTGTAAATGATAAGGGACATCTATTAAAGAGAAGGTATGTACAAAAAAGTAGCAGCATTCGTTAAGTTCTTTGAGGACTGTTAAAAAACCCAAAGTGAAGAGACGTTTGCCCAAGGAGCATTTTCTCAGGGTTTCTTGCATTAAGAAACTCCAACGCGCACACGCGAACCTCAACTGTGCGGAAAACTAGCCAATTGATTAAACTTTTCAGATCTTGGTAGAATTCTAGAACCACACTACTGACTGCAAGCGTTAATCTGAGGTCTGCAGCCATCGAGGGACGGTTACACCACTCATTGCATAGGTTGCAAAAGGCTAACCTTTTTTGGTGCCATTTGTTCGAATTTTCTTGTGCTCTTCCTCCCATGGCTGCCACGTTTTAGTGTGATGTTTAAGCACAGCTGTGCTCATGTATCTATTTATGACCCCAACTGCATCATTCAAACCTATCCCTAATTATCAGTCATTGAAACGGTTGGGTTGTGTTGTGCTTTGTGTTTGATATCATCAGCTTTCTCTGCTGTAATTTTGAATGGAAAAGCAGCCATCATCACCAGAATCACTTCCTAAACATAAGAGGCAGCCATCCATGGAAGAACCCAAAACTTTGTGCCCACCCGATCTCGAAGCGGCCAGGGTTTGTAGATTTTGTGCTTCTTCAATGTTATAAGTATAAACTAAAACATTTATGTTTTAGTTTTGTTTGTTTAAATTGCGTTTTTTCTTTTGTGGGGGGGGGGGGGGGGGTCCAAATTGCTTTTATTGAATGTATATTTTGCTTGTGTGAGTAAATCACTGACATTACGGGGGTTGCAGAGGGCGGCCTTGGAAGTGATGAGTACGCATACGAAAGAGGAGGCATTGAAGATCTTCTTGAAGGTAATGTAATTGTTACCATATAGTTAGTAATTGCATGCTTGGTAGAGGCACAAATGCATTGCATGCTTGTTTCCAGAGCGGTTCTTTCAATTTTGGGATGAATAAAGTTGGGTGCCTTTTCCTTTTTCGAGTTCAAATGTGTGTGTGTGTGTGGGGGGGGGGGGGGTGTTAAATCAATGAAATCTTCGAACACCCCTTCACCCATTAATGAAATTAAGTGGGATGTTGACCCAATAATTAATTAAAGTATGTTTATTTGACTTGACTTTTATCCATGAACGGCAACAATAGTCTCTAGTCTCGTTATTTTGGTTCACTGCTACGCATACCCTTGAACTTAATTATGATTGAAAATTTGAAGTCATTGTAACGGTAGAACCTTCAAAGGAAGTGCAGTGATGTACAGGAAAAAGATTTTCTCGTCCTTGAAATCTCCATTATCAGTCTGATTCGAGGATTCTACGATTTTATTTTTGACAGTTGTCTATGAATTCTTAAACCATTTTCTAAAAGTCAATTGAAACTTGCAAAAACAGAATAAAATGGTTTTATTAACAGAATTTGATTGTGCATTCTTGTGCCCGATTGTACAACCTGTTTCGCTTAGGAAAACAAAATCATCTTTGTTACGTGGTTTCAATTTGTTCTCTTTCAACATAAAAAAAAAAAAAAAAAAGAAGCAAAGACCCATGATCAGTCTGATATCAACTAAATTCTAACTTTCATAATTTGGATGATAAAACTAAGGCTGGTATAATTATCAAATAATAATAATAATAATAATAATAATAAGGCCCATATGGCAGTTTCTTAATTTCATTGTTTGTAACTTTAATTTGGATTAATTGCATTGTTAAGTAATTATATTGAAATGAAAAAGCGAGCATTTCAATCATGTTTCCTTTCGTATAATTTCATTGTTTCAAGATCAAATTGATCCCGATCATAATTAAGATTGTATGTTACGTGGCTTAACGAAAATGTTTGTCATATTATGTCAGATTCTCCCCGATGACAATGTTTCTGGCACTATGTCTGATTCTATAATGTTTTAAGAGATTAAATGAGCTTAATCTTTTTCCTTTTAATTTTCAATAAATGAATTAATTATGTGGCTATAATGTGAATTTTATGGGTTTTCAGCAAATATAAATTTCATTTCTCGCTAATTCAATGAAACATAATACAACAGACAGAGTTCAGGACTTTCTAAATGCGGGGCATTGTGTACATGTTAGAGTAAACTTTAAAATTTTCGTTACAAATGTTTTGTTTCATCAGTCGTCCTTCATATATATATATATTATATATAGATGTTTCCATGTGCTTGCACTAAAACCTTCAGTTTTTTGAGCACAAATGCAACATATTTTGCGATTACATCTTGTACAGAAGTCGTAGAGATTTTATCTATGGTAGGTTAGCATTTTGCAATTAGAGAAGCTGTTAATTATCTCCCACTTAATCGCACCATTGGTTGTTTTATTTACATAATTAATAATCAACACCATCGCGTTTCCATGTTATCACTAATATTCCTCAAAAAAAAAAAAAATGTCCTTAGGGTTTAGAACCGATGAAGAATGACGTGAAGCCGGATTGGGAGTTGCATAATTTGGTTGAAGATGGGGAACAGGAGGTTTAACTGAGGGTGACACACACGAGATCATAGTTAACAATCAAGAATAGAGCAGACTGCTTCAATATTATTCACTCCAATATCAATGGTGTTCTTATTAATGGCTTGCCCCAATTACTAAGTTTAATTGCTAGCTTTCATCTTTAATTTAATTGAGCTCAGGTACTTGTAGGTGGCTGTAATGATTTGATCAGCCGAAATGTTGTTCTTCGTTCAAGCTATACATGTTTTTTTTTTTTTTTTTACATTAATTTCCCTGACATCCCAAAGAAAAATGTTTTTGGGGTGGAATTATATTAAAAATTAAATGTTTGATTGAAATTAGCTGCAGATCTCCGAAAACACAGACCCTTTACTCTTGACGAGGCTAAAATTTTATATTTATTAATATTATAATTATTTACAATAAAATTTTACTTGGTTCTCTTCATATTTGAATTATAAGTTCAATTTACGAAAATAGTTAAATGAAAACGGCTAACAAATAACTTTAATTTTAATTTATAAACAAAATAATTAATATTTCTACAATACACTTCTTTAATATATATATATATATATATATATACAGAAAATGGACCCGTACTTTGACCCAAAAAAGCACGTTGGGTCACAGGATCTTTGCATAATGTTTGACAATTACCATCAAGTTGGGGCCTCCACTCATTCGGATACAGAAATTATAGAGCGCATTAATTAAAGAAAGTAAGATTCAAAGCCCAACCCATGGTCCAAAAAGAAGAAGCAACCCAAAAGACCCAACACCCAAGAGAGAAGAAGGCCGAAATTTGAGTAGAGATTTTTCGAAAGACGAATTTCAGCTCTTACAAGAGCATCAAATGATATGGTGATGAAAAACAATTTCCTGCAGCCCGTCTGTACGGCTGCATATTCTGTGCCACGTGTCCTAGATAAAAACATCACAAAAAAAAAAAAAAAAAAGAACAAACTAATAACAGAGGAAGGAGAAGATGGTCGCGAAAAAAGGCCAGAGGGCATGGAATGATAACATTTCCGTTACGCGAGGTCATTTTTTAAAGCTTTGAATAAAAGAGTTGGCTTATAAAATATGGATGCTTCATTTTCACTAAAATTAGATTTTAGTAAGTAAAAATTGAAAAAGGTTGCTGGTTGAAAAAAAAAAAAGAAAAATAAGAGAAAGAATTTAATAGGAATATCAATTATTTTTTTCAAAATTTCTTTTCTAATTTAGTTAAAATTTTGTTGAATTTTTCATTTTAAATAATGTAGATAAAATTTGGTAGATTGTGAATTTTAATTTGCATTTCATGATCTGCATATAATTAGAAAGTTGTTTATAATCTAATGAATCAATAATTTGGTTAGTTGATTAAAGACACGTAAATTTTTTTAAGTAGTTAGACCTTAATTGGATTTTTTACAATGATAGGTTTTTATTTCAAATTATGATCATTTATTTTTGATAACGTTATGTTCTCTCTATTGTAACAGTATAGATAAATATTAATCTGTAATATGATTGAACTGAAATTATAACATCAATAAGGGATATTCAAAATGTCATTTTAAATGGTTGCATTGTTGTTTAAAAATTTGGTTGTTGAGTTATTATTGATAAAAAGTGTATTTCATATTAATTAACTCATTTGATCTCTCATTTTAATTTAAATTGAGTTTTATCAATTTGGTTGATATAATTGAAGTTGTATAACTCTTTTGTATTTACTTGTTGATTGTAGTAAAATTGATTTCTAAATCGGTGTATCTGGTATTGTTTTTCTCTTTACTTTAAAAGAGTTTCTTATGTAAAAGTATTATATTCTTATATGGTTGTTTAAATTGTTATATTTATTATTTAATTAATTTATTACGTATTTAAATAAATAAAAAATTCTTTTGGAGAATTTGTATTTCTGCATTCAGTCGTATTCAAGCAACAAGATCTTTCTTTACCTTTTTTTTTTTTTTTTCGTGGCCCGTCCATGTTACCCATTCTTCCATAGGCATTGCTTAAGCAACAAAATTACCAATTCTTTTGCCACCAATTGGACCCAAATTCTTTTATATGAACAGTTCCTATAAGATAAATTGGAGACTTATGAAACTCTACTTTAACACTATACAGTCCTTCATTTGACCCTTTTGCTTTTAAAAATTACGTCCAATTTATTCAATTAATGAGAAAGTACAAATAAAAAGAGGGAAGAAGATTCACCCCCTCCAAAAAAAAAAAAAAAAAAAAGGAAGGTCGAGGGGTGAGCCCTTTGAACCACAACCACACCACCTACAACATATTGAGTGGGTTGGCTGTGGGTGTCAATCCAGGAAATGGGCTATGCTTAGCCCTGTAAGAGAGAGGACTCATTGTTTTTTCTCCCAGCTCTATGACTTTTTCGGCCGTGGTGGCATGTGAAACGGAGTCGGATTTATATGTGATCCCTTTTGATCTTGCAATATTTACATTATGATTTGGCTTCCCAATCTTACAATATAAATCATGTTGTTGGTATATATAGCCATGGTGCATCATGCAGGTACTATACGCCCCTCTTAGGGCCATTCAGTTATTATCCATTTCCTCATTCAATTGTATTGTCTATGTATGTTGGCAAAATGGGCTCAGTTGGACTAACAACTTTGAGCACATTTAAGAAAATAAAAATGTACTCCTATTAAAGAGTTGATTTTTTAGTGTGATGACCAAAGTTTTATGAATTGAAGCGAAAAAAATTTAAATTTTCAAAATTTAATTAGTTTAATTGGAGTTTATATAATAAAATTAATACTTAATACTAAAAATATAAAAAACTTAATATCTATATAGATTATATAAAAATATTGATAACTAAAATATCATAATATACAAAATAAAAGTATTATATAAATTATAATATTATATTTTAGAGATTCAATTAAGTGTGATTTATAATTTAACATATGATAACATTAAAAATTAATTAATATATTATATAGAAGTAGGTAATTAAGGATAAAGTGATTTAATAAATGTTATGTATGTCAAAATTAATCATTATAATATATTGATGGAGGTAATTAATTTTATTCAAATAAATTAAGTACAAAATATTTATAATTTATTTTTTTATATTTTAAATTACTTCATGTATTATTTATTTTTCAAAAGCAAAAACAAAAACAAAAACATTAATAAAATAACTAGTCTACATCTAAATAATAAAATAATGAATTTTGTATTTTCTCTAAAATATAAATACCTACATGAGATAAAATGTTTTTGAAACCAATGAGTTTTTTTTTTTTTCTTAAAGGTAATTATTTTAGAACTAATTACATATGATAAATCGAAATATATAAAATAAAGAGCAGGTGGTGGAGTGGCAAGAGGACTTCTAGGCTATATATATTCTACTTCAGTTTTCTCAGTAGTTTTCAAGTATAATCGGATTGTACTAGAGACTAGTTTTCCATTTTTTCAGCCGAATCAACCGGGCCTAATTCGATTTTCAAAACCTTGGTGGTGACGTGCTTGACTATAACAGTTTGTATCAAAGTAATATGCTGAGCTCGATCAGCACAACTCATAACACTTATTATGAGTGCAACCGCCCAAACACTCAACGTCATTTTGATAAAATTTGAGGAGTTAGAGATTGTCCCCACCGGGCTTGATCCTAAAAGTATAGACAAAAGCTTGAATAATGGCATATTAACACCGTCGGTAATAAATCTGGCTGGGGATTCCCAGAAACTTTTCTGAAGGCAAATGCAAGGGCTACTGACTGAGTGGCAACATCAAATGCCAAAAACTCTTTTGCCAGGTTGTTATTAGCTACCCTGCCAAATCGCACATTTTATCAGAAATTGTAGTCAATTCTTCAAGAACCGACTCCAACAGAGATCCAATTCTCATTTTTGGCAAGGAAAATTGAGACTTCTATCAGATTTGACGCGCCTTTCGTTCTTATTTTCATTGACTCCATTTTCTAGCAAACAGTCCAGGCCTTGTAAGATGTAGCCCATTTACCCAACCAAATGTTGTTCGACCATGACAGCTGCATGGGATAGAGTGGTCATCTGCCGTCCAAAATATCCAAGGCACATGCACCTTTTTTCCGAACTTCTGGATTTATCGAGACCTGTGTATTTCAATCTTTTCGTTTCTTTTTTTTTTTTTTTTTGATTTTTGGAGCTATCCCCCATTTCTATGTTACATCCACCAGAATCAAAGAGTTGCATCCATCGCGAGGAACACATGACTAGATCCGCCGGAGCAGAGTGACCAACTTTTTTTTTTTTTTGGCTTGAATACGTTCGTCATTTAATTTGGCGCCGCTCGATGTTTGGGAAAGCAAAGTCACGAGACAAAGTGCGTGAGACATGAAACTCTTTTCAGGCAAAAAAAAAAAAAAAGTACAATTGGGAATGTGAAAATTGGAAGCAAGTACATTTTCTACAGAAACAGTTGGTGAGGGTCGGCCCAAAACTCCCGTGGAGTTCACCACTTGAAAAAGGAGTCTACACTCGATCATTGTACGATCCATTGGCCACCGATTGCTTCTCTGGCAGCTGTTGTTGGAGGGCCACTGCAGAACCCATCTCCAAGGAATGGTCAGATGTTGTTTTCTTGGCTTCTCCCTTGTCGTTGCGGTAAATGAAGTACAGTATTAGCTGCATTGCCCCAAGTCCACATCCAAATCCATTAGGAACCTGCAACACCGAGGCATAATTTCCATCAAAATTCGACTTAAAAAGAGTTTTTTTTTTTCCACCCAAAAACCTGAATGGGCTACTGATTTACCAGTCCAGGAGTGGAGAATGGGTATAGAAATTTGCGTACAGATTAAGGGATAAGAAAGGAAGTGAAGAGAAACTTACAGCCACAAAAGGGTCATGACCAAGCAGGCCGAAGACAAACCAAGAAGTGCCGCATAAGAACACAAACAGTGACAAGAAGAATGGCATGAATTCCACACTCTTCGTTTTAATCACCAACCTCTGCACACATGTGAAAAATCAACACATAATTATCATTGAAGTGCTAAATACGCTGCATAATTTCACACACAATTCTGAGCATTAGGACTTTACCATGATGGAAAGCGGGGAGGCATACATGATGATGGAGAAAATGGTGGCAGAAAAACCACTGAAGTTTTTCCTGGCCTTGCCATGCATGGCAAAAAGTGATACAAAGGCAACTGTGGCAAAAACTGAGAGCACAAGCGTGAGGAGACCGAATATTTTGACCTTTTCCTTCCTTGGTGCGTAGATCAGGAATATCAGCACATAGAAGGTCTCAATTACAGCGCCTGTGCCATTGATTGTGGATACCAAAATGTTGTTCTTTGACACAAAAGGTAAACCGTACCTGTGAATTGGATAAACTCATAAATCAGTACTTATCAGTTGGACTACCGGGCCAAAATTGTAATCCGTAGTCGAGAAAAAAAAAATAGAGATCCAAACCATTATTTTCATTCCTGGGCAATCTTCAGATCATTAGCCAATGCATCAGAAAAAAAAAAAGAATCTAAAATAAGATGGATATTAAGACCATTTACTGAACAAAGTAGAAATTAAGCAACAACCAACCAAAAAAAAGGGGGGTTACTGTGCATCGTCTAGTGGACAGATTAATGAAGAACATCAAAGTTACACCAAAGTATAAAATGAGTTAGTGGTATCATGAAGTCTCATTTATGGATGTGATAAGGGCATCGGCACTTCAACACAAAAATTAACTGCAATTAAAAGGGGAAAAGAAAAAACCAAAAAAGAATACCCTTTTCAAGGCAATTCAAATAAGAAAAAAGACAAAAACAGTAAGGGGTAAAAAATGAAAAAGTGAAAGGTAAGCAGTTGAAGCAACGAGAAGGACCGCATACCAAGTGGAAAGGAGACAATTCATCAGAGTCATGACGTATGGAATGCCTGAGAACTGCTCAGTGGACTTGCCTTTTATGATTCTCTTGAATGTTATCCTATCAAGAATCATCAATATCAGCAATACAAAACCTTGGTTTATATATCACAACAGATATGTTACAGAAAATGTCATGCATGTGGATCCTCTTAAGAACTGGAGCAGTGAGAACAATCTTTGAAGAAAACAAAATCAAGAAAAAAGAAGATTAAGAAGTGTAGAAGTGGTTGAAGAGAAACATTTTCAAGAACGAAGCTTTCGAGTGTATCCGATCAATATGGAGTCTCCAAAATAAAAATACACAAACTAAAGATAGACACAGAATTGCTTTTCACGTTAGTTAGCATGTTAGAGAGAGAGAGAGAGAGAGAGAGAGAGAGAGAGAGAGGGACATTCCGATGCATACGTTGGAGCTAAGAAAAGGAACAAAGCAGTGGCATTCCCTGAAAGCAGAGCACAAAGAAAAAGAGAAATATGTAAGTCCCAATCCAAGAAAAACAAAAACCTCAAGAACAGAATTACAGAAGAAACTCAAATTCAAGAACTTAAAAAACCCACCAAAGACTCCAAACACGAAATGCAGAACATCCATGATCTAATATTGAAACTTAAGAGCCTCTTCTTTCTGAACCCACTAAAAGATGTGGGAATTCTTTCAAAAGAGGAAACAAATCTCTTCAAAATTTATGAGATTGCAGGGCGTTTGTTTTGCAAATGAGGGGAGGAGATGCGATGAGATGAGAGAAGATGACAACTGGGTTTATATAGGAAAAGGTAACTGCCTAGCTTGCTAGCTATGATATTTCTGGGCTCTCTGTCCTCATCCAAAATTGCCTTTGGTCGAGTCTTGCCTATGCAGGTGGTCATTGTTTGGTGAACTGGTTATTAACTGATGCAATGGGGAATACAAGTAAATGTGAAAGCAATGACTAGGTAATGACTAGATAGTGACCATGTGGGAGGTGGGTGAAACTTGAAGATGAATAATGCCATTCTTTGTTTTCGATGGAGGTGAAATGGACAAACCAAGCGTATGGGATTTTGACAGAGTTTTTGCATATTTTCAAAATTATGATTGAACGTTCACATGCACATCACATCAACTCTTTTTATTTAGGAAAACAATGGTTGGGTGACAATCCTTTCGATGGATGATGAGATCTGTTAGTGCTTAGCTTTTGTTGCGAGATTGTTGCAGGATCCGCTGTTGATTAAGTAACAGGTTGTCCTATAGGAGTCAAACTCAAATTTTGTTGAAGGTTAAAAAAGGGAACGGGTAAATAGAGATGGGTCTCCTGAGTAGAATTTGAAAACAATCCACTCAAATAAATATAATTAATTTTTATATTATATAAAAAAAACTTAAATTATTTTAACAGTGAAAGCTGAAAACACATATTAAAAAAAAAAAAAAGAAAAAAAATTGATGTTTGAGTTTTAATCCCCCTCGTAATACAGTGGAGAGCAATGATTGACTGGAGTGGAGGGATCCACGTTTGCTGACTTGTTAAACCGAAGGCGTAAAAGGGTAGCACCAAATAAACGTAAAATAAATAAATATAAATATAAATATATATATATATAGAGAGAGAGAGAGAGAGAGAGTAATAAATAAAGATAAAGACATTACTGGCAAATGATATTATCAACACGTAATTTTATTTTTTTATTATTTAAGATGGGATGTAAAAGGGGTTGTTGGGCTCGTTGGAAAAAAAAAAAACTAATTTATTTTTCGTATCAAAAAAATAATTTATTTATTACTTCTTTTGACATCAATGCTGATGAATAGTTTTAAAGTCTCTAATCCAAGAGATTGTGGTTGGAAAATTATTTTTGAAAGATTAAAAAAAAAGGGAATTTATATATCATGGCAGTATTAAGTTTAGATAAGAGAGAAAAATAACCTTTTTAACCAATGAATCCGCACAAAAAAAAAAAAATAAGGAGACACCTTACCATGCTGTTAATAAATTTATAAATAATAATTATAACAATTACTTATAATGCAGTTAATGAGCTTATAATTTCTCCTTTTAATACATAATAATTAATAACTATAGTTAAGTAATATAAAATTAAGTACGCATTTATTTATTAATATATTTCTGCAGGAGAACTCAAAAATCAAAGCCATGAGATCAGATCGCTAGTCTCTTGTTTACTCATTTCAGAAGTTCAGCCATTCAGTGGCAAGCACGGTTAGCCTTGGCCGTGGGTCGCATAGGCATTTTTGAGACAGCCATACAATTGGCAGCCTCGATGCTGTAATTTAGAGTAACACGCTCACATCTAACTATAAATGGCGTAATTATTAGACTTTTTACTGGTCCTTAGACATGCTCTTCTTCTTTTAAAAAAAAAAAAAAATTTAACATGAACTAGGAAAGAGAATTCTTCGATTTGGGACGAATCATTACCACAAAATTAAGCAAAACTTCCGATTTAAAACATTTAAACGAGCTTTGGACAAGAATGGTTGAGGAATTTAAAGTATTTCCCTTTGATCAACAACCCCAATCGACATGTTAATGGTTCAGAGAAGCAGATGCTTGGAGATTGTACGACGAACGTGTATATCTTCATGGCATGCACGGGGGTCTTACCCAAAAAAAGATGGTCAACGTGGCTCTAAATATATAGAACGCCCCCGTCAACTTTGTTCTTCGGTTGAATTGATCCTTTTGGTCACATTGTCCAATAAAAGAGTGCCTGCTAACTTTTGAGGCGGCAATAATATTTCAGTCCAAAATTAATTGCAGAAACGTGTGGCAATGCTTGAAATATTTTTTCCCCTAGTTCATCTGGCTGAATCGAGTCGACCATGTAATCTGTAATGGGCAGACTTCCTGGAGGAAAGTTGGTGACGGGGCACAAATAATTTGTTGTGCGCTGTTTAAGGCAGGACTCGTCACAAAAAACTTAATAATGTGAATTAAGGAATTTTTGTTAATTAAAAATTATAAAGTGAGAATGATTGTTTGTATTCATTTTTGTGATATAGTTATATATATATATATATAAATTTTAATATTTTTGTTGAAAAAAATACTTTTACTCATAATTTATTGTAACTGTGTATAATTTTTTTTATATACATCAATACAATTTGATGTAAATAATAATAATAATAATTTGTTGGGCACGTACCTTACAATTTATTTAGTTACGTTGTTTTATGTGGGCTTAATGTATTTTACTTCCATTTGGGGAATCTCTATAAACAATCTCTCGACAGCCGCTCTGTAAAGCCATTGCCCCTATCGTCCGTGCTATAAATTCGATTTGCTCTCCAAACCCAAAAGTTGAGAAAAATCCTAAAATCCCCCCCTTGCCAAACTCAGCAAGACCCAAAAACCAAAAAAAAATAAAAAAGAGTATTTAATTGCCCCCACTTGGGGAATTTTGTTAAAGGTATAACGTGGCTACACTTTCTGTAGAAATTGCACGATTATTTAGAAAAATTTTAGCGAACAATTCATAAAACAAAGAACAGTTAAAGACAGTGAGTGGGCCAGAACAAGGATGAGAAGGAAATTTTAGTTCCGGTAGGGCTCATGACATTATTGCCACTTGAATAGAAAACCAATGGTTTTCATATAAAGTTAGTGAACAATTGATTAGGTAAAGAACTGTTAAAGGGTTTTTTTTTTTTTTTTTTGGTTTTGATAAGTAAAACTAGCAATCTCTCATCATGCATGCGGCCTACCACTCGCTTAAAGTGACTCTGTAGAAAAACATACCAAAGCGTAGTGGGAAGAATTAATCCACCCCCATGACCACATGAAATAAGCTTAATTTTCTTGTTAGTAGCAAATCTTGACCCCTTGGGCCACCTTTGGATGAGACGAGTTAAGTAAGTACATTTTTATTCCACTCGCAGATTTTCATTGTTGAAAATTAGGTAAAATTTGTGATTAAAGAGAGAATTGTTGTATATCTTTGATAGAATGCAATACAATTTTTCAACGCTGTAATATATTTTTAAAAAATGCCTGACATATTCTTTCAAATATAGTACATTTCGATTATTTTTAAAAACAAGCAAGTATTTGTGCAAGTGACGGCCTTCCCCACGCAACCTAGGAATTCCATGAGTGGATATGACACGGCAATTGGTTATGGGCTAATGACGAAGGTCGACCGATGAGATGGCGCAGAAAGGCATAATGGATTCAATTAAGTATGCTTAATCTTAATTCACGAAAAGAAAAAAAAGGGAAAAAACCCTCCCAAGGAGCACTTGTCTCGTACACATTTTCACCGTTATTATCGGCAATAACCCTTTTGTGAACACCAAAAATTGAGTGCAACAAAGCAAAAAGGTCAAAACCCACCGAAGGAGCACTTGTCGCCTACACACATTTTCACCGTCATTATCAGAAACAACCCGTTTGTGAGCACCAAAAATCGAGTGCAACTAATGACTGCTGATGTAATAAAGTGGAGCAACAGGGTTTTGACATCTTGCGCTAATATGGACGCCGGACGGGACGTGAGAAAGAAAACTACTACAGGAGTGAGAACAATGCACCGAGAATGACAAGATTTAGCGAGAGAAATTCATAATATAGATGGGAAGAAAAAAGCGCCAAAGCTGAAGAAAGAAAGAAAGGAAGAAAATTTGTATTCAAAATAACATGTTTTTTTTTTAAAAAAAAAAAGAAGAAGAAAAACAAAGCAAAGCACATAGGCACTGTTATGCCACTATACATAAGTCATTCAACAATGTGGGACTTTGAGAAAGAATTAATCTTTATGCTATTTAATTATCATATTTGAATCCATTTTCATGTTTCGATATAATAATATCTTGCAAATAAAGTTATAAAACAATAACTTCCATTTGGCCCTAATGTAGAAAAGGAAACTGTTGAGACGTAGAATATGCTAATTAAGACTGAAATTTGAATACTTCATTTTTCATCTCTCTTTCTTAGACGTCAGGAAAATGGGAAGATTGTGTTCAGACGTCAGGAAAATGTAGTGCCAAATGTTGGGGTTTTCAGAGCGAAGGCACAATTTTTCATATTTTTTTGTTTTTGTTTTTTTTTTGGGGGGGGGGGGCGGTGGGTTGGCAGATATATTGTTAGTCAAATAGTGTTTGGATTTTTACTGTCAACGATGTTCAATGGTAAAGATAATTGACTGCAAATTGCAATATTACCTGGTAATATTAATTTCCACTTTTATTTTATTAGTTCCAATTCTCTTTTATATAATAAGTTAGCTTTCTGTGATGAAACTAACCTGTCTTTCCTTTCCTTTCCATTGTGCATGTAAACACCGAACTGCTGGATTAGACGATGACCTTGATCGCTACTTTCTTGCAATTTTTTTTTTCTCTTTCCGTAAAATGATTAATCGGTGCCACTTTACGTGTAATCTGCCTTGTGACAAGATAGCCAATGCAGTCGCCGACCACGGCAGCTTTTGGTGGAGCATTATGTGCTCTTCATTTTGACTGCCAAAAAGGGTATGGGTCTAAATTGCCTTCATTTTGCTCCAAACTCGGTAAGCGGACGAGCCGCTGCAATTGCAGAGGTGTTTGGACGGAAACCACGTGCTGCCCCAAATATGCCTGCTGGTTTTCTGGCTCTTCGTCCTTTTCATCAATTAGTATCGCCGTCCAATGTTGTCAGCAAATGAAAGATATCAAACATGAATTTAAGGATCATTATTTAAGAATTTTTATTTTTATAAATTAATATAATTTGACATTAAAAAAAAAAACTTATATCAACAGAGCAGGAAATCTTCCAATTTTTCCTCAATTTTTTATTTAAAAATTATTCTAATAAGTATCATAATATATTGATTCGGTGGCAAAAGTGGCATATGTACCATGAGTTGTCACTGGTTCGATCCTCATCAGCTTCTCCCGTAGTATTATTATGCTCCGATTTTTCAACGAGTATTTATCACTTAAAATGAAAAAAGGAATCGTTAGATAAATTGATAAATGCATCATTCTTAACACCTCAATTATAACGGACGGACGAATACTAATATTTCTCTATTATAATAGCTGAATATTTACAATTTTCATTATTAAGTATGATTATAGGTTAAAAAATTAAATATATTATTAATAATTATTCTACGTAGCTTTTCCACCGATCTCGAAGCATCTTCCGTGACCCATCCCAAACTTGAGGACACTGGGGGCCGACATCAAATTCATTTTCCATTGAAGTGCTTTCACTATCAGTCTGATGTGGTCACTTTCCCCGTCGTCGAGATTGATTAATTAGAGCAAGATTATGTTGTCGGTTTTGAAAGAGCTAGGCAACAGCTGGAGAGAGGGGCGCATTAGCTAACTAATTAATTACCACTATTTGTTTAGCTTCTGCGCTTCCAGAATTATTATCTATCAGTGGATCGAGGATTTGCTTGCATTTATGATTATGGTAGGAGGAGGTTGATATGCTTTACTTTCATGCTCTCTTGTATCGTGAAGTATAAAAATTAAATTAAATTAAATTAAATATATATGTTCAAAACTCGAATGTGTAATCTCTGTGTTGGAATGATATAATAAATTACAAACAAATACAAAAAAAAAAAAAAAACATATTTATCGTCGAATGCTTGATTGTTTTGAAATGCAAAGCTCCTGCGTCTAACAAAATGAAAATTGGGGACCCTCGTTTATTCTAAATAGGACAAAATTCCAGCCGGATTGTTTATGTTTTCGCCACGATAGTCTACAAGATTTTTGGTACTGAAATACACCTTTTCTTTTTTCCTCTTCACCTTTTTGGGATTGAAACGTCATGAATGAATGTATGATTTTCCTTCATGGATTTATTTTGATCGTTCTAGGGCTGCTGGACCCCTGATGAAAGATTCATCACCCCTTCTCCACCTGGTTTTGGAGCTTAGTGGGTAAATTTGCTTGCCCGAAAATAACATGTACATTCCTTTGATTTCATGGGCAATTGCGTCGTTTACTTGTCTTTTCCCTTTTGCTTCCTTCATAACTGATGATCTATGTTACTGTTTAGTTTCAAGGTAGCAAAAGTCTTAAAGAAGTAACTTTTGGCGAGTCAAGAAACCATAAACATTAATTAGAAGGGAATCAATTGGCTTGGGAAGATTCCAAATTTGTGTCCCCCCAGCATCTTCAATTCTTTTTTTTTCTTCTTCTTCTTTTTCTTGGTTTTTCTTTCTTTTTCTTTTTCTTTTTTAACAAGTGGAATTGAACTTTATCAAGATGAAAAAGAAGCACTCACAGTATATACATCAGATCCAAAGGAACTCAAACCGACCGGAGGGAGAAAAAAAAAAAAGGTTCAAAGTAAGACCAATGATTTGAACTTTCCCAAGTGATAAAAAAACGTTGAGGATATATTAACCATGAAAAAGAAGTACTTAAATATTTTCAACTTTTTTTTTTTTTGGAAAAAATAAAAGCAACATGCTGACGATCGCACCTCCCTTAGAAAAACTACCTTTTTATTTTATTTTGTTTTTTTTCTATCCAATCAGTTAAGCTTTTTAATTGTTTTTCCTTTTTCTTTTATTTCAAGTCATTTCAATTCATTGTCAATCATAGCTTACAAATGTTTGCTCATATGCGTTCCTATACCATTTGCAAAGGGACCATCACAATTATTGTCGACAGATCTATTTCAATACTTATTCATCATGACGATTATTATAGAAAAAATATATTAATTACAAATAATAATTATGATAAAATAATTTTCATTTTATATGAATTTATATTGCGATTCTATGTAAATACAAGGAGCATAGGATCCACTGTAACAAAATTGAAAGTAGCATACATGGAATTGAATTGTAGGCCTTTAAATGCACGTTTCCCTGATGAGGAAGGCTTTAAGTTCAGTGTTTACCGGTTTGATAGCGCACCAGCAGCGTGCCAATGGTTCTCTAGAAGAGCCACGGCCACATTCATGTTTTCTGGTATTCAAACCCCTGGCCGCAATTCAGAACCATGATTTGCTAGAGCATTTATTTTACAAATCCTACGGAGGTCAAGAAAGGGACTCGGTTCAACGTCATGGTTTTACCCTCCGCAGTACATAGCTAGAATTTAAATTGTGGACCCAAAGTTCTTATAGGTATTTAATAATGTATTTTCAATTGTGACTGCCGTACATGTGTGCTTTCATGAATTTAATTTTTTTTTTTGTTATTGAGAATAACATGACCTACCATATTTAAATTATTTGATCATTCATTTTAAGTTTCATAGGTTAAAATAGGGTTATTTTGAAAGAAAAAGGTAGCTTGTCGTAGTGGTTACACACCCATTTAAAACTAAAATTCTTAGGTCGAAATTTCATTTAAAATAAATTTAACAAAAAAAAAAAGTAAAATTAATGGTCATATTAGAGAATTCTAATGTGGATATGTCTGTCATATTATCCTGAGACGAGAGGAACGAAATATATATTAACCTAGCCAACCTTTGCATTCAGATTGATAGATTGCAATAATGGCAACTAGTGCGCTAACCTAACATTAATTCTTCTCCTATCTTCTTCTTTTTTTTTTTTTTTTTTTTTGTTTTTCTAGCCGACCTCGGCGCCCTTTGCCGTAGGCAATCGCATTACAGGGTTGAGATGAAAACGAGCAGCTGGGCATAAATGCTTCCAAGTTCAACGACTAGAAGATTGAGGCACTCGCGCATGAGACATTAATTCTTGGCTGGAGGATAGAGATATATAGATTACCTAGGCAAGAGGCAAAAATGCAGATTCACAAGTTAGGTCATAGGACATAATAGTGTGGCAATCCCCAAGCATGCAAACCCATAAGTTGCCAGCGAATTAGAACATGGCATATTAATTGTACTCGTGATAGGATAAGATCATTAATTGTTACACATTTTTGTAGGTTGTGTTAGTAACATTCTGTTTTGCATGTAAAGCCTTTGAGTTTCCAATTTTTAATCAAAATCCCTATTCAAAATGCGCAAAGCGGTGCACAACCTTTATATTTTTTCTGTCAAATTGTTGATGTTTTTGTTATTCTTATTAATCCATATGGCCTTGCCCTTGCCGCATTTGTAAACCCTTACGGTCAGATGTCCAGTACTCTATGAAATGTGCCCGTAGCCTGTTGTGCAATTTGGGGTGGCATGTAATGTTTTTGTGACCTCTAAGCTTGTGGGCTGAAACAGGAAGTTCGTACATAATTTTTTTAATCATGGTTTTTTTTTTTAGTTTTTGCTCATTGAACATTACATAATGTCATTGCGAACATTCAATTTTGTAATTTCGATTCCATCTTCTTACCAAGCAACAGAGTTTATGTAGTCAAGTTTGCTGATAAGCCCGACTTTATAACCCACCAAACTCCTGATCGGTGAGTCACACCAGAACTGCTGGGGGCCGAGATCACACACAAAGTACCAGATCATTCGCATGTTGCTTCTCCCGATTACAAGAATGGAAATGCGGGCGATCTTGAGTTTGTTCTTATCTTGTACGGCATTTTGATCATCGTAATCACTTAGCCAATCTTCATCTCATCAACACGTGATTTAGATTATGTCAAACTAAATCCTTGTCCAGTGTATATAACATCAGAAGGAATAAGGCTTCTCGTAGGTGAAATAACCCAAAAGAGATCATGTGAAGAACGCTTGCCTCCTTGCTGCCCATTGGGTTACTTAGCTGCCATCTGCTACGTGTACATACAAATAAATCTATTTTTGCTACCATTAAGTAGCTTGGAGTGGAAGAGCTTTACTTTTGAGACAAAATTTCCAACTTTTTCCAGCAAAACCTTTTTATTTTCTTTCCACTTTACATTGTCTAAGAAAGTGAGGCGACTGGGAGGGGAATCAAAACTGTTTAGGCGACAACAACAACAAAAAGATTGTGGCCTCGACCATGTGTGATTTTTTGAGATCGTTTAGAGTCAGCTAAATTGACTCCAACAAAACAATTGGGTTAAAAGCATCTATTTTCGGTTTACTGTTATCTGTAGACGTTAGCTTTATTAGACTTTCATCAAAATGTAATTGACTACAACCCGGACAAGGAAGAAGATTACAATTTGCTTTCGACAAACAATGGAACTAATGCCTTCCCTGCTGCCCCAACCTTTGAAATTTCCAGATTTTGGGTTCCAGCAAATTGCGTAGGCAAATTTGATCAAATGTCTTGCTTCAATTAGATGGGAACAGAGACAATAAACATCCGATACCAAGCAAGCGACATTCAACCAAGGATAGCACCCCACATATGCAAGTGATCATTGGTCATCAAGGAATGCTGTTTATCCGTTTCAAGTTACTATAAATGATCCATTCCTTTCAATGACTCATCATCATTCAATCAAAGAATACGGGAGGTGATTGTTTTAATTGAACTTCAAAGAACCAAGAATCGAAAATACGGATTTTCCTAGCAAATCTGATTCTGCAGTCCACATCTGGCTGTTGACAATAAAGAATGGTAAATGTAGCTCTATGAAACTAGACCTTGAGAATGACACCCTTTACTGAAAATACAGGGAAAAAAAACAATTGATTCTCTCTCGCTATTTAAAATTCAATACCAACATTAGATTGAAAAAATCTAGAGAAAATTTCCTTTATTTGTATCTATGATTTGATGAGGTGAGAAGGATTTTATACATTTAAAGTTGAATAATTTCCTTATTCTTACATTACATATTCTTAAAATTTCTATATTTTAATGTTTTAATAATTCACTCTCTTTTGTTATATAGAAAGCACCAAATGAATCTTAATTAGGTAGTTTAATTAGAAAAATTTTCTTGTGAAAGGAAACGGGAGAGAAAGTTTATCCTCAATTTACTCTTCCCATTAATCAAACTTTCTCTTTCTGAGGATTGGTATCAAATTTTATTTCCTTTGAATGCTTACTCTAACTGAGCGTTAACATTAAAAATCTAATTAATTTTCAGACTGTTATCATCCATGCCTCTCGCAGTCCCCCCCCTCTCTCTCTCTCTCTTCAAATTTGAACCCACCCGTCAAGCTCCAAACCCATTGCGCCTCTCATCCTCCATTGTCTTGCTGATAACTTCAAACCACAACTTTCCCCGCAATCAAGAATCAAATTCCTCTCTTACAGACTCATTAAGTCCTCCATTTGAAAGAATATCTAATTGCAATAGGCAATCTCTCAGACCTTTAAATTCTTTAATCTAATTTTTCGCGTAATCTCGCACGTCACTTATCTTCTGTTGCTGTTATTATGTAAATGTAATTTCGTCAATTCATGAACGAACAGGAAGAAAAAAAGGTTTGAATTTTGGTTATTGGGATTTCAAATTTGGGTGAGTTCGCTTTTTCTTATCTTATATTTCAAATTTCACAATCCAGAGTTTGAGACCTTTAAATTGGCATTCAAATTCAACGAAATTCAAGAATATATTTATGGTGGGCCCGTCGCAACAAAAATTTCTCCCAACGAGCGTTGCAAACGGGAAGGAGAGAGACAGGTGAGTGAGAAATGGACTGGGTAGTTCCTTAAAAAATACAGGGGCGACATGGTAATGGTGTCTGAAATCCGACAAGAATCCACGTATAACCCTCTGCAAGAAACTCAAAATAATGGGATATCAAAGTCAGCAGTCTGTCCAATCAGGAAACCAGTTGGGTAAACTCGTGATAGAACATATTACACAAGACTCCCCAAGAGAAGCCCTTATGCTTTATCGCCAAATTCGCCCAAAAGAAGCTTACTTTTTGGGTGTAGTCCCTCTAATCCTCAAGGCCTGTGCTTCTATGTCACTGCTAACTTTTGGGAAATCACTGCATGGCGAGGCAATCAAGAATGGAGGAGATTCTGATGTGCTGGTCAGCACATCGTTGATCAACATGTATGGGAAATGTGGATATGTAAAGGACTCGCGGAAAGTGTTTGATTGTATGCCTGAGAGAACTGTTGTAACTTGGAATGCCATGATTGGTGGGTATATTAGGAATGGAGATATGGAATCCGCGTCTAGAATTTTTGGGGAGATGCCAACCAGAAGTCCAGTGACTTGGAATGAAATGATTGGCGGGTTTGCAAAGAGTGGAGATCTGGTGAAAGCTAGGTGTATGTTCGACCAGATGCCCTCCGAGTTGAGAAATGTTGTTACTTGGACCGTCATGGTTGATGGGTATGCAAGCAAAGGGGAAATGGCTGCTGCGAGAGCCCTATTTGAAAAGATGCCAGAGAGGAATTTCTTTGTGTGGTCATCGATGATTTCAGGGTATTGCAAGATAGGCGATGTAAAGGAGGCCAGAGATATCTTTGATCAAATTCCGGCTCGAAACTCGGTAAATTGGAATGCTTTGATTAGTGGGTATACGCAAAATGGTTTTACGGAGGAGGCTTTAGAAGCATTTAGGAAAATGCAAGATGAGGGTTTTCAGCCTAATGAAGTTACGGTGGTAAGCATTTTGTCTGCTTGTTCTCAGTTGGGGCTGTTGGATGTTGGCAAAGATATTCACCTGATGATAAACAACAGAGGAATAAATCTTAACCAGTTTGTTGAGAATGCATTAATTGACATGTATGCAAAATGTGGGGATTTAGCCAATGCCAGGTTGATCTTCGAGACCATGGAATGTAGAAATGTTGCCTGTTGGAATTCTATGATCTCAGGTTTAGCCACTCATGGGCAAAGTGAGGAGGCTGTAGAGTTTCTTGGGAAAATGGAAGAATCGAATGAGAAACCGGATGACATAACATTTCTCTCTCTTCTCTCGGCTTGTGCTCATGGGGGTCTCGCAGACGAAGGTTTGGAGATATTCTCCAAGATGAAAAAATATGGGTTGGCAGCAAGCATCAAGCATTGCGGCTGCGTGGTTGATCTTTTAGGACGTGTAGGAAGATTGCAGGATGCCTATGATTTCATAAAAAAAATGCCAATGAAACCAAATGATGCAGTTTGGGGTGCTTTTCTTGGAGCCTGTCGAATTTACGCAGATAAAAACATGGCAGAAAAAGTGTTAGAAGAGGTTGGCACTACGGATTTCACTCTTGATTCTAGCAATGATTCGCATTATGTACTGATGTCAAATATATTTGCGGCTTCTGATAGTTGGGAGAAGGCTGAGAGGATCAGAATGGAAATGGTAAATAAAGGACTTGAAAAGACTCTGGGACACAGTTCACTTATTCTGGCCAAAACAAAATTGTAGGTAAGCTGCAGTTTCATCCCTGTACGTGGAATCAGGGAAAGCCTTCATTATTCAGACATATGTGAGTGACTGGTGCAACGTACAAGCCAAAGTTATTGTAAGTCCATAAGCCAAAGCTTTATCAAAGTTATCGCAACACTTGTCATGAAATCCAGAAACGCATACTTTCCAAGTAAAGAATTTGAAGAGATTCAGATCTACGTGCCCTGCTTTCCAATGACTAGAGTATACGCCCTCTGAATCAGAACCATGATAGGCTTCTGAAGAAAGTTGTGTTCACAAATTGAATGGCAGCTAAAAGAGCAATTATATCAATTCCATGACATTTTAAACCGGAAGTTTTCTTCTTAAGTCCAATTAACAGGCAGGGGGCAGGAGGAGAGCTTTCCTATAAATTTATATCCAAATTATGGCTTATATCTGGATTGGATACAAGTCAAATTTGTGCAAAGACAGCTTTGCTGTGAGCATAGTCTCTACCATCCTATTGTTATCTTTTTCTTGCTCATTTTCGGTACATTGCAAAAATTTCTAAATACTTCATAGGAGGAAGTAGATACCATTACATTCTGCATCTTGAAAAGCATTCAGACTAAATGACACGGAAGGACTCAGCTATCCTTTTTAACTCGTTGTAATGCCTCTTCCATTGCAGACCTAGAAAATGACAATTTTATCAGTTGATCTCGCATGCTTGTCATATTAATTGAAGAAGTACAGGAATGGACTTGAATTCCTCACCACTAGCGGTAACATTGAACAAATACAGGCGATTTCCAGCTGCAGTTGCTGTGATCAGAGCATGAGGTGGCTCTAGCTCATACTGATAATATGTCCTTCCAGAATGTTCTGCTACATCCATGCTTAGAACTTTCCCTTCTACATTTTCCCCCAGTACTTCTGGTCCAAATGCATTGATCACTTTATCGGGAGGTCCAATTCGTTCGATTGTCGCATTTCCACCAAGGTCTGCATGAATTGTAACAGAACCTCAATAAGCATAAATCCAGTATGTTTTGCATCGAAACACCAAGCAAAGACAAACAGCAACTCAAAAATAAAGGACAATGAAATGGAACTCACTGTCAGCAAATCTGAGAACTGGAGCGACAATGACAAACAGGCGTCCTTCCTTGGAGCTAGCAAATCGCAAATCAATCTCGGTGCCTCCAAGATCTGCAATAGACACCGGAACCTGTTTTGTAGACAAACCACGCAATTCAAAAGTATGGATGGGGTACCAAAAGCAAAGATAAACATTTCAATACGAGCAATAGAAGTCTTTGTTTTTGTTTTTGTTTTTTATTTTTTATTTTTTTATCAGTACATCAAAAAGGGTATGTATTCATGGTTGCTGTGGACACAAGTGAGAGTGACCTATCGATGAACACAACTTGCTCCATAAAGAAGACTTACCTCTCAAATATTAATAGACTAAGGTGGTCTCCTTCACACTTAAGGCACAAGCAGTACCGATCCTGGGTCCCATCTACTCCTAACCATATTTTCCCATGCCCATCATGGCAACATACCACTAGGCTTCCCGTCAAATTTTACGGCAAAAGAAATATATATCTATAGGGAAAATCTGCCTCAAATATTCAGAATATTACCTCTTCCCAGCCTTCAGGCACGGAAAAGGCATAAGGGATAATTGGACTCCATCCAACACCATGCCCTCCAGATTTGTCATCTGGCCTCCTGTATGTCCTCCAACCTGTCTGAGCATAATCATGTAATGGAGTTGAACGCCCATTTTAAATTAGGAAGTAAAAGGACGAACACAGCTCCAGTAGTTCGCGAAATTAGCACTCCCAACGCACACAAGGAATCTAAGCGACAGCATGTGAAAAGAAAATTTCCTAACACCAATTGTTACATGTTGATGTTTAATAAAGAGAGAAAAACAACAGGAGTTGCTAATTGGAAGGACCGAACAATGAAAACCAACCTTGTTCATCAGGTTCTGATAACCCAGGTACCCTCCCTGCTAAAAGTCCCTGTTTCACAATGGCCGATCCCTCTCTTGGATATCCCAAAGCCGCAGAAGAAACAAAAGAAATCCCAGAAAACAAAAGTGTTCTTCTCCTAAAACAGCCCGAGGATTCCTCATCCTCTGCATCGAGGCACCCATATTCTTTCAAATCAGCAATTGCTTTAGGCCTTGATATTCCACCTTCCTTTGACGAATGAGCAAGAAAATGATTATAATAAGGAACTACTGGTTGGTGGCGATATCTCCAAGCCAAGTTGCAGCTGGTGAACGGGGTGGCTGTGGTTCCCATCCTCTTTTACAACTTACGACACAGGTCAGAGCGACCAGAAGATCAACTTCCCTCCCTCCCTCCCCTGATTAACAAACTAAACAGCAGTTTTTTGTGGAAGGAAAGCTGGTCAATGTGTGCTTACACGCTGTCTGAAACAGAAACGTACAGAATTTGAACCCTTGGTTTTGAAACAAGCTTCTTGTGGACGCGGTACAATTAGTAGCAGTGCATGTTGTGGGTCCTTTTTTTTGGATAAAAATCCTGCTTTCTGCCTCACACGTGGCAATTTTAATTATATTTTCTGAGAGATTTTGAAAGCTATTTCCATTCCAGGTAATTTTTGGTGACCTTCTTTTTTTGTTTTTGTTTTTTTTTTTTTTTTGGGTCGTCTACTGCTGTTAGGCTGATTGATGATGAAGTGGCCAAGGACGGGTCCAGGGCTTCCGGCCTCCCAGGACAGACTCCGGAGAACCCTAGCTGGGCTTGCGCCGACACTCCAGGATCCACTAGACTTTAGAAACTTGCCTTTCAAACTCGTCATATTAAATAGGAAACTTAAAACTCTGCTTAAGACAATCGCCCCCCACAACCCCACCAACCTTTTATTACATCATTATTAAATTGTACTCACTTTAATTAATTTAGTAATATAAAAATAAGTTAAACTTACACTTGCACAATATAATGATTCAATTGCTCTTACTCTCGTTATGCCCCTCCCTCTGTGCCGACTTGATTCGACATGACCCGAGCATGTGTCCTCCACAGCGAGATGTCACGAAGTTAGGCTTGGACGTGCTTCGGACGTGCTAATCCGTGTGGCACTTAATCGATCTTGTGAGAGAAGATGCTAAGTAAGCCTTGAAGAGTTCGAACGAACCAGCGGAAGACTTGTGGGAGGCAAGTAACCGAACAAGAAGAACTTGAGAGCGCTAGAGAGAGAGAGCACAAGAACTTTGCAAGTGAACTTGTATTGAATGAATGAAGAGGTGATTTACAAATGAGAGGAGTAAGGGTATTTATAGTAGTTCCACCTCCTTGATGTGTGGCTATAATTTCTCTAGATCTAAAATATCTAAGATATTTACAAAAGAGAATACCTAAGCGCTTACCTAAGCGGGGCACCTACCTAAGCGCTTACATAATGGAGGCGTTTACCTAAGCGCTTACATAAGTGAGGCGTTTACCTAAGCGCTTATGCAGAAGGTGATAAGTGGGCTAGCTTCTGGGCCATCATTTGGGCTAGCTCTTGGGCCATTATTTGGGCTATGCCCTCATCAATTGGACGGGCCGTGACATCCTCCCCCACTTAATCCTGCGACGTCCTCGTCGCATTTTCAGCCTTAAATTGCCGGATGTGATCGGCAAATTGCCAAAGCTGGTCTTCTCGTTCCCAACTAGCCTCGTGGTCTGGCAGAGCCTTCCATTTGACTAAGTACTCGATATAGTTGGGAACTCCCCTTCTCCGGATTACTCGATCAGCAAGGATGCATTCCACTTCCTTATTGAATTCGGTGACCACAGCAGTTGGTGCGCGCTTTGACTCATTTCGGCTTTGATCCTCTTCGTCTCCATGGAAAGGCTTTAGAAGACTTACATGAAAAACATTATGGATCTTTAACTTTGGAGGGAGTTGGACTTGATAGGCGGCCTTTCCCACACGCTTGATGATGGGGAATGGTCCTTCGTACTTCCGTACCAAGCCCTTATGTACCTTGCGTAGAGACTTGAATTGGTTGGGCAGCAACTTTACCATCACCATGTCTCCCGCAGTGTAGTCTTTTGGGCGTCGCTTCACATCCGCCCATCTCTTCATCTTCTTGGCTGCTTTGTCGAGGCAAGCCCTCGTTATATCCACTTCCTCGTGCCATTCCTTTGCAAACTTAAAGGCAGACGGGTTGTTGCCAGTGTAGGGAGAGGAAATAGCACTTGGTGTGAGCGGTTGTTGTCCCATGACAATCTCGAACGGGCTCTTGGTTGTGGCCTCGCTCCTCTGAAGGTTGTATGAGAATTGGGCAGCATCGAGTAGCTTCGCCCAATCTCGTTGGTGACCACTGACATAGTGCCTCAAATATTGCTCGAGTAAGGCATTGATTCGCTCAGTTTGTCCATCGGTTTGAGGATGAAAGCTTGTTGAAAAGTTTAGCTCGGTTCCCAGCAACTTAAATAGCTCGCGCCAGAATTTACCTGTAAAGCGGGGGTCTCTGTCACTGATGATGCTCTTTGGCACTCCCCATAGCTTTACCACGTTCTTAAAGAACAAGCGAGCAGCTTCGTCCACCTTGCAATCAGCAGGGGCTAGAATGAAGGTGCTATACTTGCTGAACCGATCGATTACAACCATGATACTTCCGCATCCTTCAGACTTCGGTAGAGCCACAATGAAGTCCATTGAGACACTTTCCCAAGGCCTTTCGGGAGTGGGTAGTGGCTCAAGTAGACCGGCTGGTAGCTGCTGTTCTACCTTGTCTTGTTGGCAAACCAAGCAAGTCCTCACATAGGCCTCAATATCTGCATGCATATGCGGCCAGAAGTAATGTTGTTGGACAAGAGCAAGGGTTCGTGTCATACCTGGGTGACCAGCCCATAGTGAATCGTGGCATTCCTTGAGGATCTCCTTCCGCAAGTTGCCCCACTTTGGCACGAAGACGCGGTTCCCTACCGTTGTCAAGACTCCATTGTTCACCCAAAATCGACGAGTCTTCCCCTCACTAGCCAACCTTAGGAGATTGTTGGCCAGCTTGTCCTGTCCAGTACCTTCCTTGATTCGTTCAAGGAGGTTGCTTGTAGGAGTACTAGTAGCAAGAGCCGCTAGTTCTGCCTTACGACTCAACGCATCAGCAACTACGTTGGCTTGGTCCGGCTTGTATTGCAGTGTGTAGTCGAATTCTGCTAGGAAGTCTTGCCAACGAGCTTGCTTGGGGCTGAGTTTCTTCTGTGTCTGAAAGTAGCTTGTAGCAACATTGTCAGTCATAATTACAAACTTACTTCCGAGGAGATAGTGTCTCCAGGTGCGCAAGCAGTGGATGACGACAGTCATCTCCTTGTCTTGGATGGTATACCGTCTCTCCGTGTCGTTGAGCTTACGGCTTTCATAGGCAATGGGATGCCTATCTTGCATCAAGACTCCTCCAATGGCGAAGTCGGATGCGTCAGTGTGGACTTCGAACGGCTTTTCGTAGTCTGGTAACGCCATAACGGGTTCTTCGGAAATTGCTTGCTTCAATCTCTCGAAGGGAGCTTGGCATTCTTCCGTCCAATGCCAAGTGCAGTTTTTCTTCAGCAAGTCGGTCAAGGGAGCGGCTACGGCAGAGTATCCCTTGATGAATCGACGATAGTAGTTGACAAGTCCTAGGAAAGATCGCAATTCCGGGACCTTGGTTGGTGGCTCCCATTGTTGGATGGCTTGCACCTTTGCTGGATCCATCAACAATCTACCATCCTTGATTCGATGACCAAGGAAGTCCACCTCTTGCTTGGCGAATGAGCACTTCTCCTTCTTAACGAACAATTCGTTTACCCGTAGATCTTGGAAGACTTGCTTGAGGTGCTCTACATGCTCCTCAAGTGTTTTACTGTATACAATAATGTCATCCAAATAAACTACCACGAATTTGTCCAGGAAAGGATGTAGTACCTGGTTCATGAGTGTGCAAAAGGTGGCTGGTGCGTTGGTGAGACCAAAGGGCATGACCAAGAACTCAAACGCTCCGTAGCGTGTTACACAGGTCGTCTTTGGTTCATCACCTTGTGCTATGGGAACCTGGTAGTATCCCGATCGCAAATCCAGCTTGGTGAAGTATCTCGCCTTTCCGAGTTGGTCAAAAAGATCAGCTATCAAGGGTATAGGATACTTGTTCTTGATAGTAACCTTGTTCAATGCTCGGTAGTCAATACACATCCGTAGGGATCCGTCCTTCTTTTTCTGGAAGAGGACTGGGGCACCGAATGGGGCTTTCGATGGTCGAATGTAGCCCGAATCGATCAAGTCGTGGAGCTGCTTCCTCAATTCAGCGAGCACCGGAGGTGCCATATGGTAAGGAGCCATGGCAGGGGGTTTGGCACCGACTTCTAGCTCAATGTGGTGATCCACATCTCGCTTTGGTGGAAGCTTCTTGGGCAGCTCGGAAGGCATGACGTCCTTGAACTTGTTGAGGACGGCCTGAACTGGTTGCGGCAAGATAGGAGTTGGTGTTGCTACGTCTTCCCCATCGTTTAGTTCTCTTATGGTAGCAACGTAGCCAGGACCCGACTTGAGACCCCGCTTGAATTGCAAGGACGAGATCATCGATGGTTGAGATCTCTCCTTACGCTTCAAGGGGACTACGCGGATCTTATGGTTGTCGATAACCACAAGAGAACGTGTAGCAGGAACAGGGAAAGCCAATGCTCCGCAAAAGAATGCAAGACCTAGCACGACTTTAAAATCATCCATGGGAACAAC
The DNA here is from genome assembly GCA_037897445.1 of Ceriops zippeliana. Taxonomy (NCBI): domain Eukaryota; kingdom Viridiplantae; phylum Streptophyta; class Magnoliopsida; order Malpighiales; family Rhizophoraceae; genus Ceriops; species Ceriops zippeliana. The sequence continues at coordinate 2,035,760 of JBAPLH010000217.1, forward strand.
GGTAAAGTCTAACTTACCCGTCCATTCGCCGATTTGGACAGCAACTCCGTGTGCCATGCTTTGGATAGGCTTTGCTCCCGAGTTTACCGATTTGATGGTGCCGCTTCCCTTCGTCAGTTTGAGGCCTAGACGTTTGGCCTCTTCAACATCCATGAAATTGTGCGTTGCCCCCGTATCCAGCATCGCACTAGCTGATTTGCCCTCGATGGCAAGGTCAGTATACAACAGTTCCTTCTCCTTGGCGACTGTTGGGGAGGAACGCTTTGAGAGATTACCCAATTGTTGGATAGATCCCATGTCCGCTTGGGCTTCTTCATCGGCCTTTTCTGAATCGAGTGCCGCCATCATCGCATTCATGGCTTTGCGTTTGGGACAGTCCTTCACTCAGTGTGGTCCATCACAAATAAAACAAGGTTTAGGAGGGTTAGTCGAGTTGTGTTTACCTCCAGACTTCTTCTCATGCTTGGGACGGTCATTTGAGGGCCTTTGTTGTCCACCCTCGTGGCGACCAGAATCCTGCTTCTTTTGCCCGACCTTCTCTCCCCCACTTTTGCCAGAGTTCGACTTCTTACTCTTGGAGTGACCAAAGTAGTCGACGAAGGTTTCCGCAGCGGCAATGGCAGCATCTAGGGTCTGCACATTACGCCTCTCCAACTCGACTCTTGCCCAGTCCTTCAAGACGTCTTTAAAGTAGAAGAGGAGTTCCCTATCGGACATTTCGATTTCAAGCATGAGGGTAGTAAATTCTTTGATGTAGTCAGAAATACTACCTGTCTGACAAAGGTGACGCAACTTCCTTCTCGCCTCACCGTTTGCATTGTGAAGGACGAAGTACCTACGTACTTCAACCTTGAATTGTTCCCAAGTGTCGATACTGCATAAGCTTTTCTCCCGTTCAGAGTGCTTCCTTCTCCACCAGAGTTGGGCGGTATCTCTTAGAAAGATTGGGGCGTTGCCTATCCTGGCCAGATCGTCGACAACCCCCACGGCCTCGAAGTATTGCTCCAGGCTGAACAAGAAGTTCTCCACGGTAGTGGCGTTCCTTGTGCCGTTGTACATGGCAGGTTTTGGGACCTTCAAGCCATGTACCGCAGTGGAAGTGCTAGCAGTGGCAGCCGTACTAGCAAGTGAGCTGTTTCGACGAAAGGACTCCATCTCCCTACGAAGGGCATGAATCTCTCCTTCAACAAACTCACGAAGTTTAGACATACCTTAATTGATCATGAGTTTGGCAGCCTGAGTGACCTCCGCATTATCATGGACCAAGTTATCAACTTGATCACTGAGATCCCCCACAAGAGAGTTTATGTCGAGGACACTCCTCTCTAGGGTACCAACACGTGAGTCTAAGGTCTCCTTAGCTGGAACCTTGGACTTGCCACGTTTGGCTGGAGCACGTTGCTCCTCACGTCCACGAGCTTCTTGCTCCATTGGTTGCTCCTCAAAAACAGTCTCAACAAATCCTTCTTCACCTGCCATATTCGCAACTCAAACAAGAACAGAGTAGGGACTAGGATTACCTTACTCTGATACCACCTGTCACGGAGTTAGGCTTGGACGTGCTTCGGACGTGCTAACCCGTGCGGCACTTAGTCGATCTTGTGAGAGAAGATGCTAAGTAAGCCTTGAAGAGTTCGAACGAACCAGCGGAAGACTTGTGGGAGGCAAGTAACCGAACAAGAAGAACTTGAGAGAGCTAGAGAGAGAGAGAGCACAAGAACTTTGCAAGTGAACTTGTATTGAATGAATGAAGAGGTGATTTACAAATGAGAGGAGTGAGAGTATTTATAATAGTTCTACCTCCTTGATGTGTGACTATAATTTCTCTAGATCTAAAATATCTAAAATATTTACAAAAGAGAATACTTAAGCGCTTACCTAAGCGAGGTGCCTACCTAAGCGCTTACATAATGGAGGCGCTTACCTAAGCGCTTACATAAGTGAGGCGCTTACCTAAGCGCTTATGCAGAAGGTGATAAGTGGGTTAGCTTCTGGGCCATCATTTGGACTAACTCTTGGGTCATTATTTGGGCTAGGCCCTCATCAATTGGACGGGCCGTGAGAGAGAGCTTCCAAATCAAATATGGTAAGAATTCAATGGAAGTTACAAGACAAAAAGAGGCTCCCGCTATCAGCTCAGTTTCAATTTGAGTGGTGGAGTATACAAATTAATTCATTAATTTCGAACGGTCAATACGGAGCCACATATACACAATCCCAACTATTAGGTTGCCGCATCGCATATTGGGTCTTATAGGAAGCTTGGACCACTGGCTGGCTTGTGATGAGATTGTAGACATTGGAAACGTTCGGACTAAAGCGACAAGGATTAGACCTTCCGAAATAGCAACGATGAGGGAGGAGCTATTATATGGTTGTGCTTATTGTAATGAAATTTCATGTTAAAATAGAAAAGATATTTAGACTTTATAAATATAAGTGCTATATGTTTCAATAAATTATTTTTAAAAAAGAGAGCCATGATTCCTTGATCAAATTCAATATCTACCGTAAGGAGTAGTTAAGAGAATTCCGGTGAATTCGGTGGGAGCGCTGCACATTAATCTTTTGGTGGGGAGAGGGTAATGGGCCGGGACAGTATGGAACGAGCTTCTTCAATGGTTGATAAGAACGCCAGCCTAGAACTCCCGCCCCATGTTCAAAAGCATCGTGCTTTTTTTTGTTTCTTGGGCATGCATCACTCGTCTCCCACTATCAATTATTTATAAATTATGAAGTCGCGCTCCATTACGCAACTTGTGCTCCTTGAGTTGTCGCATCGGTGACAGAAGAGGCGCCTCCTAAGGAGTGGCTGGAGTTTGGCCGGAGAAAAGAGAAATGGAAGACAGAAGAGGCGGCCCGAAAGAGCGAGAATTGGCCTGAATAGGATGGGGGGTTTCCTCGTCTGCTGTGTTGGATTCAAATACCACTTTTTATATTTACTAAATATGGAAATCACGTTATTATTGTATGTGTGCAGGCAATTATGCGTACCCGTATCGATAAATCATTTGAAAGAAAGTTGTTATTTTATTTTATTTTTTTATTGTCATTACAAAAAAGAAAATTCCTTACTATTATTACTATTTTTTATTTTTGACACCAATGATATAATTGAGCAACGAATAACCAATGCTGGGTAATGATTAGTCCAGCTATTGTAGGTCAACAATGTGCAAAATAGATCACCTTCAAACACCAAGAAAAATTGTTCAGGAATGCTCTTCCATGTTAAATGCACCAAATAAGAAACAGAAACTTGGTTAAGAAACTTCGACTAAATCAACCAAACACACACTTCAATCAATGGATGGACAATTGCTAAAGATTCAAAACCATAGTCATCAAGTTTGTAAGTATTCTCACTTTAAATTGGCCCAATTCTAATTGTAATCGCCAAAGAACCATTTCAAGGAACATGGATAAAATATTGATTGACCCCCCCTCCCACTCACTTCATAAAGCTCACTTCTTTACAGCTTATCCCTTAATCTATTAAAACACACACTCTCCCTCTATCAATCATTAAACTTCTAATGAAGCAATGATCATTAAAATAAAATCATGCTTTGATTAATAATGATCATCCCATTTAATGAAGCAATGTACTAAAAAAAAATATGAACTAAACAAAAAGAGAAGAAGAAGGAATTCGAGTACAGTAATTGGGACAATGACAAAACCCAGCAAAAAATAATCAAAGCATGACAATGATAAGCCCTAAAATTGTTTTTTCTTTGCACTCCAACGTCACATCTAAGATTGTTTTTCTTTGCACCCCAAAGCATTGAAAAAAACAAAAAAGAATAAATAAAAAAAGAACCCAACGCGACAAAAGCGATAAACTATCATTGAACTCCAAGTCCTTTCCTCAACATCAGTTTTCCTCGCCATTATTGTAGACCTAAAAGCGTTTACGCACAGTGCAAAAACAAAACCCGAACAATCTCTCAAACTTGACCCGGCACAGTCCCCAATACGTAAAAAGCAATAAACTTCGAATGATAAAGGTACCTCTATCATTGGACTCCATTGAACGTTGTGCACCTCGAGCTTTCTTTATTGCGTATCAATTATTCCCGTGTTTCCACCCCCCGTGGGCTCCAACTTTATCTGTTCTTCCCTGATTTCCCACACCATCGGATATTTGTTTTATGTTTTACTTTTGACCCGCTTGTTTCCAACCTATCCTTCTTGTTGTAGGCCTTCTGCGAGAAATGACAGTGCACTGGATGATAGAAGGCAGCTGTTCTTGTGCACATCTTGCATTGTCTACTCCATTAAGTATCACAGAAGAAACAAAACCCACAAGAAATTAGGAATCAAACACAAGAAAAGGGAAATTCTTTGCATACGTTAACTGTAGGTTAAACACTTAACGCTACTTTACAATCTACCTCATTATTACCTGCATATAAAACAAGGTGAAAATTTGCTTTTTTTCTTTTTTTTTTTTATTTGTTTGATCAAATTGTGAAAAATTGCTGAAGCTAACGCTAAGACGGGATCCCAATTGTTAGATGAAAGATGGGCTCTAAACCTCAGGTTGGTTCATCTTATACCCCTCTCGAACATACTCTATTAACAATTAATTGTTAGTTTTGAGTGTGATACGGCGATTTTATGGCACAATTGTATATAAATGTAGCTTGCGAGCTTTAGATGTTGTAGCCATGGCAGCCTAAGAAATTACCCGGGACACAACCAAATTTAACACCACGTAGCGAAACGGACATAAGATAGAAATATTGAAACAAAGAGATTCGTGGTCTTTTTTGACACGATAGGACGCATATATTTATAAAGCTAGCGCGTCTCAGCTTATTCTTCGAAAATATCATCAGGGAACAGCATTACTATTATGTCACAAAGCAGAGAATTTCCCACAAAGAGTCGAAGAGGCTCCCAGTAATCTATTTAGTCCTCCATGTGAACAACGCATCGAATACCTTCACCTTTGATCATTAGGTCAAAGGGCTTGTTGATTTCTGATAACGAAACTGAATGCGTGATGAATTTCTCTAGTTCAAGCTCCTGCAACAAGTGGAAAGATATCAATGCATGGTAACAGTTACGCAATTTCCTATTTCTTTCTTCAGATGCCGGTTTTGATTGCTTAATGTAAGGTATTACACCTTGTTCATGTACTTCTCGACAACCAAGGGAATGTCCCGCAGGGGCCTGTAATTCCCATAGAATGCACCCTTGATAGTCCTTGCGGCCAGAAAGTTATAGGGATTAGTCTTGAATACAGCATCTTTCATAGCCAGCCCTACAATTACAGCTACACCCCAACCCTGATACACCAACTTCGGATCATTAGCATGAGAACACCGAACGGAAATTGAGTCTATCAGATTTAAAGAGTTAATCCCATCCGCAATGCAACAACTCTGGAAAAGATTTTGAAATGAATACTGTTCGGAAAAAATAAGGCTTAGAGATAACCTCACGGATACATTCAAAGGCCGAGACCATTGCCTCGGCGTTGCCTGTGCATTCAATGCTCCTGTCTACACCTCCATTTGTCATCTCAACAATAACCTATTCAATACTCCATAATCAGTATCTCAAAAGTTCTTTAATACATTAAGAGCCCAAAACAGGAAGGTCCATTACTCTACCTTTTGAACTGGCCTTTCGTGGTCTTTTGGATTCACAAACTGTGTAACCCCGAATTTCTTCGCTGTTTTTAACGACGAAAAAAATTCCCACAAAGACAACGTAAGCTTCTGTTTAATGATGAAACAATAGCAGCAGATAGAACATTTTCATCTCCATGTATGACCATTGGCATATTGGATAATTAGAAAAAGACAGCAAAAGACAACAAAAATGTTGCCAAACAATTAAAGCGCAAGAAGATAAGCCCCACGTGCAAAGCTCACCCTGTTCAAATTTACTTGGATTGATATCAATACCGATGATCCTCGAAGCCCCTGAAATCCTAGCCCCTTCAGCGGCCTGAGCACATGAAAGCAACAGGATATAACCGTTGCAATTTCTAAGTAATGAAACAAAGGGCTAGTAAAATATAATGGCACCAAGAGAGAGAATGCTTACGGCTAGGCCAACAGCTCCTAATCCAAAGACGGCCACTGTTGAACCCTTTGGAGGTTTGGCAACATTAACAGCCGCACCAAAGCCTTAACAACAATAACTTGATTGGCTGTAAACAATATCTCAATAACAAATGTTCCCAAGTTATATAGGATCGGAAAATTATCATTATTTAGCGTACCTGTGCAGAATCCACAACTTAGAATGCAAACTTTGTCCAGAGGAGCCAAGGGATTGACCTTGGCAACACATCTAACATCAACCACAGTATATTGACTGAAAGTGGAAGTTCCAGCAAAGTGATAAATAGGCTTGCCGTTGATGGAGAATCTTGGTTTTCCATCATTAATCATCACACCTCTGTCTAAGTCGATCGGTAAGATCACGCACAGATTGCTTTCTGCTGATTTGCACTGTTCACACTCACCACATTCCCCAGTAAATATAGGGAGGACATGATCGCCCTGTTTGAGTTCTGTCACTCCCTCACCGATACTCTCCACAACCCTTAGTAGCCAAATAGAATTTCGTGAGATTAAGACAAAGTTCCTAGTAAAGAAAAAATCGGCGTAAATTAGCTTGGAAGAGCGGCATACCCTCCTCCTTCGTGACCCAAAATCCTGGGAAACAAAGGGGTCTGTTCCTGTTTTGCAAATTAAAAGTTGAGTGTTCAGTTGCGTACCAGGATGAACAGCCATGTGAATTGTTCAACTTGTGAAAGTTATTTACCTTGCCTTCCCAAAAATAAACATCAGTGTGACAAACTGCAGTATAAAGGACCCTGATACGGACCTCCATGGCCTGGGGTGGTGCCACTTCCACTTCTTCGATCGCTAGTGGCTTCCCAGCTTCCCATGCAACGGCAGCTACACAAATCCAAGCTTATTACACGACTAGTAATCAAGTTTGCGATCAATTGCTTATTGATTAAGTTTGCTGTACCTTTGCACCGTAAAACCTGACCGGCTGTGCTGGACATTTTCCTGCCTTCCTTTCTCTTCTCCTGCGAAAATCAATGTGTGCGACTCACAATCATGTACACACCATACTTGACTTATCCGCATCCCGTCGATATGAGACTGATTTAATAGGCTGCAAAGGCATTCGAATACGTTATTTCCCGTAATGCCTCGTGTCCCTCGTGGATTTCTAAGAACTTTGACCCTTCTAAAACTTTTTTGCGACATTCATATGAAGTAAATTTAATCGTTCAAGGACAAAAGTTTCCACAGCCTTTTTTTAAAATTTTTGGTGCATCGGAAAGAGAGTGCAGCTACAGGATCGGGGTGAGGTGACGCAGTACCACCGAAGGGGACATAATTGTCTTGTTTTGTTTTGTTTTCTTTAATTGAATGGATCCCACCCATCACTCATCACGTATGTGACGGGTCATTACTCTCTCCTGTGGATGTACAGTACCTACGTTGTTTACTTTCGGACTTAAAATTACTTGATTACATCGAATCTGGGTCGGATCACGTTAATTGTCAGAAAATCATTATTTCTTTTTCAAAAAATTAACATCTGAAAATATACAGTATGCGTAAGTACCTTTCTCCTTTCCACCGTGGATTCCGTCACGCGCATCACGGACGAGGAAGATGGGGGGCGCTGTTTGACATATTCGGGTGAGAAAGAAGGAAGTTGTGATTATTATATTTATTTTTAAAATTATTTTATTTAAAATTTTATATTATTTTTTGCGGTATTTGATTTGGTCCACCTGTTTCTGCAGACGGTATCTGACGAGTGAGACGTTTGTTTCTGCGAAAGTCGAAACGTGGTTTTGGCAAATTTTTACTACACGTGTAACGGAGACATTAGATGATTCGTCTTCCTCTTTTTTTTTTTTTTTTTCATCCGCTCATTTGGATTAAGGTCTACGCATCTGCCTGTAGTACTTATCAATTTTAGTTCAAAATAATAAAATAGATTTTAAAAAATTTTTGACTTTATGAATATGTATTATACATTATTCTGTAAATATTACAGACATACTCTATTTAAATGCATGTATTAATTATTCTTTTATGTATTAATTCTTATCTCATTTATCCTTTTTTTTTTTTTTTTTGGTAGGGCATAGATGTGATGTAATTTTGATGCCTACATGTACGAATCTTCCGCTTTTTCAACGTGCTTGACTACGAGCCGTTACAATTAATTAATCAAAAGGCGAAAACCACGTGGCAAATCCCGGATTACCAGTGTGCGCCACCGGTAATCAAAACCAAAGGTGGAAGGGATAAAAACAGTGATTAACGATTCAACAGACCGGACGTCGGTTTTTCTGACAGCCATATCGAAAAGTCCTGGTGGCGGGGTTGGACTCCAGAGGAAATACCATTTAACACTAAACACTATAAATACCGCTCAGAACCCGAGCTTCACTTCCGCAACAAGAGCAAAGATTAAGGTGATCGGAGCAACTGATCCGTCGACAATTTACGCAAAGATTAAGGTGATCGGAGCAACTGATCCGTCGACAACTTACACAAAGATTAAGGTGATCGGAGCAATTAATCGTCGACAACTTAGTGCGATCCAAGCAGCCATGTCTAGTAGCACTGCTGGTCAAGTGATTCGCTGCAAAGGTTAGTAATTATTTCTTTTCCCCTTCCTTTCAACGGTTCTATTTTTTAAGGAAAAGAAAATCACTGGGCTTTTGTTTTTTTTTTTTATTTGTTTTTATGTTTGGCCTTCTCACTTACATAGTATATGATCTTGTGGGGTCTCTCGTTTTTGTGTTTGTATGTACGGAATATAATTGTTTTTGAATCAATCGAGTCCGTGGGGTTGTGTGCTTATTTGAATGATCTCATTTCACTAATTTTTGTGTGGATACGTTGGCCCTATTTCCTTTGTTTTTCCTCTTTCGCTAATGGTTCTGGGTTGCTCTGCGAGTTTGTCTACTCTGTGGAAAGGAGAGGGATAAAAATTCGTAAAGCCAATGGCTATTTGATTATTTTCTTACCCAACCGAGGCTGTTGAACATTCCTTTCTTCCTCCTCATGCCCCAAAAGATACGTAGTCACCTGATCGATGTTATATTATTTTAGCCGCTGTGGCGTGGGAGGCAGGGAAGCCGCTGGTGATTGAAGAAGTGGAGGTTGCACCACCACAAGCTGACGAAGTCCGTTTGAAGATTCTCTTCACCTCTCTATGTCACACAGATGTTTACTTCTGGGAAGCTAAGGTGAGAAATTTCTTACTAGGACAAGAAATATTGCCTGTTTCTTTGCGGAAAATTCACATTTTCTGTGCCTCTGTGTAAAAGGAAATTTCTTTATATTAGAATATGTTATGGGAAATTCCTTCATTTTGCGACTTTCCCTTTTCCATATAGCTCGTGTAGATTGGATCTCCATGTAGCCCAAACTTTCCCTTTTCATAAAGTCCCTAATCGGTAGGAGTTGACTATACGAATGACATCTTCCTAAATGCTGAATTGCAATCTTGAGATGCAATACTGTCTTTGTTCAAAGTGTTGTTGTTCCCTTCACACTCTGCCATTCTAAAAATCTACTCTTGCATTTTGCAGGGGCAAACTCCTGTATTTCCCCGCATATTTGGTCATGAAGCTGGAGGGTAAGCTCTTTTCTCCATCATATGCCTTGCTATTTTCACATAGATAACCAACCTAGCTGATTTCTCTTGAGGCTCTCGTACTGATTAGATTGCTTAATTTTTTGGACATAGAATTGTAGAGAGTGTAGGTCCTGGCGTGACTGATCTGCAACCTGGCGACCATGTCCTCCCTGTGTTCACTGGGGAATGCAAGAAGTGCCCTCATTGTAAGTCAGAAGAGAGCAACATGTGCGATCTCCTCAGGATCAACACTGATAGGGGTGTCATGCTCAGCGATGGCCAAACGAGGTTCTCCATCAATGGAAAGCCTATTTACCACTTTGTTGGCACCTCTACATTTAGTGAGTACACTGTCTGTCATGTTGGCTCTGTGTCCAAGATCAACCCTGCTGCTCCACTGAATAAAGTTTGTGTCCTCAGTTGTGGAATATCTACAGGTTTGAAGATAAGCCCCTCTTTCATTGTTTGGATACGTTGTTTGCTGAAAATGACAATAGCAATGCTAAGATCTTAACCTCGAACTGACAACTTTGGCTTCTTCCTTTTTAAGGTTTTGGGGCCACCGTGAATGTTGCAAAGCCCAAGAAGGGTCAGTCTGTCGCCATTTTTGGATTGGGTGCTGTTGGTCTTGCTGTAAGTCGTTTTTTGTTGCTTCTTCTGGGAGATTTTTGCGGCTGTGAAGGTTTCTTATGGGGTAATCTCATTTTGCTTTTCCACCAATCCTCAGGCTGCTGAAGGCGCAAGGGTGTCTGGGGCTTCAAGGATTATTGGTGTCGATTTGAACTCCAGCAGATTCAAGGAAGGTAAGAGATATTTATTTGAAAAGTGAGATGTATAATGATGCCTAAAGTCACATTGGAACACGGTATGATTATCTGTATTCAAATTCTTATTTTTCTGGCAGCCAAGAAGTTTGGTGTTTCCGAGTTTGTGAATCCAAAAGATTACAACAAGCCTGTTCAAGAGGTTGGTTCTTTAGCTCAATTGATGAGAGCATTTGAATCATTGCAGTTTTTTTTCTGCAAAGTATTGCGCCCATATCAGGGGAAGCATACTGATGATGATATTTTAAATGGCTTGGAATTTGGAGATACACTTGGTGTCTCGGTCCTTAAATTGTTCATAGTAAAAAATAGTCCTATTAATCACAGATTGTCATATTTCCCGAGGTTTATATTGCTCTGATTCTTGTATAATCTTTTCCAAATAATGAATTCTCCATATGTGATTGTATTGCATGGGAAAATTTTTAGTTATGTGGAGATTGAAGTGACCTTTGATCAGGTGATTGCTGAGATGACCAATGGAGGAGTTGATCGGAGTGTTGAATGCACAGGAAGCATCCAAGCAATGATCTCGGCATTCGAATGTGTTCATGATGTAATTACTTCCCCAGCTCATTTGTCTCTAATCTTATTAATAAATGGCATGACAAGAAAAGTTATAGATAGAAGATGAGTTCTCTTTTCTTTGACTTCTAAGGGCTGGGGTGTTGCTGTACTTGTTGGTGTCCCAAACAAAGATGATGCATTCAAGACTCACCCAATGAATTTATTGAACGAGAGAACTCTCAAGGGCACTTTCTTTGGCAACTACAAGCCTCTCAGTGATCTTCCGTCTGTTGTGGAGAAATATATGAATAAGGTAAAACTTTGGTGTCTTCGAAAGTTCCAAGAACTTGTAATAATGGTTCATTACAATGGTTCTCAGTTTTGCATGAGTCCCTTTGTGAACTTGTAATAATCGAATTCCGCTGCCTTGACTTGCAGGAGCTAGAATTGGAGAAATTTATCACCCACTCTGTTGCTTTCAGTGACATTAACAAAGCATTTGACTTGATGTTGAAAGGGGAGGGTCTAAGGTGCATTATCCGAATGGGGGATTGATTGAGAGTATGGCGATGACTTCGTGAAGAGAAACATACGTTGTCTATGAAATGCGACGCATTTGGCCGTGCGTGCCATGAATGTTTTCTATTTTCTAATCCTTATGAAGAATTAAGGAAAAACAAAACACACAAAAAGACATCCTTTTCTTGAAGTTTCACTCGTTGAGAAATAAAGTAATGCGTGCATGGTTTTGATTGTGACAAGCTGCCCTTCTTATTCTGCTGCTTGTGTGGTGTTTCTTGCTTTTCTCCCCCCCATTCCTCTCCTCTCCCTTGACTCCAGTTTGATAAAATTCATATTTCCCATGTCATTAATGCTCGATGCTCAATATGATTGAAGTTTAAACATTACGATGTGGCTATCAATATAATTGAAGATGACGGATTATGGTAGAACGAACATACAACTGAAAACGTGTAATTTTCTCGGCAGGTCCCGCGTGGTGCGGGTATACGTTGTTCCTTCTACTTTCGCCCTCACTGGCTATTCATGGTGGTGGAACCCTCCTGGGAGTAATGGAAAGCGGGGACTTGTGTTCCCTTATTTCGAAAAACTTTATATAATTTTGTCGTCTTATTAGGAGTGATAATAAAGTTAAATTAAAGGTTCACTAGCCAAAGAGAAAAGATTTTAGTGATAAAACAAAATATACCTTATTAAAATACAAAGTCACTGCAACATTCTACCCACTAGAAAGGAAAAAGTCGCTGTATAAGAAGACATCAATGGACAAATTGAGCTTTAAATTACGTTCTTGAATACCAGAAAGATTGAGTGGCATTAATGTCAAAATAATTCCAATTCAATTCGTCCAGGTGGGTTGTCGTCCATTCCCAGACGTCTAATCAAAAAACATTCCAATTCGGCTTTGCTAAAACTGGACCCACTAAAAAATGATGGAATCGGATCCCGCCAGTGGCTACCCCATCTGATGCCGTGCTGGCCACTGGCTGGCCGCGACAATGTTCTCGCTAGGGGGCACACACGTAACTTGTTAAGTTTGTTTGTTTTGTTTGTTTTTCTCAATGAATTCAGTGAGTTTTTATTAAGAAAATTAATTAGTCAATAAAATACAGAGAGAACATTAAATTGAAATACATAAAATTATAAATAAGCAACTCAGATGAAATTGCTCACTTATTCTTTGTTTCGCTAAAAATATTCACAATAAAATTAAAGTTCCTGCTAATGTATTTAGAAAACATCAATTGGCGGAGCTCATACAAAGGAACCTAGAAGGTCTGGAGAAAAGCTAATCTTCTCAACTTTCGGAGACATTGCTCCTTCCTGCTTCAACCCCAGTCAATGCAGTGTTGAAATCAGATTTCAAAATAATCTGTTTCTTCTCAAATGTATTGTCTGAAACTCTCAGTTACATGACTTGGTAAGATGGCTAATGATTCGTTATAGTTTGATATCTGTTTCTCTAAATGAACAAGAAAAAAAATACAGTAAAAACGTCCATTTAAGTCCCTAAAAACACCTCCAATATCCACCAGACTCGATTTTCTTTTTTTTTTTTTTTTTTTTGAACGATCCACGTTCTATTTTCAAAATGAAATTTGAGGAGGTATCCAAGTCTGAGGTACTTAGGCCCAATTTTGATATAATTCATTACTTTAATGCATTTGTTGAAAAGTGAAGAAACTGTCTATGTTACATGAGAATCAAAACTCTTCACCTTTAACCAGGGTTTTTGTTTTGTTTTTTTTTTTTTTTTTTTGAACTCTAAATTATTATATTAATGTATAAAAATGAGTTTACACTTAAATAAAAAAAGTTTACCGAAAATAATAAATTTCAAAAAATTTTACTAATTGTCAAAATACCTTTTTTAAAAAAAAAAATTTGAAGTACATCAACACCCCCTCGACAGCAAGAACAAACATCCTCTCGTCTCCAACCCTCCACCCATGTCGTAATAAAATAAGGAAACTTTCTTGATTGTCTAGTCTTGGTTTATTAATGAAAGTTTATATTAATTTCTGTTCCCAAACAAAAAACAAAAAAGAATATATATTCCTGTCATGAAAAAACGATCCAATGAGCCAAACATGTGGAAATTAATTCTATTTTTATTTCTTATTCTTTCATACTAACGGTGTCGTTTTCTTTGTTTTGAGTTGCTGATAACACTTCTCTCAACTTCCTTAAAACAACGTAAACGACAAATAGCTCGGGTAAGGTAGATGCCGTGTTCAACTGCCTGCCTCGTTCCAATGCACAATTGCCCCCCCCCCCCTCCCCCCCAAAAAAAAAGAATAATGGTAATAATAATAATCAAGTAAAAAATTAATTTTATCAATTATAAATAAAAAAATTTATGATTATACTAATTTTTTTCTTTTTTTTTAAATTCAACCAATATATCAATTTCAATTTTATCAATTATAAATAAAAAATTTTATAATTATACTCATTTTTTCTTTTTTTTTATAAATTCAACCAATATATTAATTTCGTGTCACATTTACATCTGTCATTCCCACAAATGCAGTAGCTTGCCAAACACCTTGAAAACAAAGATCAAAACGCATGGAAAAAAACAAACAAAAAATATTTTTTTATAAAAAAAAAAAAAAAGACAAAGAAAGAAAGAAACCAAAACAACAAGGAAAAAGGAAACACTAATTTGTGAGGACCTGGGGCCACAAGACATCTGATTACGCAATGACCTCTCTATTGAAAATCCAGCTGAACTTCACGCCTTGCGGCTTCATTTTCTTAGCCCTCTCATCGGCTCGCTCCTGCAGCTTCCTAATCCTAGGCGGTAACCCACACACAAACTCCTGCGCATTCCTTCCCTCACCCGTCAATCCCTCCACCTTCTCCAATTTCCACCGTCCGACCAAGAACTCCAAAATATCAGCGTAATCGTGGGCAGTGTAAACCCCAATCCGCTGAGCCACAGCCGAGAAGTGCTCAAAGATATGTGGGTCCTGCCCATCGTACATTAGGTGGGCCGGCATTGTGATCTTCTTGCGCATCATGTCAGCTATCGCAAGCATCCCACCAGTGGGGTCCACTTCGAGGAGCTTTTCAACGATCTTGATGTAAGCGTTCTCGTGGCGCCTCTCGTCGGATGCAATGGTCCCATATGCGCGCCAGCACCGGGTCACCGCCTTCCTTCGCCAACCGAGCCGTGTTGCCGTGCGACACAAACGTGGCTCTCTCCTGGAACGACGTGTAGACGAAGCCCAAGTATGGGTTGTTTTCTGTTCCTGGGACCTGAATTAAGAACACAAATTACTAATTTAACCCCAATAATCTCCTTTTATAAATTACTAATCGAATATTTAGAAAAAAATCGATAAATGTTAAGAAAATGAGCTTGAAAAAAATGTTAAGCAAAAAATAAAATAAAATAAAATAAATAAATAAGAGAAAAATCACCATGCCAGCTCCAATCAGATGCTGGACAGTCCGCTCGATCATGAGCATATCAACCCGACCCGACAAATACAAGTAAGTCCGAAGCAAATCACCATGCCGGTTCTCCTCAGCGGTCCAGGCACGAGTCCACAAGGCCCATGGGCTCTGACTGGATCCAGTGTCATCCCTCACCCCATCAAGGGTGTTAATGAGGCTCTGGTACGTGGGCAACGCGTCCTCCGTGATCATATCGCCCACCAGCACCACGAAATACTCATCCGGAAGCTCAGCCGTCCGATCACGTAGGGCCCGCACCTGGTCGGCGAAATCAGCCATAGGCAATGTGGGGTCGGGCAGGAAGTTCTGGGGTTGCCAGCATTGGTCCACAGGCTTCAGGAACGGTAGCACATTCTGTGCGGCCCAATTCTCTAACGACTTGAACATTTCCACTTTCTCCGGTGGCATCGAGTGGGTCTTTCGATGACTTGAAAACGGAGGAGCTGTTGCACTTATGGCGGCAAAGATGGGTGGCGGGCGGAATCCAATGGCCGAGTTCGGCGGACCGCGACGTTGGTGGGTCAGGTCTTGGCCTCGTGGTGACCATGGAAACTGGGGTTTGGTGAGGTGGAGCGAAGCTGACATGGCGGTAATGATAGGCAAGTCTCAGCCCTTGTGATTGTAAGCAAACGAAACCCGAACTGCAAGACTAATGATTAGCTTTCCACTGGGAGGCGGGCAAGGTGTGCGCTCTTTAAATTAGTTACTCTGTATATAAATGGTATAAAGTGAAGAGTAAAGGGCAGTATGGCCATTTAATTGTCATAAACAAAACAAGGGGTGCAGTGGTTTTCCGGACACGGATTGAGTTAAAAACGAAGAAAACAAACAAAGGAGAGAAATGGTAAAGTCAAAGCTGTGGGTTTGAAACGCTTGATTTGGAACTAGCCGGCGCGTTTCAAAATGCAAGCCCACTTGGCCCAAACTTGTTATATTGGCATTTCAGCTTAGTTGTTTCTTACAGTTTTCTTACAAGTATCTCAGTTGGTGACCATTCTTACTCACTAGACTAAAGCGTGTGGCTAACAATCGGTTTCAGGTGTGAGATTGACTCTAACCATGATATGTACGACAAAAATGGTTTTTTTTTTTTTTTATGGGGGGAGGGGTTTGAGAGACATTGATTCACCAAATAGGAATTGTACCTTTTCCAAACTTTTTTTTTTCTTTCCAAACATCAATCTTTGGACAGGTTTGGAACATGAAACTGTAAGAAATTGATTTTTTATTGAATTATGATTACGACCTTCATGTAAAGACATCACAACAACAGTATAATTTCAACTTAAAAAATAAAAAGTAAAAAAAAAAAAGAAAAGGGATTGGGGCTATATTTCTGTACTGGTGATGATAATTACAACCAGGTTTTCTAATCTATTTCACTTGTTCCAAGCCCCAACCACATTTCGCCTCAATTATTGAGCTTTTATTAATTTAAACATTTCAAATTGGCATACAATTATTGCAGTGAAGGGAAAATTAACATGGGTAACTTATGCTTAATTAGGCCTTGTGTACAAGCTGGCGACGGTGATTGGAACTAGAATCGGATTCTTTCGCCCCGAGTTCACTAGCAGTAGGAATGCGCTCTGCTATAGACTCAGCATGCAAACCTTCACTCACTTTCTCATTCTTCCTCATAACTTCATCGACGTGCACATCATCCTCAATCTCTAGCACCACGGCTTGCTGCCCAGTAGGCCCCTGCACAACGTTCTTTTTCACCTTAAGGTGCTCATCAACATGGACCAAGTCTTTTTCTTGAACTGCCTTCTTTTTCTTTTTGATGAAGCAACAGAGGGCAGCAGCCATGAATGCAAGGAGTAAGAGGCCACCAAGTGATGCGAACACAATGACTATGACTGTGGTGTGGTTGCTTGGAGATGGAGAAGGTGGCACTGGGATAGGTGATGGCGGCGGAGGGTGCCTATGAGGTGGTGGATATGGACGTACATGAGGAGGTGGAGGCGGTGGTGGCGAACGGATGAAGGGGCTGTATGGAGGAGGGAAATGGGGAAAGTCGAAGTTGTTAGGGGAGGCCATGTCCAGGGTCTACAATAGTTGATTCAGGTTAATTTTGCTTGAGCTGTTGTAGAGAAAGAGGTGATACTGGATGGATATTTGTAGTGGGGGAGCCAATGACAGATGATTTTTTCTTACTGTTTAAATTCGTGTGTCAGAACTCATTGCAAGATTGTAGTGACTTGACTCTCATGCTAAGATTCGTGAGATGGGTTTGTTTGCTTTGGAAAACACTTCTCAGTTGCCCTGCACCACTCAATTTCCCTTGCTTTTCTTCTAAAGCTTATTCTCTTCACCATAGCCTAAAACTGCTTCCTCAGTATAACATGGGACAGAGTTGGTGAATCTGGCTTTTCTGCATTCCATGCTCTGAGGTCTAAAAATATTAGTAGCAACGACCATTGGGATGAAGCTGTGAAAAGCTTTCCGAATACAACCAATTTACGATGATTGTTTATCGAACAAGTTCAAATGTCTGGAATGGTTTTCACCCCCTGATGTTTCCCCAAATGACCCCCCCATAGGCTGCACATCATCTTAGGCACATTTCCAAAATCATGGCAAACCAATTTTTTCTTCTTCTTTTACCTTTTTTCTTTTTTTTTTTTCAACGTTTTTTACTTGTTTTGGACAGCTGTTTGGGATGTCAACTTATCATAGCAAATATTTGGCTACAATCTTAACCGCAAGATTGGTCCAATCAGTGCGGGGTCATCGGGCGCCGGACCCACAAGGATTAAAAAAAAAATCTGAGTCATTTAAGAAAACCAGCTTGATCTGAAGTTCGATCATTTCACCAGCCGGAATAAATAAGACAACTGAATGATATTTACATTAAGAAAAAATGACAAAGCACACGTTGTTTTCCCATTTTCCTTTTACTTCAATCAGGCTAAAGTATCAGCTAGAATTAATCTTCAAATGAACCCATCCCTTGTTTTCCCTTTTTCATTTTACTTCAATCAGGTTAAAGTATCAGTTAGAATTAATCTTCCTTTTTCCTTTTACTTCAATCAGGCTAAAGTATCACCTAGAATTAATCTTCAAATGAACCCATCCCTCAATTTGCGCTCAAGCCATGCTCTCAGCGAGTTCACTGTGGATGTGCTGCCGCTTAGCATAATAGATCAGTAAACATCGCCTACAATCTGGCCAAACACCTCAAGTTTAGAGAGAAAAATGCGTCGACATCTGTTAAAGACATCAGTTTCTCAATAACCACCAACAATGAAAACTTGAATTAGACAATACCAACAACAACAACCACAACAACAAATTAAGAATATTGGCATTTCTCGAATTGTACACAGGTCCACGTTATGTCCGAGATGAATTGTCTAGCCGTACATCTTGCATGAAGTTTTGTAGGATAGAAGCCTGCAGACGTCCAACCAATTGGATACAGGCTAGAAGACGTGCAATATATATATATACTGGCAAATCTTATGCTTGTGGATAGACAAGCCCATTACACCAAATGGGACAGGAGCATTTCGTTCCACATATCAGGTACGCCAGGCAAACACCAGTGGCTGCAATCGGGCACGGACGGATTGTCACTCCAAGTTCCAACATGAGCGTCACTCCGGAAGGCTCCCATTGGGGTCACATGCAGAACTGTCACTGGTACAACCATTTTCTTCACAACCTTGATTATGATGTCTGAAAATGGGCTCTGGTCTCTCCCTCCAGCTTTTGATGAAGGGTGATGAGTCACCCTGCAAGAAAGATGTTTCTGGCGACTAGCACAGAGACAAAAATGTAAGTCAAATTTCAAAAAATCTTGTTTTGGATATACAAAAGTATGTACATAACTACAAAACACAACTAAAAACAAAAGAATATTAAATTGAGTTTTCCAAAGCTATCAACTCTGAACAGCCAAATCCAACATTCCAGAAACCATATAATTAAGCGCCCAAAGCATTGGTAAGAATGTAAAACAGATTACTTGAACTTTGGTTAACCTAGAGAAGGTAGTGATTTTTTAGATATTTTAATCTAGTGAATAAACCACCAATAGTATGGTGGAAGTGACAAAATAGGAAGAAATGCAGCAACAATATTATCGAAAACCCACCTCCAATGGGAGGGCTCGAAGGTCCGGAAGAAAACACTTGTCCTATTTGGATTGATTGTAGACTCAGCCCAGGAAGCCCATGTATTTAATGCCGTTCTGAAGGCAGCAGTGATAGGCATTCCGAGCTTTAGTGAACCACCTATGGAGAAATAGCAGCCCCTGTCTGAAATAACATGTTAGGATCATTCCACAACACTTTTATTCACAGAAAGTTATCTCTAAATTGCAGACAGATTGAAAAACAATAAATAGATTGGAAACTTGGAAGAAATGGTTAGGAAATTTTAATTGTGAACACATGACAAGATTGACAGATTTAAACATGTTGTTGTAGATGGTGAGAAGAGTGTGGGAAGACCATAACAAGTCCAAAAAGTATGACATTGCAAAGAATTCCAGATGCATGTACCAACATGTTCTTGTGCAATTTGTCATAATCTTTACAGAATTTTATGCCAACTTTATTTATCCACAAACCTTTTTGTTAATCCAAGGGTTTAACAAGCAAACTTTGCTGCCAAACTGAGGTCATCATAAATTGGACTTTTTCCTGCCAGTCCAAGGTATCCATATCCCTTCATTAAGGCAATCTTAGAACAGTTGGGGAAACCCCAGCAAGCAACTCATTCAGCAAAGAAACTATCCCGTGTTCAACCACTTTAGGGCATAATGAACTAAGGAAGAGCTTATTGCCTGATACACACTTGGCTTCAATTAGATGACTAAAGCTTAGAGCCAAATGTGTAAGGTGTCATCAATGCATTCATCTTTCAGCCAAGGGAATCCACCAAAGATAATAGCGGAAAACCAGAGCATGAGTGCCCTCAAAAGGAGAAAACTGTAGGGTGCAAAAAGGAAAACTTCATTAGCAGGTCCATACTCTAGAACCATAGGCTTTATGGGACTCACATATACAGACGTTGCCCGGAACAAAATTGCATACATCAAACAATGTTTAAAGAGGAGCATGCCACACGTATTTTAAGAATGTCAATAGCTTGAGAAGCAGGTAACTCACATTTCAAAAAGTTTACTTGGTGTCCACCAATGCCCTGAATTAAATACTATAACATCAGAATCAATCCACTCGTGGCTGATATCATCCAAACTATCGAGTTTGATTGTTGATTTGACCTTCTTTGCTGCGCGCCTAGGTACCAGGCCTGGCTGTACCAGGAAAACTGAACGATAAAAATCAACTCTCAGATCAAAAGAACTAAACCACACACCTAGAAACCTAATACTTTTGTTGATCTTGTTCCTATTGACTTCATAAACACTGTTCTTGTCCTCCACGCCCGTCATCAGTAGGCATATCAAAGACTCCCACTGCGTTCTGCCCAATGAATCGCCAACAAAAGTAATTCGTTTCCTGCGTAGCTTTCTAAGAATTTCATGCACATCAAACCTTGGAATGTCACAATTTCTAGGCTTCCATCTCCATTTCATATACCCCTTATCTCTTCTCCCGTTAGCCAAGCAGTTAAATCCACGCTCTGCAAAAGGACACTCTGAGGCATTGTATAAAGGGTAACTCGCTTCCTGGATCCAGCTTCCTTCAGAAATATTACACTGCTCGACTGAGACATTGGATGTGGGAACATCATGACTGCGAATCGCTGGCTGGGATCTTGGAAGCAGAAACAAACACCCAAATGCCAGGGCTAAAAGGAAGGACAGAAATGACCCAACTGCAATAACTCCATTGAATGATTGAAAGATCCATAAACTAAAATGACCCTTTAATATTCCCTTCCCAAAAAAATGGCCAAATGATTGCCGCTTGACGCCATCAACCATCTCAGTGATCCAACTTCTTCAATGTCACATCTATACCATAAAGGTGAAAACTGGTCCCGAAAGAAACATAAGCTTAGTGAGAATGTTATACAAACAAAGCAAGAGGGACATCAGAGAGTTTATACTTGTTCTGCGCAAGATGGGGAGAAATCTTACAGTACGTTTAACAGGGTCTTGCAAGAAGGCAAAGGTTGTTGGGGCAGGTGATGCTAGAGACGGTGATTGTGTTCGAGGAGCGACAAGATCGAACCTCGCAGAGTGGACATTTTGGTCATTTCATAAGCACATATTGCTGCCATTTGAGGTTGAGTAGTTTAGACTTGCGAGTAAAAGTGTTAAACAAGCAAGAAGTCTCGTTTTTTTTTTTTTTTTTTTTAACGAGTGGGGATGGATTTTCAATTTAAAATTAAAATTTTAAGTAATTTTATTATTAAATTTCATGACGAACCACAGTAGGCAAGTCCGTCGGTGAATGTCGAAAACAAAAGTTGGTCCCAAAAATTTATGCGGGACAAGTGTTTCAATTTTATTGGTCTACTATGGATAAGGTCAGACATGATAGTGGTACTGCTCACTACAACTGACCACAGCAGATTTATAATCAATCATCTGTTTTTTTTTTGGGGGGGGCATTGTCGAATTAAATATATTCCTTTTCAAGTAAGGAATAGTGGAGAATTATGGAGTGTGAGTGTGTGTATACATATATCTAAAACTCCTCTTATATAGTTACATTCAATTGCGGTTAGAATTCTTGACATTTCACTTCTTGTCGGAAATGATTGGTTAAGCTCTCTTACATGAATGGACCCCTTTTTAGTACAGCCAAGACATCCAAACTGAAACCATAATCTCAGTCTCTGAGATCCAAATTGGATCTTTAAAATTTGAACACAAACAATTGCCCCCAAGTAAAATGCAGACGAGCCTTTGCAATTCACCTCTCCTCAATTACAATTGAAGTGGTCATTTTCTTCTTTGAAATCATACTATGACTGGAAACTCAAGCACTTCCTTATTGCCTTCTGAAGGTAGGGAAATTTTGGAATTGTGGTTGTTTTTTTTTTTTTTTTTTTTTTTTTTGAAAGAACCCTGAAACTATGCCAAGATGCCATAAATGGTGAAACAATTCCTAACCTTATGCCGAGATACCCGTTGTATTAGGCAATCTACGGCCGTGCACAAATGAACTGAACAGATGCAGAGCTCTTGATGGCTGTGCATAGGGCACCATGTGGGCAGCACCTCTTACCGTCGCAAAAGTCAGCAGATTTCCATATTCTGTTAGCCAACCTCCCACCTATCCAGAATATATGTACACTAACTGAGCGGGCCTTAACGGTGGTGATCTTTGTGAAGCAAAATCTAAGCAGTTCCAAAAATTTGAGTGCAAAGGTACCTGGCCCTTGTGAAACCAAGCTGAATACGGGACTGTAATCTTGAACTTCAGATCATGAGCTAGTTCACGGACAAGCGTTCGTGAACCCAGTAGCGGTACAACAGAATCTTGATCACCACTGCATCAGTTAAAAACTGACGATATCATGCACAAGAATGTATTAGTAATAAGGATGTAAGAAATAGAAGACATTCTTTCGAATGATGTATATCATGAACTAACCTGAATACCCAGACTGGAATGCTGTTTTGAATTATCTTTTTCAGAATAGGAATTATGTCTATATTGCCATCAGAATCATTGTAATTTAGAACCCTGTCCAATAAATCAAGTTACAAGTATTCAGCTACATCGCGTATATACATAATATTAACACAAGTTGTAGTGAGTGGTAACTTAACCAAGAGCCAATATCTTAGAACATCTGGTTTAAATTTTAACTAATAGGTTCATCCAGTAATGCAATGCGAGGAAATGGGACAAATTGGTATCTGAGGGAGCACACCATCAGAGTGAGGACATCTTCACTATCTTGCTCGAAACATCATTTTGTCCTAAAATGACTTCAAGTGCAATGGAGATATCACTTACTCACTGCACATGGACCAGCTATAAGGAAGATTAGTCCAATTTGCATGAAGAGCCTTTTGAACCTCAGGAAGATCGAAATAGAAATGTCTTTCGAAGCTCATGCACACATCAACACCAAGACTGATCTTGGTAGCCTGCGTGTATTTGGAAAGAGCAAGTGGAAATTGTATTAGAAGTCTGATTTCACTATAAAAAAAAGGAAACCAAAAAATATTAGAAGGTAAACAAGGGCATACCATCTTCTTCAGTCGTAGCTCTTGCTCTACTATAGATGGATAACAAACATCAAGTATGACATCGTAATTGTTTATGTATTCACCAACTATTTCGTTTGCTTCTGATATGGCTTTGTTGCATGCATCACTTACATTGTGAGGACTCGGATAAGTGTAGTCATCAAAGTCACATTCATTTGTGATCTTAAGGCCAACTTCATCAGAAATCATCCCGTGAGACCAAAAGTACTCATAAATTGCTGGAACATCCCGATCAAGTCTAAGAAGCGGATTGCCAATCTAAACAGAGAAAGCAAAGTGCTAAGAGAAATCAAAAGGTGTACAAGCAAGCACGTGAGAGCAAAGAAGCATGGCAAAGCAACCGGATAAATATATTATGGAGATAGAACTGTTATGTTTTCTTACAGCTACTCCTTTTATGTTGAACTTGAAACCAGTGGAGCGCACATTATGGTCCAATAGAACTTCGGCCAGCTGTGGTATGTAATGCCCTGAGTAGCAAATTCAAAGATGTGGGGAATTAACTGAACCCATGACTTAAATAGAAAAAAGCAAAAGCAATATTGCTGTAATTGTATCGACAATGTTCTGAATTTGCATAAGCATAAATATTTTCGTTTCTCCATCAACTGTAATACTTGCCTTTGATGAACCTAATTTTATATTATACAATGATCAAAATTTGTAATCTTTTTACAACTGTTTTCTTTTGAGATTCGTTTACCAAAAAGTGGATGACATTCATAAAAGAGTAGCAATCTTGTCAATTCGACCTCAAAAACTTGGTATAAACAAAGAACTGTATTTGTTGATACCATTTGCACACCTGCATAGCTTTCTCCAGTAAGAAACAATTCCCGGCATTTGAGTTCTGGGAACTTCTCGTACCACTTTAGCAAGAACACGTGCAAATCTTTGGCTGCCAAGAAAGACTAATGGTGAGTAGATCACTAAAGGTCTATGAGAAAAAAAAAAATCAATTAATAAGGGTGCACTCTAAGTCATTAATTATGTCATAAGAGCAAGCTGTTCTGATACCAGTGGAGGCATCCCCGGTAGTATAATCAGACGAAGTATTTGAGTATGACCATCCAACTCCAGCAGGAGATTCAACAAAGAGGAGATTTGATGCTGCAAAAGTTAAAGAGGGGATATAAAGAAGGGAGATTTGATCCAGACTTGGATGCTTAAAGCGGAGTTTGTGATGCTTGCAATATGCTACCTCTGTTCCAGGACATCAAATTTCTTCGAAGACCTCTGCCATCCCCCCTGGGAAAAAATGGACCCAATTCTGTGAAGGCGCCACCACCCAAGGAGGAACAACCGGGGCCTAAACATGGAATGGTACCATCAATTCAATGACCAGCACAGGCTTTCTTAAGACTAATGAACTCACATTCAATTTATGTTTCAGGTAATAGAATCTGATGATACACAATTATCAATTGCTCGAATCAAATATGCAAAATCCCATATTTCTCTGAGCGGCTGATTCTTCATTAATGTTCAGTGAAATATCAATTTCCTACAAAATTTGTTTCCAATTCTAAAAATAAAAGTTAATGCTGCTGAATCATGTAATTAACTGTATGCGAATTTGGATCCTTTGGTTTAAGCCATGCCAAAACTGTACTTTCAAGATGTTCGTCAAATTTATGGAGTCCAGCCACGTACAGTCTATTACCTACAGTCCACATGTTAGTGGAAATCCACAACAGAAAACGAAAATTAACACTCCAAATCTTTTCAAAAAGCGCAAAGTGAGAAGGGAAAGGAATGAGGAAACGAATCTTTATTGTGAAAGCCAAAATTGAAGGACGAGACCAACAAGTACAGTTGAAGAGGGTCAAAACAAGAAAAAGAAGAGAAAAACAACTAAAAGTGGTGAAAAGAAACAAAACAAAAGAACACCATTAAGCAGACATAACAGTACAACATCGTAGTCAAAAAATAAAAAACAAAAGACAAGCATTCAGAGAGAGAGAGAGAGAGAGAGAGAGAGAGAGACCTCCGTTGAGCCAGAGAGTAAGGGGCTTCTTGTGAGGTTCGTGCTCAGCCTCAACAAAGTAGTAGAACAAGCTCCTCCCATTCTTAGTATCCACATCAACATACCCAGCAAACTGCCTGAATCCAACCTTTGGTTGACCAGGCAACTGAATCACCAGATCCTCTTCCGGAAACCCCTCCACCACATTACTCACTAACCACCCAAAAACCAACACAGCAGTGAATAACCCACCAAAGCAGCGCCGACCCATCTCAGAAAACCCCATGGCCCTGACACAAAACCCACACCCTATATCCATTCCCAACTGATTCCTCCTGTCCTGTCTGTCTCTCCTCTCCTCTCTCTCTCTATATATATATACTCATATATAAAATAATTAGAATAAGCAGACCAAAAAGGCAAAAAGCATTCACAAAAGAATCGTTGATAATGATACTACTCTATGCGTATAGTCTGCGTCTTTATCTTTAATGAAACGAAATTCTTTTGTAACAGGCACGTGAACCCTGGACCTTTGCTTTAACTGCAAAAAAAAAAAAAAAAACACAAAAAAGGTGGGTACGTATTTCTAGCCCAAGATCAGGCTTGTGTGGAAATTTTTACCATATATTCCCACCGATACATACATATATATATATGGGGTTTCCCTATATTTGTATATACAGGGGGAAGGAACAAAGTTCGGGAGCTGCAGGCTACCAGGATCCTGCTTCAAAAAGACTTGACTTGTATATTTATCCGTGTGCGTTTGCGCCTGTGAGATGCATTTTCGTTCACTTGTTAGGCTAAAAGAAAGGTTTTGGGACGCACCGTGAAGTAAACCAAAGCTCAACTGCCAAATAATCCAAAATTGAGGTGTTAAATGTTAAGCTTTAATGCTGGATTGTCCATTTCATTATGATCATTACTCCACGACAACACACAGAAAAAATAAAATATAAAATATAAAAAGAGAGAAACACTTGACAATAAAATAATTTTTTTAATTTTTAATTTTAATATTTTAAACTAAAATTTAATATATAGCATGTCCCTATCATATTCCCTTCTGCTTATTATTTTTCTTAATTTTTATAAATTTCACATTTCAATTAAAATTGAAAATTTAAAACCAAAAGTTTAAAATTTTAATTATTATAGTGTTCAAAAATATATATTTTTTTTCGTTTCCCCCTTTTCTTTATTCCCGTCATCAGGTCTTGTCTATCCAAGTACAAAGTTTCAATAGTTTTTACCACAAAAACATAAGATTTTAAGCATAGAATAAGCACCGGAATTAAAATTAATCGGTTCAATGAATTTAATTATAATTAAATTGATAAATTTAATATTCAATATTAAGTATATATGAAATTTTATGTTATATATATTATATGAAAATATTAACGGATAAAATATAATTATATAAATTTGAATAATTTAATTATATATGTATTTGTAATTTATATATAATAAGACTAAAAATTTAATTAATTCAATATATTAATAGATATAAGTAATTTAATTCAAATAAATTGAATATAAAATATATTATAAGTTATATATTTTTATATGAAAATAAGTCATATATTTTTTTTTGTTGAATAAACATACATAAGATAATTTATATTAAAATAATAAATATTAATATAATTTCATATATTTTGTTATATGTAAATTAATATACCATATAAATATTTTTAAATTTTTATTATTCATGATTTAAAAATGAAGATAAAAGTTATAAAATAATGCAATTTTTATTTTTAAAAAAATCGATTAAAATATACAAAATACATATTACATTGATTAATTAGGTTATAAAGACTATTATTTATATATTTTTTAACTAATTTTTTAAAACAATCAAATTAAAATAACCAGTTTATTTTATGATCTTATCGATTGATTTAATGATTTGATCATTAATTTTTATAATCAATAATGTTTTAGGATGAATTCAACGGAATCTAGGTTTAGTTTTAAAATTTTATTGATTTGGTCAACGAGTTCAATTCAATTTTAAAAATATTGTGAAAACATTTAAGAATTCGCCCTCCTCCTATGGGTACAGCTGCTAATTACTAAATGTCAATGGCGACGGCTACCAGTAATCAATCAGTGACAACAGAGAGAGTCGCCGCAGGAGTAGCCATAACATCTCCACTAATTTTAATTTTATAATTTAAAAATTCATTAAACTGATAATTATATAATAAAAATAATTAATTTATCTAATATATTTTTCATTTGTATAAATTTAACATCATTTTTTTAAAGTTGAAATTTAATGGATCTGAAAAGAACCTCTAAATTATTAATTATTAATTATTAAAATATTCCTTAAAAAAATGCTTAACCAATTTTCTTTGAAACGGATACATGCGCGCACGCGCGGGGCTCAAATTGACGAGTTTGGGCCCCGTGCCGTAATAAAAGATATCGCAATTTTGAAGTGCGTGTTCTCTAGTGTTCGCTAATTGCATCCCCAGTCACGAATAATTTGTATTAATATTTGCACAGAGTAATTACATTGAAATATTAAATCAATATTTTTATTTTTATTTATAATAATAATAATAAATATGATTAATTTATTTTTATTTTTGTGTCTAACATATGTTTTTTAAATAAATATAACTAGCTTTTTTTTCTTGGAGATTTGATTATAAGACCATTTTTGGGGGGGGGGGGGGGTGCTAGTCAACATAAGTACATTCGATGCAAAAACCTTAAAGGTGGAAAAGAGGAAGAAGACCGCTCGTGTGTAAAGGAGGCGCCAAGTTTGAACAGCCAATAAAGGAAATACATCGATGACATTGACCAAAATTTTTAGAGGACCACGATCTTTAATGGGTTCTTCTCCATAATATTAAGGTGCATCAAAACATAGTTTTTTTTTTTAATTTTCCTTTTTTTAGAGCACAAAATTCATATATATATATATATATATATATATATATATATATATATATATATATCTCTCTCTCTCTCTTCCCATAAATATTTTTTATATTAAAAAAAAGGTCAGAATAAACATTTTCAAATTTTTATGTATCGTGTTTGAACCTGAAAATTTCATGATCTTAGTTTTGGGTGTCTAAGCGTAAATATATATATATATATATATATATAGACAAAGAAAAGGTAATTTAATTAATTCCCTTCAATCCTACAATTTAATGCTTGGAAGTTCCAACGCATTTCTTTTCAAATAAATAGGAAGTGAATGTTTCTTTTCAATTGACAGGTAAGTAACGTGTGTAGTGTATACACGATTTGCAAGTATTTACTATTAAGTACAGGTTTATGTTATGTGAACCATTGACATCATCATCGTCAGCATCATCATCATCTTTAGACTGTTAAAAAGTTATGCATGATAATAACACGTTCCTCAAATGATTCAAGCACACTAAATATTCGTAGATAAACGTGATCTACAAAGTACCAAGACAATCAGAATTCAACACATTTATAAAAACCAACAAAATTATGAACCCTACCCATGGATAATCACATCCAAAGTTAACTTTCTTATTTATTAAAAAATAATAAAATAAAATTATCGTACCTTCTTACTTTCGTGGATTAGTGCAAAGCTCTTTTCCTTTACAATACGGAAAATAAATATTATTTTATAAATAAATAAATAAAATACTCATTTTTAATATAAAATACAATGTGAAAAAAAAAAAAATCCTTATTTTCAATATTTGTTTTGATGGAGCACTGTCCCATTGTCTTCGATAATGGATGGTGTCTGAATAATGGGTAGGAGACGATCATTGACGCGACGCTATGCGTAAACTGACATCAGACATTACGTGTGGTGACACCACTAGGCAGCTTTTGGCACCGCGTCGATTGCGCACGGGACAAAACGACGCGAACTCCATAAAGTTTGTCTCTCCGAGGATCATGAGGAAACAAACACAATCATAGCTGCACCACACACCGATGACAGATTCCTAAATAAAAAGTTCTTTCAGTCTACTGCCCAGTTTTCAATTTGTGAGAAAATTAGCTAGAGTTTTATGAAATTTTTACCATTCTGATATCATGGAAAAATGACATAATTTTATTTGTAGAACGGTTAATAAACGGTGGCAGGAGCAGAGTGTTCCTCTATTTTTAAGACCCCATAATGATGTTTGTTTAGAAATAAACCATTGAAAATAAAAAAAACACAGTTAAATTGAATCATGATATCGTAATCTATGATTATTTTTTAATATTTTATTTAATAATTTAAATTTTTAAATGAAATAATTTAGCGTAAAAATTTTTGGAATGAAACAATTATGAATTAAATCATATTTCTAATTCAAAATTTTATTGCAAGGCATAAAACGGAGCTTTGATGTTCAAAGTTTAGCATTTAGAATACAACCGTTGGGGAAAAGAAGAAAAGCATGAAGCCCAAAAGATTACAGGAAGACCAGACCCTTGTGGATAATGAACTAATTGATATTGCATAGAATAACAATTCTTTAGCAAAAAGCCAGTGAATCAGACTCCAAAAGGTTCTGGGGATTTCCTATATATCTTTGTGCATTGTGTGAATAGATTATGAAGATCGAAGCGAAATTAGGGACATTAATTTAACCCTATCAATGGCACTTTTTTTTATAAAAAAAAAAGTTAAAATGGGAGAATAGATTTAACGACTACTTTGAAGAGCAGCATGGTTGTGACAGAACAAAACTGAGAGAAAAAAAAAATCACAAAAGGACCACAACAACGCAAATGGTGATTGAACACGCGCGTTTCTGGCTCTCATCAAAATTACCATGGTCCAAGAAGAAATTTGGGCTTTCTGACATTGTGGGCCATTTCGGCCAATTTGCAGAAAGTGAAAGTCACTCCGCAGGCTAACTTGTATTTCACGCCTCGAATAATTATGTAATTCACGATGCACAAGAAGGCACGCCAGTAAAGATTAGGACCACCCACCCCCGCCCCCCGCCCCACAAAAAAAAGACCTCTAAAGATGTGTATATAAAACAAAGTGACAAATTGTTCAAATTAACGTTTTTGGGACCACCTTCTCCGGAACAAGGGCTTGTTTTGCAAGCTCCCCCCCCCCCCTCTCTCTCTCTCTCACACACACACACTTTTTTTTTTTTTTTTTTTCTCTTCGATCTGACCAAATAATAATAATACTAATCAGTCCAAAGGAAACTTTGAAATGAAGCATTAGAGAATTGTTTCTTGTGGCATTGGTGCGTGTGGAGAGGGATGCTATCAAGAGAAATTGAAAGTGGGCAGTATTTAGTGACTGATATCTATTATGATTTTACATACTCAAATGAGTGTATATTATTATGGAGTTAAGTTCAGATTGTTATAATTCACGCAACACTTAATCATCTTACGAGAGAAGATGAGCTAAATAAATTTTGAAGAGTTTGAATGAATTAGCGAAAGATGTATGAGAGACAAGTGAGTGAATTGAAAGTACTTAAAAGAACGAAAAAGAGAGTACAAGAGAATTTTACAAATAAACTTGTATTGATATAAAGGATTCATGCTTACAAATAAGAGGAGTGACCTATTTATACAACTTAAAATAAAGTTTTAAAATAGAATATTCTTAGTATATACAAAGAGTATTTTAGATATGGTTTATTCCAGAATTTTCTAAGTAATTGTGGCATATCCCGCATGCTTCTGGGACTTTCCATAGATATCAAATGGGCTGGACAATGTTGGCAGCGCGCAGAGGTTTAGTATTGGCCTGAATTTGTACTTTAAGGATACGTGAATGGGTTAGATCAATGTATCATTGTGACATCCTCTTCGTCTCTATAGAAAGACTTTAGAAGACTTACATACAAAATATTATGGATCTTTAACTTAAGAGGGAGTTGGACTTAGTAGACGGTATTTCCCATACGCTTGATGATAGAAAATGCCTTTTTGTAGTTCCGTACCAAGCCTTTGTATACTTTGCGTAGAGACTTGAATTGGTTGGGTAGTAGTTTCACCATTACCATGTCTCTCGCTACATAGTCCTTTAGGTGTCGTTTGGAGTCAGCCCATCTTTTCATCTTATTGGCTGCTTTGTTAAGGCAAGTTCTTATTATGTCAGTTTCCTTATGTCATTCCCTTATAAACTTAAAGGCAAATAAGTTGTTGTTAGTGTAAGGAGAGGTAATAGTACTTGGCGTTAGCGGTTGTTATCTTATGACAATCTTAAATGGGCTTTTGTTTGTGGTCTCACTCTTTTGAAAGTTGTATGAGAATTGGGTAGAGTTAAGTAGCTTCGCCCAATCTAGTTGGTGAGTACTAACATAGTGCTTCAAGTATTGTTCAAGTAAGGCATTAACTCGCTCAGTTTGTTCATCACTTTGAGAATGAAAACTTGTCAAAAAGTTCAGGTCGGTTCCCAGCAACTTGAATAGCTCATGCCAGAATTTGCCTGTAAAAGTAAAGATCTCTGTCATTAATTATGCTTTTTGGTACACTTCATAGCTTTACTATATTCTTGAAAAACAAGTGAGCAACTTCGTCCACCTTACAATTAATAAAGGCTAAAATGAAGGTGTCATATTTGTTGAATCAATTAACTACAACCATAATATTTCCACACCTTTTGGACTTTGGTAGAGCCACAATAAAATCTATTGAGACACTTTCCCAAGGCTTCTCGGAAGTGGGTAGTGGCTCAAGTAAGTTAGCTAGTGGCTGCTGTTCTACCTTATCTTGTTGACAAACTAAACAAGTTCGTATATAGGCCTTGATATACGTATGCATATGCAGTCAAAAATAATGTTGTTGGATAAAAGTAAGGATTTGTACCATACCTGAGTGACTAGCCTATAAGAAATCATGACATTCTTTGAGGATATCATTTTGTAAGTTTTCCCATTTTGACATGAAGACTCGATTCCTGACTGTTGTTAGGACTCTATCGTTCACCTGTAATCGATGAGTCTTCCCTTTACTAGCCAATTTCAACAGATTGTTGGCTAGTTTGTCTTATCCAATACCTTCCTTGATTTGTTTAAGGAGGTTGGTCTTAGGGGAACTAGTAGCAAGTGCAACTAGTTCCACCTTTCGGCTCAGCGCATCAGCAACAACGTTGGTTTATCCTGACTTATACTGTAATGTATAATCGAATTTAGCTAGGAAATCTTGCCAACGAGCTTGCTTGGGGTTGAGTTTCTTTTAGGTTTGGAAGTAGCTCATGGCAACATTGTCGGTCATGATTATGAACTTACTTTTAAGGAGATAATATCTTTAAGTGCGCAAACAGTGGATGACGACGGTCATCTCTTTGTCCTAGATGGTATACCATCTTTCCGTGTTGTTCAGCTTGCAACTTTCATAGGTAATGAAATGCCTATCCTGCATCAAGACTCCTTCAATGACGAAGTCAGATGCATCGGTATGGACTTCAAAAGGCTTTTTGTAGTCCAATGGTATTATAACAAGTTCTTCGAAAATTTCTTACTTTAATCTTTCGAAGGAAGCTTAGCATTCCTTCGTCCAATGCCAAGTGTGGTTTTTTTTTTAGCAGGTCGATTAGGGGTACAACTATTGCAGAGTATCCCTTTATGAACCGACGATAATAGTTAACGAACCTCAAGAAGGATCGCAGCTTTAAAACCTTAGTTAGAGGCTCCTATTGTTGGATGATTCGCATATTTGCTGGATCCATCAAGAGTCTACCATCCTTAATTTGATGGCCAAAGAAGTCTACCTCTTACTTGGCAAACGAGCACTTCTCCTTTTTGATGAACAACTCATTTTCTTATAGAGTTTGGAAGACTTGCTTAAGGTGCTTAACAGGCTCCTCAAGTGTGTTGCTATACACCACAATGTCATCCAAATAGATTACCACAAATTTGTCAAGAAAAGAATGTAGTACCTTGTTCATGAGTGTATAGAAGGTGGCTGATGCATTAGTGAGGCCAAAGGATATGACCAAGAATTCGAACGCTCTGTAGTGTGTCACGCAGGTTGTCTATGACTTATCATTTTGTGTTATGCAAACCTGGTAGTAACCTGATTGCAAATCCAACTTAGTGAAGTATCTTGTCTTTTTGAGTTGATCGAAAATATCAACTATTAGGGGGATTGGATACTTGTTCTTGATAGTAACCTTATTCAAGGTCTCAGTAATCGATACATATGTGTAACGATCCGTCCTTCTTCTGCTAGAAAAGGACTGGGGCACCAAATGGGACTTTCAATGGTTGAATGTAGCCCAAATTAATCAAATCATGGAGTTGCTTCCTCAGTTCAACGAGTTCTAGGGGTGCTATATGATAAGGACCCATAGCAGGGGGTTTGACATTTGGTTTTAACTCAATATGGTGATCCATATCTTGCTTTGATGGAAGCTTCTTTGGCAATTCAGAAGGCATGATATCCTTCAATTTGGTAAGGATAACCTGAATGAGTTATGGTAGTGCAAAAGTTGATGTTGCTATATCCTCCTCATCACTTAGCTCCCTTATGATAGCAACATAGTCAGGACCTGACTTGAGACCCTGTTTGAATTGCAAGGTCGAGATCATCGATGGTTGAGACCTCTTCTTGCGCTTCAAGGAAACTACTCAAATCTTATGAGCTTGAGCAACTACAAGAGAACTTGAAGTAGGAACGAGAAAAGACAAGACTTCACAAAAGAATGCAAAACCTAACACTACCTTGAAATCATCTATAGGAACAACAGTAAAGTCTAACTTACCGGTTCATTTGCTAATCTGGACAGTTGCTCCATGTACTATGCCTTGGGCAGGCTTAACTTCTGAGTTTACCGCTTTGATGGTGCCATTTCCCTTCGTTAGTTTGAGACCTAGACATTTGGGCTTTTGTATGTCTATGAAGTTGTGCATTGCCCTAGTATCTAGCATCGTACAAGATAATTTACCCTTGATGGTAACATCAATGTACAACAGTTTGTCCTCCTTAAGGACTGTTGGGGAGAAATGCTTTGAGATATTACTTAATTGTTTGATAAATCCCATATCCGTTTGGGTTTCTTTGTTGACCTTTTCCAAGTTGAGTACTGTTATTATAGTATTCATTACTTTACGATTAGGGCAGTCCTTCACCCAGTGTGGTTCATTACAGATGAAACAGGATTTAGGAGGATTAGCTGAGTTTATCTTACCCACAGAATTTTTCTCATGCTTGGGATGGTCACTTGAAGGTCTATGTTGTCCATCTTCGTTGTAGCTAGAATCCTGATTCTTTTGTCCAATCGATGTAGGTCTCGGCAGCGGCAATGACAACATCCAAGGTCTGCACATTACACCTGTCTAACTCAACTCTCGCCCAATCTTTCGAGCCGTCTTTAAAGTAGAAGAGAAGTTCCTTATCAAACATTTCAATTTCAAGTATAAGGGTAATAAATTTCTTAATGTAGTTAAAAATACTAATGTCTAACATAGGCGACGTAATTTTCCTTTAACTTTACTGTTTGCATCGTGAGTCACAAAGTACCTATGCATTTTAGCCTTAAATTGTTCCCAAATATCGATTACACATAAGACTTTCTTCCGTTCAAAGTGTTTTCGTCTTTATCAGAGTTAGACAGTATCTCTTAAGAAGATTGGGATGTTGCCTATCCTGACCAGGTCATTAACAACCCCTATAGCCTCAAAGTATTGTTCAAGGCCAAATAGAAAGTTTTCCATGACAGTGGCATTGCATATGCCATTGTACATGGCAGACTCAGGGATCTTCATGTCATGTACTACAATGGAATGACAACTATACTAGTAAATGAGTTATTTTGGGGTAGAGACTTCATTTTCCTACGGAGGTCATGAATCCTCAGCAAACTCACGTAAGTTGGACAAACTTTGATTCAGGAAGCGTAATTCTCCCTTGAATAAGCAGTCAAACTCTTTGATCATGACTTTGGTAGCCTGCATAATCTTTGCATTCTCAAGGATCAAGTTATCGATTTGATCGCTGAGGTCGCCCATAACGGAGCTTATGTTAGTGACGTTCTTTTCCAAGTTACCAATACGAGAGTCCATGGTTTCCTTTGTTGGAACCTTGGACTTGCTATGTTTGGCTGGAATACATTACTCCTCATACCCACAAGCTTCTTGCCTTACTTGTTGCTCATTGATAGTGGTCTTAACAAATTCTTCTTTATTTGTCATACTCACGACTCAAATAAGAACAAACTTGAAACCGGGATTCAACTGATACCATCTGTCACGGAGTTAGGTTCAAATCGTACTAACTCGTGTGACACTTAATCAGTCTTGCAAGAGAAGATGAGTTAAGTAGGACTTGAAGAGTTTGAGTGAATTAGTGGAAGATGTATGAAAGGGAAATGAGCAAATTAGAAGTACTTGAAAGAACGAGAGAGAGAGAGAGAGCACAAGAGAACTTTGCAAGTGAATTTGTATTGATAAAAAAGATTCGTGATGTATAAACGAGAAGAGTGACCTATTTATACAACTAAAAAGAAAGTCCAATAATAGAATATTTTTGATATATACAAAAAAATTCTAGATATGGTCCATTTTAAAATTTTTTAAGTAATTGTGACAAATTTTGCATGCTTCTAAAACTTTCCATATATATCAAATGGACTAGACAATGTTAGCAGGTCGCAAAGTTTTAGTATTGACCTGAATTTACATTTTAACGATACGTGAATGAGTCTGATTAACGTATTTTTGTGACAATATGTACTAAATTTCAAAATATTGTGAGTTAATAATGACATAAGGATGATCCCACCCTGATTTAAAAGTCTGAACTGAAAAATCCTTACTAGCCTTAAGCCAGGCAATAAACTCTTTGACAAAAAAAACAAAAGGTAAAAATGAAAGACCTGTTTTTTTAATTCATAATTAAAGATGGTGGTCATCGCTTCGCTTAGCTAAAAATAGTGAAAATGGGAATGCTAAATAAACGATGCCGTTTGAAGGAACACAGCAAGCATGGGCTGACAAGCCCAAACATTGTTTATCATTTATTTATTTAAATTCTCTGTTGAAGCCCAATGCGTAAAGCTCAAACGACGTCATTTTGTTTGTACATGGGGGGAAAAAATCCCCTTTTCTTTGTTGGTGCGTTTCAATTTCACATGCTTTGCTTGCCTTTGGGTTCTGACTTAAAGGTAAACCTCCATATGAGCTTGTTCCAATCTTTAATTTTCATTCCCTCTTGAATTCTTTAATTGCAATTTTCTCTCTAATCTTTTCCATTTTGTGCTGATGAAATGATCTTCTTCTTCTTTTTTTTTTTTTTGTTTTTTCATTTCCTCTTGTAGAAGGGAGTCTGAAATTGTTTCAATTAACGCACGGCAGACCGTCAATTATTGGTTCTTCCCGTTATTTTCTCTTCTTTTTTTTTTTTTGTTTTTTTAACCCTCTTTATTAGTAGTTGTTTCTGGGCTGCTCGAACAGGCGCATAGAAAAGGAGAGACATCAATGGCAGGTCAGGAGAATGTTAAGCACATTGAAGAGTGCTCAGTTGCCAAGTTAGCTCCTTTTTTCCCTTTTCTTTATTTATAATTATTCGTTTTCTGCACGATTTTGCAAAACACTATGACAATTTATTGGACTGTCGTGACATACATCTTTTGGGTCCAATGAACATTAGAGCACAACCGGTCACATTATGTTTTTAGCATTCGTTCCCGTTAATATGATCTGCATCCTTCAGCACCATATTGCACTTGAGTTAAAAAGTAGGAATAAAGGAGTCTAAAAGGATGATGCTTTTGGATAGGGTAGCTAAAAATGAAATCAAATCGGATAGAAATCTGAGTTGCTGCTCACTCAATCGAGTCACAAGAATTTTTAGTGTTGCGCTGCTATAACAATTATTGCTAGCATTTTTGGGATGAAATATCGATCCGAATGAAAGTTCAATAGTTATAGTTTCTCTACCATTTGTGTTCACACTTGTACCTCTGAGTTCTCTGCGTCGGATCATATTCTTCAGGATTGATTTGCAGCGTAGGGTTGTCTAATCATCATTAGTGAGTCAATCCTTTTTTTTTTTCCGGAGGGGGTTACATTGGAAAAATGCTTATGGTGTCAATGCTTATATTTCTCAGCTGATATGACAATTTCAGTTCACTTCTATTGTCTGGTCATTTGGTGTATATAATAATTAGTTCACAATCATTTAAACGTTTTTCTAAGGTCTATATATGTATATATATATGTTTTTGCTATGTTACACCCCTTCTGTATAGTGTAAGTACAGATATAAGTGTTGTTTACATTCTTGTCATTTGCAATTTTGGGGGATCGTAAACGACTTTTTTATTGAGTCTGTGTCTCCAAAAGTGCTCTACAAATTATATTGCTTCTCTGAAAATGAAGTTTGCCAATCTGTTAATGGGTGATCCAGGGAAATTCGAGTTAGGCCATTTAACATTCTGCAAGGTCCAACTATAATTCAGGAATATCACCTGTAAACAGGGAAAAAGGACAGGTCAAAAAGAAAAACTAGTCAGCATTCAGTCGTAGTGCAAAAATTAGCTACAGATAGTCGGTTAGACCTCCAGAAGACGCAAAGAAGAAGTGCATAACCATTGTATCTTTAATATGGTTCCTGTTTTAGCAATGTCTAAATCAATATGTGTATAAACATTAGTGTGTCCAGTTTCTGATGAATTCTGGAGCTTTCTACATGTTTCTCTTATGATTTATGGCAGAGAATAAGAGATTTTTATCTGCAGCATGATTTGTTTTTTCATTTAGAAAATTGTGTTTCCCAGGGAACACTTTGGCACAAAAAGAATGCATTTAGATGGTATTTGTGTGTCAATAATTGTATATCCTTCTTGTGTAGCCATTCCACTCTTGTTTTGTTAGGAAGCTGATGAGAGCGAGTGAATGATCAATATTGCAGTGCAATGGGAACATGGTTCTTCTCAGCAGCAGGTGCTTTGATAGCAATTCCAGTGGGAATAAAACGGAAGTCTTTGGCTCCCCTTGTTTTCTTTGGCACAACAGGTACAATGCTTGATATTATTATGGGAATTAGCCAGTGTGAAAGAGAACATGCTGAACGCCAGGCAAAGCTACTAGTGGAAGCCCAGAATTCTGCAGCAAACCTGACAGAAGCCGAGATTTCTGCGGCGGATGCCTCATTTGCAGAAACAAGCTCTAAGTCATGACTCGTGCTCAGGTGGACCTTATGTCTTTATCCCATGTTTGAGCACGTCACTTGTTCAGCTTTATTGGAATGGGAAAGGGAGAGGAAGGGAATTGTCCGTTCTTGTAGGAACCTCCTTTGATTGTAGTCCGGCTGCTTCTCCTAACTTGTGTTTCATGTCTGTATCAACTTTTCTTGTGGCTGTCGTTAGCAGTTGAAAGCCATATGTTATGTGAGTACATAACATGAACGGCAGAAACCTATCGTCGTTTGGCAATAACAAAGGTTTCTTTAGGAGCTATAACATTTACCTTTTCAGTTCTAACTACAACTGAGGGCATGTTTCTGCAACTTGGGCGTATTTCAATGGTGTACGACTACGTCATTTGCATTTTCATGGTCGAAATGGCCACATCCTGGGTGTTGAGTTTCGAAATTTTGGGGTTCAATGAGCTGCTGTTAAGCAGGGAGACCCGGGGCCTTCAAACTCCTTTATGTCCCAATATTTATATATATGTAATATTATTAATTGATTTTGAGGGATAACCGAATTAAAGTTTGTAATCATAAAGACAAACTTTGGGTATTGTTGTGTTAAAAATGTACCATTATGTTAAAATTCATTAGCTGAATGTCCCAATAATTGAATGTGATGGCGGTTTGTTTCTGTGAATTAGTTTGAGCTTCGAGCACTTTGGGGGGGGGGGGGGGTTCCCTCCGCCTGGTTTGGTCAGTGATTTTGAGAGGGGTTTTGGAGGATTTTCTTTTTCTTTTTTTAAAATTTTTTTAAATGTCACAAAATTCATGATATAATTATGATAAAAAGAATTCATGTTAAATTTGTGAAAAATCATAAAATTTTATGATTTGTTTTTTGATAAATTAAAGTCATGATGAAGATGAGATAATTGGTATATTTACTCTAACTTCATTTATTTGTTTATTAATTTTATTAGTTAAATGAATTTTTACTCTGAATCTCCATTGAGTCAAGTCCGATATCCCAATTAAAGGTATTATGATTTTGGGTCATCAAGGTTTAAAGTAACTTGGGTCATATTGTAGTAAAATTAATAAATATCATCCATTGAATCCTCATTGAAAGGGGATTTGACATTGGGTCAACAAGACCCAGTCGAGCCCAATCAGGCCCAATTATCTCAGTTTTTGAAAGCTCAGGGAACGGAGAGAGACTCAAGCGACAGGTCGGTTGAAACTTTGAATCTTGATTGTGCCTCCGTCCTCCTCCTCCTCTCCCGTCACCTAAACTATCCATCGATTCCGGCCACAGGACCTATCATCCACTTTCAGATCTATACGTAATATCTAACCATGCACACATTTTTGGTTTGATCTTGAAACGGTGCACCGCATGCCCTCACTGCCGCAGATCTGAGTCTCTTAGAAAAGAAGAACGGTTTGATTCCCCCGCTTTCTCCATCATCCTACAAAATGGTGCTGGTATCGGCCGCACGGGATTACGTTAACCGGATGTTGCAGGACATCTCCGGCATGAAGGTCCTCGTCCTTGATTCCCAGACGGTAAGTCGTTTATTCATTTATTTATTTATTTTAAAGAATCTCCGATAAAAGTAATTTTAATTGATTAAAAGATATCTGCACATATATGCGACGTTTGCCATTAGCTTCCCGAAAACGATTATCGTTGAAAATTTATGTAGCTTTTTGTATTTTCTTTCCGTTCTTTCTGTCTGTTGCGGAATCGAGTCTGTAGGATGTCCTCTGAGTGGGTTTGTAATTTTGAACTGATCCTTGTGCCAATTTGAATGGCTATGTTGATTGGTATTGGTGTATGGAGCCACTCAAAATGACAACCTCTTAACACTTTTCACGCCTTCCTGATGGATAATTGATATGACTAGGTGTTTTGTGTTCCAGATCGCGTGCTTTTTGTTGCATGCAGGATTGATTGGCTTAGATATTGTTGCGGTGTTGATTTTCAGGTTAGTATTGTGAGTGTGGTCTATTCACAATCAGAGCTTCTTCAAAAGGAAGTATTCTTGGTTGAATTTGTGGATTCCATTTCAAAGTCGAGAGAATCCATGTCACATCTCAAGGCAGTGTACTTCCTTCGGCCTACATCAGAGAATGTTCAGCAGTTGCGGCGACAGCTAACTAGTCCTAGATTTGGGGAATATCACTTATGTAAGCTCCTGCAAGAGATTTGAAACTTTATCCTGAACATATCCGTAGCTTCAGTAGTCCAAATATTAGTTCCTTATTAACCATTCCCTTTTGTTCATGCTGTGTTTGCAGTTTTCTCCAATATGTTGAAGGATACCCAACTCCATATTCTTGCAGATTCAGATGAGCAGGAAGTTGTGCAGCAAGTCCAGGTAACTTGTCATGTATCAGAACTTTTTTTCATTTACTAAACAAAAGCAACATGGAAGATAGCTGAGTTCTTGAAGATAGAGAGTCCTCAAGAATTCATCTCACTGAGGCTGGCTGCAGTCTTTGGAATCTAGAGGATTTGGGTCTTGCAATTGAGTAATGTTGGGTGTATTAGTGGTGAAGTTTATGACCGAATAAGAAGCTGTAAACCTGTGGCATGAGCAATTAAAAGCTTGTGTGAAGATGCACTTCTTGAATGCAT
Source organism: Ceriops zippeliana (assembly GCA_037897445.1). Classification (NCBI taxonomy): domain Eukaryota; kingdom Viridiplantae; phylum Streptophyta; class Magnoliopsida; order Malpighiales; family Rhizophoraceae; genus Ceriops; species Ceriops zippeliana. Next base: position 2,076,553 of record JBAPLH010000217.1, read on the forward strand.
TTCGGACTCTCAGAAAGACATTTAGATGTGTAACAATGTCAAAGTGGCTTAACTGTCGGATAAAGGCAAGAGCTTGGAGTAGTGGCTTCTTGATTGTTTTTCATACTTCAGCCTTTAAATTGAAGCTTAAGTCTTATTTTCCTTCAAGGTCTCTATGCCATTTAGGTGGCAGAGCCTCTTTTTAATACATGAGGGCAGCTGACAGTGCCTACCCGAGTTAAAATGATGGAGGAACAAATAGTGAATTCTTCCTGAGCTTGTTGATATCTCATTTGGATCTACCATGTATTTTAGCTAATGCTGACTATACAGTAGTTGTTCATGTCAGGAACTTAGATGTTCATGTAATAGTTGGGATGTTGCAAGGTGCTATTTCCATGTAAAGGTGTTGGAATGTGTTATAGAAGCCAAAAATTATGAAGAGATGCCAAAACTTTAAAATATTTGCTTAGTTATTTTCTCATGCTATGTAGCAAGGAATCAGCACAACTCCCCTCCAATACATGAATACTGGAAGTTCTATGTCTGTTGTCTTTTTTATGATGTTTGGCTTTGTTTCTTTGCTATGGCAGCATAAATTTCTGATCATGCTAATATCATTGTATCTATATTCAGCTGTTGATTTGACATTGACAGCTGATCTAACCATTGTATTGATATGGCAGGAATTTTATGCAGACTTTGTTGCAATTGATCCTTATCATTTCTCTTTGAATGTTCCTTCAAATCACGTTTATATGCTCCCAGCTGTTGTAGATCCGTCAGGTTTACAGCACTACTGTGATAGAGTCGTTGATGGTATTGCAGCAGTTTTTCTATCATTGAAACGTAGACCTGTTATTCGATATCAGAGGACTTCTGATACTGCAAAAAGGATAGCACAGGAAACATCAGTGAGTGAAATTCCATGAAGAAAACTTTTCATGTATTTAACTGGCATATAATTATTTCTTGGTCTAATTTAGAAACCGTTTCTGTGCACCTGCAACATGTTCTTATATACTTGTGTGCCTTATCCCATCAAATGCGGTAGTCCTTTTTTGTGCCCCTGATAGCAGCAATACTTTCGTTCCATTAATCTCTAATTCTACAAGAAGTAATCTATTGTTAAATTACTTGTGGGGTGTGGCAGAAACTGATGTACCAGCAAGAAAGCGGGCTCTTTGATTTCAGACGAACTGAAGTTTCTCCTTTGCTTCTGATAGTTGATCGAAGGGATGACCCTGTGACTCCTTTACTAAACCAGTGGACCTATCAGGTACATGGTGTTATGACTTGGACAGACGAGCTTTGTGCTGTTTGTATATGAGGTGTTCTTGCTAAACTATTTTGGTGTTTCACTGATAATGTAGCTCTGTAATTACACTTTTTTGAATTTGTAGGCTATGGTTAATGAACTTATAGGTATTCAGGACAACAAAGTAGATTTGAGAAGCATTGGCAAGTTTTCGAAGGATCAGCAGGTTAAGTTGCTCCATTCCTCCCCCTACAAAATTTATAAAATCTAGTTCAGTTCAATGCCATAACAGCTTTCTGCCATTGGTACTTACAGGAAGTTGTGCTATCATCAGAGCAAGATGCCTTCTTTAAAGCTAACATGTATGAGAACTTTGGAGATATTGGAATGAATATCAAGAGGATGGTGGATGATTTTCAGCAAGTTGCAAAAAGTAACCAGAACATCCAAACTATAGGTCTGTGTTTGAAGATTTTGAGAATCCACTATCTTTTGTTAACTGTTTTTTTTTTTTTTTTTTTGATTGAGTCGTCACTCATAATGTGGTTTATTATTAAACAGTGAATGCTTTGAGCTTTTGCAGAAGACATGGCCAAATTTGTGGAGCACTACCCAGAATACAGGAAAATGCATGGTAATGTCTCAAAGCATGTGACATTGGTGACAGAAATGAGCAAGATTGTTGAAGAGCGAAAGCTCATGTTAGTCTCACAAACAGAACAAGAGTTGGCTTGCAATGGTGGGCAAGGTGCAGCTTTCGAGGTAATATATCTAAGTGAAAAATTATCTTTTTTGGGCTTTTTGGGTCTCATGTCCATGAATTTGAAACAAAATTTACCTATGTACTTGTGACCTAGAGGTCACAATGGAGTAACCTTACTATTACACCAATGTTCACTCCTCCTGAGACCCATAGTGAGGGAGCCTCATGCAATGGATGCTTTTATGTGGGCATATCATGTCCCTATAAGAAACCAAACTTTGTTTTAAACTGACAATGAGGCCATGTTATCTTGGTGGAATATCAGATGGTGTTATTGAGTTATAGCCTTTTGGAAGTTCATGAAAGCATGGATTTATTAGGGTGGTATTGTGATGAACAAAAAGAAGTTTTTTCAGCTGAATTAATCTAGAAACTTGGAACACAATTATATTTTTTACATTTCCACTGGGCTTATGAGCAAGATTTCCTGGACAACGGACATTACATTATGTTGTATGATTGACTTATTATGCATATTAATATCATGGTAACAAGATTAATTTTTATCCATTTCATATCACATATATTGCTTGTTTTTTCTGTAGTTACATTTGTGCTTGATTACAACAATATTACATCTCATATTATCTCTTACAGTGGATTTGGTCTTTGAAGCACTGCACTGTTTATTATTGTCTACCATGTACCCTCTAGTAGTTTTTGTTGGAGTGTGCTCCAAATTATGGTGTATACAAACTGTATTCTGGAAAAGCAATCAAAGTTGGAGGCCATATTTATAATTTAAAGTCATAGTGTGCAAGTATGTAATCATGACGTCTTTCTATGTATACTTATTTGCAGGCTGTGACAAATCTGTTAAACAATGACAATGTGTCTGATGTTGATTGGCTACGCCTAGTTTTGTTATATGCCCTACGTTATGAGAAGGAGAGCCCTGTACAATTGATGCAACTTTTCAACAAACTGGCTTCTCAGTCTCCTAAGTACAAGCCTGGGGTATGATTTCTTCCTACATAGCTTATCTTTCCCGTACAGTTTGACTTGTGTACTTGTTGTCCTTGCCAGTTGTGAAACATGCCAAATAGGCCTAGCAGAATGTATCTTGAATTTTCTGCAGTGACTGTGTTATAAAGCCAATTGGTTTTGACTTATGGATCATCATCCATTAGCAGCTTGTCCAATTCCTCTTAAAGCAAGCAGGAGTGGACAAACGAACTGGGGATCTTTATGGGAATCGGGATTTTTTAAATATTGCACGTAACATGGCTCGTGGCCTGAAGGTTGGTGTAAAAGAATGACGTTTCTTCCTTTTTTTTTTTTTTCCATTTTTCTTGAATATTGATGTAACTCACAGTGGATCTTCCGCCTTTATTGTAGGGGGTTGAAAATGTATACACCCAGCACCAGCCTCTTCTCTTTCAAACTATGGAGAGCATAATCAAGGGGCGATTAAGAGATTTGGATTACCCATTTGTTGGAAATCATTTTCAACAGGGAAGGTTGGTACCATATAAAATGTAGTCGTGGCCAATTTTTCCTTGTACTTCTGGAATTGTCCTCTGGAGATGTTAATTAGTTGGCAGTATGAGTTCATGTCCTACTGTGTGGGTTAAGTATTTATCCCTAACTGACCATAAATTTTTTTTGGTAATCAAGTTCTATATTGTCATGATTATAGGCCAGTGATTAAGCAGGTATTGCGACCTCTAGGTTGAGTATCTTGTCCAAATGTATGTACCTATTCCCTCACAGATTGTCTTCAATCAATCCTAAGTGTATCTTAACAGGGTGACTTTCTGCTGTAGCTAAAATCCTAAGGAATAAGAACAAAAGAAAGTTGCTATGTAAGTCTAAATTTTAAATAATTGGGCCAAAAGTGTAAAATGAACCCCTTAGAATTTGTTGCAACCATTCCATTAAATCTTTTACATCGGTGAGTGTGGGTGCAATCTGTCTGGTTGGAAGGTCATCTTGTTGATAGGATTCACTGATTGGTTTAATTTGTTCTAATTTTGCAGACCGCAGGATGTGGTTATTTTCATTGTGGGTGGCACAACATACGAGGAGTCACGATGTGTAGCCTTGCAAAATGCCACCAATTCAGGGATTCGTTTTATACTTGGTGGTTCTGTGGTTCTCAATTCAAAGAGGTATAATGTCAAAAAATTCGCTTTGGTTCTGGTTCTTCTCATCTTGGTTGGGCATAAATCAGGTGAAAGGAAGTTCACCTCTGTAATACCTATGCTCTGGGCCTGTCAAGTGGCTTTGGGTTTTTACTTGGAGTTGCTTATGGGATGGATGTGTGGAACAATTTTTGCATTTCAGTAAGGTAAAACTATAGGACGATTACCTGGAGGCTTATCTCTCAGGCCAGTTTAAGGGAATGAGAGTTCATAATCCACTGGCGAAATTTGATTGCTATGCGTTAATATGGGGTGGTGGAAATTGTATTATTCCATTAAAAGAGCTTATCTTTTGTTTTTTTTTTTTTTTTTTTTTTTTTTTTTTTTGGCAACTACAGATTTCTAAAGGACCTAGAAGAAGCTCAAAGGAAAGCTCGGTCAAGCCCCAGTGTGGTTTGAAGTAAAATCTCGACCATATGTAAATATGTGAGAGCCATGTAATTCATACAGGAATCAAGTCCTGATGGCTAAAAGTGATCGAACGATATTGTGATTGCACAAGTGGATTGTGAAGGGATATCGGCCATTTGTTCACCACACGGGTAGTGAGTGACTCCGCAAGTTTCCTGCAAAAACCCGTCAAGTTATGGTAAAGAGTCAGATCTGACTTCTCTGGATCTTGATTCTTGAAACAAGGTTACTACTACAAATTTGTACTAATTTGTAACTTTGGTTTGTAACTTTGGTTAGTTAGGAGGGCTAATATTTAGGCATGTCAAAGTTGCTTTGTCCATCTGACAAAGGCTTATTATGTATTCTACGCTGGAAGTAACAGGAAATTTGCAATTATTTTTGGTACATCTGAAATAAACTTGTAACTTTCACATCCGCTATAAGGGTCATTGTTTTTGATCCTTCTGTGTTTCCATCAGATGTGTGTAGTCGCACTGAAATGAGTTAAACGGAAATTGTAAAGTCTTGGATTCTTGACTTTTTGTTTAGACTTTGGTCCTGACACGTGAGATGGAAGTGACGTTTTGCGTAGAGTTTGAACGTGCTACCCAAGTGGCTATTGACTTGGTGCCAACTGGCGATCAATACATCGTGCGTAGAAAAGGCCTAATGCATGGATGCGTGTCACTCGTGCTCACTCAAAAGCAGGAGATCCTAGGCTTAGTTATTTGTCGGTTACCGTGTGCCTGACTCTATTTGCGCCAAATCCTGGCAGTGGCAAGCACAGGATCGCAGTGCCCGTACTTGCAAGTGGAGGCGAGGACCACGGAGTTGTTCCGAGTGGAGCAACTCGTCGCCCAGCCTAAATGGCAACTTTCGAGATTACTGGAGCACTTTGGCCTCAAAATTCCAAGACGCTGGTTTTCTCCTAGAAATTATGAATGTCAGTCATTTCAATTGAAAATTTAGCGGAAGAAAAGTATTGAATGAGTAGCTTGGTTGACCAGAACTTACTATCTCGAAACCTGCAAACAATTTAAATTTAAAGGATTAATTGAAAATGCAACTTAATGAAAACTTTTAAATATAAAATGTTTCGAACACTAAATTAACATTGAAGGAAGATGGTGTTCGTTCGTTTTATTTCGTAGCATTTATATTCAATATTCATGCGAGATCTTGGCAAACAATCAAAGGAGGCAACGGCCACTTGTCCAGAGGATTTTCTCTGTTACGACACACAAGAGGTAAGAAGTCGGACTAATTTTATCAATACGTAAATAAATTCTCACGTATGATCTAGTCTCTACGCTATTTAGGGCTCTGCCTTTTCCACTCCGATGTGGGGTGGAATGGGTAACTTGCCACGAAGTAGGAGTGTTGGAGTAAAGACGGAGCTTGGTTGGATATTCTTGCCCCTATTTTTGTTTTCTTTTTTAAGATATGAGGGACCATATCTTCTATCTGCTGTGTTGACTTTAGAACTTACTGAGCTTTCACATGTGAACCCACTTTAAAGGCTTGTCGCTTAGAGATAGGCATATGCCTCTTCAATGTTACTTACTTGGAACCCAAGTCACTTCTCTCTCTCTCTCTGTCTCTCTCTCTCTCACACACACACACACAGAATAATTCAGTTGATCCCAGTTCTTTTGCTACTTAATTTCTAAGGATTAAGTTATCAAAAACTATAGTATACCATGACGTCAAGAAAACATAATTATATGAGTTTCTCTGGAGCACTCAAGCATATTGCAGTTTCCTTTGCTTTTTTCTTCTTTAGATAATGGGACTAGGGGAAAGGAAGCTCAAATCACTTGACGAACAATAATTTTCTCAATTTCTTTTATTGACTGACATAACATATTATAATACCAACCGATAATTTTCTTTATTCCATAAACGGGGTTTCGCCTACCTCTATGTACAGCAAATCACTTCGGAGAAAAGCTTTAATTTTCCTACTAATTAAGGGCATACTTTACACTTAACTTAATAATTTATTGTGCTTAATGCCTTACTGGCCAATCCCTTAACCTCTTCTATTACGTATATATTTTCTGGTCCTTATCCGTTTTATTGCTTTTAAAAACTTTAATACTCCATGTTATCATTCTTATCGTTGAGTTGACTTAGACTTAGTATGTAGAAATTTACTAGTGTAGTTACCTTCTTCTTCAATCAAATTTATGGGGTTGCGTCCTGGAGTGATATAATATGAGGCTTCAAAACGTTAATCGTATGATCCCGTCATTAAATCTCCGTCGCCGGAACACGTTAGCGGTTGAGTTTTAATTGTTCTCTTAGTCTGTGGTTTCCCCTAATGTTGCAGGAATGCTTTGTAGAAAAATATGAAAAAATCCAACCGTCTATTTTTCAGTTTCGTGGATTATTTGTGCAAAAAAATAATAAATAACAAATAAATAAAATAGTGGATTACCCCATTGCGTGCAAACTTGTGACATTTATTGATAAGAGAGCCAAAATTAAAATAATTACTTCCCCATTACACAAAAAGAAAGTTTATCTGCTTTCCTACCACTTCTTCAAAATTCGAGAGTTGGAATAAAAATAACTAGATTTTTATTATTTAAAAAAAAAAAAAAAGGAAAGAGGAGGTCAGGAACTATTCCTAGCAAGATTCGATGCTTCTGCTCCAGAATTAATGGTTAAAGAGGACAGAGATCAAACCTTGACGTTTATCCCACAAAAACCACCAAAATTTGGCTGTTGTGAAAGCAGAGATCAAAAGGACAAAAACTCTAAGCGCATGAGGGACGTCTTCTATAACAAAATTGGCTTGTTCGGGTCAAAAACATGACCACGACAACCACCATATATCTCTCCGACTGCCTCGCCAAAACTTCGTATCTACTACAAGTACTTCACAAGGGAACTTGTGCTAAAATATGGAAGGACAACACTTGGTGCTAGCTCTCTCTGCTTGTTGATCATCCATTCCCACTTCCGTACCAGGAAAGGTTAAGACTTTCTTGCAGTCCTTGGATAGCCATTTTGACTGCATGTACTTAGCTTTTCTCCATGGAGGTACATGGAGACCCTTTTCTTTAAGTGATTGTTTTGCAGCTGAGCACAAAAGAGAGATTATCTTTTCTAGCCTCTCTTCGGTGCCAACAAGGACTGAAGGAAGATTATTGGTGAGCTCTTTGTATGCTTGTGTAGGCCTTGCCAACTCAAATTGAGACTTGAAATCCATATCCACTATCAGCCTTGTTGGTTCCTCGCTATCCCTATCCACCATCACATCTATGTACTCATAATCATCTGCAAAATGAAAAACTTAAACGCAACAAAAGAAGAACGTAGTCAAAAAAAAAAAAAACCATTCAAATTTGCCAGACTAAGTTTGAGAGAGAGAGCGAGAAAGAGGGAAGATGGAGGGAGGGAGCTATGAGACGGGAGAGATACCTCTAGGGCGACTAAAGCTGGAAACCCATCGAGTTTTACAAAGAGAAGCCTCATAACCATCCATTTGCAAGCGCTTCACCACCCATTTTTTGAGACTGCCGGGTTCTCTCATATTCCTTAAGTACATTAAGACTTTCTGAAGAACCTGAGTCTCAAATTCTGAGGCCTCCAAAAGAATTTCCTGGAAATATAACCACCAAAATAGCAAGATTTCAGACCAAGAAGTCCCCTACCTGTAGAACTGAGATGATCCAATTACAAAAAAATAAAAATAAAAGAGTAAAACATGTTAATTTGATGTTATTGAGAAAGAAAGAAAATACCTGCAAAGCTGATCGAGATTTGTCAAAGGGAGCCATAGAAGTTATCTGTTGAGGGGTCGATTCCGACTCGATGTAATCTGTTACCATTTGAATCAACTCGTCTTCTTCAATGCTACCCATTTTAGTGGATTTCCTTTGCGTACGTGTCTTCTGGTCAGGAGAAATCATAGACAAGATTTGTGTTTCTGCGAGAGATCTGATGCAGTCAACTCCTGTATTTAAAAGTCTGTGTTACAAGCTAGATTCTCTCATATTTGGAATACGACAAAGCAGTATATATCTTCAGCTACAGTTTCGTTAAAGCAACCTGATATATGGTAATGGTGATGTCACGGAGGAAAAGAAAGGTACACAGGGAAATGTTGGCACATAGTTACCATCGTCCAATCCCTCCATGTAATTGATTAATTATTTATATCATTCAATTTGATGATGGTACGTGGAATCTCATCGATGATAGGTTGCCAGTTATTGTACACCTGTTCTATCTTCTTCTGGGCCCTGAGATAGTTTAGTCTTTATCATTAGGTTGGTTGTGGGATGACCCCTATTGCTTCCACATTGACTTGGTGGTCACACAGTAACACGGTGTTTTTTAAGTTGCGGGCCGCTGTGGATAGGGAGGTTCATTGACGCTCTTTGATGGGGCCATCGAAATTTGAGTAATCTGTGTACAGATGAGATCTTTCCTACCATTAAAGGTCTTGAAGATTGGACAACACGGCATAGCATTTCTGCATCTCTCAAATCTCAATCCACGGCTTCAAAAAAGGCTGTACACTTAATTATTCAACCCATTTCTTGTCCAGTGACCTGAAAGTGACCGGAAATAAGAGTATGCCGTGGACTATATATATTCATGGACACAAAATGAGGCCATATTTGGAAAAATTTACCACTAAAATACTAAAAATTGACTCTATTATAAAAAATATACCAACCTATCAAAAAATACTAAAAATATACCTAAGTTAACCACAATAAATCAACATTGACAGAATATGTGAAAACACCTTTTGGTCTACGTATATAAAACACCTCCTCCACCCCCCCCCCCCCCCCCACCTTCACAAGGAGTAAAAAAAAAAAAAAAAGAAAACGATAAGAGGGCCAGCGGATCATTATAGAGATTCTTAAGCACATTTTCTGATTCATCGTCTCGATTACCTAACTTCATATTACTGCTCAAAATATTTGGTTCATTTACAGTCGTCGAACTCCCAAGAGATTTTCTACAATCTTCATCTGTTTTGCCTTTTTATGGAAGTGTTCTCTGGCATTTAGATCACGGCTGTTGTTGGCACATGACCAAGCTCTCCCTTGTGTTGCCATTCCTTTCCAAGCCAGCCCAATTTCGCTGAAAGATGAGATAATCGCATCAGTTTATGATTAGAGAACATGGAGGATTTGGAAGGCATCGCAGTCAAGGGAACACTGGCCTTAGTCATTGGCAATGACACTCGTTGAAGTCATTTTGAAAATAAATAAATAAATAAATAAATCAATGACAAGAGAGAAAGGATCTGATGTTGCATGGCCCAACATCTAAAGGCTGGATATATGTGCAACAGGTGTAAGCAACTTGAAACGCATACAATTTTATCATTATTTTGAATAAATTAACTGTTTTATATTTCAAATTTATGATTTTTCGATTACAATGAAATAATCTTTACATGATAAAATTGATGAGCAAAATAAAAATAAAAATAAAAAATGTTGTGTACATGATATTATTATTATTATTATTATTGAATGGGTGTCCTTGACATTATATAATTGAAGCCATGGCGGCTCCCAACACAAGCCGAGGGATCCACATGAATGCAAGCCGCTTTTGTTTGTTGGGGTTTGGATTCGGGCTCAAGCCTATACCCAATTTTTGTGACCCGACTAGCATAGAGCTGGCTGGCAGTTGCATCTCAATGTCAACAACTACCTTAATCTACCGGTCCTCTCCTGACGTGAACCAGGGGCCCAGTTACGGTGTCTCCACGTCAATAAGCTTGCGTGTCAAAATAGTGATGCAAAGACAAAACTCCGCATCCGGAATCGTAAAATCACAGCCCTTCATCAAAGCCCCGCAACACCACGACACCTAACCTAAGAGACGGAACCGTAATCCACAGTGCTATCGTAACGTCATAAACCGTGGGACGCATTTCAGGTAATCGAACGGACGGCTACGTCTCGCCTGTGATCGCTGTCACCGTGACGGCAGCTACCTCTATTCTCGCAAGAAACAAATCTCCGATATCGTTTTGCACCTTTGCCTAACCGCTTAAGCAAAATCAGTTTACTTGCGCCCTTCGTTTTTTTTTGTTTGTTTCCCTGCAAATTTATTTAATTTCCTCGAATTTTCCCGGGGAAATTGTCGAACAACGCTTAAGCAAACCCGAGGTACGTTTTTCAGAATAGTAACCATGTGTAGCCCGCAAGGCAACGCCTTTTTATTGTTGATTTTGATTTTGTAAGTTTTTCGTGGTCGATGCATTCTAGGGTTCTTCTTTTTCGTGTTTATGTGTTGATTGGCATTTTTCGTTGGTTTGGCGCAATGTCGACTTAGGAAAATTATCTTGTGACTTGTTACCCTTCAAATAAATATTGGCTGAACTCTCGACATATCTGAGGTTTTCTTCAGCCAAACACTCTTCCGAAATTTGCTAATATTTTAGTGAATTTTACTTGGAGTGAGTAGTCGTTATTTCTTCAATCTTTTAGCCGTTAGATGTATTTTGGTTCTTATTAGCTATTATCATAAGCGATCTCTTGAGAGAAGTTTTGTTAAATCTGATGTAAAACCTTGAATTAATGACGCATGATTACTAATACTCCATGAACTAGAATGCTTCCATAGTCTGTGGAGGATCTAAACTCATTAGTCTAAGTGATTTATTAATACTTCTTGGGAGGCATCGTGTTGAATTTTGTTTTTTTGTTTTTTTTTTTTCATTAAAGGCCCCAGAGTCCTGTTGGTTGACGCTCATTTTTCCCCTCAATAAGACAATAGACGTGGTCGGTATAGTGAGTAACATTCACAGGGTACCATTGCAGAGTGAGGTGAGACTGCATTTCTTCCTGGGATTTTGTTATCTGTGGAATTTCAGGCCCACTGAAGCTGACAGTGACCTAATGATCGCTATAAATGGATCAAAGGATGGGAAGTAGCTGCAATGCCTCTGCTTCAGTGAAGCGATGCTTTTGATGAAGTAGCCATTTTCCCCTCTCTTCAATCTGGAAGTGTATCCTGATTTGTTGTGTTGCAGTCCTTGTATACTTCTGCCCAATGGGATGGAGAGGAGCCTTTTGCTCTCTCTTATTCATTTTTACACTGGTTGATTCTGCAAGTGTATCAGTGAAATTTTGGACATTAAACTTGGATGCTGAGTCGGTAAACATCAGCTGGCCAATCTTCAGTGCAAGCATATTTGTGATTGTTGCACTTGTCCTTTCGATGTACCTCATCTTTGAGCATTTAGCTGCCTACAATCAACCAGAGGTTTGTTCCTATGTTTAGAGTTATTTGCACCCAATTACCTATTTGTAGTAATTTTCTTAGCATTCTATGTGGCCCAACTAGTAAAGTTGGTATTATCTTGGTCATTGCACATAATACCAACCTCTGAACTTGACAGCAGTGAATTTGATTTTCAATTTCAGGAGCAGAAATTTTTGGTTGGTCTCATTCTTATGGTTCCTGTTTATTCCCTGGAATCGGTATGATAAAAAGCAACGTATAATGTTGCCTCTCTCTCTCTCTCTCTCTCTCTCTCTCCCCCCCCTCCTTGTTTCATAAAATATTGAGCAGGTTTATGAATTGACCCATGCTTAATCATATTGTGAAAATATAGATGCATTTTTAATCATTTTTATTGGCATCAATTGTTGAATGTATTCACAATGATTCCATGACAACTAATACAAATGTACACTTGTGTACTAGAAGATGTTGATGCCTTTACCATGCTGAGATCTCCTTACCTTCATCTTTTACAAATGTACTTCAGATAATCTGCATTCACAAAACAGTAAATTTTTTTGGGTATGTAAGTCAGACGTTGAGTTATGCTCTATGTTGCTTTATATACCTATTGAGTTGGCAATCGGTTATGATTTTGTCAATTTGAAGGCTAAATTCTATGAGCATGGCTTCAGCGATCTGGCATTAGCTAGGTCTTAAGAAAATACTGATCACATGGACTAATTATTAATTTTCAAATTTTGATATTTTATTGGGCAGTTTGTATCTTTGTTGGATTCTGGTGCTGCATTTAACTGTGAAGTTATCCGGGACTGCTATGAAGCTTTTGCAATGTATTGTTTTGAGAGATATCTGATAGCATGCCTAGGTATTTGGATTTCAATTATATTCACCTGATTCCTCTTTCAATTATGGTTCCCTGCCTTGATGAATTTTGGTACTTGCCTTATTTTGACAATATGTTTGTGATTTTAGGTGGCGAGGAGAATACGATTGAATTTATGGAAGGTAAGGCCTTAATCACTTCTAGCATGCCTCTTTTGGAGGAATCGTATGCATATGGAGTTGTAGAGCACACTTTTCCATTGAATTGCTTTTTGAGGGACTGGCAACTTGGTTCCGACTTCTATCATGCTGTGAAAGTGGGCATTGTTCAATATGTAAGTTCTTGCTAGCTTAGTTACATCAGTCTCTTTGTTGATGGATGTTACCTATTGCGACATCTGTGTTCAAGATGGTGTTCAAAATTTACTCTCACATCTATGTTACAGATGATATTAAAGATGATCTGTGCACTCTTGGCAATGATTCTTGAAGCTTTTGGAGTTTATGGTGAAGGGAAATTTGAGTGGAGATATGGGTAAGATTCTAGGCAAACTTGAAGCTTTTCCATGACAAGAAATTGTCTGTCTTATTCTTTTTTTTAATAAAATTTGCATTGCTGCATCCTGGAATGGTTATAGTAGTTCATTTAGATGACTTTTTTTCCCTTAATATTTATTTCTTTCTTTTATTTGTTTATTCACTATATGTTCTTAATTTTATATTCCCCTCCATAGTTATTCATTTTTCATTTTTCTTCATTTATTCACTACATGTTCCTAATATTTTTAATTGTAAGGGAGAAGCTAATTTTATCATTATGATTGGCTTGAATAATTGCGTGCAGATACCCGTACTTGGCAATCATTCTAAATTTCAGTCAGACCTGGGCCTTATATTGCCTTGTACAGTTCTATTCTGTCATTAAAGACAAGCTGGCACCAATCAAACCATTGGCCAAATTTCTTACATTCAAGTCAATAGTTTTCCTTACATGGTGGCAAGGTGTTGCTGTTGCATTTCTTTTTTCAATGGGGGCCTTCAAAGGGGCTTTAGCTCAGGAGTTGAAAACACGTATACAAGATTACATCATATGTATAGAGGTATTTATTTGCAGAAGTATCTATTGCTGAGCATAGACAACTGAGTGTTCAATTCATTTCTTCTTGTCTTGCATATGAGTTTACCGTGATAGCTAGTTTGCATATAATTGTACGAATCTTTGAAGAATTCAAGATATATATAAGCATTTGACGGGTACATATTCAGTGCTGCTGTTAATGATATGTGCCCATTTTACTTTGAATTCTTAAGACCGTTGCAAGTTCTTCTTCATAATGGTTGCCCTATCTGATTGTTTCTCTCTCTCTCTCTCTCTCTGTTTTTTTTTTTTTTTTTTTTTCTGAGGGCTGCGCTGCCTGCCTTGTTGGGGGGGGGGGGATGTGGGAACATGCACTTAATTAGCAAATCAACATCAGAGCTGATGTAGTTCTATATTAGTTCTTTCACGTTTGTTCATGGACCTCATAACCATGTCAAAAAATGGGTGTTGATAAATTACAATGACACTGCAATATGACATGTTTTTATGACAGACAAGTTGATTTAATGGGAACCTCAACAACAGTGAGTGATTTTCTAGACGAATAGAAACACTAATTGATGATGAAATTCATTGATTATTATCCTCTTATTTGTGTAAATATGGAATTAGCATTGGGTCCATTTCATAAGCAGTCACTACCTTAGACAAGGGCCAGGACCTGACTAGGTAAAGGTGTAGTGGAAATAACTTGCAGATGTTGTTGCTGTTTCCTCTTGGTATTATTCTTTGAACTGTATTAGGATGAATTGCTGCAATTGTTTCCTGAAATGTTTCTGAATTTTTATAATGTTTCCTGCAACAGATGGGTATTGCAGCTGTTGTCCACCTTTTTGTCTTCCCGGCTATGCCTTACAAGCGAGGAGAAAGATGTGTACGCAATGTAGCTGTCATGTCAGACTATGCAGCTCTAGGAACACCTCCAGATCCAGAAGAAGTCCAGGATTGTGAAAGATTTACTAGGATGCGTGTAGCTCGGCATGATGAGAGAGAAAAGCGCTTGAATTTTCCTCAAAGTGTTTGTGATGTGGTCTTTGGTAGTGGTGAAATTGTGAGAATCTTGCCTCAGGAATTTAAATTCATCACTGAACTTTTATTTTCACTGCAACAGCTTAACATTATGGAGTGGCTAAATTTTTGTGCCTTCTAGCTGCTGACAAATGTCTTGCTATTGAAACTTCCATTCATCCCATGCAGATTGTTGATGACATGAAGTACACTGTCTCACATGTTGTGGAGCCGGTTGAAAGGGGAATTGCAAAAATAAATAAAACCTTCCATGAGTTTTCAGAAAATGTGAAACGCCACGAGGAACGAATGAGGAGCTCGAAAGATGACAATTATCTTGTCCCATTGAGTTCATGGACAAAGGAATTTTCAGAAGCTCATGATAACCTTCTTGAAGGGAGCGTCAGTGATAGTGGCTTGTCCAGCGGGAAGAGACAAGCACCACAGCAACTCAAACCTACAGCATTGGGGTCGAAAGCAGGTAGATGATGTTCGAAGATATGCATTGCATGAATTCAGAGTATTGGTCACCTTTAACAGTCAATATTCTCGATAAGCATGCTAGGATCCAAAGGATTCCTAGGCCACCGTTTTCTACAACGAGTGGGCAAATTCTTAATGGTGCTTTTATTGTAGGGTGAAGGCCAAGGGAAAGAGACCCTTTTACATATTCTTAACTATGAAAATGTACAGCTAATATGCCACAAAGACGATCATTGAGGAATGATCATTTAAGTTTTTGCTGCACGGCCCAGAAATGGTGCGAAAATTTTGATCCTGCAAAGGTTGAATTGTCCAAACCGGAAACCATTCCCATTGTAGATTGGGAAATACTGTACATGAAGATAGTTGTTCATTATTCCTCGTATGAAGAGGTCCAACTATACGTGGTGTGAAGTGAGATGAATGATTGACGGTTGGATTTTAGAAATAAGGATACTGTGTTTGTATCTTTCGGTGCGATTATGGGCTTGCAAATTAGAAATGTTTGTGTTTTTCTTTTGTACGTCTTTATTCGGGGAGGGTATCAGCAGCATGTCCACGCGCATGCATTCCACAAGCAAGCAAGGTGACTTTTTCTTTTTCTTTTTCTTTTTTTTGTATTAAAAAAAGAAAAAGAAAAAGTCATTTAGTCTTGACTTGAAGATCACCGATCAGTTTGTCTTACTCTTTCTATTGTCTGATGGATGAAACCATGATTACAAAGTCTTTGACATGTAGTGCATTAATAATATTGGCCAACATTTTCAAAATTAATAATAATAATAATCGAGTAGCATCCAATTCAAAATTATTCAAATCCTTAAAGCCGTCGAATGTCAGGCTGCAGGTAAACACAACAGCAGTTGCTAGAGAACTGGACAACATAGAAATAACCTAGGAAAAATTGCTTCTGAAGGGAATACCTCGACTTCAATTGGGAGGCCTTATCCATTAGATCATCTTAGGTTCTAATCCACCAGGTGAGGTTTTAGTCTTCCTTATTGCATGATCCCAAAAAAAAAAAAATTGAAAAGTACTTTCTAAAACTTTTTTTTAACTTTTGTTGGGCCTCCGTCCCTAGGAATCATGGGCTGTTGTGATTTGCCTAAAAGTGCAAGAGATCATGAAATATGGCTTAGAGGGGCAAAAATGCCAGAGAACAATCGAGTAGGTGGGATTAGGGCTTCCAAGTTGTTTCCCTATATAAGTCGTCAATCTGTCATGTTTCTCATATTTGTCATGGTGAGCCATGGAACTCGTACGCACAGGCAAATATGCTGATTGCAAATTCAACAATTGGTTTCTTCCTCTTGTCAGTTTCTCCTGAGCCGTCATTGTAGTTTTCACTATTTGTGTAAATTGTATGTTTAAATTTTCTGCTATTTCTATAGTCAAATAAGAAGCTCTAATTACCTGAATGGGTTGGGTTTGTTGGAGGAGGAGGGGGGCAGTGATGAAGATATTTAAGTCATGCACCACTCTGATGATGATTTCATTATCCTGTGCTGATAAATCTCACTTACCCATTTAGATCTGAGCCCTCCCTGTCTCTTCCCAAGTTTTGTCTCTGTGTGTGTGTGTGTGTGTGCGTGCGCATTTGTATAAATGTCTTTTCTGTTTGATTTTAAATCTAAGAGCAAAAACTAAGAAAATAGGGGAAAGAACCAGATGATGGGGTCATCTTAAATTGGATGACCGAACCACGATGCGGACCGTACAGCAATTCTGATTGTTGCTTCTGGGGATTGAATTCGGTTTCTGATGGTTCTTTCTTTTTTTTTTTTTCTTCTTTCTTTCTAATTCCTTCCTATAAATTGTTAGGGTTATGGTCAATACCATTGATTTTGTCGTTTGTCCGATGATGTCTGTTCGAGGAGCAAATAGCTTCTTAAGTGGAGACAGATGGGCATTCTGTCTCCTACACAACACGCCCAATACGGTATGTGCTTTGTAGAGATTTTTGTTCAATCTTTTGCATTCGATCATCTGGCGTTTGAACTGTTTGTTAATCTCACAAGGTCAATATCAGGATGTATGGATTATTTATGAATGGGAAAACAGGGGCATGAGCAAATAGATTATGAAACAACTAAACCGAGCTGAGTTGTTTTATGAGATCCAGTTGCTCATAAGCAGACGAATCAGTCAAATTTGGATCGTTGTTTTGAAACTCAGAGACTCGGTTTTGTTAGACCGTGGGGTTCTTTTTGACAAACTGCGGATTTACAATGTCATGGGAACTTTTGCATACAAGGTTAAAGAAAATGAACAAGATAACAAATTCTTGTTATAT
Organism: Ceriops zippeliana; assembly: GCA_037897445.1. Taxonomy (NCBI): domain Eukaryota; kingdom Viridiplantae; phylum Streptophyta; class Magnoliopsida; order Malpighiales; family Rhizophoraceae; genus Ceriops; species Ceriops zippeliana. The sequence goes on from JBAPLH010000217.1 coordinate 2,094,031, forward strand.
CCCGCGTAGGCTTCTTGTTCGATGGTTTACAAACAAAAGGAGCCGCAAAGCAACGATAGCAGCTGTAGCCGCAATAGCCCCGAATATGCATATATATATTGAAGTGGGTACTATCTAATATTTTGATGGCTATCCCAATATTGAAGTGCTTTACAATATCTGAAAAAGACTTTGAAGAAGATGTGATATTGTTAAATAGAAGCAAGATTATTTTATAGGGCAATTTATTAATATTTAAATCGATAAAAAGTTGAATAAATCTGCACTTAGACAAATGACTTTGGTAAAATGCCTAAGGTCCAGGAAGGGAACCTGGATAAGGGCCTTCCCTGCAATATCTAAACAAATCTTTAATTTCTGGACGTGCATAGGGATGGGGGATTGACCGATGAAATGGGTCCCGCCCAAGTTTTTTACGTCTAAGTGAACCTGGGCAACCCTATGATCCTCCCGAAATTAAGCCCTCACCAGTCCCTCGCCTTTCAGACCAGTTTCTCTGCAAATTGATGAGGATGGGGTGCCAGAGAAAAAGAACCTCGACACTGGAAAGCCAGTGGCAAACGATGTAGGAGAATCTTGTCTCCTTGACATCATGGATCATGGCTTACAACCTGCAGCCCCAATGCCCAAATGTAAAAGAATCAGAAGCAGCCCAAATGTAACAGAATTAGAAGCAGAATTTAATACCAAACATCAAGCTGCTGTGAAGGTCGACATCCTCGATATTTTACACTGTTATGAGTTTGCTCTGCCTCAAGAGTAGCCTTCGAACACAATGGACTTACAATTCTGTTTTAAGGATATGTGCCGGTGAGCTCTCTGAACCGACAAACGCTACACAGGAGATTCTCAAATTCATCTCTTGCGTGTTCTTCTGTCAAAGCAATGGCATCATGAGCATTAAACTCAATAAGCTGACAGAGGCGTTCAAACAGATCCCCTCAGGAGACAACGTCAAATAATAACTAAGCGATCATCAAAGCTTCAAAAATCCGAATCAAGCACATCCAAATTGTAATAGGAAGATACTAAGGGGCAAAATTATGGGTTTGGACTCGTTTACGCAGGTCAAGTTCTAATAGAAAATGAGTGGGGAAGGACCAATTTTAACAAATCAATCTGGAGACAAATGCCCTTTAAGGACTGAGAAAGGGGAATGAAGCATACCCAGATAAACATTCTGGCAGATAACCCAATTGATGCAGAGAAACCAGTGCGACTGGGCGGAGGAAAAGAAGGAGCAACTGAGCCAACACTAGAGTTGGCGAAATTGTTTGGGTCTTAGAGTTGCTGTGATGGTATGTAATCATTATTTTAAAAAGATGATCGTGCAAGCGAAACGTTAGTCTTACGTAGAGTTGAAATTAATTATGTAATTTAAAATTATGGACTTGTTTATTTTGGATTGGACTTGGAGGTTATTGTTTCTCGGGGCCATGGCTCTGTTTTGGGCTTAGTAGACAATTTCAGAGGTTTTGGAACAACCTAAACAATGCCTGTTGGATATTAGCATTGTCAGGGGTACGAAAGTCAAGGCCAACCATTACGATACTATTACCTTCTTACAATTTATTAAGGCATGTAATTTCTACATTTATATAACTCAAAATTTTCTTCTTCCTATTTAACGTAGGAGTTAGGTCGTACTAAGGACCTACTTATTATTTTGATACATTTATTATATTTTTTCTCATCGAATCTATTGATGACCTCATCAAAAATCAAGGTCTCTCATGCATACTTTTTTCACATGAAGCGCTTAGTGGTAGACACTAGAATTGAGGTTAAGTTGGCTTTAATACTACTTGTTACAGAGTTATTATCTTTTCCTCCAAAGATAACTTATTAGGGTGTGCAGTACTCACATTTGTATAGTTCAAAAAACTTCCTCTTAAATGAGATATAGATCATCACATCAAACTAGAACTCAATGTCAAGCCTTCTGCCATGACCCCTTATTGCATAGCACCTCTTGAACTTATAGAACTGAGAAAGTAACTTCAAGATTTGCTTAACTCAAACTATATCCAGTTTTCAAAAGTCCTTCACAATACTTTTGTCTTATTCAAAAAAAAAAAAAAAAGATAGATCACTATGAATGTATATCAACTACAAAGGCTTAAACAAAGTAAACATTAATAATAAGTACCTAATTCGGTTGACATCTAACCTCTTTGATTAAATAGGGAAGATGAGGTACTTCATAAACTTGAACTTAAAGTCAAGGTACCATCAAGTTCATATAGTTCCTGATCACATCGAAGACTGCATGCATGACGTATTATAGAGTTTTCAAGTTTCTAATTATACCCTTTGGTCTTATCAACGCCCCTATTACCTTCTGCATGTTAATGAATAAGGTACTTTATCCTTTTTTTGATAAATTTGTAGTAATTTACTTGGATGACATAATGATCTATAACAATATTTTTGAAAAGTACAAAGATTACCTTAAACAAGTTTTTTAAATTCTTTACAAAAATGAGTTATATGTCAAAAAGCAGAAGTGCTCTTTTGCAGAGAAAGAAATGGATTTCCTTGGTTATAAGATTAAGGATGACAAACTTATGATAAATCGAGCAAAGCTCTATGTCATTAAAGAGTGGGAGCTTCCAACGAAGGTTTCTAAATTGCTATCATTCTCTGTACTGGTCAATTACTATCGGTAGTTTATCAAAGGATATTCTACCATAATTGTACCATTAATAGATCTACTTAAGAAGAACATTACATGACATTGGTCAAAGAAATGTTAATCTTTTTTTGAGAGATTGAAACATTCAATCTCAAAAGAAGTGGTTATAGCACTGCCCAATTATCAGAAGGTTTCAAAGTTCACACAGACGCATTTAACTTTACTATTGAGGGAGTTTTGATGCAAGATAGGTGTTCTATTGCTTATAAAAGTTGTAAACTAAATAATACAGAGAGGTAGTACATCGTTTGAAATAAGAAGATGACTGTCATCATCCATTACCTATGCACATAGAAGCATTACTTGTGTAGAAGCCAGTTTGTGATTATGACCGATAATGTCACCACAAGCTACTTCTAATCACAAAAGAAACTTAGCTCCAAATAAATTCGTTGGTAAGATTTTTGGCCAAATTCAATTACAAGCTTCAATATAAATTAGGTAAAACTAGTGTTGTTATCGACGCGTTAAGTCAAAAAGTGGAACTAGTAGGCTTATCTGTCAATACATCAAAGAGTAACTTCCTTAAATAAATCAAGGAAAGCACGTTACAAGACAACTTGACTAAGAATCTGCTAAGGATAGTTAGTAAAGGGAAAATTCGATGATTTTGACTAAATGATGGATTCTCATAATGGTTGGCAATTGAGTCTTCGTACTTAAGTGGGGAAATATATGGATATATGTTCTTAAAGAGTGTCATGATTTTCTATAAGCTGGTCACTCAAGTATGACACAAATTCTTGCCCTTGTTCAACAAAGCTATTACTTGCCACTAATGCAGAATAATATCGAAACCTATGTACAGACTTGTTTCTTTTGTCAACAAGACAAGATGAAACAACAATATCCAATAGGTCTACTTAAGTCATTATTAATTACCAAAAGATTTTGAAAAAGTGTTTCAATGACTTAATCGTGGTCTTACCCAAATTTGATGGGTTTAGAAATATCATAGTGATTGTTGATCGATTCAGCAAATACATCACCTTTATTCCAGCCACTGCTGATTGCAAAATCAAAGAAACAACTCACCTATTCTTTAAACATATGATGAAGTTGTAGGGAATACCTAAAAGTATAATAAGTGATAAAGATCCTCACTTCACATGTAAGTTTTAGTGCAAGTTGTTCAAGTTATTAGGAACTGATTTGAACTTTTTAACTAGCTTCCATTCCCAAAACAATGGTCAAATCGAGCATATTAATACTTTGTTGGAACAATACGTAAGACACTATGTTAGCGTCCATCAACGAGATTGAGTAAAGATGTTTGATGTTACCCAATTTTCCTACAACCTTCAAAGGAGTGAAACAGCAGGTAAAAATTCCTTTGAAATTATTATGGGACAATAGTTTCTAACCCCAAATGCAATTGCCTTTTCGTATACATGGAATAACCTTGTTGCCTACAAGTTTGCAAAGAAATGGCACAAGGAGGCAAACATCACAAGGGCCTACCTTGACAAATTTGTCAAACGAATGAAAAAGTGGACCGATACTAAGCGGCGCACAAAGGAATATGTGGAGAGAGATTCGATGATGGTAAAATTACTACTCAAACAGTTTAAATTCCTACACAAAATGAATAAATACTTGGTGAGAAAATATGAAAGGTCATTGTTGGAAAGTGTTTATTGATAATATTTTATTAAAGTATCAAATATTTATATTTTATCTTTAATACAAATTTATGAATCCTATAAAGTGTTTGATATTTTCAGAAAAAAATTAAAATTTTACTCTTTCGCTTCATAACGAGTTGGTCAATTTAATAAAAAAATATTGATATAAGTTGTCAAGTAGAACAAATTAAACGGCAAGATGATAATTCTTCAAATATTTCCTTCCGGAAGGGCATCCCTTGGATATTGTGGAGTTCAGCGAGCGACTGAATGACAGTAGCGTAATTGTGCCTTTTCTCTCAAATTTAAGATGGTATTTCTTGTACACTTTAATTGGAAGCAAATAAGCTTATCTACATATCTTCAGATGCCCGTAGATTCTAAGCCGGCAAATGCAAATAATACAATGCAACAGACTTTATCTATGTCACTTAGTGTTACCACTTATTACTATGCATTAGAGACGAAGGCATTCATTGGAATCACAGTCAACGTGGCTTCCCTTCGGAATTTACCAACTGAATTAACAGAAGGTCCAAATCTCTAAATTCCAGGTATCCTTTTGCCGTACTCCAATTAGAACAAGGTTGTCTTAGTTACGCATGTAATTCATGAATTAAAAAAACATCTTTTTTTTTTCATTTTTTAAAAATCTAATTGAATTATATTCATTTTCAGCACACTTCCTTTTCCCCAAAACTTCCATTGAAATCAACCTTGTTGATCAACTATGTCAAGTTTTATTTCCTCTTGTGATATAGACCCTCAATCTTCAAGGTATCTTCACAACATATCTGAGTCAGGCGGGCCAACAAGGAGATGGAACTCTATGGACCTTGAAATCAACCTGGTTCCTGAACCCCATAATGGGTATGCTCCAATATCCTCTCATTACTCTAAATCTTATGATTATGAGCTAGTTATTGCAGATAAACAGTACTTCAAGCGCTTTGTCTATATTTCAGTGGCTGTGCTTTTGGCTGTCCTAACACTTGCTTTACTATTGCACTTTTTGCCCCACAAGCATAAGCACACTGGATCTTCAAAGAATCTCACACTTGCATTGAACCAAGCTCTGATGTTCTTTGATGCGCAGAAGTGTAATATTCTGTTTCTGTTTCTTTTTCTTTTTTAATATTTTTATCAGAAATCTATTGTTTACCATCTGGTGGTTATGATTTGTTTATATATATTCAAAAGAATCATTGGAAAAATTCTTCTTGCAGCTGGTAATTATCCAAGTAGTAGTCCAGTGAGATTTCGAGGAAGTTCATGTTTGCAAGATGGGAACATGAGCACTCCACCTGCTGACCTTGTGGGTGGCTTTTATGATTCTGGAAACAATATGAAGCTCAGTTTCCCTACAGCATACAATGTTACCCTATTGAGTTGGAGTGTAATTGAATATCATGACAAATATGCTAGTATAGGGTGAGCTTGATCACATCAAGGACATTGTCAGGTGGGGTAGCGATTACTTGCTCAAGGTCTTCCCTCAAAATTCAAGTGTGGTTCCTATTACATTGTATTCCCAGGCAAGCAATCTTCAAACTTGGACCCATTTTTTGGACCTGTGCGCAAGGAAAGTTACTCAAAACATTTTTCCTTTTTCTGATTTTAGGTTGGAAGTGGTAGCAATGACAGCGAACCATATAATGACATAAGCTGTTGGCAAAGGCCTGAATTTATGGAATACCGAAGACCTGTGTCGCAGTGCGACAGTACAGCTTCTGATCTTGCAGGGGAAATTACGGCAGCATTATCAGCAGCATCAATAGCGTTTAAAGAAGATCACAATTATTCTGGCAAATTAATCAGTGCAGAGGAGAAGTTGTTTGAGGTTGCAACTAAGAACGATAGGGGCCATAGGCAAGGAACTTATACAGCAGTTGAGAACTGTGGTGGAAGAGCTAGAAACTTTTATAACTCATCGGGCTACATTGATGAGCTCGTTTGGGGAGGAACTTGGCTATTCCTAGCTACTGGCGACACTTCATATCTTAAGTACGCTACTGGTAATTTTAATGCAGCAGAAGCAGAGGAAATCATATCCGAGAAAGGGGTTTTCTACTGGAACAACAAGCTTCCAGCTACTGCGGTAATGTTTTCAAAACTTCCACGAGCTTCCGGAAAGTTTTGATGTGTTATTGCTATAGTAACTATGAAATAAGCCACTATAGGTTTTGCTGTCAAGGATTCGATGCTTTTGTGAACTGGGCTTTCCTTATGAGACTGGCTCAGGATCATCGACAGACTTGGCCAACTCGGTTATGTGTTCTCATCTTTCCGATGGAGCATTCAACAGAACCCCAGGTAGATTTTGTGGTTTACATTTATACAGAACACCTGGATGCTTGCATTGGATGCCCCTTCTGCAGTTATATACAACCTTAAGCCGTCTCATAGCTGACATTATTCCAAATGTCATTCCTGATGCAGGCGGATTGATCCTCTTGAGGCCTCATTCTAGCAGACCACTCCCATTTGCTGCATCAGCATCTTTTCTGAGTAAATTGTACAGTGACTACATTGAACTTCTACGTAAATCCGGTGTAGGTTGTAGCAGGGATGGTTTTTCCCTGGAAATGATGCGAAAATTCTCCATGTCTCAGGCGCGACTCAAAAACTAATCAGAAGGTTGAATATTGCAGACCTTTATCATAAATATTCTTATTTTTCCCTTTTTTTTTTTCAGGTGCATTACATACTAGGGGATAATCCAATGAAGATGAGCTACATAGTTGGATTTGGAAAGCAATACCCAAGGCATGTTCACCACAGGGCTGCATCAATCCCTTGGGATGGTCGACATTACTCTTGTCAAGCAGGTCAAGGATGGTTATCGTCTTCTGATCCATATCCAAACACTATTTACGGAGCCATGGTTGCAGGCCCCGATCAATTTGACAGCTTCTCCGATGAAAGGGAGAAACCATGGTTTACTGAGCCAAGCATAGCCAGCAATGCAGGTCTGGTTGCGGCACTCATAGCACGTCACGATCCACCTCGTAATTCTCATTCGAATGGCATTAATTTGGGCATAGATCAGTACAGTATCTTTGAAAAAATTCATTTAGAACCTCCAGCTCCTTGAAAGCTTCGCTATTTATTACCAGTTTTCATGGCAAAGAAGCTTCTGCAGAGAAAATCAATGAGACCCATCACTACAAGATGAGTAAACGTGATTGCGAGTTCAAAACAGAATTGAGGATTCACTTCTATTTGCCTTGACTTTCATATTGTAAAATTTTTGCTTAAAGAATAAAGGAAAGTAAGCTCGAGAAATTTTCATGTCTCTAGGCTCCATTTTGTACGTTGAGCCGGTAGATCTGGAAAACTATCTTCGGAGTATTGGCTGATCCTGGAAATAGGGAGTTCTAGACATATGATTTACATCAAATTCTGCTAAGTTCTCATCCGAGGTTTACATTGCTTGTGGCATTTAGAGCATGGACAAGTTATGTCGTATTGTGATTTATTTCTAAAAGCACGAAGGAAAATAGGAAGGGGGTTACAAGACTGACTAGAATGATGTTCTCTCTCACAGTGTGGTTCGTGAATTTTCTAGGCTTCAAAATCTATTAAAGGGCTGCTCTTTGTCTTCTACTCAAATGCTTACTTACACAAATGAGCATGTTCAGCCATAGATCACAGAGTGTTAATCACTCTAACCAGCTGAATATAGGAGGACACAAAAGCTTAACTTGTTTAAGTGTTTATACAATGAGGCTGCTGCACTCATTTATCAAGCTTCTGATAAATGTAAAGGCATGACTTTGTATGAAGTAGCAGGCGCTCTTGGACAAGCTGTTATTTTGAACGTAATACCCATCTGAACAACATTCTAATCACAAGGAGCCAGAATCTTGCTTTACCAGGCATGATCTCCGAATTAAAAGTGCAAACATTTGTTCAAAGAACATGTAGACTGGTGGAGGCTCTTCTGCACAGTAGGTGCTTTTTAAGTTTGAGAAAGAAACTAGCTTTTGTTAGTGCTATTCACAAAATTCATGTGTGCATGGTATTGTGGAAAATTTTAAAGCTGTTTGTAAGATGCAACTTTGTACAACTCCGGTGCTCTTTTTGTGTTTTTCCTCAGGTAGATTTCAGTTTATCCAACCCATACATTCTCTGCAATAATAATGAAATAACGTTCAATGATTACTACAAAATGAAAAGTAGAGTTGACACGTAATGTCAGCAAACATAGATTCGTCCTCACCAGAGTAGAGTGGACCTCATCTAGAATTGGTACAACCAAAGAAATAAAGGCTTGCATATCCTCTTTAAGGGTGTCGTAATTTCCTTCTTTTGGAATAAGGAGACTGATGAAGGTTTTGGTATCAGGCACTAATTTAAGAGCTACCTGCAAAAGCTTGTTGTTAGTTCAAGGATTCGAGAACCATTGAAGTTGCTGTTTCACAGCAGGATCACCACTGTAATACTTCGGTATGTGTGTAATAACTCATTGCTGATTTTTACAATTTGTAGACCACGACTGCTCCCCTGACATTTCATCCTAAAACCTGCCAGAAGTAGTTTTTCCTTGGCTTCTACTGTAGGATAAACTCAAAAATTTCACCATGAGTCGTCTTTTAGAGGATGAACTCAGCAGGAAAAAAAGAGCTTCAACTACCAACCAAAGCTTAAATTGCCCAATATTTAGAAGGATATGTCTTGTAAGTCATGACCATAACTAGTGTCGGAAGCAGAAAAAAAAGGTTGTTCCACTAACTAAAAATTCTTTATAATGGACTTCTTTTCCTTCTCCACGAGAATGTGACGAAAATGGGAAACTTTCTGTAGTAGACTTTAAGGTGGGAGACCAAATTTCTGAAGGCATGCCAATTTGACGACAAAATATAAATGTTGGTTAAAAGTAGATCATCAAATCACTGATAATTTGAAAGAAAGTATCTGTGGAAAGGAAGTAAGAAGAAGGGCATGCTCACTTTAAAAGCAGCTGATGAAATCCATCCATGCCATGGCTTCAAAGTGATATTGTAAGCTTCTTCCACAGCTTGTTCCATGTTCTGACCAGGATCCTTCGCTAGGCATTGTAGGAGGGCAACCGTGAAATCCAAGCATCTGGAGAGTGAAACAAACTTCATCTTAATCTAAACTGATACTGATTACTGAGCAGTTAACACAACATGCATAACCTGCTGACAAAAAACTATCAAGTGCTCCTAATGCGCATGAACAATAGCCTGGCTTACCCATTATTTGTTACACCTTAATCACTGGGGTTGTTCACAAAAAGCCAATTTTATATTTTCTGAATTCGGAGTCCATAATGAAAACATGTTGCACTGTTCCTGTTTCTTTCTTTCTTTGTTTGTTTTCTTTTCTTTTTTTTTTTTGGTTGAAATTTCCTTTTCGGAGGAGGTACATTAAACTATTAATCTGATTTGCGCCAATGCGGCTGGGTCAAAGACACCACAAAGCACTGATGCAATGCCTGCTCTTGCAGAAACAGACAGAGAAATTAAATTTGTAAAAACCAACAATAGAAAAGGTCAAACACATATATTACTTTATAGCACTCGTTCGTTTCAATGATTTCGATTTTTCCAGTACTAAAGAAGCCAGTGCATGAGTCTCAAGTTCATGAGCTCCCTTAGTTAACTCATTACTTCAACGTCAAGTGGACATAAAATAGATAAACTGGGTTGTACCCAAGTTGCAAGCTGGAATGCTTTTGGATATGGCTTGGACTTTGCAGGTATGTTTGAAGCGACCAACATGATATCATCACGATGCTTTCTCATGTTTTGCATGTGTGATGATAAGGAATTGAACACTAATTCCACCACAAAAATTAGTTTAAGAATAGAGGGCTAGCTCAATCCTTATAAACAGTCCAAAATGACAAAGAACCTTTGTACATACGCCCACCGACCTTCTGAAATTTAACTCTGATAACACTTGATAAGGAATTGAATCTTAATTCTATTACAAAAGCTAGTTCAACATCGAAAGGTTGACCCAATTCTTATAAACAGCCCAAAAATTCCTCAACAACCGATATAGGACACATCATGTTATAAGCAGATTTACCTGGCGAGCCAAACAAAGGCCTTACTACAGCTGGCACCCTTTTTTGCATTGCCTTCAGCGGTCTCTTTCTTTAAGACCTCAATCAAATTTGCATACAAAGACGAATCAGAATCGCATAGCGTCTCCAATCTCTATGATTTTTTTTAAAACAAAAAAAAAGGGGGCAAAACTATAATTAGGAAATGAATAACCAATATGCATTATAAGCAAGAAAAAGACGAGTATCAAACATAGACCAAAAAAACAGCTTTAGTCTGATTGGGAAATGAAACCCAGGAAAGCCAGGACGATGAAATATAATTGGGGTTGTTTTCGTAATGATACAAATTCAAGATTATACAAAATTATTTGATAAGCAAAAACTCTTTTTTTTTTTTTTGGTTGATCTTAAATTTCATTTTTTCTTTACCTGGACATTCTGAGAAACGTCTTGTCTAAGAACTGCCATTGTCGGGCCTATCTTATCTTCACAAGGATAAGGGACAAAAGACGAGAGAATCAAAGTTAATGTTCCAAAATGAAACATTTAGAAAGATTAAAATATAAGAAGGAAACTAACCCAGAACTTGGATAACCAAGTTGCAGATATGCAAAATAGGCCTTGTGGGTATATGAGCAGCATCATGATTATCACCAGCTTTCAGTTTGATAAACATGGATAGCTCTTCAATGGCTGACTTCAGCTCTGAACCTTTCTCCATATAATCTCTTCTCCTTTTCATTTCAAAAGACTCTTGTTTCTCCTCTCTCGCTCTCTATATATAAGGTTAATTGGTACTGGGTTTCTAAAGTGTCTCAGGTTTGAATATAACAACGGATACTAGTAAGAAAATCGAGCTTTCAGAATCAAGGCTCAATTTTGAGTGGCCATTTCTTGAGTAAAATTTTCAATCCCAGCGCTGTTTTACAAGGAAGTTTTTATTTGGTTGGCAAATCCATTGGCGTTGAATACCAGTTTCATATTTTTGCATCAGACAAATTTTATATTAATGCTTATGCAAGGCATTGATGGCGAGATTAGATTTGACCTCGAAATAATCTATTTGCTACCCTGTTTACTTGCTGTGCAACGATGTAATCTTATGTATACAAATCTATCTCAACCGTCTATATTTTAATTATTGCTTCAGTCAGATCAGCAAATTTGCCTATCATTGTGGGTCCACGCTTTAGGAAGAACGACAAGTCCCCCTTTCCCTGTGGGAGGACACTTTATCCCTAAACGCGGGCTGGGGTTTAAAGGTCACACACGGCTCCCAAATTCTGAGCCCCGAGGCATAGTGTAAAAAAATCCAAAAGGCTCCTTATAAACACAACCCCAGGAGAGAGATGCTTATAACGATTCTGATGAGTCCGGGTTGAGTGCTGCACTGCATGATTGCAACCGTCGGGCAATCCTGGCTGATTCCTGAGATACGCTAAAAACAATGTGGCGCTGGTTTATATATATCACAACTCTTAGTTCCTTTCCAGGCCTCTGCGTTTGCCTTTTAGGATAAGCAACATTGGTAGTTGAATATTGGGTTCCAGCCATTTATGAACATAACAAAATACTCGTTCCTGCTCAGGTAATGCATGTGTCATCACCCTGTCTAAATAGTGCTACTTGAGTGGTAAACTGCTTTAAAGTCAATAATTTTGATCGCATACTCACGTTACAAGAGAAATTCGGATTTCCAATGGGATTTAAAATGACCAGTGGATGACATAACAATTGACATTACAAATGTAAATGTGCGAGTGCAATAAATTATGTAATTACCAGTTAATGAGATGATTAACCTAAAATAAAAAAATAGCTAGGATAAGAGACTTACCACGCTTGTAGTCACGGGAGTCTGATACATACATACATACATACATAAAGATGTTAGTATGTTATAGTCGTTGATTTTCAATAATGATACCGCGAGTTTTTTTTTTTTTTTTGATGGTTTTTCAAAGAAGAAGATGAAGATGAAGAGTATCTCGGCCAGGTATCGTCGACCCAAACGTTCTCTTGCCACCAAGAATTGATTGTTTTCATGTTGAAGATCAGAAGCCCAAAATTAAACGAGCCCATCAAAAGTGCCTCAATGGAGGATTAATGATACTTTTTAATTTTAAGCCGAGTGATTCTTTAATTGAAAACTTTAAGAAAAAAAAAAAAAGTGGCGGGAAATGGGCACAAATAAGCCCATCAAACCTAGTATCGAATAGACATATAGAACCTGATCAAAAGATGCGGACGGCGATGAGAAGCAGAGGAAATTAGAGTGGATGTGGTTTGGGATCGAGCCTGTGGAGGCCTTCATATACCCTTGCTCAAAATTGGGCCCAATAATGTTGTCGGAGCCTGATCACTGTGTCGGGAAGTCCTGAAAAGTGGGTCTCAATAACTTGCGGATCGGGTGCGCCATGGTCAACTCTGTCCGAAGGTAATCGGGCTTCAGGGCTCCCAATTATTCATGTTTACACTGCTTTGCGGTCACTTTCTTGTGCTTGTTTTTGCCTTGATTATCTCTTGAAAACGGGGTGCCACCTCTGGCCCGCCCTGAAGTTATGGGGCCTAACATCAGAAACAAACAGATAACAACTGCCCCGCTCGCTTGTCACTCTCAAAACCTTTTGTACACCACTGCTGAAGCTGCCATCAGGTTTACACACATTAAGACTCCAGGGAGTCCTGGAGGACTTTTTTGAGGCTTACTTCAGGCTGCTCACATTTCTCTCTTCGACGAATACGGCCAGTTTCATATTATATTATGCTTTCGTCGCTTCTCCCCATGCCCATGATGTGCTGTGTATTATATACATTATAAGCCTTTTGACTTCATTTGTTTATATTTTATGTGATGCTTTTTAGTTACATCCAAGATGAAGTCAATCCAATCACTGTGGGCGTAGAGATGGATACACACAAAATGCATACATGGTTCATGGAGCTAGAGGAATAAAACTATGACTACATTTTCGGGGTTGATCATCATAGTTTGGATTTTTAATATTCAAATTATATATACAATTTAGTTTCACATAATAATTTTTTATCTAAACTTTAATGACAACTCAATTGTTATATATGAAAATTATAAGCTGTATATTACACAATACAGTAATTCTTTTATGTTTTATATATTTTATATCTTTCTCTTAACACTTGATACGATTAATTTAATTTCATTATTTAAAAAAATTGATTAAAATTTAAATGGTAGAATTATAAATATATCGTTGCAAAGATTATAATCTTTTCATGTAATTTATTCTGGAAAAAAAAAGTTTTGTGACGTTGAAACGATTCCTTTATTCGATCAAAAACGAAAAGAAAAATATAATTTTTCTTGTGACCTTAAAAAACAGAAGAGAGTGAAAGTGAAGTAAGAAGAAAGGAAAGGAAAAAAAAAAATAAAAAAAAATATATATATATAAAAAAGCACCTCCTCCCACACCCGAAAACTGTCCTACTTTGGACTGCTGCACACATAACAGGTAAAATCAGCCTCTCCGCAGGTCGCAGTCCTATCCATGCCATCAACCATCTTGAGCCCAGAAAAGCCATGTGCAACATCATAGCACGTGATGGCGTTTGCTCTCCATCCACCATCATTCGCATTGTGCTTCACAAATCTTATCCAAAAGATCTGGCTACAATCTTGAAGGAACTGGAAGGATTCCCCACTGTCCCCGCCGTCAACGTCAAATTACATGCCCCACCAGATAATTATAAATGGAAGAAAAATAACAATACATATTTTTACACGTAAAATATAGAGGAATGTTATTAGATCTCTCTCTCTCTCTCTTCACTCAAGAATTTGAACTTAAGATCATCCCTTGAAGGATTTTAAATTATTCAATGAAGTTTAAACTTAGAATTGCTATTAATTTGAACTAATTATTTGGGATCAATATTTTCCAGCTGTTCCTCCCAGTCTCTAGTTGGTTCGCACTGTAGTTGTGCAACTATAATTTCGCTTACGTAATATTGTACGTCATAATGATGATACCCGTGTTGAAGTAAATCGCGTATATAATTAATAAAATTATGTAATTTACACATTATTTTATATATATATATCTTTACACATTATATGCTTAGAAAAATGTAAAACCTACTTGCCGTCTCTCTTCGTCTAGATTCTGTCTACAAGCCTGTCCTTGTAACCGGGTCCTTTTTTTTTTTTTTAATGCATATTTAGCAATTTTCTATAAACATGTCAAGAAATCCCTGGCATAACTAGGTAATCCTTTCATGATTTGTCTTCAAAGCAACGAGTTCCATGCCATGAGGTAACTGCAATTTTCATGGAAAAGAAACTCAGATTTTACATACAACGATAGAGAAAAAGCTGAAACGTTTCCTCAAAACTATATCCCCAAGTTCAAGCAAAAGGTCCAGAACACCAACTCAAACACGGTGTGATATCCTCTGGCTACGCTTGAACAGAGCATCGATCTTTAATTTCGCAAATTCAATTCATGAAGAATAATAATTCGCATGTTATTTCCGCACTTAGAGAAGCAATGCACCATATTTTGTATTATCGTGATAATTTTTCGGTATCTCCCAACGCTACTCTGAACAAAAGAGGAGAATTAGCCAAAAAATATTAAAAAATAAAAAACAAGAAGAAGAAAAGACTCATTTGAAACCCAAGAAAACAACTTTAGAGAATAAAAGAAATTAGAGGCGTACTGTTGGCAATTATACATCAAGGTCCGGAGAAAACCTCGAATGCCGAGAGATCAAAAGAACCCCAATTGTAATCGCTCAAGAAATTATCTGCATTCTTTAGCTGGTCCTCCATTGGAAAGGGATCAAATTCTTGCAATTGCACCATAGGCGGCTGCCATGTAACATTTGGCACTGCTGCTTCAGCATCGTACCACAGGGCATCTTGAACCATTTCATCGCCGAACAAAGTTTGTGAACCAATTTCGTTCACGCCTCCGCTTTCTGTAAGTCCTTGATCTGCTGCAATCACCAGCGGTAACCCTTTAAGAAGATCGGGCGATTCTTGGAACATCGGATCAGCCGGTTTCTGCCATTCGATCGATGCATCAGTCTGCGCACTAGCTGGGTTTAAATAATTTGATGAGTTAACCAATTCGTTGGACTTGTAAGGCAATTCTTGACCGTGACACTGCGGCTGAAAGCTTGAAGAATCTTGACTCAAGAACTTAGCGAAAACAGCTGCTAGATCAATGTCAGACCCGTCGGCTGGACTTGTTCGACCATACGAGTCCAAATATGGGGAGTACCCATCACCAACTGGATGATCATTAGTCTTAGTGTCAAAGCCATTCAGATTCTTACTATGGAGCTCGATATTGGAAACTCTGGCAGACTTGGCTCTACGGGTTTTGCGACAGCCGCCACCAACGGGAACATTTCTTAGTGAACCCCCTTTAGTCCAGTACCTCCGACAACCTTTGCAAAAGTACCTGGGCTGCGACAGGCTGTAGTTATTGTAGTAACAGAATTTGGTGTTGGAGGAAGCGCAACGAGGGCATTTTGGAGCAATTTCAACGTTGGTTTTCCACTTCCTCTCCACTGGCAACGGCCTTCGAGGACACTGACACACTATCTGTTCACTGGCCGTGAACATAATTGTGAACAATCAAGACGGTGGAGGAGGTGGTGGGGGGAGAAGGAGGAAAGAGCAATTAGTTGGGAAATCTTACAAGAAAGTGTAAGCAGGTGTTGTGGGGACTACTTTGTAGCTTACTTGCGTTTTGTATAAATATAAACGTGGGCCGTTGCGAGCCGTGTGGACCAAGGCAGATGGGCTTATTTTTTCCCTGTGAGCGTGTGTGTGTGGGGGGGGGGGTTGCGATGCGAGCGCGTTTCTGTGTATGATTGTGATTTGAGGTTTGCGTTCTACTCTTAGTGTTTAATAGGCGGATTGATCGTGGCTTGGCATGCCTCACGTGGCATTTCTTAATTGGGCACATCAAGAGAGTGATTGATGTTGACAATTCAAAGTCCCCTCCTTGTTACTGTTTTGTTCGCTTGCGTTGTTTAAATGACTAATATAGCCTTTAACTTTAATTAATATTCAGATATTGTGAAGTCAGCATCATGGGGGATAATTTAAAAAAAAAAAAAACAAAGAACAAAGACAAGTCATCGTCGTTTTTGGATGTCCAAAGGAACTTTTGGTGCAAATTAGGGGAAGATAGAAGCCTTGAAACCCATGTTTTGTAAATTTTAGATCATCTCAAGTGAGTAATTGCGAACTATTTTTTTCTAGAGTAACTCTAGAAACTAGGTTTTTCTCAATAAGCATTGAAAGCCGTATTGCTTTTGGAGGAGATTACATCCTGCAGAGCATGCATGATAGGGTGCAAAAAATAAAGCAACATCTAATTCAAAAATTCAATAATTATGAGTCGCATAACTTTCTTTTAATACAAACAATTATGGGGTGGAAGGACTAGGTACATCACTGGTAGCAAGCACACCAAATCATCTTGAACCTCTTGCCTGTTATTCACTTTATTATAGATTTTATTTCAATTTAATTTAATTTTTGTGATAAAATTCAATTCAATTAATTTAACGATGAAATTTTTAATTAATTTTTTTTGCTTCATATAAAGTCTTATATATTAAAAAAAAAATTGAGTTGAGTCATATCTAATTTTCACATGTTTTTATGATAATGACTTCTTTTATCCCATTAACAATTTTTTATTAAAGTGAGAGGATTCAATTAAAGCGGTGTATTTAAATTTGATACAAAACAAGATATTGGAATAATTTACTAAAATGTGAACATAACTTAAATTTAATATTTCAAGTAACTCTACAAAAATTTGAAAAAAAAAATTAAAATATTCCATTTTTACGAATTCCAAACAAACCGTTGTTCTCTGGCATGTTAACTTCGTCTATATGTTATATCATGTCACCAATTTCGTTCCTTCTTTCCAAATTTCGGGATTTTTTCAAGGGTTTGAACCCATCTCTTAATTTAGAAAACTTTTTTTTTTTTTGAAAAAAAAAATTGAGAATGCACAAACGTTTTCGCTCCATGGTTAAATGGGGCATATCATGGGTGGTATGGTAATTCAGTAGTCCCACTAAGCATGGAAAGTCGGCATGTTTGGAGTTTTGCACGAAAGGATTGGATTCAATGTACTTTGCTCGTTGCGATTATTAAACAAAGGCCTAATCTGTACAACTGTAAACGAAAGGAACAAGATCTCATTCATCGATGAACGGGTTGGCGTCGCTGGCAATGTTGCACTGCACGTGTACTATCCTGTTGCGCGGCATTCTTTCCTTTGATTCCTAAAAAAAATGGACAAGTAATCTTTGTTTAAGAAAAAAATTAATTAGTTGTCATGAACATTTTGATCCGATGTTGTTGCTGGTGGTTTTCGATTATTATTAATAAATTCCTTAATTTCTTGGTCAATGTTGCGTCCTTTGATTTTTCTTTTCTTTTTTCTTTTTATAATTTATATAAGCAAAGTCCCCAAGATAGCCATGGCAAGTAGTTGATAGCTTCCAAGTGATCAGCCTCTCGCGGAGGAGCAATTACAGTCTTTCCCATTTTATATATTCATCATACAGTTTGTTTAATTTGAACTATACATCGAACGGAGTTTTTCTTTATTTCAAAGTACCGATAACTATCATTTTATATGCGATCTTTGAATATGAAATTTTTAATTTCTTCTTCTTTTTTATTTTTTTAGTAACTAAAATCAAAACAAGCACAAAAAAAAAAAAAGAAGAGAGATTTAAACTCTCAACTAATTGCATTAACACTTAGAAGACAAGAATTTTCGTTGACCCAATTTGCAAACCCACCTGGAGTTGCTAATGGGCGATCATTGGAGATGTATAAGACATATCAATTATATTCTAATTGCAACTTCTACGAATTCATTGTTGTTCTATGCATAGTAGCACATAGACCACCAACCGTCAAAGGTAGCTGAATCAACTTCCTGTATAACAGAGAATTCGAGCAGACAATCCAACACATGATAATTTCAAAGCGGCTGTTCTCACAATCAAAAACTCATGCTCGATGCCCAGAAAAATAAAATTAAAGCTCATGCCAATTTGTGTGACTCGCAATTTCGATCTCTCGAAGATGTCACATCTTCCTCGATGCCCGCAGCCGAAAATAGCATCCCATTTTTTTTTTTTTTATAACCGATCACTCGTTCTAAAATAATAAAAAAAAAATTGCACTTAACACCTCAACAACGTTTGCATTCATTTGTGGAAGGCCAAGTACAAGAAAATGTAAACATACTAAACAGAGGAAGTCTGGTGTGGGAGACTTATCACTTTGGCAATCTCTCCGTAGGATCTTGTTTTCATAAACAAACATCCAGTTCACGTGGGGAGTTTTGTTGCATTGTCTTGAAAGTTGCCGAATTGGAGAATTCTCAGTTCCTTGTACGCCTCATTTTCTTCCAATTATTTCGTTGTATCACCGTATGAGTGACCACTTCGTCGTGCAAATGGTCCCATTGTGCTGGTGACAGCCACTGGCAGGGACATCATGATCAACGTGAATATTTAGCAAGGTCTTGGAAAGCCGAGTACTTGGGCTGAGTACTGAGCTGCGAGGAATTGTATGGGGCCATAGAAAATGTCGCGTCGTGGGTCCATGAGATATTTGTTTTGTGAGCATAAAAGCCCGTGGCTTGCCCCCAAGTGCTTGCTTGATATGGTAACCCATTTGTGGTTTTGATTGTAATTGCCTCATTTTTTCATCATTTTTTTTTTTAAGCCTACTGTAATCCATTCGGGGTGCAAATTAACGCATGTAGAGTCAGGATAGCACTATTGGAAATTGGCTAGCGTCAGATAAGTAGTAATCTTCGAATCGCTTCGGGTCCTGTGTACCTTATAAGGAAAGCGAAATTTTTAATCTTTACAGTTTTTCACGAACAAAATTTACAAATAAATGTATAATTGTATCCGCTTTGTTATGTAACAGAGGATTTGCATTTTCCTTTTCGAATTTAACATCATTCCACAAAATATATCGAGCGTTTATATATTTAATTTGATTGTAAATTTCAGATAGAATCACCATTGTTACAGATTTATTTTCTATATTTTTTGTGACCCTTTATCGCTTTTTTAAAAAAAATTATTAATTTTTTTAATTATTATTATTATTATTTGGGCTCTTTGAGAGGAATTTCCCCAATATGAAAGAAAACAAAAACAATTGTAAAGATAAACGCTTATTGCCAGGACAACAAAAACTTGATGAACCAAATCATTGAACTCAGGTGGGAATTCCAGAACTCACTTATGAAAAATGCTTCCCTCTTTACTTCAATTAGACCTAAACCAAAAAAAAAAAAAAACAAAAAACAAAAAAACCCTGATGAATGGAATTATTATGGGAAAATCTAATGGACAAAAGTCCACGTACCAAATGTGGATTGGATGAGAGGTACCGAGCCACACTCATTATTTTTATTCAAATCCCAATTAAATAGATTCGAACCATGTTTAATTATAACACTTGGCACTTCCTTTTCTCGCAAAGAGTCCTTTTTATGCCGTTTATATATTATTGCTTACATCGGATAGAAGAGGGTTCAATAAATACTATGTTGCGGTTGGATCTCGAACGGGGCATTGAAATATTAGTGAAAACTGACAATAGGTGGTTCTACTACATTTTTTTTCACGTAAACTTTTCTTAAGCAAAATTGGCTTTAATACTGTGAAAGAAAAAAAATATATATTTACAAAATAAAGTCTATCTTGTAACATGTTGTAAAATTTTTGATGTGACAAGATAGTAGAAAAATACATGAACAAACGAAAAAATAGTAAAAAATTACGTAAATTTTCAAAGAAAATAATAAGAAATTGCGTAAACTTTCAAATACGAGTTCAGGATAAAGGGCTTCTTCACAATTTTAATTAAATTTTATAAAATAAATTTTTTTATAATTTTAATTAAATTTTATAAAATAAATTTTTTTATAATTTTAATTAAATTATATAAATTATATATATTTTAAAAATTTTTAATAAAAAAATAACGTCGTATATTAATCTAATTGAAAATTTTTTTCTGAAATTTATTTGTACTTTTTAGTTTTTAAAATTTAATCGTTGTCATTAATTTTTTATTATTAATCATATTTTTTTTATATTAATTTTAAAATAAGTAATATTAATTTGAAAACTGTATAATTTATAATTTGAAAATCTTGTAACAATTTTTTTATAAGATTAAGAATTTATTACAATAATTACAAATCATCTTCATATTCTCTCTATCTTTTATTTTTTTTGGCCAAAAACAAAAACATCAAATCGTGGTGTCCTTTGGGTTATTAAATACCATTTACCAAACATTGGACGATCTTTTATTACGATAAAAGCCGTTAAACGCGACCTTGGCGCCGCTGGCCCCGTCAATGCGGCACTGCACCTAGTTACCCAGACGCGTCGACGCATGTACCTCTCCAACTATGATTTCCTGTGTTGACGCATGAGGGGCCGATAGTAGCCATCCTAGAGTAAAATTGACATATGAAAATTGAAAACCATCTATTTGATGCAGCTCAAGTTCTTAATATAGACTGGTCAAGCTTAGGCTATGAAGAGCCAGACTTGACCGAATCTAAGTCCGTCAGGTTACGTCAAGAAATTGGGGTTAATGGGGAAAGGAAGGAGAAGCGTTTTGATTTTGAAGAAGAAGGAACTTGAACTTGTACTGGGCCAAAAGGAAGCATATTAAGCCTGTATGGGGAGTGAGTCAGTGACCTTATGAGGTGAAGACTTAATTTAAGTGCTTGAAGGATGTACAAGTTTGTTGATTGGCCACAGGTTTAAATCCCCCCCCCCCCCCCCCCCCCCCTGATTTGTGCATCCGTCGGTTTTCTGAGCGCCCCACCTCACCCCGAAAAAAGGGGGATATTTCATGCGACGGCAGCACTGATGGCATTACATGCGTATATTGAGTGTGATCAGCATTCAGCAGACAACCTTTTTTTTTTTTTTTTGTCGGTTTTGGATTAGCTGAAGCTAAGATTAGAACAAGATTTGATTTGAAGGCCACTTCTGTTCATGTTTTTAATGTGGAAAAAGTATTACATAATGAATGGGCCTCATGCTTTCCACCTCATGTCAGATGAGAAGGATTTCCTCCTTGACTCGTAGCCCGCCCACATCCAGTCTCTCTCACAAAATGGTGTCCCACCAGCCACATTCACAGTCCAATAGGGCAAGACTGATCCTTGAGTTGATGGGCCATGATGGCTCACGTAGCGACAGGAATTGCCATTTCAAGTTGGTCAAAGGAGGCTCTGTGCCAAAACGGCAATGAGTTACTCATGGGGTAAGCATTACGTCGTAGCCTGTAGGACCGGAGTGTACAGTGAAGCGGAGCGGAGTCTCTCGCGGCAAATTGATGTCGTCTTCCCACACCACACGTAAAAGAGTTTGATCACTTAGTGGAAAATAAATAAATGGGGGAAGGGGTGGGCTGACACGGTATTGGTGAGTTCTACATTTTTTGCATTTTAAATAATCTATTAGTTTTGTTGTACATTTAATTAATTTTGTTATACATCTAATTATTTTTTAAAAAATTCACGTAATTTTTATTTTTTTTCCTTGAAATTAGTTTTCATTCAAAATTTAATAGATGTAATTGAATATACAATAGAATTTATTAGTTTTTTTGTTCTTATAAGTTCATCAAGAGAACGAGGTTGGAGAATTTAAACATGAACACCTATCACCTTTTAAACATGAATTTTTGGGATTTGTCAAATTCCACATATGCACCAACTGACAACAAAAACAACAAAGAAAAAACCACACGTACACACCCAAAATCACATATATAGGAAATAACAATACACTACAATTTACTTACGTGGGACATGTAAAAAAGAAAGAAAAAAAAAGGAATTGCTTACATGGACATCATAAGTCAACGTGGCTTGGTCTAACGTGGCACAACAGAAGACCTTTCCACGCGTGAGTGGCTCAGAAGACTTTCAGCTGGAAGCCAAGACAAGTTCAAACATATAGAACACCGCGGAACTGGCCGTCTCTTAGTAAAAAATGCTACTTGGCAAGTGGCCGATTTTTACTTGTGTCAAATTGTTATTTTTGTATTCCACTCTCCTGTTTTTAATGAGTCTCATTGGTTTCCATTGGCACGTCCCTCCCTCTTGGCCTCTTTAAATACCATATGATCTTCCTGTCTTGTGAACCCCTCAAAGTTTTATAAGGAACACAACAAAGAAATGCTTTTATTATCCCCCAAGTCATCGTCGTCGTCATCACCAGCTTTGACTCTTCAACCTCTGTCGATCTCCCCCGAAGATTTGGCATGGATCCTTCAGAGTATCCTGTCGGCAGATCGCCAAGAAAAGAGCTTCAGGGTCCGAGGCCACCTGCTCTCAAAGTCCGCAAAGATTCACACAAGATCGTCAAGAAACCTCCCGTAGCGCCGTCTCAACAGCAGCAGCAGCAGCATCAGCAACAGGCGCAGCCACGCCAGCCGGTAATTATCTACACGGTGTCGCCAAAGGTGATCCACACGAACCCTAGTGAGTTCATGAACCTAGTCCAGCGCCTGACGGGCCCGAACTCCACCTCCAGCTCAACGTCCTTGCCTTCTCCTGCGACGTCCGCCAACCCCTTCAACTACGATGGCGGAGCAATCTCTCCGGCGGCGAACATCGCCGCCATAGAGAATGCCAAGTCGCCGAAGGAGAAGAAACAGCAGGTTGGAGATGTTGAAGGCGTGGACATGGGTCAAGTAATGGAAAAGTCAAGTCCTTTTCCCGGAATATTGTCGCCGGGGCCGGCTTCGCTGCCGCCGATATCCCCGAGCTTCTTCTCTTCTCTGCCGTCTGATCCAAACTCGTTTAGCTTCATCCATGATTTGAGTCCTGCGGTTCATGGCAACAGGAATTTCATGGAGGGTAGCTTCATGCCCAGTCCTTCCACGTTTTTCTCACCGAGTATAATTTCTCCCAATACAACAGTTGATCTTTTCAACAATTTCAATAATTTTTTTGACTTTTGAATTTTTTTATTCTCGGGGGAAGAAGCATTAGAGATTCTAGAAATTAGATAAGGTTGCCCCTTTTTCTTGCACTTTCTCTCGTGTATTTTTTTCTTCATTGGTTAGGACTTAGGAATGAGGATGACATGAATTGGAGGGGGGGGAGGGGGGGGCTTATTGTTGGAAATTTGATCTTTCTTTTGGTAGGTTAACAAATTGAAGGCTTTTTAATGGATTTATCTTTTCTCACATTTATTATTCGGGTGCGCCATTAGAATTTGAGGTCGGCACTTGCTCTCTCAGACAACTTGTGAGATTATCTGGCCTCTTTTTCCCTACTAATTCTTTCTCATGTAACTTGTGCGTCTAATTTAAATAAAATTTGAAATTCCAGTTGCTTGGCTTGTTTAAGATGGTAGTTTCTTCCAAGGATATTATACTTCTGCATTCCTAATTTATGCATCACGCCTTCTCATTTTTCGCCAATTTTGTGCAAAATGTGGTAGTAAACACCCTTTTGAGCTCGGCCGGCTATAGCATACCCATAAGTTCAGGGGTCTCTTTCTAGTTAAATTAGTCTTCCCCAGATGCTGTGAACTTGCGCTGGCATTAGAAGATAAGGTAAATGTACAGCCAATAGTTTGTTTAATGATGGAAGTTTCCTGTTTGGGTTTCATTACTCCTTTCAAGTGATTGGTCCATATGAATTTAGGTTATTTGCCACTGAGACTACTAACTTTTTTTTTTTTTTTTGGTTTATTAACTCTTCTTGAATCAATCCAGCCATTAAGGCATAAATGCAGGGTTTTAGCTATCTGAAGTCATGCCATGCGGTTCATGCTCTCGATCCATGTGGAAAATTTTCATTTCCTTCCCAAGTCCCAAGTGTTTGGAAATATTTTCTATCTCCTAAAATTAAAAGAGACTGCACGCCATAGAGCCAACCCAAAAAAAAAAAAAAAAAAAAAAACTTAAAAGGATCTTACCATATTGGTGGAATAAAGCTCCATCTGGCCGCAATTCAATCATTTCCATGCGATCAACCGATTTGCTAAATAATGCGTCATATATTAAGTGACTTCATTAACCGAGTCTTTAATCCAAGAAGTTTGTCTATCAACTGAAATGTGAGCACGGGAATCGAAGAAAGCCCAAGTGAAAAATGTTGTGTTGTGGTGACTAACATAATTGCGAAAACAGAAGTAATATTGTTTTCCCACCGGTGTAAATTTTGTGTTCTAGACACAACCATCATCAATTGGTTTTATCCTAGTGAACAAAGTTGAGAATAGAAAATTAATGCTAACTAGGAGCAATTTTTAAGTTAAACCCACCTTAGAGCTATGGCACACCTCGATTTTGACATTGACTTCACTTTCAGACTCAGTTAAACAGTATTACTAGGTGCTGCTACCGAGCTGAAACTAATTTAAAGTTCCACAAGAAAGTGCTGTACATGGATTTCTCCACGTTAATCGATTAGTTTTGGATGTTTGCTTTACCCAGTTTACCTATCCCCCTTTTTCTCTCAGCGTTCAATCTGCACGCTAACGCACCCCCCCCGCCCCCCCCCGACTGACCCATTCAAAGTTCTCCTCATTTTATTGGCACGTTTGTTTTCTTTATACACAAACGAGACGAAAACGCTAGGAAGTCGCAGACAGGATAAATCTTCGAAATTGCCGGATTAAACGGCAGAAGACAAGAAATATTGGCTTATATCATATTTAATGAGATTTGGTTCAGGGCCTCGAATGTCTAACTACTCATTCAGTATACTTTCATATGATTGGCCTGCTTGGTAGCAGTTAATAAGACGAATTCAAGAAGAAATACCAGCCTATTTGAGAATGGACTGAGAGCATTATTTTATCAATCAAGTCGGGAGAGAAGCAATCATTGACAGCAAAAGTTTGGAATTAGTCGCGTGACATTAACAAAAGGCCGATTTCACCATTAAATATGTAACCCCTTTTGTCATCTCAACCGGCACGAAAAAGTCCTACAACCAAATTCAACTCTGAATACCGTACCACTATTTATGTTAAACTATCCCATCAAGCAAAGAGGCTTGAATATTGCGTCATATTTGGGGTCGACATTGGTCTGTGGATTGCATGATAAAACCTATTCCAGTCAGGAAGGACAACCCTTTACTCTCTAATTGCCTCATTGGGCCTTATTTTCCACAGAAACCCCCCTAATCCTTCAACTGAACCCAGGGCAAAACTGAAACATCTTGTACATAATTCAACAGAAGAAAATTGAGATATCTGCTACTACTCTTCATCGCAGGACAGAATATTGTTCTCTTTTTTTGTTGCCGTAAACTAATTAAAGATTGCAAATACATATACATTGCCATTCCCAAGGCCTCAAGTCATACGCACAATGCAAAGATTAGATCCATGTTGCAGCAAATATGAGGCACAAAAACAGAAGGCCATTCAAAAGGAGCCAAAAGAGGATGAATAGAGCAAAGTATTGCTGGCCCCAACTACAGTGTGCTCAGTTCAGCAAGCCTCCTGGTGGAAACCACAGAAAGGTATTCTAAGAGTGCTAAAGAGGATCCAGTAATCAAAAGAATTGAGTTAGAAGCATGGAAAATATCTTTGAAGTCTGAAATCTAACTTCTCTGGGGACTACAAAATCCTTGAGGAAAAAGCATTCTCATCTTCTTTGTATGAATTCCTATGATCAGTAGTGTGATCACCTTCAAAGCAAAAAAAGGTCCCAGCAACAGTATATATCTTCCTTGATTTTCAAGGGCAAAATTTTTGTTGTGTCTCAGGCCGGATGATCTCATCGTTTAAGCATTTTCAGCTAAAACAGCTGCCACCTTTTAGATGCAACAAGAGAACAGAGAGAGCCTCACTATGCATATCAAAGAAATGATTATCGATGTAGGGAACTAGTTGAGCAAGAACCATTGCAATCATTGCTTAGAGTACTGATAGGACTATGTGCATCCCGGGTTATGGTCTTTACGTGCTCTTTCTCTGCAAAAGGAACTGCATCAATTGCTAAACATGACGCTTGCTTTCCTTTAAACACACCCCACAAATAGAACTTAGCTTGAAATCCTGCAAATCAATTTGGGACAGAAGATTTATATATACTCTTTTTGAGCATAAACAAATAATGGGGCGTGAAAATGTAGGCTTACTCCAGTAATCCAAAGGCAGTAATGTAGAGGTGAATATCAAAAGTTCAGCATCTTCAAGAACAGCTTTTATGGAAAACCTTTGGCAGATCATGTCATTTACTAGGCAATCAAAGACACTTGCATCCCTAAAATGGCAAAAGATTAATAATCTGTAAAAGAAGCCAGAAGCAAGCCAGGAAACCAAAGAGAGACTTAAAACTGCACCTTTCATTATCTGGAAAAAAATAGAGAGCAATACTGTCATCACTTGGGCCCCACTTTTCAAAACGTTTAGGCCACACAGCAGATATGGGAAGCAACTCTGATAAAAGCAAATTTGGCAATGACTTTGCCTTTTCCCATGCTCTAGAGCATGCAATATTAGACAAATGAGCAACAAGCCCACCAACAGAACCAAATTGTGTACCGAGGCTTCCACTGTCACCAGGATCAGATAAACCAATTAAAATGTGTTATGCGCTAATTTTTGGATTAAAAAAAATTCCAATATAGTTTTATGTGCATATTTTGAAAATAAAGGAGCTGGGAAAGGACTGGAAAATTGAAAATTTACCTCCAAATTGGGTCTTTAACTGGCTGTGAATGGACATAAGGACAACAGTCTAATGCATTTGAGCTGTCAACAATAGCCAGTTGAAAGTTCCTAGCTTTATTAGATTCAGCCTCTTCATTAAGTCTGTCTTTATGTGATACATTCTGTCTCCCATGACTCTGACAGTTCCCCCCACCACTGCAGCAATCCATCTGAAGGAGTTGTTGAAGGTCACCATTGACAGGATGAGATTTTTCAGTTTTTGGAGATGCTTCTCCAGGGAAGCTGGGGTCATGCAAAGGATTATATCTTCCAAGCTCCTGATGTTTCTCTCTCTTCGTGCAACAATCCATCTCAAGGCCACAAATAGTGAATTGAGAATTTTTGTTTTCATGAGATTCAGCCTCCTCATGGAAGCCGCAACCATCCAAACCCTCCTGTCTTTCAGGTTTCTGCTCTTTCTGCCCCTGTTGATATAAATTGGTTTGCAGGCCCTGAAGGCCATTGGCAGCTATTTGAGAGCCGTCAGTTTTGAGAGATTCAGCCTCTTCATGGAAGCTTTCCTCATCAAATTTATCCCATATTTGGAGCTTCTGATCTTTTTCATAATTCTCACCACAATCCTCCAGCTTTTGAGGGTTACAGAGAGCTTGGAGAGAATTTTTACTTTGACATTCAGCCATTTCGCTGGAGATTCCCTCATGCAGTCCATGATCTTTTCCAAGCTCCTGACCTTTCTCGCTATTCTCAGAGCAATGCAATTCAAGAGGTTTGTGGCAGGAACAGTGTTCAGGTCTCAACAACTTTGAATCAGTCAATGAGTGAGAACTGACCTTTATTCCCCTACATTTCTTCTCCAACCTTGTGAAGGGTCTACTCTTGTTCACTTGATCATTTTCTAAGCTTTCACTTTCTTTGATCAGGAGAGGACGAGGGCTGTCAAGAGTGGATACTTTTGCAGACTTGGATTCACAATCTTCACATAGCCAAATGACATATTCATCAAAAGTTTCTGGTAATACCTTGAGGCAATAACTACAAAGAGAGAATGAGCAACAGGCCAAAAACTTGGAATCCAGCTTGCTCGGGTAAATAATAGTAAGTATTTAACCATATAAAGATGAACATCCCTCTTCTTATACACAGAACTCAATGCTAAGGGTTTTTTTTTTTTTTTTGTAGCACTTAAAAGTAAGTGTACTAAAAAGCATTTTGTACCTAATATACCATTACATACATGCCCACAAACTACTTCTCATATACACCAGTCCAATCTTCAATAAATGCTATCTTGAGTGATGCTATCACCCTTTTTGTCAAAATGAAAACAAAGTGCTTGCCTCATGCTAAATTATAACAAGAGTGGCCAGCATCAAGAAGTTCTTCTAACAGATACCACAAACAAACTACAATCACGGGGATCACTAATTAAAGAAAACTATAAACACGAGGATCATTTACCGATGCACAGCATAATTGTCACACTTGTCACAATAAATCAACGCATTGGAGTAGCCTTTGTCACCACATTGCTGACAAATGCTCACCTGCCACACCAAATGCACAGATTTACAACGGCACAGACTTAAGCATGCCAGTCAATTTATAAGCCCCAAAGAACAACATTAACCACAAGCAAAACTTGATCCCCTTAGGAAAGAAACAACCAAGTTCTACATCAACAGAGTATTAAGCAACAGCAAGAGTGAAGCGAAAATGAAAAGCATATAGATCAGGGAAAAGAATCAGGGAATTTTATTGACCCAATAATTGGTTCCAAAATGTTATGCAAGAAGCAAGCAAACTCGCCCAGATATCACAACCCAACTCCCATTTAATAACCAAGAAACCTGCCTCCCGCAGGCCCCAAAACAAAAGGAGAAAAAGAAAAAACAGAAAGAAAGGCAAAGAAGAAGAACTGAACATGGTGAAGCGAAGGTGAAGTGATCACCATAAGGGTTAAACTAAATCCGTTCTTACATGAAGCGAACAATAAGACGACAACCACAGGAACCAAAACAACCAAAACTCGACTTTCGACCGCTTTCACTTTCAGTTCAAAGGAGTCCCTCTCTCTCTCTCTCTCACACACACACACACACGCACGCACGCACGCACTCAAGAAGTGTGATTTTGGCTGTCGGAAGGACAGGGAGGCCAAAGGGTACCATCGGACAAAGCCACAGATTCCTAAGAATCTCAACTTTTTAGAATTGTTCAAAGGCTCTTTATAGGAGTACAGCTTGTACTTCGGTTCTTCGATTATTCTCCGTCCGGGTTTCCAACTAATACAATTTCTTTTTTTTTTTTTCCCTGGTGATCGGAAATACTTTTGTTCTCTTCCTATTGCGAATAAAAAAGAAAAACAAAAAAAGAAGACAAATATAAAAACCAAAAAAAAAAAGCCCATAAAAAGTGGGGTGGGGAGATGCTTGATAATTTGTTAAATTTTAATCAAGTAAAAGTAAATAAGTAAATAATACACATATCAATTAGACTGTTTTTTGAAATATGTGAAAAGGAGGTATATCCGTATATGGCGATAATCTGGATCAAGCCATGACACACCTCATCTTAATTTGCTGGCCCATTGGCTTGTTCCTTTGGATTCTGGCCCATTATCTGATTTGACCCCATTCTGTTTTTTCGAATTATTCTCAAGATGAGCCATCCGGCCCTGGACTCATTCCCTTTCCTAATTGCGGTAGCTCAAGAGCATCTGTTAAAGATGGATTTCCCCTTCTTTTTTTTTTTTTTGTGTGTTTGATGAAACAATATTTTACTTCTCCAACAAGCTGCCAACATGTTAACTGTACTATTTTGGTGGTGTTTGTATTTACAGCCCCTGTGTAACATGAATGCTGGTGTAGTAGTTGAATACATCTTGTTTTAGAAATTCTGTATGTGATTTTGTGCATGTAAATGTCGGATCTTTTTTTATCAAACATGACTGCTCAATTCCATTCATATTCAGCAATAAGTGATAGGCTATAGTGTCTAATGAACTTCACCACTCAGCCCCAAAATTAACAGTTGACAATAAGGATTAAGCATGACTTTAAAAGCCTTGGTGTGGAATACATCAACTTGAGAAATAAAGTAGCAATTGAAATATG
This sequence comes from Ceriops zippeliana, assembly GCA_037897445.1. Lineage (NCBI taxonomy): Eukaryota > Viridiplantae > Streptophyta > Magnoliopsida > Malpighiales > Rhizophoraceae > Ceriops > Ceriops zippeliana. The sequence continues at coordinate 2,124,235 of JBAPLH010000217.1, forward strand.
CAAATGAAAGTTGTTCCCCAACTAAGGTGATTTTGATTTCTGAGCTTGATACTGATCTCAAGACTTACAGAAGTATGTAGAATGATCACGCTACCGTCATTTGTAATGATAATGATCTCAAGACTTACAGGATTCTAGCCCATTTCCTTTACGATTTTGCTGTTGCTGTTGTACGAGAAACCAAAGACATTGGCGTGGAAGTTCTAAAGAAGCCCATCTACTAAAGATTTGTGGTGGAAGTGCTTGCATTTGGATGTGACAGTTTTAATGACACCACTTGCACTTTAGACTCTGCCACCACATGTGCAAGTTCACTTTCCAGTTTCTTGACATCTGGCACCAACTTCAACAGCTTATTTTTCTTGAGTGCAACCTCTCTTTTATTTTAGCTTCAACCACTTTGATGGCCCCTTTCTGTCAGCCTCAAATTTTTTGTATTCGTCAATTTGATCCACTGCTTCTATGAGATCCTCATATCGGTTGTCGAGCCATTTCACATTCAGCTTTAAAGGCTGAGCATCGGTGATAGCGCAACGCAGGGAATCAACTTGACTTTTCCTTGAATTTAAGAACTGGGCAGTTTGAAGATCCTGCATCACTGTGCCTATGCCCTCAAGTGCTGAAGAAAGCATACTGCGACATTTGAGCATGCAATCTTGGGCAATGTCACCATGTTTCTCAATTATGGCTTGAAGAACAGAAGCTAAAATGGGTTTTACAAGATAGGGATCCACTCGTTCATGAGAATTGTTCAATGAACTGGCTTCATCTGAGCACTCATCGAACTTGCTTGCCATAAGAAAAATTGATGTGCCAATGCTCTCACTTCTAGCTCCCTTCATCATAGATTCATCATGTCCCTCATTGAATTGTTCAAGTCCAGAGTTCAGAGAAGGTGTCTCGGCATATGCAGCAACAATTGATTCATAAGCATTTGATTGATACTCGACAGGCTCATTCAATTCACTTCCACGTCGGTCCAGAATTGGCTTGTATGTTAAAAATATTGTCACCAATCAAGTCGTTTGACTCCCCAAGAGGGCCAATAGTACCCTTCCAATTGGGTTTTCTTTGGGGTTTAAAAATGCCGTTGTACATCTTCCTCCCACTGCTGAATATAACGCGTCGTGTCCTTGCCAAGACTATCAATGTGACTTGGCGGATTGGTATGGAATAATATAAGGAATCAAATTATGGCCAAAAATGGGTAGCTTTTCTATGCCGATATCGTGTCTGCTAGCGGTGTTGTCAATCGGATTACAAATTTTTGCACAGGTCACCCCATCATTGCATTCGGTCTTTAGGATGAAACAACTAGCATTGTTGATGTTCCCATAAAAAAACTCGATAAAATTATTGGTTTTGCAAGGATGGAGGAGAGTTTTAGCTTTATTAAAAGTGATGGAAGATCAAGAAACGGGCGTGAAACTGGTGACCGTTTATTTTGCTAAGGGACATTGGAGGGAATGCCTGGACTAACGTTTACAAGATCAACTACGGCCGGGAAGTTATGGGAATGCTGGACGACCAATTCTGCCCCTGGCTTCTAGACTACCTGCAACTAGTTGCTTGGCTAAACAATAGCCGGTTAGCTGTGTTCATAACCCGTCGGCTTGAACCATTAGGATTGTTTGTGCGTACCTTCTTCGTTTTCGATTTCAAGAGTGGGAAGATCACAAATATCCAGGATTATGATGGCCTGTTTTTAGCATCAACTCACCGATGATAAGCTGTGCACATTTGACCATTTGCAATTGTCTTGTCAATATTATTGTTATCAACTAGATATGTAGCTTCTCGAAGTCTTTCTTGAATCAATTAGATTTCCTAGGAATAGTTTTCTTCTTTCTTCAGATCTCGTTCCCTTAATTAGTTCTTTTATGCTTCAGAATTTCAATAAACATTTACAGGATGTCTGAAACTTGGCCATTATGAACTAATACTATGACAGAACTGGTAATTCTCATCCTTGACATAACTTGTTCGAGTATTTTCAGAGAAGAGGCACCATGTAGCGTTAAAAGGTCTTAGTAAATGGAGGTAGGGTATTTAATCCTTACTTGAGTTTCCAACTGTCCGAGTCAGAATTTGCCACAGATTAGCTGAATTACCAGAGAAGCGGGGAAATTTCATGACAAGTTACTGTTGAATAACATTGGCAGAATTCATTACTGTTGCCACACGAGGAGATGGCAAAGCATATCAAACTTGGCATATGTCAAACTTTCAATTAGTTCTGCGCGTTAGGATTGCATATGCATGTGAAAGCTGTAAGGAATGAATGATCTATCAGCCTTGAATAAGCATTGCAAAGTTTTCCTTTTGGCATCCACAATTGTTTAGGCTGACCGCAACAGGAACTATGGTCAACTACTTCGTTTCAATTCATAGTAAAACATGTTCACGAATTAGCACGGGAGATGGTTGTTCTGCTGATCACAATAACGGACTTGCAAAATATAGAGCGGTAAGCTAGCTATAAATTTTTTATTAATATTTAGGGTCATGGAATTCTTACATGAGTTTTCATTAGCCTGCAAGCAAGTGCATTTACCCTACAGCATCAAACAAGTAGTTTTCCAAGTTATAAAAGCTGCAAAGTTGTCTACACAGAATTCATGGCATGGTGAAAGGAAATTGGATTCGCACTATGAGAAACGCACTTTTTATATCATTTATTTCCTGAGACATCTCATCTATCCTGGTGAACATGTTGGTATACACAGACCCAAAAGGCCGCAAGAGCATGAACTTATCAGACTGTATTAATGAGCAAAACAATAAAATTGCCTTCAAAATCAAACAGTAGATGACTGCACGCACCTACATTTCAGAGTTAGGAGTCATTATGGTTTTCGGATCTAGTCATAACCAAAATGTGTCCGAGGTGTCATCCACATCATGTCATCAGTACCAGGACTTTGGTCTCCTCCATAGTTCTTTCTTCGATCAGAATCCTCATGCAGGGTGTGCTGAAATCCCATTCTTGGCTTCCTTGCTGGCAAAAGAGGAAGTGGCACTTCACCTCTAAGAATTCCAGCAGCCTCCTTAATCGTTGGCCTCTTCTCATGATCAGTGTGCACACAAGAAAGTCCTACTATGAGCATCCTCTCCATCTCCAGCCGATGAAATCTGCCTGCTAACTTTGGATCAGCAGCCTTAATCACTTTCCCTTTCTCCCAAAGACCCCATACCCAATCAACAAGCACTATACCATCATCATTGACAGCCCTCATTCCTGTGGCTACCTCTAGCACCACCACACCAAAGCTGTAGACATCAGTTTTCACCGATGGAACACCAGAGTAAACATACTCAGGAGCAAGATATCCCATTGTCCCAGCTGGTATAGTAGCATTCCTCCTCATAGAATTAGTGTGTTCATACACTTCCGCCAAACCAAAATCTCCAAGCTTGGCATTGAACTCTGAATCCAGCAGTATATTGCAGGACTTCACATCTCTATGAATGATCTGTCTCTCACATTCTTCATGCAAATACGAAAGAGCAGAGGAAACTCCGAGAAGTATGTTTAACCTTTGCTTCCATGAGAGGAAAATCGCAGGATTGGTGCTCTTGTGAAGAACCTTGTCAAGGCTACCATTTGGAAGGTATTCATAGACTAGAAGTAATTCTGATCCCTCACAACACCATCCATGAAACTGAACCAAGTTCCTGTGTCTCAGGCAACCCACCATTGTAGCAAATTCGGTTATAAAAGGATTGCGCGCACAATCGATCCCCGGCCGATCAAACCGCTTAATGGCAACCACTTCACCGGACGGAAGAGTCCCTTTATAAACAGTAGCCGAAGCACCCTCACCAATAATCGTGGTTGGATGAAACCCCATTGTGGCTGACCTCACCTCAGCAATTGACAATCTTTTGGGTACCCTATCAACTCTACTGGTTTGGCCTTCTTTATTTCCTACAATTCTGGTCTTTTTCTTCGTGACAAAGAAAATAACTACAGCAACAATTGCAATCACCGAGAGGATGAATGCAACTAAACCTCCCAACCCCAAAGCTATCTCTTCTATCTTAGTTCTTCTTGCATGAAGACTACTGTAGCTGCCGTTGTTACTTTTAGGCCCCGGATAGCAGAAGAAACAGTCGCCTTCTTCTATTGAATCAAAAGGAGTCACGGAAGGGAGAGAGTTGTGAGTTCTAAATCGCCAGTGGTGAATAATGTGAGCAGCTGAGCCCTGCCCATTAGAAGCAGAGAAACCAACGTGCATAAACTCCTTGAAATGCTCGGAGAGGTCAACCCGGGCAACAAGAACAGGATTTGGAGGCCTAACTTGCGAGTAACTGGCCCACAACTGAATCAAATTGGCTGCATCGTTGTACTCAATCCAAGAGGTGATCTGTCTCCCGCTTTTCAGATCGACCCCCTTGGACACAGCATCAACAGCAGCAAAAGACGCGACTGTGCTGACATCAATCCCAATATGATTGCTATTGATATCCCCCAATGAAGGATCAGAACTTGTATCGAATTCCACGGCGATGAACGAATCTTGAGGGTTTAAGGCAGGCCCTGGAAGCCCCATGTACCCATTAGAGAGGCAGAAAGAATCTGCATTAGAGGTTATCAGGAACGCCAAACCATCACCAAAAGGACATAATGGAGACGGAATGATGGAGAAGGAGAAGCGGCAAGAGAAAGATGCACTGGCATTGGTTCTTGGATCAAGAAACCGAACTGGGTGTACATACAGAGCTCTTCCAACCCCATAAGAAGAAGAAGAAGAAGTCACGAGAGTAGACAGAGAAGAAAAAGGAGAAGAATTGCAACTGCGTTCTTGAGTGAGGATAATGGCATTGTTTCTAAGGTGGGCATCGCCATAGAGAGTTATGTTGTTGGCCGCCAAGGGAGGGGAGGAGACTGATGGAAATTTGAGGTTAAAGAAGAGAAAGAAATGGACCCAGAAGAGAAGAAAAGAAGAAGAATTCATTTGCAGTATCAAATCAAAGGATTGTTAAATGGGAGGTAGTCCTTCAGAAGTACGGATGTGTCAAAAAAGAAAATGGGCTTTCTTTATAATCAAGTGGAAACCGAAGCTCGGTTTTATTGCTCATTTGGGCTTTCGAAACTCAATTTCTTGTTTATCTATGGCGATTGTCCTGCTGGAATGGATCCTTTAGAGCGAGAGAGAATAGAGAGAGAGAGAGAGAGAGATTGGAGGGGAACGAGACCGTTAATTAACGGAGTTTTTGTCTCTGTTTTTTGGTTTCTTCTTGTTTTGACTGGGTGATTGACTGTAAAGGGGGGTTTTCCGACTGTAGAAAACGGCGACGTTTTGCTATCCAATGGCAGGGTCAGTGCCTCTACAACGAGATGGGCAGAACGAAATTGAAAAGGAGAGAGAGGGAGAGAGCAGTAGCAGTAGCAGTAGCAGCAGCAGCAATGGAGATGGAGGCAAATATATGTGCATCATTAGGCCTCCCATCGCCAGACCGGTATAATCATCACCAACCGACGATCCACACCGATTTCACCAACCTCGTTAACCACTTCTCCTCTCTCATGTCCGCCCAAAACCCTGGTCAACGACACGTTGAAGACCTCAACCACCAACAAGCCATTACCATCGCCCTCCCGCCTTTTGCATCCAATTCAGTTTCCCTGAACGCCCAAATCGCACCCAGAACCCCACGATGGCTCAAACCCACATCCAGAAACAACCCCAAAGTCCAGTACCTCATGAAGAACCTCTCGGTCTCCGAGCGAGCCCTTATAGGTGCGGCTGGCGGCGGCATAGCCGGTGCTTTTACTTATTTCTGTCTCCACCCACTCGACACCATCAAAACAAAGCTGCAAACTAAGGGGGCGTCTCAGATTTATAGGGGCACTATTGATGCTGTGGTCAAGACGTTTCAAGAGAAGGGGATTCTGGGGTTTTATAGAGGCATTTCTGCTGTGATTGTCGGCTCCACAGCTTCTTCCGCTGTGTACTTTGGGACTTGTGAATTTGGAAAGTCGATTTTGTCCAAATTTGATAAATACCCATCTGTGCTCATTCCTCCTACAGCCGGTGCAATGGGCAATATCGTATCTTCGGCGATAATGGTGCCAAAGGAATTGATCACACAACGGATGCAAGCTGGTGCCAAGGGAAAATCATGGGAGGTATTGTTGAAAATATTGGAGAAAGATGGAATCTTGGGTCTTTATGCAGGGTATTCTGCTACTTTGCTAAGAAATTTACCTGCTGGTGTGTTGAATTACTCTTCCTTTGAGTATCTAAAGGCTGCAGTATTGAGTAGGACCAAAAGGAGCCATTTGGAGCCTATTGACAGTGTGTGTTGTGGAGCATTGGCAGGGGCAGTCTCTGCATCAATTACCACACCACTTGATGTGGTGAAGACGAGATTGATGACCCAAGGAAATAAGGAGGTGCTGGATAAGGTTGCAGCAGCAATGTATAGCGGGGTTTCAACTACTGTGAAGCAGATTCTGAAGGAGGAAGGGTGGGTGGGATTTACTAGAGGAATGGGTCCTAGAGTAGTTCACAGTGCTTGCTTTTCAGCGTTGGGTTACTTTGCATTTGAGACAGCCAGGCTTGGCATTTTGAATCAGTATTTGAAACACAAGGAGTGGCATGATTTGGAAGTAGCTCCATGAGCGTGAGTTCAGCATTGAGTTTTATTCTCGGTGGTAAAGTTCTACTACTATCTGTTGTGTTGTTATTTACTGCTTTGCGCTCCTGCAATTTTTTTTGTACTTAGCATAAGAAACTCTAGCAGTCGTTCTGTTGTTATGGCATGATAAAGCTTCTAGTTGAAAACGAGAAACATAAAATTCATGCTTTAGTCTCTTTTATACTCCTGCTCCAAGAGTAGCCGACATGGTCTTGAGCGATATGGCCAAAGATACAAATCCTTGTTATCAAAGGTTTATCATTCAACTAATGTATTCATTGGGATTCAGGGATATGATTGAAATGATGTCAGGTTGTAACTATTTCTACATCCACAGCATACTGACATTGTACAACAGATGAAGAATAAATAAAGGAAATTTTTTATTATTTAAAAAATTGTTATTATCTTGTATTGATAATGATATTTTAGATCTTATTAAGTTAGATATTCTGCTATCTGAAAATATTATTATACTATTTAGTTTAAATATTATCTTATTTGCTAATTAGTTTTATTAATTCCTATTTAGTAGGTAATTATTTCTGTAAAAATAACTTATTGTTATTATCATCGAATGAGTGTTTTTAGTTTTTAGGTGGATTCTGTTGGTTGGGTCATTATATTTGCTTTTTGGGATCTGTTAATTGGTTGTGTAGAATGGACAATCGGCAAGCTATGTATATGTTATTCTCCACCTGAATATGTTTAACCTACTTATTGTTATGTGCTCGATGTCCAAGTAGGCAGCTGAGTGTGAGCACATCCAAGAAGTTCTGCCTGCATTTATACTTTGGTATTATTGACGACATGCTAAGATTTTATGACACTTTGATGCCGGGCACCAATATACTGTTTGCACATTGAGTTGCCTCCTAATTGTCCCTGAAGGAGACTTTGATTTTATTTTCTTGTTCTTCCACTTTTAACGCACATCACTTCAATTTAAGATACCTTCGTTTGTCATGGAATGGCTTCTAAACTGCTCCGTGTAACAATCAATGAAGCAGATGGGTTTTGATGCTCTCCCATGAACGAATGTTGGGATTACGATTTATTAGAATAAAGATTTCTCATATCTCGATTCCTTATGGGATACAGCAGGAGTGTCTCTTTTTCTCTTTTCGTTCAATTCATGGAAGACTGCATATTACGAAATAGAAGATATTCTTCCAATCATGTGGAGCATGTAAGTGCGTCGAACTCTGGCAGGGGATGATGACCCATGATTACTAAAATTCCAACATTTTTAAGTTTGAAACGAATGGGACTGAACGACTCTGATATGATAGATCATGTTATGAGAATCATTAAGAGAGTCCTGTCCTCTTGACGTTACCACAACAGGCTTGCCACTTGCTATGGTGACGGAAGCCACCTTATCATCGAGGGATGGACGCTAACAGGATTGTGATTTTGGCTCTCAGGGAGGCATATTCTAGGAATTCAGGGTTATGTTGCCATATTTCTTGTTCTGTTGAGAAGTATAGAACTTGCTAAAATCAAGCAACCATTAAAGAAAGTCTAAGCAGCAGTTTTGAGATGCTTAATCATGCACAAGCAAATTTATTCCTTCTTCCTCACAGAAAGAAAGAAAGAAAGAAAGAAGAAGGACGCTAGCAGTGGGGAGTGGGGGAGGTGTTTAGCGGATAAACGGCCGCTTCCAAAGTATTGATGGATGGATGCTTGTTGAATGTTTCATTGCGAGGGGTTATTTGAAAGCCAGTGCGTATCAATAACGCCCGTGAAAACTGACACAACCGCAAGTTTCTCCGTCCAATTTGAAGTTGCATCTATTGCTTTTTAACCAACTACAATAATGAGATCAGAGGGAGGATTCTTCTCAATCAACTGTCGCAAAGATTAAGACGCAGCAATGGCCACGTGGTTACCTCCCAGACAGGATCTTCTGTTTGTGGGGTCAGTCAATGATATGATATGCAATCCAAAGATGAAATCTTTTTTTGGAGGTTATGAACGAGTTCGCAATGGCTAACAAGTGAATAACAACGGGGACGCATGGCCATTTGTACACCTCTCCTCCTCTCTACAACGCGAGAACAAGTTAACACATAAAGAATCAGTATTTTTATGTTTTTATTGAACGAGAAGGTCATATTTTCAAATTCTAATAACACTGGAAAAACCAAAAAAAAAAAAAGAAAAAAAGAAGACGAATTTCCATTTTTTTCTCGTGTATGTTAATATCGAAAAAAAAAATCCCGATTCACATCCTCCCCAAAAGATCAGTAATCTTAAATTAACAAGGCATGATATGAGTGGTCTTGGTCTCATATCTCCCCAATACCCCGCTGCTGACGGCACCGCCGCTGCCGCTGCCGCTGCCGCCACCCTTACATCCAACTCTCAAGACCTTAATCAAATCCCCACACATCATCCTAACGCTCCCATCCCCTTCACTCTGCATCACCAGCAACAGCTTTGTGACCCCATTGCTCCTCACCACCTTCTCCTGCACCCTCCCGTCCTTGAACATACAACACATGCTCCACAACACCACTACGGCATCCTCAGTTGCCGTTTTGGAGACTTTCATTAATCTCTCCACTATCGCTCCCGCGCATTTGGGGTCCTCGCTGATCGCCATCCGACCGTCCCCGCACGCGCAAACATTTGACAGCAGCTTCAAAGATTTCTCCACCAGAGAAATGGCGGCGTTCTGGTCAGAGATCGTTCGGGACAGGACTTGAACGAGTCCGAATCGGACGAGTTCGGTCTTCAGCGAGCGAGTTCTGACAACGGAGATCAGGAAGGAGAGAACGGCGTCGTTTAGAACTCCATCGTTTTCCGCATCGAGAATGCGGAGCAGGAGGGACATCAGGTTTGGAGTGTCTGCGACAAAGCGTTTTGATTCATTGTCGATTGAAATCGACTCCAAAATCCTGAGCGATTCGATCTTCGAGTCCAGATTTCCGTTTTGCAAGATTGACATGAACGAATCAAAGCAATTTCGATTGCCATTGAAAACCAATCGGTGCAATCTCTGTTTGACTTCATTTTCAGCCAAAATCAAGTCCAAAATCCTCACAACCAACCGCAAAACCCGAATCTCCACGCATTCTCTGCTCAAAACACCGACAATCGTCTCCATAAAACCACTAAAATTCACCAAGAACCTTCTGTTATCCTCGGAGTAGCTCACGAAATCCACAATCTTCGTCAGAGACTCCGGTAACCCGTCGCATCCGACCTCGATCTTGTTAATCCAAATCCTCACCTGCTGCTCGGAGATGGCCGCAGGGGATCGGTCGGAATCCAGGCGGAGGGTGGAGGACTGGGCCCAGAGGTTGATGAGACGACGGAGCGTGAGGTTGGGAACGAAGTCCCTGGAAGTCAGAACCTGCATGGTGGCGGGACAAGTGTCGTGGCCGGCGTCCAGCCAGTGCTGGATACTGGAGCGATCGTACGTGACGCCGGTGCACAAGCTTACTGGAGACCTCATGACGTCCAGAGATATCGGGCACCGGAACACATTTGGTACGGTTACGTACAGTTCGCCCCGCACTCTGCCCATCATTGATATCACAGAGAGAGAGAGAGAGAGAGAGAGAGGAGAGGAAGAAGACGCGTCGGCAGGGGGGTGGCGGTGGGTTATGTAGGCTGTGAAAAGGAAGGAGTCAAAGAAGAGAGTGACGTCGTTTTGAATTTGTTGCCCATTTTTTTTACTCTTTATTCTTTTTAGTAGGTGAACCCCATTTTTTCTTCTGTTTGTTTCACTGTTAGCTGCCCGTTAGCTCGCTGCCTAGGTCGTCGGTCAAACGCGGGCGGTTTCTTTGACTAATTTAATTGTTTGTTTAAATTGAATTAAATGTTTTTTTTTATTATAATCTGGGTCGCACTGTATGTGGTCCCGACTTTCTCTTGTTCTTTTTTTTTTTTTTTTTTGGCGACAACGATAATATTAACATATTTTAATAGTCCATGGTGCCGCTGATTTCAACTATTAATTATATAATATTTGATAATAATAAGTGATCAAATTAATTAAATAGTCTATAATGAGATTAATTACAGAGTTTTTGAACGTCCTATTCTTTCTGCTGAGCCTTTTTTTCTTTTTTTTTTTAAAAATTTTTTACCCGTAGGATAAATAAATGATGTCTTAATAAATAATCCAACTTCACAGGAACTTTTGTCTGCCTAGGACAGCGACCGCGCGGGGGGGGGGTGTGGCGCGGGACTCTTCACCGTTCTAATTAGCGGATTCCTCCAACCATGTCTGACCCTCAAGGGAAGCATTAATCGCTGGATTGACTTATTCGTCGGTGCTCCAAAACACGCAGTAAGAATGAAAAATTGAATCATGCATTGCGCTTGGAAATGGTCAATTTTCCTCCTTTTTTTTTTTTTTTTTTTTTTGTTGAACGAAGAAATAGTCAAATTCATATGATAGGAATTGCGTGAATGAAATGGAGTTTCCACTTAATTAATTATTTTAATAATAAAAGAAATTGCCGTCTGCGTGTTTGAAAGTTTGAATATGACCGAGAGAGAGAGAGAGAGGGGGGGGGGGAGAGGGAGAAGAAGAAAAAGAAAAAACAGTAAGTTGAATGCACTGTTATCACGTTGAGTTTTTATTTTTATTAGAGCTATTGGGACAAGTCGATGGCAGTTGGCCTTCCGCTTGTTCTTGACCCTTGACTACTTCGCCCTTGCTCCCACTTTTTGGAAAAAAAAAACAACGATCGGGATAATAAACATTATAATTAAGAGTTTTCCCTCTTTTTTTTTTTTTAAATTATTACAACACAAGTGATGTGACCCTTTTCGTAATTACACGTTAAATTGAGATTTGTGACCCATAAGAAAATAGTAAGTTTACAAAAATTTCCCACCTTAAAATTCATATTAACATTTCATGGTCACCTGTGTCATAAATTTATACTTGGTTGAAATACTTTTGGCAAATTGTACTAATTTTTATTTTTTTTAAAAAAAGGGTAATAAAGTTTGCAAACTTAGTGACCATTTCATTTCATGGTCACCGATTAATGTGACCTAATATTAGATGACTCAGACCCATTAAGTAAAGTTGGACCCTCCACCTTGCATTCATATTAGCCGGTCATAGCTGACCTAACCCAAATAGCTTTTCCATTTTCCCGTTATTCAATTCAAAGATTTTTTTTGTTAATTCATTAAAGGACTAATAAGCGGTGAATTAACTTCTCAATATTAAAACTAAAAAAATTAAAATTAAAATTAAAATTATTAATCTCTAGATGTTTTACCGAGAGAGGTCCAGCAGAAGAAAACTGACTTTTACAAAACCTCGTAACTTGACTGGGTCAAACAGCTCCTTTTCTCTCCCGATATGATTCGGGCGTCGTAAAGGGAGTCGGCTTCCCAGGTCGGGCCCAAATATGCGAGACTACTTATTTTAGGTTTCTGGGAAATGCCAGTGGGGGGGGGGGGGGGGGGCTTTGCCCAAAACTTAATAACTGGAAAGCCTCTTTCAACATCTTCTTAAATCAAACCAACTTTCAAAAGGTAAGTAAGGGGAATTATGGAGCCATATATAATCCAAGAAGGGTTGTGAGAGTTTGCGAGAGCCAGAATTTAACTATTGGGTTAGTGAATCTTTTCATGTTTTATCAAATTGGAATTTTACACATGTAAGTGATAATAAAGCAACTTCCTCACCAAACCAACCCCCCCCCTCCCCACACAACACACAAAAGGGAGTATAAATCCAAAGGGAATGGAGGCATACATTAATTGCGTCCACCGTATTTAGGTAAACTCCAAAACTGTATGTCCACAGAAAACGGTTGGACGAAAAAATTGGAAGCTACCCTTCAATGGAAACTCACAAGCAAAGCTCCTACAGGAAATCGCTCTACATCAAACATGCCCCCAGATGCTCAGCTTGTCGCACGGCTTTTTTTTTTTTTGGCTGACTGCAAACGCAGCACGTGGGACCATTAAATTCAGCTTTCTTATATTTTATTGTAAACGCATTAACATATATATATATATATATATATTTCTTTTCCAAAACTGTACTCTCACGATACAGCCCATTGTTCGGGGTTGGCCTGCCATTGGAGTGCGACACACGCATCAATTAGCCCTATACCGAACCATATTCATCGCCGAAGCTCCTTTCATTTCTCACTCTAAAAATTGCATAGAGTACTGGTATATCATAACAACACAATTATAGCACCCAAAAGGCGGGATGAAATTGAAGTGGTTCCAAACTGGACACGGTAGTGGCTAAAAGGACAATATCTCACACTTCGTGCTGATTGGCAGGCCACTCCTCCAAATTGGGTAAGTGGTAAGTTGTCACACAAAAAAAGTAAAAAAAAAAAAGGAGACGGGAGATTGACAACCAATCAAATTTTGTACTCAAAATGAAGTGTAAAGGGTCTTGTAAGCTCGGGGCAAAGGGACAAACTTTCGTGTAGCTTTGTTGAGCGACTTCGCACAGCAGTTTCAAGCTCCCTAGTCGGCCATTAAGTATGATATGGCCCACACAGTCACCAAACCATGCTACACTACCCCACACAGGACCCTTTTTCTTCTTCATTTCTTTTCCCCTTTTTCTTTATTTTGGAATACCCTTTCCAGCCTTTATATTTCGCTACCACAATTTTCATTTTTCTCAGGACAGGCCTCCTGGAGACCCGTTCACGGCCCTCTCAAAGGGTTGTCAAATAATTTAATTCAATTGCGGCCCTACATTGTCAAATTCATTCATAGTCTAAATTCGGTTATCAATCACTCAAATATGTAAATTATAAAACACACAGCCAACAGCACAATCTATGGCACATGTCTCAGCAATGCATTTACTGCCCCATGTTTCTACATTTCCTGTCTCTCCCTCTTCCCTATTAAATTTTCTGTTTATATTTCCTTCCCAATACAAGCCACCCAACACCGCACCAACATACCAAATTCCTTCTTCATGAGCATATTTATGAACGATCTTTTGTAGTTTATGTTGCACATCACCTCTCGTCCTTCGGCTAGAATAGCTTACCAAATCTGTGTCTCTCTGTCACTCTCTCTCTCTCTCTCTCTCTCTCTTTCTCCCTCTCCATTGGGGTTCTCATCTTTTATCTCTTTAACTTGGTATTTGGATTGGCGAAATGGTTAGGAGGCATCTACTTCTGGTGCTATGGCTACTCGTGCTTGTATCTTGCGTTGATGGCAGACACGGCTCAAAGCAAACTCAAACTTTCAAGTTCAAGCCACGGTATCGGACCTCTCCTCGAACCTTTTCAGGGTTCTTGCCAAAGGCTATGCCGATCCCACCCTCTGGCCCATCAATGAGGCACAATGACGTTGGTTTAGATAGTTCAAGGACGCTGCCATGAATGGAGACAGGTAGCATATAAATATTGATGGCAATTCAAGAAAAATTGCACGATACGGGTCTTGTTTTTTTGGCCACTATTACTCATATAAACATCTATAGGCATGTATATGAGGGTCTGAAGATCATGTTCTTGTTTCTGCTTTTTGGGTTCTCTCTTGAGAAGGATTTGCTTAAATTCATAATGGTGACATGAAGTGTGAACCTCCTTTGCTACAAAGACTGTTAGCTAGTTTAAGGACGATTTACAAAATATTTAAGTAAATGAGTGGGAAGTCTAGCAGGACTTGCAGGGCCTCTTTTTTCTTTTCTTTTTCTTTTTTTCTTTTTTCCAGGAGGGCGTGGGTTTGTAAACAAAGATAAATTTGCACGAAACATGTAATGTTCTAAGCTTGTATGTTTATATTTCAGCTTCTCTTCTCAATACCTGTTTGCTTCAACATTCTGTACCTTCTTTGGAAATACTGCAAGCTTAAAAGCTTGCATATATTAATTACGTAAACTGATTAGACCACACACACACCCACGCACATATGGACATTGCAATTAATTATTTGATGGAGACCCAATTTTTCTACGAGCCAAGAAAGTTCTTACGGTCTAGAGAAGGTTTGCCATTTACGAAGTTTATCTTTATAGCACTGATCGATCTTTTATGAGTTCAGTGGATCATTCCCTGTTTCTGAAGTGTGAATGCGTGCAAGACAACCAAATAGTAGATAGAATGACCATTCATGGATCCAGCCATCATGGATTGTGGAAAAGGTGACGTGATCAATGTTAGTTTCGATTTGATCTGGTAAAGCAATTAATGAACCAGATTTTTTGTTGGGTCCTGCAGCCTGTCCTACGGCCTAGAGCTACTGACGGATAGCGTGCCCGAGTTTTTCAAGGGCAAAGCTTTTTTGGTCTAAATAATACACAACACAAACAAAAAAGAAAAAGCACTTCTATTATTTTATAAATACGTAGTTGAGTACCCCCGTCACCGAATTTCAATACCTACTGCAGTGCACAAAGATTTCAAGGTCATGTATACACAGCTTCTTTGGCCATTAAATAAATAGTATTAAGATAATTGTGTATGTTTGTGTGTATGGAAAACAAACTTGCTTCCACGTCCCTAAGTTACAGAAGAAAATGATAAAAACAACAAAAGAGGAGTAAATCTGCAAGTTGCTGCAAATCTTTTCCAAGGAGAATATATTTAAGTATGTTGCCAAAAAAGTAGAACAAAAGAGTAAATAATGACAAGGGTTCTAAGTCTCAGCTACAGCCCACCTCTTCTCCGAAATGATGCTAAAATGTTTGTGTTTGAAGTACTGGTTCCAAGTTTCAGCAACCACAAGATTATTTCTTCTTTACGTACCCAAATAAAGAATGGAAAACTCGTCCCAAAAAAATAATAAGGAATGAAAAAATTAGCAAAAGCGTTATTCATCTGTGTGCACATACGACATTGATCATTAAATGCAACAGTCAGTATCCTACGATTAACTGGAACGACCCCCACCTACCTGAATATATATATATATATATTTAACAGCATTTTCATTAATATTTATGGCATTCCCAGAGGAAGGACACCCAAAAGGAAAATCAAACATCTGCCAAAAATAAAGCCTAGAAACAATGGTCGTTTCATCGTCATTCAAAAGTATGAAAGGTAGAAAATTTGATCTGTGCATAGCACATGAATTGAGTTTAAACGATATATAGTATGCGTCTTTTCAAGATGATCATGACCACGAAAAAACAAATACCGAACAGGTCATTTATTAGTCCCACATGGTTGCTTTTAACCTGATTATCATTATGTTCAATAGTCAACAATAAACTTGAGTTGGACAATTAACATTTAAAAAATAATGATCTGGCTATAAATATAGATTGCATAGAATTCAAAACGACCGTAAGGAATTGAGGCAATTTGTTAGTGTAGTGACAAATAGTCGTCACGGGGAACAAGGCATGAAGTCAATGATCTTTTTTCTTTTTTTTTGTTGGGAGGGGGGGGGGGAGAAGGGGGGAAGAGGCGGTGGAAGGAACTTTGGATATTCAAGGTGGGAAAGGAAATTTCAAGGGGTTTGGTTAAACTTAAGGAAAAACCCATTCAAGTTTGTGCTTCTTCATGTAATTTTCCGTTGTTAGATTTATGAAAGTCCTTTTTGTTGACTAATTGAAGAGTTGACATCTAATTTTTAGTGTATATATATATAATCGGGTATGGACTTTATGTGCAGACAATTGGAAATTCTAATCTCTGCTCCGCCTCCCTCCTTGTCCACATGTGAATCCTGATCAATTTCTGAACCCCTTTACTTTTCTTTTTGAATATTCTTCAAGTGAAGATAACTCGCAACTCTATCACCCCTTATGAGAGAAAATGTTACGTTTGCATATACCTAAATTAGATCTTATCATTAAAAACAATATGATAAATTGATTCATATGAAAAGATTAGGATTTATCATAAAAACAGTATTTAAATGCCTTTTTAATTGTTTTTTTTTTCTCTTTTTGTTGAATTTGTTTTTTTGAACGGAAAATAATGATAGGAAAAAAGCGAATTACCATATCGATTAAACACTTGCGCAGAATAATCATAAGTTCATGACGTTAAACACAGTTATCAATTATCATATAAATTTCCTAACACGGTCTTGCTTGTATGTGCGTGGGGAGTCAAAATGAAAGCTAATTTACCTAATGTTACAAGACACGGAGGCACATAAATCGCTGTCTGCAATGAGATACAAAAAGGCATCCAAGGTCATCATCGAATTTCTCAAACATTTGGTGGTTGCCTTACCCAGACCGTAGCATAGAAATGCAGCTTTGAGACAGCTGATACCAAACCAACACTATTGACTTCTTTCCTGTCATTTTTTCCGCGCAAGACCTCATTCCCGAGTTAAATTCAATCGACGGCCATGCCTAGATAAGCAATCATACTAAGACTTGAAAAAGTGTGCCATTTTAAGATTCTATTTATACTCCGTACTTGCCTGAGGCCAGTAAAGACAGACCTGGCACAATACACAATGTCAAATTGCACATCCTTGAATACAGTGTAGATATTCTTTTCTCTAGATTTCAACTATGAAATAACACAGTAAAAATTATACAGTATATTTAACAGTTTATACGTTATTTTTAAAAAAAAATTTACTAATTTTTTTATTAAATTATATCACATTAGCACATGCCACTACGTAGCTTTCTTGGACACTGTTGTTCCGTAACTAAAATGTTCTCCTTTGAAAAAACTTGTTTTTTTTTTTTGAGAATATAGGCACAACACGACGTCTATGTCTGTAACAGGTAACCAACCAATGTGACAATGTCAATATACTACTTGATATCCTTTTCATCTATTTCCTCCCGTCTTCTACGTCGGTAGGACCTGCACCATTAAAATTTCGGCTTTCACACTGTTCAGGATCGTAGGTCCTTTTTTTTTTTTTTTGGGTCAAAGGATTGTGAGTTTGTAACTGTCGCCACTCGCTTTTCCATTGGTTTCGGGAAACCAATAGTGGGCCTCCGTCAAGAAGGTGGTTGACTTGCCCCTGGACCATCCTTTAAACTCTTGTCATTACTCGCCTCGAGCTGCTGGATGAACAGACTGATTGCCAAATGGTGCTTCCGTCGTCAAGCCTGACACTTAATTAGTGGCTAGACATCCCCATTGGCTCTTAGATGTTGAAATTGGCTTACAGATTCCAACGCATAAATTCTTTTCGTTATCGTATCGACTGTCATCTGATTTACAATCGGTGAGCATGAATCCAACCGCGTTCTGCCTATCGCAGCACCTCGCATCCCAAACGCTGTCCCGAGTGACCTACAAAGAACTTGCTCTAGGAGATGTTGCTTGTGTACAAACGTCTGATCCCAATCTCGAACTTGGCACGGATACCATCCCATACAACATCGCAACCAACAAAACATCCTAGTTTTAAATATCGTCAGCCCCAGAGGAGTAAACACCAAGTAAGGCTACAAATTTGTCTAGTTTAAATATCAGGCCCCAGGATAAAACTGGGAAACGATTCAAACTATTGTTAATGCATCCCACGAGAGAGGGACAGGGAGAGGGAGAGAGAGCAGCAGGAATGGGAGGTTAACGTTGGACAAAACAAAGCCTGAAATAATCAAAGAACGTTACCATGCTGCTTTTGGCGGAAATTTGATTTAAACGGCAGGGCATGAAATAAAAAGCCGCCTTTGGATGGCATACCGCTTCAGAAGCATATGCTCATAGAAAAAAGAACATATGTACCAAATTTCACATAAAACCAAAAAAAAAAAAAAAAGACCTGAAATCTATCGGGGGTTGGGGCGCGCGAAGTCGTAACTTTCTTACCCAGATCATCTCACGATCGGTACTTCTATATACACTAGAATACAACTGATTCCCCATAAATTAGATGGAAGAGATAAAATAAACTAAGCGAGTGTAATGGGTGGTGGTGGGGGGGGGGAAGAACATTTTATCAAAAAAGCGAGGGGGGGGGGGGAACGAAGAGGAAAAAAAAAAGTTGTTGAATTTGCCTTATGTTGCTTAACCTTCAAATTTTTGTTGTCTAAGGTACAAAATGTGTTACCAGGGGACTTCTCTGTTGCTAGGGTTGGGAAATGGATGATATGGCTCCCTCTGATCTGCGTGCAGCTTGGCCAGAGGCTGATGACTTGTCTGATCCACGGACATTGTACCTCTCATGCACCTTTTCACGATTCTCCGACCACCAAGTCTGTGCTTGGAGCTCCCCAAATTTTCTCCGACTGGAGACATGTTTATAATATCATATGGAAATGAATGGTAATCTTAAATTATGTTAACTACGTTCAAAAAGTAAAACCTGATGCTTAAATAGCAGACCAAACATATTATTAGGGGCCCTCCAAGCTTGTGTAAGCACCATTATGGACCCACATGAGGTAAACAACGTAAATTAAATACTAGTGTAATGGAAGGTCCAGATCATTGTCTGATCCTTGCTGAGCAAAAGCATACAATTCCAGGATCAGAGTTGACCAACTGTTGTGTTTGCTTCTATTTTTAAGCTCTAAAGACAGCATGAACCATAGTTCCAGGATATGCAATGGATAATAAATATAAAAGCTCTAAGCATTTGAATAACAGTACCTGAAGCGAAGTCGTTTAAGATCTCTAGTTCCGTCATGCAGAGCCACAAGAGTTATATATACACCAGGCTCATACTGTTCAATCCATTCGGTCTCCACTTGACTACCATTGGGAACCAATGCTGAATTTCCATTCTCGGCACCCTCAAGGGGCATGGATTCCTTCCCATCAACATCCACAGCACTAGCCTGAATGCCTGCACTGCCATTGGAAAGTCTGGCATCTGGATGATCACCCCTTCCACTGGTTTGAGACTGATCCCAGAATAACTGAGTTGGACCCTGACTTCCATTTATTGTAGTAGCTTGAATGCTTACTGGTGAAACAAGGGAATTTCCACTGATAGAATCAGATCTCGAATGTCTCTCTCCATTTGCAACAGGATAATGATTACCACTTGGCTCCAACCCATTTGGTAGGTATGTTGGCTTCATGCTATCAGCATCGTACAACCCAGGTGGCAGCCTATCAGCCATATCCTTGAGCTAGGAATAGGGTAGAAACGATCAGAAGAAAATTACACGGAGGTTAATGATGCCTAGTTTTCAATAACACTGATAAATGACCATATTAACAAGTTAAGCATCTTCCTCGAACTGAAAACGGAAATGCTTGTTAATCAACAGCAGGCAGTAATTCCACAAATATACACAATTGTTCCTCATTTCTGTGTAAATTCAATCAATCCAATAATTTCATATGGCATACACAGTGCACCTATAGCTACGATCATGAATTAATAAAAAGTTAAAAGAGAAATTTTCATCATGCAACAAAGAACAAGGGAGCAATTTATGAAGCATAAATACCTGTGCAGTAAGTGACTTTATAACATCTTTGGCAACTTTAGCTTTTGCTGATTCTTCTGCAGCCACTGCCATAGCTTCTTGTACCTGTTTTGTTGATTTTTGAAGCTCCAATTCTTGGAACTCACATTTCTGTCCAAGGTTCTCAACCTAAATAGATCAATCACCAGCTACATTTAGAAATATATGGAATCAATTAAAGGTCCATCTATGAGCAAACACCCCTCCCATCCCCTCTGCTGGGGAAAAAATAAAACAAAATGAACAGAAACAGGCACTGCCAAAACTGGAGTATAAAAATAAAGAAATCTTAATTACCGAACCAAATTAATTGATTCAAGAATACAGCTCAACTCAGCTATAAGTCATAATCCCAAAGTACATCAGAGGAAGTCAGGATTCCACAAGTCAGTAGCTATCATTCCAGGTATTCATTGACAGTGATATATAATACAAGGATAAAATCAGATTCTAGTGCAACAATTGATAAATAATGATCAAAGACAAGAACTTTTATGCCAACAATTTTTTTTCCCCCATTCAAATTTATCTACTAAGGGACACCTATCTGTGTGAGAGCCTCATGCACTAGAACACCTTTTTTAAGAATGTGTATCTATGTGTGATAAACTAGGTAATCAAATCAACATACCTCTGCACGCAACTTGAGCACTTCTTGATTCAGAAGATTATTTGTTTTCTTCAAGCTATCAGACATATTTTTAGAAAAGGAAAGTCCTGCCGTTGTTGGAACAGGCGTGGCAGAACGTGGGGGGCTTGGTCTCCTCGAAAAAGGAGACACAGACCTGGAACTTACTCCTGATGGTGTCAGAATTGGTTTGGGAATCTTTGACCGCATATCAACAGTGCTGGACAAAACAACATCTTTCAGTTGCAACAAAGAAGGAGCTTGGGACGTGCGAACAAGGGAGAAAGTCTCAGCTTTTCTTCCTTGTTTGGCTGCCTTACTATCTAATTGATTAATCAAATCCATATTTGAGGGCAATGATGACTTTGACAACCTTATCTCAGCCTTGTCCAACCTGTCCTTGTTTTCTCCTGAAAGGCGAGGTACAGAATTCCGCCTATTATGGTTCCTTGCTTCTGAGACCTTGTTTAATTTAACAAAACATGAATCACAGACCCGATATGGTTTCCCAGGATTAGGAGCCAGGGCAGCCCTAGTTGCTTTTCTAGAACTGCAAGAATGGCAGTGCACAAGTCCACAATTGTAGCAATTATGCCTCTTTCGAGTAAATCCAAAAGCCTGTCTACAAGATGAACACTGAGACTGCTCTGCACCAGACACCCACTTATGAAGACATATAGCTGTGGTATAGTTCGCACCACAAGATATATACTTCACATGCCTATCTTTCAAAGTTTCAACTAAAGTTGGGGTTTTCCGGTCCTCAATATCTCCATGACCCAACCTGCCATTGGCACCCTTTCCCCAGGTATAAACCTCATTCCTGGATGTTAAAACTGCCACATGATATGCACCACAAGCAATTTCTTCAACAGATTCTCCAGATAGCTTTTCTACCAAGCATGGGAGCTTGCCATCTGCCTGAGCATTCCCAAGTTGACCATAGACAGTACTTCCCATAGCAAATACACATCCTGAAGTTGTCAAGCCAACAGTTAAACTATGACCACAAGCAATTTTGTGAAAATTGTAATCAATCAATGATGGCACACATGTTGGTTTAAGACGGGGTTCCTTGTTCCCATGTCCAAGACGATTTTTGTCCCCATCACCCCAAGTAAATAATTTTCCAGAGGAAACACTGGCACTAGACTGTGTGACAATAACGTCCACAACAGCAGCAGTATGCCACACTCCACATGCAACAGCGATCGTTCTCAACCCCAAGAGAGATTCTACTTCTCTAGGATATGCAACACTTTCTCTGTCACCGTGGCCCAAGACACCAAATGTTCCATCACCAAATGTAAAAAGCTGCCCTGTTGAGGTTACCAACGCTGTATGCCAGGGACCACAAGTAACCGAAGCAACTTGAAGCCCCTCAAGAGGTCCTGAGATTCTCTTAGGTATCCAACGGCTCACATCATTACCATGACCAAGAAGCCCAGCATTATGAGTGCCATCTCCCCAAGTGTAGAGTTCCCCAGCCATTGTTACAGCACAGGTATGGAATTCTCCGCACGCTACAAAGTCAACAGTTGTAGTTGCTAAGGATTCAACTAGATGAGGTAAAATAGCATCCTTGCCAATACCATGGCCAAGCCGTCCACCAGATTCTTCACCCCAGGTAAAAACTTCGCCTTGTCTAGTGACAAGTGCGGCATGCCTGACCCCACAGGCTATATGATGTACATCTAAAACTACATTGGACTCTAATGGCCTGGGGACAAGCACATCTGCTCTAGTGCTCAAATAATTAACATATTTATCAGCTCCAACCTTGACAACATTATCAGAAATAACCTCACCCCATATGTACACATCACCCAAAGCATCACAATCATCAGGTGCAGAACCATGACTGGAAGTACTGGGCGCACTAGAAACACTAACTCGAAAAGCATCTGAAGTGGATCCTTTAACTTGCATGTTTGTGTTCTCTGATGCTACATGTGCTTGATTGGTAAGCAGGGAATTCTCAGGCTGAAAACTGGTGGGGGAGGTACTTGGGTTAAAACTGATAGAAACCTCTGGAGAGCTATTGTCCCGTGTAAAGCATACAGAACTGTCACTTGCACTATTTGATATCAATTCTCTGCTGTCCTGTGATCAATTTCAAAGCAATTTTACACAAAAGGAAAAAGAATCAGTAGAGTAGCAGGAAAACATTTGTGACAATAATGTTAAGCAACCACACAGCATCAAATCATGTATATCGGCTAAAAAAGCAACATATCATCCAGGACTAGTTTGAAACTCATGACCATTTAAGCAGAGTATAATGAGACTGCAAACCTAGATGTCTAAATGCAAGAAACTTTTCAGAATCATAAAGTAACAATGTATCTGTTTGAAGGTTGAAAACATTACAATATGATCACCATATTAGCTCATTTGTTTCTTATGTGCAACACCAAATCCAACAAGATAAAACGTTTTGACCAATTTGAGGTGGGGGGGAGAAGGAGCAATAATTTGCAACTAACTATTACAAAAAAGTAGGCAAAATTACATCAAGGCAGAAGCCTACATCACTCCAACCGTCGATTTTAGACCTCCCACTCTGACCAGAACATATTAGCGCTTTTAGGCCAGCAATCCACACTTCTGCCTCAACTTTGTCTTTGCAAATCTAGAAAGCAACAACATTTAAGATTCATAATGTAGCCATACAATTGAGAAAGTAAACCACAATTTTACTTTACATAACCAACCAGATCAAGGGAGCGCTTTCCGTTGTTGAATATGAGGGAGAATGATAAACGGTCTTTTTCAGGATGGGGATAACGCTGGAAAACAGCCTGGCGGCACATCAAAGAGGCATTATTAGCAGAAAATCTCATGCAGGGATGAAAATTAATTATACAATACAATCAATACATGACACCAAACAGCATAAGTTCATAACAAATACATCTTATTGGATGCTGAAGCTTACAGTTCTTTGCCCAGGTATAATTTTAGAGACAGAAGATAACTTCAAACTTTTCTCACCACTGCTTGAAATCCAGATCAAAGTTGTTTCATCCTGTCATTTACACATCAGAGTACTGAGAAAATAAAATTGGGGAGGCCCAAAGATCTAAGTTGCACTTAGATGGAAAAAACAGATAATAATCACACATGCAGAATCTGTATGTTGGATGTTTAATGCTACAGAATTCAAGTTAAATGACTCTATACCCTAATCATCAACAGACTTCAACAACCATCCTAGCATAGCCGCTATATAAAATAACAAGCATATGTTGTCCTAACTGACATTAAAATTGTTTGAGCATAAAATGAATAGCAAGATATTGGCAAAGTGCCAAGTGGCAATGATGTAATGCCAGCGCTCCTTCACCAGTGAAAAAACTTTATATACTAGATAAACACTGCATAAAAGAATGACAACAAATAAATCCCATAAAGATTGACATGATAGTGTGCAGTAGAAGCATAACTGAACTACAGATTAAACAAGGTTGATTCTAGCTATCAACATGAAGTCTCATACCATCCGTGGTTAGGTAACTTGAACATAGACCTGCAACTTTAACTAATCCAAAACAAACTATTAAGTCAAAATAATATCCACAGTTTCTCCTCACTTTGAAAAATAAAAACAGGCATAAATGAGCTCAACCATCAGCAGGTTTCAATCTCTGCTAGAATACGAGGACATGTATGTCTAACATTAAAAAAATCAACTCCTAAAAGCAAATATTGAACTGACATGGAAGGGATTTACAGTACATGCTTAAGAATGAACTCACATTAGAAAGTTTAAGTGGACAAAATTTAGGCTTCCCCTTACGACCATATTTCAGAAGATGTGCACCTTTTTTCAAAGCAGTTAATGCCTGCGTAAAGAGAAATAAAAATTGATTTACATTCATTAGTATGCAGAGATTATTTCAAATTTTGCTTTTCAAAAGCAAGGAGCAAGGTACCCAAAAATCCAGTAACAAAACATTCAGCTAATTAATTTATGGGAATATTTGCACAATATAATCATTGGGGCTAAGAAAATGCAGCCCAAATGTTATCAAACCAACCCAGATTTATCACAGGTGGAATTTTCTTATGTGAACTATGCCTTTTTTTAGCCCCCTTTTTAGCATAACTACTGTTCCATTGCACTTGATGGAGAACATAATAAACTGTTTGGTCTCAGAAGCCAGACATAAGTTTACATTATCCTAAAATAACTTGAATTGACCCAGCTGCAAACAGTAAGTATTACGCATAAATGGCATTAGATATTGTAAGACTAACTCTTTCTCCTTTAAGTCCAAAAATGGAATTCTAAATTGCCATAGGGTGTTAACACTCAGGCACGCTCACAAACTCGCACACTTCACTTCCTTCTACCCAAGTTCATTTGCCTCAAAATGCAGGCTTCCGCACCATATAAATAAATTACTAAAAATAGCCAACAAAATGTTTCAATGTTTGGCCCAATAAGTTCTTCCTTCAAATACAGCTAGTTATTTGGCCAAATCTAACTAGGCTATTCCGCAATTAAAAACCAGTTGCAACATTTCTCTCGGTCACCAACTGGGGCCTAATACGAACGCTTTTGTACCAAATCGCCAACATCAATCAAACTTTCGGAAATGCACAGACGTACATTGAAGAATAATGCCTCGAATTAAGAATTTGATGTCAGAACGTGTCTTCTAACCCCCTACAAAGTCTATAAATTGCAGCTGACTATCGTTACTCTTTCAAAAAAAAAAAAAAAAAAAAAGCGAAATATGCGTAAAAATACGCAGAAATTGGCCTGCATTTGGTACCAATTAATTTCCAGGGCAAAAGAAATGAAACGAGAAATATCTGTCCAGACAAAAGAGCAAAATTCAAACCCAACAAACCAAAGAAACCGCGGTATTCAGTAAAATTTGGAACCTCCGCGTATGTAAAAAGAGGAAAAACAATAAGCCATGAGAGAGAGAGAGAGAGAGATGACCTGCTCAGTGTCGCGGTCGGCATTACCAGAGCTAACAAGATCTGCCATTCCATGTGAGAATATCTAGCAAAACGCCACCTCCCTCTCCGACACTCACCGGAGCTCCGTTCATCATATACCATCCACTGACTCCTCACATCAAAACCCTACCGACTCTCTGTCTCTCCCACACAAACCAACAAAAAGAAAAAAAGAAAAAAAATGACAAAGCTTCTCACAGATCTGTAGGTCTCTCTAAAATCGATAGGATCAAAAAAAAAATCCTCAGTCAAAGATGGCGATCGCCACTGCTGACTGACAAGGCGCGGGGCGGCACCGCCTTGGAGTACACAAAGAATGGCTTTTCGGCTGCTGAAGATGGTTGAGTGGTGGCGGAAAGGGAAGGAAGCCGCACTCCAACTGTACGTTGGTCGTGTCGGAGGAAACGGCCCCGGATATATAGAGAGAGAGAGAGAGAGAGGGGGGGGCGCAGAGGCAGGGAGAGCGTCTTGCTTTTGTAAAAATAAAAGTACGGATGAGTCAAAGATGAGAAAACAAAAAGAAAATTAAACCCAAAAAAAAAAAAAAGAGTACGTAGAGAGGGGAAGAAAAAGCGACGAAGGGACTTTTCTAAAGCCATTTAAAACTTATTACGCTGGGACTACTGAGAAAATAAATCGTAAAAATAAATCAATAAAAATAATATGGAAAATATAAAATAATTAAAAAACACTTGTTAAAAATATAATTAATAAAATAATATAAATATTATTAAATAATTTTAAAATAACAAAAAATTATATGATCTATGAATTATGTCTAATTGATCCATTACATTATCTCTTTATAATAGCTTTTAATAATTTTTTGCTATAAAAAAAGTAGTAAAATTATGTAATTCTTGAGGCGTCAATGCCCAAATTCCGAGGGAAGGAAAACTTTTAGGAATTAAAAAAAATAAAAATAGGATTACTTGTTAGTTTTGTAAGTATGACGACTTTTCTGGTTGATTAACTTTCTTTTCTGTGTTCAATTATTGGGTGAAATAACAAATAATTGACTAACTAATTATCATTGTTTTGAAAAATAGTTGGGGGACGTATTCCTTCTTTCTTCCAAGTCATCATATTACATGCGACATTGAACTGACCAAATAAATGTTCCGTTCTTCTAGAACGGCCAAGAGTTCTCATATTCCAAAGCCTTAAAGAAAAATTTTCCTTTTACCCAAACTATAATATATATATATATATAGATGTTATATTTTGTTAATTAAAAATTTAGATATGTATTTTTATATTTTACAGTTTAAATCTAAGAAAAAGAATAAAATTTTAAAAATTAGTTTCTTATATTATTCACAATTTAACAAATTTTTATTAAATAAAAAATCAAACAAAACAAACTGTAAATTTATATTTTTCTTGCAAATGCATAATAAATATGGCAGAACAAAATAAATACAATACATATCACTATGTGCATTTTAAAGCAAGAGAAATTTCTTTATAACTTTATCATGGTTTAAACTCGAAGAGAGTAGGAAATAAAATTCAAGATTGTCATTTATAATATTTATATA
The DNA here is from genome assembly GCA_037897445.1 of Ceriops zippeliana. Classification (NCBI taxonomy): domain Eukaryota; kingdom Viridiplantae; phylum Streptophyta; class Magnoliopsida; order Malpighiales; family Rhizophoraceae; genus Ceriops; species Ceriops zippeliana. The sequence continues at coordinate 2,151,347 of JBAPLH010000217.1, forward strand.
TATATTTAATAATATTTATTGTCATTTATTTAACATAAAATATTACTCATATAATAAAAAATTATATTTTGTGATATAATATATTAATATTTATTATATCACTGTAGTATAGTTAAATATTAACAAACTATTGGAGTAATTTAATTATATAATATTCTTTTATAAAAGTACTTATCTTTTTATGGTATTCATATATTTTAATTTGACTTTTTTTATGATATTAGTTTTTTCTCTCTCTCTCTCTCTCTCTCTCTCTCACATACAAAGGACCCAAAATGACGATAAAAGCCCTTGATTACGGAGTAACGCGTCAGAAAAAGAGCCGCGAAAAGCCGCTTAGACAAAAGAAAAAGACGGGGATACCCTGCTCCCTTGTTTGTCTGGAAAGAAAATGAAGGAAATAAAACAATGCTTTCCAAGTGGACCTACGACGTGTAATCCTTCCAATTTGGGCAGAATGGAGAGGGATAATGAAATTATCTTTTATTATTATTTATTTTTGCTATTATTTTAAATTTTCATTAATTTGATATGGGGCATTAGTTTTCTCTCCTTGCAACCAAACAAGTAGAAGGAAGGAAATTGTTCCCTTCTCCGCTTTACCCCTTCCTTCGTTCTGGTATTCTGCATCCTTTGTAACACGAAAGAATAGAAGTTAATGGGAAAAAAAATTACATACCGAAAAAACAAGGAAACGGTGCCACTTGGAGCGGCCGGAGATTGGAGGCAACGGAGGAGAAATGTATTCCTTTGACGCAATCAAAGGGACAAAATCGTTAATTAAATCCTTTTATTTTATTTTATTTTATGTCAAACACTTGAATACTATAATGTAAGTTTACGTCTTGAGTATATATATAATATTATAAAAGGTTAATTTTTTATTAAATTTTATATAATTCATTATTATGTGAATTTAAAAATAATCAAAAAGTTTATAGTATTATATTTAAGTGTTATTATGTTCTATAAAAATTGCGAATATTATTTTTACTTTTTTTTCTATTGACTTTTGAAATTAAAATAATGATTAATAAAAATAATAAAAAAGATTCGTATTTCTTAATCAAAGATAAAAAAAAATTAAAATTTATGAAAAACAAACAACTGTAAAAATATTTGTTAAAAATGACAAAAATTGAGAATTAAAAAATAATCCGATATCATCTTAATTTCAATCATAAACAGGGCCGATTAGATATCGGTGGAAGTTACCTTTTAAAACTCCGCCGACACCTATCCAAGGGAGAGATTGCAAGGAGGGAATTGTTTTTCATTGTAAGGTAATGTAACGAAGGCAATGAGGTTGTAAACAAGAGAAAACCAAAGATTATTCAAATAGATTCGAAAATATATTTAATAACTAATAAATGATGGCTGAATTTCAGTACACGACACCACTACTCCTCATTTCAAGCTCCAGTAATGTTTGGTAGAACGGAAAACAAAATATACTTACTGGGAATAATTTGGGATTTTTTATAATTTTTTTTATGGCTCTGAGACTTGAAGTTCGAACTCCATTCATCACAAGAACGACACTCTTTTTTTTTTTTTCGGCTTTTTGGCTTTTTGAGAAGTAATTACCCATGAAATGAAATGAACAAAAGCGCCGCTGGGGAATTTGTCTTGGAGTAGGTGTCCCATTTTTCAATTGATAACGCTCTGTCGAGTCGCCTGCAATGGCATAGGACCCACCGTTGTATTTGGGCGATTAATGCTGTCATGGAATTGGCGGGATACTAACAGGCAGGAGGGGCGTAGTGCGGTCAATTCAGGCTGATCATGGACAGCAGACCGCAGGTAAAAAAATGCGCAAATATTGTTCAATACATAACATAATGTGAACAGATATTGAAGACTACCACCAAATGATTCAATAATTATGGTTACCCACATGATGAACAACCAACCTGAAAGCCGTCTTCGATCTGCTTTAAACGGCTATGATTTTTTGGTGGGGAAAGGCAAGTACAGTGGAAACCTTAATGAAAATGAACAAGCATATATATATAAGATGCTGCTGAAAAAGAAGATTAAATGATTGCAGGCCACTTCCAAAGAGTAGCTTTGTTGAGAAGGTGCCAAAATTTGCAAAGCTATGGTCCTTCTTAATTTAGCACAATTAGAACGATCTGACCCAGCCTGGTCGGCTTCTTGCTTTGCCTTTCGGGACCATCTGAACAACATTGAATGATGGCTGGATTCGTGTAATTATTGAGTCCAGGTGGTGAGACTCGTGTTTAATAATTTATCAATGAGATATATAAAATATTCGGAAGGTCCTCCTTTTTTTTTTTTTTTTTTTTTTTTGCATTTCAGCAGTAGTTTTTTATTTAAAAAAAAAAAAAGAAAAACCAACTGAGAAGAAATATATGTAGGAATGTATACCCGATATGTAGGTAAAATTACGTTGACTGAAGATTGTCGTATTGCGCATCTTTTCTCCTCAAGTTATTTCAGAAGGTCTAATGCAATAAAGGGTAGAAATAGGATATGATAGACAAACAACATCGATTGTTATTAAATTAATAAAAATATCCTACAACAAATAAATAAATAATATATATATATATGACGTATTTTTATATAATTACAAATATTTAAATTAAATTAAATAATACCATTTAAATTCAATTAATTTTTATTATAATCTTAATTACCTTTTAATCTAAATTAACAGCCAGCAAGAGGAGATGCAGAAAGAGCACCCTGATTACTATGCAACAAAGAAGCTGATTAGAATATTCAGGCATCATTCACGTTCCAGACAAACTTGCAAAACTCAGGCGATGATCACAAACTTTATATTATGCCGAATATTTTACCATAACATAGGGGAAGAAACAGATGGCAAGGTCCTGAGTTTCTCCTTCGCATTGTGTGCCGACCCGAATCCATACCCAGCAGTTAAAAGTTGAAGGAAAATGATGACTACGTAATTGATAATTGATCATGACTGCGTGCACGTGTGCGGTGCACAATTAATTAAAGAGTGTTGTTGGAATCATTAACCATAAAATTTGATAATCAAATTACTCAAATTATTAATTCTAAAAATGTATTTTAAATTCTAATTCTTAGGAACTCAAAAAAGAAATAAATAAATAAAGGGGAAAAGAAAAGTGTTGTTACAAGTTACAATGGGTTATGGTCAGTGTGCATGCATGCATCTCACAGTTAAATTGAAAAGGATGAAAAGCAAGGATATGCTGATGCACTTTAATTTAAGTTCAAAAATTTTCGACATGCTTTAATCATTCTATACACAGATACCTGGAATGATGTTGGGGGGTGGTTTTCATTCTCTTTTCAAACGGGGGGACATGCGGTGTTAACAAGTATTAATCCTCACAGTTGGGGGAGGATACAGTTGTGAAATAATCATCAATGTTGATAGTGAGACGGGTATACTATTTTATTATATGTTGTAGATATATATATATAAACTCCAAGCTGAGAAATCGACCAAGAGAACGAGAGGGGACGCTTCTCGGCTCCACTTTGCAAGTAGATGATGTGGACATTATATTGATTATTAGCGACAAAAACCTTCGACTAGATGCGCCAATCATTTTCTTTGCCCTGGTGATTAGGATGGAACCCGGGAGGTGGGGTGCATGAGATTGGAACAGGAATATTGTGGTTGCTAAATCAAAATTCAAAAACGAATTAAGAAAAGAAAGACAAAAAGAAAGAAAATATAAAAGGCTTCTAGTCAGGAAAAATGTTCTGTGGACTGGATTCTGTCTCGTTCTCGATCAATTCTGTCCAGGCATTCCACCGTGCATAGCCCAACACACACAATTTTAAAACTAAAAATTTCGAATTTAAGTTTTCAATCTAATACAAATACATACAGGAAATGAGATATTGCTGGCCGTAAGCAGTATTGGGAACAACAGGCCTCCGTGAAAATCATGAAGTAAATGTAATGAAGAAGTGTAAACAGAACCTTTTCGGAAACAGTCGGAGGGTTGAAGAGTCCGTGAAGCAATCGAATTGATTGGGATAAAATTGATATGCGAAATGTTATGGCTTGAATTTTTCCACTTTTTTTTTTTCTAAATTAATTGATTTACATGACATCTAAAAAATTCCAAAGAGTTCATTTCCTACATGTTTATTCTAAATAATATACCCACACACTTATTTTTTGGATTTTATTATTTTTGAATCCATATCGACAAAACATGGGTCTATCACGAATCCCATTTTACATTCCATGTTGATTCCACCGCCTTGCTCAGTGTAAAAAAAAAAAAAAGAAAAAGAAAAAGAAAGCCATTGCCTTGCCATTAATGGCACGTATATTATAGACGAGTAATTATCCCCAATTTTTGACCCGAATGTTTTTGTCTCCTATACTATTGCTGTAGCTGGATAACTCACAATGCATAATGCCTAACTTTGCGTTCCACTTTTGTCCACATGACCAAAATAAGGCAGGGAGAAACAACTTTAAAGGTTTCACGTACAGCTGATTCTTTTCCTTTCCTCTACTTTTCCTTTTCATTCAGTTCTCTTTTGCAGTGAAGTGGATCACGAGCATAAGTATACTAAAGCCCGATTATGTAATTCCTCAAGCCTTAGTAGAAAGTTGGGTATACAAAATTACAGATCGTACGTGACATTAGTTTGTGAAAGGGAAAACGGAGGGACTTTTGTAAGTATATGAGTTGTTAGACCTTCAAATAATAATAAAAAGAAGTATACGAGTTATTAGATCAAATCAATTGTTACATGACAAATAAAATCAACTATCTTGTAGTAGTAAGTATGGATTTGTAGTCAATCTGCATAAATATGTCTTCTCATCAAACTCTGTAATAGGAGAGATTTGTGCATTGGACGCTTCTTTAATTTTTAATAACTGACAAATGATTCTATAAAATACTTGTTATCATGCAATTTTTATAATTCAACTGTTCTTCCCATCTTATCTCTTCAGTTTTTTTTTTTTTTTTGGTAGTATTGTGGAACTCTAGAAAAGACTTCCACTGACATTAAACTCAGGATCAGATCCAGTCAAACGGGGTTGCAACTAGAGGTTGTATCTCAAAAACCATTAGGCAGGACCTCGACAGTACCTGTCTGTCGCACCAAAATAATTAAATCAGGAAGAGCCAGAAAAAACAAAACAAAACAAAGACGAAGGCTACTTCGATAGAATTCCCAATGTCCATTTTACACCTTTACAAGTTATACCACATCAATATGGATAAAGTAAGGAGACACTTTTTATCAATTCCTAGGCAGAGATTCATGTTTGAATTCACTTTATGTGGGGGCCTCTGTGTATGCTATGTCTGCACCATTCCTGGCATGAGCTCTATTTTATTTTCTGTTGTTTCACCAATAAAGAGAGTAGAATGTAGCTATCTCACTTTGGAAGAACATGAGCTAACAGGTCACTCAAATGCCATTGTGGTTGATTATGTCCTCATCAAAAAAATTTGGGTCTAACCAGTTGACGCATAATGATGGACTAGATACAGCCAAAGCTTATTTTACAAGTTCGTCTACAATCAAATCAATGCAACAGCCAGGTCAAGCACTGTGCATTCAACGTGTAACCTAGGAACATCCATGATTTTGTCTCCTCTTTGTCAAATATATAATGTAAATTAAAGCTAGTAATTAGGCTAATTAAATTGCGTTTTTTTAAGCATTAGCTTTAATCGATGACTGTATTGTGGGCTTCAATAGTGTACCATTTTTTTTCTTTTAATTTTTACTGAAAATTGGTTGGAGATGAAGCCTGGAAATAATCTCCTTCTGTGGCCCCATGTCGGCTAGGATTAATTTCGAGAAGGTGATTGCACCACCGTTGGCCCAATAATGGGATGGACAACCAAGCTCAAGTGAATGCTGATGGCTTTGAGGCTTGGGTCTCTTTACTCCCAGAGTGAGGGGCACGCGGGGCTGGTTCATAGAACAGCCTAACACCGCCTGCAACAGCCTGCCAAGTGGATTATAAGGCTCAGGTGACAGTAGAGTCCGTGAGGCCTAATGGACCGAGCCACCGGGCATTCGGTTTTCAAACGTTGTTTTTCCAAGTCTAAAAGAGCCTAATTAGTGGAATTAGTTCGTGACAGCATACACGTACGAATATGATCGGTCTCCGAAAAACAGTCTGGTGATATTGATCACCCTGTCAAATATCAGACAAAATATATGCTATGATAAAGAATTAATAGCTGAGACAATTCGCAGAACATCGATGGAAACAGCAACGTGCACCAGTGATCCTTTATGTTCAGTAAACCCAAATGGGAAAACATAAGATTATAGGGATTGTCGGCTTATTTAGAATATTAGAGCCTCGAGCAGTTATACTTGTGCCCTAAGGAGACCACTTACGTACGAATCTTAGGCCACAATTGTTGGCACCATTGTCATCAATTGCAATGAGATTGTAGGGTTGCTGTGTTTTGTGTGTTTTTTTGTTTCTTTTTTCTTTTTAGTTAATTTACGTCAACAAAGTCACGGAGATCGTAATTTTTGAAAACGACTCCAGTACAACCATTGGTTAGCCCGGCCTGTTTTCTCTCTCCAGCATATTGATGTTTAAACTACTGGACGACAATATTCATAGTACATATATATATATATGGCACAACGTTGTCTCTAGTTATGCGCCAATTTAGAGTTTTGCTTCTTTCATATTCCCAACTGGAAGCGGGAAGCCTTTATTGTCTTAAACCAAAGGCAGACAACCTGACTATTTTTCACACTATGTATAGCGCCCACATACACACACCCATATGCACCAAACACCATAATTAATCTTCCAAAAGTCAATACTCGAAGCAAAAATAAAATAAAAATGAAGGGCTTTTTGGCTATTTACTTTGTGCTTCTAGTTGTGAGTGCACAGTTCTGTGTGCACGCATAGAGGGTGGAAAGTGAGTGCCAAAAGGGGGTCCAAGGACTTTTGGTTCCCTGCGAACTATTCTTGACCGGAGATGCCCGAGAGCCCATCCAGACTTGCTGTAAGGCCGTCCAAAAACTTGAGCAACTGTTCAGGGACAAGGAAAACAGAAACGACGGGAGGCTGTCTGCAATTGCGTAAAGAAGAGTGCCAGCCATCCGAAAGTGAAGCCTGACAAGGCTACGAACTGTGCAAGGTTAACATTTGCATTGACCCCAACTTTGACTGCGGCAAGTAAGAGCATCTTCCTTCTCCTATCTGTTTTTTTTTTCTCTCTCATGTTATGTACAGATCTATTCCTCTTTGAGTTAAATTATTTTTGTCATTGCTGTACAAATGAACTGGCTTTTTTTTTTTTTTTTTAGTTTAATCCTATGTTTTTCTTTTGTGTGTAGAGTTTAATGTAACTGAAATTAATGTGCGCAAGCCTCATGGAGTCCAAGCTTTTCTTTTGCAGAATAAACTTGAAGAAGAGTGCTTTAATTACTATATGTAGACAATAATAAAGGGTATATGAAAATAAACATCAGCCGTGTGTGGTTTTCATTATAAGTTATAATTAAGTTTAGGATCTTTCCAACTGAAAATCTTGGGACTCGTCTTCCATTGTTTGCTCTAATAATCGAACGTGAAGAAACTAATTACGAAGAAACAATGGCCTGCGAATTTCCATCATATAACTCGTACTTGCTCCCATTAAAGACATCATAAAGTATTTGTGAAGTCAGGGTCACTATTTTTACTTTACTAACTATTAAGCACAATCATCTATTTATATATAAATAAAACTATTACATACAAAAAATCAAATTGCAAAAATACGAATAAATTGATATAACCAATTACAAAAATCAAATTGTTAAGTGTAATTATTATGTATAATAATTAATAATTATAGTTAAATAATGTAACTTTATAGTTAGTGTGCACATTTAATTATTCTTTGTAATCGAACTCTAAGCACAATTATGAATTATTTTAACATCCACATACTTTGCGAGTGCTCAAAATGGCAACCATAATCCACATAACCGAGTTTAGGAAACTATGTGATCTTCCATCATACTTCTTTACGGCAGGTTTGTGTATACATTTCTTTGGTGATGCTTCCTCATTTTCTCATCTTTTTCCTAAAGTGTGGATTTCTTTGTTTTATTTATTTTTTTTATCATTGTTCGTTATAGTTTAATAATTGAAAATTTTTATTTGTATTATATAATTAGGATTTTGAATATTCATTAAATTTAAAAGTTTATTTAACCCTACATATTTTTTAGATTGACTAACTAACTATTATTGAACATTACGAAACTTACTTCTTAATAAATTTAGTGTACCGGTTCAACTTATTATATAATATAATTCAAGGTAGTTCTTTTTAATAAGATTATGAGACAATAGTTTATTTTTTTTATTTAAAAAAGAAACGAAGAAAGAGGATGTCTGAATTTCTACTTGTACTGGATTCGTGGATTAGTGTGATGACCACTGTTTCTATTCGCAGCACATTGATTGTCTCTTACGAAAACAAATTACGAATTGCATGTTGCACGAAAAAAAAAAAAAAAAATTGAAAGTCAACTCCCGGAGAGTGGATTCATGCTCAAGGATCCTAAGGATTTTGCTTCCCGAATCTGTAGCTCCGTGAAATCTGGCCTAAACATTAGTCCTGATCCGGCTGTTGAGGAGGAAGACGACGCTGAAGAAGCTGAGACAGAAACTGAAACAAAAGAAGCTGCTGCCATGCAGAGGGTTGATGATGAAGCTGCCAAGGATGATGGGGATACAGAGCCATCTGCTGCCAAGGATGAGTTGTAGATTGCTTAAAATGGGGACTGTGCTTCTGTCCTCTGAGCTTTTAAGGGCATTGCCTCCGCTTGTAGTACAATCTCTTCACACAAGTCCAAACCAGGCCCCGCATTCTGCGCCTTTTCTTCGTTAAGACTTCGAGAACTCCCCGCAAAAACTAGGAAAATTATACTCGCCCACTCCACTAAAAACTATGGAAAATGAATTTTTAATTTTTTTAAAGGCTGCTGGAGGTTTTAAAGTCCAATGAAGAAATTCAATTTATACTAGTAGAATTATACATCTCATTTTATTTTAGAAAGAAAAGTATTAAATTCATAATAATTTGTTGAGAATTATATAAGTTTTGAAAAACTAGTTAACTTAACTTGGCCGCATAAAAAAAAAATCTTGAAAACTTAACTTAAATATACCGAGTCATTGAGTTTGCAAGTGGCAGAACATGCAAAGGTTGGATTGCGTTGTTGCCTTGACTAAAATTATGGTCGCTCTTCAACATAATATTGTGTCTACTGGAGCTTGAGTCAACTATATATACTAACTGAAGTCGTAGCTCCGGCTGTAATGATCTGATTATCATAAGAGTGATCGTGGAGTTCGATTAATCTACAAAACAAATGAAGAAAGTTTAAATCAAGAACCTACAAGACATGATTGTGGTCCAAATTCAAGTTGCTCTATTAAACCTACGCGATCCAGAACACACATCATGGTCTTTAAAAGATCCTTGTCTTTTGACTTGTTCCATTCTTGCTCATTAATTTGTCCCAAAATAACGTTGGAAGGCTCTCACAGACTAGAAATTCAGACCATGAATTTTACATAATAATTTAAATTTTTAAATAAAATATTTTTAATATAATATTAAAATATTTATAATCAATTGATTTTATGTTCAAATCGCTTTTAGGTAAAATAGTTTCTTGACAATTTTTATTTTATTAGCAACTGAAAAAGGGGATGAATAACAGTAGATGAGATCCTGAGCTAGTTGCTTAGTTTCAGTCTTCCACTAGTACGATGCATAACTTTTATCTTGGTTCGATTCGGAATTAAAGATGATTTTTATACGGCAGGTCATTTTCAATTGACTTAACTTTTCTTCTCAGGGCTTTAATTTAAAAAGAGCGGAACAACAAGTATGCTTCACATCGCCAAAGCAGCCAATGTTATCAGTCAACTACCTCTGTGTTGATGCTTTGAAGCTTTACAGAATTGACAGAAGGTGAACAATCAAGAGTTTTTAATCATGCCATATTTATATTTCTGTGGAAAAGTGCGATGCATGTATTTTAATAATTACATAACAAGCGGTTTCTTTCGTAAGTTAACGATAAAGATTTTCTTTTATATATATTAAAAGAAAAAACATATCAAGTTGTTTCTTAATTAATCGATGGAAGAACGCCCCAAAGTTTGAAGTAATGGATGGCAACCGTAGCGGCCAGAGGGGGTGGGCTCGTTGTGTCCAATATCTGGGCCGCCCGTCCAATCACAGGATGGGATTTTAGCTTTGTGACACTTGGGTTGAATGGAGGCTTGGGTCTCTTCGGTCGTAGTGTGGGTGGGACCGTCGGGCTGTTTCATAGAGCGGCTACACCGCCTGCTCCAAACAAGTGGAATAACAGTCGAGTGTCAGCAAGTCCGTAGGGCCTATGGGACACTGATATTACCGATTATTATTTAAACGAGAAGTGCCTATAAATTTTTTTTTTAATAATAACTTATTACATTTTTTCACGGAGACATTCTGTACAAAATCAAGAATATCAAAGTGAGTATAAATAAATTATAATATTACTTGTTACGAAATTATTAACTTCTTTCTAAAGAATAATTTATTAAGATATACGTATTATATAAACTAAGATCTCCTCTTACTCGTTAAGTTTGAGTAGTTTATAGCCGTTACACTAGCCATCAGTTTTCTTAAAAGGTTGCTTTCCCGATAGCCTTAATTTAACGGATTTAGTTTAGCGGCAATGACCACAGGAGTCGGCTATTAGCTTTGTGCTTCCAGTCGAGAGTGCACAATATTTTTGTTCACGTCGAACAGGTGGAAATGTGATTGCAAAAGGGACGCCGCAAGTGTAACGGCTAGTGTAAATTGTTTGGTACCATGAAATAAATATATGAGTGCTCTGTGCTCAAATTGTTTGGCACAATGAAATAAATATGTAAGTGCCTTTGGCGCAATGTCAAGGACTAATTCCCCGTCAAAAGAATCAAAAAGTCTTTTATTTTCATTTTTGATACATCGTAATGGGTTTTAAATTTCAAAATGAGGGGCACAATAAAGCCATTACATTCAAAAGGTTAGGCGACCTCACGTTCAGGTTTCAAAAGCACAGCAAAATCTCCATGCACATAGGTCTAGGTCAAGAATACTCCAGTATTCAAAGCCTAAAAGTTAATGGTTTTACCTTTTTTTTTTTTTCCACTCGGTGAAATTAAAACATAATTTTCTTATTTGTTCCATAGATTGCGTGGATTCACAAAAAGCGCAAGCTATCCGTCTTTGTAAGGCAAGGGAAAAAATGACTGAAATGTGCTACCGTCAAAGATTTGCTCCGATGTTCTTGTCACTTCTTGTGAGTTCCATGTTTTCAGGAGCAAAAGCTCAACTGAGAACATCCAACATCAGCCTAGGTTCTTCTCTCACTCCCGCAAGCCATTCCCATTGGACCTCAGATTCTGGAAATTTTTCCTTTGGTTTTTACTCCAAAGAAGGAGAGGGCTTTGCCATAGGCATATGGTTAGCAGAAATCCTGCAGAAAACTGTCGTATGGACGGCAAACCGAGATGACCTACCATTTCCTTGCGATTCTACGCTGATCCTAGATGGTAATCTTGGGCTCATCTTGCAACCGTGGGGAGGCCATCGGATGTTGATTTCAAATGTTAACGAGTCAGCGTCTTCTGCCTCCATGCTTAGCTCTGGTAATTTTGTACTTTACAATTCGGAGTCAAAGATCATATGGCAGACTTTCGATCATCCAACGGATACAATTTTACCAGGATAACGCTTTCTGGCAGGGAATTAGCTGGCGTCCAGCGTCTCTGAAAAGAATTATTCAATTGGACAATTTCAACTCAACATGCAAATAGATGGAAATCTGGTGCAGTACCCTGCAGGTTATGCTCAAGGAGATTAAGCCTATTGGAACTCGGGTACTTACACTGCTGGAAATAATGTGAGCTTGAATCTTGATAGAAATGGCCAGCTATACCTGCTAAACGCCACTGGCTTTACTATCAAGATTCTGAAAGGCGTGGAAGCTTTAGTACCAGCCCTATACCTTGCGAAAATTGAGGCGGATGGGATGTGTTGATTACATCCAATAATCGTTGCCTTCCTACTTCTGTGGATGCGCAAGCCGCATACGATTTTGTTGAGGTGAACAATTTTGCATGAAGGTACCAACCTTGTGAATGTGCTCTGTAACTTTTAAATCAAATGATTTATGTAACATAATGATCTAGTTTAGCAAATGCATCGTGTACTCATCAAATTAGAACTCTTTTATTTCCTTGGTTGGTTCAGTTATATTGAAATTTCATTGCTTTTTGCCGTCTCCCTTTTAACATACTGATTCCCAAAATGTCGGTCATATGGACCACAGCCAAGGATTGGGATTACAATGTCTGTATTTGCAATTCTCTTTTGCCAATCTCTGCCTTTCTCATACCCCGTGGTGCCTTTATCTGCAGCATATTGATTACAAGTCCGTCGGATTCATTGGATACGCCCAATATTGTCACTAGTTATACGCCAAATATAGAGTCTTGCAACCACAAACACACCCATATTCACCAAACACCCTAATTAATCTTCCAAGAGTCAATACTCGAAGCAAAAAAACGAAAAAAAAAAAAAACAAACGAAGGGCTTGTTGACTATTTGCTCTGTGCTTCTAGTTGTGAGTGCACAATACCGTGTGCACGCGAATCAACATAAATTTGATTGCACAAGGGACGCCTCAGTAGGCTTGGCTCCTTGCGAACAATTCCTTATTGGACACGACAAAGAACCTCGCAATCCTGGTTGTAAGGCCGTTCAAAATCTCGGCAGACTGTTCGCGCCTATGGCCAGGAAAGAACGGGTGGATGGATGTAAATGTTTAAAGAAGACTGCCCAATATATGCATGTGAATCTTAAACGAGCTAAGCAACTTCCCAAATCTTGCAAGGTTGACATTTCCATTGACCCCCGCGTTGACTGCAGCAAGTAAGAGAGCCTTGTACTTCTCTTTTTTTCTCTTCTTCGCTTGCTACTTCCCAGATTTATTCTTCTTTAGGTTGATTTATGTTTCATCATTATTTTATCCACGAAGATAGTTTATTTATTTATTTTGAGCTTAATCATGTGATTTTCTGTTGTGTGCAGAGATTAATTTTATTGAAAATGATGCAAATGCCTCATGGAGTCCAAGCTTTTCGCTGGCAGAATAAACTCGAGGAAGAGTAGTAAATTATAAAATAATTATGATGCATCATTTTTATGGGTCTGTGTTTGTTATCCGATAACGAAGGATTGGAAGGCTTAATGCGCCGGACAGGCAGATACATATAAATATATAAATAAAAGATGACTGTATAATGTAACCGAATAAATGATTACAGAAAAGCAAAATCATTATACATGACTTGATCTTTTTCAATCTTCATTTTTATATTCAGGATCAAATTCGAAGTTTCAATAGAAAATTTCAGACTTGAAATTTGATTTTGATTTGACCGAATCTTATTTGAGTTTGATATCTTGATTCTCTTTTATATATTTAATTTTGGTATTTAAAGATGAACAGAATTTATTTAAAAACAAAACTCCCCCAAAAAAAAAAAAAACCTAACGAGGCGAAACTGAAGTTGAGAGGGGTGAGGCTGTTCTTATGCACGATAACTTCAATCTTTCAATTATTCGGACTATATTATGTAAAATGTAATTTTAGTACATAAAAAAAATTTACTCATTCAAATTAAGATAGAATTTATAAAGATTGTTAATTTTTCATATAACATATTTGATAAAAATCAAGATATTTAAATTGTGATAAGTATCATTATTTTCTATAATTGAATAATGTCATGATATTTGGAATTAACAAATCTAAAACTGATATACAAAATATTTATTAATTTAGACATCTAAATTTTGCATCACACTAGATGGAAGCATTAAAAAAAAAAGAGAGATTTTTTTTTAGATATTTAAGTTGGACATTGGTCCAATATAATAATAATAATAATAATAATAATAATAATAATAATAATAATAGTTTTTGAATAGTCTTCGTAATATCATGAAAATAGTACTCATGATATTAATTTTTTTTAAAAAAAGAAGTTTCATAACATTAACATCTGAAAAAGAAGAAATTGAAATTATTTTTTTAAAAAAAGGAAAAAGGAAAAAGGAAAAAGGAAAAAGAAAGCCAGTGAGGAGAAAAAAAAAAAAAAAAAAGAAAAACGGTGTCGGAGAGGATCCTAGGGTTTTCACCCAATCCGAGAAATCCAAACCCAGTCGCCCTCTCTATCTCATCCAAGCACTCTTTTGGCTTCTCCGTGTAAACATGGCAGACGGCTACTGGAATCGGCAACAGCCGTCTCCGCTCCAGGCCGGTGGGGTGCTGAAACGCCCCCGTTCCGACTACGGTACGCTATTCTCCTCCGAATTAATTCTTTTTGTGTGTGTTTATTACTCACTTTTCCATTTTTGGTTATTGGTTATGTTACTGTAACTGTGAAGGCTGTACTGATCTGCTACTGCAAATATGTTAAAATTATTCGGTTTGGGTAAGCATTTTTGTTAATTCATTATCCCCACGAATAAGAAATCTTGAACTTAGCATAAATAAATCTGGTTGCGCGTCTCGTGCTTTTTGTGTGCGTTCTTGCCATTTGAAGTGCCAAGCTACTTGTTTACTCAGTGAAAAAAAAAGAAGAAAAAAAAGAGAAGCAATTGTTGAAATTGGTTCTTGGTGTTTTCTATTGAGATAAAGCCAGATTAGCCAGATTGACGATTGTTGTTGTAAATGATGGAGGCTCGGATAATTGGGATGGCGTTGTTGCAGGAATCTGTAATAATTTACTTGTGATGTTAATTTGAAGTACCCTCTTTTTCCGTCCTTGATGTTTCTGAAATAGCACTACTCTTTCTTCTTTTTTTTTTTTTTTTTTTTTTTGTAAACTTATTGTAGACTTGTGCTCCTTGGCAGTTGTGCGCATTACTCACTGTGTTTGATCTTTGTAGAACTCCCACCATCTGGTCTCCAGTCAACTCACGAGGTGCAGAGCTATTATCCAAGAGATGATGATCGTAGTATGTATCTGAAGGATACAAAGACAATTGGAACTGCATACGATCTCTATCTTCAAAATGCGGTACCATTTTTAAAATCATGCTTTTTTTTTTGGTTATTGTCTGCCATTCATCTGGATGATTGTTATTAACATTTTCATCCTAAATTGTCTTTCAAGCAAGTTTCTTCATTTGCTTCTGGAGAAACCAGTGCCTTAAGCAGAACAGGGGTGGGAAGGGCTGTAGGTGGTGGAATGGCTGGGCTTCCAATGCTTGATTCTCCCATGATGGATCGTCCTCGAACTGCTGGTTCAGATCTGGCTGCAAATGGTCGAGACATTGGTTTGGGTGGCCAGTCCCAAGTGAACTCAATGGCTAGGCCAGGTCGCGAAACTGTACCCTTGCCTCCGGATGCTTCCAACACTATATATGTTGAGGGGCTTCCTCCTGATAGCACGAGGAGGGAAGTAGCTCGTATCCTTTTGGCACTGTGACAATGTCAATTAATTTTGTGCCCATTTTGGTTGTATTACTTACCATTTAACCATAGAAGCATGTTTTTTTTTTACTGTTTTTCTGAATTCCTTTACTGTGTCATCAGATATCTTTCGCCCTTTTGTGGGATATAAAGAGTTGAGACTTGTGAGCAAAGAATCCAAACATGTAAGTGGATCTGTTGTCTGTTGTTATACCAACTTGGTTAGTGCTATTCAACAGTCGTAGGCTTGCTACACGTTTAACTGTTTACTTATCCATAAATGCAGCGTGGTGGGGATCCCATTATTCTATGTTTTGTTGATTTTGAAAGCGCAGCCTGTGCAGCAACTGCTTTGAGTGCATTGCAAGGTGACGAACTAAGTGCTACCACTGTTTCTATGCTTGTCTGGAATGGTATCAGATTCTAACCTTTTTTTTTTTTTTTTGGTGGAACCTGCAGGTTATAGGATGGATGAGCATGATCCTGAGTCTAACTATTTGAGGTTGCAGTTTTCTCGGTTCCCAGGTCCAAGATCTGGCCCTGGAAATCGTGGAAAGAGATGAACTCTTGAGTAGGCCGTATAGTTTAAATGTCAGTCAGCTTTCTGCCTTTCTGGAGTTGATCTTTCTCTGTTTTGGAGTGCGTGAGGACAATCTATGGTCGAAAGCCTAGCGATGTAGATTTTTGGATCCTGATCACACTACTTATTAGCACCTTAGATCAACTGTAAGCTGTTGGGAATGATATAATTGAAAATACTGTAAATACCATAATCAAACGGTGATTTTGGATTCATTGCTTGACATGATTTTGTAGTATCCTGATTTCACGAAGCAAAAGGTTTTATACAATAGATGACAAGCACGAGGAGAGATATATGTCACGGATCATTACCCTCTCCTCGAAAGATTAACCTATTGGAATGTGCAGCGCCCACGTTTATAAGGCCCATGGAGTGTGCAGCGTTCACGAAGGTCATGGATTTTCCTTACCTTTCCGACGTGGGTTCTGTGACATATAGCTCTTAATTTTTTACAAAGTTTTTTCAGTCCGGCTGGTGTTCGGATGTTTAGAACAGGTTATGTGATTGGCTTTTATATTCCAATTCCATGTGAATTATTGGAGGGGTGCTCTTTTTTACCCTAAAACGCTAAAAAGTAAATCTCATATCGTAACCTTTATGACCAAGCAACAAATTAAATGAACCTGTAAATTACCAAATTGAAAATTTGTGTTTTAAATCCCACTTTGAAGAGGTGGGGGGCTCTCGGGTTGGAGGTTGCCCAGTTTTCTACGGCCCAAATCCCGGGGAGACGCCCATGGGCCACTAGATAATACAGCTATAAGACCTGACTGGTTCTCTAGGAGATGGCTTTAATGTTTGATTACATTGGTGGCGTCATAAACAGGATATTTGGGCCCAAAGTGATGATGATTGAAGTATGCATCTTTAGAATTTGTTACTTTGGGGAAATCTCCTGGACTCTTACTTTCAATTTCTCCTTTCAATGAGAGCATCCGAAGCGAGTCGATAATGTACAAGTTTCTAAAATTTCTGTGATTAGACTTGCCTGAATGCAGTTTGAGGCCCTTAGGGTGCGATCGCAGAGAAAATTGATAGATTTGTCGTAGCCTTGTCAAAAAGGAGGAGGGATGATTTTCTGGGCGAGCTCTTTTTCTGACGAGCCTTTATTTATTTATTTATTTATTTCTGATGAGTCCTTTTCCACTTTTTCAGATTCCCTCCCAGCTAGTTAAAGCTTGTATGTAGCATGATACTTTTTCATTTGCTTTTAATTTTTATTTTTTTTTTTGTTGGGGGGGGGGGATGCTACTAAGTATTATTATAGCATGAGGAGATCATTGTGGGTCCATTTTTTCTAGATTTGTTGGACTATATACAATGCTAATTAGCTTTCATTTTACGTGACAATCGAACGATCACTTTGGAGGAGCTGGAGTTCGAGGTGCTATATAATTAAATATGCCACATGCAGAAGGTCAAATCCAAACTAAAAATGCTTCCACCCCAAGAGGCAAAGTGCGTACGTCCAAATCAGTAATTACAAAAATATTCTTGGTAAGATAGTCAGTATATGTTAGCACTGCCACTGTGTTACAGTAATTTAATGAGGGAGACCGGAGGCGGTGGGTGAGTTGGGCAAAGAGAAATAAGGGGAAGAAAAAAAGGGAACCGGGGGAGGGGGGTGGGGAGGAAATTACGTGAAAGAGAGGCTAGCAGCACGAAAATTTTGTCAGGAATGAGGGTGGTCATAGGGAGGAGCATTTAAGCCAATCGACCAGACATCAGGCATTACAAATTCTTTGGTCAATCTTCGCATTAACTGTGCCAGAAACCAATGGCTTGAACCCAACACTAGAAGCAATTAAGCAATGTGTAGATATTCTTTTTCTTTCCCCCCCCCCCCCAAACCCCCGCTAGAAATACTTATAAGGATATTGTATTATTGTTATTCCAGCAAGCACATGGGTATCAGCGTAATTTGCACTTTTCATTATTATTATTATCTCAATTTCAATTCTATTTGAAGGTCTATCGGAATTATTGTGCAATAGAAATTTAAGCTTTCGATTACTGAAATATTTTTGAAGAATTTGAGTATCTAAAATCATAATATATTTTATGTATGAAACAAAAGAAAATTTTGATCAGATAGTTTTACTAAATGCATAAAGCATTCGTAAGATTTTTTTTTCTCAATAATAATAATAATAATACTCATCCCCTTTAATTTTCGAGCACGGTAATGAGTCGATAATTCTTGTCAATGTAGCCTAGCTGTGAGAGGGAGAGAGCCATTCTAGATTCGTCTCTCTCCATTTGGAAAATCATCCCATTGATTAGAAAACGCGGCTTTCATTCTTTACCCAACCGATATTACGCGATGACCAGAAAAAGAAAACAAAGAAGCAAATATGATGTGCAGTATGTCGCCTTGATTGATCGAAGTGTCGGACCCATAACAACAAAAAAAAAAGGCAATTATCTGGCCTGCCCTCAAACGCAGGCAAGCTGAAAAGAAAAGTAAAGAGGAATCATTGGGTGCTATCATGGCAACTTATCGAAGTTGCCTTCGGCCTCCATTAATGCCTCCACCTCCTATGTTTAATATAATATTTCGTAAGCAACTAAGGCAGGCCCACGCACTTTCATGTGTCGAGCTTCAGGCTTCATGTTTTACGACATGTTGCCGCGCTTTTTTACAGCTTGACGTGCATGCACAATATGATTAATTTTTTCTCCTCCGGGGAACAAATCATTGTTGCTGCTTTTTATTTTTTTTTTATCATTTTCTTTTTCTTTTTAAGAGAAATTAAGAAAGTGAATTCAGAAGCGTTGATTTCTACCTCTCACAAGGTAGTCGAGATGGGTTTCGATCCAAGTTGCCCAAGACCTGGAACAAGCTGTCGATATCTCGCCATTAATATTGCCATGTGCCGGTGAATAGATGTCCATTTTAGAAGCGTTGATTACTAACAACCGTACACTTCACTGGGTTACGAATGAGCATTCTATTGTCTTTTCTTCACCAAATGACAAAGGTAGTCCAAACAGGTTACCGTCCAAGTTACCGTCAAAGCATTCTAGAACTAGTTAGCTAGGAAGGTCCACTAATGTCGTTAATAATTCAAAAATCCCTGCGCATGCATTTCTTACATGACCAATTTTTTTTCCCTTGTACCAAAAAACCTGAACGGATCGAAGAAAAAGCGAAGAGCTTAACAGATCAAGCGCTAAGTTCGTCTAAGATATAATTACAAGATCGGACGTGCGTAAATCTTAAGGAAAAGTCTGTCAAGCAGCGTTGTCTCCCTTGGAAAACTCGAGCCAAAGTGGAGAGCAAATCCCAACCAGCAAACTTTGTTAAAGGACTTCAATTGAAAACAATCGATTCAAGCATCATTATCAATTACCCGTCATTGTTTCACACACACACACACACACACAGGGACAGAATGTCGTCCATTTGCACATGCTCGCATTTGTCAAGAGAAACGACACGAAGTCTGATGAGTTCCGGTGTTACAAGTAATATGACTACCAAACATCCTTAACGAAATTGGCACGTACAATATTTCCAAATCCTAGCGAGAGAGTCAAAGAGAGCTTCAACACCGATGATCTTGGGTTCTCTCTTTCCTGGTAAAAACCAAAAGAGATGACGCGGTTTCAGACTTTACCATCGCTTTCCAGCTACCCCCTTAGTAATCCATGCAAACAGCCTTTTCTTTTTCATCTCTCTCTCTCTCTCTCTCTCTCTCTCTCTCTCTCTCTGTTTTTTTTTTCCCTATCAATAAATAACAATTTAACTATATAAAATATTTTTTTATTTTACGAATATAAAAAAAAAACACTACAAATAATTATATTTTTTAATAATAAATTTTACAATCATCAATTTGTTAATCGCAAAAACAAAATTCGACTATAATCTCACACAGTCGAGTAGACATCGAATTGAGTACGATATAATTTTGTTTCGCCAATAGAACAAACCAGAGCCGTGCGCACAAAATGACTAAAAGTGAAAGAAAATAGTCTACGAGAATAGAGACCCCAAGATTAGAGTTGGAAAAATGAGGCTGTGGTGGAAGACTAAATCGCAGCCGCCTGGTGCCGCCTAAAAATTCCTGAAAAGTTTGGCAAATCACGTATCAATTTTCAAAGTTCTTTAATCTTCTACAAAATACAACGAACATGACTTCCTCGTTGCATGATTTACTACTTTTGGAGTTAATATTTGATTTGCTTTTTATATTTATTCAAAAATTTAAGTTTTGGTTTAAATTGTTCGGTAAGATAAGATGGTATCCAAAATTCTATCACTTTGTGTGATCTATGAAAAAGACAGTGGCCCGATATTCTTTTATATTCCCAGCTTGCAACCTCGATTTATTAATTGAAAATCAAATAAAAAAATTAAACAAAGCCCTACAATATAAAATTCGCTTTACTCCAATCATCGATGTAAGCCCTGTTCAAACCGACATTGTCCTATTCGTTGCTGTTTTCTTTCTTGGTATTTCTACGAAGGTTAGGTATTATGATGTGAAGTCGAATTCACCGTGGATGGCATAGATGTAAAGGGGTAAAAGAAAACATCTATATAAAGGAAGGAGAGGGTTGCCTAAGAAGCAGAATCAAACCCCAGTTTTTAATTGTAGTGAGGTTGGTGGAAAATGGGGTCTCCAACGGCCTCTCTCATTGCCACTCTTTTCGTGTTAGCAGTCTCCCTGAGCCTGCCAACAGAAATAGCAGCAAACTACCCGTCTCCGCCACCACCAACTTACCAGTACAAATCACCACCTCCTCCTCCAGTCCACTCTCCGCAACCACCATCTTACAAGTACAAATCACCTCCCCCTCCCGCGCCCGTCCACAAGTATAAGTCTCCCCCGCCCCCTCCTCCGGTGCACCAATCTCCGCCATCACTCCCTCCTTACAAGTACAAGTCACCTCCACCACCTCCACCAGTCTATAAGTACAAGTCTCCCCCACCACCTCCACTGGTGCACAAGCCACACCCACACCCACATCCCCGTCCCCCTCCACCTTCCTATAAGTACAAATCACCTCCTCCACCTCCTCCACTATACAAATATAAATCTCCTCCCCCACCCCCCGTACACAAACCACATCCACATCCACATCCCCATCCCCATCCCCACCCCCATCCACCTCCAACGCCGGTGCACAAGCCTCCACCTCCTGTCTACAAGTACAAATCACCTCCACCACCACCGGTGCACAAACCGCATCCCCATCCACATCCACCTCCAAAGCCCGTGTACAAGCCACCACCTCCAGTCTACAAGTACAAATCACCTCCACCACCTCCTCCAGTTCACCAGTTTCCTCCTCCACCAACACCACATTACGCCTATTCATCACCCCCTCCTCCTCATCACTACTAAGGTAGTGCATCCACAATTTCAAGATAATTAACCTTAGGGCGGCGCTTTGTCCATTCATTAATTTGGCACTGTAATATATAAGAATTTGTTATCCTCAATTGAGGTCTTAATTAATGCTGCACTCTTTAATACTATTTCGCCAATACTCAATATGCATCCGATGATCCGATCAATCACTTAACACATATATTCACAATATTTCTTGCAGGATATTATAAGAGAAGGGGGTGGTTGCAACTGGCAAGGAGTTGGAAGAGTGAGAAAGAAAGAAGAAAAGCTTCCCCGCCTTCTATGGAGTAGCGTTTGTTTGCTATATTACAAGATCAATAAAAATGTGCCAGGAAAGGGTCGCTTCACTCTTATGTATTCTCGAAGTTATTGCTACCGTCCGTCTTGTACCCACCTGTTGGGGCCTGTTAAACGGGGTCCACAGGTTGTAGACTTTTATTCCAATAAATGTAGTGTTGTTCTCTTTCGCGTCCTAATAATAATAGTTATCCCCGATTATTTATGCGTTGTTCTTTCGGGATCATAGACTTCTTCCCATTTGCTTGCGGGTTGAATTTCTCTCCCATCTTATCACTAATATTATAATAAAATATGTAAAATTATCCAGGCCATTCAAGTCAAACCTTCAAATTTAGATCCAATAACATTTATTAAAAAAAACAAAAAAAAATTACTTATCCAATAATTTTCTGTTAAAAAAAAACTTCTCAATATATAAATTTGAAATGATTTATGTGAATTCTTTATGCTATTATTTTTTATATATATATATATATATATATATGTCATAGGTTTCTTTTGGTGTTTCAAATACAAAACAAACGAACCGTTTACATGGACAGGAATTCTATTTCGGAGACAAGTACGGAAAACCAACGGGCTCCGGCACACATTCTCTCTCTTGTTAATATTAAGGTAAGAGAACACGTCAAGAAGTTTTCGGACACACTTTGGTAGGTGAGGGCACTCCATATCCATGCAAAACAGACAAGAGCCGCGGTGGGGAAGGTCAAATCTCCAAATATGACATGGGTCGTCAAATCCGTTTTGCCCGCGGTGGGGAGGGGAGGGGAGGGTACCACCCGAGTAAATCATTATATATCCTAGTGCAAATGCTCGTAGGCTTTGAAATAAATTACGTTCGTAGGGATCATATCATGAATAACAAGACAGCAATTGGGTAAATTAATTTTCTTGCATTTAATTTCATTTATTTATAAAACTAAGTGAAATATGATTAATCTACACATTTTGTTGCTACCATATTACTTTTAAAATATTATTACCTAACTTTTCACTTTTTTCATAAATCTTAAGATTTAAATGTAATACCTCTAAGACAAATATCAAGGCTCTTTTCTGCTGGATACCCATTTTAGTCTTTCATTTTCATTCTTGTTTCTCCTCTAGTTGTGTGCATATTACGCTGCGTTGAACGCGGCCACATTATTAGCAAGATGCATACTTCGCTAAGTCCATCGCAGTATTTTATTGTCAAATGACATTGGTCGGCCTTTGGCACTGAGATTATCATTGGATAGGATCCTATGGTCTGCTCATTAATTAATTTCAAGGTAACAGTCAAAATTGGACAGGTTTTACTTTTGTATTTGTGATGCTGATGGTCCCCTGACGTGCTGCTAGCTGTCCACCAGTAGCCATGCAGTTGTCTGCCTCACCTTTCAATTGGATGGAGTAAGGGCCGAAACGTCTTGAGAAATCGTACAAGAGCGCAAAAAGCCGCATAAGATATATATTAATGGCCATTTTCAAATAAAAATCATTGAAAAGGAGGCAGTTCATTCCGTGAATGAGGACTGATGAAATGTTTTTAAAAGTGTCTCTTGCCTAGGAAAAAGCCTCAAGGGCAGCCCCCACGAGAACATTTTCACCGCGTTGTTTGATAGTAATAATTTTCAGTTACTTAACCGACATACATGATTGCCTCCGATAACAAAAATGTGTCATCTGCTATGGATTTCAGTGAATCGATAGAATCACGTTTGACCGCAAAGATCATATCATAATCATGGTAGAAATCCTTATAGAATGAACCAGAAAAGGTTCCTTTTCTTTTCTTTTTTTTTTTTTTTTTGTTGGGTTTTGATCTTGGAAAAACGTTCTAACATTGATTGAAAAAAGAAGCAACTTGCTGATTTGTTGGCTACCGCCCAAATTCCAATGGAGAAATTATAGGCGAGAACACGACCCTTTGCACGCAAATGTCAATAATTTTTTATCTACCTTCGCGAGCTTTAAAATTGGTTACGCATGCTCAGATTCCGTGTGAACTTGTAGATCTATGAGTAAGCTTGCTGACTTCAGAAGTCAAGATTTAGGGGATGAGATATACAATGAGGAGGCAGGTCAACCACCTCCTCTATAGTTAGTTATTCAGCACCTTGAACTTGAATGGATTTAGGGCCAGATGCATTTCAATGCCCACAGATTTTGAGGAAAACGAAGAAAAATACAAATACTAATAATAAACAAGAGCATTAAGCCTGGTGACCACCACCATCATTATGGGCCCCACAAAAAAGAATTTAAGATCGAGCACCGGCAACTTCAACGTGGGCACATAATCAAGGGCACTAAAATAGTTTTACATACTCCAGCATTATTCATTTCAAAATGAATAAATAGTCCAGGAAACTCAAATAACCAACCCAAAAATTAAAACCCAATTACCATTAATAAAATAATTGCCTTGCATGCATTTTCAAGGAGTAACATTGTTGCATTGCTTGATTTGAAGTTAAAACATGTTCAACCACAATAACTCACACGCATTCGGATCATGTTCGATTCAATTTTTAATTCAGTATAACGTAACAGAGAGTAATTAACATTAAAGAACAACTCATTTAAAACAAGGTAATGTGAGTCATATTAACTTTAAATATAAATAGAAAACAGGAAAAAAAAACAACCATTAAATGAAGCCCTATTGAAATAAAAAAAAAAAAAAAACAACCAAGTAAATTTATATAATATAAAATCATATATATATATATATTATGCCTTGTAAATAAAAAAGTGAAAAAAATAGCAAATAACTTGAAACAAATAACAAAAGATAATATTACAAAGGAAATTTAAAAAACTAAAAAGAACCTGTTTAATTGTATTCCCTTAGCAGCAGAATGTATGATTGAAAACAGTAGCAGCATTAAGAAGATTTATGTCTCGCTTGACTGCTCAAAAATCTATACAATTCAGCGTGGCAACTAGCGACAAAAGCTACGAGGAGCGAAGATACAATCGTAGAGCTCATTGTTTCTTTAGTGTTGTAACGCCTATCGCAAATTTAATTTTCGCCGACGGTTCAACAAACAAAAACTCTCCTATAGCTATATCTTAAAGGAGACCAAAAGAACCAAACAAAAAGGTAGAAGGTAGCAATTGCCACAATGAGCCAAAGCATTGGGTACAGGATTAGTTTCAGTTGCCATTCACTGCTTCAGTAGTTTCCTGGTATGTGAACCATGTTGTCAGATATACGGTAATCAAAATGGCTTTAAAATTGTTGGGTTGGGGGGGGAGGGTATCAAACAAGTTCACCTCAACTTCCTGGAGAAATTCTTCAAGCTCAACTAGTATCTCGGAGAAGGATGGCCGCTTCTCAGGAATTGCTTCCCAACATCTCTGCATCAAGTCCAGTAGCCTTGGGTGTGCATCTTGAGGAAGATCAGGACGCAATCCCTGGAAAATAGGAAAAACTAAATTTGTCCAATTCAAGCTTCATTTAAACAACGTTACCACACGAAATTATAAATATATCATCCAACCTGTCTTACTCCCAAGGCAGCCTGTAATGGAGTCATGGTATCATATGGCACCTGCAACATGGACACGTGTCCAGTGGGATCATCTACACAGCAGTAATTTTTAAACCTCTAAGATTGTGAATCTATGGAAGGGGAGGGTGTAACTTCAGGAAATACCTTAGCCGTAACTAGCTCCCAGAGTACAATGGCAAAACTGAATATGTCTGCTTTCTGATCATATGGTTGATGGTTTATAACCTTGCCACAGGTCAATTCCACAGTAAGATTTTAGGATTGGACACAAAGCAAAACAACAGGATACAAGATGCTGCGTGTGAGAGAGAAGACACTGAAAAACCATACTTTGCAAACGCATACAATAAAAAAGACATCATTTTTCTGGAAGCCACTGTCATATGAAGACACATCTCTTTCGAAGACAACAACCCTAATCCTCATTCTGAGTGCAACCAAAAAGGGAATCAATGCTTTTAATTCTCTGAAGTTTTAAAAGGTGTACATCCTACTGAGGAAAAAAAAAAAAAATAAGCATGTTAGACTCCCAAATATTATAAGTTCATAATACAATATCCCTGTCGGACAGTTGTGTACAAAGATGACTTTCACCAATGTGTGACACACAGCCAATCATTTAGCCGTTGGCGACCCAATTATCCCAAAAGATCACACACTCGGGAAACTGACTAAAAGACTTAGATTCTCCTTCAAGTTGAGAAGAAAAACTGCATGAGAATGGGGCAAAATTATAGATTCAAACCTCAGGTGCCATCCATCTATATGTACCAGTCTCGGCTGTCATTACTCCACCCTGATGCTGGATGCGAGCAACCCCAAAATCTGCCACCTTGACAACCTTAAGACAAAAATGCATCATATTAAAGACAAAGGAAGGCTTTAAACCTGTTCTCCTTCACTTTCAATTAGCTAATCATGTGAAAAATAGCCAAAATGACAACTTATATTGACCAGCAATGCACCAAGTCAACAAGGTTCTCCATCAGAACTGCTTCAAACCAGATCAATTGTGCATTAGGACTCATACCATTATTACTACATCAGCAAATGTCACTAAAGAAAAATTTTAATTCCTTGCCTTAGGGATGGTTTCCTTAGATGTGTTGTTAAATCATGCTAGCAAATTCCCTCATTTTCACAATAGATTTTATATGGCACAAGCTTCCAACCGGTACATTATACATGACCCCCTAGGGGAAGCAACAGTAGCTTATCCAGATATCAAGATTCTAGTTGTTAGTACATATTCTACAGCAGAAAAATATCCAGAAGACCAGACAAATCAAATCACCTGAAATACAAACAACCCATCTTGTCTATAAATGTTATAGACAAACAATGATGCTATCCAACTCAAAAATCCATAAAAGAGATCGTACATTATGAGTGTCCATCAGCAGATTTGCTGTCTTCAAGTCTCTATGAATAATGTTGTTTTTATGCAAATATCCCATCCCTTTGCAAACATCTATTGCAAACTTCAGTAACTGTGGGAGCTTCAATATGTTGTCATTCCTATGCAAGTAATCATAGAGACTTCCTCCAGGCATATACTCTGCAATCAAGAATAACAGCTATATAGCAAGTTCCGATAATGAGAGCATATTAAGCAAAAAACAAACAAACACATACAGAGCCAAACATGTCTAAAATTAAAGAAACTCTAAAATTGAAGCCAAGACTCAATTGGTTTCCAACCATGCCTTAAAAAAAATTTCACCCAAGCACAAGTGGCAGCCTAACTGTCCAATCAATGACAGATGGATCATGTCCTATCAAAAGCACATAATAGTTGAGTTTGAAAAATCTTAAAATAAATGGCTTGTTTAAAATCCATCAAATGTGTTACAATCCATGTCAAACTAATCGCCAGAAAGCAATTGGCATTTATGCATGCACCAAACCCTCAGAGTCTCAAGTTTTTCTTTATATTCAGGAGAAAAACTGAGGATTCAACCCATGGCCCATGCACTTTGGGTGGGGTGGGGGAGAAGAGGAGAGAGCAGCAGAGGGGAGAAGAATTTCACAGAATAAATTTCCTCTCTGCAGAAGCCCTAAATAGACCATACGAAGGGAAAAGCTAGAGAAAACAAGTGAATGTTCACTGCTGCCATCTGATAATTGAGTGAAGCAAAGTTCGACACGTAAAGCCCATTGGCAGATACCAACAAACAGAATGCAAAAGTGACCTTTATTCATGCCACTAAAATGGCTCACATAAACCACACATTGGTCAAAAAAGAAACGTAAAAAGAAAGAAAGAAGAAACTGGATGCAGCAACATTGTTTGCCTGTTACTATACACAGGTGTGGAGACTTTGTGCATGCTCCAATAAAGCGAACAACGTTTTCATGTTGGACCTCCCTGCATCAGAAGAAAATAATAAAAGCAAAAACAATTATTTTAGCAATCAACAAGGAAGAAATGTTGATCAATATGCACACCAACAAGATTTAAACTCGTCCAGGCTAATGCAAATATAGAAAGAATCAGAAAACAAACAGCCCAAGGATGATTGACTAGCAGAGAAAACCAATTCATCCTCACACAAAAGAAAAAAGATTATTGGAAGTGCTACTTGATAAAATCATCCCACATTAAAGGAAGAAAGTCATGAGTTTCTGTTTGGATCCACACCACCCTGAAGGAAAGACGCCATAAGGGGCTTGAATTATCCTCTTTGAACATGATAAGATACTTTGATATAATTTAAATCAGATAGATTGCCAAAAACAAAATAATAGACAAGTAATCTTCCACTTTGCTCATGACCAATTAGGAGATTAGCTCTACCCAAAAATAAGATGATTTCATTAACTGTTGAGTGAGGGTCAATGCACCAGCACCACTACACAAAAATCCATGTAAATAGATAACATTGAGTTTCCAATTTCATGCAATCACTGATCATGTTCCTCTCATCTAGCCTACATCAAGGAAAGAATTATAGTCACAGAAAGTTGCTGTTCAGTAACTGAATTCTTTGGAAGGATAGTTCATCACAATAAAGTTCTCTTGCCTATTTTTGACAAGCTTAAAAATCAGGAAGCAAATTAGGATTGAAATAGACAGAATAAAATGGAGAAGCAAAGGCTTATTTTTCAAAAGGAAATAATTTTAACAGCATGTCACAATCTTCAAGAAAATAACCACCTAGTAATAGATAACTCACCTAAGAATTGCCACTTCTTGAGCAAACTCATCTTCTTGAGTGTCAGTTAAATGCTCAGATCTAATAATTTTAACTGCAACATCTTGACCAAGGTAAACTCCCCGATACCTTTATATCAAACAGAAAGCAAAAGATGAGCAACAGAAAGGATGATAAGAAAAGTAGAAGCAGCTTCAAGTCTAAAAGGCCAAACTCACAGATCTCCACAAGATCCAGCTGCAATTCTTTCTCCTATCTTCAGTAATCTCCTATTTATTTCCCAATCTCCAGATTCTGCCCGAATTGGTGAAGCTGTGCCTAAAGCTGGGCGAGAAGGTGAAGAACCAGACCATGACCCCTAAGTTTCCAAGAGGGTAGTCATAAGGGTTCTACGTGAAACAGTTATTTATTAAAACAAAATATAAACCCAAAAAGGGGGATCAAGATTAATAAAATTGTGAAAAGAGCTTTATTGAATCTAAAATAATGGCATCAAAAGCAAGTGCTAAACAAAAGCCAGAAATTTGAGAACGGGATTAACATCTAAAATGAGTAGCAAGACTACAATAAAAAACAGTGGAATAAACAAACAAAAGGATTATGCTGAGAGAATTTACCTCACTTCTAG
Source organism: Ceriops zippeliana (assembly GCA_037897445.1). NCBI lineage: Eukaryota > Viridiplantae > Streptophyta > Magnoliopsida > Malpighiales > Rhizophoraceae > Ceriops > Ceriops zippeliana. The sequence goes on from JBAPLH010000217.1 coordinate 2,180,401, forward strand.
AAATTGCATTTTTTATAGCCTCATGTAAACCATCTGTATCCTGGCCATAAGATTGCAAAGTCAGCAACATTTGTACTCAGCACAGATCCCTGTCATTAAGAAATATAATCACAATGCTCCTCAATATAATTAGGGTCACAGTCCAGGGCAAAGCTCAATTTGTTTAAGCAACTACTTTGACATATTGAGCTAACAGACAATCATAGAAATTCATTGTGTAACAACTTCAGATATTTAGAGATATACTTTGAACTTCAGAAACTATTTCATTGAAGAAGAGGCACAAGCACATAGACAAGTATTGGTCCTGCTCACAAAGCAAAGAAGTTATTGGAACAACTCCTGATGGCTAAAAGTAAACTAATTGCACCCACATCATTAAGGTTAAGACAAGATTAACAATCAATCTCCGTAGTCATGACTATCAAAATCTCTTTAGGAGTACAAACACATAGCTGAACAACAATAAGAAGATTATCAGGTAACAACTACCTCAACAGGCCATCCATCCACCACAAAGACATCCAAAGAGTAGCCATCAGTTGTTGAGAAAACATGTGCTTCACGGATGTTAAGTCCTATATCAGAAAGCAAAGCGGAAAGCTAAAAGCAAATAACACCCTGTCAGAGAAAATTCAGAGCTACAGATTCAAAGCACAAATTTAATCAAGTCTAAATGTTCTATCAGAAACACCTGGTCTTCAAATTTCTTCACTCACATTTTATGATAGCCTTTTAAAAGTTGTTTTCATTGAATTTTGCATCTTCTAATGAATTTATCTAATAACTTGCCATGTTGCAGTGTTTCAACACTTCATATGGTCTAAATATCAACCAGGTCCAAACATACCTGACTAAGAAGCTTTGGCTTGTCAATTGTAGAAAATGTTACTTCATGAATTGGAACATAAAGAATTTCTTTCCTGCATTAGATTTCCAAAAAAGGACTTTTTAGGTAAATATTTTCAGCCTTCCATGACAGGTTATCTTCAATCTTGTTAGACACAGTTCTTAAGGAGAATGAGATATCAAATCTCTCCTCACTCTTTATCCCCATTTTGGAACCAAAAAAGCCCACACAACATTTTTTATCTTTCCAACAGAGAAATTTATTTCACACATCACATACATGGCTAATAGATTAACAACTATTGTTATGAATTTGTATTAGCATGCAGTATGAATTAAGAAACATCCATTACCATTGTTTTCATTTCAATTTAAAACTTCAATTAGGAATGTCTATTAGTGATGAACAGTTTTTAACACCATTCCAACCTGGTGGAATGTTATAAAAAGTAGCAGACCACTGGAAAGTACATATTAACTAAATGATAAACTGTGGACCAAAACTATATTTTATAAAATCTAATGGTACAAGAAAATCCTTTATTCACAGGGAGGTTTAAAGTCACATGGAACTTCTTGCAGTACAAAAATTTTCCTTGTACACAGCTCAGTTTGAAGTCATCTAGCAATTTACCTTCTGGAAAGGTTCTCTGCAACAACTTTCTCATCCAAGCCCTTAGAAGTTTTTCTCACATCCAAATTCAGATCCTCAAGCTTAGAGCAAGGTTCAAATTCATTCACATTTTCCCTTACAGAAATGAAAAATTGACAATAAAAATAAGAGAAATACACTTACAATGATGTACTCATAACTAGGCTCATAAGACATCATACCTCTTAAGTGCTGGCACCCCATCATCATCAGCATCACGTGCTGGTCTTGCACTAGCATGATGACTTATTACTTGCTTATCATCACTATCATCTGTTTTAGTGCAATGGTTCTACACAGCAGTAAAAGCACAGGCAAAAGAAGGCAAACAAGAGAACAGCATGTAAGATAGGTTCCTAAGAAAAATTAGGCAGGACAAGATGTTAAGCAAGCACTATGTAAGGATATAAGAATGAAGTTTATGCCCTTTTGAGGGGCATTAATATTTTTTGATATATATTACTTCAGGATTTGTTTTAGAATGAAAATTTTATCCACTGGGCTAGATGAGATTTTAGAAAAAAAGTAACATTAAGTTCTGAAGTGAGTTATTGAAAAAAAAAAAAAAAGGGAAAAGAAAAGAAACCTCTAGTACCAATAATCAGAGAAGATGGAATTCAATTAACTAAAGAAGAATTAGGAAAATGAACAGGCTTGTAAATACTAAATGATAGTATGAAGGCCTGGTAGACTAAATACATCCTACTCCTGGATAAAACCAAATAAGACATTTCAGATACCAGGCTGCCAATATGATGAAAGCAGAATCTTGTAAGAATCCAAACTTTATTACCGTTCAAAACTATTATGTTAACTATGAAATTAAAGAGAAACACATTCAGCATTCATTCCCATATATTACACACACATTTCATCAAACCAACACAAAACTGAACGTAGGGATATATAATACTTGTACATTTTTTTCATGTAATATGACACTCAAAATCTCCTCTTCATGTAGAAGTTTCACCCATTATTAACCATTATTGGACAGTTCAAATAGATGTCAGTTACTCAAATCAACAGTTCCTTACTGCAAATTAGGTCAGTAATGATATGCACATCTTGCAAGTTATTATTGCACATAATTTTCACTGTAATCTCTCTCTAGTATGCTCGTAGAAGAGCTTACAGGCTAATGAAAATCCAGAGGGTAAGTAACATGGGCATTCCTATCACAATCACGAATTGTTCATTTCAAAGTTTCTTCAATCTCAGGCATAATTTTCATACCTAATCTGCTGATAAGCCAAAAAAAGCAAAAAAAAAAAAAAAGTATATTTCAAAGAACAAAAAACAAGCAGAATTTGATTTTTTGGTCATTACACTCAGCAACATTTTTCTAGTTGACCAGCATTCATTTTTCCTTCCAACTTGCTACTGTTTCAAACATTCACATAATCTTAAATGACTAATCTTGAATGATTAATCATATAAAGCAACGGCAAATTATACACCATACTACTGGTCTAGAATATAAGCAAGGCATCTATTCAAAACAGCAGATACTCTCCTTTTCAGAATGTATCTGAGGCAGCAATAAAATCTCAAGGATTTGCCACTAGAACTTAAAAGAAGGTGTACCTCCAGGAAACGGATAGAGTAAACAGGCTGCTTCTCTGAATCCTTTGCCAACGCAAGAAGTTTTTGATGCAATATGACATCATCCACTCTATCCATGTTAACATCAAGTCCATAACTGAGATTGAACACAGTAAATTCATAAGGCTTGCAACCCAAAATCAGCTATCCAACTATTAGAATACTTCTGAATACACTAAAATGAGGAACTTCTAACCTATAACAACTAAAAGTTTCCCACCACTGAGTCTGCATACTTAAATATACAGATTCCAAAAGAAAATTCACAATCAAGAATATGACTAACAAAGTAAACCGCTTCAGCAACACATTTCCCATCCAACGTCGCTTAGCTGTGTGCTTAGCTGCAGCCATTCCACACACACACACACGCACGCACAGGCAGATATATATAAGCCAATAAACACACACAAAAGGGTACACTTAAATCGGTAGAAACACAATCAATTAGCGAAGTGATCATTTATGATACTTGCTCGTGTTGACATTAGAACCCTCTATCCCCTCAAAACCAAGTAAAATCACAAGAATATAAGCAAATGTTCACATACATAAATATGTGCACACAAAGGGAAATGGAGGCTATAAATTAAAGAAGAAAACCTAGGAGGCAAGCGATTGAAGTGAGCTTCGAGCTGCTCGCGAAAAAACTCGGGATTAGAAACCACCTCCTCGCGGCCTCCCTGTACCAGCCGAGTGAACACATCGTTTCTCACATCGTAGTTGCTGAAACAGCCAAAGCTCCTCGGCGGCGACGAGCTCTCTCCGACTCCTTCCATCAGATCCATCAGACGATTTCTCTGCGTGTCCTCCACCACTACACAGGCGCTGCTTCTGCTGCTACTGCTGCTGGTGCATCCGCTGCTTCCATGTAGCGGATAAGGAATACGGCCGGGAAAACAAAGCGCAAGAAAATTTGAGCAAGAACGCAAGAAAATATTGAATAATCAGTATAGAGTATCTTTGACTGTGGGTAGAATCTACAGATTACATAAAAGGCGTGGTGTCTAGTTGGTAGTTTCGAAGGTAAACGAAAAGGCAATTTCGTCCGTCCAAACAATTCCGCGGCAGAGAACCGAGACCCACTTCCGATTCTCCCTCCGGCCTCCACCTTCCTTCCTTCCTTCCTTTCTTCCTTCCTTCCTCCTGCACGGGTTAGACAAGAATGGTTTCGAAGTAGAAACGAAGGGCAGACCAAGACTTTTGCATTTTCTTTTCTTTTCTTTTCCTTTTTAATTTTTATTCAGGAAAAGTGAAATGGATAGGGTCGTGGTTAATTCACTGTCAGAATAGTAAATGACCGGAGTGCCCCCGCCATAAAGAGATCAGAGAAAAAAAAAAAAAAGCCTGTTTCGTACACAAGGAGAGAAAAGGAAAATTATTTTTCTGTTATAATTAGCCCCACGCCATACGCGTCTCTTTGATGGGGTCGGCGTAAAGTTAAGGTCACCGCCCTGACGGAAGTTTACAGTTTCACTCAGTTGTCAAACATCGCCACGTGGCAACCATGAAGCCTTTCGAGCTCTCGCAAACCCGCGCGATGGACTGGATTGGTTGCACGGACAACTTTAGGGGAGAGACGGAATAATTAATCGGTTGCAAGTAATTGGGCTCCCGTTTGGGAAAGGCAACCAGAATGTGAAGGGCACGTGTCCTTGAGGCATTTTCCATGCTCACCCAACGTGATCGTAGTAGTATTCCTTGAGCCCAAGTAGCGGCAGAAGACTGAGACACGTAGTACTTTTCTCAGCCATGTATCGGTCTTACGCTTAAAAATACATGGGTAGTCAAACGAGACACAGATCAGCAACCAAACGTCTCCATGAAGGCTCTAGCTGGTAGCCATATATTCCGAAAAGAGACCATTGTTGGAAAATTTAACAGTGTAAAATAAATAAAATAATTTAAGCGACGAGATTCCTTGGAATCCAGGCCCCCCGCTTTCGCCGGAGAAGATACTGTTGATTGAATTTGTCCGTCCGCACGATCTCTCTCTTCTCGACAAAATCCGGACTAGTTTTACGCAGCCCGCCCGGGTTTTTGCCTCATGTTTTATGCGTAAATTACAAATTGTGTTTTCAACAATTTATACGCGTTAATTTCTGACCATTCATTCCAGGGCTCTCAAACCTACGGGACAGAAACCCTTTTTTTTTTTTTTTATTACCTCAATTATATATAATATATAATTATAAATACGATAATTTATTAATTAAAAAAATTAATATATAGATATAGATAAAATCACCTACGCCACAGAATCTTTGAGTTGCCGACACGTTCTGTTCTAGAAACAAAGAAAACATTTTCAATTTACCAAAGAAAAAGCAGGAAAATATGATCCAAGTCAAGGATTAAGACGTGATCGTTTTTTTTTTTTTTTTTTGAAAAAAAAAACGTTAACTAAGCCAACGGGGGAACATAATGCGAATATTATTGATGCTGCTAGACACAGGGAAGTGAAGTTGGAGTTTAATATTTGTTCGTTCTAAAGAGTATGCCACAGCAGATTAAAAGAAAGTTTTCATTCCCGTTCGACGACTTTAACCATTGGCTGTTGTTGGATAAATGAAACAGATAAAAATAAATAAATAAACCCACATTGTTTCTTTTTTAGTTTTTTTTTTTTTGGCTGTTTTCATGGATTGCAGGAAGAATTAAAATTATAACGGAGGTATGAAGAGGAACTAAAGCTCATTTTGGTAAGACACAAGCGTCTACAGGTCCTCGAACCAATACGTTCATGAACTTGGTGACTCGTTAATCGTGTTATATTATGTTTATTTTTCTAATTAAAAGAAAAAATATACAGTAAATATATTAATTATTAAAATTTTGAACCTGGTAAAAAATTATTATTTGTATCGTTTTTATTTGATTTTTTTAAAAAATAATTGGCTGATTATTATTAAGTTTGAATAAAATTTTTATTTATTTAAGTTTAATATTAATAAATATAAAATTTAAGTAGATATTTATTCTTCTAAATTACAGCACAGATGTATCTTGATATTTAAGTTTTTACAATATCGTACTTTTTATTTTATTGACTCGATAGCAATCAAACTTTCGAAATTATCAATTCGAACACCTTTTTTTTTTTTTTTTTTTTTGGTGGTACATTGTTTCAATCTGGTTCAAATTATAAAATTATTGACGTACGACGTGATGAAAGAGTTTTTATTAGAAAAGTGCGTGGTGAAGTACCATCAAAGTTAGTGGTGGGGTAAAGCAACTATGACGGATGATTAGGATTTTTATTCTTGTAAATCTTCCATTGCCCAAATTTTATTTTAGTGGCCGCTTCCAATAAATTTGTCTCCACGAGAGAAATTCTTGTTTTGCACGCAGAAAATGGAACAAATGGCGCTAATCTGCCAATTTTTGAGCCGTTTCCGGATTACGTCAGAACAAATTTACGTGTCTCTATGCGTATGTACACAACCAACGGATTGAGGTAGTGGAGGAGTTTATTAGTGCACAAGAACAGGCGGAATCCCAAGCATAATAACAGTTGGGAATATTTGCTTTTGGGTTGCTGGGGCAAAGGAATCTTCATTGCTCCAAGCAGATTGCAAAACTGCGAGCTCCAGCCCTATGGGCTTAAATAGTATATTAGTAGTCCCTCACCCCTCCATGCGCGCCCGCTTACATCCTTATTGAACCAGAAGCACCTGTGCAATATTTGAAAAAATGACGTTTTCATCAGAAATTTTCATCGTCCACCGTAAAACCCTCTACCTACTTACCGCAGAATACTAAGAACCCTTGGTTTCACCGACTCATTCAATATAAAAGAATGTGATAGGTGAAAACTATCCAACTCCCCACATTGTAGAAGAAATGGGATATCTTAGACTATATAACCTTCACACTCTAACAAGCTACCTCTTTTGTGAAAGAAAGTAACGACACCCGTTGCATTACGTGAAATCTTTTATATAGCTCCCCAATACGTGAAATCTTTACAAACCAGTGCCGACCAAGCAATCCTGGAGGCGACACAAGAAGAACGCGGCGGGGTTCGTGTTCTTGTCCTAGATGTTACGGAATGAAGACAATAGCCACCATTAATGGTCAACTTCTCCCGTCAGAAAAGAGAATAATCTCAACCTCAAAAAGCAGCTTTGGTGCAAAACATACAGGTAGAAAATGTCAGTATTTGGCAAGTCTGTCTATCTTTATACCACAAATTGCATAGGTTCGTGCATGCAACAGGGAATTGCTCTGCAACTAACAGCCAGACAAGATTTTCTTTCTGGCTTTTCTTTTGGAGGAGAGTTGTTACAAACGGAAATCGAAGGTATATTAGTTAGCAGGCAGGCAGAACTTTCCACTGCCGCTCAATCATCTCGGAACAGTGAAACGACAATAAGAGAACTTACAGCCCTGTTACAAAGGGTTGACATTCAGTCCAAATAGTCTATAACGCTATCTCACACACACACACACAGGCGAGAATCAATCAATAAACAACGCAAAGGTAGGACAAAGAAAGAAGTAAGAACACAACATGTCTCTTATCAATTCATTGACAACCAAAATATTGATAACAAACAAAAGGATCATGCATAAAATTTTTAGTATCAATTCAAGAATAATACGAGTTCAATAATATCTAGCATTAAATTCGATACTCGTCATAACAGTTCAAGCAAGTTCAATAAGCCTTGGTTCGAAAACAAACCCTCGACAAAGCACATCTCCACCACCACCACCAGGCACCCCATCAATCCAGCTCCAGACCCCTCCGCCCCCGCTTCCACCGTTTCTCTTTTCTCCATCACAATCATCCCACAATGCCAATTTCCCCACCCTCTTAGCCGAGAAGCAAACCCTGTCGCCACCACCAAACACTTTGAACTTACTTGACTCCTGGAAGCACCTATACATCTCCGTCGGCATCCTTCCCGCCTCCTCCCACTCCAGCCTCTCCAAATCCAACCTCAATAAAAGGATGGTCGAACACGATGGGTTTAACAAGAACGTCGATTTCAGGCCCCCAATCATCAACAATTTGTTCCCGTTCCCTCTCACCAAACGCGGTCGTTTCATAATGTCGAAAATATCCGCCCATTCGTGCCTTTCTAAGCTAAACCACTTGTTGTGATTCGAAGATGTTAACGATGAGGTGTGGCTATTGTTGTTGGGACACCGAAGATTCGAGAGCTTGCAAGTAAAGAGCTTCCATTGGGACCTCCACGGAGAACCGACATCGCATAGAGCGAAAACGGAATCCGAGACTAAGATTGGGCTTCTAGGTTTGGACGGCAGATTCGACGAGAAAGTCAGCCAAGAGCTGGCTACTGTGCTCGACAAGTAGAGGGCCACGAGTTCGGTGAGCACCATGACTCGGTTCGACGAGTCAACGACGACAGCGCCGTGCCGCGACCAGGCCGAGCCCAGCTTGGGAAGCACCTTGAACTGGCGAGTCATGGGGTTGCAGACCAGGAGTGACTTGCTTGACGCCGTCGAGTTAGGCGAGTCACCCCAGAGATACACGAGCCCACTGGCCGAGGCGACCGGGTGGAGAGACCTGAAGGGTAAAAAAGTAAGATCAAATCTGAGCCACTCATACTGATCCGGATCGTACACGTGGAGGGATGAGGCAGTTGTGGACACGTGGCCCGGGACCCGTTGCTGCTGTTGCTGAGGGTAATTGTGGGTGTTGAGAAGGTGGTGATGGCGATGATGAGGAGGGCGGAGAGCGAGGAGACGAAGAGGGGGTCGGCTGGAAATCAGGTCCATGAAGGGCGACGAGGTCAACATTTGATAAAAGAACTTGCAAACGGATCGGCATACGGCGATCTGACGGATCGGGAGAGACGAGAAGATCTGATGGAGCGTGTCCTGTGGGAGACTTTTCATCGGCGAGTATTCCATGTTCTCTGGGCGTGGAAGGCGGAGCAGCTGATCCAGGAAGAGAGAGAGAGAGAGAGAGAGAGAGAGATGGGAGAAAAAGGGCTTTAGAGCTCAATTAAGGGATTGGAGAGAGGAGGGAGAGGAAGGAAGGGACAGGGCGGGGGATGATGAAGTTGATTTTTAGTAATATTTAATCTTCAAATATAAGCACGATTGATTGATTGATTGATTTGATTGAATTTTCCGTTGTCTTTGTCCGTTTGCACAAGGCTTGGGGGAGCCTTTGGAGCTGTCGGCTGGTTCAAAAGCTGGTTCGGATCCTGCAGAGCCCGCGGTTCGGGTGCTCTTTTTTCCCAGTTTGGATTTTACACCCATCCCCTCTCTCTCTCTGTCACTCCCTCGCTTTAATGGTCAATTCCTCCATTATTTATTCGTTTGCCGTTAATTATAAACCCTCAAACCAATAAATAAGTTAATAGATAGGTTTTTTTTTTTTTTTTTAAGTTTTAAAAGTTAAAAATCATAAATCAAATGGGAAAAGAAGAACTTGTTCCGAATCTGGGATGGCTCCTCAAAAGGGGTTTGTACATTTGTCCTTATAATTTTGTTGACTAACCAACCATTTACCAAATATGTGGGTCATTGAAGAACAATCACATTTCTATTTGCAGGTGACACAACGTACTTAATTACAATACTAATCGTCACATTAAAAATAAAAATAAAAATAAAAATAAAAATAAATAAATAAATAAATAAACACCTCGCTGTGCATAAGATGCTAAAGTTATGATTATTTTGACTACAAAATAAAGAAAAGCCCACGTCCATTAGGGACACATAATAATGTTCACAAGGTTTTGAGACGAAGAGACTTAATTATTACGGTTCTTTGATCTCGAAATACTTCTTAGTTCGTAGTTTTTTGAATCAAATATCCTGTTTTGCCAGTCATTAATGAATAAAATACTCTCTTTTTTCCTTGGTTTTTTGAGTGTTGTGCAATTGAAACTGTGTTTTCCTTTTTTTTTTTTTTTCTTTCTTTCTTCTTCTTCTTTTTTTTTTTTTTTTAAATATCAAATGGAAGGCATAAGCCTAAAGCAAAACTGTGTTTCACTCCTCGCTACTTGTTAGGAATGTTGTTTGATCATTGCTCTTGGCTTTTAATTGACGTTTAAATTTCCGCAATTATGGCACCATTATGTATTTTGCCTCTTGACAAGGTCAACAGCCCAAATATGCGTTTTTTTCTTTTTCTTTTTCTTTTTCTGCCATTTATTGTTCGTCGCGTACAGAACCAAGCATCCAATTTACAACGTACAACAGAAACTCTTAGTCATCCTCGCAAATGCTGAGCGATAAAGCCACAATTCTTTCCTGATTCTTTAGCATTAACATCAGAGCGTCTGCGGGCAATTTACGTTACCTATAGTGAACATTTAATTTCAAGTTCTCACCTTGAAGGGGTGATATCACTTGTAGGTTATCCATATAATTTCGACTTTGACCATGCTGCTCTTTCTAAGGGCAGCATTTCTCCCTCGACAATCACGGCGATCCATTTATTGAAGGTAACAATGGTGTTCATTCAAGGCAATTTGAAGTTGGTGTCTCAGATTGGTTTGCTCGTCTGTAGGGGATAGAGAAAAATGAATACCGGAACTACATAACTAACTGTGGTACAGGAGGCAATCTTCATGGGAATCTAGTAGGGTAAATAGATGCTTTGAGCATGGAGTTATCACATAGTTATATCTTCGAGTAGTTTTTATCACACGTTGGAAGGGAATGTGGTGGCAACATTTCTGAATTGGCAGGCGGGAAGTGCTTCCCGATGGAATTGTGTATGCATCACGAGAGTCACATTATTCTGTCTTCAGGGCAGGTCGGATGTATATAATGGAATGGGTGCAGGTTGACTGTCTACTCACTGGCGACATTGATTATGTTGATTTTAAGGTTAAACTACTTGCTAACAAAGGCAAACCAGCCATTATTAATGTTAACATAGGTCTCACCGTCTCCCTCTCTTTCTCTCTCTCACTGAGGCGTGCTTGCTCACATATTCACACGCACTCTTGCACGCGCAAATATACACGATTGTAGTTGTGTGGTTAGATATTATTTACATTTTCAATGAATTCTCCTCTGTGTAGGCACAACTGTCGAAGGGGCTGTGGATGACCTCGATCTTGTAATAAAAACACTTGAACAAAGTGGTTTTTCACATGATCGGATCTATATTCACTGTGATGGAGCATTATTTGGATTTATGCTGCCTTTTGTCAAATTTGTAAGTTTATCACATTCATTTTTCCATAATCAAAAGGCGCTTGATTGAGCATAGAGATGTTCATTGCCACACTTTTGACTCTCTTACTTGTGTTCCAGTCGTTATTACCTCTTGTGTGCTGCAATCTCTAATCCTCAGGATTTTTTATTTTTTTTTTTTGATGCTGCAATCTCTTGTGTGCCACCAGGGTAAGCATTTGCATTGAAAAAATCTCCCGATTTCATTGTGGCCGTTTTAGTGTCAGATCTCCTTTCGTATTTTGCTTGCTGTAAATTCAACCTTTAGTAAGGAGTTACTGAGTTTCGGGCAGACCACGATGAGACATTGTGATAGATAAGCAGAAGAGCTGGTTGATCTGTTAACTAAAGAACAAGGACTGGCTAAAGTTGTTGGTGATTGACTGATCAATCAACATTCTTAGTCTTCTAAACAGGATCATTTTGAAATCTTTAAATAATTTTCTATTGTCCCTGTCATCATTATTTTTCTGTTTTGCTTATCGTTGTTGATGTTCTGGCACCAAAAGTTGCTTTGCAAAAGCTAATTGGAAGTCTGAGTGTTTCCGGCCACAAGTTCTCCGGATGCCCAATGCCATGCGGTGTTCAGATAACGAAGATGGGAAGCCGCAATGGCCATTCCCCTATCTTTCTTTGATACACCCTCACTCGAAAAGGGTACAAAGGGTTCTAGAAAGAGGTACAAAAGTGCCTTTGGAATGCACAATGCTTGGAGGATCGGTTGCTCGATACTGGAATTGGGACTATGTTGAATGAACTTAGCAGAACAGTTGTGTTCGAGCGCCCCCTAGTTGAGGAATTCATTCGCCGGTGGCAGCTAGCTTGCCAAGGAAATATTGCACGTGTTGTGGCGATGCCCAATGTCACCATTGGCAAGCTGGACGATTTCTTGAATGAATTAACTGAGAAGCGCTCAACTTGGCATCAGGATGGGAAAGTAAAGCCTACATGTGCCGCCACAGATACCGCATAAGTGAAGAACCTGATCTGATGATTGAGAACAATTGCCTGTTGTTCGACTCTGTCGTAGTAGTTATGTTTTATGGCATAACTGTTTTGCCAATTCTCTAGAATCGCCATCCATCAGATCGTTGGTCCTTTTTCTTACCATGTTGCCAGACCCACATTACTTTAGTTTTAACGTCTCGATTGCCGACTGCTAGTCAGCCGAGACTCAAGTTAAACTGGGTTTGGTCATAAAGATTATAAGATTGTTGGGATCCGTAGCGAGGTAGGTTTGAGCTTTATTTTCTAGTTGAGTGCTGCAATATTTTAGCAATGAAGATTGGAAGATTTAGCTTGCCAGGCTATCTTCAATATCTTTGGTTCCTATTAGAATTTTAACAAAATCAGCTTCCTTGCAATAGTTCATTCTCGAAAAAGAAAGATGAAAACGATACCGTGCATTGAGCGGTCCTTTAGTATAATCTCTCATTTTGTATTCGAATTGTAGTTTTTCTTTTTTTTTTTTTTTTTTTTGTCAAGCTTTACCACTCCAAGTTTTTTTGGTGGCCTTAGCAGACGGAAGTGGGCCAGATTGGCTACAAGGTTCAATATTATTCAACTTAATAACTATTACACTTAATTTTAATATTAAAAAAATTAAAAAGAAAACTCAAATCTTTTTCGGAGTGTTTTCTCCGTTAAAGTTTATACTTCTTTCTTTCATATAACCATTACCACAAGTTAAAATAGGAAATTGACGGAAAAACATTGCCGAATTATTCCAAAGAAAGGGTAACGTTCACCCTACCAATGCTGCAAGGCTTGAGTGAAGAGAGATGTATTACAGTGGCTCAACCGTAATAGGGTACTTGTTTTTTGGCATCTGCACAAGAGTTGGCTGCACAGAATCATCTTTCTCCAGAGCTCTCCAACTGTAATGGTATAAAGATAACGATTCAAGTGAGGTTACAAGCTTAGCTTTGTCTTCTTATCATGATCATCAGTTCATTATATAATTCTTTAAGACTTACTTGTATCTTGTGACCAAATGATGGATGAAGACACAGATTTCCAGTCTGGCAAGGTTCATCCCAGGGCACATACGTGGTCCACTACCAAAGCCAAGAAAGCTAAAAGGCTTTATGGGTCCCTGAAATTGATTTGCAAATTCTGCTTTTCATTATTGTCCCTAAGGAAGAAAGAAAGGAAGATGGACTGCTGAAAATGGAGTCGGGAATGCTTCTTACGCCAAATCTTGAAGGATCATAATTTTGGGGCTTGGGAAAAATTTCTGGGTCATGGTGAATAGAACCAACATCCAAGTTAATTGACCAACCTTTCTTTATTTTGTATCCTGCAATATCAACAAAACATCAAGCACGACAATATGCATATTGCTAGTTAGGTACATGATCAGCTAGTAATTTTCACACCTTCGATCTCAAAGTCCTGGACAGCTTTCCTTGAAAGCCAAGGGAGAGCAGGGGATCTTCGAAGAGTTTCATTTATCACCTATATGCCATACAAAGACCAAATTAATAGCTGATATAAATTGGGAGATTCAAGATGATAGTTTATTATATGGAGACAGAGTTGCCAATCTTCCTTCTCACTTTATTGGTGTAAGGCATGCTGTTAACTTCAGACCATGTGAGGCTTGCTTCACCTGTTCTCTTTGATTGGATCTGTCTATGCTCCTCCTGCAGGTTTGATATAAGATTCCAATAGGAAGTTGCCAATTCAAACTAAATACTGCCCTCAAGAATCAAAAGTTAATATTACCCTGAGTTGTTCCAAAACTGCTGGGTTTTCTCCAAGGAATTTGATGACCCATGTTAGAGTGGCACTTGTGGTATCATGACCTGCAACTAGCAGAGTTAGTATGTTATCCTTCAACTGTGAGTCAGTGAGTTTATCTCCATCATTTTCTCCAGGTCTTTCTCTGCTATGTTGCATTACAAGGGATCCCAAGAAATCTTGGTGGAAGCTTTGCCCGCTTCTCCTCTCTGCGATTGTTGCGTCTAGCATGGAATACATCCTATCTCGAGCCTGATTATCAGGTAAAATTTATATCAGAGAAAATTTGCAATATAAATCTTTTTGCTTGTTTGAGCAATCACTTTTAACTTCTGTGATTGCTTTCATGGTTTTCAAAGATCGATTAGTTTCATAGCTCATGCTATGCATTGACATGGTTCAAGTATGTAGACGTTGTGATATAAAATACCTTAATACCAGTATAGAATGCTGTCCCAGGAATTTTCAGTGGAACGGATGCAAAAGAGGAAGAAATGAGCTTGAAATTAGACCGGAACTTTTCCTGCTCTTCCCCAGTTGGCTCTAGACTCATTATCATGTTGCCTATCACTTTGATGGTGAACTGCAGAAACCCAAAGATTCAATTATATATCCCGAAGGGCAGAAACAGCATGCTGGAACGTAAGCTTCTTGAACTTATCAGGAGGAGACTTAACTGAAGAAGCTTCTTCAAGGACCATAACTGCTCGTCCAGACCATTGATCTAATGTCTCAATAGCAAGAGTGTTGATAAAATGAAAGTACTTTTTTAGACCATCGACTGACAGGGGTTCTGCGATTAGGCGCCTAACGTTCTTGTGTGCTTCTCCTGTGGTGTGGAGTAAGCTGTTTGGGCCCAGTACCTGCCTCCCCGTATAAAAGAGGTTCAAGCTCACTATCCCATCTTTCCCTGTTAACAAGATTTTGCTGGCTTCTCTACCAGTCATGAAGACCGTGTATCTCCCCAGGACAAACGTCTTAAAAACCTTGCCAAACCTAGGATTTAAGTCCATTAGAAAGAAGAGTGTAACAAATCAAATTGCTCAGAAAGTTCCAATAATTTTTGTAATGATTGGTTACCTTTTCTGTCTCTTCCTCATGAAGCTGGATATGCCAGATGAGCTTGAAAAGTCCGATATAAATGAGAAGCTTTCGCCAATGATAGGCCAACCTAAACTACCGGGGATTTTCTCCATTGCTTTCGGTGAGGTCCATGAACGCAGCAAGAATAAAGCCGCAAATGAAATCACGCCCACAAGAGCCATGATCAGCAAGATGCTTATCTCCATTGCTTGCTGCTTAAACGGCTAGACAGAAACAAATATCATGGGGACATTGTTGCCGATGGACTTGTATTTATATCGAGTAATTAGCTCTGATATTTCCGATTCATTGTCCTGGCCTTTGTTTTAACTTTTCTTGGCACCCGCACAACTTTCTGCGATGCTGCTATATGGTCTTGGTAGATTACTCAGAGTTAAACGATACCAAAATTATTTTATTCCTCATTTCGAGAAGGCTTATCATTGTATGGAATGCACAAAGCAAATTTCTTTCTTTAGCTAGTTATGAATTGTTGTCTCCAGTTGGCGGACAACTATGTTTTAAATTATTCTGGGACGTCGTTATCCAAGTTTGCGGCATTGATGCAGGCAGAAGAGACAAGCTCCCTTTTGGTATGGTGAGCTCTGGTTGATACTATTTCCCCGCCGTCTTCAGGGGTGCTTTTCAACAGGTTCTCAGATAATGTCAAATGAGATGACATTGATTTCTCAGGTATTAAAAATCGAGCACCTTTCCAGTCAGGCACTTGTCAGCTCTCTCCTTAGTTTAATAGTCAATCAAGATTTTTTTTTTCTTTTTTGTCAACAGCTTAAAAAATTGGACCCATGCAATCCAAGCAAATTAATTTATTATTAAACCAAAGCCTCGCGCAAAGAAAGGTAACATTCGCCAAAACTAAATGCCAATCCAAACGAAATGCCGTTCTGAGTCGTCATTGCCGGCGATTTTCTGGCTGTATCAAGCCCTCAAACCACTGGCTGACCACCACCCAATAACCTCCATCACAATACGACGCAGGCTCCAACTAGATGTCTTTTCAGCAAATAAAAAAAGAAAACGAGAGAAAAAATCAAGAACCTCAACTTTGGAAACCCCCAAGAGAATTGTGAAAAATCTCATTCTTTTCGATGTGCCAAAAAAGATAAAAAGAAAAATCCATTATGGGATGAACGAACGGTACACTTACCGGATGATACAAAGAATCGCTTAGACGATGGTGGAAGCAAGGCATTGCAAAATCATGCTCCATTTCCAGACAAGTAAAGCCTGCAACACCTTGTCCGAATGTGACGAGCAATTGCAAGACTCTAACACGGTTGTTTCAGAATTTTATGGCTTGTGAGCACGAACAAAGCTTGTTTTTCAGTGTCAGCTTCGAGAAAAGGCTGGAATCTCAATCAGGGGAACGTTATTTTCCAACTATGTGGTGCTCCCCTCTTAACTCCAAAGGCTAGTTTGTTATACGGTACACAAATTACAATAACCGTTCACCCACCCGTAACCATCAATTGTAAAGTCTATGTCGTACCTAACATTTTACAACTTACCTCTCCTCCCAAGGTAGCATGGTCTTATACAGCGAAGGAACTCTAAGCAAGCGGCGTACAATACTTTCACAACCTTGTCCTGCAATAAATAAATAGGCGTACTAGCATGTACAAAATTCTACCGGGATTGACTTAAATGCTACTCTTCAAACCACTATTTTCCCACGAATAACAATTAAGTGGAATCAGACACTTTGGCTGAAGTTTGGGAAGGTAGGATGGGGCTGCCCATTGTTAGTCTGGTTATTGTTCGATGGCTGAGACATGTGATGCTGCTGCTGCTGCTGTTGCTGCTGGGTTTGGTTGCCACCAACGTAAGCTAAAGGTGGCTGATGGGAGGCAAATTGAGGAGTCAAGCCTCGATTGAAAGGACTTCCATTAACAGACGAGATTTGACCTGTTGCTATCTTAAGCCTCTGCACCTCTTCCCTCAAAGCTTCATTCAAAGCTGCAAGAAAAGTACAAAGGCATTTAGACATTACTTCCTTGCTGACTGCTTCATTTCCTAAAAGCCATTTGAGAAAGCAAGTTCATCAACCAGAGCATTCCAAGATTAGATAGATACAGGGCCAAATTTGCTTCTACAGAAATTTCTACAATGTAAGGCTTCCACATGCTAAGCTTTTTATTTTTTGATGTTCATAGGCTAAGTTAACTGGGAACATATATTTAGAATTCTCTGATCTCCCTCCCCCCAACCCCAACATGTAACAGTAAGGGTGTGGACAATTCTAAGACCACTTACAACTGAAGCACATATAAATGTTGCTTATCAAAAAATGCAATTACTTTGCTGATATAGACACTAGATGTTAAAAGATGGCAAACAAAAATCCTTGAACATACCATCTCTAAGTTGTGCTTGTTGCTCCATAGCTTGTAACCGCAGTTTAAGTTCCTTGTTCTCAGCAGTTAACCCAGTGGTGTCCCTCTACACAATAAAAAGAATATTCAATTGCAGATAAGCATTAACTTTCCTTCTCAGAATCATTTTGCATCTTCTACTTATCATGACTTCAGCAAGTATAAACAAATGTGGTAGCCATGTAAGTATAATATGGAATGAAGGCAGAATATGGAATGAAGGCAGACCCATTCCACATAAACCTGCAAATTCTTCAGCATAGGGTTGGGGCAGAATTATAGAGCTATTTACTGGATACAACTTCCACACATACTGTAAACTGATAACTAGGGCATGCTGAATGAATATCACATCAGCCAATCTTATCCAAAATGAGTGTAAAGCTGTACTACTTACTTATAGAATTTCACCATGCATGGGAAATTTATCCAACATCCTAGGGCAAATCACACATTTGCTGAAGTATGGCAATACAGAAATGACAGAACTCGATTCATTAATCTTGGTCTAGACTTGTCAGCGTCTTACAAACAAGTGGTAGGCATTTAAATGTTTGGTGAGATAAACTGAAGTTGGTCTGCTAAGTGTGGGCCATGCATGTATGGTTTTGTGTGAATAGTTGCAAATAAAGGAAGCGGCAGATACTCTGAACCAGATAAGCTCAAAATTAACTGACCCATATAATGTCACACGCTATTTAGTTGCTTTGGGAAGTTCACAAAGCAAAAATGGCATACGCTACCAAAGAAGCTTCATGTGCCACTGCAAAGAACTACAATGTACTTGTAGAACTTGAATTTTCCTGCCTAGAAGAACAAGAAAAAAAACATCTGGCCTTCACAAAGTACGGTGACTTAAAGGAATATAAGCCAGTTTACCAACATTTCCAAATCAAATTCTCAATTAAAGTAATGGCATGTTTAGCATAATATTTGACTCAGGCCAGTAAAAGAGGTAGTTTGTAAAGCATCATCTCCATGTTAGCATGAAATAGAATGCATCACCAAGCAGCCAAGAGAAATAATCAAAAGGCCTAAGCACATGTACAGATTTTTGGCATGAATTTCCTGTTTGACCATGGTTTCAACCAGAGAAAGAAACCTTGGAAGCAAAACAGCAATTTAAGTTGAAGCTACACTAAAAGTTGTTACAAAGAAGGAAACTTGCAAGAAAAACATTAATTATAGATGATTCTATGCTTCATTTTCTCATATGGCATGGGATTTGATGAGACAAATATGGGCAATTAGACTCTTTTCTTGATGAATTTGAAGAAACCCCTACAATATGATCAGTAAGTTATTCACTACAACTTTATTGTGTAGCACCAGACCACCTACAAAAGTACATGGACTTTGAAATACTACTATTTGGGGAATTCTGGAATGGGAAATAGCAAAAACTTTTATCAAGCATTTTCATTGCTCAGACAGAAACATATGCTAGAGGGTTGTTAGACAGATGGAACTCAAACCAAAAATCACCGTAAAGAAAGATGCACAACCAATAGAAGAAACTAGATACATGCTTTCATTTGAATGAGAAATGAGGTAACTCACTATATAACAAAACCTGAAATATACCTGCAGCATTGTGACCTGTGCAGAGAGCGTCGTCGCTTCTGATTGTAGAGTCTGCACCTTTCTCCAGCTCACTAGTGTATCGTATTTTTCTCTCCTTTGAGCGTGCTGCAGATTGCCTATTGGCAAGTACCCTATAATAGATGCCAAACCAAAAATGAGAAAAAAACACACTTAAGATAACAATGCATGTTTTGATACTAAAGGCAATTTTGGATACTTGGACCGAGAAAGAGAAAAGAAGATTGAATTATCAAGATCAAGAATGGATTGCAGTACCAGATTTCCTGTTAGTCTATTCATTTCCACCCCTTAATCCCAAATAAACCTTTCATACATTGCCACTGTAATCCTATAAATTAGCAAAAACGGCGCATAAAAGAAAGTCATCACATCAAAAACCACCTTCCTCCACAACATGCGACTTCAAAGTACACAACCCAAATGAAAAAGAAAGCATATTCACCATGCATGCGAATAGCATATCCCTCTCACTCCATAAATATAGATTAGAGAGTAAAAGGGCAGACCTTTTGGCCCTCTTGGGATCAATCAAGGCGAGCTCAGCGAGTTTATCAGGGCCCATAGCCTTCTTAATACCATCAGCCATAAAAGTATCCAGCTCAAACGACGACGAACTTGACCCATCCATTGAATTGCTATGCCTATGGCGCACCTTCTTCTCACCCCCCGCTGCCACCGCCGTCGGCGTCGCCGCTACCTTTCCTCCGAGCTTGTCATCACCAGCGCCGCCCGTTAGGGACAACCCGTCGAACAAGTTCGAGTCAACGGACAAGCTCCGCATGTGGTTGATGGGCTCGGGCTTCTGATTAGAAGTGGAATCTTCGGAGACGGAAGGGGAATCGACGGCCATGGGAGCCCCTGAGCCGCCGCGGTCGCGGCACAGTGGGGTGGGAGTTGGGAGATCGAAAGAAGAGAGGTCGAGATCGGATGGGTCGAAGAGGAGAAGGTCGTCGAACCGGAAAGAAGTGTCGGAGTGGGCCCTCCGGTGGTGGGACCCCCGCTGTGGAGCGTCGGGTATCTGCCCTATATCGACCACCATCGGCTGGTTCCCGGGGTACTTGGCTGGCTCCATTTCGTTTTGGCTGTTTTCTCTTATTCGGCGGTGGTGGTGGGGGCGGGGGAAAAGCGAATGCGTTGGTTAATGATTGAATGATTGTTTGTTGGTTGGGGGTGGGTGGTGACTCTGCGCTTTTCGTTGCTGTGCTAATTGACTAACACACACTGCTTACGGAGTTGAGGGAGCCTTTGTTTAGTAGTTTACAGTTTTGGGACTCACAGAGTTTTCAGCTTTTTAGTCGTCTGTACATCCACATTTTCTGAGATTCTAATTGCAACAAATTTCCACCCAAAAAATATACCGTCCGAAAAATTGTGATGAGAACGTAGAAGTATACAATTCCTAAGTTTGAATTCTGAAAGAATAAGAAGAGATGTCAAATTCATAAGAATTCTGATGGTTTGTTTCTAGTGGCATCCCACCGCCAAAAACTGATTACAAATGGCAGTCAGCAAATTTGCATGGCAATATTATACAACCTTAATGCTGAGATTTGCGTACATATTTTTTTACATGTAGAGAGGAATATACCATTAAAAAAGTTTGCCACGGACCTGTAGAAGACATATGAATGAGAAAACCCTAGCCTAAATTTATGTAAACCCAAAGAATATCATGCTGTCGAACTGAATTATGTATCAGAAGACAATAAGAAAAAGACAAGAGATCAACTTACTTTTTGATTCTTGGGTTTAGGTGGGGTGTGAAATCAAAGGCATCTTTTTGTCAAGGAAGAAGATACAAGGGCGGTTGTTGAAAAAGTAAAAAAACAACAAAAGGCATGGAGCCCACACAAAAGAAAAGGGACCATGCCGCGTTTGACGAATGGCGCTCGAGTTGTCCAGCCCCCACATGCTTCCGCGCGCGCCCATCATGGTCTATATTTTATAATATGCTTACCGACAGGCGTAGACGAGGCACGATCCATCTCGTGCCACGTCCCTCCCATTTTCTCAACTCATTATTTTCACAGCTGCGTGACAAATGACAAGAATATGCTTAGCCCTTGCATCTCTCTGTTTTGTTTTTCATTTCTTTTTCCGGAAACAAATCCTTTTCTATGCGCCAATTACTAATTTTCAAGGTTTGAAGTTAATTATATATACATATATTCCACTAACTTGCTTTGATCGCAAAGTTTTTCATCCAATATCATATCGATAGGCAAAAGAACTTTTTGTCCTGAAATTTATCTTACTGCGGCTTAATACAAGTGATAGCACAACTTGTTGAAAGAGAGAAACTTCATTTGAAAGTTGAATTTTCAAGGCTTCATCTAACACACGGTTGGCACTCCAATCCGTCAATGTGGATAATGCCACAAAGGCAAGAAAAGCTGTCGGAGGCAAAGCAAGAATAGAAATTCTAACCTATGTTTGCATAACCTAAAAGACAAGCAAATCTGACCAAATTGTCTCAATTTTGTCGCTGATACTTGCACACCTCTCCTTCGCAGATGACCAATTTATAGTTTTTTCTTCTGGGGTCAGCTCATGTCCAATTTTAGTAAACATGAATAGAAGTTTCAAAACAATGTATCATATCCATACGTAGGCATCAAGTCAAAAAATAAACTTCTAACATACTAGCTGGTGAAACACAGTATAAGCTCACAGAATTCAAAGGCAGCCGAGCAACAGAATAGAAAATGGGGAGCATTTATTATTCTGTAATTACCAAGAACTTGAAAGTTACTAGACCAAATATATAAACAAAGGTGATTAATATATCCAATCCGAATGGTGCCAATTTGGAGTAGAGAAGTGGAGGGTAAGTGATGACTTTTAGTACTTCTATGGTTCTGCTGCTTGGGAACAGTTTGTTAAGTCAGACAAAATTGCCAGTAACATTTTCCCTAAGCTTAAGTTGAGCCATATCTCACACACCTTTGAGTTTCTAATACTTGATTTTCCATAGCAAGGAAGAATGAGACTTATCAACTGCATGTTTTAGTGGAGATGACACAAACCTGCATATTTTATGTGTCGACAACTTCCATGTCAACAAAGACAGTAACTCTCTATGGCGTGATTGTTTCCTCTTCAACACATGGATAAAGGCATTGAACCCAAGCCATTCAACTTCGTCCCTTGATAGTTGAAGCACTGGACGGAACCGAGAGCCACAACATACTGAACGCATCCTTTTCTTTATAAGAACATGCATATACCTAGAAATCAGCAAATCCAGAGAGCTTATATGGGTAAAAAGAGCCGAAGCAAATAAGGAACAAATTGATAAGAAGAAAAAAAAGAAAAGAAAGAATTTCAAGTTCTCAAATTCTATGGCTTCTATGTTGACAGATATAATAAGACCAAATCATGCAAGCCATCAGTCAACTATTATGTCACCGAGGAGACATTTCCAATGTTTGGATATGAAAATGCAACCCAATTTCCCTTTGGTAGTCTTTCCTTTTTTATGCAACTGTAGTAGACTTTATGGTTATGCCTTCCCTACAAAATACCAAAAAGCCTCAATGAAGCCAAACGGGGAAGCCCAGTTTCTATATCAAGAAAACCAGATCGGTCCTTTTTTTTTCTATTCAGCATATGTCTAAAATTGTATATACAACTGTCATAAAGTAGTAAGAGAAGGAGATTCATACCTGAAGGACCTTTCAATCACTTTTAAATAGGCTCCAGGGCAGAGTTTGCATATGTACGTTATGTCAGTTAAATAACAGTGAAACTTCATTGCACATAACAGAAATGCTTGATAGATATTTAATCTGACAACAGGTGCTGAATTGATATTAGAATCAAAGAATATGGGATGGCACTTGGGTCTCATGTAGTGGCACAGCTTCACTTTTAGATGACGAGCAGGTTTGCCGTGCCAGCATACAGTAAGACTTGAACTTAAATGCTTGGTCAGATACCTGCTTGGTTCATTCAACAAGTGACTGCATAAGCACAGTAGGCACAAGGTTTGAATACAATCTTGCAGCCAACACAATAAAAAAAGCAATTACATGTTCAAATAATGATTGCTTTATGAAACATGGAAGTAGAGTTATTGCTTCGTGAAATATGAAGCAAGCTTGAGTATACAAAAGACAAAATCAGATTGCTGACAGCTACAAGCCTGACATAGGATTAACGAGCACAGGGACAAGAAGAAGACAATGTGAAGCATGTAAACGTCTTTTCACATACAGTTAGCCCTACTAACCTTGTGTAATCAGCCTGAACCTCTAAACTGCAAGAGTTTAAAAGCAAGCCACTCCATTGTATAAAGCGGACACCATCTTCAGCGATATAAATCCTGTTTGATGGAAGGCCTGAGACATTTCCAATGTCAAAATTAAGACAATATTTCTTCTCATTCATGTAGCAGTTATACTCCCGAAATCCCCTCTGCAACCTAAGGAAAAAGCTAGCAGCCTGCTTCTTGGAGGTTGATATAAACAGAATGTCATCAATTAATCTAAGAAGCACATAAAAGGGAGATAAAATGACATTATCCTCAGTGCCTGCAGCAGAAGCATCCGGGCTCTTATGCCTCCTAGATAAATCTGCACCAGCTGGTTCAAAAGTTTTTTCAAGAAATGAAAAGATCATACTCCTTTCAAGGTGCCCATAGTAAAATGAACAAAGCAGAGAAGACAAAACACTTCCTTGAGGTATACCCAAATCTTGCAGGTAAAACTGTTTATCCAGCCATACTATATTTTGCTTCACTTGCTCACTTAAATTATATAAGAGCTGTTTCTTTGTCATATACTTACTTTGCCCCTGCTACATTACATCAAAAAAAAAAAAAAAATCACATTCTGACATCAGAAAATATCCATTTGACTAGAAACTCAGTAACTTTTGAATGATACCTACTGGACACAGTACACAAATCATTGGATTCATTACTTTGAAAACATATATGACGCCATCAACAAGACTTAATCAATGACAAAGAAAGAACATAAATTCAACATAAACAAGAAATCTATTTTTGGAATCAAATACCATTGCAAGATTTAGGCCAATGTGATTTCAAAAATGTGTGCATGTATGAGTATTTATGCAGCTCATAGACTATCAGTGAATAGCTAGTGTTGTCTCCGCTAGCAACCTGGTGCAATTTTTCTCTTAGTCTTAAGGAAGTTCTAACGAGTTGATATAAAAACCTAAGAAACACAATCAACCACAGTTGCCTTTTGAACTACCGTCACTTGACACCCAATAATGTTATGAAGTGCTTGGAAATCAGAGATCAGCAAACACAATTGCAATAATGGCCAAATCCCTACACAGTTACACTTTGGCCCCTCGTCCTCACCCCTTTTCTCCCATCCATCGACAGCACCTCCACTCCTACCATAAAAATATTTTTGTTGACATACACTCTCCCAAGGATCACCACCATCTAAATAAGATTAAAGTGACTTATAAGCACACAACAAGAATCAAAGATAGAATACTTGACAATTTTCTTAATTAGATGATATCAAAAAGATCATGATCAAAGAGAGAATAATACCTTGTATCATAAATTAAACAAGATAAAGCAAAAAAAAGAGAGCAAATCAAAAATACCTCATCAACAACTACAGTATGAAGTGAACCAAAATCAATAGAATTGAATATGGTAATGCCAGTGCTAATCATTGGATCTGCCAACACATGATTCTCGCGGACCCACAAAGCTTTCTTACTACATAGAACCTGATAGGACTGTTTGAGAAGATACTTATCCTCAACTATAACATCTTTCATCACACTAAGCAGCTTATCTTGATCTATAGAATCAAATGCCTTTGATACATCTGAAACAACAATGAATATATCAGGCATGGCACCCAACCCCTTCTTCAGATCAAGTATAAATGTGCATAGCTTTCTGTAGATATCATTGTAGTCAAACACTGAAGCCCCTAGCTTCTCTGGTTCTTTAAACTTTATGCCTTTTAGAACATAATGTGTATCACGGAAAACACTATTCAAAGACTTTAAATTTCTAAATTCAGCTGTATTGCAAGTAGATTGTGCTTTCTTCTGCAATCCTATTGAGTGAACTTGAGTAGAGGACCGTAGGATAGGCATTCTTGATGACACTTTATGATTTGCTAGAATTCTTACTCCACTTTCCTTTGGACAAATTCTGAGCTTTGAGAAACCAAATGATCGATTGTTTAAAATGCTCTTGACAACACTGACATCCAAGGGTTGATAGTTCTGGTCCTTCAAGGAAGCAATGACTGTATTTCTCACCTTGTCCCAAATTGACTTCCTATAATAATAGATGTCATTTTTCCCCTGCTCACTTTCAGTGACATAGAAGTGTGCTTGAACCAATGGCACAACCAGACATACAAAAAACCAATTTATCCATCTCTCCAAAAGTATGTGCCTCAAATTGTATGAAGTATTATTCAGTTTTTTAAATCCCTTATGCATGCCTAAACCCTGCCTTGGCACATCATTAAGTTCCCAAGCACTAAAGCAGCATGAAGCATTATCTGAAAGAAAAGGAAACTGCAAAGTCTTCAATTTATGCAAGCATTGTTTTAATGAGAATTTTTCAAATCTTCTAAGTTGAATAAACTTGAAAATGTTTTTCCTCAAAGTTCTCCAGTTAGAAGGAGTTCCCAACAACTCTGAAGGAACTAAATTCCTGCAGACAGCCCATAAAAAAGACACCACCTGACTTTTGGAGCAATACGACATTGTTGCAGCAACCTCAGAATCAGTGCTTTCAAGAGTTTGTTTGCAGTTACCAGTGTTAACACCTTGAAACTCTTTGATCAGTTTTCCTGTTAAATCATTCTCCTGAAAATGCATCCCAATCAAGATTCAATTTTTGACAAAGAAACAAAGAGAAAATTAAGGCAAAATTGTGTACCACTTACACTTCATGCAAGTCACTAAAGGACAACTAACCTCAAAAACTGACCTTGAATTTGGCTTGGTACCATGATTCAATGGTGAGACAATGCAGTGCTTATCAAGTAATCTCAAATGCTTGCAGCGTTGAGTTCGGCAAATAAGAACCTTAAACAACTTAATGAGAGAATGGTACCTGGAGGGGAAAGACCAGATTGATATATACAGCATAACAATTGGCTAATGATTGGGTGTATCATATGCTCCAATTACATATCCCAAAAAATAATTCATAGATTACACCTATTATTAACATATTTTTGCTCTAAAGCAGAAATAGCCTTGGCTGAAGAAAGCCAAGCAGGGCAAGGCGACCTGGCATATAAGCCAAACTGATGAATGGTGTAGACCCTATATGTATGTAAGCGGCTACAATACTACCAAAAAAGTGCCAAAAAGGAAAGATGAGCATAAAATTAACAGAAAATTAAATTATGCAGCAAATGGTAGCAACTTGGATTAGCAGATGACATAAGACAATGTGAGGAATCATGTAGGCGTGCACATATAAGGCTGCATGATGCTAGCAGAAAAGTAACAAATATACCCATGATCATAAAATAGCAAATATCAACACCTATTGATACATGTAAAGTTTGACTTACAGGCAAGTGGATCCGTTGGGACAAAAGCCTCCACTTTTCGAACCATGCATTGATGATGTAGTTATATTTACATCAGACAAGCCAAAAATAGTCCAAACAAGAGACACTGAACCCGCAAAATTAGGCTGTAAGAAATTCAGTACATCTGACAATTATTAAGGTTAAGCACTAACTTTTAACTATCAGCCAAAAAGATATGGAATCTTAGATACTTGGAGCAAAGTATGTCCATAGGGGTAGCCCAATGATCAGA
The DNA here is from genome assembly GCA_037897445.1 of Ceriops zippeliana. Classification (NCBI taxonomy): domain Eukaryota; kingdom Viridiplantae; phylum Streptophyta; class Magnoliopsida; order Malpighiales; family Rhizophoraceae; genus Ceriops; species Ceriops zippeliana. The sequence goes on from JBAPLH010000217.1 coordinate 2,207,299, forward strand.
GACCTGCACATAGTGGAGCTAATGAAGACTTATAACCCCCACCTCCACTTTTCGAACCATGCATTGATGATGTAGTTATATTTACATCAGACAAGCCAAAAATAGTCCAAACAAGAGACACTAAACCCGCAAAATTAGGCTGTAAGAAATTCAGTACATCTGACAATTATTAAGGTTAAGCACTAACTTTTAACTATCAGCCAAAAAGATATGGAATCTTAGATACTTGGAGCAAAGTATGTCCATAGGGGTAGCCCAATGATCAGAGACCTGCACATAGTGGAGCTAATGAAGACTTATAACCCCCACCTCCACACCAGTGCCCTCCCGGGAATCCAGAAAACAACATATAATTTTTGAATAAACCATTAAGACATCAACAGAGCAATTGACTACCAGAGAACTACAATAAACCAATTTATGCAGACTAAAGAGCCTCTGAAGTTGATTATAATAGGAACAATCTGTCCAAACAGCAAGCATGAAAAAATTATACATTTATCTGAAGTTCGGAAAGGATACGATTCCGTGGAAGAACAGATGAAGAATGCTCTGAGTTATAAAACATGGGCTTCCTATCAATCCAAGTTACTTTGGTAGTCAGGAGAGGAGTTTGCAAAGCATGGGAAGAAGAGCATTGTTGCGGCACTTGCATACATAGAAGGTAATAAATAGAACGGAATAGAATTCATAAGTGAAAAAATGAATTAGAAGTATTCATTTCCAATAACAAAGAAAATACTCTGACCAGTAAAAGTCTTAGTTTGTAATAACCTCAGTCCACCAAAAGAAATTACCTTGTCATGGGAATGCTTTAAATATTTGCTTTTAAGTTATTACCTTCACCACAGTCCATTACATAACAGACATTATTTTTGGTTCCTTTAGCATCAACATGTTTGCTCCTCTTGCTCCGCTGCCACTTAAATGGTCTTGAACGCTTTTTTGGCTGCTTTGATATCGGGCTTAAGCCTTTGATTTCTTCAGTCAAATTCCCTTCATTAGCACCAGCCCCACTTTCCAGTCCATTTGCTACAAAGCACCCCATCTGACCATGATCACTTTCAGGATGCCTGCTGAAAGGCTTTATATGCCCATTACCATTACCAGAAGCACAATAAAGAGAACCTAAAGAATTATTGACTGTGGAAGAACTAAGTCTCAGTCTCTTGTTCACCGAAATAGCATTATCAAGCATGTGATTCCTCTTCCAGGACCCTAACCATAATAGTTCAAATTGATGATTTATTTCAGTGTCCCATCAATCTCTGAGACAATATATTTGAAAACAGAAAACCATAAAATTGAAACATAATCATTGCAAATCTATGGGAAACATGGGAAGTTGAAAACGATGAGACTATAGATCATCATTTGTTTGGGACACTCAAAAAAAAGATTCCTGGGAAGAGTCAATTCTCTCTTAGGGGAAAAAAGAAAAGCCTTTCATTTACACGTTAAAGTTCAAGTGCCCTAAAAACAATAAAGAAATGAACTTAAATGGGGAATAAATGCTGCATTGACTAATCACTAAATGAATGACAACTTCCAATTGAAGAGCAGATATTACACAAACCTGATATGTAGGCCACACAATACAATGATGTGGGTGCTGCATATGAGGTCAGACTCACATTCGACACCATTGTATCTTAAGATCTACATCAACCAAACCTACCTTATAATTTCCACTCTGTTTTTGTATTACAAATTCCCATAAACAGGCACCAAAATTAAGTACAAAAAAGAAACAAAATCTTCATATTAAAAAAGAACCTGAAAAACTAATCCTAACATCATAACAGCAAATCCTTCAATAAAAAATATTAACCACAAAATTGTGTTGATCAAAAAAACCATTGTGGAGTTCTTCTATTGCACAGGGCATGGGAACATGGCCAAGTAGAATTTTAAACTTAATGTGCAAAAAGCAAACAATTATTTCCTTTTTCCAATGCAGGCATTGCAAACTCATAAGGACAAAAATGTAGGTCATAAAAATAGCTCAAACTATAACTGTAAATATGAGAACTTCAAACTTACAAGCTGTGCCATGCAGCCTACAACAGTTCATTCACTCACATTTTCAAAAAAGGTGGAAAAGCTTTCAATAGCTTAAACCATTTCTCCCTTTAACAGTCCATTTTATTGTATTCAAACTTTCAGTTCCATCCCCTCTAACCATCAAAGACCAAGGACATCTGGAAGCATTTTTCAATACCTTTCCTGAATTCAATTGGTATTCTTTTACGAAAAGCAAACATGAGATAACAAAACAAATCTTTCACCAAAATTTCAAATGGAGATGATATTTTCTATGTGCAGCAGTAAAAAAATATACATGCTTTTTGGAGAGATAATATATAACTGATCAAGTCACAAGTATCTAACATATTCACACCTAATAATTTTTCACAAATTCCCTAGTGGATCTTTGCTACCCTTATAGCTAAGAATATCCCAATATCCTGAATTTTTTCTATTCCCCTAGCTGCCTAGCTGAAGGCCAATTAGGCTGGATTAGTAGTATTAGTATGCCTTCAAAGGTCAAAAGAATTGCATCTGCACAAATGTGTTACCAGTTTCTCAAAGGAATGGCAGATAAATATAAAGCACTAACTAAACACTTTGCAGTTACCAGAAAAGGATGCTACTTACAATTAGTACCTGACATAGCCAACGAAGGATGTTGATATTGTGACTGAGATGCATGCTTCAGCAACTTAGGAACCAAACTGCTGATTGGAGGACCAGTCACCTGATGGTGTTTCTTTCGAGGAAGTGGCAGAAATATCGAAGCATGCATCAGAAGATAAACCATGATTTCATCACCCACCTGCAAAGGATCAATTTGCACTGAACTTATATAAGTGATAATTATACCAGGAAGCACAATCATGCACAATGTCTGCACCTGAAACATACCCTGCTTAATAGAAGATTCCATGCCGAACATCCCAAAAGCTCTATTATGGGGGTTGAATTATTGCACTGTACAAATTTGAGAATAATAGATCATTCATTTAGAACTAATTAAAATGCATCAGTAAAGCCACCCTACCTCAAACGTGTGAAAATAACTAAGAATGTGAGAAAATTATTGCCCAAAACATGTAATCCAATGCAACAGAAAAGTACACAACTCAAATTTAAAAAAAAAAAAAACAAAGAAGCTATTTAATAAATGATAAAGAAAAAAAAGATCTTGCCTTATTATATCCGCTGCATATAACATTACAAGACGTCGGTTGCTCTCTCATTATAGTTTCAATGGTCCTTTCAACGATCTGATAATCGTCACGACAAGAAAGACTAAAATTAGAAATAAACCGAACGATTTGTTTAATTACATTTAAAAAAAGAATAAAAAATATTTGCACCAGAGTTTGAGGCCAATTATTGGCGGGATGGGGATCGCCGACGGGAGGCGCCTCGGGATTGATGACGACGAAGCATCGATTAAGAAGTTTCCTATAATCGGCGGGATCGTCAGGTCGGAGGATAAACAGCATTGCATTTTGGCCGCCGGTCAATCGAAGAAAAGGTGGTGATTGGGGAACGAGGGAAGCGACGGTGTCGGCAAGGGTTCGCGCTCGGTTCCTGAACAGCCTCCATAGAATCTCAGGAACTCCGTGTTTCTTTCTCATTTTTTTCTTCTTTTTTTTTCTTTTTTCTTTTGAATATTTTGGGAACCGAAGCGTTAAAAAGTTGCAAACCGCCGTTATGAATCAGATCAGACGGTCCCGGGCCCCACCGCCTTGGAATTTGGAAACTATGAGGAAGGATGAAGAGAATTTTGATTGGAATGCGAGGGGAATTAAAAGAAACGATCTCCTTCCCGCCTTTTTTTTCTTTTTCAAATATAAAAATAAAAAATCTACAACGGTTTAAAATTTCTATAAATTTGAATTTTGAACTTGTCTGCCCTAAAATGTTTTCCACTCGCATTGGCATTTTGGAACGGCCAGCTGGAATCTTCTTTCTTTTCTTTCTTTTTTTTTTTTTTTTTTTTTTTTTTGGTAAATGTGGGTCTGAGAGGCAAAATGTATCTCGTGAAAGAATGCTCAAATTTGGTCCATCTCCTCTCTGGGAGTGGATTTTTTTTTTTAGGAAAATCCTATTATTATACCAAAATTTGCAAGAGAAACAGACAAAAGAAATGCAATCATCAGATTGACAAACAAAATGGGAATGTACACGCTTCATTGCTACACAAACGCACATGCAGTCTGCAGACGAAGGATAGGATCAGCCCGGTCTGCTTGAACAGGGAGTCCCAAGAAAGGAAAATTTTTGCGTGAATACCATGAAGATCAAAAAAGAACAAAAATTAAAAAAAAAAAATCAGTCATGCATGTTCGTGCATGGCCATGCTCGTGGACTCTATAGAATTTAACTCTGATTTACTTCATCCATCGCTTCAGCCTTCAGCCTCATGGACTGTATAGTTGTTGCAGCAGAGCTAGAACATTGAAAACTGCCTTGGAATATAATGCAACTGGAACAATATGTTACAAACAAGGGCTATGAAATGTGAATGCATGGGCAGAAAATCTCGAAGAGCATCATTATTCTCGATCATTTTCAAAACTACTACGAAGCTAGAATATCAACCACAATCATCAATGAAATCAAATGCATCTGGAACAATCTGCTGCAATTTTGACGCATGTGAATGCACAAGTTGCTAATCTTAAAGGGATTCATTCATCTTGTCGATCGTCTTTGAAAATAATAATGCAGAATTTCCAATTAAAAAATCAACTTGTTTTTGCATCTTCTGTAAGAGAAACAATATCATCTGCTGCAAACACGATGATTTTCAGATAATCTTTCGTGGCATATTTGATTCAACTTTGCCTAATTCATCGGGAAAGAAAAGAAGGTATCTGAGAACAAATGCCTGCATAACCAGAGAAGATCTAGCCATTATCCCTTGGAAGGACTTTATAAAATTTCATTACTTACCAAACCAAAAATGACGAGAAATAACTATCAAAATACTTTCCATAATGCATTCGGCAAAACAAATTCCCTTGGCTACCAAAGACCATTTTCAAAAAGGAAATCAAACTTCTTTCCAATTAAAACTGGCATATTAGCATTCTGTTAAAATCTTCGACGCCTCATAATTCATAGCAAGTTCAATCTAAGAATAGAGGCAGTGGATAATTGTAAGTTTTTTTTTTTGTCCGTTAAAAAACTTATTGGCCAAAATCGACGACAAAGAAGGGGTGGAAGGCGGCTTTATGTACTGCGGGCACATGAAATTTACTCGTGCATCAGTCTCGTGTACGTGCAACTCCACTTACAAGAGTGTATTTGCTATACCGTTTTCATTAGAATCCCATTTTAATACGTCAAATACTGAAGAGAAAGAACCCACAATGACGTGTGTATCTTCGTCCAATACGTCGAATTCTTTCACATCCGCCTCCTTCCATCGAGGGGGAAAGTTTTTTTTTTTTGTGAGGGATTGCCAATAATTATCGAGCTCAATGCTTTTAATCCTAGTTGAGAAAAGGGAAGGTTTTCACAGAACAGTTATAATTATGCCGTCTATTTGACTATTGGACACGTCAGTAACAGTGAAGCAAAGTGGACGACGAATAATTATAGCCCTTTAAAATGTATGTGCTGGGATAAATATTGCATGATGGCAACTGATATAAGGAAAAAAAAAAGTTAAAAAGAGGAAAATAAAATCAATACATTTAGTGGTCCTACAAAGGAACTGCCACTCCGAAAAGTGACGGGCAACCGTCACTTTCTATTAGATATTTATAATAAATAAGAAAATAAGGTTCATAATCAAACATTATTTATGTCTAAGCATTGTTATAAAAATGAAAATATTTGTTTGGGTTCGATTGTCTTCATACTCTAAGTATTATTTATTAGATATTTATAGTTTCATATTTAATTATATGTACCCAATAATTATAAATTTATAAATATATAATTAATTGTTATTATGTTATGCTAAACTTTTTATAGATTAATATTTTTAACAATATTGAAGAAGATAATATAAACATTTATAAATATGCAATCAATTATCATTATATTATAATGTTAATTTTTTTAAAAAAAGTCTCTAACACTCTTTAAAGAATATATATATATATATAAGAATCTACAATAAGTTTAAGTTATATTTGTGTAAGTGAAAAAATAGAAGGAAAATAGTAGAGAATGGGAGGAAATATGATGATGATATATCATCTTCAAGTTTAAGATAATATATTAAATAGAAAAAAAAGAAAATAATTAAATATTTGTATTTATTATGAATAAATGCAAGAGAAGAAAGTAATGATTTTAATATTGCATACATTAAAATGTCTCAAAATTGACATTGTTAATGCCAAATAAGGTAAAAGGATTAATTATATTTACTATATTAAAGAATTTATATAATTATACTTATTTTATTTTTAAAAACTATATTTAAGTTGTTAATTTTGTTAATTAAATGTGGTTCAAATTGAATATTTTTTGTTAACCGCAATTATATGATGGTCTCTTATGTATCATACGATAACTACTTATATACTACGTGTCAAATACACCTTTTTTATTATTATATTATTAAATTTATTAATGTAATATAAATTTTAATTTTAAAAAATTTAAAATTAAAATATTTTTATTTTTTTCCTTGCATATTATTTAATAATATTATTTTATTATTTTTCTAAAATCTAAAACTAATATCTTATTAGTAAATTTAATAACATAAAAATAAAAAGATACACATGTTATATAATTAGTAAGTGATTGTTATACAATTATAATAGAAAGAAAATATTTAATATTAATTAAATTAAATTAAAAAATAACTTTTTAGATGAATTAAAAAATAAATAAAATTATAAATTTTTTTAAATGTGATGATAAAATGAGTTTATGTTTTTGTCAATTAATAATAACATAAATAAATCCGTTCAGGACCGTTAAAAATGGAAAGCCAACTAGACGAGAATTAGTGGGCCCATGTGCAGGCAAGGATTTACTCCCTCCCTTTCGCACGTTGTCTTCAAACAAACACAGTATCACGAACCTGGTAGTCCACCCCTTCATTATCTTCAGCTTCGAGTGACAGATAGATACAAAAAAATTTCAATGACCGTCCAATCACAGTGCCCCATAGGCCGCAAAAGGACAGACGCCGGATTAATGAGAGAAGGGAACATTGACAACAGAGGGCGTTATCTCTAGTGACGGCCACATACCTCATACCCTTACTCGACGCACGCCACGTGTCCTGCGAAGCTTCGCTCTGACGAGATAGCCCCGTCCCCACACACGGCACACGTAACCGCTCGCTTTCATTCTCTCTCACCTTTTTTGGTTAAGTATATATATTCCGCTCCGGTCTCCTGGATCGCCGCCATTGGCAGCAACAGCACCACCGCCGGCGGGATGGATCACGCGGCGGACGCATACCGGACGGATTTGATGACAATAACGAGATACGTGCTGAATGAGCAGTCCAAGTACCCGGAGTCTCGTGGAGATTTCACCATCCTCCTCAATCACATTGTTCTTGGTTGCAAGTTCGTTTGCTCTGCTGTTAACAAGGTCTCCCCCCGCCTCTCTCTCTCTCTCTCTACGTCCACGTTCATTTTCTTTATTTGCAAAATTTATCGTTGTTTCCTTCTCATTGCTTGCTTGAAGCACTCACTTTCTCTTTTTAACTGAACCTTTTTAAGCCGTTTCTCGGTCCTGTGTTGTGCCTCCTGAAATTTGGTTTGCAGAATTTATTTTAATATCTGTTGAGAGAAAAGCCTCTGTTTTCTGTCGATTGATAATTGTGAAATTAAGTCTCAATAAGCAAACTGGAGAATATTATATTAAAAAAAATGCTAAAATATATACCTTCTTTTGACTTTAATTGGTTGTGTATATCTTAAGTTAGTCTCTAATTATTTTGACGGGTGCAGGCTGGTCTTGCCAAACTTATTGGACTTGCTGGGGAGACCAACGTTCAGGCAAGTTTTTGATGAGTTCAAAGACTTGTCTTTCTTTAGATAGTTTTATTTTCTGTGTGTCTTCGGTGTTTTGAAAGTATTGGCATAATCCCCTTTTGACGTGTGTCGAAGTCGATTTGTATTTTGCTTCAATTTTGACCTGTTCTGGAAAAAGGGTGAAGATCAAAAGAAGCTGGACGTGCTTTCTAATGAAGTTTTCATTAAGGCTTTAGTGAGCAGTGGACGAACTGTAAGTGTCAGGGCAATCTGTTTAAAAGTATAGAGTTATCCTGTATTGTGACTTCCTCCAACAGTTTGGATTCTGTGACAGTGCATCCTGGTGTCGGAAGAGGATGAGGAGGCAACATTTGTGGAAGCTGCCAAGTGTGGAAAGTATTGGCTATGCTCTCAGTTTGCTGTTTTTCCTTTTATTGTAGCTCCCTCCTTTTTATAGATTGTTCAATTCTCCGATTTAGTCTCCTCTTAGTGTGTACCACACAAGCAGGTACTGTGTTGTTTTTGATCCATTGGATGGATCCTCCAACATTGACTGTGGTGTATCTATTGGCACGGTATGGACTTTCCTCCGACAACATTGCAGATTGCATTTTCTTCAATTCAAATGTTTTAATAGCATGATAAAATGGTGGTCGTTCTCTTTCATTTAGATATTTGGAATTTACATGGTGAAACATGGCAATGAACCAACTCTAAACGATGTCTTGCAACCTGGGAAAAATATGTTGGCAGCTGGTTATTGCATGTATGGAAGCTCTTGTACGGTAAGAGAGATCACCTTGGCTGTTATTTTGATGCCCAGCTTTTGTTTAATTATATGTTAATTCTTCTGTAACTGGGTTCTTTTGATTGGGTAATGACTGATTTTGCAGCTTGTATTAACCACTGGAAATGGTGTTAATGGATTCACCCTTGATCCCTCCCTTGGAGAGTTCATTCTTACTCACCCTAACATCAAGGTGCACTTGCTATATGATTTTTGGAGTAATTGCCCAAAATCATGCTGTTCTCAGTGTTTTTGATCTAAGTGGTAAACGGTGGAATTCTTAATCACACTGCATGTATACTTGGTATGGTAATTCTGGTAGTTTTACCTATGCTCTTTAAGCATGAAAATTGGGCTCTTATTTGGGTGTTTGCACAGCACCTTGAGGCAGCACTTGGGAATATTGCATTAGATTTTTTTTTTTTTTAATTTCTTTGGATAAGTCGGGAAGGAAGGGGGTTTGAAGCTGAGCTCATCCTCTTTAGAGGAGAGATTTGTCCACCAACAAGGGTACTTTAGAGGATTATATTTTGTATTTATCTGAAGAATTTAGTGTTTCTTTCGAGAATTTCTCTTTGTACAGATTCCAAAGAAAGGAAAGATTTATTCAGTAAATGAAGGAAATGCCAAAAACTGGGATGGTCCAACAGCTAAGTATGTAATGGTCATTTTAGAGATTCTTTAGGTTTCAGCTGATTCTGTACTGTAGTGAACCGATACCGGATGGTTTTAGGTTTGTGGAAAATTGCAAATTCCCCAAGGATGGCACTTCACCACGGTCTTTGAGATACATTGGAAGGTATGATGGATCTGCATCCTGGCAAATAAGATATTTTTAGCTGACAGTCCTCTTGTGGCATTAAGTTACACTGTTATACTGATCTGACTGTTCTGTTACTGGCAGTTGCTTTTGTTCTCCTTATATTTCGGGTTGGTTGAATGTGTTATGTTGACTTCTTTGCTTTTTAATTTTCTCCTTGTTGAGTTGGATCTGTCATCTACAATTCTGTGATCATGATTCTTTAGTCCTGCACTTTTTGGCAGAAATATGATTTTCGTTACATTTTGATCTCACAAACTCTCTCTGGTGACTGATAGTGTACTATCTGTATCTAGGTGGTCCAAAGAATATGGTCCATTTGCAACATGTCTAACCATGCCAATATCGTGGAATCTTTAAGTTTGTAACCCAAAGCTGCAATTTCTGAAGTCATTTCATCATCTTTCATTGAAAGAGTTGGTTAAGCTGGTTGTTATTTATAATATTGTAGCTCTCACGGTTTGGTGATTAAACGTGGCTTTGGCTACCTCTGAAATACTAAATTAAGAAAAAGGATTCTTCTCTTTCTGTAATCAGAATTTCATCCCGTCAAAATGCTATTACATTTCCAATAGAGGTTGAAGCTGCCTCAATTAGCAGAACAATTAACCATATCAACCAACAAATTATTGTGTGCCTTTTCTTTATCTGCTACCTAAAACATAACCCTACCCGGTCAAACATGAGTTCTGATAAACATGAAATATAACTTTCACCAGGAAGAAATTTTATTAGGCCCACTTTATAGAATGAATTTTGATAATACATTTATGTGATATGGTTTTGTTGTCCTTCTATGCACATGATTTCTAGTTATTTTTATCATGATGAACAGCATGGTAGCTGATGTCCATCGCACGTTACTCTATGGGGGGATATTTTTGTACCCTGCTGATAAGAAGAGCCCTAAAGGGAAACTGCGGTATGAATTTTATGAACTCAATAGGAACTTTTGTGAATCTTGGCCTCATCTTGTTTTGTTTATGTCGTGGACTTTACTCTGGGGCTCTGAAAGATTAATTTTATGTGAACCAGGGTTCTCTATGAAGTCTTCCCAATGTCATTTTTGATGGAACAAGCTGGAGGTCAGGCTTTTACGGGCAAGCAACGGGTATTAACTTCATCGTTTGATTGATCATCCATTTTTCTTTATGTATGGTTAAAATACAAAAGCTGTTATCCTGCAAAAGTTTGTGTCTGTTATGTTTCCCCTTGCTTCTGTGCTGCAAGACATAATGACATGCTTGTCAAGAAGCATCTACTCTTCTCCTGTACGTTTGAGAAACAATGACCAGACCAACCACTTGTACCGTGCAAGCTGCTTGAAGTTATTTGGAACAATTGTTGTTGACCTAGATTCCCCGATTCGGTCAAGTTCTGTTTGACAATAAATAAAAGAACAATGGAGGTGAAATTTGTGTTTCTTGTATTCTTTTATCTAACGTTGACTAATTACCTTGGCAGGCACTTGATTACGTCCCAGAAAAGATACATGACCGATCTCCAATATTTCTGGGAAGCTATGATGATGTGGAGCAAATCAAAGCGCTCTATGCTGAAGAAGAAAACAACCAATAAAGAAGCACTCTCTACTTTAATGTCCTTATTTCTCCCTTTGGGCAGTGGACCACAGTTCAAAGGGTGTGTTCATCATTAGTGCAACTCCTTTTCTAGTTTCCTTGGATACCGCGATACATTTGTTAATCGATAAATAGTGTTCTGTTGAATCACGTCGAAGTATAGGCAAAATGAGGGTGCGCGGTGAACATGCAAGGAAGATAATTAAGCATTTAGCTTCAAAGTTTGAAACTAGGAAAGGGGTTTAGGCAAAATGTTTCTCCTCCCTTTCCTCCTCTGGAAGTGTGAATGTGCATCGGTCGTACTCCATCTAGACGGGTCCCAAGAAATCCCGGTTTCGTCCATCGGAAGCCATATTGGACTTTAGTTTACGCGAGAAAGGCAGGTCTCTAGTTCCATTTAGTCAAGTCCACCAAAAGTAACAATTTACCTACACAATGCCCAGAAATTGTCGAATGAGTAACTCGGTCAAAATTTAGTTTGCATAAAGGAAATATCAATATTTAGTTAGCCTATTTGGTTCCCTTAAATTTGTGGAAATCCTTTGCGAAAATGAAACTCTTCGTCTCTGTGTCTCTTTTGGCTAAGAAGAACAGAAAAAAAAAAAAAAACAAGTGTTAAATGAAGGTGCTTTGCCACGGTTGCTCTTTTTTTTTTTTTTTTTTGAGTACAACGGACATTTATTTTGGATCTCATAGCAATTTGTTTCCCTCTACATTTGCAATCGAGTTAACATATGGAAATCAAATTGGAAAATCCTATTGCTAAAATTATTAATGAACCCAAGGGATACCTAAAAAGTTTGGGGTCAGCCTTCTAATTTGGACTTCACCTTCAATCTTACGACCCAAGTAAAGAAGTGTAACGAATACACAAATCAATAACGGTTCCCACTTTTTTTTTTTTTTTTCATTTAGTATACTAGCTAAAAGGTATAAAAATATGTTAAGAAGTTACAGAAAAAAAAAAGAAGTAAAAAAATAATAAAATTGAAGTTAAGTAAAGAAATGATTTCTAGCTCCTATTTAAGAGTAACAGTCGAATGCGTACATATCCAGGGGAAAGACTGCCCTCGCACGATAAAAGTTTAAAGAATGAAAAACACCATAACGTTTCAAGGGTCATCAAGTTTTAGTTCGTCGCCATTCCTTGCTTCTATACAAATTAGACTCTCTCCAATAATCCCACGTTTGTCCTCATGGCAATCGCTGCTCAGGGTTCGCAGGTACTTGGGATTGTTCAAAGAATACTGCCAAGAACTCTCTCAGGTGGAAGCATCTTTGAACGGATCCATGAGTCCCACCATCCGAGTACTTTCTTGACGATTCTTGATTTTTTTATTTTCTTTTTCCTCCTAAGTTTTGGCGCTGCCGTCGTCTTTTTCTTTGTTCTTTCACCATTTGCGTGTTTCTTGTCAAGTTTGACAACATTTAGGGGAATATTAGCAAATATTGTGAGGAATTTGGCACTGGAATTTGCAGCTAGGCATCACATTTGCGGTTATCCTGTTTCCTGGGCGCGCATGATCTTTCTTGATGTCTTTTTTCTTACCCTTTTCGTTCTTCATCTTATTGCTTATGTTGTATGATTTTTTTATTTTTTTTGGCCCATCCGACTTCATATATCAGATTTTTTTTTCTTTTTCACCTTTTCCTTTATTATTATTATTTTCTTCCCGTAATGTTTACTGACTTTTATTTTTTTATTTTATTGTGAAATTCCCCAATGAAATTAATTTTTTCTCGCTCTCACACATCTGACGTGTCTATTGCTTTTCTCGCTCACATCAAATACATAGAAATTATTGTGCCGCAGGCAATAAGATCCTTCCTCTTCCGCTCCTTCGCCCTACGCTTCTCTCCGTGAATATAAGAATGCGGCTAATGCGCTAACAGCCATTAATAATTAATTTATGATAATATCAAATCATCGGAAGCCATAAACAGCCCAGATCTAACAAGGGACAGCCCCTGAACTTCGATTAAATTACGAAAATGTCCAGCGACAGCGACGAGGACGAGTTGCTCCAGATGGCGTTGAAGGAGCAGGCGCAGCGAGATCTGAACTACCGGAGGCCCGCGTCGTCTGCATCCGCTTTCAACCAGCGCAAGCCGGTAGAGAATTTTGTCCAGCCGCCGAAGGCGCAGCGGCCGGGGACGAGCGTGCCGAATCATCATCAGCAGGGCCACCGCCAGCAGAAGAACAGGAGAGTGGTGGAGGAAGATGATGACTCGGAGGTGGAAATGCTGAGCATATCGAGCGGAGATGAGGAAGCGAGTAAGGATCGAGGAGGAGCGAAAGGGCGAAGTGGCCCCACTGGCGGAGGAGGCAGAGGTGCCAGGGAGGTGGACAAAGCTTGGGATGGAGAGGAACCTGATTGCTGGAAACGCGTTGATGAGACTGAGGTACGTTAGTTTATCAAGTTTATATATCCACGTTATATGCTTGTCTTATTTGCGTAGCTGGAATGTGTATGTGTTTGTAATTGGATTAGTGGAATTAAGTTTCTTCCCAGCTCGAGGTGGACAGGACCTTTATCGGTGATCCGGTGATTAATCTTCACTTGTATTCTGTGAACTAGTATTTCTCTGGGTTTCTCCTTAAAGAAAAGTTGGTTGGGCAAGAGAAGTGCTTCACAGAATAGTTGTGATGATGTCTAGGTCTGAGATATTTGTGTCTTTAGATGTATGTATGCACTGATGGGTGGGTTCTCTAGGTTTCATTTACAGTTTGTTTATTCCGGCTATTGTGTATGCCTGATTAAGGAAAAGGTTTAACCAGATTAGAGCTTTTTAATCCTTGATATGGTCTTGGGTTTGATTTTGATATGTGGTTTAACCAATTCACCTGGTTAAAGAAAATGTTTGACTGAGCTAGATATGAGTTTTGGATCTTGAATGTCTATTACATTTAGCTCACACACAGCATTGCCTGATGGTTTTGATCTTACTTTGCAAAAGGCTTTAACTGTTGTATTTCTAGTAGAAGTCAACAATGCCTTATAAAGTTAACCACAGGAAGAAATGGTAGGATTTAAGAATTAAATTATAATGAAACACAGATAATTGTCATTTCTTCTTCTGTTGTTTAGTTCTGGCATTAAACTTAGAGCTGGACCATTATTAACATACTAATCCTTCATTGCCTTGTCATTTTTGCCATCTGACATGGTTGTGCATTGTTTGATCAGAATGTATTTATAGCAGTGGTTTGAGTGGCTTAATTGCCTATTTTGTATTGTTTAGAATTCAATTATTATGTGATCTAATTCTGTTATTTATATTGAAGCATTGGTTAAGGTGCTTTACAGCTATCCATGCTCTTAGTTTAATTGTACCTCTTTTTTTCTTTTTTCTTTTCTTTTTTCGAATTAATTCAGAGAATAACAGTGACTACCAAGCATTTTGAGAAAGTTGTAGTACACAGTTTTATTGATAATTCAATGATTTAAATATTTTGCTGTTCTTTGTAGAACTTTACTTTGCTTTTTTCATGTAATACCTGGATAAATTATTCTTTTATTTTGATCTTTCTTTTCTCTGCTTGATTTGCACTGACTGCTACTTGGCAAACATAAATATTGGGATAGAAGTCTAGAAATGATAACTATAAATTGCTTCATTTGGAGATAATGTAACAGAGAACAAACAGCTAGGGTTACAGTGCTCTATTATGAATTTGGCCTTCTTATTTGAATATGCCTATACCATGATCCATTGACAGCTTGCTCGTAGGGTTCGTGATATGCGAGAAACAAGAACAGCACCAGTGGCCCAAAAGTTTGAGCGGAAATCATCAGCATTGGGCCGGAAGGGGCTTAACAGTCTCCAATCATTCCCTCGTGGCATGGAATGTATAGATCCACTAGGGCTGGGGTTAGCTTCTTTTTCACTTCATGTCTTGGATTGCTGAGTTGTATTGCCTGTCATGGTTTTCTAATGCCTGCTTCTGTGGTGGACCCTGTTAGCTGTTTATTGCTTTTGGCATTTTCAGCTTTCTGGATATTATATCAGCATATGCTGAAAGATGGTTTTATTCTATTTGATTTTTTAAAACCTGTAACTTACTTCCATTCAAGGATGTGGAAAATTACCCTATGATTTACTATCAATTGAAAATTCTTCATCCCCAGTGTCAATTTTGCTAACCTGTGTTTTGCTTTATTTATAGGATAATAGATAACCGGACATTAAGGTTGATCACAGATACATCAGAAAGCTCTCCAACCATATCTGATAAAGAACAGCCAGAGAGTAACCTTCGTGGTCTCTCTCTCTCTCTCTCTCTCTCTCTCTATGTGCACGTGTGCATGTGTGTGCACCTCTTTGTTTGTCTGTGTGTGTCCCTCCTTCCCTTCCTCCCTCCCTTTATTTGGGCAGTTTGTAGGATGTCACTGTCATCAAATACCATTGGTAGAATGTAATAACACTGAAATCTACTTCTCTTTTTCTTTTTCTTTTTCTTTTTTTCCAATATTTCTCATTTCATTGTGCTAGCTTTGGTGAATCAATGTCTGGGAAATTGTTTGAATACAATGTTAACATAGTGCATGTGATAGGTTGGAAAAGATTAGGAACTTATCCAACCAGCAAGTGTTTTCAGCTGATTGAAGCCCACTTTTTGGTAGCATTTTAAAACATCAATCATTTCTCCATCCTTAGGTGGGCTATCTGCAGAACTTTATTAAGTCAGAGCAAATACCATTATACACTCTTATTGAAAAGTATGGCAAAGTCTAAGGAACCTTTTCAAACTCCTAGTTATCTTTCTGGTCTGCCATCAATCATCAGTTTGCACAAATAGCTGATATGCGAAATGCTACAACAGAGCATGGGAGGTTATTTGATAAGAATCTTTGGATTTTGTTGGATTTATTAGAGAAGATCTTTACAGATCAAAGACCTTTCCATGTTTTGCTACTAAATTCAAAGAATAATACTTTATGAGAGGGTAAGGACCTATAGATCAGGCAGCATTGTGTACCTCCATGGATTTTCATACATGTTTGTATTGGATACATTGATATTCTTCCTTTGGTTGCCAAATGTGGAAGTTAACCTAATTCCATAAAATCCGTTTGTCGATCACCATTCTTCCGTAGTAATATTTGCACAACCCACCTACCGTTTTACAACTTTGGAGGCTCCTTAGACATTACTGCATTTTATGCTGACAAATACTTTTATTTTTATATATCCAGAGAAGCTGTTATATTTCTCTGAAAGGTTTGACGCAAAGCTGTTTCTATCCCGTATACATCAAGATACAAGTTCAGCAGACTTGGAGAGGGGTGCTCTTGCTTTGAAAACTGATCTTAAGGGACGTACTCAACAGAGAAAACAATTAGTTAAAGACAATTTTGACTGCTTTGTCTCCTGCAAAACTACAATTGATGGTATGTGAGCATCATGTGTCATGTGGATTGCTAGCATTACTTATTAGGACAAATGGGCTCAATATTTGGTTGAAAACTGGCTTCATGTACTCATAGCTTTTATTGCTTAAACATGATACAAATCTTGCTGTTGATGATGTTTTAGCTTTTTCTTCGTATTGATGTGGAAGATCATGTATTATTTGCAGATATTGAATCTAAATTGAAACGAATTGAAGAAGATCCTGAAGGTTCTGGGACTTCTCACCTGTTTAACTGCATGCAAGGAGTAACTTCACTGGCTAATCGTGCTTTTGAGCCTTTATTTGAAAGACAGGTTGGAAAGGTTTAACATTTTGAACTATTTTGAAGTTGTTGTCTTTGATGCAACTTGAGTCACTTTTCTTGTTCCTACAAACAGGCTCAGGCTGAGAAGATCAGGTCTGTCCAAGGAATGCTTCAGAGATTCCGAACACTTTTTAACTTGCCTAGTACCATTCGTGGAAGCATTACTAAGGGTGAATATGACTTGGCAGTTAGGGAATACAAAAAGGCGAAATCAATTGCTCTGCCTTCTCATGTATGCAAAGATAGAAAACCACTTTATTGCAATGTGTTGCTTGAGGCTGGTGCTTCCATTTAAATCTTTGGGCATATATCAGTCTATCTGTTCAAAATGAACTTCATATGTTTGTTACTACCAATTTATGTTCATGATGAAGGCTTATATTTGCTGATTCTCAACTAAAATACTCATGAAAGAGCATATGCTTTATAATTTATTTATGCATTGGATTATGGATGCAGCAGTTTCATGGAACTCATGAACTTGGTTCATTCTTTGGTGATTAACAGTGACAGGATTCCATGTGTTGCCTGCTTGATGAACCCCTCCTCCCAATGCTTCCTCTCAACTTTATTTTTTTGGTGTTTTTATATGCATGAATTCTGATCATTAAAGAACCATTTTCTCTTTCTGTTTAAGGGCATCCCTAGTGCACAATTGTCCCACGCTTTATGAGGTCAAAAAAAGGGCCCGGTGTATGCAGCCTTTTTCACAGAGGCTGTTTCTTTGACTCAAACCTGTGACCTCTAGGTTACAATGGGGTTTTTTCGTTTTTTTCACTATTACACCAAGGCTTGCCCTTCTAAATATAGTAGCTGGAGTCTGAGGTAAGCTTTTAGCTGTTGCCAGGATTGAACCCTGGTTGCCTGCTTGACATGCAGGAATACTTGCCACCATATTCTTTTATGTGATACCAGCACTTGCAATCCTCACTTACCTGTCTTTTGATCTACATGAACTTGTGACTAAATCACAAAGAGGTGGATGATCAGGTCAACTGTGACAAGAATGGAACATATATTCTTACATAGTTCAGATATTGTTGCATAATGATCCTAGTCTCATTGCATATCTGGTGGCTGAATTTGCAGTTTGATCAAATGGACATTGTTCCTTTGCTTAGAGCTTGTAATTTGTTGTGTGAATGGTCACTGATCTTGCATTGACATCAGGTAAACATACTAAAACGTGTTCTTGAAGAGGTTGAAAAAGTGATGCAGGAGTTCAAAGGCACTCTTTATAAGTCTATGGAGGATCCACAGATAGACGTGACAAATGTAAGTCCTTTTTCATTGTCTCTCCCTTTCTTTGTGTGAATAGACCTAACTGATATTATCCATTGAGTTAATCAATTATCAGCCACAATTTATTGGTTTTTTAGTGTTATTATTTTATATTCTGTACTGTTGGGCAAAATTTGTGCATGAGTAGTGGTAATTTATGTTCATAATTTATATAAAGATGCGTGTACTATTTATTTTTTCTTTTGTAGCTACTTACAAATTCTTATGGTTCACATAGCTTGAGAACACGGTGAGGCTCTTGTTGGAGTTGGAACCTGAATCTGATCCCATGTGGCATTATTTTAACGTACAGGTCAGTTAATCCATGTGCAAGACATCTTGAATGGTATGGATAAATAAATATTCTGTCTGCTGGTAGTTTTTTCTAAGGTACATCATGTTCACTGGACTTATGGCTTAGCTGGTAAAGTGAGTATGGTGGATCTGTGTTGGAGTTTCATTCTTATTTTAATAATGCTACCTGCTTTTGACCAATCTACCATTGCAAGAAGGTCAGCTTGTTGATTTTCAGGGTTTATCTGTTGGCAGAATCACAGAATACGAGGATGGCTAGAACAATGCACATTAGATCATGAAGCAAGAATGGAAAGTTTGAATAATAAAATGCGTGAAAGAGCACTTTCTGATGCAAGGTGGAAGCAAATTCAGCAAAATCTGAATCAATTGGTAAGCACAATTATTTCAAGTAATTGAACTGTGTTCATATGAAATGTACCCATGATTTCATACTGCACAATGACTTATTCCTCATATATTCTCCTTTATACTGTCAGTCAGATACTGAATATTCTCTTGGCATGGGAAATGTTCATCCACCTGTAGATTCACAGTTGGTGGACATAACTGCTGAAGAAGTTAATGCGCTTAGAGGAAAGTACATCCGAAGGCTAACTGCTGTACTTAACCATCACATACCAGCCTTTTGGAAAATAGCATTTTCTGTTTCCAGTGGTAAATTTGCTAAGGTATTTGGAATGTTGGCCTTCTTTTAGTTATTAAGTTAAAACCTGGAGTGTATTGTATTGTGAATCCAATTGATGACTGAAGTAGGTTGGAAATTGGAACATACAACTTCTAAGACATTTAAATGCAATTTACCTTCCTCCATCTGATCCCCACTTAGCTTGTTGGGAGAATTAAGATGGTTCTGCTGACCACCTTTAACCCATTTCAACCTCTTTAGCTGTCCAGTACTGCTACCAAATATGGTGTCCTGGGCTCTTAGTCTTGTTGACTTTAGAAAACATTGTTACTAGTAAACATATAGCTTTGTGACCTTTCAGCCTTTGATCAAGGCAATGGCTGCCTCTTTTCCAAGTCATGGAGCAAGGCTTATTGTCTTGATTCAGAAAAGCTATTATTTCTGTTGCTATAACAAGGCACTGGTTATCAGCAAATATAGCAGCTTGTGTGTTAAGGTCTATTGTGTTTGTTGTAAGATAATTTAGCTGTTCATTTTGATTATGAATCTTCCTGTTTCAGTCTTCACAAGTTTCTGCAGAAAGCAATGTTAATACTTCAGCAAATAAAAATGAAGAAAAAGTTGTTGACAGGAGATACTTGGCACATTCTCTTGATGAAGTTGCTGGCATGATACGCAACACTATATCTGCATATGAAGTCAAGGTCAATACGCATTTAAGGATTTCTTTGTGGCTGGTGCTTTGCATTTTGTAGTTGGAGAGTAATTTTCGCATGTTGAGCCAAAGAGGTTTGCTTCTGCTGCAGGTTCAAAACACATTTCATGATCTTGAGGAATCCAATATTCTTGGTTCACATATGAGTGATGTCATTAAGGAAATATCCAAAGCCTGCCAAGCTTTTGAGTCAAAAGAGTCAGCTCCACCAATTGCTGGTGTGTAAGCTCTTACCACAGCTGCTGTTTTTGCATTTTCAAATTCTGACTTATTCAACTCTTTGTTACAGTTACAGCACTCAGAACCCTTCAGGCAGAGCTGTCAAGGATTTACATACTTAGACTTTGCTCCTGGATGAGGGTAACAACAGAGGACATTTCAAAACAAGAAACTTGGATTCCAGTATCTATTCTTGAAAGGAATAAATCTCCATATACAATCTCTTTCTTGCCTCTGGCTTTTCGCTTTGTTGTAGGCTCAGCAATGGATCAGATCAATCTGTAAGTCATTGCAGGTTGCGATTACATGGTAGTTTAGGGTTAATTTACTGATGTTAAATGAGCTCATTCTTTGTCTTGTGGCTGATAAACTGCTGATTTCTTTTCCTTGTGTTGTCATACCAGTGTCAGAGTTGCAGTGATATCTGTATGATATAAGATTTTTTACCTTCACAGTTGCGTAGTATATTAAAATTTGAAGGCAGAAATAGACCTTTATTGAGGACCAAAAGGGGAGTAGCTTGGACTGCCATTGCTTTGGCTTGACAATTATAACTTTTCATCATGTATCTGGAAACATGGGTGGACATCTTATCAAGTTTTATCACCAAGAGTTTCAGCTAATTTATCACTCACTCGGCAGATCTCCAAAGATCTAGACAAATGAAAACCCAAAAAGAAGTAGAGAAGACATGGACAAATTCCATCATACCTTGGACTTAGAAGATTTGGTTGGGAGTTTCTCTCAATGTCATGAGGCTCTGCCATTGGACAAAAACAAGAACTAGATAGATGTTTTTAGAAAATGTATATATCGACTGTAACAGAACTGGAGAATTCTATTGAAAATGAACTTGTAGTCCTCCTACTACTAGTTAGGACTCATGAACATTGAACACTAGTAACATGCTGTCTTTGGTTCACCAGTATAATTTGACTGGCTTATTATTTTTCCTTTCCAGAATGATTCATTCTTTAAGGAGTGAGGCTAGAAAGTCAGAAGACATGTTTGTGCAACTTCAAGAAATTCAAGAATCTGTTAGACTTGCCTTCTTAAACTGTTTCCTGGATTTTGCTGGTACAATGGAGTTTTCTTTTGCTGCTGGATATTGGGAACTGTGTTGAAAAAGATGTATATCCAATGATACTTTCATTCTGTGCCCACTTACCAGGTCATTTGGAACATATTGGAAGTGAGCTTGCCCAAAATAGATCAAGCAAAGAAAGTGCTCATTTACAGAATTACCTTTCTTATGAAACAGAAGAAAATTTGTCATCTAAACTCCCAGGAAGTGTTGTTGATCCACATAAACAGTTGCTGATAGTCCTAAGCAATATTGGATACTGCAAAGATGAACTTTCTTCTGAGTTGTACAACAAGTACAAGTATATTTGGTCTCAATCCAGGTATTAGTTAACTCTCTGTCTTCCACCTCTCCATAGGACCACTACTGCATGGGTTACTTTACAGCAACTGTATTTGTAGGCCTTATATATCAGACTGATGGATGTGCTGTAGTGTGCAGTCTGGCTCAGCTACTGATCTGGCCTGAGCGAAAGAAATCAGTTTGGGCTGACATCAATTATGGGATGCACCCCAATTCCTTAATCTGGTCATAGATCATGTTTAGACTTAGCATGGATCATACCTAATGTTTGTATAATTATTGTGGGGAGAATTATACCTTCTGATTAAGATGTACTAGGACTTTTGAAGTATTTTTGGCTCTACTTGCATCATTTGGGCTACCATCTTTGAACTTGAATTCAGCAGACTGATGGATAGAATCGAATTTATTGTTTTCAGATATTTGGGCATCATCAGGACAATTTATATGTTGCAATAAACCTAAACTTCTCATAACGGAATTGTACATGCTTGTACTGCTTCTACTGATTGCTGTTATGAAGTCAGTATTATATATTTGATATGGCAGGGAAAAAGATGATGAAGAAAGTGATATCCAGGATCTTGTGATGTCTTTCTCTGGCCTTGAAGAGAAGGTCCTGGAACAATATGCTTTTGCAAAGGTAAAGGAGTACAGCTTATCATTTTTCATCAACTTTGGTGGAAACATCCTCACACAAGCATAACATGGAAAATTATACATTGCTGTTGTTGTGTGAGGATGCTCTTGTGCTTCTAATACACACTTTATCATGTTGATAATGGTTTATGGGGTGTTACCAGTATTTTTATTTTCTTTTTGTTGGACCTATCAGTTGAATGATCTTAAATCGTAATAGAATGGAATGATGAGTAAAAATCATGTAGCTAACCCCAATTAAATTTGGGATTAAGGCTTTGTTGTTGTTGCTATATCTTATGTGCAACACCCTACCCCTGTTTCACCCACCAAAAACATAGAGGAAGGGAGGGAGAGAGCCAGAGATTATCCCTTATTGAGTATTTGTTCTGCCTGCCACCGGTTGTTGGATGTTGGTGCTATAATGGAATGGGCATTGCTAATTGTGGCTTTTATTTTAGAGAAGTTGTTCCTCATTTTGAGAAAGATCTTAACAATTTTGGGCATGAAGCAATTTAAAACCATAACTTATGCTGACGATTGTTCCTCTTGTTGATATTATTGCGTGCAATGTTTGCTTCTCACCAGGCAGATGTGATCAGAACAGCAGCTATGGATTATTTGATAAATTCTGGTATCCAATGGGGAGCAGCACCTGTAGTCAAAGTGAGAATTTGGTGATTGAGGACTGGTTATCCTTTTTTTTTTTTTCTCTCTATTTCACTGTTCTTTCCTGCAGTTTCTTTTACAGTATAGCTCCACGATGGTTAAAAAAATTGAACATTTATTTCTTGCAGGGTGTACGTGATGCTGCGGTGGAGTTGTTGCACACTTTAGTGGCTGTGCATTCAGAGGTATTTTATGTGTATCTTGCAGGGTGCATAAGCCTTTGATTTGGTTTCCTCAAATATTCTGGATCAGGCTACTGGAGAGGACAGAAGATTCTACAAATTTGGGGATATTGACTGCATTAATGATCATTTCTAGCTTGCTGTATTTTTTATGTAACAATTTAGAGGGAATATTTGGCAAAGAATACAGTAGCACTTCTCTTGACCAACTATTCATTAATGATAATAATAATAATAATAACAGTTTTTTGTTATTATCATCTGTGCAATTGGCAACATTCTGATGTACATTAATTTTCTCATCACAGGTCTTTGCTGGTGCAAAGCCTTTTTTAGACAAGACACTTGGCATTCTTGTGGAAGGTCTAATTGATACTTTTCTGAGCATTTTCCATGAAAACAGAAGCAAAGATCTCAGGTCACTTGATGCAAATGGTTTCTGTCAGTTCATGCTGGAGGTAAGTTGTCAACTGTGGTGTCACCTTTATTTTTGCTGTACATGTGATGTGGTTTTACTGTGTGGCACATTTTTGAATTGAGCAGCTTACTGATGAGAGGACAGATTAAGTAATTACTGGAAATGGTTTCTGTGGTTTGTTTAGATGGAGTGGGTTCTAATTGATGAGAGGATTTAATTTATTTAGCATGTGCCTACTGCAGCTTGAATACTTTGAGGCCATATTGAATCCATATTTTACACCAGCAGCAAGGGATTCTCTTAAATCCTTACAAGGATTATTGTTGGAAAAAGCCACTGAGAATGTGGCTGAAGCTGTTGAAAATCCAGGGCATCAACGCAGATCAACTCGTGGGAGTGAAGATGCACTAGCAGATGACCGGCAGCAAGGATTGACTGCATCGCCAGATGACCTGATTGTAAGATTGTTCTTTACCTCTGGGCATTCCACTATTCAAGATTATATTTGAACCTAACCCACCGGGTTCATAGCTTGGTTGGCCATAAGAGCAAAAGCTCTTTGAGGGAGGTCGGGGTATCAAAATCCCAGCTCCCTCAAAGCCCTACAAAATCCTGGCTGTAATTCTGATGTACAAAAGATATATTACATTTGAGCCTAGCAAGTGAATAATTATAGTTGGTATCGATTGAACTACGGTATAAGCAATACAACCATATTGAAGAGCCCCAGAACAAAGTCAAGGGAGTAATTATGGTATTGTAGGATATATTTTTCATCACAGATAGCATTCTTGTCATGTCTTCCTAACATGGTTAATGAATCTGCTTATGCTCTTAAATATGCTTCGTTAAAATGTTTTTGGTGTTTTTCAGGCGCTTGCTCAGCAGTGTAGCTCTGAATTGCTTCAAACGGAGCTCGAAAGGACACGTATTAATACAGCTTGCTTTGTTGAGTCCATGCCTCTGGACTCGGTGCCGGAGCCAGCAAAATCTGCTTACGCATTCAAAGGATCAATGGATTCTCCCAGCAGAAACTACAGAGCTACACAAGCAACTGCATCCCCGCGTTACACTAGGCATAGACGTCGATGATACGGTCAGTGTTTGAAACTGCAAGTTTTGCCTTCCCAATTTTTCCCTTATGTACGCGCAGTTGTTGTATAGTTGTCGTGTAATCAATTCAATGAATCCAAATTCTTTCCAAATGCAAGCCCCTCTTCGTGTAATTTGTGCAAAATTTTCAGCTTAATAGAGGAGCTATGCTATTTATTGAAGAAAAAGGGTAAAGCATATTTTATGTCCATAACTTTTCGTTTTTTTTTTTCAATGTAATTTTAAATGTTCAGTTCATTTTAATTTAGTTCTAAATGTTATAATTTCATATCGGTTGAGTCTAATTAATAAGATAATACGATTTGACTCTTGTATATTGACTATATAAAATAATAAAAAAAAATAAATCAAATGCAAGTTACAATTGTAATTTTCACCTAAAATTAAAGTATAGACCATGACAATTATTATTAACCGACGCCCTTTTTGTCAGCATTTCTGCATCCGCCTAGCTTGATTTCCTCGTCTTACGTCAGGCTGCCGTAGCTTTATTCTCACATCCTTTCTCTGTCTCCCATCTTTTCATCTGTAAGCTCAAGCGCAAAATTGCATCTTTTTCCTATGAACACCAATCTCCACTTCGCCTCTTCTTTTTATGAAACACATTTCACTGGCATAAAATGGTGGTAGGGGTGGCGGTGACTTGTATTCAAAGTTAGTTTTGATTTTAATACATATTTTATTTGTTTTACTATTTTTTTAAAATTCGGTTAATGTAGTGATATGAGGGTCAAACTATGTTTTGTTATGGATTAATCTCAATTAACACATAATCACAATATTTAAGACTAAATTGAAACATATTAAATGTATAACAATGCATTGAAAAAATTTGAAAAACTTAAAGACCAAAGATATAATTGTTCGCAGAGAAAACATAACCATGTTAATGATGACACTTTAGTAATTGGTTCTTTTAAAACTGCACACACAATATAATTCTGATTGCACAATGCAAATGTTAGAATGAATTGGGACTTTCCCAGCATGTAGGTAAAATATAAAAGAGTTAATGCTGTTCTCCCTTCCGTAGCCGACCTGCAGAGGAGGTGGGAAAAGGAGGCAACTGATGGAGGCCACCAAATCCTCTCGTCTTCATCAAGCACCGCTGAGGTTTCCTAGACATTGAAAATTTGCCATGATAGTGCATGGCTGCTCGTCTGAAAATAAAAAATGTCACACATCCTATCATCCCTACGCACAGTGGCAGCCATTGTTTAGATGCTTGCCTAATACACATGTGATCAGAGAAAAACCACCGGGCAGTTGCAGTTCATTAGCTTTCCTTGGCCACAAAGTTAAAATAGCTGGACTAGGTCCACTTCATGAAAGTTCCCAAGTCTGAATCAATGAGATTTGGAATTATAACCATACATCATCTAGATTCACAATTTACCTCAATTACATTAGGACCTTAAAAATGTTGGTCATTCCATAGTTTCTCACCTGAACTGTCATTAATTCAACAAAAAATACTAATCTTGATGAGTCATCAAATGCAGCAATACCAAGTTAATAATGATTCTGAAAATATTAAGTTTTCCTTAAGATTGCACCCTGAACTTCATGCTCTAGGCTTATGTTGTCCTCAGTGGAGGAGAAACCAATATCACACCATCTCCTCTGACGAACAGATAAGGTACAGTGCGCCTTGTAGTCTGACAGAAAAGAAAAAGGGCCCAGAAAGTTAGCTTAGCCCCTTACAAGGTGTTGCAAAATCATCTGAGGCATTTTGATCTCTTGTGTTTCTTTCACTCCGACACCCCCCCCCCCGGAACGAAAAGGAAACCCCCAAAAGAAAAACAATTGTTTTTCCACATGATAGGAACACTGCAATGCTTTCATCGATGGCACTTCATTACCTAAAACTACTTCTCAAACCCATAGAAGTGCTCATTCACTTTCCATATTCTTTGTTCTTTTAGCTTCTTCAACATGACACTTTCAAGAAGTTTTTGTTTCTTTGCATTAACCATATTCTTTTTGATGGAGAAATTTTTACAAGTTTTCATTCATGCCTGGGTGCTTAGAATGCATTGTCCTCATTAGTTGGATTTGCCCAATCTTGAGAAACACCAAATAATTAAATCAGCTTCTAACTGTGAGGCAAGATGAAGTTTTAAGATGTCATCTGCATAACTAAGTAGAAATTGATCGCCTTGAAATGGGAAAGCCAGTAAATAATATAAAAGCCATTTTACCACAACAGGCAACAACGGGAATTCACAAAACAAAAATGGAAAAAAAATGTCACACAACATACCCGAACAATCTCCTCATAAGTCTCATCATCAATTTCTAGGGTAGTGACAATTTCTTCAACATCACCGAGAATCATATTTAGATGTTGATCGTAAGCCTGCCAAGCCAAATTTCCAATGGAAATGAAAATTACTCAACTAAAATAGAGAATCACAAAATTGTCAGACATGCAATATTTTACTCCTCACCAAATTCATATTTCACCAACTGATTTCTGCTTCTGCTTCTTCTTTCTTTCTTTTTTTTCTTTTTTTTTGGGCCAAAAGAGCTGAATATTTAATTGCAGGAAGATATAGCATTTAGACGTATGCATACTCAACTTGCTTTATAGTAGCTTCAGCCTCCTACTTTCTTAATTTACAAGCATGAGCAATTCTCAAAGATTATCATATACGAAAGAAATAGTAGCAAACCTAATTAATCCATGCGGCGAAAAAACAGAAAATCTGCAACTTTACACCAAAATCATACGTGAGGGAAGTTGGAAGGCAACAATTAAGTTCCTCTTTTTTTTTTTTTTTCCAAGGGAAAACACACGATTGGCGATCTGGGTATATCAAATACGAATACCCAAGTGCACCAAAGCCAACCCCAAGAATCGAGCAGGTACACAAAAAAAGCACACACATACACAGATACACACAGAAAAGAGCAAACAATAAAGCAAGCAGAGAAGCGAGTAAGGTGCAGCATATAGTACAGATTAAAGAATCGTATGAAGAACTTCGTGAAGCGTGGAGGAAGGGAGCGTACATGGAGTTTTCCGCGGAGCTCGCGGTCGGAGCGGAGCTTGACGTAGATGCGCTCGTCGAGGCTGAGTCTAATGAGATCCAATGGCTCCTTCACCGCGCTCTCTTCCTCGCTCGCCATTTCCCTTTTTCTATCACTATAGCATATAACCCCTCTCCCCCTTTCTTTGATTTGGGGTTTTATTTGACCTCTTCACCCGGTAATACCCCGAATAGATCTGGGCGGAGCCCGAGAGTGGCTCCATCAAAAAAAAAAAAAAAAAAAAAAAGAATCTGCAATTGGAATCTGATGGAAGTTTGTGGCCTTTTACGGGCTATATATATATATATATATATACATATAGATATGTACATACGTTTGTGTAAGGATTAATAATTTATATATAATATAATTTTTGTTTCCGCATAAAATTTTCATTCTTCTTTTGAAATATTATTATTATTATCCTTTCGGACTAAAATTTTTAGATCAAGCCACTCATTGACTGAAAATTGATCCAATCAGCCAGGCTGTTGTAACACCAAGCCCGATCTATTGGGTCTTAAAAGGAAAATCATATCGGTTAAGAGCCCAATGTTACGGACCATTGCTTTTTCTAAAAAAAAAATGCAGCATCCACATTTTATATGGTACAAAAAAAAAAAAAAAAGATCGAAGTCATCTGGTCACCGTTAATGTTCTTAGATATGCACTAAATCAATAAAATTGAAGATTTTTAGTATTTTACATTAAGTTAAAAAGAATAAATTTTAATACTATTTATAATAATATCGTTACCTTCTTCTCAAAAAGACATTTTACTGTAAAAAGTTTGTCCCCAAAATCTCTCCCTTCCTCGTTTTATGAAAAGTCAAAGTGAAAGTGGAAGCCTCTTTTCGCATTTCAGTGCAAGGCGATTGTCAATTTGGGTACGGGGGAGGAGTTGATTGCGTCGTGTTGAATTTTGTTCCATGTCAAAACCAAGCAATGCCAGAATGATTATTTTATCATTTCTCCAAGGCCCTACCCAAAACTAGTAAACTAATTATTCGCTCGTTGAAAGTTTAGTATTACAATCGACAATTTTCCTTTCTTGTTTTTTTTTTTTTTTCTTTTTTTACTTTCACGTTTAAATGATTAAATCTGTTGCTTAGATCTGAGGATTTTATAAAATGATATGCAGCTCAAAGTCAAATTTCCCAATAAATAGGAGAGGAGTGAAAAATAACCCCCAACACAGTCCAAGCCTGGAGGAGATCAATAATTCGCAGAAGGATTTCCCCATTGCCGAAAACATCAGCTCTCCTTTTATTTTTTATTGTTTATTTTTGAATTGACTAAAGTATTAAGATTCCCATCAAGTGACCTATACCTCTTTTACAATATGAATACGTCCAAAGTCCCAAATCAATTTAGCTGACGTTCGGCCCTCTATATATATATATATATATATATATATACACACAGCAAAATTGCGGGTAGCGTGTGGCATCAGATAATATTTAAATAGTTATTCATATTCTAGTGAAAAAAAAAAAAAAAAACTTGAAATCTCAGATTTTAATGTTAAAAATATATATAGTTTACTAAAATAAAAAAAATTAACGTAATTATATAATTTATAATTTAATAAATTTTTAACTAAAATGAATTATATATTTATTTCTTTAAAAAAATCCTATCATAATAAAAATTGTCAACTTGAACGTATTGGACCCACCAGAACCAAGATTTCCTCATACATTGAATCTATTACGTGGACTTGTTTAAAAAGGATGAAATTGAGTGGTTTATTTAAATTATTTATTATAAAATATCGTATATGTATATATATATATATATATAATAAAAATTAATTATGTTAGCGTCAATTCATCATTCCATCTAAATTTTCTCGATACAAGACAACCAGGTTACGCAGAAAAGGATTCACCTTTGCACTGGAATGCCTGTCTCGTAGCTCCCAAGACTACCGTCCAAATCAGGTTGTGGGTTTTCTCTCTGAGATCTTGAATCCTTAAAGGGTCCTCCTGGATTCTCGCCTTATCTTTAGGGAACCTCTATTTTGATGCTTCACGGGTTTTTAGCTGCATGGAGTCTTGTTGCAGATAAGTAAGCTCTTTGCCTTTTCTGTTGATTGGATTTTTTTTTTTTTTGTATTTTGTTGAATGCTTTGGTGTCGATTTTGTTGACCGAAGGTGGGTTTTGGACTTGCATGTTGGTTTAGAAATGGGTTTTTCTTTGAATTTGTGGTTGGCTTCGTAGGAATTGGATTTGTGTGCTTGGGGATCTAGATAGCTGGAGATGGAATGATTTGGGTGACAAGACTGAACAAGGTGTATAATTTATTTTTGCTAGCCATAGGCAGTTGGCTTCCACAGAGACAGAAGTGGGGCGTTGAGTTGGGTTTCGGGGAATTGGGTATACGGTTTGATCAAAATTGTTGCTTTATATGAAAAGAAAATGGAAGCAAATATATCACAGGGAGGCATCATGCCGGCTGGGTCTCCTTTTGGAGGTCTTGACTTGCATGGATCAATGAGAGTTCATCACCAACCTCAGCATCCACAGGCTTTGAACCTCCACCAGCATTCTCTCCATCGCCAAGGGTCTGGCGTCAACCCCTGTATTCACGAGAGTTTTCCCCATACCATGGGAACCATGCACAATTCTGATCAAAGCATTTCTTTGAATGATGAAGATGAACCAAGTTATACAGAAGAGGGCATAGATGGTCAAAATGACGTGAGTAAAGGGAAAAGGGGGTTTCCATGGCAGCGTGTTAAGTGGACAGATAAGATGGTGAGGCTTTTGATAACTGCTGTGTCATACATAGGTGAGGATGTGACTTCAGATTGTGGTGGTGGTGTGAGAAGAAAGTTTTCTGTTTTACAGAAAAAGGGCAAGTGGAAATCAGTCTCAAAGGTCATGGCTGAAAGGGGTTTTCATGTTTCACCACAGCAGTGTGAAGACAAATTTAATGACCTTAACAAAAGGTATAAAAGATTGAATGATATGCTTGGGAGGGGCTTCTCTTGTGATGTTGTGGAGAACCCTAGACTTTTGGATGATATCGATCATCTAACAGAGAAAGAGAAAGATGATGTCAGGAAAATATTAAGCTCAAAGCATCTATTCTACGAGGAGATGTGTTCGTACCACAACAGAAATCGATTGCATCTACCGCATGATCCAGCGTTGCAACTTTCTGTGCGGTTGGCTCTTAGAACTAGGGATGATCATGAAAATGATGATCTAAGGAGGCACCGGGATGATCTTGATGAGGATGATCAGGAAGTGGATACAGATGACCATGATGATTGTGAGGAGAATCATACTTCAAATGGAGGTGGCAAGGGTGTGTTTGGGTTGTTTGGTGGGCCTGCAAAGAGGTTGAGACCAAGACTGGTGCATGGAGATTTTTGTTATGTGAGTTCATCCCAGGACGGCCATAAGGGTTGTCATCCTCATCCGGAGTTTCCCCAAGTTGATATGAATCAATTCTCACCTGAAGGCACAAAAGCAGCTTGGTTACAGAAGCAGTGGACAGAATCCCTCAAACTTCAGTTAGAGGAACAGAAGCTACAAATTGAAGTTGAGATGTTGGAACTGGAAAAGCAGCGGTTCAAGTGGCAAAGATTTAGCAAGAAAAAAGATCACGAATTAGAAAAATTAAGGATGGAAAACGAGAGAATGAAACTTGAGAATGAACGCATGGCATTGGAACTGAAAAGGAAAGAAATGGGAGCTAATTTTGCTTGATTTGCTTGTGAATTCCTGTTCATCACAGCAGATATACTTGTGTTCAACACATCTTTCTGCTTATGGTAAGCTGATGTTGAACTATAAATGGAGCATCACTTAGCAGAGGGAGTTTTTTCTGGACATTACTACTTTTCCAGCATATGTTGTGTAAGTCTAATTGACAACATCATTTTCTTTTTTTTTTTCCCAAATTATGTTAAGTGTTCTTCTATGATTGATGATATTGTGGTGAGAAGCTTCTTCTTGATCCCCCTCTCTCCATGTATTTGGGTTTATATTTGAACTTGGATTATTTGCTTTGGCTTGACTATCCATCTTCCTTTTGCTGTGGCTCTAAATGCGTAGCTGTGATTTGTTTCAAGTGATTGGCTATGAAAGTTGCTATCCATTGGACCCAAAAGTTGTGCATACGGATTAGGTGGCATTTGTGTGGATTTCTTAATGGGGACATTTAGAGAGCTTTCATGACCACCCAAAGGCCATAGCTAATAATTTGGAGTTTCTGAGATGCTCTATAACTGTGATAAACTATTCTGTACACATGGCTTTCTTTTATTTGGTTGTATAATGATCTAATAAGTTCATAAATTTTTCTTCTATCACAGAAGTCCTTAACACCCATTAGATGGTTGTAGACTTTTGTGCCAAAGATATTTTCTTGCCTCACCAGGTTGATCCTTTTGTTAGTTTTTTTTTTTTTTTTTTGGGGGGGGGGGGGGGTGTACATTGAAAAACATCTTTTTTGTAAGTTTGCCCTCATGTTCTTTTGATTTACTGGTTAGAAGATCAAGGAAAACTCATTTTTGGCCAAGTAAGCTTGTTTCAGTCAAGGTTATTTCTCATATGTTCGGTCATGAGGGTTTGCAGGTACAATTGTTATTTGTGTTGTTGATCACATTGTTGATGTGAAATGTTGTGGATGCCCTCTCTCTTACAAACACTCAGACACATCTTGGTTTCTATGAGCTTACCTTTAACAAATTGGTTTTTATTGTTTGACGGTGCATGCTGCTGAGAACTGCTAAAGCCTGGCTTAAGGTCTGTCAACAATGAGAAGCTGCAGAAAAAAGCATGTATTTTCCACCATTGGATATTGTTCTACATACAGAAAAGGGAAAAGAAAAAGAAAGATATTGTGTTTATGATTGAAGGGCAAGCCATGGTGTGACATTAAGGTTACTCCATTGTGACTTGAAGGTTGATTTGCAGAAACAAACTCTTTGTGAAAACAAGCATAAGGCTGATATATTTGACCCTTCCCAACTCCCACGGAGTAGGGTACACCAGGCATCCCTTCACATTGTGTTTATGGTGCAAATCCTCTATGAATGGACTAATGATTATTTCCTTGGCTGTTCTTTTTCCCATAGAAGTTGTTGCATATGATAATTTGAATTTTGAAAGCAGATTCATGGCTGTATATAGCCACAGCCTTTGTGTTCTCCAAAATGATATTAAACTTGGCTAGTGGTCTTTAATTTAGGATTTTATTTTCTTTTGTATGAAGCAGGAAAACTGGGTTAATTGTATTTGGATGTGAATGTGCATGGGAGCATGATTTGCTTCATTGTTCATTGTTTTATTACTGTCCTACAGGAACTTCAATAATATTGTTAATTGGAGGGGGCGTCAAGGAGTTTAGTTTCTCTAGTTTATGCACTTGTGGGCGATAATCTATATTTTAAATTTTTTGCAAATCTTCTACATGCATTAGATTAATGGAAATTTCAGTGCATTTTCACTTTTCTAGAACTGTCACATTTTTAGCATGCGTATTATTGCTGCTTCGTCATATATATATATATACTATCCTACAGAGATACTTTGATGGATCTCTGTCTCATTCTAATTTGTAGTTGATTTAAGGTTTGAGCCAGGCATGATAAGTAAGATGGTGCTGGTGGTTGTTATGATAATGTGGCTCAGCAATTGTAAGTTCCACCATTTGAAAGTTACGTGGAAACCTCTTTGTGAAAACAAAAGTAAAATTGCAATTATCTGATTCTTCCTTAGAACTCGCAGTGTGGGAGTGTTAGATATGGCAACACCCCATAACTATCTTGGGGGTGGTCCAACTAGATGCAATATGAGATGGGAAGGAGCTTTATTGTCCGTTTAAATATTCATGCTTGGCTTGTGTGGTGGACAAAGTTGACTTTTGAACAAGGGACCTGGAAAATAGCATAATCTTTCCATTAGCAATCTTATAACATTCTGTTCCTCGCGCAATCAGTTGGCGGAAGGGCCCCTTCCATGTCAAGCCCAAACTAAAAATGATACATCTATTGAAAGATCATTTGTCATAGGATTTAGTTTGGAAGCCTAACTCCCTAGATTTGCGTTTAGGTTGAGAAACTCGGTAGTCTCATCCTCATGGGCAGCTCCAAGTAAAACCCCAAACTGCTCAGCTTCATGATATTACATATTAGTTTATGGTATCCGTGGAAGCTTAATTGTGTTAGTTGCAATTATCCAATGCAATGGCTGCTTGGTAGATAACATTAGCTTTCAATCCCAGTTGTGTGTTGAGTGAGTAGTCCAGTCACACCCAGGACAGCAGATGCTGTTACCCAAGCCTCCTGCTGCGTGTTTTCCCATAAATGCAAGTGGTAGTTATATGGCCGTTTCATGTCTTCCAATTTACATTCGACAATGGCTCTGGTCTGCCATGTACATTTGGATCAAGGGGCGATGCAAGGGACCGGGGTAATTACCATTGTCTTCCATCACGAAGAAAGGATTTTGCTTCTTAGATAATCTTTTTATCTCATGCAACTGTACATGCATTCCACTTGTGTGTATTTTTATTTTATGACTATTTTCTTTAGCAATACTACTTGTGCTGAATATCTGGCAATTTCTACCGCTGTTCTCCATCGTGGTCTGAAATCATGTTGGGTTGCTTTTGAAAAACTACGTGCATTCCGAATGTGGTGGGGGAGGTGGTCCAATTGGCGTGGCGACTTACACATCCCACAAAAAATGATAAAAAGTTAAAGGAGAGAAGCTGAATACGATGGCAGAGGAAAATAAAATTAGCCGAATGGCTAGGAGGCCCATCGTCAATCGCATCAGCCGAAGCGCCGGGGAGGGCTGGAAAGCTACAGAGAAAAGTGCCTGAAAGAAAATGTGGCCGTGCCTTATTTATTTATTTATTTATCTTTTTGGGTGAGCAGCATTAGCAATTGTGGCTCTACTCCGGGCCTCTTTTTGTTTTTTGTTTTTTTTTTCTTTTTCTTTTTATTTTTCTTTTCTGGGAATAAAAATATTTATAAAAAAAAAAGAAAAGAAAAGAGAAAAGAAAAGGGAGAGATATATGGCGAGGAGGTTAATGATAAGGGTGGAGGACTGTGTTACTACTGATTTTAATGCATAATGTGACACTTTTCTGTGTCATTGGGGAGCATTTAGTGCTCTCACTTTTTTAGATCGGGAGGTGGCCGAGTGGGATATGATAAATTCGGCCTTTGTGTGGACCGCTTGGAAGTTAACCCGCAGAGTGTTACCGAACGCACGCCCACGTCTTTCAGCTTAAGGCTTATCCTGTTATCCATTTTTGTGTCTCGCGTCAATGGAAATGGACAGGAGTAAAATTATTTATATATACATATATATACAAAGACAAGAGAAACAAAGGAGCCAAAAAAAAAAGAATAAATAAATAAATAAATATATATATATATAGACAGAAAAGGTTGAGAAGTGGACAATAATAATAATAATAATAATAATAATAATAATAATAATAATAATAATAAGAGAAGTACTCGTCGTCTCTCTGTCGCTCTCTCCTCCTCCTCCTCCTCCTCCTCCTCCTCCACCACCACCACCATTGATCATTGATTGAAGGTTGTTGTTTGTGGCCACATGGGGACTGCCACCTCCCTCTTTTGCCCAATCCGGGCTGTTTTGAGTGCTTTCTTGGGCCCCTTAAATGGGGTCCATCCACACTTGACTGACTTCACCATAAAATGATTAAATAAACCGAAACTACTTGCGTTCATGTGTTGGGGGTAACGTTATCCTTTGATCAGTATGCCAATTAACTATATAAATTAAGCCTCGGGATCGTTTTAAATTTTGCGGTTTCTTCTTCTTCTTCTTTTTGTCTTTGTTTTTGTCTTTGTTTTTTTCCTATTTTTTATTATTATTTTTTTATTTTTACAGCCCACTCACGGTCATTTGCACATGCTTTCATGTTCCAATGATACTACAGCTCTCAGGGACAAAAAGTGGTACTGCACATTAATCATTAAAATTGAAATTTTGGCACATGCGTGTGATTGCTTGCAATTTACTGCTCCTTCAATCATAATTTTAAACAGTTGAAAATCCATCGATCATGCTTCCAGGCGTTGTAATATATATATATATATACACACACATATACATATACATACGTGGGATTCCAAAAGAGAAAAAAAAAAAAAAAACATAGCCGGAGTGATCGGACGTGCCACTTTGGAAGGTTCTTATGTGCATTAATAACTATATTAGCAAAATTTAATGTTGATCACTGGTGTGTACAATCATTGCAACTTCTGCTGCCTTCGATATTAGCCTTCCTTCCTTCATCTCGTGCCTAGAACTAAAATATACATTAGCACAACTGGCCGAAAGAAAAAAAAGTGAAAAATATGATAATTAGTTCATAAAAATAATCATTTCAGAACTGATGGGTCTGTTTACAAATCTGGTGGAGAGGTGATTGCCTGCACAAAAAGGAAAAAGGAAAGGCTATGAGCATTCTTAAAAATTCTCTTTGCTGTGTACCCTGATAACGTGTGATGTATGTGCCAAACTTTTGATTGTTGATTTTAAGTTTTTTCCCTTTTGCTGCCTTTTTTTTTTTTTTTAAATAATTCTTATTCTTATTCTTCTTTTTATTTGTATTAAAAAAAAAATAGCGACAACAGCAGCAGGAGCAGCAGCAACATCAACAATAATAATGATAAAATTAATAATAACAGAGGAGGCAAAAGAATCCACTTGGTGGGTTGGTTAGCTGGTGCCAGATGAAAGTAGGGGTTAATCCACATGGTAGACAGAAGACGAATGTTAAGTGTACGTTCACATCACATGCCCACCCATGTGAAGTAGTAAACCTTTTGTCTACTCGTAACTTTTGCATATGGGCCAGTAAACAAAGGTTGGCCAGCTCTATATTATTATTGCTGTATTTAATGTATGCATATGCACCATGGCAATTCTTCTTTTCAACCTCAGCTAAATGACAATTTCACTCAATTTTGTTTCTTTCAACTGTTTTTGGGTACTTCTTCTCCGTCTTGCTTGCTAATCCAATATATTGATGTGCCCTCATTTTCTGTGGCATTATATATATATTATTTTCCTTTTTGTTTTTCTGAACCGAACTTTTTGTTTGATTCTCTGATGCCCGAATTAAATGCAACGTTGTATATGTATATAAATGCATAACGGATATAATTGAATTTTCAAGTTCTGTGGTATAATTTGTCGCGGTTGAACTTCGTGGCAATGGGATAGTGGTATGTGAAATTTAACTAGCATTTTTTACTCCCATCTGTCAATTGGGAAGTTCATCGCTTAAGAATTGGGTGGCCCCAATCCGCCTTCATGTTCATGGTCATCTAATAAATCTTCACCCTGACAGGTCAATTCTATTTGAATTCGAGACGTCTCTCTTTGATAAGGGTCTCTTAAGCGCATGCAAATTCAAAGCTTATGAATAATGGTATTTTTAATAGTGACTTTTGTAAACAAACTACGGAAATATCTGGTATACATAATCTAAAAAATCATATCGCATAAATATATTTAAAAAATTTATAATTAGATGACAGTATTTGAAATATAGAAAATTTACAGATTTTATTATACAATCAAAGGTATTTTTATTTTTATTTATTTTTTATTTTTTTTCACTAGAAGATCATTAAATTATAAACTACATAATCAAAATAATTTTCTTCATTCTCATAAATTTCGTATTTTTTTAAAAAAATAAAAACTAAATTATTAATTATTTATTGTTCTTCAAAAGAACTATTTTTCTTAGTGTTTAATGTATTTACCTTTTCTTTTTAGATCCCATGGCCTGCCATACTCTGGAGATTTATAATTGGGATGATGTGGATTAGCACATTATCTTGCCATTTCAACTTCTCCCAAACATCATGATTATGGCATCGTTTCAAAGCCACTACTGCTGCGTAGGGCAATTGTCCAAGAAGCTTTGCCGAAGCCGAAGGTGGCACTCTCCGACAATCAGTACTTACCTTGTTTGACACACAACTAAACAGATGCATCCAAGTTTATACACACATCGTCAAGTTGGGTTGTATTCTTCTCAACTTTCGTAAAATTCTCGCAAGCCCCACTTGTAAATCAGGCGATTCCTTTCTTGAAAATTACAACATATGCCTGCCTGCCACACAAGACAGATGCCCCCCAATATGCAGTGGTACGAGTAATAACAACATACATGCAATAATTAATTACCACTTAACCAGGCACGTCCACATACACACACACACACACTTACACGTATAATTAAAATATATATTAGATCGAGGAGAGAGATGTGGAGAAAGAAAGAAAGAAAGACAGAGACATTTATGGTTGGTGGTGTTAGGATGTAAGTAATTGCGGGCATTAGTTGATGGAAGGCATCTATGTCCAGCTAGAGAAGTTCTACAAGGCATCTAATCTATTCTGTTACATTAAATCCATCCCCACCCATTCCGGCAAGATAAGTTCTTGCCAGTGAAGCAATTACTTAAATACAAAACCAGTAAATAATAATGTCTTGTAAGACAAGCAAAATGTAAACATGAAACAGCCACCCCACCATCAAAAAAACATATGTAAACAAACACACAAACATATAATTTTGGGAAATCTTTTTTTTTTTTTTTGAGAGTCAATTCTCATTTACTTGTTTGTATTTTAGGATTAAAATTACAAAAAAAAAATCGACCCTTTTGTTTTGTTTGCAGTTATAATATTGACAATATTAAAAAATTATTAGAATTTAGAGCTACAAAAATATTTTAATACCTTGCATAATATTACATCTTCTTGATGTGATATAAAATGTTAACAAGTGAGCATAAAATCCTAATTTTTGGTATAGTACATTAATTTTTACTATATAGTTAGTGAAATCGTAAGAGTATTTATTTCTTTAAAACACCAACTCTCCCATTTTATGTCATTAACGAATCTCAATTTAACTCTCCCAT
The DNA here is from genome assembly GCA_037897445.1 of Ceriops zippeliana. NCBI lineage: Eukaryota > Viridiplantae > Streptophyta > Magnoliopsida > Malpighiales > Rhizophoraceae > Ceriops > Ceriops zippeliana. Next base: position 2,245,724 of record JBAPLH010000217.1, read on the forward strand.
TTGAAATATTGGTGAATTTTTTGTTTATCATGTACAAATGAGTTAAAAAAGTTTGAATCTCGGTAGCTTTAGTCTACAATTGTGTAAGTTCAAAAAAAAAAAAGCAACGGCTACCGTGAGACTACCCATTTTTATATTTAATGGAATCCTAAGCATGGGGCTCCAATTAGCGCATGAATTCAAAGTATACGCCCCAAAAGTTGACCTCAATGGATGCGGCTCTAATTGCTGCAATTTAGCTTCTTTTTTTTTTTTCTCTCATTTTTGTACTTAATTAAATGCCCACAACATCATCCCGCGGAATGCCCATCTGTTACAATCACCGAAACTTGAATAAATACAGTAACTTTTCCCAAATTCTTAGCCTCTTCCCAAAGGATTTTCTTCACCTAACTATTCAATCCCCGACCAGCTAAAATGCTCCCATTCCATGGCTAGTCTTGCATAATAGACTTTCACGTTTTCCTTTTCCTTTGATTTTCAAATCTTTTGTGAGAATAATTTCACATGACATATTTTCTGAACCCAAATAGACAAAATTCGTTATCTTTCAAAGACTTTGGATTCCAACATGACAAATATACACATACATACATACATACATACATACATACATACATACATACATACATACATACATACATTTCTTGTTCCCAAATTGTAAATGAAGAGTGCATTAATTTAATGACGGAAAGGCAGCTGTGAAAAGTAAGAAAAACTCCCAACTTGCTTTCTTAAAGATTGCGACTAGTCTTCGCGTTATCAATTACGTATGGTACATGTTCTGTGCAATAAAAATAATAAACGGTTCCAATTCTTTTTGATGTTTATCTGCCTTACTACACCATCTTTCTCTAATCTACTTTTACTCATGCGCCCCTTTGTTTTCCTACTATCTACAGTTTGGTGCCTAGTTAGCAAGGTTTTTCAGTTGACCAAAATGCCCTTCAAATGATTTCTTTGGATTTGTGCCTCTAGTAAGTCTCAATGATGATTTTCTAAGATTATATGTGTATTTAATGGATATTGATTAATTGGGCCCCACTTCTTGCATTATAAGTGTTGGGCAGTCCACTTGTTTTTAGACTCAATAATTGAGTTACTGAACATCAATGTAAAAAAAAAAAAATGTTAAAAAGAAAAAAAAAATTGATTTTCCCCCTTTCGTCCGGTTGCTCGGCGATTCTGATGTATTTTAAACATTATGAGCCGCAAAAAATGTCTTTTGAGTTTGACTCGGAACTTTTTCTCTTCAAAACATTCCAATGGGTGTGCATGAATGAGTAAGCAAAAGATTCATTTATAATAATTGTTGCTTGAGTTAAAATTATTCGTTTTAAGTTAGTTAGAGGAAAAAAAAAAAATAAATCATATGTTGATGCCTTTTAAATATAGGTTTAGAATTTTTATTTGTATTCAAAATTGCTGTTTTTACACCCAAAGAAGCAAAAGTTAGCTCACGAAAACGTTGTCACAACCTTGCCAATTTCTTGTCGGTAAATCAATATGTTACAAAATGAAAAAAAAATAAAAAAATAAAATTCAATATAGAATAAATCGTTATGGCAGGTCGATTATCGTAGCGATTTTATCTCTTTGATGAAACAAAATTATACAAAACCAGCCAATTGATCAAAAACCACTGCACTTTGTGGTCCCAAATCTTTGGCAAATTGTTGTGAATACAGTGAAACCATAGACACTTGCAAGAATTTGGTACTATTTATTGGGGTAGGTTGCAACTCGAGCCAAATCGACCACAATTTATTTCAATTCATAAATAACTTGGCCTAATAACATGAGAAAATAAAAATAAATATAAAAATAAAAAACCAACCTGACATGACATACATCTAACTAGTTTTAATGCAATAGTGGATCCCACTTTTTAAAAAAAAAAAAAAAGAAAAAAGAAAAAAAGACATTTATAGGATAAAGTTTTATGGGCAAAATTATCTTTGCCCAATTATGAAATTAAAAGTTGTCAAACATTAGTCATAGTCACAGTAGGTCCCCCCCCCCCCTCTTTGACACCAGGACTAGCATACACCGGCCTCACCCAACCGGGTTTAAATAAAAATTTTAATGCGTGGTGTGTGTGCTACTCGGTGTTGTTACGTGGTGTCGAATAAAACCTCTAAAACAAAGGGCATTATTGGAATTATGAAAAGATACCCGATGAACAGAAAATTCTGAGTTACCCTAGTGAAACCCATGTTACAGATCAGGTGACCTAAATTAGCTTCAATGATTAAAGGTCAATTGGAATCATGTTAGGGGTGATTCAGTAATTTCACTCAGAAAATTGCAGGCAAACCCCCACTTTTTTTTTTTGTTTTTTTTAAATCTTCATCTGCGGCCCAAAGGAAATTATAAATAAAGAGACGAAAAGGAGAAATTTTAGATAAAGAGCAGCAAAAAGGAAAAACAATGCTAAATTCACCAAATCAAAGATAAAAAAGTAAAAGAAAGAAATAAAGCTGACCGACATGGGCCGTCTTTTAACTATATTTAGCTGGACAGATCAAAACAATTGATAACCACGTTTTTATTTATTTATTTATTTATTTATTTTATTTGAACAACAACAATTGATATTTACCACCATCTACGTGGGGATTGTGGGCATTTATTTTTCTGGTCTGTAACAATCGAAACTATTTGCATATATACCTTCCTTTCCTAACCTTATTTCCGTGCCAACCCTACCACCGATAAAAAAGATTTAAAAAAAAAAAAAAGAAAAAGAATTTGAGCACAAAGAATTCCCAAGATTCCATAGCTAAAAAGGGAGAAAAGCAGGAAAATTGAAAAATTACTATTCACAATAATAAACGAAAAGGAAAGAAACAACTTCTTGAGATGGACAAGCAGATCCCACCGAAATGAAATAATAAATTCACCCATACAAAGCCGTCGTCATAAAACCCTCAAGAGAATTCACCATCTCTTTTGCTTTGATGATTTTTTTTTTTCCGTTATATGTTTTTTTTTCCTGTAATTCGAAAGAGAGTGACCCCGAGACAAAGAGAAAGAAAAGAACAGGGGGCAGGGTCCTTATGCTAGGGGACTCGAGCAGTGTTCGAGCAACCGCAGAAAAGACCTCCGGAGGTGGTGGTGGCAGCAGTGAGGCTCCTCCAGTTGCCGGTGGCCATGAACCTGCAGGAAGTGAAGTTGGCCATATTGGTGGTGGTGGTGGTGGTGGTGGGTCAAATTCCGGTGAAGAAGATAGAGGAAGAGGGGACGAAGGTGACCGGAGTTTTGGAGGTAACCGGTGGCCTAGACAAGAGACTTTGGCACTCCTGAATATAAGGTCCGATATGGACGTGGCGTTTCGCAGTTCCAGTGTTAAAGGCCCTTTGTGGGAGGAGGTTTCCAGGTTATTACAATACAATTCAGCTCTTCAATTCACTTGTTTTCGTTGAAACTTTAGTTTTCTTGGCTTCATTGTCTCGAAGATCTGCAAAGCTCAATTCTTTTTTCAGGGCTTCTTTCTTCTTCTGCTTCTTCTTCTTCTTCTTCTTCTTCTTCTTATTAAGTTTATTGTCTCTCTCTTTTTTCACTTCGTTGGTTTCCATTAGCGAATTATGCTGTCTTTCTTTAAATTTGATTAAGTCTTATACTTCTCGATTCATTTCCAAAGTTTCATGCAACTACCAACAAAATTGCAGCCTTTTAGAGTTCAGATTTCAGACATATGTTTTTGGGTCAGTTTCATTTTTGGCACTTTTCCTTTGCTTTTGGCAATACTTCAGAAACACAATACCGGTCTATATCAACTCGTGTTCGAAGTATTCATTGTGTTTGGCTATTTCTGCAATGGGATAAAAGAAGTCCATTTATCACATGAAACTTCAGATAGTAAAGCATCAATTTTGGGGTCGGCTTTGAAGGGTAATTTCCTCGAGGATCACTGTGCTCATCAGGTTAAAGTGTCATTTATGCTTGTCCTGTTGGCTGCTTCCTTCATTAGTTCTCTCTTCTCTTGTTGGTATCTTGCCGTGACATATCCTTGTGTCTGTGGAAATACATCTCTTTAATCCGTTTGTTATTGTTGGTTAATTAATTAATTAATGTACAGACGTAGTATGTTTTGTTGCCAACTGTTGTTATCAGGAAGCTTGGGGAGCTTGGGTATCATCGAAGTGCCAAGAAATGTAGAGAGAAGTTCGAGAATGTGTACAAGTACCACAAGAGGACCAAAGAAGGTCGGACGGGGAAACAAGAAGGCAAGACATATAGGTTCTTTGATCAATTGGCGGCATTTGAGAATCAATCTTCTTCGCTCCCATCTCCTGTGCCGCCCCCATCGAAGTCTCAGATTCCGGAAACTGTAATGTCGGTGGCTGATTATCCTCCTCCTCCGCCCAATCTTGGTGCATATAATGTTACTGTTACATCCATGCCAACGGCAACACTTGCTACACACGCGTCTCAAGGCATTGTCACACAAACAAAACACATCACAGTGCCGATCTTACCTCCATCACAAGCAACAAACCCTATGAATGCGGCTCAAAGCAATTTCCCATCAAGCATACCTGCAGATACCCTCTCGAACTCCACGTCTTCGTCGACATCATCTGACGTGGAACCGCATGGGAGGAATAAGAGGAAAAGGAAATGGAAGGACTTCTTTGAGAGGCTAATGAAGGAGGTGATGAAAAAGCAAGAGGAGATGCAAATGAAATTCTTGGAAGCCATAGAGAAACGAGAACACGAAAGAATGATAAAAGAAGAATCATGGAGGATGCAAGAAATGGCAAGAATCAATAGAGAGCGTGAAATTTTAGCCCAAGAAAGGTCTATTGCTGCCGCCAAGGATGCTGCAGTAATGGCGTTTCTGCAGAAGCTATCCGAACAGCAAAACCCAGGACAAGGACTGCATAACCCGCCACCGTCGCAACCACCACCACCAGTGCCTCCTCCGTTGCAGTCAGCACCACCTCCACCGCAGCCAATCTCACCTCTTCAGCAACCAGCACCGGCGCTGACCCCAACACCGCTGCAACCGGTTACGATTGCAAATCTGGATGGTGGGGATCAGAATTTCACGCCAGTAAGTTCTTCAAGATGGCCTAAAGTAGAAGTCCAAGCTTTAATTAGGCTAAGGACTAACCTTGACTCTAAATACCAAGAAAGTGGACCCAAAGGGCCACTATGGGAGGAGATCTCGGCCGGCATGAAAAGGCTTGGTTACAATCGCAATGCGAAGATGCAAAGAGAAATGGGAGAATATCAACAAGTACTTCAAGAAGGTAAAAGAAAGCAACAAGAAAAGGCCCGAGGACTCGAAAACTTGTCCATACTTTCATCAGCTTGACGCTTTATATCGAGAAAAGAACAGGAATGATGGTCCTTCCGCTATCCAATTGAAGCCGGAGAATTCCGTGCCTTTGATGGTTAGGCCCGAGCAGCAATGGCCTCCTCCTCAACAAGAGCACAGGCCTGACTCAGTGATGGAAGATGTGGAAAGTGAGGATAATCACAATTACGACGACGACGACGACGACGACAAGGATAACGACGATGAAGAGGAAGAAGAAGCTGGTGGCTATGAAATTGTAGCAAACAAGCCAGCAACAATGAACACATCTCAGTGAAAATTTTCCGGCCAAATGGTTTAGTGGATGGACAGGAGGAGTCAGATTCCGGCAGCCGTGAGTTGGGGTGGACCGAGGAATCTGAATCTTTAAGCAAGAGCACATGGCGGGAGACTGGAGGGGTGAGTTGGCCTATACCCTGTGGACAGTGGGAATATTACATGTTTAATTATTTGCTATAATTTATTTATTTTTTTGGCCAAATAAATAAGGTGAGCCAACGAGAGAAATGAAAATAGAGAGTTTCTTTCAAGTTCCAAAGATTAAGTAAATGAGTCCAGTACTGTTGTATTTTTGTTTATGTTCACTGTAGTGTAAATGTGAGAAATCCTTACTGCTGTGTCTTTTCTTTTCTTTTCTTTTTTCAATTTAATCCCACTTCCATTTGATTCAATAATAAAAGGTTCCAAATTCTCAGAAATAATTAGGTTGAAGTTTGTACTTTATATACCTGGGTCCGTGACTGCGTCTTACTGCGTCAGAGAGGCCGTAGAAAAGGGGTTTCCAAGTGACAATAATTGTTCCTGTTTTTCTTTTTTTTTTTGTTGGTTGGTTACTTACACCGATTTTTCATATCATAAATTTGAAAAAAAAAAAAACATAAATGTTGCAAAAAAATAAAAAATAAAAAGACCAAAAACCACTTTCCCTAGAAACTACGATGTGTGCAGTTCATATGCAAGCAGTAGACAAGCTCCAAATGAAGTAGTCAGCTTAATTGCCTTTCCCGAGAGGGTACCTCGCCATAACATGCCATCGCCAACATCACATACAGGCATGGACATTTTACAGGGTCCACACCAGGAGGAATCTTCTCAGTACTTAAATCTGAGGACCTAAATTAAGTTAACTTTCCTTTTCTTAGGTTTTTGGCAATTCCCATATTATTCTCGATGTCAGTAACAAGAATAATAGATACCAGAATTTGATTAAAAAAACAAAAAAGCTGGAAGTCATAGTTTAATAACAAGATTATAAGGTTAATTGATATGTAGATTGTCTTGCCAAAGGAGAGAACGGAATTGAGTACTATGGTGTCGTAATATTCCCCCCTGAATATTAGGAATCTTAGCCTTTTGTATATTTTTTTGTCTTAGATGGTGCACTCAGTCCAAACACTTCAATACTTACTATTATTCTTCCGTTCCCCCCCCCCCCAACCCCCCCAAAAAAGGAAGAAAAACTTCTGTTTTACTTGGAAGTTGGAGTAAAAATGTCCTTGATGGATTAATGCTTAATATGTCAGTCCCTTTACATGATTTCCTCCGGAGGACTTTTGAGACTTCACACGTTTCATAATTTATGTGAGAATCATTTGATCACGTCTGTTGTTCTATCGTTCGTTGTATGCAGAATGATTTACTTGTCAAACTCATCTTCTTTTTCCTTTTCTGTGTGACTCTCTCTTCAAGTACTTGCGTTCTATGGCATCAAGAAATTTCTTGAATCAATTCTACAACTCTAGATTACAAGTTGCATTGACTACTCAATGACATCCTATAATCAGTACTTGTTGCTGTGTTGATTATTGTTATTATATGTTTATCATACCTATTACAATACCTGTTATAATTATGACTTGTCAACAAAATTATTATTAATTAATTATGAAAATTTTAATTTAACTAACTTAAAAAGTGACTCAAGTTGATATTATACTAAAAAAATAATAATTTAATTATAATTTAATTAAAATAAAGACATGCATAATTTTAAAAAATGAGTTTATTATACTAATAATAATAATAATAATAATAATAACAACAACAAAAGTTAAATCCAACAAACCCTTTCATTATAAGTGGTACTTGTACATACAGTAATTATTTTGATTCTCATATAATGGGGACCTATATATCTCTTCCAAAACTATGCAGTGCCATTCATTGGCACAAATGGTGCACCGCATTTGACTTGGGTGCAAGGCCTACAATTCTGTCCTGCTTTGATGAAAATGCAGCAAACGTTGTCCATTAAAGAATGTGCCCCCACAGATAATTGATTGGTCTGAATTTTTATTTATGGATGGAAATAGATATTCTGTTACACAGTTACAGTACAGGACAATTAAAAGCTGCCTGATGCCATCACATATACACCCACAAGAGAGAGCTCTTATCTTCCTCCATCTCTATGTATCCACATGCTGACATGCATGCGGTTTGATGGGTGATCATCATGGAGTCTATACTTGTATGCTCGACGGTGGCTGTTGGGGAATTTACCATATACCACTTACCGGGTTACTGTCCACATATATAAATGAAAATGACTTACTGTGCACGAGCATTATACATGAGAAACGAATAGTCACCCGTTCAGCGATCTAATAATTAGCAAGTTCACGCCACAAAATTTAATTACTCTTTATGTTTTTTCACCGTGGTAAACTTCTCTTCCCGCTGGTTTTAACTAAAAGTGGGTTTATTTTGACTGCAGAAATAACATGGCAATGCGTTAGTTTGCAGTATTGGACTGGAAATTAGAATTTAGATTCTTGTTTCAATGATTAGATTATATTACTTTATGAATCGATTATGTTGTGAACTGCAACGTTTAACTAGAATTCTAGTGTTATCCTGAGAAATTCCATCAGTATGACAAAGAACGTAACGTCGTCGCTGCCCCCTTCAGGCCGCTGGTGGCGAATGGTAACCTAGTCATTGCCACCAAAACACCAACCATGGCTACTGCTGTTTGTAAAAAGTGCTAACTTCGCTATTATTGACAGTGTTGTCTAATTGAAAAGCATTATCAGGGGATGGGAGGATGGAAGACAAACTTAGAAATGGAACATTACAAAGATTTTAAAAATATATATATATATAATAATTAATTGTAATCAATAATTCAGATCTGACTCTTGTATATTTTGTCCGCTAATTCCTTTCTTTTCTTTTTCAGAGTGAAAAATATGAAGCCGTTCTGTCCAATTCAATTTGTAACATGGAAAGAATTTAGTTTACTATTTGCATTCAAGAAAAATAATTATCAGCAGGAAATGAACGAGGCTGGGTTGCTTTTTCGTTTTCTCGAGAGCATCGTGAGCGGCGCCGAAGCCCTAAGGTACGTATTTTATTTGGGGTAATATGAATAGTACGATTTAGGTCTTCAAATGAACGGTAGGGGAATCTATAAGGATAAGCAGATTGTACTTTTCTATTGGGAAATAATATGCTTTTGAGGGAAAAATGATAAAGGCTTGAGCACGCAAGATTCTGGGTAATTTTTCTTTTAATTTTCACTCTATTGAAAAACATTGTGCCCAGGAAAATGGAAAGAAAAGAATAAATATTACAAACTGCAACGAATAACAAGCACCAAGCCCCTGATTTCCCATTTTGGCAATCATCTGTACCTTTTATCTGGTCTCTCTCTCTTTTTTTTTTTTTTTCTAATTTCCAAAGGGAGTTTTAAAAATTATAAAGAAAAGGGGGCCCGCAAGATACTACTGAGAGTGCTGGCTTGAGTTTTTTTTTTTTTTTTTTCCTTCTTCTTCCCCTGGCTGGACAGGCATAAACAGCCTGGACAATCACAAAGATGTAGTCCTCTAATCAATAAAAGAATTTTTGCCCACACAAATTTGACCTGTCCAGGAGCTCACCTATCATGACCCCTGCCCTTTTCCAACACTGGCAAGTCATATTATTGAATAAGAAAAGCATGAATGGGACAAACAATCCATTTACGTATGCTTCCTCTATCACCATTGCTCCAAACTGAGAGACACAGTAAAGCCACTTCAATTTCTATTTTCTCATACGCGAGAGCTATTGGAATTGGGTAACGAGTAGTATCATGTTTGTAATTCTTCTTCTTCTTCTTTTTTTTTCTTTTATCTATAAGGACAATGAATCAAACCCTAGTCCTAAAACTAATCATGTATGCAATCTTGATCAAATCATTTGTGCAGTAAGCCTCCCCCTTAATTTTCCTCACAGGTTATTATTATTATTATTATTATTTTGTCTATTAAAAAATTTGTTGGACTATAAGTATTAAAAGTAGTTCTTTTTAGTTTCTATAAAACTTACATTCTTTTTTAAAATTAAAATTCAACATCTCGAATAGAAATACCTTCTAATCTACTTGTGTTTCTGAGACGGTTGCCATAAGATAGCATTGGGTCCCACTTTTAGACCAAACCCACCCCCCCTTTTTTTCTTTTTTTCTTTTCTTTTTTCTCACTTCGTCTGCGTCTCTAGGCTTGCTTGGCTGTTGGGCGGGACTTAAAAATTTAGATTTTCATGAGATCCAGTTAAATTTAAGTATAAATAAATACATGATATATCAACTCCTGTCGCCTGTTTTAAATAAATGGGTCTAGTTCTAGATTTATCCTAGCTCCAAATAAAATCAGCCCGAATGCCATGCAGCCCAGTCCCTGAGTGAGAGTCCATACTCAATAGTCTCTTCACAAGTCGATACTCCCCACGGCGTCTCTGAGGTCGCCGCTGGTCCGTCTACCGAAAGTCCGATAACCCACTTGCCGAGCCGGTGAGGCCCCATTTTGGGTCAAGTACATACATATATCTTACCAATATTATAAATGTCATTAGTCACAAAGTCTACTGATCAAGTTATCTAAATTCTTAATTTTTAAGCCTAAAATTCAATCTAAAAAGCATTACATATTGTACCAATTGTGAACCCAGATATTTGAAAGGAAAAGCGAAAACAAAAACTGCAAAGATAACATTGGAGGAAATCAATGCGCTGTTACTTGTTCCGTAGAAAAGATAAAAGTTAACCCTTCTGCAAGCTTTCATATAATTCCACAAATCAAAGTAATTTGGAATAAATTTTAGGACTAAACATTTGTAGGACATACTGATATCAGTTTACTAGGTAAAGCCTAAAGTAATTTGTTACATGTTTAAACTTATAAGTGCTTTTCAATCAAGTCCCACACTTACTAAATTTTACCATTCAGGTCTTAGATTTTAACAAAATCATCTAAGTCACAGTTTTTATTGTTGTTGTTGTTGTTGTTTCGTCATTATGTTAAGGATATTCTCATGCCAGTGTGTACATCAATTGAGGCTAAAATTTTCACCGATTGATCTAGATGATGCATTTTTCAATCTCTCCTGCTGCATTTAGGATTTTACTTTGGATAAGAAATCGTTAAAGGAAACTAGGTATTTTTCCTTAGCATACGTAATTTCGATTCCGTAATTGTGAATCAATATTTGAAAATAAAAAGCTACCATATCTTCAGTAATATTAGAATTTTTGTCACCACGAAATGGTGCTGCGGTTTCAATTAGAACCTTGTCCAGGAGTTCATGAAACAGCTACAGAAGATAAAGATAGATAGGCTTCAATCATGTGGCATTGTGCATGATAGCTACATGAGCTTCTGAATCTTAATTTCTACAACTGTATAAAAAAATGGGTATCTATCTATCTATATGCATATAGATCATGGCCACCCAGTACGTGGACCTCACCCCCTTGTGGGCGAGGCAACAGCCTGGGGCCCTGGCTATAATACTTCCAAAACTGAGGGGAAATGTGACGGTGTACACACAGCGGCTACACTGCCACCGCTACGAAAACAAGTCAAAGGGAATGGACAATGTAAACGTAGAAAGAGGAAGCGCATATTGTATATATAAATCCAGCAACCTGCAGCATATATAATGTTCAACTTTCTGATCAATGATGAGTTGGCTTGATCAAGGAATAATCAAACATATAGGGGGTGACATATTTCCTTTGTGCAAAGTCAACACATAGGATACAATAATAATTCCACGCCCAATTAATTGAAGATTAGAAGAATCCTAGCTATTGGTTGATGTTAGGAGGAGCTTCATTCATGTGATGTTGGCATGCTAGGAAGGGGGCCCTTTTCTAAAAGATTTAGCAAGCTCGTTGTCCTTTCAGATTAAGCTTCTCATTGCGCACAACTTTGCCATATTTAACATCACAAGTATATATACGTGTGTGGGTGTGGGTGTGTCTGTATGTACCTTCTCTAGCTCCCTCTCCCTCTCTCTCTCTTTCCCTTTTTCTCTCTCCCTTGTCGGTTAAAGTTTTAAAAGAGGACGAGAACACCAAGAGGGGACGCTCGAAAGTTCAAACCATTTCAATAAATAAACAGGAAGAAATGTACAGCACTGGTCCTTTTTTTGTTATTTCTTCAGTGACAACTCTTGGGCATTTTTCTCTCAACGTGGACATCAAGTAAAATACAAAGACTAGCCTTTTGTTTTGTTTACGAGTCTCTGTGTGTGGTGTGCTGTTGCCTCCCCCACCATATTTCTTTATGCGACGAACGAATGAAAATTAGAGGGAAAAAATAAAGTACTTTCTTCCACTGTAAATCATGGAGTGGACCCATCCCCATGTGATTGGGGACTAAATTAATTAAAGCGCCACAGCCTTAATTAAATCATGGCCATTAGGAATTAGGAATGAGGTAGGAATGCCATAATCATTGAGCGTGTACTTCAGGGTCTCGATCGTCAATTTCTGAAGGGCGTGGCAAAATTGGCTGATTGCCATCCAACTTGAAGTGAGAATTTGCCGATGATAGGAAAGCCCCCTTTTGTTTGTCTTTGATCCTTTACCGTTACAGTGAGAAAAAAGAGAGAGTTCCATTTTTTACAGTGTCACGGTAGATTCATGTCAATCTTGACATCCTTCTTTTCTCGATCGATCTCACTCGCCATTGCCCATCCGTGAAGCTGCTGGCTTTTTTGGCACCATGTCAAACCCTCCGCCCTCGTCGTTTTCCTCGACGTCTACGTCCTCTTCTTCTTCAACTTCTTCTTCTCCTTCCATTTCTTCCACTTTAGGTTGATGATCCATTTTCTCCCTCTCAGCATCTTGACCTTCTCTTGTCTGAGTCTGGCTATTGTTTTCTTGCAGAGGCGGCGGCCACTGCTGTTCCGGCACCACCATTAATGGCTCCATCGCGATTGTGCTCATGGGCTTGACAGAATGGTGACCAGAATTGGCCGGACCCTCAATTTTGCTCTTTTCCCTGTATAGAGCATCAAGCTGGTGAAAGTATGGACATGTTTTGGAATCTTCGGGCCGTTTCCTGTTATTCTCTTTGACTTTTTTGAAATACTTGTTTATATTCTCCCATTTCTCTTTGCATCTCTTCGCACTCCTGTTGTATCCAAGCCTTTGCATTCCTGCTGAAATCTCCACCCATAGCGGCCCTTTCGGAACGTTGTCTTCATACTTCGTATCGAGGCTGGTCCTCAGTCGAATGAGAGCATGAACTTCTGCTTTTGGCCACCTGGAAGAGCTTGACAAGGAAACGTTGTTTTCTCCATTATTATCTCTTTTTGGAGCAGTCGAGTTTGTTGTGGGTGCCAAAGCGGCTGCTGGTGGAACGGGTGGCGGCGGCGGTTGCAACGGCAGCTGCGTAGTTGGTTGTGGTGGATTATCTTGCGCTTGCGCTAATGTAATTGCTTGCTGGCCGGAGATCTTCTGTAAGAATGCAAGAACAGCAGCGTCTTTTGCGGCTGCCGCCGATGTTTCTTGGATTAATACCTCATGCTCTCTGTTGATTCTCGCCATTTCTTGCATTCTCCAAGCTTCTTCGCGTACCATTCTCTCTCGCTCGTGTTTCTCTACTGTTTCCAAGAACTTCCTTTGCAACTCCTCATGTTTCTTGATAACTTCTTTGGTTAGCCTCTCAAAGAAGTCCTTCCAATTCCTCTTTCTCTTTCGGCTTCCTTCCAACTCTTCGTCCGACGCCGTGGAAGATGAAGTAGAACTTGAAAAGAGATGCGTAGAAAGGCTTTGGAAAGAAGAAGGCAAATTGTTGTGAGAAGGATTCGCGGGTGGTTGAGTAGACCCCCGAGCAGGAATTGTAGGGTTTGTTGTTTGTGTAACGGCGGCATTGTGAGAGATAATGGTGGTAGGTTTTGCTGTCGTCGATGGAACAGTAATATGAGAGATGTTCGGATGATTTGTCCGTGATGATGGCCATGCGGCAGCCGTTGCCGTTGCATTTTGGGGTGGTTGCACAGACGACGGAGGCGCCATGGGTTGTGGAGTTGGATGTGATGGAGGATTTTTATCAAAAGCTTCTAATTGATCAAAAAACCGATAAGTTTTGCCTTCAGATTTACCTGTCCGGCCTTCTTTGGTTCGCTTGTGGTACTTGTAGACGTTCTCGAATTTCTCCTTGCATTTCTTGGGACTTCGGTTATAACCAAGCTGAGCAAGTTTCCTGTGGAAGATTTCAATAACTCCGTTCTGATCTTCGGTCTCACCCCATTTAGAATCACAACATAAAAACAAGATCTGAAAATACTACTTGACATAAAATAATTTTAGATAAAAAAAAATGGACCCAAAACTAAAATACAATGTATACAATGTAAGACCGCTGCCAACAATGGAAAGGAAACAAGAAACAATCTACGAATCAAGAGAAGATGAAATATTGCAAAAGTACAAAACAAACAGTCACAACTTTATGATCACCCTAGCCATAATGCCAGTACTCACCATTTTAGGGGAATTATACTTCTTTAAATTTGTTACTCCATTTTGTATACGGGAAAAAAACATTTTCTGAAAAAGGAAAATTGGAGAATTTAAAAGTAAGCATTGAGAAAGGAAACCTTCCTTCTTCTTCCTTTTTTTTTTTTTTTTTGAAAGAAATTGTTTTAAAATTCAGTAGAATTTAGGCTGCTTAAATGGAAGCCTCCAATTAATGAAGGCTAAATTAATTTGTATAGTCTTTAACGCTATTTCTTCCTTTTCGAGCTTATATACTAGCTATTCAACATCACCCTCTCCAAGTTGAGAGACCAAGCAAAATAAATTAACCTATAACGATAAAAGGTCTCATGAAAAGTGCTTATAATTCTGTTGAATGCCTTTACACAGATCTGCAAGCAATAATTCAAACAAAAACCATGTGTTTCAATTCATTAAATAAACTTCAAAAAGGAAGAAGAAAAGATCAATATCATTCAATTACCTGGACGCCTCTTCCCATAATGGACCCTTGTGACTTGACTCCCGAAACACAGCATCCATATCAGCCCTTATCTTCAATAAGGCCAAAGTCTCCTTTCTAGGCCATCGGTTTGCACCATAATTCATCCGGTCACCTTCGTCAATCCCTACAGAACTCTTCTTGTCTTCTTCACCCGAACTGAGACCAACCCCAACACCAACTTCGCCACCTTCGTAGACTGGAGTCGCAGCGGTAGCTGTGGCGGCGACATCGTCGGGGCCTGGTAGCACACTTGAGTCCCCCAGCATGGGGGGTTGCCTCTAATCAATTACAGACAAGGGAGGATAAAAAATAGAGAAAAAAAAAGAAAAAATAAAAAGGCAGCCAAGGAGGTGAATTCTCTTGAGGGTACTATGAAGATGGTTCGGTGGTGAATTCGTTTAATTTATTTGTGTTGAGATCTTCTGCAAGTCAATTCCAAAAACAAAACTTTAAAAGTGAAAAAGAACGGAGACGATTGTTTTAAGACAATTACCTGTGGAATCTTCGGTTATTTTTTTTTAATTTTCTTCTTGGTTAAAAAGGAACACTAGAATTAGAAGGGTCACTTGGGTTCTCTTTATACAATATATGTCAAAAGTTCAAAAATTAAAAAGAAAGTGGCAGAGAGAGAATGAGATAACCATATTTCATTTGAAATTTTTTTTCTAAAGAAAAAAACTACACATAATTTCAAAAGCAAAAACAGCTATATGTTTAATAAATAAATACTTAAAAATAGGGTATTGAAGCTTAAGCAAAATGGCAACAGCTGCGTATAGTGACGACGGGGGATGATAAGAAGTGGCCCATGTAGGTCAGCTTTGCTTTTTGGTGGGCTTTGGATTTGAGTGACAGTTGGCTACACTTGGGTGTCAGATGACCAAACTGCCATTTACTTGTATCCCCTTCAAGTCATTGACCTTTAATCATGCAAACCTAGCCTTGCATGTATTTTATTAGATCGGTTCGTCGAATGATGATGGATCTTTTTGGTAATTGAGAGCTTTTCCCATCTGGGTATCTTTGATTCTGACCAAACGCCCCTCATAATTGAGATTAGGATTAAAACAATTACACCTCTATAATAAATAAGTAAATAAACATAAATAACTATAATTCAAACAACAACCTAATGGTGGCAGAACCATGGAATGGAACTCGTGGGGCCACGTGTTCAGAAACGAGCCAATTTCGATGCCGACCACCTACAGCTTTGACAATTTATTCTTTCTTATCTACATAGAAATATATAATTTTACTTAAGCGTATCTTAGGAAATGATCTTTTGTAAGTGGTTCGTGGTGCATTTGCAATGTTGGATCTAAGTGGTTAGTTAGGAGGGCCGAGTCATTTATTGGGGACGTCTAAGTAGTGACCAATTTAGTTAGGTTGTGACCTACCCTAATTAATAGTATCGAAATTTTGATAGCGAAAAATCTTACACTTCCTTGTGACGGGGAAGGCGAATGCGAATTGTGTCCAAACTGGCAGGGGACCACATGAAGTGGTAGTTTCGGTGTGGTTAGATGTTAATTCTGAAATGTCTGCCGAGAACTTGTCTTGTAGCCAATAACATTCCAAGCACCGAATGTCAAGAGATCATGCTTAATTTCTTTCGGTTTTCGCTGTGTGGCCCTTAATTGGTCTGTTCCTTTTATTTTAATCATTAAGGTGATCAATAATCTATCTCTCTGAAATTGAATTCGTCCAAAAAAGACACCCAAAAAGAGTACGAGAAGGGAAGACTCTCCCCTAAAAGTGATTTTAAAAATTAATTAAAATAATATAATTAATCGATGCTTATGAAACGAACTTATAAACACTAATTTTAAAGAAAAAATCGTTCGAATGAAATTTAATTAAAAGAAAATAAAAGAATTATAATTCAAGTAAAATGTATTTATAATTTTGTAATGTGAAAAAGAAAATTTGATGTATATTAAAATTTTTGAAATTAAACAATTGCCATCGCATGAAAGTTTCATCAATTTTCTCTTAATTTTTGTAATTATAGATGCCCTAAAGCAAATGGGATCCCCTATAGTTGGAGGTGTTGGGCGGTGGAGTTACCAACTGGACGATTCAATTATTGGGTGATACAAAACGGATTGGCAGTACATAATAATAATGCAACAAAGTAAGATCCAAATAATTAAAAGGACGTTATAATGCCTTATCATATAAACCTAATATAATTTATAGATTATTTCTTTAGTATTTTGTATATATAGTTATATATTTATTTATTTATTGCTATTAGGTATCAATAAAAAATTTTAGTTTTTCACATATTTATCATTAAATTAACTTGACTGGTGTTTTTTTTTTTTTTAAGATGAATTAAATTATAAGTCTCCATTTATGGACTAAAAATTGTTCTGTTCTGATGCCACCAATTACGCCGGTGTGTTTACCAAATTATCTGTGCGAAATATTGTATTAGGTAAATCATACAAAGGGTCGGACTTTTGGGTAAGGCTCTTTTTCGAACTATTATAGAGTTGACAAATTACTCTTAATTTGATCAAACGTCATAGAGACGGGGAAGAAGAAGAAGAAGAAGAAGAAGAATACGCAAATGATGACTATGAGAAAGACTGACCAGTCGCATTTTCTCTATGCCTCTGTATTTTTGCTTTGCTTGTCTTTTTCTTTCTTTCTTTCTTTTCTTTTCTTTTTTTTTTTTTTTTTATTTCTCAAGAAATCAGTTAGACTAATTTTATTAAAAGTATGAAAGACAATTACAACGCTACAGAGCAATGTAGATTTTGCCGTTTTATTAACATATACAAAAGTACAATTTTATTAATTATAAAAATATACGTCTTGATTTTTATGATCATAAATTGTCATCAATTATCTAAGATACATCGATAGACGAGATCGATTCAAACAGAACATTATGATTTAATTACGGAATCTACTTTGCTTGTCTTTCAAACAAAAAACATTGTTTTTACTGGGTTGTTTATTGTCTGTCTATTCCTTGTGTGTGTGTGTGTGTGTGTGTGCTTCGCTGGCATGAAAAAACTCTCTGCCAGTAGGACATCATGTGCCTTTCCCACGCCATGAAAAGCCAAAATTGGTCCTATATCTCTTTTTCCAGACCAAGGCCCGTGCGCCTGCACAGATTAAGACGTAACAGCATTTTCTTTCGCTTCTTTCTTTTTTGGGGGTTGGAGGGTTTGATGATTCTAATTATTTAATTAATGAGATCATCTATTGCATGTATTTCTGCTCTTTCCTGACCCCCCCCAAAAAAAAAAAAACAAAAACAAAAGCCACAGGGAGCTCCGGACAAGAAGGTATGGGGACGAACAATTCCAGGACGCAAGAAAAACATTTTAAAACGAAAGAAAGAAATTCCCTTTCATAAAATATTATTAGTTATTACAGTGGTGTCCAATAATGCATAATGGGTGCATGTAATGAAGTCTGGGGAGGAGCAGAAAAATATAAGTTTATGGTAAATGAAGAATTTTCTCTCATACATAATTGCTCAAGCCGGAAAAAAAGAAAACCCCATTTAGCTTGGCATTGTGTTGTATTTGCACAATTCCCAGTTGCATAAACAAATGTATTTGCTTGTTTCCCTACAAAGATCAAATATAATTAGCAAAAGTATGCGTTCCTGTGGCTGACGTAAACATCAAGAGTTTAGATTCACATTTTTGCACTACTCGGTAGCCAACATCGAAGCTGTCACTACTATTCGACAGGCATTTTTTTATTATTTTTTTATTTTTAAAGATCTTTTTTTTTTTTTTCAACTGGCTGTGTTAAACCGGCCCCTCTTTCTTTCTCTGATACTAAATAGGGATAGATCCCCTAACTTTGTTAAAAAAAAAAAAAAAAAAAAACTGTCATGTGCACGTTAAATGTCTATATCAAATATCATAATTGTAAAATTTAATATGCATAACACCAACATTCTAAGACTTTGTTCCGACTCGCTGTATTTTCGGACTTTTTTTAAAAAATTATTTTTCTCTTCTCTCTAACAATTAACAAAGTTAACTGCTAATTATTTCTTGGGTCCAAAATCAAAATTCAATACCCATAAAATGTTTTACTTACTTTTTATTCCACAAAAGTCGCCTCACAAGATCAAAACTTTTAACGCACTAACAATATTTTTTTTATCATAAATCTAATGTGGAATCGCAAACCTTCTCGCGACATTTTTGTTCGTGCGCCGCTGTTTAAAGCATACATGATTGCCACATCGTCTACTAAAAAGAAACATATTCCATCTCTGCCATAATCGTTTTCGAGAAAGTTACTTGGAGACAAAAGCTTCGCCGCTTAACATGGAGGGCATGTCCACATACACAGTACCAATCATACATCATCCATGTGTTCTAAACCCTCATATCATCTGGCTCAAAGCAGCCCCCAAAGAGTTGTCAAATTTTATATTTGTGTTCAGAACTTTTTTTTTATCACGACTTTCGATGTAAAATTCAGTGGGCATGTATATGCTGTACGTCACACATTCTCACAAGCAATAAAAGATTGTGACTCAGATGCGCCCGGCTGTGACACCATTCTTAAGGGATCAAATGATCAAAATTAATAATATGTTTAATCAGTTTTTTTTTTCGTTGAGGCAAACCTTGCTGATTGTTATCCATATGTGCTCGTGTAAGCAAAGGGCCTCGGCCTCCCAATTACACCAATGTCATTTCATTTGCGAGGTTATTCATTAAGCCTTTCCTTTTTGCTACTCTGTAACTAAGGTCTGTTGGGAAACGCTATAGCTTCTTAACATGGAGAAAATCTTGATCTGGGTTCAATTATTATTGTTATTTAACGTGTAACATTATACTGAGTTTGTTTGCAAGTCAGCTTTACATCGCCTAAATTAGAGTATGTAATTATTTATTTTCCAAAGTGTATGCATATTACTATTTTTATTTCAAAATTATATATTTTTTAATTTAAAACTTTAAAACATTAAATTTATAAATTATTCATACTTATATATTATTTATTTTTTAATGTAAAATTTTTTAATCATGCAGTTTTTATATTGCCTACAATCTCACCAACGTCTACATTGAGGGAGCGCCCAGCCTTCTTCAATAGTTTTGTCTAGCTCATTAAGGCCTTTTGTTTTTAATGAAAAGGCAATCCATTTTCTGACACAAAAAAAGAAAACGGGGAAGAGGAAGTCCATTAATCTCCCCAATCGGATTCATTGGAAAGCAAATAATATCCTGCAAATGGGATATACAATCAATTCAAAATCCTGCAAATAATAATTGGGCCTTTACCCCTACCTAAGCCCAAACATGCAATGGTGATAACACATTCTGGGCAACCGATTGGAAGCTTGTCCATCATCCCAACCCTCGTTAAACGCCTGCTTTTCTACGAAAGTTGTGTAGGGCTCAAGGCCTCGGGGCTTCTTCCACGGTGGTAGCGAGGTCATGGTCCTTAGAAGACCAGCAGAGAAAGAATTAAATTAATAATAATAATAAGGTTAAAAATAAACGAAAGTCCATGACTCTGATTACTTTCTTCCCTAACGAAAAAGTATGTAATATATAAATATGATTATCGAAAATCATATTTTATTTGCATCAAAGGCCTCGTGTCCAAAAAAGCATTTGATTATTGTTTCACAATGACGGACGGCCTTAGCCAATTCCAATTCGAAAAGTTTGACCCATCATCATCACCAGTCACCAGTCGGCCTTGTCCAATTCCAATATTCTTTGTTTATCGTTCAATCATTGACCTACTTATAACACATTTTCGTTTGCAGCATCCAGTCCTCTCCCGCCTTTGTTTTTTTTTTTTTATCATGACCAGAAATCCCTTGGAATGATCCCCATCGTTGAGGGCTTAATTGAAAAATAAAAAATAAAAAATAAAATAAAAGAAAAGGGAGAATCCCTTCTTGGCACCTTTGAATTTGCTTGGGCTAAAAGTTCTTTAAACAATGAAAACTGAATTTGCAAAAAATTAATCTTAAATTTTTATAGTTAAAATTCTAATTTTTTATATTTTCATTTAAATTCTATATCTTTAAAATTCATTTTAAATTGATATTATTAGGCAAAAAATAGTTAAGTCGTCAATAATTTCTGTTTAGCAAATTTATAATTTCTAATAGTTTTAATTATTTTTATATAAAAACTACATTAAAATAAATTTTTAAAATATAAGACTCACATAAATATATATAAACAATAAATTTAATTATAAAAATTTAGAACTAACTTTTTTATATACCTCAAACAAAAATATTTTTAAAAATTAATTAACCAAATAAATTATACTGCTAAAAAATGAGAGATAAAATTAATAATTCTCCTGTTGTATTAACTTGACTAGATTACGCCACGATGAATTTGATCTTGTTGCTCAAGATTGTGTGGGATTCTTTTTCAAGCAAACCATTAGTTTGTTGTCATGTCAAGGACAATTAGTTTAGTTACTGGAAATGTTTGGAGCTCTCTCAATGTTATGTAGGAAGGATGGAAATTAGGAACTCGTGTTTATTGGGTTGGGAGATTCCTGCTCGGTTCATAATCCTTGTTGTGGAACCGAAAAAGATGAAAAACTTAAGATTCTACCGGCTTAATTAAAAATTGAACTCATTAAATCGATATTTATTAATAAATGTATAAATTATATATTATGCCTAAATGTAATAATATATAAGATATGAGTTTTAAATGTATTATAAATATCTTAAGTAATAGATTTAATCAATTTAATTTACAATTTAATGTGAAAATTTTGCAACGCACTCTCCCTAATGAAACTATTTGGTCATGGATTGAACATATTATTAGTCCAATCGAATAAGAATGACCATACCAATCCAATCCCACTGGACAGGCATTGATGCCAACCGTTGCAGTCAGTGGGCGCATAAATTCTTTCTTTTAAGGGCCTCCAACGGCCCTTGCAGCTCCAGGTTTTGCTTTTATCCACGTGCGAAGAAATTCTACATCGAAAAAAATAAAAAAAAATTAAACGTTATAAATATGAATATTATATATTTTAATAAATTACCTTAAAAAAGAGAATAATATTTCTGTAACAAAGTGATATCAGAACTGATCTGACCCAAATTTAATGTTTGTTGCTAAGTACTCTAAACTTGAAAATAGGCAGAGAGACTTTAGTTTATAATAAGTACGTCAATGTATTCAACGAAAAAAAAAAAGTGACAAAAATTATAAATTACAAAGAAGAAAGAAATTTTTGAATTTTATAAATATAAGTATTGTATAGTCCAACAAATTATCTTTTAAAGAGAAAATAATGATCCTTAAATAAAGTGATATTAGAATTCGTCCAATTCGATTTTAATGTCTATTGTCAAGTATTTTAAACCCATAGTAGGTAAGGCAACCTCACTTTACAATGAAAATGTTAATAAATTCGGTATAAAAAAATATAACCAAATTTAAATAGGATAAGCCTATCCTTATAAACATGACTTGCCGCCTCGTGATAATAATTAGAATTACGCAAACTAAAGGTGGTATATGGCCCGTGATGGCTCGTTTTCCGCAGCACTGCCACAGATGTTGCTTTAGTTTCGTGTATCACATTGGCAAAATTTTTAAGGGCGAGTGCTTGGTTGTTTGCACTATGTATGCCCCATCAATAGAGAAAGAATGCCTTCCGCAAAACAATTCATTTTCCATTCCACTTTATCAAAGATAACCTTTGAAGCACATGGAAGGATACGGTGCAATTTCTCTTTTGATGTCCGAGCTGCCCGGACACTCCATTGATAGTTTTAGTACCAGTCATTAATGTTATAATTGTGTAAAAGCTTTAGTCGCTTGCCTGGTGTTACTGTTCAGATCAGCGATAAACTTGGTATCACTGTTGTATCACCACGGGTAACTTTTACGACGCTAAACCCAACCTCGCCTATCCCTTTCAGGGCCAAGGAGTAGCCACTTGGGCTAAACCCAAGTGCCTTTGTTGCTTGACTTCTTTTTTGTTGCCTTAAACTGTGTACTATTTTCTTGGTTAATATTGTATAATTCAAGGCTTAGGTCTGCAAAGCTTAGCCAGGAGCAAGAAATTGGAAATAAGAGTCAGCAATCAGATAAAAAGCAAAAAAAAAAAAAAGTAAAAACAAAAGCGAATTATTATTTTTTTCCCAAAAAAAAAAAAACCTACCATAACATAAAGTGCAAAAAAGTTTTGTTAAAAAGTGGCACATGGAAAACTGTTACTCTTTATTCGTTAGGTCCATACTCTATATATTTGGGGAATCTCAGATATGCCCACCCACATCGGAAAGTGCCAGAAAACAGGTAACTCGTTCCTCACTTTCACTTGTCTATCCATTTGGAGACAGTAATCGCGGGCTTTTACTCTCTTTAACTTTGTATATGCCCAGCCCATCCCCAGCACGGACATGTGCAAAGAAATTTAAAGGAAGCTTCAATATTTTTACGTAGAATAATTCATTGCAGGTATTTGATGATCAGTGTCAAATGATATTAAGCGATGTTGCAAAAGTGCAGGAGTGGGCAAACATATTGCAAGTGGGCAAGAAACAAGGGAACATATGCTAATGCAATGGAATCATGAGGCAGAGTGTAGGGGTTAGCGTCTCTGGTGGGCTTCTGATTTGTGGGCTTCGACTCTAATCCTTGAAAAGGGCATTTGCTTTAAGAGCACGTGCAGATTTCCCCAGATGTGGAACTGGAAACAGACAACAGCTTCTAAATGGTATGCCTTGATAATAATCCAAGAACAGTTCAGTTGTGTCACCTACTGTTGTTTTAAGGGCACATGTTCAATCCCTAGAAAACGATATCCACCAATGCATTTTCGACGCCTCTGATTCTTGATATCTTGATTGACTTTGCATTAATACATTGTTGCTGCAACTGTGGCATGGACGAGCAAGATCATCCTACATAAAAGTGGCTCGTAACTGGTTACAAATGGCAAAGAGTGAAAACTAGCCCATATAAGTTTAGCTATTAATAGAAATGTACACAATGTGCGCATATCTAGTATATACATTTCATCGAAAAAATATCAAGCTTCCTGACGAACCATGATGTCAGAAAAGCTATGTGATATAGAACAGTAAATAATGATATAGAAAGTAGCTTTGTACGTGTCAGTCATAAATCACTGGATTAAAACTCGTAACTGCTGACAATGGCAGAGGGTATAGCAATTAGAGCGCATGCTGTGTATGGGCCCTGACAGCAAAAGGCAATAAAGATATCAGAATCTCCTTCAGACAAATTACATTAAAGGAAAAGGGCCTGACAATAAACCACCAACAGATGAAGGAGCCCATCAATGTCCACAAAATTTCTTGTTTCGTGGAATGTTTGGTCTAGAGATTAAGACTGAATTTCTGTTTTAGTGCAAATCCACTCAATCAAACACAAGTGGCTCCCAACAGCAACAATTTTACGATGGGATGGTAAATGGGTTGCTGCTTCTCACCCTTGGGATAAATACTTACATAGACTGCTTGTAGTTCGGATATTGCAAAGGTGCCATTTCAAAGGCACTAACACCAATTATGAAATACATCAAGCCTGTGATTCTTCGTAATCTCCTTTAGTCTACAACATTACTTATTTTAGTAGATGCTGCTGAAATTATGGCGATATGCGCGTTAGTGCTTACGAGGCATATTTTATGAGCATTGACATGCCTACGGAGTAGGTCTTTTGTGGAGATTGATAGGGGAGAGAATTTGGTCAATAAAATATTTACGCTGTCTGAAAAATAAGATGCCTACAAGCTGAGGGGGGATAAAAGCAATACTTTCCAAGGATATAATGGAAAAGAAAGTTGATTTGCAGCAATGCACTTGTAATCTATACGCAACGTAGATGCCTTGCCCAATATAGACCACACAGAGGTCCAATAATGGCATTAAGTAAAGTATCCTTGCTCTGGGTTTTTTTTTTTTTTTTTTTGGGGGGGGGGGGGGTGCGTACGGGGAAGGGGTATGGCATGTCAACCTACAGAGCTTATTCATCCAAATGATGCCTTTCGATCATGAGGACATAATTATCTCTTTTCAAAATTTGAATTTGATTTCGGCAGGCATAGTCATAGATGCAGATTGCAGTTGAATTAGTGTCTTAAGCCGTAAACCAATCAATTTGGAGTGCTTTCCTCTTCTAGTGGTTGTCTCTGCCTTTTTGTCGATCAACGGGGCCAACTTTATATCTGCTAATTAATCAGTCGCCTAGACAATTAGTCCCCGGTTAATCTAGATAAGTTAAAAGAGCATACAATCTCGAGCAATTTCTGCACTTCTCCCTTTTTGGTTCTCCTGAAAAAAAAAGAAAAAAACCTTTGAATTTCCAATGCTTCCTTGGAACTGGTAGAACATGTTATAGACATTGATTTTAAACGGTCACTAATGGCACTTAAGATTGTCCTTGCACAAAATACCACTCTGATAAATGTTTGAAATGTTATTAATTGCATAACGTCCAGGGTAAGTGAGGAAAATTTATAAGGTAAAAGTAGTCCCTCTTAACTCCATACTAGTTGGACACAATAATTTGGCAAAAGAAAAGTTGTCACAAAAGGTGAAGTATGAGTGCTACACCTCTCTATATATGACAGTGTTTCTGGGGTCAAAGAGTCACAAGGCACACAAAGAGGGGTATATTGAAAGGGTTTGGCTGAGCAAATCTTATGGAGAACCATAAGCCTCACATTGCAATGCTTTTCATACAGTTTCTGTATGCGGGCATGGCCTTGTTCTCCAAGGCAGCAATTGCAAAAGGAATGAATCCTTTTGTTTTTGTTGTATATCGCCAAGCTCTTGCTACAATCGTATTGGCTCCACTTGCTTACTTTCTTGAAAGGTTAACTGGACCACTTCCTAGTTTCATCTTCGGTCACTTTACCTACGTTAGTTTTTCTTTGTTCTGCTCCGCCAGTATGCTCAAATGATTATCTTTTGTGGTGAATTTGGCTTCTCATGTTGCAGCAACAAGGCCTCTCCCTTGTCTTCTAACTTGCTTTGCAAGATCTTTTTGGTGTCCTTGTGCGGGTAAGGATTAGGGGCAGTTACTCTTGCAAAAGAAAAGGACTCACTGAATATATTTAACTTGGTTGTCACTTTTGTGTTCAATTTTCCAGACTTACTCCGAGTTTGAACCTGTACTATATTGCAATCAAACGTACTACCGCAACATTTGCTGCTGCAACCACTAATACAATTCCTGCAATTACTTTCGTCACAGCCGTTTTATTAAGGTGAATGAAAATTCTACGTCTCATTTCAGGTTAAAGACGTTTATTTTTACTCATTTTGCCTAGGACCTACAAAAACAAGTCATAATGAATATGGCAGGATGGAAAGCATTTCAATAACAAAAGTGCATGGAATTGCCAAGGTGTTTGGTTCTGCTGTAGGTCTATCTGGGGCCCTAGTGTTTGCTCTTATTAAAGGTCCTGCTGTAAAGATTAAGGTCTGGCATCCAGCCATCCATGAGCAAAATCAAGGCCCATCTTTCAAGGCTTGTTGCTCTAGAGGAGAGTGGATAAAAGGCTCTCTAATGATGATCTTAGCCAATATTCTCTGGTCTTTGTGGCTTGTTTTGCAGGTCATTGAACATATCTAGCTTTCTCTCACATCAACAGTGTTCCAATTTGTTCATGTTCACTCCTTTTCTCCGTTTGAATTTGTAACTCTCTGTTGCTTTAGGGTCCCATTGTCAAGCAATATCCTTCCAAACTACGCCTCACTGCTCTGCAGTGCTTATTTAGTTGCACTCTGTCAGCGATTGGGGCCACTGCTGTTGAGAGGGATCCATCAGCTTGGAAACTTGGATGGGATGTTCATCTTCTTTCTGTGGCCTATTGTGTACGATTCATCCATGTCACCCCATTCCGGTTATTCATAGACATATCTTCATTGCATTGTCACATGGAATATAATTCATTGAGGAGACCCAGAACAAAAATATCTGGAATTAATAATTGATCAGAAACTAACGTTTTAAATGATAACTCCGTTCATTTTCTGTTGATTATAAAGGCATGATTCAATCAGTAAACCGAAACTCTGGAATCAGAACAGAAGATTATCCAGCCTGCATGTTTTAGATCTTATCGATAATCAGATACATGAGATTTTGCTTTGTAGGTGTCGAACGCAACCATATAAATGAAAATTTTAAATTCTAATTAGTAAGCTTTTGTTTTGGCTCCTGATATGGCAATGCCCTTGAAGGAAGGCGCCTATCAATCTATCATGTCGATTACAGTCTACAGGGACCAATAACCACACACGGCACCATCTCTAGCAACAAAGTGGCAGAATGCTCCATCGTCCTCCTAGATGATGGGAGAATATCTTATTCAAGTACTACTGATTTTATCAGTGCGGTCATGTTGTTTGGTGGTCATTGATTTATTGTCCTCTAGATCAAATCGTAACTCATATGCATGTATGTACATGTACACAACTGGACACCTAATGAATATCCTTGCGCAGTTGTTGCATTTGTATGCACACACATAAGCACACTAGCCATTTTCATGCAAACATATACACATGGATTTTGAGCTTTCTTAATAAATGACCTTGTGTGTAAAAAATGGCAGGGCATAGTAGTCACCGGCATCACTTACTGGCTGCAAGTTTGGGCAATAGAGAAGAAAGGCCCAGTTTTCACTGCAATGTTCACCCCAGTAGCACTTATTATCACAGCCATTTTCTCAGCATTCCTTTGGAAAGAGACCCTTCATTGGGGAAGGTTTAAAATCCCTTCTTTTCATTCAAACTGTAATTTTTATTTATGGTGCCTCCACATATGGTCATTACCATATATTAAGATAAGCCTCTTTGTCCTTCCTAATTAGTCTACCATATAATACAATCATACGATCCCATGATTACTGATGAGGCAATTTTTCTGGTGCATAATGGCAGTGTTGGTGCGGCTGTGTTGCTTGTGGGTGGGCTTTACAGTGTGTTGTGGGGCAAGAGCAAAGAGGACGCAAAAAGCCAGACAAACGACCACAATGCAGAAACTAAAGAGGAAATCACACTGGAGTGCATTACAAGCCAGAAAGTGATGGATGATGGGATGTGAAAGCATGGTAAACGATTTCACAAAGGCACACTCCTAGTAGCAAGAGAGACAACGCGGAACATCATCAACCATTGAAAAGCTTATTTTGTAACTATTCAAGCTGTCATTTCCTGCCTTCTCGTTCACCTTCGGAATACATATATATGCTAGTGATGTGGGTGTACATACACAGAGGTTGAGCGGAAGATACGTGGAATGCGTGATAAACTAGATAGTACAGATGTACCTTAATAAAAAGGAAAGAAATGAAGCATAATGAAAGACTATCGCGTTATTTCTTTAAATTCATTTCGAATATATGCAATATTTGCTTCTTCTTCGGCATAAGCATGTGATGAAGCCCCCATAATGAAAGACTATCTTGTTAAAATCAATGCAATTATATTATTAGATGCAATGAAACGGAAAGAAACAAACAAAAACATTTTACATTTTTAATGGTCTATTAAAGAAATTATTAAATTATATGTTATATAATAAAAATAATTCTTTTTATATGTTAACATGTCTTTTATATATATATATATATACAACTATTTAATTAAAAAATATTTATTTTAAATTAATAAACATAATTATTTAAATAAAAAATTATTAATATAAATAAATAATATTATTCTCTAATAACTAACAAATAAATATAAAAATATATTTAATTTTAATTTTGAACACCTGGAGCTGCTTCACCCCGACTTGGGAAATGTGGGGTATGCAAGCCCAATGGTTTCATTACGAGTCAACCCAGCTGCTGGATTGGGCCCAATGAATAGACTGGGTAAGCAGTAGACTAGGGTTTGTTGAGTCTATCCAAAAACTGTTTCTACCAACCGGATTATGAAACCAACAATTAATTTTGGAATTGGGATAACTGTTGATTTATGAACTCATGACGTATGTTAAAATTATTGGGTAAACCTGACAAATCAGGACACCATTTTTGTATTAAATCCTGTTTGTAAAACAGTTGGAGATGCGAGCCCACCTAGCAGATCCTCCCCCCCTCCCTCCCTCCCTCCTCCATTCCACAAAGCCAGTCCCCCTGCTGCACATGCTCGCCATCAATTTGCCTTGCTTCAATATCTTAAGCAGGTCAAAGAGGAGAGCCTATCATTTTAGGGCCACGTTACACGGGTTATTGTCGTTCACTGTGTACATTTTCACCGTTAAGGAATCCAGGCGTCACCTCGTGATTGGCCATCTCCGTCCACAAATTCAATCTTCGGTGCCGCCTTTGAAATTGACCTCCTTCAGAATTGGATCGGCATGGAAAATGCAGATGGGAACTGTGGAGTTTATGAATTTGTCTGAAAAAAAAAGAAAATAAGAAAATTATTAGGTCGGAAACTGACTATTGGGTGCTTGCATGCAAGGGGGGGACAATATGAGAATGATGTCTTTGTTAAGAGACAGCTGGGGATACTAACTGGACATTACTTAAATCTCGTTGAATTGACTGGATCTTTTTCCATATCTAGTAGCTTATCCGCCAAGCAAAAAGCTGGTTTTTTTTTTTTAAGGAAAAAAGAAACAAAGGATTGTCAGGCTATTGACACTAAAATCTTCTAGCAAATGTCAAAAAATCGGCATCCATCAATAGAAATGTCCTCTAAGACACAGAGCAGTGTTATTTTGTCTGATTCGGGCACACCTTAAAAACATTTTGGGTGTTAATTTTGTGGATATTATATGAACTCACGAGTGAAGTCCACCAAATTAACAACTTTAAGGCAAGTCGGAATTTAAGCACGTATGACTTTTCTATAGTTAAAAGTTTGTGTCTGCCTAATTGACTTGCTTAATCCGGGTCTCGCGAGCCATGCCATGCCTGAGCAACATGTTTTTTTTTTTTTTTAAGTCAAAAGTGACGCCTCCTCGAAGTTCCTAATTTAGATCTTTGGAGATTTCATATTTGACAAACAAGTAAGCACGAGTTCAAAAAGAGAAAAAATATGCACCAAAAAAAGAAAAGAAAAGAAAAGAAACAGGTATTGATGGATCTCGTGGCAGCAGGTATCTCGAGGCTTTACAAAATCGTTAAGGGCTCCTGCTTGGTGTTCCTCACCAAACTATCTTATTCGGGATGTAATTGAATTTAAGCATATTTTTCTGGCATTCGGAACTTTGTCAGCAAGCAACCTCTTATAAAGTTATGTTCTTTCTTTTTAATTACTTGTTCCATAACTAACCAAAAAAAAAAAAAAAAAAGACAAGCTAGGGCAGCCATCATATTTATTGTCATATGCTTAATGTTAAGAAAGAATGATCTTGTAATTGCCCCAACGAGTGCCCTCACTCATCTGCAAGGTCATTATTACTTGGCTATGCGATGACTCCTTTTAAGGCAAGTTATCTAGACGGTGAAAACTATTTCTTTCCTGCATTTCTGACGAGCTTAATGAATAGACAATGGCTGGTATAACATTTCTAGCAAGTTTTCCTGGCAACTAGAAAAAAGGATTGCAGTAACCATTGTAAAACTCACCTGGCTTGTGTGTGTGTGTGTGTGTGTGTTTTTTTTCAAGATTAACGTAAATCCATACAAAAAAAAAAAAGAAAAAGAATGGCATCAACGGTGAGATACTTAGTGGGAAGCTTCGTAGACTTCTTACGAGTTCAATACGAAACCCCCACTACGCAACTAAACGTGTGCCAAATGTTAATTAAAACATCATTGACTTATTATGCCATATCATTAATTAATCTGTTGTGTTTTGATTCTTCACTTATCATTTAATCTATTAGGTAAACTAATTATTATGTGATGTCAGATGCGTGCAAGCTGCTCTATAATGGGTTGCCGGAGTGACCCCGCCATAAAGATTTTTTATCCTCACTTTCACTTGCCATCCTATTAATTCAACAATTTGTCGTCAAGGTGAGGAATTTCAATTTCTAAAACAGGTGAACGAGGTGGGGTAATTTTATAACTAAGTTCTAAATTTACCCCCCCGCCCCCCCCCCCCCCCCCAAAAAAAGTAGGCATTACCAATAATAAAATGAAAAAAAAAAAAAAGGAGAGAGAATGATATTGAAATGAAGGATTAGGAAAGTATTACGTTAATGGAAATGCATAATTTTATAAGAAGAAGGGGTAACGTGAAAAAATAAGAGGATTTTCAATAAGTATTAG
Source organism: Ceriops zippeliana (assembly GCA_037897445.1). Lineage (NCBI taxonomy): Eukaryota > Viridiplantae > Streptophyta > Magnoliopsida > Malpighiales > Rhizophoraceae > Ceriops > Ceriops zippeliana. The sequence goes on from JBAPLH010000217.1 coordinate 2,276,516, forward strand.
ATGAAATGACATGTTTAGGTAGTACATGGCCTTGGCTCAAAACTGCAACAAAAATATACATATAATGAGTTTTATCTACAATTCGAAAAGAGAAATCGAATAACATTTAAGATCAAGATATAAGCAAACGCATGGAGAAATTTGCGGGACACAGCATTTTTTTGTTAAAACTTTTATCGGGCCACGAGTTACACATCAATGAATATACATATATAAATTATTTTTAAAATAAAAAATAAACAAACGAATAAATTTATGTTAATATCAAATTAATAATTAATTCAATATTCTTATGATCCTCTTTATTTTTGTTTTTTTTTGTTTTTTAACAGAAGAAGAAGAAGAAGAAGATGAAGGCCTCGGATCCATTGGTCATCCAAAGACTAACCCAGTCAAACAATGGCACCTGCCCAAGCTACTACTTTCAATAGTTTACCTGTAAAGGGTGCAAAATAAGTCAGTTTTGGATGAATGGAACTTAAATGCAAGCACTCGACAAAGCTCATTGCGATCAATTTCATTTCATTGGAATTTTTAGTTAACTTAAGACTTGCGGTCTTATTAATAAGCACGTCAACCGTAAAAAGAAAGTGGAAGATTCCATAGCGAGACATTTAATCAAAAGGAGGCATCTCGGTCTTGCTTGCTTTCTTTTTCTGGCCTTCTCAATTTCCAGAAGCAAATAATCTAAAAAATGCTCCGTCGTACGACGCAACCTCGGTAACCCCCCCCCCAAAAAAAAAAAGAAATCTAAGAAAAATCCTTTTCCGGGCTCTCTTGATATCGGGAACTAATTATTTTTCTTAAAAAATAAAAAAATAATGGCGGGGTCAGCATCACACTAGTAGCCTGAATTTTACATTTTGCGTTCTACTAGTGAGAAAAAAGGCAAAATGACGTGGCCCAAATACACCGATTATATAGAAAAGTGAAAAAAAATAAAAAATTATGATGAGTTTTAAAGTTGGGTTCAAATGCATGATTTTTTTCGTAATTTTAGTTAATTTTATAAAATAATTTTTTTATAAATTTAATTAAATTTTATAATATATATAAAGATTTTTTAATAAAAAAAATATTTTATACTTTAACCTAATTAAAAAACCTTTTACCTAAAAATTATTTATACCTTTTATTCTTTGAAATTTAATGATCCTCGTTAATTTCTTGTTGTTAATTACGCTTTCTTACTATGTCAGTTGGTATCGGATCTAAGCAATTTCCTGCGAAGATGTCAGTTAATCAAGATGTTGATAGCAATCGTGTTTTTAACGGTGTTTAGGATGTGGGAGTCTAAGAGGCTGATCAATGAGTTCTTAGGGCAAAGTTCAATGCTTTAAATCAAAGAATCCAACATTTATAACAACATTTTGAAGACTTAATTCATCTCGTTGACTCAATGAATATTGGTGGTAATAGGCCTAGGGCAAAAGATGGATATGCTAATCCAATTAACAGATCCAAAGCTGTTAATAAGATTGCACAGATCTCGAACGATGAATTTACTGATAAAGATGAATTTATGTATGAAGCAAGACAAACACGGAATAGTGATGTAGGATATCGAAGGAACTACTATAGGTATGATAAAGGAGATGGGGATGATTACCATTTGAAGGTTGATATTCCATATTTTAATGGTAGCCTTAATATTGAGGAGTTCCTAAATTGGTTAGCAGACATTGATAGATTCTTTGACTACATGAAGATACCAGAAGATCACTAAGTTAGATTAGTGGCCTGGTGGGAGAGGTTGTAGACCAAGAGACAGAAAGAAGGTAAACATCTAGTGAGAACGTGGTTACGCATGAAACAACTACTACAATGAGATTTTTTACCTCAAGATTATGAGTAGATACTGTTTCAGCAGTATCAATTTAAAGGCCAAGATTTGTTTATGAGTACATTATAGAACTTATAAGGTTGGTGGAACAAAATGAATTGAGAGAAAGTGAGGGTCAACAGGTTGCACGATATGTGGATGAGTTAAAGTTGCAAATTAAGGACAAAATCGGAGTTGCGGTCCTAAGGAATTTAAATGAGGCGAAAAATTTGATTATTTAAATCGAATTAATGTTGTAGGAGCAGAAAACTAGATATGCAAGTGGAAGAAGAGGGTTTGTGAGTGATGCTACTAGTGGCAGCAAAGTAGATTTTAAGAAGAACAAAAATGTGTCGAGTAAATTTGGCGAAAATGATACTAAGAAGGATGAAATGGCTGAAAGGAAGAAACCTATATAATCTAAAGAAGTCTAAAAGCAAAATAACTCGTATGTTTGACCAATTTTGAGTAAGTGCTATCATTGTAATCAACTTAGTCATAAATTTAATGAGAATCTTAGTATGAGCATTGTTAATATTATAGATAGAGATGATGAAAGAGAGGTGTATTGTGAGCCTGATGAAGATGATAGTGATTTTAAGGAAATTTGGAAGAAGTGTACTATTAAAGAGAAGTATTTTTGCCCTCAACTAAGAAGGAATGTTGGTAAATTGTAGAGAGATGCTACATCTGTTAAACTTCCAAAGGGCAATTTCAGAATACTGGATTATACATTCCATTACCAATACCTGAGAACATTTGGGAAGACTTGTCGATGAATTTTGTCTTGGATTTACCTCATATCCAATTAGGTGCTGACTTTGTATTTGTTGTTGTTGACAGGTTTTCGAAGATGACTCATTTTATTCCATGTAGAAAAACTGTAGATGCATAATCCATTGTCATATTGTTTTTCAAAGAAGTTGTGCACTTACATGGTATTTTTAGGTCCATTACTTCTAATAGGGATAGTAAGTTTCTTAGTCACTTTTGGAAGTCATTGTGTTTCTTGTTTAATTCTTCGCTAAATTTTAGGAGCGCAGTTTATCCACAGACTGATGGGTAAATTGAAGTGACTAACAAAATACTGGGAAATCTGGTCAGGAGCATCTATGGTGAAAAACCAAAATAGTGGGATCAGATATTGGCCTAAGCTGAATTTGCCTATAATAGTTCTGTTTATAGAACTATTGGGAGATCACCCTTTTCAATGGTCTACACAAAACACCACAACATACCCTGGATTTGTTGAAATTACCTAAAGAGATAAAGGTTAGTATAACAATTAAAAATGTGGCAGAGTAGTGTTAAGGCATCACTGAAGAGGTAAAAAGGAAAATTAAGAGGGCATATGCAAAATACAAGGAAGCTGCTGATAGATACAGGAAGAAGAAACTGTTTGAGATTGGTGATCAGGTAATGGTGTACCTGAAGAAGGAACACTTTCCTGTAAGTGATTATAACAAATTACAGTAAAAAAAAGTATGATTTTTATGAAGTTGTGCGCAAAATCAATGACAATGTTTATATTATCAAGCTTACTGATGATATGAACATTTTTAAGACATTCAATGTAGTTGATTTATCTCTTTTTCATTCAAATGATACGCTTTTATATCTTGAAGAGAACTCGGGATCGAGTTCTTCTTTGGTGGGAGAGAATGATATGGACCAAATAGTTGAAGAGTACATAAACAAGCGAGAAACAGATAAGAAGCTACGATGAATTTCAAAATTGGGTTTAAGCTGACGGACTACTTCATAATTTTAGTTAAATTTTATAAAACAGGTTTTTTTATAATTTTAATTAAATTTTATAAATTATATATATATATATTAAGATTTTTTAGTGAGAAGAAAGAACATTTTACACTTTAAATTATTTGAGAAAATTTATATCTAAAAATTATTTATGTCTTTTATTATTTAAAATTTAATCATTATTATTAATTTTTTAGTGTTAATTAGACTTTCTCATTATGTCAAAAAATCAAAAACTAAGTGGACGAAGACCAAACAGAGAAGCTTCCAAGTCAGCCCCCAGACAAAATTTTCTACGTTTCCCATTCTAACTCACTCTCCGGCGGCTTACGATTCTAACCAAAATAAAGGACCCTTGAAATTGGCTTTTTTTATTTTTAATTTTTGTTTTTACGAGTGAACTTTGAATTGTAAATGCACAATGCTAAAATCGTCTGGCTCTACAAACCAAAGAAGCAGCGACAATAAAAAGTTGCCGAGCAGCAAAATTCGTTGCCCCTCCACTATTAAGCCTTTTTATTCTAATTCTAAACCTTCTATTTTATGCTTCACATAACGCTTATCTACAAAGCCCGACCATTGCCTTGCGTTTAGATTTAAAAGCTATAACACAAAGCCCACACACACGCGCACGCGCACACAAAAAAAAAAAAAAAAAAAAAAAAGAAGCTAACATGTGGTTTATAAAAACAAAATTCTCACTCACTTGTGGTTTTTATTTTATTTTTATAAAAAAAGATTTTGAGAAATTGGAGTCTGGGGTTCAATCCAACAAATTTACGCTCCGTTGACAATTTCTCATGGGTAATAATAAAGTAAAATTCGAGCACCAGGCTCCAGCAGGCCAATATCACGACAGGCGTGCGCCCACTCCCACACCAGCCCCCCGGGGCCCCGTGCCATGATTTTTTCTCACGCGAACCATCCACCTGTGAGGGTCAAAGGAAAAAGAAAAATCGTGAACAATTTCCTCGCACGGAAGAAAAGTGCTGGTGCCCAACAAACACAACAATCCATACCCACCACAACCAAGCCCCCCCCCCCCCCCGCCTGCTCATCGTATGGTCAAAAATTTTGAAAGACGTAATAAAGTTTTCCCTCTTTTTTTTTTTTTGTTAAAAAAATAATAATTTCGTCTACCGAGTCGATTTGACGTCATAGTTTGAAAATGATATCACCGATGACCTAATAATCAGCAATAAATATTCGCATTTGTATTTATGATTCAATTCTTTTTTAGATTTGTCAATTTTGAAATGGACATTAGGGTGCGTGCATTCTTCACACGGACTCCCCTAAAATGGATAAAAAGACTTTTAATTCGATCTTGTAATCTTGTCGTGGACATTAAATATTAAAGTGATCATTCGGAAGCCATAGTTTAGGTACAATTCGGTATCTCTCACTCTTTTTTTTTTTTTTTTGTCTAGATTCAAACTTAATTTCACAAATAATATTAAATATTATAATTTTTTTATCAATTTGTTATAAAATATTATTTTTATTAAAGTGAATGAATTTTATTATATTATATATATATATAGGACCTCCTTTTTTAGAGTTAAAAAAATAAATATTGAGGCGACATTGTCGAGCGTTGTTCGTATTAATATACTCCGCATGCCACGTGCTCTTGGCCAAAAATTAAACAGGAAAATAAAAAAGGAAAAATAAAAAACGAGGGGGGCAAGGATAAAACAGGAAAACGGGCTGCCGTTTGATCAGTTGAGTAACGGAAGTCCGATAAACTTAAACGCAAAGTTAACTTAATTTATATGAATTTCATCGAAAAGCTTCTTTTATATATATATATATATATATAAGCTAAATTAAATAAACACGTAAATCAATGAATAAACGAGGCCGACCGGATTATTAATTAAATAAAAGTCATCGCTTCCATATTTTGTTATGTCTGTTCGTGAACTGAATTTAATTCACTTTTGAGTCCGTGTCTGTACAATTGAGTCTCTAGAGAGATAGAGAGAGATAGAGAGAGAGGGGAGGGAGAGAGTCTAGAGAGAGAAGGTATGGTAAAGCTGAGGGATCTGAGTCTGACACAGGAGGGAAAGGTGTTAAGATGGTGTGTAAGGCTGTGTGTGACCGTTTGCTTCTTTTCTATTCAGATATTTCCCCTCCTTTTTCCTTTGGATTCTGTGGCTTTCTGCTTGCTTCTGGCGAAAATTTTGGTTTAGAAAATTCACTGTTTTTCGTATCTATGACTAATGAGCTTCAAAACCCACTAAGTTTGGTGTTTTTAAGTATGACCCATTAAAGTTCAACTTTTCTGTGTGGGGGTTTAAGAATTGGGTCTTTTGTTGTGTTCTTTGGATTTTCGTTTGTACAAGCACGTTTAGATGAGCGGGTTTTTGTGATTTTGGGACGTTAGTAAGGCTGAAGTGCCTGTATGTGTGTTTTTATTGCAGATTTTTTGAGGAGAAGTTGCGATCTTTTCTTGGAATTTTACTGATCAGTGAAGGATAAGAGTGCAATACTGCGTATTTGCTGAGTGCTTGAGGTGTAAAGGTTGGTTAGTGTTCTCTCTCTGTTTCTTTTTTTTTTTCAAGTATGATTTTTATCGAAATCAAAATTTTTTGTTTTGTTTTGTTAGAATGGTAAGGATCTTACTTTTTTTTTTTTTGATAAGTTAAAAACCCCCTTTGCTTTAATTTGTTTGAGGAGATTTATTCCGCTTTTGACAAAAAGGTAGGCATCTAAAAGCTAATTACGAACGTTTGATGAATTGAAGGTGTCGCTTGTTGCTCAGATAGATGGCATGGTCGCTTGATCGACTCTACTACCTTTTACTCTTTGTTGAAAATTTTGATTTCCAAGATTTTTGTTTGGTTGAAAAAATCGTTTTAAACATAATAAAAGTTTAGGTTTTAGCGTATGGTTCTGCAAATCGTTCTTTCCTTTTTTTTTTCTTTGGCATCTTCAATGTTTGGAATGAAGACCTTTTTTATGTCCTTCCCTTTTGCTGACATTCTTAATTTTGAATGAAAGGGTGCCATATGTAGGAAATTAGATCTGAGTAATTAATGGTTTTGGTTTTACATGTTAGGTTTAAAACCTGCCAAAAGATGTTTCTGATACAAATTTGGTATTTTAGGTGCTTTGGCCCATGTGGGTCTGGTCTCTTATATGGGAATCTTCTTTACTTGCTTTGTGCTTTTCCCTTAATCTGTCTTCTTTTCCTTTTGTTTTCTTTTTGATAAGTATTTTAGCTAGAATTTGAAACGAGTTTAGTTGCTCTGTAGCTGTGCACACGTGGTGCAGTTTCTACCCATCATCGAGAAGTGTAAATGCAATTTCTGTATCAATATTCAAGGATATTGGCTTAGGGCAACAAGCGGATCAGAGAAGATGTCATTTCGTAGTATTGTTCGTGATGTGAGAGGCAGTTTTGGAAGCTTATCAAGGCGGAGTTTTGAGGTGAGACTGGCAGGTCACCATAGAGGGAGATCTCATGGTACAGCTACTGAGTTACATGACCACACTGTGGTCATCCAGAACAGCTGTTGGGCTAGTCTTCCGCCTGAGTTGCTACGCGATGTCATCAAAAGATTGGAGGCAAGTGAGAGTACCTGGCCTGCTCGTAAGCATGTTGTTGCTTGTGCTGCTGTGTGCAGGTCATGGAGGGATATGTGTAAAGAAATTGTCAGAAGTCCGGAGTTCTGTGGGAGGATTACATTCCCAGTCTCCCTGAAGCAGGTGAGACCCTTATGATGTTGTTTAGCATCTGCATTATTACTATATGAGATGATTGGCTTTAGTGTACAACACTGTATACATTTAATTGATTTCTTTGTCCACAATATCATTAATGTGTGTGTAACACGTGGATTTGTGTGTCTACACTACTTTAAATAAGGCTTGTCCTATGATGCAGAACAATGACATTTTTTCCTTAATGTATTACAGCCTGGATCCAGAGATGGAAGTATCCAATGCTTCATTAAGAGGGACAAATCTAAGTTAACTTACCATCTATTCCTTTGCCTTAGTCCTGGTGAGTTTTGATCACAACAGTTAAATTGTTTAATTAATTTTTTAATGACCTACCTTGTTTGCAGTTGCCAAAATCCTAAGTTATGTCTTTTTTCTTTTTCTTTTTTACTATTTATTGTTTGTGATCTTCAATTAAAGCAAGTATTAAAATTTTTTATTGGAATTAGTCTGGGTTCTGCTTCTTCTTGTTCTTAAGGACCCTTATATGAATTTCTTCATTACAGTTGAGTGAAAAAATGAGAGTTTTATGACCTGAAGAAAAGGCTAAGAGTTTCTTTTGTCATTAATTCAACTAACTAGAAGAGATGATCCTTTCAAATGTGCAGTTGTCAACATTTGTTGTCCACATATTAGTTGGTTACTAGTCTCTTGTTGTGTAGGAGAGATTTGGAATTGTAGTTGATCTTATCCTCTCTCTCGTACTCACATGCGCAAGTTTCCTGTGGAGTCCCTCCTTGAGGAGCTTATTCTTGATAAATTGTGTGTGAATCTTTTTATGGTCTTATAAAATAAATTTGCACTTACTAAAAGAAGCAGTTGGATTGGGAGTGGTGTCCTTTGCACCACTATCATGTCTGTTAGTTCTTGACTATCAAGACAAGCTTTCTTTAATCAGGATCTCCTCTTATGTTGCATTTCTTTAAGGTCTCTCTTATTCATCTATGATTTGCCGTGTGCTGCTTGCAACTAGATTATTTGTTGCCAAGGAATCAAATTTTACGTGACATTTTAGCTGTGTTGAGCTATATTACACTACTCTTCTTTCCTTATTTTGCTTTACAGCTTTCCTTTCCTTGCATTTATGTGGTGATGTTAATTAATGTGATGGTGTTACAGCTCTGCTTGTAGAAAATGGAAAGTTTCTACTGTCTGCAAAACGGACCCGGAGAACTACATGCACAGAGTATGTAATCTCCATGGATGCTGATAACATGTCAAGATCAAGCAGCACTTACATTGGAAAGTTGAGGTAGGACTTGATGTAATTGTGCATTTTCTTTAGGACTGACATGATTGATATACATTCTCAATAATTCATTTGGTCTCAAGCTAGTTTGATCAATGCATAATTCTTGTCATTAATGTCTAATGTGCTAGCTTCTGTACCAGTGTGGTGTTTTGAAAGTCAAATCAATTAAATCTCCTCTGTTTTGAAATTTATGAAGAAGGGCAAGACATTTTTGTTGAGCTTTTAGGGTCTGCTAGTGGTCAGTTTCGTTATTGGGAGTACCTTTATGGTGTGCTACGAAGGTTGTGTGTGTTTTCTTGTTCAGAGAGTCCAGAAATAGAAGTAATAAGAATTTTCCCTTCTGGGAATGTTACAATAGTTTGTTCCCTCTACTTGATATCAACTTGTTTTAATTAAGAATTTAGTGTAAACTTGATTTAGCACCTGATAGCTTTTCCGAGGCCTAATTTTCATCTTCTTAGCAGGTTCTATGATTTTTAATAGACCAATTGACCATCATAAACAAAATCATAACATGAACAAATTTGATTTATCTTGATTATCATAGTTGCTTCCAGATATTATTGTTGAAATGGTCATTCTGTTCCTGTTTCAGGTCTAATTTTCTTGGTACCAAGTTCATTATCTATGACACACAGCCCCCATACAACGGTGCTCAGGTCTCTCCACCTGGCCGAAGCCGTAGGTTCTATTCCAAGAAAGTGTCTCCCAAGGTACCCACAGGCAGCTACAACATTGCTCAGGTTACATATGAGCTGAATGTGCTAGGCACGAGGGGTCCACGCAGAATGCACTGCACTATGTACTCAATCCCAGCCTCAGCTCTTCAGCCAGGTGGTTGTGTCCCAGGCCAGCCTGAGCTCCTTCCTCGCTCCCTTGAAGAGTCATTTAGAAGCATTTCCTTCTCAAAGTCCATAGATAATTCAAGTGAGTTTAGCAGTTCTCGCTTCTCTGACATAGCTGGGCCCCGAGGGGAAGAAGATGAAGGGAAGGAGAGACCACTAGTTCTCAAGAACAAGGCACCGAGATGGCACGAACAGTTGCAGTGTTGGTGCCTAAATTTTCGTGGGAGGGTGACCGTTGCTTCTGTCAAGAATTTCCAGCTGATTGCTGCAACACAGCCTGCTGCTGGTGCACCAACACCATCGCAGCCTCCCCAGTCAGATCATGACAAGATAATACTGCAATTTGGTAAAGTTGGCAAGGATATGTTTACCATGGACTACCGGTATCCTTTGTCTGCTTTTCAGGCATTTGCCATCTGCTTGAGCAGCTTTGACACCAAGCTGGCATGTGAATAGAGGAGAAGATACCATTAATTGTTTAAGGTTTTTTTTTTTTTTTCGCCCCATCTGGGTTCTTTAGAATAGGGTGGTCGTGTGCGGTGAATGCACAACTAATGGCCAGACTGGAAAGTGCAGACATCAGTGCACATTGAAAAAGACTTTGTTCAATGCTTACCTTAATTTCTTTGGTATTTTGGGTATTTTGCTTTGAATGATCCCATATTCTCATCTCATGTTTTTCGACTTTTTGTTGATTTTCAATCTGGAAAAAGGAGAAACAGAAAAAGCATATGATATCGGAAAGTGTCTTCCAGTGGCGTCAATAAATTAGCTTTATTGAAAGGCGTATAACCGAAACGAGTTTATGGTACATCGTGCTTTATATACTTAATTTTCTGGTTACTCGAGTGACTAACCAAATTAGTACACAAAGATGCTCAAGCAATTATAATTCCAAGTTCGCGAGGAAACAAGACTGTATTGACCTGAGGCGGTGATTTGGGTAGGTCGGTGTGCTGATTTTTAGCAGTAGTCTAAGTTCTTGGTAAGTATAAATTTATGATGGGGAGGCGCCATTAAATTTTAAATTTATTAATATTTAAATTAAATAAATAATACATATATTTTTTGAAAAAAATGAATAAGATTTTGATAAGTAATTTTTTATTTTGATTGATATATAATAATTAATATATGTACAATATGTCTTTTAAAAAAACCCAAAAAAAAAAAAAAATTAGCCCACCTTTTGCCCTGGGCATGGGAATCCTGAATAAGCACTGCCTGGACGTTGCTTCTGAGCCTTCCCTAAACATAACGGTTGAGCGCTATGCCTGCTCCAAGACCAGGGCGCAAGATTTCATTTCACGTGGTTTCGTATTTCTGTCTGCCCTCCCCTGCTCAACTTCTCCTGAACTGTTGAACCGATAAGAATTTGGAAAAAATATTTATTGTGCCTTTTCTTACTGTACAAATATAATGTTTCCTGTAATTTCAATTCATAATTTTTTTATCTTTTTATAATGTATGCCTTATTTTCTTATAATGTGTATCTTATCTTCTTATAACGTATCTTATCTTCAGCCATCAAATATATACACTAATATCCCCTTAAGTTAAAGTATGAAGATCGGAAATATCTAATTTGCACAGAATGACATCAAATGAACATTTGCCAAAAGTTTTGGTAAGGATATCAACTAGTTAGTAAGACAAAGATACAGATTGAAGAAGAATGATACCACGACGAATCTCGTCACATACAAAGTGACAATCAACCTTGATGTGTTTGGATCGTTCATGAAATACAGAGTTGTGAGTAAGGTGAAGAGCTAACTAGCTATTATAATAAGCTGTAAGATGAAGAGAGAATCAAAGTAGAGCAAAAGACTTTATTCAGGATGAAGTTTTAATAAATGAACAACTTAAAGGGCCACCTCCCAATGATTATGCTGTGGCTCCTGCATAAATTGTGTTGCACATGAGAATTCAGGTTGAGTAATTGTTAAGTAGATAAGACAACTAATAAGACGCCGATAAAACATAGGATCAGTAAGAATTACGTCCTTAACCAAAGCGAAGTGATAATTTTGTTCTATTGGTGTGTCAGTAGGTTTAGCACCTAACAAACCGATTTCAGAAATAATATCGAGAGCATATTTTTTCTGACAAAGAAAAATTTCAATCAAATTTTGTGTTACTTCGAGATTGAGGAAGTATTTCAATTTGCCAAGATCTTTCACGTATAAACACACATTTAAGTAAGTTTTAAACATATAAATGACATTATTATCAGTTTCATTTATCACTATATCATTCACATCTACTAAAATAATCAACTGAACTTTGTCATGCGTGAACAAAACATAAACTAAAAAAATGTAACAAATTAATATTAATTAAAAATTATAAAAATTTTAGACCAAGAATGCTTGATTCCTCGTCCATGAATTCCTTTGACGTCTATTACATTATTCTTTACTTAGCATCACTAAAACTTAATTAGAGTTCATCTAAAGAAATGTGAAATGATCGTTTCAACAAAATGATAAAGATATTATAATATTATATTAAATTTTAAAAAAATATTTTTTATATCTTTTTTAATTACAATATGTTATATTTATATAAATATAATATATATTTTTGGTTTCCGTAATTTTAATTTATAATTTTTTAATTTTTTTATAATATATATCTATTTTTTCTTTAAAATATGTCTTATCTTGTACATCAAATATTTACACTAATATTTTTCAACTGATCCTGCCCGGTCTTGTCCTCTCTGACATTAGCCTATATAACTCTGTGAACGCGAACATCCTGTCCTCTCAGACTAGCTATCTCTCTCATACGCCGAGTCAAGATAAGACATTGGAGCTCCCATTCCAAACCTTAAAAACTTGCAAGAATTGAACCATTGGAGCTCATCAATAACATTGATCAATGACAGAATCTGAGAACTGAGCACTGCTCGCCGTCCTAATCAAATCGCCAAGCCACACATCGAGGAGAGAGGAGCTATATTTGTTTCTTGAAGGAGGCTTGCCGTTTTCCTCAAACTCTGGTTCTGTGGTAGATGGCCTGGGCCATCATCGTTGAGCATTGGAAGACGCATGAAGAGATTTAAAAAAAAAAAAAAAAACTCCCTCTCTCGGTGTGGACGTGCGCAAATGGACATACGAGGGATTTTGCACAGCACTGAAGCTGAAAAAATTAGAACAAGAGCCGCGGAAGAACGAACAGATTTCTAATTGGACTTCACATAGTGGTCACTAACGCCACTTTTTCTATCACAATTTATGCACTCTTTTTTATTTTTAGCATAGTGGTGGCCTAAAAGATTGATTTTCCCTTTTGTAGTAACCACAACTTTGGCTAAAAATATTCTAGTTAATTTATCCCGACGATGAAAGGTGATGGGGTTTTGTTTAATTAATTTTCTTTGTTTTTTTTTTTTTTGGCTTATTTAGTTCCGCTTTGGTCACGTAGAGGACTTGAAAATGATAACATTATATTCCTTTAATAGCGTTGCATTCTCTAACGAAGAACACGTAAGCTTCTTACTTTATAGGCTCAATTGGAAATCCATAAACAAAACAGCAATATATTCAGATATATATTCACACGTCTTTCGCCACTTGGGTAATTGCTGCGTTTCGTTGGCCGTCGTGTAAAGGTCAATCCATCTTGGGAGTTGACCAGATATTTCTGGACAATGTGAGTGGCATTCAGGTAAATTTACGTTCCAAACCTCGTTGCAATCGTCACCATTTCACCACCATTCCATTCTCACTCTCATGCGGCGGCGATGTTTATTTCTGGCCGTCTTCACTCACCAATAGTCCCGACGTTTTCATATTATTCTCGCGTGCTTTAGTAAACTTTCGTTAAAAGTTTTTATTTTGTAGCTTTTTTTCCCCTCTAATTTTAGCCCAATGATGGAAACCTTGAACTGTGTTGAACGGTTGGTAATGGGTTCTTTATAGTTCAACACTAGCCCTTAATTGGCGCCGCCGCCGCCGCCGCCGCTACCACCACCACCTCCTCCTTCTTCTCTCTCTCTCTCTCTCTCTCTCTCTCTCTCTCTCTCTCCATATATATATATATACACACACACAGAGATAGATGCATACATACATACACATTTATGAGGTGCGTGTGGCAGTGGGTGGAGAGGCTTTTGGTGGACTCCCATTAGCTCTAGACCTGCGAATGATCTCTACGATGCTATGAGATCTGAGGGCCTTTTGTTTATTATTTGGTTTTGTTTTTCACAAGAGCTTCATTTGACAGTCATGTTTTATAGCTTCCAGGGTCAAGTTTGGATTGCGTCCGTCCTCTCATAATCGTTTCATCAGAAAGTTGCTTCATTTAGATGTAATTTTCATACCATTGGCTTGGCTGATGAATACAAAGATGTTGGCTTTTTGCATTTTTTCTTTCTTTTATTTTCTGTGAACTTGTTTGATGCTGGAAATATCTTTGTTGGAAATTTTTTTTAAGGCTCTTTGTACTGGCTTTTGAAGAGGTTATATTGATAATTGCATTTTACTGGGTAGTTGGTATGAGGTTTTTATGTGGTTGACATGTTTGGATGATGATACATGCACTGGGCTGTGAGCAGTTTTAAATCAGCAATATTCAATGGAAATGCAATGTATAAAAGTTTTATCTGACCCCTTTTATCTGTATTGCTCATTTCCAGATTCAACAAATCTAGTGTTTTGATTAATCTAGATGGTGAGATTTTGAACAATCTTGTATTCTTTCATGTTGCTGTGCTATCAAATTTTAAAATAGATGTTCGTATCTACTCTGGTCTTGATTCCAAAAATAAGAAACTCGGGCTGCTATGGCGGGGTCCGAAAAGTTAATAATGGCCATTGGCATATTCTAAGCATGAAAATCGTACGTTAGCCAGGCGTTATAAGCAGCACCTTTAATCCAACTACTTGGCTTTCTTCTGTAATTTTGTTTGATGGCTTTTCTGTTTTGTACAATGACGAATCATGTTTGAGTGAACAACTTTTTGATTTTCATTAAGATTCTTGGCATTGCTTTGCATGGCCAATGCTCTCTGCCAGCAGAAATTGTGTTCGTCACTGCTGGCATTGTTGGCTCCGGTTATTGTTTTTGTGCTGTTGTTGGTGCTGCTGCTTCTTTTCAGTGAATATGTGGATAGGATTTTAATGAAAATCAGGTTATCATTGCCCAGAATATCTATGGCTATGATGTGAGGGCCTTATTAATTTTTAAAATGGTTTCGAATCTGGACACCTATTATCTTAAGAAGTTTATACTCATACTTGGATGTGCATATTTCATTCCGCTTTATGTACTGCTTTATACTCATACTTTGTACTGCATGACACATCCAATTTAAGCTTCTACTCTGTGGCCTACAGAATGACATGGGATTCTAATTCTAGATGTTTCTTCTGACAAAGGTTCAAAAGCAGCAATTCATGGTGGTAATGTGTAGACCATTGCTACTTAAGTGGAAGCCTTAGCTTAGCTGAATTGGCCTATTTATTCCTGAAGAAATTGGGGCAGGCAGAATTGAATCTATTTAGAAAGATTGATTTTTTCACCCAAAACTTCGTCTCAATACTTTTTCAGGCCCAGTGATGAGATTAATGAAATTGTGAGCGGTAATTCTGGTGTTCAGTGAAAGCTCTTTCTGTCAGCATCTCTCGCTGTCTTTCATTCTTTCTTCTTCTTCTTCTTTTCTTTTTTTCTTTTCTTCTAATACTACACTAGAAGGTATAGAAAGGCTTTCACTGAAAACCAGTTCAGTCACGACCTCAATGACTTGGTATAAGCTATGAGATCTGAGGGCCATCTTGTGTACAAATAAATTGCTTCAAGATTTGAATCCTCGACTTTTATATTCTCCATTTTATTTCATTCATTAGTCCCAGACCTTAATATTAGCCCTTCTCTTAAAGTGGTACAGAATGCTTTTTCCTGCATCGTTTCGCATTGTTTGAATACGTTTCTCTGGTCATTCACTAGTCCTTCATTGTGTTTGTTCATGTCGGAACTCACTTTCTGTTTTGGCGTCATTTCACTTGTCTTGTTCCGGGCTTTAATTTCTTAATTCTTTGCCAGAATATTGATGAGAAACTATTGCTCAAATTCGTTGCAGCCATGACTAATGTGACAACTGGAACTGGGCTCAGGGAAAATCCGTACAAAAATTCGTCATCTTTCATTTTTTTGGTAGCGAAAAGTTAGATCATCCGCACGGAAATTGGTGGGAATACAAAGAGAGCACGTTTGAGTAATTATCCTCCTCTCACCTTGAGTGATCTTGAAAATTTGATATATTTCCTTCCACTTTTGGTTTTTTCGTCGAATCCTGATACGAGGATAAGTTTTCCCAGAAGAGTAAAAAGAAATTTGCGTTATTTTTGCGAGTTCCGATAATCCGTTTTAAAAATTCCAGCTCAGCAACGCGCAGGGTCATTCGCTGTCCGCGTAGTGTTTGGATTGCTCCTCCCTAATTGCGCTCGGTAATAACCGCGAAAGCATTTGTTCTCGTGCCCCTTCCTCCGTGGACGGCCCTGTCTTCCTGATCGAAGATGTGGTTTTTCCTCTCAATTGTCGCCCGCTTATGCACGCGTTGGAATACAAGGAACGGTTGCTAAGGTTTTAGTTAATCGCTAACCTCCCGCATTCGCCACCACAGCCTCTGCTGCCGTTGCCACTATTACCGCACACATGCATACGTATATAAGCCGTGTGCGGTGGTGCGTGGAGGCTTTTGATGGACGCCATCGGCGCTAGAACCGCGAATGATCTCTACAAAGCTATGAGATCAGGGGACCTTTTACGCGTATTTTGTATGTTTGTGTATTTTTTTTTATTTTCAATTTTGTAAAATACTCTTTGTACAAGTGCCTTGTTTCTATGTTCATTTAATGACCAGTAGCACTTTTTATCCAACCATTTGGCCTTTTGCTGTGTTCTTGCTTAAATGTTCATTTGTTTTGTTTTGTTAAGTCTTTTCGGAGCACCGGTACGAATTTCACTCACTCAGACTTTTCTTTAAAGAGAAAGTAAAATACTACAAACAAAAAAAATACAAAGAATAATGATGGGAGAAAGAAAATATTATATTATATTTAAAAGATAATATAATTAAATTCGATTTTTTTCACCCTTAAAATTAATCTTTTTTATATATAATTTTATTTCTTAAATAGATGATTTTAGACCCTTATTATTATTATTATTAAAATTTTATTTTGTTCTGTTTGCTTCTCAATTGTCAAAAGAATCAAAAACATTTTGTGAAAGCTCAAGTAATTGACCAAACAATTACAAACATTAGACATGAGATGGGGTCATGGAGACAAACCTGTGATTAGCTTTCCGTGCCCTTAAGGGGGGAAAATCACATTTTATGCGTTAAGTTTATTGTGTATTTGAAGGAATTGGAGTTTTTTTTTTTTTTTACCATTACAAATCTCAAAAATATAAATAGTTGTAACATAAATTTGTATTATATAAATAATGTTTTGCTTAACAAATTCCATTATGAATCTGTTGTATGTTATATAAAATATTTTATTTTTACTTATATTCACGAGATTTTGTGTCTGTAGAAATTAAATGCGATGCGATTGAATTTTTCCTGCGGAATGGGAATGATTTGAAGGAAGAAAAAAAAAATCAAGCCCAAAGTTTAATAATTCAAATAAATCAGTTTTAACTTTTTTTTGGCCTCTTTCCCAAAACAAGAAGAAAATGAACGTTAATATATGATAGAAGCCTTATCCATGAATCATTAACAAGCTCTCTTGGGTGGCAGCACGGGTAGAGTAATAATCTGACCTGATTGTCCCCCCCCCCCCCCCCCCCCCCCCCCCCCCCCCCCCCCCCCCCCTGCAAGCAACGAGCGCCCAGATAATGCGAAAGGAAATTTTTTTATTTTTATTTTAAGGGACCAAATATAAGGCACGAAAATGGCATCCGGGGAAGCAGAAATCTTGAGCCCTCCAATTTTCTCGCCCCGATCAAAGAACTGAAGGAAAAAGAAAATTAGAGAGAAAATACGACCAACTTTCTTCTTGCTTCGGCAGTTGGGAGACACGTCCCCCTCATCTGTCTTTTTATTGGAAGGAGACGTGCCAAGGGAGCCAAACACCATACGTTTCGAACAATGTCACCCTCAATGCACCAATCGACGTTGCCTGCCCCTTTGGAGGACCCGGACCACAATTTCTTGCTTGACGGTAATTAAAAAAGATAGATGAACCAGAGCTCCGAGGCTACATCATAATATCTATAGGTCCACAAAATCGTGCACCTGAATCGAATTTTGCATTCGTAGATGTTGATTAGCTTATTATTATTATTAGTAGAAGTAGTAGTGGATTAAATAGTAAAATCACATAAATTTTTTATTATAAATTTACAATCAATTTTCAATTCTTACAAGCTAAAAAGATAAGTTTATTCTACTTTACCCCCAGTTAATTGATTTGAGGGATACCCCACCCCCCATGCCGTGTAAAATTATTTTTAAAGTTTGATAACAAAGATAATCAGCTTTTATGATGTGGACCATTTTATTATTATTATTTATTTATTTAATGATGAGAGGAGATGGGGGGCAATTTCGTCAATATGTTCAATAAATGCCCAGAGGTGGGGGCGCGGCTACATTTACTGCGCATATGCGCTTTGCGTAAGAAACTCCACCTGAAACACGACAAAGATTTTCTTTGCTCTGACCATTTACTGCAACTTCTGCGACAGTAAAAAAGCAAATTAATTTAATAATAACAATAATAGAAGGTTTTTTCTACCTATGGTAAATTTCAGATTGCCTCTAATCTAAAGGCCTGTCCTTCCGGCTGTAGGGCTTTCGTGGGAGTTCCCGGTTGGATTGATTCTTGCTTATGTCACATGTTAGCTTGAGAATGCCAGCGACGGACTACTAAGGATTGGCGGCGGCGGCGGCGGCGGCGTTGGCGTTTGGGCGATCCATCATGGGCATCCGGCGAGAGCAGGTTCACGCGATGGGAGACGCCGGCCACGAGCCGGAGCTCGAGGCTTTCCAGAAACAGGTGGCCGAACGGTTCGCCGATCTGGCCGGCGTCGACTCGGATGATGAACTGCTTTCCCTATTGTGGATCCGGAAGATGCTCGACTCCTTCCTAGTTTGCCAGGAGGAGTTTAGAGCGATTCTGTTCAATAACAGGTCGGCTGTTGGCCGAGCGCCGTTGGACCGCTTGGTCCACGAGTTTTATGAGCGGAGCGTGAAGGCGTTGGACATTTGCAATGCGGTGAGGGACGGGATTGAGCGGATCAGGGAGTGGCAGAAGCTTCTTGAGATTGTTCTCTCCGCTCTGGACAACCAGATATTGCTCGGCGAAGGCCAATTCCGCCGCGCTAAGAAGGCGTTACTGGATTTGTCTATATCGATGCTGGATGAGAGGAAATCCGTCTCGGAAATGGCTCTAGCTCACCGGAACCGCTCGTTTGGACGCCAGACCGCCTCGTCCAGGGACCAGAACCATCGGATGCTCGGCCACTTTCGATCCTTGTCTTGGAGCGTGTCGCGATCGTGGTCGGCTGCCAAGCAGCTCCAAGCGATTGGGAATAATTTGGTGGCGCCGAAATCTAATGAGATTGTGGCCACCAATGGGATTGCGGTGGCGGTTTTTACTATGAGTTCGATATTGCTGTTTGTAACGTGGGCTCTGGTGGCGGCAATCCCCTGCCAAGACAGGGGCTTGCAAGTCCATTTTCCGATTCCCAGGCAATTCGCTTGGGCAGGGCCGATGCTGGCATTGCATGAGAGAGTGGTGAAGGAGTCGAGGAAACGGGACAGGAGCAATGCTTGTGGGTTGTTGAGGGAGATTTATCAGATGGATAAGTTTTCGAGGGCTATGAATGTATTGACTGATTCGGTTCTCTTTCCATTGACAGAAGAGAAGGAGAAAGAGGTGAAGCAAAGAGTGGTGGAGTTGAGGCAGCTTTTTGACGGAGTAAAGGAGGAACTGTGCCCATTGCAGCGTCAAGTTAGAGAGGTGTTTCATAGAATTCTGCACGGCCGAACGGAAGGGCTTGATTCTCTGGGAAAACCCAGCCACAGTGATTGAAATTTGCGGTTAAATGGGTTTTTGAATTCGAATCCAATTTATCAGAAACATATTGTATAAAGAAATGTATGTTTTGGAAACTGAGGGCCATCCACAGTCCTGGGTGCTGATCTCCAGCTTCTTTTGCTGTTTGTGCAATCAAAATTCTGGAGTAAACTGCATCTTGCTATTTTAGCTTATTTTCTGAGTTCCTGTTTTTGATTTTCTTTCGCTACTTGTGTACATAACTTTTCGTTGATAGGAGGGGAGGAAAACGTCTTGATTTCTCATTGATACACTTTGGTTTCAATGTAATATCAGGTTACTTTTTTTATTAGTCTCTCTGGAAAAATCAACGGCTGAAGAGTGCTATGAACAAGAAATCCCATTTTAGTTTCAATGTAATATGAGGTTACTTTGTCTTGAAATCCGCTATTTCTTCTGTCGTACGTTGAGCGTGGTGGTGGTCATGTTTCTATTTTATTTTGTTCTTTTCTTTCACCTATCTTGTTTACAGAGCCGGCAATCCCTGTTTACCATAATGATTCAAATTTAAGCTATCTATTGATCAAAGTGTGCTGTTTTTCCATCAGCCGTACATTCGTTCCTTGTCTCAAAATCTTGAAACAAGGGTTCTAACCGGGGAATGTTGCATCCTTTGACTCATTCTAGTAAGTACGTATGGCAGTGTACATTCTGATCCCGATTCACCGTTGTTGTCTAGGTGGAACATATATATATTAAACATGGATGGATCTATTTCTCGTCAGCCTTCAACTTCTTTCAATTTCTCTTTGACCGACCAAGGTGCATGGAATTTAATCAGTTCTGGCCCCAGTAACTTAATGCAGGAAAGCAGAGTTTCTGCTTGCATCATAGGTCTGCTGATTCTCCATAAAATATGCAAAGTCAAGCTCCAGCTTGCTCTTAAGCAAATGTTGGATTGACTTTAAATTTATCCAACATGGACTTCCCCTCGGGCTTCTAAAATATTCAATGGAGCATAGATCAGCATAAAACTGGAATTATTCAATTTCTCTGAATGGCATCGTCAAGCATTTATTGCGTGGCCCCCGAGTGGCATGTTTGACTTTGATTTGGCCACAATGGAAACTCTGGAATTCTAACCCCTTGAAAATGTTGAATTTCGAATAGAGTTTGGGGGTTATCATAAGCCGAAATATGTTCTGTGTGCTTTTTGTTGATCCTTTGTCTTGTCTCTTGGCACACTGGTTTTGTTCTGTTAGCAAGGCGTATTGCATCACGCGGCCAGTTACCGCAAGGAAATGCCAGCAAAAGTGTAGCCTCAGCTTCATCGTAACCATCACATGGGCAAGTTGCTTAAATACAAGAGTTCATATCTATCAACTAAATAAATAAGAAGTTTTACGGGAAGAAAGACTACAGAATGCTCTTGGCGGCTTTGCTTGTGTACTCTTTTTATTGTCTAAATCTGACAGTCGTGGCTTCTCTACTGTGAACGGTTGGCTCAAAAGAATTAAAGCTTTTAGGTTCATTCTTTCTTGTTAGGTTTTAGTGACATCTGGGAAGATAGATGAGTCGTTCTCAAGCCTATCAAAGAAGTCGGTGAGGCTGCAGATGGCTAGAGTAATGACCGTTCTTGTATCGTATTAGCTGTCATTATTTTTAAGATTTAATTTCAAAAGGTTTTTTTTTTTTTTTGTGCAAAAGTAATTTGCAGTGACACCGATTCTGCGTACTCATGGCTCACTAAACTCAATGTCTGTATTCTTCTTGTTTTGTTGGACTTTAAAGAAGTCCAGACAGATCACATGATCCTCCTCTGTTCCCTTCAGATCGGATCATTGAAACCATAGTGTTTTTAGTACCTTTTAATTGAGCACGCAAGGGAGAATTTTACTGTACTTCAAACCGAAATAAGGGATGCTGATGCAATTCTTATGCTTGATGTCTAATATTTTCTCTGTGAACAAATGCATAAACTCTGAGTCAGTAGATCAATAATTTCACATACTCCTAATATTGGACATGTATCAACATTTGTACGGTGGCATCGCGACGTCCACTATGATAATTGTATCTCATGCGTTGTAATGGTACAAATTTATTGATGATCTACTCGCATCAGCTTCATTTATTGCTTTCTGATAATAACAAAGGACAAACCTTTTTAAAGTTCAAGCAATTGATCTCTTGTTAGCTCTAATCATGTTTATGACCAGCACAATAAGAGATACAATAATCGCTGAGCCTGCAATAAGAAGAGGAGGACATGGCTTAGATCGTTTTGGAACTCCCAGATGTTTCTTTTTCCTCCCATCTGGTGTTTCATGCCCATCAGCTTCTTTACTTCCCGGAAGGTTTACTTGATCGTTAGCTCCGTCTGGCATGGCTTCGGCCTTGTCTTGCATTTCCTTGGAGCTTCCTTCGGTAATTTTTTCTTCCACCAGACTTCCGATTTCTTCCGTACTTTCCACCCGTGGATCCTCAGATTTCTCCGGTTGAATCCCTTTATTATTTTCTCTTTCAGGAAATGTCTCAGGTACCTCTTTCATTGCCTCCGATTGCTCCAGCTCGGTAGTCTGACTGGTTTCTTCTTCACTTTTAATCGTGGTCTCTGCAATTTCCTCGTTCTCTGAATCGTCATCTTTTCCTTCGCCTGGAAACCCCTTGCCTATAGCTTCAGATATTTCAGGTTCCGTTCTGTCAGTCTCCGTTTCCATAACTTGTTCAATTTCTTCCGCTTCCTTATCCGGAGGTTCTCCGTTGCCTTCAGGAGCCACTGCATCTGTAGTCGTGGTTCTTCCTTTATCAACCTCCTCTTCCTCAATCCTCTTGCCGAGTATTCCTCTCACCGATTTTGGCATGGTAATCACCAAATTCGATTCTTCTTCATTGAATTTTGCCCTGATTCGATCTAGAATGACCCCATCAGGAATTTTAAAAACCTTCCGAAATGACAACTCCACAGCTTTCTTGTATAGTACCCATACCATTAATACCATCTCTTGGACTGGCTTCCGCCCACTGATTGAAATCCTACTTCCATCATCATTAATCTCAATATCAATATTCTTTCTCCTAAAACCTGTGGTTGCTTGGATGTTAGCTGTCAATATCGATATCTGATAAATACAACAGAGAATGAAAACAACCAAAGTAATTGTAAAGTTCGGAAGAACCTCTGAGATGTGCGGTAAGAATGAACATAGTCTCTGTTTCTCTAAAGAAGAAGAGAGGACCATTGTGGTCCTTGGCAATCGAAAGGTCAGTGGCGGAGGTGGCACCATCTGTGGTACGTGTGATTTTGAGTCTCAATTCCAGCTCCATGCGTCTCCTTTTCTCTACCTTTTTTCCCCCCGAAGTACACAATGAAAATTAAAAAAGAAAACAGTAGGGAGAAGGAATTTAAGAGGAGACAAGATATCAGGCGGAGAGGTGGCTTTGGTGTGTGTAAATAAGAAATGCACATATTCATTGCTTCCTAATAACTCTTCTTGAATAAGGTTTTAGAGCAGATCATAGTGGACTGCTTCATAGATATTTTGCCTTGGAAGTAGCTTAATGAATCTTTTTGTACCATACAATGTTGAAAACGGCCAGTGCAATTTGAAGCCAGTCCCGACGAACACAACCCATATTTGCTTGCAAGTTTGCTGGGTCAATAAGCATCCTGATCACTGGCGCTACGTTCTTGTCCAAGGCTTAATGTGAGAGTGCACAAAAGAAGTTACTGCATAACAAATGGACCGAGATTCTGGCAGTGGAAATGGACCGTGTAAATTAGCACGACTCTTCATGCTCTCATAATCTTACTCCATAGACCCAGAACTAACGAAAATTTCTTTAATACAAAGAGTAATATATCCGGAAAATATTTCTCTAATTTCCTGTCAGCCTTTTTAATTACCAGTGTCCAATCTTTGCACTGTAATCCTCAAATGTCAGCCAATACAAAGAGTCCCCACAGAAGTTAATGCGGAAACCACACTTACTCAAAAGCATACAAAGCCCTAATCTTGATTCTCATCCTCGCCGTTGCCATCTGTCCTCTCCTTCAAGATCGTCTCTTGTCATACTTTACTGGTTACTGTTTGGCGTTCTTTGCAACCTATCTTTGGAGTATCGTGTAGTTCCCCCCCCCCCCCCCCCCCTCATTTTTTTGTTTTGTTTTGTTTTTTTCTTTTTTATTCCCTCTCTTAATCGCTTCACCCAGAAGCCCTCAAATTCCCCGATCAAACACGCAAATTGCGATAAAAGAGGAAAAAGAAAAGGCAGAGAGAGTAAAAGCACAAGGCAAGAGGGTGCCAATGATTCCAATGTAGGGTCCAATGGGGCATTACACATGCATTGATATACATATTCATCATCCTCAAAGTTACTTTAGACTCGATAAACATAGTACTCGTCACATAATTAGCCTACTCTCTCAAGTGGAATTTGTTTACACATATTGAAGTCCCCATTCTCTGCTCTCCAACTCTCTCTCTCTCTCTCTCTCTCTCTCTCTCTCTCTCTGTTTTACGGCGGCAGCAGCAGCAGCAACAGCAAAAGCACGCGAAATAAAGTCTTTTGCCCTCCAAGTAATAGTCCTTCCACCTGCCAGAACACCCTCATCAAGATTATCTCCAACACAGGCAACTAGTTTCAAATTTTTCTGTGTACTTATGCACAATATATGAAGGAAAACAATACTAATTGAGTCCGCAGAAACAACCTCACAATGTAATATGCTCCCTAACATCCTTAACTATTAAGATATCTCTAAAAAAATATAAAAATAAATAACAATAACTTCTTATAAAAACTTAACTTTTATAAGTTGTACTTATAAAACTAATGAGTTGCAAACTACCAGTACTAACGAGTCGAAGTGATTGCTTTTCACAAAGTTCTTTGCTTTTGGAAAACAAACAGGAAAGCAAAATTGGCATCCTTTTTAACTCCTAACAATTGAATAAGTAACATTTTGCGCGCTCAATATACGGATACGTATACATGCATATGCAGCGATGCAACTGTACTACGTCTCCAAATATACGTAGAAGAAACAGAGGGGAAAGGGGACCTGTTTATTGTTGCCGGAGGTGGGCAGGGGGCGGATGGTGGCGGAGTCAATCTCGTCGGTGGGTAACGGAACAGCTGGATTGCTATTAATAAACGGCATGCTGCTGCCATCTCCTTTATTTGCCACCTGAACTGAAGGGGAACTCGCACTACTGGGTAGGGGAGCCGGTGAAGAGGCGGCTGCTTCTCGGGGGCGGAACGGCCAAGGGAAAGCCGGAGAAGAAGGCACGACCACTCCGCCGGAGATGGGTTGTGGCACCGGAGCTGCCATTGTGGGGAGCTGTAGTGGCGCTGGTGAGACCTTTATGGCGAACTTTTGAGAGTGTTGATTGCATGACTTCAGAGACCCGTTGTAGAATGCGAAATAATAGACACCAGGGCGTGATGGGTGCCACTTTGGTTTTCATTTCGCCAACAAAAGAAAAATAAAATTCCCATTAGCCATTTTATCAAACTTTTCAAAGGTTAAAAACTTTGAGCATTTTCTTGAGTTTAATGAAGTAAAGCTGGTCCTGTTTTCTTAGAGCTTTTTTGTACATTAATTAAAACACAGTTGTCCAGAGAGAAAGAGAGAGGGAGAGGGGTACCGTGAAAGAGGTGGAGTTGAGCTTGGTGAGAAGGGTAGATTGATTGAAATTGCAGAGATTCAAGGCTCTTTGTTTCTGGAAGATGTAGAGGTTGTAGTGGTACTTGTGCTTGAAAACTGAGAGAGAGACGGAAAAAAGACAAAAAAAAAAAAAAAAGGTAAGAGAAGGTTAGTTGGTAGCTATAATATTGACCAGACACACTAAATCATTGTGAAACAAGAAAGCAAACGGTGGACTATTTTTTTTTGAAGTACTCACTGATAGAGTCCCCTACATGAACAATGGGGTTTGTCCGCCCTGAGACGCCATCCACTAGCACTGTCGTGGAGTGGGAGGCCTGTGTGAGCGAAGAGAGAACAGAGAGGAAGAGAAGAAGCATGGAATAAATCTTCAACAACTCTGGCTGCTGTATTTTTGAGGGGCAAGTATGAGAGAAATTAAAATTAGACCTTATGGTACGGTCCGTGGTTCTCCATCTCATTAATCTTGAGCAACAAACCTCAGTTTTGAAGTGTGTGTGATGTGAGTTTGAGAGAGAGGGAGAGACTGAAGATAGTGGAGAAGGCAAGCGAGGGAAGACTACTAAAATGTCAGAAATATTAGGCTTTAGATGGTAAGAAGAGCTTTAAACTGGGGTTCAATAATATTTAAGTAATTAATTCTTATTAAAATATTAAATTTAAACATTAATAAATAATTTTTAATCTTAATTTATAAATATAATTACCTGTCTCTGTGTGTGTGTGTGTGTGTGTGTGTGTGTGTGTACGTGGGATACACTTTTTTTATTTTTTTTTGGTCGAAAGGAAAAAGGAGCCGGAATGGATGACAGACATGAATATCGGAGATTGTGTGTTTTGCAACTTTACACAGAAAAAGGTCATATGATTTTATTTGTGTAAAAAACTTTACCTCACAACCTTCAAAAGAGGTGAGGGAATACTTTAATAACAACATAAAGAGGCTAATTGGGTGTAGCTCTGGTAAGAAAATGATGGGGATTATTATTCTTAAATGATTGCCTCTGTTAATGTAAAAGCCTGCAGTCTTCAGCTATGTAAATCCTAATTATCAATTATAATTATTTTCCTTTCTCGGGGATTGTTTACTTTCTTATAATTGTTGTTTATTTACTCAAATCTAATGATGCTCGTACTTTGATGCAAAGATGGTCTTATAAACAGAGATGGAGGCTCTTAGGCAAAGCCAAGAACATGGCGTCTCTATCTGATGTGCAACCATACAATCAAGCATTTTAGTGCAGACATTCCTCAGATTGGAGTCATGAGACTATTGCACCATCTAGTAGTTTTTCATTTTAAGCAGAAACAATGTTAAGTCCATTCTTACCCTCTCTCTTTTTTTTGTAGCATATTAATCGTCTCAATTACAGATACCCAAACAAAAGTTTTTGAGATTATTTTCTCCAGTTTATCCACTTCCTCCCACTGTTAAACATGTTCTAATTTGTCTTGCTGCTATCATTTTTGTTTACAAAGGGGGAAATTTTAGGGGTGGGGGGGGGGGGGGACCGGGAGATCTGGCCTTCGGCTGGGAAATAGACTGTGGGCCCAAAGGACTGAAGTGTGCAGAGACATGGACTAAAAGACAACAGGAAAAGCAACAAAAGTACTTTCGGGAAAGCAGATAAAGAGAGAGAGAGTTCTCGAAAACGATAAAATATTGGTCTCTCCCTCTCGGCGGTTTTGAAAGCAATTCTGCAGACTAAAATTATGTAAGGCCAACGTTTTGCTGCATAAGAGATCATTCAGAAGGTAAATCTGCATATTCTCCAAGCCCATTTTCTTCGGCTTATTAGTTCATGGGGCTTATTACTTACTAGTTATTAGAAATTAATATACCGGCAAATTATCAATTTTACATGTTTTAATGAATCTAATTCAACTTTTATAAGGTAATAATTTAGTCTTTTTAAAATTTTTCTTAATATGTTTATTTCATTGTCAAAATTCGTTAAATTTTTTATTAATCTAAGCGACCTATTAAAATATTAAAATGATGTGTTCAATTTGATAATATGGATAAAATTACTTCATTCTAACATGCGCTCAGGTTTACATAAACTGCCAACAAATTTTGATGGTGGGATACATTTACTATAAAAAATTATATAATAATTAAATTATTATATTTTAAAGGTTAAATTAAACTTATTATTTGATTTTTGAAAAAAAAAATTGCATCGTATATACGTGAATAATCACACTATTAAACTCGATTAAATCTTCCCGATCTAATTTCAGCGTTAAGAGTATGAATATTTAACACCATTTGTCTATACACGTAAACTTGTTTTTGCCATAATGAATTTAAACCTTACCTGCATTTCTACCTCCTCGACAAGAGGCATTTCTAGCTAGATTCATCTTAAGCTTCTCCGAGTTTTTTTTTTTTTTTTTATGGATTTTTGTGCATGTATTTATACGCAAACTTAATCTCCAAAATTGCTAAAAAATGGAAATTGCACTCTTTTCTTTCTTTTGTTTTTTTACCTGAAAATGAAAATATATATCATCGCCAGGTATATCTCTAGCGCCTTTAAAACGCAACAAGCTACGAATGTCAGAGAACAGAGCCAAACAGGAAGAAGCCTCCTCAATAATTCGGTGACCAACTCCCCAAAAAGTTTTATTCTGCAACCTGCTTTGAGATCGCATATGATGGGTGGAAACCCTTTACAGCCCAAATAAATCGCAGAATAAGCTTTGCTAGCAGCCATTAATCTTGCATTTTGTCACGGCTTGACACAATTTGCCAACACAAACGCATTTATGCCAATCTAGAATCCCTTCTCCTTTATACCGGCACTTGGCGGAAACAAGGATGAATCCCAACATCTGCTTCCTAACTATGGCTTTTTGTAATTTATCTCCCATTGATAAAGTCCTCCAATTCACTTCTGATAAATTACCTTTCAAAATTCAGGTTGCGACCCGTTTAAGCTAGAAACCATGATCGCTCTCAAATGACCATTGGGTTTGAAAATCTAACCCGATTCAGAAGATATGGTCTTTGTTTTCCTCCCTGTCAAGGATAAGATCATCCCTTCCATCTATTATGTAAAACATATAATCTACCACTGCCAGGAGCGAGCTCTACGGAGGAAACGTGGTGGTCTTCGCTTCTCCACGACAGGAACCACTTTCTCCATAAGCTGCAGCAGATAGAAAACAATGGAACAAATTCAACAGTTTAGGATTTTAAAAGAACCCATCAGTCGCGTCTCCTATCTCATTTTTTTACGGCGGCCATATTATCTTGCCAGACTTGATGCTGAAATACAGGAATAAAGTATTTGATGCAGCAAATCAAATATGTCAGAGATATTAAAAGAAATGAGCAACTGTGTTACCCAATCACCTGTCCCTCAAATAGCCATAAAATCTTTGAACACACAAAAATGCTCAACAGAATGAAGCAGGGCATATACCGTTCACAGGTCCCAACTACTATCCCAATTTCCCGTTTTCTCTATTGCAGAAGTCCTTAAGAGTCTTGGACTTCAGAATCTTTAGGAGTTTTATCATCCCTTACTGCAGCCTTTCTCTCGAGTTTTTAGTTTCTTAATATCATATATAAAAGGTCGTATTCGGTGCCCTCTCGTTGAGAAATATTAACAAGAGGGACGGCAGCTCCAATCAAAGCCACACTAAAAGCCTGGGTATAATTTTACTATTCCACTATCCCAATAATTTGGTGTGGGCCATGCGGCACAAGAACAGGATCGGTACCTGCTTAAACCTTTCCCTGGACCTCTCTTCCTGCACAACAAACAGCATTTGTTAAATGAAGAAAGGCACTCTCTTTCATGTACATTCATGAACAAATAGATCTAGATTACTTGCAATCCAAGAGAAAGAGCAAAAGGTAAATCAGTTCCTGGTTAGATCAAATAACCAATCTGGTGGATATGAAAGATGTAAGTACAAACAGAATTGAAGGCTAAGATGGCTGCTTCTATTGTTTATGCTAGTTAAATTTCTGGCACATGAAGAATCAAAAACCGTTTTGTACTTGGGCTGAATCAACTTGGTGTGCATATCGACCACAAAAGTTATGGAGAATTGGTCTTTATTACTTGCATACTGCAGTCCAATGAGGCTAAGAATGGGGCGAGCTTAATATCAAAATTATCTAAACATGGCGCATGAGTTTCATGATTGAAGATAGAAGTGATAATTTAAATTGATGGCACATGAAAATTGAAAGTGACACACAATCAAGAATAAAGCAAATTTATTTCTATATTTTGCTAGAAAATATAGCAAAAATTGATGATCAATCCCCACTTAACTTCCTTAGGCCCAAGCGAAATGATTGAATTTATGCTGAAAATGGCCAAACCACCACGCATAAGAAGAGATAACAAGCACAGACACAACTTCAGATACAAATTGAGCAAGCACATCAGTTTTAGATGGCACATATCACGCTTCCACCATCCCCCATTCAATAACATACTTCGGCAGGTGAAATACTAGTTGAAAGTATTGTTTCCTAGAAAATCCCAAATAATCTAATCACAAAGAAAGAATCCGCCATCCCTCAATCTCAAAGCAAAAGTAAACCAGATTGCGCCAATGCAACCTCCAAAACAGAGAAGCAAAAAATACTATAATTGTGATTGCAGTACCCGTAAATAACCCCTCTCGAAATGAAACAGAAATGAGTACCTTCTCTTTCAGCAGCTGCTCATTTTCCTCCTCTAGCCTCACTGCCAACGATTCCAATTCCTCTTGATATGCCTAAATCCAAAATCCCCACTACAGTCATATGGAAAAAAAGAAAAAAGGAAAGAAATTGAAAAGAAAATTTGCCATTAAGCAGTGTTAAGACATTCACGTCACCAATGAGCCAAAACCCAAACAACAAAAAGGGGAGGGCAAAAAAAAATTCCAAATGCAAACAAGCGCACCTGCTTCCTCTCCCTAGACCTGGCAGCGGACTCTCTATTCTTAATCATCCTCCTCTGCCGTTGCTGCGCCGCCTTATCTAAGGGCTCCAACACCGGCGCCGTCCTCCCTCTCTTCCCTCTCACTCCTCCACCGCCACCTCTTCCAGCAACCGCATCCACTTCATTCCCGAACCCGACAATCGAGCCCTCAATCTTATCCAGCACCTGGAAAGCACTCTGCGGCACTGGATCAAACGCGTAAACTCCACCGCTCAACCTCTCCAGCTGCTGCGGCATCTTCACCTCATCATCCTCTTCCCCTCCTCCTCCTCCTCCTCCTCCTCCTCCTCCTCCACCAACATCCACCGCACCGGCCTTCGCCAGAAAATCCTCAAGCGTCATCATTTCGTCGGGCTCCTCCTTCATCTCTTTCCTCCCCGCCACAATCTCTCGCCACAAATCGTCCACCGTTTTCCTGCTGGACTGATCAATCACACCTACACTGCCCGTATCCTGACAGGAACTATTATTATTGTTATAAATACTGTTACCGGCTGATTCAATTGATTGTGGCAGCAGCACGGGAGTGTCAATTAAGGTAATCTGGGCGTCTAGGAGGGTGGATTCGGGGGCCGGCTGGGTAGCGTAGACGTTACGTAAGATGCCGTCGATGGTCATGGTAGAGGGCGGTTGCGTAGACGGCGTTAAATCATGCATGTTGCTGTTGCTATTGCCGTTGCTATTTCTGGTGATGCGATCAGACGGCTGCTGTGAAACTGATAGTGGCTGAGGTGGCTTTGTAGACGAAGGAGGAGGAGGTGGACATGAAGAAGAAGACGAAGAAACAGAGCCGCGTCGAGATCGAGAGGATGAAGCCGAGGGATCCGAATTCCTCCGTTTGGACGACCTCATAACCTTCGACGACGCCATTTCCGCTACTCCCTACTCGCCTCCCTCTCTCTCATTTTTCTCATTCCCCCCCCCTCTCTCTCTCTACTTTTCTTTCTAGGCAATTCCTTTACAAATTTTTTTATTTTTTTCTGGGGATGGGGGTGGGGACTGTGCTCAACTCCAGCTCCGCTTTGCTCCGGATTCGTTTGATTTATTTTCTGTTTGCTTTTGGTTTTGTCGTTCTGTTGGGATGGGGGAGACTGGATGCGTTGGAGTTTTTATTTTTTTATTTTTATTTTCGATTTTGTGCTTTTTTTTTTTTTAAATGCTTGCTCTAAAAATTTTCGTTTAGTTGGACTGGAAGAACCGGTTGCCGGCTTCACACTTATGGCGTGTTTGAATTTAAAATTGAGTGTAAAAGAAAATTATAAAAAAATAAAATGAAAATTTTATTTTTAATTACTTATTCGGATAAATTAGATATGGGTGAGAAAACAAATGAATAGAATGATTTTTTTTTAAATGAAGTGAAAAAGAAGAGAGATAAAAAAAAATTAATGTTTGTAAAATTACAATTATGCTCCTGTATAAACATTAGAATAAATAGAAATCAAAAAAATATTTTGACATAAAAATATGTTGACGAATTAATTTGTCCTTTGAAATAAAATCTACATTGTATTTTGATTGTAGTTCAAATGGGATAATTAAGCATGAGAGTCACACGCACCTATGTTGTTGTGGTAGCAAAGAACAAGGGATTGATGGTATTAATGAGGATCAGAGGAGGGCAATTAGTTTTTTTTTTTTTTTTTTTTTTGGTTTTTCTCACAATTTTTGTGAGAATATTTTCTTGGGCTCCGTCCTATTTTTTCATTTAATTTTCTAAACATTATCTTTTCTTTAGCATCCAGACAGAGAATTATTCCACTTTACATGCCATTTTTCCTTTTTATTGGACTCTTTCCCCTCATTTTCTAACAAACCAAACAGAGAGTTAGGTTTCTGAACGTTTTTGCTTTTGATTCGGCCTTTTTATTTAGATTTTTTCTTTTTTTTTTCTTAATAAGACGCATGAACGGATGCCGTAACGTGGTGGCATTTATTTTTTATTTTTTACCTTGAAGATCAACGTCAGATAGCCCTCATTGCGCTTTGATAATAAAATAAAATAAAATTTTTTTAAAGGGTTTGGCGTTTAAAAAAATAAAAATTATTATTATTTTCAATACCCCCCTCGTTTCTGTACCGTGTTCTTCTTGGATAGCCCCAAACGCTAAGGGATCTGCCGTTGCTTCCTATCCTTCCACGTACATCAGGATGAAATCCTTTTGTAAATGCCTCTGGACATTGGACAGAATGACGGAGCCCGCATAATTACACCTCACGAACAAAATAACTTTATTGTAGAAGTGGAAACATATGCGAAGATCATTAAAATGAGTGAGTTCACAATAAAGCATCTTAATTATTTAAAATAATAATTCAATTAGTAATTTAGTGTGTTTTTTTTTAGATTAACTTGGTTCTGACTATTTTCACTATCTTTGATTCTCATAGATAAAATAAAAATTTATGTTAAATATAATATTTTAATTTAAAATTTATTAATATTAAAATTAAATACGAGAGAAGTTAAACTAATTTTAATACAATTTTTTTAACATGAAAGAACTAAACTTTATTTAATAAAAAAAAAAAACATTTCACGGGGTTTGCTGAATTTTTTCTTTCATCTCACTATTGTTTTGTGCATTGAACTTCTCCATCAAATCTTTTCATATGGTAGGACGCTCTATCCATTATCAGCCCTGTGATCTACGGGCAGGTAAGCCCAATATGATCTACAGGCAGTTAAGCCCAAGAGTGGCTATTTATTTATATTTTTATGGCAAAATTTCCGAAAAATGTAAAACGAACATTTCCGTTTCTTTAAGGAAATTAAAATTAAGATATTGTGTCTACAGCAAGAGGACACGGGAAAGATACCAGCAACTCAACTTCACGACATTTGATAAGGACAGAAGCCGCCGCGGTCTTATTTTCCCAACGAAATTTCCGGGCCGAGAGGGAAGGAATTGAAAGATTCTTCGACGTTACATCCATAAAAACATGAATTAAACCCGCAAGTGTGACAATATTAACAACCTCATCATCACTTCTGTTTTGTCTTGGCTGCTTCATTCCCTTTAGATATTATTATAATGCACGACCAAGTTACCGAACCAAACCCACCTCGCGGATGTTACTTTCTGTTCAAGTTCTATCAAAAAGCTTTGCAATTTGCAAAAAAGATGCTTCGTCCAGTCTACAACCCTCCGGGTGTTCCATATTTGCTTGTTACATCATCAATTGCTTGATCCATTGCGAGCTGTCTCCATCGACTAGA
Source organism: Ceriops zippeliana (assembly GCA_037897445.1). Taxonomy (NCBI): domain Eukaryota; kingdom Viridiplantae; phylum Streptophyta; class Magnoliopsida; order Malpighiales; family Rhizophoraceae; genus Ceriops; species Ceriops zippeliana. The sequence goes on from JBAPLH010000217.1 coordinate 2,309,793, forward strand.
AATCCTTATTTGACAATGTGAGGAACATGAATCTATGATTCCAAAATTTATCATCCGAAATGATAATTAAATGATGGTTTGGTATATTTGACTTTGAAAAAATTTTCAAGAATAAATTTGGACTCCAATTCATAGCTTGATCCAAGCAATTGGTATTAGAATAAGGTTATAGATTTAAGCTTTTCAAATAATGCTAAAATTCTTGTAGTTGGTGCAGTCTCTCGATATTAAATACACTTTCAAAAAAAATTAAAGAAAATAAGATTATATTTTATACAATAGTTTAAATTTTTAGTATGATAGCAAACATTCAATCATAATAAATGCAAGACAATGACACAGCCCATGAATTAATTCTCGTTACAAATTGAAGTCTCCAATCATGAATACATCTTTTTGACTTTTGTAGATCGAGGATCTTGCGTGGACTTCAAATCAATTTGTAAGACTTCGTTTCATGTCAACCCTGCTGCTTCCTCATGCATGGAATGACATCCACAACCCTCAAATTTAGCAAGAACTTTCTCCTTTAGTTAACGGAGGTTGGAAGGGAGAGAGATTAGTTTTCCGGATGGATGCATCTGTTATGATGGGCTGCCAGCCGACCGAAAAACGAGCTGTTCCTTTTGCCTTAATCAATTCGTTGTCTCGAAAGTCGCCGTCAAAGCCTAACGATGTTAAATGAGAATCATTCTAAAACGTTTACCAACTAGACGGTATATTTATGCATTTAGTGTTCTAAATTGACCAGCCATGTGTCTAACATTGTCATCTAATTTCCTAACAAAACCAAATTACAAACTAGTAAGCAACATTTGCTAGGATGATATATGTCTTTAAGCAGAATGATGATGAATAAGATGACAACGACGACAGATCATAGAAAATAATTAATTATTTGGCTTTTAAGCTTACACGGGGCATGGTGTGATCGTATAATCCAAGAAAGGGCTAGGCTATCTAACTACACACGTACATAGAGGTGATATCAGATGTTGCTTCGATGATTTGATTGTTATTGTTGCTGCGACGTATCAGAAGAAAGATCTGGTAAGATATTAGCTTCATTACATGCCTTGATTTCTTTTTGGAGGGTGGGGAAGGGTGTCCATACATAACTTGATTTTTTTTTTTTTTTTATGTTAGCTCAATCTCGATGATGCAAATAAATGCCATGTGGGTGAGGCATATTGGTCATTTTGTATAAGTTGCATATGCTTCCGTGGGAAGAGTTTTCCAGCCTTACGATACTCTTCTAAGTTATTTTGCACAACGAGCGAACTTACAAACTACTATGACAGCATGAGGACAAATTCACAAGCTAGCATGCGACATAAAGACAAGCAATTGAAGGCAAACAGAGGGAAAGTGGGCCTACGAGAGGAAAAATCTTCAGGAAATTTAGCCATTACGCATGCAAACAAATTGGTGAAGTAAACATCTCCTTTTCTTTCTCTCACCTCTCTCTTTCGAAATTAGATAAGAGTTATCAAAAGGTAACGTGAAACACCATACTTTGGACGCCTTCTGGGGCTTCATATATAAAAGCAAAGATATATTGATGCTCATTAATTCTTCCTTTCAATTTTCTTCCTTAAAAGGTGTTGTACGAAAGATCAGGTTGAGTACATATTGGGATTCTCAGTTTAGATCTCTCGTCTGGAAAGTGATTGAAATTCCCCCCGCCTCCAAAGCCTAAGACTGTCCTACGTTGTTCTACTTTACATATAAGAATTTAAGATGTGGACCAAATTTAGATCTTCAAAGATCAGCAGAGGTATGCCTTTATGCTTGCTTTCATTCATCCTTTCATTGTATTAGTGATATTCAATTCATGAAGACATAGGAAAAAACCAAAGGGTTTTGCAAAATACTTCAACTAATTCTATTTTGGCACAAGGGAGAAAAAGAAACTAAATTTGGAACTTCTGTGCTTGTTTCAAGGAACAAAAGATTTTATGACCTAAATAAAAGTCGAATATACAATTTATGGATATGAACGCAAAATAAATCCTCTTCATTAATTTTGAGTTTAATTCAATACAATTTGTTTTATCTATTGAACTATAACATTGTTTCTCTTCAAGACTTATTAATTTAAAGAGAACTTGACATGTTGGGATATCAAATAATCAAGCAATTAAAATCTTGTTCTAATGGAAAATTTGGCAATTCTTTGCAATTTGACTTTCAGGTGGGAAGGAGCTGAGAGATGTCCATAAAAGCTTGAATGTGAACGAGGAATATCTCTGTGCATTAAGAACAAAATCCTACGCCGACTTTTTCAACAAAGCTCAATCACTTGTAAATCAGCCATCTTTCCCATCTTACTGCCATCACAAATTCTCCGAAATTCTGCTCGAACCAGGTCAAGAATCTATACCCGAAATACTTGAATCTGCCATTCCTTCTGAAGTACCCGACCTTAAAGGCCTCATGCTCAGCTACTTTGACGTGGGTGCTGAGGCTTCAAGAATTTGTAGTCAACTGCTGAAGAACATAAAGCAAGTTCAATTCAGCAATCGGTTTATTCAACGAGTGCTCGATAACATTGGTGATTGGCCTCCAGCGGAGCAGGCGGAATCCATTGTTTCAGATTTAAAATTATTCATCACTCAAGCCAATCCATTTTCAACTCCCAACAAGCAGGACTTCAAGCTGATTCATGAAAGGTACTCATTTGTCCTGCACCACCTGAAATCAAAAAGAAAAAAGGTGGCTAGGAAGATAAGGGTCGTCACGTATATTCACAAGACAACAGGAATCTGCATAACAGCAGCATGTAGCCTACTTGCAATAACTGCAGTCGTTCTGGCCCCACATACACTTATTGCCTTGGCAATGGGGCCGGCCATTTTCAGCTTGCCGATAAATCACTTGAAGAAAAAGCTTTTGAGCTTGAAGTTTCTGAGAAGTGGCGTCCTTAAGAAAGTTGGGCAGCAACTTGATTTGGCTGCCAAGGGAACATACATACTCAATAGGGATTTGGACACAGTGAGCAGGCTTGTTGCCAGGCTCCATGATGAGGTCGAACACAACAGGGCAATAATACAGTTCTGCTTGGAGAGGAGAGAGGACAAGTTTGCATTGCAAGTGGTGAAGGAGCTCAGGAGGAATGACATTGGATTCAGGAAGCAAGTCGAGGAGCTTCAGGAGCATGTGTACTTGTGCCTTCTTACCATTAACAGAACCAGAGCACTGGTGATCAAGGAAATATTGACACAATCATCCAGAATGGAAGATTTTGGGTGGTGAAAAGGTATAGATAAATTAAAAATTGCCATTGTATACGGTAAGATAAAACATTTTTCTGGGCAAAATATGGTCAATTGGATATGCGTGAGGATTTTGGGTTTTGATTTTCAGATTTTACTTAGTTGATTAAGCTTGTATAATGTACGGAATGCAGTTAATCCTTGCTTCAATTAGCTTGTAGCCGATAGATCATCTAAGCAAATTTGCGAAGCCTGCAAATGATTTGTGATTCCAGATGCCTTGTAAATGTGCAATAGTTTCATTAATTGGTGGCAGATAGTACTCTGCTTGCAACTTCTGCTACACTGGACTTCCAAATCTTATGCCATGTTCTGGTAACAGAATTGCTTGTTTCCGTAACATGACATCCTGCTATCATAAATCATTGAAAAACTCATCCTAATACCCCACCGATATCAGCTCAAAATTTCCAAAAAGGTTTCTTAATTCTTTTTTTTTTTTTTTTGTCTCTCACCCAAATACCCATATGGAAATAAAGAAAGAAATAAAGAAAAAAAGAAATTATCAAGTTGCACAGATTTAGACTAACAATTTAGGAAGCAATTTTACTAAATTGGCAAATTAAATTTCTTAGACCCGAATGAAGGATTGATTAAAGTGGTGAAACTAATATCCAACTTTGTTTGACAAAACCGACGTAATGCTATGACTTTAGTCGTGTCCTAACAAATATTGCAAAAACTAGAATTCTCCCATCCCTTCTAATGATTTAAAAAAAAAAAAACCAAAAAGTTGAGTTATTAAAGGAGAATAAAAATTTGAAAGGTTTAGGAATATTCCCGGCAAGTCTTTTCGTCAACAGGTCTTTATTAAGGGGTCCGATTATAAAACGCCAAATTCAAATAAAAAAAAAATCCTGTCTATTGTGTTTATCTATCCAGTGCCGTTCAACTCTGTGTGTTTTATTAACGTTAATCTGAATAGTATTTTTCTAAAATGTTCTGCTTTGTCGACCGCGTGGACTACGTGTCAAATCCCAAATCATCCAGCAAACCCGTCACTGTAATGAGCTGTAGATCTTTTTCTCAATTTTATATTTTTTTATCATTTCAGTGAATTAAGATTTAAAATATTATATTTCACCACTCCCCACTCTTTATAAAATAAACGGAAATAATGGGGGGCACGTCGGGGTTGTCACTCATGCCGAGGCCAAGCGGGAAACCCTTTTTCTCTTTTGTCTAAAAAAATTAAAAGATTAATGCTATTAAAATGATGTGTTGAAAATGATCCACCCCCCCCCCCCCGAACCCAAGACCGACAATCCGCATCAGTTCAAAAAAAAATAAAAATCAATGCTATTAAAATGATTGATAAAACTTAAATTAATCGAAATGAAATATGATTAATTTAAAATTTAAAAAATATAATATTTAACAAATTCAAAACCCGATTGATTAATATAAAATCTGATGTATTTGGGGCCAAAAAATAAAAAATAAAAATTGAAACCTTGGTGAACTTAAAATTCTAAACAAGTGAGCTCAGAATTCACCTTAGTGTTTGTCCATGATGGTTAGGTCACTTTTTGCCCACGAAGTTCGCCTTTTCTAGCGACAACACCATTGCCATTCATAAACTAGAAGAATTACTCTCTCAAAATAATAAAAAATAAAAAAATTAAACAAATAATTATTATCTTTGGACTCTGTTTAGATATAGAAAAAAATTTATAATTAAAAATTTCTTAAAATATTTACATTCCAATTTTTAATTTTTAATTTTTTTATTTAAGTTGTATATCTTTTAAATATATTCTAATTTTAGCTTACTTTGATAAAAAGTAATTAAATTGATAATAATTTTTTCCTAATTAATTTATTATTTCTAATAATTTTGACTAAAATTATTTATAATTTAATTGCAAAAAAATGTATAAAATTTTGACGTTCATTTAAAAAAAAAATTCCTACTCCGTCTGAAGTTCAGTTTTTTTTTTTTTTTTTGACAAGTCTGACGTTCAAATTAGAATTTAGAAAATAATTAAGGATACCCAGCTGGGACATAGATTTGGTAGCAATAAGGGTGAAAAAAAAAAGTTAAAAAAAAAGGTTAAAAATGAAACAAGATATTACCCAAGTTCAAAGGAACGGCTGCCTGTTACAGAGAAAAAATACAGGGACACGCAAGCTTCAAAGAACGGCTCCCGTCTTTGAAATGATTAGTGAAGTTGGTGGTGATTCTTGAATAATTTATTTAATCTCATGTTGACATGATAAAGCCCTCTTGGTAAATACCAAATTCAATAGAGAAACGTCGCAGCCTCCGAAAGTGTTCCAAGTGCAGCTCTTCTTGTTGTTGTTACTGTTCCTGTTTGTGGGGTTTTGAGTATGGGTGTTTTCCATTCTTAGCCCACTTTGACTCGTGCCAAAAGGGGAAATATTTCTGGGTTTTAGGCTTCATTCTTGCCTGTCCAAGCGGGTTTTAAGCTTTGTAACTTTCGAGTATAAACAATACGACCTAACAGTCTTCGGTCTTCTTATTGACCGGTAAGTGGTTTAGTAGTTCATTTGGTCAAGAAAAGTATTTCAAAGTTTTAATTTCCATTTTCTTTTTGGATTTTTGACGTCTAAAGACCCTGTCTTTACTGGTGTTCACTTTCTTTTTCCTTGGGACATTGGTTGATGGTTGTTTTGTTTGGGTAGTGGATGTCGTAGCTTCCTTAGATGGTTTGAATTTTCTGCTTTACTTTCGTTTTTCTGTAGTTTCTCGAGGTTTTTCAGCAGTTGGATCTTCAGTAAACGTTGTTGGAGGGTCTTAGACCAGTACGTCTAGTGAGTCTTAGAGGATGATCTTTCATCTTTATATTTGATTCTTGGAGTGACAAAGAATTTATTGTTTTCCTGTTTGTAATTGTTTAAGGTTTTGATATTTGTGGATCTTGTGGATGGTATCTAACGGTGGTGATTTTGTTGCAGTTTCTAGCTATAATCTTGGGGAAGTTTGAGAATTGGGGAACTGGAATTTGTAGTCAGAGCTTTCCAGAATTGTCAGCCTGGTGATTTTTTTTTTGTTTACTGTTGAATTTGTTGTATTTAGCATTTGCAGTAGGTCATTATTTGGAAATTGGGATTAGTGGGAAAGATTTTAGGATTTTAGATTGGAATTAATGTTTTGAGCTCTAACATTTATGAAAGTTGAAAATTTTGGCTATTGGGAATCGGAATCAGTGGCCTTGGAGACGGTTGGGTAAGGTGAAGTGGGTGAAGAGTGGCATTTGGTATAATGGGATGCAATGAGATTGATCATCCATTAAGAAATTCTGAAGAGGAGGGAGTTACCAGCAGCAAACATATAGGCAGGGGCTTTGAGCAGACTGGCAGTGTTGATGAATTGGTGACAGAGAAAGAATGGTCCTCAGAGGAACCTTCAAATGAAAAACAGGAGACAAGCTCAGAGTCAGGGAAGCTTGCATTGGCTGTGGAAAACGTTCCTTCAAAGACTTTGCGACCTCAAAGAGGTTAACACTTGGTAGCCTTGGTTCCTTTTTCCTTTTTTTTTTTATTATTAATTTTGGTGTTGTTGACAATTTGAGCTGGAAATATGTAAGGACAGAAATAGACAAATGTCCTGTTTCCAAAGAAGTAAAACTTCTCTATAACATACACGTCGTAGGCCTTAATCAATGATGTTTTGATGGTATAATACTCTCTAACAAGAATATGTGCGGATATAATTTCTTAAATGCAAGAAGCTACCTTGGCAACCAACTTGTGGATCACCAGCGAATGACTTCATGGCTACAATCTTTTTCCAAAATGTTCTGCTAAAAATTTTGTTCAGGATGTCCTCTGATGCCAAAGTGTCTGATCTTGCAGGCTTGGATCATTGCATCACTGCACCTGCCAGCACCTGCAGAACTTCACTAGCTGATGACCATCATGATTTTACATTCTATAGATCCATGACAGAGAAAAGGACTTCAATGCATGAACTAAAATTGGATAGATTGTCAGAGCACGAAAAGGTAATTAGCCAAAAGACATGTGGATGCAGTTTTTTTAAGTGGTCCCTGATGTCATACTCTCATTCACATCCTTGTACAAATATGTGGGGGATGCTTTCCACATGTTTCAGCTATCTATTAGGTTGGATAACTTTAATATTCCACTGGATGCTGTATTACTGCTTGTATGCTCGATTCTTATTTGGTTTGCATGGGACAAAATATTCCTTGGTACTGCTTTCTATATCTGTTTTGGTGCCTGATGTAGTGAGAGGATAAACAAACCTTACTTTCTGATTATTTCATAGAGCATCAGCTAAAGTTGATGTGGCTGCTTCGTCCTTTTCATTTTGGCAAATTACAACATATGCAAGTTTGCTCTGTGATATTTACTTTTTAGTTTATCGTCACTATTGGTCATCTCATGAGGCCTTTTTAGGGAAATTGGAATGCTCACTTCTACTTCGCCATCCATTTATTGATCACAATTCTTTCTTTTGTTTGTTTTCAGAAAAAACTAATTGTAGAGTTAGTCAAGATCCAAAATGATGGAACGGTGGAAGTTGATATAGATAAAAGTGCACCTGTTGCTTCAGAATTGTTAGAGCTTCATTCAGTTGAAGGCTCATCTTTATATGTTGACAATATTGCTTCTGAAGTCAAAAAACCAGTTCCGAAGTTGCAAATTTGCATTCTTGTGGTTGGAACAAGAGGAGATGTGCAGCCTTTTCTGGCTATGGCAAAGAGACTTCAGGCATGATTTCAATTATGCTTTGATTTTTCTGATGTACAATTTTCATCTTTCTCTTGTCATGATTTGTGTCTCTTATCTACATTCATATTCCATTAAATTGGTTTTCATATGAAAATCCTTGGTGTTCATGGGAAATAACAATAGTCTTGTCTGTGTTGTGACATGTCATTTTCTTGAACTTGGGATATTACGTAATTGTGGAGGTTATAAATCCCTGTCATAAGGATCACACGTTCCTTGAACAACCATTTGTTTGTCAAATTGCTATGTGCTTTGCATTCAAATGATAGTGACAAGCAATCCGGTGCTTCCTGCAGGAATTTGGGCATCGTGTTAGGTTGGCAACTCATGCAAACTTTAGCAGTTTTGTAAAGTCAGCTGGTGTAGAATTTTATCCATTGGGTGGTGATCCTCGTGTCTTGGCTGGATGTAAGAAGTCCTTTATTCATGAATGCCCCTCATGTTGCTGTTCTAGTGCAAACTCAGTTTGTTTATTGTGTAAATGCTGTTAATGGACTCCCTTCTCTGATGTAGCCTTTTGCTGCATTTGACATTTTAGTTGGCACATTTGTTTCATTTTGTGTACTGTTTTTAAACTAATACAATTTTGCGTAGACTCACTAATCAAGATCTCATCATTTGGCACTCCCATCAGCATTGCAAACTTTTCCTAGTGTCAACATACAAAAATGTATCCTGTATCATCAATATGCTCTGCCAGCAGCCCCTGCTTCCTCCAAAACAAATTTTGTGTGAGATAACTAAATGTTGGCGGCTGTTTTCAGATATGGCAAGAAATAAAGGTCTTCTCCCATCTGGGCCGGGAGACATATCCATGCAAAAGAAGCAATTGAAAGCCATTATTGAATCTCTACTTCCAGCATGTACAGAGCCAGATTTAGAAACTGGTGCAGCTTTTAGAGCCCAGGCAATTATTGCAAACCCTCCTGCTTATGGTTAGTTTATTCGCTTAAAAGTCACAATTCTCTTCTTGTATTATTTATCTGGTTGTATTGTCAGATTTTTTTTTTCTCCCAAGAAGATTAAGCCAGATGTTTATTTACTTTTGTTCTAGTGGTTGTGCCTTTAACTTATCAACTGGTCCTGTTGAGGCTCAGTAGGCTCCTGTAATTACTTTTGGATACCCAGCTGTACTAGGCAGACACATATATTGTGCTCTATTCACTCCTTATATTCTTGACTGCTAGATCCCACTATTATTATTTTAATCATTTATGAAACCATATCACTATGCTAAATCTGACATCTGATGGTTGAGTGTGGAAGTTTATTTCATCTACATATATGTGGCCTAAGATTTTGATTGACCTGAAACAAAGACAACAAAATAGTAAATTAAACAAGAGTGGAAGCTCAAACTTATGGCTTCCTTCTTTGGGAAGGGGGGAATGGGGTCATCTCTATGTGTCTGCTAATTTTCTCATATGTGATTATTGGCTCTTCTGATTCGTATGGTCTATGTTCTCAGAATTTAAGATCAAAGAAATTCACGGTGGGTTTTTGCACACTGTGCACTACTAATATATTAAATTCTGGTTTCCACACCTTGTTGCAGGACATGTACATGTTGCTGAAGCTCTTGGTGTACCCATTCACATTTTCTTCACAATGCCTTGGACGTGAGTTTTCGTTACAGATTACACTGTGTGAGAATAGTAAAAACAAACATTGATTGAAATGACAGGATCATTCTTTTGAATATCTTATATGCTAAACCAAATCTTTGCTTCCTATTATATGAAACAAAAGGGAATGGATGAGGAAAGAAGTATTTTGAGTGACATGAATGAGTAATAGATAATGTTTACTGATGCTTCACTTTCTTGTAATTTTTCACTTGAGGTTATTACCTTCTTACTTCCATCTTCAATAGGCAGGCCAACAAATGAATTCCCTCACCCTTTGGCACGCGTACCGCAGACTGCTGGTTATTGGGTATGTTATTGTTTGATGTCATACTTTTCTGTATTTTCTTTCATATGAATGGTGGGCTAATCTCATGCTGAATTGTTTCTGTCTGCTGTTTATGGATCCAGCTTTCATACGTAATTGTTGATTTGCTTGTATGGTGGACAATTAGAGGATATATAAATGACTATAGGAAAAGAAAGCTGAAGATTCCACCCATTGCGTACTTCAGCATGTACCATGTTTCCATATCACACTTGCCAACTGCTTATATGTGGAGTCAACATCTTGTGCCAAAGCCAAGTGGTAAGGATGTTTACTTTATCTTTTCCTTGCTCACTTCTCAACAAATTTATAATGGCTAAAAAACCCTTCTGGCATTTTTTGGATGTCCAAGCATGTTACACTGTTGTCATTCATGGATGCTTTTAAACTTCCTAAGCCAATTACATTGCAGTAACCATGCTTCCACAGTACCATGCCCAAATGCAAATTTTTATATTGACATTGGAGGACTGACTTGAAACTAATCTGCAGATTGGGGCCCTTTAATTGATGTCGTTGGTTTTTGTTTCTTAAACCTTGGTGTGAATTATGAACCAAAAGGCGAGTTCATTCAATGGATTCAGAAAGGAACGAGCCCCATCTATATTGGCTTTGGGAGCATGGTATGTTGGTTATCCTAAAATTGTTTCTGCTAGCTGCCATTGCATGTTGTACACTTCTATTGTTTTTTGCTCCTTAGAACACCTGTTTTACCTCAATTGACATCTTTTTGCTCCATAATCCTGTAGAATTTTGTACTCCTTTTGGTATATGGTATGTGTCTTCCATTCTTTTTCTTCGTATACTAAATAAACCTTATGTTTGTCTCCCAAATGACAATAAGTTTAATATTGAAAGTATGGAAATTTTTTGAATCTGACTACTACACTAGGTAATTCTATCCTCAACTACATTCATAGATAATGAGCCTCCATGCAATTTGTTGCATGGTAAAGTATCCTGGTCATGTGCTTCCATCCGCCAGGAGTAGATGACACAATTTACCCTGCTGTTAGCTTCTTGATTTCCTTTTATCAATCCCTTCAACTCTCTACTCTACCTTGTGATTTGCATAGTTGGAAGATAGAAACCTTTTTGAGGTTCTCATTGACATTTGGGATGGTATAATTGAAACTGTTATTTGCTGTCTGTTAAGCCTCTTGAAGATCCCAAGAAAACTACAGACATAATATTGGAGGCGCTGAAAGACACTGGACAAAGAGGAATAATTGACCGAGGTTGGGGTGATTTAGGAAATCGTAAGTTTATTTCCTTCACCCTTAGAGTGCACTTTATATTCCTGTTGATTCTTACAAATTCGGATTGGCCAGTTCCTGCTTTGATTTGGATCAGTCCTTTCATATCTGCCTTTATTTGCACTTAGCCCTTTTGCTTTGTCAGCATCCAACAATTACTTATATTTGATAATTCTATTTCTTGCAGTTACAGAACTTCCTGACAATATCTTCATTTTAGAGGATTGCCCCCATGATTGGCTGTTTCCTCAATGTGCCGCTGTGGTGAAGTTTTCTTGCCCTTCTTCTCTCTCTGTTTCTCTCTCTCTCCCTCTGGGTTATAGGACATTACCATATAAGAATTCTGTTACTGCATGGATTCTTTAGTGGAATAACTTTCCAGTGCACTCTCTTAATGTTTTTTTTTTTTTAAAAGGCATTTGTGCTTCATAGACTCTGTCTGCAAAATGAATTGTGTTGCAACTTATATGCAGGTGCATCATGGTGGTGCTGGCACTACAGCTACAGGACTGAGAGCTGGGGTAAAACAACTTTTCAGTTAATTTCTCATAGTTGTTCTTTATCCAAGAAGAATTAGCCGTGAACACATGTCAGCACATTAAGATGCTTCTTTCCTCAGAATATCAAAGCTTAGAAAGTAGATGCATTAAAAGCCATAGATGGAAATAGCATATGAATGAAAATCTCTATAAAATTTGGTTCAAACTTTATACGAAACAAAGGTTAAACCATCGGGCTTTTTGACATTGTTTGTCGGCAACATTGTTATTGCAGTGCCCAACCACCATTGTACCATTCTTTGGAGATCAATTCTTCTGGGGAGACAGGGTACATCAAAGAGGTCTGGGCCCTACCCCCATACCAATAGCTGAGCTCAGTGCTGAAAACCTGTCAAGTGCAATAAAATTCATGCTCCAGCCAGAGGTAATTTTCATGTACAGACCTCCTAACTTATAGCCCTTGAAGGATTAAATGGACAACGTATGACAGCACCCATGCTTTTTCTCTCGTGACTGTTAACAACTGGTAGTTGTATTGCTAGTTCCATTAAACTTGACATTAGCAGAATAATCACATCATCTTTGTTTCTCGGTCATGTTGGCCAATCAACAATTTGTGATATGCGGCTTTCATGAAATAGGAAAGGTGCAGTTAATGTACCTATGCTACACTTGTACTCTACAGTCAATTTGTGTCTCAAATCTTAATGGAAATTTTGACCCTCCCAGGTGAAATCACAGGCACTGGAATTGGCAAAGTTGATAGAAAATGAGGATGGGGTTGCTGCGGCGGTCGATGCGTTTCACCGGCATTTACCTGCTGAGCTACCCCTGCCCGCCGTGTCTCAATCAGAAGATGAGGGTCCAAACCCTCTGCAATGGTTCTTTACTCAAGTGGGGGCCTACTGCTGCCTTCCCTGTGGTTTATAGGCGTGAAGTATCTGTTAATGTCGTATAAATTTGTCCTGGTTTTTCCGTATGTATATATATATATTTTTTATTTTTTTTTATTTTTTATTTTTTTCACGGCTTGCAGGTAATGTTTGGCAGTTTATAATTATTTCTTCATTCATTACATTCATGGTAACATTGTATGGTAGAGAGTGGTAATTTAATTGAAAATTATTGCATGCAATGAAAACACAAACAAACTATGTTGTTATTATTATTATTATTATTATTATTATTTTATTTTTATCGCAATTTCTATACTATATGATATATAAAATACATCAGAAAGTTGAGAGATTCTGTGTACCATTTTTTTTATTTTTTTTCTTCCGATTCATTACAATTAGACGACACAAAAGGAAAAAAAAAAAAAGAGTACAGAAAAAATAAAAAAAAATTATTGCGTAAAGAATTACGTATTTGAAAGATACTGGATTTATGTTAAAATGTAGTCTGACGTAAGAAGGCTTCCAAGGCCTTTTTGTGCCGTAGCCCCGCACCCACCAACCGCCCTTTTCATCTCCATTTTATATCCGTTAGATCCACACATCCAATGCCATCGTGATCATCCAAGCAGCGCCAACATCTCATTCTCGTGTTCTTTGTTGTATTGTGGCTGACTCTTCCAAGACGCCGATCAAAGTATTGTTGTCGTTATCTCGTTCTTAGCAGAAGGAAAGGATGGCGGTTTCTTCCGTCTCGGCAGCATCCGCAGTTCGATCCTTGAACGCGCCGCAGCCAAACGGGGATACCTACTCGTCATCCATCTTATCATTACGTTCCCGCTCTTCTCTGCAACTTCCGGTGCAGCTCCGGCGACTCCGGTTCCCTAATGGAGGGATTTCCTCGCACTCCAGATCTAGAATTTCGCCTCTGGTAGTTAACCTCTTTCTCTGCCAATTCTATGCTTTGACTTTATAATCTTGATTTTTCATTTGTTCTTGTTCTTTAAATTGGGTGTTTGAATGTTAGGGTTGAGGACGCTCTTTGACAATTAGTCGTTCAGGAGAATCTTGGATACGGCAAATTTGGGTTTAGGGTTAAACCCTCGCAATCGTTTGCCTGAGAAGTTTTGAATATTTAGAGATGATTTTTTTTTTAAATTATTATTTTGGCTTGCAAAAGGCCAAGTAGTTGATTGAAAAATAATTTTTTTAAAAAAAAAGGAAAGAAAGAAAGAAAGAAATTCACTTCTGCTTTGGATTGATTATCGGATTACAGTTTACTAGGCTCACACTAATTGGTAGCCCCACTGGTGATAATAGTGAATAGACCACTTGTCTCGAAGACTTCAACCATAGGCTTGCTTTCTGTCAGTTTTGTTCTATGATTCAATTGCAGCCAGCCACCTTTTATTTGTTCCCTTAAAATATTCTTTAACTGCATTAATTGTGAATTTAATCTCAGAATTCTCGCCAGAGTGAGCTCCTGTTGATGCTTTCATAAGAATGATTGTTTGGTTCAAGCTTTTGAAATGAATTACTTGCTTTTGCCCACAAACCCTTTACCCTAGGTTGCAGCAAAGAAGCAAACATATTCTACTTTTGATGATTTGCTGGAAAATTCGGACATACCTGTATTCGCTGAGTTCTATGCAACCTGGTAAACTTATCAACTTTCCTTATCTTCATTCTTTTTTTCATGTTATTTCCGTTTTCTACTATCTTTACCTTTTTAGAAAAGTATATCATGAACAGGATGGTTTCTAACTTTCAGTTGGTTGGATCCCATGCTGACAATGCTTGACCTTCATTAGAGTAAATGTATGTTTGAGGGAAAGAATCACATAACTACAGAGTTTAATAAGCTGGTCTTTAAGAGAAATTTTGGTTGAAATATGATTGGCTTGTTAAACTTTGAGTTCTATTGACTATTATATCATTGAGTAAGGTTCTTCTACGGTGTAGAACTTGGAACACATTGAAATGAAGCAAAATGTAATGAATTTTAAACCAAATTGTGCCTTGCAGGTGTGGTCCTTGTCGATTTATGGATCCTATCCTAAATGAAGTTAGTATTACCCTCAAAGACACAGTGCAAGTGGTGAAAATTGACACAGAGAAGTATACGAGCATTGCTAATAAATATCAAATAGAAGCCTTGCCTACGTTTATCTTATTTAAGGATGGAAAGCCGTATGATCGCTTTGTAAGTTGATTTTCTATCTGGAGCTCTCCTATGAGATGAGACTCTTATCTTTGGCCTTCATACTTCTGATATGCAATATAAGTTGTTTGTGAGGTCATCACAGAATTCTTAGTAATATTTTGTTATTGTCACACACACATACACACAAGGATCACATGTTGAGTTAGTGGCATTCTGTGGGTTGATTGTCTGACGGAAAAACAATTAATGGAAGGAACAAATTTTACATCTTTTGAAGCCTCTTTTCATGGTATGAGATGAGTCTCAACATTATATTTGATGTTTTTTTTATTCTTCTTGGCTTTGGTTTTTCTAGATTCAACATTGTGTTGTTCCTAAAGTTATTACTGAGTTTGAAATATCTTGGTTTCATTATATGCAGGAGGGCGCTTTGACTAAAGATAGCCTCATTCAACGGATTGAAAATTCATTGAATGTGAAGCATTAGTTATGGTAAGTTCTTTGCATATCCATATGAAGCTTCTTCCTGCTTAGAGATAAGGCCTTAAAATCCTTACCTGCCCCTCCTTCCCGACTGTAAGTCTATTTGAATAAAATTTTCACAAGACTGCCCCATCCTTGTCTCTTTCTCTCATTCATTTATCCTCTGATTACTGCTAATGTATTTAGTAGGTGCAACGAATTTGGCTAGGCTACTTGTGATTTATAAAATAATGGTCAGAGTGTGACAAGTCTTCAATTTGAACACTTTGGCTCGATGATTGCATTGGAAGTATCAATCGATAAGGACAAGGATACAGCCTGGGAGGCTCCAAAAGGGTTAGACTTTGAAGTTTCTCCGCAGAAGAAATCATTGGAGAAATACCAGACTAGTAACAGAGAACATTGCCATCGTGGTGGCTGGCATGAAGCAAGAATTCTTATGTTTGAACCTATGATACTGATATTTCATCCTCGGTTGATACAAATTATTTTGTAGCAAGATTAACGGAAATTGTCAGCGTTTAGAATAGTTCCAAGTTTATTGGTGGAATCCTCTTCTAATTTGGTTTATACTGCGTATTTCAAGGCATTTGATGCAGAACTATAGATATCAACATAATAACGCGTAGATTTTTTTTTTGTCCGACTGCAAAAGCTAGCCAATTGTTAACAGAAATGGGAAAATGTCGAGGCAATTATCGTATCATGTCACTCAGCGGGAGCGGAGTGAAAACTTTGTTTGTTTTTTTTGGGTCGAAATTTGGAAACATGACACCTGTGAGTACCAACACCCCAAGGAATTGATTTTTGCATTTACCCAATCATCAGTTCGTGGGTCTAACAAAGAAATTCCCAAGCCATGAGTTCACTAACATAATTGGTTGTGCTAAATTTTGGCAATCATTGGAAGTTAGCCGAGAAGAAGGACGAGGCATGGGAAGGAGCACCATCATCTCTTTTAAGCTTGTCCTTTTAATTAAAAATACTGCTGCGTAGTAACATAAAAAGAACAATATAAAAAGTAACATAATAATTTTTGTATAATTAATGTAATTTATTTATGAAATTAAGTAATAGGTGATTGGTTTTTTTTTTCATTGTTTTCTCTTTAATTAATTAACTCTTTGTGTGCTGCATTTTTTATTCAAAATTATGGATTCAATTAATATCTATTAACCAGAAATTGCATGCCCTTAATAGTATTATTGGCTGTTCATAGAGATATGACTTGGTGAAGGCTTCCTGATCAGCCTTTCCCTGTGAAACTTTAAAACAAATGTTATAATCTGTTATCTTTTCTTATGTATCTTGTTAGCATTAATAATAATTGTGTGACATGCTTCTTCCTTATTGCAGTTCCTTTTTTCTCTGCCCTTGTCCAACCACTGCAATCATCTAGCCATTTCAATTAACTTTGAATTGACTCTGAAAGAAAAGAAAAGGGGAGGAAAAAAGAAAATGAACATCTTGCCTAATTAATTATTTAGTCAACTGTTATTGGATCAATGCACAAGGGTCATGTCCGGTGCATAATTAAATAAAAGAAAATACTAGCTGGGTATATTTTTTCTTTAAAAAAAACCTTGATCTACCTTTAATTGTCACTGGGCATGCAAGAGTTCGTCTCTCGGATTCCTGGATGTTGACTTGCTCGGTTTTGGGTGATGGACATGGCAGATCCAATCTCGAATAAGATGTGAGATTTTTTTTTTGGATCAAACACTTCCATTTTACCAAAATAAAATATATTAGCACTTCTTGCCTGCCATCAGCCCCCACAACCATGACAGGTGCCTTTTTGTTCATGATGGGCTCTCGCGTTTTAATCTACCAATATATAAAATTTACTAAATCTCAGTTTTGTCTAACATGGCGCCCATGATCTGATCTAATTTTTATACGGAATGACTGAAAAAAAAAAATAATAAAAAAGGGCCACATAGGACCGAAAAAATAATAAATGATCAGATTGCAGCCTGGCATGAGTGGGGTGCCTATCAAAATCATAGGTTCTTAAATTCAAGTCGCTTCTTTATTCTTTATACATTTAACCATTCAGTCAGTTTGAGTAGGCTATCATGGGGGGGGGGGGGGGGGAAATTAATGGGGCAAAAAAGGGTCAACGTTCAACTTTTGGGATGATATAATCAATTCCCTTAAAATTCCCTAGCCCTGGCAAGGATTAACTTGCCTTTGGAGAAGTGAATTAATCCGAATGTCTGTAAAAGCTGATCCAGACGCCTCTAAAAATAATAATAATAAAAAAAAATGGTGCATTTGATCGTCAATGTACTTAAAAAATCGTCACCATCTGCGGTAGTAATTGCTTGATTTAAAAGGTTAATCATTGCAAACTTCAAACTGAATCATACAAAAAAATCAAATTTTAAATACAATTATCGATTATATTTAAAGTATCTTTTATAAATAATAATTAACCGCAACTCTGCAACATTCTAGCAAATTTAAAAAAGCCCAATTCATCCATCACTCCCACGTAGCACATGCAGAATATAGAAATAAAGCTCCCACTATATTAGACATATATCATGCAAGCCGTCTATGAAAACCATAGAGCCTAGGTTGCATAATTAAATTAACAAAATAGCAAATTGCACCAATGCAAGAAATCGTCAACTTATTATTATTTGATTATTCGTAGACATTTTTTTTTTATCTATTTTACTTTTCTCTTTATTCGTACGTAATATGCCCAACGCCGAATTCCACTCAAGGAGCCAACATTTCCTTTGCAACGATATTACTAGTTCCCGAGGATGGTGTTATTGGCGGCGATGGAGGGGAATCTTCGGTGGAAGTAACACAATAGCCTTCAAGTATGTCGCCCTCCTCCGTGGTAAACCCGAGCGTGTTCATCATGTCCGGCCAGCAATGCTGAGTAATGGTGCGAATAGCTCCACAACAGGAGTGGCCGAGGTAAGTCTCGCCGTTAAGGAAGAAGAGAACGATCTCCCCAGTACAAGATTGAAGTTGGATCAAGGAGTCCCAACAACTTGGCGATTCCTCAGCAGCAGCAGCATCCAATTTTAAGCGAGCCACGAGAGTGGTCGTCGAGCTCTGGCCAACCAATGGCCGCGCCTCGGCCATGGAGCAGTCTTGCATGGTTGACGCCAGTAAGAGAACGATGAGAAAAGGGAGCTCAGTCATTTTAGACATGAGAAACACAGAAAGAGAGGAGGGAAGGATGAGCAAAAGGCTACGAAGAAGACCTGTGTTAATATATTGCTGCATTTTGGAAACGTTACATTACATATAATTATTAATCAAGGAAAGCGAAAAGACTGAAGATTAATGAATTTCTGGTAAGAGAGAAAATGGAGAGGTGATCATCCATTTACGGGGGTGGCTTCTTGGACCATTGGGTTTCCAATGCTTTCAATTTAAAGCCGCAATAACAATCACGTTAGTGGTCTAGAAGGCAACTCTTACATCGTTCATTTATCTAGGGTCAATCTCCTGATTTTCTATACTATAATACATTGGCAAGAAGATCTAACTGTGCGATTACTTTTCATGGAAAATTGGAATTTAGGTGGAAGAGAGTTTCAGCTTGGAATGTCGGAGGGTTTGTGTTTGTGATGCATTGTACAGCAGGTCTGTTTAAAGTCAAACTAATAATCTGGGCCTTTTCTTTGGGTCGCTTTAATCTTCACTTAATTGTGCGAATAAGCTGGATTCGGCCCATTTAGAATAATATGCCGTCTGTCATCCAAGTCAAGCCCAAGACTAAGATTTTTTTTTCTTTCCTTCTTTCTTTCTTTCTTTCTTTTTCTTTCTTTGTCCTATTTTGATTAGAAACTCAAGATTCATTTAAAGCTTAAACTCGAGAAGTTCTTTAGATTAAACATCGAATTGCTGTCCAGCCGAGCAACAAATTAATTATGCACCATGGGATGCTATAAATTACCTGCGACCGACAGTCAAGTGATCGCTTATCAGGCAAGGCTCTCAGTTGCTTGAAGGGCTGCCGGGGCTAGCACAAAAACTAGTTTCTTTCAAGTTACTCACCGCATGGATATCCATGGTAACCAACGAATAACAACATGAAAATCTTTAATGAAATGAATTCTCATTTAAATATTGACCCAAGGGACCAAACAACGTATAAAAGTAGTCTGCCATTCTTTGCAATTAGACAAACAGATAATTTCCCCCACTCATTTGCAAGACATTTTTCGTCATAAAGACTGATGATATAGATTCCTGACTTGTGCTGTCAGAATTTTTTTGGGGGGTTGGGTAGGAATTCATTACAATTAGAGCCCGGACCTATGGAGGGGACGGATTCGTTGAGGATGATGCGAACTTCGATGCTTCCCTTCCCTACCAGGGTTAGGGGTTACATGCCAAGAGAGGCCTTCCACACAATCAGACGTAATAATTTGAGAGTGATGTAGGGTTGGTTACCTTTTTATTTATATATATATATATATATATATATATATATATATATATATATATATATATATATATGTCGATTTAAATTTAAAATTTTTAATTGTAATATGTTTTCTTGAAATAAAATAAAAATTTATATTACATATTTAGATTCTATATTTACTAACATCAAAATTAAACGTGAATAAAGTTTATTTGAGTTAAATAATATTTAAATAATAATAATCTCTCTTTATAGAAAAGTAAAATGTCAACATTAACAAATGACTTATGTTTTTAGACTTCAAATTATATATGTATTTATGAAAAACTTTTTTGCTTGTTTTATAAAAAAATAAATTAAAAAAAGAAAAAAAGAAAGAAAGAGAGAGAGAGAGAGAGAGAGAGAGTTCTTCTACTTATATATATATATATATAATAAATTAGGCCTGTACGTGTTCTAACCACTTTTTTTTTTTTTTTTTTGGGTTGGGTGGGGGGGGGGGGGGTTCTCTATCCAAATTTACAAGGGTTGCAAGGGGCTAATTTAATGTATCTTAATTGTCTTTGACTTCTCAACCGAAAGGAATGTAATCTATATATCTGTTGACCCAGAGGCCAATCATCATTGCAAGGGTAACGGTTACTGGCTTTTAATTACCTAAGTCTCCCAGATAACCGAAGTCATAATGACTGTTGGGTGCGTAACATTCTGGATTTCTAGCCTTTCCGGGAATCCTTTCCCTGAAATGATGATCTCATGTTTCTTCTATTTTATTTTCCTTTCATGCGCTCGCCCATGGATAATCGAGAACCTACGTAAATAAATAAATAAATTTAGCGATAAACGGGACACATGCCATCTTGTTCATCCCCTACGGTTTCATCAGTTAAATTTATTATGACAATGAAACGACCCTTGATTATTAACCAATTAAATTGTTAAATAGTTAATTTAACTTAATCCAAACAGTGTTAAAAAAACCTAAAATATGTTTTCAAAAATATTCAAATACATATTTTGCTAAAATGACAAAAGTTCAAAATTTTTTTCCATTTTTCTTAAATTCATGGGAAAAGAATTTAGGGCTGCTGCCTTGTATATGTCAAAAAAAAAAAAATAAAGTGAAATAATTTAACAAAATATGTATGTGGGTAAATTTTTATATTTTTAAAATATATTTTAAGTATCCATATTTTTAATATATATATATATATATATATATATATATATATATATATATATATATATATATATATATATATAAGAGGTAGAATCCATATAGAATAAAATTTAAAAGTTTAAGACTGAATTTAAAAATTAAAAAAAATTAAGTATAAAAATCTCTTAAAATTTTAAAATATCTTGAAAATTTATTCTAATCAAACATAATATTTAAAAAAATATATAAAAACATATGAAACGAATACACGGTTGAACATGAACGTGAACCAATCATATTATTAATTAATGTTAAGTATTATGTAAGAAAATTTATATTGATAGTAACTAATGAATTATAACTCTGATATTTATATTTAATCTTTTTGGTCTACTTTCAAGAATTTGCAATAAAACTCTGATATTTGTAGAAGCAAAAATAACTTCGTCAAGGACATTACTAATTTTTTAGCAGACCAGAAGACATTGGAGTGACGGAGTTAAAACACTCTGCATAGCTTGCCGCTAGAAATTGTTTCGCATTCCCTTTTGACCCGCCACATTGTCCCGCCGTCTGTACGAAACTCCAAAACTATTTTTTAAAATTCCCACCGACCGAAAAGAGCGGAACGATGCCTTCCATTTCCCCAAAACGCAAAACAAAATATTAAAAATGACCACTATTCAATAAATAAGTAAAATAAAATAAATATTATTATTATCATAAAAAAATAAAATAAAAGAGACGCTGACGTTGTTCGTGCTCAGTCTCTTGTTTGTAGTGACGCCCTAGGGTAAAAATGAAAAATGACAGACACCAATTGATCGGTGGATGTGAGCCGCGTGGCATTACATTCTTCTTACATTATTCCTCCTTTTCATTTTTCTCTTATTATTATTTCTTTTCTTTTCTTTTCTTTTCTTTTCCTTTCCGTTATTATTACTGTCTAACTAATACAAGTGGTGGTGGGTTCCTTTCCTTTCTACCGACGAAACTTGGTGGGGCCCAGCAAGCTGTCGCTTACCAGATGTACGTACCACATATATATTTATTTATTTTATGTGGGGTACACGCACACGTGGCATTGCATAATAATTAGTTAATCCTCGAAGGAGCAATGATTGCAGAGCGTTGATGAAAAAAGCATGACCTATTAATTTCCTGGTAATCTCACGAGCTAGTCACTTTAATCCTTTATGCTCATGATTAGCCACCGCCGATCGAAGCCAATTAAACGTGGCCCAGTCCGACCCCCCTGTGCATCTTTTTCTTCTCCCTCGTGGCATTACGAGACGAAATTATCATCCAAAGAGCAATTTTTACAATTTATGCCGATTTTTGACGCCATATTGACGATGATTGGCAAATGCAAATGCAAATAATAATAATATTATTAAATATTAATATTATTGTAATATTACACTTTTTAAGTCCTATTTTTGGGTAATTAAAGTCCTTTTAAGTGCATTTTTCATGGACCTGAATCGTCCTCCTATTACTCCCATTAAAATTTCGAGTATATGTGTTTATGTCTAGATTTTAATTTTAAATCAGCCGACACCCAGATGATCCTGAGAAACTACGAAACAAAAAATAATATATATATATATTCATTACACTTTGCAGAATGGAACAAAGAATCAAACGTTTTTTCGGCCGTGCTCAAAATGGCCAACTGTCCTCCCTTGGAGTAGAAACTATCCAAAGAGACTCCGTCAAGGATTTAAAAAAAAAACAAAAAAAGAAGTGCAACTCTTCTCGAAATTCTCGAGAGAGAAAAGTGGGCGCAATTTGACCAGTAGGGTTGGGAGTCGCCCAAAATTAAACCGAAAGCCGACGTGCTTGTTAAACGTATAATTGATAATTTATTTAATAATCTAAAAATTTCAATACAATATTAAAATTTTTATAATTAGATAATTATGAGTTCAAATCTTACAAATATTTAGATGAATTAATTTATTGAAGGTGACAAAGTTCCAATTAACACAATTATAACGTCCTTTTCTCAACTACTGGGCGGTCTTTTGCTTCCCTCCCTCATTTTCACGTTTCCTTCCACGCCAAGTGTTGTCCGGCAGGCACGAAAGTTTGCGCCACGCCTACAAATTTAACGTAAATCCACGGAAAAGTGCACTAGCTAACCAGCAGCTCCTGAGCGATTTTCAATTGTCAGAGATGCATGTACAACTCACCATTGATCTTGATGGGTCTGATCCCGAAAGCTTGAATCCGGGGAAAGAATTGACACCCACATGTCATTTTTAAGACGATTATTGTTTCAATACATTGCAACATTAAAAAGAAAAAAACTTTTTATTTTGTTGACATGACAAACGTCTGGGTCATGTGCAAAATTAATTATATTTGAGCTTAATGTGTGCTGCTACAAAACATGTGGCAATTGCCATTCTCCTTTTTAATTTCAAACTAAAAAGAAGTCAGATTTATACAATTCTAACTTATACATTATAATCCAATAAGGAGAAAGCAAAAAAAAAAAAAAAGATCTTTAATATGTCCTAATTAATTGGCTGATAATTAATCTGTAAAGAAAGTGTCGGTGCCCAGTGGACACAATTTATGTGTGGGCAAACGTTCTAGCCTGCAAGAATGTGATAGTGTTGTCACTTTGGTCTTCACCGAAGCCGAAATTGTCACCCCAAGATAGCGAAACCTCATCTACATGGAGGGCCATAAATGTTCACCACACACACACACACAGAGACAGAGCTGTTGCGAGTGAGTGAGTGGGTGAGTCTGCGAGTATGCCATAGATGGTCCAAAAACAAACGCGAAGCATTAGAAGTATACAAATCGTTGATTAACTGTTGGAATGCAATATCGAATCCCCTAGATGCATTACACGTTTCAAAAGAAAGCCACGCTAGTAGGGGCCATGCTAGAAACCCGAACGTGAAAGGGTTTCATTGTCATTAAAAAAAAAAAATCTATGTATTTGTCTATCATAACAATAATCACACCAACTGGTTGAAAAAGAAAAATAAATAAATAAATAAATAAATAAATAAATATATATGCTTGAGGGCTCAGGACTTAGTCCATTGACTTGGCACACTCAAACAAGAAAATTACCACACAGAATATAATAATGGACGACAACTCACAAATCTTGGCCATAAGATACATTGATTAAGCAGGGTCGTAGACTTTTTTTTTTTTTTTTCTTTTCTCGAACTGAAGTCCACAATCTATCCTTCAGTTCCTTAAAATGGTAGATTTTGGTATAAATGGATCAGTTGAAAGGTGGGAAAAAAAAATAAAAGGGAGATAATTAACTACTTCAATTCCTAGAGAGAAATAAATAGAAAAATATTAAAGAAAAGAAAAAGATGAAACTCTCACATGGGTCATGAGAAGATTTTAAGAGTCTTTCAAGATCTTGTACCCAAATTTCACTAAATCAAAACCAAATAGGAGGGGAGATGCTGAACAATTATTTATTTCTCCTACATTAATGGTGTCACAGTTAATAAAAATATTTGAATTGACAGACCACCCGTTAAAAGGAAGCATCTTGGAGGACCCCCAACTTGCATGCTAAATAAATCATTAAATAACGTCACCGTCTCTTTCAACACGGGGGACAAAAAAATAAAAATAAAAATAAAGAAGGAGAATAGAAAAGGCTCCATGGGGGGTATGGACACATCAAGTTGAAATATCACGAAATATTTCCTTTGGATTCCAATAACGTGCTAGAAGACATATTCTGCCTGCCAAGTTGATATAATTATGCAAGTCAAGACTCATTTCACCTGTAATGAACTACACAACCACTCTTTTCATTATCAGGACATATAATTTCTTCCATCCACCAGATTTATACCCTGGGTTGCTGATCAATCCCTTTCAATAGCGCAAGCATTGAGAAAGTTTGGGCTGGATTCAAGTATGAAGTTAGGACCATTGATTGATCTGTTAGGATGAAATTATCACGACCGACACTACGTTACTCCAAGAAAATATTATTGCTCTAAGTTGGACAAATTAAATGCAATGGTTTCGTTGCCCCATCAACACTCCCACATGTCTCGACTATTTAGGAGCTAATTTTTACGGAGTTAGGCAAAGGATACATGATTAGATCGGATCAATGTATTTTTGTGACGTAATGGTGACCTCCTCTACCATTGATAATTAATTGGTAACTCAAATTTACAAACATCGCTGAAGGGGTAAATAGTCTAATATTTTCTGTCGAATTAACATGTATTGCATAAATTATACATATAAAATACATTATGTGTATGTCCTATGCAACATTACATGTGTATAATTATAATTGTTAGTCAAATATTTTGTTTTTAAATACATGAATTTTGTTAATAATAAAAATTACAAATATACATCGATTAATTGCAATAACACAAATTTAAACATTCTTATCAACCACATCATCTATATAATGAAATCCTTTAGACGTTGAAGACATTGACCGCCGACGGCAATTCTCTTTTGGAATTAAAGACTTAGTGGATCTAATGCTTTTGTTGCCAACAACAGCACACTTTATTAAAAGGGTCGAAACTAAAAATTTAGGAAATCTTTAAACCAACTTTAAAAAGCCCCCTTTACGTGATTTTCATAATTGTGAATTTGTGCTTTATCTGTGCCACGGAAAACAAAACCATGTTGTTTTCTTCCTTGCCAAGTTAAGACATCTCATGTGTGGTAACTTTTTTGCTTATGGCTGCTTCTTTTGGTCAAAAAGGCGAGCTGGGCATTGAATTGAAGCCAATCCTCCACCATTTCAATCAAATGAAAAATTATTATTATTTCTTAAGTGATAGACAAGTCTACTTAAAGTGCATATGATTTCACCTCTGCATCAATCGAACACGCCGCCAGAGGGAGCTTTGACCGAGAAACCAAAGTTACGATTTGGGATGGGCGCAAAACCCGAAGCTAGACGAGCAATAAAAGTTCACGTCTTGGTTCTCATTAGCCAAAAATTCTAGAGATCGCCGAGGGAGTAAAAGAAAGAAAGAAAGAAAAGAAAAGAACAGAATTCTAAACCTTTGCAAGTGATAACTCTTCTACAGTTCTATCTGAGGAAGTTTGAACTAACGGTCAACCCCAATTTAACCCTTAGATTATGTTATGTTTCATGCCTTCTGTCTTGCTGTCTGTCTGTCTGTCTGTCTGTCTGTCTCTGTTTTTTTTTTTTTGGTTTTTTTATTTTAATTGAAGTTGTCTGAAACCAAACTCCAGAATTGGGTTTAGCAGAGAGACGAATCAGTGTTAGGTTAATTATCATTTTTTTTATGTTTTGATCCTTTTCTTTTGTTGTTTTGTTGGTTTTTTTTTTTTTTTGGTTGTGAACTTGTGATTGCTGCTGTTACCTTTTGTTGGCCTGTGGCGTAATATTTGAGTACTCAACACAGTTACATCTTACAAAAAGGCCATTCACGCGAGTCGCACGTGACCAACTCCTTCTTTCCCCCATTCTTTTTTTCTTTTCTCTCTTTTTTTTTTTTAACTCCCCAAGTCCACCTTCGCCGGTTTTACTCTTCTCGTACCTTGTCTAATGTCGGCTACTTTAAATAAATAAATAAAGGTAAAATCTCTCTATCTCTCCACCTTACATTTGACGAACAACACACACAGCACTGGAACCGTGAGGAGGAGCAGAAAGGCACACACAGGGGTGACCCAAATTACGAGGATACCCCTAGTCTCATCGGCCCCACCAGTGACACCGCCACTCCCATCCCTGCCTCTCACCATTAAAATTCTGGGGTTCCCCGTCAAAACACCCCGAAGTCCCCCATTTTCATTCCCTTCACTAAAACCCTTTTTCCATATTTGTATTTATTTATTCGCACAGCAAAAAACGTATTTTACACTCCCAACCCACGGATAGATCAACGCGGTAAACTTTTCATGTCTCCTTTTGCTCCCTCCTCCTCCTCCTCCTCCTTTTTATACGCGTTGAGTTTTCTTATTTCGTGCGCGCTCTCTCTCTCTCTCTCTCTCTCTCTCTCTCTCTTGCTTTTTTTTTTTTAATAGACAAGACAGAAAATAGTATCACAGGCAGAGACCAAGGAGTTTTAACAGAGAGAGAGAGAGAGAGAGAGAGAGTGGACCCATTTGCTTGAAAGCTGGGGGCCTCTCTGAAGTATGAAGGAAAGAATCAAACGGCAACAAATGCAGAAAAAAAATCAAGGCTTTTTAAATGGTCTTTTAAATAAAAAAATTGTCTTGATTTTTTTTTAATATTGTAATTGACAAACGCTAAATTCTTTTTCTGTTTATATATTCTCTTTCTGTTCCGTCTACTTCTCTCTCCCTCTAGCTCATTAAGGTTTGGTTTATGTTTCTTGTAATGGGGGCCTGAGAGTGTGGGCAAAAATAAAAGCAGGCAGAAGAGAGAGAGAGAGATAAAGGTAGAAGCTTTGTGGGTCTTTGAGCGAGTGATGGCAGAGTGAGAGAAAGATTGAGACTCTGAGTTGAGTTTGAAGCGCTTTGTCGGTGTGTGTTAATGGAGACCAAAGGTAGACTCATTGCAGGTTCTCACAACAGAAATGAGTTTGTTCTCATCAATGCTGACGAGGCTTCAAGAGTAAGTGCCCCTTAAATCTCTAATCTTTCGTAGTTCCTGGATTTTGAAGATTTTCCTGGCTTCAAATTCGTTGCTTGTGATCTTTGAAGTCATCCCCTTTTCACTATTCTGATTCTTTCCATTGTGATAGGTAGTTTGTGTGAATTTCAGGGATTGCCACCCAGTTTATAAGCCCAAATTATTGCTTCTTTTATCCCCTTTCCCCTCTTCGGTTTACCACCCGATCCTTTTAGTTTCGTAGTTTAACCAGACTATCATATTTCTGCAAAATGTGTTCAAAACATTTTTTATTTTAATTTTTACAAAATTTAGTTCTTGTTTTCGTTTTGGCCTCATAGTTTCTAGATTTAAGAGCTGGTCAATGCAACAGCTGCATGAAAGTTAGCAACTGAAATGAAGTCTTAAAATTCTTGTCATCTTTTATCTTTGAGGCTCCATTATCTGATTGAGATTTATGTTTCAATAACTGCCATCATTTTCAGGTCACTTCGGTTAAAGAATTGAGCGGGCAGATTTGCCAGATCTGTGGAGATGAGATAGAGATTACCGTAGATGGTGAACCATTTGTTGCTTGCAATGAATGTGCATTCCCTGTTTGTAGACCTTGCTATGAGTATGAAAGAAGAGAGGGCAATCAAGCCTGCCCGCAATGCAAAACCAGATACAGGCGCATCAAAGGTAAGACTTCTACCATGTTTGCAATATTATCTAAAAACATTTTTACGCCATGTGGTGATAGTCGCAACCTAACTGAAAATGTGATCCATTAAAGGGAGTCCAAGAGTTGAAGGGGATGAAGAAGAGGAGGATACAGATGATTTGGAGAATGAGTTTGATATTGGGCTTAATGAAAGGAGAGACCCTCATCATACTGCCGAGGCAATGCTCTCTGCTCGCTTTAACAATGGTCGTGGTTCCCAGCTTAATGCTTCTGGTTTTGCTACTCCATCTGAGCTAGATTCTGCTTCTGTAGCTCATGAAGTGCCTCTCCTGACTTATGGCAAGGAGGTGAATTGGATTGATCCAATTTTTTATGTTTATGCTTTCTTTTGCTTCATTGTATACATGATTCTTAGTTGAAATATTTGACATACGATGGTTATTCTTCGATCATGACTCCAACTTACAATTCAGTATTTATATGATGCTACTGTGGCTCTATTTGGCGTAGGATGTCGGGATATCCTCTGACAAACATGCCCTTATTATTCCCCCATTTCGAGGAAAACGGATTCATCCAGTGCCATTTCCTGACTCTAATATGTCTTGTAAGTTGTTTGGAAATGTCAGTAAATCTTTGTAACTTTTATGGCCATGTAAATGTGCTTTTCCATTTTTACTCAATGATTATTTATTTTATACTGCAGTGCAACCAAGACCAATGGATCCTAAAAAGGACTTGGCAGTGTATGGTTATGGTACGGTTGCATGGAAGGAAAGAATGGAGGAGTGGAAGAAGAAACAGAATGAAAAACTTCAAGTTGTTAAGCACCAGGGACACAAGGCTGGTGGAAGAAATGGTGGAGAGGAATTCGATGATCCTGATTTGCCCATGTAAGTCTGTCATTTTCTGCTTTCAATCTCCTCTGGAAGATGTGTTGTTGAAGGGTATATGCTTTGTTGTTTCCCTCTCAAGGTTCATCTTAATTTTTGTCTTTAAAAATTTCTTTTTGTTTCCTTTTGTCACCTCATTTTGAAGCTGTTACTTGATTGTGAATGATGTCCATGGTGACATTAGTGGCAAGAAAGGGAAGAAGAAGGAGGGAACAATGCCACAACTATTATAAAGCCAAGTACCAATTAACGTTTTTATTTCTTCAAGAGTATTTAGCAACATTCTAAAATTAATCGCGTACATTAAAAAAGGTCATGCCACAATCTGCATTCAAAGAAGAACTTGGACCAAGCTTGAACTATTGAAATTAATAATGTGTTATCTCTTGATAGGATGGATGAAGGAAGGCAACCTCTTTCAAGGAAGTTACCAATTTCTTCGAGCAAGATTAGTCCCTACAGATTGATAATTATACTCCGACTTGCAATTCTTGGGCTCTTTTTCCACTATAGAATTCTCCATCCAGTCCACGATGCTTATGGATTATGGCTAACATCAATAATTTGTGAAATATGGTTTGCCGTATCATGGATTCTAGATCAATTCCCAAAATGGTACCCAATAAAGCGTGAAACTTACCTTGATCGATTATCATTGAGGTACCCTCCCCACGCTCCTCTCACTCTCTCTCTGTTTGTGTGTTTTAATATTGGCAGTCTCACATTTTACTTCACAATTTTGCTGATAGGTATGAAAAAGAGGGAAAGCCATCTGAGTTGGCTGCTATAGACATATTTGTTAGTACGGTGGATCCTATGAAAGAACCTCCACTTGTCACAGCAAACACAGTTCTGTCAATCCTTGCTGTAGATTATCCTGTCGACAAAGTTGCATGCTATGTCTCAGATGATGGTGCTGCCATGCTCACTTTTGAAGCCCTCTCAGAGACATCTGAATTTGCTAGAAAGTGGGTCCCTTTCTGCAAGAAATTTAGCATTGAGCCCCGAGCTCCAGAATTTTATTTTTCACAGAAGGTTGACTATTTAAAGAATAAAGTAGATCCAGCATTCATTAGGGAACGCCGAGCTATGAAGGTTTGTGGCTTTTCTTTGTATTGCTTTATTGATCAATCTTGTGACAGGAAGGGTACACTAATAAAATGCACCCAGTCTAGAGGTACCATGATTCCATTTAACTATTAAAAGTTGAAAAAAGAAAAGTGAATGCTGATTGGTGCAATGATGTTATCCTCAATGCTTTTAGTTTTCAATAATGGTGTATTATTAATGCAATTGTCATGTTTTGGCACAGAGAGAATATGAGGAGTTCAAAGTTCGAATAAACAGTTTAGTTGCCACAGCACAAAAGGTTCCTGAGGATGGTTGGACAATGCAGGATGGGACTCCATGGCCGGGTAATAATGTCAGGGATCATCCTGGAATGATTCAGGTAAATGATGTTGTGCATCCAGCTGCCCTTGGAAACCTGAATTATCCTAAAGCTTATTTTCTTCCTTCAGGTTTTCCTTGGTCATGAAGGTGTTCCTGATGCTGATGGAAATGAATTGCCACGTTTAATTTATGTTTCTCGTGAGAAGAGACCAGGATATGATCATCACAAAAAAGCTGGGGCAATGAATGCCTTGGTAGGGTCTGCTCTCTCTCTCACATGTGTATGCTTGTACACACACAAAAGAAAACTTCTCACATTTTGTGTCCACTGTTTCATTATCTTACTGTTTTTATTGGCTGATTAATGTAGGTAAGGGTGTCTGCAATCATATCAAATGCCCCTTACTTGCTGAATGTTGATTGTGATCACTATATAAACAATAGCAAGGCACTTCGTGAAGCGATGTGCTTCATGATGGATCCAACATCCGGCAAGAAAATCTGTTATGTGCAGTTTCCTCAGAGATTTGATGGGATTGATCGCCATGATCGATACTCCAACCGGAATGTTGTATTTTTTGATGTATGTAAAGACCATAGCAACTCTGATGATCCCCATATGCAGAATTTTGTTTTTCCATTCTTTTTCAAGAATATGGCTGTTTTCTCTTTTTTCGAGTACTGATTCAATGGTTTTTTAAATCCAGATCAATATGAAGGGATTGGATGGCATCCAGGGACCAATATATGTTGGTACTGGATGTGTTTTCAGGAGGCAGGCACTTTATGGATATGATGCCCCCAAAAAGAAGAAGCCACCGGTCAAAACATGTAACTGCTGGCCAAGATGGTGCTGCTGCTGTTGCAAATCTAGAAAAAAGAATAAGAAAGCAAAGTCAAATGAGAAAAAGAAGAACAAGGAGGCCTCCAAGCAGATACATGCATTAGAAAATATTGAGGAGGGAATTGAAGGTAAGGATAGTAATCTAATTGCTGCTGGAACACTGGAATAACATATCATAGTGGCTTCCTGGTTATTTTATTTTTTCTCTTTTTGATACTTGAATGCCACCACATACCTTTCCCATTCTTCAAGTTGGACCTTTGTTAGCATATGTCACTACTGAACCTTCTTGCAGGAGTAGATAATGAAAAGTCATCCTTGATGCCCCTAGTGAAATTTGAGAAAAAATTTGGCCAGTCTTCAGTTTTCATAGCTTCAACACTAATGGAAGAAGGTGGAATTCCCAAAGGAGCCACTTCTGCATCACTTTTGAAAGAAGCCATTCATGTTATTAGCTGTGGCTATGAAGACAAATCTGAATGGGGGAAGGAGGTATGCATGCCAAAACTATTCTGAACACAACATTTTGGTTTCTAAATCTTTCCTGTTGAGGACAACTGACACTTCATGCTTCTGGTTGGTATATATCTGCTGTGCTTTAGGTTGGCTGGATATATGGTTCAGTCACTGAGGATATATTGACAGGTTTCAAAATGCATTGTCATGGTTGGCGATCAGTGTATTGTATACCCCAAAGAGCTGCATTTAAGGGTTCAGCTCCAATTAACCTTTCAGATCGTCTGCACCAGGTTCTTCGCTGGGCACTTGGATCTGTTGAGATATTTTTTAGTAGGCACTGCCCCATATGGTATGGCTACGGGTGTGGATTGAAATGGTTGGAGCGCTTTTCATACATCAACTCAGTGGTTTATCCATTAACGTCAATCCCTCTGATTGTCTATTGCACCTTGCCAGCTGTCTGCCTCCTTACTGGAAAGTTCATTGTCCCTTCGGTAAAGATATTGCTCCTCACTCCGTTGCTCCATATAATTTTGAAGTAAAGGCAGATGTCAACTTCATAAGATCGGTCATATTTTGTGCATAAGCAAGATAAACCATTTTTAGGCAATCTTAAAGCAACCTCCAAAATATGAAATTTAATTTTCCATTATTTTGGAAGGTTATCTTCTGAATCTTGTTTACAAATGATGCACAGATTAGCAACTATGCCAGTATACTCTTCATGGCACTCTTCATATCCATTGCTGCAACCGGCATACTCGAAATGCAATGGGGAGGTGTTGGTATACATGACTGGTGGAGAAATGAACAGTTCTGGGTCATTGGCGGGACCTCATCACATCTATTTGCTCTTTTCCAAGGTCTCCTCAAGGTATTGGCTGGAATAAACACTAACTTTACGGTTACCTCAAAGGGAGGAGATGATGGAGAATTTTCAGAGCTCTATGTCTTCAAGTGGACCTCTTTGTTGATCCCTCCTTTGACCTTACTTATAATAAATATTATTGGGGTCATAGTTGGGATTTCCAATGCCATCAACAATGGTTATGATTCCTGGGGCCCACTCTTTGGTAAGCTCTTCTTTGCATTCTGGGTCATTGTCCATCTCTACCCATTCCTGAAGGGAATGATAGGGAAACAAGACAGGGTTCCAACCATAGTTGTCGTCTGGTCAATACTTCTAGCTTCTGTCTTAACACTTTTATGGGTCCGAATTGATCCATTTGTGTCAAGAGGTGGTATAGTATTAGAAGTTTGCGGGTTGAATTGTGACTAAGACGTCATGGCATGCAAAGGTGATTTGGAGATACATGTAGGAAAGCTGCTTTGCATTGCACATGCAGGCAAGGTCCATGTTCATCAAAAATTGTAACGTGACACAGCATGATTCTTCACAATAAGTTCTGAAGACGGGAAATCACCGTGGGGATGTGTATAGATATAAAGGACAGACACAATGCTTATCTGTTCTGAATATTGTCATTGATTCTTTTCGGTTTGGAATACGTGTGGAGTTTGTAGTTGGTTTTGAAATCTGTCATTTTGTTTGTATTTTGTAAGATTTTTGTTAGATTTTGATCCCTTTCAATAAGGGACTCAACACAAACTTCCACATCACAGTGGAGACTTACCCGGAGTATGCACTCTAGGTAATTTTCATCGTTCTTGCTGTAATGTTGCTGGAGATGACTCTTTCCGAAAGTCTCTGTCGAGTTGTCGAGTCTCTTGCAAGGTTGCCTTGCATTTAAAATTGAGCCATTGAAGCTGTCAACTTATATTCTTTCAGAAGTTAAACAAGTATGCTGCTTACATATTTTGGTGGTTAAGATGATTGCTGCTGAACGTTGTCCATGCCAATATCATGTCCCTCCAATAGAGCGTCGAATAATGCTTAAACGTACATTGCTCACAATTATGTTACTCCTCAAGTTTAACGGTTAACTATGCACTAACGTTGAGAGTCGTGAGATTCTGCAAGGTTCCATTGAAGCAACCCGGCAAGTAACGGATGGCCGGCCACTTTAGATGCGACAGCCAGTTAATCTACATGAGAAATGATCAAGTAAAGTTCGACAGATGTTCCAAAGGGTATATGTATCTTGTCATAATGCTTTTGACAATACATAATTACACGACCAATTCCCCCAAAGAACGGTTATAAAAGTAGCTACACCATGTTACAGTTCCATCCGCCATTTTATGTAGACGCACGAGGGATTCTCCCACTCGCTTCAAAAAGGCAAACTTACAATTAACCAAGGCCACAAAAATAAAAAAGAAAAAAATTAAAGCAATATAAGCAAGAAACTAATTCTTTGAAATATCCCATAGTGCCGGCCTCTTCGTCATTGTTGCGGGTGCTGTCACAATCCCAGGTTTCTCTATCTTGGTATTCGACTCATTCTCTTTCAAGTCATCGTAGCGCTGTGTTTTTCTGGGGGTAACTTGGATTGCACCAGTCCTAGCATTCGTACTTTTCATCACCGAATAACCTAATTGTTTAGCATGCAAACTGTTTTCCTTTCTCTTTGCATGCGAACTTGTCTTTTGAGGAGATAGCATCTTCGGCTGACTCGTCTGATCATCTTCAGGAGCAATCTCTGCTGAACAAGTTATAAAGAAAGATATGACTATCCGAGCAGTCTCTAGTCAAATATTTGCCTAAATAAGGTGAAAAGAAAAGATAACTAGAAGCCCTTCTCCGTACCATAACTAACATCTAAAGTGGTGACTCCAAGAGGTTCTTCTTCCGACCCCTGATTTGATAATTCCCTAGTCAATTGCACTGGCTGTCCAGCAACTTCAATACTAAAGTTGGCAACACTTTCTGGTTTTTCATTGCTCGGATCATATTCTACTTTGAATTCAGACAAAGCAGAATCACGATAATCGTTCGATTCAGTGGCTTCTTTCAATATTTTGTGGGGACGATGAGAATGCTCGACGTCTGCATAAAGTTCATCAAGATTCTCACAACTGAAAGATTCTCGGACATAATCGACTGCAACAGGCATGTTGTCGTGCATTTTCAAAGGTTCGACTTCTTCAGACTTGGGCTTATCCAGAACAGCAGCATTTATGCAATTCTGCTCTGAGAGTTCCTCTTTGATGACATCTTGCTCTTCTGCAACTGGTATGCTACCTTGTTTAATAAACATTTCATTTTCTTGCACCTCTAGGGCATCTTCACTCATCAAATCATTTATCAAGGCCTCTGAATCTGATTTTCCATCCCTATAGTGTTCTTCATCTTCAAAAAGCAAATTTGGTTCCAAGGCCTTATCATCTGTAATTCAGGGTTTAACAAAAAAGAAAATACAGTCCATTGAAAATTTTAAACTATTGCAAAAGACTGATATACTGATTTCAGTTGAGCTAGTAGAACTAACCATGATTAGAAGCATGGACTCCACAAACATTAGAGCTGTTAACTGCATTGCAGTCCAATGCAGAAGTGATATTGAGCCTTTTATTGTCTGAACATTCATTGGACTGAATGATGGAGAGAACCTTGTTGTCAAGGCGAGGCAAACAGTGCAGTCCCACATAACCACTATTGACAGCTGCTTCATTTGCTGTATCTTCATGCTCATCAAGTAGAAAATTATTAAATCCCTGATAATCTTCTTTGCTAGTTTCTAGTCTTGAAACCTCTTTAGTATCATTTAGACATCCAACGGATTCTTGAGCCCTGCCAATTTCTCCTGCCATAATTTCGCTGTCCCCGAGAAATAATTGAGCCACCTCACTAGAACTGCTCCCTGCAAAAAATATGCCAAATGAAGGCACTGTGCTACACAGCCGCCTGGTTTAATAAACTGGGATCTCTGACTAGCAGCCATACCTCTGTCATAAGTCATCTCTTTTCCATCCGTGTCGTTGCTGTCATTAGAGTGTTGCTCTTTTTCTGCGTTACATGAGCACAAAGAGAATCATGTTAAAGTTCTCATATGAACAAAATAACGACACCCCAGAAAAAGTTAAGGGGCAAACTACAAGGGATTATAATAAGCTACAATGATATCAGCATCCCTTTCTTTATCTTTGGTGTCAGGGAAAAAGTTTTATTAGATAAGTTGCAGAAAAAAAAAAAAAAAAACAAGCTCAGGTTGTAGGCCGAGACACTAACCATCGGATGCTAAATCATTCTGCCCTGCTACTGTAGAACTGCGCAAAGTGATATCCAATTTGCTGCAAAGGTTATCAACACCAAATATTATTTTAGCAGAACAGTTCATTTCCTGCTCATTGCAACTTGGAAGTGGCATGGTCCCTGCCATGTCATGTGAAGCCTTTTCTAGAATAGATTGTTCCGAGGTCCCTCTCATTTTATCCCCGTCAAGAATGTTAGTTATTCCACTAGTTGTGCAGGCTTCTTGGTCTGTAATTTCTTGAACACAGGGAGAGGAGATATTTTCTGGTTTGTTCAAGATGTTAGGAGTAAGCTGCTGTCCAGTAACTTGCCCCTCAAAAATTGTAGTAGCCACTGCCTTTTCTTCTTCTTGCATGGCATGTCCAGAAAATTTGCTTGTAGAACTTCCATACGTGCCTCCAGCAGCTTTGCAACCTTGTTCTTCATTTGATTGGAACAAACTCAACTCTTGTTCAGTAAACAAGGCTGTTTCATCTCGAAACTCCGAAGGTGTATTATCTGCTGCTTGAGACAAACAATTGTTAATAATAAAAAACCGTACACTTATCAGAATAAGAAAAATAAAAGAAAATAAAAAGAAAAGGCTCTATTATCTTAGAAAACTTTCCCGGTGTTTCTGAGTTATGACTTTAAGAGCAACAAGAACAAGAATGTACCATAATAAGAACCAGAAATGAGGGGTGAAAGAGGAGGGCAGTCTGCATCCTCTCTCAGTCTTGATGAAGAAGACTTGCAGCCAGAGGGAACCATGTTACCGAGCATAGAAAAACTAGGTGTTTTTTCTGCC
Organism: Ceriops zippeliana; assembly: GCA_037897445.1. Lineage (NCBI taxonomy): Eukaryota > Viridiplantae > Streptophyta > Magnoliopsida > Malpighiales > Rhizophoraceae > Ceriops > Ceriops zippeliana. The sequence goes on from JBAPLH010000217.1 coordinate 2,346,381, forward strand.
ACGTCAGAGTTGTTTTTAGATCCACTGCGAGTTGGTGGCGTGTTTGAAGACACTAGATCACTATGAAGGAAGTAAGCAGCTTTGCAGGCTCTAGTATCTACGTCTCCTGCAGAACTAGTCTTGGCCTGCTTTTGGCCGCTCCTTAATATCTGAGGGGCTATTGGTGAGTTTTCACTCCTCTTGGCGCTGTATAAGATATTCTCAGTACGGTTGCCTTCAGTGTTCACTTCCCCAACTTCAGCTTCAAAATTAGTAGCCTCAGAACCATGTAATGTGACCATGGGGTCCAAAGCAATACTTCCCATCATATCTGCAGCTTTCACGCCTATGGGCATAGTGTTGTTAACTGGGGGAAAAGAATTATCGTCCAACTCACCAAGAACATTAATGTTTTCGCTATTTTCAAGGTTAACAGCCTTATCTTCAACTCTATTTGTTGTCTTATTAAGACCACCATCGGCAGAAACCATATACGGCAAAAACTCCTCTCCACACTCCGCCGATTCCTCAACGGTCCCCACTGCAATTGTTTTTTGTGTTGTAAGGGGTATACCTATGACCGAATCACCACTGCAGTTCTCTTCATAACTCTTTCTGTTGTAATGGGATTTTGGGCTACTCAATGAAGATGCTTCAGACGGTAACAATTTGACGTTATCGCATTCAAAACCAATTTTCTTTCCTCTGTCCTCAGCTGCAAAATCTCCAGGATCTTGTTGGCAGAAAACCTCATCTGAAGAATTATTGTCCATTAAAGAAATGCCCTGGTCTATATCTTGAAACTCCTTTGCAGATGTCTGAGGCAGAGATCCTGCTCGTATTCCCCTCAGAGCTTCTAGTTCACCCTTACACTTTGAATTACTTGTCCATATTTTCTCAGCTGCAACATCAACATCACAAGGGTATGTGACCAAGTTTTCAGATTCACACACTTCGCGAACAGTTCTTTCAACTGAATTGGTGTGAGTGACTGATAATGCATGTGGATCTTCAGCTTGATCCTCTTCTGCATGTAGGAAACAGTGTTTGAGATCTGAATTCCAGAGATGTTTCCGCTTAAAAAGAAAAGCAAAGAAAACTGAAAACTAAATTGACAAAATGAAAACTTGATGCACAATCACCCAAAAAGGGCAATGAAAGTGAGAAGATCGTGTTGTCACTAGGCCTCGTGCTACCCTTCCATAGCAGGGGCTGTGAACTTACCCAGTGCCAAACAAATTAAACAGATAAAATTTTATTTGCCAAAAGATAACCTTGGAACGAACCTTGCTGATGGTCAGCCTTCGCTCCAGTGACTCGGCTTGCAGCCTTGCCAAATGAAAAGAGGTCATGTCCATCCAGCTGAAAGCTTCCGTCAGAAGTTAGTGATGCTTGCTCATTACTACATAACTCTGTGAACTCAACTTCATCTGTCGTAAAGTCCCCTTCCCTGGTAGACATTTCCAAATCACACAGGTCACTCTCACCTTCTGTTGTATTTGCATTGACATGGACACTGTCACCTTCGGTTATGTCAACATGGACATGAACATTTTCTATTGAAGATTCTTGGCTTCCCAGTCTTTTCTGCCTTGTGGAATTTGGAGATTCACCTTCATGATTTGAAGAGAATTGTGAGCAAAATACCAAAAGCAATATAATTTCTCATTAAATATAATGTACACCTTTAACTGCATCATTGCTGCCCTCTCTGTCTGAAAACATGGTTCCATTGTCATGAAGCATCTCAGAAACCAGTTCTTCATCCCTCATTGGAGCTGTTGCCTCTGAAAATGATGCTTTGTCACAGTCATTGTCAGAAAAAGCTTTCTCATTTTCTTTTTCCTCCTCTTTTAAATTGCTAGAATGTTGCTGGCTTTTCTCCATTGAAGGATACTCCCTCTTTTCATCCACCAACTCCTTTAAAGAAGAGTAAAACAAAGAATATGGATTTATTCCCTCTAGTGCTTCTTTTCTATCCTTAAAATGTGAATTGGATGTCATCAACTCCTCAGATGCAGCATCAACATCATAAATGTGAGGCGTTTGAGCTTCTTTTCCAGCTCTTTTAACTGAACTTGTGACTGATAATGTATGCTGGTCTTGAAGTAGATATTCTGCTAATAGAGGAAGGGAATTTCAGGACTAATTGCAGCAATAATTTTGACAAAAAAAAAAAGCCTGCTAATTTGATTCATAAAGTTTTGGAACAAACCTTGCTGATGTGAGTTAAATTTTGGAAGGGAAAACGATGTGCCGGGAGCTGCAACAAAGATATCACCAACATATAAAGGTAAAGTTCGAAATAAGACCAAGGTACAAGCATGTCAAAAATCCCTAAAAAAACCTGTTAAAATGAAACTGATCATGTGCCTCACACTTTGAAGCAACAAATGCAGCAGAACAATGATCAACTCTGTCAGCATCATTCACTTTCAAAGCATTCAGGTAAAGGTCTTCAACGTTAAAAAGATCATGTACACTCATGTTGGGATGTAACACTTTGTGCTCAGTTTTTTCAATTTTTATGCCCTTTTGAGACCTTTCTGAATCTTGGAACCCATACTCTTTAATTGATGGTCCAACACATTCAATTGGATTTTTGTTGACAGCGACAGTGTCATCTTTTAATGCTGACAGTTCTTCAATTGCAACTCCTTTCCACCCCAAGGAATTAAGACATTCACCGTCAAAGAATTTAGGACATGATAAGTAAACATAAGCAGTATAGTTCTTCAATCAAAATACACAAATTTACCTGCCAAAGGTAACTTTGTTGCAGAAGATAACCCAATGAATGGAGAAGGCACATCAGCCTGAAATTCCAGTTGTTCAGGTGAAGGTGAATTACCAATAGAAAAATCTGCACAAATCCCCGAAGGCTGGCATGACTGATCATTAGCACCACCTGGAGTGAGACCATCAGCTGCTGATTTCTGTACCTCATTTACCCCGGCATTGGTGGCTGCATCGGCAATTAAAGGCTCACTACCAATCTCTAGTGCTTCATGGTCTGTATGAGCAGCACGAAATGTAGGATATGCTGAATTCAAAATTGCCTCTGAATGTGTTCTGGCATGTTTAACTTTCTTCATATCAGAATCAATAGAAGAAACGCCCATGAAATTGGTCTTCCTTTTTCTACTCCATTTGCTCTTGGATGCTGTCCTGTTGTTTGCAGAAGATAATACACTGGATGGAGCAGGAACATCACCAATTTTAGCCTGAAATTGCAGCAGTTCTGGGGCAGATAAATCACCAATAGAAAAATCTGCACCAATTCCTGAAGGCCCGCATGACTGATCATTGGCACCACTGGCTGCCGATTGCTGCACCTCATCTACTACCGCATTGGTGGCTGCATCAACAATTGGAGGCTCAGTACCAACCTGTGATGCTTCTTGGTCTGTAAGAGCACCTTGCAACTTAGAAGATGCTGAAGCCAAAGTTTCCTCTGATTGTGTTTTGACGCCAGTGGCTTTCTTTATGTCAGTATCGATGGAAGAAACATCCACAAAACTGGTCTTCCCTTTTCCAATCCATTTGATCTTAGACGCTGTCCTGTTGTTGCCACTTTTGAAAACATCTTCCATGCTGTTTAAACTTGAATAATTTTGATCCTCTATAGCTTGAGGCCTGGCCAATCCAGCACCTTCAATTGGCCCTCTTCCACAGGTTGAAATGTTCGCTGTGGATGCAGGCTCCTCTGTCATGACTGGCAATCTAACTGGGGTCTGTTTTTTCTTTTCTATGGTGTTACTGAGCTCACATGCTCCAACCCAATCACTTCTAGAATCACATCTTCTGGATTGTCTTGGAGATTTCTCACCAAAAGTTTCACCACCAACAACAGAGGTTTCTTTCTCCAAAGCTAGGTCACATATTCGTCTCGCTTGTCTAATGTTTCCCATGAGAATAATATCTGCTTCACTGGAGCTTGGTACAATACTGTGTCTGGAGGCATTTCTTTTAGTCTTCAAAGGCTGGTCAATTGCATAAATATCTGTTCCTGAAACTTTTTGACCCAATTGCTTTATCCTTTCAACATCATCATCAATTCCCGTTTCGTTACTGGGAGCCATGGAGCTAGATCGAACAGTATTATGCCTAGACCTCCTCGATTGCTTGAGGACAAGAGCAACCTTTTGAGTATCTTCTCTAGTTTCTACGGAAGATTCACCTTCGGCAACTGCTTTGAAATCTGAATTCCTTGTTCTCTTTTTGGTCTCCTTTTTGACTTCCATTCCTCTGTTTCCTGCCTCAGCCTTCTGGGTTGCAACAGATTCACATCTATGAGAGTTTCTATTGCCCTTCCAAGATTCATCCAGCTTAGCTTGCCCTTTACATCCTTCCTTAACACCAACAGAGTTAGCTTCACTTGCAGCAGTACAAGAAACCTCTGCAACCTTTCTTGCAGACCTTGTGGATCGAGTAGCAGCTTCGGCACCCATTGATTTTGCCACTGATATGGGTTTTGACAATGGAGCTTTTGCCACCACTCTTTTCAATTGTCCAACACCCTTTCCACGTTTTTCCTCATCAACAGAAGAAGACTTCTTCTCGAGCTTTGCCCGTGATCTGGTAGTCATGCCAACAAGTTCTCTCTTTTCCACTGCTGAATTCTTTCTCACACTTTTTCTCAATATAATTGGCACTTTTTCTAATTTACCATCTTCAATGACACTCAAACTACCCTGAGAATCATCACCATTCTTTCTTTTCCCTAACCTTCCAGATTTTACATTGCTTCTCTGGAGAGGAAAAGCTTCTCTCCCACCTTCCACACTCTTTCCATGTTTTTGCTTATTAACAAAAGAAGACTTCTCCTCGAGCTTTGCCCGTGATCTGGTAGTCACGCCAACAAGTTCTCTCTTTTCCACTGCTGAATTCTTTTTCGCACTTCCTAATATAATTGGCACATTATCAAATTTACCATCTTCATTGACACTCAAACTACCCTGAGAATCATCACCATTCTTTCTTTTCCCTAACCTTCCAGATTTTACATTGTTTCTCTGAAGAGGAAAATCTTCTCTCCTGCCTTCCACACTCTCTTCAATTATTACCTCTCTACTTCTCAATCGCCTCCTAGCCAGCCCTCTATTAATTACCACTTCACCCATTTCAACAATGAAAGGTGGGTTACCATCGACATCAACATTTTCCTCCTTGTTGCTTTCAATCCTTTTAGATCTTCTCCCTCTCTTCCCAACAACTGGCAAAGCAACTGTATCTACATCCTTTTGAACAGCATTTCGCACTCTAGACCTCAAATTTCTAGTAGGGTTTCCACTAACTTCCCTATAAATTCTCTGATCTTCAGTTTCTATGCCCTGAATTGATTCGTTCGATGCACCAACAACCATGGTTCTCCTACTGACCTTGGGTCTAACTGTCGAAGGCTCATATACGTGCATTTCATTTTCCGGACTAAACCTAACTTTTTTTAGTTTCTTGGGCAAATCCTTAGAAGCACTCTCATTATCTGCTTTTCCAGAATCTGTCGGAATTAGATTCTGGCTCACCTGTGCAAAATAAAATAAAAAATGTAACATGAGGAAAATGTTACAAAAGACAAGTCAATCTAGTTCAATTAAGATGAACAAGAAAATTAGGTAGCAATTAGCAAATCCATGGGCGAATATGTAATCATAAACTTCTATTCAAAATCTTGAACCAAACTAACCTGTATTCAAATCCTCTAAATTTTGAAGACGAAAAAAAAAAACCGATTGATTCTATCAATTACTTTGCCAAAACAACTTGAAATCAGAAATTTTCTTTTTGGTACATATCAGAAATTTCGATTGCCTTTAAGTCGCCTCCATTTTCTAGGTAGCCAAACAAGAGGCGAACGAGCAGAGAGTGAAAGGGAAACAAAAAGAGAGATGTCTGAAGCAAAACCTTGACAGCAGAAACCAAAAGATCGGCCATTTCACGATTGGACTTATTGGCGGGCACGCCATTTTTCTTGCAGAGAGCTTGCAGTTGTTTCCTTTTCAGGCTACACAAATCCATTATCTTCCCCAATCTCAAAACGCCATCCAATCGGACACAAACACCACTGTAAATGGGATTATAGAAGAAAAAAACAAAGAAAAAAAAAAAGAGGAGGTTAATCGAACAAACGGTAATCCAAGCACCAACGGGAATAATTTGAAAACTCTCTGTTTATTTTCAAATTCAAAAAAAAAAGGGGGGGAAAGCTTGGTTTCCCGCTCTTTCACAACCCAAATGGCAATCTTGGCTTAACCCACTCGCTTTAGTATGAATTAATTATAATACTCGCCGTTTGGGGAAGCCAACGGGTCAACTTCTTGGGGTATAATGGTAATTACGGCAATGGAAGCCGGACAATTTGAGCGAATACGCAACCAGTCTTTTTGAAAGAAAAAAGTTTCCATTTAACCTCTAACCGCGTCGAGAACCGTTGAAATCTAAATCCCTTCGGTTATTCCAAACTAACCGTACGATCATCTGACGCAAAAATGACGGTTGTGCATTGCATGATGAAACTCCAGATGTATCTTTTTTTCATTCATTTTCTGCGGAGTTTGAAAAGTAATATTATTATCCCTAATTGAAATTAATTATCATGTACAAAAAATTATAAGTTATAATTAATAATTATAATGACTCGTAATTAATTCTAAGTTTATTTCAAATGTTCTTTAAATAGGATTTCACTGACAGATTATACTTTGTTCGATGATTGGGTAATGTAATTTTATAACTAATATTTGCTCCATTGAAATTTTTTAACTTCTGCAATTTGATCCAGATTAAATTGTGGATTTTTTTTTTTCAGACAAATAAGATTGTAGTCAGATGATTCAGTTTTTACCAAAACAGAAAATACTTTGAAGCTTAGCTCTTCAAGAGTAGGCAACTTTCGTGTTTCTAAATTTTTTATTTGTTTTCGATTTTTGTCAGACAAAACATAAAAAAATTGGTTTTCGATCATCTTTTTCAGAAACTAGTTTTTCCCGATGAGCAGACGGCGGAGCCGGGCACCGGACGGCGAAATTGGTTTTGGGTTGAGTGAATTTAGGTAGAATTGGCGGCGGTGGACTAGGCTTCGGACCAGCAAATTGTTCGAAAATAGTAAAACTAGCAAGGCTGCTGAATGCCAATTCGGCGAGAAGCCACATAAATGCTTCTCGTCGAATGCAAAGACTAAAGATTTTCACTTCTTGTGATTTTCTTGCTAACCAAACACGAGGAGGAGCGCTCGACGAAGCAAAAAGATTTTTAAGGAAAACAAAGTTGAAGATGAGTCAGAAATCTCGTGTGGAAAGTGCCGATCATCGCACCATTCACAATGGTGCTGCACCAGCACAATTAGAGATTCATCACTCTCTCCTCCTCCTTTCAATCAATCAAAATAATTTAAAGGAACAAAGTTTTTTTTTTTTTAAAACATCTTTATAAGTGAGAATTGCCCAATTAGAACATCTCCCTTCTGCATTCATTCTAATAGAGCTGCGTATTCTTTCTGCTTGGGTAAAGCAAATGGAGGGTGTTTTATGGTGCTGCGGTGGAGGCGGTGCTGTTTTTAGTTTGCCCTAATTGAGAATAGTCCGAGTGGGTGGGTTTGGTTAATAAAAAAAAAAAACAAAAAGAAAGGGAATTCGGAAAGACAAAAACGTCGTCGTTTATGTTTGCGATGGCCCAATCATCCTCCTCGTTTCCAAGGCTAGGTGGGCCTCGAACTTATCCAACAATGGCCTGCACAGGCCCATTTGTTATTATTTTTTTGTCGCCTGGATGTGGGCAGTTATAGCATATTGAATAAAATAGAGGTGGGATTGCGTAAAATTAGTTTTTTGGGTTATATAAACGGCAGGTAGGGTTTATTCGAGATCTCTACAGCTAGGCGAGCCAGTGTGTGAGTCGCCGCAGGAGGTTTGTATCGTGGCTTTTTTTTTTCCCCTCTTCTCTGTATCAATAATTTTTCGGTTTCTTTATTATAACACTTTTGCCTAGATTTTGTATAACGAGTTTGTGGATTTTGCGTATGATTATTATTATTATTATTATTATTGATTAAAAATGGTGGTTTAATGAAGGAGAAGAAGGATGTCTCACAGGAAATTTGAGCACCCAAGGCATGGGTCCCTTGGCTTCCTTCCGAGGAAGCGAGCTGCTCGTCACAGAGGGAAAGGTACATCTGTTGCACAGATTGGCTTGCACATCTGATCTCATTCTGCAGCATTTCGTTCAGCTTCTTGTTTTGTGCACGTTGGATTTGCTGATGTTGGTAAAGATTTCATTAATTGCGGTGTTGTGCTACTGTTTTGGCTTATACAGTGAAGGCTTTCCCCAAGGATGACCCAACCAAGCCATGCAAGCTCACAGCCTTTTTGGGCTATAAGGCTGGGATGACACATATTGTCAGGGAGGTCGAGAAACCTGGATCAAGTAAGCAAGTTTGGTTAATCTGTTTGTAGTTGTACTCTCTAGAATTCAGGAGGTTTGTTGTTATAGGAATCGGAGTTTTTTCAAATTTTTGTTCGATAATTCTGCTGCATTTTTAATGGGTGTTGCATTTTAATGGGTTCTGAAGGTTTTTTATTCTCTATTCTAGCTCAGATCAATTAGCATGATTTTGTGATTATCTCAATTATTATTTTTCTTTATTTTATAATACCAGCTGTTAGTTTTGACTTTGATTTCTGTAGTGCCAGATTCTCTCATTGTGACTGTAAAATGGTTTATAATGTGACATGAGACCCCTGTTTGCCTCTTTTTTTTTTGTCCCCCTTCCCTATGAGTTTTGTTTCATTTTAGACATTGCATTTGCTTTCCTAGTCAACAAAAATAAAGATCATCATTTTTGTTGGACTTTTGATTTTTTTTTTCTATTTTTTGTGTGCTGCTGGCTAATATATGCTAATTTTTCCTTCAGAGCTTCACAAGAAGGAGACCTGCGAGGCTGTTACCATAATTGAGACACCTCCAATGGTTATTGTTGGAGTTGTGGGTTATGTCAAGACACCACGCGGTCTCCGTTCTCTGAACACAGTCTGGGCTCAGCACCTGAGTGAGGAGGTGAGGCGAAGGTTCTACAAGAATTGGTGCAAGTCCAAGAAGAAGGCTTTTAGAAAGTACTCGAAGCAGTATGAGACTGATGAAGGGAAGAAAAGTATTCAAGTTCAACTTGAAAAAATGAAGAAATATGCAACTGTCATTCGTGTCTTGGCGCACACTCAGGTGATCTTTGGTGCAGAAATTAGTAACTGGCTTTCGTTTTAGAGTAGCCAAACAATTGATAGCTTAAAATGAAAATGCTGCTCTTGAAGCCACAGAAGAACAATTCTCATTGTTTTCTAATGACCTTTGTTGGATGAACTTAGGTGAATCATCATTATCTTTCACTAGATATTGATATTTTGATTTTTCAATTACGGACTCTATTTTTATGTGTGGTCCTTGTTTGTTTCTTGCATTGCCCTTTCTGTGTCCTTAGTCCAAATTTATTGCAAGTAATGTCAAATTCTTTCTTGGGGTTGTGTTACAGATAAGGAAAATGAAAGGACTGAAGCAGAAGAAAGCTCACCTTATGGAGATCCAGGTCAATGGTGGAACAGTTGCTCAAAAGGTGGACTTTGCATATGGATTCTTTGAGAAGCAGGTCCCAATTGATTCTGTTTTCCAGAAGGATGAGATGATAGACGTCATTGGTGTCACAAAGGGTAAAGGTTATGAAGGTGTTGTCACTCGTTGGGGTGTCACACGTCTCCCCCGAAAGACTCACAGGGGTCTTCGTAAGGTGGCGTGTATTGGTGCCTGGCATCCTGCAAGAGTTTCATTTACTGTTGCCAGGGCTGGTCAGAATGGATATCACCATCGTACTGAAATGAACAAGAAGATTTACAAACTGGGAAAGGCTGGCCTGGATTCACACTCTGCAATAACTGAGTATGACGGGTAATTAAATTTTCTTCTGAGCTTGTTGATTTTATATTTTTACCAAATAAGGTGTTTTTGGTTCAATTGCATATATGATTTTTGTATTATCATCTTTGGTATATATAATTCTCCTTTTTTGTGGTTTGGTCCCAAAGGCAGATTAGTGCTCAAATGTAACCCCAATATCTGCCTGGCATTGAATCTCATGGAAATTTTCATTGTACTAAACCTTTTACTTTGACACAATGATATGGAACAGGACTGACAAAGATATAACTCCAATGGGTGGTTTCCCTCACTATGGTGTCGTGAAGGATGATTATTTGATGATCAAGGGATGCTGTGTTGGACCCAAGAAGAGGGTGGTTACCCTTCGCCAGTCATTGCTAAACCAGACATCTCGTGCAGCCCTTGAGGAAATCAAACTCAAGTTCATTGACACATCCTCCAAGTTTGGCCATGGTCGCTTTCAGACTACACAGGAGAAACAGAAGTTCTTTGGTCGTCTCAAGGCATAATTTTGCAACTCTTATCCATATGTTTGAGCGTTCAGCTGGCATTTGAGTTTATTGCTGGAAGCCTTAAAACAATTAAGTCTGTTTTTCTTATTCATAAAGATGCTCGACTAGTCAGTGTTTTGAACGTTGGTTTGAACCCTTTGTTTCAATTGAGTTTTTCTGGATTTGAATCTGTCATAAAAAGGTTTATGAATATTGCCATTGAATCTTCCTAGGTGATGATTCATATCTTTTCTATGCATATCTGTGACGTTTATGGGAGTTTTAAGGCACGTGCGGATTATTTAATCCTGTAGCTGAGATGGAAATTTATGAATCTATGTACGAGCTACAAGATTTGGATTGGTTTGTAGCTTCTTATGAGTGGGAGTTTGGACACATTGGAGTTTTAGGAAGAGATTTGCTGCCTAAAGTGATAGGAAAAAATTTACAATATGCCTTATTTCTTATTCATTGATAGCATGGACAAGATTCTTTTTTGTTTTGGACCCTTCGGGAGCAAAACGCCAAAGTATTGACAACCAACACTCCTTTGGATTTTGGGTATTGTTTGTCTACTCTACCGTTGCTTACATTCCACCGTAAAAGTAAACAAAATTAATTTAAGAATTCTCGGTTTTTTAGGCTCTCTTTACGGAAACTTTTTATCTTTTCATCTATGCCTGAAAGTGAAGGCGAAAAGCAACGAGAATTCTAAAGCATTTCTGTATTCTAAAACACGGCTTGCATCGGCATCGGCATCAGGCCCAAATTGGAATCAAGATCGAGTGCTTTTCGTTCTGTCTCGCCCACAATTTGGACGAAATGTATGAAAACGGAGGTGAATATCTTCTTTTCACGGTTTCTTTAAATCCATATTCCCCAAAAGGAAAAGAAAGAAATTATCCTCCCAAGAATTGCCTTAGAAGCAATTTCTTTCGGCCTTTAAGAGCAGATGAGGCCTGAGATCCAAAATTCCCAGTTGAAAGCTGATATTATGAGGGTCTTTGAAGATTATCTGCTCTGAACTGCTAATCCAAACGGGCCTTAATGATTCATTGCGTCTGTTGCAAATTTTGAAAACTACCATGATGTGGATACCTTTTACGTTTGGTGGTTCGATTCTATTTACATTTACTCAGCCGCAGAAAAGGGTAATGAAGATGAAAAAATTGTTCTGCGCCAAATGATTTTGTCGCCCATTTTGTGAACTAGATGACGTCGTGGAACTCTCACTGTCATCAAGATTTCACTGCTACGAGTATTATTCTTGGATTATTATCTTCTTCACCAAGTCATGCTTGCAGGGTAACTAATATACGTAATAACTTTGTTTCGAATTTGCATCAGGAAGACCCTGCCATCGGTTATCTTTAACAGTTTTGGCAGTCCTAAAAACTTCAAACAAGTAGCAATCTGTCACTCACCTATAACTTGTTTCTATGAGCAAATCCTGAGAAGGAGAGACTTGGAAAATGGATTAGAAGACACCTCATCCACGGCTTTCTTAACAACAAAAATGAATGAATAGCTAATACAACAATGCCAACCAACAAATTCAGGTGACGAATCTATAGCCAATAAACAAAAGATGCCCCTATGGCTGGACTAACAGGTAGACTCTATCTAAACACAGAAATGCTGAATCAAATAGAATCAAAGAATGCACTGCTCTATTATTCCCTGCACGAGAGGAAAAGTGTACAATTTTCCTCAGGTTTCTGTTTGCAAGAAATAAGAATAACCTACCTGCAAACTACAAAAAGATGGCTGCAAGCCTGCAGCAGACTGCCAGCTTGATAAAATTTCTTTTGCTTTGTCACCTAAATAAACATAGCCACAAGAGCAGGCATCGAGAACTTTCTGCAAACTGACCTAGACTCTCTAAGAGGATCCAGGACTATGCTGCCTGGGCTGGATCATCTGTTCTGTAGTGCTGACCACGGCCACGTCCTCTGCCCCTGCTCATTCCCCTGCCTGATCCACGTCCTAGCCCTGCATAACTCCAAAGAGTTTTGTTGCGATGAAAATAATTGTCTTCAAGGAAAAAAAGGAAAAAAAAAAAAAAACAGGGCCATAAAACAGGAGAAAATGTTGCATTCAATTTTTCAGCATCACAGCAAAATTTTGCTTCATCTCACATGACAAATTTGCAACCATCATTCTGCAGTGCATCATCTAAGAATTAACTTTTCCATTTCCCTCTCAGTCTGGGTTCACTATATGAATTACTGGAATAGTAAACAATAGTCTCACTTGATCACTCTGAAATGTAGGTCCTGATTCCATAAAGATGTGGTATACCTGACAGCTTAGGTACACATAAATACACGTTAAAACTAAAATTTCAGCACCCCAAAAGTACAACTAACAGAACACGGTGAGTGTATTCAACTAGATGTCTCTTCTATGATTATGGCTCACATAGAAATCTATGCAGAATTGTGTCCCTAACACTAAATAAGCATGGTAATCACCCAAAGAGTGGAGAAAAAAGGGGATAATTATCAACATGAAAAGAGCCATTTGTGTTTTCAATATTTTGCCACCTAACTCATGTGCTATTTCAAATATTTTATGCTCAGCCATCAACAAACAAACTAACTTCCAATATTGAAGCATATGCTCCTCCAGTATAATTGGTTTAATCACCTGATTGTTGTTGCATATTTCCACTGCTATATCCTTTTCCACGCCCACGATAACCATGGCCTCTTCCACGACCTTTACCCCTACCACCATACCCTTGCCCATCATCCCAGTCATTGTCTCCATGGTAATCCATAACTCCATTGCTATAATTTGCTGCACACAAAGATGAAAGATAGATTAATAGTAGCTCATGAAGGCAAATAAAATGCAACAAAATCAAATGCCCAGAAAAACAATTGAAGCTAGTAGGCGGTATATCTAAATGGTAATTCATACATAAAGTCCTGAATATTTTTTAGGCAATGTTAACAGAGCAGAGCATGTTACCTCTAGCTCTACCTCTTCTACGGCCAAGGCGCCCTCTTCCTCGTCTGCCAGGAGATCTTCCATCTAAAAGACAAGAAGAAAGAAATATTAAGAGAATTGGTGGTGTGATTAGGATCAAAGAATCCAAGAGTATCGAATTACCTCCTTCATAATCATATTCAGTTGATGGTTTCACTTGATCAACTGGAATAGGTGGTTGATAGCTGCAGTAAAGGTAATTCAATGGTATCCAACAGGCCAAATGGAAAGAACAAAAAGTTAACACATAGTTTTTAATTGCAAACGGAATTGCTCCGGATCAAACTACACAGAAAGCCTACAAGTGGACAGGCAAAAGCACAGTGCACAACCCTGTACAGGAGGAACATGCAAACGATAAAACTATACATCTACGAAAGCAAAAAGATTTCAATACAAATCAAAGTTCAAAAGACATACCCAGTGGAGGTGATATCCAGTTCATTCTTGGACAAAGTAATAGTTATCACCGAAACATGGCGAGTAGTTTCCAGACTTCAAAAAAAAAAAAAAAAACAGCAAGTAGCATTGTCATCAACTCTGAACAATGCATAACAAAGAAACACTGAATTCTAATAGAGACACAGGGAATGCACCAAACAAAATCTTACGGAAGAAGTCCCTCCTCCAGCGGCTCCCACGTATCCGTTATATCCGTAGAGCCAATGCTAATATTCTGATGAAGGCCAACAATCCGCCTCTAAAAACAGGAACGAAACACGGCGGGAATCAAACCAAATGCCAATTAGTTCGAAACATAGGCAATCCTAATGAAAGGTTGAAAATTCACCTTAATCAGTTCAGCAATCATAATAGTCTTGTTTATGGCTCTGCCCATGGCCATGAGAGAGATTTCATTGGACCCTTTCTCCTGGAGGAGGGTGGCGGCGTAGGTAATGTAATTCCTCATTCTGCCCTGAGTTGTTATGCGAATCTCGTTCTCGTTGATCGGCGTCTCCCGCCGCGGCTTCTCCATCCTCTGGTAACGATCCATCCCTGTTACAATTTCACCACAACGGAATACAAATACAAAACTACTAACACATCAAATTTTTTGTTTGGCCCTTTTCCTCGTTCCTCCACTAGCACGCAAGCGCCAGAGAGATCCACGAAAAACAACACAAGACTCTGAGTTCAAATACGGTACCGTTTTTGCTTTCTGTTGCTCAGCAAAAGATGCCAACCAGTTCGGCCCAAGACTTTGAACAGCGAGCCTCCAAAAAAAAAAAAACACAAAACAAAAGGGAAATAGTGCCGGCAGAAAAATGATGGAGCCACGTAGGGTTCTTTCTTTTGGTTTATTTTTTATTTTTTTTTTAATCTTCGTTTTTAAAGTTGTTTTGAAAACGAAAACCGTCCATCCAGCAACGAGACCGCCTGATTAAACGGGACTATTTTTGTTCAGTGACGACGTGGCACGTATAGATTTGAATTAAAGAATAAGCGCTTTTCTTTAAAAAAAAAAACAATGAATAGATGGTAGGAGTTTCTCAAATTTGTGATAAAAGGAAATTCATTTTTTTCATAAAAATATATATTTTAGAGTTTCATTAAAAAGAATTGCGTTTCTCCAAGTACTTTAATAGATAATCAAACTCAAAACATTTAACTTGGCAATAATTTATTTTCTTTTTATTAGACTGTATAACAAACAGAAATTCTAAATATCGACAAAAGTGTTGTGGTATTCGTCATGATTCATTAAATTGAATGACGTAGATTACAGAGAAAACATCTTATTCTGTTGATAATGAAATATAAAATGAGAGAAAAAATTACAAAGAAACCTTTGCAATAATGTTTTAACTAAAATATAAGAATTTCTTTTTTTTCTTTTTACAATTCTTAATCGTTGCCCATCCAGCCCTTTAAAATGCATCGTTTATTTGTGATATGTCCTTAGTTTTCAATTAATAAAAAAAGATTTATATATATATATATATATATATATATATATCTGATTATCAAAAAATATAAATTAAAGATTGATTTTATGGTCATAATATTGGGGGATGCACATGAGTGCAACAGTTTTTTTTTTACAGAACAAGCAACAATTTTGAGAATAAAAGCCACTTATCTATATATATATATATATATATATATATATATATATATATATATATATATATATATATATGTCTATGCAGTATTTTTTATGACGGTATTTAATTTTGTTTTTTTTTTTTAAAGAAGAAAAAATAGGCTTTGATAGACGGCCACGATCCCTTCATCTTGCTCTCTGTTAGGGCGCCGCCCAACTTTAGCAATAAGAAAAACCGAGTGAAGAAAAAATGAGCCCCACAATAAATGTCGACGGGTCCCACAATCACTCAAACTCTTTGATGGGCGGAAGGATAGGGTAAAAGCAGATATGGTATTGTAACAAGCCCGTCGTCGATCTGTGCCTCTACTTCTCTCTCTCTCTCTCTCTCTCTTCCCGCCTTCTTTCTCTCTCTCAGGCAAGCTCTCCTTTATTTTTTCTTTTTCCTTTCTTTCTTTCTTGCTTCTTGGATTTGGATCTCTCTCGGGTATTTTGTCTGAATGTATGGTCTGTTTGGGAGCTGAGAAAATCTGAAGCTCGAAATACAGCTTCGCGTGATTCTATGTTTGTTGTTTGTTTTTAGCAGATTCAAAGTCTTGTTTGACCTGTCCCTCTTAATTCTCTGATTCAAATAGAGCACTTAGGGTTTGGAGTTGAAATTTATTACGACATTTATTGCTACACTTATCGATATTCGTGTATTTAATTACATATATTCGCTCCTTGCAATTTTTATGATGTATGAGGGCTTCTTATTTTTATTTTTTTAATTAATTTATTTTTTCATTTTTAACGGCTGGATTAGATGGGACTTTAGGGGGCTTTGCTGTCTCTGGAGGTGTTTTTTGAGTTTTGAGATAACACTGGGCTGTGTGCAAAGAACTGCCCATTTCAAGTTTCTGAAATTGAAAGTCTATGTTGATTGAGGTAGCCATTATCTTTCCTTCTTTTTCCTTTTTTAAGTAAATGGCAGACGCGGAAATTTTAGTTGCTTCCATTTAGTGGCCAATGACCTTGGCTCTTCGTAGTGGAATTTGGACTTAACTTTCTTAATTGTAGGGTGGGTCAAAATGACAGAACCTTCCAAAGTTATCCACGTTCGCAATGTTGGACACGAAATTTCTGAAGTACTCTCTCTCTCCCTCCCTCTTACTGTGTGTTTAACCGAAAATTATAATAGAGTATTTGAGATGGTAGCTGCATGCAGGCAAATGTTTTTGTATTTGGTCACGTGTTTTTTCATTAACAGTTGACCTTTTTGGTACAGTGAATATGAATTTAAAATGATTGAACTGTCCATCTTCCGTTTGTTTGACAGATGACACTGTATAATTTCTACTTATTTATGCTAGTATTCAAATGCTTAGAGAGTCAATGTAAAACATATACACCTTTATTAGCATTCATTATATTTGACATAGGAGGGAAAGTTGACTTTTTGGTTATGATGGAGTTTCATCGTTACAAAGATAAATTAAAGAAATTCAATGTGCTCCACTGGTGTAACCTGGGTACATATGATATGATTTAGTCATGTTCTCCAGCTTTGGAACCTATTGAAATTGGATATTCCTCGGTCAGAAATTTCATGCAAAATGATGAGAGTCCCATAAAAGGCTAAACCTTTAAGAGATTTTATTATGCAGAGGAAAAAAATATACAATACAACTTATTCATTGGATTTTGTTGTTTCCTTTTTGAAATGTATTGGGTGGTTACCTTAATTGTATCAAAAGAAACCCTTTTGAAGATAAGGCGAGCAAGTTACATGAATGAAGCTACCAAGATCACAACATGATCTGAATGTAATGGTGCTAATGGCTGGGGATAAGGTTAATTCAATCAGTGGCACAAACTGTAGCATGAGCTTCATCAATACTTTTCTTATTTTATGTGCACAGGCTCCCATATGCTGTACAGTGCTGTGGCCCATATGTGACAGTATGTCTAAGTTGAAATGTGATGAAGCTGGAAATTTTTGGAAACATGTGCATTATCAGTAGGAGCGTTATGTTGTTGGGTGTGATATTGAAGTGTGCTAAGAAGTAGGAAAGTACTGCCTTGTGAACAATTATTTTCTTGTAATCAGAAGTTTCTAATAACTGCTTACTAGTTGGTGTTTTAGTGAAGATTTCTTTTATGCCTTTGGAAAAATTATTCAAACTTGTCCAATTTTGGTTGATATGCCTTATATGGTTCTTCTCAGAATGATTTGCTTCAGCTATTCCAACCATTTGGTGTCATAACAAAGCTTGTTATGCTTCGAGCAAAAAATCAGGTTTTTCTTTATGTTAACCAGATTGTGGCAGTTAACTGAATTTTAGCAGAGATGATTATGTTATGGGTTTTTCCTCACCTGTCACTCAGGCTCTCCTTCAAATGCAAGATGTTCCCTCGGCCATGAATGCTTTACAATTCTATGCAAATGTTCAACCGAGTATAAGGTGTGCATAAATTGTTTGGGCATCCCTTTAAAGATCTTGCTTGAGGATATTTTTCTAGTTCTTTTTAGAGCTATCAGACCTCTCTTGTGTGTAGTTTTCTCTGCTATATGTTTGAAATATTCTTATGTTTTAGGGGAAGGAATGTTTATGTCCAATTCTCATCACATCAAGAGTTGACCACAATGGATCAAAATCCTCAAGCTCGAGGAGATGAGGTTGGCTCTTCATAACTGAATACACTTGGAATAAAGTGGCCACATTTTTTATATTCTCATGCAAAGAATTTGGCAAATCTTATTTTGGCATAGACTTTTTCTTTGGAGGTAGTGGAGAATGGGATATTTAATCAGTTGCTTTATTCTTGGTTGACTGTATATAATTATTGGGAAGTTTATCATATATAATAAGTACTTCATTCACTGAGCCAGTGAGCAACAAGTATTAGCAGCATTCATTGCCATGTAGTTTGTTTGGTTGGTTGGTTCCTGTTATCAGTACAGAACACATTATCTGCTATGCCTCATGAAGTCTCAGAAATAAAATGCCCATTTGTCTTGAGACAACCTGCAAGCAGATTATTTGTGAGGAGGACTATCTTAGCTTCTTGATCCATTAATGTTAAGTTCGGTTGTAAGCAGTAACACTCCTCTTCCTTTCATAAAAAGAAGAATATGGATTTTGGATAATTTTACCTGGTTATCTGAAGCACTGTGTAGGCATAATATGGACAAGTTGATGTGACTTTGGTGCATTTTGTTAGACCTCATGGCTTAATGCTTTTGAACCTTGATTTATGCTTTTCACTGTCAAGCTCTGGAGGTCAATATGTTTAGTGCAATGGGCAATAAATTTCACTCTTAATGAAATTTCATGCTTTTGATTCTGTGTTTCACATTTTTCATTGTTTGTTTCCTTTCCTGTGTATGCAGTTTGTAGTGAAACCTTTAAGGTATTTACATGACTGGTTTGTTTGTTTCATTCTTACGTACTGTAGCTTAAGTCATGTATCTGCCCTCTATCTATGCTTCTCTATTTATTCTCTTCTCTCTTCTGTCTTCTGCTGGTTTTCTCTTGGATGCTTTCTGGATGCACAGCCGAACCGAATTCTATTAGTTACAATCCATCACATGCTATATCCCATTACAGTGGATGTGCTGCATCAAGTTTTTTCTCCTTATGGATTTGTGGAGAAGATTGTCACTTTTCAGAAGTCAGCTGGTCAGCTTCTTCAAGTTTTCTTTCCTCTGTTTCTTTTTTGTCTTCTTTTCCTTTTCTTCTTTTTCACCTTTTCCCTCTTAGTGTTCTTATGTTTATGTGACCATTGTTCCAACAGTCTTACTAAACAGCTAGAGATTCTAAGAAATGTGTTTTCTGTTCCTTATCTTTTTAATTTGAGTGTTATTGTTTTTATCCTGTGCTTCATAATGAGAAAATGGCAAAATGACTTTGACAGAATTATTTAAATTTCTTTCTTTCTGATGTTTCTGTATGCTTTGTAGGTTTTCAAGCCTTAATTCAGTATCAATTATGTCAGAATGCTGTTTCGGCTAGAACTTCTCTTCAGGTATGTCATTAAATTGTTCAATGCCTTTGTGTTGGTTGACTTTCCATGTGGATTTGATAATTTTCTGTTTATCTAGGGACGCAATATATATGATGGTTGCTGTCAGCTGGACATTCAGTTCTCAAAGTATATTACTAGCCCTTTACCAATCTTCTTGTGTATTTTGTTCTTTTTTGCTCTTTAAAAAAAAAATTGCTACTGGTATGCATGTTATCCGTTCATTTAATTTTGGCCTTTTTTGTGGTTTTTAGGGCTGGCAGGTAGCCATGCTTATAGAAATGTCAAGTCCAGTATTTTGATTACGATTTCTTTAATGTGCTGTTAAACAAATGATTTTAATTTTTTTATCTTGATATTAATTTGGCTTTTACGGTGGAATGTAGCTTGGATGAGTTGCAAGTTAACTACAATAATGATCGATCAAGGTTTGTGAATACTGTCATGGACTCTTAGTCAACTATGTTCATTTTCTCATTCTTGTAATCAAATTGTGTTCATCTCTTGTTGCACAGGGATTTTACAAACCCAAATTTGCCATCTGAACAAAAAGGCAGATCCTCACAAGTATGTTATAGTCTGTCAATTTTATTTAACTTTAGATGATTGTTAGTTTTCAAATGTTTAAAATTTTTAAATTCTTCTTTGTCTATCTGTGCAACAGACTGGATATGGTGATGTAGGAGGTATGTATGCCCTTCAAGCCACTGGAGGAAGGGTTGGTGGTGAATTGGAGGTTATATTAGCCTCAACCCATTTTGTTTATTCATTTTTATGCTAACTGAAATATCTTCCATTTCTTTGTTGCAGTTGCATATCCACAGGTGTGTATCGCTCAATTCATGGTAGAGATGATAATTATGATCTGTTTGGTATATTCAGGATGTCCACTGGCAGTTTCATTTGATATGCATTTTAATTTCTTTCCTTTTCGCTGCCCTTTTGCCACATTTTCAGATATGGATAATTTTATATGGGATATAATTATTCTATTGTTCCTTGATTTTCATTAGTGAAATTAATAGAGTATTCTATGCATGTATATCATGAATCCATATTTTTCATTGTTCTCTGAAATTTTTGGAATCTTATAACAAATTCTGACTGAACGGTTTACCAAGTAGATTGTTCATTGGTGTTAACTCTGCCTCTTTATTCCCCTTTGAGACTGAATGCTGAAACAAAATGCCTGAGGCACAATAATGCCTTGTTTATCTTTTGAAACTCTAGCTTAGCTTTGACACTTTGCTGAATATATTCTTGATTCAGTATGTGGAAATCAATCATTTAAATGCATGCACGGGTGTTTGTCAACATGCCTGTAGTTATTCTCCATGTTCAACCATTTCATGAAGTACATGTGCCTCTGTTGTTGAAAATTTTTTTACATGTGCCTTTTTTGTAATAATGGCACTCTTCTTCGTGACTATTCAGAGCTTCCTTAATTGTTTATCTTAAATGCCATGGTTTGCAGACTTGTACTTACCTTTGCATTAATGAGTGTTGTTTTTTGTTTGTGGTATTATTTGATGCATACTGATCCTTCCTTGAAATTTTAGATGGCCAATGCAGCTGCAATTGCAGCTGCCTTTGGTGGAGGGTTGCCTCCCGGAGTTAGTGGGACCAATGATAGGTTTACAGTACTTGTCTCTAATTTAAATCCTGATGTAAGTCATCTGTGCTGTTTATCTTCTTTCAATTAAAGTTGTGGTTGACTTTTCTAGTGATTGCACATATATTTCCTCTACACAGAGAATAGATGAGGATAAACTTTTTAACCTCTTTTCCCTCTATGGAAACATTGTGAGAATTAAACTTCTTCGCAACAAACCAGATCATGCCCTTGTTCAGATGGGAGATGGTTTTCAGGCTGAATTGGCAGTGCACTTTTTGAAGGTTAGCCTGTTAAGCCTTGCCATCCTTATCATTTAGATTGTGGAGAAAATTAAGTTGTTTTTGGATAAATAGAATACTCTTGTATTTGTTGAATACAACTATCTATATCCTGAAACTAATTGCATGTCCAAATTCTTGTTGTTGAAGACTCTGGTCACACGATTTTAGAATGCAAAATGCTCAACCTAACTCAGAGTAACTAACACTTGCTTGTAACTTTGCCAGTTGCTACCAGTTTCTGTGGCACAACAGCTTCTAGATATGGATTAGGAAATGTATTTGCAATTTTTGCTTGTAACTATGATTCTCTTATCTGCTTTACTGCATTTATGTTGTTTGCAAATGCAAAATTGAGTATGCAATGAAAGATGCAACTGAATTTCTATTTCTACCTTTGTTTGTCTTTATGTTATTTTTATACTGGAGGAACAAAATGCATCTAGAAGAGTGCATCAGCTTTAAAGCATTGCCTCTTATTTCCTCTTCCTTTTGGTTGTGGCTCATATAATAATGGAGTTCCTTGATAGGTAGTCAAGTCCGATTACTAGATGGTATGTACCTTCTGCTTAACAACATTTTTGTTTTAGTGGCAACTACCAATGTTGGCTGGAATGTGACACAGGGTGCGGTTCTTTTTGGTAAGCGATTGGAGGTCAACTTTTCGAAGCATCTAAACATAACTCAAGGTGCTGACACACATGAGTATATGAACTCCAGTCTTAATCGCTTCAACCGTAATGCCGCAAAGAACTACCGTTATTGCTGCTCCCCAACAAAGATAATTCATCTGTCCACTCTACCTCAGGACATCACTGAAGAGGAGATTGTTAGCCACCTTGAGGAACACGGCACCATTGTGAACATCAAGCTCTTTGAGATGAATGGGAAGAAGCAGGCCCTAGTTCAATTTGAAACTGAAGAGCAGGCTGCTGAAGCCCTAGTGTGCAAGCATGCCAGCTCTCTTGCTGGGTCAATAATCAGGATTTCCTTTTCTCAGCTGCAATCAATAAGAGAATCCTCATAAGTGGACAAGACGGGTAAGGATGTGCACTGGAAATAATCTCCTCCAAGCATTTTGGTACTTGGCAAGGATATTTGTAATTTTGGTGAATGAAGCCCTGCTACATTGCCTCTCTTCATTTGTAGTGGTTCACCCCTTATAATGCCGGTGGATGCATTTTTCGTTTCTTTTTTCTTTCTTTCTAACCTCTGATTTTTGTAACAATCATCTATTAGGTTTGTTTAATACCACCATTCAGGACTAGAATTGTTCCCAGCAGGTGTGCTCAATTTTGAAGAGTAGTTGAGGAGAGAGAAATGTGTAGTGGCTTTACCAGTTGAGAGAGATTGTCAATGTATCATTAATCATTGTTTGTATATTTCTTGAATTCAGGCCAATCCGGCTAGCCTTCCGTTATTTCATACTCTACAACCCAAATCTGCTCCTAATCTCTCACTCCACTCCCCTTTCTTTTTCATTCTTACTTTGCCCACTTGCTCCCGAATCTCGCCCTCCCTCGCCTCTCCCTTTCTCTCGTCCCTTATTGTGAGCCTCTCTCTCTCTCTCTCTTTCTTTCTCCCTCCCTCACACTCAATGTGCTGCAGCGTAGGGATACGGATTTATTTTTCACACGACGTTAACAAACGTGAAAGCATTATAATCAGTAAGTGAAAGCCATTCATGCGCGCATCTCATTTGTGGATGAGCACCTCGATACGTTAAAAGATATAAGAGTTACTTAACGCCACGAAATGCAAAAGGAAACGAAAGCCAAAGTGGAAGAAAATCAAGAAACGAGAAAAGGACTCGAAGTTGTGTTACCTGAATGGACTCGATACGTTTGCTCGGTCATCCGCTTTCCTTTCACAGGTCGCTTGACCTCCATTCTCTTTCTTCGATTTCTCGCTCCCCAAAATCTTTTCCTCATGGGAGACCATTCAATTCCGGTTTCAATTTCAACCCGAAACTGGAGAGTTTTAGAAAGAGTGCTGAAAGCGACATCGTGTTTGACGAGTCGGCTTTCGAGACCGAGAGGTTGCGACTAGACGCCGAGTCGCGGGAGTTGATGGCGGAGACTTGGAGAAGAGAGACGGAGGTGGGTTTGGAGGGTGACCCAAAGGCTTGGAAATGGGCAATCCGCAAGCGCATTTGGGACTTGATGGAGGCCAGGAACATTGCCCAGAATCCGCGGCCCGTTCATCATCGGATCCCTAATTTTGTTGGCGCCTCAACTGCTGCTAAAAATGTAATTGAACATGAGTTTGTCATTTCTCTTTTCTTCGTCTTCTAGTTTAAGGAAACGGGTTTAATTGAGGCTATTCATTGCTCCGGCTATGGGTTTTGGCAGTTGGGTAGATTAGATGTATTCCGGGATGCGGATTGCGTGAAGGTAAACCCGGATTCGCCTCAGAAGCAAGTCAGGCTCCTTACACTGTCTGGTTGGTTTTTCTTATCTTCCCATCCTGTTTTAAATCGAAAATCGAGCTTTGCTTATGGTTCTACCCAGGCATTGCTGCATGTAGAACTGCGCCCGTCGTATTAATATTTTACAAAATCTGCATGTTTGAAGAGCACTGGATGTTGGTTGACTTTTTTTTTTTTTTTTATTGAGATGCTGATTTCTGGACAGGTGGAAAGAAGCTGTTGACTCCTCAACCGCGTCTGAGGACAGGGCTTTTCTCTGTACTCGAATCCTATATGATAACCCCCGGCACCATCAATGAGGCTTGCACCTCAGTTGGTGTTGCCAAGTATGGAAGGCCCATTAAATTGGATGAAAACATCAAGGTGGATCTAATTGTCATTGGCTCAGTTGCTGTCGATCCGAAGACAGGGGCTCGCCTTGGCAAGGGTGAGGTAATAATGTGCACAATCATGATTGTAGCATGCAACTTTGGTGTTAGTGCTAAATTTTTTGAGTTATGATGTTAAAAACGGCCTCAGGTTGTTTGGATGTTTTCTTCTTGCATATTGAACTTAGTCTGATGTTTCTTCGTCTGTGTCTTTTCTTCGTTGCCTGTAGATGATTGATATAAGTATTTTTTGCATGGATAAATATTGTGGTTAAGTACCTATGTTTAATATGAGAGAAATATATCTGTTTTTTTTTTTCCTTTGCTTGCACAAGCTTCACCAACTATGATTTCATGTGGTTGTTAGCCCTGTGCAGTCAACCCAACATTTCTGCACTTTGTACTTTTGCTTGATATTGCCATTATTATATCAGCAAGGTTTTAGTGAGTTGTTCCTGTTGAATTTTTGTAAACATCCTAGTTACTAAACTTGAATAGATGTTTGTCATGGTCTCTGCATTACAAGTCTGACACTTGGTTCTGCAAAATTTTTCATTTAAATATTCATAGCCACTTGTATTTAAACACCATTGAGTTATTGAAAGAAGCTTGGGATGCAGGGATTTGCTGAACTGGAATATGGGATGCTGCGTTATATGGGTGCTATTGATGACTCTACACCTGTTGTTACCTCAGGTAGGTGCAGTATTCATTATTGAATTAGTTTGGTGTTCTCTGGTTGAGCAGCTGCTTGAGAAACTGGCTTCGGGGCCATTAATAATGGAAGTAATTGTGTGCCTCGCAAACCTAGATTGAGGCCAGTAGTCATCTTGAGTCAAAAACATGAGTCCCATTTCTTTGGGCTCCCATGCTAGAAGGATGCACCTCACGTTGTCAGGAGGCTGTCTTGTTGAGCCAAGGCTTATTGCTGCAGACAATTATCATATAATGGAGGTGGCTCCTGATTTACCTGATATTTTATTCCTCATGAAATATTAGGAAACGGTCCTTTTATTGGGTAACGTACAAACTGTTGAATGGCCATCCTGATTCCACATTATTCAATGTGAACTACAGGCATAAGCGTGTCAATTGCTTTATTTGACTTCTCGTTGGCTTTGATAATTGTTTCATGTCATAATTATATGTTGATTTTTTTTCCTGTGTCCTTTTTTTTATTGGTTCTGTCTGGGGGCTCTTGCAGTGCACGACTGCCAATTGGTGGATGATATTCCAGTTGAGAAACTGCTGATCCATGATGTTCCTGTTGACATCGTATGCACTCCCACCCAAGTAATATTCACAAAGACAGCCATTCCCAAACCACAAGGTATGTGGGGCAATGTACTTTTTGGAGTTACACCATTCCACTCACAAAAAGAGATACAAAAGTCCCCCCTGAACATGAAGAAAGCTTGCAATGTGCTCTCTATATCATTAGTAAAACTCAGTTATTAACAATAAAAGAGACTGTTGCTCACCCGTAGGGATCTACTGGGACAAATTGTCTCCTGAGAAGCTTGGCCAAATCCGAATACTCAGAGAGCTCAAGAGTAGAATTGAAAGAGAAACAGGGCAAAAGCTTCCATGCGGTGCATCAGAAAAACTTCCTCCAACAGCTCAGCGGATGCATGGATGAGTTTGTGCGTGCACGACAATGTAAAAAGAAAAATAGAACAGAAAATGTTGTAGAATGCTATATGGTTAAAGAGATGGTATTCTCGTGATGTTTGCACATCACCGTTCCAAATTCTTATAGCATTGCTCATATGAGGCCTGACAAGAGAAAAATGACCTTGAAGGTGATTTTTAAGGAGACAAGCTTTGAGTTCATGCACCAAGGTGACCAATATTTCTTGTTCTGAGCAGCTAACTCATTCATGTCATCAGTATGTAACAACTATGTGAGAAATTGTGCGATCTTGAGCATGTATGTGAGTTGACCAGTTGATCTATGATGATCTTTTTTTTTGTTTTTTTTTGTTCTTCAAAATTTTCACGGTCCTTTTAATCTGCATATGATTGAATTGTTTTCATTTTGATTAATTTCAGATATTTGATAATGGAATGGAGATTTTAAGCAGAGTTGAAGTTCTGGATTTGGCACTGTTAACCTGACCATGGATGAACATTTACATACGAGGGCAGCTGTTAGGAGATCTAGGAGAAATTACACCCATAAATTAAAAGGCATTGCATGGAATTAATGCATACCGTCAACCATTGGGGAGACCTGAAGGGAAGAAAATCTACAAAAATGTGGAGTTATTACTGTTTGAATGTTTTAAATTTGTCAAAAAGAAAGTAATCAGTCCACTTTTTTATTATTTTTTGTATCCTTTTTGTACACCAGAATTAGAAAATAATTGTATAATGGTGGTAATACACCCAAGTCTATTTTGCAAACAAAACAATCAGTTCTGTTTTTGGGAAAGAAAAGAAAAATTTTACGATTGATCTTTGTATCATGAAATCAACCTTATTTTTTGTTTATTGCACTCACAAAGTCAAGACCCAGCAAAATAACTATGTGCCGCTTCTGCATACCAAATGTACTCCAGATTAAAATTAATTATGACATGGACAACCCACGGCCAAATAAACTACATAAATGCCCTTCTTCTTCAGACATTCTTCCAATATTTCTTCATTCTTTGCACTTGAGTCTAAGGTGATGCACTTAATTACCAGTATGTCTGCATGAATCAAATCTTCATACAAGGATGATAATATGCAAAAACCACTTCCCAACAGAATAGAGTGAGTGGTTCTTCTTCCCTGATCTTGCTTGGGTGTAACTTTTGCAACTCAACTTATTACAACACTGCCTTTAGAAGTAACATTTTCCCATATTTTCCACCTTTCAAAGATCATAGAATGGGCATCTCAAGGGCTCTCAAGACATCCTTGAATTCAAAATTGCGCGTTTCTTTGTTGAACCGTTCAACCAACTTGTACCTTGCATCGTTTAGATAAAAAGACTGAATGGTCTCTAAAAGCCATTTAGCCTCGTCATCAGTTAGCTTGCTAGTAAATACAACATCTCCTCGTATAAGCACCAAATCCTTGCTTTCAGCAAATTCAGTGTAAAATGAAATTGTGAAGTAGGGAGACGCCTGAGTTCCTCTTGCCTTGTAATCTTCAAGACCAGTGAAACTTATGTGTGGCATCTGCACTGCATGAAGTGTTTGGATGAAGTGAGAGAATGCACAGAAACAGGGAGGTGAAAATCAAATTTTTTGCTTGCCTCATTGCAAACAAACTCAAGTAAACAAAGGAGTTAAAGTGACTAGAATAACAACATACCTAATAGTCTGTACATGTGTGCTTGAAAATTATCAAGGAACAACATACACATAATTATTGGGAGAAGTGGTCACTCAACGTGATTCACCGACCAGTGATCACCAAATGAACAGCATACAAAACCTTCAAACAGTTTTAGCATGCACAATAATCTACTTAAGTTGCCATATCACAAATTATCCATTAAAACAGTTAAGGCGTTGTTATCCATTTAGCAATGTCACATTCAGTTTTTACTCGGTACTGATTGAGCAGAGATCAAATAATCATTTGGCTGCAATGCTATGCCCCAATGGGTCTTGAGGTATGCATGATTGCACGAGCACGATTTCAGATGTTTCTCAATATATAACCCAAGGTTTATCAGTTCTCCAATTGAGTTATGACAAGAAGCTGGCCTCCCAAAAGATAAATCAAGCTCACCAAAACACAACCCAAAACCAACTACTTGTCACTATGAGCGTTAAATGCTGAAGATATTGGTTCAGAAAACCTACCTTGAGCAAAGATTGTAGTATAACCATGTCCTCTCCACAAAGGAATGACAAAATACCGACTACAGGAAGAGATGTAGAAACATAATGGGACCTAAAAAAGAGAAAACAAAGGAAAAGAAACACAAACAAAACACAAGCATGGTAGAATTCAATTACCAATCTGCTGCTCTTTGTATCAACAAATGATAAAGTTTGGCCTTCATAGATGCACCAATATGACCTCTTCCCAGGTGATACTGAAAGAAGCAACAAAGTCCGTGAAAACAATCTCCAACTGAACTTTCCAAAAAGCAGTAACCCCATGTAAGGATTTTCGATGACTGACTTCATTTTGTCAAACCCAACCCCCCCTCGGGGGGGCCCAAAAAGAAATCTCATAACAAATCCTCTAAGAAAATGAAGTACTTAGAATCTAAATGCTTGTCAACGGTTAGAAGGACGAAGAAAATAACAAAACTACCGTAGCAATTCACCAGAAGACAAATCATAAAAAGTAACCAGGACAGAAACTAATGACTAGATTACATCGTCCCAAATAGACGCGAGTTCCTCGGGGGACTTGTTCTTGGCCCGTTCGATATCCATGATCGAATCCAGCGGCTTTCTCTGCAGGGGACTGAATCCAGTGCCGAATCTTGAGGTTCTAACAAAAGCGAGAGAACCCCATTTGACCAAATTGCCTGGGATGATCACGGCACAGGGCTCTAGTGTCCGCCGCAGCCCCAGCCGCCACTGGAGATTCGGACTGGCGGAGTGGGTAGAGACGCTGGGCTTCAACGCATTGATAAACGGAGTTGAAAAGGACGAGACTCTTGAAACGAGTATTCGTTGCATCGTTTTGATCAGGTGTGTGTTGGTGGATGGTCCGAGGCTATTAGCTATTTGTTGGTAGACAACTGAAGAAGGAGCTGCTACTGTTATGTTATGTTGGCTTGGCTTTCCTCGAGGCCATTAGCAAAGAAATTTAAAAGTCTGAGGAAGACAACGAGATGAATAATTCTACCTTTTTTAGGCTTAAAAAATTACAGAAGATTATCCCCCAAAAAATTTTAAAATGAAAAAATCACTCGCTAGAGGAAGGGGTCGAACCTTCGACCTTATGGTTAACAGCCATACGCTCTAACCGACTGAGCTACTCCAGCTTCTTATAAAACCTTTTATGTTTTTATTTAAATAAATATTAATTCTTCAGGTAAGTCTACTATCCGCATGATCTGCCATTTCCACACAGAAATATTTTCTTAGGCAGCCATTACTCCAAGTATGATGTGAATTTTCTCCTCCTATATGATGTTCTGGGATTGTACACCCCCATGTGTGTGTGTGTGTGTGTGTGTGTGACACGTGTGTACAGAGAGAAAGAGGAAAGAGTACATGAACATTTCTTTTTGCAACAAATTGGTGGATCTAGTTCTAGCTCTAGTTATCTCCCCCCCCCCCCCCCGGTTGTGATACAAAAATACAAACAATAGATCCCAACAACTCAGACAAATCCTTTTTTTAATTCATCATGACAAAAAATAAAAAATAAAAAAATTCCCGACAAAAAGGTCCCAAATTCAAATGCAAAATTAATGGAAGAAAAAAAGAGCAAAAACAAAACAAAAATGTTTGATTACAGGAGAAATCAACTTTCTGGTCAAAACTTAAGTTTTTCCAAATTGTTGAATGAGGGGGGATCCAATTCACAATTTTACACTGGAGAGTGATCCCTTTGTGCCGGTTGACCCTCGGAATATTAAGTCACATATCAAAACACGTCAATTTATTTTAAATTTATTTATGTTGTATTCCTATTTAATAATATTTAAATAATATATTCTTTCCATACAAATATTAAACAAAAATAAAATATAAATAAATTTTTAATTTTAATTTTAACTCACAAATATAATAATATATACGTTTTACCATTTCATAACTATCGCGGTGCGCCGCATGGCAACGAATGCAGGGAAGCCGCCATCACAAGCATCCATCGTCATTGGCGGGAAACTCAAGCCCAAAACTTAAAAAAAAAAAAAAAGAGAAAAAAAGAGGAAGAAAATAAAAAACCGGAAACCCCCCGATTCAAAATCAAAACCCTTTGGCTTCATCTCTGGCTTCTCTCGCACTCTTCATCTCTGCTTGCTCTCTGCAACGCTTCTCCCCCTCTTTCTTCAATTTCCACTATAAATATGAAATTGCATTGCAACTTTGCAATTCAGGCCAGCCATCCCCGTTCTCATTACCTGTTCGACGTAAATCCCCTCAATCTTTCTTTCCGATATCCAAAGTTGTTTTTGTTCGTCTCCCTGAAAAAAGTTGAAAAAACAATTTTTTTTAAAAAAATAGAAAAATTAAAATAAAAAAACTATGTATGTGATAAAGAGAGATGGCCGGCAGGAACCCGTCCATTTTGACACGATCACGGCTCGCTTGAAGAAACTGAGCTCTGGTTTGAATAAGGAGCACTGCGACCCGCTGCTCGTCTCCCAGAAGGTCTGTCCTGCTGTCTACAAGGGCGTCACTACCACCCAGCTTGATGAACTTGCCGCTGAAACAGCCGCTTCCATGACCGCCAGCCACCCTGATTACGCTTTGGTTAGTCAGTTCTTATTGTTGTTGTTAAGGTTATTATCTTACTGATTTAAGTTACCGTTTCTCGTGGATTTTTCTCCGTTTGTTGTGCAGTTAGCTGCGAGAATTGCTGTTTCGAATCTTCATAAGAATACAAGCAATTCGTTTTCAGAGACGTATGTGTTTGTGTGTGTGTGTGTTTTTTTTTATTCCTGTTCTTGGGTAATAAAAGTGATGTAATATGTGAATGGGTAATGCAGAATCAAAGCAATGTATTATCATGTTGATAAGAGGTCTGGGAAGAAGGCTTCTTTAATTGCAGATGATGTTTAACAAATAGTCATCAAGGTAATCTCACATGTTATTACTATAAGTGTTGCCTGATCCAATAACAAGTTGTTGAAAAGACTGCTATTTTCTTTTTCTCTCTCTTTTTTATTTTTTAAAATTTTTTGTTTCTTGGGTTTTAGAATGCTGTGCGGCTAGATGGTGAGATCGTGTACGAGAGAGATTTTGATTATGATTACTTTGGCTTCAAGACTCTTGAGAGGTCCTACCTCTTGAAAGTTGATGGGAAAATTGCAGAAAGACCACAGTACATGTTGATGAGAGTTGCTGTTGGCATACACAAGGATGACATTGATTCTGCCGTCAAAACGTACCATTTGATGTCTCAACGCTGGTTCACACACGCTACCCCTACCCTTTTCAATGCCGGAACTCCTCAGCCTCAAGTATGAATTTTTTTGTACAATATGGGCACATTTTAATGAAATATTAATCACATCTCATTCTCTCGTTCTGGGTTTGTGACAGTTACGCAGTTGCTTTCTTGTGTGCATGAAAGACGATAGCATTGAAGGCATATTTGATACATTAAAGGAGTGCTGTTATTAGCAAATTGGCCGGAGGAATTGGTGTTTCTATTCATAATATCTGTGCCATGGGCACTCATATTTGTGGGACAAATGGGACTTCCAACGGGATTGTGCCCATGCTTCGAGTTTTTAATGACACTGCTCGTTATGTTGATCAAGGGGGTGGCAAGAGGAAGGGTATAGTCACCATTCTGAT
Source organism: Ceriops zippeliana (assembly GCA_037897445.1). Classification (NCBI taxonomy): domain Eukaryota; kingdom Viridiplantae; phylum Streptophyta; class Magnoliopsida; order Malpighiales; family Rhizophoraceae; genus Ceriops; species Ceriops zippeliana. The sequence goes on from JBAPLH010000217.1 coordinate 2,377,940, forward strand.
CCTCCAATTTTGATTTTCTTTTTTTTTTTTTTCACGTAATGCACATCAGCATCTGTGCACACATGCAGATTTACATGTGTACACACAGTCATGCAGTGCATCCTAGATATGTTTGGCAAAGCTTGATGAAATGCAGTTGAACATTTTTTTTTCGTTAATATTTTATAATTTTCTGTATATTGCATTGCAGAACACCACCCTCTAATTCATATTGTTGTAATTTGTATGACAGGTTGCATGTTATTTTTTCAATGTTCTTGATGTTGTATAGTTTATTGGGGTTGTTTCCACTTTATAATCACTTATTCTGTTTTGGGGGCTTTTGCTGTATATTTGGAGCCATGGCATGCAGACATCTTTGAGTTTCTAGAACTCAGAAAGAATCATGGAAAGGTACTGCTGCATAGGTTGCCATTATAACATATCATACTTGCCAATGAAGCAATGTACGTGCCGCCCTTCCCATCACCCAGTTTTTCTTAAATGGAACCATAGAAGTTTTTTCCTTCTCTATATCTCTTTATGTGTGTATTTGTCCTTTCTTTCTCTAGGTGACCCTCTTTTAATGCCTTATATGCAGGAAGAACACCGAGCTCAAGATTTATTCTATGCTCATTGGATTCCTGATCTCTTCATGGAAAAAGTCCGAGATGATGGAAATTGCTCTTTATTTTGCCCTAATGAGGCTCCAGGTTTGGCTGATTGCTGGGGTGAAGAATTTGGGAAACTGTATATGCATTATGAAATTGAGGTAGGGAACTTTAACAATTTTTTCACTCCTGATGGCTGTTGGATTAAAATGTAGTTGATAATTAGGCGATATTTTGTTTAAATGTAGGGTAGGATAAAGAAAGTTATTTCTGCTGGGAAACTCTGGTTTGAGATTTTAAATTCCCAGATTGAAACAGGAACTCCTTACATGCTGTTCAAGGTATGTGAACAGATACTTATATCATCTTTGGGTCACTTCTTTGGCTGATTTTTGATTCACATTAGTTTCCTTCAGGATTCTTGCAATAGGAAAAGCAACCAGCAGAACCTGGGCACCATCAAGTGTTCTAACCTATGCACTGTGGTCATTGAATTCACAAGTCCAACAGAAACTGCAGTTTGCAACCTTGCATCCATTGCTTTGCCTCAATATGTGAGGAAAAAGGTGGAGTGTGAAATTTGATTCTCGTTTCAAATGTCTTTTCTTATTCGTAAAAGATTAGCTGCTCGATGGTATTTATTTGTTTGTTGTGCAGGGGATGCCTGTTGAGTCACAATTATCCGTGCTAGTTGGAAGTAGAGATTCAAAGAACAGATATTTTGACTTTGAACAACTAGCAGAGGTTTGTCTTAGTGGACATGTTGTTGGCCCACAAATTAACAAATGTTGATTGCAAAATGAGTAACGAGGTTACCCATGTATATGGATTTGTGTAAATTTACTTATGAAAGACTTACAGGTGAAAAGATGAGTAGGGCATCTGAGAGGTTTGACATTTTTTATCTTTGGCTTTTGTTACGTGATAGGTTACTGGAACAATTACAGCAAATCTTAATAAGGTTATTGATATTAATTACTATCCCACTGAAACTGCACGGACATCAAACATGCGGCACAGACCAATAGGTATTGGCGTTCAGGGTCTCGCAGACACATTCTTCCTGCTTGGCATGCCATTTGATTCAGCAGAGGTGCTAACATGCTTCTGTTAAGTATGGTTGGTCCATGAATATTTGATGAGATTTTTCTTCAACTTTTGATTGATGTAATGCCTGCTTGATCCTTTCAGGCACAACAACTTAACAAAGACATATTTGAGACCACATATTACCATGCACTTAAATCTTCTTCTGAATTGGCTGAAAAGATGGTCCTTATGAGACATATTATGGCAGCCCCATGAGCAAGGTATGGACATCTTAGTATTCTTGAAATTCTGATGCATGCTGTGTTGTTAGATTATTGTGCAGCAGATATGCTATCAGGTTTTTGGCTTTGTACCTTGGACAAAGGCCAGAAAATAGAACTTGAAAATTCTAGGGGCTTATGGAAATGGTAAAAAAGAATTTTTAATTTCATGCTTGATTTTAGTCTGGTTTTAGTGTTCAGAAGGAACTGAGAACTGCTCTAGGAGGGTTAATGCTAATGCATTTTGTGGGCCTAACCTAGCCAGTTGTCATGTGCAATTAAACTTACGAAAAAGAAAAAATGAATGGCCTTTACCTTTCACATTTTTTGTTGTTCTTTTCTTGGCGGCACACTATACAAGAGAGCATGTCATAAACCAAAGAAGAAAAACAATGATAACAACTTAATTGGTGGAACCTTAACTTCCTTTATTTTACATGGGGGATTCTGCAGACAGACATGTGGAGTGTGACACCATCATATAGGTGGGACTGGGGTGCTCTTAGGGAAATGATATTCAAGATAGGAGTAAGAAATTCTCTTCTTGTGGCCCCTATGCCCACTTCTTCAACAAGCCAGATTCTTGGAAACAATGACTGTTTTGAGCCTTATACATCCAACATTTACAGCCGCAGAGTTTTAAGGTTTGCGTTTCTTCATCAGGCTGGTTCTTTTGAAGTGCATTTCTATTGCCATCTGCGATCTAACTCCTTTCATTTTCAGTGGTGAATTTGTTGTAGTGAACAAACACCTCCTTCATGATTTAACAGAGTTGGGTCTCTGGTCACAAGCTCTTAAAAATAAGATCATTTATGAGAATGGCTCGGTTATGAATATTCCTGAGATTCCTGAGCAGCTTAAAGCTATATACAAGTATCAATATTTCTTCTCTGCTTATGTTAGAATTTTTAACTCATTCACTAGTCTTTGGAATTCAAGCTGCTAAAGCACAATTGTTTCATTGAATCAGGATGGTGTGGGAAATCATGCAAAAGAAGTTAGTGGATATGGCTGCTGCTTGCAGTTGCTACATAGACCAGAGTCAGAGTCTGAATATTCACATGGAGCAACCTGATGTTGGAAAACTTACTTCCCTCCATTTCTATGCTTGGTCCTAGTTACTGCTTTTTAAGTGACACTAGAAGCATTGAATTCATGATGCGACAAGTTCCACATAGCATATTGCTTGATCTGTTTAATATAGTGGAGTTAGGGTATGGACATATTGGTCATGGTTTACATATTGTATTCACTATAGCTTCTGCAAGTAGATAATACCCTGCTAAGTTCTTGAACTAACAGCATTGGCAAGTAATGGTATTTATTTATCCCTCCATCCTGTCAATGGCAAGTGGTTGGGATTATGACTACCGAACTCTTCAGATTAATTGAACAAACTTTTCTGTCCTTCCATATTGTTACTGTTTGAGAGGGTGAGCCTTCTTTTAATGGCAAAGTATGTTATAGAAACAGCCTCTCTCGCATAAAGTAGGAAAAGGGGTTGCGTACTTGATCATTCCCTGGGCCTCACAATGTGGGAGGCATTTACTGGAGGTGTTTATTTTTAACGTACGTACATTTTTCAGATAGTTTGTGTACATTTATAATTTGTGTTGTTTATAATGATTTTTGAATGACATTGATTTCTTTGTAGGGCTTGAAAACGGGAATGTACTATTTGAGAACACGTGCTGCCGCTGATGCTATCAAGTTCACTGTTGACACCACTGTGCTCAATAATGTAATAAAATTCCTCTTATTGACTGGTCACAACATTAGGTTAATTTTTTAAGTGTTTTGCGGTTTTGAAGATCAAATCCATTTTGAGGAACCATGGTAAAGATTACGAGGAATGCTTCAACATGCAAAATTCAAAATGGCTTTTTTAACTAATGCACAGACACGAACGTGCCTGCACACAAGCACTTTTGTTATTGAAAGATGCTTTATGGTTTTGTTCTTGAAATATCTATTTCAGAAGAATGGTAGAGTTTCATCTCCACAACAGAATTGCTTTATTGTTAGTTCTCACTTTTCAGATTCCTTCTGGACACCATTTTGTTTAATCGTGGTGAACAGGGGATTTTGTTTAATTGTGTGAACAGGGGAATCTTAATGAGGCGAACAAGGAACATGGTGTGAACACTGATATGGCCCAGGTGGTGTGCTCCTTGCAAAATCAAGAAGAGTGCACGACTCGTGGAAGTTGAAATTCCGTGTCAAATATTTAAAAGGTGATGTCCTTTGATTGCTTTTGGGGGTTGATTTTTGGTATCCATCACATGCTAGGTGGGAGGAGGTCAGATCTTTTTTAGCATAAAAATTTAGTGTAAAAATGCAGGCCAAGTGTATTCCCGATCGGTCATGAAACTAACCCGTAGATAGATAGTGTCTCAACTTAAAGGCCCATGGAAATCATTTTGTATTTAGCAGCACAATCTGTTGCCAATGTATATGGTTTTACACTCGGGAGGGTCCAAGCCATAAAAGTTTGCAAATTGGGCCTCCACGTACTTTCTGGGAGAGCCCGATTTTCCTGTGATGTGCGATGGAACAACGAATGGACTGATGTACTAACATGGTCTCTATTGACAGGGAATGACATCCATTGCTGTATGATTGCAATCTTGTATCATGACCGAGTTTGTACGCTCATTTTTTAATTCCTTTCAACCCGTTGGCCAGTTTCAAATTGCGTGATTTGATTTTTGTCCTGTCGCTGGCTGATTGCTTTGCAGAACTATTTTTTGTTGCTGGCTGTACCAATCATTGGTTATGGGTCCCCATTTCTATTCGAATGTGAATTGACTCGTGGGGTGTGGTTTAGACGGTGATAGCAGGATCTAGTCAATCGAAAGTAGAAACACTGCCAGCCGCAATTACTTGGGACGGCTTCAGATTATAAACCCATTCGTGGGAATCTCTTTTTAATAAAACTATTCTTTGTAGGGTCACGCAATCTTTGCCAAAAATGATGCGGTTGATGATTCGAGGAAGATCGCCAACAAAGATCTCTGATTTTGTCTTTGCACATGCGCGTGTGCGTGGCCGGCATTCATGGACAGTCGGCCGACACCGTTGATTAATGACAAAAAGCGCCGGCGATTTTTTGTGTGCCGGAACTAATCTATTAATGAATTGCGCTAATGATTAGGTGCTGATTGCCATATCTCGTCCTATCAGACTGCGGTGTAGGAATGGTTTCGAAGACGACGGCTGCCGTAGTGAATAGCAAAGATATCTGACGTCTCGCTTCCTTACGTAGAAGCGGTTTTTTAAGCGTATTTTTGCATTTTTGGCATCTGGGTCTTGACCATTTGGAGATATCCAAATCTATGATATGTCGTAAAGTGCGGCTTGCAAAGCCTTTTGGATGGTTAAGAGTTGCCCTTGACAGTAACAGAAAATTGGTTAGCAATTTAACGTTGCCCCCCCCCCCCCCCCCCGCGGGCCTTTTTTTCATTAAAAAAAGCATTTAGATTCTTTAAACCTAGTGTCAGACGGTACTCTGTGGGCATTAATGTGGAAAATAGAGCTAATTAAGGTGATAAAATGCTGACTTAATTAGAGCTAATTTGCCCTCTTTCGCCTCACGATCGATCCATGAACGTGTCCATAAAATCAACCAAACTAAAACTAGATTGCTTCAATATTGTACACATTTTGAAAGGATATGGGCAACATTAGGACGAAGTTGTGACTTCTTCAAATGCTAAAAGTGTAAGTGGGGGTAGGATTTACAGCTATCCACTTGTGGGGGATTGGTGACTTCTTCAAGTCTCACTCAAAACAGGATCAGAGCTGGACCAAAGAATGAGATACCAATGCAACTTTGACCTTAAGTAGATTAGAATTTTTTACAAAAAAAAAAGAGATTTCCTTTTGGATGTGCGACATCCCAAAGGAAATCAAATATTTTGTAATTTTTATCTTTTCTTTGACACCCGTCCTATTTTGAACTTTTGACCTCTGAGGCATATCTTTTAGGTACTTTTCTAAAGTGGTAAATTCAACTGACAAATTACAAGCCCATCGGCACCAGAAAAGGTTGTGGGGTGAGGGGCAAAATGCCAATCTGGTCAAATCAAGGCTGCTATTGAAGTCATTACTTTGATCACAGACGCTCCCCTTATAATACTTTTATAATAAAAAGGGCTTGAAGTTCCCATGTCAATCACTTAAATTCCACGTTTAATGTGAGCCACTGATTCAACTTATGACTTATCGGAGGCTTTGAAAGCGAATTGTCCAAATTCACTACATCAAAGTGCCTTTAGAGGTCCCCTATTGTAATGGGAAACAAGCTAAGAGTGAGTCTCCTCTAACAAATCCAATTCACACGCAAGTTGGGATTTACTCAAAAGTACAAAGCCATTTCAGAGGAAAGGAAAAGAGCTTTATTATATAGACAAAAGAATTAGATACCAATATATATATATATAAGATTTAATAATAATTATCGGTCACTTTATCGTAATTTCTTTATCTTTTTATTGACTATAATTAATAATTATAATTGATTTCTCTCTATTTGTGTTTGATTTATTCCGTCTCTGTAACTTTTTTTTTTAAACGCAAAATTAGCACTCTCTATTGCATTGCAGTTGCAACGCGTCTGGTTTCTTCCACATTGCTTTTGAATGCCAAACAAATTGAAGTTGGAAGGCTTGAGTAGCGCAATAAAGCCTGACGCCAGCACAGTTGGGATTTTTTTGGGGTTTTCCAGAACTTGAGTTGATAATCATGCTGGCCCGTGGGAATACATCTAATCTGAAAGGTAATATGGTTGGAATTGTCATGCGGAAAAAAAAAAAAAAAAAAGGCAGAACAACGAGAAAATTAGAAGGAAAACAGAATTTTTGTTTGCTTAACACAAATTTACTGTTTTTTATGCCAATTCCTTAAAATGCTTAGTGTGTTGACCTATTATGTGGGTATATCTTTACTTTGTTTTTTTTTTTTTTTTAAGAAAAGAAAACTCTTACACATAAACATGAATTACCAAAAATGTGGATGGATAACGTGCAGTCCATCAAAACAAAACGCCAAGATGGAAAACCCCGTTTCCCTTTTTTTTTTTTTTTTTACAGAGTTGATACGAGGCAAAAAAAAAAAAGATCTAGTAGATCCAAAAAATTATATATATATATATGTGCATTAGATAGATATTTATAGTTTTTAATTGAAAAATAAAAATAATATTTTACCATATCGTTAGAAAATATCGCGGCATTAGAATTGAAAATCTTATCGCTAAATTTGGACGTTTCTGGGGAAAAAAAAAAAATCCGACCAAGATTTGGCCGTACGTTTTACCAAAGCAAGAAACGTTAACTAAATCAAATCCGCCCAAGATTTCTTTTTTTGGACTCAGGCGTCTCAGACACGCCTAAACAGACTCTTTTTTTTTTTTTTTGGCTTTTTGTTTTTTGTTTTTAATCACGATCCTGTTTTTGTTAATCAATGTATTTCAAAATCTGAGGAGGCTCCAGTTCATAAGAGTTAAATTCATTTTATATAGATATTTTAAGCTCAAATTATGTAATTCGAGTATCAAGTAAATTTTATAATAAATAAAAATAAATTAATCTGTATTAAATGTAAAAAGAGGGATAATTGTGTACTTCATTTTCTTTAACGAAATAACGTTGGAGTTAATCATGACTCTTATGGATGCGTTTTTCTTTTTCTTTTTCTTTTTCTTTTTTCTCATTTCCAATTTTTCTATCTATTTCTAAACTTAAAACAAACTTATTAATTTTCCTTTTATTTTAATTATTTTTCTCGTGTCCATCCCATATGATTTTTTCACTTGATAATACCCAAGTGGGCTTTTTTTTTTTCTTTTCATTTTTTTTCTAATAAAAAGCTTAGAGTTAAACTTAGACATTAAATTAAAAAGTCAGGTAACCTTCTCACGTGGATCACATCACTGACGTTAATATTGAAGAAGAATTTGCTCCTTTTATTTTTTTTTATTATTATTTTGAGATTTTTCTATTTTAAATAAGATTAGGTCAATTTCATTCGTTTAAGAATCCAATAGGCTTCTGCAATGGTCCGCCGTTCAACCAACGGCTATTTCTTGCAAAATTCAAAAAATCAAATCTTAAAGAAAATATTTGCCTTCGATTTTATACCCTAAAAATTACGACCCAATGTGTATCACGACTCAAAACTCAAAGGTGATTATGTTATATGAAAAATTAAAATTTTTTATAACATTTATCTTGGTCTCAATCTGTAAAATTTCTCCCTACTAAAATTACTTTCTACGTTTAGAACAATCAACAGATCAAATCATGATTCGACATGACGAGCTGTTTTCCAACTTCACTTTCTCGAAGTGTTCCTATATTTTGTCGCTTTTGTGGAAATTATAAATTTCACAACTGGCTCTATAATTTCGATTGTTATACGCAACTGAAAAATATGAATTTGGTGATGAAATTATTTTAATTCTTAATTTTTAAATTTAAGATTCAAATTATGTTTGAAATTATTGTGGCAGTTTGAAAATTAGTATTTTGAAGTAAATATATTTGTATTAGTATTTAATGAACTGTAAAATTTATGTTTGATAGAAGTTTACAAATGTTTAAACTTATGATATTTTGGTGTGGTGGAAGAACCAAAAAATAAAAATAAAAAAGAAAAAGCTTACCAAAATTTGATAATTTTTTAAAATAATTATGTTTATTATTATTGTATAAATAATTGTAATTTAACAACATAAAAGAGTTTTTATGTTGATTATTTGTTATTGTTTTCAAAATACTAAAAATAATTACCAAACGTATTTAATTATGTTTACTGGTATTAAGCTTTACCACTGTTAATTTGCCGATCATAATAATGAAATTTAACTATAATCCTAAAGAGTTTGAAGAGCACGTTGGAATTCTTTGAATTTCCTTATTTTCTTAGTGACAACAATAGTTGACTCCGGCTCTTTCATTAGCTTTACGGGGGAGACTTGCGTCTGACTGCCGGCGTTCCACCGCATGGCACCTCGTCACCTTCGAGGTCGAGTTCTAAATTGGGCAATTAATATACGCTTGCAAGTATTTAAAAAAAATAAAAAGAAAAAAGAAAACTGATTTGAGGGGGCGTCCAACAAATTGGGGAAATTGGGGTTCTAATTATTTGGATCAATTCGGTCCATGTCGGTTATGAGGAGCATCGTCAAGGGTGAGAAATATTTACATAAAATAAGAGGGTAATCAGCACATGGGAATATCTAATTTCTATTTTCTATTATGACCTAAAGAATATATGTTGGGTGGACCTTTACTTTACTTTATGTGTATGTTTTCAGTGCAATGAAAGAGTTGCGTGTGTGTGAAGATGATATTCTGTATTTGAAAAAAGATAGAAGAAGAAGTAACCCAAATAACAAAAGATTGAAGTTTCAATACTATTATTTTTTAGAATGATAAATAAATATATATATATATATATATATATTTCCCCCCCCCCCTGCCCATATCTCATGATTTCCTCTTAATTAATGAATAAAGTGTTTAAATATACACAATATCATCCTTTTTTTAATGTAAAAATTATTTTTACGTTGGCTTCAAAGTGATATTTTTGTACCTTTCGTCGTATTCTTGTCGTTTTAATGAGACATGGGAGCTCTGCACCTTGCCCTTGCTTTAGGCCACTCAAGTACCGATTTTTCGACGAGAAAAAAAAATCCTTTTCCCACTGTATCATTTAATCTTTCAAATTGTCATTCATTCCTCATTTGACCAGTTCTTTTTTTTTTTTTTTTGGAAATACGAGTGATCGGGAATATGTTATTCCCCCCCCCCTATGATCGCCGCCATTGAATTCAATTTTTGCTACTTCCTAAACAAATTTCTATTGGGTACCTAAATTATCCTTCCTTCATTGACAGCATGAAAGAATATTAATGATTTTATTTTATTTTATTGGAGTTGGGGGGAAAAAACTAAGTATTTTTCTTTTGGTACTTAAAATAAATGTGTATACGATCATAAATTCAGTAAATTAATTTTTGAAGTTTTTTTTTTTTAATTTTCGATCTTTGCTATCTCTTGTATTTGAATCATTAACTTTTAGTATTAGAATCTTTATGTCCACGAGTCATTAGTTTAAATCAAGTTGTTATTTGATGAAATTTAACATATAATTTATTTTAAAATCTTATTCAATAAATTAAAATTTTGATTTGACTTGACTGATCTCTTGAAAAATAAAAATAAAAAGATGATCAGAATCTTCGGAGGTTTACACTATGAAATATTAAAATGGGCAGCAAACCACTACCAAAGTTGCCACGGTGACGAGTATCTGACGAAGATGGCAACGTTTTACCCCAGTTTTAGTGGACAATGGACATTTTCATCTGAACAGTGGCCTCAGCACCACAGTTTTCTCTGTGGAACCTCACTTGAACAGTTGAAAAAAAAGGGGGGCGGGGATTTTGCAAGCCTTTCACCGTCGCGCGCTATTCATTCTCATGCTCTCATGCAGACGAAGAAAAAAGGATATCTATTTTTAACAACCACCGTGACGCTTTTAACATCTTTGTCCGTTAAAAGCTAAGTACCCCCGTTTTGCTATGATAGCGTTGACGCATTGTATTTTTTTCATTGGCCTTAATGCAGACTTCATATAATATAATATAATATAATATAATATAATATATTTGAAGTGCAGAAATCGGAGTCTGAAGAAGAGCAAAGGAGAAGGATATTAAAAGTGTTTGATATATATATATATATTACAAGTAATTAACATATAAATGAAAGGTGTTTAATACATGTCTTTAAATTTTCTTAATTTTTATTTCTTATTGACATATTTTAAATTATCCGGTACATCGGAAAAAATGTTGACACAAACGGCGATCATATGTTCACGGGAAATGGATAATTTAAGACTGTGACGTTCAGGTAAAGACTTCTCTTCTCGTTTAGAATGGAACGTAATTGAAACGCTTTTATTTTACTAATTTTAATATATATGTGCCTACTTAATGTGGCATTAGAATTATGCTTTCCGTATGCATTTTGTCCTCCTTGTCCTTTGGTTGTTGCGGCGACGTGGTCAAAGCTCAAAGCCACTTTATGTCCTTGTCCACTTAGGAAACTAATTTAAAGGCTTCAATTAAGAAAACTTTTTTGATGAATTCAAAAATAATAAATTCAAACAAGTATCATTAACTTTTATAATATGTATAAAATATTTTTTATTATACCCATTCTTTTGTAAGTAGTTTTATTGTAATTTGAACCACTCCAATATAAATGTATTCGTACAGTTTCTTACGATGATTTTGAAAACTTTTTTTTTTTAAATTAATGGTTTCAAAAAGTTTTAAAATTTGAACATCTCTTTTAACTTTAAAATATTAATATAAAAATATTTTATACATAATAATTAAATTAATTATATTTATTTAAATTTATTATTTTTCCATTTACCCTATTAGATTTTTTATTAATTGGACACAAATCTAACCTAAATAAAATTAGTAATGAGTTGTAATTTATAGTATTATAGTTATTTTTAACACTAAAAATCCTGAATTTTAGTCTTAGTCAAATTTAACTAATTAAAAAAATAAAATTGTAATATATATATATATATATTCTGCTTTCATCCAAGCATGCCAACCCGTACCAACGTTTTTCAACATTTATATTAGGCAATGGAAGGGTCTATTGTGTTCGCTTACCAGATATAAAGAATTTCAATTTCTCTTATTGGAAAAAAAAAAAAGAGATGTGAAAGTGAGGAAAAAAAAATCCTGAGTTTATTGAGAGACAAAGATAGGTAAAGATATCCATACCATTCAGCCTTAGCCTTAGGCGGCAGGCTCCCCGGGGGGGGGGGGGGGGGGGGGGGGAGTCCGTTCGTAGGTTTGCTTGGGACGGTCCTAACCAACATCGCCAAAGTCCACGTGTAATCTAAGAGTTGACTAAGGTCCACGCAATAACTTCACCGCCCTTCACTCCCTGACGTCGACCGTACCTAGATAGTGCCGGTTGGGTCCATCTAGCAAGTCTATCCATGCCACATCAACCATATAATGCAGAGACAACCAACCAGCAAGTCCATCCAGTAAACAATATCTCACGATCAAACCCTGCGGCATGAATTGTTACGTTCTTCTGGTGCCTTTGATTGAATGATTCCATGGCTACTAAATTTTACATGTCAGATGAAAAGGCGTGCGTTGACCGCACTCTGGAAAATATGCAAATGCATTGGACAATCGAAAGAGAAGCCCACGAAATTTAAAAAGAAAAAACAAAAAATCTTGATTGCGTTTTGACGCGAAATATATTGTTATGTTTTTGGTGCTACAGGTTGGATATGATGGCACCAGCCGGGCCTTGGCTGTTTAGATATGGGATTGGATGGTCAAATATTGAGACAAGCAGAGAAATTGATATTTCTGTTTCTTTGTTCAGGACCAACTCAAATTTCCGGAAGTCCTCCCTTCTTTTCTCTCTCTTTTTTTTTTTTTTGGTTTTTCTTTATGAAGCTGAAAATTTCACTGAATTTCCCTTTCAGAATCGTGCAAGGGAGGCTGTATGCAGAATCGTGGAATGCAAGTATTCCATTTGAAATAAAGTATTGGTACCCATGACGTTAAAGGTAGTAAACAATTTGTCCACAATCTAATGATCTTGATTTCACCCAAAACGGCTTCTTCCGCACCATAGAAATTGGATAGAGCTTGGCAAAGATGACTTACGGAATACTCAAGCATTTAATAAATTTTGATAAGAGTTGTCAAATGGACATAATAGGTGTCAACAAATTGTAATGACCTCAATTTAAGAGGTAACCCCATTTGCTTCTGCGTATATTCTATTGAATTGAAAGCGTGCCAAACAGACGACCCAAACATGGCCGAAGCAGCCATCTCCACAGTCCAATCCATAACCCTTCAAACTTAGGAGAAAGAAATCAAAGGTCTGAAAATGTCGTTTGCAACTATTCTCATAAGTGCGTGCCTGTCCTCCTCCTGAAAGGACAAGATGAAAAAGAATGAAATGCTTGCTTAAATCGTTTTCGCGGCCAAGCCAGGAATGGAAATGACAAAAAAACGTGACTGAAATAGCTATTATTATTATTATTATTATTATTATTATTATTTATTATTATTATTATTATTATTATTACTACTACTACTACTATTTTCACACTCCAAATTCATAATCCTTCAAATTTTATTTATTATCTAAAAAAAAATCGCTGTAGTACGAAAAGGATTTAACATCGTTTGCCCATGTCATAAATGTGGGTTATAGAAACTCAATTCAAAGATGGTCTATCTGAGTCGGTGTTCGTCCCTCTCGATTAACCCCTCCACAATCACCGACTATATCTACCAATGCTGCAACGCGGCTACCAAATTCATCAGCTCCATTTATTTTCCTCAACAAGCAAGAAAGAAAACAGTTCAACACTCGGTCAAAAAACTCTGGCGTGAACATACATAAATGTCGGCCGATTTCTTTTAAATTTTTTGTGAGTGGAACCCAAAAAAAAAAAAAAAATCCCTTTATTTAAAAAAAAAAAAAGAGATTATATTTATTGTATAGATACAGAGGCCTTGATGCTCCCTGTGTACTATTCCAACGACGGCTGATCAAGTTTGAATTCCCTATTGCCGTTTATATAACACCCCCACTTCACTTGCTTGCTCGGATTGACTACTTAAAAACGGGTTGCTCCTAAAGTTCGCCAAAAGCCCCAATTTTTTACGATTAAATAAAGAGCAAAAACTATTTCAAGGAAAAATATAACACCCCATCTTTTCATTTTACAGCTACATGTCCTTATTGATTCTGAAGGTGGCGAACCCAGGAGGCTCAGGCGATTACATCAGGTGCCCTGCTACAGATAGTGGCGATGGTGACGAGGAAAAGACGTATAGTACACGAGAACAGACGCCGCCGCCGCCCTCCTCACAATTGTTTCATTTACGACAATTGAATCGAAACATGGATGCAGTGGAGGTGGCAACGCAATCACAAAGGCCACCCATGTCCTCTGGCTACAGTAGCAGAGGAGAGACGACTGTAATAGTCTCAGCGCTAACGGATTTGGTGTCCGGCCAACAGAGAGCTGGTGACTTGGGTAGGTACGGGCCTGGTTTGGAAGGTGCAAGAACATCAAGTTTTGGCCTTGTTATGCCATCCACTTCGGCTGGTACTTCTGGGGTCTATCCATCTTCAAGTTTTGGCCTTGTTTTGCCATCCACTCCGGCTGGTACTTCTGGGGCCTATCCATCTTCTTATCCTTTGCCTACTTATTCGTCCCCATCCACTAATAATTCTGGTTTGTGGGTTGCGCAAAAGAGAGGCCGTGCGGAAGACTATGCAGGTAGTAGTGCACCAAGGGTTTATAAAGGGATTGCTGGGGTCAGAACTTCGCCTGGAGATTCATCATCATCATCATCTGGTGCAACTGGTCAGTTCATAAAAAACTACCAATTATCCTTCATTTTCTCCGAGATTCCTTTCTTTACAGTGATTTTTCGTCATGTCTTGATTTATTTTTTTCTTTTTTTTTCCCATATATACCCACAAGGTTTCTAAGTCCATCTAAATTTTATTTTCTTGCACTCTCTCTTTTTGTTTTTCCTTACACAATCTAAATATTATTGCATGTATTAGAAAGATTTTGTTCTCGTAGTCCAGAAGAAGGGTTTCAAAAAACACATGCCGAAGAATAATTCAACGAAACCACATTCTGCAGTCATCTAGAAACAAGCAATGGAACAGTGTACCGACGCCATGCCGAAGAATAGAATTTAGCATCTCAATCACTTGGCTTGAAACCAATATTATATTCCATAATCTCATCCCCAAATTATCATAATTTCCCTCACAATTCCCTGTCTTTATTATTCGTTTGTAGTGACCGGAGAAGCAGGTATTTCGTATGTAGTCCCCAGCACAACAACCACCTCAGTTGCCGTCAACACCACCACAACCTCCACCGCATCGCCGTCAACGCAGGATGCAGAAACAATATCCTATGAAGAAGCCAGAGAGCGAAGACGAAGATACAGAGGGGTGAGGCAGAGGCCGTGGGGAAAATGGGCAGCAGAGATACGAGATCCACAAAAGGCAGCAAGAGTTTGGCTAGGCACATTTGATACTGCGGAGGCAGCCGCCAGAGCCTACGACGAAGCAGCTCTGAGATTCCGAGGTAGCAGAGCTAAATTAAACTTCCCCGAAAATGTTAGGTTAATGCAGCCGCCGCTACCATCAATGCAAGATGTAGCCGCCGGGTCCCAAATGACCATTGCTTCTCGTCCACCGCCGCCAACGATCCCCTCTCATAATTTACAGGCAATCCCAGCTCTAGCAGCACAAACATCTCAGTTTCCACAGCCACCAACTTCACGATCGATGTTTCAGTCTCAGGCTGATAATGTCAAAGATTACTGGGACTACTGCCAATTGTTGCAGAGCACCGGGGAGTTTCACAGCCAACCACAACCTTTAAGCTTGGTCGAGCAGTCGTTTCATAGCTCTCAGTTGGGTTCTCTACAATCAAATGTATCGTTGCCTTCAACCGCCTTAGCTTCTTCACATGCAGGGTCCTCTGTCTCGTCATCTTCAGCCTCTGCTTCATTCCCTCTGCTTCTAGCGGGTCAGCAATTGGGCTATTTTCGGCAACCTCAAAATTCGAACGAGGCCACCGGTTCTGATTTTCCTGTTCCGCCGTGGTCCGATTCTAGTCATTACCCTTCCTCTACTGGTTAAAATTGATCTTCAAATTTTTGGTTTTTTTTTTTATAGTTCTTGGGGAGATTTGGATTAGTGTTGTGTTTAGTTTCTTACATTTTCTTTGTATTTGCTGCATGTAGCGTTGGCTCTTAATTTCTCTCTTTTTTTTTTTTTTTGTCTGTAATAGTTTATTTTGATATAAAGAAAAATGAAGCATTATTTGTACCAGAGAGAGAGAGAGAGAGAGAGAGAGAGAGAGAGAGCGACAAAAGAAAAAGAGGAGATCAGGGCACATAAAGTTGAAATGAAAGATAAAAACAAAGTGGCATTTGGGAATTGGCCACGCCTCCCCCTTTTTTTTTTTTTCTGTTTGAATGATTGATGGTTACACATTCTCTGTATTATACTTTAGATGAAGGATGTAGAAACTGAACAAAGCTGTCCACTGCATGCTTCACACACAGCTTTCGTCTCGAAGAATCCTTCTTCCATTATTATTGTTTCTTTTTTTAAAAAAAAAAAAAACCCACAGGGCTCTCTTGATGATCACCATGTGTTCTTGGGGATTATCGCTGGTGTTGTGTTGTCCCTCATACCCTTCGCGCATCAGCTTTGCAAAGTTGAATCCGCGGCTGCTATTTTCTTGCAAGTCCAATCCTCATCCATGGGGGGGGGGGGGGGGGGGGGGGGGGGGAGGGACAACCCACCACATAGAAGGGGGTCGCATAAGATAACAGATCTTTAAATAATTAATTGAAACCTGTTGGGTAGGGTAACGTATTAAATATCCAAATTAGATGTTTATTTGTATTTTGAATTTTAATTTTTAATTACAAATAATTTATGATTTATTAAAATATATGTTAATTATTCATCAAAGAGTAAATTCACTATAAATAATAATCTAAATTTAATAATATAAGCACACATCCAATTCACATGTAAAATCTATGTATCCGCCTAATTTTTCTATAATTAAATTTTTGTTGCATGACTGCAACTATACAGGAAAGTGGAGCTGATTACACTAAGAAAATTCCCCGGTTCCCTACCAAACAAAGTCTCCAATTGTGCTTTCGTTGATGACGTGATCTTGCCTTACTAGTGGGCGCCAAATTCGACCCTATTTACATTAAGAGTAATGCTAAATATTATAATTTATTTATTTATTGTAAAAAAATATATTTTTTTAATTTGATTATTTTTATTAATAAAATAAAATTTGAAAAAAAAATTATTCACCTAAAAAATAATATTTTATAATAAAATGATAAAAATTTTTAATAATATTTAGCGTTATTCTTAAGTTAATCAATTAAAACATGACTTTGTGGAAAAGTGGATGAGTTCTCAGAGACGAAGCCAAAAACTTATAGCTTGAAAGGGACTCTTTTCAAAGTTTGACATAAATGATCCATCGATAAATAAATCAATGATATAGATTTAGTATAATATAATATATTTTTGAAAAAGGCTAGTTGACTTAATTTGGAAAAATAAATGAAAATTCCAAAAAAAAAAAATAATTTAAAAAATTAGATTTTTTATTTTTATTTTCAATAACTATTCAAAAATATTAAAAAAAATTATTCACACTTGTATTTTTTTTTTTCTATAACCTACACTCATATGATGATTCTCTGTATTTATGGTTTCATACTTAGACCGTGACGCCAAATAATTAAACAGAGTTCTAGTTTAAACGAGAATGAAGTAATTCCAAAATTAAAAGAATTTGTGTCCACTCTCAATACAAGTCAATTGGTAATAATAATAATAATAATAATAATAATAATTTTTGAAAAGATGAAATGACGGTTTGCATGTGGATTTTTGGAAACCAGAGGGGAAAAAAGAGGTCAAAATAAATTAATTATAGTGAGGTTAAAATTGCAGTTATAATCACTGCTTTTGGCGAAAAATCGCAATCCTTTTAACATCGGGGCTTTCATAAACAAGCGTCAATTTGTGAACTGGTGTGTGTGTGTGCCGAAAACCCCTTTGATTCCTGAAACGCCAAAAACGTGCGAAAAAGGCCGAAATGTCTGATTACATGTTGGCATCTCCATCGGGATCCCCCGCCCAATGCTTCTTGTGACCACGGTGAAGAAGGTTTGCTTCTCCATGGTAACCAACTCATTTGATTCTCCTATACATTTCGCTCGTTTTGTCCTTTTTTTTTTAAAAAAAATTATTAATTAATTCAATTTAATTAAAATAATATTGTATCATAAAATAATAAATTTTTTATTAGATTTAATATTATTCAGTAACAAATGTGAATATAAAACCTAAATTCATGGTTTTATTTTAATTATCAAAGAATAATCATTTCAAATAATGAATGGAAAGCAAACCCAAAATAAAAATAAAAAAAGAAAAGAAAAGGAATCGAAAGCATGCGGTGAAACGGGGGATTACGTGAGATTGAAGAATACGACTCAAACCCAGAAATGAAGTCGGTCGCTTTCTACTCCCAACAAGAATCAGAATGTCTTTTTGCCCAAACGATAAGTTCAGATCGCACGTGGAGCACACGTGGCGGGGAACTTTTTGCAATTGAAATAAAGTTCCATCAGATTAGGTCAAAATTTTTATCAGTGCCGCGATACCCAAGGAGATGACGCAAGCCATCGACGGACATCTTCGGACACGTGGAGAAACGGAGTTGACGTGTTCAGCTAGGTGACCTCCAGCGCTTCGTAACCGACGCTGATTTTTGAAACGTGTTCCGTCTTGGTTTTGTCGAATAAACAATGCCTTTGTTCACTCGGCCTCGTCGGCAGATGTGATCCACGTTAATTTTTAATAAGTGATAGCGTTTGATTGGATGGACAATGGGGGAGGAACGGACTGACGTGATCATGATGGTTTCCACGTATATATTTATTTATTTTTTAAATTAATAAATGTTTTAAAAAATTAATTAAATATATAACAAAATTCTTAAAATGTGTTAAAGCAATTAATTTTATCTTTAAATATTTATTACTAATTATTTTTTATTTAATTGATTTTATTATATATCTAATCATTTTTAACTAAAAATTTTTAAAATTTCTAAAATGTAAGTTTCTAACTAAAATTTAATAAATGTGCAACGAAACTAATTAAATGTGTGAAAAATATAGAATAAATTTAATTATATTTTTAAAAAATTATTATACAGTCTATTAATTTTATTACACATTAAATTTTTTTTTTACAAAAATTTTAAATTAAAAAAAAAAGAAAAGAAAAACCAAAATCACGTGTAACCCACCTGTCTCTGTTCTGTCCTTTCCTCCTCTCCCTGTCCATGTTATGTTTTTCGTGGGTGATAAACGACCAAGCAAATTCTTGATTAACGGATCAAAAAAAGAAGAAAGTTTCGTGTTTGTTCACCTAACAATTGTGGGCAACCAAAAATAATAGCACAATGCATGGTTGAGGGCTGATGCTGCATTTTATTAGAAGAGACTTGGATTTCTAAAGTGTACTCCACGACTAGCTTAATTCTATAATTATCCATATGGCTATTAATTAATATCACGATACAAGGGAGCCAGGAATTGTAATTTCAGGGCCATGAGTGCGCTGAGTTTTTGTCCGAGTGTGCCAATAATATTTTGATGATAAAAGAGACTTGTGTCTTAAAATTTTGATATCTAAATGCTCTAGAGAAACCATCGGCCCCACTTCAATTGTCCAGTCGGACGTGTCACAAAATATGATGTATCCACGAGCAAGCCGAAATTCAAACCACAGGTTCCTCTAATTGAATTTGGAAGATAGCATGCCTAACAAATGTTTGGCCAAAGCCAATCTTTATGGAGATGATCAGTAATTATAACTTCTTATTTCATTCATTGGCCTGGAATGCCTTCCGTTGATATTGGGGTCTGGTTAGGCCAATAAGGATCGAATTAATGTACAGTTCTGCACATGCTTTGACCGAAAAGCTTCGCTAATTGAATTTTACGTGGCTTTCTTCTTTTTATAATCATATTATGACAAATTAACGCTGGTGGAATATCGTTGTTCAGATTAATTGTTGTTCCTAAGCCAGTGGAAGCCAAAAATCCGAAGCTTTGAGTTGGCAACCCACGGAATATACCAAGTATTCTCATGCTATTATCAAAGCCATTAGTGACTGGGGTCTTCAAGCGTTTGGTTTACGTCCTGTTAGTGCACGACATTGAGTCATTGACCCAGCCAAATAAGTGGACACGTATTGACAAAATGTGCTTGGGGGTGAGGTTAAGCTCGGGTGCCCCACGTTTTGAGGAACAGAAGCTGACAGAAAACTAATCGAGGGTCAGCTCCTCGATCAGTGAACTAAAAGATACGGGCTATTATTAAGTTTGCTTGCTCTGGGAAATGACTCAAACCAAACTCCTTCGGTTGATTAGGAGAGTTGACCGACGGAAGAAATGGATGGTCTTCGATTATGTTGCTTTATTGCTGCTCTCTAGTGAAAATGAGTGGTCCCAAGTAGCCCGGTTTTAATTTGATTCCCCTTGATCTCTTTGTTGTTGTTAGGCCGCTTGAACTAATTATTTTCATGGAGCAACTTTTAAGGGGTCAAAACCTATGGCTGCACAGCTAAAGCTAGTGCATTGCATTACGTTTGAAATGTGGACTGCCCATCCTATTCCAGAAAACGCGTGGATGTTCAAAGTCAAATGGTCCTAGGAGTTGAATTAATGGGTTAATGCAAATCAGTGTACGGCGTGGAGGTTAGATGAACCAAGGCCTTGTTATCGCGAGTCCAGGATCATCCCCTGGAGTCCGAACGTGCATATTATGATTTCGGAGACGACTGAACTGGCATAGTTGTTGGACGGAAAGGAGAGAGATTTTTTTTTTTTTTCCTTTTTTTTTTTTTTTTGCATACAAATACAAGGCACGTTTCATTGGACCAGTGGGGTTCTATGCAGAAAGTCAACTGAAAAAAATTAGAAACCTTACTATAAAAGTTTTAAAAAGTTGGTGATAGAAATAATGCTGATCCGATTATTGGTTCACAGGGGCCGGGCTTTTCCACTGGAATGAACCCTTCGATGGACCAAGCAGTGAGAGGAAAGGACTTTAATTGGAAGCATTCCCAAGTTCAATCATAATCGTTTCCAAGTGTGAGTTTGCATGGCCGCTTTCTGATTAATATTTACCCATTGTAAGAGAGGAAGGCAAATTGCTGTATGCCAAAAATAAAAAACAAAAAACAAGGAAAAAGCACCAAAAGGCTCCTTGGATCTGGGCTGCACGGATCCAAAACGTGCAGGCCAGATTTGGTGACCTGGGCTTCAAGCCTATATCTAGAACCGAAAACGACAGATACTGACTATCCGAGGAAAAGGTTACCGCAGCTAAGTGTACAGTCGAAGACCAAGGCTCCCATTTCTAAAAGGTCTCGTCTACATCTCAAATGAAAGAACAAAATTCCAAAGTTTTATGCACGTTGACAGTTAAATAATAAATATTGCTAAAAAAAAATTACAAAATGAAGCATGGTTACCTAAGATGAAACAAAACGTTGGGCAGGACTTTTCACGGCATGTCGGTGCAGGTTTTGTTCTAGTTTTTAGAAGCTTTCTGTTTGTCAGTTTCTTCCCTTTTTTATACAAAAAAAAAAAAAAGAATTCTCCCCTTGTTTTCTTTGAAACCAATTTTCGTGGATAGTCCTTTAAACATTGACAAACAAATAAATATTGGGAAAATTTTCCATAACTACTTTAATCAAGCAGATTCTATATAGTTACCACTGATTGGTATGCATCCAACCTCATATTTTGACAATCACCAACAATGGTTTGATGTTTCTGGGTGGAATAATATACGAGGCCTATATTGTACTCCACATCACACATTAGCCTAATTGCAATGCTTTTTTAAAGTAAATGGCAAGCCAATCTGATGATAATATCAATCAATTCCTGGCGCCAAAAACTCTGATATTTGTAGTAAGTCATTGATCCAAAGGGAAGTAAATAGAGAGCCCCTACTAGCAATATTTTCTACCCTTAAAATTGGCAGAGACGTGGCCCTGAGTTTTCTGCGTCTTCTCTCGACGCCATGCATCTCCAGTCATGGATGTTAGTGGGTGTGATTTGTGCAGCTGTGACACAAATACGCGCGGAAGCAGGTTCACACTCCTCCCAGGATGACAAAATATCGAGCTTGTTGGGACAGGCAAAAGTCAGCTTCCAGCAATGTGCAGGACACATAACCGTTGATGAAACCAATCAGTTAGGTTGATTAGTGCATTATCACAAACTCTATGGTTTTGTGACGTTGATCTAGTTTACAATTCTCGCAGGGCCTCGCTGCTCTTCTCTTGGAGGTGGTGCTTTCACTGAGCATGGCCACTTTAGGCCCTGCGGTGGTGGGATTCTTACTAGAAAAAATACTGTTGGAACAATGGTGCACTTTTGGCATTCTTTTGTGCTTATTTTAATTGATTTTTATTTAGTTTCTTGGACCAGGACTGCTGAAAGTAATTTTCTTTTATACTACAGAAGTAAAAATGCTGTACCTAGAATCACCATCAAGAGTTGATTTCTCTTATTTCAACAATGCAACATTTTACAAATCTGTGAATGACAGCATCACAGTTTCTACATACCTTCCCTACATTGACAAATTTTTTTTTTGGCTGTAATTTCTCAATTTCTTGTCATAAAACAAATACAACCAAGTCATATGGTGTTTAATCTAGCAAAAGTTTGACTGATCGTTCAAATCTTAATCGTTCTTTGAGTTATTTTGGTTGTGCTCTTGGCTCATTGGACATCTGGCTCAATGAAACTGTTAATGGGAGTGCCTTTTTCCAGCGCAAGATAACCTTAAGTTTCTGCAACTGGTTCGCCAAATACCCTGAGTGCAAAAATAGAGAACTGTTCATTTCTGGAGAGTTCTATGCAGGTAATTTTAATATAGGAAAGAAATTCAGCAAATGTATTCATCTTCTAACTCAAAATACTATTCATGTTCATGACAGGTCAGTGTGTCCCACAGCTTGCACAACTTATACTTCAATCAGGATCCAACAGCAATCTGAAGGGCATAGCTGTCAGTATAACCTAAAGACAATCATTTTTCAAGTAAATTTGCTCCTGTGGTAAATATTCTTGATTGAAAGGTAATAAGAATTAATACTCAGTGTTTTTCCATTTTTAGCTTGGAAACCCTGCATTGGATTTTGGTACACTAAATGCAGAGGGTGTCTTCTATTGGTCTCGTGGATTGATATCAGATGATACTTTCAAGCTTATCTCCAAAACCTGTAATACTGCACAGCTCCGAAGTGAAAGCATAATAGGCCATCTTTCATCCACATGCGCACGTGTACGAAACTTGCTTAGAGCAGAAATTGCAAGATCACTTGATACTTATGATGTAATTTCCGATGTGTGTCTCATATGTTAAAACAGAGTCAGAACTTGACAATCACCCATTTGTAACAAAATATCGATCATTGTCATTCCTTGGGCTACCATATCAGGCAGAAAGCTCCCTTTATGGAGTATACATGTCTAGAACTGCTTGTTTGCCTTCGACTATAGTATATGACAATCTTTCGTTTCTCTCTGCAGAAATACACAGAGAATGCAGATCCTTGTGTAGAACAAGTCGTTGAATATTTGAACAGGAAAGATGTTCAAGAAACTCTTCATGCTGAGCTCATGGAAGTTGACAATTGGATTACCTGCAGCACGTAACAATATGTAGTCCCTAAATTAAGTCTCTATAGTCCCTTTTAGTTCAAAAACTAGTTTTAATAGCCCACATTGATGCAACTGCAGTGAATTACTTATTCTTTTAAATTTTAATTACTACACAATTTTTTACAGCATCTGGATGGTACTTATTTGACCCAAGAAGACATTTTATTGATTTATTGATTCATAATGAAATTCAAGATGGACATTCCAACTTATTTTCTTCGTTTAGTTCAATACAGAGTTCTCAATTATGAGAATGAAAGTATATTTATGTCCACAATTGATCTTGTGAGCTCTATTGTTGGATCAGGCATCCCAATCCAAGTATACAGGTATGTCTGTTACAAGTTATTGTATGCATGTATTAAAGCATATTCAATGATCATGTTCATTCACAAAATAACACAAGAATCTCTGCAGTGGAGACCAAGATAAAGGCATTCCATTTATAAGGACGAGAACTGTGGTACAAAACCTGGCAAAAGAGCTTGAATTTAATTGTACTCAGCACTAAAGGAAAGATGTAAAATATAATTTTCCTATAAATTAATCATATGATTCATGAAACGAGGATTACATGAAGGGGGGTCCTCAACCTTCAAGAACAATGACTGAAGCATTCGCAACAGACCAGAAAGTCCTCCAACTCTTCATTCTATCGGCAATAGAATCCACATGAACGTTGTCGTCAGCCAACGCCCTTCCACAGGCTTCCCAGTTATCCAGAGCATCATGCAAGTCCAAACTCGCAGTCCCACCTTCCAGTCCAAGGGAGAAATCAAACACTGACCAATTGATGTAATCGGCGCAGATCTTTATGGATGGCTTGTCTTCAGGGTTTGTGTGTTTGTTCTCCAGCAGACCCTTCAAGAAATCGCCAAAATCCTTGGTGTCTTTTCTTGCCAATTCCATAACAGCATTTGCAACGCCGTAGAGTTGGTCGCTGAAGCTGCCTTGGGGTTGGACTTTAGAATCTCCATGCAGGATTTGAAGTCGTCACTTCGTTTGCATACACGTGACAGCAAATCATTTGAATTTGTAGCCTCGGAAATAGTAATAAAATGCAGGAAGAGGCATAGGGCTATAGCCACAAAAATCAAAGATTGAAATCGAGATTCCATGATTGTAACGACGAGGAACTAAGGTTTTGAAAAAAGGAAAATTGTAGAAGTAAGGGAAAAGGGATTAATCATTTGGGGAAGATTTATTGCTTAAATCCATAAGTTATAGGTTTAATATGTATATATAGTGCTTAAGTGTTTATACATATGGAATTAATGTTATTACATAAATTAAATTAAGACTGAAATTAAGGAATAGAATTATATTATTAAGAAATATTATTAGGGAATCTTATTATTAAGGATCTAAATTAAGGAATACTATAATGTAATCTTGAAAATAAATTAAAAAGAAAATTAATCTTATTACATAAATTAAAAAATCTTATTAGATAAATTATGGAATAAAATCGTGCTATTAATTAATGAATCCACAAATTAAGGAATAGGATCTATTAGTAATGTAATCTTGAAAAAAGGGTCAAAAAGGGGTGCTATACTTGGTGGTGGGAGAAAGCCTTTAATTTATAGCACAAGAGCTGACCTAATTTTAGATCAGTTAATACCCTTTTCTTAAACTCGCATATTGTTTATTTTACACAACTGAAAGACCCTATCAACATAAGAATTGAAAAAGCACCCGAAAATCAAACACAGATTGCTAAATATAGAAAATTTTCCTCACACTTTACTATATTTTCCCTCTAAATTCTCTCTTAGGTAATGAGAACGGGTATCATTGCCCAATAATGGTCTAGATCTGGGAAGTGGAATTTGGTGGTTCATTGACTTCCAATGCAAAATTGTTTTCTGCCATTCCTCCGATGCAACATATTGTTGACGTTTTGCGGGTCTACGAAGACCTTGTGCTAGCTTTTAGATTTAACACGTTATCTATAAGCGAACTGGAGTTGGAAAGATGCAAAATCTGTCCTTAAACCAATGAATAGACCAATAAAAGCAGGCTTCAATACCGATGGCAAAACCTTCGTCTTCTAATGCAATGAATTATCTGTACTTCTGTGAGTGCACACGACTAAAAGCCGTTTTAATAATTTTAGCTGCAAATATAGCCCTTTTGATTTTGTCAAAAAGTATAACAGCTTTGATAGGTCCATTATTAAGACATCAACCGTGGTAAAAAAACCAATTCAACCATATTCAGTTAAAAGTGGAGTTGTCGAATGTAGAACTTTCCTGGTGTCGGCCAATGCTTTCTCACATAGATGCATCTTTTAACTACTTTAGCCGGGTCAATGGAAGGCCAGGACAAGGTCACAGTGGAATTGCTAAACATCGCCTTGAAAACGCGTCTAGACTCCCGTGCCCATAGGGTTTGAGGAATGTGAGGGTTTATCCAGCTCGGCCTCTGCTGTTTACAAAATAATTTCTTTTCGCAATATGTCACAAATAACATATATATATATATCATTATAGCAAGGTTCTCCTTTCAAATGTGCCACTTAGTGCACGGAGAAATGTGATCAACGATGAAATAAGTCCATGAGATAATTTTTAAGCCTTCCAGGCCGGGGACTTCTGCTGTTACTATAAAAGGAGTGCCGAATCTCTGCAGGTTCTAATTCTGTTATATTACAAAACATGCGAGTTTTTCTTGTAAACTTTGTTCCTTATGTCTGTTTGATCAGTTTGTTTTATTTTTTTCAAAAGTTTTATATCATTTGCCATTTTGTCCAATATTTATAAAATACAAAGTAGGAATATCTTAATTAAAATTCTTAAGCTTGAAATAGTTAATGTACGGTTATCCTATTGTTGTTCAATAACTAAAGAATCCTAATTAAGTACACTTTTTTCTGGGAACAATACTTCTTGGAACACTTTAATTACGCTTCTAAGACTGTTTGCTAAGGAAATCGTCATCAGCCGCCAGCACGGCATCACTAATGGGGCCGTAGATAGCCTTCCATCCCTCAAGTCTGCAAGTAAGCAAATCGATTTGAACCTTGTCCTTAGTCAATGCATCTAGACACGTTTGAAAACTATCCCAAGCATATTCCATGGCCATGGTTGCAGTCCAATTAGTCGCTAGGGTGGCCCGGAATTGACCCCGTGATGACTTCAGTTGGTCAGCGTAGATGTCCAGGGATGGTTTTGAATGGCGGGTTGATGTCTGTACTGTTGATCAAACTAATTACGTATCTGCGCAGTCTTCCGGTTTCATTTATTCCCAATCTCGCGACAGCGTGTGCAACGCCTCTTAGAGTTGTCGCTGATGCTACCTTGGGAGCGGATTTGAGAACATTTACGCAGCGTTTCAAGTCATTAGTCCAAACCAAATGGTCGCTGATACCTTGGCCATGCTACCTAACGTGCACGCAGATGACACCAAATGGTCCAAACCAACTGCACTAGGTCTGGCCTCAGACTGAGATGGGAAATGCAAGGAAGAGGCATGAGTGGATTGTGGATGCTTGCAATATCCCAAGCTTGAACACGACGACCCATTTGTCCCTTTTATTACTAGTTCAAAGGATCGTACAAAAGAGAGAACATTAGATTGTATGATTTCTAGGGGCGTCTTAATATAGAACCTTCGAAGTTTATCTTTCAAAAACCATTTTTTTATTATTTTTTTTATTTTTAAGCAGGTCAACCATTAACGCTCCCTAGACAAAGCAAACAAAGTAAATGAGCTGTCTGGTTGTGGAAAAATGCCTCTATTATTGCCAAATACAGAATAATGCCCTATATTTTTCTGCCCCAATTTGAGGAGAAAAGAAAGCGAAATGAAAATTGGATGTGTTGCTAGTTGCTATACATATGTATATATAATCTGCACCAAAATTTGCCTTTAACTTAAGCAAGAGGAGTTGAATAGATAACACCAAAGCAACCTTTGCTTCCTCCCCCTTGATGTCTTCTCGACTTGTAAGTTATAGGTGAATTTGGTTCATGGTAGGCTCTCTCACATGCAGCGTGTCGAGGGAATCAAGTCTCTGCAGAGCTCTTTTGTGATCATCAGCACTTCCTCAAACCCCTCATTGCCGATTTTTTTTTACTAACTCGAAACTGATGCAGCGGGCATAAACATATATACATATGTGCAAAGGAGTAGAAATTCTTCCAGTTCATAGAAACCATGTCATCAGTTAAAACTTCTACACATGGCATTTCATTGTCCCAAAAAGCTTTAGCCACCACGTCCACCCTCGCCTGGCCACCTCCGATTGGCCCAGGCCAGAAGTCACTCACTGCCGATGTAAAAGCATCGGCACACTGCCTGAGCGCATCCTCGTACTCCCTTGGGGTGTCTTTGCTGTGGAGCAAACCTGTAAATAAATTGACCATGTTTTTGGTTTCTTCAGTGGCCAATTCTAGTATCATGACGGCTAGGTCCTTGAGACTGGACGCTGATGAAAAGCTTGGAATGGATTCCAGGAATTTCATGCAGGGCTCGAAGTCCTCCTCGTGCTCGCAGGAGCTTATGGGATTGTGGAGATGGGGTCGTTCTTTCTGCACCTGCTTGCGAAGATTGAAGGCATGTAGAAAGAACTGATGAGAACATCAAAATTCTACGTAGAGAATAGTAAAAATATATTTCTTAACACATTGAATCGTTTACAAGCAATTTACACATAAAAATACACTGCACATGGGAATATATAAGATGAATTATTTTAGATTTAATGAATATTTTAAATTAAGAAATAAATTGATAAACAATGAAGAATAACAAAGTAAGTTGAATTCAAAATAGTAAAAATATCATTATATTTCAATTAAGATTTTTCCATCGCACTCATTTTTTATAAATTGTAAATAAAATATATAAATACTTATTATAAATTTTCAAAGAAATAATAATCCACGCCCCATTTGAGGATCAAATAATTTTTTATAAATGATCATAAGTTATGTTATTCATAATGTAAACGGGAAGTTATAATTTTCCTTATAAAAGAAACAAGCTTAATGTTATTATAATACTTTTAAAAACATTTAAATGGAGAAATGGGTTAGACAATCACATTTGATTGTAATATTTAATATTAAAAATAATTATTATTTAACAAGACCTTTGTTTTCTTTTTTCCTTCTTTTCTTTTTTTTTATGAGTGTCAAATTTTATCTTGGTAACATGAAATTGAAAGGTGATAAACCCCCCACACTTATGTCACTGATTATTATTCTTGTCATGAAGACAGAGGAGGAAATACAAGATTCAGTTTGTGGTTCATGATTTGAACTCATACAAGAGCTTTCAAGGACATATATGCAGCGCTGTAGAATTTCTTCCAGTTCTCGAGTTTAGGCTGGATGGAATCAACAGGAACCAAGGCATTAACCAAAACTTCTTCACATAGCATTTCATCGTCAAAAAAAGCTTTGGCCACCACGTCCACGCTCCTCTGGCCGCCGCCGATTAGCCCAGGCCTAAAGTCACTCACTGCCTTGTTAAAAGAATTGACACACTGCTTAAGCGCTTGCCTCTGCTCCGTTGGGGTGCCTCTCTTGTGGAACAAACCTGCAAAGAAATGGACCATTTTTTTGGTTTCTTCTGTGGCCAGTTCTAGTACAATAGTGGCTACGTCCTTGAGACTGGAAGCTGATGAAAGCCTTGGAATGGATTCCAGGAATTTCAAGCAGGACTTGAAGTCTTGGTCGTGCTTGCACACGGTTATCAGGGTTTGGAGGGATCGCGGAGATGAGGCCCTCTTGGCTGCTGCACCTATTTGGGTAGATTGAAGGCAGAGACATAGAAGAAATGTTGAGGACATAAAAAATCTACCCAGAGAATCCATTACATAAAAGAGAATGACCTTGCTAATGGTTCATAGGGGAGGAAGTAAGAGGTTTGCAAAGTTGACTGAATATTTAAGACGAAATGGAGGTTAACTTTTTTGTATAGTAGGGTTTTGATAAGATGCGGCACTCTATCTTTCCTGATTTTTACAAAATCATTTATTACAAAATCTAAAATATGATATGCGTGCATTTAATTCCAATTTCGTTTGGTGCTTAAATGGAAAATCCATAAGTGATTACCAGAATATCCTACTATTATGAAAATTTAATTATTAAGATAAAATGCTAAAAGTCAACCAATATAAATTTAATTGTAATTAAATTAATATTCTAACAATCAATCAATATCAAAATTAAAATTCTAGTCCTCTTGCAATACAATGAAAAAAAGGAAAATACAAGTTAAATTGTTTTAAATTTATTGATTATGTCTAAATCATATATTAAAATAATTTACAGAAACGTACATAAGATAAATTGTTTTAAATTTAATAAAAATTTCAATTTAAAAAATCTTATAAATAAATTAAGTAAATTGAATGCACGAGATATCATTATATTTCAATTAAATTTAATTCTTTGTAACTATTTTTTATAAATTGTAAATAGAATACATAATTATGTATTATAAATTTTAAAAATATATATTTAAAAAATAGTATTCAAGGTTCTATTTGGTGATAAAATATTTAGGGGGAGGGGGGCGGGGGAGTTATTTATTTGAGATAAGTACATGGTTGGGTAACCCATTTTGTGAATTTTATAACTTTGTATCACCAGCTTTCAATTTATCACAAAATTAACAAAGCGTTGGAGCAAATATTGAATTTATGGTTGCAATATTCCCAACAGCTGTTTTACCCAGGACAAGTATACTAACATGGAAATTTAAGTGAGGCATTCCAGATGCCTCTTCTACTTGTGCTACTTCCGAATCACTTGCTCTGGTCCAATTTGCTAGGTGCTCTCTATGTAAAAGTTGTGCCACCGGAACATTGTCGAGTTTGCGAAAAAATTTGATTCGTAGGTCCTCTTTCCTTTGCCAATGGATCATCACCATCGTGATTAGACCAGCAAGTATCCTGAACCACTTGCTGCAGAGAGGGGGTCGGACTGATTTACCAGATTACTGTCAGAAGACTTTGATGTGCTAGGGGGTAGTGATGGTGCTTCAAATTCTGGAGGAAAATTTAAACGGGTGCTCTATCGTCTTAGAAGTAGAAGAGGAAATAAAAAGTGGGGTTGATGGGGCATCTCCCAGAAAGATCAATTCCCTCGAGTTCACTAATATAAGCAAACTCTTTCATTAAGTCCGGAATGGCAGTGATGCGTCAAACAGTGTGCAACATCAAAAGAAGTTAAGAAGACTTACAGAGAATATTGAAACGCCCGCTGCCAAATGAAGGCTGTGTCCGTCCAGCCGCCAAAGAATTTTAAGTGGAAAAAATGTAAGAGCTTTCAAATAGAATGGAAAGAATCGAAGAAACACTGGAATTTAATGACTTTTTCATATTGAAGGTAGCAAAACCAGAAGTTTGGGTATGGATATTGGACGATAATCAAGGTGGGATTCTTTTAATAAATCAATAGATATAATTGTCATATATTGAAGACATCCTCCAACAATTATGTTAAATGCAATCCTAATTTGATATTAATTGGTTAACAGAATTTTATTTTGAATGTAAATAAATTCATATTGATTAATTGTTTGACTACAATCAAATCTCTATAAACATAGGATTCTCTATTTTTTGTTAAAAACCTTAAGATTTATTTCTAGTTCAATTATTCACTTGAGAGGCTTCAATTCAAAGACTTTGAACGTCTTGAGGACTTGATCATATTTTGATGCCATATCAAAAGAAAAGTGTCATATTCTAAAGTTGGGAAATTAGACCCCGTCTCGGCTGGACTTTTCCAATAGCTTTGAATCAACAGGCCCACAATAACTTGGTTTTGGTCCCTCCTCTTTTGTCTTCTCCTTCTCTCTCTCTCTCTCTCTCTCTCACTCACTTTTTTTTTTTTTGTTTAATGAGTAACCCTCCTCTTTATCGTTGCCCTTTTGGTGCGAGGCAAATCACAAACGCCTCGCAAAAGAATCAAATCGAACACCGAATACCAACCATGATTTAGCGATAAAGAAGTTTGTTTGTTGCCATAATTTTTTTTTATTTATTTTTTTATCAAAATATTTAATAAAATTAAACATAATTCGTTCCAGTTTATTTCATAGTGTGAAACAATCTTTATATTTTCTTATTTCAGATGTTGAAAAAAAAAAACACAAAAAAGGTCAAATTAATCACTCACTGGTCAAGAAAGCAGGCAGGCAAATGTGTACAAACACTCCATTCCGTGTGGGTCCCATTCCTAAACTGGAACGTGGAAATCTAACCTCCTGCTCTACCCACCTTCGTACGTTAAACTCCCGTCCCCGGTCTCCACTTTGTACTGTTCGCTTTCTGCGGCACTCTTCATGTTACTCACAAATCTACACGCCTGCTCACTTTCTATTTTATAAAATATCTTTATTTCGAAAAAAAAAAAAAAAAGGGGGAAAATGGAATCTAAACGCAACTCTGAAATTCAGGTTGGTCCGAGAGGCCAGCTCAAATAGTAAGAGTTCAGTGTCCCCTATTCTTGGGACGAAAGAAACGTTAATCAAGATGTGGCCAATACACATACACCACTTCGTGTGTTGGTCAAAATTTAACATTAATGAACTTCCGTGAATTAAAACCATAAATTCATGATGGGAAGAATGAATGTGCCCCGCTTGTTAAAGTCAAAAACAACTTTGAAACAGGCAATCTTATTAAATGCTAGTTACCTTTTTTTTTTTTTTTTTTTTCTAACATCGAATTCGTATAAATGTGACTGTGTAATGTTGAATTGTATCATTCAATCGCAATTGCAATGATTTGCATTTGTTAAAATAGAACGAAAAATTAATAGATTTTAAAAAATGCCAATAAATGATTTGATTGTAAATTTAAAAATTACTAAAAATTGTTTCGATTCGTTATGATATATTAATTCCTAAATTATAGACGTTCTAAATAAAATAACGTAGTTTCACTATATTGTTAATATGGTTTAGTGTTTGTATGGGAATATTAAAGATTTGTATAAATGCATTTGCTGCGGAGTATTTAAAGTCTACCATGAAAATGGTGAGTTCCCGTAATAAAAGATTTATGCCAAAACACTCTCGAAAGGTTCAGAGAGAATTCATGTTGGAGCCCGTCGATGGAACTATTCCCTGTCCGCTTCCCCTAAGTCATTGTCAAATATCATAACGCAGGGATTCAAGAAATGAAGAAGAAAGTAAACCCATGTGTTACCACGTGAGTGGCTTGGCGCCAACAACTCAGTCGTGGTTTCCTGAAAATTTCCCCTCGTTACGTTTTCTATTCGGTCATTTGGACTCCTCCATCTGGACAACGTTAGATCTGTTTCTACCGTCCTATCACCGATGTTTACGGTAAATTCTGATTTTATTTTTGCATGCACGTAATATTTTATTTGCAGTACAATGAAAAATAAAATAAAAAAAAAAACTGAAATTACAGCAAATCGGCCTCAATCATTCCGTAATCAATTTGTAGGTTTTGACGATTTGAAGAGACGTAGGATTTAATTGTGGATCAGAATTAAAAAAAAAAAAAACATTGCCGATAATTGTTTCGGATATAAAATTGCTAGTCATACTGTTCAACACGGTGCGTAAACACCTCTAATTAAACGGTAACATTACTCGTGCAAGATCATCGGAATTCCTGACCAGAACGTGGTGGGGCCCTAATCGAGATCTGATAACGAAGCAACTTGATTGAAGATCCAGCGTGTACCGTACTCCACAGAATCCAACCCCGGGGGAGTTGACTCGTCGTCTCCAGCACGGCTTCAACGCTTTCGCTCTTTTTCTCATCATTTTTTTCCTTGAAAATCCCTCTCTAAGTCTCACCTTCTCTAATGGCGGTTTCTTGATCAATCGCTCGTTTCCCCCTATCTCTCTAGCTAATCTTCTCTCGAAAAGAAGTTTAAGGCTCCAAGAGGATGGACCCAACCATCCAAGCCGTGTTTGCAGCCGCCGCTAGCTTCTTCCTCATAACCATAATCCTTGCTTTCATCGTCTTCCTCTGCAAATCCAACAGCACCCCCAACCATCCCCACCGCCGCCGCCTCCGCCTCCGCGACCACCACCAAACCCGTGCCCTGACCGCCCGAACCGTACCCAACCCAGAATTGACCACCATAACCATCGACGAGAGCGCCACTTTCGACCCGTCCCTCAACCGGGTCTCCATGGAAGAGCTCAAGATCTCCACCAAGGACTTCTCGGCCAATTTGATCATCGGAGACGGCAGCTTTGGCCTCGTCTACAAAGCGCAGCTCTCCTCCGGCCCCACCGTTGCTATCAAGAAGCTTGACCATGACGCCTTCCAAGGTTACCGAGAGTTTCGCGCCGAGATGGAAACTTTAGGCAAGCTTCGACACCCAAATATCGTCCAAATGCTCGGCTACTGCATGTCGGGTTCCGACAGAGTCTTGATCTACGAGTTCATCGAGAAAGGCAACCTCGACCAGTGGCTGCACGACACGTTGCCCTCCGATACGGACTATTCGGTTAGATTGCCGTTATCTTGGGAGACGAGGATAAAAATTGTGAGCGGCGTGGCTAATGGGCTTGCTTATTTGCATGGGCTTGACACGCCCATCATACACAGGGACATCAAGGCTAGTAATGTCTTGCTGGATTCGGACTTCGAGGCCCATATTTCCGATTTTGGGCTTGCTCGAAGAATCGACGGCTCTCATTCGCACGTGTCAACGCAGGTGGCCGGCACCATGGGGTACATGCCGCCGGAGTACAAGGATGGTTGCATGCCGGCGACGATCAAGGCGGATGTTTATAGTTTCGGGATATTGATGTTCGAGATCGCCACCGGGGAAAGGCCCAATTTGCCAATGGTTTTAAATGGGAAGGAGGTGGGGTTGATCGAATGGGCTAGGAAAATGATGGAGGAAAATCGCCACGTGGAAATGCTAGACTCCAAAATGGAAATGATGCGAGAAACAAGCGAAGCTAAAGTCAAGGAGTACTTCAGAATTGCCTCTTTGTGTGCTAGTTATTCGATGAAAGATAGGCCTGCAATGTGCGAGGTTGTTGATTTGTTTCCTCCCCTTTGGACATGAATGGATTCCTTCTTCCCCCATTTGGTCAAAAAGGGTTTTCTTTTTTTTTTCTTCTTTTATTAATTTGCTGCAATGTGTGTATTTATCAATGAGATATATTAATAATAATAATAATTAAAAAACAATTTCCTCCTTTTGTGTGTCACTATACAAGGTGGTAGCTGCTACATATGTGTGTATATATATATTATTAGGACGGATGTAAATGGTGTAGTGCCACTGTAAGAAGTTTTGCTGGCAGAAGCAATGATTAATTAGTAGTATTACCGTCTCTTCACTTCCATTCTTTAAGTTAATTTATCTGAAAAAGTTTAGAACTGGACACTCACATCCTTAAAGATGATTTCAATGCTATCTAATTAAACTTTATTACTTGCTACGGTACAATCCGATACATCGCTTTTGGAGTTCATTTAAAGGCCACTTGGTTCACGATTTAGGATTAGACTTGAAATCAGAATTAAAATTGGATAAAATTAAAAATAAAATGACTGATTTTATAATATGTTGTGTTTATTGTAAAAATATAAATTCAGATTTTCTTTATAATTATTTGGTTCAAATTTAATTTAAAAAATTCCTTTTTTTTCTTTAATTTATTTACAATAAAAATTTTCATTTACAAATTAAGAAAATTATTTAAATTTTATAAAAATGACTTTAATACATTATATTATATAAAAAATAATAAAATGTATAAAAATTTAAGATATACCATGTAATTAAATACATCATAAACACTTTATTATATTTCTTTTGAAGCTAGTTGTACTTCCATATAATCGAATAAAAAGAAAATTTTGAGTTATATAAACGTGGATACTGTGCACCTTAATAGTTAGGGGAGTGTAATGACCTTGTTAAAATTGATATCAGAACTCTTCCAACCCGATTTTGATGTTTGTCGTTAAACGCTCTAAGTTTAGGAGTAGGCAAGGAGCCCCTAATCCATAATAAGAACATCAATGTGGGTATTGCACATCCCAACAGATTACTTTTTAAGGAGAAGGTAATTGTTTCGTAACAAATGGTATCAAAGTCTACCCTTTCTGCCATGGGACCTTTTATTTGGCACAGAATGCCGAGAACTCTCAGTTTCATCGGCTCGATGTGTGTCCAAGAACATCGATGAGAACGTCGATAAATTCAGTGTGAGAGAATGTAACGAGTGCATACTACCTAACTTTCATACTATCTAAAAAGAGAAGTATCTTAGATTATATAAATGTAAATATTGTATACCCAACAAATTATCTTTTGAGAAGTGGGTAATAGCATCGTGACATAATGCTCGGAAATACGTCATCATCTCACTTAATGGTTAAGTACATTCACTGGAAGGGTGAGCAAAAAGGAAAGGAAATGATGGGTGGAGCCAAAGGATCAGTTCATTGGCAAGGTCAAGTTGTATTAAGGTCAATAATACCCAATTTATATATGTATTCACATCTTTGAAGTCAACAATGCCTAATCTATTTAGGCATTCACGTTGAAGAATTCAACAATACCTAACCCATCTAGGTTTTCACACTAAAAAATTCAATGATATCAAATTGTAACAAAACAATGTCAATTATCATTATAGTACAAACAATTAAAATTTGATTCAAATGAGAAAATTCTTAATTTAGTTGTAAGGCAATTGCAAGAGAAGTAGATAGATCTAGACAAACAAGAAGCACGTCTCCAAGTCATCAAACTCAGAATTCTTTTTACTGAAACATTATTGCAATAGTGAAGAGAGGTGGGTTATTTGGATAACATGGCTACATAATATCTACAGGGAAAAAAAGAAAAAGAAAGAAAGAGAACCAATAATAAAAAAGAACAAAGATGAATCTTATCAGTATTGAGCGGTGTTGACCAATTTTGATGGAGAGCAAATTTCAACGATTGAGTTTTTTTTTTTACGAAGTGAAATGAGAAAGAGATTGATGGGTATTATTAGAAAATAATTGGATGTAATTTTTTTATTTTATGGATATATAACAAGCGTATAAATAGGTCATTCTCATTCTCATTTCTGTTAAAATCCTCTCCTAACTAAACAACTCCTTACCATATCTAATTTGAAGTGTGCTTGTGAAGTTGAGTAACTCATATATAATTTATAGATTTTTTTTATTATTGAAGCTGCTCCTTTTTCGATTTACTCTGTTGTAATTCGATGGTAAAAGATTTTTTGTGACAAAATAATTTAAATAGAATTTTTGTGATCAAAAAATTTTAAAACTGCTCTTTATATATATATATATCTGATGAGAGAGATTAGTCTCCAAAAATATCACTATCAGTAATATTTGTACTAAAGCTTGGTTTGAAAAAAAAAAAAAAAGGTACTTGGACCACTGCATTCTTGATGAAATTTGTAAACGAGACATTGATCACGTGGTTTGATTAGCAGAATTGTTGGATTTTAGTAGGATGTGAAAAAACTAAAAATAAGTCCTGAAAATCTTATTTTTGTGTCTACAGAAAGTACACAAATCAAATTAATTCCTAATTTTGTGTTAAACTATGTAAGAAAATTTTCCATATCATTCCAAAAGAACAAAAAAAAAACAACAAAAGAACTGAAGATAACATACGGGAGATGTCGCTAATTTCACATGTTCCCTTCTTTTCTTTTTGTTTTGTTTTTTTCTATTTTTTTCGGAGGAAGAGTGATGCTACGTTTTTGTGGGTCGCACAACTTAAACCTACTGTCTGAAAACATGGCCCCAGATGGAGGTGGACACAAAAGCGACAGTTTGTTGGGTTTTGAAGCTAAGCTTCCAAGCTTTATCAATAAATCTTGAAGAATAATACTAAAAAAAAATTCAACTTACTACGGAATATTATTTTTTTAATTAGATATTTTATTAATAAAAAATTATTTACTTAATATTTTATAATAAATTGAGAAAATTTTTGTTGGTGCTTAATCTTGAAAGCGGACCGTTGTCTAATGAATGGAGGAGACGAACCATCTGATATGGCTTTGCTTCAATTTCCTTTTCAGCGGCCCAACCCAACACAACACATAACGAGTAGTGTATTTGAAACGTGCTCATTGCTTCTTTGAGCAATGTATTTGATGCCAGCACTTGCAGACTTCCACAGTATTTGTCCAATTTTGACGAGAAATTGAGACAGATTATAGCCTTTAAATTGAAAAACTAAAGTTTAAATAAAATAGAAAACAATAGATATCTATGGGCAATCGTTCAAGGTCAATCCTCCATATATGTTGAGCCAATGAGAAATCATTATTATGCTACACATATTTTCGTTCTGGTTTAATTATAAGGCAGATCAATACAATCACAAAGGATTCCATAGATTAAACGAAAAGAATTATCGTTTTTTGCCTTTTTACCAGTGACTCTCCAATGATTCTCTGACAGTGATAAGAGGTAATTGGAAGTATATTTGGCTTTGTCTAGTTACTTATGAGTTATGACCGTAAGTAAATAAGCACCCTCTTTCCTTCCAGGGTTCAAGGAACCAATCCATGGCTAGTGTTAACAATAATCAATAATTCCATTACTCACCTTTTGGCACCTTCTGGTACCTTGGCTTGTTGCTTTTTATGACACAGGCAACATTTCAAAGCTCTGCGCCCATAGTGCCAGGTCTCTGGTGGGCATTCTGCCAATCTAGTTGTCCTAATATTGAATCCATCATCCAAACACGGCTCACAGAAGTGTGCGAGAAAGACAATGGCCAAGGTAGTAGCCCTAACGCTGAATCCATCATCCGAACACGGCTCACGGAAGTGTACGAGAATGGCATTGGCCAAGGTAGCTGTCCTGACGTTGAATCCATCATCCGAACACGGCTCACAGTAAGTGTACGAGAATGACATTGGCCAAGCTGCTGGCGTTCTCCGAATCCAATTTCATGACTGCTTTGTTCACGTGAACATAGGCTAACTAACTACTAATCTCCTTGTCTAATAAATTATTCGCTTTGTGTGTTTTAAGTGCTGAAGCTTGTCCTTTCTGCTTAACTCGATTGCCGAAGATGTTCGCTTGCTTGACGGCGATTAATATATATATATATATAGAGAGAGAGATTTATAGATATGGCATAAAGCCATTATACGATACAAAGTAAAGCAAACACATTTTGCTTCAAATAATTCTCTCTTTTTTTTTACGGAGGAATGAAAGACAAGGGCTGTGGCGTTCACCTCGTAATTATATGAGAAAGAGGAAATGGTGGTGTTTGGTTGTATGGACCATGGAGAATGCATACGAACATGGAGTCTGTACTTTATGTAAGATCAACTGCCATAATGACAGTAAAAGCAGACTTGCTGGAAAACATATAGTCAGGCTCATATTTGGCCCTCTTCTCAGAAGATTCATCATGCCTCATCGAGAGTATGACACAATTTCTTCCTCTTTCCTCTTTTTAAACCTGTTTTTTTTTTTTTTTATGCCTTTAACCATCCGACTATCTTTTAACATGGTTAATACGTGGATGGAAAGCTGACGGCAGTGCACCTGATCTTTTACATTTTCGTTGAACTCCTAAAAAGAAAAAAAAAAACTATGCATTTCTTGGTTAGAAAGGGTTGTGTGCCAAGTTTGACATGGAATATTCGTCCCTTTTCGCTTCTTATTTTTACTTGAATTTTAATATTCAGTTGCGCAACTTGCGGCTTGCATAAATGCAACGTTGCATGAATTGAATTGCTTTAAATGACAATGTGACAATGAGTTGGCTGCCACTTATTACAACGTCTTGCCAAAAACTATTGTTAAATTAATTGTTAATACTAAATTGCAGTAAGTTACATTATGTAAAAAGCTAAATGCTTTAATTTCCATATCTTTTTATGCAGACCAATAATTTTCATCCAGTATCTTACATTTGATTTCAAAAACTATAGTGGCACTCATATGTATCGGCCCCTTCTTCTGAATGAAATGACTGGTATTTGATCTACTGATATTATCTTTGTGGCCTAAGGCTCTAATTTGTCTACTTAAATTGTACGAGTATTTCCAATGAAACAATTTGCCGACGTAACCATGGAGGGATATGATCATACATCGGTTTGGGCAGTCTCAGCGTTTATGCATTATATAATGAATTCTTTATAATAATAATAATAACACTTGATAAATATGTTAATCATTATATATAAATTAATATTAAAATTACCTTTAATATTTTTATTTAATCTTTTTATTAGGTTTAAGTCGGTATTTCTCACTTTCTATCATAATTAATATTAATAAATTTAAATTTAATTTTTTTTATAAATTCCAAATTTTGTTAAGACAAACAACAAAATAATGAATTAAAATTCGAGTTTAAGTATATATATATATATTAATTAAATTATCGGGTAAAGTTATTCATATAATGAAATCTAAAAATTATCCTTCTCTGATGCATTACGATAAGATTCCTACTGTACCAACGACTTCCTTCTGTATCCCAAATTGCGATGTTACTGGAGAAGTGAACTCTGAGGATGTGCACGCCACGCGATCCATTATTAGTAATGTCCCAAATTTCAAACGCCGAAAAATGTCTGTAACTCCAAAGGCAAAGCTCAAAGTTTTTGATCATACGTGTCTAAGTGGCTGTACAATATAACGCATTCATGTACCATTCACACTAGGAATTTAAAGTTTTTAAAATAGAAATTTTGTTGGGCTATAAGTAAGCTTCCAACTTCGGTTCCCTGGAACTTGAGATTTACAGGCAAAACGAACATGGCAAGTTCTATTTGTTACTCTTTCGCTTATCTATTGCTGTTAGTATCTTCTCTCTTTTCGACCTCTTGCCTTTGTGCCACAGAGGCACAAAGCTCGACTCCTATATAGTGAATGGCCTCTCGTGGACATTCTACAAGTCCAGCTGCCCCAAAGTTGAGTCTATGATATTGGCCAAGCTGCCGACTTTGCCACGACTCCACTTCCAATGGCTGGTTTGTTCAGGTGATGAAAATTGATTGGCTAATGCAAGCTTTGCATACGCATAGTTTAAAGCCTTTCATCTTGTTAAGTATAGAAATATGATTTTTGGGTACACTTTTTGTCTTGCCTGGCCGGCACACGATGAATCAAACTGTCTTCTTGTTCCTTTTCCTTCCCATGTATATATTTTCCTTATGTTAATTGTTGTGGCACATACTGGGGTCTTTCATGCGTTCAGACGTTTGAAAGCTACCACTAGAACGCTTAATTTAATGAGCTTGATTTAAAGACAAAGTTTCAGCTTACATAATCAACCTAACTGCTCTCCGACAAAACATTATCCAAAAAGAAGAAAAAGCTACCAACTGCCGTCGCTTCTGTCGGGAGTCATTCGTACAACTAATATACGAAGGACATTCAAGCGCTTGCTAATTTACTTCTTGTTGGTAATAATAACTTTTGCAGGCATGTGATGGTTCGGTGTTGCTCGGTGGGTCAGCAAGTGGACCAAGCGAGCAGGACGCTCCTCCCAACTTGACCTTTAGAGCAAAGGCCTTCGAGATCATCAACGACCTCCGCGCCCGCATCCAAAAGAAGTGCGCCCTGTTGCGGTCCGTTCAATTGATGAGCGTCTGATCCAAATAATAGCCCAAAAATTAGCCCAAATGATGGCCCAAAAGCTAACGTAATTGTCATCTTCTACATAAGCGCTTAGGTAAGCGCATCCCTTAGGTAAGCGCTTATGTAAGCGCTTAGGTAAGCACCCCGTTTAGGTAAGCGCTTAGATATTCTCTTTTGTAAATATCTTAGATATTTTAGATCTAGAGAAATTATAACCACACATCAAGGATGTGAAACTACTATAAATACCCTCACTCTTCTCATTTGTAATTCACCTCTTCATTCATTCAATACAAGTTCCCTTGCAAAGTTCTTGTGTTCTCTCTCACTCTAACTCTCTCAAGTTCTTCTTGTTCGGTTACTTGCCTCCCACAAGTCTTCCGCTGGTTCATTCGAACTCTTCAAGGCTTACTTAGCATCTTCTCTCGCAAGATCGACTAAGTGCCGCACGGGTTAGCACGTCCGAAGCACGTCCAAGCCTAACTCCGTGACAGGTGGTATCAGAGTAAGGTAATCCTAGTCCCTACTCTGTTCTTGTTTGAGTTGCGAATATGGCAGGTGAAGAAGGATTTGTTGAGACCGTTTTTGAGGAGCAACCAATGAAGCAAGAAGCTCGTGGACGTGAGAAGCAACGCGCTCCAGCCAAACGTGGCAAGTCCAAGGTTCCAGCCAAGGAGACCTTAGACTCACGTGTTGGTACCCTAGAGAGGAGTGTCCTTGACATAAACTCTCTTGTGGGAGATCTCAGTGATCAAGTTGATAACTTGGTCCACGATAATGCGGAGGTTACTCAGGCTGCTAAATTTTTGATCAATCAAAATATGTCTAACCTTTGTGAGTTTGTTGAAGGGGAGATTCGTACCCTTCGTAGGGAGATAGAGTCCTTTCGTCGAAACAACTCACTTGTTAGCACGGCTGCCACTGCTAGCACTTCCACTGCGGTACATGGCTTGAAGGTCCCGAAGCCTGCCATGTACAACGGCACAAGGAACGCCACTACCGTGGAGAACTTCTTGTTCAGTCTGGAGCAACGCTCTAATCTTTCTAAGAGATACTGCCCAACTCTGGTGGAGAAGGAAGCACTCTGAACAGGAGAAAGGCTTATGCATCATCGACACTTAGGAACAATTCAAGGTTAAAGTACGTAGGTACTTCGTCCTTCACAATGCAGACGGTGAGGCGAGAAGGAAGTTGCGTCACCTTTGTCAGACAGGTAGTATTTCTGACTACATCAAAGAATTTACTACACTCATGCTTGAAATCGAAATGTCCGATAGGGAACTACTCTTCTACTTCAAAGACGGCTTGAAGGACTGGGCAAGAGTCGAGTTGGAGAGGCGTAATGTGCAGACCCTAGATGCTGCCATTGCCGCTGCAGAAACTTTCGTCGACTACTTTGGTCACTCCAAGAGTAAGAAGCCGAACTCTGGCAAAAGTGGGGGAGAGAAGGTCGGGCAAAAGAAGCAGGATTCTGGTCGCCACGAGGGTGGACAACAAAGGCCCTCAAATGACCGTCCCAAGCATGAGAAGAAGTCTGGAGGTAAACACAACTCGACTAACCCTCCTAAACCTTGTTTTATTTGTGATGGACCACACTGGGTGAAGGACTGCCCCAAACGCAAAGCCATGAATGCGATGATGGCGGCACTCGATCCAGAAAAGGCCGATGAAGAAGCCCAAGCGGACATGGGATCTATCCAACAATTGGGTAATCTCTCAAAGCGTTCCTCCCCAACAGTCGTCAAGGAGAAGGGACTGTTGTATACTGACCTTGCCATCGAGGGCAAATCAGCCAGTGCGATGCTGGATATGGGGGCAACGCACAATTTCATGGATGTTGAAGAGGCCAAACGTCTAGGCCTCAAACTGACGAAGGGAAGCGGCACCATCAAATCGGTAAACTCGGGAGCAAAGCCTATCCAAGGCATGGCACACGGAGTTGCTATCCAAATCGGCGAATGGACGGGTAAGTTAGACTTTACCGTTGTTTCCATGGATGATTTTAAAGTGGTGCTAGGTCTTGCATTCTTTTGCGGAGCATTGGCTTTCCCTGTTCCTGCTACACGTTCTCTTGTGGTTATCGACAACCATAAGATCCGCGTAGTCCCCTTGAAGCGTAAGGAGAGATCTCAACCATCGATGATCTCGTCCTTGCAATTCAAGCGGGGTCTCAAGTCGGGTCCTGGCTACGTTGCTACCATAAGAGAACTAAACGATGGGGAAGACGTAGCAACACCAACTCCTATCTTGCCGCAACCAGTTCAGGCCATCCTCCACAAGTTCAAGGACGTCATGCCTTCCGAGCTGCCCAAGAAGCTTCCACCAAAGCGAGATGTGGATCACCACATTGAGTTAGAAATCGGTGCCAAACCCCCTGCCATGGCTCCTTACCGTATGGCACCTCCGGAGCTCGCTGAATTGAGGAAGCAGCTCCACGACTTGATCGATTCGGGCTACATTCGACCATCGAAAGCCTCATTCGGTGCCCCAGTCCTCTTCCAGAAAAAGAAGGACGGATCCCTACAGATGTGTATCGACTACCGAGTCTTGAACAAGGTCACTATCAAGAATAAGTATCTGATACCCTTGATAGCTGACCTCTTCGACCAACTCGGGAAGGCGAGGTACTTTACCAAACTGGATTTGCGATCGGGATACTACCAGGTTCGCATAGCACAAGGTGATGAGCCAAAGACGACCTGTGTAACACGCTACGGAGCGTTTGAGTTCTTGGTCATGCCATTTGGCCTTACCAACGCACCAGCCACTTTTTGCACACTCATGAACCAGGTACTACATCTTTTCTTGGACAAATTCGTGGTAGTTTATTTGGATGACATTGTTGTATACAGTAAAACACTTGAGGAGCATGTAGAGCACCTCAAGCAAGTCTTCCAAGTTCTACGGGTAAACGAATTGTTCGTCAAAAAGGAGAAATGCTCGTTTGCCAAGCAAGAGGTGGACTTCCTTGGTCATCGAATCAAGGATGGTAGATTGTTAATGGATCCAGCAAAGGTGCAAGTCATCCAACTATGGGAGTCACCAACCAAAGTCCCGGAATTGCGATCATTCCTGGAACTTGTCAACTACTATCATCGGTTCATCAAGGGATACTCTGCCGTAGCCGCTCCCTTGACCGACTTGCTGAAGAAAAACTGCACTTAGCATTGGACGGAAGAATGCCAAGCTTCCTTTGAGAGATTGAAGCAACCAATCTCCGAAGAACCCGTTATGACACTACCGGACTACGAAAAGCCTTTCGAAGTCCACACTGACGCATCCGACTTCGCCATTGGAAGAGTCTTGATGCAGGATAGGCATCTCATTGCCTATGAAAGGCGTAAGTTCAACGACACGGAGAGACGGTATACCATCCAGGACAAGGAGATGACTGCCGTCATCCACTGCTTGCGCACCTGGAGACACTATCTCCTCGGAAGTAAGTTTGTAATTATGACTGACAATGTTGCTACAAGCTACTTTCAGACACAAAAGAAACTCAGCCCCAAGCAAGCTCGTTGGCAAGACTTCCTAGCGGAATTCAACTACACACTGCAATACAAGCCGGGCCAAGCCAACGTAGTTGCTAATGCGTTGAGTCGGAAGGCGGAACTAGCAGCTCTTGCTACTAGTACTCCTAAGAACAACCTCCTTGAACGGATCAAGGAAGGTACTGGACAAGACAAACTGGCTAACAATCTGCTAAAGTTGGCTA
The DNA here is from genome assembly GCA_037897445.1 of Ceriops zippeliana. NCBI lineage: Eukaryota > Viridiplantae > Streptophyta > Magnoliopsida > Malpighiales > Rhizophoraceae > Ceriops > Ceriops zippeliana. The sequence goes on from JBAPLH010000217.1 coordinate 2,422,557, forward strand.
GTGAGGGGAAGACTCGTCGATTTTGGGTGAACAATGGAGTCTTGACAACGGTAGGGAACCGCGTCTTCGTGCCAAAGTGGGGCAACTTGCGGAAGGAGATCCTCAAGGAATGTCACGATTCACTATGGGCCGGTCACCTAGGTATGGCACGAACCCTTGCTCTTGTCCAACAACATTACTTCTGGCCGCATATGCATGCAGATGTTGAGGCCTATGTGAGGACTTGCTTGGTTTGCCAACAAGACAAGGTAGAACAGCCACCAGCCGGTCTACTTGAGCCACTACCCACTCCCAAAAGGCTTTGGGAAAGTGTCTCAATGGACTTCATTGTGACTCTACCGAAGTCCGAAGGATGCGGAAGTATTATGGTTGTAGTCTATCGGTTCAGCAAGTATAGCACCTTCATTCCAGCCCCTGCTGATTGCAAGGTGGACGAAGCTGCTCGCTTGTTCTTTAAGAACGTGGTAAAGTTATGGGGAGTGCCAAAGAGCATCATCAGTGACAGAGACCCCCGCTTTACAGGTAAATTCTGGCGCGAGCTATTTAAGTTGCTGGGAACCGAGCTAAACTTTTCAACAAGCTTCCATCCTCAAACCGATGGGCAAACTAAGCGAATCAATACCTTGCTCGAGCAATATTTGAGGCACTATGTCAGTGCTCACCAACGAGATTGGGCAAAGCTACTCGATGCTGCCCAATTCTCATATAACTTTCAGAGGAGCGAGGCCACAACCAAAAGCCCGTTCGAGATTGTCATGGGACAACAACCGCTCACACCAAGTGCTATTACCTCTCCCTACACTGGCAACAACCCATCTGCCTTTAAGTTTGCAAAGGAATGACATGAGAAAGCGGACATAACGAGGGCTTGCCTCGACAAAGCGGCCAAGAAGATGAAGAGATGGGCTGATGTGAAGCGACGCCCAAAAGAATACAGTACGGGAGACATGGTGATGGTGAAGTTGCTACCCAACCAATTCAAGTCTCTACGCAAGGTACATAAGGGCTTGGTACGGAAGTACGAAGGACCATTCCCCATCATCAAGCGTGTGGGAAAGGCCGTCTATCAAGTCCAACTCCCTCCAAAGTTAAAGATCTATAACGTTTTTCATGTAAGTCTTCTAAAGCCTTTCCATGGAGACGAAAAGGATCAAAGCCGAAATGAGTCAAAGCGCGCACTAACAGCTGTGGTCACCGAATTCAATAAGGAGGTGGAATGCATCCTTGCTGATCAAGTGATCCGGAGAATGGGAGTTCCCAACTATATCGAGTACTTAGTCAAATGGAAGGCTCTGCCAGACCACGAGGCTAGTTGGGAACGAGAAGACCAGCTTTGGCAATTTGTCGATCACATCCGGTAATTTAAGGCTGAAAATGCGACGAGGACGTCGCAGGATTAAGTAGGATGTCACGGCCCGTCCAATTGATGAGAGCCTGGCCCAAATAATGGCCCAAAAGTTAGCCCAATTGTCACCTTCTGCATAAGCGCTTAGGTAAGCGCTTCACTTATGTAAGCGCTTAGGTAAGCGCATCCCTTAGGTAAGCGCCTCTCTTATGTAAGCGCTTAAGTAAGCGCCCCGCTTAGGTAAGCGCTTAGGTATTCTCTTTTGTAAATATCTTAGATATTTTAGATCTAGAGAAATTATAGCCACACATCAAGGAGGTAGAACTACTATAAATACCCCCACTCCTCTCATTTGTAAATCACCTCTTTATTCATTTAATACAAGTTTCCTTGCAAAGTTCTTGTGTTCTCTCTCTCTACCTCTCTCAAGTTCTTCTTGTTCGGTTACTTGCCTCCCACAAGTCTTCCGCTGGTTCGTTTAAACTCTTCAAGACTTACTTAGCATCTTCTCTCGCAAGATCGACTAAGTGCCGCACGGGTTAACACGTCCAAAGTACGTTCAAGCCTAACTCCGTGACAGCTCGCTCTGATGCTCTCGCAATTGCAGCGCGTGATGCGGTTTACTTGGAAAACATTTCCTTCCTTTTCGCTTCTGTACATGGCATGTTTTAGTTGATATCTATCACGATTTTGCAGCCATGATCAAATTCCACTGCTTAAAGATTGAATCTAACCAGCTGTTGATTCGTAATTTAGATCATGATATGTTGATTCGTAATTTAGATCATGATATGTAAGCATCGGATATATCTCCACAGTGCTTAGAATTGAAGGAGGGCATTAATGTGAGCATCAATTGCGCCTGGATCAGCTGGCCATCAAATCATTCTTGCAATTTGACTTTTGTATTAGATCTCCGTGTCAAACGCGAAAAGGTTATATAACAAAATTTCGCTTGGAATGAATGTGGCAACCATATTAAGTATGGTTCCGATGATTAGTCTTGAGTTTTCCGTTATCCTGATATTAATCAGCCACGTTATTTGAAGCAGTAGTTTAATAATAATTTATTTACTTTTTTTGTTCGAGTTTTAGAGAATTATGTACATAAATAGTAATATTAAAACTAAATGTAAATAAAATTTAATAATATTCAAGTGTTAAATTTTTTTACATAAAATTCTTAACTATGCCATACACTCTCTTTGGTGTTAAAAAAAATAAAAAATAATCAGCCATATCAATTGTTCTTAATATATTTTTCCCATTTAATCATGTATGATTTTGGGATTAACAATTCCGTGGGCTTTCTCCATTGCGCTGTCAGGTGGGCCGGACTGCGACGTTCCTTTGGGAAGGAGAGAGACGAACTAACCTTTGCAACGCAGGACGCAACCTTAGCCAACTTGCCACCGCCATGTGCAAATGCCAGTACAATTCTCTCTTCTCTTGCCACCCAAAACTTCGACCCCACGGACGTCGTGGCCCTCTCTGGCGGCCACACCATTGGCATTGGACATTGCACCTCCTTCACTAGCCGCCTCTACCCAACCCAGGATCCCGTCATGGACCAGACCTTTGCCGCCAGACTCTACGGAATCTGCCTTACATTGAACTCCACGAACACTACCGTGCTGGACATAAGGTCCCCTAACATATTCGACAACAAGTACTAGGGGATTTGTACACGGACAGGAGGACTAGGGGAATTGTCACTAGCTTTGCTGTTGACCAAGATGTGTTCTTTGAGAGGTTTGCATATTCCATGGTTAAGATGGGGCAATCGAGAGTGTTGACGGGCAACCAGGGACAGATTCGGGCCAATTGCGCTGCCAGGAATTCTGAGAACAATTAGTTGCTGTCTGCTGTGGAGGTTTTGGCACAGATGATATGTAAAAAAAAAAAAAAAAAGGCTTGGAAGGATTTAAAGTCCATTACAAGCGAAAATATTTGATGGTATCGCATGAGCTGTAGAACTTAATGTGCCTATTTTGCCTTTTACGTTTCTGTTGTCCCTGTCCTTTTTTTTTTTCCCGTATTTGTTTATTTATTTTCTTTCTACGTCCTCTGCTTAAGAAGATAAGGCGGAGATGAAGTGGGCTTTAATCATTCTTTGTCAAAACAACAATGTGGCTTGTTCTTGCTCTTGCAAACAGTTGCACTACTCATTATCTTTGGATTAGTAGGAAAAATCTAATGGCCATAAACTGATTTTATAGGTGAATTGCCCATTTAAACCCTTAATTATTTGTTCCACTTACTATGCTAGTCTAATAATTACGGCTCCTTTTCGATTCATTCCACTTACTATTATCACTATGCTCAAAAAGGAAAAAGGAAATGGGCAATTCACATCATTCAGATAATAATAAGGCAACAATTACTGTTGCGTCTAATAATTACGACTCTTATGTTAACAACAAGGCAACAATTACAGTGGCATTCACATCATTCAGATAATAATGAAATGTTAAAAGGACCCAACAGTCCAACGCCCAGTCCTCATCTGGTTAAAAACCCGGCCAACCCACAAAAGATGTGGGTTTGGGCAGCTTGAAAACCGCCCCTCCCCAACCCCCAACCCCCAACCACCAACCAAACGTAAGAGCCCTTAAACAATAGAAAAGGAGAAATCTCATTGAGAAAAAAAAAAAAAAAAAGAAATAGATGGTTGAAAAAAAAAAAGTCCACCCTTGCAAGGTATTCAGTGAGATTGAATGTAAGGTCATCTAATCTGTTTTTTTTTTTTTTTTTTATGGATGCAATCCTTCTTAACAAGATCTTAGAATACCATTCATATTTTCTCATTTCAATCAACAAAAAGAAAGTCCCTCTAGGGTTCCATTGGATGCGGAAAATCCATAGCACGTTCGAGATCAACCAACGAACATATGCATGGTACCAAACTCTATTAAATTCTTCTATTGTTTGCTTGTTCATTTGTTTCTTGTTAGCCATTACTTGTTTTAAATGTCTAGCACGAGGCGCATATGAATAGGAAGAGTCCCGACAATCGTTCCAGTGCGAGAAAATGGAGCGTTGGAGCCCAATGAAAGGCTCAGCATCGGTACGCGTTAAAAATTTCCTTGTCCAGGGCTTGGCTTGTAGTATAATATATGGCGACAGACGCAACTTCCATTTTTTTCCAATTAAATTCAAGAACCGGGTAAGAGGACACCGTCCCTGTCTCTTACACAAAATGACCCATTTTTGCTTTCTTCTTTAATGTGAATTATTTGCATGATTTTCCATTCACGACCCTGATCTTATGTTCCACAGAATATCAAATATTGTTTACTGAATGTTTGGAGATAATTATTCCATAAAACACCAGAGGCCCACAATGCACTAAGCTCCCAACATCTCCCAACATTGCCATAAAGTGCAACATCAAATATGACTCTATTGCCTTTATAGAAAGGCAAGGTGGGGTATTGAGTAATGGGTGGGGACTATTGAACTGACTAGACGACAGAGGTGTTTTACAGAAAACTGGCCCATTTCCATCTCTTGCCAAACATGTGGACCTTTTCTGTGTTGTCATATAGTAAAGCCTAAACCATTTGGGCCCACATAGTTGGTTTTGTGGGCGCACACCTCCCCTTTGAAACCTAAAGCGTTTAGGCATCTATAGAAACCAGGGTCCACCTGCCACCTGCTCTCGATTCCCCTACAAGCACGCATACCATGAGAGCAAATGAAGGCCACCCCAACATCACCACGTGGTCTGCCACCACACTGGACCACGATGCATCCCCTTCTAGGCTTCCGCCCTCCCTATTAGCTAGCCTCCATCACCACGCTCCATTCTCTGTCCAATCCAATTGTATTGGCTTGCAGGTGAACATAGTAACATTACGGGTGCCACTGCTATATAAATGCCCCTAGAGGAAAGCAGAGAGAAGTGCACTAGTAGTCAACGAAAAATCTTAAACCAGTCAAAATTTCCCTCTGCCTTTAGTCATGGAGAAGTGCAAGTCTTTCCCTCGATGTTCTTCATCGTTCTCTCGGGAGTTCGGTTTCCAAGACAGGTCTAATTCGTATAGTTTTAACGGTCCAAGCCGAAAGGGAAGCGGTTTTTCATCATCCAACAATCCAGAGCTAGAGAGGAGGAGGCGGATTGCAGCCTACAATGTGTTTACCGTGGAGGGTAAGCTCAAGTCTAGCTTGAGGAACAGCTTCAAGTGGATCAAGGGCAAGTTTAGCGATGTTCGCTATGGCATGTGATGAGAGTACGCATATCGTTGTATAGTGTGTTAAGTCAGGGGTATATTGGCATATAAATATGAGAGGGAGGAGGGTACTTTCTATCATGGGAAAGGCAACAAGAAGTGTGCCATGAAATTGCCTTTGTTTTGTAATCTTTAATTTCTTGCATAATGGAACATGCATGTTTGCCAATGAATCATACATATCAAATTCTATGGTGTGTGATATGCTTGACCAAACTGGGGGGACAGAAAGAAAAACAGAACAAAGAAGAAGCTTTGAATTGGGGAAAAAAAAATTAAGTGATCAGAGCATATTGTAACGAGATCTTGGCCTTATAGGCACTGCATAGGTTATTTTTTGACTAGAAGGTAATGGTCACATAATTAGCACCAGAGTTAGACTGACCCGACGGAGATGTTGTCAGATGGGAAGAATATGACAGAATTCACGGCCGGCGAAGAGGGGATCTCGGGTTGAGGGCAAAGAATTAGAGAAGGCAAGTTGAAGTCATTCACATTGAACTGAAAGTGAATAAAGTACAAAGTGATTCTGATAGAGTGTAAACTTAGCAACCAAATCATATGAAAAAAAAAATATATCATTCAAATCATTGGATATGTAAAATTATTAGATGTCATATACATTTTATTTTGTAAGATTCGTTTGTGCGAACAATTTTCTTGAGTTGGAACCCATAAACTTCAAAGTTATTATCTTGGGGATTTTTTTTCATTCTTTTCATTTCCTATTCTGAAAAATCGCAATCTGCAATGACAGGTCAGTGGGTTTTTTTTTTGGCCGGGGGGTGGGGGGGGGGAGGGGTTGTAAAAAGTGTCTGTGGAATCAATCTAGCTTGTGTTTGGTTGGGCGATACACAAAATCAATTGGTTTCGTGTATCAAACACCACTTAACAACTTGAAAGTGATTGTATTGTTTTAATGTTATGTATTGTCAATTCTGATCTTGAATTAGTACTTTGGGGTCGACCTAATCGGGTTAATGCAATACTGCCAAACACACCTAACCTAAACAACCATCGGCCATTTTTCTTAATCTCAACTCTAAAACGCTTCCATTATATATCTCAAATTGTCTTCATTTAATCTAGGATCTAGGCTATACAGCTCACTTATAAAACCGTTTTGGTGTATTGACAATTTGACATTGACGTCTCTCTAGATTTTTATTTCTTGCCTCATCGTCCCGAAAAAAAAAAAAAAAAAAAAAAAGAAGCTTCTCCTGCCTGTCAACATATGTACTGTCCAAACTGATCAAATTAAGACGCGAGAAGTAATAGATGCAATAGATCATAGGAAGCTTAACCAAAATTACAAGTTTCTGGGGATGTCACTAAACTCTTCAAAATAAAGTCACCACTGGAAAAAAGGGTTCTCGTGAATTAGCAATCAAAGAATAGTTGAAGCAGCTGCAAATTAGAGTAACTACACATACTAACAAGCATAGCAAATATGGTTAATAGGGTAACATCAATGGCATCACATGTGACTATATATATGCATATGCATATATGGAGTTTATTGATCTTGATGAACAAAGAGAAAGATTAGAAGAACAATAATAATCTTTAGCCAAAAACAATGATCAATATGCCTCAAAATTAACAGGATCCAGAACTGAAGTGACAAGCAGTCATGTCAAAAGGCAAAAGCCTGCTATTGAATAGAGTTCAATATATTTCCTTTGACTTGATGTTTTCCTGAATTCTCTTGTGAAACCAGACCTATGAACTTGGTTTAATCTGTACATGTTGTTATCATACTTGAGTTTTTAGTGACAGGTAATGGAGGCAGGTTCTTGGGATTCTTGCCACCATTACTATTGCCTTGTCTTCTGGGAGACATATTCTGGCTGGGAGATGCAATTGGACTCCCTGCCTGGCAATTAATTTCATTCCGGAGGAGCTGCTGCCACTACTGCTTCCTGCCTCTTGGCTCGGGATATTTGTCCTGGCAATCTTTTTCATGTCCTGAGACAAATACATGCATTTTACATTATAAGATGGCTTTAGTTCCTCTACCACTATGAGTTCAAGTCAAAGTTACCTTGGCGTTGGAATGTCTGGGGTCTTCTTTTGGTTTTGCAGCTAGGAGGCCTCTTTTTCCACGCTCACGGTATGTTCAAGACTATGACTGTCCTGCCATTCTCAAATTTTTGTGCCTTTAAGGGTGAAATATGATAATGACTCAACTGATGAAAGAATTTGCAGAGTTGCTTCCGAATTGCATGGAACAACCAGAAAAGATGCAAAAAATGACCACACAGTGAGAGTTTGTTTGGCACATTGGGATGCCCTTTATCAATATTCACAGAATGCTTACTAATAAGCTGTGGTTCAATGGTACTAGAGTATGTTTCTGAGGTTGATGGTTTCCTTGAAATCCCAATAGAAACCAATTGACCAGAAAAAAACTGTCAACTTACTTTCTTTGTTCATTAGCTTGAGCCAGCTCATCCTCCTTTTGCCAAATTATGGGTAGACCTGACAAATCACAGGCTAAAGGCCCGGTATAAAAGAATTGCAATAGAAGATTACGTGAGAATACAGTCAATATGTTCCATTTCTTGACACATCTCACTTCAAATTCACAGTGAAGTGCACGGATTTTAAGACAATTGCATAGATTATAACCTGACAATGAAGAGGTCAGCATAAGCAGCTATACACCATCAATTATCTTATGAAATATGTGGAATTACTATTACATGATAGATGATGAATATAGCTAAGTAATGACCTTTTAAGCATTCACAACGCATACAGATATTATCATGAGTAGCATTTCTCTTAATGCTATTACATTTATGCTCTTTTCTTACTTCATTATGTGTCAAGAAATCTTATATTGAAAGTGAGAGGAAGAAGTATATAATATATAAGTGGAAACAACTCATAGGGTCTTAAGGTTTTTATTTAAACTATAGTATTAACTCCGCAAGTATGCTGCTTATTTTGGACTCTACTTGGGTTTCTTTCCAATTTCTGGAACTTGAGAGATCAATACCAACTCCGTAGTCTATAGCTACTGCTCAGGAGCCCTATACCAAAGTGTTCTTTGAAGAACAATAATTTGCAAGCCCAAAAGCAGCAATCATGAGCATCCCATTTTTATCAATCACCAAGTTTGATCCTTTGATGTCCGTATGTAATATTCCCCTATCATGACAGTGCTGCAGACCTGAAAGCAGTTGATTCATGTAACACTTGAGCTGCATTTAATACAGATGATAAACAACAAAAAGGCTACACATGCCTGCAAAGTACCAAACGAGAGAATCTCTACGTGTGGCTCAGTAAGTCTTGCCTCCGGACGAGAGACAACTGCAGCTAAATCTGTCTGCATGAAATCGAAAACAAGGTAAAGGCTGCACTGCAATCTGGATGTGGCCAGGCCCTCCCAAAAATTCAAGCAACTTAACGAAGAAAGCGGCGATTAAAAATTCAAGTTTCTATTCTTTTCTTTTCTTTTTTTCCCTTTCTCAATTTTACCTATAAAATTCGGAAACAAATCAAAGTTCACCAAAATTCCATGACGTGGAATTGTTACATGTATGCAGTACTTGGAAAAAAGTGCCAAAAGAGTGACAAAGGAAAAATAGAGGCAAAATAGTGTAATTCTCAGCAATATGCATCTAAATTTTTATTAATTAAAATCAAGAAGAAGTGCGGGAGCATTGTGGGATTCTTCATTGTGACTTTGAGATTACAATAGTAAGCTTGCGATCTTTCAGACCAATGTACAGTAGCATCATGACATGCCCTATCGTTAATCGAAATTATAAGTTCAGGTTAGGATACAAAATGAAAGCCTATCCTTTTCCATATGTTAACTCTAATGTCTACAAAAGAAAGAACAAAAATTAACCTATGGTGTAGACCCATTAATTGAAAATAGGAATCAAGGACGGCATAAAAAGTGACCTTAGTAAACTTATCGTAATTGTCGGCACCTTTTGGAACCAAACCAGCCAAAACCTCTCTAGGAACATTGGCAATGAACCAAGCCCCCCCCCCCATCTATCAGCTCCTCTTCACCAAACTCAACTCTTTGTGGCTTCATCTCATCAGCCCTCTCACCGCCACCACGTCTCTCTCCATATCCATCTCTCAGATGCTTCCTTTCTTTGCCACTTCCACCAGTTTCTCCAGCACCAAAGCCAACATTTTTTTTCCCGACGCCGCCGGCGGTCGGGCTCATTATCACACAGCCTGCCAGAGTACCTCTGCCCCTGTGGACCGCCGATGTGTCGCCCGAAGCTGCCCTTTGGGAAAATACCCCCACCATCCATTTTCATTTTCTCCAGGCTTCTCGATGGGGAATGTCCTCGATACTTGACCTGTGTTACACCTCATGGCACTTCTTGATCTATCTTGCCCTGCTTCACTCTGTTTTTTTTTTTTTTTGGCAGAATTGAGTGCAACTGAATATGGTTTGACATAGTAAACAAAGAAAGGGACGCGTGTGGAGAGAAAGACATTGGAGGAGTGGGTGTCGAAGAAATTTTAGCCTTCCTATGGGCGGCAATGGCATTGGTATCTTTGGATTTTTGTTGCTTTATCAACAAAACACACACGAGTGAGAGCCGAGGGGAAGAAGATCTGAGTTGTATAATATGTCATCTATGGAATTCCCCTTTTTGTTATCTCCGATAATAAAAGAAATAAAATAAAAGAACTGAGATATTTCAGCGAAAATGTCGTTGTAATCTAATAAAACTCAGCTTTTTTTTTTTTTGTTTTATTTTCCGTCTAACATATTTTTGTAATACTATCGTGTAGCAATATATAATATAAAAGCAACAGAAAATAGTAATTAATATAATATATTTTTTATATTTAATTTTATTTATATATTTTTTCTCATCATATTATATTTTTAATCTATATCTTTCAGTATTCTTATCTATATGTTTTTCTTTTCTTTTCAATTCTTCGAGTGATTGCATACGTAAAATGCGAGGAATGTGTGAAGAGGGCCCAATGGCATACGACCACGTCTGAGATTCGGAAAAGTCTGTAGTTGCACTGGATGTAAAAACTTAAAATTTCGATTTCCAGCAGATCTCAGTTCCACTGGGATGTGCCACGTAAGCAGATGGAAGAGACAGTGGCCGCCGTCGGATGTGGCAAGTAGACAACATTTTGTCTTGTCTGTCTCTCCTTTGCCCGCTATGTTGGGGTTCTCGCGTAAGTTTTGTTGGGATTATTTATTAAATCGGTAAAATATTTTTTATAATTTTGACGTAATATTATAAATTTACCATCTCTATTTTAATATTTTGTCTCTTGATTAAATACTATTATTATTATTATTATTATTATTATTATTATTATTATTATTATGATGTAAAGTGACAGGTTGTGTCTGTGTGGTTATTAATTTATAGTACTTAAAATGTTCCATTGTAAACAAAGGAATAGCTAATCAGAAAATGTCAATGGCCTTTTGCAGATCAGTAATTGTTATCTCAAAATCTTTCCTTTCCTTTGTCCTTTTTCCTACTCAAGAAAGGCGATGTCAGCAGAGTTCTTCAAACAAGAATTCATTACCTTCCATTAAGGATCTCATTCTTGCCGATTAATCCAAAGAAAGGACCCTGATCTGCTCCCTTGAGCTCCTGCTGCTTAAAGTATTCCTGAAGCTCCTTGGCCTTTTGCCGCTGGAGTTCTAAAGTGATCACCTTCTTGTCGTCCTGAGCCAGCCGAGCAGAGATAGCTTGGGAGAAGGCGGTGCCACCGTAGAAGATGGTGAAGAAGAAGGGATGGCTTTCAGGGGCGGTGGAGAGAGAGAGAGAGAGAGAGAGAGAGAGGGGAGGGGGGCATTGTACCGAGTTTAGTTGGTCTATTTTGATGCAACGGGGTGGGTAAGAGCCCAAGGTCCTAGAAGTCCTAACAGCCAGCATCCACTTCAGTTGAAAGGTACCAAAATGGCCTTGCCACTTGATAGGATTAGACGATCACTAACATAGATCGCATAAAATAAATCCTCAATCGAGAAGAGAAGAAAACTATAAATCCTATAAAATGCCAATGGGGAGTCCAAAACATCGCCAAGGGGTGCAACCAGAAGAAACAACAATCGCTAAGAGCCAAAAAATTAATATAGCACATGAATTAAGATTAAAAAAAAAAAAAACAATGGGAGAAGGTCCTAAGTACACAAATAAAGTGACAAAATAGGCCGCACCGGAGACCAGAGTAACAAAATTGGATTCCTCGTCGAATCAAATACATGCACAAATGGCCAATCCAATGGCTTGTGGGTGGCTGCATAGAAATCCTTGCCCTGGCAGCATCTCTATCACTCAATTTCTTGTCTTTAACAAGTTGAACCACGGACAAAGCATCCAGATCTTTTTTCAGCAGAAATTTGCAAGATGCATCATCGTGCTTCGAGAAAATTGAGCTCCAGTAAAGATGGATGGATCACATAATCACACATGAACAGCTTCTTTCACTTCCAGGCCCAGTTTCATCATCTGAAACACCCCTTTCACTGCCATTTGATGGGCACTCACTTCAGAAGAGGAGCACAGTGATATGGATATGGTACATACGAAGAATACTATAGAAACAATTAGGAGCGAGAAAAAGGGAAAAAAAAAAAGAAGGGGACCAGAGTTCTCCAAGTAAAACTGCATCCATATTGGCTGGGTGCATGGTGCATGCTGGACAAGAATGTTTGACGAATGAAATTGACCGCCATCTTTCATAATAGAATCAGAAAATTGGAAGAATAAAATCATGGGGAAGAAAAGCCAAATATACTACTCAAAATTCAATGCATCGCTTCATTTCTATAACATATCCAATGGAATACACACACTGAGGTTTGCTTCAAAGATCCTCTAGGAAACCAGCAAAGAAGATTCAAATAGCTGAAAATTCAAAAACATGATTCAAATGAATGAAGAAACCAGCCATATATTCTTTAGATTGAAGATTTCTCCAAATTTTACTACATGCCGTGAAAGGCTAATGGTAACATACGCAATGATTATATACTTAATGGAAGGTAAGAAAAGGTGGGAATACAAATTTGGTGTCCAGACAGTCAACTTTCACAAAATAACAGGGCTTCCTCACATTGGAAATATGAAGACATTCCATCAAAGAATGTAATAGTAACTACTTCCAAAGAATAAAGCTCAGATAACTGCTGCTTCTGCTAACTTTGTTTAACTGCATAAATCAACGATGGGCACAAAGTAGCGCACATGTAGCATGGACATTAGAATGCAACTCCTTGATATATTTGAAATATGAAGCAGAAGTTTGCATACCTTGGTTCAAATTCCCTGATTTCAGCAAGCTCACTACCACAAACATCCACCCACTGCACTTTTCTCCTTTCTGTATGACTAGCAATATCACTACCTATCTCACCCAATGCATCACTCTGACTGGTATACCAAACAGGAACCTGAATGGTCTTTGGTGGCTTCTTTAAGCTACTTTTTAGATTAACTTTTTGCACATTATTATCATCTTCAAATTCTTTTGCATGATCTTCGCCCTTGTCAACAAGTGGATCCGGCAACAGATCCTGTAGTTGAGCAGGACCTACCTTCAGATGTCTTGGGGAATCGAGTCCTGCAGACGTACTGCCAAAGCAGACAAATGAAGCACAACGGCGCGGAAGCCGGTTCTTCACAGAAGCCAGCGGGAGGTCAGAGTCTGGTTCTCGGCTGACCAACTGGTACTGAGTCCACGGCCAAACTCTCATGGGCGGGTCTTCGTGGTTCTGACCCAAAAATAGAAGGGTCAGGCCCTTGCTATATCCAGAAGCTGAAGAAGAGAAAAATCCTCCTCCTTCCGGCGCAAATAACATCAGTTCTAATCATCTGGTCACGAAAACATGTTTCTGTAGCAGTACACCTGTTTTGGTCCAATGAGAAATAAACCAGCCCTTCATTCACCAATACTTAGACAAGTTGCTGATGAATTTCACAAAGCTAGAATCACTAGCATATTGGTTAAAACCAAAAAATAAAAACAAAACAAACCAAAGAAGATAGTGACGACAAGGGCAATTAAGGCTGAAGCTTCTGCGCCCACCTCCCGGCCCAAAAACGACCCAAAAAATCGATCATATTTCTGTTAGAAACTCTAAATCCTCCAGGAAAAAAGAATTGAAAAAAAAAAAAAGACTTTCATCAGTGATTGTGATTATCGGGGACAATAGCCGAAATCGAAGCGTTATCGGGGAGCTGATGTAAAAATATTAAGAAAACACTGGCCAAAAAAATAATGTGCCAGTTCTTTCCGAAGAAATAGAAGAATCATTCATACACACAAAAAATCAGCCAAACAAAAAGAAAGAAAGAAAGAAAGAAATATCATCCTCAAAATGGATCAACGCACATCACATGTTTCTGCATGCGTCAATGTCAGAGAGATCTGCTTTCTTCAAAGAAGCGACCACAAGAAAAGGCAAAACAAGAAAAATCAAAGTCCTTAACGTGCAATTGCCTTCGCTTCACTTGGCAATATGTACTCGGTGCACGTACTAGCGTTCTGTTTGGCTACACGGAGAAAACGCTCGGCGAAACGAAGCAGAAAGCGGAAATCAAAGCTTCCCAGCTCTCACTCACTGCCTCGGTTTCAGTTAAACAGCAACGCGTGTCAAGATTCAAAATTTCCCCACTTTACAAAATAGTAAATTTTGAGATAGAGAATCTAAAAAGAATTACTATCTTCTCGGGAACCAAACAGGAAAAAATCGTGTTATCTGATAGCGACGATTCAAAATTTCTCCACTTTACAAAATAGTAAATTTTGAGATAGAGAATCTAAAAAGAATTACTATCTTCTCCGGAACCAAACAGGAAAAAATCGTGTTACCTGATAGCGACGATTCAAAATTTCTCCACTTTACAAAATAGTAAATTTTGAGATAGAGAATGTAAAAAGAATTACTATCTTCTCCGGAACCAAACAGGAAAAAATCGTGTTACCTGATAGCGACGCGGCGGATCTGAAATAGATGCCTGCATTCTATCTCAGACGGCGCCGCCTTGTCGGATCAAATAAACCGGCGAGGAATTGGAGAAGGAACCGGACATAAATCAAAGTGGGGTCAAAAATAATAAGCAGCTAAAAAAAATAGAAAATGAAAAATGAAAAAGATTAAATAAAAATAATTTATTTCTTTATATATTTAGAAAAAACAAAAAGATTTGAGTTTCCTTTACTTCTGTTCCGAATTATTTATTTAAATTAACCAAAATCATTATGTCACCAAAACATGATTATCCCCACGAAACTGTGTATCCAATCCAAGAATACAAAAGAAGAGCAAATTGGGTTATTGGGTCGATGATAAAGATATTTTCATGGGCCAAAGTCCAGAAGTTCAATGGTATAGGCCCAATTAACTCATCCATGTTTAAATATGTCATGACGTCCAAGTTATTGGTCCAACATGACATCAGTCCGAGGCATTATCCGGTTTGACCCGACGCCGATTAGCATTTGTTACAGGTAATTCAGTTGCTCGTTTGTTGTGGGAGCATATATTGGAATGAGGAAGGAGCATTGGAGAGTTCAATGTTGACCCAATAGAAAGGAAAGGACTCTGGGAAGAAGACTAATATTATTTTTAAGACTTAATTTCTCGATTAACTTATATATATATATATATAACAAGTTATTTATACAACTTAATCAAAATACCAAGTTGATACGAATATCATTATTCTATATATGTAAAGAAAAAAAATATGTCAATGTAAGGTTTATTTAATATCAACATTTAAGGCCATGGCTAATCTAAGATGGATCCTGATCCACCCCTCACATGATTCAATGATCCAATGGTGTGAAAGTGGTGGCTACGGAATGCATATTGCTAATCACCGACTACCCAAAAAAACAAAAACAAAACACAAAAAAAAAAAAAACCATCGGATTCGTATGGATCTTGACCTTTGCCGCAGCAAGTATTCAATTATTTCGAAAACCAATCTTGTTGGATCGATGATTGAGTGGTCCAAAAAGATTTGAGCATTTCTCTTTATTTATCATTCACATGCTTTTCATATAAATTTGGAGCCTTTAGGTTAACGTGCATTTCATCTTTATCCCATACTTTGGAGTCGTGGGGTCATTGAATTATTAGCCGCAGAAAAAGGGCTTTTAGCAACTCCATGGCAAAAGAAAGTCCACCAAACAGCCGAAATGGATAGCGAAGAGATGAAAGAATAATCAAGCACTTTTCTATTCCATTTACCCTGCGTAGAGACTCACCAATTTGCATGGGATTCGTTATCCGTAGCAAGTGATTATGAGAATGATGTTTGCGGGGGAGCTGCATGTTCATTTCTTGTCAAGCCACTGCAGAAGATTGAGACTGGCGCATGTGGAATCGATTGGTTCGGACCCCAGTATCATTCTCTGATACCGAGATTTTGTATGCATCTCTCCAACAGGGCTGCTCAAGCAGGTGCGTTGGAAACAATCAGAAAATTCAGATGATGTATCTTTAACCTTGAGGTTACTTGTTTTCCTTTCATAACCCATAATCATTGTGGACCAACAATTTTTATTCAGCTTAATGTATAATTGGGATATTGTAATGATCAGTAGGGATAGCAGACACCTCAAAGAAGTTTTAGTTCCTGGAACGCTATAACCGTGGACGGACGGGACAGAGATGGTGACCAAATCTTGTTACATCAATGAGAATTGAGAGAGAAAAATAAAGCAGTGGGGGACACAACGCACGATAAATATGAAGAAGGTAATGCTACTTTAGATATCTTCGTATTTAAGTCTTAGAAGGGCGTAGCCAAGGCAGAATGGTACGTACGCAGGATCCCTGCTTGAAGCTAAGACGAAATAAAGCAAGTCTCAAGGAGCAAATGGGCAACTGAATGTTCCTCCACTTGATCCAGCAGTGACCTGCACTCATCCTTTGTGGCGATATTACCTCAGAACTTGGATTGGGAAGACCACAAGTTGAGCATCCAAATCACTAAGCCGATTTTATGGCCAGGCTCTCAACCCATCTCAGGCCCCTGGCTCAGCTCCTGCCTGCCTGTAAAGTTCAGTTTCCTTTGTGAAGACACGAACTTTTCCCCTTCAACATACGAAGAACTGACAGCAAACATAACATGCCCGAGTATATGTAAACCAAGGAATTCATTAAACCCAAAGACCGTATAAGCCACAAAAAGTGGATATACAAGACAAAATAAAAAAAAAAATGGTCAAGAAAAAATCATGAAAGACATACATAAAAGGCAACAAGCAGTACCTTCTTGCAAGCCACTTGATCATTTCATTGAAGTGCTTTACAATGACATAAGAAAAAAATTTAACCAGTTCAAAAGTCATAAAAAGATAAACTGATAGGTTATGGTGCTCATCACATAGAATTCTGCCCCCATACAAGCTCACACACTAAGATATTCCTCTTCACCAACTTCAACAAGCCAACATCAGCATGTGATTATTCTTTATGAAGTAACTGTTCAATGTAGTACTTCTACTTTCAACAACTTTCCAAGTCTTTCAAACACCAAACTGTAAGAAGCCCATGAGGAATGCTACCTTAGATGTCCATTGAGAAATCATTGGAGCTGAGGGGGTTTGAATCTCTGTTCTGGTTTCCTGATGGTGGAGCAGCTGTTGGTGTTGGATAGTAGGCTCCCTGAGCAATTGGATAGTTTTGGAGAGTCCTGCGGATGGGGCTTGACAATGCATTTGAGAAAACTGTATTCTTGGTTTGTTGCTCACAGTGCGATATAGCACTTGTTGGGCCAGATGAGCCTGAAGTGGCTAAAAAGCCAGAATTTGAAAATTGCATTGGTTGGGAATTCTGGTGTTGAAGTGGTGCTCTAGGGGACATTGATGGTTCATCTATGCTATACTCCAACTCGTTCTGCATAAAGAACAAAATAATCCACAATTTCAAGTGCTCTATAAGGGCATGGTTAATCCTGGTCAACCTATAATACATCTATGACTTCCTTAACCACAAATATATCACAGAAAGACCAAAAGTAGTTCACATAATATGCAAACACTAAAAAACAAGCAATGAAAACAAAACCGTCCCTCTGCAATCAGTCATCCAAAGTATCAAATAAATCATTTCCATCCTTTGCATACAAACAAAAATGGAAGAAGCAAGAGGAAAAAAGAGGAGAAGGATGATGAAAAAGAAGACAACAAAATCAAATAACTGCGTTCAAATTCGACAAAAACTGGGCCAAATCTAATTACCATGAAGCACAAGTATCATCTTTTATCAGTCAGCTCTTCGAACAAATGTTTTATGTTGCTAATGCTGCATGGCATAATTAAGAATTAACTGACAATCAAGTGACTTAGAATATAGGTTAGACATTCTTAGCCTTATCAAATGAACTTATTCTAAAGGAAAGGTTGTGGGAAAAGGATTGCAAGTTCACTAACAGGTCTTTGTCCATCAAACAAGGAAGCATTAAGAAAAAAGAGGACTACCACAAGGGTTCTCTCTCCTTCTCTCCCTCCCTCCATCTGTGTGTGTGTGTCCCTCAAGCAAAGGAGCCTGCGAGGAATTAGTAGTTGAAAGGGCATATCCATACAGGGTTTGTGAAATACTGCTGCAGAAAATTAATGATTGAAGTTTCTCTTAGCCTTTCTTTCAAACTAGAGAATGTAATGCTTTCTTGTCCTAAAAGTGATTCCTAAACCCTAATATTGCAATGTATGCAATAACCAATAACTTGATACTGTCTTCAACAACTTCAAATCTGAATCACAGATTCAAACTATGAAGTTTCCATTTTTCAAACTCCAACAAACCCTATCAGCCATATCAGCGTAGCTTTCTTAACTTCATATCTACACAAAATCAAAGAAGAGGTAAATTGCCACCAAAAATATGTGAAATGGCCACTTATAAGTACAAGCAACTTCATATGAAGTGTTGAAATATTAAGGGTTCAGCAAGAAGAGTAGTATTTTGCATTTGACATGGAAAGGCAAGTCATTATTACAACACAGAATATTATATTTTCTTATGTTGCCAACTGTTGGGTGAAGAGCTAAAGCATAGCAATGCAATACATTCATAATATATCAAGACAAAAGGGAAGCAGAAATGATATTCACCACGTAAATATGGCACAGATTGATGGGAAGCACAATCAAAGGGTCGTGAACAAATCAGTGAATAAATCCAACATCTTACAAACCTGTATATAATTGAGGATATCAACTGTTGTCACTCTTGATCCCTCTTCTTGCTGTCTCAAAATCCACTGATAAATTTTCTCCTGAAAACAGCATTATCATGCTAAATGAACAATTTATCAAACTAGGTCCAAAAGGAAGCTCACCACAATCTAGTGCAGAGCAGTGCAAAAGGATTTGAGAATCTAAAGCATTTGACAACACAGACTTCATTTAATGTTGCTGCTGTCTGCATGAATAACTTAGCTTGGGACACAAAAAGGCCAAAAGGAACACAAGGATGACAAAGTTAGTTTTATGCGCAAAGGGTGAAAACAAAGCTAAAACGTTCTTCAATCTGCATACAGTGTCGTCTGATTGGCATTCAATTGTCTTCAACATTCTTTACAATGAAAAGGTAGTAGCAAAAGCTGTATGGAAGTGTGAAAAGCTAGCCTCAGAGATTGGTCTAATGTGTCCAGATGGAAGGTTGATAAAACATTTCAAGGGATGGGAAAAAAAAAGTATCAAAACTTCAAGGATTGTTCCTGCTCTTTTCCCCTCACTTATTTGTCATGGCAAAACAGAAGGGAAGAACAAAAGTACACGTAGGGAGCCCAGCAAAGTGGATGATCCATGCATAAAATAAATTGCTTAAACCTGACAAAAAGAAAAAAGAAACAACTTGAACTTCATTAAATGGAAGTGAGATTTCAATTTCCACCAAAATATTACAAACATTGAACAAAAAACCATAAATTTCAGCAGCAAACTTAAAACTCAAGAGAACTAAATAAAAACCTCTTTTACAGTTTCTATGCTTGTCTTACCTTGGTAAGGTGTGGTGCAAACTGACCCCTCACCAAAAATCCCAAAAGAAAATAAAATGGAAAACAGAAAGTCAATCTGTTAAAACTGAGTCAAATTGAAATTGGATCCAAGATAGTCAACTTTATTTATTTGAAAAAAAAAAAAGAAAGAAGGAGAACCAGGAAAGTTTATTCCTTCAGCAGTACTATCAAAAACAAATTCCTGCTAAATCAGACACTACGACTTGTAAACTAACCCTTAATAAGAGCGAGAGATGCTTCTTCAGTTCTCCTCTCCGTCAAAAACACTTTTATACTCAGTCCATGATAAACATAACATAAAGATGGGTGTGATAACCATAGTGACTGAGTCTCACAATTGAACAAAGTTTAATAGGTTTATCCTACGTCTCCTGAACCAAATTCTTGTTATCACCTATGGACTCTGTGATTTGAATGGAGAAAACAATCAAAACAAGTCCCTTACAAATGAGAACTTGCTCTTGAATGCGTTCATCAAGATCAAGGCTTGGAGTGATAATCCACCACAGGAAGTGTACAAATAAAACAATTTGAGCATCCAAATACCCTAATACCAAATTTCAATTGCTTAAATAAAATAGAAATGCTGGAAAGATTGGAGCTTTTATCAATCTACCGATTAACATAATCAAATCCATTCTCCAAAGCACGTGCAGCCTCCCAAACACAGGTAAAGTATAAGAATAAAATAAAACTCTGTTGAATTTTAGAAATCCTTCACACCAACTATCCGTTTCAAACATGAATCTATGAACAGAAGCGTCAATGCCTATATGCACGCATCAATTTACTCTTCAAATCACTAAAATTCAACAAGCCTATGTATGTTCAGAAACAATAATAATAACGATTATCATTTTTCAATTGTCAATCCGAAAAAAAAACAAAACAAAACAAAACAAAACAAAAACCAAACAAAAACCCACCAAGAGAAACACCCACAAGAGTGAAAAAAAGAAAAATTAAAGAAGGGGGGAAATCTTACAAGGCCATGGCGTTCGCCGGCTTGGAAGGAGAGTTTGTGGTGGTTCATGGCCTGGGTGTAAAGCTGAGAGAGTGAATTGGCGCCGCTACAAAAAGAAGCGTACATGGTCCGATCCACCTCATCCAGGCTCGTCGCTATCGATTTCCTTTTCTTCCCCATCCTCCAGCTACCAATCAATTAAACTTCCCTAATCTCTCTTTCTTTTTTCCTTCTGGTATATCTAAGTCAGATAAATAATAATGAATATAATATATACAATTCTAAAAACCTTCAAGTTCAGGGCATAATTGATTAGAATGATTGATTAATTATGTGTTCGTTTTCGGCTGTGTGTAAAGAGCGTAAGATAGGTTGAGAACAAACAATCGATAATGCCGTGGTGGTTTCAGTCTGAGTTTCCCTAAGTTTCTTTAGCTTTTTGTATATACGAGCGAGAAAGTCGAGAGACATAAAAGGGTAGGGCAGAGAAGAGAAGAGAAGAGAAGAGAAGAAGAAAAGGGAAGGTAAGTGGGAGGTGCCGTGGCATGGCCACTCGCATGGTAGCAACTGTGACGGTTCGGGCATGCGGTGAATTGAACCGTCCCCTACCCCCCCCACCCACAACCCCACAACAAAAAAACAAAAAAAGAGGTTAAAAATAATATGTTAATAATAAAAAAAATATAATTAAATATAGTTTTGGAGATACGTTGTAATGATTAAAAATTTCAATTTTTAGGTATTTTAAAAATTAAGTGTGAGATTTATCAGAATAAAAAACATTTTAATTATAATTTATAATTTATAATTTAATAAATTTTTTAATCAATAAAAAATTAAATATAATAAATTACTATAATACTTTTTTATTATTCTGTATGTATAACTGGTTTATGTTTTAGACGAAATTCATTCTCTTATTTGTTTTTTTTTTTTGTTAATTATTCGTAGATATTTTGGAAAAGCCCATGTTAGCACAAAAAGGTTTGGTGTACAAAAAAAAATAAAAATAAAAATGCTTACACAAATATGTTATCAACACAATTAAATACACTTATTGTTATTATTATCTTGTAACAATAATGTAAAAGTGAATTAATTGAAAAAAGAAAAGAAAATTATTACAAGGCTTCATATTATTTTAAGTCTAGAAATTTTGAGGTTGTCGCTTTCTTACGTATAATATAAGGTAAATACTGGTCACAAAAATTGAGAGTAATTTGGCTTTTTATGCCATGGTACATGAAATTTACTTGAATTTTTAATACCTATGATGTGACACAATTTTAAGTGGACAAAAACCTCGTTTTGTTACCAAACAAAGTTGCCTTTGTAGCAGCAGATGCCTCTCGCAACACTGCAAATTATTTGTTTAGGCATCCCGAAGCTTGTTCACATTTCACCTTCGATTTCAAAGCAGTATGTTAACGATAAGATGTGCAAGTTTCAGTGTAGTATATTGATAATAAGCTGTGCTTGAATTAATTTGTATTAAGGCTCTATGCCTTTAAAAATTAGAGTGATTTCATGTTAATTATTAGTTTTTCATATTGTTATCATCTGATTGTGGATCAGAAAAGAAATGAATGTTATATCAGTACCACACCCCAAGCTAGTTTGTAATGGTAATTGCACAAAAATTTTGTTATTTTTAATTCTCACTTGCCAAGACATCCGATTTTTTTTTTCTTTTTTTTATCCATAGGGTTTATGGAAAAGAGAATTCACATATTACTTACCGTTGTTAAACCTTCTAACCATATGAAATTGTTGGAATGGAGAGGTAACGTTGAGGGTAATCTAGCGGCCCACAGTACAGTTAGTCCATTAGTTTCAGAAGTAGCAACCTTTTGCAGCCAATCTCTTTTTAAGGCCAATAGCTTTCTGGGTTTCGTGTTGTTACGAGTCCTCTATGATTTGCCACGACATCTTTTGTCGGCTGCCATGACTAGATAGATTTTCTTTTTAATGTGATCTTCCTGCCTCTGCAATGAATTTGGATGAGAGATGCTACTTAAAGGTTAACATATATAGCCAGAGCACCGAAAAAATGAACTAAGTTATAGCACACCATGTAGAAACGTCGTGAAGCCTCTGCCATCTGCTATTCCAATCTCTTGGAACAAAAGTACATCTAATAATCTAAGACAACAGTGTTAGAATAGGGCCCGTAACATACGACTCTAACTTCAGCTGGATAAAGATCATGCAAAGGGTGAAGTGAGATAGCGGCCCTGTTGACTTACTTACAGTATAACACTATCATCCCCCAGGCTTCAGACCTATATGAACAAAATGAAGTGTCTTCTCCAGCTAGCGCACCATTAGCTCAAAATATTAATCTCTTTGCAATTTGCAGTCTCACCTCAAAAAAGAAAACAAACCAATAAAGGCTGCCCGCTGATGGTTCATGTTAGATGGACACGGTAAAGCCTAATTCCTTGGCAGCAGTGTTGAGAAATTGAGTAGATTTTCCTCTCAGAAGTTGGCTATGAGCTTCCCAATTTAAACACTTCTCTATATCAGCTTGCCAGTCCACAGCATCTATGTTAAAGTACTGATAAGAGGGTCCATGGATGCCATTTACGTCTGCTTGTTTAAAAGTAGGTCTTATAGAGCCAGCAAGCAAAATATCACGAAGAACTGATGTGCTCAGAGCACGGACATGTGCACTTGGATGAGAAAGACATTGAATTGTAGCCGGTAGACGACACTGCACAAATTGGCCAAAACATCACATCTTTAAGTGTGAGGTTTTGCAGTCTTTAGTGTTCAACAATCAAATGCCAACAACATAATAGCATGTATACACTTTGTAATGTGCATGTGGTGTGTACGGACATCTAAGGCAACAAGCACCCCCCCCCCCGGGGGACTGATTGAGAACAAGGATATCGAAGAGGTGTATTTGCTTACTTTCAAAAGGTTCGAAAGGCCATCAGCAACTGCAAATCCAGATTCTCCGCACTCCTGCACTGGCTGAACTGCCCTAGCAGTTGCTTCCAGTAGCTGCCAGATTAAAGATAATAACACCAACCAACAAATAAATCAATATTCATATTCTGTAGCTTTTGCAGTCTCTTCAGTCCTTAAATCCTATTAGACATGTATATATGACATCTTATGGGAAATTAAACATGAATGAAAACACAGCCCAAGGAAACTAGAAGATTTATTCAGCACACGACACATCAAAACAAAACAGAGATTTATTTGTCGCATTTTTGGACAATCAATAATTTTCTTTTCTGGTAAGTTACCTCGAGTTGTGGTAAAGTGCAAGCCTCGCCATCAACAAGCATCCCATCTGTAGCACGTAGAAGTAGATCTGATGCACTTGCCAAAATTACCAATGATTCAGGTGTGTCATGATTCCTCATTAGCTCCACAATCACTTTGACAATACGCTGGTTGATCCTCCACATTTTCTGACCCTGGTCATCGTCTTTGGCAATCCAAGGTTGCAACTCTCTCTCCGCCTGACAAGTCCACACGGCCATGTAAGTGACTAGACAAATGGAGGGTATTGAAATTTGGAGGAAAATGAAATAACTTTAACTTAAAAGCAAGCCCACTGATTTTCAAAGCACCACAGCAACATGTCCAAAATTAGGCAACTAAACATCAAAGAAATTGTTAAATTAATCCATGATTCCTTATTTCTCCATTCCTGACCGGTGCATTTTTAACTAGCGGCAACAGGTGTTTCACAATTTTTGTGCCCTATTTAGGGTGTGCTGCACAGTTGGCAGAGAGAAGGCAGTGTTCAGGCTAAGTGTTCAAAAGTTTACAATAATGATTTCACTTTTTGGCATGATTAAAAGGTTGAACAAAGTTTGAACCTGCAGTACAACAGCTGTAGCTGCTTTCGTTGGTGATGCCAATACAACATTGCATAGTGCATAAACAACCTGTTACACACAGAGATTGTCAAGTCATTGTCAAAGAATACAAATACATTGTAAAATAGTAATAAGAATATGAACGAAATCTAGCGCAAGCATTGAATAAGGCAGAAAGCTATTCTCTCTCTCTCTCTCTCTCTCTCTCTCTCTCTCTCTCTCTCTGGGTTTTTTTTTTGTCTGATCAGATATTATGATGGGTAATTAAAGGACAGATCGTATGCTTAAGAAGCTTACCTGCCACCATCCCTGCAGTGCAGAAGTGCTTTCTGCACTAGGTTGAATTTCCGGTGCTGCAATCAACTTGTGCCATAGCAGTGAAACAACAGAGAAACATAACTCCTGTTTCTCTGCAAGCAATGACCTTAAAAGTACTTGTGCATTGCAATTGAACCCAATGTGCCTGTCCATTGTTAAGAAATTGGCCAAATCTGAAGCATCCAATGGGAAACATGCAATACCTTTGCCCAAGTTACTTCCTGAGGCTTCTTCTGACTGTGATGCTCCCTTATGCTTTAGTTTAGCTTCAGAATAAGCAGATTCTTCAGATGTCTGCCCTGAATAAAACCGGCCAGTGAAACTTTTGTTTTGCCTTTTCCCATCAAAAGATGCAAAAGAGTCTTTCCAAACCGGGGCATGGAAATGTGCTTCCAATGGCTCAGCCTTGTCAACTATGGATGCAACAGCTTTACTATGAATATCTATGAGGCTATACAGTGAGGATGCCCTAGAGTAAATTTCATTATCCCATTTACACCGCATAAAGACAGCGAGAGCATGCATGCAAGCCTTTGACCGTCTAAAGAGTTCAGAAACATGAGCAGCTACCATAGCTGCAGCTACTATCTCATTTGAACTATAACTCCAAGAGGTGCCAATAGAAGATGGTTTCAGAGAAAAAAGTGCTTCTAAAATTGCCAAGATTCTGTGTGTGTGATGAATTGCGGAATCAATGCTGCATTGGAACTCCCTACTAGACCCATTTAGTTTTGCAGGCTTGGGTGTGACCTTTCCATCTTTGTAACTTGAATGATTACTTCCCCTTGAAATGAATGGGAACAACTGAAGCTCGCAGGAAAGAGCACATACAGCAGCCAAAACGTAAGAATCAAATGCTGCAACAGGGCCTTGCCTTTTCCTCTGTCCAGATTTCATGTTACATGGCATTTCAGAAGGAAAATGTGAATCTTCAGTGCCATCAGCAGGTGGATAGCTTTCTTCACCTTTTGGTTGCTTGTTGCCATTGGACTGAGCTTCATGACTAACACAGACGGTCAAAACAACAAAAAGCAGTCGTGAAGCAAGCTCTACAGAGGCACATGACTCTAGAAAAAGAGAATGGACCATTGTACGAAGTTCTGCCACTGCAAGGTTTTTGGAGGCAGAGCCTATGCCAGAGAGGTATCTTGTTTTTCTGGTATGTTGTCTTGAAGGTTCAGGTGGAAACGTCCTCTGAAGAATGGCTTCAACAGTTGCAACAAATATCTTCATAAGACATGCTTCAGATGGACTTCCACGAGGAAGATATTCCAGAACTTTGAGGAGAGGTATGTACAGATTCCATGACAATATTGGAGGTTGCAAAGGAGTTGCGACCACAATTTCAGGAAGATCAACTGCCGAGGAACCTAGAGGAATGAGGCCATATGCAGCTTCCCATATTGTACAAATTCTCCATTCAACATCAGGACCATGGGCACAAAGCATAGATGCAATCCCCTGAGCAGTTGCTTCAATAGTTGCTTCAGCTGCTGGCACTTCTATCTGCTCATGAGCAATTTTCAGGATGGTATTAAGGTGTGAAACAATTGCAGTGATCAAAGTCTAGGGTTTGAGACTAAAAAGGCCACAAACTCAGGCCAAAGGACTCATTTCTTTCCAGCTTCCCCTTCTAAGGACCTTATTTCCACAGGGCTAAAGCTTGGTGATGAATTCTTTTCATTTAGTGAGGCCTATTTAAATGTCTATTGTCTCACTTTCAGCATTCAAATTCAGAAGTTGAGTACTAAGTGCTTCTCATTAGCTGGAAGCACACTGAATCAAAGAGTTATGCTGAGAACCAATGTTTACATTACCTGCTGCCTGTAGCTTGAAATATAGCCACCCAAAGGTTCATGTTGAACTTCAACACCCTCAACTTGCCTTAGTGGAGGAAAAAGCAACGCAGGCTGAGATAGGATCCGAAAAAGTAAGGCTGCAGCTGCATCAGCAGCTATACCAGCTCTCATAGACATTGCTGTTCCTATTGCACGCAAAAAATGCAAGTGCATCCAATTCCTCGGAAGCTAGAGCAGTGAAAACAAATGAAATTAGAAGAACCACATAGTGAAAGCTACAAGAAAAGTTGATATTGACAGAAAAGTCCACAAGTATTAAATCTGCTGACCTTAACCAACAGAGAAATTTGGGTTAGAGACAATCTAATTACAAACTTGAAATTAGAGATGATCACAGATTATTCTGACATCATTTCTAAAGGTTACCACAAAGATCAATGCCAGTAGAATCAGGAAGCAGCGCATCATTAACCCATCAAAGTCTCACAGATATCTGATAAACTGGAACTCATTCTATTTTTCCCTCGTAAAGCCCTATGGATGTCCATGCAGAAAATTACCAGAGGTAGAATGTTAAGGGATGAAAGGTTTTGTAATCTCAAACTAGAGATTTTGGTAAGTATGATCACAAGGTAACTGATACTTTCTCCCCAGGTGATGATATATGACATGGACCAATGGTTTTCAATTTTCTACAAAGCATCTACCTAAATTCATGGGTGAAGTCTCACCATGACATGTGGCAATTGCAGAACACACAACTTCACAATGTTTAAAAAAAAATTAAAATATTGGGTAAAATTCTTGATATCCTAGAATTATTTGATGTAGGAAATAATGAACTACAGTTTTCCCAACACATAGGAATTTCAACATGCTAGTCTTACACAAGGAGAATAGCAGAATGAAAAGACTAGAATACAAAAACAGGGGAAAAGGTTACAGCAGCTTCATCAAGATTTAAAATGAAGCACCAAGACATCAAGTGAATAATGAAAACAAAACATGGTGGTTGAAGTGAGAATTCACTTCATGGTCGGGAAACTATAGCCAACAACAATAAGAAAACAGATCTTCATTCTAATAAATGTGTCAACATATTTCTCTTTGTACATTTAAAGACCCATAAGAGAAATATAATTGTATAGCATCCAGTGCAGTTAGTGCATAGTTCTTAACATGATCAACCCAAGTGGCTAATAAATCGCTCTTTCAATGGGGAAAATATGCAGCTTAATTCTCTCACAGATAAGGAATTGGCCTTCTTGTGGTAACCCATTTACTTTTGACAAGAAGAAATGACTACTTGCAAAACTATAAAATGGTGGGTAATAGAAAATAAAATAAATTACAGCAGTAGGCAGGGAAGATATCTTTGGGAATAATAAAATAGTATAAGAAAATAACAGCTGTAAAAAATAATCAAATATGTCCTTTTCATGAATCATGTGTTAACAATCAGACTCATCCTGCTTACCCTTATGCCAGACGCATAATCCTCAGCTGCCCGAAGGAGTTCCACAAGCTGTACAGCAGCATCAAGGGCATCAGGGGCCCATGATGGTGGTGCTTCTAGGAGTCCAAGAAGAAGTCTTTGAGTGGCACTCGGTGTTGCAATCGCATAATACCTACAAAAGAACAAAAATCATTGTGTCATAGGTAGGATACTTCTTAGCAATGGTTGGCATTGAATCACTCATACAAGAGGACCTCTAACTACCACCTTAAAGAACTATTTGTTCATTTATCTGCAAATTTCACCCTTTATAGTTTTGATTCTTTTACATGCTAATACATGAGCTCCAACAAAGATGTCTGTTTATCACTGGTGCTGGAAAGGGAACCACAGAAACTGTGTTTTGGATATAAAAACATATTATCTGTCCCCTTATAATGTAAGAAAGACGAACTCAAGTTAAAAAAATAATTAAAGACTAAAGATTTAGATGTCACCTGTGAAATAAGTGTGCATATGGCTCAAGAGCTGGAAGCCCAGCAACCAGATGCTCATCCAAAGGTGTTGTTGGAGGTGGCAGTAAAAGTGCAGGGACAGCAACTGCAGTTAGTGTTGCAGCCTCATAGCGAGCAACTTCATCATCACACACGCTTAATATAACTCCGGCACCATTCGCAACAGCCCATCTTGGGGTTGATGGCATAAGCTGAGGATGCTTTCCAGACCCACGAGAAGATGCTAAAGTGCAAAAAAAAAAAAAAACAATTTAGTTTTGTTAACACCAATATTTCCCTTAAAGAAACAACTTCTATATCCTTCTTGCTGGTACTTAGAATGAAATCCTTGTCTCTGGGTGCCTATGTATTCACCATAAGCCTTTCCTTGTTTGAACTCACCCTTGACTTTAACGTTAAAGCTACAATATTGTCATTTAATAAAGATGACAACATAAAATTCATTTGACATTTGACTTTGCGCAACAACATGAACCCAATAAACAGAGAGTGGCATACTTAATACCAGCTGATTCATATAAGATAGAAACTAGAAACTGAATCCTACATGGGCCATATTCCAGAAGGTATTGTTAACTAACCGGTTGTTGGAGGCTTGAGCTCTCCAGCTGCATATTTGCCCATAACACCACTGCACCTGAGGCACATTTATTGGGTTTAGGCTTCAGCATTCGAGATTAAATACATTAAACAAGGACTTCACAAAGAACCACATTTACTGCATACTGATACTGTAGACAGACACCGTAGGCCAAAAAGTTTTAAACAAATCTAGCACAACCAATAAAGGTTCCAGGGCAAACTTTGACATGCTATATTATAACTTCACATTATGGCTGACCAGAAGTGAATCAATACTATACATGACAACAGATAAAAGAAACATTAAATAGACTCAACAGATGGTGGTTTCCACACATAGATTCCTTCTGAGAGGAAAAGAAAGATAACATTTTTATGGTCAAGGGGTGAGTGTGAATGCTTATAGTACACCATACAAAGTCAACTTTTCAACATAGGCAGAATTACATATTGAATTCCACACTGGCAAGATTCTCAAAACAGTCAATGAATAACAACCATTATTCAGACATCAGCCAATAATTGATGGATGGGTGTAAGAGAATTGCAAAATGCAATCAATATTGTTTTCTTTGAGCTGATCAAAATGTACACATCATAATGAGCTTCTATGCTGGTTATGGAAATAAGATTTCTTACAAATTTGTAACATTGGATCAGATTATTAAGACATCAACGTCTAAAAGATGAACAATCATCCAACAACAGTAGTATACTCACCATCGGAAGTAGTCACTTCTAATGCCAAGAGGAGCAGCAAGCAAAATGTCAGTGATCCAAGGAGACAAAGGTCTTAGAGGTTTTCTCTCCACTGGTGCTGAAGGTATGTTGCTAGATTCCACACTTGTTGAGCCACTACTTGTGGCATGGCTACTACTGCCTCTTCTATCTGTTTCACCATTCTGCTGTTCCACTTTGTATACTGGGCGATTGTAATGGGTTAAAATTCGCAAAATCTCACCACATGCCAGAGCCCATTGTTCTGAATATTCATTCTGTGCAAGGGAACAAAAGCTATCATTGCTGCTGTGTTTCTTTTTAACTGACAAAGCAATTACATGCCATAACAAGGCAATTAAAAAGATTCTATTGAGGGTCCAAAATTAAAGTGAAACACAAACCATCAGTTGATAAAGAACCAAAAAGTTTCGGTCAAATAAGAAAGTCAGGGCAAGGGAGTATTAGAAGCTAAGTTTCTATGTTCAAGCAACATACCTCGCCACTTGGGCAGACCAAAGATATGAAAGAAGCAAATGGAGGACTACTCTTGTCATACACCAGTGTTCCATCTATAATACATGAAATAATTGGAAGAACAACAGCATGGCCATGCTCCGGATGGTAGAGAACAAAAGTAGCTGGAAGTTGTTAATAATATGCGAAGCAGTCATTAAGAAGTTACAAAAATATATGTTTGTAAAACTCTAAAGGTGTAATTGTTCCGTGGAACATACCCAAAACATCATCGAAGAGGCGTTTCTCATTTGATGGATAACGAGTACGAATCAGCTGCCAAGACAAAATGCACATATGGAAGTCTCTGTGAAATCTAAGCTATTTTTGTACCATTTGAGTAAGACCAAGAAAGGAAATAGAACACATACCTCAGCAATATCATCAGGAAAGTTTTCTGACGTGAACTGCCCAAAGTATTCAACATAGGCAGTAATTTGTGCCTGTGCAGCAGGTCAAACATTAAGAAACATATATATTAGATCTCAAATTGCTGGATTTCAGTGCAAAAGATTCTGATGCACAAAAGATAAATAAAGAAAAAGAAGATATCAACTTTATAAATGATGCACAGCGAGTAGAAGTTCATTTTCCAAGAGATTATTATGTAAAATGAATATTAATGCAATGCTTGCTCCAATTAAAAGAAACATAGGGAGACAACAGACTTATGTCATGGCTTTCATAAGGTACACAAAGAAAAGGGTCATGCAACACAGCAGATCAGATTACAAATGACTAATAGACATGTCAGAGATTTTATTTTCCAAAACATAGCTTGCAGTAATACTACTTTATAACCGCTTGTTGCAGAACAATGCTCCAGTTAAGTTTTGGCTTATCAATAAGAAGAGTCCTAGATTTCGAGAATGAAGAGTGATGTTAAAAATATCCACAAATGTCATCTACATTTGAAAACAGTCCTACTTTTTTATGGTTAATAAGCAGGAGGAGAAATTCCATAAAAGCAGATTTGGACATCTCCTGTTTTCTGAGGCAACATTACAAGAAGTTTCTTGGGAATACATTATTATTATTATTATTATTATTATTATTTTCATCATCTTTCTCATATTGGTATGATAAGTGCCATCTCTTTAAAGAATCTCACTCAATTTAACAAAAACAACAAATAGCACAAGTTCAAAGATGGCAAATAATGAAAATCAAACCCAAAGGTATACACGAATTTATCTAACCTTCCTTTGTTGGGCATCTTGTGGGGAAGGCCAGAACAAATATGAGTACTCGAGACCATCAATCCATCGGGCAGAAGAACTAGCCATAATAAGATATGCCCCTTCTTCTCTCTTTAGATGCCAAGAAACACAAAAACGAACCAGAAAAAACCGCAATCTTTCGCTCCAACAGCTACCAATCAAGAATCAATATATCCTAATTCAACATCCCACCCTGCTTACCGCCATAGAACCCTAGAATTCGCAACGGCAAACAGATAACTGAGCTTGACTCGTGTTCTACAGACTGTACAAAAGGAGGTAATTACACCCCTCTTAGTAAAAAACTTATCTGTGCATTTTATTCTCAAAACATCAAGTAAATGCTTCCCAGAACTTCAAAATCTAAGAGTTTAGATGCAATCTGTCATTAGAATCTAATGGTCTGCAAGAAAACCAAAAAGTATCTTAGAGATATTTTGTAAAATTTTTTTAATACACTTTTCAAAGAAATGAAATAATAATAATAATAATATAAATCATGGAAATTACAAAGAATCATGATTACAAACGCAAAAGCAATAACAGACCCATCTGAGAACTTCTGAGATTAGCAGGTCAGATAGCCTATTTCACTAGTGATAAAGAAGAAATTTCTAAAGAAAACATCATAACAACAACAACAACAACAACTAAAAAGCAAAAGACCAGAGTCCTGGGAAACAACAACAATTAAACTTAAATCCAAGAACCCAGGAAAAAAAATTTGAATCCAATCTCTTGGAAATGTGAGAGAGAGAGGAAACTTCCTGGTAAACAATTTACTCATTTTAATCTTCATAATTTTAAATAAAAATAAAAGAAAAGAAAAGAAACCAAGAGAAAAGGAGAGAACTACCTGTGTTTGAGAATTTCTTGTTCCCGAATACTTGTCTGAATTTGCTGATTTGTCCTAGATATATATTTTTTTTTATTTTATTTTTTTTTTCCTCTGGGTTGCTTTGCCCAACCGTAGCGGTAAACAAAAAAGGAAAAAGAAAACAGATTTTATTTTTCTTTTTGTAAGATTATATCTTACACTATTTTTCTCTCTCTCTCTCTCTCTCTCTCTCTCTCTCTCTCTCTCGCTGGGAATTGAACAGCTGAGAGGCTGCGCCAGGCACAGCGAGAGGACAGGAGATCTTTATGCGGCCTCTCCTCTTAGATTGCCTTGCCTACGTGGCAATGATATTTTCCTCTCACCTCGAACGCCCACGTCATGTCAAGCTTTCCATCGCACATATCATCATGCATACCCCTCCACACACATACTTAACATACATAATGGCTTGACGTGACGTATCACTGTGATTAATTAAATTATTTTTTTTTCAAATATTAAGTACATTACAAGAATTTGTAAACGCAACATTAATTCTATTATAATGTCTTATATTTTTAAACATACCTCCGTCGCCTGATGACTATCCAAAGTTAATTACTATAATATACTTGAAATTCACGCTATATTATGTGGTGAAAAGTGACGAAGACAAGTATCGACTTAAAAAAAAAAAAATTACATTGTGTTATCATAATTTTTATTACATAAATATAATATTAAATACATAATCATAATTAACATGCAATCCATGATTATAAAATAGCCTCATCCTACTAAGCGTGTCAAATGAAAAAAAAAAAAGAGAATTATTTTGGTTGATTTATTATATAACCTTTTATTTTTTAGAGCGGAGGTACAAGTGGATCGGAACTTAGATATTTTTGCAAAGGGCTACGTAATTCGAACACATCTGCTTTATGAGTTTAGCTTGCTTTCTCTTTGGGTGTCACGTGGGGAATCTGTTTAGCTTTCTTGTTAGGCAGCCCCGATTGAGCATTACATGTGATGGTTATGTATGAATGGTTTAAAAGATTGTTGTTGAAAAGAAAAAAGAAAAAAGAATAATACATTTTGAAACTATTTTTGGAAATAATGTCACTTTCTGTGTGAACGTGGCTTGTCAAGTGGCACATGGTTTGACAATACCGCATTTTGAAATACAAGTTCCAACTTAGTGTTAAATCCGAGGCTGGAATGCTCGAAAATGCAATTCTTAAAAAATTAGCTTTATATGTGTTAGACTCGAGTTTTGATTCATTGATGATTGATGTTCTAAAAATTCAATTACAAAAATTAAGCAATTTATTATTATAAGACAGCACGAAAATCAACTTCTCTCTCTTTTTTTTTTTTGGGGGGGGGGGGGGGGGGGGGGGCTCGTCAGCATGGTAACCACCAAAATTTTAATCAATAAACTTTTGAGTTTCTTACATGAACGGGAAAAAGGAGAGCAGAAGGCCAATTGGGATAAAATTGGCAAATAATAAAAGAGGGATGCAAGTTGGTTGACTTTCGTAAAGTGAAACAAATGGCACTTAATGGAGAAAACGATTAATTGGCAAAGCACTTTCGACTTAGTGCATGATGGTTGACTTGCCAAAGTGATCCTAGCACTTAAAAAGCAGCAGTTGGACTGCAAGTGGGGAAAACACTTACCAGGAAGAAACCTTATAATACTTTAAATGACCACCAAAAAAAAAACTGAAAAAAAAAAGAAATTATCTAAATTCGAATAAGATATATCTATCATTGTTATTTATCTACTAATTCACAATTAATAATAAAAAATAATTTATTTATACATTATAATTTTAAAAAATGTATGATAACTCTTTATTTGAAACGTATAATAATGCACTCGAGATATTTATACAGAAAATATGTCATTATTCAATATGATCTCGAACTTGCTATTTCGATAAATTGCATATCTTATAGAAGGGATGTCGACCTCCTTTTTATTAAAGTTTAAAAACTTTTCTTAGCCCATCGGCATGACTTTTTTGGGTGATAAGTTTGAAATGAAATACAGCGGTAACAAACATTTTAATTTTTAATCGTAAATTCTATATATTTGTACCCTTTTTTTTTTTGCAGCAGAGTGAAAACATGTTCTTACTACTTCATCTCTCTGTTTTTATTTTTTATTTATCAAAAAAAAAAAAAAACGAAATTTGAGCCTTTGTTCAACGGAATTCTCGATGTCCAGCGTCTAACATGGGTGGCCATCCAGTCGATGCAAAGGAAATGATTTTTGCTAACTTCGCATCGCAACCATACCTCGGGGACACGTGTCGTGCTCTAGTGGCTAGGAATCCATGGGCAGAGGCTTTGGAAATATCTGGGAGGTGACGCACCGCCAGCAGCCGTCCACGATAGATATATATATATATATATATATCTTTTACTGAAAACCAAACAAATTTTTCAAAAAAAAAAAAAGAAAACCTTCAAAATTGAAAACAAAACGAGAAAGAAAAAAAAATAATAAAATGTAACGGGTAGCTCGTGGCCAGTCAGAGAAGAGCTTTAGATATATATGTGTGTGTGTGTGTGTGTACACGGACCTAAGTATCTGGAATGACAAGGATTTGGCGTAATGGGCAGTCCTTAAAAAAAAAAAAAAATTCTTTGGATGCTTGGTTGCCACGTGTATGCACTTGTATGGGGCCCATCACGTATTATGGAGCTTTCGTCTAAGCGCGAATGAATGGATGATCGTGGGGTTGCATCATCGCAAGGCGACAGAAAAAAGGTATTCTTTTTTCACGTAGCATATATCTACGTGCCTGCTTTTGATTTGCCAGTAAACCTTCCAGCGGGAATGATTATAAATATGAGCCCACTACACATACGGGCACATAGACAAAGCTCAGACGAAACTTTATTTATTATTATTATTATTATTTTGTGTGTGTGGAGAAGGTGTCATGATTTTCGGTTAAAAAAAATGTAAAAAGAGAAACGCATTTTGTCTGGGAAGACGCATCATCCTCTTAAATTTTTCATAAAAATATGTCAAGTTTAAACCTTGGATTTCGATCCACGGTTACGACTAGATCACATGTCACACAGTTAAAAAAAAAAAAGAAACACGGTGGAAGATGTTAGGAATTCACGGCCCCATCTCTTGATTGAGCACAAGAACAAGAAACTATTGAGAGAAGGTTGGTGGTTTAAACTTGATACTTTGTACAAGAAATGAGGGTTTAAACTTGATACTTTGTACGAAATGTAAGGAACTGTATTTTTGCACATGTAAATATATGAATTATGATGCCTGACTAATTAAATTGAGTAATCTTGGGAGGTTGTTTAACCAACTAAATCAAATTGGTGGATAATTTGACGACAAACACATGAATCGATCGTTAACTAAACCTCGGAGCTATATAATTGTACTATCACCTGCGATTCTCTCATAAATGCTATGTAACCTTAGGCATGCAGATCATAAACTGCAAAATGAGAATTGGTCAAGAAGCCAATAATTGTTGCAAAACAAGTGTAATTATAATGATGATGATGATGATGATGTCGTCGTTCACAATCCTCGTTGATTAATATATATACATATTAACTTTAGATTCCACTATTAATTGGAAATCCATGAGAAACTACACTATAAT
Source organism: Ceriops zippeliana (assembly GCA_037897445.1). NCBI lineage: Eukaryota > Viridiplantae > Streptophyta > Magnoliopsida > Malpighiales > Rhizophoraceae > Ceriops > Ceriops zippeliana. The sequence continues at coordinate 2,458,545 of JBAPLH010000217.1, forward strand.
TTTGAAAAACGACGAGAATTCCTATCATGTTACTCCTTCCTGCCGACCATTGTTGCTGTAACGACCGTGAAACTAACTATTGAAAACCAAACCGATGGCAAAAAGTCAGCAAAAGACAGCCAGCGATATTTTCTTTGAAAATGCCTTTCTTTGTTTTGAAACACAACCCCCCACCAACAAAAAAAAAATTTATTCATCATACATGCTAACATAGATTTTTCTTTATTTTAAAATAGGTCTAAATAATGTTAATTTAGCATCATTAAGATTCAAGGTTTGGGAATTGGACTCCGAAAGCTAAATGGAATGATCTAGAACGACAAAGACCATGACGTAAAAGGCTAAACTTGGGGATAAATGTCGGTTGCGCACCCACCTTAAAAAAATCTGAAAAAAATGAAAAGTCGGTCTTCTAACCGTGGGTTTTCCAATGGATTAAAAAAAAAAAAAAGGAGATTTAAATGTTAAGGTGGGGGCCATCAAGTTTCAAGGCTTCGAAGCCTCAATTGAGACGGTGGCCTACGTGTTCGCTTTTTAAATCGTACAAGTGTCTCAAGCGTGGTTGTCTTGGGTCGATTCAAGGTGGGACCCTTGGACTGTGATGTTGCTCAGGCCAATCATATGTTGACATGTTGTGCTGTAGCGATTTGGTCGGCTCGAGATAATTACAATTTAAAAATTAATGGTCTATTTGTCTGACTTGGGACTGACAAAAGGTCGGCGAGAATTAAAAAAAGCACGTAAATTGAAGAATAAGTTGGTAAATATTGAAATGAGCCCCACAACTAACTACTACTAATTAAGAGTATTGGGCCCTGATGGGCTGCGCCCAACAGGCTCACCGAGCTTCTCGAGGTAGAGATGTTTGAAGTGTCGAACTGAGTCTTGCTTGGGTTGTGAAAAACATTTGTTCAGGCGGTCAAAACAACATTTTGTGATCTTTTTCTGCCATTACCAACATACTGGATGTGAAAATTCGATTTTTGGGATAAAGTGCTCGTATCGTTACTAGTAGATTGTAGTGATGATAAAAACTTTGAAATTCAATTAACCATTTTTATTATAAAAATAAAAAATAAAAATCATATTCAATACTCTACGTGTCAGCTCGGCTCACCCTGCCGTCGGCCCGTTGGGGGGCGGCGTGTGTGCAGCATCGCAGGTCCCCCGGACACGGTCGGGGGAGACTATCGGGGATCTTAGGAGTGGAGTGGTAACATGGCCCTTTGCCATTTTGATGATGGACACCGAACGAGCCAATTACTTATTGGTTATATCAATTAGACAAACTTAGATAACTAATTACAATATTAGTCCTCAAACACCGACTTAATCTATTACAACAATCCCGGGCGAGCCGCCAGGTCTTAAGCGGGGGAGCAGGCTTTAGAAGCCCAAAAGCACTGGACATTGGCTTTAAATCAATGCCGTCACGTGCTCTTCCCGCGATCAATTCCCACTCGCCTCTGCTTCTTTCCTTCCTTCCTTCCTTCCTTCCTACCTCGTTCAACGTTCAAAAAAGACCCCATTTCTGTTCAACAGACTAAAACGAATCACACCGGGCGCCATGCATATAGATATACATACATACGCGTGTGATGCGTGATCTTCTTCACAAACCATACAAAAAAGAAAAGAAAAGAAAAAAAATCACTGCTTTTTTTAAAAAAAAAAAATTTGTGTGGAGAAGATGAAAATGGCGTCATGTCTGATCATATTGTGTCTCAATTTCTCCTATTTTCTACATTCCGCCGTCGCCAGAGGCCACCATCATTATTCCTCTCTGTCATCAGGTTCTCTCTCTCTCTCTCTCTCTCTCTCTCTCTCGTTCTTTTTTCATTTTATGTATATACATCCCAATGGTTAATTTCCTAGGCTCGGGCGGCTCCCAACATCCATTAATTTTGCGTTTCTTGATTCTTTATTTTTTTTTCTTATAAAAAAACTATTTCCATCTTCTTCTTCTTTTGGATCTCACGTTGAGTGGAATTTTCTCCGGTTTCTTTCTTTCTCTTTCTGTCTTTCTTTGTTTCTTTTTGGAATTTTCTTCTGTTTCGGCTCCGAGCTGCAGTGGTGAAACTGGATCAGACAGTTGACTTTCTTTCTTTGTTTTGGTTAATTCCAAAAGATTTTTAATTGGGGAAGGGTAGGGCTTGCGGACCACTACCAGTGCATCTTTCTCAATGGTGGAATTTATGGCTTTAACTATATTAGATTTGGATTTAGGGTTTTATGATTATTAAAATTGATTATCGATATCTTGCTGTTCATAACAGGATTTGTGAACTTTTCTGGTCCTGTTAGGCAGTTACTTGAGGATGAACAGTCTCAGATAAGGTATTTCTGCGTTTTACTTATTAGTCCTATTTTAATCGATCTTTATTTATGGCAAGTTTTTTCCCCTTTGTTCATATATATGTGAAATGTCATGTTCTAGTTTAATGGGATGAGTTTTTACTGTGGGTTACAGTGTTGATTTAGTGCGTGGGTATATGACTAACACAGAACTTGAAAAAGCCATGAAGGAATTTGCCCGAAGATGCAGTAACATTTCTAGAATCTACAGGTGATTCCACAGGTTTTACATTGTTTCTTTTCTCGAAAACTTAATCTGATGCCCCCTTTTGTAAATAGACTTGCATATACCATACAAGTAGGGTGCGTTGGATTTGCTGTTTTCGCTTTGATGCAATGATGCTGAATTGTTCTTTGTTTCTCTCTCTGCGGGAGACTTGGATTGGCTGCTCAGCATTGGAGAGAGTGTAAATGGAGTTCCACTGGTAATATTGTAGTTGACATTGGTTCCTTAATTTCTCTTTCCCGGGTTGCCTTTGTCTCTGACTTGTAGTTTAATGGCTCAAATCCTGTGTTTCTAAGTGGATGCCTTTTTATTTTTGTCTGCAGTGGGTTGTAGAGATCTCTGACAACCCTGGGGAGGAAGAGGCCAAACCTGCTTTTAAGGTAATGATCTACTGTTACTCCTACATACTTATAGCAATGTTACTTGTTGAATGTTGACTAGTTGCATGATTTTAAAGGCCTTAAAGTTTGCAGTAATAACCTAATATGCGCTATCTAATATTTTTACCCAGTAGAGTGTACTGCTTGTCTTTCTGTATTAAAGTTTGCTAACTCCCAATCTTCTGAATAATCTACCTTTTTGGCAACTTGATTGCAACCCTCTGTACAACTAGTGTGTAGACTCATGAAAAATATAATTTTTGCTTAAGGCAACTTGTTGACTGATCACTTTAGATTGCAGTTCATTGGAAATGTGCATGGAGATGAACCTGTGGGTCGTGAACTTCTTGTGCGTCTTTCTAATTGGATATGCGATAACCATATGACAGATCCCTTGGTATTTCTCTTTTCATATTGCTACAGAGAAGGCACACATTTTATAAACTGTGGATTATTTTTCTTATCATACGTTTCTATTCATAACTATATTCAGCAGCGACTTGGTTGTCAGTTTTCTGTATGTATGCCCAGTGTTCTACCATCTAAAAAAAAGCTATGAGATTTAGTGGAACTAGAATTTTTATTTTCAAGTTACACTACTAGCTTCCTTTTTCTATAAAATATTTTATAGCATGCAGCAAACATGCCTTTGCTGTTTGCGAAGAAGCAAGTACTTTATGGTGAGGAAACTAATCATGCTGTTATTTATTTTTAAATGACTTGTGTTTGAGCTTGAATTGCTATTTTACATTTTAGCCTCTCCTTCAACTTTATTGTCTGGAGATTTTTCTAAATAACAATTCCAGTACATTTCTTCACATCAAAATTTTCATCTCTGTTTATGTTTTATTAGGTTTGTTTCCCTCTTTGCTCTAAAAATGCACCATAAGATAAAAGGAGAGAATTTTCTGGATGCATAAACATCAAGTGACTCATGCAAACTTTCTAGCAAGAAAGCCTAACTAATATAATTGTTTCTCCTATTATGTGGAAACCAATATTTAGTTTGATGTACTTCAGTGCATGTGGTTTATTGGAATGTAGCCTTACTTCTATGCTTGACATTTTGAGATCTTCATTTCTATTTTTAAAGGCCAGATTGATTGTGGGAAATGTTCACCTTCACATGCTTCCATCAATGAATCCAGATGGATTTGCATTAAAGAGACGTGGTAATGCCAATAATATTGATCTAAATCGAGATTTTCCTGACCAGGTATTCTTTTTTATTGTTGTTTCTCTTATCTATCACTGTATTTTGGTCCAGTCCAAAATCAGAATGGATTGTATTCTTCAGTGTTAGGGAGTTTAATCCAGCATTTTAGGTCCTGTTGAAATCCTCTTTGATAGTAATTTATGAAGTGACAACATCTACAAAAAATTATTGAATTATTGATTGCTAAAGAATATCCTGTTAGATAATTTATTATGACACTTAACTTCTACAAAATAACATTATTCCAATTATCAAACACCTTACATGTACTTGTTTAATATACTCATGGTTAGTTAGCTCACTATATCATGCTTCTCCAACAGAGGTTGATCCTTCCTTTTAGTTTAAGATTGAAGTTTTTTATTTCTCTAAGCAGGATTGTTGTGAATCTATCAAAACTCTCAACAAGTTTCCTTATATTTGAAACTTAGTTTCTATTTTCAAAGACAATTATTCCAGTGAGATAAACTTGGTCGATGTGATTCAGTTAATTAAGACCATATATATTATATCTCCACATGATAGGATGATCTAATACGCAGCCTGTTGTGTATGCTTAATGGAATTGTTTCTGTATTCCATTTCTTGATGTTTTTGAGTGATTCTGTTATGTTTCCTTGAAGTCTGATGTTGCAAATGGTATTGATGGACGTGTAATTGTAGTTCTTTCCTGTGAATGATGACCTGAGCACTCGCCAACCTGAAACAAGAGCAATTATGGAATGGATCCGAGAGATTCATTTTTCAGCATCCGCAAGTTTACATGGGGTACCTTCATTTCCTTGTATCTGGCTCTCAAGTCTCAATTTAACACTTGCATATACATGTTATTACATGTCAATTTTTTGTTTTGTTTTTGCACTGTGTGCTAATTTCCTAGCTCCTTTACTGCTAAGAGCAATAAAAAATTATTTATGTTGACACTATTCACACTTCTATCATACTAGCTCTTCTTATCTTCTTTCTTTGGATGTTATTTAACAAGAGTTTATTTTTCAAAATGCACATCATTAATCCAATAAGGCAAATTGGTTAAACTGCAGAAGGAAGGATGAAGCAAATGTCTGTCAAGACATGCCTTAAATCAACAATTGTTTGTATCTGTCCATTCTTGTATTTGTAGGGATTGGTCATAAACTTATTTTGGCTGATTCTGAAGTTATGAACTTGTTTTATGGGATTCATTTTATCTATTAGGCAAGCGAACAAGCAAGGGCTGTATCTTGTTTCCTTAATTATATTTCTTGTTATACACAGGGTGCACTTGTTGCTAACTATCCATGGGATGGCACAGAGAATAGAAGGTAGTCACTTATATTTCATAACCACCTTTCAACATTGCAAAGCTTTGCAACTTAATTGAGCGAATCTGTATCTCATTGCCATGCGTTTTCTTTCTGGGCTCTTAACATTCATTTGTGTGGTCCTTGTCCTTTATCCATAAGGTAACTATAAATACCAAATGATGGCTTCCAAACATTTCTTTCCTTCTGATGTTGCTCCATTAGACACCATTACTGATTTACTTTGCTGTTCTCTTTTATTAATATGTGGTTTGTTGGGCTCCCTGGCTGTTCTTGATACAAAAACGTGGCTCACACACTTCAACTGTTCATGAAGACATTTGGGTCAACCAAAACTTCAGAAATGCATTCGTCATTTAAGAGTTATGAGGATCTCCTTTCTCTTCTTTTCTGTGCTTAGCTTTGTCTTACTCCAGATACCAATTTCAGGAGAAATTACCATGGATGTCCTGATGATGATACTTTTCGGTTCATGGCAAGCATATATAGTCATTCTCACCATAACATGTCTTTAAGCAAGGAATTTCCTGGAGGAATTACAAATGGAGCATCCTGGTATGCTGTTTATAACTTCTTTTGCTTTTCTTTTCCTCTTATTTGTTGCTTTGGAATTATACAAGTTACAATTGGTTGCAGGTATCCAATATATGGTGGCATGCAAGATTGGAATTATATTCATGCTGGATGTTTTGAATTAACCTTAGAGATTAGTGACAACAAGTGGCCTAATGCTAATGAGGTTAGATGCCTGTTCAAGCTTTAATGCTGTAATTCCCCCATTTCTCTCCTTCTTCACAGGCCCCTTCTATCTATCGTTTCTGAATCCACGTCTTACTGTTTGTCTTGGAAGCTTCCAAAACTCTGGGAATACAACAAAAAGAGTTTACTAAACCTTGTAGCCAGCGTTGTAAAGGTAGGCTGTTGTTGCCTATTGACATGACATTAAGGATGTGACATTCTTTTAGGGATTCTTTTTAGAGGAAGTACTTTGCAATCATCTGCAATACACTGCATTGCTATCTCCAGTGGGGTCAACCTAGTTTTGATCTGAAATTCAAAACTCTAAAACTTATACATATCTGACCTTCAATATAAGAGTTTTCTGGAGAATCTGATATGAACTTTATCTTTACCTGTCCATTATTAGTGTCATGGATATTAGTATTATTGATTTTAACAAGTTTCAATCTAGCATTGTATTTGATTGATGCTCTTGTAGACAGGAGTACATGGAAGAATCTTTTCATCAGATAGTGGAAGGCCGATACCTGGCACTATCACAATCGAGGGAATAAATTACATTGTATGTTGTAATTTGCTTCTGGTTATTGTCCTCGTGAGATCACAGAATTAAGCATAACCTCCCTCCTCATCTCTTTTAGAAAATTGATTTCCTGATGTATGAATATAATTGCCTTGAAAAATGCCATAATTAATTGCTATTATTTGCAATCTATCAAGGAATCTCTCAAATATCTGTAGTATTCTACCCTGAACTGGGAAGTGATTCCCATGAAGGATTGTGTTTTGGTGAAGAAGCAGGGAACTGCAACTTCTGCTAACAAGAGTTGTTTGGTGAAAATCCAAGTTGTGTTTGTCCCAGCAACATCTTAGGACACAAATTTTACTGATGCTTTAGGACTTTATCAGACATATCCTTTATTACAAAGAGCATTTGTGAGTGCCAAAAGTGTGTTTAGCTATGCAATAGTAAACACATTATGTTGGATGCATCATGGCTAGTCTACTGAGGGTTTGACCTGATCGTAGCTCATCTTTGGATGCATTATGTAAGTAGTAAAATGTGATATTAATCACACCTGAATTACTACATATTCATCCTGCAAGTACTGGACTTATGGGTTTGGCAGATAGGTAGCTAATGTTGTGGCATACACTTAGAATTAGTAGTAGTTTATGCACTCTCTGGAAATGCTTTCATGGCTGTATGGTGTCTTGAAATATTGTTGATTTGGGTTGATTTTCTGCACAACTAAGGAATAACCTGTACAAATTTTTGCTCATCATTTTCAAAATTAATGTTCTTGTTCTCCAGGAATATTCCTTCATTACCCAGATGACTGGTACTTGAACTGATAGTTGTTTTCTTGTATATTTTTAAGCGACATTTTTGCTTAAACTGACAGGTTAACGCTGGTAAAAGTTTTGCTGATTATCATCGCCTGCTTGCCCCAAGGGAGAGATATGAAGGTATTGCATATTTTGCACTGTGCATGGTTGTCAGTAGTTTTACATGTTGAATTAACAATTGATTCATGACTAATAACGCGAGACAACAATGTGGAATGAAAGAGAAGGTCTTTGCAGCAACAACAAAAGGAAAAATGTTAGCACTAGGTATGAAGCCTCAAATAAATGGCTGATCTCGTGTTCTATAAACCTGATGGTTAACCTTGTTCATCATGTTAAATAACATAGCACTGAAGTTTCTCACAATAATTTTCTTTCTAGTTATTATCAGCCTAATACTTCATTGTATGCTGATATGTTGGCTGATGCAATAAATATTTGTGTACCCACTTAAAAACATGATAGAGTGAGCCTTGAAGTATGCATTTCTGCAACTGCAAAGCAGATATTCTGCAGCATTGATACTAAATATTTTGAATTGGACAACTTAGTATTTTCATGATGCTAGGAATTGAGATACACAAATGAGTTTTGAGCCCTTCTTTAAAAGGGTTGAGGGATTTTGGAAATTTTTAGTAAAGTCAACCGAAATCTGTTTGTAAATACGGAGGAGGTTTGGCTGCGAATTATTTTTAGACATCCCAGCGCATAATGCATTTAAGGACACATGGCCGGTTTTGAAGTCTAAGTTGTCATGTGCGTGTATAAAATGTGTTTGCAGTTACGGCCGCCATGCCTGGGTACAAATCAAAGTCAACAAGCATCTGGTTAGGAGAAACGGCTGTGAGTGCAGATTTCATTCTTGATCCGGAGGTTAAAACAAAGGTGCGCAAGAGTTGCGACTGTGGCTGTGAAAGCAAGACCAGGCTCGGAAATTTTTGGGAAGTTCACTCCTTAATTTATATATTTTTGGTTGGTACCTTAGCATTTGCCTGTGTTTTACTGAAGAGGAAAATGAGAAGCAACATTTCAAGCAGTAGACATTTAACAAAAAGGTCACTTCAGGTATGAGGCACTCGTTATAGCTTCCTCAACACCTGAACTGGATATTCGTTTTTTTTTTTTTTTGGGGGGGGGGGGCGGTTCTTCTTTAATCTTTATACAAGACATATACATGAAAAAACTCTACTTTGTGAAAGATTCTTATACCATCACTTTGTACTTTTCATTTACCACTCCTCGCTTTTAGTATTTTTATATTCAATACGGCTCGTCAATCTTTAATTGCTAATGAATATTTTCCTTTATTATAAAATATACGAGCGGTGTTTTTAATGGGCTTGGGATGGCGTCATATTTATTTGCGTGGGTGTGTTCACACAAACATTCTAATCTCATGCTGCATCTCTCTTCGGTTTTCAAGTTCTTTTTAGTGTTTTTTCATCCAAACAACTATATAATTTAATATAAGATATTTCAATTTCATACATTACATTCTAATATTTATGCATTTTTATTATAGTTTATTTCAGTCATAACTTGTGAAGAGGATTTCACACGTGGACACTAAAACTCCTTAAATTTCAAAACTCAATTTTGATTCAAGATGAAGGTAATTAATTTATCTTTATTGTTAAAATATGGATTATATATATATATTAATCTTTTATCTGAGAACTGTAATTATAGTTCTTTGTCTTCTCAAGTAATGGTGCACATCCATTTTTATTCAAAAATATAGTGAACACTCTTACGAGGAATTAAGTAGCTTTTGGTCTATATAAGGAGGAAGAAATATCTTACAGCAACAACTTCAAAAAACTTACTGGGAAAGAGTCACCATGAAGTGAGTTTTAATCTTAGCATTTTCGTATCCTCTAAATTTCTCTGTATATCAGCCAACCTAAAAAGGTATTTTCTCTAAATTATCCCAATTTTTCACGACCATTAATGAATATATATAATTTTAATAAACATAAATATTTGCTTGTAATGCAATCGATAAAAGTTAGTTATACTTTAATATGTTAAAGTGCATAATCTGGCTTAACTTTCATGTAAAAGCTGTTCTCCAGCTTTCCCTAGCAAATTTGTCATTTAATATATACATTGAGGAACAAAAGAAAAGGTATACAACTGGTTCTTTTATCTGCATTCTCTCTTATATTAAATAATCTCATTCTTTTAATGTTCAATATTACTCATTTAGTTGATTTAATTTATGTTCTCTATTAAGTGCACATTTTCCTCCTTTTTCACTAGAAAAACAAAATTCCCCTCTTTAAAAAAATGTACATATTTTGACAAAAACATCTGCAAAGATTTCTGTTACAATTTATTATCAAAATAACAACAACAATAGTGATAATAACACATTCGAAATGCACCAAAAAAAATGTTTAATAGAAAAACAGCTGCGACCATGGTTGAGAGGTAACCTTGTAGTTTACATAATAAATAAATATTGTATCCTAAAATGTATTCGCGATGTTACCACGCTTTACCATTGTAGCCTCACTGGACCGAGTGGATATGCATGTCACAAAATGCTGACCAAAGCGTACAAGTCAAAAAAAAAAAAAAAAAAAAAACAACGCAAAATTCATTTTCAACGTTTGAAAGCAACCAAGGGAGCAATTGTCGTGTCTGCCCGTTTCGTTAACCCAAAGCCCAATTCTTGGCTTTAATTCGTCGTTTAAATACATTTGGATTAACGCCCGAATTCGTGGGAGGGTCCCCATCTCCACGAAATATGGTCCAATGCGTTTCATTGTCTACTTAACCCGCCTAGCTACGCTGATTGGATGGAAAATCCGGCCGGTGGTCGGGACATAAATTAATCCGAGTTGACTAATCTGATCGATTTATGATCGGTTCGGAGGAAGAATAATGATAAACAGTTTGATTATTATTTTTTAATTTTGTCCCCAATAATAATATAAATAAATGTTAAAAAAATCATCGTTACTCTTAAGATAAAATAATAATAATAAAAAAAAAAGAAGTTGGACTATCTAACATTATCTACACACACAAAAATGTAGACTCGGATAAATAAAATTAACTTTTATGTTATATCAACATTTTACAACATTTTATATGTAGTATAAGATATCTCGAACATAATATAAAATTAATTTTGTTCACTTAAATTTGTTATTCTTAAGTTTATTTAGTTAGATATTTTTTTTAAATTGATTTGTTTAATATTTGTTGATAAATAATATGAGTTTTCATATGTAATATATTACACTTAGTTAAAGTTATATTATATAGTGTTTACAATTTTTATATTTTTAAAAAAATTAAGTTAAGAACTGTATTAAATATAAATGTACTTTATATTATTTAAAAATCTGAGTATAAACCAACGAGGTAGAGTTGAACTATTGACTTTGGGTCTCGAGCCAATGATCGAACTGGATTATGACCGTGTTTGGTAGTTAAACAGTTTGACAAATGCACTGAAATTGTTAAGACAGTCGTATGATAACGCAAAGGCGCGCCATAACAAACGGGTTTCAGCCCCCCCCCCCCCCCCCCCAACAAGGCATTTGTCGGTGACTCTCCCGCCCACGTACGTGCCACACGCAATTTAATAGCACATTTTATTTTTGGACCGTTTGTAATAAAGTTTCTGTCTTTTCCATTCTTTGGAGCCATCCTGGAAATGGGTTTCTCAGATTCTTCAATTTGTTTAAGTTCGGCGGCTCAATTTGAATCTGTTAGTTTGTCGAAGCGCAAGCAGGCCACCCGTTTCTTTCTTGAATCGGTATCATTTTTATTTTTTTATAGCCCCTCTTGTTATCTTGAAGTATTCCTTTTTGCCAAATATGTTGGTGTTTTGATGCAGGTCAATACTTCGTCAACAGAGTTCCTTGTACGGATACAAGAAAATGACAATTACAAGTAAAGGGTTTATTGAAGGCAGCTTCCCAAATGAGCTAAAGGAAGCGCTTCAATCGGTAGCAGCCGAGTTGGGGGAAGTGGTGGATGACATGGGTGCACTGGAGCTGACTTGCCTGACAGGGGCTTTCACAAATGAGGTTTACTAGATCAACTGGCCTACAAAGAATGGTGATCCTAGCTGAAAAATACTGCTTCGAGTTTATGGTGATGGTATTGAGGTGTTCTTCAATAGGGACAATGAGATCAGGACCTTTGAGTACGTGTCAAGGCAGGGGCATTGGCCTAGGCTTCTCCGCCGATTCTCTCGCGGAAGGCTTGAAGAGTTTATATATGCTAGAGTAAGTAGTTCTTACAATTTTTTCTGTAGCTATGGATAGCCAATTGGTGTCATATGCTTCAATTTGTATTCTAACTGCTGCAATGAACAGTTTTTTCATGATGTAAAAAGAAGCCAAATTGAGAGCTTTTGGATTTGAATGGCTGTTATACGTGTTATCGATCCCTCAATGATAGTTGTAATGCTTCTTTTTCCTTAAATTTCCAGACATCATCGCCTGCTGACCTTCGTAAACCGGAAACATCTGTTCTAGTAGCAGCAAAATTAAGGGAATTTCACAATCTTGACATGCCTGGTACTTGGAATGTACTTCTCTAGAACAGGATAAGGTATTGATATTGGGCTAAAAGAAACTTTTTTTACTTAAAATTTTTCCTTTTGGGGAAGGAAAGTGTCTAATGCCTTTTTCACAAATTTTTGGTTGTTTTCCAGGGATTGGATTAGAGTGGCCAGGAGTATTTGTTCCCCAGGAGATGCAGAGGAATTTCTTTTGAGTGATATAGAAGAGAAGTCAATATGCTGGAGAAGCAGCTGTTGCAGGACCGTCAAAGAAATTGGGTTTTGCCACTAACTCGGAATACGGTAACTTACTATTGGACGACGAAACGAGAACCATCGCCATAATTGTAAGTCTCCTTTGTTCTTTTCTCAAGTTCTAAGTTCATTTGCCTTCTTGAGGCAGTCAGTAACCGGAAGCATTACATTTCAAGCCATTTCAGTGCATACTTTTTCTTCTTAACCTTTTTTTTTTATTATTTTTTGGGTGGAATGTTTATGTTGATCTGAGTTTTAGGATAAAAGGAAATGTACTGAAGCATTCTTTTTCTTTTCAATGCATGCTTAAACAGGACTATGAATTTGCAAGTTACAATCCTGTTGCACTTGACATTGCAAACCACTTCTGTGAAATGACATCTGATTATCATTATGACATACCTCATATTCTGGACTATAGCAAATCTCCAGATGGGTGACAAATCTTTGATACTTCGGTTGCACTGCCAGCACATTCACACTTAAATATTATTTCAAATAAATTGAGGCTTCGTTCCATGGCCTCTCAGATCTGCAGGAGCGCTGCAGATATATCCATGCATATCTGAGTTCTGCAGGTTAGTGTTGTGAATTGCTTGTTTAAATGAATGTTATGCACCAAGTTCAACAATCAAATGCACGATTGGAGTATATAATATCCTCTAAAAAAAATTTGCTGGCTTTATGGCCCCAATATTTCAAATCGTGTGAGATTTCAAATAATCCTTTTATAATGACGATGACAACAACAAAGCTTCGATCTCAAATTTATCTGGGTCGTCTATGTGAATCTTTTCACACTATTCCATTCTCTTTCACACGCAAATGCCCCAGTGAAGATGAAATAGAGCAACTAATACATGTCATGGAAAAGTACACACTTGTGAGCCATCTTTTGTGGATTGTATGGGGAATAATCTTGGTAGGCAGCCTGCATTTTCTTTTGCACTACATGTACACAAACATGTATCGTAGAGTTGTTTCATCTGACAATTTCCTACTCTGTTTGCAGCACTATGTGAACAAAATTGACTTTGACTACATAGAGTGCGTAAGGCAGAGGTTTCGGCAATACTGGTTGAACAAGCCAAAGCTCTTGGAAGCTGCTGGTGCTTCTCCTTATGATAATCATGTGAATGCTAGTGTATAGTATAATGTTGTATCCCATGTGCGGTTTAGGGTTTGTTTGCCGTCTCAATAATGCAAGCAAAGCGTCCCCTAAACGGGACACCATGCAGCGTTAAGATGCTCTGCAGGCACTTGGGAAAATATAGTCGGAGACACTTCAACGTTTCTTTTCCGAAATCATGAATGTAATTCAATGTTATGAAAGTGTTTTGTAATGGACGCGATACCATTGGTTTGCTGTTCCTAGTCCACCGTATTGAGAAAGCTGCAACAAAGGCATCTAGAGTGAAGTATCCTCTGGAATTCCCAAGAGATCATTATCCTGTCTGATGATTGATAGTCAGAACCTGAACCTGTCAACATAGCGGTCCCAATCCGAAAGTTGGCCCATCGACACTTCCTTGGCAGAAAATTATTACGCAACACATGTTCTTGGCCGAAAATTGTTACGCAACCCATGAATTGTCACCATTCGTCCCTGTAAGATTTCTGCTTAGAATCGCCTACCATAAGATTTGACCCACCATGAGACAGACCCAGATTACAGATTCCACAAACCCCTTCTTATCTCATTCTTGCGATTTTAACTCAAGAACTCAAACTCTCAATAACTACGGGGCAAATGGAATTTTTCCTCGCGATAAGTATGGTCATTGATTTGTCATTGTGTACATATATATATATATATATAATAAAAACATTTTGGTGGCTCAGATGAGTGCCAGTAATTTTTGGATATTTGTTATATGAACGAGTCTAGGAAGGACGTCAGGAATGCAATTATACAAGGGACAACTAGTTCACCGACCTAGCAGAAGCTATCTAGCTCGTATTATACCATTAAAAGCTATCAAATTCATTAAAACGCATCAATTCATGAAAACGGGAAATTTTGATTCAGGAAGAAAGGCCAGAAATGGAGCAGAGATGATCAAAAATTGAGTTGATAAGCCGGTGAGAGCCACCGGTGGCTGCAAACATCAGGTGTTTCGGAGTTTCAGCTCGGTCAAAATAAAATGCGCCGGAGACTAACTTTTCTCTTGGCTGTAAAGCCAACCAAACAATGGTGTCCGCACCTTCCTGGCTTGTTCGAAGCTTTCCTGACAATCTGCATGAGTCATTTAAAAGGACAACAAGAACCAAAACTGTGAGTAAGGAAAGGATCCATGGAAGTTTTTGAAGTGATATTTAACCCAAAAAAATCCGTACAATTTATTGAAACTGGGTAGACTCTTGGCCACTCCTGGAGTTTCTGCCCATCCAGGGTGCATTGAGTAGAAAGAGATCCCTCTGTTCTTGTATGTTTCAGCCCATTTTTCAGTTAATGCCACCTACAAAGAAGGATGCAATTAGCATGAGTCATTCCCTTAGAAACAGAATCCCGTGGCTCCTTTTACTGTTATTGGACAAGGTAATTGCCCAGGGACACCTTGTAGTCAATGGTATGAAGAAATAGTGAGCAATCTTTGAAATGTTGGATTTTATCAAATAGCAAAGCCATTACTGTGATGGCAAAAGATCTGGGTGAGCCAAGCACTGACAGTATTTATAGCTTATGAATCAGACTCAAACCCAAGTATCTAAATTCAACTTTTTTTTTTTTTTTGTTTTTTTGGCTAACTTTTGATAGGTAAATCGAGGATCTAGTTTCTGTTACAGTGTTCAGCCTAAACTGCCAATGAATGTGGCCCAAACTAAAGGCTGGTTGAATAGCACCAAAACACACAATCTGCTTAAGCAAGTGACCACGTGACATCTAATGCATGTGTTTGCACAGTTGTAACCAGGCAGCAAATTTTAGATCAGCTTTAAAAGAAAAGCATTTCTTAAAAAAGCCATGTTAACAACTTTTAGCACTTGTCATCAATTCTCCATTTATTTGATTGTGCTATAATCAAATGGGATGAAGCTTTGAATTGAAAAAATCAACACAAAAGAGAATGGAAATTCCTCAGGGATCCACAGCAGATACAGCTTATTTACTTTTACTAACCTGAAGTCGCTTGTTTCGAGCATATTGTTCCACCCCATCAAATTTACCATTGGTAAACTGCAATGAGCAATAAGTTGGGAGTTGGTAGTGTTTAGTGAGTAACAGGAGAAAGCTTGTGTTCAGAACTAAAGCTACCTGTAGATCTGTGGTCAAGGGAGCTGTGTACATTCCACCAGATGAAACTGTAATGACACGTGCATCAGGAGCAGCTTTTTCCAGCAAAGGCACCATTACTTGTGTCAGGGTAAAAGTGCCCAACACATTTATGGCAAAATTCAATTCAAATCTGCAACAAAATAAAGTTGAAGACAAACATGTCTGACCATATTAGAAGAGTTTGTTAAATATGGTTTCAGATAAAGATTGTCAGTGAGTGGAGAGCTCACCCTTCTGATGTTGTAGTTTTTGAATTTTCAAGCACACCAGCATTATTAACCTAAAAGCATGGCAAATATATAACACCTTAATTTTGGTCATGAAAACAAACTCTTTCCGAAAAGAAGGTCAAGGCAGTGTACATCTGACTCTTCCTCAAACCCCACAAATGTAGAAGCCTTATGGGCTGGGATATGCCCCCACCCACTCACATCCCCACCCCCAGGTTTTTTTTTTTTTTTTTTTTTTTTAGCAGCAAGTTACAGAAATTGCAGATGGAATGTGAGAAGAGAATTGTTCCACTTAATTATTGACTTGCACTGTTTTTTTTCCAAAAAATTTCAAGAGCAAAATAATCCCAGGAATCCAATTTAAACAAGTTTACAGCGATAATTGCAAAACTTAAGTTCCATAAATATGTGAAGACATCCAATCTCTCTTGATTTCAACATAAATGACTAACAAAAGTTATGTATTTTTTTGCCCTGACATATATCCAAGAAGTAAGAGGGAAATCATTACCAGAACATGAACTGGCACATTCTTCGAAGAAAATTTGGATGCAAAAGACTTGATCTCACTGAGAGATGAAAGATCACAAACCTGCAAGATAAGTGGAATGAGCCACCTAAAATTTGGAAAACACACTACGTAATGATTGCAGTGCAGTCACTAAATTATCAAAGTCAACACCTTTTGATTTACCAAATGCCTTTCTTCAAGTATGCTTAAAGAGAAACCCTAATTTTGGTAACATAGGAATTACATTCTGATTTTTATTTAATTTCCATATTTGAAGAGAAAAAGATGGAAGGGGGGAGTCGCACAAAACTGCATTATGCATTATTCATACAAATGATGCTTCAGATAAACTTAAATTTGTCTATTTTAAGTCTTTATCATGCTATCCATGTACAGTTGAATTAAGCCTACTGCTCTGCTGATTACCATCAATGAAATCATACCTCCAAATGAATATTTTGGTTGCTAGTTGTAGACTGGAGTTGAGAAAGAGCTGCTTCTCCCCTCTCCTTGTTACGACATACAATATATACGGTTGCACCACTACAAATATCATGGTCAAAAAATATGTTGTCAAACATATAATATTCATTTTAGGAGTACCATTTAACATAGCTCAAAGGACCAAAATATTCAAACAAAATCAACACCGTGAAGCAAGCCCCTCAGCAGTTGCATAACCAATGCCAGAATTGGCTCCAGTTACCACACAGTTCTTCCCTTCCATTCTATTCTGCATGTCTTCGGGATTGAACTTTTCGGAGTGTTTCCTTTAGATTGACAAAGATATCAATATTCGTTCAAGAAGGCAACTATTTCAATACATTCAAATCTGAAAACAATTCTTCTGCACAATGTTTGCCTATTCATAACATTATACATTGTGACGCCTATCCAAAAACCAGTGGTACTGAGAAAACACATACATGGGAGGCAGTGACACAGTACTAAAAACAAAAGTTATTAAAAAAAAAAACCCACTGGGGGGAATAAGAAAGGACAAAGATAAAGAAGACCGAAAATTGATTCAATTGCTGCCAGAAGTTATTAAAATTTAGTAAACTAATCTCAGCTTTGCCTCCGTCCAGAAGCTCAGAAACATGGGCATTTCTGCTACCTCACACATGACAAGCTAAAATCAAAAGAGCTACGAATTCTATCCATGTCAAGATCAACCAGACAAAGTAATTATATCCAATAAATTCAATACCCAGTTACATAATCTCCAGTCATTCCTCTATTCTTAACGTTTCTACCAAATACAATTCGACAGAAAAGAGAGCGGGGACAAAACCCTGAAGAAATCATCCTAACAAATAAACTGCCAACAAAAAAACAGAAACCCCACTTTACAGAAAAGCACACATACGAAGACAATGGACTTACTGGAATGCTGATTTGGTGAAATTCAAGTATCCATAGAACCCAAAAACTGTAGCTCTCCATGCCTATGAAAAAACCAGGCTGACATAAAAGATCAGAATGTTGCACCACGTTGACTTGTCTAGAGTTGTCAGAATGGCACACCGCATGTAATAACAAAATACCCTTAAAAAATTTCTTAATATTAATGAGAAAACAATGGAAACAAAGATAAGACCTTGAGAAGGAACATTGGGAGTGACCAAATAAAGCTGTAATTTAGCTGATCGTAACTCGGGTTTGACACTGCAGCTTTTGCACTTCGCTGTTGTCAATATGGTTTATGTTTATTGATTTAGCTTGGTGCGCGTCGTCGGCACGCCGCAGTACCATCCTAACGTTATAGAGGGAAGGCGTTAGAGAAATCTAATTGTCAGCCAGCCTTAAATTGTGCCACGTAGAGGTAAATACTGCCACAGTTTTCCCGAGCTTGCAACCGGCAGAAATTTGAGTTTTTATTTTTCTTTCTTCTAAAAAAAAAAAAGAATATTCATAAGAATGATACCTTACCGTCCCATTGAAAAAGGATTGCACTAAACGCAAGGAATTGAGCCGTGCGAATTGAAGTCATAAGAGTGTAATTTGCATAGTCTCTAATAAAGATCATCAGTTACTCCACAGCGGTTCGAAGTGAGACGCACTTTAACACAAGCGATGGTTCACTTTTCTTAATTTTACGTAGGCCAGCCGCTTTAATTTGTCTCAAGCCCATAGTCTACTTTGCTGCGAAATGGACCCAAACAATCCACCAGAAAGAAGGAAGAAAACTAAATGAACAACACCATTCAATTTTAAAGGTCATTCAGGACCCATTTTCCACATTCCCAATACGATATTTACATCTCTTCAAAAAAGGGAGAAAAAACAAATAAATGAATTAGAGATAAGGAAAAAGAGTGCGGGGGATATCGGCGTCTCATGTGGTGCTGGGGATAACCAGAAGATGCAAACTTTCCCTCAACTTTGCAAGTTTGTTTCTCTTCTCAACCCTTCAAGACCAACATGCACCCACGATTTTATGTTGACGCGCACTGGAACAACATTCCATGCCCAGTGCCCGAAATCTCCGAGTTTTCACTCATTTACTTCTTGTTTGTCGCTCAAGACCTGTTCTTTCTCCAGGAATTTTCGGCTTTGGAGAGTGACCCACGTCTCCTTCTGCTCTCATAAAGATCCTAATGATGATTTTGCGAGTACCCAGTTCCCAGAAAAGGCCCAAAAGGGTATAATTCCAGAGAATGGTGAGCTCGAATTGCTGAATAAGCCATCTCCAGTAGCTGTAGATAATGATTCAGCTCATGAAAGTGATAAGGAATCTAAAAAGATTGATAAAGATGAGGCCTTGGCGCCTTTTTTGAAGTTCTTTAAGCCTAGAGATTCATTGGAAGAAGTAACAGAACCGCAAGGTGATGAGGAGCAAAGAAATTTGGTTAATGAAGATAAAGAGGTGGTTCAGAAGGTTAATGTAGACTACTATGAACCAAAACCTGGTGATTTTGTGGTGGGTGTGGTGGTTTCGGGTAGTGAAAATAAGCTGGACGTAAATGTTGGGGCAGATTTGTTAGGTACAATGTTGACAAAGGAGGTGCTACCTTTATATGACAAAGAGATGGAGTATTTGTTATGTGATATGAAAAAGGATACAGAGGTGATTATTGTTAAAGGACGGATGGGAATTGTTAAGGATGAAGCTGCATTGGGTGGTGGACCAGGGCCAGGGAGGCCTGTTGTTGAGACTGGAACTGTGCTTTTTGCCGAGGTTCTTGGAAGGACACTGAGTGGCCGACCGTTGCTTTCAACCAGACGATTATTCCGACGGATAGCTTGGCACAGAGTGAGGCAGGTTCTTGTCTCACTTATTGCTTTTGTGTTTTGTTTTTGTATTTTTTTTGTCTTCTAATGTTAGATAAGTTGAGGCAGATCATATGAATTTGATTGTGCAAAAGAAAGTAGGAATGGAAATATGGCTTTTCTTTTCTTTTCTTTTCTTTTCTTTTTTCCTTTTTTGGAATTAAGAATCAGAAAAATGTATGCAAATACCAATATGTTCTCTTTCTTCAGAAAATCCTGCTGTCAATAATGAGCTTGGGCCTTATTAATGCTTTTCAATCCTTTATTCAGATAAAAGAACTCAATGAACCCATTGAGGTTAAAATTACAGAGTGGAATACTGGGGGTCTTCTCACAAGGATTGAGGTACACACATCTTTTATCCGTTTTATTTCCACACACGTGTGTCTTGGCTACTTGTCAGTGTAAGGTTTTTACATGTTTGATTTGTCAGGGATTACGAGCTTTCCTTCCAAAGGTTGAGTTATTGAATAAAGTGAACAACTTCAAGGAGTTGAAGGAAAATGTAAGCTGCAATCCTCTAGAATTTCTCCTTTTAAGCTACCAGTTATTTCAATTTGCTGTTAACGATATCATCCTTTAATTTTCGGTGCTATTGTGCTTCGATTATAAAAACGGGTCCCTGGATGGTTGCAAATGCAGAGTCTTGTGCTTACTAGACTCGCAATATCAGACTTCATAAATAAGAAATTGCTTACCCGAGGTCCTTAGTATTAGTGCAACTTGTTAGGCCCAATCTAACTTGAATTGACTTACAGCACCCTTTAAACTGTCTTTTTGCATTACCATCTGATGAATAGTGAGGAAGCCTGGAAATCCTCTAGGTGGCATCTACAATACAATCATTACCAGTAGTTACCTTTGTCTTTATCATTTGCACTGTCTTATTATGCCATTTTTTTTTCTTGTGCATTGTGCAGGTGGGTCGCCAAATACATGTATTGATTACTCGAATAAATGAGGCAAATAATGAACTGATATTAAGTGAAAGAGAAGCTTGGGTCAGTTCCTCGGGTGTTGGCATTCTGTTTTACAATTTCTCTTTTGTTTTTGCAGTATTCTGTTTGCTTTTTTATAATGTACCTTTTGTCTTCTATTTCTCTTTCTTTTTCTGTCTTCTTAAAAGTGCTAACTGACTTTGCCCACACTATCACAGGAAATGTTAAATCTTCGGGAAGGAACGCTTCTTGAAGGGACTGTTAAGAAAATCTTTCCATATGGTGCCCAAATAAGAATAGGTGGGACTAACCGAAGGTGAGCACAGTGTAAAATTTGGTCTGGAAAGATTACATTTAAACCGCTTCACTGATGCCACCTCTATTGGTAATGTTCATTACTGTGTTGGCCACTGGGAAATTGTGGGTAGTACATGAGTGGAACTAACGTACAGATGAAATAGAAAAATAGGTGTGGAGATTGGAGATGACTTGACGCAAATAAAAATAGCTACTAGGGAATTGGCATAGTTCATGATTGTGTACTCTATGGCGGGCTTGGACCATTAATATGCATTATTTGGAAATCTGTATGATATTTTAGATCTTTAAACCTTATTTTGGAACTAATTAGGGAACAGTTTTTGAAGATTCTTTAAGCTTCCTATTGCTGCATCAAATGGTTTTAAATTTTTCTTTTTGTGCACTTTAGCATGATAAACATGAGATGATGTAACAATCCTCTCAGTATCAATGTTTGGTTGAAGATTGTCTGCAAATGGATAAAGTATATAATTCAGTTCTTTGCTCATAAGCAGTATCTGAGCTTTGGTTGCTGCATTTCAGTGGGCTGCTACATGTCTCAAACATCTCTCGAACCAGAATTACTGCTGTCAAAGACGTACTTAAAGTTGATGAGAAGGTTAAAGTCCTGGTGGTAAAATCAATGTTTCCTGAAAAAATATCTGTGAGGTAATTAAAGACTCAATGTGTGCCTTTTGGAATTGATCCTTTGCTTATTTAAAGCACCAATTCTATTACGACTGAATTTTTTGGCAATGATTCCAAATTTTTGTAGTTCAACTTTTGTAATACATGTGCGCTTGTATGAAGAAGGACATTGGACTGGTTGCTTGACAAATTTAGATTAACCATAAAACTCTCATTTGTTAGTTCTAGTTGGAATAAGTTTATTGCTTAGAATTATTACAATTTTGTAGTGTGATGATAAGACCCAAAATTCCATCTTGTCAATATTTTGAAATGACGGTGTGTGATATGATTATTTAAATCAGCCTCTGTGAGTATGCTATACACATGTTTGTGGCAAGCTATTAAAGATCTTAGTTGCCTCTGAATTTGTGCTGATGTCAAATTGTGTATACGAGAAGAGAGGATGCTAATCTTAAATTTTCATCTCTTGTACAGTATTGCTGATCTTGAAAGCGAGTCAGGTCTATTCCTGTCAGACAAAGAGGTGCAAGCAAATTTCTTCTCTCTCGTTGTTTCATACTTGGAAAAATTTTAACTGATCCTATTGAATTATGGGATTTGTGGATAAACTTCATGTTCTTTGGACAGAAACTCTTTGCTGAGGCAGCGGAGATGGCAAAGAAGTACAGGCAAAAGCTACCTGCTGCTATGGTTACTTCCAAGTCAGGAACTCCTCTGAGCAGTGCCCTTCCATTCAGTGATGAAGCAACTTTCTATGCAAACTGGAAGTGGTTCGAATTTGAAAGAAATTAACAAAGAATCTGATATGGATTGCTCCTCAAATTCTCTGGACAAGGGATGAATCTTGCATCAGAGGTCCCTCATTCTAAATGTAAAAGCAGTGTGGCCCAGAGGGAAACGGAAGATCTCCTCTGAGGCAATTGTTCTCTCCATGCTGCAGACAGGGAATTTCTGGCCTGCGCATGTGGTCCTGTAGACCCATCACCTTGTTAGAAATCGTCAACAGCAAAATAGCGTTGAGCCCGGACATTGTTGTACACAAGTGTGTATCATGCCTCTTATGCCATGTCCAATCGAGGATTCCTGGTTCATATCAACGAATCAAACTATCAACGCAAACATCAGGTTTGATTTATTAGCATCATGAGGTTTATCGCTTCAACAGATCAACGTAATTCCATTTTGTGTAGCTCATTAATAAGATATTTCTGGACGTAAGTGCATGATTAATGATGCATTAACCTTATGAAATGGATATATAAGATTATTATTCTGTTGTTAACAATTGCAAGTAACATTGTGCCAGTTAAACTACCGAAGAAGCATTTCCTGATTATTATTCTCAGAATTTTATTGAATTGGTTGCTTGATAATGGTAAATTTAAGAATTTTGGTAAATCGGAAAAAAGAAGAGACTTTATTTTGACCTATTAATCGTTTTCCGATAGATACAGTAGATGTCTTGTGATCCCTCAATGGATTGTGAACTTAAAAGCTTGGGTGATTAACTTCTTTTTTTTTTATTTTTCTCGTTAATTGACTTCGACTGAAATTCAAATTTCATACAATTTCAGTAAGTTTGTTAGCATTAACGCCCAGTACTTGGCATATGTTGGGGTGAAGAATGCAGAGAAACCATTTAGGCTTTCAAAATTTTTTTAGATAATTGGATGTTGCACCCAATTGTTATCAGTCTTGACTTTGAAGGGCCAGGGAAAAAAGTAAGAGTTAAGGTTTTACTCATATTTTTTGGTCTAACCCTGCATGAAGTGCAATGTTTTTTTGTGGGTATTCTGAGGCGCTGCTCAGCCCTCACGCTGACTGAGAGTTCTCGGAAACACCCCCCTTCGACCTTGAGATTTTCTTGAGGGTCTTGAAGAGCCCTTTATTCCAAAATTTGATTGAAATCACATGGGGAAGCATCTTAGAGATATAGTTAAAAACCTCAATCTTGAACTGTGCCTTTGGAATATTTCAAAACGGCTCGGTGACATGGTACCATAATTTGAGACTTGATGATGTAAGTGAGATTGTATTTTATAAATGTATGCCTCTTTTACTCCCCATCGTTGTGCCTAAATAATAAGAAAATTCGTTGTTTTGTGCAAAAACTCATATGAATTCAAATATTCGCAAAAATATTTAACAAAAATAAATGTATGTTCTTACACCTTTTATTAACTTTAGTATCATTTAGCCCCCCACTCCCAAAACAAACCCACCGACCGTCCCTCGGTAACCAAATACAAAATAGCCCTATGTCTGACTCTACTCAATTTCACCACACCACACTAATGACACTGTTAGAATTAATTTTTTTATAAAAATAAATTAAAAAAGCACTTATTTTTTTACTCTTAACAACCAGATGGTCCAATAAACTTCCTCTATTTCCACGCCGCCCTTAAATTTTATGGCCATTTATAATGACAATGGCCACTTTTAGTACCATATAGTTTATCCAATTATGGACAGTTTTATATCAATAAACTAGTAATCTAAACAAAAGGACATTGAAATGGGTCTGCTTACTGCAAAACCCCCTTTTTTTTTTTTTTTTTGACCTTTCACAATTTCCCAAGCTGCCCCATTCCCTGTTATCATCAAAGACTTGTTTTCCCGAGGCACACGCATTTCCACTCTTCTGCTCCTTTTCTTGTTTTTTTTTTTTTTTTAAGACTTGAATGCAGATTCTGGGTATCTTCATGACCCCCCCTCCCCCAAAAAGCCAGTTCCCCCAGCAATGGGTTTTAGAGTTTTACTTTTTTTTTTTGTGGGGGGGGGGGGGGAGTGTGATGCAGTTTAGTGAGAAATAGGATTTGTGTCAACACCTACGTAGATTTAAGAAGCTTTAACTAAGTAAACTTAAGCTCCAAGCATTGCTACCATGAAAATCAATGTGTGTCAATTGCCAGAAACCCGAAAAGAATAAAAGAAATTGGTCAATCGATATAAAACTGATGCGTCAGCAAATGCCACTGGCTGGTGGGCCCACCCGATTGGAGGTTAGCTCTTGATTATTGACACGCGTAAGATGGGACCAACAATGTCGCGTGAGCACGTGCAAGGATGCTATTACAACACTACCCTCTCTTAAACTACGAAACATCCAAAATACCTCAGAATTTGTTACTCCTCCGAAGAGGGCAATAGAGGAAATAGAAAGAAATGCTCGAATAAATTGGCGCGTTTGAAGAAAGAAGCGACTATTTTAAAAGCCTACTGATGCCAAAGAGTCTTCCGAACTCAAGACTCAGCCTCCGATTCAGTTCCATCGCTGCCGCCGCCACGGCCACCATCAGAATCCAGAAACCATTCAAGTATATATATATGTGTGTGTGTGTGTGTGTGTGTGTACTCTGGCCACCATCAATAAAATGTGCAGCAGTACAGCTTGAAATCAACAACATTATCATCTTCTTCCCATATTTCATTTTTTCACCATAGTCCCCACAAAGCAACAGAGTGAAACCACAAGAACAGCCTTTTTCACCTTTCCAACAGGATGTTCTTGTTTTTTCTGGCTGGTATGTTAGTCTAACTATCAAGTTTTGAGTATTTGATCACCCATTTAACAATTTAATGGAACTCAAATCATTTTTGTATAGTTCGCAATTTCACAGGCATGGTGTCAACTCTGTGTAAAACTCAAGCATCATTGTGTCTCCACATGCATGTTGTCTCCTGAAGTAGATTAGACTTTTCGCCATTACCACCACCGCTGCCTCCATTGTTCTGGCCAAAGTTCTATTGGTTCATTGCTCAAAGATGGAGAAACCAACTCATTGTCGTCTCTTGTTTTCCTCATTTGTGGCAATGTTGGTAATGACCAAAACACTTCTTGTTACCTCTTTGTCTCCTGATGGGCAAGTCCTTCTTTCCCTTGTCTCAGCAGCAGACCCAGCTGCAAAGGCATCCTCATCAATCCTCTCTTCATGGAACCCTTCAAGCCCAACTCCTTGTTCATGGCAAGGCATCACTTGCTCTCCACAAAACAGAGTTATCTCCCTTTCTCTTCCAAACACATTCCTTAATTTATCTTCGTTACCCTCTGATCTTTCTTCTCTCATCTCTACAGCTTCTCAATCTCTCTTCAGCTAATATTTCTGGCACAATCCCTTCTTCCTTTGGCCAACTTGCTCATCTTAGGCTTTTAGACCTCTCCTCTAACTCTCTCTCAGGTCCTATCCCCCAAGAACTTGGTCATCTTTCCTCTCTTCATTTTCTTTATTTGAACTCTAATAGATTATCTGGTATTATACCTCCACAACTTGCAAACCTTACTTCTTTGCAAGTTCTTTGTCTGCAAGACAATCTTGTCAATGGCTCCATACCACGTCAATTGGGTTCTTTAGTCTCTCTCCAACAATTGAGACTTGGTGGCAATCCTTATCTAACAGGGGAGTTACCACCACAATTAGGACTTTTAACTAACCTCACAACATTTGGTGCTGCAGCAACTGGACTCTCAGGTGTGATACCACCTACATTTGGAAACCTAATAAATCTTCAGACTTTGGCTCTTTATGATACTGAGATATTTGGTTCCATACCACCTGAACTTGGTTTGTGTTCCGAGTTAAGGAACATGTATCTGCACATGAATAAGCTTACTGGCTTAATCCCTCCTCAACTGGGTAAGTTACAAAAACTTACTAGTTTGCTTCTGTGGGGCAATGCCCTGTTTAGCCCCATTCCAGCCGAGCTTTCAAATTGTTCTTCGTTGGTTGTGCTAGATGCTTCAGCTAATGATCTTTCTGGAGAAATACCTAGTGATCTAGGAAAGTTGGGTGTTCTTGAGCAGCTTCACTTGTCTGATAATTCGCTAACAGGTTTGATCCCTTGGCAGTTGAGTAACTGCACAAGTCTAACAGCTCTTCAGCTTGATAAGAACCAATTATCAGGCACCATTCCATGGCAAGTTGGCAAATTAAATTATTTGCAGAGCTTCTTTTTGTGGGGTAATTCAGTGTCGGGCACCATACCAGCCTCTTTTGGTAACTCTTCTGAGTTATATGCCCTTGATCTTTCAAGAAACAAGCTTACGGGTTCAATTCCAGAGAAAGATTTTCAGTTTGAAGAAATTGAGCAAGCTTCTGCTTGTAGGGAATTCATTGTCAGGAGGCTTGCCTCCAGGTGTTGCAAATTGTGTGTCTTTAGTGAGACTGAGACTTGGGGAAAACCTGCTTTCTGGTCAGATTCCTAAGGAGATAGGTCAACTGCAGAACTTGGTCTTTCTTGACTTGTATATGAACCATTTCTCCGGTGGCCTTCCAGTTGAGATTGCCAACATCTCTGTTCTTGAGCTGCTGGATGTGCACAATAACTGCATTAATGGAGAGATACCATCTCAACTGGGGGAGCTCGTGAATCTAGAGCAGCTTGATCTTAGCAGAAACAGCTTCACAGGTGAACTTCCTTGGAGCTTTGGGAACCTCAGCTACTTGGACAAGCTCATTCTCAACAACAATCTCCTTACAGGTTTTATCCCAAGGTCCATCCAAAACTTGCAGAAGCTAACCTTACTTGATTTGAGCTACAACAGCCTCTCTGGTCCCATTCCAGCTGAAATTGGTTTTGTAACAAGCTTAACAATCAATCTGGACCTAAGCTCAAATGGATTCACTGGAGAACTCCCTGAGACAATGTCCAGTTTGACACAGCTACAGGCACTTAATCTTTCCCACAACCTGCTACATGGAAAGATTAAGGTTCTTGCTTCCCTAACAAGCCTGACTTCTCTCAATATCTCCTGCAACAACTTTTCAGGTCCTATTCCCATAACTCCGTTCTTTAGAACTCTTTCTTCAGATGCATACCTTCAAAATCAGAATCTCTGTGAATCGATGGATGGTTCTACATGTTCATCAAGAAATTTTCAGAGTAATGGATTAAAATTCACCAAAACTGTGGCATTGATTTCAGTGATTCTGGCTTCATTGACCATAGTGGTTCTTGTTTCGTCGATTTTAGTGACACGGAACCATAGTTACATTGTGGAAAAATCATCAGGAGCATCAGCCTCTTCATCTGGCGACGAAGATTTCTCTTATCCGTGGACTTTCGTTCCCTTCCAAAAGCTCAACTTCTCCATTGATAACATTCTGGATTGTCTAAAAGATGAAAATGTCATTGGGAAAGGCTGTTCTGGGATCGTGTACAAGGCTGAAATGCCCAATGGTGAGTTGATTGCAGTGAAAAAGATTTGGAAGACAAAACAGGATGAAGAATCAGTTGATTCCTTCGCAGCAGAAATTCAAATTTTGGGACGCATTCGACACAGGAATATTGTAAAGCTGTTGGGTTGTTGTTCAAATAAGAGTGTCAAGCTCCTTCTCTACAACTACATTTCAAATGGTAATCTGCAACAATTGTTGCAAGGGAACAGGAATTTAGAATGGGAGACAAGGTACAAGATTGCTGTTGGATCAGCCCAAGGCCTAGCTTATCTTCATCATGATTGTCTTCCAGCAATACTTCACCGAGATGTCAAATGTAATAACATTCTTCTGGATTCGAGATTTGAGGCGTACTTGTCAGATTTTGGCCTGGCCAAACTGGTGAATTCTCCAAATTATCATCACGCAATATCCAGAGTGGCTGGTTCTTATGGTTATATTGCCCCAGGCAAGTACATTGGACTTCCTATTATTCATATTCCTCACTTTCACTATACATTTGGTTCCGAACTAGAAATTGTTGAAAATTCGTTCAAGTCGGACGCTTGGACTCCATGTTTGATTTATGATAATTATTGGTTCTGATAGCCTTTTGGTTATTGCAGAGTATGGATACACCATGAACATAACAGAAAAGAGTGATGTCTACAGTTATGGAGTGGCACTGCTAGAGATATTAACTGGCCGCGGTGCTGTTGAGTCCCAGGTCGGAGACGGGTTACACATAGTTGAGTGGGTGAAGAAAAAGATGGGGAGATTTGGACCGGCAGCATCAGTACTTGATGCAAAGCTTCAAGGTTTACCAGACCAAATGGTGCAAGAAATGCTACAAACACTAGGAATTGCAATGTTTTGCGTGAATTCCTCGCCGGTCGAAAGGCCTACCATGAAGGAAGTGGTGGCATTGCTAATGGAGGTTAAGAGTCCACCTGAAGAATGGGGAAAGACTTCTCAGCCCCTAACAAAACAATCATCGAATCAACGTTGAAATAATGTTTTTATCTTTTAGGGTTTCTTTCCCTTCCCATAAGAAATGAGAAGCGGTTTTAGTGTTCTTAGTATTGGATTAAAGGTGCCTATGGGTTTGTTGTACAGTGGTTGATAGGGTAACGTCGTTGAATTGCTTCATGCCTTGCTGCTTTCTCCATTGTCTTCAAAACTCCATTTTCCCCCCCTTTTTTTTTTAATCGTTGATACTAAGATTCAAACTCTAATTGCTAGAATTAAGAATTTAGTTATTATAACCACTAGATCTAGTAGCTAGTCGCTTTCAAATTCTTCTCAACGTGCAAGTCTCTCGGCATTTCCATTTTTATTTGATTTTCAAATGTTCTCTCAATTTCTAATTATGGGCAGCAAGTCCGTCAATTGCTATCTAGACTTCAGAGTTACAACCCACCATCACTCAAATAAATAAATAAATATCTCGCGCCAACAGCAAACCAACTCAGATTTAAAAATGGGATTTTTTTTTTATCTTATGTCAACAGCACTGATGCCTCCATAGCGACACAAAGTTTTCATCTTTGACAGGCATTCACGGCCCAGTGTCCATAGCATAAGTCAGCAATGGAGCAACTCACCATTCAATAATCACGTCCAGTAAAAGCAACTAAAAAATCACATAAATCACGGTTTGCAGGAATTGACTACTAAGTCAAAGACGAATCCTATTAGAGTAATACCATCTGTTTACTTACCAAAACTATATCAAAACTAGGATATTTTTTCATTTAATAAAGCTACCCAACGAAGCAGCATTGCAGCTCACTTTTACACTGCAAAACCAAAAAGAAAATTATCATAAATCATAGGGTGCAAGGAGCTCTTGAAATTCAAATTGGGAAGTCAAATCTAGAATAGGACAGAAATTGGTGCTGGTTTTCTTCAAGTCCAGAAGCAGGATTAGGAATGCACGTAAAAAGCACAATGACCAAATTCCACGAACAAAGTCAAATTGTGCATCATTTTTTTTGTCCTTTTTAATATTTCAAGGGAGCAAGTTAGGAAAAATAAAACATTCTAAAACAATCCATTTTCTATGAAATGAAGATGAAATGACAATGTACTTTAAGAATGAAGGTTCATCTTAACAAGCCATTGAATCCATGGTAAGTCAACACAAGAATTAATTTCGGTTTAAGAGAAAACAAAGTAAAGATGCTAGCTTCTAAATTGCATCTTTATCCCTCATCCCACAAATTAATTGGGTTATCCCAATTAATAACCATAAAGATGTGAACAGTGTATTATGGATTCCACAATTATGGGAGTCAAGATTTCCTGCCATATAGCAAGTAAAGGGAAGCAAGGAGAGTGGCAATGCACAACTACAAGAATTTTTAATCCATTAAGTCAAAGGAAGTTTCTATCATCCCTAAACTCTAGTAGTTATCTTGTTTGTATAACTTGCACTGTCGTTCCAATAGGCAGGACAAGAAATCTATGTAAAGAACACAGATCCATGGTGCTGCAGATCTTGGTCTTCTCCATAACAACAGCTTATGACTCTGATAGCTTCTTTGTATTCACAAATTCTACAGAAAAGGTAAAAGCGAAGCCCAAGGGGAAAGAGTAATTAATTGGATTCTGATGACCAAACATATTTGCGCATATTAGCAACCAAGTAGCGAAGCATTTTTTATCCCAGCCAATCTAATCCTAATGATTTGAGGAAGGTTCAAGAGAAGTTCAATGAAATGAAGGGAATGGAAATAAGTTTCTTCTATATTGCACGATCTTCCATCAAATGGTTTACTCTTGTTCAGAATTAGCAACAAAATTGGCGCCATTTTATTTGTTATTGAACCATGGCAATGACAGTGTGATATATCCCCAACCATTACTTCATTCTTTCTCACTTGAATTGTCAACCAATTCATTCCATGGATACTTAAAAACAAGAAGCCACTTATTTTTGGAATTAAATTACAGCAAATGACCCACAACAACAATTCTTGTTTCCCCTCTCTTTGTTTACTCCCAATAGACAATCTGAAAGGCAAATACTAAGATAGACTTAGCCTCACTAAATAAACCCAGGCAGCAATCTATCCATGCTCCAATGAAGCAAGAAATACAGAGAGGGCAAGGCCATTCATCGCATGAATATTATTGCAGATAATCAACAGTTACAATACGAATCATTTTGAGAGACATTAGCATCAAGAAAAATAAACAGGAAAAACATAATGCTAATCGCTTGATGAGCATCTTCAACAGCAAGATCATACATCACAAACCCAGGGAAAGAAAAAAGGATGATGTAGACCAAAATAAAGAAACAAGGATGACCCAACAGAAATTTAAGCCAAAACCCATTGCCACCAACCTTTTCACTCGTCCAACTGCAGGAGCTCAGCCTTCAACTGCTCCATCTTGAGACCCATTGACCTCTGCAACGCCGTCTTTTCGCTCTCAGGCAGCTTCTCCAATAGGTCGTCAAACAAGTCAAGAACTTCCTTCACTGCAGCCCTCGCACCCTCGGCCTCCTCATCGAAATACACAGTTTCTTTTGAGTCCAGAGCGGACTCTATCTCCTCTCTTGCCTCAGCAAACTTGAGGTTTATCAAATCCACCTCTTCGTTCACGTCAAAACCGGCTACCGAGTCGCCACCACCAGACTCAGTGCTGCGTCTTCTCCGAGTTTCAAAATTTGGGAGCTCGGTTTGGTTGTTATGGGCAAAGGGGAGTGCAGAAGTGTGGAGATTTGAGGTTGGTCTGTGGATAAATTTTGGGCCTGGAGATAAAAGCGAGCTAGGGAAGAGCTGAGTTAAAGTGGGTGCCACCGATTTGCGAGAAAATGGATTGGTAGGTTTTGGAGAAGACTGGAATTGGTGTCCCAGATTTCTTATGATTGAAACTTGAATTC
This sequence comes from Ceriops zippeliana, assembly GCA_037897445.1. Lineage (NCBI taxonomy): Eukaryota > Viridiplantae > Streptophyta > Magnoliopsida > Malpighiales > Rhizophoraceae > Ceriops > Ceriops zippeliana. The sequence continues at coordinate 2,490,127 of JBAPLH010000217.1, forward strand.
GTTTATGCATTTTTCGACGATTGAAGTCTCACCCACTAAAGAGAGCGGAACCGAAGAAGAAATTATAAACCCTAAAAACCCTACTGCCAGCTCCGCCTCCGCCCCTTCTCTGTCCCCGATTTTTACCGATACATTTTTCTGGTCAAGATTTGAACCTGAAAACGGTCATAACCAGCAAATGCGATCGGTGGCGGGACCCACGTAATAAAGCCAGTGAAAATTTATTCGGCTTAAAAGTAATGGATCAACATTTTTCTTTTCTTTTTTTTTTTTTTATATAAAGTTGGAGGTTTAGAAACCTTGCTTGTAGCTGAAGAAAGAAAAGAGAAAAGAACTTGAGAAGAGAAGATAGAGCCGCTTTGGTTGGGGGGGGGGGGGCGCGGCAAAAAGTCCCAACATGCAAGCATTCATGAATGAATCCATGTTTGTAGTCCCAATTTTTTGGAACAGCCAACGCTGCTCGGCTCCTGGGGGCCCATGGAACCAGCTGCTAAGCTCTACTTAATATGTTTATTCAATATCAATGTAGGACCATATGGCCCACAATTGGAAGTAGTCATTCGAGTTTTGTATTGTCTCCTTTAAGGCCAGCATATATATATATATATATATATATATATATATATATATATATATATATATATATATCTTTTCGACGTGATCACTTGGGTTGCAACGGCAAAATTTTCCGAATCAAAGCAGCATGCCACGGTAAGTTGGTTCCAGGGGTAAATTTTTTCCCAGTCAGTCTTTACAGGTGAATTCTTTCAATTTGTCAAATTCCAATCAGTTTCATGGGTGAATTCTCGACACTAAATGTGTTCAGAACAAGAAAGGTGAATTCCTGCACCAGATCAAGAGTCAAGATGCGCAGCATCTTAGACATCATCTAAGACCTTCCCCAACGTCCTAAAGATTCTACTAGATTATGACGTGCTGGCTGTTTGTAAATTGTATGAGAGGCAGGTCATTGTAATTTAGGGAAATTCCACAGCATCCTTGGTATTTTGTGTACAGTGATTGAGAGTTGAAACCAAATACAAATTGGATGAGTTGATTGGAACAAATTAAGGTCCAGTGATGAGGATTTTGTGGCCTCAAATCTTAGTTTTGCAACGACTTTAAAAACCCTACTTCCTCTTTCTTTGTTGCTGGCAATGCAACCAAATCATCCAATGCACTATATTCAACATCCACACATGACATTGAAATCCATTTATGCTGGCTAGGCTCCATTGGCAAGTCTCGAGTAGCTTTCAATCTTTAATAAACATGCAAGAAATTATGTAAAATTTCAGCTCGGCTTTCTTATTTGCCGCAAGCTGAAATGCGCATTACAAAGAAAAAATTTAAACAGAATCTAGATCAACATGCAGACCCTCAAATAGGCAGGGTTCAAAAATTCCTATGAAAGAATTAAACCTTTTGAGGCGTATAAGGTAACAGTGTGGTTCCAACAACTCCTAATTGCCAGAGCTAAGATTCAGCTATGATATATTGTTCTTGAGGAAATCAAATCACATAATATTCAGGCTTCAGAACACCAATATATGGCAGATTCCTGTACAGTTCAGCAAAGTCCATGCCATAACCAACAACAAAAGAATCTGAGCACTGCAAAATAGATTAAGTTATCTATCAATGGCAAATCAAAGGCAACCAAGATTAGCATATATTGCAGTTGGTAACACATATTTGCGGCATAAATGAAGACATCTTAACAGGATGCCTAACCAAATAATGGAGCGCATGGTAATATGCTACCATTTGAAGATCCATGAAGACAATGAAATGTGCGTGTCAGATTATTTGTACTGTAAACTGCAACAATGTAAAGCTTTCTAAATCCATCAAACGGAAGATTTCTTTGATTTCCACTAAAACAGACTGTCAATGCATGCAGCGAGGAGAATTGTTGTAAGTGGCAATTTGGGGGGGGGGGGGGGGGGGGGGGGGAGAGAGAATATACCTCAAAGCCCCGATAGTACTTTCCACTGCCCACTAGTTTAAACTGAAACTTCCTTCTCGCTGCCTTATCAAGGAGAGTACAGACTGACACAGAGGATGCTCCCTTGGATTCCAAGTGTTGTATGAGAACAGACAAGGTGTGTCCCGTGTCCACAATGTCCTCTACCTGAAACAAGATCAACATGACAATGCAGCAATCCCAGAAATTAATAGTCAACCATGCTAATTAGCGGGCAACTAACATGCAAGAAACCAAGTATTTTCATAATGTCTAAAAGAACCCAGCCAAGAAACATTAACAGGATTGGCTATGTAAGCAATCGGATTGCATATTGTTTTAATAATTTCTTACTTTTTTTTGCTCAACGGCACTCACATTGTTGAATTTTAATCATTATTAGTTACAATTATAATGTCTTTTGAGGAATAATGAGTTAACACAATGAATCGACTACAACTAACGATTAAAATTGAGTAACGTGAGTTCAATCTTTGTCTCCAATTTCCGTTTATGTAATAGAACTCTAATAATAATAAAAATAAAAAATACAATTTTTCTCGAAGTTGCTCTGTTACGACGACTAGCATAAAATAGCTTCATAGTACCACAAGAACGTGTTTGCCGCGAACATCGAGTTTCAGGTCAAGGGAAATGAGGGGTGGCCCACTAGACTGGGTGCCGGAGCCGTATGATTCTGCACGAACGAGATCAACGGAGATGGGCAAGCGGATTTGCCTGACCAAGTCAGCGAAGAACAAGAACGCACCGGTGGCCACGCCCACCACCACCGGGAGCGGAGAGATGGAAGCGATGTCTCCCGTGATTTCGGATGCGAGCTCGGCGACCCGCTCCGAGATTTCGGGCTCGGTCCATAGCACCTTTTCTATGTGCGAGTCCAGAGACATCAGTCAATAGAGACACGGATGCTCTCGCAGGAGAAAGAACTGATTCTCCGAAGCTCCTGGCGAGGCTTCTTTATAGTAGAAAAAATACTAAGAAAAATAAATAAATAAACAAACAAACATTTTTATGGTTGAAAATTTATACTTGCAAAAATAAAATATTTTATAGTATAAAAAATAAAAAATAACTTATTATTTGTCACATAATAATAATTATTTTTTAAAAATAATTTATTAAGATATGTGATATTTACATTTATAAAATATAAAATTTATGAACATAATTTTGTAATTTATTTAGAAGTGTGTAAAAATTAAAAATAAATTAATATGTAAATTTTATATATAAAAAATAATTTCTTAATCTTAATTAAAGATTACATATTTAAAAAAAATAAAAACCTTTTATTTTATAGCTCACATATTCTCTTTTAACTCTCCTCTCAAGTCTTTTTTTTTTTTATCGACCTTTCTTTATTATAAAACATATGTTGCGATTACAGCTTGATTCTGTATTTCAGTCGCTTCCGATGTCATCAATGGTTTGGCCAAACTATCCAACATGGAAAAAATTTCCATTATTTTTGGGTGCGATGGATCACGGACAACAAATTCATGGACGATCCCATCAACCTCAATAGAGCTACAACCAGGAACCTTTTTGACCCCAAGTTCTTTCATCTTCCTTCTCACTTTTGTCACATCATCCCATTTGTCTGCAAAGGCATAGATATTGGCAAGGAGTGTGTGAGTGCTTGAGCCGCTCGATTTAATCTTCAATAGCCTTTCAGCTAGTCGCTTGCCCATCTCAACATTACCATATGTTCTGCAAGAGCTCAGTAGGGAACCATATATTGGCACTACCGCCTCATCATCTTCATCTGGTAGATGCCTTATCAGCTCCTCTGCTTCATCCAACTGTCCAGCTCGACCGAGCAGGTCAATTATGCATCCATAATTCCAACTTTGGCTCAATTTTATACAGAGTTGTCATGGAAGTTAAGAGCTCACGGCCTTCCGTGACCAATCCTCCATGATTGCAGGCACTCAAAACGCCAATAAATGTAATATCATCGGGTTTAGCCCCAGCCTCTTTCATTTCTGAGAACAACTTGAGTGCATTGCCGGTCTTCCCATTCACAGCAAGGCCACATATGATTGAAGTCCACGAGGCGCTGTCTTTTCCCCTTAAACCATAGAAAATCTCCAAAGCTTTTTCTATGCATCCACATTTGGCATACATTTCTACAAGAGCAGTGCCCACAAACGTGTCCACAAGAATCCTATTTTCATCTATGTATCCATGAATCCACTTCCCTTGCTCCAGGGCTCCCATCTGAGCGCAACCTGTAAGAAGTGCAACCACTAAAAATTTATCAGGTTTAACTCTACTGGCTTGCATTTCTCTGAAGAGTGCCACCGCTTCGTCAAAACGATTAAATTGCACATACCCATTAATCATAGCAGTCCAAAGAACAACATCCCTCTCAGGACTCCTCTCAAACAACTCTCGAGCCTCGTCCACCTTGCCACAGTTTATGTAGCCAGAAACCATACTAGTCCAACAAATGACATTTTTGGAAGGCATCCGGTCAAAAGTTCTCTAGCTATTGTCAAACAGCCACACTTACAGTACATGTCCAACAATGCATGGCCAATCACAGGAGTGAATCCAAGTCTGTCCCTTACATATTGATGGATTTCCACACCAAGTTCCAATTTTTTCACTGCAGCACAAGCTGAGAGAGTGCTCACAAACGTAGCCTCGTCAGGCCTCAAGCTACTCTCATTTTTCATACGGTAATAAACACCAATAGCATCCAAAAATCTTCTGTGTTTAACATACCCAGATATCAAAACATTCCAAGAAACCACATCTCTCTCAGGCATTTCATCGAACAATTTCTTCATAATCGCAATTCGACCCAATTGACCGTACATGTCCATGAACGAGTTACAAACATAAGCATCAAATTCAAGCCCCGTTTTCAACACAAACCCGTGTAACTTTTCGGCTTCCAAGAACTCTCCTAAGCACCCAATTGCCTTGAGAAGAAACGGGTAAGTGAAATTATCAGGCCACAACCCACCTTCCCTCAACTTTCCAAAAAGAATAAGACATTTCCTGAATCTACCCTTCTTAGCAAACGCTTTGATCATGAGATTGTAGATAATCAAACACGGGTCTGGAACACACTTAAAGATTTTCTCTGCATAGTTCAGGTTTCCATTAGACGGGTCCGTGCAAAACACAAGAAGCCTCCTGAGAGTATCTCTATCTCGGTGGAGTCCGACCCGGAAGATCCGAGCGTGGACTTGTCTGAGATTTGCCGTTGAATTGCAGTTCCTTAAAAGAAAGATGCAAGAGGATTTCCTGTCGGGCCATGTGGGATTTGCAAAAGTCGAGAACTTGCACAGTCTTGACAGGCAGCGGCAGGAAGTTAACGACAGCAACAGAGAAATGCATTTAGCAACCATGCCTCATCGCTGGTCGGTGGGCTTAGCCAATCGAGTTAAATGGCCCGTTACAATCATAATTTTGGAAACTTAATTGCCCCCCACCCCGCCCCCAAAAAAAAAAAGAGAGTTAATATCAATCGACCAAAAGTCAATTGGTAATAAGAGTATCTAGAAATGAATTTCAGTATCACTCGACGAAAGTCCGTACTTTTTTTAGACTACCTTGTACTGTCAACTTCGGGTTCAGGATTCCTTCATGCCATCCATTGTCACGTTACCGTCAGTAACCCCGTATCCCCAGCTATCAGAGATGCATCCATTGACAGAAAACTGATTTATTAGTAAGTCTTGCTTCGTTTACTAGAAGGCCAGCATGTAAACAAAAGCTGGTCTGGAGAATGTCACACAGTTCTCACAGTGCAGTGAATGCATAATGAAGGCTTGGCAACAAGATCATTGGAAAAAAAAAAAAAAAAAAGACAAGAAGCGAGGAAAGGGAGAAACAACACAGAGAGATGTCTAAGAAAAATCCCAAAGTCAAAATTTTATGGAGCGTCGGCTGACAAAAGTCTAAAGAACAAGAATATCAAGTCTTCTGAATCCCTCCAATAGAATAGCAAGTCCAACAATTTCGGCAGTCAAGCTACACATAATTGCCGACTGAACGAAATAGACCCTAGATAATCTGGTTGATAAAAAAAAATAAACACAAAAACAAAAACCAAAGCGCTATTGATCCCAATAGAGACAGGCTCACAAAAACCAAACAAAAGAAAAAAAAAGTTGTATGCCACATGTAATTGATGCGCACTTCATTCATTAAGGGCCCAGTGAGCTCAGCTAGTCTCCAACATTGGTTGCATTAGCTTCTTCAAGGACTTCCTTTGCCTCAGCTACCTTCTCCTTCAGGGCATCTGGTGACTCAATCAGATGTAGCACCTCAGTTTGATCCATCTCCAATAACATGCCAGTCACCTTTCCCACGTTATCTGGTTCAATGCGCTTCACTAGTGGATAAAGGTGTTCACCCAGCATCTGCAATTATGTCACATATGTCACGTATCACTGATCTCCACAAACTGCATTCAAATAGGAAGAGAAGGATATTGATACAAACCACTGTACGCTTCTCAGGTGTGGCAGAAGCCAGAGCAGATATGAGAGTTGAGATAGGCACAGTTTGCTGTCCATCAATAGAATTTACAGGCACCCCCGAAGCCTCATAGGATAAGGGCATCATTGGATTAACAAGACTTTGTGGAACCACAGAGTCTAATCCATTTCTTGCACTGGCCATGAATCTTAAACCCTGATTGTTATTCCGGTGCAAAATCTGAGTTTAAAAGATAATGAAAATATCAGACCTTGGAAAGCAGAGTTTTGGTATAATATGAAGCAGTTCTGAACATAACAGATAAGTGCAATGCAAAGAGCTTTGGCAAACACAGAAGCAGTTCTAAAGCTTGTACTGAAAAGAAGCAGCAGTACAAACACACAATAACATAAACAAGAAGTCGGGCACAACAAAACAACCACAGGAAAGCTTATGAGTAGAGTTAATTAGAGTTTGTCATGAATGTTAAATCACACAGATCTACTTTGTGTCTCAAATAATTGACAAATGCTAAAACTGATTAAAATTTGTTTGCATTGCAAAATCTAAACATTGAACCTCAACAAACTGGTTATCTGATCACCAATTATAGCAATATAACTTTAAGCATGCAAATATGAGATTAAAGTTTGTAAAAGAAAACCATGTGACAGTGATAGGAAAAATGAGAGCTTTTTCTCAAGCACCAAAGATAAAAAGAGAAATATTTAGCTTATATTCTTCCAAGACAGTGTACCTGCTGCTGCTGCTGCATGTGTTGGATGTTTCCCCCACGACGCACACCCACCCGCTGCCCAGTTTGACCTTGTCTTTGAAGCTGATATGGCATAATGAAGTTTGGGCCAATGCCAGGACGCATCCCAGGCAATAGTTGCTGCTGGAAACCAAAGCCTGAAGGCTGTGGGGGTATCATACCAGGTGCTCCTTGACCAAAGTATAGTTGCTGTGGTGCAAGCCTAGGTGTCCCAGGATGAAAACTAGGGATGCCTGACGGCAAGGGGGACAATCCACCATGGGCTCGAATTTGAGTAAAATGGGCCTAAAGATGCATCATTTTCAGGAAAAAAGAAATCAGATTTTTTACATCAGAAAAACAATGATTATCAACAGTAGATACCATGAATGGTAAGAGGGGAAACAGATGCTATCTGCAACCCAAACACACACACACACATGCCTATATCATAAAAGTCTTCATAAAAATTTTGATTCTTGTTCCTAGACTTGGTTAAGAAAGTGATGATCAAAACTCAAACCCTCATATGTTGAAAATTTTCAAGATTGTTAGGCTGCTACCCTGAAAGCAACTAAAACAAAGGTGCATGTATGTTAGGTTAACTAATTATCATTGTAAATGTCAGCTCATTTTCTATATAGAAAAAGGTTCAAAAGTTCACCAGTACAATTTTTTGGGCTTGTGATCTATACAACTTTTTGGAGGTCAGGAAAAGTCCAACTATAGGTTCACAAAATAGGGTGGTCGGTTCAGTAATAAACTATGCTATCAACAAAAAAACACAACTGTGCATGCTACAAACTCAATGAAGTCAAACCGGGCAGTTTTTTTCACATGACAGGCAATTAATAAATTCACCTGGAGCAGAGCCTTCCTTTCTTCTTTGCGCTGAGCAACAGCAATGTACAGAGCTTTTCGTCCAAGAATTTTTCCATTCATTTTATTCAACTGTATCACAATTGGCAATAGCAATTAGTAACCCAGAGCACAAGGCAAGAGCAATAACTGTAGAATGAGTGAAAACAAGAAAACTTACAGCTCTTGAAGCTTCCTCAGGTGTTGAAAAGGCAACGAAGCCAGAGCCCTTACTCAAACCTTGCTGATCACGCATGACCTGAGAAACATATGTTGATAAGAACACAGAACAAATTCAACACATTTAACAGCATAATCACATAGCAACATCATACAGCTCTATCATAATATGCAGAGGGTAAAATTACCTTGCACGATGATATAGATCCAAACTCAGAGAACAGTTCCCTCAGCTTTTCATCACTAATACTGTCATCAAGATTTTTCAAATACAAATTGGCACCCTTCAGTTTTTCATATCTGCTAACCCGTTCCTTTTCAAACTTGGATTTCAACTCTGCTTCCCTTTCTGCTTTTCTTTGGGCCCTCCCCACATACAAGACCTTGTCATCATCCAAGGCAAACCCATTCAATTTTTCAACAGCAGTAGAAGCTGAATCTGGGTTCTCAAAATTCACAAAACCAAAACACCTGGACTTGCCACTTTGGTCCTTCATAATCACAGCACTAGTGATGGTGCCATAAGTGCCAAAGAGTTTCTTAAGGTCCTCATCAGATGTTTCCTCAGACAAATTCTTAACATAAACATTAGTAAACTTAGGTGACCCATTTGCTCGAATCCGCTCTTGGTGTCGAACAAAAAGTCCAACATAGACCTGTTTATCATTTATCAACATGCCATTCAACTGTTTGATTGCACTCTGTGCACCCTCCTCATTTTCAAACTGCACAAAGCCATAACCTTTTGACTGACCATTGATATCAACAGCCACCTTGCAAGAAAGGACAGTCCCAAAGGTAGCAAAAGTATCGTGTAAAGCCTTGTTATCAATTGATTTATCCAGGTTCTTGATAAATATGTTTGCATACCCACTCGGATGCTAGGATCTCGATGAGAAAACATAATTCTGATGGGTTTCCCATTCAAAGGTGCGAAGTTCAGAATCTCCATGGCATTTGCAGCTGTAAGTTACAAAACACAATCAGAAAATAACAAAATTCATCAAAAGCTTGTTAATATATGATATACAAAATGAAAACTAACAAATACTTCTTACAATTGGATATGTAACACTACATAAAATCAAAATTTTTAAAGCATCAATCCTAAGTTCATCTGTAATGGAAATAGGTGCAATTTAAAAAAAAGAAAAAAAAAAAATACAAAATGGTTGTGCCAATCAGAAGCAAAACATGGGACTGACCAGGAAATATAATTATACTGTCTGTCAAACAAAATCACAGGAAGGAAACACGATAGATCACAAATACAAATTAAGTGCATTGTCATATTACCGCTCAGAAAATAAGTTAGGCATAGGGCAAAACCTCCTCAATGACAAACAGACAGACACTGACAAATACATGCAGTGCGGCATAGAACCAACACAAAAAAGTAAAATAAAATAAAATAATAATAATTTCGCAAATTGTAATCACAAGAACAACTGGTCCCAGTTAATTTACTTGATCAACAGATTGATCATTAAAAAAAATTAATAAATACGAAACAGAAACAATAAATTTTGGATATGATAGACATAAAAATATCAATGCCTGTGGAAGAAAATTACCGTCGTGGGCATTGTTGAAATTGACGTAGCCGTAACCGAGGGAGAATCGCCTAGTCTGATCCCTACAAACCCTAACAGACAAAACCTGCGCCACATTGCAGAACAATTCGTACAATTGATTCTCGTTAACGTTCTGCTCCAGATCCCCCACGTAAAGCGACGCATTCGCAAACGGACCCGCCGCCGCCACACCAGGACTAGCCGCAGACCCAGCCGGGGATGTAGTCTGTGCTGGTGTTGGAGCCGCAACCACTGCTGCCATCAGTTTCTCCCCTCAAACAAACACAAAAATAAAATCTCCAAAAACAACAGAGAAAACTGAACACCAAAAAAAAAAATCCGAATTTCAATGTAACAAATGAAATAGGAACAAAATAAAGAGACAATCAAGTAGGGTTTGCGTGCTGATGATTCTAAACATAGAAGGTTATTTTTTTTCCTTTTTCTGTATTTTTTTGGTTTTTTTTTTAACTTTTTTTTCTCGTTATTTTCTCCGCAGAGAAAAGAAAGAGAGCGAGAGGGCAACCGAAGACGCAACATGCCTTTCTGTATTTATAGGTGAAGGGAAAGAAAAGGACCCAAAGGGATTCCTTTTTTTCCCATAAAAAATTAAATTAATTTTTTATATCGCGACCATCGAGGAAGCGAGCGCACGTGTGGTTTTTTTTTTTGGCCTTTCTTTTTGGTCGTAGGATGATGACGTGGCGTTTAGGACAGGCCTCTTTCGAATTGTTTGCTTCTCGTTGTTGCTGTTTCTCACGTTGTCGTTTTGCGTTTTGCACATCCATTGGGGAAAAAGAAAAGCGTCAACGCATTTTTTTTTTTTTGGTTGAAAAAGAAAAAAACGAAGCATTTATTACAAAAACTTTGCTAGCGGCCTCGTCTTTCTTGGGTTGCGGTATATTCCTGCAGTATTCTTACATCTCAAGTCTCTTTTTATTAATAATTAACTATTATCATATTCTTAAAAAAATTCGCTAATATTACTCTTGGAGTATATATTACGATTATGGAAAAATTATTGGCTAAAAAAAACTAACATTATTGTTATTTCGAACAAGACATCAGGTGAACGCACAATATTTTTTTTAATAAATTCATTTAAGAATAAAATTTTACACCTAAATAATTTAATGCAGATAAATTAAATTTCTTTTCTTCATATAAATCCCACTTCAAGTAGAATTTGATAATTTTTATGCTTAGTAAAATTACAAGAAACTATGAATAATAATAATAATAATAATAATAATATTTCTAATTTAGTTTTCCGGCTAAATTGGGAGAGATAGTATTGTTCAAAATGAAATTCGAGAGAATATAAACAAAGGAAGCAGGGAGATGACATGTGGATAGTAGCTTTGTAGCACAAAAGAGAGGAACGTTACAAACAAAGGAAAGATGGAGATGCAAACAAGGAAGAAGAGAGCTTTTACTTGTAAATGAAGTAAGTATACCTCTTCCTCTCTTTTTGTATATTTTAAATTTATTTTAAATTAATATTTTTTAAACAAAAAGTGATTAAAATTGTTAAGAAATGATCTTTGATGAAATATAAATTATTTCGCTTTTCATTCAAATTTAAAAGTATAAAATTTTAAAAATATATAAAAAAATTAAAAATTTTAGTTATAAAAATTCATAAAAAATTTTCCATCCATTTTTTTTTTGCCTACCCAATATGCTATAGGTGCAAAATGATAAACCACGAAAGTGAAAGCAAATCTATTATGTACTACAAGGGACATGCGGAGGCGAAAAGGAAACAAGAGAGGCATCAGAAAATGATTTTCTGAAATAGACGTGTTAGGGCAAATGGACAATCGCTTCTCGTAGAAAAGTCAGCCGGACATGTTGCATGCCACACGCTGTCTCAAGTCAACGCATGCTTCTATTAAGACAAAGCCTTTGATACGAGAATTTCCTGATATTGTTCATGGATGGCACCCGTCTAGGAACTACCATCCCTCAGGGCAAGCACAAGATGAAGTACAGAGCCACCCTCAATATTGTAGTCTCAAGCTGTTTCTGTCATCTCCAAGCTGCTTGCCATCATAAATTAGGCTGCAACCAGCAGCACAAGTCCAGGAAAAGAAAAAGAAGAAATTTGTCACTGAACTTCGGGGTCATCCAGATGGGTGATGAGAATACCTGAAAAAAAAAAAAAAAAAAAGGCAGTCATCGAGAGAAAATATACCATTTCTTCATAATAGCAAAGTATAACATCTAAGAGTGAAATCAAACTATTACCTTGATCCGGGTCAATGGTATCAGTTGCAATTGTTTGCCAGCAAACATCAATCTCTGCCGATCATCGAGAGGAATGCCTTCTTGTCCTAGAAAAGATGGATTGAGTTTATGACTTGGAGACTTAAAACCTTTTTTTTTTTTTTTGGTGTGTAAAAAGTATTGAGTTTATGCTTTCAATTCACTTAACTAATGGTCTTCAAAATCTGCTAATTTCAGATTCTATTTTCCCCACACATCAATCCCGAGCCTTGTACTGTTATCTTCCATAATGGTATGTTGTAATAAGGGGATTTTGACGCAGCAAAAAAACGTAATCTAACAATAAAAAATCAATAACAACGATAAAATTTTAAAGAATAAAAGATACAAATCGCTTTAAACAATAATTTTTTTAATTAGAATAAAGTAGAATAGGTCTCCTTCTTATTAAAAAACCTTAAATTATATATAATATATATAATTATATTAAAATTATAAAAATATTATTTTATAAAATTTAATTAAAATTATAAAAAAATTCATCGCTCATCATCTGGTCCACGTAAGGTTGAAAACAATATTTTCATAACAGTTTTGACCCAATAAACAATTTCCTTTGTCTTTCCACTGATTTCCGACACGGATACAAAGATGGCAATGACCAATCACCTGAGGGTAAAAAGATATTGATCTAAAAACTCAAGCGACAGCTTGAACCAACCGATAACTGAAGCCCAGCCCAAAAAAAAAATACAAACCCAAAAATACAAAAATTCAAATGGAGCTCTAAAAGAGACCAAAAATAAGAAAAAAAAAAAATGAGGAGGAAGAAATTTAACACAGCTCTAAGAAAGTAAAAAGAATAGGAGAATCATAAACAGATGCGATCATAATTATAATTACTATAAGATTTGATGGATATTCTTCGGGTTGAATTGGAGCGTGGAGTTTAGGAAAGAAAAGAAAGTTAGTAGGACAAGAGAATCATACACAAATACAATCATAGTTATAATTAACGTTATGATCGTACTCTGTCCATGAGTCCTCATAAGAGAAATCTAGAAAAATCCCCCCTGTATTGGGTTTTGGAAATTTCTCTTTTTCTCTCAAAGCAATTTCATTAAATCAAACGAAAAACAGGACGGTATTTTCCTTTACATTATCCTCCTGCTCATATCTATTTTAGAAAAGTGAAAAAAAAATCTTATTCCATTATCTCCAATCTATGGACCTGGACCTTCACCTCCCATTTTCATGGGGTGTTGTGAGTCGTAATATAATTGATGCCATCCCAATGCCCAGGCATCCCAGATAAACAAAAATCTAGAAATCAGACAGTAAAATGGACGAGATAGCAATAATTACAGAGGAATGGTCAGATGGTGGGATACTACCGTCCCAATATACGATCTTAACAACAATTGCCACATGAAATTTGAGCATCAATGTGCAAAGGAATAACTCATTTCTTATGTGAAGAAATGACACAAGTACATGTGTTCATTTTCCCCGCAACTTCAGAGACGGAACAATGGTACATTTGTTCATTGTACTGACGGAACAATGGTAAACCTCGATACCCAGAGATTCTTTCTCAGATTACCGGGCATTCTGTGAATCAATATGAAGACTGATCAAGAAATTACAATGAGAGCTCGAAATCCTCAGGCGACCACGCTCCTGGACCATGTGCTATGAAAAAATTGAAATGTTAAGAAAATTACCAGATTGGCCTAAAACCTTCGTGTCCGTCAACTCCTGCAAGTGGTGCCCTTGCTACATTCTCATATCTGCTTTCTGCCCTATCATGAGAAATATTATCTCTTGAACAAGAGAAAAAAAATGTAGAGACGGATAAATGTATGAGAGAGACAGTAGTTTATAAAGAATAAACAAGTACAAATCCAAACTCAAATAAAACCACAAGCATGCGCACTGTAATTGGTATCTATCCAAAATCTACTCTTGCTATTTCCTTTTTCCTTTTAACCACATTTATCTAGAACTGTCTTCCAAGTGACATTCCATGAGTTAGAAAATGGAACTCAACCGTCTTGGGTTCAGTTTTTTTATTCTCAGTGCAGTAAGGGTGGAGGAAGGCTGGTGAAGCAAAACAAATAAATTTCTATGAACTGCAGATCCAAGCTGATAGCCGAGGTCACATAAAGAAGAGATATTCAATAGAATATTAGCCTTGCCTGTTGCTTCTATTCAAGAGAACAAGGAAGAGTGGATCTTGAGAAGTAAGCTGCAACAACTGTATGACGATGTAGGCACAAGTAGTAATGCTGAAAAGGTTAGAAGAGTGAAACATATGAGTACCACTTCTATGACACACTAATGTACCATTATCAAGGTCAAACATGATGGTGATCTGAGTTGAACTCCAAACATCAAACAATAATTGCTCAATACACATTAATCAAACATTTTTTTTCTCCATTTGAATTTTCTTTACATCTGCAAGATTCTTGTAGCACCAAAGGATTGGGATCCTAGTATAGGTGCTTTTCTTCTAGTATTTAGGGCTCTTTACCTTGGAGGCTTACACAATGCCTGACATGCCCCCAAAAAAAAAAATAAATAAATAAAGCATCCCAACTTAGCCCTTAGTCATTGGTCCAAGCATTGTTTTTGGTTATTTAAAAAAATCCCTCATCAGATGAGAAGGATGGATCGTTAGTGTCAAGTGGAATGGATGTTGAAGTGGATGAAGGATGCATCAATAATGCTGTATCTTACTTTGCCTAATAGAAAGGAGTTGAAAAGGTAACAGAGAAACTAGGTTGCTTTGTCAACATGAGTACCATATAACGCTAATGTGGAAAGAAATAACCAGGCAAAAAGGCATTATAGACCATAAACACCTCCACACTTGCAAATGAAGTTCATCCAGCAACCCTTATTTGATCAAATTTCATGTCTTAACAAACAGCATATGTCTAATTTATCCATTGCCAGAGAAATCAAAATCACAGATTGAAGTTGAGAATCAAAATTATGAAGGAAACATTACCTGCCAAAACAAATGAGTAAAATTATCCATATAAGTGCACTAATCAAACTGAATTCCTTGTAGACCACCCAGACCTAAATACATAAACAGGAAGACATTATTATGGGAAAATTCAAATAACAATACTCTTAGAGACATCACTTCACGTTTTTCCTAATGATACTTGAGTTTTATTAAATCTAATACTAAAGCATAACATTCCAGAAAACCATTCAATATTAAGATGAACAAACAGACTGCTGTCAGGTTATTGGGATGCATTTAAAATCTCACATTTTTCTGCATAAATGCTTAAGAATAAGTTTCTTCATCCTCATCATTGGTAGTATTTTATTGATCATTCCTTTGCATTATATTGATCCATGATGAATATCCAAATCAATTTATATGTATTTATAAGCATATCCAATTATATTGGAAAAATGCAGCACTATATATATTTGAATAATGCAACTGATTGGGGACTTGACTGCACAAAATCTCCACATTCAATCTTCTTGATAAGTTGCTTAGAGAAATAGCAAGCCTGACAACTTCCTTTTCTAGCCTAAACAAAATTATTTCCCATTTCTCTTACATGCCTAATTCTGTACTCTAGGAAGCAAAAGGTTACTGAAATTGGTTGAAAGTCTTCCAGGAAAGATGCAAGTAGGAAAAGTTTGCATATACACGTTCTATAGGAATGCAACTATGACATTTAGGATCTTGTAATAATATGTTGACTCCTACCAAATCTAAGTTAAAGCTGTTGCAAAAATACAATAATTTGAGCACTGCACAAGCTGAAACACAAAAAAATAAAATAAAATAAAAAATAAAAAATAGTAGTAGACATACTGAAAGTGCCACAACATTGATGTAGAAGTCAACCAGGGTTGCAACCATCCACCTGCAGGATTTTTGTAACATGTTGCTTTCAAATGAAATATCAATAACCTAAAGATAGTATGTGACAGATACAGAGGTAAGCAAATAGAAGTTAATCTTATTGCCCCCACAAGTTAATGAAGGACAATTAACCAATAGGCTTAGCAGCAAAGAAATTTCCAAAAATGCTTTCTTTCCAATTTCCAAGGAAAGTCCTGACCCACATTCATTTTCTTTTGTCATCTCCTAAGTGAGTGACTCACTGACCAGACTCCCATCTGGCTGGCCTTACATGTAATGCACAACAGGGCAAAGAAATCTTTTGCCACAGGGAAAGGAAATAAAAGAAAAATGCTATTGGCAGGAAAACAAAAAACAGGCAGATGATAAAGAACTACCCTTTGAACTTTTCCCCATTGTACAATTTTAGATTACCATTAATGTTTATTTGCCAAAATGAGAGAGTCAACTACAGCACATTCTCTTGGGATAATGTATTGAGAAAAATAAATAAAATGAAGGCAAAGGTCAAATGCAAACAAAAAAGGATAAAATTGGAACTAAAAACTTACGGAGTTAAGAGCTCTCTACGAAAAGGGGAACCATCAGTTATGAGAGTATAAATCAATGTTCCCAGCATCAGACAGCCCAGAACAATGAAAATGATTCTTGCAGTCACAACAGGAAAAGTCTTCCACTTTTGTTCCAGACCATCCCTAAAAGCAGGGGACACCAAAAGGCACATGTCATTCTCATGCTTAGGGTGGGTCGGGGAGTTTTTTTTTTTTTTTTTTTTTTTTTGGATGGGGGGAGGGTGGCAGGGCAGGGCGGGGGTGAGAGGGGTTGGGGAGGACTAAAGAGACAAATACTTGAGAAGTCCTATCTACAGCCAGATACTTGAAGATGTGTAAATATATAAAAAAAAAAAAAAAAAAAAAAAAAGAGTGAGACACACAAATGAACAAAAACCCTTCATTTCCATGGTAATAACCTTGAAAAGAGTTAAAAGGCTTTCAAAAAATTACTATAAACTTGCATAAAAGTATGGTTCACCCAATAGCTTTTTAAAAGTCTTTTAAGCATTACTACACTACCCAAACTGTTGGCATGGATATCTATGGAGAAAAAAGAAAAAAATTTTGTAGCCTACACTCTGCATACTTAAAAAGCACTGAATTTTGCATAAAGAAAGCCATACATCTTTGCCACCTGTTAATCAATTAACTTTTCTTTTGTAGTTAGATTGACAACCATGTCGTCAAGTAAAGGTGTAAATTCTTCTTGACTAATAAACAATGACCAGGACGCATAATGAAATGGTGTGCCATGGATCCCGACATTTCAATCATATAGAAGAGGATATTGGCAACTCAAAGAGCTCAAACATTTACGTGAAGACTATCAAATAATTTCGTCCACCAACATAACATATGCATTCATAACTACAAAAAACTGAAGTTTCAGAATCATACTTGGTTTCATGTCGCAGTAGAACATGGAATAATGGGTCTTCTGAAGATTCTTGAGGCGACAACTTGAGAAATTGGATAAAAATGTACACACACGTAGTAATGCTGTGCACAATGAAACATCAACAAAAAGGTGTTAACAACTGAATACTAAAAACGTAAAAGTGAGACCTGGGAGAAAAAAAAAAAAAAAAAAAAAGCTTCTATGCAGGTTTGCGTCAAAAAGTTGGTGAACATGGACGTGCATACAAAGCTTTGCACAACAAGAACATTCAACGTCAGCAGTTAAATTAAACTCCTTGAAAGTTGAGAAAAACAGAAGTTTCAAATATGGAGAGAAGCTAAGAATCTAACTTCCCTATAAAAGTGCAATAGCATGAAACTCAACTATTAGTAAACAATTAAACTTGATTGTAATGGTCAGTTGTGCTAATCTCATTAAAAAAGGAGCAGTTGTAGGAAAATGAATCAAACTGAAACTGCACAAGTACCTGCCAAAGCATATTAGAAGAATTATCCAAATTGTTGCTCCAATAAAATCTGTCTCCTTATAGGAAATCCAAGCCTGACATGATCAACCAAAAAAAAAAAAAAGTGTTTAAGTGCAAGTGAAATGCTGTTAATGTCTATGTACACAATATAAGCCATTAAAGTTGAGATCAGAGCAGTCCAGTATTTTGGGGCAGTGCCCTAATAGGCATCCAATTCAAGAGAAAAACTAATGAATTTTATTTAACAAGAGAGAGAGAGAGAGAGAGAGAGATTGGTACCGCAAATGGTGCAACATTGACATAAAAATCCACTAGAGTAGCAGCCATCCACCTGAGGCACACAGAGAGTAGAGAAAAAAAAATCTTCATTTTAGCTTTTGATTGTTACAATTTAAAATCGCAGGTTCAAGGCAAGGAACAGAATTAGTAAGGCAAGCTGTTTGGAATCGCAGAGAGGAGATCGCGTGATACGGCACGTCGTTCCCTGGATTAATCAAAATCAGACACAGAGAGAGCGAGAGAGAGAGAGGGAGAGAATTTTACGGTGTGAGGAGGTCCATGCGAAAAGGGAGGCCGTCGACGGAGATAGTGTAGAAGAGAGTGACGATCATTAAACAGCCCAACGCCAAGAAGAGAGTCCGTAACGCCACTGCCATTGAAACAGGACATGGATTCCCCATTTTTCTCTATTTTGCCTGCCTTAACGTTTCTCTACTCCGTCTATCACTGTGACTGCTGATTGTCCACAGAGAGAGAGAGAGGAGAAAAGGAAGAACATTAGAAGAAGCGTGCTCAGGCCGAGGAAGACGAAAATGGCGGACTAGCTCGGTCCACGTCATCAGTATAAATTTGCGGCGGATGGTTAACTAACTTTTGGAGGAACGAATATAAAGTTAGAAATTAATTCCAAAGTGTCCGCCGTAGCCAGCCGTTAAAATTCTATTGGCTTGGTCGGACCCACAAAAAAAAAAAAAAAAAAAAAACGAAACTCTTGGCTGTGTTTTAAACGCAGTCACCGTTGGTAATTTTTTGCTCGCCAATAATAAAAAATTATTTCCTATTATTTAAAAAAATATTATTTATTATACTAATTGTATTTTATATAAAAATGTTTGCCAATACTGTTTATGTTGTACAAAGCGATGCACTGGTGTAATATATATATATATAGATATATATATATATATATATATATATATAATATTTTACATATAATAAAAAATATTTTTATAATTACTTGAATTCACATAATTGTACGACGATGTAGTCACACCTATTTGGCAATTTCTCATCTTTCTGGAACATAGGGGTAAGCGTGTGTGTGTGTGTAGAGAGCTAAAGCAACAGGGATAGAATTAGAAGTAGAACAAATTTTTTTATAGATTGGATTTTGATTTAAGTTAAAAGTTTGCTTTAATTCTTCGTAAGCAAGCTGGTCGGTTTTCCAGATTGTATATCTGTGCTGTCAAGACCAAGAATCTCACAAACGCTATATTTCTGTTCTAGTTTAGGGGAGTAGTTGACCCCAAGACTCGAGGGGAAAAAGAAACAGCAACATAATTCACAATTCACAGCAACATAATTGCTCTCCAAACATTAGATACATGAGTTTTAAGTCAACGTTGCTTCCTGTCGCGGCGTGGCAGTGGAAGAGCGAGACGTAGCCTTCTTGGTAATCCAGGGGAAGAGCAAGATAATGACCAAAAGCGAGACAGGAAACAGCATGAGCCCAGCCAGTTTCCACGCCAATGTCCTGTTGTTACGGACCACGAGCGAAATGATACTTACAAATGCAAACATGATGGCTATCACCGACAATACGAGGAAAGCGAGGCCCCATTTCAGGAATCTAAGGTGAGAGCGGAGGGTGTGGATATCAAATGGAACGAAGGGAATGCGAAGGAATATCGCAATTGACAGCAAGGAGGCTGTCAGGGCCACTACGTCGGAGATTGCGAAAAAGTGGAAGTCTGAAACGTAGAGAAAGACTGGGACGCCATTAGCATTTGAGCCTCCTGGTACGGTGCAGACGGCGGTGAATGCCAACGAGGCTACCACTGCTGCAACGGTGGAGCCTGACTGAGTGGTTTCTTTAGTCCATTTCTCTGCGACTGCGAGTTGGTCTTTGTGCATCTCCTTAAATAGCTCTTCTGGGGTCTTACCGTGAACCCGGTCAAGGTGCATGCCATAATGAGACGGAACTATCGCTCTCACACACTGCAGACACGACCATTAATGAGTTCTTCAATCTGAATAAATGCATATCAAATTCTGAGTGCGTCACACGATCTAGTAATTAGAACGAATACTTATTAAACTACAATTGTTAATTAATTCCACAGTTATTTGCAACATTTGGAGACTGCAGAACAGGCTGCAACGTACTAGCGGGTACGTGAAGCAGCTCACCTCAAACCATTGTCATTCTTCTTGGAGCTGGAAAGCTGGACCGGGAAGGATTCCCCCAGCGTAATGCTTGGTGTCTGCAACATGGTGCAATAGGTTGTAGCCATTTCGGTCAATTCCATGGCACATCCTCAAGAATAGTATTTTCTTGCGCCTCACAAGATCGAAAATTTTCTTTTGGCGGTGCATCACAGCAACAAGCAATATGTTCTGCCCCATGTCGTTTTGATACTCAACAGCTTGAGGACACTGCTTCAGTATTTCATGAACAATCTCTTTGATACCTCTGCTAGTTGCTGTGAACAAAGGGGCTGGCGGAGATGCTCGATGGAAAGGCTCAGTTTCTTCTTTTACATTCCTTTCAATTTCGACTTCTAATCCTCCTCCTCCTCCTGCTGGACCTTCAGAAGAGCTGTCCACTACTTCCATAGCCTCACTCAATGAGGCATCTTTCTCTATTAGCAAATTCGAAATTTTCAAAGCTGCTTCATGCCGTCTCTTATCATCCCAAATTCTATCTATCATTGAGCACCCTGTATATTCATGTTTCATTGTGAGATAAACCGCAGACCATTACAGAAAATGCATGCGTGCAATTTATGAACAAACAGAAGGGGCATCCGTATAGCACACACTTAGCAAGACAGGTAAACAGGGAGAGATACCTTGACAAATGAATCTGCAAATTGATATTTTGATCATTTTCATCACTGCCAAAGGAGCCAATGATTAAATTTGAATTGAAGAAGCAACAAACAAGACAGCAGACACATATGTTGAACCCTGTTGTGCATATATTTTAATACCTCTAGACCTAGTTAGCAACTGAGTGTATAGAGCAAAAACATTAATTAGATTCTCCAAAGCATATAACAATCACTTTTTTGAATTTCCTTTCCAGACGATCACCCAGTCCTAACTTTCCAAGAAGCAGATAATTCTGTGGTTATATAAAAGTCTTGCAAGAATGATCTATTCACATCGTAAATAGATCACTCACTGATTTTGAACATTATGACAATCAATTAATACGTTTTGTTGATTGAAATTAAAATGAGTTGATTCCTTCGTTCTTTCTAGAATGTACACTTTCTAGTTCAGAATCATGCTTCATTAGCTCATTGCTGGACTATAGGTTTGAGTGAAAAAATGAGATCAATCTTCAAGTACCTTGCTGAAAATTGAAGTTGCTATACTGGCACCTAAACCGGCCAAGCTCTATGTCTTCTCCTGTGCTTGAGGGAACTGGAATGCAGTTGAGTTTTGCATTATCATCAACGTGATCATCTTCAAGTGGAAGGCCTGTAATAAACTTGCAAGTCAAGTCAGCCAAATTCTGCTGTTCAAGTTCGAATGAAAAATATGTGAGATCAATTTTCAAACAAAGAAAAAGGGAAGTAAAAGGGAAGGAACATATCTGCAGGCGTTGGGTATGAAATGTGGGTGCGTCAGGACTGTGGGAAAGTGAGAAATACCACACAAAAACAATGCACTGGAGAGGGAGCATCCCAACAATATAATACACGCTACTTTGTAAGTTCTAATTATTAGATGCTTTTGGAAGTTAAAAAGGGGAAACAAGAATAGCAGTTGAATGAGTTTGTATTTGTCTTAATAAATATTACTAAATGCAGTAGTGAAATCTGGAATTAAGTTTTGAACATACAGAAATAAATAAATCTCTTGGGTAGTCCCTCGGAGTATCCACTCCTGAAAGCAGATGGCAAATTGGCTAGCAAATGGAGAGCAGTAATGCCCCGATTGTCCATTGCCTTCCCAAGAGATTCATCTAGTGTTAGTAACAGCAAAGCAGTATCTGCGGCAAAAGCCAAACAAGAAACAACAGCATAGATTAAAATTCTGCCAATTAATACCTGAATGTGTACATATCTCAGAATCTAATACGTAAATCAGAAAGAAAATGAGAGAAACCAAGGTGTTCCCCTTGAACAGCAACATGGAGAATGGAGGTTGAATCAGGCCCAAAACGGTGAATGTCTGACAGCTTGTTATTATCATCCATCTGCCCCGGTAGCTTGGCCAAGTACTCTACTATGTTTGTGCGACCAAACTCAGAAGCTGCAAACAATGGGGTTGCATCATATATGTTCTTGACACGGAGCAGCTGTGGATAAGCGTTCACAAGGAGTTTTACTGCATCGTAGTTTCCACAAGTAGCAGCCTCGTGAAGAGGCGTCATTCCAAATGCATTCTTTAAGGCATCCTGGTTCAAATCAATAGTGAAACCTTTGATGATGTGGAGCAGGTCATTGACTGGCTCACTCTTTTTGCTAAACACTGCCATGTGAAGTGCAGTGTCTCGTCTTGCAGTTATTGGACGCAGAACTTGATCATTGTGTTTCTTGTAGTATTGTGTCATGGTTTCCCAATTCCCGTCCAGGATTGCTCGGTAAGGCTCCCCCATTTCTGCTGGAATTGTGCCCAACTCTGTGTCTCTTTTCACGACTATATCTGCTTGGGTTTCTTAATGGTAATTACAAACATAAAACAGCAATATATAATGTGTAGAAATTTTCAATAACATTGCAGTTGATATGCTTTAAAACTATATCTTAAACTCAATTCTGTTAAGGAAGTAGTACATAAACTAATTTCAACTAAGATGCGTACATACATACATACATACATATATGTCGTGCTCTAGGATGAAATATACACATGTCACAATGTAAGTTGGATTCAAAACTTAAAAAAAGAAAAAAAAGCCAAAGATACTGATATAGAATTTTGATTAATTATACCTGCTGTAGGTTTCAGGCGGTCCTCTTCTAGCAGTTGAATTCGGTTGGAATGTGATGCGTTTGTGATGGCCACTAACTGTGCCTCTTGCTAAGAAGAAGTGTTCTCTTATATGAGGAGTGCTCTCTTCTGGAAATGAAAAGCCGTACTCTAATTTGCTTCATTAGTTTATAAAGTACAAGAACCAGCTTCATTTCTTCTGGAAATGAAAAGCCGTACTCTAGTTTGCATCATTAGTTTATAAACTACAGGAACCACCTTCATTTCTTGACAGAAAGGGCTACTGAATGTGGTTTTGCTCAGCCTGAAAAGAACAATCTTCCTAGGCAAAACAATTATGGACAGCAAACTTCGTTCTCATTGGTTCAACTTTACGGATTCGAACAGGAGTGTGCACCACACTTGTTCGCACAAATATTCATCTACTTCCCTGCATTTTGTCCAACTGTAAATTTATTGCGATCATCCGAATAATTGGAATCGTCTGATTTCGGCGGTACGCAATACATGCGGTCGCAGGATCGAACTCCATTCAAAGAATTGGACAATCCTCGCTGAGCGGCGAGGCACCAGATTGAAGATTGAAGCCGAGAATGGCGGCGTCCTGAACTCGTCAGACGAAACGGGATATAGCCTCCAATGCCCGGCGACGGCATCAAATCAAACGGCGCCGGTGAAAAAATGAAACTGAAATTACGCTAATACCACTGCTTCTTGGAAAAAATTTAAAGTCACCCAACTCAACTTAATTTCCGAGAGTTTCCACAAATATATTCATGCATTTCGACGAGCCATCTAAAAAATGGAGTCCAGACAACACATAGAATCCTAAACTTTCCAATTAAGAAATTTATTTAATCTTAAACCACAAATTAATTTATTCTAATTTTATAAATTTCATGTTTTTATACAATAAAAATTTTTATTATCACAAATCTCACTTATTATTTAATATTAAAACTCAATATTTGTAGACAAAAACCTAAAGCTAAATTCTTTTCTTCTTTTCTATTATATAATCTACTTATAACTCAGGGTGTAAGGCTTTCTAATAAGCAAAAAGAGAGTAAAAAAAAAAACTTAAACATTTGGGATTCATCAATAAATTTCAAATTTAACATGTCTACTGGCGTTTGGTTTACATGCTGACATCGTGAGGAGATATAATCCAGTAATAATCAAATCAATATTCAGGTTCTAAATCAGAGGCAAAATCAATTAATGCGATCACAAAACTTGATGAACTAGGAGGGCACGCACGAGAATTAAAGATAAACCTATCATTCTAAATTGACGGTGACTTAACAGGCACACCGGCCCCTCTGCTCGTTCTCTGAGGCGGCCTCTGGGATGCCCTGGAAGTATCTGCAATCCAACAAATTGAACAAATAAAGCACAGGCTCAGTAAACTGATCAACATTACACACATTCTAGCATAAATAACGCGACGGAACAAAAATTGTAAAGGATAGAGCATGCCACAACGAGCACAACAAAACCAAGAGAAGGGCATTTAGCATGGACATAATAAAGAGTTGAATCGATTGACCGACTTGAAATAGTAGCTCACATAAGTCGCCATATGAAAAATGTCAGGGAGCCCGGGGAGGCCAACAATTCTAAACAGCTTATTACATATGTATGGCAAACAAACTAGAGAATTATGATTGCAATTTAGGATCTAAAACCCAAGATATTTACTTGTGCAATAAAGACCAAATTTCAAATACCAGAACTTTAACATGTAAAGCAAACAAACAATAAGGCTGGAAAAAACTGCCTTTATTAAGCCCGACTAGGCAAACGATGGGCACAAAAACCAGTATACCAAAAAGAAGAAACACAGTCATAAGCATAAATAAAAAATTAGAAAAAATCTAAAGTAATGCTTTAATAATTCTTAATAAAATTTCTAAAATCCCCCAAAGAAGACATTACAGGTCTCAAAAAGGGAGTATAATTCATTGATAATTGATAGATTGATAGATCGACTACACAGAGAAAGTTCAGAGCACAAAGGACTGGCTTATTTCCTCACACCTCACGAGTAAGTTGGAAAAATATATATGGAAATGGGAAGGGATTTTAGAGTCAAGAATAAATCTGTGTGTGTGTGTGTGTGTGTGTGTAAGAGAGAGAGAGAGAGAGCAGTCTCATTGAGGCCCATTGCCAGTGACTCATATATACACAACTAAGATAACAATTGAACAAGCCACTTTCCATAGCAGTTAAAGCTTAAGAGTAACCAAAAAAGTGTGTGCAGAATTTAAACTCAATCATTTGTTTCAATAAAGGTACTGAATAATATCCACTTCACACAAATTGTTATATTCATCAAGTTCTTAGCTCATTAGTTATTCTAAAGTGTTCTCCCCATATAATTATTCAATCCATATCGATTGTTTTCTATCATAGCTCATAGAAGTGTTGTTGACAGTTGGAACAAAAAAATTGCAAATCAAGCCAATGCCAGTTTACAATTAAAAACGTCCTGATTGGCCAATTTTATCTTCCCAATTCAATTCAGTGTGCAAAGCACCCATGATGCTTACATGTCCTGCTCATGGTCATTGGCTAGAGCAGCTTTGGCAATACACATGAAGGCAGGATCAACATTATAATCCTCTTTTGCTGATGTCTCAAAGTAAGGTATGTTTCCTTTTGATGCACACCATTCCTTAGCTTTCTTCTCAGAAACCTGTGCGGTCATATAATTAGACCATGGGTCAAGGAAAAAAAGATATTTAGTCAGCACTACATGGATTGCACTAACCACACGGCTATTTCCACCATCAATATCAATCTTGTTTCCAAGCAATATGAATGGGAATGTCCTGGGATCAGTTGGGTTTGCCTGGAGAAATGGAAGCAAAAGCCACGTTAGTATTTCAGGATGATACTACAATCCACCAAAAAGTTGCACGCCAACCATGGAGTTGGAAACAAGCAACGTAGAAAAAGCTAAAACAATTGCCATTAAATATGTACGGTGGCTTAAATCTGTCCAATCCAAAAACTTAAATAGCTAAATAAAATTGAGATCAATAAGAGAAGGAACGAAGAACCTGTTTAAGAAACTCCTCATGCCAGTTGTCAAGGGTGTCAAACGACCTCATCACATTAACATCATAAACTAGAACGCAGCAATCTGCCCCTCTGTAGAAGGCAACTCCAAGACTCTGAAACCTTTCTTGCCCCGCCGTGTCCCATATCTAAGCACAATTAAAGGGTTTTTTTTTTATTATTATTTTTTGTGCAAAACCAACTAGAACACACACACACACACACTTTCCAGCACTAAAAATGACAGTGAAAAGAAAAACCATTGAACTAGAAAGGTAAACGCACTTGCAGAGTGACAAGCCTATCATCAATTTGAAGTTCTTTGGTCACAAAATCGGCACCAATCGTCGCTTTATACTGCTGACTGAACCTTTTGTGCACATATCTAGTTCACCAATTAAGGAAACACAAAAACTAGCCCGCTTGAAAGAAGTGCTAAAAATAACCACAAAAGAAAAGATCCAGATTTCAAAGGGAAAAAGAAAAAAAAAAAAAAAAAGGACGACACTGCAGTAATTTTTGATCGCAACTAAAATAACTCCATTTTCCCCCTTCTAAATCAATCAAAACACCAAACATTAAAAATGCAAACCAAAATCCTCCTCCTTACCCGAGACGAAAATAATATTTTATTATTAAAAAAAAAAACTATATCAATTCCCGCTTGCTCGCCAAGAAGGATACTGATTCATCAACGACGTCTTGCCAACCCTAACATTCGCACATAGCAACAAATCAGATATTTCTGTTACAAACCCACGCACACGCACACAGATATTAAATGCGTGCAATTTACATATACATACACTTGGGAGGGAGAAGGAGAAACCCCCTAGAAATCGAACGCATACGTACCCGCTATCGCCGAGGACGATGACCTTGAGCAAGGTTCGCCTACGCGCTGACATGTGCGTTATGGCAACGGATATTTCCCCCCTCCAAAAAAAAAAAAGAAGAAGGAATTTAATTCCTTATTTATTGTTTTTTATGCAGATGATTTAGATATGCAGTAAACGGGGAAAAATCGAAGGAAACAAGAAAGAAAGAAAGAAAGAAAGAAAGAGTTTTTATGTCATGTCACTTCCGATTCGAGGATTTAAAGATAATGGAGAAAACGGAGGTACAAAAGGGGCGCCAATTTCGATCTGCCTTTTTTGTTTTCTTTTTCAGAACCAGATCGACTTTTCTTTTCTTTTTTGAGTTTGCCGGCAAAGCAATTTGTTTTCATTTTGTTATCATTAATTAATTTACGCATATTCGTATACATTGGGATAAAGTGGACGAGGGTGATGGATGCCTTTTTGACCACGTGCAATTTCCTGTTTCCTTGTCTCTTTCTATTTTTCGGCAAAATTGACGCATTAAATTCATGGTAACTTTCAGAAGAAAAAAAAATATTTGCTAATCATAATATTTATATATTAAGATAAAAAAAATTGTTTACCATCGTAATTCAATCTCTTTTATTTTTAATGAATTTAAAAATCTTATGGTATGTTAAAAACCTTTAAAATCTATTTATCAAAATAAACGTGAGTAGAGAAATTTTAAATTTAAATTAATATAAAAAATACTTAAAAATATCAATTAATCTATCACCTCCAACGATGATACACTCCCCTCGTACCACTCCTGGTACAAATTTTATTAAGATCAGCGTTCATTCAACCAAAAAATTCTCACCGTTCTATTCGACTTAAGACATTATTCAGTGAATACAAGTGCATCATGCATGGTCTATATGAGGTTAACGTTTAAGGAAAAAACAAAAAAAAAGTAAACTTTGCTTTCATTATGCTATAGAAGCCCACAGGTAACGTGAACATCATGGAGTTGGGGGTGCTCTTTCCTTTTCTTGGATGGAAGGTGGAACGCTTTCATTATCAGCCATACATTCCCATTCAACCCGAACCATGTTGATATTCCTTGTGGTCCATTTTTATGGAGTCTACACGATATTCTTTTTTTGTTTATTGGTCACATTGAATACAATAACTTATTATTAGGCGAAGATTAATGGTAATCCCGTGTAATTTTTCAATTTTGGTATGAGTTTGAATTTCAACAGTTGTACTTAAAGAAATTTGTTTAGAATTATGATTGTAATAGCATAGGTCCTCCATATACGAGGTCAGTTAATTAAAAAAAAAAACAAAAAAACAATGAATAACTTTCTATTTTAATTTGTACGGACAATAATTAATATTTTAAATTTCTTTTTGAAAAAAGAATTATAATTTATTAATTTGAACACACGCATTATGAACAATTAGTAAGTAAATACACACACAAAAGAAAGAAAAGATTTATAGACAAAAAGGTGATATTTCTCTACTATACATTGTATTTATATATTGTGATAATTATCATCGTTTGTTAATAAAAAATATTTTATCACTTGAGTGTTAGGAGTCCAGCAAAAGGTACATCTAATAAGTATTTCTCACAATTATACTATATCTCACCTTTTAATTTTCATTATACTGCAGCTGTCCTGCATTTTGAATTGAGACATCTTCACGATCATGATCTGTAGAAGTCGTGACAGCCTGTGGAAAAGGCTCTTGTTCAGAATATAAATGGAAGAAGATAGAGGCACGTAATACCTCTTTTTAAACCTAGATTTCCTATTAAAAAAAAAAAAAAGCTTTTAATCAACTTCACGTGCATGGTTTACTTGCTATTGTTGAATAAGGAAAATTCAACACCCGAAAACATTAAAACCTTTCGGTTTTCATCAGCATCAAATTCAACTAACTAGAAACAGCCAGTCCACAGTAATCTTTAAGCATCGATCATATTCAAATGTCATTGCTTTGCAGAAACATTGAAGAGACCCTAAGACCCAGATGGCTCCTCTGCTCAGCATGCAAAATGGAATCTACCAACCATACTTCTTTAACAAGTCTTTGGTTCTTTTCCTCATGCGCGTGAAAACAACGACCACGCAAGCAAGAATCCATGGAGGAAAGTTTCCACCAAAAATGTTTACATTCTTGACCCATTCTGGAGGTTCCCTCAGCACCAATGTAATTAGAAGGGTTATAACAGCTACCCCAAGTAAGATCTTGGTCACAGGTTGGATCAAGGAATCCTGCAATTCCAGAATACATGAATAAACAACGTGAATCAATCATTTTTCTTCAAAAGCTTTCAGAGGAAAAGTGCATCAAATGCAAAGACAGTCAACGCCTGGGATATATTTTCCTGATTGTATAAAATGCAACAGACATGGCCTTCTGCAAGATAATTACACCTAAAAAAAAATCCACCAGAGGGTAAGAGAAACAAAAGTTGCAAATGTTTTTATGTAGTTTCTTGCAAGGTGAAAATTGCACCAACTCTCTGTCCTAGAGAAATTTTAAGAGGTTTTACAACTTTTCCTCACAAAGTGTAAACCATTCATGGGAAAAACTGGCACCTAACAAATTTTCTACGTCAACAGGTGAGTGAAAAAGGGCAATTGGCTCACAAATTGTCTACCACAATTTAAAATGCAACTGCAGATATAAGTTTAAAATACAGGTACAGAGAAAGCATGCCCATTTATCCTTTCTTGTTTTTATTCCAATTACTATTTTGCATACTAGGGTATCCTATTCCTATAAAAACTTCCTGCCCCGGAGTTCCTGTTTCGAGAAGTTCTGGATTTGCAGAATTCTGAATTCACCGAGTTCTGGTTTCGCAGAGTTCCAAATTCACGGAGTTCTTGATTCGCATAGTTCCGGTTGCGCAGAGTTCCCAATTCGCGGAATTCCGGATTCACGGAATTCTGAATTCAAGAAGTTCCAATTCGTGTAGATCCGGTTTTGTGGAGTTCCGATTTCGCAATGAGCGCAATACTTGTGTCCCATGTTAGATCACTTATAACTCCACTAGAAAATGAATGTGAAGGTTTTTCAAGACATATATTCAAACACATGCCGCCATGTAGGGAACTACTTGAGTGCTACAATATGCCAATTTTCCGGGATTGTTAAATATCATGAATCCAGACCTGCCAACATTAAAATATGCCATGGAAGGGCTAGTAATTTCAAACCCAGTCATTTTGACCAGTAGCCTGTTAATCTCTAAGTGCCCATAGAACACCTGGGTTCCACAACTTGGTAGCCAGCAGTTGTCATGCACCAAGAAGATGGCTTGCTCCAACACGTTCTGAGGTCGCGACACAATGGCATGGTAATTTTCACATTCTAACTCAGGCCAGAAAGATTAAGTTACTTGTGATTTCTCCACAAAAAAATGGGCAGTGTAACTGGGCCTGTACTACTCGACGCTAAGAGAATGGAGATTCCCACGACAAATTCCTAGGTCCAATGACGGTTTTCCAATTATTTATCCTTCACCAACTGAATTTCTCGTCACAATTTCGCACAAGCCAAACAGAAAATAAATTCGTTGTGCGCAATTCCCCTTCCATGAACTAATCAATCCAATAACCAATAAATCAAGCGTGCAAAACGAAAATCAAGAAATTGAGGCAGAAACCTGAAGAAGAAACATAATTATAAGTACCAATTTGGAAGCAAACCAAAGATGAAGTACCTTCGGCTCGCCGTCGATATAAATTTGGGATCCATCGCTATAACCAAGAAAGGATCGGCCGTTCCTCCTGTTGAACCGGATCGGGGCGCCGCGACCCGATCCGAGGCTGAAAGCATAGATAGACTTGAACCCGTACTTGTCGAGGATGTAACGGACCTCCAGCTGGTCCTGGTCCCACCCACCCAGGTTCGACTTGAACACATCAATCGGACCCTTGCCTCGCCGGTAGAGATGGACCTCCACCTCCGGCACCTTCGTCCTCACCACTCTGGGGTTCGGATTATCCAAATCCGTGTTTGTCTCTTCTATTTCTCTGATTTCTTCCTCCTTTTCTGCTTCCATTGATAGTAATTTTCCCTAACCAGCCGGCTTGTTTCCTGATGGTAAGGTTTTGGAACTGAGTTAAAAATAAATAATTATTATTATTATTATTAGGTAGAAACTTTATTTAATTAAAAAAATCAATTTATTAAAATGATGTATTTCTAGAGCAATTTACGGCAAAATGATGCAACGACCTTTTTGTTCCCCGACAACAGTTTTTTCCGCGGGGCACGTGCCCTCCTCGTGACATTTTTTTTTTGTAAAAACGATTCCTTGGCGGTTTAGAAACGGTTTTTTTTATTATTATTATTATTATTTTCGTAAATTACAAACGTATTTTGTTTGATGAATGCAAAAAGTCACTCCCAAGGTTTGCATTGAAGTGTAAGAGTAAAATGAGCTCTTCCCTGATCATGCAACATAACATAAAATCGGCCGACCAGGCGATAGCATCCAAATTTAATTCCATCGACCACTTTAAGAAACAAAAAAAAAAAAAATGGCCATCAACAACTTTTATGATAAAGTAATCAGGCTCTTAATTTCGGGAATTAGAAACAAGAAATTTCCATAACAAAATAGAATACTTTGGCTTAAGATAACAACATGCAAAGGACAATACATTGATTAGGATATTAGAAGTTCGATCTTCATACATTGTTATATCAAAGATCCTGTGTGTATATGGATTTAATGGGATACTTGGGACATCCATGTTGTTGTATTGTATCGTTTTCTTTGCCACGAAACTTTCAGCAAAATGGCTTGCCAAATTTGATTTGCGACAGGGTTTCATACCCTGCAGAAATTTAGCATATGGGGCTGGCTGTCTTGTTAGTGTTGACAGTTGCCATTACCTTTGGCAATGCATGCTGCCCCGATTTGCTGAAACCAAATGTGGAATCCAGCCACCCTGCATGCTTTGCTCTTTCAACGTAATGTACAAATTGCTTTTCAGCATCAGGCACATCTAGAGCCAGGTCATCAAGGGATTCTGCTACTCTGCCAAAGCCTTTGGTCATCTGGTATGGGGTTATCAGTCCTGAGGTGAAACACTCATCGAGTAAACCCCATAGCCTTTCATTCTTCTTCTCCATGGCTCTCACCAATGCTTTCTTAACAACCTCATGGTGAAAGAATGGCATGCCTAACTCCTTCATGCAGCGACAAGCTTCCCTAGTGTCCCCTCCAGAATCAAACTCTTCTAGAAGCCTTCCAATTTTATCCTTGACATCATCAACCGCCCAGCCTGGCCTGCTGCTGTCTCCACCCCCCCAGCACCTTAGGATGCGCTCCCCAGACAGTCGAGCCTTCAGCAATGACTTCGCCATTTGGACGACTTTGCTTCCAATTGACTCTGATCCCAAAAACTGGTTTTCAAGTTCCTTTAATTGTTGTGGAGTCAACACTTCATCCACCACTCCCCTGGCCAAGAACATTGCAAGATCCTCAACAACAACTGGATTATCTAGAGCAGTGTCATCTGCAGATTCTATCAACATTACAAACCCGTTCATGACATCATCTGCTGGGAAACACAAGGATGAGAGCAAAACTGAAGCCATTTCTTTCTCCCGGTTCCTTCGGTCCATTGCCAGTGTTACTAGTCTTTTAACAAAAATAGAATTCAGTTCAGCTGAACAAGTACTGTTTTCCGACTCAAGACAGCTGCTAACCTCCGAAACATCACCGTTCAAGAAATATTCTTGAATCATAGATTGGGCCTTGGCCTTGAAAACTTTGGTATCAGAATCTTCTAAAGCTCGTTTTACTGGGGCCAATGACAGTGACTTCAAGGAAGAAGCACACAGCCAGCCCTCTGAGGCAGCCTTAGATATCAAAGACTGTAACAGTCCTCGTGCATTTGGGATATCAAGAGATAAGTCATCCACGGAATCTATTATCCGACCAAAACCTTTTGTTATTTGGCTTGAATTAATTAAGCCTTCTTCAGCAGCTTCCTTCATCAAATCCAACAGCCTTCCTTCTGCTTGCGGCCTCTCCATTGCCATCATGAGAGCCTTCTTAATTATTTCATGGTGAAAGAAGGGAACTTGCAGATCCTTGATGCATCTGAAAGCCTCTTTCTTGTCACCACTTGCTACATATTCTATTAGCAAATTGTTGATATTTGCCTTCACATCTTCAACTGTTTTATTCTTGCTACCTCCGAATCGCCGCTCAATAATTTCTGCATGAAGGGGAGTTGATAGATACCCTTTATCAGCTCTTTTTAACACATCAACACCCTTCGAATCTGTAGGTAAAGAAACCATTTGTTTCTTCAGAAAGGCAGGTGGAAGTATGTCATCAACCACAGCTCTAGCTATGAACAATGCAAGAACATCAACAGTATCAGGTATATCGACAATTAAGTCGTCTGCAGATTGCAGTAATTTAGTAAACCCTTTGTAAACTTGTGAGGGATCGATAATATCAGCATAAAGAGAAGACAAAAGGACAGCAGCCATTTCCTTCTCTTTATGATGCCTGTCCATAGCCATTGAGACAAGCTTCTTCACAAAATAATAGTGATATCCAGGCATTCCAAGTTCTCTCAGTTCATCGGCAGCCGAGATTACATCATCAGTTGCGAAGTATTCCTCTACTATCATTGTAACCTTCTTTTTGTACTCCTCAAAATGCAGAGTTCTTTTCCTTTCTATAGGATCATCATCCTGCAATCAACAGATAATTTCTATAACTTACCCGCAGCAAAAGAACAAAACCAATGCTTTGTACAATTTTATATACCGCAAAGGTAACCATAGACATAACATTTACACAAGGAAGGCAACAAAGGAGATTATTTCACTTACAATCTCAACGCTATCATAGTTTGGGTCATTAGGATCTAATGAATAACTGTCATCTGTATCAAGTAGCCCTCCCCATGTACCCTTACCCCCTGAACCACCTGCAAGACCGTGATACCAAACAAAATAAATGTGTTCATTGGTTAGCAGTCAGAAAATTGTCAATTATATGCCATAACGAAAAAAACTTTAGCAGATGAACAATAAAATTTGTGAACGTTTTACTTCTGTTGATCAATAGAATGTTTAGCAAGATTGTTTCGGTTGACCATATTCGCAAATGAGGATAAGGCATGCCTAGCCTCCTAGGCAAATTTCTAGCCCTATAACTGCAGGACCATCAACTTCCCTCTTAATTATAACAGTCCAGTGCCCATTGCTGCCGAGTCATCCTACATATTGGAGCATATGAACTTGGTTATTAAAAGATTATCCAAAGGGTACAGCCTCACCCTTTTTAGGACGGCCATCTCTCTGAGAGTGGGAATTTCTGTCATGCTTGAGTGGACTACTCTTGCCGGGACTTCCTCTGCTTGTGCCACTTTTGCCTTGCTCCTTTGGGGAACATGGTGACTTTGGTGATCTTGGTGACTTTGGTGATCTTGGGGACTTTGGAGACTTACGAGACCTTGAGATCTCCAATGGAGAAACAGATAATGGATCTGCACTCTCTGAAGCTGATCTTGCAAGCTCCTGATGCTCACTCGATATAAATCCATCACTGAATTCCATCGCTGTCAAATTCCAAAGTCCACAACCGAATCCTGTACCTGAGAGACAAAGTTGGCCACGAATCTACTTCAAAATAACTACAATAAATTAATCAATTTTTCTGGCCGTCAAGGGTGAGTGATACCAGGAATCTCAAATCTGCGTTTGGTGAAATTTGGATATTCCTTTGCTGGTAGTAGGCCACAAATTTGCAATCGCGTGGAAACCTAATAAAATCCTTGTTTACAGAAAGTAAATTTGCAATCCGCTTAGAACAATATACATTCCACATATTTAAATGAATTGTTTCAGACAAAAAGAAATGTTTCGGTTGACCACACAAAATGAGTATGGTGATCCAATGAAAGAATCTTTACGCAAAATTCTAACATATGCAATGCCTTTCAGGCACATCCACAAGTGAAAACCATAATTAGACAATCATTGAAAAATAAAAAATAAAAAATAAAAAGGAGCGAAATGGGACGAGTACTTCTCCATGGCCATCTAATAGAACTTTCATTAATAGAGCCTGTTGGACCGGAGTCTACAAGAAAAGTGCCCATGCAGAACCAGAAGGCACAGCTAACAGTGCATGCTTCTTATTAGCTATCGAGCTACAGGAGCTAATCCCGAACTTAGACATCATATCACTACAGAAGCAACAAATTCCATAAAAACCATACATAAAATGCCACCCTGACAAAATTCAAAAAAGCTGTTCCGATTGCTGGCTAATAGGTGCTACATCTCCTAAACACATGAAATTCATTCGGTGCAGGAGCCTCGACGGCCTAATGAAAATAAATGCGCAAGGTGTAAAGAAACTGTACTTAGTTAATTGATCCCAACCCCCACTGTAGTTAGTTTTAGAACCAGCAACTTTCAAGGTAAATTGGTACCAGTTCTGAGAACCATCTCTTCTAGTGATCTAGAGGAGACCTTGGAGAAGGTCCTAAGAATCTTAAAATTCCCTAATCCCGTACGGATCCAGTTAAATGAAAACTAAGAGACATACTACAGATAAATAAATTAACAAATGCAGATAAGCAAAGTACCAAAACAAGAAATACAATGCCCCTCTCAGACGAGTTCGCCAGAGCGGCACTGCCACACCGGCGATCCAGATGTACGGACTTTTAATTTTTTTTCAGGGCTTTTTTCTTTCCTGTGTCTAAATCGGTATTGGCAATTCGGGGTTGGAATAAAACCGGAAAAGGGTAGTTTGTGAAGTGACAATTAAAGCTCCTTTATTTTTCAACGCAGATCTTGAGATAAACTGCTGATTCAAAGGCTTAAGGCGCCTTGTGTTCTGCCCTTTGAAACGGGAAAAGCCCGGGAAACTCGCGGGGTCCTGTAACTGATTTTTTTTTTTTTTTGCACAGTTAATCAGATGGGTCAGATTTTGAACGCTACTCCCGTTAACTGTACAATGGAGATCACTCCTACCAAGAAGTTAGATAAGAATATGTGGAAAAACTATATACACACACACACACACACATATATATATATATATATTCTCAATCCGACAACTGTATTCTAAAGACTGTAACCTATGTGCAATCTTTAAAGTACTTTACAGTCCCGTTTTTTAATGAATCAACTGTTTTACAATTCTGAGGATCGACATAATTGGCCAATAGATGCGTTTCCACATTGGCAACCATAGTTTTCAAGTGGTTTACAACTTTACAATGTTACAATTTGAAGGTTGTGAAACATTGCAACCTTGTCTTTTTCAAAACATTCCCCGAAGTTTTGCACTTTGTCATAACTCCGTTCTTGTCAAAGATCTTGCAAACTTGTCGTGAAGCAGACAACTAGTTAACGAGTGCTCTCACATTGTGTTTGTATAATAAAGTAAGAGGAGAGGAATGTTAGGGATAGAAAAATTGGAAGCGAGAAAAAAATTTCTTTCTTTTTTTATGTCGGGAAAAATAGTGATGGGAAAGAAAGAAATAAAAAATTTCTATTTAGAAAAGGGTAGAAAATTATGGAAACAAAAATAATATACATAAAAATGTCAATTTTATGTCATGGTAATATATATATAAATATAATGAATTATTATTTTTTTCCGGGAGAATGAATCTGGTGGGTCAAGAAATTTCTTCTTCTTAAAAATTATTTTTCAGGAATGAGCAGTAACTCTTTTCTTTCATTTTCTTTAAATCTTTTTCTCCTCTTGAACACAATGTAAAGGTCCGTTATTTTGTTTTCATGTTGCAAGTTATTTTAATAATAATTTTTTAATTAAAAGAATGACAAGACAAATTATTTTGTAGGACTTTGGGTTGGAGCTGGAGAAATGGGTTCCTGTTGGGCTCAGTATTCACGTCAAGCTGAACAGAGATCGGCGAGGAGGGTCTTCGTTAAGCAGCCGAGGCAAGTGGGTCGGCTCTCATTGTAAGTATAACCCACTCTTTATTCGAATTAAAGAGCCTAATCAACCAAGTCGGTGAGGTTAGGGGTATTTAAATAAATTTGCTTCTCCTCCTTCAACCAGGAGACGGGAGCACAAAGACAACGGCTACGTTTGAAACAGATTTGAATTACCTCCGATGCTCTTCAGTTTTTTTTTTTTCTTTCCCATCTTTAAAATGGAAATCAATAATTCGAACCTTGCATTCATTTGAGGATCTGCCCATTATGTATTTTCTTTTGTTTTCTACTTTTTATGCAGTTCCTTTATATTACTCTCTCTCTAGGCCAAAAAAAAAGAAAAAGAGGTCAGTTTGCACGTATCTTTACGCTTGTTCTTGTTCTGTATTCATTGTAATTGGGTGTCAGGTAAGAAACCTATGCTGGGACACTGAAACCACTTACCACTGGAAGATTAAGAGAGCCAATATAGGTAAATCTTCTACGTATCTTGTACTCAAGTTATTAAGCTCAATGGAGCAAATTTGAAAAATTGTTCCAGCAGGCTTTGTTGTGCTCAATGCAAGTTGTATAAGTTGATGGAAAATCTCTGCGGAACCATTGACCTGGAAAAAAGGCCAGTGGTCTCTATTTCTCGTATTCGAATTCAAATGCATAGTTTCCAAAATGAGAAGAGCTCAGTCCAACAATTTTTTTCCAAGTACGAGGAGCTATACCCTTCACAATCAAACAAAATTAGAAAGGACCCAATTAGGTGATGCTAGGGGTACTTCCGGGCGCAGGAGTGCAAGTGTACAACGGCCATATTGTGTTGGAAATTCCTGCTGACAGAACACTATAAATATTAAACCTCCCGATCTTTGCGACCCTGTTGTTTCCATTCCAATCCCACGGTCCCCTCCCCTGTCTTTCTTTTGAAAAACACAACACTGCAACGTTTTCTTCCATCCAGGAAGACGTCTGCAGCTCTTGGATTTATTAAAGAGACACACATATTCATTCCGGTAAAGATGTAAATCGATTTGAGTTACCCTTCGATGTTCATCAGTTTTTTCTCTGAAATCAAGAACCTCGAACCTGGTTTTGATTAAAAGATCTGCCCGTTATATTAAGACATTGACGTTAATCTCTTGGCCTTCCTGTTTGCTTTTCTGTTTCTTTTCCTTATTTCAGAGACGCCAACGATCGAGACAGATTTAAGTCACCCTTCGATTTTCTCTTTTCTTTATTAAAGAACTCGAATCTTGAATTGGTTTTGAAGGTTTGTACATTGCATTAAGACATTGATTAAGGTTAATCTTGGCTTCTTTGTGTTTTTTTTTTTTCTTTTGCTTTATTTGAGAGACACTGCCTTTCAAGTAAGGATCGAGACAGATTTTAAGTTACCTTTGATGTTCATAATTCTGCTTTCTGAACAGAAATAACCCTGATCTTGTGCTTGATTTTAGTACTGTTCACAACAGTTACTCCGTTCCCCAATTTCTCCTGGCAAAAAGGGTCAATTTCCAGTTATCTTTACAATTGTGTTTGTTCTCTTTCATATTGCAGTGTATAACAACTCATAATTGTTTAATTGTAATTGCATATCAAGTAACGAATGGAAACCACCCCTGGAAAATCAGTAAAGCCAATATAATTCCGGATTTTTTTTTTAGAATATAATTCAAGTAAATTGTTAAAAATTACAGAATGTCAACATTAAAGATTTCTTCTTTTTGTGTTTTTCAGGCATCACCAAAGTACTATTGCATTGGTGAGAAACAGAACATTCAATATATCTTTTCACTCTTTTTTTCCCATCCGAATTTGTAAGTGAAACTTTTAGTCAGCATGGAATCACGGGTGTGAACGGCACACAATATTATGATTTTACGGATATGCAATTCAAGTTTTTTCTACGTTTCAAGAACCGAGTAGTAAATCATTTGTGCAGGTTTGGGCTGCTACCATGTCCACTAATCTTGATGCCTATGCTCTAAGTGCAAGTGACAAACGAAAACACAGGTAAAATTATCTTCCTGGTATCTTATGCAATAAGGGTATTGCGTTTCTTGCGAAAGGTTGTACTCGGCAAATCACTGTAGGAAATTTGCAACATCGTTCCTCCAGGCTTACTTTCACCCCAAGCTACAAGGGGATGGAAAATCTGTGGGACCATTAACATAATAAAAGGTCATTAGTCTCGTCAAAATGCAAGATATTCTGCATTATTAGTTTTATTTTTTTTCTTCTTATTCAAATGCAATTTTACTTTGAAATATGATCAATTTTATAATTATAATTTTAAATCTTAAACAACCAATGAACCTGAATTTGCCCAATTGCCCAAGCCACTATGGCGTGACAAAGATTAGAGTATATATTTTGGGATGGAAATAACGCGACGTCGTTTCAAAGGTGGGAACCTCTTAAGGATTGCCTTTTGTTCCTTGGCACCAAAAAATCGTTGGACTTA
This sequence comes from Ceriops zippeliana, assembly GCA_037897445.1. Lineage (NCBI taxonomy): Eukaryota > Viridiplantae > Streptophyta > Magnoliopsida > Malpighiales > Rhizophoraceae > Ceriops > Ceriops zippeliana. Next base: position 2,529,457 of record JBAPLH010000217.1, read on the forward strand.
TGCAGAACGAAGGCTACAGACTGAAAGTAAGTCAATCGACCATGTCAAGAGCAGAACAAGAAGACGTAGTTATCAACTTAAATGCCCAAATAGCTTCTCTCCAAAACCGAGTCAAGGTATCTTCTTCTCTTCTCTTAATGATTCTTTCTTTACTTTTTCTCTTCATGGTCCGGAAGCCAAGCCAAGCATACCTTTTTTTCTTTTTCTTTTTTATAAATATTAATTTCGGGTTGGTTCTCTACTTTTCTTGCAGGAATTGGAGGCTGAGAATGCAAAGCTATCCTCCAGGGTCTTGAACTGTCGCTGTAATGGCGTCTGCTCATCTGTAATTAAAACCCATTTAATGTTCCTTGTTGTTTTCTAGACTTAAGCGCGGTATGACCTTTGCTTACCTTCTTTTTTTGTGATTGCAGGTAGAGGAGAAACATGATGGGTCAGTTTTATATTGCACAGATTTGGTGGAGGCGAAAATTAATCTGAGAGGCGACAAGAACCGAAAAAAGAAATCTACGGCGGATATGCCAGGTTTATTTTGAATCTATGGTGTGTACATTGTTATCATGTGGTCTTTCTTGAAGTTTGAATTGTTGCAGCTTAAAAGCTGGTCCATTTTTATTGGCTGATTGCAAAAAATTTAGTGCCTTTTGAAATTTAGGTTGAAGTCTAGGAATCTATCCAGGTTTTTTTGTTTCTTTTTTTTGGCAGTGATGCGAGCTTAGTTTATCAGGTTGCAATTTTAGAATTGGTACCAGCATTTTTCTTTCTTATTTTTTTGGTCGGAATGAAATGTAAGACCCATTTGGACGCAAAACATAATGATCATGCTAATAATATATTGAAGCCAAGTATAAAGCATGAGTATGGCTGATGTACATTCAATCCAGTCTGATATGCTACACTCAAATGTATTGTGACCACTTGTCAGTTTCACGTGGAAGTTTCTGTTTAGAATTTTGCTCAAAGTTGATAGCCGTTGTAATTCAGTACTTATAGGAAAATTGAGTGACTAAGATACAGGCAGTGATACATGAGCTGATTTTACTTGATGCTGTAAGAAGTATCGGTTGCTGAAGCACATTATGAGAGAAGCATTATGAAATCTATCAAATATTCATATAAATTTTTTTTTGGCACAAATATTCATATACCTCTGTGTACAGGTTGTGACACAAGGATTATGAGCCACCATCTGAAGCGATATGTTGCCTTAAAGGTCATGTATTTTGGTCAAAGGTGTGTAATCTGTCTTTATACCCCAGTTTGATGTATTTGCAGTGTTTATCATTTTGTGTTAAGCTGCTACTGCACACTTGTACCCACTAAGCACTCAGGCATTCCTTATTACTCTGCTATTAGAAACTGTGCTCTTGTTAAAATGGCTTTTCATTTTTTTTTTTGCATGTTTAATCATAGAAAATTCAATCACTAAAATGATATTTAAATGTCTTTTTTTCCACAATAATATTCTCTTCTATTGATTTCCTGAGATTTTTAGTTTCCATTGATACCATTGATTTCAAGGAAGCTATTATATTTTTTATACAAAACTTATAATTATATATACCATTTTTACAGGTTTTATGGTTTTGCTTCAGAGGCACAAATGGATCCAACGGTTGAGGTGGGCTATTTTATTTTGTTTATTTCCATGCAGGGCTTTGTGAGTGGATTTGGTGGTTTAAACTCCTGTATTACTATTGCTATAGCAATTAATTAGATGAAGAGATGTAATTGGTATACTTGGTGATGATAAAGTTATTTCAACTTTTGTTTTCACTCTTGATTTTCTTAGTTCTTGGCACAAAGTTCTGAGAGACATTCAGTTGCACCCCAGTTTGAGTCTTTAAACTTGCTCTACCTGGTACCTAGAAGAGGAGGTTATTAGTTTGTCGATGGTTAAATTAACAGCAGGGTGTTGAAGGAAACACAAGCTGCAGCAAATAATTTTTTTTTTTTTTATGATCCAATTGCTTTGCAGGCTGAGATTTTTGAAGCTCTAGAAAAGACAAGGCTTTTGATTGGCAACAAGAAGGAAGTACGGTACTCCAGATGTGGTAGAACAGACAAGGGAGTTTCTGCTGTTGGGCAAGTAAGTTAATTATCCAAAAGAAAACATAAACAAATGAACAAAAGATCCTCCATTTATCTTCAATATGCTGGTTGATAGCTAGGTTAAATTCTTCTGTCACTAGGAGATTTTCACAAAGGTGAGCATATCCTGCTGAACTGAAAAGAAAAAGGAAAAGAATTATTGAAATAAGAAAAACCAAACCCACAAAGTATGAAAGAAAAGGACATGCTTTATTAAGAACATGCACTTAAAATACTCAAAACGTGGAAAATGACTAATACAGGTGATTGCTTTATTACTACGGTCAAAACTCAAGGACATTGATACGAACAACAAAATTTCAGGAGGCACCAATTCAGAAAGCCAAAATGGTGAGTTAAAACATTGGTTTTTGGGATTCTTAGACATATGATTGAGCGTTTACAATTATAACATCTTTTGTCCTATATGAATGTGACATTTTTATTTCCAAATGTCTTGGTGCCAATGCTATCCTCTTTCTGTTTACTGATTATTTACTTATCTCTTGTAACAAATAAATAAGAGGACGGTGATATGGTTTTATGGTACAAGAACCTATTTCATCTCAGGATTGAAGTAAAACATTGAACCTATGCAACAAAAATAAACAGATCAACAGATGAGGTCAAATTCAGATTGGATTCTATTTACTTGATATAATATTGTTGGTGAGAATGTGGTGTTGTTGAGGATCTGTCTTTGGATTTAGAAAACACGTTGAAAACAGTAAGTGAAGTCATTTTATATAAGTTATATGAAAAGTGTGTAGAAAATATGAACCTTTGAAGCTAACACAAATTTCATAGCTCAAACTGTCACTATCTTCTTGATCTTTGCATTCCTTTATCAGGAGAAGAAATTGACTATGTAAGAGTGTTGAATCAAGTCCTTCCGAAAGATATTCGAATCATTGGCTGGTGTCCTGTTCCAAATGATTTTAACGCAAGGTTCTTCTAAGTGGCTTCTAGAAATGTTATCTTCAACTTAGTATATTTGCTTCTCATGTTAGCAGCATTGTGGGATGCAGGTTCGGCTGTTTGAGCAGAGAGTACAGATACATTTTTTGGAGTGAAAATTTAAATATCTTGGTAGGGGATCTTTTTATTGCACAATATAGAAGGTTTACTTGATCTGTCTTATGGTGCTTACTAGGTCAAAGTAGGGCTCACTGACTCTTTTTTCATGCATGTTTCACCAGGCTATGAAGAGTGCAGGTAAGAAATTTGTTGGGGAACACAACTTCTCAAATTTCTGTAAGATGGATGCAGCAAATGTGCATAATTATAAGCGGCATATAAATTCATTTGAAATTACTCCTTTTGATGCAAGGTTGAAATCTATGAACTATATCATCTTATTGCTATATCAAAGATTGTGTGTCATTTTTGCATTTGTCTCCTTGTTGCCATTGGCCACCGCGATGGGCAGCTCTATAGCAAACAACAATCACATATGCCTTCAAGTTTATAGAGGTCTTCAACTTTAGTCAAGCTCATGTATCTTTGTTTCATATTCATAAAGCTTTAATGTTCAATGAGGATTTGCAGTGACTGTAGTAAAAAGGACCTACCAAATTGGTTCGCTTAAAGTACCCATATAAGACCACAAAAGTTAAATGACTTTGAATTCTTGTTTGAAGTTTATGCAAATTAAGCTGATTTTATATCCAGGCATGAAGATGATCAACTCTTTGTAATTAAAATTAGAGGCAGTGCATTCCTCTGGCACCAAGTCCGCTGCATGGTTGCTGTGCTATTTATGATTGGCCAAGGTCTTGAAACCCCAGATGTATGTATTGGACAGACCTCACCATTGTGTCATTTTTTTCCCGTTTATTTGGCTATTCTTTTTTTGTTGGGGGGAGGGGGGGAAGGAATTCTGTGCACTTAATTGTTGTTTGTTTCCTCTATAAGATTTTTTTCAGCTCAGATGTTCATATCTATATACTACCTAAGACAAACTTGGGCTTGTGTTCGATGGTTGAAAACAAATTACTAATACAAACTTGGGCTCGTGTTTGATGGTTGAAAAATAATTACTTAGAATTGACGCCAAGAGACACATGCACGCAGATGGATGTTTATACCTGATATTATGCTCAGTGGTTTTGTTAAGAATGAAGATTTTTGCCCTTAAACTTCAGTTGGAGACTGTTTTGAGGCAACACTCCTGCATGATAGCCTTCAGTAGTAGAACTTTCTGGCTAATCAACTCACATCAGCTTTCATGTTTTCTTTACTGATAACAATGTTGAGGGACAATTTATGTTTGAATTCTTGGAAGTAATTATCAGCAATTCCAAGAAGGCCAATGATACATCATTAATATGTTTTTAGCCAACGGTCATATTTCATGCCAGCCCATCTTTTCCTGAGGAAAATAGTTGTTATGTAGTACACTAATATTTTATTACCTAAATATGTAGGTGATAGATACATTGCTGGACACTAACAGGACAAAAAGGAAACCACAATATCTTATGGCTCCTGAAATTCCGTTAGTTCTTCATTCCTGTGAATTTGAAGGGCTGAAGTTTACATGCTCATCAGGTTCTTCCATACTTTCAATGATTCCTCCTGTTAAGACATCCAAAAACATGATCAAGTGCATGGTGATCCTAATTTGGAATTTCATCTTTAGATGTAACCCAACTTGGAACTGCACCTTGAGGTTATATATATATATAACCTTTGCTAAGGAGATTTTGGACCAAGATACTGCTATCATCAGATAGCCTACCCCTCTGTATATGCTTAATCATATCATTATAAAAGGTATATGGATCATGTACTGCATTGGACGACATATGTGCCCTTTTTTCATAAAAAATTAAGATACTTCTAACCATCCCTAGTGCAGTTATTCTTAATGGGGTAATTATCCTCAACTACTATAAGTCACACGCTTAGTTCATTCTCTTTCATCCAAGCAGGCACTGAGTTTATAGTCAATCTTAATTGCAATTTTGAACCAAGTTTGAGATTTTTGTTGCTGGATTCGTGACCAGATGCTCTGCAAGCTGTACGTATTCACTTGGAGAATGAATGTCGGATGTATCTATTACAAGCTGCCATCTTTCATGAGGCTTTTCTTAGCTGTCAGCAATTGTCAAATGGTGCAGAAAGAAATTTCTGGACTTTTCATATGCTTTGAACCTATAGTATCTTTGCTTTTGCCTGTATTGGTCTGATGATGTTTCCTGCTTTTCAGATATGGGCTTGTCAAATGTCAAAACTGTCAAAAAGAAAGCTTCTCATATTCCTTTGCTGTCAAGGCAAACCGAGCGTAAGTCTGTATGACATCCTTAAATGTTGCTGCGGTGTTAGATTCTTTTTCCTTTTTTGGTAGGTTATGGGCATGAAATTGGTGCTTCAGATCTAGATGGGATTGTAATGATCCTGTTCATCATAAATTTGGTTCAATTCCTCACTTTCGTACTTTCAACTGGATTATCATGACAGGAAGAAAGGATTAGATGGTTATTTGAACTTTGTGTGCTGTCTAATTTATCCACACACGAGAGAGAGAGAGAGAGAGAGAGAGAGAGACTTCCTAACTTTCTATACTTCATCTTGTTTCAGCATTATTATATGAAGAGCTGCATTCTTTCCTAACCTTCTATGCTTCATCTTGTTTCAGCATCGTATGAAGAGCGGCGTGCCAAACTGGAAAACACCAAATCAAGAGTTTGTTCACTTGTCACTGCCGGTTAAAAGAGTAATATATGCCAAATTCAGCTGCATATTCACCTCCATAGTCATGCTTTATACTTCTGGACCAGACGAATATGTTGAGAATAATAGTTTTATAATTAGTGAACATATTTTACAAATGGTCAGATGTCGGCATGTGGATTATAGATTGTAGGATTTTTTGAGTTTTCATGTTGTTCCATTTACTCTCTCCTAGTTTTATTTTTACTTCTCTGTATTGCAAGGGACAAACCATATTTTGGATAAAGTGGTCGACGCTAGTGTCACGCTATGACTAACTAGGCACTAGCTGATCTCAACAACAACGAATTCCAACAAAGTTTGGTCTTAAAGCACTTGTATCCTATTCTACGACAGGCATCCAATGGTTCACGCAAGGAAAGCTCAAGGCCTCAATCTTTCCTATCATCAAGTTCACTAGTAGCATGTGTTAGCCCCTCCCCACTTCTCCACTAATGATGTTGCTTCGTCCTTTTCTGTCGGTACTTCTACCGTTGGAGCTGTTTCTTCTTTCTGTGTTAATGGTGCCTCTCCCTCAGCGCCACCGTCTTCATATGTAAGTGTGAGAAGAGTTTGCATAACCTTGCTTTGAGCAGAGTAGTTTACTAATTGAATTCCGCATTTTATATCTCAACAGGAACAATTCCGTGACTTTCATTCGTATGTCCAAAAAGTACAGTCATCCCTTTTCTCTTCACCAACAGGCAGATCCTGCATTTAAGAAAGAGAGCTTATGAATAACCCTTGAATAATTAAAGGAATACAAGCTGCCATTATCAATGCAATGCTACTTAACTGAAAAATCGAGGTATTCCAATCCAGGTGGTGCTTTGCTTGAAACCTAAAAATGAGAAATTAAGTCGAACTGAATTGCATACATTTGTAATACTGTGTTCTACCATTTAGTAAGATAGACCCAGACTAAAAGGCACAGAGATGCAACAAGAAGAAAACTGACGCTGACATTGGCCTCGAGCTCGAGTTTTAAGCTTCAACGATGCTAAAAATCTTAGTTTTATGTGGATTTGAGGGTGGATGTCCGTCATCTCACTTGTTTGAAGCTTGAACCACGACAAAAATATCAAGGCTGCAGACTTAGTAAAGAAATATTATTATAGCGGCCAACGGCTTACTTTAATGGTTCACATCATCTAACTTCTACATTATTAAGAAAAAAAAAAATATATATATATATATATAAATGTTGTACACTTCAACAAATTACGTTTTGAGAAAAAGTTAATGATTTCATAATAAGTGATATTAGAACCTATTTCTATCTGCTATAAACTTTCAATTTGACGTGAAATGCCGAGAACTAGTCTCAGTGCGTGACGAGATCGTCAATAAATTCAGTGTTACAGAATATAACGAGTACACGTTACTCAATTCCTAACTCCCATATTGTTAGATGAATGTATTACACACTCCAATAAATTGTGCCCGTAACCTTATACTACCTTGTCATCAACCACATAGCCAATAATAGACAACATTGGGGGGACAAATGTTCTTATTACTTGATAAGATTATTCTATGGTTTTGTACTTCGATTTATTTTTTCTGTTTTTATTTTGTCTTCCTGGTGTACCACCAACCAAAATAAACCGGAGTCTGTGATTCGCCCAAGGGTCTAGACTCTAAAAGCTTTTGCTTTATGTTTTTGTTTTTATTTTATCCTCTCGGTGTACAATCAAACAAAATAGATAAATATTATTTGATCACACTCTTTAAGTCACATGAAGCCCCAAGAAACGTAAATCAATCATATCTCTTTTGTTGTTGCAAATAAATAAAATAAAAAGTGAAAATTTTATTTTATTATATGTTTTGATAAGTGCATTTTCATAGTGGTGTTAAACAAAACAAAGAGGATGTGAATTTGGCATACAAGCCGAGGAGTCTAAGCTTTAAAGGTGTTAGGTGGTTGGACGGTTGTATAAAATAAACCTGTTTATAGCTGTTACGAATCTTTTTTTTAAAAAAATAAATATGGTACTTTCCCATATACCCAACAATTAAAAAAAAAGCACACGACGTCACCATCTAAGTAACAAGAAAATATGGTGCTTATAAAATGATTAAGTAGCGTCTTAAAATTTTTGTCTTAATTTTGTAAATTTTTAAATTATTTTTATGTTTTAATTTAATTAATATGTAATTTTGATATGTTTATAATTTTTACTTATAAAAACATGTAAGATTTATAATTCTATAATTATTTTTCATGTAAGAAATATTTAAAATTTAATAATAAAATTTAACTATTCTTAGATCGACACAGAATAATTAAGTTAAGTTGATATAAAAGTCATGATTTTTCTATCTAATAGTTACTTATTTTACATGCATTAAAAGTTAAATTATTGACCATAAATGATTAGAAGATGAGACACACGTGTGAAAATTACCAAATAACAAAATTGAGAAGATTAAAAGAAAAAAAAAACAGATTTATATTATTAACGAAAACAAATTAGGAATATCTCATAAAATAATTCAGAAACTCAACTAGCTCGAATTTTTTTAACAGGATCTGGGGGCTAAAATTCACATACACATATATAAAGGTTGTGATAGTTTAGATTAAAATAAAGATGTGATAAAATAAAAGAAAAAAGGGGTAGGAACAAAACAAGGGAAAAATATAATATCCAGTTAAACTACACGTTTGTTTTGCAATTTTTTCTACATGGATCAGCCAGATTGCCAACTGAACAAATAAACTATGCGTCAGCTAACAAGGTGCGAATGGACTGTTGCATGCAGGCAATCGTCGTTTTGCAACATTGCAACTTGTCTTCTGGGTCAAACTTGCCTCAGGAGTCAGGACCACCTTCAGGTGGCTTTATGCTGTTAGGATGTAAGGCAAGTGGGTCGCAAGAAGTTTATCCCGTGTATGGAGAAGCTCCAGAAAGGCTGAGAATCGTTGTGTTTTCTGCCTTGGAGTTGGTCAGAGACGATGGATGTGGGCAGCCAATAACTTTTCTTGAAGAGGTGCATGCACATTGCAAATCCAATGCATGAAAAATTGGGTATATGCTCCACCCCTCAAGTTGGCAACGTGTTTTAGGGCCACGCACACGTGCAAATTAATGCTTTTGGCTTTCCAAACAGCCAGACTTTCGTGGAAAATATTTAGAATCGTTACCAACTTGTGTACCGCATGCTTTTTAGAAGAATACGGTAATGTATGATAATGATCACAGAAACTGAGAAATGGGAGGGAAAAAAAAAATTATTTGTGAAAATTGTAAGAGAAAATTACTAATATATAAGAATGGCTGGACTTTGTACAGATATATCATACATTTGGCCTCTCACGAGTCAGGGATTCAGTTGTCTAGAGTTCAATGAGTCAGACCCTTTTAAGACTCACATTGGTAAATAATTTCAGTTCATATATGAAAAAATCCAGAATTATCATTTCTCTTTTTACACTTTTTTTCAAAGTTCATTCCAAATCTAAAATATTTACAATTTTTGAAAATGCAGATTACATATTTTGAAAAGGCAGAAATCCCTGAAACTGGGCTACTAGAATTATAGATCTATAACTCAATAAGCTTCCACCTGTTCAGCAAATGTGGGAAAAAACAGGGGAGGTAGAGACAGAGTTTGGATACTCAGAAGCGTGAAGCAAGCACAACCAACCCCAGAAGGCCGGACACTTTTGCAAGCCTCCGTGCCTGCCAAGCCTGAGATTAAAATCCAAGTTCTCCCACAAATAAATGTAGTTCAATGGGGATGAGGAATGACATGATTCACAGAAATCCAACTAGAATTCTCTCGTACAAAGAAAAAGGGAAAAGACAAACAAAAAGATGATTAAGCCAAAATCTTTCAAGAGGCAGATGAACAAACTATCCCAAATTCCGCATGATAGAAATTGACATTCTGTAGATACCAACTTTTTCCAACTCTAATAAACAAAATGTCAAAAATTTGTATTTCGTTGAACTCAACGTGACATAATACTTCACTGACGCAAAATATGGAACATGATATGCTACACGAAAGACATCACAATTACAATTTGTTGTGCAGGTTGTTAAGATTACCATTACCAACTGAACATATGAGCTATGCATCAGCTGAAAGGGGAGGACCCAAATGGTCTCTTGCTAGAAGCCTAAAATATAAAGGATCAAAGGAATAAGTCTAACCCAACTCCTCATGAATGGCACAATCTCAGGATAAAGCATATTCATCAGTTGAGTGAGCCAGTAATACAGGCAAATTGGAGATCTGCAACTAGTCTTTCACCAGCCTTGCCTCATAACCACCTTCAGGTCGCTTGACAAGGTTGTAAGGCATATGAGTCCCTAGAAGTCTGTCCCATATGGAGAAGAAGGGCTGAGAATAGTTGTACTTTGTGCCTTGGAGTTGATGATGGATGTCATGATAAGCAGTGTTGTTCTGGAAGAATATATGAAAGATATTGCCAGGCAACCAGAGTCCACAATGATCATCAACAGTTTTAATTACAGCAAAGCAGAAGAAAATTACTCCCGTACGGGCAGTCATTCCTGAGATAAGGAAGGAGATGGCGCCACCTACAGTGTCAAGCAAGAGGCCCTCAAGGGGGTGATTGTAAAGGGCTCCTATTGCGTATGGTACAACTAGTCTATGATGTTGAGAGTGGATATGGCGGTACAGGAATATATTTTGATGCATGTAGCGGTGCACAAAGTATTGCCATGTGTCCATGACAAACATTGCAATAATCACTTGCAAAGTTTGGGCAGCAATAGATGGCTGGATTGTGATTCCAGATGCATCTGCCGTTGAAGTCAACTGCACAAACAATGCAAGACAGTGAAGTTAGCAATCAGCTAGTGGAAAGCTACCAGCAGAGAGGTTTGTGGAGTTGCTCTTCATGCAAATGAAGCAATGCTATATATGACATTCAATTGTAAGCTCCAAGGACCTCTTGATCACTCAGCTGAGTCTATGCATGCCACGAGATGAAAGTTCTTAAAATATTGAAATACCACAAACTATACATTATCAATATTAACTATCTATCAAGCCTAGCCTGTTAATGCATTTCTGCTTACAAAGCAAAAGAAGAAAATCATTCAGATCATCTTGTGTCTAATACAAAAGAGAAAGCACCCTTTGATAAAAACCAAGTGCAACACTAAGAAGTCCCTAGACCTATTCCTCATATAAATGTTCCCAAGTGAATGAATTCTCTCTCTCTCTCTCTCTTTTTAACACAAGAACAAAACTTTCCAGTAGTTATTCATAATCATGAGTCTAAGTAACTTAACTTTCAGAACCCAGGAACAAATAATCAATTCTAAAATGTCATTGATGAAGGACAAGTTTCTACACTATAATAGTTCAGCTGGCCATCCACCATCCTCAGGTCTCATCTGACATATTTGTTGTACTTCATGAGCTTTATGCAAACAAATTATCCAAGCTGAAGTAGATGGCCTGAGATCCTTAGCCCATGATAAAAGCTATTATCAGAATCATCATCTTAGATCAGCCATAGTTTGTGCACTATTTTATATGCCTCTAATATTCTTACGGCTTGAGGAACCTTGCAAACTTTAAGTGAAAAGTACAATGACATTTTCTTCAACTTGCTACAACTGGGGGAAATGGCTGGACAACTGGGATAATTAGCATGATAATGTTAGAGATACCACAAAAACCAGCAATCCACATTCCAATATTTCAATCATACAAGGATAACCATGATCAGATTTCCCTGTAAGGTAAAGTTTTATCAATGACATAATTCAACTAGAGTAGGGAACTCATCACACATATTTTTCTAGCACAAGTCAAAGTGCTGAATAGCTAACTCTTTATAGAGACACAACAAACAACGCTTATTCCACAATGCAAAGTTCCACGCAGGGAAATGTGGCAGGTCCCATGTGGTATGTCACACAAAGTGGCCCCTCTCAAGAATCAGCAATTCAAGTGAAGACTCACCCTCCCTAACTAAGACGAAAGACTTGCCTTCCTAAAACTTGTCTAAATCCTGGATCATAGACTCACAATAATTGGGGCTAGTTAAACATAATTGTACAACATAATCCTATTCCTTGTCTACAACTCATCATGTCCAAATCAACTACTAGGGGTTGCATTCATTTGCTCAATTAAATGCTGATATCAAGCACACATAAGCGAATTGAAAATGGAATCACTACACTGACCAAGAAAAGGCCATGAGCGACTATTGCCTGAACGACCTGTTGAAGCAAGACACCTTTAACCACTTTTGGCAGCGGAACCAAGTTCTTCTCTTCTTCCTCTTTCCTAGTATGCAACCGGTAATTATCCAGCCGTGGCAACAGCTGATAGAACCCAGCGTACAACCAATAAACCACAATGGGTGCAAATGTGCCCATTGCCTCGTCACTCACGAAGCCATCCCAGAACACCATTGTTGATCCAATTTACACGAAAGCCAGAAGAACTATGGATTAGCTCATTCCAAGCTTCAAATTGCAGCCCAAAATCTATCAATTGAAAACAACATCAAAGTAGAGATCCACCATTGAATCGCCACCCTGCGCAACCTGAAAAAAAAATAAAAATAAAAAAAGAGAAGATTTTATAGAACATTAAAACAGCATAACAAAGCAACATTGTACATCTCATCTAATCAAATAAACTTTCAGCAAGAGTAAGAATTGCTTATATTCAATAAATTATCATCCAATAAACTGTTTAAAGCCTCATTAGAAATCAAAAGACACGTCTTTGACTTTGCTAATTAACTCCAAGAATCCAAATGAAAAAGAAATCCAATAAAAGCTCCTCCCAGTTTCCAAATTTTCTGAGAAGTAAAAGAAAAGGACCAAAAAAAAAAACAGATAGAGAAAAATTGCAACGCACAGTGACTTACAGAGAGATTGAGAGGGTCTATAGCATTCAAGCAATGGAGGAGAGGAGAGAGAGAGAGAGAGAGAGAATGTTATAAAAAGAGATCTAAAAATTCAAAGGCAAAAGAGGGCCTGTGCCTGTTGTTTTTGGATCGAACGTTGTTGGTTTTTGTTGGTGCCAGTTGTTTTTTTTTTTTTATCACTTGTAAAAAAACTTATGTTTGAATTTTTATTTTTTTCCAAAAAAACAAAATAAAATTTCAAATCATAAATGCAAAAAAAAAAAAAAGCAAAAAGAATAATCAAAGGAAAGCAACAGGAGAAAGCGAAAGGACTTCTTCGGGCATCCGCCCGCCCGCCGCCCAGCAAATCGCGTCTTCCTTAATTTCGAAGATATTGACGTTTCAAAACCTGCATTAATTTCATGACATCCTTTGTAACTCAAATTTTATATATTATAATTATTAAATTATACTTAATATTTATTATTTTTCATATTTAATTACACCACTTTAATATATATATATATATATATATATATATATATATATATATATATATATATTATTGTTCTTAAAATTTAATAATTTTTTATTAAATCACGTCACATTAATACCATTTTTATTGTATTATTTTCGTTGTATTCTCATAATTTTTCTATTTATAAAATAATGGGGGAATTAATACCTGTCTTTTTCTATGAATAAATATCCATAAAACTATAAAGAGAGACCGGTGACTGTCGCCTGATAAAGGGGGGATGACGGAAAGAGTTGCATTAAACATATACGGTAACCCCCCATAAAATTCTATTTTACAATCATTTTTTAATTAAAAAAATAATTTTTAGGCGGTGTTCTTTTATTTATTTATTTATTTATTTTGTATCTTTGGAGCAATTTAGTTTTCTAAAAGTGCTTTGGGTTAGCAAAAGTTATGCAACATTTTAAAACCCTTTTTTTTATGCATAGAAAAAAAAAAAAGAATGAACAGAAGGAATAATTTATTTTCCGATTGTATTAAGTACCGAGACAAAATTATAAGTTTCCTAATCAGTGGACCAATCAACTAGCTATTAACAAGACCATCTTTAACTTCACTGTTGTTATTGTCATTCTGGGTTAAGAAATTCAATTATGTCTGATCAAGATTGCATTCCTTCTCATTCACGTTTCTAATTAAAACAGATATTTTTTTATAAAACTTTATAAAATTTATTGAACAGTAAATTATATAAAAAAATTCCTTTTATTATCGTAAATTTTATATACTTATTTTTAATATCGAATTTTAAAATTTAAATCATTAAAATATATTTTTAAAATAATTAATCTGAACTTTTTTTTTTTTTTCAATTCGATTCTAATTAGAACCGAATCACCCTAGTAACAACGCATCCAACGTCCTACTTTTGTTTCGTAAGGAAATAGATACCAAGTAACCCCCGAAGCCCTTTTTGGACTGATGCTACGCTTTTTAACTTTTCAATGTTGTTTCAAATTTCCCAATTTTATTTATTATACTCATTTTCATGCTATAAATTCATGGAGAGAAGAATTTTTGTACTTTCTTCCTGAAATTTCATTGCCTTGACAAGATCATCATGTACTTTCTTCCTGGTATTTAGTATTCTTTCATAGTTATTTGCGAGAAGAAATTAAAACCTTTTTTTTTTTTTGACTAATAGTAAAAAAATAAAAAAGTCAAATTTAAACCTCAAGCTGTTCAGCAAACGTGTAATTTATTCTTACCATTTTTTTATTGTTTGCTGATGATATATATATATATATTAATCACAATGCCTTTGAATTTAGGGTTGAATGAGTTGACAATAGTTGTGAACTAAGCTTTGGTAGCATGTCATAAATTTCACTGATAAAGCGTTAAAATTTTAGACATAATAAATTTTTGTTTAATGAATATAATATCCATATGACATTCCAAAAGCAGCAAAAAAAAAAAAAAAGAAGCATTGAAGCTTAACTTTATTACCTTTTTTTTCTCAGTCACATATTTCATTAATTGGTGAATAATTAAAGTAATTTAGAAAAAAAAAAAGTTATGCCAAACCCATGAATATTTGCAAACTCTTTTTTTTTTTTTTTATCTTTAATGAATATTAGTGACATATAAATGTCCTGCCAAAAGTTTGTGGGGTTAGTAAACCTACCTAAGCATTTTTCTATAATTAGATTCACACAAAACAACGTTATCAATTGATCCGGTCAACAAAGACACCGCGACACGATGACCTACCAAACAAGGCAAACGGCTTTAAAAAAAAAAAACAAAAAACAAAAAAGGAAAAACTCAGAAATTAATGTTCCGTCACATCCTAATGGTTCAAATCTTAAACTTTCATTTTCGCTTAACGAGTTCTAATAAAGAGAATAAAGATATTGTATTTATAAAAAAATAAAAAAAATTATTTATGATATAATTAATTTTGCTAATAAAATTCTATTATTAAATGTTCGATAGATTTAATTTGGGAGTTGTTTTATTGCTTGGTGTGGAGGCGGAAATGAAGATTCTCTTGAGTTATGATCCTATGTGTCAAAACCACAAAAAACGTAGCTATTGTCGAACTCCGGACCAAAGATCAGAGCCATTGACTGACATGTTCACTTCGTTGGATAACTGGTCCCCACTTGTTTAGTGTATGCTGGCTGCTGGCCCACCCGACCAAGAATATTCGAATAAGCAAGAGCCCCGGAGAAACTACACTGGAGCCACCAAAACCCTAGTAGCCTCCCTCAAGGAGCTGCTGTCGGCTCACATATCAGCTTCATCATTTCGTCTTGGCCTGATCGATAAGCCGCGTGGGGAAGAAGAAAAAAAGATAGAAAAAAAACCCCACCTTTATTTTCCTTAGCCCTGCGATCTAATCTCAATTCCCTCAAAAACCCAGTAAAATTCCAACCCAGTTTTGTAAATATTGTTTTTATTTTTTTCGTTCTTTTTTTGGGGTTGATTTGTTATTGTCTGCTTTGTAATTTTGAGAGAGCTTGATTTGGAGTGGTGTGAGGGAATCGATGACGGTGAAGGATCTGGATTGTTGTTGGGGTGACGGCGACGGTAAGGCGTGGCCACCGGGGTTTAGGTTTCATCCGACGGATGAGGAGCTGGTGGTGTATTACTTAAAGAGGAAGATCTGTAAGAAGAGGCTGAAGCTTGATATCATCCGCGTGCTTGATGTTTACAAGTGGGATCCTGAGGATTTGCCTGGTATATGATTTTTCGTTTCGGTTGATTTTATTCTGTAAATATTTTCGATTTCTCAGGCTTGTAGACTTGTTCTTGGTTCCTGGGGTCCTGAGATTTTGTTTGCTGTGGTTTTCGGTTTGTGTTGAATGTTTTATCATGTCTTATTCCTTTCTGTTGAATCTTTTCCCTTCTTAGGTGCTTTGAGTTTGTGTTGGTATTTTTTCCATGTTTCTTAGCTTGGTTTTTGCTTTGATTGCCGATGGGGGATCCATGATTGACGGCGTTTTAGATGAATTGGTTTTTCTGCTCATTTAGGTTTTGTTTAATTCTCTGCGTTGACTATGGACTGTGAGCTATTTGTTGAGCTTTGAACTAAATGTTTGCATGTGATAAGAGAATCGTGGATGCTAGAAACGTTGGCCAGTTCATTTTACTGTGCCACTTCGTGCACAAGGGCTTTGGTTAGCAAGAGTTGTGTGGTTACATTCTTGGATTTTCTTGTTGATTTTGGGCCATTGTTCTCTCGTTTTGTAATAGGAAAAGTAGCTCAACTGACTACAAATACAAATATCTTTCTAATGCTGAAACTATAAAACCAAATTCAGGATAAATATGTTGTGAAATTATTGATTTTGATGTGCAATTTTATGAATTTGTTTTTGGTTTCTCCTTAATAGAGTATCTATAGAATGGATACATTTGGAGCTATGCCTCTTATCTGACTTAATGATGTGGCCTATCAAAAGTTTGTTGTGCTTTTCAAATTTCTTGAGGTGCGGGTCATACCTTTGATTTATCAGTATACTAACAAATGAATACGATTGCAGGTCAATCGATTCTAAGGACTCGAGATAGGCAATGGTTCTTCTTCACTCCAAGGGATAGGAAGTATCCTAATAGTGCAAGGTCAAATAGGGCAACTGGACATGGTTATTGGAAAGCAACAGGAAGGGACCGTAATGTCTCGTGCAATTCTAGGAGCGTTGGAATAAAGAAAACCCTTGTTTTCTACCGGGGCCGTTCACCAAATGGGGAGCGAACTGACTGGGTGATGCATGAATACACTCTGGATGAGGGGGAACTAAATAGATGCTCAAATATACAAGTAAGTACATTGAGATTTTAGTTCCTTTTTGTTTGCTTATTTGTATTATCTTTTGTTTGGTTGCTGATTGAGACCATCTGATTCTCTATGGCAGGACTATTATGCACTTTATAAGGTTTTCAAAAAAAGTGGACCTGGTCCTAAGAATGGGGAACAGTATGGTGCGCCATTTAAAGAAGAAGACTGGCTTGATGAAGGTTGTGCAGATGACAATAATCCTGTTACTACCCAGGTTCCTGTTAAGGAGCATAATGAAGTAATTCCTGGTAATGATTCCACGTGTGCTGGTGGAGCCCAGCCACTGTCAAATGATCTGGACGAATTCATTAGACAAATCACGGATGAAAATGCACTGGACCAGCATCAAATCAGTGATAATAATTATGTGCCACCCCAGGTTAGTTTGTTTTTTCTGTCTGAATGTATCAATGCAGATATTATTTTAATAACTTTGTTTCTGTTCTTTTTGGCATGTCCTTCCAATGTTTCAAGTAACTGCATTTCTGTTTTTCCTGTCTAAAATAAGTCTCAAAACATGAGGCTTTGGCTGCTATCTGACCTTGCAAAAGGGGCTCAAACTGATCTTATACATCAGTGGCAGTTGCTAATTGTGGGAAAAAAAAATACTTTCTATGGTGTTTTATTAACATATTTCATGCTTCTTCATTTTCTTATTGGATTTGTTGGAATTAAGTTTTATTGATGGGTAAAATTTTGCAGGTTGCTGTTGAACAAGAGTTACAAAGTACGTTGGTGGATCCATCCTTCAGAGAAGTCATCTTTCCTGAGCCAGATGGACTGTTGCATGCAACTAGTAAGCAGGAAAATAAGCCTGAAAACTTTGAATTCAACCAATCAGCTACCGCTAAATTGCAATTGCACGAGGCACAAGAGGCTACATCTGATAAAAGCAACTCAGAGTGGGTAACCCAGCCATGCGAGGAGGATTTTTTGGAAATTGCTGATCTCATTGGTCAAAAACCCATTTCCTCCACCACTGAGACACTACCTGGAAATTTGCAGTTCGATGAATTTGATGGGCTGAGTGAACTTGATTTCTATCATGATGCTTCGCAGGATATGTTGTCTGTTGAACAGGAAAATGTTTTGCATTCGTGTGTTGACTCCCTTGGGAATCATATGGTAAACAATGTTGGCTATCAGATGCAGCCGCATTGGGCAACAAATGAGGTGGATTGCCAGTTGGAGCCACATGGAGGAGTAAGCGTGGACGATTATTTGTTGCAGTCACAGTTGTGTGGCCCAGATCAGATTAACAGTCAACTTTGGGTTCATGATCAGAGCAATGATGTATTTACATATTCAGAAGCAATTAATGGGACTCTAACTCAACCAAATATAGGTATATCTTGAGTTCAACATTGGTTGTTCTCTTCTTCTACTTGGTCTATCTCTCTGCTAAGATACATTTTTATGCTTTGGTCGAAGTTGCTATCATCTCAGCCCATCCACGCAGAGCTCTTGATGGGATGATGGATGATCTGCAAGGCAAAAGGCCTTTGTGAAACCTGGGACTGTGAACCAGATTCAAGAGCTCTTCTAGTACAAGTATTTTCTTTGTATGCTATGCAGCTAAACTATCAGAATGTGGTGTAGTCTAATTTCTGGCCATCTTTGTTATGTTCAGGTGTCGTTTATGAATGTACCAACAGTTCAACTGGAGCAAATGAAAATCAAAATGTCCAAGACAGTGCAGGTACTTCTGGTTGGCTGTCTTCCACAATATGGTCTTTTGTGGATTCGATCCCCTCTACTCCTGCATCTGCAGCAGAGGGTCGTTTGGTGAATAAGGCTTTTAGTCGCATGTCTAGCTTCGGCAGGATAAGACTGAATACGAACAATACTGGCATTGAAGCTGGTGATGTTGCGTCAAGTGTAGGGAGGTCTGGTAGAAATAAGGGGTTTATTTTCTTATCAATTTTCGGCGCGTTCTGCGCTGTCTTATGGGTGTTGGTAGGAACCGTGCGAGTGCTGGGAAGATCAATATCTTGACAAACCTATTATATACCGAAATTTTGCTGTTAAATATGTTTTATGTAATGCTAATTACTGTCCATTGGGTAGCCAAACTTAAATTGCTTCGCTGCAAGGTTAGACTTCCAAATGAAGAGGGACAAATTTCTGTCATATAAAACACCTTTTTTTTTTTTTTGGGTGGGGGATGGGGACGGGGGTGGGGTGGGTGGGGTAGCCGTGCTTTTAACTTAAAAAGGGAGGGCTATTCAAGACACTGAAAGATTGGTTCTTTATTTCGGAAAACAGACGTCACACATTCCCATGGTTTCACGCCGCCCGCCGATATTACGCCGGCTTCTCTTTTCAAAGGAAAGCATTTGTTTATTTATTAGATGAGATCGGAGTTAGAACTCAAAAAGCTTCAGACTTTTGGTATTATTAATTTGTTCATGTGTGTTTAAATACAGCTTCAGTTTCGATCAAAATTCAAAGGTTTAGATAAAAGCTAAAGGCGTAGTAATATTTAGTTTTAGACACGTCGTAATATTGTCAACTCTTCTCGAACCTTGAAACAGAGGCAAATGAAAATATTCTATTTTCTTGAAGCAATATTGGGTGCTACAAAAAGCTTTTTAATTTATCATGAAATATTATTTTCATTTAAAATAATATTTAATATTTTTTAAAATGAGTTTTAGAATTTAAAATGATTAGAATTATAAAATTATTATACGACAAGAGAGCTATTTTTTTGGAGGGCGGGGGGGTTCGTTGTTTCATCGGTGTCGGTTAAAAGAAATTGGGACACGCAGATCGAGAACTTGGGAAATCAAATCGTCGAGCCGTACATGCACTGCCCCGGTTCGGTTCCGCCTTTGTCAATTCTTGATTCCTTGTCAGCGAGGCAGTCAGACCCAAAATCGTAATACTTATCGCCGCCTCCCTCTCGCCTTCCCTTGATTCCCTACTCCGTCCAACGCTGCTTTGAAATTCCCCAAATTGCCTTATTCGAGAGTGACGAGGTTTTCTTTCTTGGATTTAACGTTTCAAGATTGAAATCTTTGTTGTATTTAATGTTTCAAGATTGAAACAGAGCTATGTGGAGAAGAAAGAAGATGAAGCGCTCCTGCTTCTTCTTCCTCCTTCTGTCTTGCTAGAATTCATGGCCTCTTCTCAGCATCGCTGCGTCTTTGGTACTCACTACTCTCAACTCTCTCTCTCTCTCTCTCTCTCTCTCTCTCTCTCTAATATATATATATATATATATATTTAATTTCAATTGTGTAGAGAAATCTATAATTTTGCTGCTGCCAATGGAATTCGAAGTTGACTTTGTTGGGAAATTCTTAATTTTTTAATCTTTTCTTTTGGCGGCATTTTAAGACTCTGATTCGTAATCTGTTGGTATGTTATGTCAGTTGGTAATATACCATATGATGCCACCGAGGAACAGCTCATTGATATTTGCAGGGAGGTCGGCCCTGTTGTGTCTTTCAGGTCGGTTTCCATCATTTGTGTGTGTGTGTCGTGGGGTATAGAAAATAATGCAATCCCTTTCAATTAGAAACTCAGAATTTTGGTTGTTTAGATCACACTTTCTTATTTGTGTTTCCCGTATTGTGATTGGATAACAGTAGACTAGTGAAAAGCTCTGATCTTTTAGTTGTTTTCTGCACCTTACATTGTATAACTAAATTAACAGCTGTTTTTCCACCCACTGGAACGGGAGGTGCAATGACTTACTGTAGTCTCACATATGTAAACTGGAGAATGGGGAGGATAGCAATTGTGAGAGACTATGGACGCCAATGAGGCTGCAAGTGAAAAAATCTGAGGAAGATGGGGATTGTTTGGGATTTGACATAGGACGGGAAAGAAAGATATATATGAGACTGTTGCAGAGAGAAACTTGTTAGTCATAACTAACATATGGATATGGAAGAAGATATGCTTTGCTGGGATGGAAACATGATTTGGGTTCATCACAATTTTTGATCATTGTGAGTTCCTGGATTGGCTTGACAAACTGTCTGAAGCCCAAATTTTGGTTGGACTGAAAGAAAACAAAATTCTGTAATCTAAATTGTTTGATAGTTGATACGTTTAAGTTGTAGACTATTCCTGATTCAAATTGGTATTATTGAGTTGGATGGGGGCAAGCATTGGGTTTGAATCTAATTATGTATACTGTGCTGGAAATAGAGGTGATGTATTGTCAGTGGGATTGTGTTGAACATGCACGCTTTTTGCCGTATATAACCATTATTGCTTGGAGAGCTTGGCTGAAGTAGTCGTTGGACAAATAGATAGGGTTAGAGATTGACAAAGAGCTTGTACCAAAACCTGCTGTTACCTGGAGCCCTTCTTTGTTTTCCATATGACATTTTATATCTTGAAATTGTCATCTGAAATTCCTTTGATAAGCATGAGGGTCAGTCAGGTCATCTGCTGCTTGTTTCTTGGCAGTTTTGTTGAATGGAAATATGCTTTTTAGGTTTCAAATGTGAACAATACTACTTACAATTATATTTAAATGGGGTAAATTGGTTATGCATTTCTTCATAATTTGATATTCAAAAGTAATGTGTATACTTAAATTATTTATATTTCCTGTGATTTCAGATTAGTCATTGATAGAGAAACTGGGAAACCCAAAGGTTATGGATTCTGTGAGTATAAGGATGAAGAGACAGCATTAAGTGCTCGGCGTAATCTTCAGGGTTATGAGATCAATGGGAGGCAGCTGCGGGTGGATTTTGCTGAAAATGACAAAAATACAGATAGAAATCGGGAACAGGTAAAGTAGAATTTCAATTATTGTCTTGACTGCTTACATAATTCCCTGTGTTTTCCCCCCCATTTTTAAAGTCTGATTGTTGCATCATCTTGCATGATTTGTTTGGCTTCAAAGTTGAGTATTTTGTTTGAGGTCATTGCTGTTGAAGTTGTGGAGTAGGATCATAGTTAATGATAACCATTTGACACATTTTTCTTGGATAAATGGCTTCTGGATGGAATATATGGGATTGGAGTCTTTGGATCTTTAATCATTGCAGATTATCTTGCCCAATATGACAACTTCATTTCGCGATCATGTAACATTTCGTTGGACTTTTGATTAGAATGGGGGCATATAAAGATGGTCATTTTCGTTAGCTAATATACAAAAACCTGCTAGTTTGGCATTGATTATGAAATTTTACAACACAGAAGTTTTTCTTTTCACTTAATATCCTTTTCTCTTGCCGATCTTTTTGGCTGGCTACAGTATCTTGGCACCCTAAATTTAAGTGTTCTGTGCAAACATTAGTTGGTTGGTTTTCTTTTTTGTTACATCAATGCACCACAATTATCAATCTATTATTCCAGAATAGTTTGGATGCTGTCTGCTTTGTTAGAAAAGGTAATAATGGTTATGATGACATTATTAGAAGAAATTGGTATTTGAGAGAAGTTATTGTCTTTATGCCTGGTCTGCATCTGGTTGGGCAGCTTCATCTCTCTGTAGGAGATTCCACTTAAGCTACCATGTTTTCTTAGGCAATATTTTGTGGGAGAAGTTCATTGATTCTTATAAGAAGCTTTTCCTTTGTCTATTGTATTTAGTTGTATCCTGTAACGAGATGCACATCATCATGGTCAGAAGCCATAAGGAAGAATGCAGAGAAGGTGTTTATAAAATGACATATTTTACTGCTTCACCAGTGTTGTGCTTAGATTTGATAGTATAATCATAAATTCCTTCAATGCATGGATTAGTTCTTTAATGTTACATCTGTTGTGCTTGTATTAATCTGAGTTCTAGTTGTATGTAAATCCAGTTTCTATTGTAAGCCTGGTACCAAAGATTGGTTTTTCTTATCTCGCAGGGACGTGGGGGACCTGGACTGGCTGCAGGTGTTCGTTAGTCTCTTTGTCCCTCCAACCTCATTAATTTGAGATTTTTCTCAGACATTAAGGATTTAAGTCATTTTCTTTTAATCTGTCAGACCTGCAGAAACAAGTAGGGGGTCCAGCAACTTTTGGGGAATCTGGTCAGCATCAATCAATTGGTCTCCATATAGCAATGACGGCTGCCACAGTCATGGCAAGAGCATTAGGTGGTTCCCAGACCAGTACACAGTCAAATCCAAATAGCACCAGTGATCCATTAACACTTCACCTGGCCAAAATGTCAAGGAGCCAATTGAATGAAATAATTTCTGAGCTGAAAGTAAGCATTTGGGTAATTGTTGTGCCATTTATAGATCAGTCTAATCAGTAATTCGTTTTGTATGTGTCCTATTAACAGGCAATGGCTACACAAAACAGAGAAGCAGCTCGCCAGCTATTGATTGGCAGGCCACAGCTGTCAAAAGCTTTGTTCCAGGTATCTGTCTAAAATTCAGTGTTTCCATGAGCATTTTGGTCTTATAATGTTTGTTTCTTGTTCTGATATAATGAAATTTATATTTCTTGCTAAAAATGTTAGTTCTGGACCATACTAACAATTTTAGGCATTAGTGGTTTGAAGTTGTCTATTCTTACAATATGATAAATGGTGAGCCTTAGTGTAATGGTAAATTTACTTCTTTGTGTCTTATAAGTCATAGGTTTGAGTCACAGAAACAGCTTCTTTGTAAAAGTAGAGGTAAAGCTGCATACAATATGACCTTTAACCCAATTGATTTAAAGTTGCTGTATATTATTTTTCTAGAAACCTCTATGTTCACTTTTACTGATTTTATTTGTTTATACAATTGTGTATTGCTGGCCTGGTTTACCTGTGATTGTATTCTTAAATTTTTCCTTCTTTTGCAACTGGAATGTGAAATTTATTCTCTGTGTGGTAATGTTTTTGCAGGCTCAGGTAATGCTAGGAATGGTGACACCACAAGTGGTTTGTTTCCACCCTCAAGAAAAATAACTCAGCTTTCTGCTTGTTTTAGCAATCAAGTTGTCTTAGTAAAGATTTTCGATTGTGCAGTTGCAAATGCCAAATATTCGGCAGCCTCTAGGTCAATCTGTGCTCCCTGTTTTGCAAGAGACTCAGCAGGCTCAGCAACCAGCAGTCCAGATTCTCCCTGGTTTAGCTCCTCTTGTACAGAATGTGCAGTCGGGCTTGGTTTCTAGAATGCAAGAAGGTCAATTTTCTGCTGTGCCTCGAAATTCTTTAGTCCACAGCCATCATTCTGCTCCCATGCAGCCTCGAGTCCAGATTACACAACATGTCAATAATCATATTCCTCAACAAGTTGCATTGCCAGGAAAGCCTGGAGTTCCACCTCTTCATCCCTCTGGTAGATCACAAATTCATTTGGTAAATTCATCTTTGAAGCAACCAGCTCAACATCCCTTTTTACCACAGCGAGGTCTGGTCGCAGCCTTTGGGAGTAGCTCTCAAACTGTACTTCCCAATCCCACCATGCAATCATTTCATTTACCTCGACTTCTTACATCAGATGCTTCCTTTCAGGTACCCACCCTTTATGTTACCTCTTACTGTAATCTTTCTTTTGGGTTTGCTGCTTACTATACATGTGGAATGAGGATGAACGTTTTATCTGGTCCTTATGTTTTTGTAGTGCTGCTTACACATGGTCCTGCTTGTGTCCCAAACTTGGATTTAATCCTTAGATTTGAGGAGTGCTGAGAAAGGCAAATCAAGGACTGGCTATGACTATGAGGGCTATAGTGAATCACTGGTAGTAGACTACTAGTTCATGCGCTCCTTGTTGCTTAGATATTTCATATGTGAGTGGTTGACTGATGTTCAAGCTGGGGCTAGTGGTTTTTATTGGACAAAGACAATCTGCAAATCTCAGAGAAATTAGGAAATGAAAGACATTGTAGCTAGGTGATTTCTAGTTGTATGCCTTACTTACATTGCTTACACCCTAATTGTAACAGTCATCCACAATGTACTCGTTCATATGCATGCTTATGCACTATAGTTCAATGAATTAAGAGAAACACTAAATTAGATGTCTGTGCATGTGCGTACAGAATGTGTAACAAACTTGCATATATATGCATGAGCTTGCTTGTGTTTATGGAAATGTGTTTGCTTTAAACACTGCTCATCATTGTTTCTGTTGATATCTAACTAACTTCATAATAATAGCCTGGTCCCTCCCCATCATCAGGCATTTCAGGTCCTGTCAGCAAGGATGCCGGTAGATCTGCTCAAATTGCTGATAATGGAAAGAGCGCGTCTTTCTCATTGGGTGGTTCAAATGTCTCTACTGCCATTGGAACAGGACTGTCTGAAGCATTTCTAGTTGGTTCAGTGCCTGCAAATATTGCTAAGCCAGAAGAGTTGCAGTATTCTGACAACCAAAGTTCTCAGGTATGCATTCTTAGAAGTGGTGCCAGTGGATCAGAATTGATTTTGCTTATTGGTTTGATTTTCTAGTGTGATTAAGTTGTGACATGCAAATGTTGGATTGCACCTAAAAATGCTTATGTCTCAATTCTCAAAATATTTTGGATGGAATACCGGTTTGTCTTTCACATAGGATCTCAAGATATTTGTGATAGAAACTGTTAAAGATGGCTGGTCAGTGTTTTTTCCAATGAACATGATATCTCTTGATGCAATTTGGTTGGATACCTGGATATATCTCTAGGATAGAGATTTTTAGGAGTAGCCCTTTGCATGTGTACATTTTTCTTCAGGGATCAAATTTTGCACATTTTGATGAATAATCTTGATGTGTCACTTCAGAACGTTCTATTTAAAAAATAAGCCAGAAGACTATTTAAATTAGTTGCCTTAAGGATGTTATCAACGATCTGATGATAAGTCTGGGGTAGCTAACTGTGAATCTGCAATTACATTGCTTTGCTTATTCCAAGAATGGAAGAACATTCAAACCACTATTTTTAAATTATTCCTTGCTAGTAACCCATTCAATGAGACTACTAGCTAGCATTATACAATTCTTCTTTTGCTTTAATGCAATCATTAATATTGATAGCATATGATGTTCTGAGCTAACTTTCTATACCCTCCCTCTTGCAGTTAACGCCAGACATGGAGTCTGCCTTACTGCAGCAAGTTCTGGACCTAACACCACAGCAGTTAAGTTCATTGCCCCCAGAACAGCAGCAACAAGTTATACAACTGCAGCTGGCACTTAGAGGAGGTCAGCTTCAGCCCTCATAGTAGACGGAACAGCACATCCTATTTATCATTGCAGGCAACGAGGGCACTTGTATATCTTTGTTTTTTATCAATGCAGGCAATCCTTCCTATTCGGAAGGAAACTGCCCGCCATTAATTCATCTTTGCGATGCTTGTAACGTGGGTAAAGCAGAAGGTCCATCTCTGGATCTGAATTGCACGGGCATTACGTGTCCTGCAACATTCGTTAGCTTGTCATTAGCAATTGTGAATGAATCAATGGGAACAAAAGGAAAAGAAATTTTGTGTAACCTTATTTTCTTGCGTAAGAGATTTTTTGTCTTTGTGCCTTGAGACTGCTGTTTTATGATGCATTCCGGCTTCAGTCATCTCGCACCAGCTATCATACTAATAATTGAATACACATTGAGTTGGTTTTTGTTAATCTGTTTAATTGATGCGGGCTTTTTTATGCCTGTCCTGTGATTGCACTTCTACCAACCTTAATACACCAACGTTGCAGGCCTCCATTCGTTAGCATACATTCCGAGCGAACTTGCAGATAATGTGGACCAGGGCCTTCTGCCCACTCTCAGGTTTAGAGCGCTACTCTCAGGCTAGAGCATTAGGCGGCGGACATCAAATTCAGATCGAATCGACTCTAATACCACTTTGTTACAAGACTCCTATTTGTCATGAGACCTTCGACTTGGCTCAAAATACTAAGAACCTAGCTCGGTATGTGTCCAAGAACATCAACAAGATCGTTGATGAATTGTAAACGTGTACACGCTATACAACTTTTATGTTATAGAGAAATATGGAAATTTTATATAAACCGATGACCCGATGACATACGGGTCATTAACTTCTTCATTAAAAACAATCTATACTCCATGACATAAAGAGCTGAATATGAGTTAACCGAAGCAAATTTCTGATTTGTCGAAAAAAAATACGGCCTTTCCATAGAACTATTATTATCACTACTCGATTTCTCGGTGACACTTGAATTTCCTAATTGATTAGTCTCTAAACCAATACAAATGCATTTATCTCATTTTGAGTAATTTGTGTCCGTATTGAACCCACCATTATTTGGGTGGGTATAGTCTTTTTCGTGGATTTTCCATCATTTTCCATATAAACTACTATGGTGAACTTCAAATCACGGAATTCTGCATTCTCTTATGTTATTTATGCAAGGCAGAGCGGAAATCGAGATATCTTTCGCTATCCTACATCAGTGTGATTCAGAGAAACACTCTCCTGATGGTCCTCGCAGTTGCACGGGAAACCAATCTTCCAGCCAGATCACCAGGTAAACGAAGCAATTGCTGCTGCTGTTCTGGTGAGAGCTGCACAGAATTTGTAACAAGATATTTAATCAGAAAAGGCCAGACATCTACATATGCAAAATTAAAGATGCATGGAGGACTTTGAATACGTAAAGATTTGGTAGGAGACTTAGTGAACCAATGTTTATCTTACTTTCAAGGGTATTTAAGTGCATAAGACTCCTTCAATGTGGGGGTCCAGAGAAGGGTTAGATTGCCTTACCTCTTTTGTTATAGAAAAATTGTTTTTGTGACTTTAAGTTGGGACCTCTTAGATTACAGTGGAGTAACCTTGACATTACGCTAAGGCTTGCCCCCATTTATCTTAGCAAGATAGAACTAATTTTAGGAAATGAGATTTCAGGAGAAATTAAGTGCAGAATGGAACACAACTATGAGACTTGCATGTGGAACAAAACAGCTTCATAGGTCTTGGGGATCCTGAATTGGCTTCAAACTTGCAATGCATTTTTTCATCCCTAGTACAGTATCTACAATACTACAGATGCAGCAAAAATGTACATTCATCTTTTTCATAAAGATCCAGACTCGAAGTACTAGCCAATTTCCAGCCAAGAAAGAAAGGATGTGTCAGCATGTTTAGATTTATCTTTGCTGGCCCATAAATGTTGCTATCTGTGTGTATCTGAAGGTATGGCCAGAGGAGTATTGATTAAAAAGAGTAAAAAAAGGGCATTGGAATAAGCCAACCTCAGGAATAACAGAAAGTATGGGTAAAATCTCCTGAACTGATGGTAGTTCATAAAAAACGAGTGATGCTCCCTCTGGATATGTGTTCAGATTCCTGTATGGGACAATCTCTTTAACTTCCTGCAATGTAGTAATTCAAACATTAATCAGAGCATATGATGAACTAGATCAATAAGATGCTAGTCAATTGTAAGACGAGGAGATTTGTACATGCAGTCAATGAACCCATCCAAACTTTAAGGCTGATCATTACTTTCTTCATTACAATGCCTCCTAGTAGAAGTAATAAAAAAAGAATGGGGAGGTTACTGATGACTATAAACATGTCATGAAATTGTTACCCTATTAATTTTCCAGAAAGGCAATCGTTGCTCAGTGCTAACTTTGCCTTTATTGTGATGCTTGGACCAAAAAAAAAAAAAAAACTCGTAAATTTGAAGAATTGGCAGTGGACTGCCTATGGACACTGAATAATGGTAAAAATAGGATATCAAAAACGACTTTGAATGTCTAGCAAAGAAACTAAAAACATAGAATCCAATCAAGAATCAGAAAGTGGGAGTGAGGATGTCCATCCCACTTAACTCCTTATCACTATAGTCCATGACAAAAGGAAAGTTCAGAAATACCAAAACTCATACATATGGCATGAAATAACAAATAAATAAGAACTTTCCGTGATTATTTAATAAAAAGAGAGAGAGAGAAAAAAAAAACTGTTGCCTGCAGGTTGAATAGTGTTTTCAGTTATACACAGATTACAATCTGATTGAAGACAATCTGGTATTTTAAAATTTCTTTTCTAGTGGGGAATGGAGTTCAAAGAAATAAATGAGCAAGATGAACAAGTATTAAAAGCATTGACATGCCAGTAAATTACACAACTACCATGTAAAATGCAAAGCAGAACCAAGCTCTTTCTGTCTCAATGAGAATATACACAGAAGAATATGAGCATCTAAATAAGATTAGATGATGTAACAAATGACAATTGCATAAGCACTTACTGCACTAGAACTTTTGTTCTTTTGAAATCCTGACAACAGAAACATAATGCGGCGCAAGTTTCTCAAGTTCATAATGTCTTCATCAGTCATTGAAGAGAACAAAAAGGAAGAGGAAAATGGTATACTTGATGCAGCTACGGAATTCAAGGAATCTAAAGTTGCTAGCCCAAGGGCATCCAAACCCTGCATAAATTGTCATTAAAGTAATGGGAGACATCTGAGACAGCCATGCACAATTAATTGAAGAATGTGGACTGGAATTGTTCAAAGTTTCAAAGAGAGTTTCATATCTGCCAAAGAAGAAACTATGAAAAAGATATAGCAGTTATAAAGGAAAGTTTTTCAGCTTGCATTGGCCATGGACTGAGAATATGAATAAAAATTAAATTTAATATCCTGTAGCTCCACAGGAGCTCAATCTTAGAGCAGCTTTCAAATCTTAGAGGCCTTTGGTTCATTCCAAACTGAAGAATTCAGAACGGAAGGTTTGGCTTTGGCTGCTACAAGTAGGTTACCAGTTTTCTGTGTCTTTCTATTCCTTTGACTTCTTCAAGTCTACCAGCAAACAGAATATTTGTGTTGGCCATTTTCATTTTTAACCATAGCTACTAACACAGGAGGAAAAGCCACAGAAAATATATTATGAGAGCACATTCTAAAACAAATTATAGACAAAATCCTTTGTAGGCCTCAAACAAAGAGTTTCCTGTTTAAGTGAAGCAGCCAAAGACTGTCAAATAGCACACGGCATGCGCACACAACATTGTTAGATTTAGATAGTTTCACAGAATTGTCAATCAGTTAAGAGGTTTCAAGTCACGTTTCTATTAGGGAGAAAAAGAAGCGAATGCTTCACAATCTCGATAAATTGTCCATTCATCTTTGCACCTCTAAATAAAATTGTCATCTGTAGGGCTATTACATGGGGCATTATGGATAGCTATCATAAACAGCTGCCAGGATGGCCATGATGCTAATCATGAATGTGGTAAACATTAGAACATTTGTGTGTCACCTGGCTCATTGGCCTAGTGTATGCAGTTCTACCATCCTTTAGTACCAGGTTTCATGTTGAAAGAACAAGCAGCTATGTCAGTGTCAGACAGTCATGCGAGATTTTGTCCAATATCAAAATCTTGTCACTCAGTGCAAAGGATGTGTGAGAAACACCACAGAAGTTAATGAAATTCTATGAGGTACACACGGATGACTACTTCCATTCACAATGAACCCCACACATTAATTTCCAATTTGTCATTATAGTTGACAACCTATAAATATGCAAATTACAACCATGGAATGAGAACTGTACCTTAGCAAATTCTTGAAGAAGTACTTCCCTCACAAAGTCACCCTGCCAATTTTAGATATCAGAGATAAGAAAACCAAAGGCAGAAAATATGAAAGCCCTGAAACAAGAAAATCCGTACATTCTTTGTTAACGTGAAAGAAAGGATTTGCTTGATAACTACTTTGGTTTCAGTCTCCTCTGTCTTCCTTTCAACCAAGACCTTCTCTGTACGGGCACGCAGGGACTGCCACAAGCAGCATTTAGTAGGACCAGTAAATTATGTCAACAAAAACAGAATGTCTCAAGAGAGAAAAACATGAAAAGAGCCAACAGGATAAGTATTATCACCAAAAGGGCGACCAAACATGTAATTATTCAACTCAAGGGAGACAGCTGCTATAGAAAAGAAGGCTACTGATATAAATAATTCAGAGTAGCAACCAGGATGATAGTTAAGCCCATTATTGCAAAGCAATGTGCATTCAGTATCAAAGATGCCAATCTGTAGAATCAA
This sequence comes from Ceriops zippeliana, assembly GCA_037897445.1. NCBI lineage: Eukaryota > Viridiplantae > Streptophyta > Magnoliopsida > Malpighiales > Rhizophoraceae > Ceriops > Ceriops zippeliana. Next base: position 2,560,370 of record JBAPLH010000217.1, read on the forward strand.
GTAGTGGGATGTGAGGATAAGGTAATAAAACTACATTAGGTGTAATAGTGACAGTCTACATGTAATATTTTCAGAACCAGGAAAGAGAAAGCATTGTCAAATTCAAAGTCATCTCTTGGGATCTCACCTCAGACATTAGAGATTCTAGACGATCAATTCTGAAAGCACCATCCTGCCAGGAGCAAACAGGACTTAAATTTTTTACAGATGAAAAAAATATGCTAATATGCTTTCAAATAAAAATGTATATTACATGATCAACTGCTAGTGATTCACACAATGAAAACAGCAGTACTGAGTGCCCCCCCTAGCTTTGATGTATACAACTATTAGATAGGTTTTGCAGATTCACCTTGTAAAGAACAGCTTGCAAAGAAGCTCTCAGCTGAGGTGAGCTATCAGTTAGCACCTTCCTAGCAATCCATGGGTATGTACTACCTAAAACTTTGTAATTTTGGTCAAAATTAATAGCAATTCCCTCCAAAACTGCAAGACTGAGAAAGAAAAAGTAGACTTCAAGTGAGCAACTTTTTGTATGGGATCAAGCAATTTTCGCATTTACCATCCAAAGAAGCACAAAACTACCTCCTGATAACAAGAGAAAAATATGAAGGTATTTGAAATTTGAACTTGTACCTGCAAACAATTAAAACACAATATAAGTTACCTGCCCTTATTTGAACAAAATATAGAACACTTGTTTGAATGACCAAATTAGGCTGCAGAAAGCATTCATATACAATTTCTAAGCCTCTGTATGTTATATTCTTGTGGAGAACTTTGACACAAACTTTTTAGTAGTTTACTAAGGGAACGTGTGTACCAATGAGTGAAACAAGCAAACTATCAAAAAATTCAAAGCATGATATTTTAGGTTGTCAATCATATGTAATATCCAAAGAATAATACATCTGGACGGCATTGCAGAACCACAATATCACAGTTATCCCCTCTCCTCCCCCAACCCTAAAACAGGCACAAAGCAGCTATTGTCACATAATAATTGACAAATGTTGCATGCAGTGGGTACAATAAAACAAGAGAAAAAGTAAGCAATTAATGAGGAGCACTCAAGGATAAAGCTTTAACTTGATAAAGTAAATCGTTCAGAGAGAAAAATAAGGCAAATTATTCATTTTTATGTCAAATGCAAGAGGTAAGCATAAAGTTAATAAAGGGTAAACCAGTCTGGAAAGATTACATAGTTACAACAGTCATCCTAAGCTAAATACAGAGGCTTGGAAATCACATATTGTAGTCCACGAATGTGTAACTAAATTTTACTCAAAAACAGCATAATGGTGTTGTCAAGAGACACACATTGCATCAACATTTCCCAAATATGAAGCACATATTTAGTAGCAAAAAGAAAAGGACAAAAAACAGCACTGTACATTGTAGTTCCCAGATTTCCCAAAAGGTCCCCAAAACTTATGTTGCGGACTCCTTTAGCAACAGCATTCTGGAAGACACCTACAGAGGAAATTACAAGTGAAATAATTAGAAAATAGTTCCTAAATTATAAACTAAGCAGAAGACTGTCCAATTTGACAGATCCAATACTCCAGGCTCATATGGACTTGAGAAGAAACCTGTTAGAGCTTTTGTAACAGCACCCCTGTCTGCAGTTGGTGGAAGAAGCCTGTGAATTAAAGGTAATTTAGCACTGTAAACAATTAGGTATAGATGAGGAAGATAGAAAAAGTACCCAAGAGTAACAAAGTCTTCAGCCAGGGCATCAAAATCACGGTTCACAAGATGGAGACAAGCTTCAATAAATCCATCACGGAGTTCTTGTTTAAATTCACCCATCATACCGAAATCTGCTGGCATAATTTACTAAAAATTACTTTTGAGTCATATGTAGCTTCAAAGAATCATGACATATTGAGCATTGGTTCCCATGAAGCACTAAAATGATACTGAACCACAATCCAGGTAAAGCTATATGCTAGAGATATCCAATGGAATTGAATGAAGGGAGCGTTAAGCAGATTCCATTACCAAACCAAGCAGCAGGACTAAAATCATCCACATCCCTTCAATGGTTTTGTAGAAACTGAATAGAAAGATAACAATCTCCCATGTTTACTTGGCTACCTCACAACTTTTAATGCAAGGTTACTAGAAGTGAGATTGCTGTTCAAATTTGATATTTACTGATCTTGGGCACAATGATGCCATATAGATTGTTGCAATTATTACAAGGCAACAAGAGCCCATAAATAATCATCAGTCTTTAGTTTGTTGAACATTCAAATCCTGGTTATAACTCAGGCTTAGCTCAGGATCTTAGTGAAGGTTCTTTAATCCTTTAATAATGATGAGCCCAATAGCTTGATGCAATTCTTTAGCTCTTGATTCAAGGTATGTCTAAGTAAGATCTAGGAATGGAGACAGTATCTCACCTAAGTAAGCCAGTTTTCCATCAGAAGTGCGAAGAAGGTTTCCAGGGTGTGGATCAGCATGATAGAACCCATTTTCCAGAAGTTGATTGAATGAGCAGTAAACTCCTACCTAGTAAGCAACAGGAAAAAGATACATTCCAACCATAAAAAAGGAGAACTTTTCATAGAACAGTTGTTCAAAAATAAAAAACTGCATTTAGTTTTCACAAATGACCTCAACCAAGTAAAGATCCTTCACTTCAGATAACTTTTGCCCCTACAAGACATGGAAAAAGGAACAGGAGAAAAAGAATTATGTGTGTATGTAAATGACTAAGGCCAAGTGAAGAAGTATCCGCAAAAAGAATGACATTTACTTGTAACTTAAATCTTTTGAGAATTCATAATGAAATAGTGATAATGAAAAGAGTACCTCAACCCATTCCATTACAAGGACTCTACGCGTTGTGTGCTCCACATACATTTCCGGAACTAAGATATCTCGTATGCCACCATAAAGCTTTCTGTTTAAGAACATAAGATAAGTAATAAAAAAGGGACCACCCTCGAGGATCCCACTTTGGAGGGTTTGGAGAAGTGTCAAATAAAGTCAATAAGAAAACATAAGCAATAAATAATCATGCTACAACATTAAATCATAAAATCCATCTACACATGCAAGCGTATTGTAACGAGTGCACACTACCAACTCCCACATTGTCGAGGAAGAGGAGGATCTTGGGCCATATAGATATGGGCACTGCACACCCCAACAGGTTGCCTTTTGGGAAGAAGGTAATGGCCCTGTGATAGTATGCACTGGAAGCTATGTAGTTGTTATGAAGATTTTGGAATTGATTCTCTCATATAATGAATATTTTCAGTTACAACTGTTGAGAGCAGGTTTCAATGATTTGACTCCAGGAAGAATTAACTAGAGTAACAATGATGAATTGTTTTCCAATTACTCATTATTCCCCTATAAGTACATAAAGTCCGTTCAGTTCAGCCATTTTGGTTTCATAATTCTTTGATCTATCAAGTCTTTAATTGGAGCCATAGTATTTGCACACAAAGATCCTTTTGTAATCATGCTCTTACCTAAACTTGAGCCCATTATTTGCTTCTTTTACATAGTCCATCTCCTGCATTCAATTGATTTACCTGTATTCAATGTGAAGCTCTAAGAATATTCCTTAAATAAGATGAAAGTAAGATACCAAACAATGCATTTCAAACTGTAGCCCCTGCAAAATGCAACAATGGCAAACCATTTTCTCTAACTAAACCTATCATCTAAGGAAGCATGTGGTTTGCCCCTTTTTTTTACAAAAAAAAAAAAAGTTGAAACCAAAAACACCAAACAGTATTTACTCTTTTAAGAGTAAAAGCATTTTTCTGTTTAAAAATACAACATAACCTACTGTGAAGACATGTATAAAGACATGCTAAATGAAATGCTGAATACTCATAAAAAGAAGAGTACAGATCAAACATATATACAGTTTCATTCACTCTGATTTCATTAATGGAATGATGAATGCTCCAAAAGCATTTGAAAAGCAGAAGATGTGACCAAAATTCATGTTGTGCACCATTTTAAGTGGTCAACTAAAAAGAACCCTATGAATACAACAACACAGGTTGTTGCAGCAATAGGAAGACTAGTTCAAAAAAGAAAAATATATGTTCAATTTGGTTTGGTACAAAGAGGGCATTTTTTTTCTTTTGAACGGTTATTAACAATCAAATTTGCTAGCCCTATCAAAAACAAAAGGCATGATCCAAATTATCCATTGCAGCTATAAAATATAAAAGAAAAGGCATAATCCAAATTATGGATTGTAGTTATAAAATTTATATCCATATAGTTGACATTTTTTATTTCTGGCATTGAAGGATGCTTGTTTTGAACAATTGTAGAAGCAACTCATATAAACTGCCCTTATACCCGCTAGAAATCAATGTTTTACCTGCTCATGTACCTTTCTATTGGTTGGAGCATGAAGAAGCAATGCTATATAGAAAAACTTGAGTTTAATAACTAACACATTGAAAGATTAATATACCCGGAAAAGACTTGATGCCCATTCATCAACAACTGCCTGCATAAAAGGTTTGATCTTGTAAGTCGCTAAACAACTGTCATCAAGACAAATGAAAGTTTCAAATATGCTTTTTCTGATTTGAGGTGAAGCATGTATGACCTGAAGGTCAGAATTGAATTTGCCTGCTTTCTTTACCACTCCTGCCATGAAACGTAAGATTAGTATGTCTAGGGCAATTGCAGCTTGAACTCCAGGCCTCTGCACCTTAATAGCAACAACCTTTCCATTTCGGCGCAGCCTTGCTTGATAGACCTAATTGAGGGAAAGTTTATGCATGCACATGTTTGAGGGATCAAAGCAGCAGTCATTAACATACCAATGAGGATATTCCAAAACAAATCGTTAAATGGAAGAAAGAAAAGAAAATCCTACTACCTAGAAATAACCAACAAATAAGTCCTAAAGCATTCGTCTAGTACATAATCATGCACAACCTGCCCAAGAGATGCTGCAGCGACAGGCTCTGGTGATATTTCTGAGAAAAGCTTGTCTATTGGTAATCCAAGTTCCTGTTCAACAGTATTCAGGGCAACTTCTGTGGAAAATGGAGCTATCCGATCTTGCAACAGTGAAAGTTCATCAATATAAGATGGTGGTATCAAGTCCTACAAAACAAAATACCCTGACATTGGAAGTTTGCCTTTTGTGAGTTGGTGACAGATGTTCTTTTTTCTGCCTTATTCAAAGCAGCAACACTATAGTGCATATGATTTGTAAGCCATAGCATGCATTGCAGGTAGAAGCCCTGTTTGATGTACATAATCTTTCTAGGCCTTAATGTATATGCTGGTAGTTGGAGAAGGCTCAACACAAAAGTAAAAAAAATTGTGCACTCCCCCAGTCAAGCTTAACCTTCTCTAAACTGATAAAATTCCTCTTGGATTGCTTATCCAAAAGCCTAAAAATGGAATTAAATAAATAAAACTACAGGATGTTTTCATCAATTCAAAAATTGTGTTATTTAGGAGTGTTCTTGTCCATGTTATAGAGTGTTACCATGAGAGGTAGTGGGATAACTATTTACGCTTGATAGATATTCAGTTCAATTTGCAAATCAACGCAAACAAAATCATTTGAAGATATTAAGTTAACTTATAATGCTTTCCCATCAATAGACAAAGTGACAAAATAAATACATACATATACATATATATATATGCATTTGCATGAACTTTTCAATTTCATGAAAAAAGAATTTGCATAAAACACAAGTGTTGACTGATTCTAATTTGGTATCATGAGAGAGCTTAAGGGTAAAGATTTTCCCCAAGAAAGAAGGATGTGATTAAGGCAAAATCATTGAGTCACTAGAAGTGAACAAGTTAAACATATAATGAAAAATGGTGCTTGAAAGACATGACAACGTACAGGTCGAGATGACACAGCCTGCGCAATTTTGATGTAAGCCTGAAAGCAGAAATCAAATTATTGCAGCATCCCATTTGGTGCCATTCAACTCTACAGTTATTTATCATACTAGTAGCAAATTTTAAGCAATAGGAAGACTTAAAAACCATTACTAGGAAATGAAAACATACTTACAGGGCCTAGTTCCAGTAATATTTTCCTAAGTTCTGCAGCTCTAATCTGCAAATCACAACGAAGAAAGATAACTTGAGTAAGCCAATCAAGTGCAATCAGAAATCAACAATTAACATTGCTTGTCAAAAACAAAAGCAGAGTCTGAAACAAATAAAAATTTATACTTGGACGGACTCACTGCCATCATACAGCTAGTCGACTCTTAATTACTTAGTTCAAGAAAACTTCATATTTTAGAGTGTTTTTTTCATGGCTATCCAAAACGATGTTCACAACACCAAAACGTGACTTTATTTTTCCCGGCTTACGCCAGAAAGACATAAAGACAAAAGAATGAATGAAAGAAAACAAAAACATGAAAGAGAATGAATGAAAGAAAGAAACAGAAAGAGAGATAAAGGAAAAAAGAAACAGAGAAACAATGAAAGAGGGAAAGCAAGAAACTCAACGGCCACCTCCAAACAATATATATGAATATGTGCATTTAAAAAAAAAAAAAAAACAGTTGTGTGTCTGCATATCTTTCTAGAACCTGGAACATTAGATCAGATTTCTCGGTAAGACTATCAATGTAGCGAGAGCCAAACCACCGGCCGAAAGCGGTGGCAGTCTGTAGCAATCTCCGGACCACAATCAACGGCTTCCGCGTGTAAATCGCCGAAATCTTTACGACGTCGTATTCGATCAGAGAGTCGGCTTCCCGGGAGCTCAGGTCGAACAAGTAACCGGACTTCTCCGTAAACGCATCCAAGTCAAGCCGGCGGCCGCTGCCGCCGACGATTGCTCGCGGGATTTGTAGTCGGGATTTGCACGGATTTTTGCGCAAAAAATCGGAACTGGAAGTGGCGGGAAAAGAACAAATAGACTGTGAAGGAAACAGTAACATCGTTCCCTCTTCTTCTTTTCTTGATGAGGCAATAATGAGATTGAGAGATTCAGTTTCGCAATCGCCCTGTTCTATTCATAGAAGCAAGAAATTGAAATCAAGCAAGCCAGGCATCGGGGTTTGTTCATTTTTATTTCTTGTGTGAAGAGGGAGAACCGCTGAGATGGGAAAGGTGCGGAGCGTGTGGGGTGCTGGAAGCCAACGTCTCTTTTTGTCATCCATTTATAATTTATCCACGTTTTTCTTTCTTTTTTTTTTTTAAGACTGATTTTGTATTTAGTTCTGTTTCTAGTTTTTATAATTGAAAAAAGAAAAAGAAAAGGAAATTATTTTCTAATTTAGAAAACCGGAAAATGTTATAAGGTGAAATCGAAAACCCAAGGACCCCCCTCCAATACAATTTGTTGTAATTTAAAAATTAAAGAATAGTTTCGTATCATATTGATTATGAGTTTAAATCCTTGTTAAATTACTCAGATAAAAGTTGTATATATTATTATTGTTGATACCGTAAGGTTCACTCTTCCGTAATTTAGTGTAATGATCAATTCATTGTGTAGGACGATGGAAACAATCTTCTTTGATGAAGCTACTTTTTAGTATAAAATTATATTATTGTAAATTTTTTTTTGTATTATATAAATTATTTTACATTATAACATAAATCGTATTGTGTCCCCCCCACAAGATTTTTGTATTTTACTCTTGTTTGAACACCTTTTTCGCCCTCCCAGAAACCCCGGGAGAATGAGCGGTAGTTTTCGGTTCCGGCTTGACTTGGGGTTTGTGCGGCGTGGTTCGTGCGTGAACAGTAAGAATGCGTTAATTGTTGGCTTGAAGAGTGACAATGGTCGGAGGATTGTACCGCATGCTGCTCCTTGTTTATCCGTTTGGTAAATTTACCACGCACCTTTAAAACTTTTCAGGCGAGCTGCTATGCTCTCCTCTCTCTCTCTCTCTCTCTCTCTTTAATATTTGAATAAAATTTACACTTAACATTTTTATTGTAACACTATATAACTATTTATTAATTTATTCTAATAAATTATTTTTTAAAAAAAAATTAATAATCTCATAACAAATAATATTAAAATTTACTCATATTTGTTAGGAGAATTTAATTTGTTTGAAATGTCAAAAATTCTTAATTTTATCAATACAACGACTGCTTAAGAACATCAACAAATACATCAATAAATTTAATATTACGTTCCTAAACAATAATCTTCTTAAAAAAGTAATTTGTTGGAAGGTTATTGTTGGAAGAATACGATATAATATAATTAATAATTTTAAAATATGATATATGATTCATAATTTTAAAACTCATTTCACAATTAAATTTATAATAAAACAACTTCGTTAACTTAATTTTTAGGTGAAAAACGATTTTTTTTTAACACAAGCCACCGCACTGGGAGTGACAAGTGGGCAGTACCTTCAAGCTAATCGTTAAAAGATTAGCGTCAATATTACCTCAGTCCTACCTTTGGTCGTACTATAAAATCAATAATATGACTTTCGTCAATTTTCCCAGACACAACGCCTACAGGTGCAAACAAGGTCACCCAAGTTCGTACTCGAATAAATTCTACTAGAATAAAATTATCTGTTGAATTTATTCGAGACTCATGCATTTTGATCTCAAAGCCCAAAAATTTTCCTGTCAAATAATTTTCTTAATTTATTTTAGTAGAATTCATAAATCCACTGATTTGAATTCCATTTTGTATTTTGCTGGTTGGAATCAAAGCTTTTTGTATTTAAGTTGGAATACTTGTACAAGCATTGATCCTTTTGTGCAAGCCTTACGGCAGCAAGGGTAAACTACCTCAAAAGAGTTCAGTCACAACTATGCAGCCGACATTCCTTCAATAACACTGCTCTCTCTGTATCTTTGGCACAATCACATTCCAAGACCCCGTTCTCGAGGCTGCTCTTTGCTGTTTTTCAAGTCCATGCCCGTCACCCGGGAGCCTAAACAGCCTAGTAAGGCTGCCGTGTCCACGTTCCATTTGGTAACCGCTTGCCCATCCATTTGCTCGTCCTCCTTTACCCTCTCCCCACTCATCTGCAGTACGTGGTCATCTTCTACTTGCTCTTTTACCTCGTCTTTCCTCACCCGCCTTGTCCAGCCAAAAAACCACGTAGCTTGGATAATATGGACCTTGCTAGTTCGAATCCTGGTGACACCAAGGCACACAAACCTGTTGCACAACCACAGCGAGCAGTCTTTCCTTGTCTTGCATGTGACAAAACAAGATTTAAGTCTTTCAAAAGGCAAGACTTGTAACACACACACACACACACATGTGGGTGACAAATTGAGAACTGTCCCGAAGACGAATCAACAACCAAGGGCCGTGTCTTGGTGCAGAAATCAGTAACAAGGCAGATCAGCTTGGAAGATGTGAGCATCGTCAGTTTTATTCCAATCAACGTCAACAAGGGTGGCGAGGACCCCTGCTTTCATCGCATCCTCGAACAATAAGGTCGAAGTTCACTCCTTCGTCAGACGGGTCCCATTAATCGGATACGAACAGAACAGGCTACCCTCTGCGCCCGCCCCCCTCCCCACAAAAGCCATGGAACTACTAGGTGATGTTGACATTGTTGCCTCCCTACACTTCCCTTGTTCCTCGAAATTCTGTCTCTGCAGCTGACGAACGTGTGGCCTGTGAACTTTTTCAATCTCATTACAATTTTCTGTTCGTTTTATAGAATTGATCACGAAGAGAAGGCCCAATAGCATTGCCAAGTCTCCTCACGTGGCGCCTCTATGACTGGTATTGCGGGCTGGCACGAGGTTCTACCACTGAAAAACTAGCGTCTACCGTCCTGCCACGCGGTCACCCCATGGATCACTACGTATTTATCTCTCAATTAGAGGATCATTGCTTAGTTACACAAGATAAGCAATATAACAACAATATTTAATAAATAAATAATAAGATGAATATTATATTATATTATATTTATTTATTTATAAAATTATATAAAACGTGATTGGCTAATATTTATTATCATTATATCTTTTTTGTGATTACTATTTAATTTTTTTATTAAAATTTTAAAGTATTAAAATATTTCGGAGAGAACGATGGGAGCACAGACGAAGGGACGGACTCTCTGACACATTTCGAGGTCGCTGCCGAGCCAAGCACCAACGTCAGGTTAGGAGGTAGGACAAAACACATAAACAGTACCTTTCTAACCGAACCTACTCGAAACTCTTCACACAATCGACCAAGCCGACACTCCATCCACTCCACACTAAGTGCCCCTCATCTTTCAGCCCGCTCAAGATAGCGAAAATTGACATGGAGGAGACACCAATCCGATTCGGCATACTTGGGTGCGCGGAGATTGCCCGCAAGCTTTCCAGGGCAATCATCCTAGCGCCCAACGCACAGCTCTCTGCCATCGCCAGCCGCTCCTTGGAGAAAGCTGAGGCCTTTGCGAAGGCCAACAATCTCCTTCCAGACACCAAGATCTACGGCTCCTACGAGTCTCTCCTGGACGACCCAGCGATCGACGCCGTTTACTTACCTCTGCCGACCGGTCTCCACGTGAAATGGGCCTGTCTGGCCGCCCAGAAGAAGAAGCACATCCTGCTGGAGAAGCCCGTTGCGATTACCGTCGGGGAATTCGATAAGATTGCTGATGCCTGCGAGGCCAATGGCGTGCAGTTTATGGATGGAACTATGTGGATGCATCATCCTAGAACTCAGATGATGCGCGACTTCATGAATGATAAGAACGTTTCGGTGAGCTGAGAACGGTGCGTTTTACTCTGCCCTCTCTCTATCCCAGAATTTCCGCTTTCCAACTTTCTTTTAGCGCTAGGAAAAAAAAAAAAAAGGCTGATTTGAAATAATTAGTGAAAGCTTCATTGTCCAAATCACGAAAATTAAGAAATATTGTTGATTAGTCGAGCTAATCTTAATTCCTAGGCATAATTGTAGATAAATCAACAAATATGCCTTTTAAAGTATAATAGACAAGATTAAACAAATGAGAATAAATTGATTAGTTAAAAATCTTCAACGTGGAAATTTGTGAAAAACAACTCTACTAGTGGTTAGTTGCTAAATTGAGTTGCATTTTGACTTAGCCATATTCTGTTTTTATGAAGTATATAAATTGCGCTGACTTGTGAGTCTTCCACTGTTTCAGAGTGAAGACTATAATAGTCGATATTGCGTACCGTTTTGTGCTCGTTTATTACCTGCTGAATTTGGGATTTTTTCTTTAGTTCCAAAACCTCGGTGCTTTAAGACCCTAATGCGGGCTTTGCAGATTCATAGCTGCTTTACATCTGCTGGTGATGAGGATTTTTTCAGGGACGATATTCGTGTAAAGCCAGACCTTGATGGACTTGGTTCTCTTGGTGATATTGGATGGTATTGCATTCGGTCAGCTTTATGGGCTGCGGATTATGAACTGCCAAAGACTGTAATAACCATGCGAGAGCCTGTCCTTAATGATGCCGGGGTTATTTTTTCTTGTGGGGCTTCTCTACACTGGGAAGACGGGAAAGTAGCCACCTTTCATTGTTCATTTATATCGCATTTGACCATGTATGTTACTGCCATTGGAACAAAGGGAACTCTGCGCCTTGATGATTTCGTCGTCCCATTTGAAGAGAAGGAGGCCTCTTTCATGGCAGCTTCGAAATCTCGCTTCCACGATCTTGCAACCGGTTGGGGACCGGCGCCAAGCTGGCACACCGTAACTACAGATCTTCCCCAGGAGGCCTGCATGGTGAGGGAATTTGCCCGTCTGGTGATAAATATTAAGGCAAATGGTGCAAAACCTGATCAAACGTGGCCAGCTCGAAGTAGGAAGACGCAGCTGATAATTGATGCGGTGAAGGCATCAATTGCGAAGGGTTTCGAGCCAGTTGAGCTTCCGAATTGATCGAAGTAGTGTCTTTTAAAATGTGTGATCGTTTGCTCAATTGGTGTTTGTTAGGATATAAAGAATTGAGTGTTTCAGTTTATCGTTTTTGTCTTTTAAAACAGTTTATGTTATTTGTATGTGTTTTTCCAGTTATTGATATAACTCGTTTTTATAATAATAAAATTAAAAAATTTTAAACAATTGTCTTAACAGAAATGTCAAAATTATTAAACATTACAGTTTAATTAAATACTAACAAATCATATGTTTTATTTTGAAATTTGATTGGGTTTAAAAGGGTATGTTCTCTTGTTTTTCAAGTTTTCTTTTATAACACTCCTTAATTGATCGCCACTATGAATTCCTCTGAAACGTCAGAAGCTATTTTGTCTTTGTAGAGTTGGGTAAATTTTATGTCCTTTTTTTTTTTACCTGCATTTTTGTTACCTTCAACCTGTGCGTTATTTTCTTCATAAACAATTTTTTCATTTTACTTTTGTTGCCCTTGTCTTATTGTAATTTTTTTTTTAAAAAAAAAAAATCTATCTTACAAGTGAGCTTTATTAGTATATCTTTTTTAAAAAAAAAAAAACAAGAAGAGTCCGAAACGACTAGAAAAGTAGGTTTACATATTAAAAAATATATATTTTTAAAATTTTATAATTGTCTGAAAATAGATTCTAAAACTATAATAATTTTTTAATTTATAAAATCTACATGTTAATTCATTGTGATTCTCATATAACTCCTTTTTTTTTTCCACTAACATTTTATTTATTATTTATTAATATTATTTTTAAAAATCGTATGAAATTCGCACGGTACTTACGTTGCAATGTCACTACGTCGGAACCCGTCCGAGAAATCCAATTTGTGCACCGGGCCTCTTTAGTTAATAAGTTAACAAAGGAATATTAATTACCTAAATTAGTTGATCATGGGGGTCCCGACTGCCTAAAGGAATTTGAGAGGAATTAAAGCACTTCATGAATAGTGATTCCACCAAAACTTTATTTCATGATTTGATTTTCTTAATTTAAATTCTATGTTGTGTACAAATATTCTTAATTTGAGGGAATGAAATTTTTCACATTTTATCACAAAACATTACACGATAATACATCAATTATATGTCATCATTTATTAATTTTTAATAGCATTTCTTTCTCTAAAAAAAAAAAAGTACGTACAACACTTCCTCAAAAGATCAAAAGCCTTAATTACTCCTCTATATTTAGATGCCTTTTAGATTATAGGGGCAATATTTTTTTTTTTTGTCAAAATTAGTCCATCACATTTTTTGTCAATAATTTTAATTTTCTAATTAACAGATAAAATTATTTTATAATATACAACATCAAAACGATTTGTGTTAGTTCAGACATAGTACTTTTTATAAGAATTTCAAAATTTTAAAAATTTGAAAAAATTGTAAAATTTTCATAAATAAATAAATAAATAATCATAAGTTTTTAAAATTTTTAATACTCAAAATAAAATAAAAAAATCTGATTTTTTTTTTTAAAATCTGAAATACCTAACGCGAGATTCTCGTATACTATGACTGTCTATATATATATATATATATATACAAACGAGGTTTTCATATTTGGTAAAGAGCCGACAGTAGCGTAGACAAAGGTGACGGGCTGTCTGAGACATTTCCCACCGATCAAAGCACCCGACGTCAGGTGAGGCCTTGGGACAAAACAAATATAGAGTAAGTTTCAAAACTCTGCTCGAACCCCCTACACACAGTCAACAAAACTGACACCACATAAACTCCACGCCCAGTGCCTCTCATCTTCCCACCTGCTCAAGATAGCGAAAATTGACATGGCGGAGACATCAATCCGATTCGGCATACTTGGTTGCGCGGATATTGCCCGCAAGCTTTCCAGGGCGATCACCCTGGCGCCCAACGCCCAGCTCTCCGCCGTCGCCAGCCGCTCCTTGGAGAAAGCTGAGGCCTTTGCGAAGGCCAACAACTTCCCTCCAGAAGCGAAGATCTACGGCTCCTACGAGTCTCTCCTGGACGACCCGGCGATCGACGCCGTTTACATACCCCTGCCGTCTGGTCTCCACCTGAAATGGGCCTGCCTGACAGCCCAGAAGAAGAAGCACATCCTGCTGGAGAAGCCCGTTGCGATTACCGTCGAGGAATTTGATAAGATTGTTGAGACCTGCGAGGCCAACGGCGTGCAGCTTATGGATGGAACCATGTGGATGCATCATCCTAGAACTCAGATGATGCGCGACTTCTTGAATGATAAGGAACGCTTCGGTGAACTAAGAGCGGTGCGTTTTACCCTCCTCTCTCTTTTTCTCTCCCATCATTTCCGCATTTTAACTTTCTTTTATCACAAGGAAAGAAAAAGACAAAGCAAACATTGGAAAATTTGATATTGCAGCTGATTTTTTTTTTTTCAAATCCTATTTAATCTTATTTGGCGGTACTTGCTAAATTGAGTTGTATTGTCACTTAGCCATATTCTGTTTTTATGAAATATATAAATTGCGCTGTGACTTTTGAGTGCTCCTTTTTTTCGGAGTGAAGTCTATGAAACTTGACATCGCTTATCTTTGTATTACCTGCTGAAATGGGATTTCTCTTTGGTTCCAAATTATTGCAGCCTTAAGACTCTAATTTTTGCCTTGCAGATTCATAGCTGCTTTGCATTTAATGGTGAAGAGAGTTTTTTTGGTTGGGGGGAGAAATTTCACAAGGACAACGTTCGTGTAAAGCCAGACCTTGATGGACTTGGTGCTCTTGGTGATACTGGGTGGTATGGCATTCGGGCAATTCTATGGGCTGGGGATTATGACATGCCAAAGACAGTAATAGCCATGCGAGGTCCTGTCCTTAATGATGACGGGGTAATTTTATCTTGCGGGGCTTCTCTACACTGGGAAGATGGGAAAGTAGCCACCTTCCATTGTTCTTTCTCATGGAATTTGACCATGTACATTACTGCCATTGGAGCAAAGGGCACTCTGCACCTTGATGATTTCGTCATCCCATTTGAAGAGAGCGAGGCCTCTTTCACGGCAGCTTCCAAGTCTTGGTTTAACGATCTTGTAACTGGTTGGGTACCGGTGCCAAGCCAGCACACCATGACTACAGATCTTCCCCAGGAAGCCCTCATGGTGAGGGAATTTGCCCGTCTAGTCGGAAATATTAAGGCAAATGGTGCAAAACCTGACCAAACGTGGCCAGCACGAAGTAGGAAGACACAGCTGATAATTGATGCGGTGAAGGCCTCGATTGAGAAGGGTTTCGAGCCCGTTGAGGTTTTGAATTGATTGAAACCCTGTCTTGTATAAAATGTTTGATCGTTTACTCAAACCAGACATTTTATTTCCAGATTTGATAGGCCGAAGTCAAGCCCGATGGCTGTATTTTCATTTATCATATGAAATTTCCACGGATGTTCTGCGCTTCTTCTGGAAACCTTTCTTTTTCTTTTTTTGTCTTTTTTGGCCTCATCATTTTGAGGAATGTGAAGCTTATATTAGTCATCACATATCCTGATGAGAGTCTAAACCATCGATCACACATGTTTCGTAGGCTCGACAGACAGGCCGATGGGTGACGTATAATTTTATAATAATTCGTTTTGATAAGCGACTTAAATTGAAAAAAAACAAAAACAGACTTAAAATTTATTATATGAAAAATCGCTAGTGATGGGACCGTCAAAAAGCGTTATGAAATATGAATTACGATTTAGAACTGATGCTCTAATGCGGGTTGGCGATGCATTACGTTCTTAGTGGTCATTTAATTAAAGAAAAAATTTAGGGGTTTGTCGGGATGAGAAGGAAGTGAGGTCGCCCCAAGGCCTCGCATTTCTTAAAAAAAAAAAAAAATCTTTGAATTGTTTTTTTAAAAAATATATGTGGTGTAAATAAATAAAATTAAATGAGTTAATAAGTATTTTATAATGTAAAAATAGTTATAAGAAAGTACTGAATTTATATTATATAATATTTATTTAAATATTATAATTTATTTATTTTCAGATCAAACATTTTTTTGGGCACGGTTTTGTAGGGAAAAAAAAAACTAGAAGAGAGTAAAAAATGAGTTAAGAAGTAGGCTCGTATATTAAAAAATAATTTTTTAATTTTACACTTGTTCACAAAAAGAATTATAACTTGTAAAAAAATATTAATTTTTTATTTTATAAAACTTACCTGTCAATTTACTGCAACTCACGTGACACATTTTCTCTTCTTAATATATATATATATTTTAAATTCGTATGAAATTCGCACCGAACTTACTTGGGCTCTTTAGCTAATCAATCAACAAAGGCATATTAATCACGTAACTAGTTGGCCTCCCCGAATGCCCAAAGGAAGTGGGAGGGTCCCATGATTTGATTAATTTTCTTAATTTACATTCTATATTGTGTACAGATGCTTTTAATTTGAGAAAATAGAATTTTTTACATTTTACCATAAAACATTATACAATAATATATCAATCATATGTCCTAATTTATTAAATTTTAATAGTATTTCTTTCTCTAAAAAATATATATATATATATATATAAATAGAACACTCTTTTGAGACTTCAAAAGCATTAATTACTACTCTACGTTTGGATGCTTTTTAAAACTATAGGCACAATTTTTTTTTCCCTCAAAATTAGTCCATCACATGTTTTTTGTCAATAATTTTAATTTGTTAATTAATTTACAAATAAATGTACTGCATGACATACTATGTTAAATTGATTGGTAATAACTCGGATGTAACGGTGACATGGTATTTTATTTTAAGAACTTAAAAATTTTTAAAAATTAAAAATTTTGTGAAAAATTTTTCAAAAATAAAAAAGTATAAATTCAAAAAATATAATTTTTTAAACAAAATTAAATACTCAAAATAAAATCTAAAAATATTAAAAATATATATGAAATATTTAACGCGAGATTGTAGAATATTATGACAGTTTTTTCAAAATATATTTTTATATGAGATTTTTGTATTTGGTACGGAACCGATGATGGTTGTGTAGCCAGAGGCGACGGAGTCTCCGACACATTTCCTAATGGTCCAAGCACCCGACGTACTTAGGACAACAGAAACAAACAAACATCACGTTTCAAACCGAACCTACTCGAACCGTTTACGATGGGCCACGTTGGCACACCAACAAGTCCGATACGTTCACAAGTAAGCGGACGGGATTTCAGTGGCTCGTTCGAACACGATAAGATTGTCCGGCGGGGAGTAAAACCTGACAGCTCTGGCGTCAAGTCTGGGAGGGACAATTCTGACATGGTGGTAAAGGAATGCAAGAAAACGTTTATATATATATATATATATGAAATATTTAACGCGAAATTCTAGAAATTATGACAGCCTTTTTAAAAAAAAAATATTTTTTTATATGAGATTTTTGTATTTGGTACAGAACCGATGATGGTAGTGTAGACAGAGGTGACGGAGTCTCCGACACATTTCCCAATGGTCCAAGCACCAGACGTCAGGCTAGGACTTAGTAACAACAGAAACAAACAAACATCACGTTTCAAACCGAACCTACTCCCTCTCGGACTTGACGCCAAAGCTGTTACGTTTTACTCCCTGTCGGACTAATCTTATCATGTTTGAATGAGCCACTGAGATCCCGTCCGCTTACTTGTGGTGGTAACGGACTTGTTGGTGCGCCAACGTGGCCCATCGTAAAAGGTTCGAGTAAAACCTAACAGCTTTGGCGTTAGGTTGAAATGGTGGTAAAGGAATGCAAGAAAACGTTTTTTTGCTTTTTTTTGATCAAGAATGCGGGGGCGACTGTGGTGTTGGGGAACGAGGAAGAGGTTGAAGCCTGAGGGTTTTCAGGGCAATCGGAGTAGAATTTTATTGAAAGACCAAGATTGTTGATTTCTGCTTCCACGGAGGGAAATTAACGATTCAGCGTAGCACCAATCTCGGGATCCCGAGAAAAGGGTTAAATGTACACAGTAAGACACATCAGGCTCATGAACAAAGAATATTCAAACTATTTTGAATGATTAACGACGAGTCCCAATCAAACACATCACATAATTCCTGGAGATTCTGCAAGAATGAGTAATAAATGCGAGTAAAAAATTACATAATGAGTACGGAACTGTAAATGAAGAAAAGTGGGAATCTTTTAACACGGCGGCATATCGGCAGGAGGTGGCAGCAGCTTTTCTCCTAGGCCTGGACCATTCTTGACGATAAATGCCATCGCCATGCCCCATGATAAGTGACGGTCTAAGTGACAGTGCATGAACCACACTCCTGTTACAAATAAAGGTTAATGCAACCCATGTTATTAAGTATTATGGGGGATACAATAACAAATTCCTGGAAAAGAAGAATGATTGTTTCCGTGTTAGTAGTTATACCTGGGTTATTGGCCTTGAATCTTATGGCAGACCAGCCATTTTTGGGAACCGCGATGGTGTTTTGAAAAGGAGGGTCAACAAGGTTATACCTCAAGGGATCCTTATCTTTGTCGAAATTCCCAAAGCCCCATCCTACAACATAGAAACTTGTTCCATGTATGTGCATTGGATGATCAGTGCCAGCGACCAAATTGGTTCCCTGAAATACAAGCTCCACCGTCGAATTGTACTCCAGAACTTTCACTTCGGTGGCTTGTCTTGGCGTCCTGTAAACCAGTGGGAGAGTATCTGCAGTGAAATTGAAGAACAAAGGCGGTCTACTGGGGAATTGATTATTATAGACACCATTGATGTGATAATAGTAAGCTCTCAGTATGTCCATTGATGTTGGTGAATCAAAGCTTATGTTGTTCACACTAGCGGCAAGTCTAGAACCATTAGGCCCCGCACAAGAATCGTTGACACATGGGAATTTGTTCATTGAAACCGTGAAAAATAACGGCGTAGTTACGTTTGATGGAACATGGATCGGATGATCGTCATCAGCTAAACTTCTAAGACGACCGGTGAAATTAACCGATGCATTGGTGTCATTGACAGACGGAAGATACGGCAATAAGGGAGATGATGAGGGAGTATAGTTGCCATTGTATTGAACAATGGCTGTGGTGACCGTGGGATTATAGGCTGCACCACTGGCACTGGAGTAGGCTTTAGCGGCCATGTAGTAGTGATCTAATGTCCTATTTGCTTCCAATAGAACATCTATGGTCTGTCCAGGTGATATTGCAATATAATCAACTTTAAATGGCTTAGTGTAACTTGCATCTGTTCCGACGACGGTGAGTTGATGGTCGGCGATGGAGAAGAAGAGAATGTCTTGAAGAGCCGCATTGACCAGGCGAAGAAGGTAAGTCTTGCCATAATCCAACATTAGCTTGAAGGTACCTGTAATCAGAAAAGATTTTTGTGACTAAAGAGAAAACGCAAAAATATACAATAAGGATGAAACTAATATTGGCCCAAAACTAAAAGATTTTTAGTTAAGTGTTTCTATCGTTGTGTTTAGCCTTTGTTTGGTTTGTGAGAGAGTGGTAGGAAATAAAATGTGAATATATATATATATATATATATGTGTGTGTGTGTGTGTGTGTGTGAAATAATTAAAAGTGGAGTGAAAAGATTTTTTTCATTGTTTCAATAAAGTGTGGGAGAGAAAAGGCCGTGAAAATTGTGGGGAAAATTGAAATTTCTCACCAAATTGATGAGAAAGTGGAGGAAAGAGACATCTTGCTCTTAAAATTATCACATTGCCCTCAAATTTTGGCTTTGAGTGAGTAATATATGAGGGGAAATGAGTAATTTTAAAAATGAAAACATACAATTTCTAATTCTTTTCTTTCCTACTATTTTCATCTTATCCAAACAAGTTATAAGAAATCTATTTTCCTTTTTTCTACTTTCTTTCTCACTATATATATATTTTTTCTCAGTTTTTGTTTCCACAACACTTGGTATCCAGACTCAGCATGAGAGACACTTCTCCTATGCAAGTTGTAATGGAGAGAGAGGAGCAGTGGGAAAAAGAATGAAACAATAGTTACATCACTTGTGTCTTAGCTAATAATCAGTTCTAATACCGTCGATAACAATCAATAATATTAAGATTACGTGAAGAAAAATACTCTTTATTTCCGGATAACAACTATTCCTAATGCAATTATTGATAATATACGAGAAAAGAACTCCACGAACTAACTTACACTTGAGTGCAGACTTCTAGTCTGTTCTAATTAAAGAATATGGATTAACTCAAACATAGTTTACCTGGCTTTGAGCAGTTATAAAGATCCCCAGGTTGACCGTTAATGGTGTAAGCATCAGAGACATTAGGGTCTCCTCCTGACCGGAGAAATTCATCATATATTTCGAAGATATCTTCCTTCCACCACTCTCCTGCATTTTCGTAGTTTAATGAAACACAATCCTTAATCTAATTAAATATTAATATCAACCAGGATGACTTCAAAAATTAATATCCAAAATATTGGATAAAAAGGAATTCCAAGCACGATAAATTACTCCACCTAAGATTACGGGTAGATCAGCATGAGGGTTTGGGAAAGGATAGTTGTTTCCTTTCTTGGGATAAATGACAATGGCACCATATACGGTGGCCCGTGACCAGTCACTGTGAGCATGCCACCATAGAGTTCCTTCTTCATCGGAAAATATAACCTTCTGGCTGAATTTACTTCCTGGTTGAATTGGGCACTGCGTGGTGTATTCTGGACCGTCTGACCAAGGGTATCTGGGTTGTTTCACTCCATGCCTGCACGATTGATATATATATGTTAATCACAAATATATAATTGGTTTCATTTCAACCACTCAAATTCGAACTAATTTATTGGAGAGGTATCAAGCACATGCCAATGGATGGTGATGTTATGAGGACTCTTGTTAATAACATCCACAATTATTGTGTCTCCCTTGTTGACATAGAGTGTTGGTCCGGGGAATCGACCATTGACCGTCAAGATGTTTTTTGAGCCGCAAAGCCTGGTGTATGGAGCGTTTCTGACCTGCAACGGATGGTGTCAATATATATATATATATATATGTCCATGAACAAAAGAGGCAGGGGCGAAACTAGAAGTAATGTTAAGTTATGGCGCCAAAGTGGGAGATAATTAGGATGTAAAAGAACACTTACGTGAAGTTATGGGGGCTAGAGTTCGAATACATGGTTTTTTTTCGGGGGGGGGGGGGCATTATTTATTATGCATGCAACTTATTAAATAATAATAATAATTTATCATGCATGCAAAAAAAAAAAAAACTACAAAACTGTGCTAAAAAATAATGAGAAAAAAAACTTGGATAAGTGCAATCACAAATTATCGACTAATTAGAACCAAAATAGTGGATCAATGAATGGACACGCAAGGAATGGCCCAAAACCCAACTCAAACATCGAAAACGAAGAATGTATTGTTGAACCAAAAAATTCTGCATGGCTAGAATGTTAATAGACTGGCTCAATCCATAATTACTCTAGTAGACTCAAGCTTCTCCAAGATTGGCTTGATCAATTGTACTATTGACCTGGTTCTTAGGCCTCAACAGATTACATATAAATACATGCATAATAGGCATGCATCGATAGCAAAGGTTTACCAAACTTGTGTGCACGTACCATGAAAGTATGACGACGAGCTAGAGAAGCTTGGCAACACAGCAAACTACCAAACAAGAGAAACCCCACAGCTTGTAAGACTCGAGCTCTCGTAATTGACGACATTTCCTTGGCAGTAGATCAATGAACGCCTCAATTGTTCAAATCTGAATGATTGGCTAATTGGCTTGTTGTGCAACTTATATAGACAAAACAAGAAAGAAGAAGACAAAATTTTCTGAATCTCGTCATTGGCTCATTTCTTTTCAATATTTCTCATCGTCAAATACAATGTACGAAGTGCCTAACTACCTACCTCCAACAAGTCTGAAAAGGCTTGCCAAGTGCTTCAACAAGTTATTTCTTCTTTGCAATATTGTTGGTGCAAAACATTCTCTCTTATTAATGATAACATTTGCTGAAATTTTTTCTGAACGTGTATTGAATTGTTTTCCGTTTAGGATATCTTTTCAAAGGGGACATATATCTCAATAAACTAACATTTTTGTATTGTATATATCTTAATACACCTCCTCGGTGTTCTCTTTTGTTTAACAATATTTGATTGCTTCTAATTACATTCTTTATCAATGAAATTTACTACACATATCAAAATAATAATAATAAAGAAGCTAACTACCAACTTTTCAAACCCCAATCCCTTGCACTGACATGAAGTTTTTGGAACTTTTGATTGTAATTAATATACTGGTTAGATAGTATAGTAACTGTTTTTCAAGCTAAAAATATTTATTGGTATCTCTGATTGTAATTGAAATTTGACACAATTATCTTATTATTGACAAAGTATTATATAATCTTTTTGATTATATTTTAATAAGATATAGTCTTCTTAATTATTTCAAATGAGATCAAAGATATCTTCAAGTATTACGAGATACATCGATTTATTATTGATTATATAGTTTAAATAATAAAAATCGTTTGTTATCAAATTATAAATTTTGAATTTAAATGTTTATTAAAATATTTGGTAAGATTGGAGTTACACTAATAAAATCTATTTTTTGATAAGTAGAATTTTTTTTATAAAAGTATAAGGTATCACTTTTATTTTTTTATAGGAAAAAAGGGAGATAGATTTTTCGTAAGAAATTAGCATCGTTTTCTCGTATTTGATTAAGAGAACTCGAAAATGTAGTCGGTACTTCTGGCTTCATGAGAGTTAATGCGGTTCAATTATTGCTGTTGATTAATCAGACATTGTCATTTACCAAAAAAACAAAAAAAAAAAAACCAGAAATTTCCCTCTTCTTTCTCTTCCTTCTTCTTGGGTGGAAAAGGGGTGAAATTCAACGGGGTCTATCTCTAGTTTGATTGGTTACTTCAGAGGAAAAATGAAGAAGTACGATTGCGTCACGAAATTAGTTGATTGACTCAAACTCGTAATCTTTGTATAGTTTTCAATGGGTAATGAGGAAGTGAAGATCAGCTTTACGGATTTCCCAATTGAAAAGGGCCATTTTACGTGCCACTGAAGGCCACGAATTCTATGTGCCATTGGACAAAAATCCAGTGGTCAAACACGTATCTTTTAACGGAAGATTTGACTTCTTGTTGGAAGAACGACAGAAAGAAATGGATTTAATTGCCAATGTGTCATGAAAAATTCAAGCCTCTTCTTCTATGGCATGGGATATAGCTTCTGATAATCTTCACATATGAAAACAGAAAGTCATGGATTTCGAAGGAATAACCATTTTGGGTACTCAAAACCAACAGAGAAAGAGGATAAAAAGAAATCAATCATCTTGGGTTTGTTGTCTCTCCTATTGTGCAAACTAATGTGCGACAATTAAAAAAAAAAAAAAACATTGTTTCCTGATTTTCGTCCCTTTTCCTGTGGTTGAGATGAAATTACGGTGCTGCAACTCGAGTTTAATGCCAGCATATATTCTGCTTGCTCACTGCATTGACCAATGCTTGTTCAGCAACGGAATCGTGTGAGATCAGAATTCCTGAGATTAATACTTCGCCTTGAGCAGCGTATTCTCACGGGATCTTTCTTTTTTTTTTTTTCATTATTCTGGCTACTGTTTCCAATTGCTTGCCCGATACGACTACGAGGAATCGTTAATTAGCTTCTGGGGAATGAAATTAAGAGTTTCATTTTTTTCTTTTGCCTAATCTTTGGTTATTTTGACAACAAAATTTTCGTCTCTTAGCAACCCACCCATTAAAAAGAAGAGTTTGAGTTTGCCATTGCGACAATGACATTTACCAATGCGATCATTGAAGTGTGCGACATAATCATGACAAATTATCCATTTAGGCATGCTACGTATATGTAGCTTATGGGCTACAGGCGGCTAATCAGCCTAGCCCAAAGCCTCGCACAACCGTGTTTCCGTGGTCAAAATAGGGAAAGCGGAGCAGCGGCAGAGGGTTGGAGTTCTATAAGATAACGAAAATTTAGAAATTAAAAATAAATAAACAAAAGATTTTATTATTATTATTATGAATCAATCCCTTATAATTATTTTAAGATAATCAAAATTTGATATATTCGATTAAAAAAATTATAAGAATAATATAAATGTATACATTGTAAAATTTAGGAGTTTGATTTGATCTTTACGAAAATATAGCCCTTCAAAAAGATTTCATCGATTATACCTATTAGTATAGAAATAATTAAAAAATTAATTATTAATAATAATCTTTTAATTAAAAAAAATTATCATTTATATTATATAATCGTATCCATTTCCTCTAACGAGTGGGCTTTAAGCCGAACACGAAAGGACACAATGGGAGAATCATTTAGGCCCAAGTCCACTAAAATGCACTAAATGAAGTGATTCATCTATCATGAAGATACTCTAATGATTAAAAATTTATATTTATATCAAAGCTTTAAATTTAAATTTAAATTTAAATTTTTTTTAAAAGAAAGAGATTTATGAGCATATGAACAGTTAACACATCTTAATTCCCTGCTTATTATTGGAAATAATAATAATAATACTACTACTAATAAAAAAAGTCCTCGAACCCTTCGTGTGTCTCTTCCCTTCCCCTCGGAGGCAACCCATCGTTTCATGAGTATGCCAAGGAAAAGAGACTACATGACTGGCATTTGCAAATTTTTTGAAGCTTTACTTGTTTGTACTTGTTGTATTTACAATTTTTTTTTTCTTTTAAGAACGTAACTACAGATACATATTTTATATTTCATATAACTACATTCTACTTAATTTTTTTTTTACCATATTTAATATTGAATTAATTAACTAAGAGAGAGTTAAATTAAAAAAATCCCTTGCATCTATAATGTGTGGCAGAGTGCACAAACAAGTTGACAGAGGGACCAACCAAAATGGTCCGGTTGTACCAAATTGGAGAAACTGTATTGGGCAAAATGCATATCTGCCAAAAAGAATTTTTTTCGTTTTTTAAAAAAGAGTTAAATTTATAAGTAATACAGTTACCGGGATGACTAAGTCGAAATGAATGAAAAAAAAAAAAAAAAAATTTTCCTCATGGGAATCACTCAAGTGTTTTGTCTCCACGGAAACTAAGACAGTGCAAACAATTGTGAACTTATTTTCCGAGGGCTCCATAGCGAGGTCCTTCATAAAATTAATGTATAGGTTACTCATTTGTTTTCATCTATCCATTGGCTCGACCCTTTTTTTATTAAATTTCAGCACCTTCCATAAGAGGGCCAAAAGGATTCAAGATTTCATACAAAATGTATAATCTTGGATGGTCTGAGGGCAAGAACCAAGAACACCTGCCAATTAGTTTAGATCTCAAACTATAAAGCCGCACATTCATCAATAGAAAAACTTTTTTTTTTTGTTTTTGTATTCTACCGACGAGTTGTACATAATTGATTTCTTTTTCCAACCATGTAATCACCCCGAGAAACCCAGATTAAATGGTGACCCGGAATGGATACGGTAGAATTGGAGGTGACTGAGGAACTGCGTTGGTCATAAAACGCATATGCACTGCAAAGAAATCAGAAGCAACTTCCCATATTCCTCTTAGCTCCTATGCACCTTGTTGACCTTAATCTCTGGAGCGTTCTTCCCCAATCAGCACATTGTTGGCAGTCTGCACCAGCTGTGACTCTAAGCCGGAAACAAATATTTATTTATTGTAGGATCGAATTTGCCATTATAATTAGGACTTCAAGCAGGGAAACTTGTTTAACGTATAGCTTTTGTTCGTATTATAATTTTCTTTTTATATTCATTGTTATCATACTTCAACTTTAGGAACTCACCAACTGCACGAGTCAAGGTTTTGGAAATTCTTACTATATGGATATGTATGGTCTTGCCATAGATGAGGATATTAATTTACACACAAACAACGAGTAGCAGGTGAGGAGAGATATCCTCATCCATTTCGCCAAATCAACTTGGTTCCTTCATTCTCTTTCAGCTCTTGGTATCCCAAAATATTTCTCTTTCACAAACTATACAATTGAGATTCATGTGAGATGGTGGGACTATCAATAATAAGTGTTAAATGACATTTTGTCCCTTTTGCCTTTTTTTTTTTCCTTTGATTTTGATCAAGTTCTATTATAATTGACCCCCAATTACAGAAATCTCCAACTCCACCGATCACCAAAATTTATTTGCTATGCTTGCACCTACTGACTGGAGTTATTTCGTATGGTCTTGTTAAAGCAATGGAGGTATAGTTAGTGGACACCCAATTCACCTGCAAAAATGGAAACTAATAGCAAACAAACACACCAGGCCTATTCACTTGAGAGGAGAGGCTAGACTATGGCGTCTCGCTGAGGACAAACAACGCATTTGCCGAACTAGACGTTGAGAGAGAGCTCCACTAATCGTTCCCCTCCCTTCTACAGCCAAGGTAATAGCGAGAGTAGCATCCGGTACCAACACATGGAACATTTTCTATCAAGAAAGCGATTCATAAACTCTGCGCTCCATTGGGTCAATTTGATCTATAAACTAGAAGCTAATCTATGTGGTGCATGACCCTTCAAATTATTTGGGGGGGGGGGGGTGCCAAGGAGAAGCTTTAAACTTTTTGACAAATCTGCATATAGTTTAGATTTATCTAGATTCAGAAACATATATATATATATATATATATATATATATATATATATATATATATATATATATATATATATATATATATATACCGGACCACACTGGCTACAGGGAGAAACCGCGGTACGCAGACACCATGACCCAGGTACAAAGCAAATGAACAATAAAAAGAAAGAAATTTCAGACTATTGGAGACAACAAGAAGAGCAAAATAAATCCGGTAACCATGGCAAGCTCTCATCAAGAGATTAAAGAAAAACTTCACTAGTTAATCTTTGGCCCTTCTCCGGTGCTAACTGGGGGCTTCTGCGGTGCACTGGAAATAATAGTCGATCCATTCGGAGCGGGATCTTCCTGTAATTCAAAAGACCAAAAACATAGACTAGTGTACATTAAACATACATCAACCAATGAAAATATAAACTATAATATACATGAACATGCTTCTAGAACTTACAGTGGTGACTGTGGGGGGATCAGCTTCTTGGGTTGTGGTTGTTGTTGAAGAAGGCTCTGGGGAACTCGAAGAGGATGCTTGGGTTGTCCATTCAAAACCCAAACACTTGACAAAGGCTTTAAAAGCTTCAACGAAAAAGCAACGACTGGTGTGAGAGCTGCAATTACCAATAACACTACTTTCTTCCTGAATCACCTCCCCTTCCGTCAAGTTGTCCCCCATCTTAAATTTATTTTTTGTATTATGCTCTTCGCCAATCTTTATAACTACTATCCTTCTTCTTCAATTCTTTTTTCTTGTTTTTTTTTTTTTTTTGGTAATCATGTTGCTCTTAAACCCCATCTTAAATAGCTAACTTAAATGCGCTTTTGGCCTGTCTACCCTTCGTACTCTTCTTCCAGTTCATGTTCATACGAATTGATGATGTCAGTTTTGCCCATGTCAGACTTGAAGTGCCAAAATTATCCCTCCCCTCTTACTTTCTGTTTATCTAAGTTCTTCATACACGCGGCGCAACACACTAACCTCCGCAGTCTGCCCATATGGAGACGTGCAAAATCCTGGGGCGTCTATACTAGTTAAAAATTCTATCATTCTTCTAATTCATAGAGTGTTTAGACCTTGTTTGCTGCCTGGGAAAAGTTACTGTGAAATGAAACGAACGAGAGACATAAAGATTTCCAAAAAAAAAAAAAAAAAAAAAAAAGAGTTTTTTCAAAATAAAAAGTCCTGTTCGAGTGGTGACAATGAGAAATTGAATAAGAATATTGATAAATAACTACAAATCTTGATTTATAGATATGATAATTGATGTGTACTTTTTTTATTAAAGAAGTTTTAATTCGTAATCTTTATCACAGGAGTTCTAGCCATGCGTATTTAATTGAAGGGTTTTCTTGATGGCTTTTGGTTGTGTTTTTCTTTTTAACACAATTTGGAACCATAAAGGAATTTGTTAAAAATGGTTAAAAACTTGTATATTTCATGTTAAACCATATACTAAAAATTGTCCATTAATGTTTTGGATTTTTTTTATGGAAGCCCCAAAAATTGCATCGAGCAGCTTTTTTGTTTTTTTCAACTTTCTGCGTTCTTTTTGACATTATTTATGGTGGACATTTTTGGCTGACGAAGGTAGCCTCTTCGTCGGAGGTTTGCCTTAATTTTGGTTGATAATTATTTTTTCTTGTAGTTTTATTAATAGTTTAGCGTTAGAAGAAATTGTGGGGTGCTACGTGATTCTACGCCCTGCGGTTGCCTTTTAGAAAGGAACCACAAGACCATCTGCTTATTACGAAATGCAGAAAATTTTCAGTTTCATCGATCCAAACTTGTCATGAAATGCCAAAAACATCTGATTTCATTGGTTCGACGTGTATCAAGCTTAGTATAGAATGTTGAAAATTTTCAATTTTACCAATTTAATAAACTCTTACTCTATCAAGAATAGAAAAATTTAGTCGTTAATACTGTATATTTTAATAAATTATTTTTTAAAAGAAAAATAAGTAATCGTGACAGTTTTAAAGTTTTAAATGTTGAAACATAGGTTATGAGCAAATTAATTGGGTGAATAAATATATACGTGAAATATAATAAAATTTACCGGCCCAAATAAAGCACAATAAATAGAATAATTATCAGCTCTTTCTACAGGGAACCCGAAAAAAGGAAAAGACAGCTCATGTTTGTTTAACTTCAAGGGAGAGAGCACCGCAGGTGAAAATAGAAGGGCAGTATAGGAAATGGCAATAACTATTATTAAAGAAGGGATGAGAGAGGACAGGCAAACCACCTAAACCTGCGGATCATGTCAGATGAAAAGTATTAAATGCCATGTCGTTCTCTGCTTTGTCGTCGTTGTTCGTAACACCTAATCTCGTATTAAATACTTGTTACATTAATGACCCCCTGAAGTCTAAACTAAGATTGCGGATCCCATCCAAGAAAAATAAGGAGTGAAATTGACGTAGAACTCGATCTCTGGTTCATTCTTACGCCTCGCCTCTTCTTTGTCTTCTTCTCTGCCCTGACTTCAGACCTAAACCATGAAGTTGACGCTTTCACACTTTCTTGAGCGATTCCTTCGTTTTACCCAAATCAAATCAAATAATAATGATAATAATAATAAAGGATTCATAACGTGTTTATACGTGATTAATGTCACGGGCTTATGCACAAACATGGATTGTTTATAGATTCATATGGATTTGAACAAAGAAGAATTACAAAGAGAACTGTTTGATTATGAACTTGACCAGCATTGTTAGAACCATAGCGTAAAATGAGTCATTTTCGTATTTTGTTCGACCTGTAAGCAAAAATTATAGTCACGTGAGTACCCTGTCCGTTCAACTTACTAATAAAATTCTACCATATTGAAGCAATTAATTGACTGGTATTGTTAATCTAAAGCAATTTTCATGGCATTGGGTGCTTATCATTTCTCAGTTGGGCTTTATGCACCCTTAATTAAGTCTTAATTATTTTGCATTGCAACCGACATGGCATTCCATTTGCTTTAGAAATGGCATACTGGACTTATATATATATATATATATATATATATATATATATATATATAAAATAAAATAAGCCAAGAAATCATTCCAATTATTAAGCGAAATTTAGAAAAAAATATTTTATAGTTAAACCAAAAGACAGTATAATTTAAAATTTTAATTACTTAGTTGTAAAAATTTTAATATTATATTACAAAGTTATTTCACTTAAAATTTTAAATTATAAAATAAAATAATTATATATTATATTTTAACATAAGAATTCATTGTTCTAGAAATATTTGTTAAAAAAGACTCATTGGACTTAAAAATAGAATTGGCCCCCTTTTACTATTACGAAGAAGAAAAACATTCACGATAAATTCAAAAAAAAAAAAAAAACAGAGAGAGAGAGAGAGAGGCCACATACCAATTAATAAGATACTCCTAGGAGTCAAAGGCATCTGGGTTCAAATTGTCGAGCATTAAACATTTTTTTTTTGGGACCAACGGTACATGTACATGTAATCTAAATCAACCCAGTTCTTAGTACGAGTCTGGTGTCTTTTGGAGATGTTTAGGTGAGTATTATTAAATGTGCATTTCCCTTTCAAAAGAAATACGATACAAAGCCTAAGCGGTCCAATGGTGATTGGACTTATAAGATTCGAAAGCAACAAGTTTTTGTTCTTTATTTATTTTATTTTATTTTCGGTCGTCTTGGAAGGAGAGGCTAGAGTCTTATGTGGATGGGGGAAGCAGATTCAAACGCCCTCTGCCCCACTGAAACAGGCTGCTGCACTGTCACTCTTGCCACTCAGTCGTGGTTTTTTTTTTTTTTTTTTTTATAAATTTTTTATCCTCGTCCTTCTAAATATTATTCCGTTGGGTTCCTTGGCTGGTCCACGAGTCTAAAAAGGACATAAGCAAGGACCAATTAACAAAAACAAAATAGGTGTACACGTGCAATGATCTAGAATTGCAAGTGCAATAGGTAATTTCCCCACACTCTCTCTCTCTCTCTCTCACTCTCACTCACCCACACACACACACACACACACACACACACACACACACACTAGATAGCAGGCACGGAAGGTAGACAAAAGCAGAAAGGTGGTGACCATTCTGCTGGGAGGCCCTCCACCCCATGTTTGAAGATTGTGATTGCTTGTCTCTTCCATGACACCTACCAAATGGATTTTGGATCTTATGCAAATTATTATTATTATTATTATTATTTTCCTTCTGTAAGACTGCCTTTAATTCAAACACCCACGTCGAACAAAAGATCTGAATTTAGTGCTGGATGACGAGAACAACGTACTTCGTAAAAAAAAAAAAAACAAAAATCGATAAGAAGTCAAAATAGTTGTCGTTCCCCATCCATTTCGAAAGGGAAGTAATTAATTAGTGGGAGGGAGGGGTTTAAAGAAAAATTATGCCAACTTCCTTCTTTTTGTTTACTTCATTACGGTAGTAACTTGTTTGCTTCTGGCAGGGCAAATTTCTATAAGCTCGTATTTTTATCAGGAGTCAATTTATTATTCATTTAATTTGCAGACTTATTAGATTGTTAATTGTGTAATATGAATATTCAAAATATATTTTTGAAAACAATAAATTCAAATTCTAGACTTTGAATTTGTTTTTTTTTTTTTTTTTTTGGTGGGGGGGGGGATCAAAATACTTCACATTATCATAAATCCGAGTTATTAACATGCTTGTGCTTGTTTTTGTTGGTCTACTTTGGTAAACCTCCCATCAAGCCTTCCCTCTATACGGCTCATTGCCTCCCCAAAAAAAACTTTAATTATTCTTCCCCCCCACCTTTTTTTTTTTTTTTGCATTTTTTGAGTTCATTTTACATTGAAATAAGCCAAAAATGCCACAAAGGATTAAATCGGCAATTGATTGTAGATTAGATTCATATACGCTTGCAGGCCTCAATGAGAGCTCCAAGTTTAATTTAAATTGCTGTTTACTTTCTATAATTAAATCTTCTTATCAAAAGCGAAAAGTACTCATGGTCCTGGCGTGTGAATTCAGCGAAGATTTTTTTTTTTTTCCTAAGACAAAGATGAGGAGGACCTTATTTATTTGTAATGAAGGATTGGATACATTTTTGTCAATTAAAGCAAAAACATATGCAAACAACTATTTCTAGTCCATAACGAATCAACCTTCCTCAAAAAGAAACCCTTTCGCTTGCACATGCTTCAAAACAATCGGATTCAACCCATAGACTTGTAATGGCCAGCGTCGAAGCTTTTTGTAGGGCCAACTCTAATGGCCATAAGCTCTGGCAGAGAGTAGCCAGGGAAAACACCCTCAACACCACTGGAGAAGACGAGCCAACGGCTCCCCCTGGGACTATCACACCAATAACGCCCCACCCATCATCCCTTCAGCTGCATCAGTATTAATTTTCACAAATCAAGTTTCAGGTGCTTGCCACATTGAGTGTCAAGATTGTATCTGTATTAATTTTCACAAATTCAGGTACAGCTTCATTGCCACATCTTTAATCTGAGATGGTAATCTGGGATGGCGAGAGACTTTCCTTTCATTTCCATAGCTATCAAGTTCCTTCCCTCTCCAAAGAGCCCAGGCTATCATAACCATTATCCCTACTGCTTCAGAAGAAGTATTGACCTGTCGCAAAGACATGATCCACTGCCTGAAGATCAAATTGCATGGCATCCCTTACTCTTATAGACCAATCGGGCAAAGAAACCAGACACAACCACCAAGGGGCAATGAAACAACGCATGAGAAGTTGTCTCCGCCAACTTCCACAACGTGGCCACAAAGGATCAGCAACTAACTAAACCTTTGCGCAAAAGGTTTGCATCTGTAGGCAGATAAGCCTTTACATGCTCTCCACTCAAGGTGTTTCACTTTTTGCTAGGTACCTGCAAATGCCATCAATATTTCCACCCACCATCCCCCTATAACAGAACTTGATGTTGACACAGAATGGGGGTTGGGAGATAGTGCGGTGCTGGACTGCACTTTTTTAACAGAAGAAAGACCGTTGCAGTCTGTCAGACAATGGTGTCTACGAATAATTTTTGGATTCTATTTTTTCATCTGTAAATTGGAGCCAATATATGAACAGAAATATTCCTATATTCAATATACGAGATTAGTCAAGTAATACGATTATTGGTCAACTAATTAAATTTTTATTAAAAAAAATCAACTAAATAATTGCAACACACGGACAATTTATGCCAGCAATTATGATGCAGATAGTGTTAATGCCAACACAATTAATGTACCATTTTAGTTTGTCGAGAGAAATAGATGAAATTTAAGAGTCCTCGGAGGCAATACAAGAGAAAATTACTTTAAACAAATATATATATATATATATATATTTATATTTATTTATTTTTTGGGTGTGGGACCAATGTTGAGTTAAAACTTGATGGTTCAAAATATAATTAGCATATGCGAAAGTCTTTGTTCCACATACGTAAGCATGAGTAAATGAGACCGCAAATTCCGCGGACACAAATAAATATTCAAACCCATTTTGGACTAAAAAATAAAATAAAATGTCCCAACCCGCTCCCAAAAAGTGGACCCCACCCGACGCCGGTGGAAACGGAACGAACGATCTTGATTTTCGACAGCATTCGAATTTTAATTAATGGCACCGTCCAACCTGATCGCTTGTTGATTATACTGTCTTTTTTTTTATAAGTGGGGTATATATTAAACATTGTATTTTAAATTTTTATATAAATTATTATGATTAAAATTTTAATTTTTTAATTTTTTAATTTAAATTATATATCTGTTAAATTTATTTTTAATAAGAATTTTTGAATGAAAATATTTAATTAGTTAATAATTTTTATTTGACCAATATATAACTTTTAATATTTTTTATAAAATTTAATCTAAAATAAATATAAAATTTAAATAAAAAAACTATTTAATCATAAAATTGATAAAAATTTGAGATTAATTTTTATATCTTATTTTCACACATTTAACTTAAACTTAAATTTTTTGGGTGTGTTTATTCTTAAAAAATTTGAAATTTTTATGTTGTTAAATTTTAAGTTAAACGGTTATAATAATCAGATATAAAAAATTTGTTAAGAATCATTATTATTTATTTAGATAATAAATTTTATATAAAAATAATGAATTCTAATATGCACCAGTATAAGAAATATTTAATAATTTTTTATATTTTATTTTAAAAATAAAAAGTAAAACTAAATTTAAATATGCCCGTCAATCAATCAATCCAAACAAAAGTTAATGAATCCAAAGCTTTTATTCTGGGTGAAATTGACAATTTTATGCCATCATCACTGGTTGGACTGAATCTGACATGCGTTTTTTGCAAGAGAGTGGGTGTGTGTCCCACCCCACCCCCCCCCCCCGGCGTTTGTTTTTCTCCTCTACCACCTTCCTTAAAAACGGCGTATTTTTTTTTCTTTTCCTTTTTTTTTTTTTCCTTCTTCTTCTTCTTCCTATTTTCCTTCTTTTCATCATGTCATTTTCCACTACACAGCGCGAAGCGTCTTTTGTTTTTTTCTTTTATGACTGCGTCGGGCAGCGGTCAGCCCATTGGGGCAGCCCCCACAGACTCACACGCGCACACGCACACACACACTCCTCTCTCTTTAATGTTACTATCCGAAAAAAGAAAAATGAGAATCATTCTGGCTCTCTCTCTCTCTCTCTCTCTCTCTATCAAAACAGACACACACTTCACTAAAAATTAAAAAGAAAAAGAAGCTAAAAAGGTGGAAGTTTACATCTTTTTTAGTTATGTGTATCATATGTATGAAAAAGGTGTAAATTTTGTTTTAGAAATTTTTCAGTTCTGCCTTTTCTTGTTGCTTTGTGGGTTGAAGCTAATGAGAATGTGTGTATATGCGTGTGTGTGAGAGAGGGAGTTCAGGATGGGTTGGTTGCTTTCGGGTTTGGTGTTAATGGGTGGTGATTTAGGAGATTAATGGTGGGGTTAGCTTAATGTTGTGAAGGAAAAAAGAAGTTTAGGCTTTGTGGGGTTTTTCTTTCGTTTCTTTTATTAGTGTCATGGTGAGTTTGAGCTTATGGTTTGCTGGTTTTTTTTTTTTTTTTGTGGATCTGAGGAGATTGAGGGGTTAAGAAGAAGAAGCGTGTCTTTGTGCGCGTGTGTGTTGGGGTAAGCGTGTGCTGTGCTGGTGATGGAGAAGAAAGTTGGGGCCTTTGCTTTTGTTTGGCCGATCTTGTTGTTGCATCCATTATGGCTGGTCGTCGGTAACATGGAAGGTTTGTTTTTAAGTCTTGTATTTTTTTTTTCGTTTTCTTTTTCTGTTAAATAGTTGAAGAAAGCTTTGATCTTGGTTTTTCGCTTTTTGTGTGGATTTCTAAAATTGGGCGTCTGTTCTTCTGTTCGTTATTTGTGTTTTACTTTTTTG
The DNA here is from genome assembly GCA_037897445.1 of Ceriops zippeliana. Taxonomy (NCBI): domain Eukaryota; kingdom Viridiplantae; phylum Streptophyta; class Magnoliopsida; order Malpighiales; family Rhizophoraceae; genus Ceriops; species Ceriops zippeliana. The sequence goes on from JBAPLH010000217.1 coordinate 2,595,221, forward strand.
GGAGGGGATAACAGGTATTTCTTGCATTTACTTTTGTATCAAAGGGTATTTTTGGTCTTGTTGAATCTTCCATTGTTTGTTCAATTTACTGCTCATATTGATAAATTTTTATGAAAAAATAATAAACATGATTCCATAGTTAGTTGATGGTCGAGCAGTGGGGATAGCGCTAGTTTCTGCCAGTTTTGATTGAGAAACATGATTTTTCCTTTAAATGCTCTTTGAGTAATTGAGAGTCCCTTCAGTTTGTTTTTTTCTCTCTCTCAAATTTGTTTTTTGTTTTTTGTTTTTTTCCTGATCTCTTTGCTGTTTGTACCCCCTCAAGGTATTTTTTATTTTTTTTCCCCAGGATGCCTTATATCTAAGTGCTCCTGATATAATTCTTTCATCGGTTTGCCTTTGAAGGTGAATGGGTACTTTTTTTGTATATCAAATAGTTACATAGGAGATTAATTGGGTATCTTACTTGGTTTATTGCATAGCCTAACTACTCTAATGTGCCTTTGCTATCTCAAGAAAATCTTAAAGCATCTATGGCTTCCTTTTCTTTTTTATTATTTCATTACTTTTCTATGGCCTTGTTATTCATGATTAGTTTACTTAGAGAGAACCACTAAAACGTTTAAACACACTTGTCATTTTACTTGGTCAAGCCATTGGCAGATGGCTTCTTGGAGCTCTGGTACATAATCGGGTCATTCTTATGTTGTATGCATAAGTGATGTACTTTTCGTCACTGTGAGCACCTAATTGTTTTTGCTTTGCTTTGAAATAGGTGATGCTTTGCACAGCCTGAGGGCCAACTTGAATGATCCCGGCAATATCCTGCAGAGTTGGGATGCCACCCTTGTCAATCCTTGCACCTGGTTTCATGTCACTTGTAACAATGATAATAGTGTCATAAGAGTGTAAACTTCTTCCTAGTTGATGTTCTTCAAGCCAGCACTTATTCTGAAACTCATAAATGTCTGCCTGCAACTTATGTAGGATGTCCAGAAGATAGCTTATGTGATGTTTCTTCTTCATTTCTCCAGTGATCTTGGAAATGCTGCTTTATCTGGTCAGCTTGTTCCACAACTTGGCCAGCTTAAGAATTTACAGTACTTGTAAGTTATGTTATGTGAATTATTTTTTTTTCCAGATTTTGTTTGTCAAGTTTGTTCATCTAATGCTCTGGGAAGTACATTTATGGTTCATCTGATTTTATTTTAAACCTTTTTATTTTTCTTTTTTCTTTGGCATGAATCATTAAGCTAAATTGTTAAATACAGGGAACTCTACAGTAATAACATAAGTGGACCAATTCCTAGTGATCTTGGGAATCTGACTAACTTGGTGAGCCTGGATCTTTACTTGAATAATTTTACTGGACCCATTCCAGACACTTTGGGCAAGCTCTCAAAATTGAGATTTCTGTAAGTATTTGTACTTTTTCTTACATTTTGAAAATGTCATATGCAGTATGCCAACTGTAAAATTCAGTTCATGAAATAGAAACAATGTTAGCAATCCAAATTTTTTATCCTTTATATAAGCTGTCTATGTGGATATACCTTTCCAGTTTACATTTACTTAAGAATCAAATTAAGTGCCATAGTTTTAAGTTGGATCTTGGTTTTCATGGATTTGCATAATCTTTAATTTGCAGGCATCCAAAAGGTGCTGGCAAATTTAAAGTTATTACACCAAAACCAAGTTGTAACCCCAAATGGATTAGGCATGTTTTGTCATTTACCTTTTGATTTTCTTTAGCTCTGCTGACTTGTAGGCTACATTTGTAGCAGTCTCTATTCATGACATTAATTTGAACGCATGCTTTGAACTGTTTTGAATGTAACTGCTACTTATTCATTTTATGTTTGTGCAAGGATAGGAGGCTTAACAACAACAGCTTGACAGGTCCAATTCCTATCTCACTGATAAATATCACAGCACTTCAAGTATTGTGAGTGGTGACTTAACTGCAATTTTTCATGATTCTCTCTCTTCATGTCTCTCACATGCAGCGCTTCAAATTAGTTCAAAATTAAGGGGTTCTTGTTGCATTTTGGATTCTAGGGATCTTTCAAACAACCGTCTCTCTGGAGAAGTCCCAGATAATGGTTCCTTCTCACTATTCACTCCCATCAGGTTTGCTAATTATTGAAAATTTACGTGGCTTCATGTAATCATTCTGAAAATGTTTTAAAAGGCTTTATTGTCAATTTGCAGTTTTGCTAACAACTTGGATCTTTGTGGGCCAGTTACTGGGCATCCCTGCCCGGGGTCTCCTCCATTTTCTCCCCCTCCTCCATTTGTCCCTCTGCCATCAATCTCTTCACCAGGTAATCGTAATATTTTTCTTCTGTTGAATGAAGGTACTTCTGACGTTTATATTTTGTATGCTCACACCTGGCCTGTTGTTCCTGGTTTCTGAAATCTGATGTGACCTGGAGCTTGGTGTTTGAGCTAATTGATGCGGTATTATGTGCCTTTTGAATCTGTTATGTGGTAAAATTTATACATGCTAGCTAATTGTGACAGTTGTATCAGAGGAATGGGTAGGTCCTTAGGTATGACCGGACTCCCACATTAGATAGGAAGGGGAGATCTTAGCCATATAAACGTGGGCACTGTACACTTTAATAGGTTGCCTTTTGTGGAGAAGGTAATGACCCTATGACAAGTGGTATTAGATCCCCGACTCCTGTGTCCGCCACCACGTGCTTCACGTGATAGAAGTAGGCAGGGGAGACCCCGATCCCCGACAAGGACGTCAATGGATTCGGTGGGGGAGAATGTGATGGGTGTATTAGAGCAATGGGTAGGTCCTTAGGCACGATCTGATTCCCACATCGGATAGGAAGAGGGGGGATCTTGATCTTTAAATGGTTTTTCTCTTTGCCTTTTGTGTCTAAGCAATTCAGAGTATATTACTGTCAAGTCTCTCTCTCTCTCTCTCTCCATTCTTGTGTGAAGTCATGCATTGAAGATACTACCCATGCATTTTACCTGTTTATAAGTTTTGTGGTTTTGATTTTTTTTAGTCTATTAGGAGCCCCATTGAGTCATGAGTTACACACAATAAGGGTAGTCATGAGTTACACTTTAATAGGTTGCCTTTTGTGGAGAAGGTAATGACCCTATGACAAGTGGTATTAGATCCCCGACTCCTGTGTCTGCCACCACGTGCTTCACGTGATAGAAGTAGGCAGGGGAGACCCCGATCCCCGACAAGGACGTCAATGGATTCGGTGGGGGAGAATGTGATGGGTGTATTAGAGCAATGGGTAGGTCCTTAGGCACGATCTGATTCCCACATCGGATAGGAAGAGGGGGGATCTTGATCTTTTAATGGTTTTTCTCTTTGCCTTTTGTGTCTAAGCAATTCAGAGTATATTACTGTCAAGTCTCTCTCTCTCTCTCTCCATTCTTGTGTGAAGTCATGCATTGAAGATACTACCCATGCATTTTACCTGTTTATAAGTTTTGTGGTTTTGATTTTTTTTAGTCTATTAGGAGCCCCATTGAGTCATGAGTTACACAATAAGGGTAGCTTTTGCATTCCCATATACTCCATAACCCCTTTCTAGGATTATAACTCAAAACCTGGAAGATAAGGTCTAAGTTCTTAACCACTAGATGTTCCTGGAGGGACTTTTGTGGTTTTCCTGACGAGAACAAAAAGGTTGTTTATTCTTGAAATTATTTGAGTTGTGTCCATCTGAATCATGGATTTGTAGAGCACCTATGTACTATGTACAATGGAAAAGTTCATCTTCAGTCCATGCATGTTGGAAATGTATGGTCGATTAAGTGTACTGTTGTCAATCATTTTATATCCTTTAAGAAAGTTTTTTCCGCAATACCTTTAGTTGAGATAAAGTTTATCTTTTTGAAAGTTGTTTTTATCAAAAGTGATCTGTCCCATCTAGTTGACTGATCTTTATATCCTTCTTCTGCATGAGAACCCAGGGGGGAATAGTGCCACTGGAGCGATTGCTGGAGGAGTTGCTGCTGGTGCAGCCTTACTCTTTGCTGCTCCTGCAATAGCATTTGCTTGGTGGCATCGGAGAAAACCTCAAGAGTTCTTCTTTGATGTACCTGGTTGGTATTTCGGTTGATCCTTAGACAAGTGATACTTGATGAACTGTTTGATTACTATGCCTTATTATTCCTTTGCAGCTGAAGAGGATCCTGAAGTTCATCTGGGTCAGCTTAAAAGGTTTTCATTGCGAGAATTACAAGTTGCGACTGATAGTTTCAGTAGCAAAAATATTCTTGGTAGAGGTGGATTTGGCAAGGTTTATAAAGGACGATTAGCTGATGGCTCATCGGTGGCTGTAAAACGTCTGAAAGAAGAGCGTACACCCGGAGGAGAGTTGCAGTTTCAGACTGAAGTGGAGATGATAAGCATGGCTGTGCATCGAAATCTCTTACGATTGCGTGGATTCTGCATGACACCAACTGAAAGACTGCTTGTCTATCCCTACATGGCTAAAGGAAGTGTTGCATCTTGTTTAAGAGGTAGAGCTTGTTGTACCTTTTGATGTGCTTGGGGCTGATATCTAAACTGCTCTTAAACATCTTCTGATTGGTTTGCTTCTTTCATTTGCATCTGCGGCTGATCCTTGTCTTTCAAATGAATATCATGATCTATTGATGGCCATGTTTAGAACGTCCACCCTTGCAACCTCCTCTTGATTGGCCAACACGGAAGCGGATTGCATTAGGATCTGCTAGAGGTCTTTCTTACCTGCATGATCATTGTGACCCAAAGATTATTCATCGCGATGTTAAAGCTGCAAACATTTTGTTGGATGAGGAATTTGAGGCTGTTGTTGGGGACTTCGGTTTGGCCAAGTTAATGGACTATAAGGATACTCATGTGACTACTGCCGTCCGTGGTACAATAGGACATATAGCTCCAGAGTACCTCTCTACTGGTAAATCATCAGAGAAAACTGATGTTTTTGGGTATGGGATCATGCTTCTGGAGCTAATAACAGGACAGAGGGCATTTGACCTTGCTCGGCTTGCAAATGATGATGATGTCATGTTGCTAGACTGGGTACGCTTGCTTCCCTTGTGTGTCTGTTTAACTCTGCATGCTGCATTATCTCTTGAGCATTTGAACTTTGTTAGAATCTGTCTCTGTGTTCCTAGTGGGCACAGAGCTTCTTGTGGATACTAATATGGCAATCAGCTTTGCCCACATGTCCAATGTTTATGCAAGAGCTACAATTTGGGGTCATAGGATTGCACTTCACTAGCACACTAAAAGAGGGGGAGGGGGGGAGAGAGAGATAGAGAAGAATGAAATAGAAAAATAAGTTATAGTTAAATCAGAAATGGTATATGTTTTGTTTGGTTATGTTGTTGCTTTGACTACTCTATGGCCAAAACATTGTTTTTCTAGTTTTTCAACCACTATAGTTTAGGCTGTTATAATGTTGCTTGTTTGTGAAATCATCTTATTCTTAACTATAACTATTTGCAAATATAATTATGAAGTTCAGGATGCATTCATGTGATTTTCTGACTAGGATGAGATTGGGGCATAAAAGGTGTTGGAACAATTTATGTCATCTGTATGTCTGAAGAGTAGGTACTTTTGAGGCAACTAGTTGGAATTTTCAAAGTAATAAATGATCAAATGAAATCATAAGCGCCTATAGTGGGAGTCTAGGGTTCGCTTGGTCATTATGTTTTATGCCTTTTGCAGCTTCTCTGGGATGAACTTGATGAATGATACCACTTCCGTCTTTGACCTTTTTATTACCCACAAAAATTTGTTAATCACTAGTGCAACTGGACCTTCTCTCAGGTGAAAAGGCTGTTGAAGGAGAAAAAGCTAGAAATGCTCGTTGATCCTGATCTACAAACAAACTACGTGGAAGGTGAGGTAGAGCAGCTAATCCAGGTTGCGCTGCTGTGTACGCAAGGCTCCCCAACGGATCGGCCTAAGATGTCGGAAGTGGTGAGGATGCTTGAGGGTGACGGTTTGGCGGAAAGATGGGATGAGTGGCAGAAGGTGGAAGTTCTCCGGCAGGAGGTGGACCAAGCCCCTCATCCTAATTCTGATTGGTTGGTTGACTCGACGGAAAACTTGCATGCAGTCGAGTTATCTGGTCCAAGGTGACTCTTACTCTACTACAAGTAAAATAGGAAATGAGATCTCACTACATATTTTCAATCCATTTTTTTCCTCTTTTTTTTTTTTTAGTGTTTTCTGGGGCGTTTCCCTCCTTTTGGGTGGGGGGATGAGCTCACCAATTCAAATCTTCATGTAAGCCCGTTTTGCATTGTATTCATTACATTTGTGCATATCAGATGCGTTTTGTAACACGCGGACTTTAAATTCTCGATTTAACCGAATAGCACTCATGGGCAATAATTCAGAACCCAACCGAGCTAGATAATCTGCTTAAAAGACAAATCTGCTAGAATATTTGAAGTTGGTGTCCAAAACTAGATAAAAGGTGCATACGGTACGTAAACCAACCGAACCAAAGCATCGAGGGCCCCAACTCAATGTGCGATCATGTTTAAAGAAACTGCTTACAGATAATGACGCCCGAGCCAATCCCGTCCGCTAGATGTTAGGGTAAAGTACTTAAAAACCCTTCAATTCGTATCTTTAATTTTAACACTTAATTGGGGTTCTTGTTGGCATAACCTGTAGGTTATGTAAATCTGCAAACAAAACAAAACTCAATATCGAAAGAACCATATTTTTATGATCAAATAAAATAAAATAAAATGAAGCTTTCCCTTCTATTTATATGGTCTTTGGGATTAATGGGGTTGCTTGATGGGATGGGACGAGCTGAGTATAATTTAAAACGAAAACGTTACGTTGACGCCGCGTTCCAAAAGATTTGGCATGGTCAACACAATATAATACAGACTGATCTTGGAGGCCTTGATTGCCTAGATTGACGGGGAGAGGAAGCCAATTTTTTTTTCTTGAATTTTAAATTTTGAATGCATAAATTATTGAAATGCTACAGAAAACAATTCTGAACTTCCGAATGTCGGAAAATTTAAATGGGGGGCCTCAAGAAGAAAAAACAAAATCAATAATGAGAAAATCAATTCTTTTTTCGGTGATTTATTTTGGTAATTAGCCGTTATTGTTTGTTGTTTTAGAAGAATGTTTTGACTTTTGAAATTTAAACGCACATACCCATTGTTGGGAGGAAAATTTTTGCTTTGCTTAAAAGCCACGGACGCCCTTTTGTGGTCGCAACCCTCCAGCCAGTCGCACTTTGCCAAGTCAGCGTAGCTAGTGGTGAGCTTTACTACAAGGAACAAGGGCAGATTAGTCATTCCAAAAATTTCATGTCCTGTATAGTTTTTCTCGTGCTACGGCCCGCAGTTGATTACTATATTTTTTTTTTTTTTTTTTTATTCATTCGAAGTGCGAGGGGTCGTGAAAAAGACGTTTTGGGGGAGAATAAGGCTTCCGTAGCCACGATTTATGTCCTTTCCCTTGTCAAGACCATGCCGGCTTTTGTCCTTTTTCCCGACAATTGCAGTTAGGAAACACCCGATTTCTGGGCCTGTTGGTGTTTGACCCAACCTTTTCTTTTTTTTTTTTAAATGCTTTTAAGTATCATTAAAATAAAATTTACTTATTTATTATCAAATATTATTTTTATTAAAATAAATATTTTTAATTATTTTATCGGATAATTTTATTAATAAAAATTATTTGTTTTAACAAAAATAATATTCTTGTAATAAATTAATTTCTTACAATATTTAACATTATTATTATTATTTTCTCAAAAGGGTGCCAATTGGCCGTATTGATGCCTTGTAAGACAAAGTTTGACCACGTCTCGATGACTTCCTGTGTACATGCTGACCCTTGAGCAGATAATTTTGACACTGATAGTTTTTTTTTTCTTCTTAAGAAAATTAAAAGATAGGGATAATGTCATTGAATATTGTCGTGATAATTGTGTTATATTTGTATAAAGAATTGGACTCCTATGAATAGTAGTATGAATCGCCGACCCAATACCAATAGTACTATGAATTGAACTTCTCATCACCAATTTTCCATTTTTGTTTTTGTTTTTTGTTGGTACATACAAATTTACCTGTTAACTATTTAGATTATATAGCTTTTTTTTTTTTGATTAGATTATTATTAAAGCAGACATGAGGTTAATCCCCCCACCCACCATCAAATTAATTTAATTAAATTACGGCTATAAACAGAAAACAAAGAAATTAAACAAGACAGTAGAAAATGTAATATTGGCATTGACTGTGAGGACTACATGATGGACCCCACTTTCTTTTCTTTTCTTCTATTTTTCCACCCTCTCTCTCTCTCTCTCTCTCTCTCTCTCTCTCTGTGCCGTGTTTTTTTCCCCCCTCTTTGAGACTCTTCTGTACTTCAACAACAAAATTCTTTCCTTTGCCAGTAGAAAAATAAACAAAGAAAACGGGAATTTTTGGCTTCAAGAAAGAAATTCTTCTACCGTTTTTTCTTTTTTCTTGTCAAGGATTTCAAGTGATGGGTTGGATTGCTTTCACAGCAAGTGATATTCCTTACTTCTCTTAATTAACTGTTTCATGTTTGCATGTGTATTTTTTTTTCTTCCTTTTTTTCTGTTGTGGGGTTGACAAAGATGACAGCTTTTTATGAAATCTCGGTTCTTTAGTGTTTAAAAGTCTTCAATAGTTTACTCAGTTTGCAATCTCTGGGTTCTCAAGATTGGTTTGGAAAACCTTATCCTTCCAACGGGTGGATAATTTTGTGTGGGTTTAACTGTTCTTCTCTCTCTCTCTCTCTCTCTCTCTCTTGGCTTTTCTATTCGATCTTAGTCGATCAGTTTGTTTTTGTCTTACTATTACAATTTTCAGATTCAAGATTTGGTTTTTTATTTTAATGAGGTTTTAGTTTGTTTTGGCCCGTATATTCATCAAGATTCAAGAGGCATTTGATGTTGCTCGTTTCAAGTTGCAACTCAGGTTTACAGATGGATGATAGACCTGCATTCTGGATCTTTGTTCTGTTCTGCGGAATTTGTGCCTGTTTCGGCTCAAGATCTTTGATAAATGTCGTTGACAGTCTGGGAAACATGCGCTTGTATTTCGTTTCTGTTTGTTCTCGGATGATAAGGGCCTCTTTCTTTTTTCCTTTCCTTCCGTTAGGCTGCAAATTTTCCGTGATAAATAATTTTGTTGATTATCAGGAACTTTGAAGGATATTTTAATTGAAATTTTGTTGTGCCGAAATATATGTTAACTTTGGTTTTCGCAAAACTTCGAGATTTCATTGTGGTTATGTGGGATGTCTAGTTTGTTCGCCCCATTCTAGTGGTAGTTTGTTTGAAAGAAGTCATTGATTATTGCTGGCTATTCTTTGATGTCCTCATTTGATAACAGGCCGGCAAAGATGAACGGAAATCCTATCATTTCTACCCTATGTTTCTTTTAGTTGAAAGTCCATTTGCTTTCCACCCTTGCTAGACATGTGCACTTGAACTTATCAAGTCACATGTTCAAGGGATGGTGAAGAAAAAGAAGTAAGAAACAGGAAAGTCCATTTGCTTGTACTCTCAGAATAGCATATCTCTTGTTCGTGGAAATTGAGTTATTGAGTTGGCATCTAAAAGGAACCCGAAAAGTTCTTGAAACTTTCCGATTACAATGTAACTCAGTGTGACAAATTTTATATCCTTTTTTTTTCTATGATTTGCTTCTTATTTAGGGCCTTGGAAGTTCTTCACATACAATATTCATTATGTAGATGCATATGGTTATCAATAGTTTGACCTCTTTGCTGTAAACCATACAGGTGATTGAGGGTAGACACAATAACTAATTGCTGTACTATTTTGGATTTGGATGTTATCATGAGTCGCTATTGTGGCGCACAAGTGACAAGATCAAATGATGAAAAGAAGCCAGAGAACAAGAATACTGTAGAATCAAACAGTGAGGGACAAATGCAACAAGAATCTATTAGGCAGGATGGTTTGACTCTATCTGTGCCACTGATGACTGGTTCAATGACTTCTTTGTCAAGCAGTGACCATTCTGTCTCAAGCTGCAGTAAATTTCGGCCTCTTCTTGTTATGCATATGAGTTTGCTAGCACAGAAGCTAGCATTGTTTAATTATTCTTATGCTTTCTTGTATTTTTCTCACTGCCAGGTCATCTTTCCATTGATGTAAACTTGTCCAATCGGTATTATTCATAACCTGGAATTACAGTACTTTTTGATGTTCCTCTTACTCTTAGGCTTTTCTAGTCTACTAATGATGGTTGCCCTGTTTGTTTTCATTAGGACTAATCAAGAGGAAGTTGTAGCAGACAATGGTCAGGATATAGGTTATGGGTTTAATGGGCATCTGGGCCAATCAAGATTGGATGATGCTTTGAATGCAGTTGATAGATGGTGTAAGGGATCAGAAAACAACTTTAATGAAAAACCTAATGGGAGTGAGAGAGGCACTGTGAGAAATGTGGAAATATTGCAAACTGCCAACAGCCAAGAAACAAAAGACAGCTGCTCTGAAAATGCAGTTGGACCGAATGGTCAAAATGAAAATCTTTGTTCTGTTGATGAAGAAATTGAATCCCAATTATGGGAGACCCCAGAAGCAGAAGACCCAGAGGATGAATTGGAAGTTAGTGGGGTTTTTAGTGATGATGATGATGAGTATGATGATGGAATGAAATGGGGTAAGCCTAGTTCTTTAAGTAGCTCTGGGGAGGAAGGCAGGGGAAGCCGCCATTTCAAAGAAGAAAAACAAAAGGCAATGGATGAGGTGTTACATGGGAAATTCAAGACTGTTGTCAGTCAACTTCTAAAAACAGAATTTGTAGCCTCTTTGGGGAATGATGGTGCAAATTGGGTAGATATAGTTGCCTTTTTATCATGGGAAGCTGCTTTGTTTTTGAAACCTGATGCAGTTAATGGAAAAGCAATGGATCCCAACAGCTGTGTGAAAGTCAAATGCATAGAAACTGGTTCTAGGGACAAAAGGTGATATGACCTTGCGATGTTGGAAAACGCTTAGACTTGTCATTCAGCAAATGTTTGGGCAATGTTTTGATTTTTATTTTTTTCCCTTAACCCACTCTATTCATTTGCTTTTTTCTGGGCATTTTTTTTATTCTGCAGTCAATTGATTAAAGGATTGGTCTTCAAAAAGCATGCTGCTCACAAGCACATGCCCACGAAGTATAAGAAACCAAGGTTGTTGCTGATCCGAGGTGTGCTTGGTCAGTCCTCAAGTGGCTTGTCATCATTCATAACAATGGAGCAGGTAGGATCATCGGAATCCTTTCTCCCTTGCTCTGCTCCTCTGCCCCACTCTGTCTCTCCCTCCCATCTCCTCCCTCTCTCCTGTTCTCTCTTAATACTGCTATGAAGCTTTAATCATTCTGGTCATTTGTTCACAAACAGGAAACTGATAATGTAAAGTCTATTGTTGAGATGATAGACTTGTGTCATCCAAATGTAGTTTTGGTTGAAAAATCTGTTTCTCGTGATGTCCAAGAGTGCATGCTTGCAAAAGGAATAACACTGGTCTATGACATGAAGCTCCATCGGCTGGAAAGGGTTGCTCGCTGTACTGGCTCACCAATTTTGTCATCTGATGCATTATTGAGTCAAGAGCTGAAGCATTGTGATTCCTTTCATATTGAAAAATTTATAGAAGAGCATGCAGTGGTAGTTGAGGGTAGGAAAAAGCCTAGTAAGACCTTAATGTTCATCGAGGGCTGTCCTACACGATTGGGTTGCACAGTGAGTGATACATCTCTCTCTGCCCAGCCCTATTGCATTCTGTCCTCTATTTATCCTTCTTTTAATTTATTTTGTTTTATTTATTTCAAGCTGGTGCAATTTGACCAGAAAGACACATTCAAGAAATGTGCATTGTCATTTTTATTTTGTGTGCTGTTTTATACTGATCATATTCAGGCATATACATGCATGCACACATGCAGTTACATTCTGCCTGGTCTACATGAATCCAATGCATTATGAACTTTACTTATGATATGTGAATATATAAATGTTATCCTCACAGTGTTCTTGTATTCATTTTATCAGCATTATGATGTTGAGGGCCCTCTCTTTTTTTAAGCCTCAGTTGAATGCTCTTTATGAGAAATCACATGATAATACTTCCCTTGCTTGCTGTCCACAGTGGCAACAACTTAGGCTGCCACCTGGCAGCATGTGCCCAACTCTGCCCTCTGCATATGTGTGTATGTCTGTGTGCACATCCTTTTTTCTTTTTAAAAAAGAATTTCATTTACATGCTTCCTTGATTGGTTGTTCATGTCATTTTTACAGGTTTTGTTAAAAGGAAGCCATAGTGAGGAATTGAAAAGGATCAAATGTGTGGTGCAGATTGCTGTTAGCATGGCACATCATTTGATTCTTGAGACTTCATACCTTTTTGATCGGGATGCAATGTTCTCTACTTTTCCTTTTGCTGGAGTGCTTGACGTCCCACCAAGAGATCAGGAATCTTCTGCTTTAGTGACGAGTGATTCTGTTACTCCATTTGTTGAAGAGTATGTTACTGAAACTGCACCATCTGCAATTGAGGTTCCGATCTATAGTGAATTGAATGAAGCAGACTCCCACAATTTAAATAGTGTTTCAGAAGGAAATACCACATTTTCTTCTTTCCTAGATGATCCTGCCAATTTTTCTAGGTTTTCCTCTCTTTCAGCTTCCTTAAAGAAAGTTACGGGGGAAAATCAATCTCTGTTGAATTACGTTGGCTTTGTTAGAAATGAAACTAATGGTCAAGTAATAGAAGATATTCCCTTTCCAAAGTCTTTGGAAGCTTCTGGACCCAATTTGCAAGCTGAAGTTGGCGGTGAGCAATGGAAATCACATAATGATGTACAATCTCAGTCTCTGTTGTTGTGTTCAAATGTTCCTTGGGATGGGGGAATTGATGCTGATAATGAAGAAGATCAGGTGCAATCCAAGGATGACATCAATGCAGTATTGAACCCTCAGAGTATTCTGGTTTTGATGTCTAGCCGGAATGCCTCCAGAGGGACCATGTGTCAGCAGAGCCACTTTTCACATATCATGTTCTACAGGAATTTTGATGTTCCTCTTGGAAAGTTTCTTCGGGACAATTTACTTAATCAGGTTTTGAAATTCTCCTTTTAGAGCACTAATTAGCTCCTGTATTTTTGAGTGGAAGAATTTTTGTTTCAATGGTACACCCTTGAGCCTCAAGGATAAATATTTGAAAGGCTACACTAATGGACTGCTGAATTTTGCAGAAAAGCCAGTGCAGCACTTGTGGGGAACTGCCAGAAGCTCATTTCTACTATTATGCACATCATGATAAGCAGCTCACAATAAGGGTTAAACGGCTTCTGAAGCCTTTGCCTGGAGAAGCAGGGGGAAAACTTTGGATGTGGAGTCGCTGTGGTAAATGTAAACATGAAAATGGAATCCCAAGATCTACCAAAAGAGTGACAATTTCCACTGCAGCACGTAATCTTTCCTTTGGAAAATTCTTGGAGCTGAGCTTGGGTCACCACTTTTCATTTGATAGACTATCTAGATGTCGCCATTCATTGGAAAGAGACTTTGTCTACTTTTTTGGGTATGGAACAAAACTAAAGTTTCTTTTATTTGCTTCTTTCTTGGCACAGCAACAAAAGGAAGTAATAAACAAAAGTAGAGGAAAAAAAAGAATGAATAAAAAAGCCAGTATAGTTGCTTTATTCATAAGCAATGCAACTTTAATAAACGAAGAGGATTTCCCTAAGCAACAGCATACACAATTTTTCTGTTTAGAAAATTAAGATTTTGGCTATTATGTGTTGTATTTACCTTTATGCTTGGTAATTGGGACTTTAGACCTATCCAATATTAAGCATACACTTCTGAAAATCCCATCTTCTCTGTCCTTATGGTACTTATGGGTCTTGCAGATTAGGCCTGCTGGCAGCAATGTTCAAATGCTCTCCAGTAACAACATACTTTGTATCTTTGCCACCTCTGAAGCTGGAGTTCAGCAATTCAAGTTGGCATGAAGGACTCATGAAGGATTTTGAAAAAGTGTGCATTTTTTTTTATCATAAAAAATCTTGATTTCTAATGATTTGTTGATGTTGTTTTGTTGGTGGTGGATGAAACTTTCATGTTCTCACCCTTTTTTTTTTATGATCACGAAGTTGGGGAAATGTAATTAATAATTTGTTTCGTTTTGTTCAAGGTGCGCTTGAAAGGGTCGTTAATTTTCCATGGGGTTGCAGATGCTTTGGAGAAGCTGAGATCTCAGTTTTCAGGCTCAACTCTGAACTTTCAAGGCTTGTTTGGAGAATTTTCTGATATCAAAAATATGCTGAAGCTGGAAGAATCTGAGTTTGAGGTTAGTTTATTTTCAGCATTACATGTTTGATTTTGTGTACAGAAAAACAAAAGGAGACGGGGGATGAGATGCAAAGAGGAAGCTGAGTTTTTTTATTCATTATGCTATTTTGACTGCATGTGGCTTGCTTGACAGAATGATAGAATATTCCAGAATAGTAGTACTAATGCTGATAATAAGTTTCGGAGTCAAGAGAAAAGGGATACCTGTGCATGCTTCACTTGCTGGACCTCTAAATTTCCTTTGCCTCGTGAGGAACTTTTCTTGCACGCGTACAAAAACCAGTGTCTCAAAATTGTTTTGTTGCACCTCTTGGCTTTTATGTTTTGTTTTGCAGTTCCCTTCACATGTGTTGCAATAAGTGCGTCCTCTTGTTTTGTTTGGCTTCAATGCTAGGTAAGCGTCCAAAATGCTGTTGCTGACAATGGGAATACTGGCAAGGCTGTCTACAAGCTTCTTAGCTTGAACCGGTTGCTCTGGGAGCTTCTTCTTGTATCATATGTTTGGGAACAGCGTTTGCATTCACTTCTGTTGCCTGATCCTTCAGTGATTGCAACTAGTGCTGCTGAGAATGTGATGCCAGACCAATTGAAGTCAAAGTTGAATGCCACTACTGATGAAGAAAATCAGGGAACCGGAACTTCATTTCAACATGGAAATGAACTTTCCAGTAACAATGGCAATGTGAGAAATGTATTAGATGGATCTGTTGAAGCTGATGAATTTCATTCCAAAGACATTCCAGTTGATGGCCCTCTTCAACATGGCTTGTCTTCTGTGCCACCTTATGGCTCAATCCACCCTCCAAATCACACTGGTGATGGTAATTACCAAGCAGGCAACTTTGATCTGTCTGGCCATATGCAAGTCAAGAGAACTATTCCAATTGACAGAGACATTGGGAACAGTGATTCTATCATTGATCCGGATGCATCTGGTAGGGGAACACCTCCGCTTTTACTATTATCAAGTTTGGAAATCTCACATCAGTGGTTCTGGATGCCACTGTCAGAAATTCAGCAGATATACTTGAATGACCTTCAGAGAGGTTTCATGCCAAAGTGTAAGTCAATCGGTAGGTACCTCCATGAGCATGTGCCTACAGCCTATCAGATGATCAGTGAGGAAGGCCCAAGGCTGCACGTCCCATTAGGAAACAATGGTTATATTGTAAGAGACTATGATGGGGAGCTCTCTAGCATAATTGCTTGTGCTCTGGCATTTTTGGAAGGTCTACCTGTTTCAACAGAGACTTTCAATGAAGAAGGCAACCAGGACAGTAGTATGTCAGCTAAATCAACTGATGTTACACATTTACTTACTCGGGTCCCTACCAATATTTCACCTCATTGGTTTTCTAATGGTTCTTCTGATTTGGATTCACTCTACTCTACACTTCATGTTTCTTCAGAAGGGTCACCCTTCTCCAGCTTTGATGGATTGAATTTGTTGGAATCTCTGGTTCCTCCAGAAAACTTTAGCCCTGAAGTTTACCTTGGTGTTGAAAAATCACTTGGAAGGGGAAAATATTCTGTACTTTGTCTTTATGCAAAGCAGTTCCATGATCTCCGGAATCGATGCTGTCAATCTGAGCTTGATTATATTGCTTCCCTGAGTCGTTGTAGGAATTGGGATGCTAAGGGTGGGAAGAGCAAATCCGTTTTTGCTAAGACACTGGATGATAGGTTCATTATAAAAGAAATTAAAAAGACAGAATTTGAATCATTTGTGAAGTTTGCGTCACATTATTTCCAGTACATAAGCAATTCATTTGAGTCGGGGAACCAAACTTGTCTTGCTAAAGTTTTTGGAATTTATCAGGTCTGATTTAGTGGATTTTCCTTTTGATTATCTTGTGACCATATCTCCTGTTTTCTAACTGTTTTGATACTCATAGGTAGTAATTCGTCAGACCAAAAGTGGAAAAGAAATGAGGCATGATCTGATGGTTATGAGAACCTCACCTTTGGGCATAATATTACTCGGCAGTATGACCTTAAAGGTGCTCTGCATGCTCGATTTAATTCATCTACAGGTGGTTCTGATGAGGTTCTTTTGGATCAGAACTTTGTCAATGACATGAACTCATCTCCACTGTACGTTAGTAATAAAGCAAAGCATCTCTTTGAACGTGCTGTTTGGAATGACACAGCCTTCCTTAATGTGAGCCTCTCTCTTATTCATTTTATGACTGGACTTTGCCCATAAATAGAATCTGCCTGTCTGATTCAAATATCCATTGAAATGACTGAATGAAGAATACTGATGGATATTGTATGCAGAACTTCAATTTGTCCAAGTGAGCATAATTTCGCCTCATCCTCCCTCCTTTGATGCATTGCGCTTTTTGCACTCTCCCTTGGATTTGATTTTTCTTCTGTTTCATGCTTAGCATTTGTCTTAGCTTACAGAAACAATTGTTCATATTTCTCTGTCAAAATATGTGGAAAGTACGAAAAGGGTTGTGCTGCCTTACCAACTTTTTCTCGTTGCTGCAGTCAATCAATGTGATGGATTATTCTTTACTTGTTGGAGTAGATACTAAGCAGCAGGTGCTTGTATGTGGGATTATTGATTATCTTCGACAGTATACATGGGACAAGCAACTGGAAACCTGGGTTAAGTCTTCCCTTGTTGTTCCCAAGAATGTGTTGCCAACGGTCATCTCTCCAAGAGAATACAAGAAGAGGTTCAGAAAGTTCATGACTACTCACTTCTTAAGTGTCCCAGATCACTGGTGCTCGCAGAAATCCTAATTGTTGTGAACTC
Source organism: Ceriops zippeliana (assembly GCA_037897445.1). Lineage (NCBI taxonomy): Eukaryota > Viridiplantae > Streptophyta > Magnoliopsida > Malpighiales > Rhizophoraceae > Ceriops > Ceriops zippeliana. The sequence goes on from JBAPLH010000217.1 coordinate 2,612,359, forward strand.
TGCGGCATGAGAGATGGTAACTCTTCTTATCTCAGGTCCCAAAGGTAGAAAGGCTAAATGGGTTTCTCATTAGTTTTCGCCTATTTTTTCATTTTTTTTCGTTAGTTATATGATAGTGTATATCTAATATGGTTGCCCCATTATTTGGCAATTTTTAGCAAAATGTATGGGGATAGTTTTGTTTCAATAGTTCTGCCATGATCAATCATTAAGTGCACGTAATATTTTATCTCTGTAAAGTTCCTTGAGAAATTTGTAGAGCAATGTACTCGAGTCATTTCCATGCAAGTCTCCAGTATCAAGTTTCGGCTTGAAAGAATTAACCAAAAAGAGTGTAAAGCCAACTGGTTTCTAATCATTGAAAAGATGCAGCTATTATCAATTGAGTTCTTGTGTATATTTATGTCATCTGCTTCGTCGGGTTCCCGTTGGCTCTTTCACGCCCTTATTCGCGATGTATTGCCAAATTGTCCGATTAATTATTTGTCGATTATGATGTAATGTCCATACTTAACGTCTGCCTGTGGGAAACTTATGCTATGAAAGCATTTGAAATCGGAGAGTAGCGTTGAGGTTCGTTAACTTTTGCAGACCATTCGTGGCATGCAGTCTTCGTTTGAAGAGTTGCCTTCGGGGATTATGTACATCTTGTGGTCCCTCGCCTATCGTTGTTTCACACTTTCATTGTGACATGCGAGTTCGCCACATTTTCAGTTGTATGATCATGTTGCCCTCTTCCTTGTCTTTGTGACTTGGAGAGGTCAGCAATTTGAGTTGCGAAAATAGTTTATATATATAAAAAGATAAAGCTGTATAAATCTCTACAATGTCGAAGCTTTAGCGCTGAAATGTCCTTTAAATTATATTGTCAATGTCCACAAACCTGAATGCTAACCTTTTTCAATCGACAGCTCAAGTTTTTGTTGGGACGACTTTCCTCTTTCGGTTAAATACCAAGCACCTGCAAGTGATACTATTGAAATAGAGATTCCTTGTGGCACTCAAGTGGGGAAAACCAAATTCATTTTCTGATTCATCAAACCACCCAGCCAGCCTGTGCCAAAACTCACAAGGAGGCAAGGGAAACTTCCACATACGACATCCAAGATTACAAGGGCAAGAAAAGCACAGAATTGCTTCTCCCTTTCTCACCAAGCAAGCTTTCGGCTTCTTTTGGTGTGAATAAATGCATGCATACTTCCTCTTACATTCATGTTTTTGCAATTTGCCTCATTGAAAGCACACAAACTGCTTGCCAAAGATATGAAAAGCTTAACCCAGCAAGACCTCATTGAAAGCAGCGACCTCAGAGATGACTACTCCTATCTGAAGGATGATGACGCACCTGACGAGTCTCGTTATGTGTACCTAATCAATGCCATCCTGAGTGGCACTGCCAGGCTCAACGTTCTCTTGCCCACCGCTACCATCCTCGCCTTCACCATTTTTGCTCCTCTTTTAACCAACGACGGGGTATGCACCACTTTAAACCGCTGGATGATGGGTGTCTTCTGGGCTTTTCTAGCTGCCTCTTGCATGATTTTCACGTTCACTGATAGCTTTAGAACACCGACTGGAAGATTGTATTTTGGGATGGCTACATTCAGAGGGATATGGACTTTCAATGGAGGCAGGAAGAAGCCGAACGCGCCATTCGATTATAAGCTGAGATGGGCGGATCTCTTCCATGCATCACTTTCCTTGATTGCATTTCTTACTTTTGCTGGATCACATGGTGATGTGGTGCGCTGTTACTATCCGGGAATGCCTAAGAAGGTTATTAACATTGTCCCTCTTGTGATTGGCTTCTTGATTAGTGTTCTTTTTGTGTTGTTTCCCCCCAACAGAAGAGGTATTGGATACCCTTTTCTGCTGCAAAGGGATGCTTTGCGCTCTTGATACTAATTTAACTATGTAATCGTGTGTTTAAAATTCAAATCCAGCCATTAGTAAAGGAATTTGAAGGCCGCTTGATTAGTAATTTAGTCTCCCAAAGTGGAAGACAGACTCCACTCGGAATCCAATATATCATAATTGGCCACAATTGTGTGCCATGCCTCCTAAAAACTTCCATTCCACTGGAAAAACCGGCCATGCTACGATACATGATCCACGATGTTACACTGGAAAGGATTATAAACATCGTTACACTTTGAATTTCCTAAGATGGTCACAAATGCTCAAAGTCTTAAAAGTTGAAAAACTAGTTCAATTGCACCAACACTAAAGATAAAAACAAAAATATAGACAGACAGCAAGATGGCAAACTGCTAGTGTTACTTGAACAGAGCCTGCATATTCTTCCTTTCTAGCTAATGTTCCATTTCAACCTCGTTAAAATTCCAATCCCTCACAAGGTCCCTTCTGACAGCATGGCTCCGGACCAGACGCGGTGGTCCTGTCATTCTGTCATTACTTGGATCAGCTGGCTGTGGTGTCACCTTGGAGGATGATGTGATAGAGGAGTGTCCTCTTGGAGGAAAAGATGTTTTCCTAGCTATGCAGTTAGCAATGGTAGCACATCTTCCTTCGTTGTCTGAACTTGAAACTGAATAGCTCCTAAAAGATTGTGAAGGACTCTTGCTATGGCATACAAGACATGCTAGACTCATATCTGGTCTGTTGACTATTTTCACGCACCTTCTCTGCTGCAACAGATGTTTATAGATCAAAAAAAAAAAAAAAAAAAAAAAGAACAAGAACCAACTATCTACTGATTAGAGTCATTAGACATGTCATGTGAAAAAAAAAAAATTATGTTGGTGCTACACAAAGCGTATGCTAACAAGTGTCTGATGAAGAAAATGCAAATCTATCCCCCAAGAGCCCAATTTGTAAGGATAAGCTGATTAACACCTTCTCTTTCTCAACCCTTGTTCTCACAATTTTTCTTCCTTTCTGGAGAGGGGCCTATGGGGGGCCAGGTGGGAGAATCTGGATGCATTGAATGCAATATGTATAACACACACAAGTGAATTGCAGATCAAAGTGATATCTTAAAAAAATCATCAAGCTGCAGTGCATCATCGATTCACCCATTAATCAAAAGGCCAAAACAGTGTATAATGCTTCCAAGGTATGCCATTGGAGTTGTTACGCCAACAGACTAGGTCTAGGCTGGTAGCACAGTATCTCATGCATCTAGAGTTTCTACTTTGAGTATTTAGACAACCTCACATTGCTTACTCTCAACCGAACATTGGTTCAGCATCCTCTATAGCATCATTAGCAAAGGTATTTGACTTTTTGAACAACGATCACAACTGTTTGAGCACTCTTTCTTGGAGGTTACAAAGAATTAAGAAATACAGAGATGAAAATCAAGCTAATAAGAACAGAAATATGTTGGAATGATTAAGGAAAAGAGGATTCACTCCACACATGCACTTAGATAATATTTTCTTGAGTGACAAGGTTCTTTGCACCAAGAAGTTCGACAAGTTAACGGCCTACACTAGAAATTGGAAAACAACACTAAACAAACAAACACACGCAGGTGTGGACACACACACACAACGTGCACTGGCCATCAACATCATAGGAATGCCAATAGTAGTTAAATAAACCCTAATCCAACAGTGCCCATGAACCACCTAACAAAAGATTTAAAATTTTATATTCCACCCTGAATTACTCCAATCAGAGAAAGGAAAAGGAAAATCGGGGGGGGGGGATAAAAGCCCATCTATTAAACTCGAGTTAAATTATTCTATATTGAGATGATTAAGAGAAAAATATGGATTCCACCCATCAACAAACAAAACAAGAATTCAAGGAATTCATGCACGAAAATACCCAACAGGCCAACACCCAACTGGGCACAACAGCATATGTAACCAGACAGACGCACGCATATACAAACACAAAGACAAGAGATCGGGCAAGAGAATTACACGAGGCAAAAGGTGATGAAGATCCCAGAACACACCTCGAACTGGCCGTTGTCGATTGTCTGTGCAATTGTGCCGTGGGAGGTTAACCCCAGAAAGAGTCAATGCGGAGTTGACCCACTTGGTGGGTATTTATACGCCGAATCAAGACCCAAAAGAGTGAGTGGCAACATGCAACAGTAACCCGGATGCTGTCGGGAGATATGCCCGGAGCGTCTACTAAACGCGCTCAGCAGCGCATTCGGGATGGGCTTGATTTTGTTTCCTCATTGACACCAACCTGAAAGTCGAAACTTTTAACTATAGAAAACGTTCTCGCAATTATTAAAGCAAAGCTCATTAATCGTTGGGTATTGATCATTGTGCCTCGATTTTAGTAATTATAGACAATAAAGAGGCCCCACAATTTTATTTATTTATTTTTTGTTTTCCGTGGTAGAAGACTAATTTTAACCACTAAATTAAAATTTTTTTATTATATTTATTTTTAAATTTTATTTAGAATTATCTAATACATGATTTATGTTAAAGTAATATTAAATAATTTTTGTTAACTATAGTCACATATTTATTACATGTAAATACATCTCTTTCTAATTGTGATATTATTAAATTTATTAATTTAATATAAAATTTTATTTTTTTTTAAAAATAAAATATGATTATCTCATTAATTATTTAAATTTTTTTAAAAATTAAAATTTATGTCATATTAACTAATTTAATAAGATGATAATATTATTATATTATGTGACAGTGTGAGTGATTATTAAGTAATTATATTTTAAAAAATATTTAATATAAAAATATCATGTTAGATGAATTTTAATATATATGTAAACATTTGACATATGTTATTTAGTGAATGAGTAGTTAGTAAAAAAGTGATATTTATTAATTTCATAATTTGAGAAAAATTAAGGAAGAGCATTAATTACAATGATTATCTTAAACTATTGGATTGGTCAAAGGAACCAAACTAATATATGATTACCCCAATCCCCATAATATCTTCTCCATATGTGTAAATAGTCAAGAATTCGGTAATCCCCATTGACTTTTCTTCAAAGTACATTAAAATTAGGGAAGCTAATCGGTGCAGCCTGGTATTTTAGGCTCCAAGCACCTGAACTGAGACCGAATGAGTCTCGGTCCACGTACGTTATATTAGTGGGGTCCTTTGTATTGTGGGGGAGGGGGGCCTCCTCTTCTTCCCCCACCACCCACGCCCTCCCTTTTGTTTTTTTTTTTTTTTTGGTTGAAAAAAAATGGGAACAGTGAATGTTGAGAATTCAATGTTAATCGAATGCGACCTTTATCCGTTTGGATGAAAATGGCAACAGCAACAGCCCAACCCAATTAAGTTTAGACCCCGAAAAGACCAATTAAGCTTTTAGCTATCCATTCCTCTCAAATGGCAATGGCAATACGGAACCAAAATCTTTTACAATGATTAAATTAAAAACTGCAGAATTGCTAGTTGGGCATGTTCGCCATCTCGAATTGCTGGGGGTTTCATATCATCTGCCTTTGAAGTTACCCTGCCCAAACCCAAATCAAACGTAACTTGTAAAATCCTCCCGTCAGATTAGATTAAAAGATGGTGGACGGAGAATCGGAGCTTGTCCGAATGGCAAGTGATTTGTCTATTAGGGGAAAGTTCAAACCTCCGACGTTGTCTTGTCTCCTCTTTCTATGTTGCCGAGGCACTCCCGTTACAGACCTTTAAAAAAAAAAAAAAAAGGTTCAATTTCCGGGGTGGACATTCACCCCTAGTCACTTTCTTTAGTTGAATTCAAAGTTTATGTTTCTTTTTAGGAATTTTTTTTTTTAAAAACATGGTTTCTTTTAGGTTTTAACTATTATGCTCTTGTTTTTTTTTTTTTTAAGATCTCTATCTCATTTTTATCAATATTTTTGAAAACTCAGTCTGAATTGGCAGATCGGATCAGAAAAATCAGAAATTGATCCTAACTCGAGTCCCATTTAACCATAAAAACAAAAAAAAATTTTAAAAACATAAAAAATTGAATTAAAAAAAAAAAAAGGAAAGTGGGGGGTTAAAAACCGGAATCAATCGTGCCTAACTGCCTAGTTCGTCCAAATTCATTATTTTAAGATTAGCTCAACTGCCCGGTCTTTAATTCAATTTCTACGTCAGGTGATGTTCAGCCTCTAGGCCCCCGCAATTGACTCAGCAGTCCACGATTGTAAAAGTGAGAAAAAGATGGCCCAACAAACATTGATTTAATTGCTACCCCTATGCACTTCTGCCTTCCGATTGACCCAGCAATCATATTCATGTGGGGCACCCAAATGCTGTGGATTTGCGATGCCCCGCGAGTTATCGATATGTGGATGGAAACCCGATTGGGGAACTAAGTCTAGATGGCCGTGGCAAGTACAGGTTACCAGTCTTCGAATTCTTCTTCACATTTTCTTGAACCTCTTTTTCTATTGTTTTATTTAATATAACATACCTTCAAATCACAATACAATAATCTCCATTACATTACGATTTGCCCTTCCAACACTAAAATTTCAATCTCACTTAATTCGAGTAAAGCTGATTTTGGTTATGGGGTTCACTCTGTTGTGTTCCTAACAATGCGAGAGAAAACTGGATCAGTTGAAGCTCCACCAGTAATGCTTGTTCCACCAATTGACCCTTCGTTCATGGCCTTTGGTGCTGGCGGCCTTGGAATATTTATAACGCCCTCCAGCATTTGCACTACTTTCCCCATTGTTGGCCTCTGAGATGGATGCTCCTGGATGCAGCAGAAACTAACCTGAATTGCCCTGATCACTTGGTCCATAACAGCAGCCTGATCAGCCAGCCTTTTGTCAACAATTGCCTCCAAGTTACCTTTCTCAAAGTTTTCATATGCCCACAATGAGAACTTTTTCTGGTTAGTTTCTGCCGTGACTTCGAAGTTCCTTCGGCCACTCACGATTTCTAACAAAACCATGCCATAACTATAAACATCTGATTTGGATGTTACGGGTAGATTTGATAGCCATTCCGGCGCCAGATATCCTCTTGTCCCTCTAACACTTTTCAGGGAACGGTTTCTATGGTCCCTTGGGTTTATGAGTTTTGCAAGTCCAAAATCGGACACCTTGGCATTGTAATTCTCGTCCAAGAGAATGTTTTCTGGCTTGATGTCACAGTGGACAATGCACTCACAACATTCCTCGTGAAGATATGTGATTCCCCTGGCAGTTCCAAGGGCAATGTTAAACCTGTCCAGCCAATTCGACAAGTATCCAGGCTGTTCCTCTGTAGTGTACAGGAAATTCTGAAGAGACCCATTTTTCATGAACTCGTAGACTAGAAGCCTGTGCCGCCCTTCAGAGCAAAAACCGATCAATCTCACCAGATTCAAATGGTGAGTACTACTTATGGTTGCAACCTCCATTCGAAAATGTTTCTCACCTTGCTCAATACCCTCAAGTTGCTTCACTGCAACCACTGTACCATTTCCAAGAACCCCTTTATAGACAGCACCAAACCCTCCTACACCAAGTTTCTCATTAAATCCTTTTGTAGCACGCTGCAGCTCCTTATATGAGAACTGCACTGGCGCACCAGATGCATAATCAACAAGTGTATACTGAGCCCATATGCCACCACCTGGGGCCTTTTTGGTATGACCACCACCAACACCCTCCGACTAAAGCAAGTAAACTAATTAGGATAGTCATCATCAAACTACCAACAACCCAGACCCGCCTCCGGCAGTTTCTGTTACCGCTAATCTCCATTGAAGGTGAAGGATTTGGTTGTGCTGGTGCACAAACCTTGACAAAGGAAGTACTTGGAAGCACGGGACTCTGGTAGCCACTAACAAAATCTGGAATTTTCAAGTAACAATATCCTGTTCCATCTGCCAAAGACGAAGATGCAACGCAAGAAGCACTTGCTAGGCAATTGGATCTGCATGCTGTTATCCCTATAATCACCATCTGCACAGCCTGGAAGGTCAAGAACTTGGTATTCTTCAATTCCAACATTGCTATGTTGCCAGCACAATCCCCAAGCTCCACTTTTCTTTTACACCCCTTTTTTCTGTCATTCGTATCAATAAGTTCAAAGTTCTCTGATGGGCATCCACAAACTGGATTGGAACCAACATAGCTACAAATTCCCATGTTACCACAGTATCCATAGACTTGACAACTATCAGCCAATGCAGCCCAAACCACGGCTGTAGTTCGATTACCCCTACTGAAACTATACATTCTCAAATTCCCATCACTGTCTAATTTCAAAAACCTCAATACATCAGTCCCTTCTCCATAATCATTACTATAAGCCACAATTTGTGACCCTGTCGAATTAGAGTCAATAAGAGAGAGAATACCATTCGATTGCAACCGCAAAACGGGAGAGGTGAATTTTGAAGAATTAGAAGTAGAAGTAAAATCTTGATTCCAGAACACTACACTGGCATTCCAGGTGAGTGTGAGATTTCCGGGGCTAAGAAGGCGAAAAGAATAAACCCCAGATCTCAGAACTTGCTTCGCTTCAAAATTTTGGGAGGGAACAATAGTATCCGTTGGGTTCTGAAAAGTGGACCAGACAGAAACATTGCCACTCCTGAGGACAAGATCGCCAGAGTCATCAAGGGAGGCAGAATTGACGCCAAGATGGGAAGTGTTAGAGTTCCACACTGTGATACCAGAGCCGTTGACAAGCTGCAAATTGCCAGCAGACAGGAAGTGAAGCGCTCCTCTGACATCAACTGCAGCAGAGGGGTCACCAGCCGTCCAGATGAGGACTTCACCGACATAATAATAGATGGCAGCTATGTAGAGAGGAGGAACTGGGATAAAACCAAGAAAAAAAGTGCCACTGGGGGAAGACCATGTCTGGTTTGGATTGGAAGCATAGAGAGATGAGCCAGGTGATATATTTGCTGTTAAAGCAGTGCAGAACAAGGTGAAGAAGATAAGAAAGGTGAAGATAAGAGGAGACTGGATGATTATCATGTTTCCCTGCCAAGAGCTCCTGCCGAGGCAGCAACAAGTAAATTTTGCGAGTGGCTATTAACTTATAAAGAGATATTTTTCGTTTTAGCCATGATTCAAGCCCATGAAAACGCAAGACGGGTGCCTGATGCTGTAAATTGGCTGTTCAATAGGCAGAGAATGATAATGAATATTGTTGGAATTGACGGAGGAGTAGGACCCATTTATTTGTTTCGCTTTGTACATATGTGCGGACTGTTGATTCATTCCAAGTTCTAGAATTTTGTAAAATCTGGTAGCGCACAAGCACTGGAAACTGAAAAGCTATTACGAATGACGGCCTTTAGACAATGTGGTAAAAGTAATTCCAGGCAGCCAATTTTGACAATTTTAAGCTTTGTAGAACAATGGAATTGACAACCGACCCCATTCGCTCGTCTCTTTCTGGACTTTACGGTATCAAAAAGAACGACCCTTACGGCTTCCTCGCAGGCGAATTGGACATTTTAGTTGCGGCGGGAAAATAGCTTTTTGCTGCAGCTGCAGCAAAGAGAATTTTCTAGCAAGAAGAAGAAAACTTTCGTCGAAAGAAAAGGTCTCCGTGAGGATGGAGGTCGTCTCGTCTCTATCTGGTCTTCTCTGCGATTGCATTTCCCTCACTACAGTGCGTGGAACTATTTGGTCTAGAATGCCATTTCGTAGCTTTTTGTTTTATACGGGTTAAACATCCTCTCTTCCTTATCCATAGTGCGTGGGTAGGGATAACGTGCACACCGGTTACATTTTGTCAAACAATGAGTTGGGTAGGGATAGTGTGCACACCGGTTACATTTTCTCAACAACGTCGGAGTTGGGTAGGAATAGTATGCACACCTGTTACATTTTGCCCTATATCTTATTGGTTTGGTTTTTTTTTTTTTTTTTTTTTGGGTGAATAAAGAATGCATGTGTTTTGTTCAACAACAACAACAATAATAATAATAAGTATTCTTTTTATTTTAAATTACTTTATCTGTGAAATGAATATATCCAATGCGACATGTTTCGTGACTCTTGTACCTTAGACTGACACTTTTATTGATGAATTTTTCAAGTGGAGATGCACTTGAAGTAATTATTAATTTTCATCACATAAATTGTAATTTAATAGAGATATCTAATGCCTTATCAATTAATTAAAAATATTCAAATGAAATTGGTGTCAATAACAATATATATATATCAATACATGAGATTCTATTTATTAACAAATCATCAAACTTTTGTTGTGTGAATTTTGAAAAGAAATTATCAAGCCAAAGTTTATTAATTAATAAATTACATATGTTGACCTGTGCTTCTAACATAACTAATTACGATACTCTTATTAAAATTCCGTGTTCAAGCTCTCGTAATTCTTTATATATATATTTTTAAAAAAAATTTAGTCTTTTTAGTGATTTAAAAAAAAAAACACTTATGGAAAAGGGGGAGAGGGGGTATACTGAATTCGAAGGGCTAGGGCTTGTCCAGACCCATAAGAACGTATTTCAATTTTCTAGACTCTCTGGTCCCAAAACTGTTCAAACGAGCCGAAAAGTGATTGTGTCTAGCGATTTTTTTTTTTTTTAGTGTATATCAAATTGAAATTTTATTTTATGTTATTTAATATTTAATATTTTTTATATTTATGAGTGTGTCCAATTATGTCTCATGAAATTTTTCTTAAAAAATTATTTTTTTTGGCAACGATGTGTGTGTTCTGGGAAATATATAAGGATCATGATCATGGATTTGGCCAAGAACGTAGGTCAAATATTGACCATTGTCCCTGGAAAATATATGCCGTAAACATCTGAAGCACTTTTTTTTGTTTTTTTTTGAGTAAAAATTTTGAAAGAAATAAATTAAAGTTCTAACTTACAATCTCTTGACAAGAGCGTTATTTTTATGACTAATCAAAAAGATCTAAGACCGGACTGAAAAGAACCACAAAGTTTGGGGCCGAAAATCTATCTACGTTTTTTTTCTTTTTTTTTGACTTTGAAAATGGCAAAGAGAAGACGACGCGTAAAAAAGAAGGAATACCGTAGACTGCAAGACCTATGGTCTAAAATTGCTCGTATTGAATAAAATATTTGATAATATTAAACATACATTTCATTTTAAATAAATTTAAAAATAATAAATAATTGTTATTAAATATTAAGAAATTTATTTTTTTTATTATTGTGTAAATTTAATAAAACGGCCCAATAATCCTCAATAAATGCTTTCATGTAACTCAGTTTATTGTCTGAAGAAAAATCGACACAAGACAAGCCTGTGAAGCACTCCCAGCCTCTCGTTTTTTTTTTTTTTTTAAATAAATATAACAAATAAATATATAAAATTAGTCGTGGCCTCGTCCACTCCGGTCTGTGGTCCCCAACGGTAGCGCAGAACGGAAAACAAAAATTCAAAGTCTTCCTTGCATGCTCTCCAGAAGCTTGGCTGAGTTCGCACTCAGTCCCTGTCTGTTTTAGAGATTTAAACGACGGTTCAGGATTCAGACAAGGGATGGGTCAGAGAGATCAAGAAATGGCAATCCAGCGTCTTTATTATTTGCTCTGTCTACCTCTCATCCTTCCTTTTCTGTTCGGTATCTCCTGTGCTCAGATATCGCCGGGCTCGTCTCTCTCGGCTTCCGCCCTCGACAGGACTTGGAGTTCTCCCAACGGTTCCTTTGCCGTTGGGTTTACTCAGGCGGGTCCCTCCTCTTATGTCGCCGCCGTGCTCTATTCTGGCGGAGTCCCCATCTGGAGCGCCGGCTGGCCCTCCGTCACCGTTGACTCTGCTGGGTCCTTCCGTTTCACCTCCCAAGGCGCTCTCCAGCTGGTCAACGGCTCCGGCACCGTAGTCTGGGACTCCAACACTGCTCGTCGCGGCGTGACCTCCGCCTCTCTTGACAATTCCGGCAATCTGGTCCTCAGAAATGGCACCGCTGCTGTTTGGTCCAGTTTCCAGAACCCGACCGACACGATAGTTCCCGGTCAGAATTTCACAGTTAATGACGTTTTAAAAAATGGGATTTACTCTTTTCGGTTTCTTAGTTCCGGGAATCTAACACTGATTTGGAATAGTAGCACTACTTATTGGAATCAGGGCTTCAATTCATCCACAGATTCTAACCTGACGTCCCCAACTCTGGGATTGCAGTCTATCGGGATATTGTCAATCTATGATGCTTCTTCGCCCGGTGGTTACATCGTGGATTATAGTAATGATTATGCAGAGGGGAGTAATGTATTGAGGTTTTTGCAGTTGGATAATGATGGGAATTTGAAGATTTATAGCTCTCCTTTAGGGAGTGGAAACAAGACTATGAGATGGGCAGCTTTGACTGATCAGTGTAGGGTGTTTGGGTATTGTGGGAACAATGGGATCTGTAGTTACGACGATACTACTTCTAATCCCATTTGTGGGTGTCCGTCTCAGAATTTTGAGCCTGTTGATGTGAATGATCGCAGAAAAGGGTGTAGAAGAAAGGTGGCTATTACGAATTGTTCGGGTAGTGCTACTATGTTGCAGTTGGATCATTCCCTGCTTTTGACTTACCCACCTGAGCTGTCCTCTCAGGTTTTCTTTGTGGGAATATCGGCTTGCAGGTTGAATTGTCTGGTGAGTGGTTCTTGTGTTGCTTCAACATCTTTGTCTGATGGAACGGGTGTGTGTTATTTGAAAACACCAGAATTTGTTAGTGGATATCAGAACCCTTCACTCCCTAGTACTTCATTTGTCAAGGTGTGTGGGGCAGCACAACCAAATCCTTCAGGAGGTACACAGGATAAAGGGAGCAACATACATTGGAGAGTGCATTCCTGGGTTGTTTTGGTTATTGTTATTGCTTCCCTTATTGGGTTGCTTGCGGTAGAGGGTGGTTTGTGGTGGTGGTGTTGTAGAAATAGCTTCCATTTTGGGAGTTTGTCTGCACAGTATACTCTTCTTGAGTATGCATCTGGTGCACCAGTGCAATTCTCATATAAGGAGCTGCAGCACTCGACGAAGGGTTTCAAGGAAAAGCTTGGTGCAGGAGGATTTGGAACTGTTTATAAAGGAGTTCTAGATAATAGAATGGTAGTTGCAGTGAAGCAACTTGAAGGAATTGAGCAGGGTGAAAAACAGTTCAGGATGGAAGTTGCAACTATAAGTAGCACTCATCATTTGAATTTGGTGAGATTAATTGGTTTCTGCTCTGAGGGCCGGCATAGGCTTTTGGTTTATGAGTTCATGAAAAATGCATCTCTTGATAATTTCCTTTTTATTACAGAGGGCCCGTCAGGAAAGTTTTTGAATTGGGAGCACAGATTTAACATTGCCCTTGGAACTGCAAGAGGAATCACGTATCTTCATGAGGAATGTCGGGACTGCATTGTTCACTGCGATATCAAGCCAGAAAACATCTTGCTGGATGAGAATTTTATTGCCAAGGTATCAGATTTTGGTCTTGCAAAGCTCTTAAATCCCAAGGATCATAGACATAGAACCTTGACTAGTGTTAGAGGGACACGAGGTTATTTGGCACCTGAATGGCTTGCAAATCTTCCAATAACATCCAAATCTGATGTTTACAGTTATGGCTTGGTTTTATTGGAAATAGTGAGTGGGAGAAGGAATTTTGAAGTGTCTGAAAAAACAAACAAGAAGAAGTTTTCTGTGTGGGCCTATGAAGAATTCGAGAAGGATAATGTTTGTGCAATTTTGGATAGCAGGCTTGCTGATCAAAGTGTGGATATGAAGCAAGTGATAAGGGCACTCCAGGTGAGCTTTTGGTGTATCCAGGAGCAACCCTCTCAAAGGCCAATGATGGGTAAAGTCGTGCAGATGCTAGAGGGAATTACAGCGATTGAGAAACCACCAGCACTTACAGCCATAATTGAAGGTTCTGTGAGTGGAGGAGCTAGCATAAATTTGAGCAGTAATTTCTCAACTTTTGTGCCTTCAGCCCCAGCTCCTTCATCATCTTTATCGCGTCAACCTCTTGAAGTTTCTCCTTCTTATTCAAAAACCAATGCAGAGAAGGCATCTTCCTCACTTCTATTTTCAGATCCCAACTGAAGCTCAAATTTGTACCCCCAGAATCACCCGACAGACCCGGGAAAGCCAAAGAAGGTTTATGCTTTTGCAGTCAAATACAATAGATGCCTTGTATCATGTCTTGTGCAATTCTTTTTCAACTGAATTGTATAAATTTGTCAAGAGTAGGCTTTGCCACCATTGTGTATGGGATTGATATCACGAACGGGTGTATATACTTCCAAGCGATCAGAAGTAATGTGTATTGTACTTGTGTTTTCCTTTAAAACACGGATGATGGGTTAGCAAGCACAGCAAGCGCTGCAGATGAAAGCTAGATTCACGTGCCTGTTGTAATCAATTGAAAGATAATGTTGTAAACTAATCTCATTGTGGCGGATTGATCTTCACAATAAGAACATACAATCAGTATGCTGGCCAGAGATGATGAAAACATGTGCATGTCTGACGCTTTTTATTTTATTTTAAGATTCTGTCTCTAACTTGTTCAATGTGGTCAGTCTTAATTTTTCCTTCTCTTTTTCTTTGTTCCTTCTTCCATTGATTCTCAATCTGTCTTGTTTCCCATTTCTTCGCGTCTCACGCATTTGCATTGTTTTCTTTAAATTTGACATCAGCCTGACTTGACATCTATGCAACTATTCCTTTTTGTTCCAAGGGTGAGAAAACAATGGAAAATTAGAATAATAATCGTGCAACTTCTTATTTCCTAAAAGGAAAAAAAAAAGGATAAGTATTGCTTTGAAAATGATGGAATGAGAAAATAACTATTAAATTCTAATAATTTAATCTTGAACTTTGTGGGAGCAACCTACAATAATGTCTCAGAAACACAAATGCCAGTGACGAAAGTAGAAAATTAAGTGACCGCAAAATTAAAATATGGGTCGAGAAAGTGAATGAGAGGATCATTAATATCAGAGACATGACATATGAATGGATCAGAAACCAATCGTAAGCAGGTGATGTATGGTTTTTGGGGCCAACCTTGTCTCCTGCTCGAATAGAATCTCCTACTCTGGAAGCAATAACGACGGTGGATACAAGACGCACATGAGATGCATCAGACCAGATCTACGGGCACTTAAATGTTAGAATCTGGCCTTGATTGAGATCAAAAGAGGCAAAGAGAAGTGAAGATCCCTTCAAACTCTTGCCCACAACCTGGCAGTTCCCTGCAAGGTCTAGCAGCACATTCTTGGCAGCTGCGAAATCCAAGGATTACCATACCCTGCTATCTCAAGCAGGTTGTCGACCATGAGAATCATCATATTCTGGGAAGCAAGTTTTGATGGTTATGATTCTTGGCAATTATGTGATATGCTGTCTTTCTTATAGCATCACCAAACTTGAATCTTTTATATCTGCATGTTTATGGATCAACAATCATCCATAAAACTACGTGAAACCTCTGTGCTGTTGACTTTGACAAAAGTTATTTGTTGGTAATTGTATTCTTTTTTTTTAGAAAAAAAAAATGATATTGTTAATTTAAACTTGCAGCTTCTGTCATAATAAAACAACTTTATTGTTACATATATACTCACACTTACCATTCAAGTACATTTTTAAGAAATTTTATTCTTCCTGTATATGTCTATCTATTGAGGAGAAACTATTCTGCTTCACTTTATGGATTGTCCCAAGATTAAACAAAACTGATATAAGTTCATCCTCTATGTTTCCAGTAAGTTAAAATACTCATCTCCAAGTTACATATTACAAGCTCAGCACAGCCTAACCACGAAAGGTAAAATTGACTCGAAGGAACAAAACAAAAACAGAAGTACAATAACAAGGAAACCTGCAATTTTTACCGTAACAGATAAAAATAGTTTTTTAACTAGCCATCACTTTTCTGTTAATAGTTTCTTCTTGCTCCTGGGGGAATCAGACCTGTCTAATGAGCTCACATGTAATCTATCGCTTTTGCAAATTTCTGTTCTGCAAGAATCTTTTGCTGGAAACTTATCCTTCTCCATACCATATTGTTTCTCAGCCGACCTTCCTCGTCCAGCATTCCCTGAAGCCACCCTCACATCTAAATTATTTTTCCAACCTGCTCTTCCCATACTTGCTTGGAAATTTCTACGAGCACTTGTTCTATGGTTAGTCCCCTTACCCTTAGCTTCAACATAATCACATTCTTGATCTTCATCACTATCATCCTCAAAGTCAGAGCCCAATTGGTGTACCTCTGCATCATTCTCATCATTATCTTTTTCCTCTTGTTCTTTAGAATCATAACTCTTCTTCTGTTCTTGTCGTTTGGTTCCACCTGGAAGAGCAACTGCTTTTCGTTCATTCACCATGTGCATCAGATGAAGATACTGATTCCGAATATTCAACACAGGATTATTCTCAATTAACAATCCCCTCTTATAGGCCTCCCTCAAAACCACTGTATAAGTACCCATCTTACTAGACAAGTAAAATATCCCTGGGTGGTGAAGCAATGCTCTCTTGAATCTAGATCGAATTCCCAACCACTCCCCTAGAGACAACAAAGTATCCCTGTCCACCTTCTTTGAAACAAAAAGGTAAAGAATCTCATGCAAAATCCCCACAGCCCACTTATCTGATTCATCACTGCTAGGACTAAGGTGTATTGCATTCTCATATGGAGAAATGTAAGGTAACTTCTGCCATTCGTCGTACCACTTCTTCAACTTCTTATTAATTTCAAAACCCCTTGAAAACTGCATTGGAAAGGAGATAGGCTTCCCTTTTTCATAACCAATTTCTGCACATTTACTCTTGTTTTCCATAACCGAAACAGCCAATTCATTGCTCCAGCAAACCAACTCCAAATCCAATTCTGAATCCAACCCAAATGACAAACCGTTTTTTCCAGTAACTCGAAAATAATCAGGAAACTCAGGGACAATGCGTTTCACATAATCTGGAGATAAACCCAGATCCCATTTCACAGTATCAAGAATCTTCAATGGTATTTTATCAATTCTGGAAATCATCAACAGTTTTAAAAGTCTATCAGCGACACCCTGCTTATAATTCTCACTCTGATAAACTAGCTGCTCCTCATCATCAAGATCGAGTACCTGAGAAGTAAGCTTGATGTGGGGTTGGATTCCTTTGCCTACGGGGAGAAATTCCTCAAAGACTGAAGGGTATTTCCGGATGAACTCGATGGGGCGAGAGGGGATCTTGAGGGAGTCCTTTTGTTGGGAGATGATGGATAAAGGAAGAGACTTCGATGGTTCTGATCTTATGAGGTTCTTTATGTTGAGCATTGGCCTCAGGTGCTTTTCTCGCTCCACTGCATGATCTAGTCCCCTGTCCCGGAGGTGCTTGACGGCTGCGAAGTCGACGAAGT
Source organism: Ceriops zippeliana (assembly GCA_037897445.1). NCBI lineage: Eukaryota > Viridiplantae > Streptophyta > Magnoliopsida > Malpighiales > Rhizophoraceae > Ceriops > Ceriops zippeliana. The sequence goes on from JBAPLH010000217.1 coordinate 2,629,612, forward strand.
TCCTATCCTGCCGCCGCAGGCGACGGTGGCAGGGTTTCGGCAGCCATCGGTAGAGGAATTGCATGCTTCTGACGCTTTTCTTTAGTTTGGCGTATTCTGTTGTTTCTCCTTCATAGTTCTTGCAAAGAAATGTTTAGGGCTTCAGTGAGGGTTTCGCCAGTCCCGCTCTTCTCTGTTTTTTTTTTTTTTTTCCAATTTTAAGTTGTTTTGTTTTGTTTTTGCAATTTACAATTTCATTCTTAAATTTTATATTCGGTAGCATTTTGATTTTGAATTTTATAAAATCAAATTATTCAAAAATTTAAATTTTAATGGTATATTTTCTTTATAAAATTTAGGAATATCCTTATATTCAACTATCATAACAGTAATAAAATTATTAATATTAATATACTTTTTTATTTTTTTTGAAATTACGGTATGATTAATATTCAATGTCTATGAAAATTATGTAAAAATTTAATGTATATTATAATAATAATAATTTTTATAATTATAAAATATTATTAATATAATATAAAATCTTAATTTTTGATATACTATAATTTATTTGTGTCAATATTTTATTAAATTAATAAAATTTTAATTTTTATGATATATATTTATATATTTATTTTTTCAATTGAATTTTTTTTTTGTGATGGTACTAAATTTTATTTTTTTTTCTGTGCCCATTAAATTGACTAATAAGTCTTAAATTTTAAGGGCATTCTTGTAATTGTATTGAAAGTAAACCAGTTTTGCTGAATTGCAAGTCAGCCGCACAAAGCATGATTTACCGAAACAATTCTCCAGTCTTGAAGTTCTTGAAAGAGCTTAAAACCCGCCGTCCACGGAGATCGGCCACGGCAGCCTCTGTGGCCGAAATGTCTGCTCCGGCCACCGCTCTGAAGCGTCTTGAATTCTCACCCGAGCCGCCGCCGAGACGGTCTCTTATTACTCCCGATCAGCACAAGTACTGCTCTGACGCTATCGGTTTCTTAAAAGAGAAGCTTCGGACCCCCAAGAAAGTCACCGAAGAGTTCGCTCATTAACAGGTTCGATTATACAATTCTCTTGAAATTTTTTTTTTTTTTTTTTTTTAAGGTTTTAGGGATTAGGGATGCATATTTTCTTTTTCCCTTTCTTGAAGTCATAAATGGTGACATTCCTGATTTTGTAGATATCTCTAGACTACCATTATCTTTTCCTTTCAAATTTCTGTTATCTAAGACTTTTCATTAATGGAATTAGAGAGCCATTTATCAGCAGAATAAGAATTGAATGCAGATTCCACAGAGTATCTGGGAAAATGGGCTTAAGCCTTCCTGACAATTTTTGGTTTGATCCCTGCCGAATGAGTTAATTCCCTGAATTTATAAGGGCAGTGATGATATAGACGTCACAGGATCAAACAGCCGTCTCATCTTGGGAGTGTTCCAATTCGGCAGGTTAAGCACAGTTCTTTGATTTGATGTTGGTAAACACAGCTCTTGAAGCATGTTGAATGTGAATTTGGTTTATAAATTGTATCATTGAAGCAATAGTGTATGCTAGTCTTGTGTGCTTATGTCATTCCAGGCAGTAAGGAAAAACACTACATCAAATGCTAAAGAGCAGCCAGGTGTTGTCATACCATGTGAGTAAATTTGCAATGGTTTGAAGCATTACTATTAATCCTTGAAGATGAACACTTTATCTAGTTGATCTTTAAATGTTTTTCAGTTGATAAAAATAGGGTTATTTCAAATCCATCGAAGGACTGTAGACCATCTGCAAGGGGATACATCAATGCAAGCTTCATAATGGTAGAATTTTACTGACCTTTTGAATTGTTTTTTATTTGCCTGTGTATGATCACCTAGGTGTTACTCATTTCTGCAGAATGTTTCACCTGAAAGTGTTTCTTGGTTTATAACCACGCAAGGTCCACTGCTACAAGCCTTGGAGGATTTTTGGGAGATGGTAGTGCCAAACCATTCCCCTGCAGTTGTGATGCTTACTTGGTTAGTTGACAACTACAAGGTGCTTCATTGTTTTAGTTGATATTGATTTACTCATGTATGGTTACTTTAAAAGCAGTTGGTAGAATGTTACCTACATCAGTTATGTAGATGCTGCCACCTGGCCATAACTATTTAGCTGTTAAAATATTGAGACATTTTACTCCATATAGTATAAGTCTCATGCTAGGTGCCCATGTTTTTGGCTGCTCTAAAACCAAACCTTTTTATTGTCCTAATTAGCTGCTTTTCAGATGCTGACTGCACTTGCAAAACACTGGGAGATGTCATTTAGAAAATGACTACGTGGGACTAGTTAAAAGGCATGTCTTCATTTAGAAGATTGTTATTTTTGTATTTAGCTAAAAGTCATGTTTTCATTTTTCATTTTTTGGTTGAAAAGAACCATGCAGAAAACTGGTGAAGAAAATAAAGCCAAAATTGAAACCCCAAAAAACCCCAACTGTCCTATATGGAGTCACATTCACTCCTTTGTGCTTGGCACTCTCTGCTCGATGATCACATGTTATGTACTCACCGTTATAGTTGCCATCTCAACTGGGGGCAGCAGTGCAGTGTTAGCTGCTAGCTGACTTGTAGCCATTTTATGTCTGCCATCTCATAGCAATATCCATTTTCAGGTAGGGAACCATCCTTTTCATCTAGACTTCAACACCTATTCCATATAGTTGTTGAAGAAGGTTGGTCCTTGCTTGGCCCTTCATTCAAAGACATTTTGAATCATTGCTTTAAAATCTAATAAGTTGGAGATTCCTGGATGGAAAGTGAAAAAGAGAAGAAAGGCTGGAAAATCAAACATTTGACCACACTGCTACTTATCTATTAGATAAGTATTATTGTAGTGTTTGAAGAACTTGCCCCAAGCAGAGGTAAAAGAATCTAATTTTGCTCTTATGCTAAGCTGTAGAACATTTAGAGTTGAGAATTTTCTGAAATGTGCAATTATTGGCCTTTGCATTTGATGGTGAATTAAAACAGGAGAACTGAATCCATTCTTAGGCTTTGCTTGGGAGAAATACACGGTCTGACGACAGATCTTGTGATTCCCCTTGTCTGTTGAGAAGGGGCTGTTAAGATGTCTATCTATCTCTATTTTGCAGTAATGTGGACCCCTGCATCTAATTGCTGCTTGGGCAAAATTTTAGCTCTAGTTCAGTCCCTGATAGTTGAAATTGATGCTAAATGGTGTCAAGTTTTGCAATTCAATGTCCACCATTTTGTATGATTGCAAGTAGCATGGACATAGACATCGACCGTGTCTATTGTGGTCGCGCATCAAAATCCTGATCGTCGCCCAATCATTGACGTAAGTAAACTCTTCTGCTTATTAATTTTTTTTCTCAACGGAAAAATTTAATGGTTATAATAAATTGAACGTGTTTGAAGCGTCAACTTACTTACATGTTGCATTATTATTATTATTATTATTATCTTTAATTAAACACTTTTTAGTTTTTTAATGTATAATTATGGTCAACTATTAATACTATAAATGTATTCAATAATTATGACAGTGATGTGATACAATTTAGTTCCGTGTTGGGATTACATTAAGTTGACATTGTTCATACGATGAAGTGCTTTTTAAAAGAGTTCTGAAACCTTTTTTCCGAGGCACAAACTCAGTTATGAAACGCATGGGTTTGCCAAGGTGCTATTGGGTCCAGAGGTACATAATGCGAGAGGAGGTGGCTGGTGAGGAACGTTGAATGAAAACTTTGAATTGTTTAAATCAGTTAATTTTGGTTTCCAATAGAAGAAAAGAAGAAGAAGAAAAAAAAAAACAGCAAACAAACAAACAAATGGGTGTCCTAATGCCCCGGGCTCCTGCCTAACTGGTCAATCGGACCTAAGCAGTCAGCATTAGTGGAGTTAGACCATAGTTAAACTTAAGAGGGAAAGATGGAGGAGAATTTGCGTGGCCCTAGAACGGATTAGAAAAATCCGCCAACTTTGAAATGCGAACTCACCAGAACCGTCTGTCCTTATGATGGTGAGATAGCAGATTGGGATTAATTCGGCAAAAAGCCCAAGGAAAGAAAAATCCCCATAGCAATTTGAACTACTAACTGCATTTCGCTATGTAGCATCATGAAATTTGGGGGTCCCAGTTACGAGTTTAGAAAGCTGCTTCACTAGCTTTTTCCCACTTCAGGCCTAGTTAACATCGGGATTTATTTTGAATCTGTAAGTTTTATAATGTCCAATCTGAATCTTAATTAAAATAATCTAAGATTGCAACTTCATTTTAATTGAACCGAATGGACTCAGCGGTGGCTAATGAGAAGGCGAAACTTAGAAAACATTGGTGGGCCGAAAACCGGGTCTAAACTCGATATTGGCCGGGCCTTTTTTTAATTTCGGAAACGAAGAACAAATTTGTGATTGGGAAGGGGTGTGGGAAACGCGCCAAGAATTGGGAGTGGGTATGGAAGAAAATCAAAGTGTAAACCATGGTTAAGGAGCAGGAAAGAAGTGGGTTGGGGATTTTGACTCCGTCTCGCCTCTCTCTTGTCTTTGTCTGTGTCGCTCTCTTTCTGCTGTGCTAAGTCGCCAAAGATGTTTCATGATTTGTCTTTGACAGCGCGCCAGGGAGGCTGACAGGAGGCTAAAGTCTCCTCTTTTTTCTGCTTCTTGCCCTCGTCTCCTCTCCTTCTTAGCGGCCCATCTGGCCGGCCTCTCTCTCTCTCTCTCTCTCTCTCTCTGGCGTATGTACTGAATCATATGTGACAATAGGCTTCCCCTCTCTAGCCGTCTCTTGTTCCTACCAGAAGCTAACACAGAACAGACCCACAACACAATCCCTTCAATCTTCTCGCAGATCTCCCTCTTTCATTCTTTTCTGGTAAAGATTTACGTTTTGTTTCTTTGTTCTGTTGTCTCTCTGTCTTGTGCCAAAGTTACATTATTTTCTTTTGTTGGTTTGCTTACTGACTAGTGATTTGTTCTTTTACGCTTGATCGTGGGTGTTGCGTTCTCTTTGCTTGTGTCAGCTATTGAACTAATTTCTGTTCTTTTTCGTTTTGTTTCTTTCACCATTCTTGAATTTCTACTGATCCTTGTTAATATGATTTTGAACTCGTTTTCTTGTATTGCTTCTGGATGATTCTTCCTCCCTTTTGGATGGATTTTGGAAAATTTTGTGGTTTGTCTGTGCAGTTTTACCTCGGGGTTAATGGGTTGGAGCTCTAGTGGTGACCAAAATTGGTACTGCCTGCATCTTGATGTAGCACACGACCGCAGCTTCAAAGAAGAATTTGTATATGTAAATCCTGGGATCGATTTATAAGGGGCTTGTATGTGATTTACAGCCAATAAAGCTAAGGTCATGAGCCCCTGAAAGTTTCTCCATAGAAGGGTCTGCTTATGTGTTGTGCAGAAGTCAACTTCTTGAATTTTCATATGGGAATTTTTGAGAAACACTGAAGTTTTCAATTTGGTTCGATCAACGCCATGGGAGGGCTTTGCTCGAGGAGTTCATCTGTAGATGATGCTCCCAGTGGAGGCTTTCTGCACTTGAATGGTCATAATAATGATGTGCTTGGTTCGGGGTGTCAGTCTCGTGAACTGAAAATAAATAGCAATTCGAGTCCATCTCCTGTTCCGGAGAATGTGGCGAACAAGCCAATAAGAGAACCTTTTTCTTTTCCAGAGGTAAATGTGGTTCCATTTGGAACAAGGCCGGAGGATATTGATGATGGTATTCCTCGTTTGCCAAGGGCTCTATCAAATAAATCTAGATCAACCAGATCTAAGCAGGCAGCTGTTGCAAAGGTAAAGACTATTGTTAATGTTTGATTAAATTATTGCTCTGTTTAAGTTATAATTTCCTTCCACTTTTTGAGCTTGTAATTTTCCATGTAGCAACTGGTGAAGAATGTGCTATCTGTATACAACTTGTACTATGGTCACTTGATATGCATTCCTGGTCCTTTGGCTTGCTTCTTATAGCATTTGCAGTTGAAACTAACACCATAAATGAACCATTGGCCTGCACAATGTTTGCATTCTTGGAACAGGGATGGTTGGAGATGCAATCATGTGAATTGACCATCAGGTTTTTTGTATACAAGAGTCTTTGTGAGTGAATGTATAATTAAATGTTTATGTACATATAAACATTCTTGAAATAGGAAGTTGGGTGGGCATTTCACATGTAGCTGCCATTGCAGAAAAGGAAGTATTTTGTTGTGATGGTAGAAGGAAGAATGAGGTTTGCTCATTCTTCAGGGTTAAAAATGCAGTGAGTCTTTTGAGGGCATGGGGAGTGCATGAAATGATGTTGTCAACGTGATGTGGCCTCTCTCTTGAGTATCAGACCTTACTCTAAAATTGCAAATTTGAATTGTTGGGGGTTCTGATTTCATTTGTGGGTTTCACTTTTACCGTTGATGCCAGAATTTGTTCTTCTGCAGTTCAAGTTCCAATCTTTTTAAGGTTCAGTTGAGGAAGAGTCCTGCCCTGGGAAAAAACTACTGTATTTTGCAGTTTGCACTGAACGGGCCTGTTGGTGATTTGACTCTCTTCCTGTTGGATGTCCATGTTGAAACCTCTTCTATTCTTTAAGTGATAACTGAACTAGGGATCTTCTTGTATAGCAATTGGCCTTCCTATGATATCTTTGTTTGACTACAGGTGGCTGTTTTTAAAGTTCTTAATAGTAGAACTTCTTTTGCGTACTCCTGAAAATTAGTAATTTGATGGATCGAAACTTGTCCATGACTTGCCATATGCAGGGTCCAAACAGTGGACTATTCTTTGCTTCATTGATTAGTGTTTTGGGCTTAGTGCATGTTTTTTTTTTTCTCTTTATTGGTTGTTTACTGAACAGATGCCTAATAAGTTGCTAGAGTTGTTGGTAGTTCCAGAAAGGTTGAAGATGGGTGCAAAAGTCCATCTTTGTGTCCCTAAACAACAGCAGGAAAAAGTTATAGTGGTTTGCAAATATAAAGTCCTTTATGCATTTCTAATTGTGCACTTATTGTTAACCTAGTGCCAGGATCTTCTATTGTTGCAGTGGTTTGAGGATGCAGGTTCTGCTCATGATGCACTAGCAACTGATGTGTACATTTCGTGTCTCCATTTTTCAAATTGATTTTACTGTTTACCTTGGCATTACAGGTCTCAGAAGTTAGTTCACTTCTGGGCAGAGCTGGTACTGCTGGGCTTGGGAAAGCAGTTGATGTATTAGACACACTTGGTAGTAGCATGACAAGTTTAAATCTCAGTGGCGCTTTTACTTCAGGAGTGACAACAAAGGGAAATAAAATTTCAATTTTAGCTTTTGAAGTAGCAAACACAATTGTTAAGGGCGCCAATCTAATGCAAGCTCTTTCAAAAGAGAACATCAAATATCTAAAAGAGGTGGTGCTACTGTCAGAAGGGGTGCAAAATTTAATATCTAGAGATATGGATGAACTCTTGAGGATCGCTGCAGCTGATAAGAGGTATGACGTGTATAACGCTTTACTAAATTATATATGATGTTTTGTTTCCATATTATATGTTACCATTTTGTACAGTTCCTTGCATAATGTGTTAAGGAAGACATTAATCATGTTGTATAATTCCAATAGGGAAGAACTAAAAGTTTTTTCTGGAGAAGTGGTGCGTTTTGGCAATCGATGCAAAGATCCTCAGTGGCACAGCTTGGAACGTTACTTTGAAAAGTAATAATGATACCATCCTCTTACTGTTCTTTATGTTTCCCCACATTGTACTTTAGCTTTTCATGTTTTCTTGCTTTATTTTTTATGATTTTCAGGTTGGAAACAGAACTGACCCCTCAAAAGCAACTGAAAGAAGAAGCGGAGGTGGTCATGCAGCAATTGATGAGTTTTGTTCAGTATACAGCAGTGCGTATCTATTGGAATTATCATACACATATTGCTGCTCCTAAGTTTTCTGTTTTTATTGCAATATGCAGTTGAAACCTAAGGTTTCTCTGTTTTTCTTTATCTGAAGGGCACTATTTATTTTATGAATGGCCTTGGAAGAACTAAATGTATCCTAATTGAGAGGGATTTTTATTGGAAATCTTTACAATTTATTCACTTTGCCCACACTCTAGTGAGTTGGTGCTTGCTGATATCATATTTATCATAGTAAGAAAGGAAATATAGTGCTACTTACATGTGAATGGTTATGTTGCAGGAACTTAGGCCACAACACTTATGCTTGGATAGTGAGGGAATGCATTACTTACATGTTTACCACATCTAATATGTTATTGTTATACGTTTCCATCAAGAAGTGACAAAGCATATTTTCTTTTCTCTGTTCTGGTTGCAGGAATTATATCATGAGATGCATGCTTTGGACAGATTTGAACAAGACTACAAACGTAAGCTTCAGGAAGATGATAATTCAATTGCAACTCAAAGGGGTAACTTGAATTTTACATTTACTTCTCTTTTGATTGGCTGAATGATTAGAAGAAAAGATTTTCCTGCTGCACCTCTTTTTTCTGTACATGGATTTATGATTACTGGCTCAAATATTTTTATGGGTGAACATTTGCCATCGAAGAACAAGAAGAATGATTTATTGTTGTAGAATGCGTAACAATAGACAAAACTCATTTGTAAATGTTCTGATGAGTGTGGTCTGGTTTTCAAGTTTATGGAATGTATTACTTCTTGTACTTTGTACAAACTTATTCTTCACAAGGATAGGTATAGAAAGTGCATTTTGTCAACAATCCTTCCTCTTGGATGTAAAAAGAGCTGAGTTGAGATTATGTAGGTCAGAAAGATCAAGTTTGCCTATGAAATGCCAAATGAACTATATAGTCGGTAATTTCTCTATGTTATAGCAATGAGCAAGACTCATTAGTAAGTGCTAGAAGATCTTCTATGTTGCAACCCGATGCTTGTGGAGTGAACATTTTCTTTTTCTGACAAGTGTCAGGATGAACATTTTCTTTCCAATGTGAGATATGAAAGGGTGAAAAAAGCACCTTTGTTGTTGTGAATTTAGAAGCCATAGTACCCAAAATGCTTGTATTTGATATATGTTGCAGCCATTATAATGTAAATAATTTTCTTCCTCTCTTAATAGAGCCTTTGGTTTCAAAATCACACTATAGTGTTGGGCTCTAGCTAGCTTTTAATGCCTGACTTCTGTGATGGTCATGTCTGGGCTAACATTCAGGCAATCCTGAAGATAGTCCTTCCTAGTTCTAACTTTCAGATGCTTTTGACGTTTGTTTTCTTTTACTTTGTGCTGATGGATATTTATCACTCATTAACTTTTTCTTTTTGGTCTCTTTGTTTAATTGGGATGTAGGAGACAGCCTTACAATTTTGAGGGCGGAATTAAAGAGTCAAAGAAAGCATGTGAACACTTTGAAGAAAAAATCACTTTGGTCCAGGATTTTGGAGGAGGTATTTGAGTTACTGTTGTGATATCTGGTCTTTCTTTGGTGTCTGTTTGATATTCATCTGATCTTTAGATTTTCTTACTGAAAATGCATCTTCTGTCTTCGGAGATTAATCTAAAATTTTATGCTCATAGGTGATGGAGAAGCTAGTAGATATTGTCCATTTCCTGCATTTGGAAATTCATGATGCCTTTGGGACAGCTGGTAATAATTCCTTAGTGGCCTTACAGTGCAGAAGTCTGTTTTCGACATTTTTGTGGTTCTTGCCACTGGCTGAGTCTTTCCATCCCACATAGATTTCTGAAAATATTTGGCTTTTGTGCTTAATTTTACCTCCTTCCTTGTGATGAAAGAGTGATGCTGAAGAAAGTATTTATTTGGTTTTTTTTCCCCCATGTTTGATTTCTACACCATCAAAATTAAACTGTGCATTATGCTAGAAGAACAAATGTAAATTACAGCTTTGAGGACGAATTTAATGAATTAAATGCGAATGATCTCAAATAGTCATGACTAAAGCTTACCTGAGTTGATAGGAGTATGAGAGATCTTTTGTTGGGATACTTGTGGTACCAAAAGTGTACAATCACAACTTTGACAATTTTCAGCAATGATTGCTAACAAAGCAAGTGCAACTCTTTGAAAAAGAAGAAGGATGCTGACATGAAATATTGCCTGTAATTTTTTGAATTCCCATATATAATGGCATGTCAGTGCTCTCTCTTTTTTTTTTATTTTTTTAAGTTGCCTAATTTCTCTTGTTGGTGTGTGTGTGTGTTATTGTATTTGTATCACATCTTATATATGTTTTTTTTAATCACTTTTTTCTAACGGTAAAATTATTGCATTACATCCTTTTCTCACCTGTTCTTGATTGGACCAATTAAATGATTGTGAATTTCATGTCCAAGTTATTCTCCATATCAACAGCACAATGAAGTGCTTCTTGATGCTTTAGCTTGTGTGGCTTGCAGATGGTGATGCGCCAGTCAAGAGTTCTCTGAGCAATCATAAAAAGTTGGGGTCTGCTGGTCTTGCTTTACATTATGCAAATATTATTACTCAAATCGATACTCTTGTGAGTTAATGATCCAATTTATAATGGATATTCTTTACATTATTCTTTGAGGTTTTTGCTTTGATACTTGTAGTTATTCTCAACCTTTTAGGTGTTGTTGACTGTTAATTAGTGAACATTTATATGATGCTTTTCAAGTGATTAGCTAACGTCTGGATATAATCAGGTGTCAAGATCAAGTTCTATGCCTCCAAACACACGGGATGCTTTATACCAAGGACTACCACCGAGCATTAAATCTTCTTTGCGCTCCAAAGTACAATCATTCCAGGTTAAGGAGGAGGTATCTCATCTTTCTTACTTGAGTAAACAAAGGATTCGTTCAGTTTCATTATCTTTTTATATTTACTGGCCCGGTTGGCCTAAAATCCTCTCCTTCAATTCTAAGTTCATAGTTATTTACTTGTTAACTTACTAACCATTAGTGTTGCTTTTAAATGGTGTTCTTGCAGCTTACTGTGCCACAGATTAAAGCTGAAATGGAGAAAACATTGCAGTGGCTTGTTCCTATTGCAAACAACACAACCAAGTAAATTTTCCAGCATTTCAAATTATAGTTCTTTACCCTGTGCTAGCGGCAAGATCTTCAGCTAATTGTCATAGTAATGGTACTTAGTAACAGTTGGAGTTCAACACTTGGGTAGAACAATTAGGAGAGTAGCAGAAGTGAGAAGGCCTTTCATTGCCTTTTTTGTCATTTGATCATAATTTCATTTTATATACTGTGCAGTTACTGTCACTTATCCTTGTTTGATTGTTTTTGCAAATTTTGATTTACCATCAGAGCTCATCATGGATTTGGTTGGGTTGGAGAATGGGCAAATACGGGGTGAGTTATGAAAATTGAATTGCTTTTCATTTTTTTCTGTAGCATTGTGCGACATGTTTGTTGAACTTTTCTTGATAAGCTCTCCAGGTCTGAGGTAAACCGGAAACCTGCTGGACAGACAGACTTACTCAGAATTGAGACACTACACCATGCAGATAAGGAGAGGACGGAAGCTTATATTCTTGATTTGGTGGTTTGGCTTCACTATCTTGTCAGGCAAGTGAGGGCTAGCAACGGCGGGATCAGATCTCCTGTTAAATCTCCAATTCATCCCCTAACCAGAAGACGGTCCAGTTACCAGCAGAAAAGACATTCTCTCCATCCCCCATACTAACTGTTGAAGATCAAGAAATGCTTCGAGGTGTATGTAAGAGGAAAAAAACCCCTGGGATAAGTAAAAGTCAGGAATTTGATACTGCAAAAACCAGGCTAAGCAAGCATCAGAGGCTTAGTAAGAGTAGCAGCCACTCACCAATGAGTGAAAGTAGGAAAGATCCCTTCCCAATAAGGAGACCGTCTTCCGTTCCAGTCATTGACTTCAACATAGACCGGATCAAGGCATTGGATGTTATCGATCGAGTGGACAGCATCGGAGGTTTCTAGTTGTTATCTATATGGGCAGATCATGATGAAGAGGCAAAATGGGACCGTGTGAGAGTTCCAACATCTTATGTTGCTTTTCCTCTTTATTTTCTTTTGAATGCTGAGTATTGGCACGATACTGTGTTTCCTCGAGGGTAATTTAATTTTAGAGAATCCCAGGCTAGAATTAGTTACTCTTTGTGTACAGAATTCACCAAAGATCAGGCTAAATAAATCTAAAGTGAGGCTTCTTTGCTGTTCTATAGCCCATGTTTCTCTGTAATGTTCATTTAGCCAAATGGCTCAAATGAGGTATGGCTATGTCTGGAGGTGTTGCACCATTTAGAGCCGAAATCTTGAACAAAATAACCCTTTCGCCCCTTCCACCTTTGGCCAAAAAAATCACATTGGTTCGGGGCGGCGTCAATTACCATTTTCAAGAAAGCTGAACTGATGATCATGTTCGTGAAATCAATCATACGGATTCATTAGCTTCTTATTCCCTGCTAAATGGACAAGATCCGTTAGCCCAGGCACGCCAGATTTTCTCTGTTGTTTGAAAATTCGAAAGATACGTGATATACATACCAATCCTTTCCCAAAAAATTATGGGTTGCTCAATGATCGTGTGTTGACCCACTGACCTTTCCGGCAACAAGATCAAATTGGGCCCATCTGGTTGCCCATGCCCGTTCAAGAAAACCAGAGCTTGGGACCTTTCTGCGGTGCAAATCTCAAGTCTTGTTTCCTTATTTCCGTCGTCCTGCTCCCAACACTGACTGACACAGCTCTAGCTTACGTGGGCGAGAAGCCTTGGTCAGCAGCAACAACCGAAAACACCAGCAGCGGCGGAGACGATGAATCGGTTCGAGCAGCCCCATTATGCAGAGACTTGTAAAAGATCAATGCGATCTTGCTCCTAGTAACTTGTCTGAACTGGATTGGGTAATTCGCGTTCTTTCTGTAAGGGAAGGACTGACGGGGGAGAGGAGTGTACGCGGCGATCCCAATGGGCGTCTGTATAATCTCGGCTTGTGCTAGCCGGCGCGCTGGGTGTCCGCGGAATGTACCTAGTTGAGATCGCGCGTTAAACTCTCGCAATCTCAAATTTGTCGTTACCATTGAGCAAACTGCAAGAAATTTAGATTTCAATGGTTGTCCAATAACTAGAAATTATATCGAAATCTGCTATTATATCTTACATATTAGTGAAATTGAGAGATGGGTTGGATGAGCCAAACGATATGACGCAAAGTGGTGCATTTCAGATTTTTGCTGGACATTCCCTGATGGATCCTGCAGCCTCTCGCTCCATATAGGGAAACGACTTTTTCCATGTATTTAGTTTCCAAAGGGTTTTTTTTTTTTTTTTTTTTTTTAATTATTGCATTTTCATGCCACTTTCATCAGCTCCCATGTGCACTCACTGCCAATTCTCTCAACGCATTATTACTCGTACCATTTTTTAAATCCTGGCATGGTTAATTGGAAACATTGGACTTGGCCGCATAGAATCAATAGAGAAGACGGAATCGTTAAATGTCGATTGGACATTTTGCATCTCTCCATTATGAATAGGGTATCTTGCTAGACTACGTAATTGTTATGTAAGATTATCGCAAAGCAAATTACTTCACCTTATCGTATACGATTTGTATTAAAAGATATATATATATATATATATATATATATATATATATATATATTTAGAGAATGGGTGACATTCAATTTATCGTAGTTTCTTCATTCATGAGGTACAAGGTTGTACCGCTTTTACAATATGAAGGACGACATTGATTACCAATCATTGTTAATGATTTTTGGATATAAAAAAAATAATTATAAATTTCATATTTTTATCGAAATTTTATGATTTTTAAATTTGTCTCCAATTTATTAAATTTTTTAAAAGAAAAAAGTTAAACTATTAAAAATGGTATGTTAAGTAAAGAAAAATTATTGATAATTTTAAAAATAATTTTTTTATACCCCTCAAAATAAGTAACGACCCCAAGTGAGTAAGAGAGAGAGAGAGAGAGAGAGAGAGAGAGAGAGGGAATTAAAGATAGAAAAAACAGGACAGCGTTTGGTGAAAAGGCCATCCACTTAGAAGTAATAGGATTTGTTTTACATTAAATGAAATTTATTATACATTAAAAGCATTCACGTCATTAAACAGTGGCGCTTTGAATACAATTTTAAATAGATTGTGCAGATTTATCCAATTAATAAATACTAAAAACGTAGATTGAAATGCCATTTAAAGGCGGAGGCTTTGCCATTATCCATCTCTTTTTGTTGGACAAAATTTTGGTGTATACGTTTAAATGGATATATGGTAATTGCCAAAATTATAAATTGATTATATTTATTTTTCTCCTTAACATAATTATACTTACTATGTACTACCATCATTGTGACCACGTAATAACGTATACATATTATGCAATTTTTGGATGCTACAGCTCAAATATTTTCATTCACTGACCAAAAAGGAAGTTAAGAAAGATTTTAGGCAGAGCATCTTTTCTAATTTATCCGAGAGAGCATAGTTACATAGTGAGTATAAGTAATTATATATATAGAATTTGGTTGTTTTTTTTTTATATCTATTATGTGTCTATTTAAATTTATTTATCCAATTTTTTTATTAAGATAATAATAATAATCACAATAAGTCACACACCCACAATCTGCCACTAAGCAACGTATTCACGTGTATCTATGTACGTTAGTACGTTTATGCAGACAACATCAGAACTTTGAGGTGTCAAAACGAAACCCGGGACCAAATAGCAAGCAATCGGACGTGAAGAGAATAATGGAAGTGTCCAGGTTGCAAGAAGGAGAGCAGAAGCCGCCATGCTCAAGCTCATATTGGAAGATCATGTCGGTGGCCTCCATTGCAGCTGGGGTTCAGTTTGGTTGGGCCCTGCAGCTGTCTCTGCTCACGCCCTACGTCCAGCTTCTGGGCGTCCCTCACCAATGGGCAGCCTTTATTTGGCTCTGTGGTCCAATTTCTGGCATGATTGTTCAACCCACCATCGGCTACTTTAGCGACCGTTGCACCTCCTGCTTCGGCCGCAGACGCCCGTTCATTGCTGCGGGTGCTTTGTCTGTTGTCATTGCGGTCTTCTTCATTGGCTTCGCCGCGGACATTGGACACCGCAGCGGCGACTCCTTGGACGACGCCGTAAAGCATCGTGCCGTAGTTATTTTTGTTGTTGGCTTCTGGGTGCTTGACGTGGCTAACAACATGCTCCAAGGCCCCTGCCGCGCTTTCCTTGCTGACCTCGCCAGAGGCAACTCGTCGGTGACGCGCAGCGCCAATGCATTATTCTCATTCTTCATGGGCGTGGGCAACGTCGGTGGCTATGCGTTGGGTTCCTACAGCAAATTATACGAATCTTTCTCATTCACAAAGACCGACGCCTGCGATATTTTTTGTGCAAATCTGAAGTCTTGTTTCTTTATTTCTGCTTTGTTGCTTCTAACCGTGACCACCATAGCCCTCATTTTTGTAAAAGAACAGCCATGGTCGAGATCCAGTGAAGATGACAGGCCTGCAAGTTCCCCATTCTTTGGAGAGTTATTGGGTGCTTTCAAGAGTCTGAAAAAGCCCATGTGGCTTCTCCTCATGGTGACTTGCCTCAACTGGGTTGGGTGGTTCGCTTTCCTGTTGTACGACACTGATTGGATGGGGAGAGAAGTGTACGGCGGTGATCCAAAAGGAAGCGACCGATTGAAGAAGCTGTATGATCTGGGGATGCGCACGGGTTCATTGGGACTTCTGCTCAACTCGATAGTTTTGGGGTTTGTCTCCCTTGCAATTGAACCAGTTGGCCGTCGCGTTGGTGGTGTCAATAAGCTTTGGGGTATTGTGAATATGATCTTCGCAGCTGGCCTGTTTTTCACCCCCTTGGTCACCAAAATAGCTGAACGCTACAGGCACGATGCGCTTGCAGGTGGCGCAACCGTCCCGCCGCTTCCATCCGTCAGCATTAAGGGTGGTGCTTTGGCTATTTTTAGCGTCTTGGGCATTCCTCTCGCGGTGAGTTATTCGTTAGAATTGCGCCCTAAGCTTCTCGTTTCATTAAATTTTATTGTTCGTAACTTATTTATTAATTAATCGCTTCATTGTGTTGGTTTTGTTTAATTAGAACAAACGTTACTGTGCATCGTTCATTGTGATCTGTAGTAATTAGAAAATTTCGTTAGATTTGAATCCACACCTTCCCTCTTCCCTAGGTGTTTGCCGAGGGTAGTCTTCGCCAATTGTTTTCTATCAACTACCATGAAAAAAGGAGAGGCGATCTTATAATGTGATCAACACTATATTGATCAAGTTTGATTTGATTGCACAAATCAACAGCATTTTATAGGATTCATTGGATGGATTTGGTCCCTGATTTGGATTATGCCTTCCACTTTCTCAGATAACATACAGCGTTCCTTTCGCATTGGCATCAATATTTTCAAACGCTTCTGGTGCTGGTCAAGGTAATTAAGCAATCTCTCTGTATCTTTCTCTGAAAAGAAAAAGGAAATAATAAAAATGCTTTGGTAATTATTAGTGTATGTCCTCCTAATAAAATTGTTAATGCTTCCCCATTTTTCCAGGGCTTTCTTTGGGAGTCTTGAATCTATCCATTGTTCTTCCACAGGTAAAAAGTTAATTTCATGTTAATCTATGATACCCGAAATAAAATTTTGCGCTTTTGGTATATCTCTACTCTAAAGATGAGAAGAATGTCTCTTCACATTTTCATGTTGTATCATTTTCTTATTATATAGATAAATCTCATATTTGAATTACATTTTTGAAATAAATTTTTTTTTTTTTTGACGCGACTTCAAGTAATAGTCATAAATATAAAAGATCTAATTAAAATTTAACCTTGTTTTTAATTTTTTTTTTTAAATAATCAATAAAAGTTGTTTAAAAATTTTATTTCTATTTGTATTTTCCCAAGTTACACCCAACCAGTAGTACTCTTATATATATATATATATATTTTTAGTAACATTTTATTCATGTCTTTGACTCCGAGTTCGTGCATTCAATTTATACAGAATAGCGTAACAAAACTTCAACATTCTAACATTGCAACTAATTTAATTGGAGAAGTCTGTTTTACATTCTTTTACAGGACATGGATCCATATTCTGCACCCAAAATAAATCAATAAAATGTTTATATGCAAATTACTGTGCTTATTTGGTTTAAACAATACCTGGTGTAGATGTTCGTGTCAGTAACCAGTGGACCATGGGATAATCTATTCGGAGGAGGCAATCTTCCATCCTTCCTGGTGGGTGCCGTATCTGCAGCAGTGAGCGGCTTGTTGGCAATGTTCATCCTCCCGTCTCCATCCCCGGACATTAGACCTTCAACTGCCACCGTTGCCTTTCATTGATTTGCATGCATTGGAGCAATCGTTGACGTTCTTGTTGTCCAATTCTTTTATAAGGATCTTTTCAAAAAGAAACAAAAAAACTTTGCATTGTACTCGGGTAAATATTCTCCAGAGTACAATTATTAGTATGATGCCTTCATTTTATATAAAACTGCACTTGGAAATCAACGTGGAAAATTGGTCTTCTGCTTACATATACTCGTGCTTTCACCTTGACTTGTTCCCGCTAATATTAAACGAACAATAAAATATATATATAATTTCATTTATTACTTTAATTTTTTTTACAATTATTTCGCTTCACTTTTTTTTTTTTATAAATTCACCTAACATATTAATTTGATTAATTAAATTCAATCAATATTTAACATTTTTCATTAAATGCAGTTGTATAACAAATACAGTTTATTCTTATGGCCACATTATTAAATTTATTAATATGATATAATTTTTAATTTTTTAAAAAATTAAACATAAAATACTTTTAAAATATTATAAAAATTTTCCTTCTTTTATAATATTTAAAAATTTAAAAACTTTTAAAAAATTAAAATGTATATCATATTAATAAATTCAATGATATAAAAAATGTATTTATTAAATATAAATTAAATTTAATTAATAGAATTAATGTGAGAGATATATTTAAAAAAATAAAAAATTTAAATTTAAATTTTTTATAATATTGTGAATAAAATTAATTTTTCAGAAAAAAAAAAAACGAGAGAAATTGTTCAGTGTTTGTTTTCCTCTGAGATGAAAGGCTTCAACAGCATTATAAAACGTGCCATATAAAATATTATCGACATTTTCTTTCCGGATAAATAAAATAAAATACTCTCATCCAAAATTATCGTAGAGTTCTGCTGGCCCGAATCCGCTTGTCCAAATCAAGATAATTATGGGAAAGGAATTTCAACTTTTAATTTATTTTTGACCTATCGTAAAAATGTACTTGAATTTTCAATATATATATATATTATTTATTATTTTTTATTTTTTTTTTTGTATGTTACCCGAACACCCTCTACGCAGTTTTAGGTCTAATTTGACACTATATGTCCTCCTTGCTTTTAGAAAAAGAAAAAGAAAAAAAGAAGAAGTAAACGTCAGTTCCAAGATAAACGAATAACCAACTCTTTGGTGGTACCAACCCCAAATGTGTCCTACCCTACCATATTGATTTTTTTTTTTTTTTTTGGGCTGGGAACAACTGTTAAAAGATAGCCAAACAAAAGTTTAATGCCACGGCCAACCGGTTCAATTCAATTCCAAGGAAAATCAACCCAAAACCACCGAGTTTGAGCAAAAGTCCTGATGCACCCGTGCGCACACCCTGATCATACAGCTTCTTGCATCACTACCGCACACTTCTCTCCCCACCTAATCGTGTCGTGTCGTGTCGTATAACAGGAAAGTGAACCACGCAACCAATTGAGGCAAATTACCATGAAGAGAGGCCACATGGATTTTTTCATACCCTTAAAAAGGCTCCCGATAACTCTCCAAAGAATAGGAACTTACAAACCCGTGATCTCATCCATGGCTGCTCTTTTACAAAAATGAGGGCTATGGTGGTCACGATTAGAAGCAACAAAGCATAAATAAAGAAGCATGACTTCAGATTGGACAAAAAAAAAAAAAAAACAAACAAAAACATCACAAGCATCGATTTTTGTGAATGAGAAGGATTCATATAATTTGCTGAAGGAACCCAACGCGTAGCCCCCAACGTTCCCCCACGCCCATAAAGAATGAGAATAATGCATTAGTGCTGCGCGTCACCGACGAGTTGCCTCTAGCGAGATCAGAAAGGAAAGCGCAGCATGGGGCCTTGGAGCATGTTGTCAGCCACATCAAGCACCCAAAAGCCAACAACGAACGCAGCTACAGCATGATGCTTTACGGCGTCATCCAAGGAGTCCCCACAGTGGCGTCCAATGTCCGTGGCGAAGCCAATGAGGAAGACAGCAACGACGACAAACGAAGCACCCGCCGCGATGAACGGGTGTCTGCGACCGAAGCGGGAGGTACAACGTTCGTTAAAGTAGTCGACGGTAGATTGAACATGTTGAAGTTTTAGGTATGAAGGTGTAAATTGAGTGTAAATGAGAAGGGGGAGTAAGTAGTATATAAGTAGAAAGGATATACAAATCCAAGCGTTAAAAGTTTTTAGTTAAGATGAGGTGTTAAATTCACGAGTTCTGTTGTTTATTCGAACCCTACTCGAAAATCTTCGTAGTCTCGACTAAGTGGAGGGGTAAGGTGTACGTCCGAAATAAAGAATAGACTTGATATCATATTTCAAATCCGAAATCTTAAATTTTGGTTTAAGTATCTTTGTCACTTACATATTACTTATTCCTTAAACTAATGTGGGATTTCTTTAACTATAAAATTTACATAACATATGAGGGCTTGTGACCGAGGGAATTTTCGAGCATGATCTAAGTAAGTAATAAGCTTGTAGACTTGATACTACGTCTTACTCTAAAACCTTAAAGCATGGATGTATGGATCATTTCTACTTATATATTGCTTAATACTCTCTTTCATTTTTAATGTCAAATTTTTTAGCCACTTAATTTACACATTTACACACTTGAAATCCTAACAATTTCCTTTTCTGAGTGTGAATTTTTATTTTTTACGCATCAGATTCATTCTTATTTTCCTTTAATATGTCAAGAGCCAATTAACACTCCACCGAGCTCATTTGCAAGCCAACTTTACTTTGCTTAATCCGGAGTGTACGTTTGCCGATACTCTAAGAGCCGCGTCGAGAGCATAGTGTTACCACTCTTTTTTCTGGAGGGACACCTTCCCATTACACTCGAGTGTTATTCTTGATGAATGTAATCTAATTCTTCCTTCCTTACGGGGGAAGCAGCCATAGAAAATGCGTCGCTCTTATTTGTCCCTTATTGAACCATCTCTGATATCGAGATGGTGAAAGACAGGCCAGCTGCAAAGATTATATTCACAATACCCCAAAGCTTATTGACACCACCAACGCCACGAACAACCAATTCAATTCCAAGGGAGACGAACCTCAAAACTACCAAAATGAGCACAAGTCCTAATTCATTCGTGCGCATGCCATGATCATGTAGCTTCTTCAATTGATTGTTTCCTTTTGGATCACCGCCGTACACTTCTCTCCTTACCCACTTAGTGTCGTATAACAGGAAAACAAACCACCCAACCCACTTTTGACACCACATCTCAACTTAAAACTTTGAGGCTTGGGCTTATAAATCCTTTTTACTTATATATTGTTTACTCCTCTCTTTCACTTTTGATACACACTCACACTTGAATTCGGAAATGTATAGACTTGACTCCACATCTCAACCCAAAACTTAAGGCTTGGGTTTATGGATTCTTTTCACTTATATATTGCTTATTTCTTTCTTATACTTTTGATGTGAAATTTCTTAATCACATAATTTATACATTTACATTTCAAATCTCAATAATCTTCCCATCAAGTTTGAATTATTTATTTTTATTTTTTACACATCGAATTCACTTTTCTTTCTTTGAACATGTCAAGAGCCAATTACCACTCCACCAAACCCATCCGCGAGCCAACCTTGCTCCACTTAATTCGGAGTGTACATCTATTGATACTCCAAGAGCACATGTATTAACCCAACTCTTCCTTCTTTATAGGGGTAGCAACTATAAGAAACGTGCGTCGCTCATATTTGTCCTTGTCAAACCATTGGCTCTGATACCAAGACGATGAAAACTAGGTTGGCTAAAAAAATCATGTTCATAATACCCCAAAGCTTATTCATACCACTAACACCACGGTCAACTAGTTCAATGTCAAGGGAGATGAACCCAAAACCACCAAGTTGAGCAAAAGTCAAAATGCACCTATGTGCACAACCTAATCATTCAACTTCTTCAATTTATCGTTTCCTTTTGGATCACCACCGTACACTTCTCTCCCCACCCAAAGCAACAAAGCAGAAATAAAGAAGCAAGACTTTAGATTTGCCAAAAAAAACAATGCAGGCGTCAGTCTTTATGAATGAGAAAGATTCGTATAATTTGCTGTAGGAACCCAACGCATAGCCCCTGACATTCTCGACGCCTATAAAAAATGAGAATAATGGATTGGCATTGCGTGTCGTCGATGGATTGCCTTGGCAAGATCAAGAAGGAAAGTGCAGTAGGGGTCTTGGAGCATGTTATTAGCCACGTCGAGCACCTAGAAGCCAACAATGAACACAACTACCGCACGATGCCTTACGGCGTCGTCCGAGGAGTCGCCATAATTTTTCTAGTGGAGTATAAATTGGTAGATGGACGCAAGAAAAAGCATTTCTCATGAAATTGTTTTGAATATTGCATTAGTCAATAAGATTGTATTCTGCATTACTATTCTGATGATACTGTCTTTTTGTTAATATAGACTTTTAACATCTTTGATTTGTACAAATATTTCAATGTTAATGAGATTCTGTCCATATTTTGGCGTAAAAATGATATTAAGAGATGAGAATACGTTTAACATGGAAGAATTGATTCAACGTTGACAAGGAATCCAATATTTGGCCTATGGTTTATAAGTTTAGTATAATAACTATAAGTTTTCGCGTGGTATGGTGAATTTCAAGGAAAAAAAAAATTTACTTAAAGAATCTATAATTCAACAATATTTAGACAGAATTTATTAGCATAAATTATATAGATATTATTCTTCCTATATGTACATATGCTTTGTGAATATTTAAAAGAAATTAACATATATATATATATATATATATATATTATTACCTTACATTCACTATGTATGTAACTATGCTCTCTGGGATAAATTAGAAAAGATACTCTGCATCAAATCTTTCTAAACTTCCTTTTCGGTACAATTGCATAATATGTATATATTATTACGTTGAATATGATCAATTTATAATTTTGGCAATTACCATATATCCATTTAAACGTATACACCAAAATTTTGTCCAACAAAAAGAGATGGATAATGGCAAAGCCTCCGCCTTTAAATGGCATTTCAATCTACGTTTTTAGTATTTATTAATTGGATAAATCTGCACAATCTATTTAAAATTGTATTCAAAGCGCCACTGTTTAATGACGTGAATGCTTTTAATGTATAATAAATTTCATTTAATGTAAAACAAATCCTATTACTTCTAAGTGGATGGCCTTTTCACCAAACGCTGTCCTGTTTTTTCTATCTTTAATTCCCTCTCTCTCTCTCTCTCTCTCTCTCTCTCTCTCTTACTCACTTGGGGTCGTTACTTATTTTGAGGGGTATAAAAAAATTATTTTTAAAATTATCAATAATTTTTCTTTACTTAACATACCATTTTTAATAGTTTAACTTTTTTTCTTTTAAAAAAATTTAATAAATTGGAGACAAATTTAAAAATCATAAAATTTCGATAAAAATATGAAATTTATAATTATTTTTTTTTATATCCAAAAATCATTAACAATGATTGGTAATCAATGTCGTCCTTCATATTGTAAAAGCGGTACAACCTTGTACCTCATGAATGAAGAAACTACGATAAATTGAATGTCACCCATTCTCTAAATATATATATATATATATATATATATATATATATATATATATATATATCTTTTTAATACAAATCGTATACGATAAGGTGAAGTAATTTGCTTTGCGATAATCTTACATAACAATTACGTAGTCTAGCAAGATACCCTATTCATAATGGAGAGATGCAAAATGTCCAATCGACATTTAACGATTCCGTCTTCTCTATTGATTCTATGCGGCCAAGTCCAATGTTTCCAATTTAACCATGCCAGGATTTAAAAAAAAATGGTACGAGTAATAATGCGTTGAGAGAATTGGCAGTGAGTGCACATGGGAGCTGATGAAAGTGGCATGAAAATGCAATAATAATTAAAAAAAAAAAAAAAAAAAAAAAAACCCTTTGGAAACTAAATACATGGAAAAAGTCGTTTCCCTATATGGAGCGAGAGGCTGCAGGATCCATCAGGGAATGTCCAGCAAAAATCTGAAATGCACCACTTTGCGTCATATCGTTTGGCTCATCCAACCCATCTCTCAATTTCACTAATATGTAAGATATAATAGCAGATTTCGATATAATTTCTAGTTATTGGACAACCATTGAAATCTAAATTTCTTGCAGTTTGCTCAATGGTAACGACAAAATTTGAGATTGCGAGAGTTTAACGCGCGATCTCAACTAGGTACATTCCGCGGACACCCAGCGCGCCGGCTAGCACAAGCCGAGATTATACAGACGCCCATTGGGATCGCCGCGTACACTCCTCTCCCCCGTCAGTCCTTCCCTTACAGAAAGAACGCGAATTACCCAATCCAGTTCAGACAAGTTACTAGGAGCAAGATCGCATTGATCTTTTACAAGTCTCTGCATAATGGGGCTGCTCGAACCGATTCATCGTCTCCGCCGCTGCTGGTGTTTTCGGTTGTTGCTGCTGACCAAGGCTTCTCGCCCACGTAAGCTAGAGCTGTGTCAGTCAGTGTTGGGAGCAGGACGACGGAAATAAGGAAACAAGACTTGAGATTTGCACCGCAGAAAGGTCCCAAGCTCTGGTTTTCTTGAACGGAAACCATTTGCACAAGTGCTGCAGGACCCAGCGGCGTAGCCAAGAACGTTCCCCCCTACGGCCATGAAGAATGAGAAGAATGCATTGGCTTGGCGAGTCTTTTGCTGATTGTCTCCGGTGAGATCAACAAGGAAAGCTTGACAAGGGCCCTGGAGCATGTTGCTAGCCACATCAAGTATCCAGAAGCCTGTAACGAACGCGACAATCACACGAGAGGCTTAGCGAAATCAATCGTCCAAAAGGAAGTTGCCCATTTGTGAGGGATGCTTAAGGGTTATACGTATGGTGTTAGCAGAGAGAGCTGCGAAGCCCAACCAAACTGAACCCCCGCTGCAATTGAGGCCTCTAAAATGATCTTCATTAATTGGGGAGAGGGGGGGGGCTTCGGCTTGGTGGCCACGTTAGCTGTTGTTCTTCTCCTTCTTGTGGCTGCGATGCCGCTGTTCGTTGCTTATTTACAACGATAGCTAATTGGTGCTCCATGGCTGCTATCTTATAAAAATCCGTCCCTTTGTTTCTACAAATGAAGGGATCGAGTGAATGCATAAAAACTTAAATATAAATAAATGGTGTCTTGTTGGTGTTGATGTGCAGTCAGTCGGCAGTCGAGGAGTTTCTAGCTACTAGGAAGATTGCGGTTTGGTCCTTATCTCATCCCAATTGTTGCTTGCTCAGCTCAGTTTACTCGACACTCCTAGGGGTGCAGCTTTGTTTCTTGCCAATCGTAACTACGCTCGTCCCAAGGCATGTTTGAGGAGACTCCTTATGCAAGAGGAAGCACCTTCTGTAATTTTAGTCCTTTTCCCTAGCGTCTTAAATTTTCTTTTCAGTTTCACATCTTAAATTTATGATTTTTCATTTAAATTGTCCTTCACTCCACGCTAGTGATCAATTATTAATATTATTCTGTTATGAATTCTACTGGACTGTAAGTTATACGAATAAAAGAAAATAATTATTTTATTTTTATAAATTTTATATTCTCTATAAATTTTTCAAAAACAGAAATTTATTTTTTTTATCAAATAAAATTTGAAAATTTTAATCATACCTGAGCAACGACAGTGCCACTAATTGGACGGTGCCACTGCCTCCGCCTCAGTTATATTGGACATGGGCAGCCAGATGGGCCGAATTTGATATCTTGTAGCGGAAAAGGTCAGTGGGTCAACTCAGGATCGTCGAGCAACCCATAATTTTTTGGGAAAGGATTGGTGTGTATATTCATTGTATATAATAAATATAATAGTATGTGCATCGAATTTATTAAAAAAAATAAAATGTGTATTCATTGAATATTTTATTATATTTATTATAAATTTTATTATTTTGATTACATATTGAGTATTTTTATGTAAAAAAAATTAAAAATTTAATACAAAATTATGAGTTTATAAAAGATAAAGACTACAACTTTGACTTTTCTCTGTTATTTTTATTCGGTAACTCTTAAAGGATTTGCATTCCGTGGGAAGGGTTCTTGAAATTTCTATGTTTAATTTGTTCATTACCATGAACAATGCGAGGTGGATTGGAGAAGGGGAGAAGAGGCAGAAATAATTGAAAAAGAAGGAAATTTTTTTTAAAAAAAAAAAAAAGGAAGAAAGCAATGCATTAAGAGAGTGACACATCATCACTGACAAAATAGTCTAATATTGATTGTACATAGGAGGGGGAATGAATTTGACAGCACTCAATGAAAAAGACATATGCTCGAATGCAATGCCAATTGAAATTTTTTATGCAATTGATGAAAAGGTGGAAATTCTTGGTGAATTTCACTGTTGTCAGAAGTGGGAATCTGTGGCCAATTGATGAACAAATTCATGATATAGACCAGTGCCACGTTGTAGCAAAAACAATTTAATTTTGAAAAATAGAACAAAAAAAAAAGTATGTGGAAGGGCTCGATTCTGTGCCGTAATGATACGGTGAGCACCCGATGGATGTCATATTGCAATGCTAAGAGCAAATTTACGGAATTGATGAAAAGATGAATTTTTTTAAAAAAAATTTTGGATAATCACAAGTAGATTGCTCAAAACTCGGCTTCGCACTCTTTGTTTCTTGTAAAACAGTTCGGATGCATCAATTTTTGTTCTCTCCTTTTAATTCGTTATTAGCGTTGTTGGCCCACAACGACGAATTTGGATTTAAGGAATTATGATAAAAAGATAATTAATTTTAATTTTATAGCCCATAATTTCTAATCCACAAAAAAAGAAATCATTATCTGGAATGACTGATATGTAACGGTGGGAATTTTGGGAGTAATACATAAATTTCACGGCCAAAATTACGACATTTATATATATAATTTAAAGTCATATCTGAATTATAAGTAAATAGAATTTAAATTATCAACATCTTAATTTAATTTTAAAAAATCTATTAATAAAGTATTAAATTTATACAACTTCTTCTACACATAAAAATTAGGTGATTGAAAATTTTTATCAAATATGAATCATAAAATGGACACAATATCTTTACAATTGGTATGGGTTTTTTTTTTTTTATATGTATGATAATTAATAATAAATTTGCAACTAATTATTATAATAAAATTATATTTAATATTAAGACAATTTCACTTTATTATTATTATTATTATTATTATTTTCGTAGAGGAGAATTAATGGGGATGTGGGGATTCGAATTCTGGTTAGCTGCGCTCAGCAGTAATAACATTTAGCTCTTACCTTTCTGGTAACAACCCTTCATTGACTGGGGACAAAAGAACATCAAAATCGGGTACGCGGTAGGATAAGCTATGCCGTGATATTCTCAACTAATTGGGACCCACATAGTTGCATTTTCGGTCGGCGGTGGGAGTGGCTCAGCCACAGAGTTAGTATTCGAGCAAATGACTACAGTCGGATGCAGGTGCTTTGTCTTGACCTTTTGTAGAATGTTTTACTCGAAACATGATTGAAAACTATCCATTCCGGAATCTCCTACAATTCTAAAACGCATGTTACTGAAATCCGAGAACTTCCAAGTGTGCATAATCATGGTTCTGATTTTGGACGGAAAGTGAGCATGTAAGCTCTAGCCAGCCAAGATCTTTTTAGCTTTTCTTTTCCATGATGGTATTTGTCAAACAAGCAGGAGGGTCCATATGTATCTGCTTTCTAACCGGTAATGGATTGGAG
Organism: Ceriops zippeliana; assembly: GCA_037897445.1. NCBI lineage: Eukaryota > Viridiplantae > Streptophyta > Magnoliopsida > Malpighiales > Rhizophoraceae > Ceriops > Ceriops zippeliana. Next base: position 2,656,669 of record JBAPLH010000217.1, read on the forward strand.
GTAAGAGGAATGGTCTTTTTTTTTTTTATTATTTCTAACACACACACCACACTAAAAAAAAAAAAAAAGGAAAACAATAGCACTTTTTTCAATGTGGGCAGAGGTGTAAAGTTCGAGACCCGATGGGTTTTAGCAAGTGGGTCTTCTCATCTCTTGCGTTGAATTGAGCCACGCTCTGCTTCGAAAGTCAAGGACGCTTCTGAGCCCCTTTTGCTTTTCTCTCCTCAGTCTTAATTGCCTTTTTGGGGTGTGCGAAACTCACCCTCAGGATAAGGTTAAACTATTCTGCCACCCCAACTCTTTCCATTTGATTCTACGTAATCTGCTCCGTGTAGAGATAGATCATGCATTAATAATGCGTGGCAATTTTCCTTTTTCCTTTTTTTTTCTTTTTAACTTATGAAATGCCACTCGTGGTGGTAAATGTGCTCGAATGGATAAACTCTTTTCATCTCTCTACATGAATTTACTGCTGCACACCATTCTGATAGGTAACTTAAAAAAGAATAGGAATAAAGGTTCTCGTGTGGATATGGTGGGACTTCTTGTTGATGCTCATAATTGTTTTTTTCTTTTGAATTAACATATTTTGCATAAAGCAAGAATCTGCTTAAAAAGGAAAAAAAAAAAGAAAAAAAGAAAAAAAAGAAAGAAAGAAAAGAAAAGAAAAGAGGAAAAGAAGAGAGAGCGAGGCAAGGGGGAACCAATTAGTATGGCAGATCTGGTTCCCACTAAAAGTGTTACTTGCAATCCTCTTGCAATTTTCACGTCAAATCAAGGCAGCAAGAAAATCTTCAATTCAAGAGCTTCTTTAAGATGATACTTAGGAATAAATTTGGACCACATGCGTCGGGATTCGATGTCCTGACAGTAGGCTGACTATGTTCAAATTATCATTTACAATATGTAGGGGCATAATAAAAAAATTTTACTGTCGAGACCCTGCTTCATGGACAAATAATTAGTGCTAACTTTGGAGATGTAGGAGAATATTGACTATGGCAACTTCACTCCCACTAAGTTGGGTGGTGTGAGACATAGCTGAGTCAGAAGATCGACACTTTACTCTCTCCTCCTGAGCTCATCCTTCTCTGAGGAGGTTACGAGTTATGACGAATCTCTTTACGTAAGATTTAACTTTTACAAACATATTGTTGTTACCCATGGTTATGAGAATTATTGAGTTTTTGTTAATAGGGAATATCGTTAATTTTTAGGTGCACAAGGAGAGAGAGAGCGTGGAAGGCATATACGGTGTGAGACGAATAAACTGAAGGCGACGCACAACTTGACCCAAAACTTCTAAGCTAAGACAATGTGCCCAATTAGCAGCACGCTGTCACGAAATTAGGCTTAAAGGTGCTTCAGACGTTATAATTTTTTTAGATATAAAATATTTAAGATATTTATAAAAAATTTTTTGGGCCTTTTAGTCATTATTTGAGACCGTAACTAAAGTTCTGATACGACACAAGAACTTCAAGCAAAGTAAGTGGCTTAGAAACAGTGACAGCAACCGAAACTTTTATCACATAAAACAGCCTAGTTGGAATCAAAATCCTGATTTTTGCCCCCTACAGACAGTAGTGTTTGGCAAGGAAACTAAACCTTTGTATTTATCTCTACGCATCTGGGTCTATGATTGTTGTAAATATAACTGTTAGAGAATTCTGTCTGAATTCAAATATATATTGTGGATATTGGTTCAGTGACTCTGGGATTGTGATTGCAGTTGGGAAACCTGTCCATTGCAACTTAAAACTTGATTTTGGGAAATGCAAACAACGAGAAGTTTTGCGAGCTAATCTACCAATCACAACAACAAAATTCAACCGTAATCTCAGTCACTGATATGTCAAAATTATCCTGATTACATTGATCACAAATTCTCTGTAAAAAGGGTTATGAGCTCTTTTTAATCCATTGAAAGATCCCCTTCCCAAAAAGTCTTGCAAGGGCACAAAGCTGTTCAGAATTTTCTTTATAACTCAAGAATGGATCACGGTCGCGTCAACTCAGATTAAGCAGCAACTGCAAGTGCTCGAAGAGATGCTAACGCATGTCTATGCTCATTCTATGTCTCTCTTCTTTTTTCCTTCGTCACAAAGAAATTCAATTTGTTCGCATTCTCAAACAGACCAATGAAAAGATTCTTGGTTCTCTCTCTTCTGGATCATCACTATCCATCGAGAATATAACGGAAGTTTCACACTTGGCAGCAACAGCTGTAGAAGCGTCGGATTGAAGTGGATAAGGTCACCGCCGCCCATGCGTGGTCCTCTCAAGCCCCCCCCCCCCCCAAAAAAAAAAAAAAAAAAAAAAAAAAACAAATTAATTTATTCATAAAAGTGTTAAAACTAAAATTTAAAAGTAATAATTTTGATTTAAATTTTTCATATTAAAATTTTAAATGTGAAAATATGAATTATATAATTAAAAAATCTCGCATAAAATTTTAAAAATAAATAACACGTACATAAATAATTTTTTTATAAAAAAAACTCATAATTCATAAACATATTACTTAACTCTGTTCTTTTTAAAAATCTCTCCACTATCAGGGTCAATGGTTCTGCTTGCTCTCGGCAGAGGGTCCGTCCTTCACTAGTAGTTAACGGTAAGTCGTTAAATGACTAGAATAGTGACAGAAAAAAATGACTAGAATAGTGACAGAAAGAGGTAATTTAGGGTGGGATGAAGATAAAGCTTTTTTTCTGGGCACCCTGCCCCGTCTTTCACTGGTAGTTAACGGAATTCCTTACTGCGCGCTGCGGTGTGTCGTTAAATGACTTAGAATAATGACAGAAAGCGGTATTTATGAACATAAAAGAATTAATTCGGATATAGATTTGTTCCCGACGTGACTCTTAAAACATTAACAAACGCACGCTCCGATGAAGGGTTGAGATCAGCGTTTCCCCCAACACCTTACAATTGCAGTCCAAACCTTACACTCACCGTTATAAATTAAAGGACCTAGAAAGGGCAAACAGCAACCACCAAAAACACAAAAGGAGCTAGAAACTAGCGAAGCTATGAAAGAAAATAATAGTAAGCAAACTACTTCCCAGGTGGAAGAACTGCAACAGCCACTGAAACCTAGTCCATTGAGAAAGATTATCATAGTTGCTTCCATAGCAGCAGGGGTTCAGTTCGGGTGGGCTCTACAGCTCTCCTTACTAACCCCGTACGTCCAGCTTTTGGGCATCTCTCACACCTGGGCTTCCTTCATATGGCTCTGCGGCCCCATCTCTGGATTGCTTGTACAGCCTTCCGTTGGCTATTACAGCGATCGCTGCACCTCTCGTTTTGGCCGCCGCCGCCCTTATATTGCTGTCGGCGCCGCTTTTGTCGCCTTAGCAGTCTTCCTCATCGGCTACGCTGCTGACCTTGGCTGCGCAACCGGCGACGACCCCACCAAAAGTCCAAAACGCCGAGCCATTGCAGTATTCGTGGTCGGCTTCTGGGTTCTGGACGTGGCTAACAACACGCTCCAGGGCCCCTGCCGTGCACTCTTAGCCGACCTTTCTGCCGGAGACCAGAAAAAGACACGCACTGCCAATGCATTCTTTTCATTCTTCATGGCCGTAGGAAATATTCTTGGCTTTGCCGCCGGCTCCTATACCCACTTGTTCAAAGTATTCCCTTTCTCAAAAACAAAGGCTTGTGACGTTTATTGCGCCAACCTCAAGTCTTGTTTCTTCATCTCCATCGTCATGCTTATGACCCTAACTATCATTGCTCTCGTTTACGTCAAGGAGGAGCCTTGGTCAGGTGAATCTGAGAGAAAGCCTAATAATCGGGAAGATGGGGACGAGACATCAGAGTCGTCCGGCCATGTCCCTTTTTTCGGAGAAATAGTCGCAGCTCTGAAGAATTTAAAAAGACCCATGTGGATTCTTCTCTTGGTCACTTGCCTCAACTGGATTGCATGGTTTCCCTTCCTGCTATTCGATACTGATTGGATGGGCCGAGAGGTGTACGGCGGTGATTCACATGGGCACGCTGACCAGGTGAAGCTGTACGACCGTGGCGTCCGCGCCGGCTCATTGGGACTTATGTTGAACTCCGTGTTTTTGGGGGTCATGTCGCTTACCATTGAACCGGTTTCTCGCTGGCTTGGGGGTGCCAAGAGGCTTTGGGGCGTAGTCAATATGATCCTGGCCGTCTGTCTTGCATTGACCGTCTTGATCACAAAGTTGGCTGAATCGCATCGGCGCCCGACCACCATTGGTGCCGACGGCAGCCATCATCTGGGTTTGCCACCCACCGGTGTCACAGTAGGCGCCTTGATTCTTTTCTCGGTGTTGGGCATACCTCAAGCTGTAAGTATCAATTTCTATTAAATTGAAAAACAAAACCTGTGTAAAAATAATTTTTATATTCAGATTATTATAGACATGCCAATCCATCTAATTGAAAAAATTGCATGAAATTGATAATATAATTTCTCATAACCTGATTATGTCACATACTTTTTATTTTTTTTTTGACTTCGTTTCAAAAAATACATATGATTTGACCACAGAATGTTTCTGGTTGCATGGCAAATCATAATAACATGCGAGTGGATTTCGCGATGGCAACTTTGTCAATTAAGTTCGCTCCCTCAAAAGAAGGAACTTTAAATATTAAAAAAGGGTGTCTACTTTATCAATATTAAAGTCTTGACCAATGAACAAATCCCCTTCCCGCCGGCCCGTAAATTTGTCCTCTTACGTTCTAATATTTGCATTTTATTTGAAAAACTTTCCAAAATAGCATAATTTTTTCTACGGGACGCTTTTGATCTTATTTCTCAAACACAGTGTTCTTTTCTTCTTATCTCTTATGTCGGGAATTGGGTTGGCAGCCATGCCTGGTTTAGAAGGTTTCTGGTAGAAGATCATTAATTGCAGAGCACGAGCACCCAAAACCCAAAACCGTCTGCAACAAGATTTTGTGGAAATTACTGTACCCATTGAATGTTTGTCTTGCATGCATTTAATGGATGCGGCCTTTTAGTTTTTAAACCGTTTGAAAACTACATAAAACAACAAATTTTCTGCGCGTTTTGTGCAGATAACGTACAGCGTTCCCTTCGCTTTGGCATCAATATTTTCCAACACCACTGGTGCAGGCCAAGGTGATGGTTTCGTTTTTAATCTTTTCCCGCACTACAAAAAGCAAGTAAAGTAAAAGATAGGTATTTGTGGACTATCAATTTATCCTTCTAATGCATTTAAATGATTTGATGTGGCAGGACTTTCTTTGGGGGTTCTGAATCTTGCAATAGTTGTACCACAGGTACTATGATATTTCTTGTTAATATTGCATTAATGGTCCGCGTAGACAGGAATCTTCACCGGGAAATTTCGAAGGAGTTTCGCTTGACATCTATTCCTGCTTTTTTGAACAAGAAGGCATCCGCCTTCATCACCATGTGAATTTAGTATTGATGCTTTATGATCCAAGAACTGAAAAAGATAAATATGGGCTGTCAATGGAGCTATCCTGTTTGCAATGATCATGGGAATAGGGGGGCACTGCTCCAGGCTACAGCTTTTTCTTTTATGTGGGGGGTGGGGGCGGCAAAAAAGTAAGGGCCTATAATTCCCTTGTGTCATAGGCTATGTGACAATATTTGTTCGATAAGCACGTGTGGAAAATGTGGTATGCTGCCAAGTCTATACACTAAAAGTATCACGGCACCCTCACTTCAAAACACTTGAATACCATACGAATTACGGAATTCATCAGAATTTTGTGTGGCATAGTTTATTCCCAACTCTTTTTATCGTGAAACCTTTGATATTATGACGCAAGTTGCTTGTCCATTTTCTAAAAAGAACAGCTTGCATATTTGTTCTTTCCCTGGTTCATTGTATTGACTACTCGACTGATAGGGTTGTCTTATAGTCAACACCATGACCCCATTAGCACCATGATTTAGTGGAGTGGTGCAGAAATTCCTAATGTACCATCCAAAACTGACTCTGTGTCCCAACAAAGCTTGCAAAACTGAAAATTTCCAAAATAGACCCCAATAAAATGACGTGCACATACATAGACTAACAAGCATGTACTCAATTAATGATTTTGATACAATAGGTGTAATTATCTCATTTAACCGATGTCATGTTGCAGATGATAATATCTGTAGTAAGTGGACCCTGGGACGCTTTATTTGGAGGTGGAAATTTACCAGCTTTTGTGGTGGGAGCAATCTCAGCTGCAGCAAGCGGAGTGTTAGCACTTACCATGCTGCCATCTCCATCTCCCGACGCCACTTCGTCTAAAACTTCAATGTCTGCCGCGTATCATTAAGAGATTTGCAGGGTGCAATAAGACTTCTGCTACTGCCCGTTCCTACCTTTTATTTCGTTCTATTTTTGCCTAAGATGTACCCCCAGGCTAAGGTCTGCCATGTCAGTTCTAATGGAATCACAGGCCTAAATGGCCATTCAATATATATAGTTAGGCATTCCATATCTGTCTATCTGTCTGTACGCAGCACCAAGTGTACAGTCGTGGTCATTATGTAAATTTCAGATTATTATATGGACTGGAAAGATGTTTCCTTTGGATTTGAATAATCCGGTATCTCGAGAGATACAACTCCCTGTCCAGTTTAAACAACGATTCAATCTGGCATGATGACTTAATCCAACATAAACAATATACCGATTTGGTTTTGAATCTTGTGCCAATCTTGCTGCTTAAAATCATTGTCGATTTGTTGATTCTCACGTGACGAATTTCCTTTAATTGCTGTTGTTTACTGTCAAGCAGATAAATACTGTAATATTTTAGCATTGTCAATTCTCCAGTTATAGATATTACTGTTGTTAATTGTTGATAATTGTTAATTACTAACTGTATTGTTTTATTAAAATTCTCTTTTGTTGTTTACGTTTCGTTTGGAAGAAAGTTGGGCGGAAAAAATTTATTCAAAACTACTCCTCCTGCCCCCATAAAATTTATTTACCTTAATTTTAGATTAAAAAAGTCACTAATTCCTTTATTTTTATTTTTATTTTTCTCACACCATGTGGGAGAGAGAATGTAAAAATTTTCTTCCTCCTTCTCTTTTAGTTACTCTCACTTCCATTCAATCCGTTCGGGTCTCCTCTGTATATCAGCAGCAGATGTTGCAATTTTCTACGGCGGTATGCAAAGTCACCAAGTCACGAGCTAACCGACCAAACCTTCGCCGCCAACATCAACAAATCGACCGACTAACCATCTGTCCGAAGACTTCGGCGACATTGGAAACATCGTAATTCGTAAAAGAAGAAAACTCACTATTCTGATCTGCAATAATCCTGCATTTCTCGTTCACCCACCTTGTGATGGAATGCTTGGACGCCGGCCCTCCCCATGCTCTCCTTCTCATTGCGCTCTCTCGAATACCCATTTCCCACTACCTATTGGCCTTTGCCATTATCGCTTTCGTGTCTCTTTACAATTTCTTGGAGCTTCATTTCTTCCAAGACGCTTTCACTGGTTTTCGAGGCTGTTCTCTTGGCCTTACCTACAGCCCCTCTTCTCCTATCTATAATGGGGTCGTCTCCAAGTGCAAAGTTCTTCACGGCAGGTCGCGATACAAAGGCTTTTTCAAATTTGTTTTGTTTTAATTCTATTGGAATTCTCCACATGGGTTTCTCCTCTTTTACAATTTTATTAATTTATTCTATTTGTTCTGTTTCAATTTTCGTTTATTATGATGTTATGCGATTGAAACGGTGCAGGTATTTGGCAACGCCGTGGCTTTCCAGTCCTCATTTGCAAACGTGTATCCTGAATTTCTTTGGGAGGCCTCCAGTTTTTAGCTATAGAAGGTGATTGTTGATTTCTTTGTTTCTTTTGTTTGGACTCTCTTGCTAGTTGTCAGGTGGCCTATTTTTCCGCTGTGTTAATCTCTATTTTGGTAATATTAGTTTATCTGTTTAACGATGGACTCGGGGATGAGGTATCCAAAGGTCTTTGTATTATGCCGGGATGGCCGTTGGGATACATTGGTTTACATTGAGCAATCTGTATTGAGGGTTTGAAACAGTAAACAACCAGTTACAATGTATATAGTTGTTAAAAGTTGCGAGTCAAGAAATATGAAAGAGCCATTAGTTTGAGAGATTAGTGATAACGGTGGTGCTTAGATTGGTGGCCAGACATTGAATGTAGGAGATTGTCTGAAGAACAAAATTTTTTTGATAAGCAAGGAATGTCGAGGGTAAGTTTAATCAAAAGTTTATGCATTATACCTGAAATTATTGTTTTCCTATTTTTCAGTCAACATGTATACTAATTTCCTCACATTAAAATCTTTTATTGGTTGTCAATTTGCAACCATTTTTTTAGAAGCATAATTTGTACTTTATTGCTATATGAGATACCTTCTAGGTGAGTGTTTGCCTACCATTTAATTTATCTTTTTTGAATTGAGATCGAGAGCCATTTACATTCCTTAATAACTGCACAATTAGTTTGGCCAATGTTTCATGCTTGTTTTGCTGGAGAGCAATTTGTGCACGAATTGCTTTGTCTTGTATTTACAATTTGAGCATTTGCTTACCATTTAATTTGTCTCATGGTGCTTCCGTTACAATTGGTTCTACATAGTCTTGCCTAAATTTTTGCTGCTAAAAAACCTTTCAGACAATTATTTCATGCTCCTGATGGTGGAACTATTGCTTTGGATTGGCTGATGAAATCTGATGGTATGTACAAAATTTTTCACCTTGATGAATCTCTCTCTCTCTCTCTCTCTCTCTCTCTCTGTGCGTGTGCGTGCGTGCGCATGTGTGCGAAGGAGTTAGGCTCGTGCATGCTCCCCTTGCCAGAATGCTTAATATTTCCTAAATGCCCCTCCCACTTCTGGTACAAAATTTGCTGCCCACATTCCATGGGCAACTGAATACTATTATCAGATGCCCTCTATTTGTTAGGCAGGAAAAGATGGTATTATTGTACAACAATAAACCAACGCTTCAAAGGATTATCATTGGTTAAGCAATACATAAAATCACATTTGCTCTGAACTAGGAATACGTAAGTATAGGGGGCTGCAAATGCTTGGATCGAGCTAAAAACAGGCCTTGAAAGTGTTTCTTTTGTTGTGAGAGATGCTGCTTGGCCGAGTTTCTTAACATGAGATAAATTTAACAAGAAAATGAGATTCTTGGTAAATAAATGCTCTCCATGCACGTGTTGGGAAGAGGCATTTGTTCCTTCTCCATTGTGATTCCAAAGGAAAACATTTGGCGTGCTTCACTGGAGGAATTGTGAGTTGTTGCAGAAAATGTTGAGAAGGAAATTCGGACTTGGATATGGACTGTTTATAAAGCAGGAATGAGGATTACTTAGATGTCAACATCATTATTTTGGCAGTGCCGTTGTTGATACGAAGGGAAAGGGATTTAAGAGCTTTTGTACGTGATTGAAATTCTAGGAGTTTTTCATAGCAGGTGTTACAGTTTTGGGTTCCAGATTCATGTTTGCTTTATTGTATGTGCTGCAGAACAAAACAAATCATAACTCATCCTGTGCCTACAAATGCTTTGGAGATGTCAAATTTAGTGACTATTTTTGGTTTTCATAGTTGTGTTGGTTATCATACTCTCTTTGATGTTGAAGCCTTTCCAATTAATGAAGTTGAAGCATTCTACAGTTACAGCAGCTGCTCAGCATATGCATAACTCCATTTCTAAAGATGAAACAACTCCTATTGTGATAGTGATTCCTGGCTTAACAAGTGACTCTGATTCAGCCGTAAGTACAGAAGTGCTTTAATCTCTTTTCATATTCCATACTTTGGCAATGTCCCTTAATGCTTTTGGGAATATCTGTCTTGATACTGACATCTTCGGTCTGGGAATAAAGTTCAACTTCTCTTGTGTCTCCATGTACAATACAATTTGATCCTTCGTTCTCTTTATTTTGATGGTAGTATTTAAAGCATCTTGCCTTCCATATGGCAAAATCTGGATGGAATGTTGTTGTCAGCAATCACCGTGGATTAGGTGGCATTTCGATAACTGTAAGTTGATTTCTTTTGGTTTGATGAATATATTAAATTTGCACATCACAGGTTGAATGCTTACCTTAAGCAATATAGCTTCCATAAAGTTAACCTATTCGCGTACTTTTGTTTCGTTCATGTGATGAAGCTGCCCCACTATCTTGTAATCTCTTGTCATACAAATCTGTCACTATGAATACTGGAGAACTAGGTATGCCACTTGAAATTGTGACAAATTGGAGTAATCTTACTTTTAGCCTATGTTTGGTTGTGAGAGAATGGTAGGAAAAAAAAAAAAGGTGTGTAAGAAAGTTGAGTGAAAAGACATTTTCCATTGTTTGGATATAGTGTGGGAAAGAACTGGTTGTGAAACTTGTGGGAAAAATATCCGTGGGACTCACCATTAAACTCTCTCTCCAAATGGTGAGAAAGTGGAGGAAATGGAGTATTTTGCTCATAAAATTACCACATTGCCCTCAAATTTTGGTTTTTGAATGGATATTATATGAGGACACTTTTTTAATTTTTTTTCCTTTTCCACTATTTTCATCCTATCCAAACAAGTTATGAGAAAACTATTTTCTTTTCTTTCGTATTGCTTTCTTTTTCACTACACTCAATATCCGAAAGCTATTACACTTAGACTTGCCCCTCTAAATACATATTAGTGTCTTGCCTAGATTAATTTTGTTAACTGCCTGCAAACAAAACATTTGAAAAATAAATAATTGAAAAAAAGGATTATTAACAATGCACATTGATGCACTTTTAGCATAACAAGAGTGCCAGAACTTGGACATGTTTGACTGTCAGGAGCAAAGATTGCTACTCTGGGGGAGGACAAATCGTAAGTTGGGGTGCAAATTGAAAATTATGAAAAGTTTGTAATTTAAGTAAGACCAGACAAGCAGCCCAAACTGTGGAGAAATTTTCCTAAAACTTCTTTAGACTCCTACTTTTTCTGATATTTTGACTGTCACTCTTCTCTCCCAATCTTCACGTCAATGCCCAAGATTCCCAAATAAGATTCTGTCTTGCACTCTTTTCTTTTCTTTTCTTTTTATTCCCTTTTTTGTTTTCAAGTAAGAACCATTCGTCCTGTATTGCTGAGGTGGAGAATGGTACAGTGGAGAGCTTGGTTGGGCTTCAAGAATTTTATTTTCTTTCTGCCTTTTTTTTCCCCTAAAAGTTTCCAAATTTTAAGTTTCCCCTCTTGAATAATTTTCTTTTACTTTTCCATCATGAAGAAATTATGTGTGGGCAAGTACCTTGCACGTGCTTGCCTGTCCTAGCTAGTAATAAAACGATGGTTGGGCTTGGATTTAACTGTCTGGGCCTTTCAGGCTTTGATGTGGTTCAAAAAAACAAGTAGTTGTAATTTTTGATGGGATATTTCTGTGGTAAAAATCTTAAGTTTTTATGTTTGAGGCTTTGAGTTCTAATTTTAAGAAAGGAATGTGGGGTTTATAGCAATACAAAAATATATCCTCTCTTATTTTGAATGTAATCATTGCAGTATACAGAGTGGCTTTCTTTTCCCTTTGTGTTAAATGTTTTTTAAAATCTGTTTGTGCTGATGACTATGGCAGTCAGATTGCTTCTACAATGCTGGATGGACAGAAGACTTGCGTGTAGTAATTGGTTATCTTCATAACAAGTACCCCAAAGCTCCTTTGTTTGCTGTGGGAACTAGCATTGGCGCCAATATCCTGGTACTTGTATTCAAGCCACTACCTTTCAATGTCCTGAATTATCTGAGTGATTGTCAGGACCAGGCAATCCAACTATCACTGTTTATGGCCTGATGTTCGCATTTCAGGTAAAATATCTTGGGGAAGAGGAAGACAGGACTCCTCTTGCAGGAGCTGTGGCTGTCTGCAATCCATGGGATCTCTTGGTTAGTGTGCAGCTTAGAACATATTACTTAATGAGTTCAAATTTTCTCTTGGGATTGATTTCATTGGACTGCTTGTTTTTGACACATAATAGAATGTATGTTTGCTTGTATAGATTTGTGATAGATTCATATGCCGTAGGCTGGTGCAGAGGTTTTATGACAGAGCTCTTACAATTGGCCTTCAAGATTATGCACAATTGTATGTGTATCTTTTCACCCATTGAAGTTATTCTTTTGCTTTGTTAGATTTTAGGACGCTAAAATTACAGTGCTTTGTCTTATGTTAACTGCAAAATTTATTTTCTTGATGAGCAACTAGAGATTAGGGGTTTCATTGCATTTTGGTCATGTGACAAGATTTCAAATGGCCATTGCAGACATGAGCCTCGCTATTCTCAGCTTGCTAACTGGGATGGTATCAAAAAGGTCGGTTTCTCTCCAATTTTCAAGGATTTTGTGTACTTAGGGAGTCAGCATATATTTCTTGAGAGTCAAGTCTTTTGAGCAAAGTAAGCAGTCTTGTTGCAAAATTTTTCCATTCCAGAATAATGGTTTTTTCAGATGCCACTTAGTTCTTCTTGATCTAAAAAACCAGCTCTGAAAATGTCCCATTTTAAGCACAATTTCAAGAGTTATTTTAGAGCATCTCCACCAGTTTTCATTCATGGATATTATCTTTATCTAGCCAAAAGGTTATAATGTACATGGATTCTGTTTTAACTGTGGGTCAATTCCATGTTCATAGCAATTCTTGTGGCCATTTCCAGTAGTTAAAGTTTAAGAATGTCCAATGATTTGATGTAGGTTTATTTTATCTTGCTCTTGTTATGGTATTTCACATGCCAGAAGATGGGTTTCAAGTCCTTGGATTTTTTTTTTGTGGCAAAAATATTAATAAGAACTTTTTTTGTCTGAATAAAAGAAAAACATGATTTGTTATAGTAATATTGTGGATTATATTACTTGTCCCCTAACCATAGTGTTTGTCTGTTCATACTCTTATGCCTTCAAAGTCACGTTCCATTAGAGATTTCGACAACCATGCAACCTGCCTTGTTGGGAAATTTGAGGTATTAGTATTTCACTTTTTCCTGTTTTTGCTTGTGACTTTCCTTTCAATGTGTAAGCAGAAAGATCATATTGTTTTGTCAGACAGTGGACACATACTACAGGCAGTGCAGCAGTGCCTACTATGTTGGGACTGTATCTGTGCCACTACTCTGTATCAGTGCCCTGGATGATCCAGTCTGTACTGCTGAAGCTATCCCTTGGGATGAATGCAGGTGGAACTTTTCTATTATATGCAACATACTTACATCTGGGTTACCTGTATAACGAATTCTCATGTTATTTTGAGGACCTGTCCTGTTTGAATGGATATATGTTATGATAAATAGAATTTGTGTTTTGTTCTTCTGTAGAGCAAATCCAAATATTGTTTTGGCTACAGCACAGCATGGAGGACACCTGGCATTTTTTGAAGGATCAACTGCCTCCAACTTGTGGTACTTTCATCATTAGTGTACCACGCCATGTGCTTTGAACACTGAGTTGGGATTGTGCTTGTAAATTGTTGCATTATTTCGTCCTCGGAGGTTTTCTGATTTTCAGAGTCAAGTACCATCCTGTTTTTTGCTGTCTTTTCTTTTCTGCTTCATTTTGTTTCTGTTTTTATTTTTAGTGGTAACGAGTTTTTATTGGCACATGCTGGCAAAGTGCTGAGACTGTCATCAATAGATGTGCATTTGTTTAAGATGGCAGATTGGCAGACTTTTATGTTTTAACGTGATTGATCATTTTGCCTTCTTTTCACCTCTCTCTCTCTCTCTCTCTCCCCCCTCCCAACTTCACAGGTGGGTGAGAGCTGTTAATGAATATCTGGGTGTCCTACACTCTAGCCATGACATGAAGGTGGAAAAGGTGCAGTCTCCGATTACTACCTCTAATTTGCTTATCATAGTGATGGGGCACTGTTATTGGTAGACAAAAGTAGAGATTGTGTGTGTGTGTGTATATATATATATATGTATGTATGTATGTATGTATGTGTGTGTATGTATGTATATTGTTACATTGAAATTAAAACACTTTTTGCAGAAGCAGCAGAATTCCAGCCAGCGTTCACCCCAGAAGCCCTCAATTGATCAGGGACCCTATCTTAACGTTGCAGAAGACGGACTTGTTGCTCCAGTGGGCAGCGAGCATATGGAAGCTACTTCCGTTGAGGACTTCAAAGTTTTGCAGAAGCTTCAAGAGGAAAGTAATAACGATACGATTCCAGGTCCCGAGCAAGCGGAGTACCAAACAGACGGAACGTCGAGCTTTGTGACCGATAATGCTCAAACCTCTGAACAAACTGCCAACTTTCAGGATATAAAAGGTCCTTTGGAAAGACACTTGAGTCAGATCTCGAGACAAAATAAAACGTCAATAATGTTGCTTGCTTTCATTGCCATCATAACAAGCAGGCCATTACTGGAATCAGCCCTCAGTATTTTCCTTGGAAAGAAGCTAAGGAACGCCTTGCGGGCAGCTGGATTTAGAAGATAGGTCTGTGGTGGTGGAGATTATTTCTCTGCCGTTCATTACAGTGACTAAGATTGTGCCACAGAATTGTGGTTATTATTACAAACAATTTCTCAAACAAAATATTACAAAACAAGAAAAGGTCGATAAATGATGACGTTTTGCAGACGATAGAATGACTCATTGGCTCACGCTGTGCCTTCAAAGAATCTTGTCGTTGCAATAGGACAAAAATTTCCTACTCCAAAAGTCCCTTTCATGTACAATGCGAATCAAATTACTGGAAGACAAACGCGATGCCCATTTGTGCTGAACGTGGATTGGAGATTAGAGCTTCTTTCCATTTCATTTTCTTTTTGTTTTTTTTTTCCCACTGTCAATTTTCTGGCCTTTTAATTCTTCAGTCACCATTTTAGGTGGGGAGAGACTTAACTTGAAACAATTATAAGAGTAAATTGTCTTAACTTAATTTTTAAGTGAATCAAATTAAAAATTTCTTCGAGGAACCTTAATCGGTTGTGTAGAATGGAATGATGATATACCATCAAAATGGATCTCAGTTCTTTTTGAGTGAATGGTTATTCACATGTACCAATAAACAAAAGGTATAGAACAGAACAAAAGACAAATTCCGAATTTCTTTGCAATCTCAGCCTACACAATACACTCTCGCCATACTTTAGCAGATTTCGTTCAGATAATTTTATTTTTCCATTTAGAATAATTCTTTTAATTATGAACATTTGAGATGGTATTGTACAATATTAAGTTGTGTAGAAAATACCTATACAGGGGATATTTCATCTTGAATAAAAATTAACCAATACTGTGGGGTAACAGATCATTCATTCCTAATTAATGATTTTAAGCGAATAATTAATTATGTCATGCGTGTATGTATATATATATATATATATCTACATAATTAATAAAAAAAATACTAAAAAAATAAAAAAGGAAGGAGCGAGGAGCGAGGAAGAAGAAGAAAGGTGATAATATGGAATCTAGCTGTTGGGTCGGCCTAATCTTTGGACTCCGTGTTTTCTCTGACTTGGAACTACCTTCTTATTATCCAAGTTACATTTCGTCAAAGTCACGCCAAAAAAAAAAAAAAAAAAGTTCAAAGTCATGCATATATTCTGTTTCTTCTTCAAAGAGATGACGAAAAGATAAACCGTTTCCACACAGCAAAGGATTCTGGATCATTGACATGGAGAGCTTCCGCAGAAAGTCATTCCCAAAATAAGACCGACCGTGAATGGTCATAAAAATAAAAAAATAAAATAAAAAGAAGAAGGGCAAACGCGCCAAAGAAAAAGAGGTTAAGAAAGCAGAAAAAGGCTCAATTTATGAGAAACCAAACTATGTTCACACTGATTCATATGACATGCCAAAGCTAACAACCCTCCACTGAATCGATTATCATTTCCCTGAAAAAGGTTATCAAAAACTACTAGCAGTCAAAGATGTAAGTAATTACCAGGATATTTATCAAAAAGAAAGAACGAAAGAAAGAAAAAAGATAAAATTACTAGGATATTTATCAATAAAAACAAAAATATTCAGCTGCGCTTCTGAGTTCTGTTCATTTAGTATTATTGTCTTTTAAGATACATACAAATTCATCATAGACGAGGAGGAAAAAGATGATGAAAAATCCAGAAAATGGTCTATATTTTTGGATGTGGTGAATGTTGCCATGCCCTTGTGGGAATAATCGCCACCCTTTGCCCAGAGTATTTGATTCGTAGAAGAAGCGGTCATTTCCTCCGACGAAACATGTTCTGTACGTAGAGGATCCGATCCGCGAATTTGACACCATACATATCAACTTCCCCTATGTTTGGAAGTAAGCAGCGCATTATACTTCCCACTTCATCCACAAAAGACTTTGCATTTGTGGAATTTAAGGAAAAAATTAATTAAAAATATGCAGCCTTATTATTATTATTGGTTTTATTACGTTGAAGCCGAATCTTTAAGATTAGCTTTGTAGTGAGACTTCAAGAAACAGATTCGAATCCACTTTTTATGAGTTGTTTGACCGCTAAACCAATGAATTGTCGGCAAAAGCCATATTTGCTGTTGTCTCTGTGTCCTTCCCAGACCCCACCCCCCAAAGCAAGACAAGCACGTATAACTAATAAGAACTAAAGACTAGGATTGAGTTTTTTTTTTTTGTCATTTTCTTGAGGTTTAAAATAAGCTTTCAGACACATTCAAACGGTCATTTCAATGCAAATCAGTTTCGATTAGAGTCTTCGGTTCGGCGACAAATAATTCAACCCTAATATATACCGTAATTATGCGTCGGCCGACATCCACGCATGGAATGTAGCTGAAAAGAAGAAGCCCCCATCTAGAATCGTATAGTAACCGGACATAGATCGGCATCATGTTCAAGTGACGAAACAAACAAACAAGAAACCATTACAATCCTTCCAAAATTTGATATTAAGTGTTGGCGTATGGGTATATGTTAGAAAATATGTTAAGAAATAATATAATTCTTTTAATGCCCTAAAATTTCAAGTCAAAGAGTAGTGTAAATTCCACAAATTTATTTTTTATATCAAAATTTTTTTAACTGTTTAAATTTTTATTAAATTTATATATTAACATAAATGTAAAATTAGCAGTTATCAACTAAGCTATTTATGAAAAGTAAATTAGCGTACTTCGAATTGAATTGATGCAACTTAACTATGCGTGCAAACTAAGATGAACAAAGAAGATGGTCCGAAAGTTATACTCACGCAGATTATGTAAAGATTGAACGTTGATCTGGAATGAAGTACGTATGATCCACATTACCTCAATTATCATTAAGGTGGGAAGCCATGTAGGAGACCCAATTAGACTTCATCATCTTCTTCAATTAATTAATTCTTGTCGACTTCTTTATAAGCTACGTAGAGTTCGTGGATAAAAACACATTAGATACGCGTAATATACAGTGCAAATAGAAGCACAAGTACTGTGGCATCTAGATGGTCAAAATATTAAAAAAAAAAAAAAAACAAGAAAGGAAAAAAGAGGATGAATATTGGTCCTTGAGGCCGGTGGGTTGGATTCTCCATTTTCCCAGCTGTATTTTGTCGACTCCTTGCCTGTTGTTAGTCAACAACCGAACTAACCAAAGACACCAAACAAATGGTTCCCACTTTTTTCAAAGCATTCGTTCAAAAAAATACTAAGGTATTTTTTTTATATGTTTTCTGGACAAGTGACGACTTTAATGGAAGAATAAAAGAATACCCCTCAATCTTATGTCCCCTCTTTCAGGAGTGGAATATTGATGATGACTAGGAAAATATACTTTTCCAGTCCCTGTAGATTATCTTATTAGTTCGTCTTGTTCACACGTAGCGACAGGATGGAATTTTTACGAATTATTCCCTTCCCACGCTTCTTCCATAAAACCTCAAAACCATGAGCTTATGCTATCTCATGAGTTGTTCCCTATTAATTAACTAACCATAACTATAATGTTTGCCCTCCCCCAGATGCCCACAAAATGTTGGAAGACGGAGACGATGAGGAGGGGCATTTGAATCTCGGTCTAGCAATTGTGACAGATTCGAATGGCGATCCGAGGAGGAAGAGGAACGGAAGGGCTTCTTTGAGCCCTATGAATTCTTATAATGAAGGTTGTGAAGGGAAACTACTTAGGCTACTCCAGATGAGGGAACAAATGATGAAGCAAGAGCACAGGAGCAAAGGAATGGTGGAAGATGGGAAAGGACTCCATTTGATCCATCTACTTCTCCTGACCGCCTCTGCTGTCCACGAGAACGACTTACGATCGGCCCTGGATAATCTATCCGAGCTCTTCCAGAGTGTTTCGTTAACAGGAGCATCGGTGCAAAGGGTTGTCGCTTATTTTGCCGACGGCTTGGCAGCCAGGCTTCTCACACGGAAGTCTCCCTTCTACGACGTGATCATGAAGGAACCGACGAGTGAAGAACAATTCCTGGCGTTCACGAACCTCTACCGGGTCTCCCCAGGTTACCAGTTTGCTCATTTCACGGCCAACCAAGCCATAATTGAGGCGTTTGAGAAGGAAGAAGAGATCAACGACCGTGCACTGCACGTTGTCGATTTTGATGTCTCCTATGGCTTTCAATGGCCTTCTCTAATGCAATCTCTATCAGAAAAGGCAACCAGCAGCAGCCGGATTTCCTTCCGAATAACCGGATTCGGAAGGACCCTGGAAGAATTGCATGAAACTGAGACTAGATTAGTTAGCTTCTCAAAGGGTTTCCGAAATCTAGTCTTTGGATTTCAAGGGTTGTTAAGAGGGTCCAAGCTCATCAAACTGAGGAAAAAGAAAAATGAAACAGTTGCTGTCAATCTAGTCTCACCTAAACGCTTTAAACGATTATTCACAGATATCTGACACATTAAATGCGGTTCATTCTCTCAATCCTTCCATCGTTATCTTGGTGGAGCAAGAAGGTAGCAGAAGCCAACGGAACTTCTTATCAAGATTCATGGAGTCCTTGCACTATTTTGCAGCCATGTTTGATTCTTTAGACGATTGTCTTCCTCTAGATAGCTCGCAGAGGTTGAACATAGAGAAGAACCACCTTGGAAAAGAGATCAAATCCATACTGAACTACGGCAAAGATGATGCGAATTGTCCAAAATATGAGAGGATGGAGACATGGAAAGAAAGGATGGAGAGCCATGGATTTGCAGGCATCAAAATGAGCTCCAAGTCTGTGATGCAAGCTAAACTTCTCTTGAAAATTAGGGCCCATTATTGTCCTCGACAAATTGACGAAGAGAATAGTAATGGTGGGTTTAGAGTGCTTGAAAGAGATGATGGGAGGGTCATCTCTCTTGGCTGGCAAAACTGGTGCTTGTTCACAGCTTCTGCATGGCATTGCTTACGATCGATATAGAGTCCATTTCTGACACATTCATCAATTTTTTGTTTTTTTTTTTTTTGGTCCCAACTTGAATCAAATAAAAAGCTCTGACCCAAGCCTTTGATTCTAAAGATGTATTCTAATTAAGCAGACCTGATTAGGCGATAATCGTTGATTTCAAAAGTTGCATGAAATGAAATTAAAGCATTGGATCGATGCTTCTGCAAAAATTTTGATTGGGAAGTTAATATGACCAAGACCATTGACCTGGAAATGTTTAAGCTGTTCATTTGTCTTGTATACAGGGCTTGTTGTTGGCTTTCAAGTCTAACAGATATTAGATGGAGACCCTTTGGTTACGTGAAATAATAAATTTATTTGGCAACAAAAATTTTAGATATTCATGCTGAGAAATCAAATTCAACCTAAAAATTTAACATATTAGGTTTGTGGGGTTTTTTAGTTATATATTATGATATTTTTTTTCTTAATTTTTAAACAAAGGTCGTAAAACCATAGTTCTATATAATTTTTTTTTTTTTTTAAAGTTTGGCAATTGTAATCACATTAATTAACCATGTATCAATACTTCTAAAAAAAAAAAAAATTTTGTCGGTCCTACGCTGTCGTATTGACAGAAGCGATTTAGAGCAGTTGCAATTCTGTTTTCCTCTTCTCCAGTAGTTGCAGTTGCAATTCTGTATGCAGAGCAGAAGAAAAGATCCGAATCGTAGAAAGTTAAATTTGCAGCCATATTGCCTTCTTTTTTTATATATATCTCCCTTGCACCCAAATTCTCTAGAGATCGCAAGAATGGAAGAGATGAGATCGGCAATGGAAGATTACGCGAACCAAATGGCGGATTTGGTCCAGAAACTCTCTGCGGAGCTCCGCTCCGGTATCCGACCCGCTTACGACGACTTCATCGGTTTCTTCTACGCCATCGACTGGACGGTACCCACTTCCGCTTTATAGGCCTATTAGCCCCATTTTTTTAATATAAAAAAAATTGGGTTTTTCTTTTTTTCAATGGAAAAATGTCGTCCGAGATTCATTTGTTGTCTTTTGCAGGAATCTTGGCTAATGGGGTTAATGGGGTTTCACGTTTTGTTTCTTGTAATAGTGATACTCACAAGAAAGCGTGTCAACTTCCAAATGTGTTTGTTCCTTCTTGCATGTAAGTCCAGGGTTTTCTTTCCCTTGAATTTTTGGTTAATATATATATATATATATATTATTATCGGTGTCTTTTAGGATGCTTGCAATTAAATTTTAAAGAAAGAAAGAGACCAAAAAAACAAAAAAGACTTGAGATTTCAGCTTTGTGGCATTATGTTCAGGTGAGTCTGGCTTTATACGATGAAAGTTTTAAAATGTGGATTTTAGTTCTTACATCTGAAATTAATGACTTTTTTTTTTTGCTTACAATTAAAGGGAATTTGCAAAGTGCAGCAAAAAATTTGAAAGTAGTGGCCCTATATTTGTGTTGGTTTCTCTTGTTCTTCTTAAAATCTAGTAACCCTTTGCCTATCAAAAGAAGAAACGCTTTATCTCACCTTTTGCTTATACTGTTATCTCAAATGAGATTTGAGCTACGGTCTTGTCTTAAACTTGTTCCTTTTATCTTGTCTGTTTTCTTTGTTGTTGCGGAATTTGTCTTTTAGGGCTTTTGAAAACTTATGCTTTTGTCTTTTATTTTCTTTTATTTTTTTTTCCCTTATAAATGTTTTACGTGATTGGGCTGTGAATTTCTGGCTTTTTTCTACTTGATTTTATTTTATCTTCAAATGCAAACAAAGGAGTTAAGTCTTGTCTCAAAGTTCTCCTTGGTCTCCCATCCAAAAGGTCAGGAGGGGTTGGAATGCAATAAAAGAGGTGGGAATTACTTCATGATAATCATCCTTGGGGTGGTCTCCCAAATAATGGTAGAATGTAACATTTTTTGCAGTTGCAAAATGTTATTTTCCCATAGGAGATTCTTTATATGGTTGCAAATAATAAATTAGAACTTATATCTCGGAATGTCTTGTGTTCCAAGCTATATGGAACTTACAGTTGCAAAATAGTTTCTTAAATCTGAGATATCGCTGTAAATTGAACTCTTTATACCTGCAGTAAGCTACTTGAAGCTATTTTTATTTAACTCTGTTGTCTATATCAGTTTTATATGTTGGGTACCAATTTTCCAACAGCTTTTGGCTTTAACTTTCCAAACGATGCAATTTACAATGTCCTTTGTTATTAGACTTGTATGCATTTGATTGAAATGTTAATGTCTATTTCAGAATCTGAGCTTCTGTCTGTATGTCTGATGTACTTTTATGTGCTGATTTCTTGTTTTTATCCACTCTGCTTTTTTGGTGCAAATTGTAAATCCTCCAAATGAAATCTCACTTGATCAGAACATGTCATATATATAGTGTCTGGTGTTTACTTTGCGGAGAATCTTAATAGAGTCCTGCGTGACAACTGGAGGACCTTTGCAAGCCAGAGCTATTTCGACCCACAAGGACTTTTTCTTTCAGCACTCTGGTCTGGACCTCTTCTTGCTCTTGCGATTATCATTTTGGTCAGTCTCCAGTTACCTATTCATTTAAACCCATTTTTCTTCTCCTCCCTTTGTTGAGTCCCTGTTATTCATTCTGTACATCTTTATTGTCTTTTACAGATAAACACCCTCTTTTCCTTGTGCTACCTGGTTGTCGGATGGAAAAGAGCTGAGCTGAGACACCGGGCAAGGCTGTCCCGCAACAAGCAGGATTGAAGTATCATTTTTGACGTGTTAAGAGCTACTTCCTCCCTCGGAATCAATTTTGCAGTGCACTAGTGAAGATTGTGGATTGAGTTTTCCTCCCC
Organism: Ceriops zippeliana; assembly: GCA_037897445.1. Classification (NCBI taxonomy): domain Eukaryota; kingdom Viridiplantae; phylum Streptophyta; class Magnoliopsida; order Malpighiales; family Rhizophoraceae; genus Ceriops; species Ceriops zippeliana. The sequence continues at coordinate 2,678,822 of JBAPLH010000217.1, forward strand.
TAAACTCTTCCTTTTCCTTTTTGTCAGTTTATCAGTTTATATATATCCCCTGGTTCTGCAGTCCACTCTTAGTTTGTATACGATTGTACTTTCAGAACATTCTGCCACTCGTTGAAGCCTTTTTTTTTTTATTTTCTCCCTTTTTGTTTTATATGAATTCGAAGAGACAAAATAAACTAAATTACTTTTAAAATAGTGAAAAAAGAAACGAAGTCGTAAATTGAGATTAACAATTTCAAAATCTATTTGGTGTGTCGGCTTCTGCATGCATTTTTATGGTTCGTGTGTTCCAAAGTCCACACAACTCGGGGCCCAAACATGCCATGCCCATATTATGTAACCTTAGCATTGTGTGGCATCCACCAAATTACCAGTCTTGCCCCTACTCTTCCAACGTGTCGGCTCCTGATTGGAAATTCCAGGAAATCTTCCATTTTTGGATATATAAATCGCACCAACGGTCACCTTTTTCAAAAGACGGATATCAAAAATGAAGTCCCTTAGAAGCGCCTCTCCAAAAGAATCAGCAGAGTAAAAGCCCCATTAAAATCTCTCTCTCTCTCTCTCTCTCTCTCTCTCTCTCTCCCCCTCAATTTCAATTTCAATTTCAAGAAAGAGGGAGAGATTGCTTGAGTCTCGACAATCTGCAATGGAAAGCAAAAGAGAGAAAAGACCTGAAGAGAAAGAAGAGAGAAAGATCCCAGTCTTTACTGTGCTAAAGAATAGTGCCATTCTCAAGAACATTTTTGTGATCAACAAGCCCCCATCACCGTCGTCGGCGGCATCGGCAGGTTCTGGGCCTGAATCTATCGCGTCTGTCGAGAATGCGGGGAACCCAGATCAAGAAACTGAAGAGATCTTGATCGTTGGTCGCCACCCAGATTGCAATATCGTTTTAATGCATCCCAGCATCAGCAGATTCCACCTGCAAATCAATTCCAAACCCTCTTTTCAGAAGCTCTTTGTCACTGATCTTTCCTCTGGTATATCTCTTTTCTCACTTTCTTTATTCTATATTCTCATTGGACTGTTTCTGGGTCTTCAGAAAGTTTCTTGGCTTTAAGGCTTTCACAGTTTGGATTTTTATGTGTTTTCTGGTCTTTTCTCTCAGTTCTAATCGCTTAAAAATACCTTTTAGGAACTCAAATTTGCTGTTCTTTAGGTTCTTCATGAGTTATTGAATTTCTTTTCTTTTATTTTTTTTTGGGAGGCGGGTTCCATTATTTTCTGTTCTTGCCCAGTTTTAGCTTCTTTTCTCCAAAATTTCGGTTTCACTGGGTTTTCTTGATGGGTTTTTGGGTTCTTGGGTAGTCCATGGAACTTGGGTTTCAGGGAAGAAGATTGAACCAGGCATACGGGTCGAGCTCTATGATGGTGATACGATAAGGGTTGGTGGCTCAACCAGGCTCTATAAGCTGCACTGGGTTCCTTTGAGCAGCGCATACAATATGGAAAACCCATTTGTGTTACCTCCTGATGTGTCAATGATTGAAGAAATTGAAGAGGAATATGAATTGCTTGAAGAAGGAAATGAAGCAAAAATGTGTCAGGTGGGGAACTTCACACCTTGGTTGCTTTGCAATTTAGGCTACCTTGAGTGCTTATGCTAAATGTTCTTGATGTTTCTTTTCTTAATCCACTTTTGGATATTATTTAGGATGAGAATCTTTTGCCTGCTGGAAGTATAAATGTTAAAGAGAAAGATGCAGACATATGTCAGGTGAAAATAGCTTTTCACGCAATTAAAAAATGCTTGGTTAAGGTGTTTGTTTGAGTGTCCTCTAATCTTTATTTTGTTCTCTTCTTTTGTGCTGAATCATGTAGAGTAATGACTCAACGGAAACCGAAGTAAAACCTAATGAAGAGAGTGTTCCATTGGAAGTGGCAGGAACAGAACAAAGAGCATATCATGTGAGAATATTTGGTTTAAGTATTTGAGATGTGATAATAGAAGTTTCAAGAAATGTTCATTGTTTTTTTTTTTGGTGCTGTACTTTATGTATCTTGCACAGGAAATGAACTCCCTAGAAAATGGTGAAACTCAAGATCTGAAGTCTGTTCTGGATGGTATTATTCCCTTTTTTCCTGATGAGAATTGTGGGTTCATTGCAAGAGGAGATGTGCCAATGGCTTCCTTAATGCTTGAAAACAAGAATTCCTCACTTACTGATGACAAAGAAGAGATAGAAGGCCAATCTGGAAATGAGAATAAACTGAGGGAAATCTTGAACTCCATTATTACTAGGGAAGTTTCTTTTGTAGCCAAGACTCAGCAATTCGACGAAGACAGGAACCTTGCAGTATATCATTTTGCTAAAGAAGCAATACCTGAGAATGGAAGCGTAGAGGGCTCTTCAAGGTCAGAGAAAGAATCCAACTGCTTCGTGAACTTGGATTCTTCATTACCCATTACAAAACTGGAAATGCCTCCAGCCATTGATGTAGCAGAACAAAGCATAAATCAAGGCTGCTGGGGACACCTAATGAGCAGCTGATTGTTCATCCTCTCATGACAGAGAACATGAATTTGTCTTTGCCAGTTGGAGATGATGTGCTGGAAACTAGTAAAAAAATTAATGAAGAAGACCAGACTCAAGACCCTCATTATGCTTTACAGCCTCTAGATGAAGGAGGAAAAAGGCAGAATTCGACACCACACTGTTTAACACCTCAATTCCTTGAAGAGGCTGAAAACCAAATTCTTTCAGAAAAGTATGATCACAAGACTGAATTTACAAATGTCTGCTCTCTATTTCTTACAGCAGAATCTGTGAACTCATCTTTTCCTGCAGAGGTAGTTCTCTCTGAAATTGTAGAGAATGAAGAAGCCCAAACACCACAATCAGTGTTTGCTGCAACTGAAAACAAAGAGAACTCAAATGACAACCTTGAAGATTCCCTGGGTAGCTTAGAAAAAGAATTGAGATCATGTAATATTTGGTCAACAAGAGGTAAACCTCCCACTGCTCTACATCTTCAGACAAGTATTGGAAAGAACGAAGGGTCTGCAGAAGTTGAAGGGGAAAATCAAGAAGATGGTGATAATAAATTGACCACAATGGCTCTTTACTCTGCTTCAGAAGTGATCAAAGAAAGCTTCACTCCAGAGAAGGAGAATTACCGGCCAAACTTTCTTCTGCTGAAGTCCTTTAGAAGGAAGGGTATGCCCGATGAAATTCAAACTCCCAATTCGTGCAGAAGATCTTCCTCAAATGTTGCTTTCAGCCCCACTATTCATCTAGAAAATGTGAATATCCTTTCTGACAAAGAGAACCAGACACCCAAATGTCTCAAAGAAAGGAAATTAACTATACAAAACTCAAATTTTCTAAGGAAGTTGGGTCAAGATATGGTGCTAAAGGAGAGACGAGCAGAAAGGTTGCCTTTACAGTGTCTGCTTGCAAATTCCCCAGGGAGGAGCATATCTGAAGTCCCTATGCATAGTGCTGCCACCAGTAGCATCTCTGTCCAAAACCAAAATCCCACTTCTGTGAGTTGAATAATTAGCGTCCAAACTTCTCTCATACTTCATTCCATTTAGTAATGTTTGCTTTCAATAACTTACAAGTACATGCAGATTAACTCTGTTCTAGATGGGAAAAGGAGATGGACTATGGTAGCAGACACTTCTACTCTTTTAGACAAGAAGTCCAGGACATCATTGCAACTTTTACAAGGTCTCAAGAGGACTCAACTGGTCATTCCAAGAATAGGTAATCTAATTTTGAAAAATTTTCCGATGTCAACATGTTTCTCTTCCTATAAAATTTTGAGACTATAGTTTCATCAAGTAATTTGTTTTCTGACAAATACTCTTATGTAAATATCAGTCATTAGGGAACTGGATTGTTTGAAGCAGCGTGGTAGCCTATTCAGAAGAACATCGGAGGCATCATTGGTGTTAGAATGGATAGAAGAGTGTATGTCAAAAACAAAATGGTGGATTCATGTCCAGAGCTCAGTGGATGACAGAAGGCTAATTGCGCCAACCCCTCCTGCTTCTCCCCAGTCACAATTCGTTCAAGGAAGCAGGGGCTTCCCATGTGGAACAAAAAGTTCAGCTCCATTTTCAGCTTATGCAAATTTGTTGGAAATTGCTTCACCAACAGCAGAAGATCATATCCTTGACTATGCTCTTTCCTATAGGAGAATGAATTACAATGGACAAGTTGTCCTAATTAGCAACGATGTCACTTTGAAGATCAAAGCCATGGCAGAGGTACCACACTTGGCTCCTAATTCACACTCTCTCACTCCCCAAATCTCCTCGGCGTCTGACAACCTTGTATTGCTTGTTGCTGCAGGGTTTGAGCTGTGAGACAGCCAAGGAGTTCCGAGACAGTCTGGTGAATCCCTTCTCTGAGAGGTTCTTGTGGCCAGACAGCTCTCCTAGAGGACAGACTTGGTCTGTCTTGGACGATGTAGTTTTGAAGGAGAGGTGTTACCCGAGCCCTTCAAAGAAATCATCCAAGGGAGAAGCTGCAAAGGGACTGAAGCTCATTCTGCTTCATAATTCTCATTATGGGCAGATCAGTGACACAATTAACACAGTGCAGCACATACGAACTCTAGTACTTCTTCTCATGCTTCCTTGGCAAACGCATGATGATTCAGAATTTAGTTGCTCTGGGCCTTAGTTACTGTGAATCTATAAAGCTCTTTTTGCAACGGATGGAGTTCAATGGGATCAGTATTCTGACTCCACCGTATCTGTATCTACCACTTTAGAATGCGAAACTCTATGTTCCGTGTCATCTTTTTTTTTTTCTTTTGCTGAAGAATTTATTCCTTTTAAAGATGGCAAAATGGGTTTGATTTGGGGTGTAATGTAACTATGTAAGTGATACCGTCTGGCTTAGTTGTTTGGTGGAGGCAACTATGGAGGTTGACTTTTTGGAGTGCGAATTTCAACAATAAAATGAGTGGTTATAGTGCAATGGATATTCCATAAAGAATAGCGTCTAATTAACATTGCCATCCACGTCTCTCACCATCTCTTAAACATAATCATTAAGATCGGTGGGGGGGCGGCCCCCCCCCCCCCACCCCCCCCGGCGCCAAAAATAAAAAAATAAAAATAAAATCGTCCATTTGTTTTTATCATGGCGATAAAATTCTAATATAATAAAGAAACGTGTTATCTAAAAATTCTTTGCTCGTGGCAAGTTCAAATGTTCAACAAACCAAAAACAGAATAAAGAAGCGCAGTTCATTTTGATTTCATATTCTTGTTCCGTTATCAAGATAATAAGACTATGAACCGTCTACATAGATGATGGTATCCTTAGCATCCAATGCCTAAAATGAATAGTTTAGCCTGTACTGTACTCCATTATTCTCTTTCAACTTTTTTTTTTTTCTTCAGATCAAATATTCTCTCAACTTTTTTGAAAAAGATGCATGTGCCTCCAAAACCCCAAAAAGGCAAAAACTTTCCACCTTCCCTACCGGCCACGGCATCAAGACTCTCCCTACAAAATTTCTCTCCTCAGACCTACAGATAAAAGCAACAAGAAAAGAATTGTTTGTCTATAACGTATGAATCAAACTTTTAACAAAGCTTCATAGATACTACACTAACGAGAAGGAAACGGACATGTAATGGAAAACATTTATATAAACTCAAGAATTCACAGTACAAATGTGATCAACTCAAATCCTAGGATCCTATAGCAAGTAAATACCCAGATACTTACATCAGTGAACATTATTATTAGAACCGAAGTCCCCTCCAATTTTCTGATTGAAGTCGCAAGAACCAGATATTAAACAAGAGAATGAACTCTCAGAATCATCAAATGGGGGTCGAGGGAACTCATGAAACCCTCCGAAATTACAAGTATCCAAGTTAAATGGCAAGGAATAGGTGGCAGGTTCATCATCCCCTCCTTTTCCCTCCACGATGTTCTCAGCACTACCTCCACTGGTAGCATTACAGCCAAAGTTGAAGGTTAAGCTTCCAACCTGATTTCCTTCTTCCTTTTCATCTCCTTTATCAGATAGCCCAGCTTGTCCTTTAGTTTCATCAGGAGAAATAGCTGGGGTGTGACCTTGGAACAATGCAATGTGTCCAAAAAGCTTGTCTTTCCTTGAGAAGGTTGTGCCACATGAGCAAAGCCATTTGTCTTTGCCACAATGCTTCTCATGAGTTTTCAAGTCTGCAATAACTGAGAATTTCTTGGTGTTGCATCTGCTGCAAGTGTAGCTTTTGTCACAATGTGTCCTCTTGTAATGGTTCTTGACACACAATATAGTCTTCAGAGGCTGAAACTTTTTGTGATCCTTGTTTCGCTTGCAACCAGTAAAAGGGCAGGAATACCTCTTAATAAGCACTGGCTCAGAGCTGGATTCCTTGGGTGGTTTTGCAAGTGCAGCAGGAGTTTTGTACTTGTCACCATGTCCTCTCATGTGCATCCTTAAGTTTGCATCCCTCTTGAACCCCTTACCACATATTGTGCAGAAGTGTGTGTGTGGTGCAAGGATTTCTTCTTTTTCCAATTGTAAGATCTCATATGAACCAGGTGGAAGATTCTCACCTTCGTCAGCATCTTCTTCATCCTTTAAGTCATGTTCATCTATAGAGTAATTCTGTTTGGTCCCACCATTGCCAGTAGCATCCATCTGGTTTGACTGATCAGAGGCATTATTCACACCACCATATTGCAGGACTTCTTGCTGTACACCACTGTTCATGCTTGCCCCTGAAGGAAAAAGAATCCCACCAAGCTGTCCAATAGGAGTGGCTGTAGAAAAACAATGCTTCACAGATGGAAGAAGACTACCTGCAGTAGAGATCAACTGAACAATTACTGAAGTGAGTTCAGCAGTGATGAGCTGCTGCCACTGAACTACAAGTTCATCCGGTTGTCCCAGTGCCTGGCCTCTCCGGCCGGCAATTGAATTCACCAAATCTTGGAGTTGATGGATCTTTTGTTCTAAAAACGTGAGATTGTTAAGCATGGCTCTTGGATCCCAATCCTGGATTTTGTTGGCTTGAAGTGTCGTGTTAATCCGACGGTCTTCTAGATCCTGCACCTTGATTTCATTATCAGGATTGAGGTTGGGAGGATGGGCTCCAGATGGCAGACTAAATTCTTGGAAAGGCAGTTCAGTCCTAATGTCATAATCTAACATGGAGGTATCTTCCCACTTCTGTTGACGTTGCTGCACATTGAAATTTGTAAAGGATGAATTCTCCGGGGAGATCATTTTCCCTAATTTCTTATCAGAGGTTGTCAATTCTGCCCATGAATCTCCACGAAGCCTCTCCTTGAGATCCATTGTCAAGTCCTTTATATATCAAGATCCAGTGCCAATCAAAGCTGGAATTTGCCAAGGAATTAGAAAGTTAACAATCCTAATAAGATTTAAGAGAAAATTGGAAATTAAATAGGAGATGGTCTCAGAAAATTCACCAAAAATCATCGAAGAAAATTTTATAGAAAGCCATAGCACAATGAATCAAATTAACAAATTGAAGAGTTTATTCTGAGACGAGGTGCTCAACACTTCATACCTCAGAAGTCTAAGCTGCCTTTTGCCCATGCAAACCCTTTATTCAGTCTAAATATACCTCCCGTGTGTTGCAACTTTCTTTTAATACAGTATCAGGCTCAACACAAAATTCATTTTCTCAAAGCTCAAATAATCAAATTTCCATAGTTCCTTAACAAACCAGGATCTGAAATTAAAACTCCACAAGTTAAAATTTAATTAATATATCATTAACGCCCAAATTACCACAAAAATTTTCATCTTTTAATTATTTGATGGCTAAACTCAAACTTCCCAGGCATCTTTTCAATACTGTTAACTGGTTCAAGCAAGCTAACATCAAAAGATCCCAACATTTTCCTAAAACAACAATCAAAACCAACAAAGCAGAAAGTAAAACAACATAAACATAAGATTCAGACAGCTGCAATCTGTGTAAAAGCATAAAAGGAACATGATTCTCTGAAGAACCCAATAACAGTTGAGCAACAGACACTCACCACATTCAAGATTGACTGGATATGGGAGCAACTTGCTTCATCTGAGTTGGCTGGTTCATGTATTGAGAGAGAGAGAGAGGTTGAAAAGGGAAATAGGAATTCAAAAACTTAATCGATAGACTAGTAAACTCTGGTATCAAGAAAAATCGGAATGACCATAACAAGGCAATCCCATCAATCACAACCGTTAAAGTTGCCACTTGATGAAGATGATGCCTTCCATGGATCAGAGCCATATGTGGGTCAAAGCATCAGTCGGCCTATTTTTGTTCCGTGGCACTAGTTCTGTCTAAACGGATGGTAAGGTGACCAAAAGGAGACAAAAGAAGAACTTGTCAAGCTTGATTGGAGATGTGTAGGTCCCACGAAAACCCGCATTATTTCTCTCTCTCTCTCTCTCTCTCTCTCTCTCTCTCTCTCTCTCTCTCTCTCTCTCGCCACAAGTGCATGTACGCGCGTAATGCATACGTGAGCGTGTGCGTGTTTCTACTAAGCATGCGCGTTTCACAGCTGACTCTGGGATTTTGTAGTGTTTTTAAGACCTTAAACAACTAACGTTTTGCTCCGCCAATCGTAAACAATGACCGTGGTGTATATTGTGTCAAATAAAGGCCAGAGGCTGATGTTCCTGGGAAGGGTGAAACCGGGGCAGCCTCGAAGTCCCCGACCTCCAGGAAACTACGCCACCGCCAGGGCCGGGTCAAAGTAAAATGTAAATGAACAGCTTCATTTATGTAAATGGGGCTTCTGGAAAGCGAGGTCAAAGCCAAACACCTTAAAATCGAAATTCTATATGAACATAAATGCATGGATGTACAATGATATGACAGAATAATTTTGTTTTCTTTGAGCACAAAGTTGATAAATTGGGTTGGAATTTTAAACTAAAATCCATTAAAAATGAATAAACTTTATGCAAAGTTTGAAACTTTTTATAAAATTTTTTGTTGAAGTTACTATTTTTTTCTGATGTGCAAATATGCACTGGGCATAAAAGCGTTACTTGTAATTTCCACGTTTAAGAAAAAAAAAAAAGTTGAGTGGAAAGATAAACACATACGAACTTGCAACATATGATAACATCCTAAACGCATGGAATAGAATCGGTGGAGGGCATCTTCTTATAAGGTGAAATCTGAGGTGGACCAGATTGGTGAAACGTTAGAAATGATTCCAAGTAGTGGCTATGGTGGGGCTGCCTTTCCGTTAAAAGAGCAAAAGGAATAGTCACACACTTGACAGTTACGGCACAAGTTGCAAGTCTTTCTTTTCGTTTTGCAAGACATGGTTGATCCTAACTTTTATACTCTCGGATAACAATAAGTCTGCTTTGGTAAATCGGAGAACTGCGCAACTTTAAGTTTCCTTCCTCTTGTTTTTATTTTTTTCCGGGGGGGGGGGGGGAGCGAGGGAGGAGGGGGGGTGGTTATAGGAATAAAGAAGACTAAGGGCGACTCCAACAATTCTAAGGGTCTTTCTTTGGGCGAAGAAGAAAATTGGAAAGAAAAAGAAAGAAAGAAATCTGTTCTAGACAAGCAAAATCACCTATCCTTTGATTTAACCGGGACTCCCTTGTACGTTTGTACACGATCCTTCAATTGATCTCGTCTAGGCCGTGCAACCTTATTGTTAGGATCAAAAAGCAGTACTTCCTCAAATGCCTTGAGAGCAGATTTCAAGTCTTTCTTCTGCTCATAAGCATCACCAAGGTTGTTCCAAGCAGTGACATAGCCTGGTTGAAGTTTTACAGCAGTTTCAAACTGAGCAATTCCTTTGTCCAGCTTCCCGTCTCGAGCATAACTGACACCAAGTGCATTGTAAACCTGCTCAAAATATTTGACATATAAATGCTACATAAGAAACAGAGTTGTGACGGAAGGAACTATCAAGGTGATGCAAAAGCAGGGCATTCATTGTGTCATTATGTTGTCATGTCTGTTCTCATCTCCCTTAACAATATGCCAATTGATTATCCACAGTACACTCATTAGTGCAAACAATCAGTTATAATTCCCTTTCTGTAACTATAGGTGCTGTAAAGAAAGTGAATCTACACAGTTAACAAGTAGCTGCCTCAGCAAACAATATGATAAACTTTGGTCGGTAAGCAAGACTGATAGAAGCCAAGAGATTATCTCACTAAGACTGATCTAGGTAGGTAGATCAGGGAGTGGATTTCCTAAATGTACGGAATTGTTCGATCATAATTGAGCCAGAGGAAAAAGTCTATTACGCAGTGGGCAAGAAAAGGAAGGGCTGCTGAGGAATCCCTCATTGCAGTGTAAGAACCAACAGCTAATGACTTTGTTAGACTATCTCTGCAAAATGATTTGCCCCTGTAAGTGATCTCAAACTATCAAAGTCCCTTTTTCCATTATAACACATAGGAATTATCATAAAGTTCACAAGACATAAGTTCATAGTCAGAGCAAAAAGAACTTTAGTCCTTCTATGTATTAAATAATTGACAAGTCAGATCCAGCTGATACCTGGGCAAGGTCTTGATCATCACCATCCCATTTCTCAATAGCCTGAAGCAAATATTTATTTGCGGCTGGGTAAAATTTTCTCCTCAGCATTACAGCACCAAGTTCAAAAAGCTCAGTTGCAGTGGCATCACCACTTCTTACTTGCTCCTGAATTACATGGAAAGAAACATCAAAGATGAATAGATTTGCTGACCAACAAATTGCCATGGCCACTGTGCAGTTTCAACCATAAGAATAATCTGTTGAGGGTGTTGGTTTTTTTTTTTTTGGGGGGGGGGGGAGAGAGAGAGAGAAGATCCTTCATTTACTTAACAAATAAATGTTTCCATCAGAGATCCAAAAAAGGAAGGTGCAAATGGTATCATTCTAAAGCAAAGAGGAACTTTACCTGTAGTTCTTTAGCAGAAAGGTCCAGTTCTCTACGCGCAAGGACTTGACGAATGACGAAAAAGGTTCCAACCCCTAGTAAAGCTAGCAATAAAAGCAGATAAGATAGCTGAATTCCCAGCTCAAATAACTCTCCAACATGATAAAGCTCATCTACTTTGTTAGTTTCGCCTGCATGTGCCTCTTGTGTAGTAATCAAGAACCAAATTTGTCCCAACGAGAATGCAGATGCCCCTGACATTAGCTTCTCCACTAGTGAGTCATCCTCAATATGGGAAAGGTTACTGAAGAATTCTGCAAGGCATTTACATTATTTCGTAGCTACCACAAATCAAAATGAAACTGGGAATGATTTGGAATAATCAGGATTGAAAACTAGGCAGAACAGATAAATGTCAAAGATGATAAAAATTGAAAATTTCAGGATTTTAAACTCCACGGAATTTCATTTAGTTTTCTCATGTTATATTCAGTATTGGCTCCCCAAACATATATGTATGCACATACATTCATTCTCCACTTAAGAAGATTGTGGCAAACAGAAAGTAATGTGAGAGGAGCTTACTCTCATAACTTTTGGAACTATATGAACCTTTTGCTAAGTCCATTCCACGTGTCTGCCTTCAGCCACAATATAAAGAGAGTGAAAAAGAAAAAAAATGATGAAACATACATGAGCACATCGTCAGAAAAATTTCTACTAACAGAAATAGCCAATGCATCAAAGAAATTTCTATTAACAGAAATATAGTATGTAAAGGCAAAGAACGTTGCTTTATAGAGCCAACAAGTAGGAGTGAACTAATTGCAAGACTAGACCTTCCAAATTGTGTTTTGCTTAACACAGAGAGCGATAAATTATTGCCGGAAAACTAAATTAATTCTCAGGAAAAGCAACCCATTCACCACTTCTTTTCTTCAAACAGAGTTGCTGTCAATCAAGTCCAAACATAGCCGTAGAACCAAATTGGTCCTAAAATTATAAATTAAAGCCCTTAAACGACTCAAAAAGTCTTGGCAGAAAAGTACACACTGAAGTCTATTTAGGATTACAATGAAGCAAATAACATGAGATGACAGAATTAGACATAGAAATCCAAAGAACCGCCAGAAAACATACCTGCAGATAAGGAAATCTTGTGATACTCAGTCTAACGCCTGCTCTTGACATTGTCAGGTCTGGCAGATTGCAATGCCAAAAGAAGGTCTGGATTTCCAGTACAAAGATTATGACTTTCCAAGAAAAGAACAGAAAAATTGAAGAATAAAAATATTAAAGATTTATGAAGCTAGTTGCTAAGCTACTTTCCCGTCAATTCAAGAACCCCAATAGAATATGATTGATTCAACTGATAACCCGACTAAGAAAGGTTCAGAATTCAAACTCAAAAGCATGTCTTCGGAGGTCCATCCAAGTAAAATAGGACAAGTTATCTTTGAATATGAACAAAGAAGCTTTAAAAAAAAAAAACTGGAATTTCACCTGAAAAGGGTGCCTGTGAGGCCTGAACTTGAGAGACCCAAATGAGAGGAGAGTGTGAGAGTAAGAGAAATGGATCTGCTGACGATCATGACAGTTGGGCTGCTGCAGACGAGGAGCAGAAAAACTTGTCTGAAGGAGCATCATTCTTTTTAGACTTACTGTGTGAGTTTTCTTGAAATTAAGACTCCGTGTGTGTCTGTGTGTGCGCGCGCGCGGGTGTATAGAAGCTTCTTCGAGCTTAAACTACACTGTACGCAGTTATGTGAATTTTAGGGTTCTGGGGTTGGGCAAGCAGTTTTCTGGAGTGAGTGAGTTTATGGTACGAAGATAAAAATTTGCGACGATCGCTGCCAGGCTCAGATAAACAGATAAAACAGAAACTTCTATTTTTTTTGGCTCTTTTTTTCTTTTTTTTTTTTTTGTTTGGGTTATAAGACAGAAATTTGCCAAGGCCACGTTGGCTTCCTTTTCCTGGTGCTTGGTGGGTAAGTTCGCTTGTTTTACATACATACATACATACATATATTTGACTTTTTGAGCGAAAATAAAAAATTATGAACGTATCCATTCTCAGTTACACGCTGATTAATTGAGCATGGAATCGAAATTGGCATTATTAACCACTTCCAATTCTAATTTTACTTATGATTTCAATTCAAATTTCAATTTTAATCGTAATGCCAATTTCATTTTCAAGTCCAAAACTGTGTCCATCAAGCAAATGGAGAAGCAAATTCTCAACCATTTGGAAAGAAAATCACCAAAACTGCCTAAATTTACTTTTGGGCAAAGCTTGAGAATTTGGAAACATTTACAAGAATTTCTGAAACGCGCATTTTTATCCAAAGTTGGTCAAGAGAATTGACAATCATATTTTGCACAAGAAGTGGAATGGCGTTGAAGGCCGAATGAAAGCTCAGACGCAGCAGCGAAAATCGCTGTGCTAAATTGACAGCATGCCAAAGTTAAAGCTGGGGTGTTCCACGCCACAAACCAATGAAAGTCGAACACAACAGCATCAGAACCAATCAGAACTCTTGGATAGCCGTAGCCATGGCCACTGATTGCACGAAATGGTTGCACACAGCATTCCAACCCCATAAATGCTTACTTCTAGATCCATTCCAAATTACACTTGTAGCCTCTATTGTGTTCTATAAATTATATAGTATCCCCTCTTGATCATTGTTGAATTTGTCACCCGTACAAGTAAGAATTCTTACGGTCTCAGCCAATTTTTCTGTCAACATCGTCTTTACTGTCAATGATAGCTCAAACACAGCCTCTTCTCCACCGGAAGAAGCTAGAATTACTGCTTGTCATTGAGACAGGTGAGAGGAGAGAAAGCATGGCAAAGACCTCATGAACATCAAAAACATACCTTGCAGTAGAGCCACAGAAATTTAAAACCAGTTTCTGTTTCTTCCTTGATTACAGAGAAGCTGAAACTCTATTAGAATGTAGCAAAGTCCTCATCACCTCATTCTCAACTCTGTTAGAATGTAGCAAAGTCCTTTGGAATGACTTAAACCAAGGATTTAAAGATTTACGATAGTTTAAGCTGTTTGCGCATTGGAAATGTGCAAGCAGCAGGAAAAAAAGCTCTTTTTTCTATTCCTTTACATTCTAAATTTACATCTTGGATACATAATCTGCACGGATATGGCTACTATCACTATTGAAAAAAGAGGCAAGAGAATCCCATTTTGTAAGCAGAAGTCCCCAACAATCCATGGTTATGTTGCTCAATGTTATCATAGAAAATAGATTTCAGTAGCGAGATTTTGACGCTATCCAAATCAACAAGATGCATACTGTGGCAAGTACCCGAAACCAAAGTCACAAATTGAAGATATCCTTTCTATTTATAGAAAATTCAGACATTTCCGTGATTTTATTTATTTTGAAAATTCAAAATATCTTCTTACCTATAGTGCCTTAACCATTTAAAGAATACAATTTATGTTGGTGAGAGGTCCGTTTCTGTTCTTCCAAAATACTGAAGAAGTTATCTAAACAAATGGCATCATTGCCTCTATCTCTTTCAACTAGCCATTCCTCTAGAAGACGAACATTGATATCCCTGTACAGCAGTGCAATCTAGGAACATCAGGAACCAAAAACAATAAAAGACCAGGGGATGTGAAAAGGAGAAAGGGTATTGAAAATTTTCAGCAGTAAAGGCTCCAATGGCATGTAACATTTTGTCTGAAAAGAAAGGGTACAAGAATAACTTTTTGGAGAACTGAAAGGTAAAAAGGAAACACAAACCTCCTCAGGGCAAGAACTTCATAATTCCTTCGCAGGTAATCAGCATGCTTTGTGAGAGCATCTTGTGCATACTGTCTGCCCACAGTTCTTACAGCTGCAGCATTCAGCAAATTTTCCAATGAACCATGTTTTTTCACTAGTTTTAGAGCAGTCTTTCGACCAAATTCAGGAACCACATTTTGTATTCCAGGAACACCATCAATCTCATCACCAATAATACATCCTACAAAAGTTCAACATCCACTGGAGAAGTTAGTTCCCTAAAGGTATGGTAAAGCTAGCGGTTCATGACAAGAAAATGAGAACAGCCTAAAGAAATGGATTAACTTGTGTCATAACTTGGGTAATTTTTTATTTGTGAATGTGTGCGTATATGAAATTACTGGACAAAATAAGATGGCACGCTATCCACAATGCTAATACAACAACAATTCATCTCATACTTACTAAGGCTTAGATCAGAGCATGGATTGCAATTGTATTGAGCAATGTAGTGCTTTAGGGTGTAAAAGGACCATCTGTTTAACTCTGTAATAGGCAAAACAAGTTGGACATCCTCAGAAATCAACTGCTTGAAATCTTTATCAGGTGAGGCAACGACCACTTTGTATCTTCTTTGTAAAGCCTGCCCTGCAAGTGTAGCCACAACATCATCTGCTTCATGGCCTTCAACTTTTACAACCTGCATTCTTTACATTTGTCAATAAGCAAGCATCATAAAAGGTGGATCTCTGAAAAGACTGATCAAAACTTTCATTTGATACTTGCAAAAGCATTATTCAGAAGTTCCTCAGGGTCCTTAAAACAACAGATTGAAACTCAAGCTTTAATGTTTACAATCATGGTGGTTGTCAAACCAACAGCATTTCTTAACATAACATATAGATTATGTACCTAAACCAACGCCCATTGGTGAATTCTGGGTTGAAACTAAACCATACTTGTCAACTAAAAACATGGGTTTCTGGTGCACAAGGCTCCCTGTGGGGATAACATGTGACCTCCTAGTTATAATGAAATAACCTTACCATTTTATTAATGCTTGCACTCTTTTGCATATCAACAAAAAGATTGAAGGAAAAAACACGTAAATGTAACATCAGTTTATTTTCCATTTGGCTGCAAAAGATTGACTACCAGGACAAAAAACAGAAAAAAAGAGGTGAGAGTGTACAAACTTAGTTGAGATTGGTTTGAAATAAATCTAATATTCCATCTTTTTGTTACAGCAGCTGTCTTTTCCCAATCTAAACAGCAAATATAGAACACTGACTACAGTTGTTAAAAATCATAGACTAGATAATTTTCCAAAAACATAAACTGCAGATATGTTGCTACAGAAGCCATGAAACTTTATGACTTAGAAAGGACCACAGCAGATAAAATCTAGAGACCATTTCATAAATTTGTCATTTACAACAAAGGCAGATGCAGAGCCAAGTAATTAAATGACATAGAAAAGGAATTCCTAGTGCATGAAACTCTTGCATTGCGGGGCGGGAAGCGTACAAAGCCTTTCCCATGCTTTCACAGAATATCTGTTTCCACAACGTGAACCCATGAACTCCAGGTCAGGAGAAAGTAATCGGGCAGCTGCCCCATGGTTCGCCCTCATATGAATTTGGGACTTGAGAATATAATCATCTTTCACTAGGTAAAATACAAAGATTGAAAGAGATAATACATCAAAGACAGTTTACCCACTGGTACATTGCATTTTGTAAGAACATCCATGATAGTTCGAGACCTGCTACCATAATCGTTCAGAGACCTCTGTGAAGCTGGTGATTGGCATAAAAATTTCATCCTATGTGCCTTATAGGAAGGTAACAACCGTCTGCGGTGCTCGGTTGCACCTTCCCCATCAAGAACCTGGAAACAAAACGATCATTTGTTGGCCCAACCAATGCGATCTACGGAGACAGGTACAATGGTCAACCAGATGCTCCAAGGCAATGCAAAAATGTCAAATACATGAACTTTTTGGTGTTTTGTATGCAGTAAAACCAAAACCAAATGCGAGGCTACAGATTAAATTGAGTATGAAAGAAAGGAAAGGGGCTTACGGCAATAACAGGGTCAGAAAGGCTGACTTGGGAGAAAAACAGAGAAACCCAGTAGCCAAAACAGCGCAAACTTGGCTTGCTCCCATCATAACAAAGTGGATTAGCGTCCAAGAAGAATACCCTTTTCTTGGCTGTGCTCTTGTCCTCATCATTTCCACCAGTTTTACTTCTCGCCAACCACGGCCCACCAACTGCTTGACTGAAAGACCCATAAGGTTTCCAACCCTTTTTGGTGCTCCTTGTTTTTGATTCAGTCGGTATTTTTCTCGGATTCTTAGTTGAAAGGAAGACGGAAGGGTCATAAGGGAGCGAGGGCTTTACGTTAACATTGTTAGGCATGAACACTTGGACCGTCTTCATCACCGCCATCGACGTATCTGCGCGTGCTCTGCTCCTGCTCGCTATTCAACCGAAAAAGAGACTGATTGAAAAAAAAAAACCAACAACAAAATATTTAAAAGACAAAAAAAAGGATAAAAATATTTATTTGTAAATATATAATTTGATTATAATAAAAAAAACAAATTAATTACAAACAATTAAGATTACATATTTATAATATTATATTTAATTTTAGTGCGTATCTTCACAAGTAAAAACCATCCAAACAAAATATAGTGACCATTCCAATTTTTTTTAAAATTAAAAAAAGTAAAGAATATTTCTTTCTTTCCTTCTTTCTTTTTTGTAAAGAGAAAAAGTGGCCAATCCACGTATGTCAGGAGGAGTAAAGAAAGACAGAAAATAATAAACAACAAAGGGAGTGCGTGGGGCCGGTGGAGGGGGGTTGTGGCAGAAACCAGACCAAAGTGCCCAAGAACCTCAAAACCAGACACATGTTTCAGTCACCGGTAAGTTGGTTGAGACCTCCGCCCTTTATTTCGATGTTTTCGAGAAGAAGAACTGCTCTTCTCCTCTTAACAAATTATTAAACAGAAACAACCCCCCCCCCAACCTTCCCCCTCCCCTCTCCTCTCCTCCCCTGCCCTCGCACTCGATTGGACGAACACTTTCTCTCACACACACCCTACTCTTCTTACTCATTTCCTTCTCTCTCTCTCTCTTTTCTCTGTTTCTCTGTCTGGGTCATCAGTTAAAATTAAAGATGGCCCAGCTCCTCCGAACGACCTTCTTGCCCCCCTCCGCCTCCCTCCGGCCGAACCCCAACGGCAATGCGTCCGCTTCGATCCACACTCCGGGTAATCGGGTCAGGCCCTGCCCCGCCCACGTGCGGGCCAGGATCCGAGAAATCTTCATGCCCGCTCTCAGCTCCACCATGACCGAAGGAAAGATCGTTTCTTGGGTCAAATCCGAGGGCGACAAGCTCTCCAAAGGGGAAAGCGTCGTCGTTGTCGAGTCCGACAAGGCCGACATGGACGTCGAGACTTTCTATGATGGCTACTTGGCGGCCATCATGGTCGATGAAGGCGGCGTCGCTGCCGTTGGCTCCGCCATCGCCTTGTTGGCCGAGAGTGAGGAGGAGATTGCCGAGGCCCAGTCCAAAGCCACTTCTTCTTTCGCAGCTCCACCGGCGGCCTCTGCTTCATCTTCTTCCGCTTCTACTGGCGGTGCTGAAAAGCCGCAGCCCGAGAAATTTGCTGAGGCCTCAATTGCGGCTGCTCCTTCTTCTCCTCCTAAGCCGGTGGCGGCAGCATCTGCCGTGCATCCGGCGTCCGAGGGAGGGAAAAGAGTGGTAGCGTCGCCTTACGCCAAGAAGCTTGCAAGGGAGTTGAAGGTGGAGTTGTACACAGTGGTAGGGAGTGGGCCTATGGGAAGAATTGTGGCCAAGGACGTTGAGGCAGCCGCTGCTAGCCCAGCTTCTGCTGCCAAACAGCCGGGACCTGCGATGGCTGCTACCGCCGCTGGTATTCAATTGGGAAGCGTCGTGCCATTTACCACAATGCGGGGTGCAGTGAGTAGGAATATGGTGGAGAGTTTGGCAGTGCCAACTTTTAGAGTTGGATATACAATTACCACTGATGCTCTCGATGCCCTCTACAAGAAGGTAATAGTAATATAGAGACTTAAAATCCAAATTCTCTTCATAATTGGGATAAACTGTTAGACCATGTCTAGAGACGTTGATGATCATCGTCTAGAGATGATGATCCACGGCCATGAAGTTAACAATTACCGGTAACAAGATTATTGATTATTCTGGTGATTCATCCTTACTCTGTTTTTATTTTACACCTTGTTGTACTTGTGTTTAGATCAAATCAAAGGGAGTGACTATGACAGCATTGCTTGCAAAGGCAACAGCACTTGCATTGGTTAAGCATCCAGTGGTAAATGCTAGTTGTAGAGATGGTAACAGCTTCACATATAATAGTAGTATCAACATTGCAGTTGCCGTGGCCATGGATGGTGGGTTGATTACGCCAGTGCTTCAGGATGCTGATAAGGTCTTGTTTGATCAGCTTCTGGTTGTCGATTATCTTTAACAAGAGTATAAATTGTCATCGAACTGTAATGATGGTTTTCTATGATTTATATTTTAGGTTGACATTTATTCATTGTCAAGAAAGTGGAAGGAATTAGTTGACAAGGCCAGAGCCAAGCAGTTACAACCTCAGGAATACAATACAGGTACCATTATTTTACACCTGCACTTTTTAAACCGTGCACATGATTGAGTTGGGAAACCTTTTGGACAGGTATCTAATATCTGAATTGTAATATTGGAAATATTGGCAAGAGAATTTGCATGTGCAAATCATTTAAGTGCCATCTGGTTGTGGACTATCACAGGCAATCTTTTAACACCATTGCTGGGAAATTGAAAATTTGGAAATAGAAAGACACTGTAAAATTGTGCAACCGAAATGGCAGAAAGGTAACTATGTTGGAAGAAGCTCAGAGGGAGAAAGTAGAAAATGGATCCTGATTCGGCGATTGGTTAAACACTAGTAATGGCATGACCATGAAAATTTCTGTACCTTTTCATTGACTGAGTAAATATGATGTTAGGAACATCTTCTAGCCAATGCTGCACTTGTGAGATATCATCCATGGTGTTTTTCATGCCTACCAATTTTATGATACACTTTGCAAGAACCATGTTTTAGGGTGGTTGATCCCAAAGAATGATCAGTTTGCTTTTTTTCTCTGTTATGAAATTCATAGCCATGGCTATTTCATTGGTTTTTGCTCTAATACACAGTTAGATCATATGCTCAAGGCCATGTGCCTAGTATTTCATCGTTCTTTTCTTTTTTTCTTTAAACTCTTTATACTTGTCCTCCAATTCCTTGCAGGCACTTTCACACTTTCTAACCTTGGAATGTTTGGTGTGGATCGGTTTGATGCCATTTTGCCTCCTGGAACTGTGAGTGTCGTCACTTCCTGCCTGCTATATTTTCTTCATGTTGCTACATACTCATGTATAGCTTGTTTACAATTATGGTTTTTATTTTATTTGTCTGGATGGTTGCAGGGAGCAATCATGGCTGTTGGAGCATCTCAGCCAACTGTTGTGGCTATCAAGGATGGTCGGATTGGTATGAAGAACCAGATGCAGGTAAATAACATGTTAAATTTATGATTTTTCTCTTTTTTAGTTCTTAGGTTAAGTTTATAGTAATTTCAGCAAGGGAATTTCTGAATTGCATGTTCTGGATTAAGTTGATATAACCTTTTTCCTGGAAAATGCACTTTCCACAGGTGAATGTTACAGCGGATCATCGTATAATTTATGGTGCTGATCTTTCTTCCTTCTTGCAAACATTGGCAAAGATTATAGAAGACCCCAAGGACCTTACCTTCTAATGGGTACCCATGTTATTGCAAGAGACCTGGTCTTTGGTTCTGTGAGATTTTCTTTTCCTTGTTTTTACAAAGCATAATTTCCACTGTTTGTCAATCTCGATCGTGATGGAACTGATTCATGCAGAGAAACGTAGGAGCCATTCAGTCTGTTTGAAGTTCTGCAAAGAGTGAAAACAGAATTTTGAAGTGAAATTTTCAATTGGGTTTCAAATGTTGCAATTTTTTTCTTCTAATGTTGCCTGCAAAATTGGCTGTTGACCATCTTGTTGTCAATAATTGTTTGTTAATCATTCGTATTGTGTCAATCTTATTTTCACCTGTTGACGATTTTTGGAAAAATGATTGGACAGAATCAATGCTTCTCATATACTTGAAGTAGGGTCTAGAATGATGAGCAAAAACAGTATAGCTAATCAGATAAACCATCCAAAATCGCAAATAGATGTTATAGATTGCCGAGGTACAATTTATATTTTCTGCAGCAGTGAAGCTTTTCCTATGCCAATAATTTTTAATGAGCAAAATTTAAAGGATTATCTTACACAGAATGACAAATTATTGAGTCGAAACACTCATCGGGCATTAAGGAGCATCCTTATCACAGTTTTCATCTTTGGCCTGGCCTCCGGTGAAACATTAACACACCTAAGAGCAATCCTTAGGACCGCAAGCATCTGTGCTCTAACAGTAAGTGAAGTTCTGCTAACACTATAATCGAGGATGTGATCCCACCTATCTTGCTTGGCTGAGTTACTTAAGACCCATTTGGCCAATTCAGCTCCCTCACAAACTGCTGGCTTTCCTGTCAGAAGTTCCAGTAGGACAACTCCAAAGCTATATACATTGCCGGCCATGGTTACCCTCATTGTGTAAGCATACTCTGCAAAAATCCATATTCATTCTCCAAATAAATAGGGGAAGTAAATTATTGATCGAGCACTACAAAGCTATCTTCATTATGATTAATCAAAGATAACCTTCTAGGAATGATATAGACAATTGCAACTTTAAGCAACGTGGAACCCAAATGCCACTAGATTACCGAGAAAGGATTAAAGAGTTGCTCACCTGGGGGGACATAGCCAACAGAGCCAGCAACTGTTGAAAGGCTGCCAGTGCTCTTCGTGGGATCAATCACTTTGCAGAGTTCAATGTCTCCAACTAATGGCTCCTTAAGGGACTTTAGCAAAATGTTTGTGCTTGAAAGGTCAAGAAGGATAATTGGAGAAGGGGTAAATCCATGCAGAAAAGAAAGACCCTGAGCTGCTCCCACTGCTATGCTGTATCGGCTCCCCCAGTCCAAAGCATTTCCCAATTTACCATGAAGAACATCAAAAAGTGTACCCTTTCGAGCATAGTCGTAAAAGAGATAAGCACTGTCCACAGTCATTACATAGGCCAAAGGAATCATTACATTTGAATAGCTAAGCTTCCCCAGAACTTCCAGCTCTTGCTCAAACTTATCATGGCTGCCCAATTGGAATATCTTGTCACTCCAGTTAAGCTTCTTGACAAAGTACATTGCTCCAGAAGGCATGGTTGCTTTGTAGTATGTAGAAAATCTAGTCTTCAGCACAATATTCTGCAGATCAGCAACTGCCATTATGGCTTTGGTGAAATCAATATTTGACCTGTGCATCCCATTTGCCGTTAACAGATTGCCTTGGGTGACTTGAGGAAGCAGATCTTTCCCTGCTTGTGACTGATGATCACTGACCTTGGGAAAGTGTCTAGAGTATGATAACATAAGAAGTGACACCAAGCCACCAGCAAGAATAGCAGCTACAAGTGCGGGGATGACAGCCACGGCAACTGATTTCCTCTTCTTTGTGGAAGTCTCCTGCTTTGTAGCATTAGCAAGACCAGGATTTCCACTTACATCGTAAGAAACCCATTTTCCGAACTTAGGGATTATTCCAGAGAGCTGATTGTTTGAGAGTATCAACTGTGTTAAGGATTGAAGTTGAACAAGAAAATCTGGAATCTCACCTGAGAATCTGTTATCTGACAGATCCAACACCTCTAGATCAGACAGTGAAGAAAGGGTGTGAGGAATAGACCCTTGAAAGAGGTTGGAGCTGAGATTCAAAGCAATCTGCAGCTTCCTTGGCATATCTGGGATTCTCCCATACAGCTGATTGTGTCCCAGTTGGAGTTCCAACAGCGAAGGCACCCTACTAATAGTAGTGGGGATCGAGCCACTGAGATTGTTACCTTGCAGGTGCAAGAGACTAAGACGCTGCAGATTTGAAATTGCGGGGGGAATTGGACCAGCAAGATAATTGCTGCTGACATTCAAAATTGACAACTTATGTAGCTGAGTAATTTCTAAGGGAATTTCCCCATCCAACTTGTTTAGTTGAAGTTTCAAAACTTCAAGATTGTTAAGATTGCCCAGTGTCTTGGGCAAGGGACCAGTCAGCTTATTATGAGCCAAATTCAAGAGAGCCAGACTTTGGCAAGAACCCAACTCCGCAGGTATCAAATTCGTCAAGCTATTGTTATCTAACTCCAAGTAAGTCAACTTCCGAAGTGCTGCGAATGAAGGGATTGTGCCATCGAGATTATTGCTTCCCAATCTCAACCTCACCAAGCTTGGAGATATCTTTGCTGGTATTGAACCTTCCAACATATTATAAGACAAATCCACAGTTTGCAAATTTGGCTGAGATAAAAAGTCTGAAGGAATAGGCCCTCTTAACTTATTGTAACTAAGATCTATGATGTTAAGATATTTTGTAATCCCACTGGGAATTGTGCCATTGAACATATTCTGGTTGGCCGCAAATCGGGACAGTGTTGGGATGTCTGAAATGGCGATAGGGATTTCCCCACTCAAATTGTTGAGAGACAGGATCAAAGTCTTCAACTTGGTGAGATGAACAATTGCATCTGGGATAGACCCATAGAGATGATTTGTGTTGAGATCAATCAGGCTTAAGTTCTTGTAGTTTCCGAGTTCGTGCGGGATTATACCCTGGAAATGATTCACAGAAAGATCAAGTTCCTCCAACATCATGGAATTTCCAAGCCTTACGGGAACAACCCCATTGAACTTATTGTGGCCAAGATTCAATCTTTTGAGGGCAACTAATCTATCCAATTGTGAATTAACATTGCCCCCCAAAGCATTGAAAGACAAGTCCAAGGTTTCTAACCCAACAAAACCACGAAAAGTAGGCAAAAGACCATCCAACTTATTTTTGCTAAAATTTAGTAGCTTTAATCCATCAATCTCTCCACAACCATTCAGGAACTCATCTGGGATTGAGGCCAAAGAGTTATTAGAGACATCGAGGGACTGCAAAGATTGAATCCGGCAAATAACAGGTAGAAAATCAGAGGTGGAAAGACCAAACCCGGATAGAGAAAGATGGGTTATAATTGAATTGTTGGAGCTGCATCTAACCCCTTTCCACAAGCATGGGTTTGGCTCTTTGCTAGCATTCCACGGTGAAGCAAGGACATTGGAGAGAGCGATCATGATGCTGGTTTGACTTGCAGACAATTGAGAGGACACCATGGGCAACAACAAGGACAAGAAGGACACAAGCGCAGGCAAGAACAGAGTAGTTCTAGACACATACCTACTCATTTTAGCTCCTGGTACTGAGGATTTTCTAGAACTTGTTATTCTAGTCTCAATCAATGAATGTGCATATGGTATGTTGTACTCGTATTTATTTTGGCTCTGGTTTCAGGTGGGGAGGAATCAGAACAGAGAGGAACAGCAAAATAAATAAATAAAGGCTAACGAGTATAGCACATAGCGAGAGAGAGAGAGAGAGAGAGAGAGAGGTGGGGCGAGAGATTTTGGTGGTTGATCTGGGGGTTGCTCAGGATCCAAATTCCTAGAATGTGTTCTGTGTCTCCGTGGGAAGACAAGTAAATAATGCAATAATATGTTTTACTGTAAATGGATTATTATTGTATGCCTTGTTGGGGACGCAGTTGACTCTGAATATTTACGTCTTTCTTCTGCAAAGACTGGACGGGGATAGACTTTGGCAGCGTCACTTGAATGTGTTTTTGAGTGTGAGTGGGGGGTTTGGTGTTTTGTTTTGGGAATGCCTTTTTTTTTTTTTTTTTTTTCCCATCTTCAAACTTTGGCTTTTTGACCTTTGACGCATGAACTGGTTACAACTTGGTCCTTCCTTGAAGTTCTGCGCTTCGGCTTGCTGATTGATAGGAAGAGGTATTGGAAAGTGGCTCTCTAAGGTATGGTTTATTATTATTATTATTATTATTATTATTATTATTATTAGTAGTAGAAAATTAAAACGCCTGCAGGCTTTCCCAATTCAAAGTCATTTGGCGTGAGGTCTGGGTTTGGAGGGCCAAATTGAATGGTGTGATTGAGACCACTGGAGTCATAAAGACGCGTTTTTGACAATATGACCATAATTCATTTGTCGTTATGGTCTTCTTCTTCTTCTTCTTCTTCTTCTTCTTCTTCTTCAAAGAGATGAAGTCTGGAGTTTGGTGTTTATTTTTGTGTAGTCTTTACGCAATCAGCCTAGTTTGGATCATTCTCTTGCAAATTTAGGATGTGTGATAAAAGGCGCGTGTCCATGTTTCAAATTTAATAATCATTATAATTAAGCGTAATGGATGTTTGTACAAATGTTATTATCACTATTATTATTTTGGTAACAAATTATTTGACGGACGAGATTAAATAACGAACTTAACCAAAAAAAAAAAAAATTCCCTTGCTCCAAAATCTACATCCTTTCAAAGAATTAACTTTTGTATTGAATCAACTTAAATGATAATTAACATTCTTAACAATATATATTTATTTTTATTATTAGAGAAATGTCAAATTGTGGAGATATTTTTAATTGCGGTCAAATCATAATTAAGGGTAGATTTTCCGTTCGAAGGCCAAGAAGGAACCGTCCAAACTTGATTGAACTAATTCGGTGCAAATTGAAAACTCTGCTCAAAAAAAAAAAAAAAAAAAAAAAAAAAAAAAAAAAGGGATTGGATGTGACTTAGTAATTTGAAAGACGATATGTCATGTAAATCAAGTCTAGACGCCTAGCATTTTGATTACCTAACAATCCGTGGGGTCACCAAATTGACCCTAAAGCAAGGGTTGACCCTCGGCTTGTCAGTGCACGGCAGCTGGCGGGGAAAACATTTTTTTTTATCGTAAGAATCACAATATTCTGGATAATAGTATAGTTTTTAATTAATTTGTAAAATTTAAAGAAAGATTTTGTTTGAACAAAATTAATTTATTAATTACATTTTCTAATGTAAAGATATGTATGTGAATTTCAAAAAATTGTAAAAAAAAAAAAACTTGGGGGGGGGGGGGGGGGGGGGGGGGGGGGGGGGGGGAGAATATAAGATTTAAGAATTTCTGGAGGGCCGAGGGAAACTTGCTTTTGAAGAATATAATAAAACGAAACTGCTTAGAACCGCAACGAGTTCCTTTCAGCGCGCGAGGAAGACGCCATGTTTATACTTAACCTAACCAAAAAAAAAAAAAAGAAAGAAGAAAAAAGTTGCTTTGGATTTACTAAATCATTAGACATTCATGCCGTCACACCATCATTAAAGAAAACATTAGGACTTCAAGATTTTTTTTTTATTTTTTTATTTTTACGTATTTGTTATTTTATTGTTTTATTAACTTTTAAATAAATTTAGATGCTAAGGTTATACACTAAAAGAAAGTTAAGGCTCCTTTTTATTTTAAAAGAAAAGCTTCCTCCTGCCTGAGGACATAGCCCCCCCCAACTATTATCGAACTTGGTGACAGTTTGATCTATTACAGGAACGCTGGGTTTTACGTTGAAGAAAGATTGGCATGACTTTGCTCCGACTAACTGTTTATAAAATTAATGCACTGCCTTGCCAAACAAAGTACGTACGTGTGGGGGTATTATGCAAAGCACCACAAAACGTGGAAAACTTATCCACAAAGAAACCGATCAATCCCCCTGTCATTCCGGCGACAGTTGCGATGACTCTGCTCCCTTTGATGGTCTGGCTCCACGCATATTCCTTTTTCTTTTGGATTAGGAAAATCCTTTAACGCATATTTAACAAATTAATACCAGCAATTTATTCAATGCATGGTAATCTAATTGATTATAGTTGATCCTTATTGTTGGTTTTGAAAAATGATTGGTTTTGTTGGAAACAAGGTAGGCTTTGATATTCCAACTATTGGGTGTGGCTCTTATGCTACCTGTTGGTTGTAACTCCAATACTATATGTAGATTGTATTCTTGATATCACATGTTGGAATTTAATTTTTAGAGATTTGGATTACATACCAAGTCTGCTTTGTTAACTCTACAACCCTTGCTCTTGGCATATTCTTTGTGAGGAGAAAGGCTTTTACCAATACAGCAGAATACTTCTCCATCACTTCTTTATGTTAAGGTTTAGTATACCTTCTACATTTTTTGGTTTTTAAAACTAATATTCAAATAATTTTTGATTTTCCTAGATTTCTTAAATTTACTGATTTTTTTAACTAGTTTTCAATTAATTTTTGTTTCACTTGGTATCATCAAATTTACTAGACTTGGGAACAATTTTCAAATAGTTTTAATTCTTCTAAAACTCCTAAGTTTTTTCTTTAATTTAAAAATTAATTTTAAGTATTTAATTTTTCTATTATTTCTTTTGAAATTATAAAAATATTTAAGGATGAGTTCATCATTTTTTCTTCTCCTTAAACTCATGAAGGTTCTGAACTGTTTCAAATAGGATGTAATATTATTATAAAGTAAAAGCTTTCTTGTTGATTTGACAGAAGTCACTCTTAATTTTACTTTTCTCATTCAAACTTTAATTTTTTTTTTTTTTTTTTCAAATTTCTAGTCATTTAAACGAAATATTATTCTAATATTATTATTGGTTTGATTAGAAAAGGGTAAGATCTAATACTAACTGTTTGTTGTAGTTTTGGTACCACACGTTGAGATTTGATTTTTGGACTTTACTACTACTAAAGATATTTAGATTTTAGAATTAAATTGATTTTATATTCCATTTTATATTTGGTGTTAATCTATTACAAAATAAGTAAAAAAGATATATAATTGCTAACACTTATATATATAAAGATAAACTTCAAAAATAAATTTTATTCTTTTAGATTTATAGTGAAAAGTAAGAGAAGAATAAAACGAATTTAGAGAACTTACTAAAATGTAATAATAAGGAGAAAAGACATAAAAATAATTTTTCTTACTATTTATATTTTTTATAACACTAATGCTCTTTACATAAAAGGATTTTTAATATACAAAATTTGATCTTGTTTATGTATATAATTTATAATTTAAATTTAAAATGATTACATATAATTATTTTTAAAATTAATGTTAATAAATTTTTAAAATTTAAACTAAAATTATTAGAATTTAACAGAATATCATTGGTTATTAAAAATTAATAGAGCAAGTTGAAAATTGATAGAAAATGTCATTATGTAATGCCATGTTAAGCTGCAATAATAGCTTCACTTATATAGTTTTCTTTCTTTCTTTCTTTCTTTCTTTAGCAATATGCTTTCGGTATACAAGAGATCAAGCACTGGTATACTTACATATACGATCACTTTAATTATCATTTATCCTCTTTTTTTTTCAGCAAAATTATCATTTATCTAATTAAAGGGCACAAATTAAAGTGGCTATTCTATGATAACGTACTCATGTTTTTAATAATCGGTACTTAGGGATTAGGAGAGTTATAATGCAGTTTCATTGTATGGGTTCACTTCATCAAAATAGTTTTGACACCAGAAATACGCCACTTAATCAATGGAAGGATGGCTTTTAAATCACAAGGGGCTGGAAGATAAACAAGCCTTGTTAGGTAATGGCCGCATATAAATATGTCAACGTGACTTCAGTTTAAAAATTAAAGGTTTAACGGGATCAAAATGGCCGAGTCAAATTCATATATTTTATTCATCAAAAAAAAGAAAAAAAAAGGTGTTTATAAATAGTACGAAGTGGGAGAGCAGGTTTACAGTTAAGTGACGTGAGGCCATAATCAATGCTATTGATTTGCAATTAGGGTGCCACTTGTCTACCATATATATCAAATGAATGGCCCGCTTGAGCCGAACCCACTGGAAAGAAGCAACCATTAGGTGGGCACACTCTGCTAGGTCCTTCGTTATTAAAAAAAAAAAAAAGCCAATAATTGTTAAATTCTTTTAGCAGTTCAACTAAAATGTAATGTGTCCAGGAGCCACCCACACCAAATGTCCAACTCCAACCCAGACCTTGAGGCGCTCCCATTATCCACCTCTTATTTTACAAACAGAACCCCAAATCCGCCAAGCGGCCATGGCCACCGAAGACTTCAGCTTTCCAACCATCACCGATACTTTCTCGTGCAGCATTGATTCGCCACCTTTATGGTGCCTATCGCCCGCAGCCTCACCGCCTTGCCACGATGAAACATCAAATGATTGCACGGAAAGCAATGATCAAAGAAGGAGGAGGAGGAGGGGATTATCCAGAATGCGTTGCCGCAAAGCCAAATACCAAGTTTAGTCAAAGAAGCTTTTCAAGTGTGGACAAAAGCACAAAATTGGCCAGAAGAAACTATAACATTCGCGGTGAAGATCATGATAAAGAGGAAAAGATGGACATGTTATGGGAGGATTTCAATGAAGAACTGTTTAAAATTAGTCACAGAACTTCATCAAGAGTGGACTCCGAGAGAATGGTAGACATGGGATGCGTTCATCAAACGTTGAGATCACCCAAGACCAGTGGTTCTTTGATTTCGCCTGGAGGGAAGCCAGGTTTAGCGGCGTTCACAAGAGCCCTGAAAAAGCTTTTTTGGCTTCACAACTCTCATAGATCAGGAAAAAATGACCCTTCTTATAAGCCAGTTAGAAATCGTTGACTTGCAGCTCAATAATAATGTGACTTCCAAGTTTTAAGGATGGAAGAACTGTAATTCTAGCAGCTTTCATGGCCATTGTTTGTGAGGAAGATACAAGTTTTTCCTTTCTTTTTTTTTTGGGGGTGTTTTTTCTTTTTCATTCTTTTGACTGAGAAAAATGTCTCAGCTACTCTCGGGCAGAACCCCTTTGCCAAGTGTAAATCATAAATTATATTGATATTTTGAAAAAAAAAAATATTGTTTTTTTTTTTTTTATTCTGTCTCCGTCATGTAGTGGTGAAAATATTAGCAGAAGCAATTGGAAAGTTTCGAATTGGATCACTCCCATTGAAGTCCAAAGACACACGTTCAAGACGGAAACAAAGGCTAGGAAATCCGGATGGTGGTTAATGTATTAGCATCATGACGCTGAAATTAGATAGGATCGTAGCAGAGGATAGCAAATAGCAGCGGAGAAGAATGACAAAGTAAGGAACATCAATTAATTAGTATCTGGGTAGGAGAGATCCCGGCCGGGTCGACGGGCATGGGTAAGAGGGTTAATGATAGCAGGGGCGAGCAGGTGCAGGCTGGTCCTTCTCCATGGGCTTCAGATATCAAATGGGCTCCTACAAAAATTGATCTGCCGAGCAGAAAAATCAACAATTTAAGGAAAGCGTTTGTTTTTACTGTTTCCTTTTTCAATTAGTTATGAACCTTTAGGAGCCCAGACCGGGGACACTTGTTAACGTTTGATTGCGGGAAGATCTATCGCTTTGAGTAATGATGTTTTTTAGTAGATTTCTTTCACATTAGATTATACCAATTGTTAAATTTCAATAACAATAACACATCTCAATCACTTATCTTACATTGTTAACGAATTTTTTTTAAAAAAAAAAACCAAGAATATTTAAATTTAAACTCACCTAGCTCGGTAACCTTTTAAGTAAAGCATTAAATTATATATTAAAATGTACATTCTAGTCAAATAATCCAGGGAACAATAAGCATTAAATGCAAGAATCCCTTACCAAAAAACCGAAAACTAATAATTAGGAAGATATAATAACCATTTATTTAGATTTTTGGACTCATCTGCTCCTCTGTACATATCAAATCCTTGTAGTTGAACAATTAGAGAGGGAAAGAAAGATGGGGAAAGAGATGGCGGGGCTTCCAAGTGCCAGCGCAGCCAACGTCCTCGTAATACCATTTCCAGGATTCGGCCATCTTCTGCCACTTATGGATTTAGCAAACCAACTGGCCCTCCGAGGCTTAAAAATCACCATTTTAGTCACACCCAAGAACCTTCCCTATCTGACTCCTCTTCTTTCTCTTCATCCTAATTCCGTACAGACCCTCATGCTTCCTTTCCCGTTGCAGCCTTCCCTTCCGTCCGGCGTCGAAAGCTTGCATGAAGTTCCTGCCGTCGTCTCATTTCCACTCATGGCATCCGCCATGAGCCAACTTTATGATTCCATTTTTCAATGGATTAAAAATCATCATTCGCCACCTGTAGCCATCATTCCTGATATTTATCTTAGTTCTTGGACCCGTCGATTGGCCGCCGACTTCAGCATCAAACTTGTAGGGTATTCTGCCATTAATGCCAATTCAATGCTTTCATTTTGTGCTAGGCAAGAAATGCAGGAATTCTTCAAGCAGGAGTATCTTGAAGCCCGCGAGTCTTGGGGTCTTATTTTCAATTCGTTTGATGAGTTCGAGCGCGAAAGGTTGGACGAGGTTAAGATAAATTTCTTGGGACACGACAGGGTTTGGGCTCTAGGGCCTTTGCTACCAATGAAATCGGGTTCGTCAGAAAGAGGTGGCCCCAGTTCTGTTCCTGTGGAGGATGTGCTGGACTGGCTTGACTCATGGGGCCAGGACCAGGGTGACAGATCTTCAGTTGTGTTTGTCGGGTTTGGGAGTCAGATCACGTTGAGCACACGACAAATGGAAGCGGTGTGTTGGGGAGTCCACGCAGGAGAAAGGGATGTTTTTACCTTATAAACGTTGTTACGGAGAGAAAGGAATGACTTCAAGTGGTATCAAAGCCGGCCGTCTTGAATCTAATATTCATTGCTAAGCGTTCTAAATTTGGGAGTAAGCAGGCCCAGTATACATCGAGTTCGATGGATTTGATGAGATGGAAAAGATGTGTCAAAATCTCACGTTGAAAATAACAAGGGAATACTTAAAACTTACGTGACAAGTAACTCGAGCGTTGGAAGACGGCCAAGTGCGATTTATTTGGGCGGCGAAGGATCCATTTAAAGCAGTGGCAGGGCAAGATGGATCAGAAGAGGATCATTAAAGCGTAGTCCCTTAAGGGTTCGAAGATCGTGTAGCGGGAGAGGCTTGGTCATCGGAGGGTGGGCACCACAGGTGAAGATCCTCAACCATCCAGTCGTCCGCTATTCAGGTGTGTGAAGGTATGGAAAAGGTCCCGGATATTGAAAAACTAGCCCGAATCTTAAGAGAGTCCGTTAAAGGTGACCTGTCAGAAAGGATCCAAGCGATTGAATTATGGCGAAAAGCCTTGGAGGCCGTCGCAAAAGGTGGAACTTCTCACGATGCTTTGGATGGATTGGTGGAAGAAATATCTAAGCTCCAATTCAAGGCTGGAAACCAAAAAGAAAATGAGATTGGACAATGAGATCCAAGGGTGAAACCTTGCCAATAAGACATTTGGACTCTAAGTCCCGATATATATATTTCAAATTAATTTGTAGGAAAAAAGAAAAAGAACTTGTGATACATTTGAATTGTGATGATCATAGCTAAACAACAGTTGGGCCTCGGTGGGAATATGGGCTCACCAGTTTTTCTTTTCGAAAATTTTTGTGTGGGTTATTACAATATATATATATGTATGTAAAATTAAAACATAAAAATTTCGAGAAATTGCTTGAAACTTCGAAGTGATAAGGGGTATTTGATGTAGGTATTTAATAGCTTGAATTAAAAAAAAAAAACTTTTTATGAAAAGGATTCTAAACTTTTAAAATTGAGAAAAAATCTCTAAAATAATTAAAACTTAATTAAAAAAATCTATATTAATTTAAAACCACTTTTTTTTTTTTTAAGTTATTGTATATCTCATGTAACAGTAGTCCAAAACATCAAAGGGAAACGAAGCTCCACGTCTTTCATTTCTCTATCTAGATTTTAAGTTCATTAAATCCTTTCTGAAACTAAAAATGGAAACTCGTGTCTCAAGTGGCAGGAAATGGCCTCGTGATCGAAGGCTAGACCCCACAGGCGATGGTCCTCAACCATCCAGCCTTTGTTTCCTACTTGAACCATGGCGGGTGGAAGTTGGGACTCGGTGCCTGAGGGGCTGCTTGGACGGGTTTTGCTGTTTGTTTGCCCTATGCAAATTGACCGTTTTCGCAATGTCGAATTGCTGGCGAACTAGGTGGGCGCTGCCGTTCAGGATTTGTGAGGATTTATATGCCATACTTGACTCCGAGGAACCTGCAATAACCTCGAAGCAATCTGTGAATGGTGAACGTCCCCAAGAGGATCCAAGCAATGAAGTTATGCCAAAAAGCCTCAGATCCCATCAAAGAAGGCCGAACTTCCTTCAAATCTTTAGATGGTCCTAGTGGTTATAAATAAACATCCAACTTGATTCGATCAAAAAACTGCATCTAAGAATTATAATTGTGCAAATAAAGATCAAATGTTATTCGGAGACTTACTTGTCTACGGGGAATTATGGAAGTTTTAATAAATGGAAAATAATCATCGTACTAGATGCATGTCTAATATTCAAATAAAAAAGAAAAATACAAATGTCTTTTGTTCTTTGAATCGGCTAGTTAGTTGACAAAGTAACTAAGCCTTGACATTCATCAGCTCATTCTTTCGTCTTTGTTTTTGACTCTTTATTTGTAACTTATGAGCCAACAATTACACAGTACTTGAAAAGAGCGTTGGGTTTGGTGACCTTGTTTTCTACGTACTCAAGTCAAAGCCTCAATGCTGCCAGCTCTAAGTGGTAATGCTCGTCGCACAGGCGACAAATCACAGGAGGATAGCCATTTCTTATCATCTTCGGACACGTATGTTACTCTCTATATATGTAGCCCACTTCAAGACATATAGCAGGCCAATTCAAGTTAAACTGTTGAAGTTGAACAATCAAAGAGTGTCAGAGAGCTAGGGAAAGTGATGGCGGGGGGTCCAAATGGCAACAGAGCACACGTCCTGGTAATCCCATTTCCAGGATTCGGCCACCTTCTGTCACATATGGATTCGGCGAACCAACTAGCCTTCCGAGGCCAAGAAGTCACCATTTTAGTGACCCCCGAGAACCTTCCCTATGTCAATCCTCTTCTTTCTATTCATCCTGATTCCGTCCAGACCCTGGTGCTTCCTTTCCCGCTTCAGCATTCCCTTCCTCCTGACGTCGAGAACATGCAAGACGTTCTTGTCCTCTTCTCTCTTTCGCATATAGCATCAGTCTTGAGCCAACTTTATGGTTCTGTTTTTGAATGGATTAAAAACCATCCTTAGCCACCTATGAGCATCATTCCTGATATATCCTAGTTCTTGGGCTCTTCGGTTGGCCACCGACTTGGGCATCAAACTTGTAGGATATTTTGCCATTAACGCCAATTCACTGCATTCATTTTGGACTAGCCAAAACATTACGGAATTCTTCAAGCAGAGTATCGTGTAGCCCGCGAGTCGTGGAGTCTCATTTTCAATTCGTTTGTTGAGTTCGAGAGCAAAAGGTTAGACGAGGTTAAGACAGATTTCTTGGGACATGACAGCGTTTGGGCTGTAGGGCATTTAATGCCAATGATATCGGCTCTTTTGGAGAGAGGCGGGCCCTGTTCTGTTCTGGTGGAAGAGGTGCTGGCCTGGCTTGACTCAGGCAGCTAGGACCAGGCTGACAGATGTTCAATTGTATTTGTGGGATTTGGATGTCAGGTAACATTGAACATCGAGCAAACGGAAGCGGTGGCTCGAGCATTGGATGGTAGCCAAGTATGCTTCATTTGGGCTGTGAAGGATAAAATGAAAGCAGTGGTAGGGCAAGATGGATCAGAAAAGGATCATCAAAGCGTTGTCCCCGCAGGGTTCGAAGATCGTGTGGCGGGAAGAGGCCCGGTCATCATAGTGTGGGGCACCACGGGTGAAGATCCTCAACCATTCGGCCGTCGGCTCCTCCTTGACCTGTTGCGGATGGAACTCGGCGCTCGAAGGGCTTCTTGAAGGGGTATTAATTATTACTTGCTTGGCCCATGCAAGCCGACCATTATTTCAACGCTAACTTGCTTGTGGACAAGTTTGGTGCAGCTATTCGAGGGTTGTGAAGGTTCGAAAACAGTCCCAGACCCTGAAAACTTGTCTGAATCTTATGAGAGTCGGTTAACAGTGATCGCTCAGAAATGATCCAACTTAGATGTCATCGCACAAGGTGGAACTTCTCATGATGCTTTGAATGGATTGGTGGGAGAAATATCTAAGCCCAAACTCATGGCAGGAAACAAAGATGGAAAATGAAATGAAATATGAACATTTAAGAATCGTAATATCCTCTCTCCGGTAGGCCCCAAATTTTACATTTTAGGTTTTTAATATATTTATTCACATTTTTGTGATTACATTACAATATAAATTTATTTTATTTTAATTAGTTGTCAATTAAATTCAACCAGATTTCACTCAACTCTTTCGTTTTTGCTTGTATTTGATGTTGAATAAATTTTACTCATTCAAAATTTGAATAAAATCATAAATTTTCTTAATTTTTAATGACTAAAGGCCTAAAAAATTAATAGACCCCCGACACTGTTGAATTTTACAACCCAAATCGTGATTTATTTTCTTAGTGTCTTTTTTTTTTTATTGTTTTTCAAATATGAAGTCCTAAATCTATAACCCAGAAATCGAGAATATAATAATTCGAGAGGATAATTAGGGAGTAAGGTACAAGTCCAAATATCGTAAAATCAGACAATCAGATTGATATTAATGAAAATTGACCAAATTAAAAGCAAGATCGAGAGAGACATTGCATCAAGGGAGCTTTGAAAGACGGCGGAGTTACGTACGCTTCATTGGGTTAGGAAGGATCCAGTGAAGGGGATGGGCGACGGCGTTGGTAATCAAAGCGCGATTTCGTATGTGATCTAAGATTGTGCGGCGGGAGAGGCCTGGTGATTAAAGTCTGGGCCCCACAGGCCGCGACCCTCCAGCATCCAATCGTTGATTCTCACGTAACCCATTACGGGCGGAACTCGATGGTTGAGGGGCTGCTTGGAGGGTTCTTGATGCTTACGTCGCCCATGCAAATTGACCATTTTTTGCAATGCCGAATTCCTGGCGGACAAGATTTTTTTTTTTTGGGGGGGGGGGGGGGGTGTGCTGCTATCGGGGTTTGTGGAGGCTTAAATGCTATACCTGATTCCGAGGAACTAGCAGTAACCTTGACGCCATCTGCGAGTGATGAATTTTCCCAGAGAATCCAAGCCACGAATTTACGCCAAAAAGCCTTGGATGCCATCAAAGACGGTGAAACTTCCTTCCAATCTTTAAATAGTCGACTCCCAAAAAAGCTTGTTAATAAAGGAAAAATAATCATCTTACTAAATGTATATCAAATGTTCAAAAAAAAAAAAAAAAAAAACAAATGTCCTTTGTTCCCTGAATCGGCTTAGTTACTCGATACAGTAATTCTTTGCCCTTCAAGGGGGGGTAAAGTGCGAAGCAAGCGAGGAAGAGAGACTTTGGAACGTGTGAAAGCAGCCGTGGCAATCAAATTTTCTCATGATATCATACAGGCCTATCATCCAAGAATTGTTACAATCCATCAGCATTTTTGATACAATCCAATCGAATAAAAAATGAGAAGAAAGTGTAATTTCAATTGACAAAAGACATTGGGGCCAGGACGCAACAGCACAAGAGGCGTTGGCTGCAACTTGCTGGTCCCCAAATGACACAATGAATGCAGAACAAAATCGGTATAATGAAAGATATTTCAAGTATCTCACTAATTTCTTTTCCACAGAAACGAATTTAATTGAGATCAGTGGGAAAGTAAAAACCCGACGCGTCCCCACTGCAGGCAAATTTGCAATTGCTGTGTACTTCAAGAGCATCAAATGGTGACATTCAAAGAACCGTCCACAACCAACACTTACTGCAACCTGTTTGGGGGCATCGCAGGACGTACCATCACCAGCACTAATTTGGGTGTTGTCAATAACACAATATTAATATACATAAACAGGCTTCCACTGAAGAATTGTGCATGCATTTCATTCTGTTGCTTGTTGGAGATTAGCACGTTTCTCCTGTGACCTGTGATGAAACAACTTAGCTACGGCCCTCCTCTCACAATCCTGCAATGCCCAAAAAGCGAAAAAGAAAAATAGAATGAGAAATGGAAAACTGTAACAACTGGTCTATTCGAAAACATTTGATGCTATTTTGGCTGTTGTTCGTTTTGTGCAAGTAAGATAAATGTTACTTTACTTTAAACATATTGAGACGAAATGATTTGCCAGCATTCATCCTTCTCAATTTCTGGTATGTATAGCCAAAGCTCAGCTGATCACGGGAAGTAAAGCGATCAACTTCATTGAACCAGAGACAGGAGAATAGGTTCGACATTGGAGTATGTGCTCTCAAGATTAAAGAACCTTCAGGCACATCTGAAAAGCAGAGAATACACTTGTGATTGGAAATTTGCAGACCAGAACAATTTAGGCAAGACTAATTGAGCCACAAAATATTTACTGAGGCAGATCTTACTGCTGGGGAGAAGCTTTTTTGGATCAGAGGTATTAAACCTCTTCAGCCCATCTGCCTTGTAGAAAGAAAATTGCTGATCAATGGCAGTATGATTGTATTTGTTCAGTCTCTTATTTTGTACTACCTCCTCCCATACACAGTGGCGGTCATAGTGATTAGAAATGGCGTACTCATGACCTTTTCTCCACAAGAAGTATTCAAGAATTATAAGAGGGTCACGTTGCAAACGTAGTTTGCTATCCAACCAGATGGAGTACCTGAGAGCATATTTATAAACAAATGATTTACACAAAAGTGAAACAGCCTGACTATGTAGACTTTAAACCTCCATAAGATATTCACCGAATTCAATGAGAACTGATGCTCTAAAACTGGTCTCTGCATCTGTTGAGATTAACTTTTAAATGAACCTGTGTGCATGGTGCATAGATGCATGCTTGCACACTTGTGTGAAAAAATATGTGGACACAGAATGTAAATATGAAGAAAAAAAAAATCAAAATCTACAAGAATACTGGATAGTTTTTTAGTAAAAATTTTATTGACCACTTATAAAATAATTGCTATTTAAAATCCACAGAAAGCCACCAGAATTCCCTAAGTAATGAATCATCTTGCTGCACAGGTTCATTGTTTTTTGGTGTGCCATGAGAACCCTTGAAAATGTGTTCAGCAACGAAAATCTTTCATATGATAGCCATGTGAATGAAGAAAAAAAAAATTCAGGAATTTGACACATGGTTTATAGGTACTCAATTATTTTAAAAACCCTCCAGAAGCCTCTACTAAAGGATGACCTCTACATCCATTTTGTTAAATGCATGTCTATCATAGTATATTTACAGGGTTTTTTTTTTTCCCCTTACCTTGCAGAAGGGAAAAGCCGGTGTGGCAGCAATTTTGGTATTTTGCCCACCCTCCGCATATCTTCGTAAGGCAGATTCTTCACAACCACAATCCTCCACAAGCCAATAAAACCTTCTCTAAGTGGCATTTGGCCTTCTGAAGAAAGTGTTTGAAAAGTTGCCTCATCCACAAACATTACAAAGCAGACATTTTTCCTTGATAAACGAGTGACCTGAATACAGAAAAACAATTATGGTCAAATTCTGTGCTATATGCATCCAAAATGTTAAAAAAAAACATATTTTAAGATTGTTCTACCTCATGAGCAGATAAGAGAAGGAAAACATGGCGAGCTTCATGCATGACATAAGAGGATCACAAAGGACAAGCTTATATGATCAACAACCTACCAAAGACCTTACATGCCTCAAAACCCTCGACATCAGAAAATAGCCCTAATCTCTTATTTCTTTACTCACTTGCTGAACTATCGAGAACTATTTTGCAGCAGCTGATATTCAGCAAAAAGTGACAGAAACAAGTCTACGGGCTAAATTTTTATTAACACAAGAGTCCACTTACCATTTTACTCACTGGTGACCTTAGGCGATCTGAATTTCCAAAGATGCAAGAGATCACAGCAATGTGGCATCTACTAATAAAATTTACATCATCTTCTGCCAAATCAAATCCTGTACTGGGAGTTCCTTCAGGACCTCTGACAAAGCCACAATGTATTTTCTGGTCATGTACCAAAAATGATTCCTCCCTTTCTTGCAGGCTTTGGTGCCCAGCAAATCTGGGCTTCCATTCTTCTTGTCCATTCGGCTTCTCCATTTCAATATATTGCAATGAAAATCTCACAAATTTTCGATTTTCAATAGGCTCCACAATCTGTGTGGTAGAATTTAAAAACTTCATCTCACAAGAGGAGCCTGAAGAATTTGAAATGTGAGACGAAACAAGAAGGAAAAGGCAGAAAAAAGAATAGAGATACAAACCAAGAGGCCACAAAAATTTTCTTAATTCCAGTAATGTCATAAGAAACAACTGCATCAAAATAACATACTGAAATAGCCACGAGTGTGCAATTAGTACATTACGATGTGTGTGATCATCTAATCATTGAGAAATAATCAGAATGGATAAAGAGGCTCAAATCTCACATTTTATCTTAGTAATCAAATTCCCATCATGAGGACCCCCCAGAAAGGAGGCAGGGAAGTGCATGCAAAAAGCAAGCACATGGACTAGCAAATGCACCTAGTCCACAGTATCATTTTGTGAGATTATTTAAGATTTTTGGAAGGCTAACTTATTAAAGCAGATGGTGCAGAGCCTTGAATTTTTGAAACAGGGGGCTCCACTTCCAATGTAAGGAGCAATAATATATTGAAACTCTGGGTATTTCCTTAGCATCCCAAAAATGATGCATGTAATGCAACATATGCGAATGTTTCTTACAAACAAGCTACAAAACCACCATTTTTCACTTAACCATATGGAATTGTCTTCTATAAACTTATGATGTCTCTAGGACGGTGTTATAACAAAAGGTTGTGTCATACTCGTCAAGAATTCATTCAACCCAAAAGCCGAATCTCTCTGATACTGTGTCAAGAATGGATCATATATTAAACTCCAACATAACTCCTCACAAAATAGATCATATATTAAACTCTTAACACACCTCCCCATGTGAGAAAAGCTGAAGTTTTTGGGTCAAATGGTTTCTTGACAATAGTGATGACCACTTTCTCAAAATCCTTTCAATAAAATGAAAAACCACGACAAAAGGAAAAGGTCTCTTAACTCCATTCGAGAATCCCAGAAAATTATCATCAATTAATGGAAAGCTAACTTTAATCAAGAAAGCATCAACAAGGAAAAGAGAAAATTACCAGAAAATTTCCGACGACTTGGTTTCCTTCTAGACTCCAACTTTAATTTACCTGTCAATTGACCACCAATAGCATGCGAACGTTTAGAGTCACTGTCCACAATACCTGAATTTTGGGAACTGAAAGAACCTGCTCCCTTAATTTGATCCTTGGATTTAGCAGCAGGAAAATTAGAGGAGACACTGCTGTCATCATCATCATCATGCAATGTCTGCATATCAGAGCGTTCAACCTTATCAGGTTCAGAATCATGATATTTATCCACACGAAAATCATGAGATCCTATAACATCATCATACTCGTTATCACTATCCCATGCCTCACTACTTTGCTCCCTTGGGTTTTCCTTGTCAATTATGCGATCTTCAATCCCATGTTCCTTTCTTGATTCACCCGAATCATGTACAGAAGCCTCATACTCCGCTTCGTACTTTTTCAGTTCATTAAGTCCGTCTTCATTGTACAATCCAACACGTCTTTGACCATCTTGGGAGTTCTCCATGCCATTCTTAACTTCAACCTGATTACGGCCTCTCTTAGAGGATTCATTCCGATCGACCCTGCTAAGGTGGTGCACATCATCCTCATTATAATCATCATCCCTCCTCCTATCATCCCTATCCCAATACCTGGAATCCCTTCCCTGAACAGCCGAACCACCTCGGCCGAATCCAAAGACTTTAAAGGTGTCTGTCCGTGTCACATTTGCAAGAAAATCAAGGTCATTCTTCATCTCATCATCTTCAACATGGTTTTCATCTCTTCCTGCACCAGCACAAACACGCAAAATAAATCTCGTACTAAAGTGATTTTAATTTTGATTTTTAGCCCGTATTCGCTTTTTCCCCGCAACCTCTCAGCAACCCAAAAGGCAAAAGAAGTCCTAAAATAAAAAAAAATAAAAAAGAGTACAAATTCAAAGTCTCAAACTATGAGAAAGTGTTTTTCCAAAAAAAAAAAAAAAGGAAAGAAAAACCGACTGGGCGCATGCTTACTGTTATCCGTAGACAAGTAATAGTAAGCCAGCAGAGTGACAAAGAGCACGAAACAGAGAACAACAATGACGGCACCGATCGGGAACCCGTGGCTGCCCTTGTCTGAGCGACCCGATCGGCGGAACCGACCGGGCTTCTGCTGAATGTGGTTGGGGTGGGACGACGAAGACGCCCGAATCCCGACTGAGATGTG
Source organism: Ceriops zippeliana (assembly GCA_037897445.1). NCBI lineage: Eukaryota > Viridiplantae > Streptophyta > Magnoliopsida > Malpighiales > Rhizophoraceae > Ceriops > Ceriops zippeliana. Next base: position 2,719,865 of record JBAPLH010000217.1, read on the forward strand.
ATCCGCCGCACCGTTGGACGAGTTATAGTGTCCCGATTGCCTGTACTGAGCCATTGTTCTCCTCTCCCCTCACCCTTTTTGACATCTATCGGGTAATCTGCCCCACCGCCAACCACTCCTATTTCTTCTACGCTACAATAAATAAATACATAAATTATTATTATTATTATTATTATTATAATATTAGTATAAATATAGGCGATTGAGTTTAAGGTAAGTAATTAAGTTTGATTTTCGGTGGAATTTTGCACTTTCGTGGGTTTGGTTTCCAATTTTAACACTTGTATAATTTAATTTCTGATTGAAATAAATAAATTTTAGGAGACCCCAAACCCCCGCCGAAAAGTGTTCGACCGATGGCGGAAACGCGTTAGAAGTGCCTGGCAGAGGAATGCGAAATTACCAGAATAGCCACCCCCCCCGAGGCCCCCTCTGGCGGTGGTGTTTTAAGTTACCACTAAAAAGTACTTGTTATGTTGATAATAAGCCTCATCATATAATTAACCTTATCATTTCTTTTTTTTTTTTTTTTTTGGGTTTTATAAGCACCCCAGCAAAAAGATGTCTGAAAAAGGGATTGACATAACTTCTCACAAAAAAAAAAAAAACAAAAGAATTAATTAAAGTGTTTTTTTTTAATAATTTGAACATATAAAATGATGACAAACACACAATTAAACACTCGGTTGACTTGTGCTGTCACAATCACTTAGGCTAATTGGATGGCACGTTGGTTATCTGATTTTCTGATTTAGCATTAGTGTACTTGTGTCTTTATATTATTATTTTTTGATTTTTTAACATAATAATAATAATAATAATAATAATAATAATAATAATAATAATAATTAATGGTTTGTCTATTATAGATTAGTACCCCCACCAAAAAAAAAAAAAAAAAAAAAAAAAAAAAGGAAAATGCTGCAAAAAGTGCTCAATAACCCAACCTAGATTACTATAAATAAACTACAAATTTGTGAGATTATGTGGGAAGAGGGGAGTCGAAATAGCGCAGCTGATTCCACTTCCGTGGTATCAATGTTAAATACTTGCTGTCATGACGCCATCCCCTGTGCTGTCCTGCAATATGATTGGCCTAAAGGGTAATCCAAAAAAAAAAATAATAATAATAATCTATTACTCTTTTTTAAGTCATAAAAAATTGAGATGGGCTTTTAGAACTCGAAATAACTCTCCTCTTTATTTTATTTCTTCTTTTTTTTTTTTAATTTTTTATTTCTCATGTCAACTAGCATTAAAAATGCCCACTAGTTTGTATTTTGTAGGTTTCTAACCAGCACAAGAATTTTCTCTGGCAGAAAATAATGGATTTGAAAACAGTAAGTGGAAGGAAAGGCTAAACAGAAAATTTTGTCTTTTAAAATTAAAATAATAATTCGGTTAAGTTTATGCTTTTTCATGAGTATTAAATTTATGCGCGCAACCATTTTGCTAATGAAATATATATATATAGATACACACACGTCGGGATACTTAAAAAATGTGGACAAAGAATGCGAGGAAAAAAAAACACCAGATAATTAGTTAAAATAATAATAATAATAATAAAGATTGCCATTTGGTTGAGTAGCCGTTGCATATTGGGTTCGACGTTGAATCCTAGGGTCGGTGGCTACACAGCGCAGCTGCTCAGGTTCATTCTCTCTCTATCTTTTCTGGGTGTCTTGTTATTTCGATGAGTTTTCTTTGTTGGTGTCTTTGTCTTTGGCGGCACTTAAATCGGTTTCTGTATGGTTCAAGGTTGCTGTTTTAGTATTGGTGTGTTAATTTCATGATTGCTTAGCTTAATCCGATGAAGACCCCACGTAAAGACATCATTCGAGTTGTTCGTGTTTTGAGAGCTGGGACTGGCGGATGGAAGGGAAAGATGGGTGCTTTAAGTATATCTGGGTTTTGGCATTTCGGTTTTCTTGATGGTTTGAAATTGGACTTTCCATTGGTGAATTATGTGTTTTTTTTAGTCTAATTTGAGTTACATGGATAACTATTTGGCCGTTTCTGACCTTTGCGCCGCAATTCCTCGATTTGTTGAATCCCAGGGTGCAGTTTCCTGCTGAAATTTACTGTCGATTAAGATTAATGGGCTATCGAGTGTAATCCTTTTTTGTTGTCGAAGAAGGGAAGAAGCTGACAAATGTTTTCTTTCTTCGTTATTCTATCTGACCTTTTTTTCGTTCTGACAGTACGGGGATGCTGGGGAGAACATTGGCTTTTCCTCTGATGTCGAGTGATTATGTAACCCGCTTAAGCTTTTGTGCTGTAAGTGCGACCCTCCAATTCATTTCTAAAGAGATTAGTGAACTTGATTGATCCAACTCTTCTTTTGGAATGATGTTAGATAGATGAAACCATTGCACTACTATTACATCTTATGATTGAAAGATGAAGTAAAAGGTGAAATCAAAATTTTTGAAAGCTCCTCTCATGCTATGAAATAATTTTCCTGTCAGCTAAATTTTGATTAGTTTTTTGCTAAGAGTAATAGGTTGCTCTGTCAAATAAATTAGTTCATTTTTCAAAATGGATTGCAAACATTTTCTGAAGATAGTAATAGTTTGTAAGTTGATTATGAATTACTCAATGAAAACTTATAAGGTAAAGAGGACAATGCTTTCAAACAGGTTTTATGCTTATTTCTTTCTTGTTGGCTTGGGGTAGGGCCACTAAAAGTAACCACCATGTGTAAAAATTTTTCTTTTAATGTCCGGTTTATTTCTGTTTGGTACTCTTTTTTTTTTTTTTTCTCAAAGACCCAAACTTTACACCGCAATTGCTGATTGCAGTCCGATCTTACAGTAGCGGCTGTGCCCCATGTTGGTAGTTTCAATGTCAACCCCAATTCTTTTCCATCAAACGTAACAAGAGGATCCCGTAATTCCACATTTTCTCCTAAGAAGTGGGAAAGACGATCTACTGAACAAATTCAGGATATAACTCTGAGCAATGAAGATAGGAAGGAATGGGAAGCATGCAGAGAATCTCTGTCTGCATTTGACTTCAGTGTCCAAGAGAAAGACAAGATACTTGCCAAAGCATTCGGCCATGTTCCTTCACCCTATTGGAGTGAAGAACGAAAACAAGAAGTCCCAAAATTGGGAATCACAATTGAAATATTAGATTATCTGAGGAGTCTGGGCCTTTCAAATGATGATCTCTACAAGCTGCTCAAGAAGTTTCCAGAGGTTCTTGGTTGCAATCTGGAAGAAGAATTGAGGAATAATGTGAAGATCTTGGACAAAGATTGGGGGATTAATGGGAAATCGCTAAGAAATCTTCTCCTTAGGAATCCAAAAGTGTTGGGTTACAATGTTGATTGTAAGGGAGATTGTATGGCCAAATGCACACGGTGCTGGGTTCGGTTTTAGCTGCCAGCCCTTTTTGTTTCTGAAAACTAAACTATTACTTGTTAAAACGGCATGTACATTCACACGGCAAATCCTGCGCGTTGCTACTACATGTTGTGTGCATATCGTCTGTGTAAGTTGTTATTTGCTAAATTAATGCGCACGTAATGCCTCTTTTGCTAAAGCGTGAAAAGCATGGTTACCTATAAAGCCGCAAAGTTCCAAATTGCTGAAGTTGAATATCTTGATTAGCACGGAATGGCTATGCAATTTAAAGATGAAAAAGCATGTGAAATTATCACGTAAAGCATGGCATTTGTATATGCTTGCGTCAGAGTAATTTGTTCCTTCAACTGCCAGGGTTCCAATATAATTATCACGTAAAATAGGTTAATTATTAATTACTGGGCCATTCCAGGCTAAATACGTTTGCGAGGGTGCAATAGATAGGATCTTTTTTTTTTCTTTTATCTTTCTTCCAGGAGATCACATTAATTATTAAAGAAACGCGTAAAGGCAACTTCATCAACATTATAAAGGCAATCGGGAAGTTTGTTCCTAGCTAAGAACATTGGAATGGCTACTAGTACTAAGATCACTCTTTTGTTGGCAATACTCTGCCTTCTCCTTATCCATGAGGTAACGTGCGTTCTCTAGATTAATCTTTTATCTAAAGATTCTTTACAATACGAAACATTGACAGCAATGGATTTTCTTGCATCTCTTTTGCCTGTTGCATTGCTCTGGGTGCTGCCTGTAATTCACACAAAAAAATAAAGAAGCCCTCACTCCTCTCAAGAAGATCCCAACTTAAAATTTTGTCTTTGTATATACGTAGTTCTTCATTATATGAGCAGTCCGATGCAATTTATGAAAGGGAGTTGCTTTCCCAGAGCACTTTGATATGCAAAATTTACTAGACTGACAAGCCACATATACATAAACCCTAGCAAAATAGCTCTAGCAATATCAGTTTTGTTAATTCTTTTTGTTATGATCGGGCAAGAAATATCCAACAGTATTGCCATATCACTGCTAATCTCTTTTCTCCTGAAATTTTCAGCTTGAAATCCATGCTGTCGAAGCTCAAAAGATTGGTATGTTTTGTACACCTTCATCCTTAAATTTTATGATGCATTCAATTAGATTGGATGATTTTAGTTGTTGTCTTTTTCTCCACTAACAAGAGTAAGTGGAGAAGATTGGCAATCTCTTGTTGGCTAACAAAATGGGTTGTGTGTACCGTGACCGGCCGTCCAGATTGCAGGTCCAAGTGTAATTACCGATGCAGCAAGGCATCAAGGCACAAAATGTGCATAAGGGCATGCAACACTTGCTGCCAGAGGTGCAATTGCGTGCCTCCAGGGACCTCCGGGAATGAAGATGTTTGTCCTTGCTATGCCAACATGCGAACCCACGGGGGTAGACACAAGTGCCCTTGAAGATTTAACGGGAATCCTTTTTCACTATGAATATAACTGATATGTTGATGTTTTATATATCTAAGTGAAAACCATATAAATACATGGGAGAATAAGAGCCAGAGAACCGAATATGGACATTGCCATGTATTTGAGTGTTTTTCAACTAAGAATGAAGTAGTCTTATGTTAAATGAAAATGTTTATGTTAATCAAACTGGTGTCCAGTATTGATTTTCCAGCTGTGTTACATTAATTTTGATCATAGCGATGTTTCTTTTCTTTTCTTTTTTCTTTGGGCTACAGATGCGGTTTCCATGACGCGCATCCAATCTAAATACTCAACTATAATTAAGATTAGAAGCTGTCAATTCAACTGTCAGATGAAAGAAGTATAATTGACCGACATACTTTTTGTAGCCCAGGTGACTGTGTTGGCCATATAACGATATCAGGAAAGCCAAGACCATTTATTTATTAATTATTTGTACGTATATAAAACAAACATTTGTTGTTGCTTAACCATTTGAGATGTTGTTATCAGCCAGTTGTACAAGTTCTGGAATTTTGTGGACTGAAATATCAGGACAGGACGGCACTAGGATACAAGATTCCGTACGGTGTGTAACGTGATCAGCTGGATCATGTGCTTGGAAGGAATTGCAAAATTGACCGCATGGCCAGCGAGAAATGTTAGGCGAATGTGCTATTATGCTTATAAATTTAATTTTGTCCCCGGCGCGACTTACAGGGATATTCAAGTAGAATATTTCAGTAAAATGGCACATCCCAGACAACAGCTTAAACACTGGACATAAGAAAGAACGCATTTTTCATTTCAAGTGTTAAGTGACAATACTACATGCGAGAATGAGGCCGTCCAAGTCTCAAGCATTGCTTGATTTTATTAATAACGCATGCATGCTAACCAAGAAAAACAAACGACTTAAAGGGCATTTAGTCGATATGTCCCACACTTGAGCATTTAGATACTGTATAAATAACATAATACATAAACAAATAGAATTCAAGGGCATTTGAGCTTATTTCCACGGGTTCTGAGGCTTGCATAACATGGGCAGGCACTCTTGTTGCCATAGGTACCAGGTGGAACGCAGTGGCATCTGAAGCAGCAAGCATTACAAGCTCGGTGGCACACATTTTTCCTTGATGACTTGCTGCATCTCTTTGAGCATGCAAGGCCGCAATCTGAATCATCCAATAAAGAGCAAGAAGCTAGCTTTAGATTAAGCTCACCCTTTGAAGTGACTGTACTAATTATTGTGGCATTTGATTGCTTGAGAACACACAAGTCCATAGCTAACCTTGAGCTAGAAGGCAGAGGATGTAAATACTTCAGTGGTAGTTAATTAAAAAAAGTGAAAAATACTTACTGATTTTCTTGTGAAAGGGTTTCTTGTCAATAGCTACTGCAGCACTTTTGTCACGAATCTGAATCCAAAATGAGAAACCCTGTTCAATTGCAGTCTCCTTTCCCTTTCTTTTACTGTGCTTTTGTGTCGTTTACAAGCAAATAATGTGATAGAGACGGAAAATGGACTCAATTTAAAACTTTACTTCTATTTTCTCACCACATGTTTTCTTCTTTCCTTTTCTACATTGGCAAGTGCAAAATTTTAACGTTAGGGGTAAAAAACAAAAAGAACGTAGGGACTCACAGTGTCTGGAAGATTTGCTTTGTTGCTGAGGAGTTGATGTCCCTCAACAGCCTGCAAAAGAGTACATAAAAGAACAAACTGCAGTTAGCTTTGGAGAAATTATACTGCTAGACAGATGTCAACGCTCCACTGAAATTCACCTGTAGGAGCAGGATGAGGATGAGGAAAAGGGAGAAAAGCCTCATCTTATGGCTGGAAATGATAAAATAATGATAAGGGTGAGAGGTACTAAATGTGCCTGCAACTAACACACACAAGAGGGTTGCTTTATATGAGACGGCTTGACCTTTATTTAATGATTCACGGGAGCAACTGTGGCAAAATAGCAAACTTTGATTTCAATGAGAGTAGGAATTGCTTGATCAAAATGTGCTAGCTCTTGTCTGGAACCTCCAACCACTTTTTGATTGCTTTAACTTGTACCGTGATCACAGCTGTCGATTCCTTCGGATGGAGGGTGTAGGGACAATGAGGATGGAGAGAGTAGGTACCCTCAAAATTTGGGCTAGATGTCCCATGAGTCAAGATAGTGTTGCAGCCTGTGAATGAGAATCAACAAGCGAGTGCAGGGGGTCCCCAACTCATAAAGCATTGCTTGGAACTTACCACAAAAGAGATTCTGCATAAAGTTACTGTGTTATTGCATGCTTTTACATGCTTGATTGTTATTGCTAGTTTGGCATTCGTTTATCATGGTTTCTGGACTCTCCCCGGGCCAAAAAATTATATTTTTTTCATGTCAAAATTCTCATCCGATGAGAAATTTTATTACCTTCCCGTCTTTACGGGCTTCTGTGTTAATTAATTAATTTATTAATCTTTTGGGTACATCAGAGAGCTAAAACCCAAACATTATAAGATAATTACTTGATAGAACACCCTAAGGCCAACAAGCCATGCCCTCCAGCTTTTAAAGTGCATTAAATATTGTCTAGAAAGTCATAAGCCCTAACATGCCCAAGCAACCTGAGAGTCCAACTCTAGTTTTGTTTTTTTTCCCTTTTGCTTTTAAATCAGTCCAGCTCTAGTTGAACTCTCCAGAAGCCTTTTACTACATGCAAATTCGTCGATAGCAGTGTACCCTGAACATCACGTGGTGGTATCACATCATGCCATGACAACCATGAAAGTCCAACTAAATTGACGATGTGTCCAATTGGGTCAAATTCTGTGAGAAAAATAATCTTGCCAGGAATAGAACTGCTGAACTGCTTCCAAGACACCCAATTATAAATAAAACACGAGCATAGTCCATTAACTAACCAGAGTGCATTAAACACCTACATGGTTGGCCTGGAGAAGCAGTAACATTGCGGCCAAGCAACAAAGCGCACTCTAGTAGTAGTATTGCACAGTAGTCTTGGGATGGAGGAGATGGAACTCAAGATTGGAAACATTGCTACCTAGTTGGGTATTGGGATTGGATGCAAGTGAAAATTGGAGCCTAATTTTTCCACAATAAAATTAAGTGATGCTAAATGCTCCAAAGGTTAAAAAGTTCAAGAAAAAAACAGTAGCAGAACGTGGCTAGCAAATCTAAACTTCAATGTTTTCAATTGTTGTGCATCCAAGTTAAAAAAAACAAAAAAAAACCCCCAAAAAACTCAGACATATCCAACATTATTCACCCACGGTAACCAGGACTTTCTAGCCCATTGCTAATTTCTGGGTCCAGGATCGTGCGGTAGCGTCGTACTTAGCTCTATCGGTCTTGTAAATGTGAGCAATCTCAGGAACCAAAGGATCATCAGGGTTAGGATCTGTCAGCAGAGAGAGCATATAGATAACAACACCTGAAGAAAGGATGAAAGGATTAGCAGAACAGCAACACCCAAGAATCCAACGTCCAGATACAACTCAAAATGCAACTACCATAAAACTGTGCTTGTCAAGGATCGTAAAAGCAAACAACAGAACTAAAAAAGACAAAACCTTTGAAACTGTAAGGGCTGGGCTCCACTGCTCTTTGAGAGTGTCGAGGCAGATGCTACCGTTGCTGTTGATGTTGGGGTGATACACCTTTGTTTTGAATAAAAACTGTCCACAGCATCAAGTATAGCCAAATCACTGGAAAGAAACATTCATGCATTTGGAAACAATAATTTTGGTAAATGAAGTTTAATTATCATGTCCAAAAACTGATGACCAGTACACAACCAATCTAAAAATGTTTGGCAGTCAGACAATTTAGAACAGAGAATGCTACAATTAGATATTGCGTACTCTTTGGATAGTCACACCTTCAAGCAGGGAAGTAAACCCAGCAGAGTTGAGTTGAGAAAACCTCTACAATATAACACAATGACCCATACATAGTCAGTTGATGGCAGGCTACAGCAAATTTTTTTTTTTTCTAACCTTTGATTGGAAGGGACGAGTTTGTGGGTCCAGACAGCTTGTTTAGGAGTAATTTGTTCCAGTTTAAGCCAGTTCCACACCACCAAGACTATTGATAGTTACACTGCCAACAGAAAATTGGAGGGACAGGACCAGATAGTAAATATGGTGCATAAAAAACGAATTTGTGTCCAACAAGATCCTGAACTTATCATTGTAATGCAAAAAGAAAAAAATTTGGGAAAAAAAATACACACCAGATACACCATGATAATATAGATGATAACAAAGACAGACAGACAGACTTTAACTACATGCTTTCGGCTACTAAAAGGAGAGCAAAAACATTGTGAGGAGTACATGTTTTCTAGCGGAAGTTCAACTGTGCAAGAAAGCATCTTGGCTACCTTAGGTGGCTTGAAAGGGTAATCAGAAGGAAAGTGTATCAACACCAAGAATACGCCTCCAGCATACACGCTGTCAGCTGGACCCATTATTGTTGCTTGCCAATGGAACATGTCATCGTGGACAGGCCCTGCAAACAGGTACCATTAGCTTCATGCTTAAGAACTACCTTTCAGAATTAACAAATCCCCTGTTTGTCCAAGTAAAACGCCAATTACAATACCCATTGGCTCATCTGACAGCAAAATTGGAAGCATAATAAGAAGCATGCGATGCAGTGACATAACTTGTGCATAATATATTGGTTGCCGACTAGTAACACATGAAAAACCTAGGAAAAAAAAAAAAGAACACAGAGAGAGAAACAATCAACTACCTGCACTGCAGGAGGCAGGAGGATCCTTCTGCAAGTCTTTCAATTCCTTGTTAATTCTTTTTGAAGCCATCGGATTCTTTAAAACTCTTGTAAAACACGCAGATCACTTCTGAGAAGAAGGGGCACTCGAAATTAGAATAATACACTCATGACCATATCAATTAGGAGACCAGAACAAAATCTATACACAAAATGCATGTAACCCACATTCAATTTCCCCTCCCTACAACCGAATATAGAATTAAACCTAATCAAACAGCACAACACTAAACAATATCACACAACAAAAACAAGATCAATTTTCCTAATTCCACAAAGAAAGAAAGAAAAGAAAAAAATCATTAAAGATCAAAATTGGACTTCAAAAGAATGGCAATTCCATATTGTGTTTTGCCCTTTAATTTAGTTCAAGAAGTATCTATTCAAGGTCCACAAAAAAAAAAAAAAAGTCTGATAAAAAAAATCGGAAAATCATTAAAATCCACAAAAGAACAGAGAAGAACACAGCATACACAATATTAGATGATGGAAGAGAGAGAGGGACAAGAATTTCAAGAATAACCAACGCAGAAATAAAAGAAAACCCGAATTAAAAGTACCCCCGATTAGTAAAGAGACGTCGAGGAAAATATACGATTGTAGCAATGCATTCGGCTTCGACGAGACAATGCTTGCATTGCTGCTTGTTTATTTATAGGGTCAGTCAGCCCTGCGGCTTTCTCTGTAATAAGTTCCCTGGCATGCACAGACCTGCAAATATTTTCTGCTAAAATGGAAAATCAAATATTAATTAATTAGGATAACAGAAAGTTCCAGCCGTTATCAATATGTACACGTCTCTCTCTCTCTCTCTCTCTTTTTAATTTAATTATTTATTTATTTCTTTCCTTTTTAATTTTAAGTACAAATTACTCTAATCATTCAAAATAATAATTTAATATACATTTTTATATTATTTAGGATTAATTAATACCTTATAATTACTCTAATCATTCAAATTAATCTAACCTGCCTTCTTTCCTATCAATTTAATTGAAGTCTCCTTAATTATTAGCTAGCATCCACCTTAACAAATTCAAAATTTTTGTTCATACTTTTTACTCAATTTTAAATTTGTCAATATTTAAATAAATTAAGTTTTAAAGAAATTAATCATATTTAATAGTAAATTAGTGGTGATTTTTTTATAAAAAATTAAATATAAATATAAATAACAAGAAGTAATTTTTAATTTTAATTTACAAATAAAACAAATTTAGATACTTTTGATATACCTTTCTTTCTTGAAAAAAAAAAAAAAAAACAACAAAATACAAATTACTTTGGTGTGAAGAAAATTTCTCTCTTCATTTGCCAAAAACCTTAAATAATGCTTTTTTATGGAGACTTTGCATATAATGATATTTTTTAATTTTTTAATTATAAATTATATAATAAAAATATTTTTTTACTTTTATAAATTTTATATTCTTTAAAATTAAAAAAATTTAAATATTAATTATTAGTGTGTCTTGAGGGACACAAAATATACAGTTTTAATTTATTATATTTACACAAATCTAAATTGTTAACACAAAAATAGGATTGTAAAACAAATTTGATATTATATATATATAGTCAAATCAAAAAGTCCATTGACCAGATATTATAAATTCATTTATCTTAAAATAGACCCAATTTCGTGATTTCTACAAAATGGATCGGGTTGGGTGAATATGGGCAAGGGCGACATGGGCTCTGCATAGCATCAGTAAGGTCAGAGATAGAGATCAAGACTCATCGGCCACCGCCCGCTGGCACGGCGGCCTGCCTGCCCGCCTGCCCTCCTCACTTCCGCGCGGCCGAAAGCAGCGAACGACCCCGCTGTTATCTTTACAATGGAGGAAGAAGCAGAGAGAGTACACGCCCTCTCCATCACCATCGACATCAAGTTCCTCCGACTACGAATCCCAATCTTCGGAGGTGGTTGTGCACCGCAACCACTCCCGGAAACGCCGACGAAGCAGCGACGACCGGAATTCACGGAGAGAGAAGGAGAGAAGAAGGGAGAGGAAGAAGAGAAAAGAAAGACAAGAGGATAGAAGGAGACGGAAATCCATGGAGCAGAAGAATAAGAAGAAGAGGAAGAATAAGGATTATGACTCTGAATCCGTATCGGAAGATAAAGAAAGTTTGCGAGACGAGCCAGCATCTTTAGTCGAAGAGATGTTGAAGGATTTCCCTAATGTTGGACCTGACTTGAAGCAGGTAATTATTATTATTACTATTTTCTGGGTCAATAATTTTTATCTTCTATCGTTTATGGTGATGAAAATTAGGGCTTACGAAGAAATTATATATATACAAAGCTGTAGTATTTGTATTTTTATGGAGGGCAGATGATCTTGTTATTATTTGCAGCTGTATTTGTAAAACTGATATGATCATAATTTCGTTGAAATGTAGCTTCTGCAAATGATTGACGATGGACAAGCTGTTGACATTAATGGCATAACAGAGAGACCTTTGTCGAAGCATCTGAAGAAGCTTTTTGTTTCTCTAAATCTCAAAGAAAATAGGGACAGAGTTTTTTCGCTACCTTCAAGTCGACGTCCTACGTTGGAGATTGTGGGAACCTTGATTGACGCAAAGTCGAAACCTAAGGATCAGCAGGCCCATGAGTTTGTTGTATCAAAGGATGAGCATTCAGCACCAGAAAATGCAGAATTCACCCAACCCTCCAATGGCAATAATTTGGCAATGCCTTCTCAAGGAGATGATGCTTCTACTCTTAGAAGAAGGTGATTTGGTCTGACTCCTTTTCTTATATTGACATTTTTATTGCGCATATAAACTCTGAAGGAGATAAAGGATTCACTGCCATTTGCATGTGTATGAGTTCATGTACTGACTGTCTAGATTGAAGGTGAGTCTTTACAGTTTCCTTATTTGAATTGGCGCAATATTTCATTTAAAATGGTCATGGATGTTTTATATGACCACTGGTTGACAACTGACTATGTTTGAGTCTAAAAGTACCAATCAAGTGGATGTCCACTACTTTTTTTTTTTGAGGGAGGTTCTTTTTTCTTGCTTTCCATCATTTACAGCCTATGCATTCTGGATCATGTTCTTTGCCATTTAAAAGACTTTTTTGGCTGCAAATTTACATATTTGGATTCAATCATGAACAAGGGGAAATGTCTTTTTCCAATGGACTTACTCTAAATTATTGGTCTTACCAAGATGACATGTTTGTATGTGCATAGAACCATAATCAAGAGCCTGGGTGATACCAAGCATCTAAAGCCTGTGTTTGCTGCAGATCCTTGTCTCAGTATTCAATCATGCCAAGGAGAAATTTCCTCTTGGAATGAAACTTGCCAAAGATTATCCTTTCAGTAACAGATATTTCCTTTTAAGATGGAAGAAGAATTGTTTATCTTGGGAGTGGGGTGGGACAATTATGTGCTTTCATTTGTGTGGCTCTGACATTTAAAATTCAAACATGATGGATGATCTTTATATGCTCTCCTCTTTACGATCTACTATTGTATCTGGCGAGATGTTCACAATATTTGATTTCCTGCCTCCAAAGGATTCTCTGCTGATGAATCTTGTGGGTTTTGATCAAAGTAATATAGGGTCATCACAAAGTTGCCACTGATAACTCTAAGCTATATTTGTGAATAGTTTCCTTTGCCCAGGAAAATGTTTACATAATTTGTTTTGCCCTCTTGCTAGTTCTGGGTTTGATGTCAACTGTAAGCTTACATATACAATTGGTTAGATTGTCAAACAGTTAGTCTTTATTTTCTTTTATATCTATGTTTACTTATTTAAGTCAAAATATGTGTTGTGATTTTTTTTTCATAAAAAAAAAAGAAAAATCCAATGCTTATGCTACAATGGTACATGCTGCAGGATGATCGGCCCTGAAATGCCATCAGCTGAGTTACTTGCTGCTGCAGCAAAGTTAACTGATGCACAAGCTGAACTCAGGTGATTTTGAGGCATTCCTCCAACTGAGGTTTAATTTAAAGTTGGATGCCAAATAATAGTATAATTAAACTGCTTTTTTAAAATTTGCATTTAAAATTTGAAGTGCACTGATGCAGTCCTATATGGCCTTTTTTGACATTAAAATCCTCAGAGAAGCTGAATTGGAGGGAGATTCTGAACTATTTATAGGACCTCCCCCACCTGCTGTGGTTGCTGAAGCTGAATCAGCAAATGAGGCAGAACGTTTTGAAGAGGTCCCTATTTTTTCTCTTGTTTAATTGTATTTTATATGTGTTTTTACTCATGATTAACCAAGATTGTCGATGCAATTTTGCACATTTGAACCGATACAGCTACATCATTTTTATTCTCTATTCTATGTGGTGTCTGGCCTGACTATTATCCACATCACTTAGTGTTGTATATTCCTGGTTGCAGTTTATTACTGAGACTGATCAAAATTTGACATTTACTTGATTAGGTTACAAGAATTATGGGTGTTGAGGGTGATTCTCCATATGACATTGTAGGAGTCAACCACAACATGTCTGCTGATAATATAAAGAAAAGGTAAGGTTATTTGTTATCATTCTTTGGTAACACAAAATGAGTTATCACAGTGCTGAACATACCCAACTCATGGAAAATCTGGGTATGAGGTTCTTTGGGATTTAAATTGCAGAAAGAATTTTCTTTGATAAGATTTATTGTTCAGCCTTATTTAATTTGCAGGCAGGTTGGTTTGATGGGTTTTCCCTCATTGAAGAAGTGGGCCGTTATTGGAGCATTTGTTGCCAATTGTTATTTTCATATTTGTCATTGCTAGGAGAATAGATATGAATAGTCATGAAAACATTTGTGGTGTGTGTTTAAAATGTTGGAAATTGTGATCTTTTTTTCTATCTTTTATTGTCTCACAGGTGTGAGAAAATTATCTACCATCTTATTGTGGCTGTGAACTTATTGTGATCTCAGGCGAATGAACTTATTTCTTCCTCTTCAAAATTATCTATCATCTTAAGGTGGATCTGAACTTGACTTAAGCAAATGTTCTCATGGACCATAATCTCTCTAGGTACTGGAAACTGTCTCTTTTTGTGCATCCAGACAAGTGCTCTCATCCTCAAGCCCATCAGGCATTCATCAAATTGAACAAGGCTTTTAAAGAGTTACAAGATCCAGAGAAGGTGAGTCTAACATTTCATGAAATGTTTATTTGTTTATTCAGCCGACATACATTGGATGCTTTTGTTCTCCTCTTTTTCTGGGTGGTTCTTGTATGATAAGAGGAAACCAGGACCCATGCACCCTTTCCAGTGTCAAAACCTGGTTTGTGGAATCAATGTCATAGATCCACTATTGCTACATGTTGTTTGTATGTTGTCCTTTTGGCAGATCATGTATTTGGACCCTAATTTTTTTTTTCTTCTAATTTTGCTAACCACATTTGTAGCGTAAAGTGCTGGATGAGAAAATTAAACTCAAGGAAGAACAGGAAGAATTTAAGGTTGGTACTTCTACAAGTATTGGGCTTAATGTATATGCATGTTTTTGGCCACTGTACTTTGTGAATAACTTCTATTGCCATAGGTCGAGCTGCAAGCTATGCGTGAAGCTGCAGAATGGAGAAGAAAGCAAGGTGAATTCTATATGGTTTACCTTTTTTTTAATGTTTAATGGTGCTTTCTCAGATTGTTTCAGATTCAAAGGTTATATATATATATAATTGAGAACTGCTGGACATTCATTTAGTTGGTTAAATATTAGTATCACTGTTGTGTGATTTTTGTGGTTTGAACCTCGCATGGCGAATCTAGGTAGTACCAAGTTATCTGCTTGCTGACTTGAAAACACACACTTGCACTGAGCACTTAGAGATTTGCTGGTTTGAGGCCTTGTATTCAGATATTTAAAATAATGACCCTCCACATTCTGTTGTTGGGGCTACATGCGATAGTCCTGCCTCCCTTGTCACATGGACACCTCATCTGTGTTGTTCATGCATTTTAATCATCCTTCTCAAGAATGAAAGGATGACAGAAATAAAAATAAAAGCAAAGTTAATCATGCCACCACCAGAAAGTTTCATGATAACGATGAAATGCATATATGACTGGGGATGGTAAAAGAGAATATGATTATAATTAAAACATAACAGTCAAAGGGATGGCGTCATTGGGATTGTAGCTTGATTTTTAGATTTTTCTGAACATCTTTATCCAAATACCTGGAGAATTTCTAATGAATTTTTTGTCAACTAATGCAAGTTGGTAGTGTGGATTCATCCCATATCTTTGTTTTAAACCAAGAATCTTTTTTTATCAGTATTCTGTGTTTGATAAAGCAGCACTTTTCAAAGTAAGAAAGCTGTTGCCTTGCAGGCATATCAATTGAAGGCGATGATGAGCTCCTGGCAGAAATGGAAGTTAAAGTTGCCCCAACAAGAGATGAATGGATGACCGCATTACCGCCTGAAAGGAAGGTAAGGCCCTTTGGTCCCTCAGTCATCTTTGCACTCCTGCACGACTCTTGCAGAGTTCCTTTTCTTGAAGTCCTAATATCTTTTTGAGGAATCTAGATTTCCATATTTATATGAGCTATTATGGTTACTCCCAGTAGTAAATCTGTCTTTTTGGTCCTCACCAGCCTGGTATGACGATGCAATCCTCGAGATTCAGCAGGAGTTCTAAAGAAGGACGTGGTGATACTAGTGTTTGGACAGATGCCCCTTCAGATAGAGCTCAAAAGGCAAAGATGAAGTAAGAACGCTCATTGATGTTCGATACTGCTCTGTTTTTCCAGGAAATTCCCAACACAAATGCTTGCTAGTTCCTTTTGCTATTGAACTGGTCACTCATTCTATTGCGTGGCAGTTACCTGGAAGCATATAACGAGGCTACAGAACGTGCTTCGAAGGAAGAAGATAGGAAGAGGGTGAATGCAGACGCAGAATTGGTAGACAAATACAACAAGGCAAAACGCTCGAAGTCTTTGGTCCAAAAGCACCGAGAAGAGGCTGTTAGTCGTTCGAAGAAGAAGTCCAAGCAAGAGTCCGAGAAAGAAGAGTGGGTTGGAAAACACCCATGGAAGCCTTGGGATCGTGAGAAGGACCTGACCGCAGGAAGGCAAACAACGAAGTTTGATGCGGACAACATGTCGCAGGGTTTGACTTCCAGGTTTTCGTCCGGAACCTTTCAGAGGAACTTCCTTTAGGCGACGTGTCAGATGGGCCAAAAATTCAAAGAAATGGTTCAGATCAGTTGGGGCCCCAATATTCTTTTGGGCCCAAGTGAGCCGATGGTAAGACAAGCGGCCACGAGGATGAATTATACATCTTTAGTTGTCTACGCGTGTAGGGTAGTGGGTGAGCTAAAGCTGGAGAAAGCGTGCGGTCCTATGGCGACTAGGTTGATGGAAGTGGAAGCTGATCGGCCGTGTTTGTTTGGGCTAGGCTTTACAAATGAACAGCCTCAGCCCACTGCTGTCTGTGGGTAGCCAAAGCCTTAATGCCTGATTCTAGTGGAACAGCTACTAGCCGACCCTGATAATTCCAATTAGTTCATTTCTGTTCGGCCCACTTTGTTGTTTATAATGCACATAGGCCGGAGCATTCGCCATTTGACGTTAAAGAGTTTCGTTGTGTTGCATGTTTCGGCTTGACGGGGGTTACGGGTCTAATGGCTAAATAATCTTTTCATTTCTCTTTTTGTTTCTTTTCTTAATCTTGTTTTCTCATCTTTTCCTCCGAAGTTCTACTTTTATTTTCAATATACGACGGCTAAATAAATGGCTTCAAATTCATTTATTTGTGTAACTTCTCTATCGAAATTGTTTGGTTTTTATGCAAAAAAAAAAAAACCATCCATAATTGTTTGTTTAAGACTTAGGTTTAAGTTTAGGAACGAGGGGTATATGAGATAAGTAAGCACATATAACTGATGATCCAGTTAGCCACCTAGGACAACATTGTTCCTTATTTTTATTTGATTTTTTTGGGGTGGGGCTGGGAGGGGAAGGTAAGCGAGATAGAACTGCCTTAATTAAACGATGAAAAACCTATCACAGAACAAAAAGAGAGAAAAATAAAATATAGGAACAGACGAAGGAATTAACCCCAAAAGCGATCATCAAGCTATCTAAAGTTGCCGATATGTGTTACAAAGCTAGGGGATTTATAAAGGGGGAGACAACTTTGGCTATGCAAGAAGACATCAAATCTACTTTGGTTGAGCCTCCCTCTCTCTCTCTCTCTCTCTCTCTAGAAGGTTTGTTGAAGTCCTTCTCAAGTTCCGTTAGCATCTCTATCTCTGTCTGCCCACTCCACGAAAGTATAGAGAAGCAGAAGCAATATTGGATAATATTACGAGGGTGTCTGAAACTTGCTGTATGAAGCATTAATTTACGAGGGACGAAAGCAATATTGGATAATATTATGAGGGTGTTTGAAACTTGCCGTATGAAGCATTAATTTACTAGGGACGAAAGCACAGCCTCCCCCACTAATTAGTCCCACAAACCACCCAAGAAGCGACCACTTTCTTGTTTTACATTATTTTCTCTTTGCTCAAACAAACCCTATCCCCTGTCACAAGACAGCTTTCCAGTGTTTGGGTACTGTAAGGGCGTACGGACGGCATCCAAAGATTCAGGTTACAGGCTCTGTACATGTTGCAGATGCTTGGAAGTATTATTCTACCATGGTTCCAATCGATTATTTTACTTCTTTTGATAATAGCATGGAGGGCACTCAGTACATACATTTATATATGACAAAACAAAACAATTCGTAGGAAATAAAATGATGGCTGCATTTTTTTTTTAACCCAGCAAAATTGTCCCATAAAAACATCCATATTAAAAATAAATAAATAATGTTTCATAAAGTGGTAGCTAGACGAAGGATAGAGGACCTCCTGTAGACGCCACTTTGGTAACCCTTAGTGGTACCGTCCGACCATGATAGTGACAAGTCGATAACCGGCCATAACAACTGTCACAATTGGCTTTGATTAACTGATTTTCATGTTAATACAGAAACTAACACTTCCACACCTTCTGGAATTTCCGATTGTAGGTCGGGGGCTCAAATGTTTTTGTCAAACAAAAAAAAAAAGAGGGTTTTGGTTTGACCTCATCAGTCACTTGTGCAGTACAAATTAATCACTTAATTAATTTCATAGCTAACCTCAGCGCTAAATTCTCTAGGCTATGACGAGGGCACCATGCTTCCCTCAACCTCCTACAATATGGAATAGGGTGCTGCTATATTGGATAGGTGAAAAATGGGAATTGGATCCATGACAAATTAGCAAGAATTGCCTGCCACCACATTGGCTGAGAGTTGATCCACTGAATCATTGTCTTTCAACAAGAGCATGTTGTGAATTTCTGGGTGCCATTATTTAGTTGAAGACATTAATTATATATAAAAAAATTAATAACAAATTGGAAAACAAGATCTCTGGATCACAATAACTATCATTGCAATATATTATTGGTCTGGCAAACATCAAGACTGCGGCACCTTGTTCACACGGGTCATGGCTTCTGGCAAGACATATTACTTCCTGCACCCCGAAGATACTAAAATATAATAAGTGGACCTCATCTTTATGCCTTTTGCCCTCCTCCCCACCCCCCTCCCCCAAACAAAACCATTTTTTCTGGGGTTGTGACATAAATTTAAACGCCATCATTTCTAGGCTTAAAAACGGCAACCTAAGAACCTAAGAACCTAAGATAGGGGGATCACCATGGAAATGCTGTTACTCTTTTTTTTTTTTTTTTAACAAGCGAGGATGCACGATAAAGACGATCGATTTTTTTGGACCCAAAATCCCAAGGATGGGTGGATATTGAAAAAAATTCTGGACAAAAAATGAGGAGCAAGTTGCACGCTTCCCCTGTCCGATAACTGTCGCTTTCGCGCGTCAGTTATAATCGGGAGAATCTAGCACTAGATCCTATGAAAAACCACTTTTTACAAGCTTTCCAAAAATCAAGGCCGACTTTCTTCTCAACAGAAAATGCTGGACTTCTACTAATGAATAGCATGTTTGGTCGTTTCTCAATAGAATGAACGGTTATATTTTTGTTTTGCTTGTCTATTAAACACGTTAAGAACTTTCCCAAGTGAAAGAGAACAATAGGACATGGTGATAGGTCTTCTGTAACATGTTTGGTAGCTGTTCTACACACTAAAGGAAAAAACAAACCATAGAAAATTGTAAAGGGACAAAGTCGGTAGATCGCATCAAATATTAATGATTTCATTGGATTGGATTCATGATATGCGTTGTAAATGACTTGGGACCCGTTAATGTTGCTTGCCACACAAAAGTAAACAATAAAATAATTTTCGAGGAATGTTTTGGTTGTTTTCGACCTTTCTGTCGCGATATTTTTCCGGAGAAAGTAAGGAGAGAGATACTCAAGTAAATTGAAGATAATTGATGTAATTTCATATGTTAGCCTTTCTTTTTTCTTTTTTATTTTCTTAGAGGGGTGGTGGAAATGAAAACAGGGTTCACAGTCTACTGGTTGAGTTTTGCATCCATGCAGCGACTCAACGTTAGTTAAAGAATTTTGCCGGTTATATTTAGAGCATGTTGCAACAGTAATATTAACCTTTTGTTTATGTTAACTTATTAAGGTGTAAAAAGCGCACACATAAGGTATAAAGATTCCTTTTTTCTCTGGACGTAGTATTCTGTTACATCCTATTCTACGGAATTTATCGAAGTCTTAATTCGTAAACTAGATTTTTTATCTATTCTCAAACTTCAAGCATTTGACGATAGATATTGGATTTAAGTTACACTGGTTATAATACTATTTGTTACAGAATTATTATATCCTATCTAAAAAATTAATTTATTAGAGTATACAGCACCAACATTTGTAATGTCCAACTACCACTTCTCATTTTTAAAGTGGACTCCGTCACAATGTCCTTACATAAGATTATGCGTTCATATCCACCATAGACTATATTTTGTCAACGTTGAGGGTGACATTTTTAGGCCACACTGGATAATATCGCACCGACTTACCATGGAGATTTCGATACGTTTTAGGCTTGTGATAAGCCGAAAGTTGAGACTAGTGAGTGGTAGCACCAACAAATAAGAGATTTGACAGTGATGTCAATTTCAATGATGACTAAATTAGTAAATGCAACCAATGAAAAAAAAAAACTCCTTAATTAATCAGTAACAAGTCAAAAAAAATGGAAGAAAAAACTAATCTCGAACTCTTAGGTAAAATTCTGGCCTTACCGGAATTGTTTGATTTGATATCTGTTTTCTCGAATTATGATCCGGAACCCGGCTTTATGCTCTTCTACTTGAGGACCCATTTCACTCACTCTCTCTCTCTCTCTCTCTCTCTCTCTCTCTCTCTCTCTATATATATATATGTATGTATGTATGTATGTATGTGTATATCTTTTCTTCACTTAAATGGCCAATGACTGTCCTAATAGAGCCAAGAAGTTGATGAGTAGAATAGTCCATTACTAATTAAGTAGACTGAAGGAGGACACAGTACACATAAAGTAAACCAAAAACCAACCCTGCCGTTTGCTTGACAGCTAAATCATGACTAATTTGGTGTTTCCAAGTTAATTGATGCAAAGGCTACAAATTGAGGTCGATACAAGAGCAGGGCAGTCCCCACCAGAGGACTGACAGAAAGGACACACACTCGACTTTTTCTCAATTCCCACCCCTCGTTCTTCTAGATAGACAACGAACAATGAAACAAATATTTTTCTATCAATACTCGCTAATAAAAGAAGGTTTGCAAAAGTAGTTTTTATCTCTATGGATGCCCATTTACAAATAAACTCCCATCTACAACCTTGGATAATGATTAATGAAGGGCATGTAAGACTGTTATAAGGGTTAATAAAGAAAAAAAATCTTCTAAAGGTAGATGGAAGAGAGAAGGCAGTGGCTGTCAGCTTAAACAAAAGGAGAGAAAAAAAAAAAAAAAGAAGTCGTCACTGGGTAGCCTAGAGTTTCAGTTTTTCGTTTGGTTTATAATGTGCTCGTAGTCTGACTGGAAAAAGAATCCGTTTTTTTTATTGTTGTTTTTTAGTTAATTGACTTACCTAGAGAGTTGGGGTCACTAAGGCGAATCAGGCAGAAACAAACAAAATCATTGATAAAAACCAAAATCTATTCTAATGCTGAAAAGGATAATTACAGAAGAAGCTTGAGCAAGGCCAACAACCAAGTTAAAAAGGAGTCAAGGACAATGCATCAACTGGGTCACTACAGCTTCGAAATGTAAGGAGAACATAAATGATTGGCTTTTGACACCTGGCCAAAGAAGAACGGTGCCAAGTGATATAGGACGGCGCACTAAACGGACCAGGAGGAGCTGGACATGGGGAGGAAGAAAATCACAAGAATCTGTGATAGAAGACATATACAAATAGAATTCTATTTCGATCGAATTAGCCTCTCAATTAAAAAATATACATTACAAAAAGATTATATATATATATATATATATATATATTATTTAATTATAATTATTAATTATTAGATAAAAAAATAACAACTACAACTAAAAATTATAATTATATATTTGTAAGTTTATATTTATATTTGCATCTATTTTGTTTGTTGCTTTTTTTTTTTTTTTTTTTGGTATATGAAAATGTGATGGTGTGTTTTGTACTCACATTTTTGTGAATATAAAATGGCAATGACTGGAGTTAAAGTGTGGGAAACACAAATCTTAGGATACAAAATAGCGGTGGGAAGAAAGAGGGTGGCGTGAAAACTTGGTGTCACGCCGTCCAAATAAACCTTTCATTCATCTGCCACCCCACGCGCAATCAATACCTTCCTTCCTTCCTTCCTTCTTCCATATGTATATCTATATCTCTATATGTATATATAGATAACATGTACTAGAGCTAGTATATCAATATATATCTCGATGCATCTCTTTCTTGCACAGGGAAAAAAATATATTCACCAGCGTCTAGCTACATCTCTTTTGCATATTAAAGCTCCTTAACCACAACATTCATACCAAGCCATATCTCTCTGTCTCCTCTCCTCATCTTCCTCTCTTCCCGATCTTGTGGCAGTGCAACAATCCACCCTCCGTCACACACAATCCTTCTGTGAGTATCATTACTTTGATGTATCGTTTATATACATATATATCTATTGAGAGAGAGAGCGCTACAGAATCATGTTGATGTGGCTAGAATGATTAATTAGAGAGTTGCTATTGCTATGTGTTAGAAACGTTGAAAACTTCAATCTTAGAGCTAGAGGTTGGGAAATGACATTCTACACATGCACAAGGCGCAACCATACTAATTAACATTGCAATTCTGTGATTGTGATACAAATGTTACCCCCGTAATTATCAGTTGAACGACATGAGTCTTGAATGGCACTGTACCAGTAGCACGAGCTGGGGGGGGGTGGTGGTGGGTGTGAAAACGTTTATATTCTACCACCAGAAGCCGTGAGTGCACTGCACTCAAAGAAACAGAAACGTGCTTATTCATGCCAGCAAAGTCAAGCTTTTCGGCCACCTTTTTGTGTTCAATATACTTTGTCCAAGTTCATGCATCAGAAGGGCGACGACAGTGATAACCTAAGGAATAAGATCCATGTTTTCTTTAATTTTGGTGGGTTCCACTAATGGCCTGCCATTCTAATTATACAATGGAATGGGGCTTCAATTTTATAGCATTTGAGTACGCACGAAGGACCACCTCAAGGCTCATCATCATGGCTACCATAGTTGAGGATTGAATATTTGAGTATGGACTGGCAATGATATTCAAAGGCAAACATGTGTGTCGAAACTCAATTTCTTTCAATTTCAACTTTTGCAATTACGTTACATTTATTAGTCGGCCAGCCATTCATTCCTTTTGAAACTTTCCTTTGATGTTAACTTAGACCACTGCGGTAAAAGTGCCTTTAAGCTTAGTTTTTGTTTCAACTTTGAAATGATTTTTCGTTAGATGCATTTGCTTCTTGAAATTAATTACCAATATATAAGGGACATGGTTAAAAAAAAAAAAATCCTTAATTTAAAAGATACATTGATTTCAGTTTTCAAATTTGCATCCTCTCTCCTTCTCTCATCATGTCTTACTCAGGAGGCTGAAGATTAATTATCAATGGAGATGGAATCGTGTGTCCCGCCGGGATTTAGATTTCACCCGACCGAGGAAGAGCTCGTGGGTTACTACCTGAAGCGAAAGATTAACGAGTTGAAAATTGATCTAGGTGTTATCGTTGACATTGATCTCTACAAAATGGAGCCATGGGACATCCAAGGTAATTGATTTTTTTTTGTGTAACAGACAATTTGATAACATTTTGAGATCAACGTGTGGCCTTATTTATATACGTAACACTGAAGAGATATGCCAGTGAGATCGACTCATATATGTTTCATGAGAAATATGACTAGTCTCGTATCTCTAAATAATTGATATGCTCAATTTTTTGATGTCACCTTCATTCCAGGCTAAAGGTTCATTTATTTTTTTAACTTTAAAGCTTGGTATTTCAGATATTGACGCACAAACTTTCCTAGGTGCCATGATCCATTGAACCTGAAGAACTTTTGACTGTATTTGGTTTAGGTAGGCATGCATATTCAACTAGCTTACTAAAGTGATGGGAATGGACCTAATTTACAAAGAAAATAACTGCGTTAGGCACTTGAGATGGTTCTACTGACCGCCACTAGATCAAACTTTAAGGGTTTGTGAGGCAACATATAATTTGTTTGTTACATATTTTTCTTGGCTTTTACAGCGAGTTGCAAGCTAGGATATGAGGAACAAAGCGAGTGGTACTTCTTCAGTCACAAGGACAGGAAGTATCCCACGGGAACGCGGACGAATAGGGCTACCGCTGCCGGATTCTGGAAGGCGACGGGAAGGGACAAGGCTGTGCTGTCCAAGAACAGAATTATAGGGATGAGGAAGACCCTAGTGTTCTACAAGGGTCGTGCACCCAATGGAAGTAAAACTGACTGGATCATGCACGAATATCGGCTTCAAACATCTGAACATGGAACACCCCCTCAGGCAAGTCTTTGTTGATAATTTTTCTCTTTGAGGCCATCTTAATTATTCAGTAGATATACATGTTAGGACATAATTGTTCTCTGAATTGCAAGCAGTCAAGCTAATATAAGAAGCCATATGCGTGCAGGAGGAGGGATGGGTCGTCTGCCGGGCATTCAAGAAACCAATCCCTAACCAAATGCCCGGTTTTGAAGCTCGGAATACTGCATATGGAATTCACGGTGTCGATCACGTTAGGCCCCTTTTTGCACCCTATAACATAACCCCAAACCACACCATAGATCCGAATCAAGGTGCAAGCTTTCACCAGCCCATTGGCTGGGACCCACAACCCTTTTCGAGCCACAAAGTCTTGGAAGATAACCAACATCTCATGGAGCTTCCACAGCCAGATAGCCTTAGTACTCCATCAACCAGTTTTGCAACAAATGAAGGCAATTTCCGGTCCAAAAAATTTGCTGAATATTACGATGAAGAAAGAAGCACTAGCAATATTATTAGTTCCCAGGTCGTCGACTGGAAGAATTTGGACAACATACTTGCATTGCAAGCGAATGATATGTTATCCACACCACCAAGCTCTGAGTTAGAAGCTCAAGACCACGTTAACCATTTCCTTGGTTACTTTCCGGACTCGTAAGAAAATGAAAAAGTTGCTGCAACACAAGACGGCGAGTTCAAACTTCCAAGTGCCTTGTTTACCATCTCGTGTGTTTAGAGTAAGAAAGAACATGTTGTGATTAATGGAAATTTACCCACAAGCAAAAATTGAATCTCTTATATAATTAAGTTTAGACTAGAGTGCAAATCAGGGTGAAAGTTTTATAATTCACCTGGTCCTCTTTCTTTTTTTTTTTTTTTTAATTAAATTCTTCGTAATTGTAAATTTATGAATATATATATGTACTCGTTGTGACTTTTGTGTGTCTTCATGATAGCATGTTCGTACATGATTAATTAATGAGTGTTTCTCTGGCTGTAGTGTGTGCAGTCTTGTACTCATATGAATCAAATCACTCTTTCGATAGCCGTCACTAATGTTCATCGCTCCTGGAATATAGCCAATCAAACCCTAGCTTTGCCTTGCATCAACCGTTAACATATGTCGTCTGTCACGGCGTCCTGTCTCCGAACCAGATTCACATTTATCCCACACAGATGGGTTGGGCTTAAAAAATATCTTTTCCGATGGTCGATCCAATTGGTTTTGCTGCTTTCCCAGAATGAGAATCGAATTAGAAAAAAAGGATAACCACGTGGCCCAACCGTATTTCAATTCTTTTAGCTGGTGGAGGCCCAAATTGTATAAACTCGCCCTCGATTAGCCCACTGGAGGCTCATGATGAATGCCCAAAAATATTACAGAGCACTCCCTTTTCCTTTTCTTTTCTTTTTTCTTTCTTTAAAAAAAAAAAAAAAATCTACCTTACCTCCAATGGTTGGTTGGAGTATAACTGTGGAAATGTGAAACAAATATATTTCTTGTGATATATATATATATATATATATTTTATAAACATAGATTCTGTACAAGGAATAAAATCATTGAGTGGTCTCTTAACAAAAAATAAAATTTTAATTTTTTTATCTAATTAAAAATTTAAAAGATAAGTATTTATAATTAAGACCTGTATTTTTTTTGTTTTATATATATACATATATATAATAAAAAAATTAAAAATCAAACTCTAAACTTGAAAATGAAAATTTAAATAATTTTATTAAAATTTTTTATAATTAATAAATAAAATTTATAGTTTGAATGTTGATGGGAGAAAGAGAATGAGCTTTTAAATCAGTTAAACCCTACAACCAGTAATTGACTTTGAGCCCACCCACCACGGGGCGTCAGAAAATCAAAGAAAAATAAGATTCTCGGTAAATAAATCAAATTCCAAACGGAAGTTTCGCCTTTGTTCCGCTCTGCTATGTCACATACTGTTGACTTATAGAACTCGGGTCTCCCTATTTATTCTTTCTATTTTTCAACTTGGAGCGTTTAAGTGACGAACATCGAATTTGAGATGCGCTGGCTCTGAGACGCGCTAGCTCTAATACCACTTCTAACGAGTATTACCTATCTGTGTCCGTGGGCCGCTTAATTATATTGTTCATTTATTCTCTTATACCTCCGCTTTAAAGGGAAAAAGAAAAAAAAAAAAAAAAAACTTCATAAACATTTGGCAAGTTCTGAAATCCCAAATCGTTATTATTTTTCATGATCTTCTATCGGAAAATCAATTGGAATTGGATTATATCAGGAGGATCTGGTTTGTTTCCGGGTTTATTATTAAGAGTGGAAAAACAATAACAAGAATAATGGCCGCCGCGAGGAGTGTGATGGGGGAAGCGGCGAGCAGCATAAGGGCGGCGGCAATGAGGGATGAAGAGAAGGCAGAGGAGGACGATTCGCCGTCTGGAAAAAGACCCAAGTTCGGAAGGCTGCCGTTTACCAGATGGGAATTCGCCGCCGCTCTCGGTGTCTTCTTCCTGTTCTCCGCCGCCTTGTTTTGCGTCTACTTGACAATGCCCGCCGCCCAGTACGGCAAGCTCAAGCTCCCCCGTAGTCTCACCGATCTTCGCTTGCTCAAGTGTGCTACCGCATTTTTTTTTTTTTTTGGTCAAACTTCTTTGGTTTCAATTTTATTTTCAGTCAGACTTTTTGTGAATGAGTTTTTCTGGGTTTTTCAAGTATGCAAATTCTTGTCAAGCTAAACCTATGTGTGCCCTGTTTTTGATTCGATGTGTTTGCAATGTATACATTGGAAGTTTGTGTTCTGAAGCTAATAGCCATTTTGATGCTTGTTACAAATCTACGTTTACTTAGTGCCAAACTGCTGCATTCTTTTCCCTTCTTTTGTTATGTTTTTTTTTCTTCAGTCATTGGCACCCTTGCTTTAATTTTTGTTGGTTGATCGTATGTTCAGAGACCATTTTGCAACGTATGCGAGAGGCCATCCAGCACAGTTCGTCCTGGGCTACTGCTCAATTTATATCTTCATGCAGACCTTTATGATTCCTGGAACAATTTTTATGTCATTACTAGCTGGAGCTCTTTTTGGCATTGTTAGAGGCCTTTTCTTAGTTGTCTTCAACGCCACAGCTGGAGCATCTTCCTGCTTTTTCTTGTCAAAGATGGTTGGAAAGCCTATCGTTACTTGGCTGTGGCCGGAAAAATTGAGATTTTTTCAGGCAGAGGTATTGCTTTCATTTTATTTAGGGCCAACTGTGCTATTCATGTCGAGTTTCTTTCTTTGTCTCTTTCTCCATGATATCCTTTTCATTGATGCATATACTAATCTGGATTTTGGGATACAGATAGCTAAGCATAGGGACAAGCTGCTGAATTACTTGCTCTTTTTGAGGATAACTCCATCATTACCCAATCTTTTATAAATTTGGCATCTCCAATTGTCGACATACCCTTTCATGTCTTCTTTTTGGCTACTCTGCTTGGTCTTATTCCAGCCTCCTACATCACAGTCAGGGTAAGCTTCTTGTAGTTATACAATGGTTATAAATAAATTTATCTCTTCTTCTTCATTGATGAGCCAGAAAAAGTATATTTTTTATTCTTTACATTGCATCTTTATTGTTTCCTTGGAGTTGGCTGGCCATGGCAGTTGCGTTTAAGAACCTTGACTAAAAATTTTCTTTTCTTTAGAGCTTCTTCCGATGTGTTTATCTTAAAATGGAACTGGATGGTAATCGATAAATTCTGTGATTTTTCACTAGATTCTTCAAAGAGAAGCTCTGTTTAACAAGTGCAGATCAACGAAATTGATTTCTAACTTGATGCAGTCAATCATTTTTTACCCTATTATCTTAGACTGTTATGGTCAATAGCCAACACCTTTTTCTTGATTTAGAACCTAAAACTTGTGGATATGTTTCCTCTTTCCTCTCTTTAAGTAAACATGAAAGAATTATCATAATCAATATGTTTGTTTTAGGTTGAAAATATCATAATGCTACATATCACTTGTGGATATGTAGCAAATGCTACAGAAAATCTCTTTCAAGCTGCCCACAACTTGTGGATATGTGCTATTCTGTTTTACTGGCAAATGGGCTTTGCTTGATAATGTACTATTGACTATACTGTTGGCAAAACCTGCTTAGATACCTTGAAAGAACTCATATTGGATCCTTGGAAATGAGTCTATAATGATCATTGTTTTACTTGATTTTCTTTATAATTGTAGTGAAGTAGTCCAAGAATTTTTCCTCTATTTCTTTCCATCCTGATCTTGGATTACACTGCTATCCATGGACCAGACAAAGAGGTTGGTGAACTGATGCTAGTTGTGACTAGAGTTTCAAACACATTGTTTCTAGCTGTTAGATAATAAGGATGTTCCTGATGGCAGGGAATTCATGTATGGTTGCATGCAGTTATCCTGTGGCCATGGTTGAAATGAGTAGATCATAGATCTCTCTCCCACACGTGTGCTTGAGTTTGCACACACACAAACTACTTTTGTTGCCTTCTGTAATGTGATGTTTGTTTTGCTTTTAGTTTTTTGTTCACTTAGTTACACTAATTGCAATGCTGCTGCTACTTTTCCTTTCCCTCTATTTTCAGGCTGGCCTTGCTCTTGGGGATCTTAAGTCTGTCAAGGATCTGTATGATTTTAAAACTTTGGCTGTTCTATTCTTTATTGGATCTGTCTCCATATTTCCTACCCTTCTTAAGCGAAAACGCACATATGAGTGAAGGCTATGTTAGTGGCTTCTCTTGTGCATTGAGGGCAGCTTGAAAGAGATTTTCTGTAGCATTTGCTGAATGGTAGATGAAAGCATAAAGAGTGATGGGGTGGCTTCCTTACTTCTGCCAGATTGCCTGGAGGTAGTCAGCAAGCCACCTTTACTTATGATACACATGGGATTATTACTTCTCACCCCTTACAGCGGTAATTACGAAGATAATAGAAATTTTTTTATATTTATTTGTCCTTTTCACTGTTTTCCTTGAAATTTTATTTTGAATGTTCTACCAACTCGGATTGCTTGTATTTTTCAGATCAAGAGATCTTGTAGGATGTGGTGTAACGTCGACTTTTTACAGAAATTCAAACAATATTTACTAAATTGTATCCATGTTGGTCATGTAAGCATTAGAAGGCTGACACCAACAGCTTATCCCATTGTCCAGTGTTCTTTTCTGTTTAGATGATTCATTGACTGACTATGCTGTGACGTTGACTATGAAAATTGCATGCGCAAATGCGATTTGACCCTCTTTAAAGCCGGTGCATGTTCCTTAGGATCCATCAGACTCAGAGGTGGCATTAAAGAAAATAAAGCCTTGGAATTTGAGAAGGATTGTGAGGATGAAACCGAGCATGTCCTGCAAATTTTGCTTGCAAAAATTCACTGTAAGGAGCCCAAAGCCCCCTAAGGAGAACATGCATTACGAATACTCGATGTTTATCATGCAAATACTTACATATGCCTGACTGATGCATAGAATGTGTGAAATTATTTCACAACTTGGATTCTCACTGGTGGTAACTGGAACTGGAATCTAACCCAGGTCTAAGACTACTTTGGGAAGGCAATTAGAGTACAAAATGAAAAGACAGGGAACTTAAGAGAATATTGGATGTAGAACTGAGTGCACTCCCCCGAGGTTGAGGGGTTCCTCCGAAAACTAACAGGGAGTCTTCAATCCTACGAGTCAAGTGTAACACATGGATAGTCTTCATATCCTGTGATGCCTGTTATCCTTATCCGTGAATTTGGCTGCAAAAAAAGGTCATTTCCATGTTAAAGCATTATGCAAAATTATGTTACCACATTGTAACAGGACGAGGTAACGAAGGACTTCAGGTTTTCACATTTCAACTGGATTGACACTTTGATTAGGGTGATTTTCTAACATAATTGTGAAATTCCTAGGCAAAACCAATTCAACTGTATTTTAAAACTACATAAAAAAATGCATGACCAGAAAAAATATATAGAGTGAGTGTTCCAATTTTCAAAGTTAGGTTTACATTTCTTTCCCCAACTTGAAGCGGCTTTTTTCCCTGCCACATGGAACAAGATGAGATCCAAGTAATAGTGGAGCAACCTTATTCTTGCTCCTAGGCTCGACAATAAAAGTTATAATTAAGAACACCAGAGGAATGACACAATCCCATGCAATACATTAAAATATACAAAGCTTCTACACAAGTGGTAAAAACTTCCAGGTTAGGGAGCTCTTTTCTTTCCTTCGTCTACCACAACATGGTGGGAGGTGGAATTCAGTGGTATGCAAACTTGCCATCTACTTGAGCTTTCACTAGAGAAGACCATGGTGCCCCCAAAAATGTTCACCTAGACCTAGCAGCTCAGACTCCAGAAGCTGCAGTCATTCCTAAATGACTATTGGCTTTGTCGATCAAACAGGTGCAAATAAGCTGGACAAAAGCTCCATTGATGGTCCTAAATGGAGTGACAAGATACACAGAGATAAAGGTGATGAACAGTGTAATAGCAAAGCTTCTAATAGCTACAAGATGGAATGTTGAATACTGCATCTCATTTGTTTCCCCTCTACACATAGCAATAATGCTCGGACCTATCAACCATATAAGCCCAACTCCATCCGCTCAATAATTGATCTGATCACTCGAAGCCTAATAATTGTCCACCTTGTTCTATTAACACAGTCCTAAGATCAAAATTTGAAACAATCATTTATATAACTAATTAAAGAAACCAAGACTCTCTGCTAGACATTTCTTTGGCTGAACACAGAAAGAAATAACAGAAAAATTTACCTGCCGATGACCAATATTTCTCCGATAATTTTTCTTCTTCTTGTACTTGAACACAATTACCTTACGATTCAATCCCTATATTAAAATACATAAGTCTTGAGTGACAAGTCAATAAGCAAATGTAAATTAGAAGAAAACACAACAAAAGACCAAGAAACATTGAAGGGTGGCGAGACTACCTGCTCTTCAACTACAGCATGAACAGCAGCATTAGTCACCACTGGTTCTCCAATATAGGTGCGAGTTCTTGTTCCTATGAGTAATACCTTGTTCAGGGTAATCTGCAAAGAATCAAAACATGAATGATTCAAGCCAAAGACAAAAAGCAAGATGTGGATTTATCAGAATGGTTGTCCTTTGCAATCCCAAGACAAAGGCAGACCACACAGGAGAAAAATTTTTACAACATATGGTACATGAGACGAGCAAAACTGAAGCACGTCTAAGAAAGATTTTAAGCAACCAAGATTACCAAAGAAAGTGTTTGACGCCCATACCTTATCATTGATTTTCGCGCCTTTCAGCCGCTGAACATGGAGAAATCTACCAGGAATGACAATATACTGGCGACCCCCGACCTGAACAACACGTTAAACACAAGCACAGCATTATGAAGGAGGTCTAACGATATTTTAAAAAAAAAAATCAGCAAGAAAACCCAGAAAACAACAATAGATCATTTGCCCTATCACAAATTCACTATACTAAATTCAAAGAAAACAACAACAATTGAAGTACAAAACCACATTCAAAGATACTAAATTCACTACGTTCTTCAATC
Organism: Ceriops zippeliana; assembly: GCA_037897445.1. Classification (NCBI taxonomy): domain Eukaryota; kingdom Viridiplantae; phylum Streptophyta; class Magnoliopsida; order Malpighiales; family Rhizophoraceae; genus Ceriops; species Ceriops zippeliana. Next base: position 2,752,062 of record JBAPLH010000217.1, read on the forward strand.
TCAACAAAAAAAAAAACGACAAAAAATAAAAAACCGAATTTATAAATAAAGATAAGATCACCCTACAAGTGCGCAAAAGAATCTCACCATAACAACAGCGAAAATCTCTTCACGCTTGGGCACTTGCTTCGCAGCTTCAACAATCTGCAAGGGCTCGGGTTCAGGATCGGACTCGGGCGTATCGGGTTCGGCCTCGGGCACTGGCGCTTCGACTTGAGAAGACTTGGGGATGGGCAAAAATGGGGGTCTTGGGGATACGCGGGTTTTGAAGAGAGACCCAAAACTGGGTTTGGATTTAGAGTTGAAAATGGGTTTTGAAAAAGCAAACGGAAGTTTGTGATTCGAGATTTTACATTGAGTAGTAAGATGAGAACAGAGAGTCAGCACTGAGGAGGAGGTGGAAGAAGAAGAAGCGGCCATGTTTTGCTTTGCTGGCGGCAAAGTGAAGTGAAAGCAAAACTGGTGTTTTGTTTGTCCTTTTTTATTCAGAGCCCTTTAGATCCTATCCATCTCTACTCGAACTGGGAACACCATTGTGCCCCTGAAAGCCAATTTGACCATTTTGAGCGACTTTGGTTAGAATAAAGTTCAATCTGCACCGTAAAACGGTTTGGAGTGACAATTTGGCCTAAACATTTATTTTTGTTCTTATTTTGAAATAAATATGGTCATGTTGATAGTTTCCAATCTAGCCATTTTACCAAATTCCAATCTAAACTAACAAATAAAGAAGCACCAGAGAAATGTACCATCAAAAAACATAATTACTAACTAAATGTGATTATGGCTATTACATTTTAAAGGATTACGTCTACAGCAACCCCTTTGGCCTCCAAGACCAGAAAAGTCGTGATGTTAGCATCTATACTGAATTTACTTCCAAGTTCCAATTCCATGAGCCGCCGCCCGTTACAGTCATCCCGTGTTATCATTTAACTACATGTACGGAGCAAATCAGCCACGCGAAACCCTGTCACCAACCACAAAATACAAGAGTCCTTCCATCCAAAGCAAGAATTAACTTATAAAAGGCCCTGCCTTTTTCTTGATTTGTCTTCCTACAGTCAGAACTTTGCTCGACTACACAGATGACTACTCTTTTTTTCAGTTGGTATCGGAGGTTGAGCCTTGGACACCAAATGCGTCGGCTAAATTGAAGTTCAGATTGCCTCTCATGGTCCTGCTCCTTCCGACCCCTCCGTCTCCTGTTCTTGTTCTCATCATTGCGGTGAATTCCGCATAGTCAATTCTCCCGTCCTGCCAAGATAAGATAATCACAGCATCGAAGTGTTAAACGGGTTAGATGAAACCGTAGGACCTGGGACTGCATAGACTTACGTTGTCTTGGTCAACTTCTTTGATCATCTCATCCAAGTGAACCTCACCTAGACCAAAATCTTTGCAAGCCTGTTGAAGCTCATCAATGGTGATGTAGCCACTTCCATCTTTGTCAAAATATGCAAAGGCTGCCACTAAATTCTCTTCTGTTTCCATCTTATTTAAGTGCAATGTAGCAGCAAGAAACTCCCCGTAGTCTATTGTTCCACTGTTGTCAATATCAGCCTGTCAGAATTTTCCCACGTCAGCAATTCCTCATGAAATCCAACAATGGTGCAAAGTGGCAACACAAAAGAAGAACAATTTCTGAAAACTAAAAAATAACTTCTCTTTATGCCAGAAGTTTCGTAAATTGTTTACCGCATCCATTAGAGACTTGATTTCAGATTCCATTAAATTGGAACCCACTCTCTTCAAACCTACTTTAAGCTCCTCAAATGTTATTGATCCACTATTGTCTGTGTCAATCATTTTAAACAATTCTCTCAAACCACCAATTTCTTCCTCAGAAAGCCTCTCTGCTATAACCTGCAAAATCACAATCCCAATGCAAAAAGCTGATGTACATATTTCATAAGTAATGAACAGTAACTGTTTCAATGTACATAGAACCAAAGAAAGAGAGCCATTTCAACTGCCAGATACCACATCCAATGGCCTATATCAGATATAACACAGAAAATGTCATTGAGTATTATACTATAGCATACAATTTTCATCTCAAGTCAAAAAAGAGAGAGAGAGAGAGAGAGAGTGCTGGCATTTTTAAAGTACATGTGTGTCCCTCCACAAAACTTAACCCTCTGCTGAATTACATTTGCTCCATGTGAACCAATTGCAACTTAATGGTACTGCATTTGATGTCTGACAACAATTTTTCAGAAATGCTGAATTATGGAAGTTCTACTCAACCTTTTTCACAGCAGAAAAGCCATAAAAAAAATGGTTGAATTGTTTTAAGCACAGAACATGATGTAATCCCTTGAAAATATAACATAAGCTTAAAGAAATGCAAGGCTTTACAAGCTCAGAAATTCAGGACTCAGAGTTGCACTTGAAGTTGATGCAGTTGAAAGAGGCCCACTAATGTTAATGTTAAAGTCAGCAAAATGCATCAGAAACCCCCCATTATTAAGGAGAACTGCATGCCCTTTGCCAATATAAAGTCCACTTGGTAAGCTGAACAGTCAGCCCATTTTTGTCAATTAAAACTATTAAAAATAGGAATTATGAAGTATAATTTACTAGTTAACAATGAAACATTGCTCACTAGAATTAATCATCTGACTATGGGTTTGTGGTCTGAAATGTGGTGGCATTGCTTCTTTTTTCCGTTTAGATTTTACCTACGAAGCATGTATCATATACTTGCAGAAGCCACATTGCAAAATCAGTGTCACAAATTCTAAGGCAAGATGATACAGTATTTTTGCTCAGTTAACAACTGGACCAGTAGTTATCATAAGTTAATGAAGAAAACTCTTAATTGATCACAGAAGAAAATAACAAAACAGGAAAATTATAGATACAACATACCCGCAAAGCCATTTTTTTAAGCTTATTCATTGCTGTGAATTGCTTCATGCGAGACAACACTGCAGAATCCAGAGGGTTTGTCTGGTGCAACTCTGTCGTCCACAATCCATGGATTGCCTGACAAGGAAAATGATCCCATCATTAAGACTGATCAATATAGAAGATCTTTAGAAGAGAACAGCACATGACAATATCGTGTATGACTAATATCCTGTTATAGTAAGAATGAAACAACTAACACAAGACTTCATGCGCAGAAATCCTTTTCCTTGGATCCTTCTCAAGCATCTTTCGTATCAAATCTTTTGCAATCTCTGATATATGAGGCCATGGCTCAGATTCAAAATCTAATTTTCCCTGCAAAATCTGCTTGAAGATCCCCGATTCAGTTTCTGTATAGGAAGAAACAAAAAGTTATGAAAGAAATAAAGAAAATGATTAACATCGGCAATATACCTTGAATCAACAATTGTAGTGATAAAAACTAGTTAGGATCGTCACCTGCCCAAAAAGGAGGAACTCCACTTAATAAGATGTAAAGAATAACGCCAGCACTCCAAACATCTACTTCAGGTCCATGCTTTAGCAGCACTTCGGGTGCGACATAATATGGACTCCCAACTACATCAGAAAAGTACTGCCCTGGAGGGAGATAAGCAACGGGAAAAGGTAATCTATTATCCATATTGGATGAAGAACCTATCTGAAACTGAAGAATCTACCGATGTTTCCAACTACAAAAACTGAAGATGATAAGCAAGGGAAACGGAAACCGGAGCAAATTATGAAGCCATAGCAAGATAGCAAGAGTGAAAGTCAACGAGAGTAGCAGAAAACATAGGACAGATAACCACCTAAGTTTCTGTTTCTCATCAATGTGCTTGCGTACTCCTCGTTGTACAAGGCTTTTGAGAGGGAATATGTCCTTACTCAGAATGCGTTGTATAATATGTCTAAGATCATGTTCGGTTTGTAAATAGATTTGCCGGCCCAATAGAAAATAAAAATCCATGCATAATAAATCCAGAGATAAACCAAGACAATAAAAAAAAAAAAAGCAATTCTTTTCCAACAAAATCCAAGCGCAAAGAAGAAGATTGAGATGGCACCCAAGGACTGATCGTCTTCTACTCAATCGCTATCAAAAGAATTTCTTTATCTAAATCTTCACTATTATAATTTCGGGATTCCCCAACAAGAAGAAACAAAGAAAAATGGGAAGATACCCATCAACCAAAGAAGTCAATATCAAATAAGAGATAAATATAAAGGAAATTCCATACCCAAAATCAATCAAAATGTGCGAGAACAAAACCGCAAGTTCTTGAAAACTAGAATATCGTGAACCAAGAAGATCCAAAAAGATAATAAGATGGGAAAACAATAAAGAAGAGAACCAACCTGGCTTATAGAAGACAGAGAGCCCAAAGTCCGTGGCTTTAATTTTGGCATCCTCACCAGAGGTATCAAACAAGAAGTTCTCAGGCTTAAGATCTCTATGCATAACCCCTAAAGAATGGCAAGCCTCAACAACCCCAACAATGGTCTTGATCAACTTAGCAGCCTCTTTCTCACTGTAATGACCCTTTGCCACAATCCTATCAAAAAGCTCCCCACCAGCGCAAAGCTCCATAACTATGTGCACGAACATGGAGTCCTCATAAGTGCCCTTGATTTGGACCACATTTGGGTGCTCTGAAAGGTGGTGCATGATCTGGATCTCCCTCCAAACATCTTCATAGTCCTCCCTATATAAAAGCTTCCTCTTTGAGATTGATTTGCAGGCGAACTGGGAATTTGTAGCCTTGTGGGTGCATAGATAGGTGATCCCAAATTGTCCTTGCCCTAGTTTCTTGCCTAACACATAGTGATCTCTCAGTCTTGGTGTTTGATGTGGCAGAACCGTTTGTGCAGCCTTTGTTGTTGTTGTTGTTGTGCCATGCTTCTTCATTGCTCCTGCATATATGACAGATCTGTCTCGCTCTAAAAATTTTGGATATGATGTTGTCTTCTTTTGCTAATCAATTCTTGAAGAAAGTCATCTATTTTTCTCTTTAGTTTTTCGGGTGCTGTAAAGTTGACAATCCCATCTCTTTTTTTTTTTTTTTTTTTTTTTTGACTTATTATGGGTTTTTTTATATTAATTTCCTTTTATTGACAGAGTCACCCTAATTTATTTTTCAATATTAGTTTTGATAAATTTACTTATGTAAGGCAATCACCAGCCAGGAGCTTATTATTCCCAAAGCGACACCGTCCACTTTCTGGTTTCCTCATCTTCGTTTGTTATTTGTATTTTTTGTTCTGTTTTACTGCAGTAGACATGTAAATAATGCTACTGGGTCTTAAATCTCACTTTGATTGCATTTTCATCTACAGTAAAAAAATTATACTGTAAAAAGTTAAAAAACCAGGAGGAGGAGGCGGCGGCGGCTATAGATCTCAGTGACTTTCGGGGTGGCGGGGGGACGTGGGGTGTACAGGGGATGTTCGTCAGCAAAAATGTCGTACTTGGAATGATGCCAGCCCCACCCAATCTTGATTTTGAACCAAAAAGATTGAGAAAAAAAAAAAAAACTAAAAGACAAAAAAAGAATGCGGTGACATGAAGATGGCGTTCCCACTCATTCCTGGACGTCTCACTTGGCTTTTTTTTTTTTTTTTTTTTTGCTTATTTAAAACCTTCAGTCTCTGTCTTATTCCTCTTAATATCTTCCGGAATGTCCATTTCCACCATAAGGCTAGGGCTAGCAGTGAAAAGAAAAACTCGGACAAAAGCCCATCCCATGCAACCATGTTGTCTGATTGTCGTTTTTGATTGGAAGGAGTCTTGAGAGGATGCACTCCGGAAATTCAGTCTGTGTATTCATAAACCATATTATCTTTTGTATCAAAGTTTAGATTGTACACTGAACTAATTTTTCAAAAAGGAAATTTTTAATAGACACAATTTTAATAAAAATAAAAATAAATTCATTTTACATATACAAACATGAGTTTAATATAAAATATTTTACATATAATATAAATCATTATTTCTTTGAGTCCACTAAATTTATATTTTTTATATTTAATATTTATGTTCACATGTCGGTTATCTACGTCAACGTTTTTTTTTCCCATATCTTAATACAAAAAGCTTTAACAGGCAGATACAAAAAAATAAACATAGTTAAAAGATATAGAAATAAAATATTATTTTTTATTTATTAAAAAATTTGTTTGACTATAAATTATACAATAAAAATGCTTTTATTTATCTTTATAAATTTTATATTTTTTTAAGATTAAAATATAAGTTTGAAAGAAAATAAAATTTTAAAATTTAAAATATAAATTATTCAATGTCTCTTAAAATAAAAAATAATTAAAATATAAGAACTACACATCAAGTAAGATAATTAAGTTCAGTGAGTTTAATTCGAGAAATATATATATATATATATTGATTGCATATAATTCAGAATGCCGGCAACCACAGAGGTAAAAACAAAAAAACAAAAAATTATAGCTGTCCAACCGGCTCGACCGGACGTGGGGTTTGTGTGGGCCAAACATATGATGTACAACAAGTTTTATAAAATGAGCCGTCTGTATAATTTATTATTTTTGTTGTAAATTCATTTTGTAATATTAAATATTTTTTAATTTATTTATTAAAAAAAAAAAACACGAAACTCATACAACGTCAAACTTCTGAAACATTAGCTCCATCTGGCCCGCAGTCCAGCCGTTCCCACCATGTAAGTCTTTAAAATGGGGGGTCGGTAGCTCTTTTGAGGTATCTTTCCCTGAGATTCTCCCCAGTCCAAGCACCAGCAAGCTAGATTGGAGTTCTGTCTTAGCTAGTTTTTGCGCCTGCTTAATTATTATTACAGGCACACCACCATGATACTTCAGCTCCTCACATTTTGTTCTGTCGTCTTCCTTTCATTCTGCAGCTTCTTACTCACAAAACGGCGATCAAAGGCTTGCCAACTTCCTCCAGGCCCCAAGGCCTTGCCAATCATAGGCCACCTTCATCTCCTCGGACCCCTTATTCATCAGCCCTTCAGGGATCTTTCGACCCGCTACGGTCCTCTAATCCATGTCCGGCTCGGTTCAATTCCATGCGTGGTGGCTTCCACGCCAGAACTAGCCAAAGAACTGCTCAAAACCCACGATCTCACTTTCTCAGCTCGCAAGACCTCCCTTGCCATCAATCGCCTTACCTACAATTCGTCTTTCGCCTTTGCACCATATGGACCTTACTGGAAATACGTCAAAAAATTGAGCACAATCGAGCTTCTAAGCAGCCGCATGCTTGACCAATTCCTTCCCTTTAGAACCCGTGAATTGCACCACTTCCTTAGTGTTATCTACAGCAAGTCTAATCTGGGTCAAAGTGTTAACCTCACTGAAGAGTTACTTAAATTGTCGAATAACATAATCTCCCAGATGATGATGGGTATACGATATTCTGGATCAGACAGCCAAGCTGAGGTTGCCAGAACTTTAGTGCGTGAAGTGACACAGATTTTCGGAGAATTTAACGTCTCCGACTGTATATGGTTCTGTAAGAACTTGGACTTGCAGGGCTTCAGAAAGAGAATCGAGGATATACATGGAAGGTATGATGCGTTGCTGGAGAATATCATCACCAACCGCGAACGGTTGAGATTGAAGGCCAAATGGAGCGGATCACAAGGAGAAACGCAGGAGGCGAAGGATTTTTTGGACGTGTTGCTAGACGTCATGGACGATGAAACCGCAGACGTAAAATTAACAAGAAATCATATCAAGGCCTTGTTTTTGGTAGAGTTTTCCCACTGTACATTACATACAATTATTTTTGGTGTCAACACAGAAAACTATCAGGTATTATGTAATTTGCAGGATTTCTTCACCGCGGCTTCCGATACAACAGCTATTGCAACAGAATGGGCAATGGCAGAACTCATCAACAGTCCAATGGTACTGGAAAATGCACGAGAGGAGATCCGTAAAGTTGTTGGCAACAACAGGCTTGTTGAAGAATCTGACAGCCCAAAACTCCCATACCTTCAAGCCGTCATAAGGGAAACATTTAGGCTCCACCCATCAATCCCCATTGTGGCAAGAAAGTCAGTAGAAGAGTGCAAGATTAATGGGTACACGATACCAGCAGGCACCTTACTATTTGTTAACATGTGGTCCATTGGTAGGGATTCCAGGTGGTGGGAAAACCCTTTGGAGTTTAGACCGGAAAGGTTTTTGGATGGGACGCTTGGTACAAGCTCTACCATAGACATCAAGGGCCACCACTTTCAGCTATTGCCTTTCGGTTCTGGAAGGAGGACCTGCCCTGGAATTAATTTAGCCATGAAAGAGTTGCTCACAACTCTGGCGGCTATGATTCAGTGCTTTGACTGGAAGGTCGTTAATCCGCTGGGAGCCAATGCTGAAGCGGGTAATAAGGTTCTTGATATGTCTGAACGAGGAGGATTAACAGCTCCTAGGGCCCGAGATCTTGTATGCGTGCCAGTGGCACGCATAGGCAATATTTTTGTTTCTTAATTAATGCGAGCTAGCTATTAAGCCTTATTAGACCTGTCGCACTGGTAGAAGTTGTTGCAGCCTTTTATTTGATTCAAATAAGAAACCCGTTTCTCTCGGGTCAATATTCTGGCTTATTTAGCAATTTTCAAATTCCAACAAGGAAGTTTTCATGAGAATTCTTATTAATATATTCTTCCAATTTCTTGTGATTCAAAAGAAGTTGTCTGCATTTTCTTCTTTGGGGGTACCTGGGGACCTTCGCCTCCGGCATCATGATCCCTACACCCGGCTTTCCCTTTAGATTGCTTCTTTTTCCTTGTCTAGTACGAACAATTCTTTGCTTGCATGCTTGCCATTTTTTCACTTGATTCCATTGTGTGCATGCCTGTGTCGCTTTGCTTTTGTCGACTTGTCATATGGAGAACTGGTAAGCATATGGCTTTGATGTAAATTAACGACAAATTTTTTATAAAATCATGAAAATTTTTAATTTTAAGTTTAAGTTCAGTATTTAATTCTTATAAATTAAGATATAATCTAATTAATAATATAAAGTGATAATTTTATTTTATACTTAATTTAAATTTAAGAATGATCTTGATTTTAAGTTTAAACTTAATGTTATTTACATTTAATTTATTATCATAACGGTTGCATTATTATCAATCCTATATCATAAAGTTATTACTTTTTTCTCAAACGTTAACATGATCAAGTGTTTATAAAGTCAAGCATCCCCTTCTTCTTTTCAATGCTTCCCACTAAATCTATCGACATCTTAATCAGAAAACCAGAGCCCGTTGTCTACTTCTGAACTTAGATCACTTGATAGTGAATATCAAGTTGAACAGGTTATAATACCAATTTTCATGGGCAATTAGCTTTTCTCTTAAAAAGTAACAAGTTATGCAATCCCACGTTTAGGCACAGGGATCCCACGTTCGGTGTTTCGACGCCATCAAAGATCGGCATTATTGTTCCCTCTCCTCCGTAGAAGGTTAAAAAAGAGAAGGAAAAGGCTGTTGCAGGCGGTAGAAAGTTGAGGGAAGCAAAGGGAAAAAAAGGACAAAGACGAAGACAAAGTTAGAGAATGATGGGAAGTAAGAATGTTGGCTTTGTTTTAAGAAGAGCAGCGGGGGAGAGAAAATTAAAGGAAGAGAGGCCAAAGGGGGCATATATTCGGGAGAAAAAGGTACGTCAAATTGAAACGATTGTAAGAAGATGTGCTACGTGGTGATTTGATGAGCCAGTTGTCTTCTCTTGGTGCTAGGTTTTTCAAGGAAAGTGCCCAACTCAAGAGCCGTTCACTTTAAATGTCTTCTTCTCCTCGATTCTCTCTCCTCTCTTGAAGTCAAGAGTAATTAATCCGTTATCTCTATAATAAACGCGAAAAAGAGGTCATCGAGTGAGAAAGAGAAAGGGACGGCATATGATGAGTGGAGGTGAGAATAAAAAGAATTATCATGACGAAGAAGACGTACATTTCAGTTCCTGACGTCCTCCAATGGAGATAGCTGGAGTTGCAAAAAGTCGTGTTGTTTGATTGTATCATCAAATAAAGCATTTAAAGACAGTTTGTTAGTTATTGTGTCATTATTTTCCAACATGAATTTTGATGGAAACTGGATATTTGTCAACCTAGAATTAATCAGTTCGTGCCTTCATGGCGCTAGGTACCATAACATTTATTTATTTTTTCCTCCTTATCATCGATCATTTTCCAAAGACATGCTATCCGATGAAATGTAACCTGTGTATGTATCGGTACAATCCGAGCTTTGAGCTTTGCAATAGATTCCAAATTTCATCACATAAGACCTCCAATCTGAGCCTTTTAGCATTGGAATGGATAGAAAGCTCATTCTATCTCTCAAGTTTGTTTCTCACTTTCTGCTAGTTTGTGTCAATTACCAGAACTTAGATTATCTTAGCATGAAGCGCATGATTCGATAATTTTCACAATCACGGACTTATTGAAAAGAGCATCTGTCTTTATTCAATTCACCTTGTGCAATAACACTTACGTGCAAAAGCTTTCCGTTTCCAAAATCATGCAAGGAAAAATTACTTAGCAATACGATAGAAATGAAAAATATAGATCAATCAAAAATTTTTTACTAATTGAAATAAATAAAATATAAGTAAAATAATTAATTTATTTTCTTTTTATACTTATATGTATTTCAATAAATGTTGTTATTTAATAGTATTTAATCATGAAAGAGCAAACTATTAGCTTGTTATTAGCTTATTAGAAAGTTAAAATTAGTTGATGTGAAAACGAAGGATGAATAGATTAAGATACCGTGTATGTAAAATTATTATGGTAGACAAAATTCATTGGTGCCGATGACGTGCTTTAAAGCAAAGTCCATAATGATTTCTGGAGATTTTCAAAAGGAAATTCTAGAAGCGATGGATTCGCCAGTGAAGATGGGGATGGGGATGGGGATGTGGAGATGGAAGAAAGGTCATTGTTCGAGGGAAAAGATTACAATCTCGCACAGTTAAATTGCATCGTCCAGCTGATGGAGAAAACTAGAGGTGTATCAACAAGCAAATTAAAAGGGATGTCAATTATCGAGGGGTGGAGTTACAAAGTTTGTGATTCTGGCCTTAACCCTTCAAACATTGTGTTCTGCCAAAAAAAGAAAAAGTCCTTCACGAAGAATATGATTGAAGTAAATATTCCCCAACTATTGATACGCAGTTGACAATCATATGACATTCTTCTCGATTATTGATTGTTGCTGTGGGTCTAGGAGCATTGTATCTTTTTTAAAAAAAAAAGAAAAATTAAATTAAATTTTAATGGAGGGCAACACATGCATCCCCCCATGCTCGTGATCCATAAATGCAGAGGGAAGGCAATCCGGAATGTTGGGCCCTTCAGCCCTCCCGATTCTCTAGCCAGCGTAAGAATATCCATCCGCTTTGTTTTGACCCAGCCCCTGTTGTAGACTTATCATTTGTTGTCCTCTACTTTGGTTGGAATCTTCCCACTTTCAGAGTGGCTATGGATCCCACTTCTCTGTCCTCGACGCGTGTCCACAGAACTATCAGTGCTACGAGCTGGCATCAAGAAGGCACCCGGAAAAGAGAAAAACACCAACTTTATTACAACCCGAAGAGGAATGGATTCTTTATGCTCGGACTTTCTGGCTCGTGATAGCGCGTGCAGAGAAGGTTCAGGAGCGGAACGGCGGAGGCATGGAGATGAAATTGTGTATATGTATATATATATATCCTCCCCGTCGGGCCACAAAATCTACTCAGATTTGTTGCAACTTCGTAGGTGGGGGGGGGGGGGGGGGGGGAGCATCCTTTTGGGAGGCCTATTGTCCTTACAAAACCAAAGGCGAGATATGATTTAAATTATTTGTTACAATATAAAAATTGAGCGATCGTAATTGTTATTGTAATTAACAATTTAAATTACAGTTTAATTATTCCATTTATGAATTTCGGGTATGCCTAATAATACCCTTATGAAAAAGAAAGAGAAAGCTGTCCAATTCCGTCAAAATTAATGCATTGTCATACCCGACAAAAGGGAATTTTGTTTTTTTTTTTTTGGCCTTTTTTGTCTACGTCATCTCTTTCTCTTGACAAGCAATGAGCGTGACATTGACGGTAGTGAACCAGGTTCGTACGCGTACTTTGAGTCAAGCTTATCACTCGTGAACCGTGAATTATTAACGCGGACCAGACCAACGGGTCCGATATAGCCAGAATATTTAATTAAAACATTTGGAGGAACTAAAATTTCAAATCATTTGGTAAGATAGTCTAATGGCAGTAACACGCAGTTTCTTATCTTAGATACAACCACTTCACATTCTATTCAAAATATTTGGTCAAAAAGAGTTGGTTGTGACGGGGTATTACTCTCTATAAAAAATTAAATTATTAGGGTGTGGGGTGTTCACGTTTACAAGTCTCGTAAATCCCTTCCACTTTCCCTCCGCTTCAGCTCCTTTCCTCACAATTTGAGTTGAAATTTTTCTCACTTTTGGCTTCAAATAATTCTGGGATGGCCTGGAGCTAAACTATCATATTTTTTGAAGCTGTTTGCATGATGTGGTCTTTAAAACCAAGAATTGGTCTAAGTTTCGTACAAAGATTTAAACTCACAGCAGCCATTCTACAAAATTCTTTAATAAATTGAAATGTCCTTTCAAAAAGAACGTCCACTCGATGTTACGAAGAACAAGCTTTGAATTACGGACCATGTGTCCTGCAAAACCCACTTGTTTCAAACCTTGCAGAAAGAAAGGGGATCTCATGAATAATTATGACCAAGTGAGACTGACCTTCAGTTCAAAACATAGATTCTGTATGGTTCGAATTGTCTCTCGAAGCTGTGCAACAAAATAATCAGAAAAAAAAAAAAAGAATTAGAAGAAAAGGTAGGACTTTTATGACATGTAAGCATAATGGAAATTCAGCTTACGACCTTACTAACAGGATTATGAGCTCGTCATTTGTTTGGAAGCGGGCCTGTAAGAAGTCAAAAACTGCAAGAAGCATAAGTTCGGTTCCCCTTACAAATGCATCTCGGATTCCAATGCATGCATAAAGTATATTATTTACCTTTAAGAAAGGAGTTAACTAACTTAACTTAGCAGCATATTTGACAGCCATGGCACCCACATTTACCTGCCACATCAATTTAAGATGCCAAAATTTTCTCCCCTATAAAATGGAGACTTAAATGTACTCGAACAAATATTGGTGAAGAAACCTCTACACTTTTATTTGATTACTTTCGAGTCCTACACGCGGTAACTGGGGAAACCACCACATTAACAGATTTCTGTGTTTAAAGCAAGAGCTCTTCAACAGTTTTGGGCTAAACACTAGCTCTGGGATTTACAAGGAGAACCTTCTTGACCCGATCACAAGAATCATAAACAAAATTAACATCAGTGAATTTCACTAGCCAAGCACTGTCCTTATATCTAAAATCACCAACTTGTTAAGAATGGTAGTGCTAAATTCATGCTGCACACAGAGTAGTTTGATGGCATACCAACTCCTAGTATGAAGCAACAAATGTTACACCCCGTGGTGATCACCTGTCATTGTCCTAGACTCCTAGATGAGGAAACCTCGCAGATAAAGAGAATCCATCTAGGTATTGCTTGCAAGGGAAGGAAGTCAAGCAGAGCAAGGGGTAAGAGCTACCTTAGGCAGTGCTATTAATCTTTCAGGAAAAAAAAAAAAAACGCTGCAAAAGGTTTTGAAATCTACAATTTGTATCTATAACTCGGGTTTCACTTCTTAAATATCTCGCGGTGTTGATTCTAACAGCCCAACCCTTGCAAACAGCCCAAAATTGAGATGCTTACTTAAGAAATATCATGAAGGCTGGTGTTGACACAATTTGCATACCTGACGTAAAATGGATTTTGACTCGCTCTAGTCCAGCAAATCAGATTTTGACTCCCTTTTATCAAAGCACTTTCTTTCATAGCATTTCTCCCTGAAAATATCAGGAATTGAAAATGTGAAGGATAGTAGTTATGCACTGTATCAGAGATTAACAATTAAGGGAAGAAAGAGCAAAAGGACATAACCCGTTCAGAGGTTACAAGTCTAACGCGCAAAGTAGGGAGGAAACAGTGAATGGATACTTCACACATTTGCCATTCCCTTCTATATACAGATGAATGTCTGTGCCGATGTGGCGAGTGAGTCTGGGCTAAGAGGTGACTTTGAAGCCAGAATAAAGGAGAATGAACAGTCAGAAAATAGAGATATCTATGGCTACCATGAATGATAAATAAAAGCCACAACCTCGACCATGAAACCGGAGAAAGTACTGTACCAATGTCTGACACATCTCCCATGGTCGTAAGCAGCACCAAGATACAAATACTCATTTGAACTTGGTAGAGAATGGAGGCTTCAAACGAATCTGCAACAGCTGATTTTCACTTTGGGATAATGGGAAGATTTAGCGTCTGTTATTTAGAAGAGGAAGAAAATGAAGTTTGAATGTTAAAATCTCATGTAACCAGTCAATATGCGGTGGAGGTGGCAGAGGCGGGGTCAATATACATATTTAGATAATGGGGTCATTTTCTATTTTCTGTTGCACCTAAAATTAAATTCATGTTCAAGAAATATTGCTTCTCAGTCGCTTTCAATTTATGAAAACTCAAGTTCAAACACGCCAAAAATTAAATTAATGTTTTTCTATATCTTTGTATTTAATAATCCATCACAAATAAAATGCAATCGAATGTGCCTTTCATATCGTCCGACGGTCTTGTAATGAGTTTACATGGACAAAGATGAGAGAAATGCATTTCATTTATTTGAATGCCAGAGAAAAAGGAAAAGAAAAGAAAAGAAAATGGTAAAATAAAAGCAAATCGTGAAGAATGAAGAAGAATTTGGTGAAAATTTTTGTTTATATAATGAAAGTTGCAACACACACTTTTATGAGCGATCTAGAAAAACCAAAACGTAAATTCTTTGTTACCTGAGAGGACCGGCTTCGCTTCATCCAGCACAAATCCAATGATAAAAGGACACAATTAGCTATGCGGTAAACTCGTAAGAAAATTATGGTTTTATCGTCTATCTAATACAAATCACATCTTTTTTTTTTTTCACATTAACACATGTTGCGATAAAGTTTTTTAACATTTTTATGTCTTTGTTATTCTTAGGATAATGTAGACCAGATAGCCGAGGAGTACGTGGACAAGCGAGAAAAAAGATAAGAAACTGTGATGAACTTTTCATAATTTAAATTAAATTTTATAAAATGACATTTTTGTAATTTTATTATAATTGTATGCACTATATATATTTTAAGATTTCTTAGTAAGAGGCACGTATGATACTTTACCCTAATTTGAGAGAACCTTTTTCTAAGGCGGCTTGTGCCTTTTGTTCTTTGGAATTCAATCGTTGTTATTGATTTTCTGTTGTTGATTACGCTTCTTCGCTGCGTCAGATTGGTATCAGAGCCTGACAATTTCCTGCGAAGATGTCAATCAATCAAGGTGTGGATGACGGTCGTGTTCTTGACAGTGTTCAGAATACGGGAGTCCAAGGAGCCAATCAATGGGTTCCTAGGACAGAGTTCAATGCTTTAGATCAAAGAGTTCAACGCTTAGAGCAGCATTTTGAAGATTTGATTGAGCACTTTGACTCTATGAATATTAGCGGTAATATGCTTGGGTCAAGAGACAGGTATGTTAATCCAATTAACAGATCTCGAACTATTAATAGAATTGCGCAAATTTCGGATGATGAATCTACTGAGGAGGATGAGTTTATATATGGAGTGAGGCAACCACAGAGACGAGGTGGTGATGTAGGGTATCAAAGGAACTATTATGGGTATGATCAAGGAGATAGGGGTGATTACCGTTTAAAGGTTGATATTCCATATTTTAATGGTAGTCTTAATATTGAGGAGTTCTTAGATTGGTTAGCAGATGTTGATAGGTTCTTCGACTACATGGAGATACCAGAAGATCGACGGGTTAGATTGGTGGCCTGCAGATTGAAGGGTGGAGCTTCTGCCTGGTGGGAGAGGCTGCAGACCAGGAGACAAAGAGAAGGGAGACATCCAGTGAGAACGTGGTTCCGTATGAAACAATTACTAAAACGCAATTTCTTACCTCCAGACTATGAGCAAATACTGTTCCAGCAGTATCAACGATGTCGCCAAGGGCCAAGATCTGTTCATGAGTACACTGCAGAGTTTATGAGGTTGGCAGAACGAAATAACTTGAGAGAGAGTGAGGGTCAACAGGTTGCACGATATGTGGACGGGTTGAAGTTGCAAATTAAGGACAAAATAGGAGTTGCGGTTTTGAGGAATTTGAATGAGGCGAAAAATATGGCTCTCCGAGCTGAGTTAATGTTGCAGGAGCAGAGTACTAGATATACAAGTGGAAGAAGAGAGTTCGTGAGTGATGTTGCCAATAAAGTGGGTGTTGAAAAGAATAAGAATTTGTCGAGTAAATTTGGTGAAGATAATGCCAAGAGGGATGAAAGGGCTGAAGGGAAAAAGCCTATGGAGTCTAAGGGCATCCAGAAGCAAGATAACCCGTATGCCAGACCAATTTTGGGTAAGTGCTATCGTTGTAATCAGCCTGGTCATAGATCTAATGAGTGTCCTAGTAGGAAGAGTGTTTATATTGTAAATAGGGATGATGAAGGAGATGTGTGTTGTGAGCCTAATGAAGAGGATGAATATGATGAGGAGGAAAATGGTGAAGTGGAACCAGCTTATGTGATTAGACGAATGATATTAGCACCAAAACAGGAGACAAATACCCAACGACACCAGTTGTTCCGTACCAGGTGTACAATTGGGGGCAAGGTGTTTGACTTAATTGTAGACAGTAGGAGTTGTGAAAACATCATCGAGCGAGAAGTTGTTAAACAGCTACAGTTGCCTGTCGAGAAACATCCATACCCATACACTATTGGGTGGATTAAGGCGGCCAAAAAGATTGAGGTAAAGGAGAGGTGCAAGGTGCCATTTTCTATAGGGAGGTATCGAGATGAAATCTTCTGTGATATTGTTGACATGGATGCATGTCATCTACTATGCAGGAGACCTTGGCAGTTCGATATGAACGCCCAACATGCAGGTAAAGAGAATGTTTATAAGTTAGAAAAGGAGGGTGTGAAGTATACTCTGTTACCTTTGAAGTTAGATGGTCGCTCTAGAGTTCGCAAGATAGAAGAACGCTCTTTCTTGACTGTTGCCCAGTCAAAGAAGGAGATGGTTGAGGATTTGAAAGAGTCGAAAGTGGATCAAGCGCTCATTGTAAAGGATAAGGTAGTTGGAGATGAAGGCGTGAGTATGAAGGTCCCTGAAGCAGTTAATGGAGCATTGGAGGAGTATAAAGGTGTGGTCCCTAATAACTTACCTAAGGGATTACCACCTCTGAGGGATATTCAGCATCAAATAGACTTAGTACCTGAAGCAAGTCTTTCAAATTTATCACGCTATAGGATGAGTCCTAAGGAAACTGAGGTCCTGCAGGAGAAGGACTAAGAATTGTTGGATAAGGGGTTCACTCGAGATAGCATGAGTCCTTGTGCTGTACCAACTTTATTTACAGCTAAAAACATGGCAGAGCAGTGTCAAACTATCACTGAAGAGGTAAAAAGAAAAATTGAGAGGGCAAATACGAAATACAAGGCGGTTGCTGATAAACACAGGAAGGAGAAACTATTTGAGGTTGGTGATCAAGTGATGGTGTACCTGAGGAAGGAACGCTTTCCTGTGGGCAAGTATAACAAATTACAACCAAAGAAGTATGGTCCTTATGAAGTTGTGCGCAAAATCAACGACAATGTTTATATTGTCGAGCTTCCTGATGATATGAACATCTCCAAGACATTCAATGTAGCTGATTTATCTCTTTTCCATCCAGATGATACACCTTTATATCCTAAAAAGAACTCGGGGTCGAGTTCTTCTTTGGTGGGAGAGAATAATGTAGACCAAATAGCCGAGGAGTACGTGGACAAGCGAGAAAAAGGATAAGAAACTGTGATGGGCTTTTCATAATTTAAATTAAATTTTATAAAATGGTATTTTCGTAATTTTAGTATAATTGTATGCACTATATATATTTTAAGGTTTCTTAGTGAGAGGCAGAACGTATGATACTTTACCCTAATTTGAGAGAACCTTTTTCTAAGGCGGCTTGTGCCTTTTGTTCTTTGGAATTCAATCGCTGTTATTGATTTCCAGTTGTTGATTACGCTTCCTCGCTGCGTCATAGGATTTGTATTTGTCTTTCACATTTCTTAATTTAATTGTACACCGTTGGTTAGATGTAATGGGAGAGGGGTAACGGAATACAAATTTTCCAAGAGACCTCTCCCACTTGTTTAAATCCGTAAGAAATTTACTGAATAACAAATAAGACAATTTAAATAATCACACGAGAATACACTAATTTTTTATGTGAAAAATTCTTTAAAAGTAAAGAAGAAAAATTACGGGACACATCGGTTTAGAAATCAACTTCACTATAATCAATAAGTGAATACATCAGAGTTATACAACCTCAATTATATCAACCAAATTCAACAAACTCAATTTGAACTAAAGTGAGAGGCCAAATAAATTATCCAACACGAAACACACTTTCTATCAATAATAACTCAATAACCAGACTTCAAGACAGTAATTTAACCGTTCAAAATGAACTTCCAGATATCCCTTATCAGCTATCCAAATTTCAGCTCAATCGGACCACAGGTTAATAATATATCATATGGTTTACCAATTCTTCCACAGAGAGCAGAGAGTTATCAACCTGCCCTTGAAGTTCACAGAAACTTAATCTAACCGTTCACTAAGAAGATCTATGTGTCCTCCAACTACTGACCAAAAATCAGCTCGATCGGACCACAAATAATCGTTCAATTATACGATTGATCAATTCTGCACACAGATTATTCAGAAAATAAACTTACAAAAACTGAAGAAAAGGAGTACTTACAGTACTCAAAATCCAATTTCCACCATTTAGAAATAAGAACCAAACATACTCTATTAACCATTCAAGTTCAAGTTAATCAGACACCAATATTCTTTCCAAACATAAGATCAAAGATAGTATGCCAATAACTTTTATCTCTTTTTTTAAATTTTTTTTTTCTCTTTTCTCTCTTTTTTTTTTTTTCTTTGTCGTCGGAGGATACCTAACAAGATGGACGTCTATTTTGATATTAATTGAAAGAATAATAACGAAAATGATGTCAATTTGAAAAATACTTTTTATCTCCTTTATCTACCGTAATTCGGTGCACTACCCTACAATTGAAATCTTCAGTGACGTCTTTTGCGGCAATATTGGAGATGCTATTTCTCATAGATCATCGAACTAATTAATCAACCCGGAACCGATTTATAAATGCCCTTTTTACTACCTAAGTCATCTTATGCTGATAAATAATCACAATTATTGTACTTCCTAAAACATCAAAAAATAGCATTATGTGCTATAGGTAGTTGGGTAGTTTCCCTTTTTTGGTTTACTTAAAGTTCACCGAACATAATTAATTATAGGATTCTATATATTTGTTATTTTCTGACCCCCAACAAATGCAGAGTCTACCAAATTGTGAGAATTAAAGACCGAGTTGAGAATAAAATTAAAATTCAGTTCATTGAAAAACAACAAACTGGTTTATTGGCATTGAAACTCACTGCATATAGAGAAGGCGAAAATTTGACTTCTTTTAACACCAAAGTTTTCTAATTAAAGGGGGCATCTTACGAAACAAGCCAACGTTGATGAGGACTTAATTTTTTAACTCAGAAACTTGGATTATATTATAAGAGGGTGACTAAAGGTCCAAAAACGAGTGCACTAACTCGTTGAAATTGAAGTTCAGGAATACATATAGTCGCGGAATCGTTAGCAAGGTTGGGAAATTATTCTCACACTTGACCAGCCATCCACTAACCCTGACACCAAGTCAATGGCCTGCTTATTCTCGAAAGTAGATGATAATTAATCCCTTTAGCTTGCAAAGAAGACAGGATGTATTGTGCAAGTTGGTGGTCAACTCCAAGTCTTACGCCATTTTAAGAGTATCGCACTCGCGTTTTCTATTAGTGGACTAACCCGTGCAGGTTGGTTTCTGCATTCCTCGTTAAGAATTCCTCATAAAAAAAACAAAAAAGAAAGATTTTTTTTTTGGGGGGGGGGGGGCATCATCACAGGATGTCAAAGATTGACTTCTCGTTAGGGATATTTAACAAAATTTTATTGAAATTTATTGCCAAAACCATTTCGGTAGACTAAATTAAGTTGATTTTCGAACAATTTTGATGATAATGTGCTGATCGTATTGCCCTTTGGTAAGTTCGCAATTAATCGGTTTTCCACAAAATTATGTGTGCAATTTTTCATTTGTTATGGTATCAATATGGAGTTCAGCAGTTTACTATGAGTGTATGGTTTTTTAAATATATATATATATAAAATAACAAAAAACAGAGATAAGTAGTTGGATCAACGAATCTAGTAGAAAACCAACAATTTTTATAACAATACATATTTAAAAAATATATTTAATTTTATTAATATTTTAAGAGAAAATGAAACTTAAAACTTATTAGAATAAATGATTTTCTTAATTATTAGAACACAGCGTGTTGTGATTTTAATCATATATGGTTAATTTCTATGAATTGCCACCGAACAAGCTTTTGCAAGTCCCTTTCTTAAGTATTATAATGAAAATAGTTTTTTAATATATTAAAAGAAACGTTGGAGAATCGTTTTCTAGGTGCAGTTGTAGCTCCCTCTTTTATTGATTAGACAGAGCCACTATTTGGATTGCTATCTTGCACACAAAGGTTTATATTAAAAATTTACATTGCAAAGGGATAATTTCTTATGAATCTGTTAATTTTAACTTGAAAAATTTAAGTATATCCAGGAAATTCACTTGATCAATTAGTACATAATAAAATAAAATACATAATAATATCGAAAAATAAAAAGCTGGTAGCTTATAATTTATTTTCACTTATTCTTCTAACATCGGCATAGTTTTGAAAATCAGATTGAACCAATAATTAGATTAAAAATTAGTGAGTCAACCATAATTTTGATATAATTTAATTAAGAAATTGGATAGTAGCTTAATAATAATAATAATAAACCATTCTATTTGAATTCATTCAAACGGGTCGATCATGTGAGTCCAATCAGTGAACTGGGCAAATTATTTCCAAGAATTATTCTTTTTTTTGTTGAATAAATGTGTAAATGATTATATTATTTTATTAAGATTACTTATATATATGATTCAATTTTTTAATAATATTTTATTTATTGTATATGTTTTGAAAATATTAATTATTATTGTTAAAATTGACTTATTAGTCTGATTACTTATTTATTAAT
This sequence comes from Ceriops zippeliana, assembly GCA_037897445.1. Classification (NCBI taxonomy): domain Eukaryota; kingdom Viridiplantae; phylum Streptophyta; class Magnoliopsida; order Malpighiales; family Rhizophoraceae; genus Ceriops; species Ceriops zippeliana. The sequence goes on from JBAPLH010000217.1 coordinate 2,773,370, forward strand.
CTAATAGACGACTCAAAAATTGAACCCTTCTTCAAGAAGGGTCCAGTTTGATTTTAAAAATTATGAACATAAGTATGTATATATATATATATATATATATAACAAAAAATTAATTATATGCAAAAAATAATGGGTTGATAACAATTAATTCTTAAGTATCGGATTATCGTGACATACCACATGGCAAATACGATGATTCTAAACGCATGGGCGACCAGATCTGGACGGAAAGTGTCATAACTTTAGTAGTAGACTTCCATGCCAAGTGAATATGGCACCACTTAGCTCCACGTGGCATATGATTGCTCCCCAACTATTCTGTGCTTATTGAAATCGCTGGGCTCTCGCATGGGACGAAAGAGGCTTAATCATCACCGCCTTGCTCTTTTACCATTTCGGCCCCAGTCCTTTTCCATCCGCTACTATTAGTCATCAATGAAGTGGGGTTGCTTTGTTTTGTCAATAATATCCTCTTTTTCTTTTTAAATAATAATAATAATAATAATAATAATAATAAATTTCTATGTCCTTGATAAAATTATGACATGAAAACAACAATTGGCAACTCCACCACATCTGTGTCTCTTTGTAATGTTTGCAAAGCAGAGCAGGAAAAAAGTTGAAAGGGGAAGCGAACCCAACAAATCAAATACCACAAAGTGCCTCCCTCGATCCATCTCTTCCATTCTCGTACTAAATTATGGATTCCTCAACAACTCTTGACGACCCCACAAGAAACGTGCCGGAAGATCAATCTGATGACACCGCCAAGAAGGCTTCCCCTCGCCGGACTCCATCTTTTTCCTCTTCGTCCTCGCTTTCATCCTCCTCATCCTTGTATTTTCACGATGACTCGCCGCCTAGCCCGGCCACCCCACTTCGGTTCTCCGGCGTTCCATTCTCCTGGGAGCATTCACCGGGAATACCCAAGAAACCAAGTCACAAGAAGAGGGACTCTACATTAAAGGTCCTTCCATTGCCTCCTTCTGCCACCCCACCAACCTCGAAAAGAATCAATTTCGAGCAAATTGGAATCCGCAAGAAGATTTCGAGTGAGAGCTTTGGGAGGGACCCCTTTTTCACTGCATTGGTGGAGTGTTCAAAGGACGACGATGATCAAGAATCCAAAAGTGATTTTTGGGAGAGCCGCAAGGTGACAAGGAGCATTAGTGACAGGTTTGGCTTTTTAGGTCTTTACACTTCCTGTAAAAGAACCTGCGCTGTTTCAGAGTCAGTAGTGTTTCTGCCAAGGTCAAGCAGATCATCTTATGATCTGATCAGTCGCCCTTCTCGCTGAATTTCCATCAATAATGTTGATCATCTCCTGGGAACCGTACGTGTTTTGCTATGGTCTCATAAGTGTACTTCCATTAATTTGCTTTTTTATTTTTATTTTTCCTTTTTTTGGCTTCTCTGGACTTTTGTGCTTTGTTTTCGCGGCATGTGAAAATGCATGTGATGGTCAGGGCAACCGTGTCTCCCTCCAAGCCATAATATGTCTTGTAATAGGCCAGCAGATATGACTTGGAAGAAGTCCTTCGCCTTCCTTGTTTATTGGGTAATTAAAATTCCACTTTTAACTTACAAGTGGATTGTGTTTCCTAGATTATGATCTCAATTTGCTGTATGTCATGTGATGGGCTATGAGAATGAGTGAAACTTACGCACTGCCCCATGTGAAGCAAAGAGATAATGGACCACTGAAGAGAAGGACAAGTTAATGGTTAAATTTTACTTCGTTCAATGGTTAATTATTATTTTCCCTTCGAGATTAGCTCCGTATTTTATATTTTTAAGTTCGACGCATAATTGTTGTGCATGGGGACGATGGTCGTTGAGCTACCGCGCTCTGCCCAACATCTTTCACAGGCCTTGTACTGGTTTGTACCAGTAGTAACAAACACCTAATGCCGATTTTGATATCCCTTGCCATAAGAAGTGTCTTTCCTCAGGAAGACACGTGATTTGTAGATTATGGCTACCTCCACGGTGCGGCTAAATTATCGTTCTCCGTTCTACATTGTCTGCTGTTATTTTGTATATTGTAACATGAAGAAACCATCCGGTGCAAAATCTCTCCACCCTATTGGTGGTTTTAGTTAGAACACACGATATTTGAGAGAAAATACGACAGGATAGGCCCAAACGGATTTATTTTCTTACCTATCGCAAAAAAGTTTGTAAGTCAATCATTACGTTTCTTGCAAGAAATATGCCGTATTTTGCTCCTACAGATGTACACCTCGAATCCTTCTAGGATGTCATCCTAGCTAGTCAGAATGAGGTTAGAAGCAGTGTGTAAGAAAAGAAGTTCCCCCAAGCGGATTGCACCAACAATTTTGATTTTAGGATCCAAACTCGGAGTTTCTGGTTTGGATTTGAACTTCGGTAGCAAAATGAGGCGATAGCCAAACCGGCTAAAATATTATAAATTAACCTGGATTTAAATCTTATCGTGCGTAGGATGAGAGATCGAGAGTAAGGAGCTAAGGGCAAAACAATTGAAGGAGAGGGAGGGAAAAAAAAAACAATAATAAAAGAATCGGCTGCTGGCAGGGTCTGATCATGCCGTGTTGCCTTAATGAAGATGGGTTGAAATTCAACAATCACTTAGAGCGTTGTCTTCACCAATGAACCACTTGATCCGACCTACTTTCCATTAGATTATTTTTATCAGAGCAACACATTTGTTGATTACTTGCAACGTCTTCACATAACATAGTGATTAAAAAAAAATAAAAAGAAGAATAAAAGAAAAGATCAAGAGATAGTGCAGCCCAGCTATCCTCATAATTAATGTGGGCTATCTCGTATATAAAGTTACAGGCATTAAAGCAAATGGGACAACTAATTAAATTGACGTTGGCTAAATTCGTTGCCTTCCTGTTGACACTTTGTAAGGCTACATTGTCCTGCCTACTAAGTTTGAGTCATGCACCTCTGGGAAGGGCCTTTAATCTCACAAAAAAAAGTTTCTTGGATGTTTCCAAAGCTGACATCCACTTAATTTTCGGGTCTTTGTCTGATTCTTGAAACCCAATAAAGAAAAAGTCTAATATTATCTTCTTCTTTTTTTCCAGCTTCTTATTTTGATTAATTCTTTAGTTGGCATGGAGCTTGGATGATGACAATAGGTCCACCCTTCCACTTCATTGACCACAAGTGTTCCATCCATATTCATATTTGTTTAACGGGATGGTGGCAAACCCAAACCCTTGGTATCATAATTAGCGATAATTAGATGTGGAAAAAAAAAAAAAGGGTAAAACAAAGTCAACAGTACACTATACTAATTGAGTTTTCCAGATTAATATATCCATATCTTTGCTGTCTGCTTGATCACAAGGGATATATTATCTTAACCGATAATGATTTTGGCAATTAACTTTTGCCAGCAATAATTTATTGGCAGCAATTTTTGAATTTACTGTTCTTGTATTAATTTTTATATAGCAAAATTTCACTTTGCCGAATAATTACTATTTATAAATCTGTAATTGGTTGTGGCGGTAGCAACTATCATTATCTGTATTTAAAATTGGTTAGTAATGTTCCTAAAAAGGAACCACAATTTCCAAAACTAAAAAAAACAAAAAAACAAAAAAAAGGAAATCACAGCGATTAATAATTTGTTTTTTTACGGTGAAATTGTAGATTTAAATTTATATAACGATCTGTGGGTTGAAGGATAATGGGATATTGTTATATAGCCTATACTCGTTGTGAAATTATCAATTAATTGGTGTTGCTTATATGGACGAAGAAAAGAGATTGACAAATAGTTTTGTAACTTACAGGTCAAATTGCTTGCACATCTCTCAAAGTGTTCCAACTCTTGTACACGAGAAAAGAAAAAAGAGTTTACTAACTTTTATTTTAAGTTAATATTTAAAAAGGAGTTTGTATTTAATAGGGTGTCCCAATTGCTTAAGAAATTCAGCTCCTAGTGGTTGAACATATGAACTAGGAAGAAAGAATCACATTTTGTGCGGGAGTTTGAGTAAGTTCGAATTGATTGACTTTCAAATGCTTATCGGAATCCTGATGATTGTTCTTTCCAATATCCTATACTGACTAAATTACACGATTATCTTTTTAGTTAATGTTAACAAATCTGGTTTATCAAAGTAAAAACATTAATTAATATAGGAAGTTTCTTAGTATAACTCTACATCTTTTTAAAAAAAAAATAAGGTGTATTTGTCGATAAATTAAGTGGGAAAGATTAACATTAGTCATATTTTAAGGAGTATTCTTCTAACTACATCTTCCTAGAGTTAAGTCAAATGAGAGGTAACATGCCCGTACGTTTTAATGAAATTAAAGATCCAATTGTTGATAATTTTATTTTTCATCTACCTCGCTTTCACAATTATTCAAATTTGATTTGTCCTGTATATAATGGAAAAACCATGGATCTCTGGCATATCCCAGGCAAGAAAATCATGATATCTAGTGTCGTAATGGCTTTCTTGTTTTCTTTAAAAGATAAAAAAAAAACCGTCAAATGCACTTTTTTTTATCATTATTATTATTACTAGAATGTTCATTAAATATTAAGTTACACAAATAAAAAAATGAATGAACTTTACACAAACAAAAAATTTTTTAAAAAAAATTCTAAAATTTTGGCAAAAAAGAAAAAAAAAATATTTGTAAAAACGATGGTTGAACCACAAGAACCCATTGCGTGTCTTGTATAACGATTGTATTGATTTCCCTGTTTTAATGTATTCCCATGAATGTGAGTGGGACTTCCACAATTATTCACACGTACAAATTCATAGCACCTTTCGTAATGATTTCATGGGATAGATAGATGTGGGCGTGACGCCGAACTCGTCATAATTAAGCCTTTCCACGATTGCACCGACGGCTGAGTGGGTTGGCGGTGGAAAAGTTGGATTTTATACTTCGGAAGGGGCCCCCCTTCGGCATTGTGACAACATGCTGGATGTGGTTTGCTTGAATGGGAAGGATCGATTTGCACATTTACATTGGGAATTGAAGCTAAACGGCAAGTATAAGCTCGGTTCATTCTTCCACCGACCGCAAAAGTCCATTGGCCCTTTTTTTATTTTTTTTTCTCCTTTTTTTTTTGGTAGCATATAATTGCAAATCCAATAAAAATATAAAAAAATTTCCCCAAAAAGTACTGAACATTTTTCTTATAAGCTAAATGATGAATTCTTTATATATATATATATAAACGTATTTTCCACCTTATTTTGTTATGTCGTGGGTTTGGAGCTCAACGGTTCAACCCTAAAGAAAAATCTATATTTCCGTGGACTTGTCCACATATTGAATGCCTCAACATCGATCTCTCTCTCTCTCTCTCTCTCTCTCTCTCTCTCTCTCTCTCTCTCTCTCTCTCTTTTTTGGGGGGGGGGGTTCAGTGGAAAAAGGCAAATTTGGAGATCCATTGCTATGACTATTAAATTTCCTTGCTTGGGGTTGAAGGGACGTTTGAAAATTTGCATAAATCAATTCATTCTTATGTATCTAAAACCACAAAGAGAGACAGATATAGAAGCTATTTCGTACATTAAGCTATGCTATAGTTATTTGCTGTAATTTTTTTTGCTTCATGATCCAATAACTTTTTCAATTGTAAATTATATTATAACATACGCATATTATTTAATTTTCACGTTATTAAAAGAAAATAAAATTTTGAATAGTGATTACTATATATTTCAATAAATTATTTTTTTTAAAAAAATAATTTTATTACAATATACTATACAGATTATATTACTAAAGCGTGTTTGCGCGCGCACACACACACACACACACACACACACACACACACACACACACACACATATATATATATATATATATATGCAAATCTGAGCACCTTTTTAAATTTTGTTTTAACTTAATATTTCATAAATATTTCGTGGTATGAATATGATTATTTTGATAGTGGATAATTAAGTGAAACTATATATTATATTTTGCTCGGTACCAAAAAGAGGAGAAGACCACTGGGAATTCCGAAGCCACTCCAAGCTGAAACCGAAGCTTTCTCAGTGTTCTTATTACCATAAATAATTAATACAATTCTTTGTGGATATCTTAATTTAACGTTTATGGTTTGTATTTAGTTTTATCAAACAGAAAGTGGAGACTTCATAAAAGTAGAGTAGGGCACCGCTTGGTATTACATCAATGGGTTATTAATATGTCTACCTAATATTTCTGTTAACATTGTGAACATGTTACTAAGAGATTGTCATTGCATTAAATTTGTATCGATCGACATGGACCAAATTTTATTTTGTAGTACCAATCATGTTGCCTCCATTAAAAGTGCCTAATCAAAAATGGAAGGCAAAATGAATATGACTGACTACCTAATATTTCCGTAAAACATTGTGAAGATGTTATTAAGAGATTGTGATTGCATTAAATTTGCATCTATCGACATGGGGTGAAATTGGTTTTGTCGTACCAATCACCTTGTCCCCATTAAAATTGCCTAATCAAAAATGGAAGGCAAAAGGAATTTGACACCGAGGACAGGGATTCATCAATCGCCTTCGTAGCCGGGTGTTCTTCGTAAATCACTCTTAGCCCAAGCGTTTCCCTTTTTCGTCTTTGTTTCCTACACCGATTTAATACATTTTTAGATTTTCTTCTTTTTTTTTTTCCTTTTTCAGCAAAGAGGCCTTGAGCAACCTTCTCAACATTTGCACAACATTCTACCAATAGAATCACCATATTAAAATAATAATAATAATAAATCAGATTAGCAGTTAGCACAGTCAATGTCCCGGTAACCTCACCGGCCGCGGTAAATTCACGCAACCAAAGTCAGTTTCCTCTGTATATCAATCCCAAGCCATCTGGCATTAATCATTATTGAAAATTTCTGCAACGTACACAAGGGGCCATATCAAATCGTTTACTGCAAATTTATCAGGTCATATCCTTTTCGGGGTTAAAAAATGCAGGAGAAGTTTTTACCTTTTTTGGGTGGTAGGAATAATGATTTAAAATTAAGACTTGAAATTCAAATTTAAGAGAACTTTACCATTAAACTTTACAGTCAGTGGCACAAGTGAATTTAAATAAATTAATAATTCCTTGCCATGGAAGGGATGTTCGACATCAAGCTGAGCCGCATGCACCTTGCTGCTAGCCAGTGCCAATACCGCGTTTTCCAATATTTTATTTGACTCTCAGACAGAGAAGTTTTGCTCAGAGAACACATGAAATGAATTACAAGTGATTGATAGATAAATCTTTTCGGAGAGGGGAAAGGAATAAAATTAAAAGTTAATCTTTTGTTGGGAAAAAAGAAAGGGGGTGAAGGAAAAATAAAAAATGCCCTATATCAGTAATCTATCCCCACGTTATAGCCAGGGGTGACATACATTAAATGATGAAATTATTAGTCTACATGAACTACTCATAACGATGAGTTAATTATATATTATTATTATTATTATTCAAAGATTTAAAAACACAGAGATAAAATCCAAAATTTCAAATGGGTTTGGACTACACTGGATGCAACTTAGCCCAGGCCACCCCAGCCTAGCCCAAGTCAAGTTCCGATCAATTTTCATTCTCCCCCCTCCCTTGACTAGCAGTAATGGGACTCGGATTCTTTGAAAAGAGAGAAAATACAACGCAGCTTTTTTGTTCGATCAACCATGGCTTGTTGTGGGAGAGAAAAAGGACCCACTTTTTTTACTTCGAGGTCAAACGTACCATTCCATTTGACCAGCCGTTGATTCTATGATATTTTTCTGCTAAAAGTTGCATGTATGTATCCAGGAACTGGTTTACCGGACATAAGAGATGGAGGGAGGGCCCACCACATGTAGGGGGGCTTTTGCAGGGTGGGGAAGGGCCCATCTGTTCAATTTCTGTGGATGGCTTGCTGACTTTGTTTGGTGGAAATGTATGTAAAGGAGTGGGATCTTATCACCCGTCACGGCTTGCGTTGACTCTTAATTGTCTTTTTTATTTTTTCTTTTTGAGATCTTTAAAACTATCTTATCGCTGCTGCTAGAACGTGGGAGTTTTCAAATAAAAATAAAAAATAAAAAATAAAAAATAAAAAAACCTTTTAATTGGGTTTTCATTCAAAAAGTATTTGCATTTTTAACTTCCTACAACACAAATTAAAATGCACCGCCGAAGGGAACTATTATTATTCACCCCCCCCACCCCAACCCACCTCGCCAGGCCACATTAATTCTGACGAGGTGTGGAGTTCATATCCAAACCTAATCCACATCCCCCCACCCACGTTGGCATCACAATCGTTTTCCATTTTTTTGGTCCCCACCCCCCCCCCCCAAAAAAAAAAAACTGTGGGGCTGGCCCGTGCCACGCACGCAATCCAATCTAACTCCTCATAAATATACCTGATAAATAATAGAATAATGTTTAATATAATAAAAACATTATCATTTCATTAATTAAAAATTATTTATTTTAATAAAGAAAGCATTTGAGTAATAAATCTAAAAAATTTTCTCATGATCTAAATAATATATATTTTATTATGTAACGAGATATTATATTCATTTTTAATATGTATATTCGTTTGATTCTTTTACGTATAAAGGCCGTGCCTTTAAAAAAAATAAAAATAAAATAAAATAAAAAGGGTAATAATAAGTAGAATCGAAGAAGAAAGAGGTCCGGATATTGTCTCCCACCGACTCTCTGTCCAATGGAAGGTGATGCGTCCCTTCTGCTCCACATCGAAACCCCCGCGCTTTGTTGTCCTCCCTCACTCTCCCGTCCTTTCTGGAATAACTGATGGAACGCTTCGGGTTTGCTTTCTGGTTTATGTTCTGCTTTGTCTTAGCTCGATCTCTCGTCGCGTCAGCCCGTGTCGTTTTGATTGGTAATAATGTTACCCTGTCTTTCCATGATGCGGAGCCAATTTTGGTAAGCCTCTCTCTCTCTCTCTGTTTTTTTTTTTGGACAGTTTGGTTGCCTAGAAAGTGAGGTAAGATGAAAGAGCGAGTGAACGTAAATTTAAAATTTTAGTTCCGAGAAGTGCTTGTGAATTACTATGCTTGTCTACGTGCTGGTGTATTGTATGTGTTTTGTGTAATGTTGGCGCCGACTGCTGATTTTTGTAAAGTTTTTGTTGATGGTTTTGCAGGTCCTATGATTAAGGGATCGGGTGTGTGTGGGGTCCTATACGTGGCCGAGCCTCTTGATGCTTGCTCTCGGCTAACCAATAAACTCGACAAGGAATCTGTGATTTCCGGTTCGCCATTCGTCTTGATTATAAGAGGAGGAGGATGTAGCTTCGAGGACAAGGTTAGAAGAGCGCAAAAGGCGGGGTTTAAAGCTGCTGTTGTTTATAACAACAAAGTTGATGGCATGTTGATTGCAAGTAATGGTCTTACTTGTTCTGACTTGTATTGCTTAGCCGTTGTAAATTTTAAGCTCTGGGTCTTTGATTTGTTGGTAATGTGTGAATGTGTGAATAAATGCTCGCTTACTTTTAGTTGGTTTATTGAGCTAACTTACTGTTGCTGCAATGATTGCAAATACAATTGATGTTCTGTAATGAGTTGATGCACATATTTATCCTTCAAGACTCGGCCTTTAGTTTCATTTCCTTCTGCAGTAAATGTCCAACCTAATCCGCCGAATGGGGGCTATATCAGTCGATCGATGTCTTTTTGGTAGATGCTAGCGAGAGTCTATCTGGACATCGTAGTCTGTATCTGACTTGCAACTCTTTGTTCAAATGGAAGCTTTTTCCTGCATTTGCTAGCGAAATTAGTAAGATGAAAAATATGGGTGTTTCTCTACCTTGCCCACCAAATGAAATTGGTGAGGTTAGTTATTGTGTTGTAACAATGTCTTTTTTCTTCTACCTATTTCTCGTCTCAAATATTTAATGCTCAAGAAATACTTGTGTACCCAAGGCAGATGTAACTTTATGTATATGAAGAAAACAGAATAATCTTTCCAGCTACTGATCCATTTGGATGCTAAGTTGTCAGGAAAAGGTTGTATGGTTCTAAGGACAGTAATTGGTCTTTGGTTTATCTCTGTGAAAGTGCTGATAGGCTGACGGGCAGAGGTAATAGCCTTATAGCATAGAAGATGTCCCTGCCATTTGTGTGGTGTATTTTGCCAGTGAAGATGAATTTTAAAGCATTCAAGGTAGTGAAACATTTGATTACAGACACCAACTTTGTAGTATTAAGATATTTTTACCTTCTCTTTGTTTTTGCCTTTTGATTATGTCTCTCTCTCTCTCTCTCTCTCTCTCTCTCTCTCTCTATGATTCTTTATTCTGTAATGTTCTTGAAATTGCTAATGTTGTTTGAGCTTTTAGCCTATCACGAATGACACTAAAATTTTGGTTATTGTGCATCTTCTAACACAAAACATTCAAATTCAGTGGCAGGGAATTCGGCTGGTATAAAAATACATGCTTTTTTTGTGGCTAAAACTTCTGGTGAAACACTGAAGAGATATGCAGGCTTGTCTAACATGGAGCTGTGGTTAATTCCAAGCTTCAAGAATGCTGCATGGTCAATCATGGCAATCTCTTTTGTTTCTCTACTTGCCATGTCTGCAATGTTGGCTACTTGTTTTTTGGTCTGTAGACATCATATAAGAAGAGAACGTCCTCGTGGTTCTTGTTTTGGGGAATTCCATGGAATGAGCGGTGAATTGGTGAAAGCAATGCCTAGCCTCATATTTACTTCTGTTCTAGAAGATAACTGCACATCAAGGACATGTGCCATATGCCTTGAAGACTACAGTGTTGGAGAAAAGCTCAGGATTTTGCCATGTCAGCACAGTAAGTCCTCTGTTTTCCACATACCAAAGATGATGCTATTCACCTAATATATTCAATGTGTCTCCTTCAATATGCTGACATTTGCATGGATTTGCAATTGACAAAAGAGTTTTTATGCGGAGATGAGAATGCATCATGGATTTGTGACCACCCTAGGAAGGATCAAATAAAATATAAAGATATTCATTGCAAAATAGATGTAGCCTCAATTGGAAAATAGCATTTGCATTGATTTAAGTGGATGATAAGAGGAGAAGAAAGAGCAACCTAAGTTAACTTGGGATTGTTGGTTATGAACGATTTAGATCAATTACACCTCAAACTCGCTTCATAATAGGACGGAATGACAAGAAAAAAAAAAAATTCATGTAACCAGCTTCTATTAAGTTTGAAATTAAGGCTCTGCTACTGTTGTTTTTGTTTTTTTATCATCACTCCTTTTATGAAGGGTTATTTGGGTGGCTGATTTGAGTCTGGATTTCACTTTGAGACAGGTTTTTTGAATTAGTTTGGTAACTTCACTATGAAAAGTCCATAATCAGTATTGTGTGAACTTGTATGAGTTTGGCATGGATAATGGTCTTGGGATTGGAGTTGGCTAATTTCCTATGATGTTACAGACAACTAATTGGAAGTAAATGAGTATCATACATTCATACTTAGCCTTGACATCTCTATGCATGGAAAGTTCAGAGTTGAATGCAGATGATTACTAATGTTACAATTTTTAAGCTGGATAATGTGATTTAGTTGTTGTTTTAACCTTTATTATCCTACTTAAGAATAGAGGCTCCATTTTGCTTAAATAGAAAGTTTGAGGCTGCCCGGTTTGATAAAATGCTTCTGTTACATTAGCAAGTAATAAAGCACCAAATTCATGCTGCGCCATTGTGTGGGAAGTGATAATTATATTTAATGTGCTTGAAAGTCATTTGAGATCGATTGTTTTAGTGGACAGTTACAAATACAGGCTTAGCATGGAGTTTACAAGTTTCCTATTGCATTTAAAAGTTCAGTATTGTTTGGGCAGACGCTCTACAGACAGATTGCATCTGGTCATTTTAGTTGTACTATCACCATACGTATTTGGATGATGTGTGTTTCCCAAGCATATAACAGAGAATGCTGCAGTAGTTGTTCCGTGTGCCCAGCTGTTGAACTATACTTTCTTGGATCTGGTCCAGAATTCCATGCGTTCTGTGTGGATTCATGGCTTACTACATGGAGAACCTTTTGCCCTGTATGCAAGCGTGATGCAAGAACAAGCACAGGGGATCCACCAGCATCAGAATCCACGCCACTACTTTCATCCAGCCCAGCCTCAGTAGCTTCCTCTTCCGTGTTGTTGTCCATTAGATCTGTAACATCATCAGCTATACAAATTGCCCCATCACGATCTACTTCTCTATCAAGTACTCCTTATATTCCACAGTCTCTTCGGTCCTACCATCAATCGCATTCTATAAGTGCAAGTTGCAGCTCGGTAGATCTTAGGAATATGTCTTCCCAGAGGTCCCCTGCTTCCTATTTGGTCACCCCACTCCTTGGGTTACCCATCTGTTCCGGCTGTTAACTCAAGATACCTGTCTACATATATTCCAAGCCCAAGCAATGCCTCGCCTTTTTTGGTCTCTTCTTCGAGTCATCAGCGATGCCCACTGCATTTTAGTGAGTCTGCTACAAGTTTCTCTCCATTTGCCTCTGCTCAGTCTCTTCCAGGATGCTAAATTTGAATTTGTGTCCATGATACAGTAGTCCTTCCTATTCGTCTGAGAATATTGGGAAGTCATCACACTTATCAAATCGTTTGGACCTATAGTTCACGGCTTTGGAACTCGACTTCATCATTGGTTTTCATCTGTTGTGGTTGTAGCCTCTTATGCCATGCCTGGACCATGACGTGCTTCGGTGGAACTTGTACATCTATACAATTGTCCTAGCTACATTAATTTTCAAGTGAAAACTGTTTTCGTTCCTGTGAGGTCTCACGAATTTTCACGCGCCTGCTTTATGAGTGTATTATACCATGCTCCGGTGGAACTTGTACATCTATACAATTGTCCTATCTACATTAATTTTCAAGTGAAAACTGTTTTCGTTCTCACGAATTTTTACACGCCAGCTTTTTGAGTGTATTATGCCATGCTCGGTTTTGCTAATGTTGACGTTTGAATAGTTGAGATTGTGAAATATGGCTGACTCCATATGTACAATTACCATTGAATTCAACAAGAGCCGACCTTGTAGTTGAACACTTTCTTTTTGCTCTCTCAGTTTTGTATCCCCTTTTGATTAGTCAGAAAAATGGAGTTAATAAATTTAATTTTGACCTCTCTCTCTCTCTCTCCGGTACTTTCAGATTTGCACTTCTGTATTATTCGTCCTGCGGCGTTTCTATGGAAGTTACGGGCAATTAAATTTGAGAGCACCCTGGCAAGTCGGCAAAAAATTAGAATTAACAAAAAGGCAAAACTAAAATTCAAGTCAGTCGTTGTACAGCGATGAGGGTGACAATCTGACAGAGGCAACGAGTAACCAATACGACTACAAAATAAACCAAAAGGTCCGACTGAAAACTGCTCATGGGTTTTGGCCAACTTGGTAGTTGGTAGTTTCCTCTGAAAAGTGAATCTAGTGGTTTAATTAACAAGCTGAGAATTGGAAGCGGCACATGGGACATGAAGGAGTGATCTCAAGCCACTTTGCCAATACAACGATCGTGGCAGGCGTGCGAATATGGAAACGAAGCTATGCTTGCACTGGAAAACCTATTACCCTCCATCCTCTGCAAACATATCCCACAATGTTCTAGTTCATCGTAAAGCGGTCTCACGGTCCCCAACCTCTTGATAAAAGACCGATCCAACAATTCACAATTAAACCGTTGGATTCTCACACAATTCTCCCTAGCAAGGTCAACAAACTTCTCCTCCAATCCGTTTTCAGCAGCTGAATAACATAGTCCTATCTCCACAATCATAGGCACAAACCCTCTTCTCGAATCTTGGGAACTTTTTAGAGAACTGCCGATAGGTTTTACTTACAAGAGGATCCTGATCTTCTTGGGGCATGCCCATCAGGGAAAGTCTGGGGCACAAGATTTGTTGCACGGCAACCTTGGACAACTGGACGGCGTTTAACGTAGACAAGTTCTCCGAAGGAGTAGAGCAATCCAGAGTCATGGTGGGGCGAATACTCTTGCTTAAGCCCTTGTTGGTACCAAAATTCCACGATGAAACCTTCGGATGAGACAGGCAATTTCTCTACAAGATCCTTGTGTTCGTCTAACACGAGATCATTCCTTGAGACCCAATATTGACACCTACAATCAACAGTAATAATGGTAAGACTTTGTAATTGTAAAATTACTTCAAAAAGAGAGTGGGGAATGCATCGAAATATATACGCACGTTACAATGTTACTCCTTATTTGTTACTCACTTCAGAAGTTGGAATGGACCATTTGAGCCACAAGGGAAGACGAAAGGCCTTGTCATTTAAAGATTTAAGGGCGGCTAAGTTCTTCACAGACAAGGAAACAGAACGAAAAAATAAAAAACAGGGGAACGACGCGGAATCCCCTGCATGCTCAACGAGTACCGTACTAAGTGACATTGTACTTTAACCCGGGGACAGCAAGACAGGCGGATACCCGACACCCCCTACAGTCACCCACGAAACCCTTTTGTGCTGTTTTTGTTTTTTTTTCTTTAATCTTATTTTATTTTTGTTTTGAGTTAATCGAAAAATAAAAGAAAAGAAGAAATGGTAAATAAAAAAAAAAAGCATATGACAATGCACAAACTCAACAAAATTATTCATATAGACACTTTATTTTGGTTTATTCCAATGACACCCCCGTGCAATCAGTGTGCCTGAAGAAGTGCGTGACATAAATTGCAAAACAAAACATGTCAACAATTGATAATAATATGACACTTGAAAAAGTAACCCGTCGTCCGTCCAAGTCCTTCACACTACCAAAGATTACCAAAAAAAAAAACTGCATGCAAAAATTACAGCTTTAGTTCTCCAAATAGATAGTTCCATCTGTTCTCAAACCATCCTGTTTTCAAAAAAAAAAAAAAAAAAGGAAAGAAAATCCCTGTATAAAAGCTAAGAAACGAATAACAGCTGATAATCATGCCTTTTTTTTTTTTTTTTCTCCTCCTTCCTCTTCAATATCTGGCTCTAAATCCACCTCTGTACTTAAATGGATCCCAAGCAGAAGCAAGATCCTAATCTTCCTTGTCTCCTGGTCTATAATCGGCACTTTCAGCCCCAGAGCCTGTAACAGATTCTGCAGGGCCTCCAGTACCAATACGAGGTTCTTTACCGACGATTAGGATAAAAATCGCCACTGCAACCATGAATACAATAATGTATGCAGTTCTTACGTTGATCAATGAATTGATAAATCCTATCAGCGATGGACCACTAACTCTATGCTGCAATGTTAGTCCTTCCCTGTATCCGTCAAGGAATCGTGAAATTTGAGTCCCCTGGTCTTCTTCTTCTTCAAGGTTCTCTGATCCAATAACCTTCAATAATACAGCAAACAAAAGTGAATCTTTCCCCAGAAAAGATAAAATTAGAACTCTATATGAATTGTCGGCTTAAAAAGCTCAAGGTACGTAAGGAAAACCAATCCACAGATAGATTTATGCACATGAATGCATCAGCCAACTCATGATCATCAAAACTTCAATAAGAGATAATTGAGATCTCAAGCAATCAACATGTACACGATACATCCTGTGTATCTGCTGTGATCAACTTAAACATCTCCCAAGATACTATCTATTGTCTTTTTTTCAACATTTCATGGTCACAAACCTGCAATCAGAGAACTGTATCTTCATTCTTGTTTAAATGCTGACATGGTGATGACTGTGAGGCACATGGAAACATAAGCTATAATCCTCATCTATGTAATAAAGATTCAGGCAGAACCATATTTTTTAAGGAGCATATCATCTACAGCAAAATGTATTACCATGCAACTGAATGATATTTGATTTAGAATCCAGTAAAAGCACATTACAAACTTTAAACAAGTAGTAGAACAGCATGTAAATAGAACTTTAAAATCCTAAAAATTGACGAAAGACTAATTGCTAGTATTACATAATGTGTAAAATAATGCTGCACGCCCCACATTAGATAATTAACTTACTTTATGCAGCATAATACAACTAGCAGTAGTAGGTCAGTAAGATAACTTTGAGCATGGATCTTTAAAATTTATTACTTACAGAAATGTACTCCTCATCTCCATTCCAAACAATCATCTTTGGC
The DNA here is from genome assembly GCA_037897445.1 of Ceriops zippeliana. Taxonomy (NCBI): domain Eukaryota; kingdom Viridiplantae; phylum Streptophyta; class Magnoliopsida; order Malpighiales; family Rhizophoraceae; genus Ceriops; species Ceriops zippeliana. The sequence continues at coordinate 2,789,472 of JBAPLH010000217.1, forward strand.
AGTTTTGTCTTCTTATTGACCCCAAATGTATCAGCAAAGTCTTCCCATTGTTTAAGTCCAACATAGCCAAATACTAAGTCATGATTAGCAGATGCAGCAGCCTTCAACAGCTTAATCAACTTCTGTGAGCTTGCTTCGGATTCATCCTCTACTATGGTCAAGACAATTTTCCTGTCATCATCTCTCAAGATCTTGAGCGTGTCATGGTTCATTGGAACAACAAGAGGGAGAAAGTTCTGCTTTATAAATTCCTCCAGAAATTTCTCTAAATGTTCAGCAGGAAGGTAAGAAGTGCATAGATGCAGCCAATAAGAAAACAGCCAGTAATGACAATAAGTAAGAGATAACAAGAAGGTCAACAAAGAAATATCTTGGATAATGCATAAGAATAATGATAATTTGAGAAACTATATGACAAGGAACCCAGACAAGATTGATGGCACCAGGGTGATTAATAACAATGCTAAAAAGGCCATGAAGAGGTTGGAGCTCAAATGATGAGATTGTTTCAAGGATCATGTAAATCACACCAAGTACCCTCTCGGGGTGACAACAGACTGCTTAATTGATCACATTAACATTTTGCCTAAAATGATACTTAGTGCAGCATACTCTACATAAACCCTTTTTTTATTTTTATTTTTTCTAATTTAACAAGCTCAAGGGTGGATGACTTGTCCTTTTAACCCCTGAGGTTCGTAGAGGTGATTTGTATCATAAAGTCCTAAATTGTAGGTTCATTGTTAAGGCCATAATGGTTGGCGAAAGAATTTGAAACTCAGAAAAAAAAAAAAAAAAGGGAATGTACACTAGGGGCTCGTCAATATCATGTTCTCTTATTATGTTCAATTGAAACAGAAACTTCATATTAGTGCACATGGTGCACTGGCATGACACAAAATAAATGCTAACCTTCAAAGGGGCCATAAAAGATGCTCTGCTCATTGTAAATCGGCCGAAGAGATACCAGAGCAGGAACCTTGTCGAAATCATAGTGTTCCATGAGGTCATCTGAGAAAACAACCACCACCGAAAACCAAGCCTTTTTCTTATACTTTATGGCTAAATTTGATATCTTTGTCTCATTTAGGCCGAAACCTATGAATAGAGGAAAGGAAATGCCTGCCTCCTCAACAAACTCTGTAACAGCAGAGTCTGAACTCAAGATGGCAACATCAGGTGCTATGAATTTCTTCAGATAATGCACAAGTAAATCCGATTTCCTGGGCCCATCATAGTCTACTGGAACACCATGTATAAAGATCTTAAGGGTAGGATATCCACTGCATTAAAGCAAGCACATTTAAATTACTTAAAAAAACATACATATGGTCCATAATCAGGATTATACATACATAAAGCATCCATACGCAACTCAGACAAGTCAACCATAGTTAGCGACAAGGAAGAAAGATCAGTGCACTGGATACATACTCAACATCATATTTGCTAGCCAGACGTTTGTACTTATCGGCATTCACTTTCACAATGACGATGGGTTGCTTCAATCCAGCAAGAATAGGTGCAGCCGCATCTAACTGCAAAGCAAATACAGAAAACATCAATTAAAACTCGTTAGAAAATCGAAATTATGCCGATCATGATGGAAAGAAAATTCTATACAAACTCTAAAACCTATTAATTCTTGCCAACCCCACCAACAACGAATCAAAATTTTGCATTTTTTTCCCCTTACTTTTAAACAGATCCTGTCAACTACGAAATTCCAGCCAAAAGAGAGAGAGAGAGAGAGAGAGAGAGAGAGAGAGAGATCATTGTGTGCAAGAAATAAAGAAAGAGGAAGTGGGGTTGACCTCCGGGGAGAGGCGCTTGCAGTGGCCGCACCAGGGGGCGTAAAAATCGACGAAGACGTAATCGAAGGATGCGATGGATGATTCGAAGTTGGACTCGTCCAGCTCCAACACTTTCCCTTCTATCTTCTTATTCAACAACGTCTCATCGTTCGTCGACGACGACACCAGAGCTTGCGAGATTGGTAATACGAAAGACAAGATCCAGACGCCAACGACAATCGACACACGCATCTCTTCTTTTTCTTCGACTGCTGGTCTGGTCTTTAGTTTGTTTTTTAGAACATTAACATTTGTAAGTCATATGCAAACTGTGAACTAGAACCAACCGTTGTCGGGTGAGTAGACGATTGAGTTATTTGTAAACCTATGAACCGCTGGGTCATGTCCTTTTTTTTTTTTTTTTCCTTTTTTACTACTGTTAATGTAATTCTGTCCGGTAAATGGTTTCTGCGCTCGTGCAATTGATCCGGGAGATGCGTTCCATGACGGGGCCCGAAAACAACAACTCTAATCCGGACCTATTTGACCCGATTTGTTTGAGTCCTCTGTGCCCAACTTCTTGCTCCTCCGTTCAATTTCAATTATGGGTAAACTTTTTGCAATTCCTCGCATTAGAAAAGGAGACATTGATACATTATTTTAACTCAATTTTACTAACAATACTTTAAAAAAAAAAAAAAGAGCAGAAGAAGAAGAATTGAATTACAAAAGCCTAACTGTTGTTGACAACTGAAAAGCCATTTAAAAAAAAGAGGAGGATTTCAGTTTTGTTGCTCTTTTGATGGGGAAAAATGATTCCAAGAAATCAAGAACTATGGGTGACAAAGATCTTACTCTGAGGCAACCTGAAAATATCATATATACAGCTAGCTTGAAAGGTAATGGTTCGTAGTGTTTACCTTTTGCTTTGATTCTTGCATAATTTGTTGATCGTAAACCTTATCGTGACTTGTAACAACTCACAGGAAGTAACGATGAAATGGAAGACAAAAATGGATAGAACCTGTAGGAAACGACATCGTCCGAGTGTCGAGGAAATGTATTATATGCATTCTTACATTCTATCATCCATCTCTCGCTACTATTATTACATCTTTTAAGAATTGAATGAGGATGACCCTCTTTTTTTTTTTTTTTTTTTTTTTTGTTGGTAGTTTTATAGGATTATTTCCTGAGAAATGAGAAATTATTTCACGGACTTCAATTTTCATCATAAAAATAAACTAATATGCATATCACTGCAAATTCTAAATGGGTATCAATCTTCAAACTGAAAATTTTTATACGGTATGTCAACTCCTTACTTAGTTTAATTCAGCTGCTTGCCCTGAAAGTTGACAGACATTTTTAGTTTGTAGTTCAAGTTGGGCATTCAATGGATAAAATTTCGTGTATGTGCTTATAAAGATAATGCTGGAGATAGTTGTTTGAGGATGAACAAGTTTTCCAAAGGGAAATTGTTGTGGGTTTTATATATATATATATATATATATATAGATGCAAGTAACATCAATAGGTGTCGTGGAACACATTGATTCGTGTTGAATCATAGTTTTTGATTGTAATTGTCCATACCCCCTATATATTATTTGCCCGATTACCATTCTTTAAGAAGCTTAAACAATACGTTGATTTTTAATTGAGTATATTATTATCTTTAACTAATGATGATTACATAATCTATATATTTTTGTAATAATTTTTTTTTTGAAGAATGAGGCAACAATATGACTAATTATAAATAATTGTAAAAAATATGCATAACTCTTAAAATAATAATAACTTTATATACACAAAATTAAAGAATATTGTCCCTACTCTCTCTTAGGTTTTAAACTAAAACAAAATTCTTATCACAAATCTAAATCTTAAAAACTAATCCAACCAAATCCATAAAAAGCAGTTAAAAATAAACTTTTACATTCATAAAAAAGAAATTAATATTTTTGATTAATTTTTGCTTTGTTATTGTATTGGTAAAAGAATTATATTCTTATGTTTGAAAGGTAAAGAAAATCTTATATATATATATTAAAAAAAGGAAGATATGACAGATAACAGGAGAAGAGCAGAATGCAGTTTATCGAATGCTTCAAGTTGCTCGAAGTACAAATTCAAGAGGTAAAAATCCAAGCCAACCACTGCTTAAACTTTCAAAATAAGCATGAACTCTATAATTATAGTATACGTCACCTCCTTTTATCAATAGTTTTCTCTTTTTTATTGATTTTTTTAAGTCAATTCTTTGTATTACATTTTGCTTTGTGTTTTGGATGCTAACTAACTATAATTTTTAGTGATAAGATTCAAATATTTAGGTATTAAATTTATATTTCCTTTAAGAATCTTTTTGTCTTTTTATTTTTATGTGTGACTCCAAAATTATATCTATTTTTTTATTAAATGTAAAACATTAATTTTTTCCCTTTTTAACAATTTATTAAATATATTCATTAAATTAAATAAAAAAAATGGCCCACAACACAGGTGGATAACCAGTTGTAATTTAATTGTATTGAACCAAAAACCATTTTTGGGTTTTGATGTACCAAAAAAAGCCGCTCGGTTATTATATCAAACTAAACAAACAAACAAATCACAGGATTCCTTATTGAAGTTTGCTCGAAAATTATTAATTCATAAGAGTAATCGGCTTGTGTCTTGTGGGTTTTGTGTGTTCAGATATAAACTTAGAATTGAATCAAAAGAGAAAAAAAGAAAAATTTCCCATCTTATTTTTATGTCTTCGGTACTCACCCTAAGCGAGCGAGTTACTCATCTTATTTTTATAGTCCACGGCGGTTTTTATTTTACTCATTCCCCCCTGTCGGAAACTTTGCTCAGACTCAAATCCTACAAAACCGCCGTGGACTGACCTTCAAAAGGACATTTAACGGTTGGCGGTTTGGTTCTTTGTAACGGACTAAACAATGATCACTGTAACTGTTGGATTGGCAGCCATTAGTCCTCTATAGATTCTCCATGTTGCAAGGGTACCCTTAATTAAATCAGTTACGATACGATCTTACCTTATATCTTGAATTTACGGTGATGTCGACTTTGAGAGCAGGAAAGAGGAAAAGGAAGCAACCGATGGAGCCTTCGCTCGGAACTTGGCAAGAAAGAAAAGAGCTTGCGGACAAGCAGCATGAGATCCTAGAAAAAGAAGTACGAGATCTCAGAGAATGGGTATTCATAACTTTTACCGAACTCAACCTCTTTCTCGATCGAGCTTCTTTTTCTTTCTTTGTCACTCAATTTCTTGAAAACGTTTGATTTAATGGGAGAAATTCTTTCTCCGGTTTAAGCCCCATGTTCTGCACTTAAATTCATCTTTTCTTTTCTTCTTCTTTTTTTTTTTTTTTTTTAAAATGATTATTGGAGATGGGAAGGAGGGTTCACATTTTTTCGAACGCTGGTTCGTAAACTTTTACCGTGCTTTCGTAAAGACAAAATTTTACGTCTAACTCTTACCAATCAGATTTAATTTTCTTAATCTGGAGAAATTTTAAAATAATAAATAACCATGAAATTCACATGGTTGATCTTCTTTACATTGTGTGGTCATTAACATGTTTGGAATATCCTTAGGGTCTTATATATCGTGCATTGTTTGGTAAATCTACTCTTTAGCGTCTCAAAATCAGGGCTGGGAAAATTTTTAACAGATGACCAAGGTTGTTCATCTCTCAACCTATGGTTCTAAATATTTCTCTCGGGTTTCCCTTTGGATCATTGTCAGACCGATATGATAGATGCCATGAATGACGATCAATTGAAGGAGTACCTGAAAAACAGACCCGATGATTTGAAGACCTCGAAGATCCAAAACAGCAAGACGAGGGAAAGTGTACGACATAGTTAGAAATATTGTACTATACATGCGACGACTAGTTGAGTTCATTAAATTTGATTTTTGAGCCGATATTTAATTGTAGGCACAACGAGTTCGAAAATCCAGTTCCTCAGCTTCTACTGGAATCATGGCTTCGGTGTGGAAGTTTCATAAACAGGATGGCGGCGAGGGATGTTCCAAGAGATCCGACATTTGAGAAGGTCTCGGATAAACCAAAACATATGATGAAAGAACAGGTCGTCCAGCTTTATTTCCGATGTACCCGGAAGAAAGAAAGAAAGAAAGGATGAAAAATCTTCACAGATTTGTCTGTGCTATTTTATTATTTGTCCGCGTCCCAGTTGTCTAAACGTCTCATTCACATGCAAAGGGAGGAAATGAGATTCAACCTCAAAATTAACACCCATTGACGAGTTCGAACGTTCGACCTATAAGTTGAATAAACCACCGAAGTTCAAACTGATAAACGACCGTCAGCACTGTAATATTTAAATTAATTGATAAAGCCGAAGAATAATGAAACATGCAGAGAAAACCTGGCTGCAGAGAACTAGAGATTTGCCCCCCAAGGGAGTCGGGTCCTTATTTATATGCTCAAACGAAAATACTTTGAATATGTTTTGATGGTGATTTGATACAGTTTCTATTGTAGATGCCGCACAATTAGAAGTTAAATTCTTTTTTTTTTTTAAATTGAATTTTAATATTTGGGAGGCATTGCAAGATTTATATGAAATGAGAAGAGTTCTCATAATTCAATGAATTTCTTAATAAACCAGAAGAAGAAGAAGAAGAAGAAGAAATAAATTTCATAAGATCAAGCATTTTTTTTTTTTTTGGAGATTTTCTAGGGAAGGTTCTTAGTTATAATGCACCAAGAAAACAACCTTTGGAATAGAATTTATTCTTTTATCTGTCAAGAAACTCACGTCCCTTCCCCCATAGGATTAGGATTAGAGCGGTGTTCTATTGAATAGAGTTTGCACCTTTGCACAAATGGAAAAAATATCAGACAAAGCCAACAACACGAAACAAAAGAGGCCATCTGCGCGTGGCATTCCAAACACTAAAACGGCTGTGCTTAAATACTCGTGTCGTGAATAATTGGGAAATTGGGGAAAATGTCCTACTTTAGCGTTTCATCAATTGAGAAAAACGTCTCTCTTTTCTATGACGTGTCCATATTTCATTGGTCATGATTCCACCATGTCAACCATTGAGCCTGAACCGACGACACCTTACGGCTGCGATCCTAACCACAAAATTTAAAAAAAAAAAAACACAAAATCAAATCCATATGGATCCGAGTACTCTACGGTCCATCCATGGATCTATCTGCTTCTTTAATTTTTATCCGCATCCGACCCTTGGTCTCTCTCTCTCTCTCTCTCTCTCTCGGTGGTACGAGGATTTCGCCAGCCATACATAAATTACGAGGCCAATGTCGGGAAGCTCTGGTCGCACTGTTTACATAGGTCGGTTCTCTCTGTCTTTCAAGCATTAAACTGAAATCTAGACAATTTCGTTTTGTTTTGCGAGAAAAGCTTTCTGGGTTTTTCGTGGGAAATCAACCTATCCAATTTTTCGTATCAATTTGTATTTATGAAAGGGAAAAACTGCGTTTGGGCACAGTTTGTATTTGTAATTACGGTGGGCGTGCAAGAAATGTGGGTGATTGATTTGGGGGTACTTTTCGCTTTTTAATAGGTAATTTGGATGAGAAGGTGAGTGATAGGGTTTTGTACGATATTTTGATACAAGCTGGGCGTGTGGTGGACTTGCACATTCCTAGAGACAAGGAAACGGATAAACCCAAAGGTTATGCTTTCGCAGAATATGAATCTGAGGAGATCGCTGACTATGCCGTCAAGCTTTTCTCTGGTCTCGTCTCTCTCTTTAATCGGACTCTGAAGTTTGCGGTGCGTAATCTCTTTGCCCATGTTTGTTTGATTCATGAATGTTGTAAGCAATTGGGTCTTGGGATTTCATTACCTTATACTGAATTTGGATGCATAAGGAACAAATAAGTCTATTCCGAATGCGTGCTGGTTACTTTCTTTTACGTTGTCAATCTGTCATTTTTCGGCTTCTGCGCAAATTTAGGTTTAGGTAGCTTCAAGACTACAAGTTATGATGTTTAGGCTTTTGTGGACATCAGGAGCTTTGAGAAGAAAGATATTGCGTACCATAACCATGGCCCGTTGTTCTAGGGCGAGGCATCTTGGAGGTGATAGGTTTAAAGTACACTTGGGGCTGAGTAGAGAGGTTTAGGTGATTGGGGAGTCTCATGATCCTCCCAAATGGATCAAGGGAAATATTTAAAATTGGTGTCCTGGTCTGCTAATGGCATTTAGAGAATTTGGTTATTGACATGCGCCATATTGAACAGATTTCTGGGCAAGACAAAGCCTCCCTTCCCAATGGACACATGTCTGCTCCAAGCTTGGCTAATAAACTGAGGTTTTCCCCCATGCCAATTAACAGTGTTGATACCTCTTATCACTCTACGACAATATCAATCATCCCGGATTTCAAATTTTTCTTCAAATTATTCTCAAGGTAATGCACTTTTCACTTGTTTATTTTTTTATTTTTCTTTTTATTTCCTTTTTCTCTATATCCATCAATGGTCTTCTACATGAAATTTCTATTTCAGATTCTTTTGTTTTCTGTTGCTATAAAATATACATATATGTTCTTATTCAGTGCCAGCTCCACCTGGTGTATCACACCATTCTAATGGATACGGTTCCCCTTTCAATGGCATCAATTACGACATCGGTCAAAGATATTCTGGTTCCCCATTTGATAGCACTAGCCATTCTAGGTTACGCAGCTATGATACAAGTTACTTTATACCATAATCTTCTTGCTGATATTTAGTAGGACTTCTTTAGAGATTGACTATTTTGTGTTGTGCATTCCAGTTGAAGTAGTTCTGTTGTAAATGTACAAGAGGTTAGTGCATTATGTTTTCTTGTTTACCATCGTGCGGCCCAGGAGGAAAGCTGGATGAGTACAAATTTACTGTATTTTGATATGTTTCCCCTTTCTGGAGGTCTTTCCTGCTAAAGTGAATTGAACTCTGAAATCTCAGTAGTTGTTGTATGGTCCCAGTATGTCTCAATGTACTCAAGCTATTATCTGGAAGGAATTTATTGCTTAATGCATTGCGAGACATTTATATCTGCGTTGACCAGATTACTTGTTATGGTTTCTCTGAATGATGCTTACCTGTTCTGTGGTGTTGCTGTATTTTCAGTGTTGGAAAGAAGAATGATATTTTCTCTTTGTAAACTCTGTAGGCAGCTGCATTTTTATTGGGCTACGGCCGACTCACTTCATTATTGAATTAAAAAGCTGTTTTGCTTTCCTGAGATCGAATCTTGGTGATGTCTCATTTAGTGCATTTTTGGGGTTTAGTTGTAGTTTCTGTTGGTGTTATCCTCTTTGATCACAGCATCACATTGATTCTATTGGATCTTAATTGTTCTGAAGGTTGAGGTTATTCCTTGTACCTGCTGGTCATTTGACTTGCATATTTCATACCGCTCAGAACCCCCTTTGTCTGACAAGCTTTTGGTTCATTGATTGATAATATAAACCTATTGGTGCTGCAATGAAATATGGACGAATTGGTCTTTCTTACTATTTCAGTGATTTGCAGATATGAATTGCACAAAAAACTAGTGTTATAAGAATAATTGCAAAATGAAAAACGAGTGGTTCAGGGAGTATTGGGCATGGTTTTTCGGCTAAAATTATAGTCTATTGAAACCCAGCAGAGAAATAACATTCAATAAATTACACTAGGCCGTTGATTACACAGATGACATAGAGTCTTAAATAATTTTAGTAGCCCAATTGCTTCTCTTGAGAGATCATCTGGGAGGTCGGCCCTTAGTTATTGGGATACTAGCTTGGCCCATCAATACATATCTACAATTAGTGACAACTGATGCATATACCATTGCATCAAGTCATGCTAGTGTAAAACATGTGAATGAGCCGTGAATTGCTGTTGGGTTTAGGACAATGGGAAGAAATATATACAATTACTGTTAACAATAACAATTTAGGACATCCTTTGATTAAGTCCTCCCGGCGAAGTAGGCTAAAGGTCCAACAATAGCACCATTGATGTATGTTGCGGGCTCTGAATGACTGAAATCAGTGCGATCATCGGAGAAGCCATCGCTGTCGTTTGGACCCCCGACAATGGCTCCAGCTAATGTATTAGGATTGGGGTTTGCTGTGTAGTAGTATGGCTGGAAACCCCCATTACACCCTATGGCTTGCGGGTTGCTTGCCACTGATGGCAAGGAAGATCCCCTGTGGTGAATTCTTCTAGGATAACTTGACCCAAATCCTACCATGTAGGACATCTTTATTGGGTTCACCCCAAGAATGTAGTCCACCTACAAGCAAGTATTAAACTACAATTAAATATAAAAATCCCAAGGAATAAAAGCAATGATGAATCAAATGAAATATACACATAGCTCTCTCTCTTCAAAAGGAGGGAGTATTAAACTTGCCTGGCTTTTCGCGAGGGATACGATATTATTGGGGGTCACCGCGAGGCTGCCACAGTTGAAGGTGTGCTTTGCTACTTTCATGTACTTCGCGTAGGTAGTGAGCAAGAATGTTATGGACGTTACGTATTGAAGGTTACTTTGAGGTAGCTTGTACATGAGCCCTCCTGCATTTTAGACGGAAAGATACAAAATTCTTTTCTATGGACACAAGAAATTGAAATCTCTTGACCAGAGTGTAACTAGAAACATATGAAATAGAGGTAACAGAACCTGGAAAATAACAAATTTATTGGGTAAAAATGTTCCTTTCTCATAGTGAAATAGTTATTTTCACCTTGTGTGTATTTTGTAGTTGTGGAAGGAGACTTGGGTAGAATCTTGCACACGAAAATTTCAGCTTCTTGTTTGTACTGGTCAAAATTTGTGTCTTTTTTTATTAACGACAGCTGCAAAAAGAACAACCTAGATACTCAGACTTAAATCATTTAATACCGAAAGATTAGTTCCTTGGGATAAGAATCAATGCAAACTGGGTAATAGAATCCAAAGCTCTATATTTTCCTTCTTTTTCCCTTTTTTGTTTCCTCACCCTCGATAAGAGGACATGAGCCCCTGCAAACTTGTTGTCCCAGCTGAATATGTCTGGTTGGTCACCAGCTCCCAAGGATTTCAATATATTGTAATAAGACATGTCATTTGTTGCCTTGAACAGCCATGCAGCTCCCCACATTAGCTCATCCTGCCAAATATCACCAATAAAATATAAATCAATCCAAAAGAAAAAAATAAAAGAATGCGAAATGTGTGAATATCGCAGTTTCTAAACCTTACCTTATAACCAGAATATGAGCAATAAAATGGGCACACTGCCGATCCAAGTGAATCACTATAAGCCCCTTGATATTGTAGTGCAAATTGCATTACTTTCCTTGCTGTTGCCAACAGCAAAGCAGAGTAATTTGGATCAGCCGACCGGAAAACCATGGAAGCAGCCGCCAATGCTGCTGCTGTCTCGCCGGCGACGTCCGAGCCCGGGTTGCTTGACGAGACCGAGTACACGGATCGGACGGTGTCCATGTCCTCGGGCCTCTCCCAACACTTGTGATCAGCGTTGGGGTCACCCACCCCAACATAGAGCTTACCTGGCGTGGCCGTGGCACATTTTAGAAGATAGTCCGCGGCCCAACGGATTGCAGCCCTGGATTCTGCTAATTGAGGGCCCATTTTTCCGCCAAACTCTAGTGTGCCCCATGAAAGCATGGTGGTGGTAAAGGCCATTGGGAAGTTAAACTTCACATTGTCTCCCGCGTCGTAGTAGCCTCCAGTTAAGTTCACCTGTTCGAAATCCCCAGATCAGATTTGGAGGGTTTAGCATAATGAAGATGCCTAAAAACCAGCTTAGAGAAAAAAACCAACTTAGCAGCAAAGGAAAACTTTTAAAGACAATGAGAAGGAGACGATAATTATGCTGTTAGCCATAGGCCATTGGAGACAAAAAATACACTCGTGAGTACAAAGCATGTTTGTTGGGCTAAAGGCGTGAACAAAGACTGTTAAAAAAGTCTATTATGCAACTATGCAAGGAGCTGATTTTATTTCTGAACTGTCTGGTAAAATGAGCGGAACACAGATGGCATACGTGGGCAAGAAGACCATCTGAGAGGCCGGAATTGGACCTCCATGTGACCTGCTGTGATGCGGGGAGTCTTCCCGATCTCTGACCTTGAAAGAACAATAACGACTTCGCCAGGGCGTCTTTGTAATTGGGGTTGCCCTGGGAGAAGCCCAAGACAAAAAGCGACAAAGAAAACGCAAAGAAGAGAGGTGATGCTCCTTTCATTTTTTTAACTGCCAAATGTTACTTCGGTTATAGGTACCAAGAATAAGCTTTTTCTTGGATCAGTTTTATGAGTTCCAATGAACGTGACATGCCTTTATATAGGCGAAAGACGAAGAGAATGGTAAAGACTTAGATTCCAGTCTCCATGCCGCAAATTAAGGCCTTTTCCATTTACGGCTTCTTTTTCCTCATTGCCAATGAGTTCCAGATTCTTAAATTATGCGTACGTTCAGACATCTTGTCCAATTAACAAGGGCTTGAATGATGAGAAAAAGAAGGAAAAATAAAAATTAGACATTCTATGGTCGTTATTGTTGAAAGATGCCGCATTCTTGTTGGTCAAGTCCTCTATGACTAATGCAATTTTCGCCGTGCGATGCGAGTTCAAAAGAGGGAAACAATCAAGAAAGCAGGCCAAGCTCAAGCATAGTCCTCAAAAAAAGCAAAGTGAGGAAATCCCCGAAAATAAAAAATAAAAAAATCCCTGGAAATCCAATTGGCAGTGTGATGTTGATTTTTTTTTTTTTTTAGATCTCCTCGAGCGTAATGGGATAGGGTAATTGCTTTCCATAAATAAGATTTTTTTTTTCAAAAAAAAAAAAGAAAGAAAACTTTTATTTTCTATTTATTTTTAGCGAGATTACGTTTTCCAGTCAATTTACGAAAATGGTAGCCATTAATTAAGGGATTTACGTAAGAGTGAAGATCCACTCGCATGCAATTGGACAAACAGTGACCCATTTGGAAACGCCATATAACTGTAAACACAACACATGATGCCGAAAAATTTGTAAACGTTAACGCAACATTATTTTAGCATATGTCCCTTTATACATGCAATGTTGTCACATTAGGGAAAAGTTGAATTTTACTGCAAAACATCATGGAAACCTAAATGGACAACGTAGGGCCATGAATCCCATGTGTTGAAGCAGCATAATCGAGTAACCGGTGCCCCATTATGTTCTGAACGAAGACCCGACCATTAGCATGAAATAATTCGGCTTTTATTATTATTATTATTGTTTTTTTACACATTTTTGGGTTTCTCATTGACAGGCGCAAATCCAACCGAAATTGGCCTAACTCTTGATTATGATTAGTTTCTTTTATGTCAAAGCTTTATAGATTGTAGATAAAGAGAAGAGTGCGTGAATGGGGCGTCTCCTTGTTGGGCGCTTGGATCGCGCAAAGAAATCGGCGCCTTAAGTTTAAAACTTATTGATATCGATTAATCCATGGCATGGGCCCTATGGCGGAGCAAATCCAACTGTGCTTTTTCCAACTTTGGTTGTGCTTTTTCGACTCGATTCTTTTCTAATTCTTCTTGGGATTTTCGAATTGATCACCTTTATTTTCTTCCACTCCTTTAAGACCAAGCCCGTACTTCACTTTTATATCTTGTTTGAAGTCATTAAAAGTTGTAATTCAGTTCAAATTTTCCTTCTTTATACATACATACATACACACACATATACATATACATATATACATATAAAGTGTGATAGAAGAAGTAATTCTCGCCAAAATTAGATAGAATCAAGTCATTCTTTCACTTGAAAAATAAAAATAAAAAATTTAATTAATTCATAAAGCAATAAGGATTTCGTTTCCAATTTCGTCATTGCAATTTTGGGAAGGATCAATTTAATTGTTTAGGGTAGGAAGTTGGTTATGGAAGAAGAAAAAAAAAAAAGGTAAATAAGCAATATTCGGAACGAAAAACACCAAACATTCTCTAGCCAAGCCACAAGCCACAAGCGAGGGTACTGAAATATTCAAAACAATATAATACTACGTTACGACTCTCCGTGACAAAACATTCTGGTCAAACCCGCATGGCCTCATGATTTCATGAGTAACTTGACTACGGGAGAAGTTAATAATTAATATCTTGATTATCAGTAATTGCGCGTCTGCGGATATATCCAAGTACAATGGATGGTTTTGACAGCAGTTTGATGCAATTTCAAGCTTTTGAAAAAAACTCAATAACGTAGAACAAGAGAACCTCAATCTGCCATAGAACTAGGGAATTGATTGCTCGAAAGTCTTTTCATGCATTGCTATGCGCCTAGTTTTTTCAAGAAGATATCATATACGCATTGTAAATCCATCGCCAAGCACTGTTTTCCCAACTTGCGATTGCGCGTTAGTCTACGATCAATGTAGTCGCAAGTTACGATTGCTTATGGCATCTTCAATCTCTGGCGGCTGGTAGGTCTTCCGTGCAAGCGACGATTTTCCTTGTATTACCCAACTCCTGTTGTAAACCTCAGCTTTTCATAAGTTTCCAAGGCACGAACTATTTGGGGGCGTGACATTCCTGTCAAATTGATTAGAATCGGGGCAAAACAAACGAACATCTTGTTATTTCAGGGTCGCATAGAAAATAACAGTAATCAAATCAACAACCCATATCTGTTATCCTCGCTACTTACTGCCTTTTCATCCGCAAGAACATGAAAAGGGGCGTGTTTGGAGGAAAACGGTGATTGCTTTCCAAGGGTGAGGCGTATGGCACCCAAAAATCCAACCCCATGTTAACTAAATGATGATGTGTCGTTTTTGTGGAATGACTCAGATGGAGGAAATTTATTGGGCTGGAAACTGGGTAAAAACATTTTGCTCTCGCACAACCTGTTACGCTTGCATATCCATACAGGGCCCATATTTGCCGAACGCAAAACACACCCCCACGATCACAAGCACACGCGTCCTTTAAATTTAGACGCAAAAGGGGATCGGCCTGTTCAGGTTACAGGGCATGGACGAATATTCTGACCCAGCGAAGCCCACCGAATGGTACGGGCACGAGGGCAGACCTGCCTTTTGAACATTGCTCCTCAATTTGAGTCCCCGTTGTATGTGCTCTTCTTAATTGTAAACAGTGCAGTTGTGTTTGTTTCTTGCTCCATTTATTTAGCATTTCGAAGTGAAAAGCCACATGTTGTGGGGTTTAAGAGAACCCATATTCAAATTAAGCCGGTTGGTTGAAATACAAAATCATTTCACTAAGCATAACTTTATGTCTCTAATAAATTTATCATCGCATCGTTTTCATTTCGATCACCATACATAATTCACTATGAGGCCGTTTAAAGTAGAGCATTTCCACACACATTTTTACTCCAATTGTGATGCATATTTATGTTCTTCAGACTAGTAAAGGTATTAATTTATCTGGGTGATTTTTATTTTCATCCAAAAATAAGTAATTAAAAATAATCTTTAATAAAAACTTACTTTTTTATAATTTATTTAAAATTAATTTAAAAAATTATCATTTTAATTTAAAAATTAACGATAGAGAATTAATTCTAACAAATTATAAATTAAATATAGAATTAAGATATTTACTTACTGTACTAATACAAAGAATAGACTATTTAGGAAGGATTGAATCTTGTTGTTTAGCATTATCCATCGAAAAATCTCTAATGTCTAAATTTCACTCATCTGCACCAAATGAAATCCGTACTGTGAATTTCACCATTCTTTTTGGGTCGTCTACGTGATGGAGCAAAGTTAAATCTCCAATGTGGATATTTCGCATTAAAGGACCAGCCCTCTTCGAAAATGATGTGAGGCTATACAAGTATTTTCTGTAACTCAAAACTTTTAGACTCAAATAAAGGGGTCATTATTGCTTAATTTCCGGATTAAAAGAGAAATCAAGGAGTTGCAACCAACTCCACATGATACATTCATAGATGCTTATGGTGGCCCTTAGGTTCTGTGGGCGGGGTCCACGTCATCAAAAGATCGAACTGCCCACATTTATTGCAACAAGCTCAAGGATTTCAGGCTGTTCGTCGGGAAAATCTCATTGGATTTTCATAACACTCTTACCAATTCCATTATCTCATCAACTAACACTAACCAAAGGAACTTTATGCTACTTGCTTGGGCACCTAAAAGCAGTTTCAACTAAACCCATACGTGTATCCTCTCTATTGATCACCCACGTCTATAAAATGTGGAGCAAGCCAAGCTATAGGTCCTACAACCAAATCCATACTCTCAAAGATTGTTCTTCATTAAAACCTAGGCTTTTAGACCATCAATGGTAAGTTTTTGGAGAGTAGGCATTGCCTATTTGGGTTCTCTCCTGATCTTAGCAGCCCTGGCTTGTGATGGAAGGGTTCTTAGTCCTATACCCTCAGGATTTATTCAAGCTAGGGACACCCACTTTGTGTTGAACGGTTCTCCATTCTTTTTCAATGGTTTCAATTCCTATTGGATGATGCATGTGGCTGCTCAGCCAAGCGAAAGGTACAAAATATCCAATGTCTTCCGTGAGGCTGCAGCTGCCGGCCTCGGTGTTTGTCGAACGTGGGCGTTTAGCGATGGAGGGGATCAGGCTCTACAGATATCTCCAGGGGTTTACAGCGAGCCTGTCTTCCAGGTCAATTGAACTTTTTCGGGCGGTTAGCGCACATACATTTTCTTGTTGAACCTATACTTTAACTTGCTTTCTTTTTCTTTGGACAGTCAACCGCAATCTTACGCTACCTAAGTCTGTTAAATTAAACACGCGTCCGTATCCATCAATCTCCACCACCAACAACAAATCACTAATTCCAAATTTAATTAGAATTAAAATTCATTCTATTATAAACTAAGTTTGATATGAGATGTTAGCTTGATATATATATACTCTCTCATCTACTTAAATTTGATCTCTCGAGTATTATTAAGTTTAAGTTTTAGGTTGTCCATATGCAAATCTCACTCTCTCGTCTTGTTTTCAATAAAAGCTACGGCTACATTATTACAAATATCATCAACTTTTATTTAATCCATCTTACAGTACGCAAAAAATTTATTTAAGTACTTTAATCTTTATCCCGCTGATTTTTGGAACATGTTTGGAACATGTTTCTTAATAGCTCTACACTAAATACTGTTTTGTATCATTGACAAATTGCTAATCGTCAATCAATCAATTTCCATCACACAAAAAAATTAATAATCATGTCTCTGATGCTGAGTTACCGTGTGTAATTAACGGTGACAGAACGAGTCATGTATATAGTTGCCGTGGGCAAGTGCAACTATAGACACAGTTGAAGTTGCATTAACTGATAGTGACAATTTTTCAGGCACTCGATTTTGTGATCTCGGAGGCAAAAAGGTATGGCATTCGCTTAATCTTGACATTAAGCAACAACTACCGTGACTTTGGAGGAAGGCAACAGTACGTGGAATGGGCGAGGGCAGCTGGTGTACCTACACACAGCGACGATGATTTTTACACTAATGGAGTTGTCAAAGGATACTACAAAAACCATGTAAAGGTAATTACAAATAAAGGACACTACAAAATAAGAAACACTCGATAAAATTGTTACTTTCAAGTGGCGTTTAGTATCTAATTGTATTTGACTATGTAATTGATTTGTTTACAGAGTGTTTTAACCAGGATCAACACCATCAGCAGGGTTGCTTACAAGGATGAGCCAACGATCATGGCATGGGAACTTATGAACGAGCCGAGATGCCAAGTTGACTACTCAGGAAAAACCGTAAATGTAAGAACATGTGATAGATGCTTATAAAGGTATTAATTAATTTGTGCAAATTGCTGAAGCAATTTTGATGAATGAACTTAATTAATTAATCGATTACCAAGTATTCCTCAATAACACGAATCATCATTTATCAATATTTTGAATGTGGTGGCAGGCATGGGTTCAAGAGATGGCACCCTATGTTAAATCCATTGACAACAACCACTTGCTGGCAGTAGGAATGGAAGGCTTCTATGGGGACTCAATTCCTGACAGAAAGCAATACAATCCTGGTTACCAAGTCGGCACCGATTTCATTAGCAACAATCAAATTAGGGAGATTGATTTTGCTACAATTCACGCATACCCTGACATTTGGTAATTATCTATCCGTAAATATCCTAAATTACTATTTCTTAATTATAGAATGATACGCAATTATATGGGCGAATGCAACTCAATCGGTTGATCCTAATTAGTCGATTAAACAGGTTATCTGGGCAGAATGATGATGCCCAAATGGCATTCGTGCAAAAATGGCTGACAAGTCACTGGTCAGAATCAAGGGCAATATTGAGGAAGCCATTGGTTTTTGAAGAATTTGGAAAATCAAAGAAAGACCCGGGATACAGTTTACATGCCAGGAACTCATTCTTGAATGCTATCTACTCAGACATTTACAACTTGGCTAAAAGTGGTGGAACAATTGGTGGTGGCTTGGTTTGGCAAATTATGGCTGAAGGGATGGATTCGTTTTATGATGGTTATGAGATTGTATTGTCTCAGGATCCATTGACCAACAATCTTATTGCTCAGCAATCGAACAAAATGGCGGCTCTCGAGCGGTCATTGATCCATTGAGCGATCAGCTGAAAGTCATGTAATTAATGAGGAGCAACTCTGGCGATTCGTGATAATGAGATCGTTTTAGCATTAGCAGAACATTATAATTATTTTAATTAGTGGTAGCTGCAGACATTGTGAAATGTCAGAATAAATAGCAATTTTCCAATTTACGCCGTCGGGCTCGAGCCTTCTGGGTTGGGCATGGACTCTTCAGAAGATTAAAGATAAAGCGCGCTGTATCGTGTAAGGCCTTTTGCGCCGAATTGTAAAAAGTTCAGAATATTGAATTATCGCCGCTGAAAACATTTGACCGTTGGTTTGATGCTTGGAGGTGTGCCGCCTGCGTATGGGAAGCTCGCAGATTTTACGCAATCCCCAAATTAAAAAATTCTAGCCGTGAGAAAGATTTTTCGGTTTCTTTTCCAAATGCGTATGTCTTAAGCTTTACGCGGTGGGGGGAAGCAAGTTTCAGAGTATTCAGTCCACTCTTGCTAGAACCAAATATAGATTCCAGGTCTGTTGACGACGTATTATGATTTTGTTTCAAGAATCCCACAGGGTTCTAGGGATTAACACCTTTATTCAAACAACCAACACCTGATGTCGAAGTCCCTTGTTTTGGTTTCGATCCCCGGAATGAGTTTTGGTTGTTGAAGGCCCAGATATTACTGCCATTGGTCTGCGAGTTTCTACTGGTTATACTCATAATCACATTGGAACCATAACTGTTTGTCCACGGTCCTAGAGTGCCATTGTTAGAAGTTCTTGAATGACTTGAACTGTTGGTGGGTAGTCGAAGACGATCAGCAAATGGATCAATTTCATCAAGACTTGAAGTGGATGTTCCAACATTCACTAACTGCTCACCATTGCCGAACTGTGGGGTCACACCTGGAAAACCTTCCAGGAGGCCATTCCAAGTCAATTGGACGACGTGGCACATGAAATGTTTGCTGACCATAGCAGGTAGATTTCATTGACAAGTCTGATTGAGAAATCTACCAGCCATGGTCAGCAAACATATCATGTGCCACATTAGGAGTAGATAATGAGTTGGTGGTGGAAGGCTGGTGGGAAGTTGTATGTCCTTTTGTCGCGGGATCCCAATCCTCATCCCATGAGGGGCTGCTCTTTGATGCAGGAGCAACAGTTCCACTCGTTTTGCCCAAGGCTTGAGACTGGAGTCCATTGGAAAAAGCATCATAGACTCGTGCCGTGATAACTGAGAATATCCTTCAAAGAGCATACATTTGGCAAAACTGCTGAACATTTTAATTGCTGGGCAGTAGTAAGAAGTGGCATGAGTAGTTGAAGGACATGCTCTGCAACGAAGCCTACCCCATACCGACAAAGATTAAGCAATAAAACGACCAATTAATTTCTCGAATAAGATTCTAATATACAATGCAAATCACACGGAAAGACGTAAAGCCATGCATGGAAAACTTATACCTGCTTGACGATTGAACTTGCTGCCCCCAGAGTATACACTTGAGGGTAGGTGTAGAATGGTCAACAGCAGAACAGCGTTGAATTGTTTGCAGGATCTCCACAACTGGTATATGCCAAGTCTTTGTTACTGCTACTCATGCCATATATTACTATTATTTAAATTTATACAATAATTTTTAATTTACTTGATCCATACAGTATTAAATTACTCTAAATTTTAAAATGTTAAATATTAAAATGTCTAATTAATTTCTTCTAGTTTGAATCATTGTATTTGAAATATGTTGAGCTTTTATTATTATTCATAATATATATTAAAATTTTATTAATTATTAATGATGTCAATTATTTTATCTGTTCAATTACATGTTTTATACATAAATAACTACAAAATAGTGATAACTATTTTTAAAATTTACTCAAAATTGACTAAGTAAATTTTTTTACATTATTTTTATCCTATTATAAATTAAATTTATTTCAAATTTTAATTATTACAAATTGTTCTAACAAAAAAATTTTCAAATTAACTGAAGTCTTCTTCTCATTCTTCTCTTACCATCAATTTTCATTTTAGCACTATTTATCAATTAGCTCATTTGGTGTAATTGATCATTTATTCCTTAGCTTTCTCGAATCAACAATGCACTTACTTTACTAAGAACTAAGAATATATCATTTCGTGTTTGATCTTTCGTAGAATGACTGAATCATAAAATGAAAATATTCTTAACAAGTATTGGAGAAACGATGTCGGTTTAGGCAGCAGGACACGCCCGGGTCAATTTTGTAGTTTCGACGTTTTGGGCACCAAAGCGTGAAATCGACCAAAGATCAGGGGGATTTTGAAAAACAAAATTAAAAGATTTCCACTTCAATATATGCAAATTTGGAAATTACGCGAAATTAAAATCTTTATTTCCTCCCTGCCCGTAATCGTCTTGCTCATCCTTCTTCCCCCGCCCCACCAGCCGTTTGATCGAAGCCCTGAACCAACTCCAGCCCCCACCCCCTTGTTATATTTGCAAGCGAAAAAATATGGAAGATTAGACAAGGGGATGAATCAGGTTATGCAGGAGCTTTTTGGGTGGTGACTTCAACAGGTTGTGAATTCTGAGTTTGTAGCCAATTAGACCGTACTTCCCATTCCGTGTGCTTGTATGGAAGGATTACCGTTTAATCAGTCTTGTTGTGCTCCTTTACTTTGTGGGCTGACTTTTAAGTTTTGCTTTTGATAGCCCCACCCCCCGCCCCCTTAATTAAGTGAGTCCCGTTATGTTATGGTCCTTTCTTGCTGATGATGAATCTTGAAGTAATTATAATCACATAGTTTCAGTAAAGAGAAAAGCATTGTCAATTATAAGCGAGGTACCAAAAGTGTGAAATTTTAAGTAGTGAACGTTGATGCATTTCACGGTAATTTTTGTTTCTTGGGCGTGAGACTGTGAAGGAAGTAAGATATTCATAGAACTGATATAGGAGAAATGAGAATGTGGGCAGCATGGATGAGGCTTCTGTAGATGGCTTACGTTGTGGGTAATTAAAACTGAGTTTAGAATTTGGAGAGTTGTTTGAAAGTCTCTGTTTTTCAGGCCGAAGCTTACAATGTGCCGGGGTGATCTGTCTGTTTGAGTGGATTTAAAATGCATGAGCTTAAAACTTAAATGCTCTTGTTGTAGGACATTATCTGCGTGGTCCATCAGCCTATTCTCCCATGGATGCTACGGAAACTAAGACCAAACATCCTGGTGATAAAAGTGAGGGCCCGGCTGTTAACATCAAGGTCTTGTTCTTTGCCAGAGCTCGGGATCTAACCGGCTTGGTGGATATGCCGTTGGAAGTGTCATCGGGTAGTACCACTGGTGATTGTTTGAATAAGCTTGTTGCTGGATTTCCTGGCTTGGAAGAGATCCGTGGCTGTATGGTTCTTGCCCTGAACGAGGAGTACACAACAGAATCAGCAATTGTCAAAGAAAAAGATGAGTTGGCAATTATACCTCCCATCAGTGGAGGCTGAGTGCTTATTTGTAATTGCCCGAGTGTTCTAAGAAAGCGAATAATCCTGCTCAATTGCATTTAATCAACTTTGCAATTTGGCACACATCTAAATGCCTTAAAAATAGTTTTTTGGACATGTCCGGGTACTCTGTAGCGGAGGATCTGTATTATGTTTAAATGGTTTTAACATAAAACGATATTCTTGAAAATGGAACACATGTTTTAGTAAGAAAATCTTCGACGCTTTACGGCTGATGATTTTTCATGGATACAGACAGAAAAATCCCTCACAACCCATATGCTCTCGTTATTACCTGGGCAAATCAGCGACGTTATGCCTGAACAAAGGCAACCCGCACAGCTTATCCCATCAACAGGCCGCTCGAGCATAGCTGCTTTGTCCCTAAATCACAAAAGGAGATATCAAGCGAGTCATAAACGCTTTGCATTTGGGTTACTTCAAGTTTCGCTACCGGGAAATCGCCACTGACAAAAAATAACACAGCTGTGCATTACATCTACATTTTGGCTGCTTCTATTGTCTGAAGGCCATCTCTCTCTCTCTTTGTTTCCAGGTTCCTCCAGATGATCAAACTATCAAAAAAAAATTTTTTTAAAAAGTCTTTTTCTTAGTAAATCATAGAGAGTTGCACTGCGTTTTCCGTTTTTGACGATAATCATTAGTAGTTCAATTTGACACATTAACAGGATTTGGATAATCTCCGTGTTGATATGGCAATGTTGCTTGCAAAGGCGACAACAACGTTATTGCTTCAATGGACACCTAAGCGGCCTTCCCCCCCCCCCTCCGGCCCTCTCTCAAGACTTGATCATACTTTCCATTTTTATCTTTGTCAACGCATTTTTGTAGTTAATCTTATATTCTCACGATCCATTACGGCTTTCAGCAATCTTACCCCTTCTATTCCAAACACTCCGTTTCTTGCAAGTATAGCTGGTGAATTTTGAATAGACTGGGGGCTAACCTAATTAAAAACAATATAGTGCGGCTTCTATTTCGTAGTACATGACTACATTCTATCCTCAGTCCAAAGGTCTGTTATATTACGGTGTATGTGCATACACATGCATGGACACACGAATGCATTAGAAAGTATCCAAAGTTAATCCCAATTTGCAAAAGATGGATGATAACTGAACCCAGGAAAGCATTATCCATATCCAATACAGGACCATTTAAGAAAATTTGTCTGAAGCTTGTGCACATATTCATACACTTTCATGTCATAGAGAAAGATCTTAGATACTGGAGTTATACATAAAGAAGAAGGAAGGCAGATGGCCAATATGCATTTAGTCGTTGGGCATAATTACACGATGCTTCCCCAATTAAGCCTTCCCCACAATAATATGCTCATCTCAAACTAACCGCGGGCCATGGATTCAACCCAGCTGCTGGCAATAAGGGCCGTACGATGGGGACTCGTCTCACCACTGAAAATGCTTCATTAAGACGTGTAGCATGACTGATAACCTGAGACACCTTCTGCAGACACAAATCAGACCGCGTGCTTAAAATTGAAAAAAAGAGTATAATCTGTAATTCTAAACGTGAGGTTATTGCAAATAAAGTTCTGAAATTGAATCTGAACAGAGTTAAAGGGGAAGGCAGGTCTCCTTAAATCTATGAGTAAGAAACATTCTGACTACCCTCAACCACCTTCAAAACACAATGATAGGCCCACTAAAACCAACATAAAACACACCTGGCTAGCAACACAAGGAATTTGCATCTTTCATTGAGGCTCATATAGTGAAAGTGAGATAGAAAGCTAATGGATGAGATAAGAAGCAATTTGAAATTGAACAGGGTAAGGATGATCAGATTTTAGAGACAGAAAGTATGACACATATATCCAGTACATAGAAAACTAGAGGAAAGACTCGTCACTGTACAATGCCAAGGAAAGTGGCTGTGGTGAAGATAACGAGGAATTATGGAGTAACATTCAGATAGAAAATGATGCATGAGAGAGAGAGAGAGAGAGAGAGAGAGAGGGGGGGGAGAGAGGTGGAGGATAGGTTAAAACCAGAGAAAGAAAGCAATATGCATGCTTATGTTGGAGAAGGATAGTTTGAAGTAAACCAGTTGTTACAGAGGTCTAATAAGGTGAGTGAAAACAGATATAATAGACAGAGAAAACTACACAGAGAGAGTGATAAGGAGCAAGAAAATCAGAAAAAAATAGAATTATAGCAGATGCTTTAACCTTCGAAATGAGAAACAAGAATGTTAAAAGAAGCAAACTTCAGCCAGAATAAAAATAAGGGAAGGAAACGGGGAACATGCCACTAAGCCATGAGTTCCTGGCCAGGTGGTTAAAGTGTAACCAAAACTTATTTAGCGTTTTGTTTCTCAGCTTTCTGTGCATCCCGAGAATGTAACTAAAAGAAGCACACAACAAATATCTACCTTTCTACCAAGTAGGACTCACGCAAACCTAAACCAACTATACATAAAAGTTGTCGTCCTATCACAATTCATTATTCATTTAACATGCAAAGGGTTGCAACAACTAGTTTAGATCCGAAGACAAAGATGAAGGGAACAACAATTAAGAGGCACTCTATGCCCCACCATACATAAAAATACATGAGGATTTAACAAATAGGAGATAATGCCAAAGGGCATCCTCTAAAAGAAAAGACGATACAATATTTCTAACAAGAGTAATCTCTAGTCACTAACATGCAGTCATAGAATAAAAAAAGGAGCCAGTAACATGCAAAAGAGGGGCAACTTGGATTCATCCAATAAAACACAACATCGACTTCAAAAGCACTTCAACTGATGCAACTAACA
Organism: Ceriops zippeliana; assembly: GCA_037897445.1. Lineage (NCBI taxonomy): Eukaryota > Viridiplantae > Streptophyta > Magnoliopsida > Malpighiales > Rhizophoraceae > Ceriops > Ceriops zippeliana. The sequence goes on from JBAPLH010000217.1 coordinate 2,814,153, forward strand.
ATGTCATCAACGTCTGAAATATCCAAGTTAAGTAGATATTGTAACTCACCTTATCATCCACAGCAACCTTAAGCTGCAAGCTACGTGTCTTTCGCTTCATCTTGTACAATCTTCGTCCCAAAATAACAAACCCCATCAAAACTGCGGCCATAGAGAAAGACCACACAGGACTAACTCTGAAAACACAAAGTTTAAACACCTCAAAGGGGACCTTCCACCAGGCCACCTTCATCTTCTCCTCCCCACCACCAGGTCCCTTTTCTTCACTAGCAGCAATGCTAGAATTTGCTTCCTCCGATACATTTCCCTCGTTCAATCCATCTGGAATCCCAGACCCACGATCCGGCTTCCCAACATCACCAAAAACCAAACCATCGCCGCCCGAATCAGACCAGAACTTGGCCAAATCCATCTCCTGACCTTGACTTTTTCCAAATCCTTCAAAACCCACCTGTCTTTTCACGCTATCTTCAAAACCCATCTCACTTTTCCGCTCAAATTTCCCTTCACCAGCATCATTCCCTTCAATTTTTCCAATCCCTTCAAAACCCAACTCGATTTTCGCATAATCCGCAACACCCAATTCATTTTTCCCATGAAAATCCCCAAACTTTCTCTCATCTGAACGATCGCTACCAGAATCAGACCAGAACTCGCCAGGATTCCTGCTCTGATAGTGAGAATCAGACGCAGGGTCGATCCAACTAGGATTGTCAGACTCAATAGAGCTCTCTTCACTCCCATCAACAACAGCAGCAGGAGATTTTGCATATCTGCCATCATTCTCAAGAGAGAAGTAATCAAACCTGATCATACCCTCTGAATCAGCCTGAATTTCTTCAAATTTTTCAGTTTTATCCGATTTGGGCGAATTCAAAAGTTCGGGATCGGAGTCCATCAGGACCTCCCAGTCTTGAAATTCGGCGGTTACAACCTCGCCACCTCCCATGGTGGCCATGCTTTTCTTTTCAGTTTCTACTTTTGACAATTAGGTTACCCTAAACACGGACCCAGCAAAGCCAGAAACGAAAAAAGGTCAGTTTTATTTGGCAACCCGCGCTCCACGCAAAAACCTAAAAGTACAGGACATTTTATGCCGAGACCAGGCACTCCTGTCTGGTGTATCCCCCCAAGATTCTCGTCTGGATACTATGTGCTGTTAACGTGGTATGATCAAGAACGGTAGGTGTCAGCCGTACAAATGGAATCTCAATGGAATCCGTGACACGACATCTTGAGTTAATGTCGGAATGGGCGCATTGGATCATGTCCACCTGTTCCTTGGATTTCTCCCCGTTTCTGCGGAGTACTTTTCTTCCGCAATCTAAGGATATATTTATTATACAAGGGAATCTGACTGGCATGATTTTGCAGTCCTCGCATATAATTTAATTAATATCTTGGCTAGCAGACAGGCAGTTTCGACCAAATATTTAGAAAATAGGACCCATCGTCAAACTAAAATAATAATAATAATTTAAAATTTAAATACCCCAACTAATTTAATCAAATTTTATATAGATAAAATTGTGTTTAATAATAAAAAATATATACTTATAAAATTGATTAAAAATAATAATTATATAAAATATATTTTTATTAAAATTATTTTTAATAGTTGAATCCAATCGTTTTTAGCACAAACAATTATGAAGAGACTTGATTGTATATTAATATTTTAGTTTTAATGATTAAATTAGAAGTTTAGATAAAATTGATAATTAAATTAAAATTTTAAATTGAATTTAAGATTTAATTATAATTTGAATAAAATTTTAATATTAAAATATAATTTTTGATGTTTGTGACTGGAACTAGTCTCATCATAAATCAAATCGAATCAAAACTTTGAAATTTTCTACTCATTTTGACCTAATTTTTATCTGCTTAAATTATATCTAATTTTAAGATTAAATTGAATTAATGATTAATGTGATTAGTCAGTCAGATTCAATTATGACAACACTAATTTTGACACAAAATATAAGCAAATATAATGAAATTATTATGATCATATTGTTTTTAAAAATAAATGCAGATGAAAGAACACAATTATAATTATTGATTATATTTTCAATTTTGTAATGCGGCCATATTTTGTGGGTCCCTTCAAGATGCTTTCAAGTAACAACCGTAACATATCGGTTAGTTAGTTTAATGCGTTCTCCTGCTCATTATGATTTTTATACTGACACTTCTGCGGCCAAAAAAATTCCATGCTAACCCACAAATCTACAAAGTAGGAAGAGCCGACACTTTTTTTTTTTTTTTTAAAGTTAAAACTCTGCAAAAGGAGTACACACTCCTCCTCCGAGATGTGGCTGTGGCGTAGAGAGTTCATACTAACAATTTGCGGTGCCATGACTGCCGGTGAAGTCGCTTCTTATCTCAAAGATCACAGTTCGCATTAAAGTTTCAACTGCCATGGAGCTATCCTGTTGAGGAAATGAAATGAAATGAAAACCCCTTTTGTCTTCGTTTACTCGTTGTGGGGAAAAAGTGCCCATTGTCGCCGGGACTGGTGGTTGGGGGAGGTGGGGGTGGGACTTTCAACGTGGATTGGACTCTCCTTGGGTTTGCTTCACGTCGCGAACCCCATGACGATTTTTCCTCCCTGTCCAAATCCGATCCGCAACAGAAGTTTGGGTAATTTAGTCGAAATTCAAGCCCAACTTTTTTAAAAGAAAAAGATAACTGCATTCATTGTGAACCTTTTTCGTTCGATTGTTTTTTTTTTTTTCCATTGAATATGAGCTATTTAGATCGACTATTTAAAACGGGTTAGTTTATGAAACTTATATTAAGCAAAGAAGTAAGAATTTGAATCTCATCATTTTCATCTCTTTTTCTCGTATAAGTATGAATTATATGATATTTCCTTAAGACTTAAAGAAAAAAAAAACAAAAGGAACATCAGCTCAATTGTGTTGGCTATAGAATTATACATCATGACAATCATCGGATGTCCAAGAAAAAGAGAAACAACAATCATCAATCTTTGCAATTCTTTGAAACGGTCATCCTTTAACGACAAGGTTCAACCGTTTTTTGGGAGCTGTATCATCCTCGGACCCAAATGTGAAGATTAAATCCGGAAACCTTTTCAGCAGCACTGCTTGCATTATTGCAGATCCGTTATTTTTATTATCAAAAAAAAAAAAAGCGAAATTAAAATAGAGCTGCTGCTTTCTTTAAGGACAGAAGGGTCTCCCTAGGCCAGTCCTGTGACTAGGAACAGTGAAATGTCTCAATTTCCCTTCTTGCTCCGTCAAATAACCTTGACAAAGAAAAGCAATGGAGAACTTATCCTCCACAGCTCTGTCCACGTCGTGCACAAACACATCCGTCTCACCGTTTTTCCCATTCCTCGCCATCAGCCCCGCCGTGTAAATCGCCGTCATCCGTCCCGGCGCCTCATTGTGATACCCAGTAGGCGCGTCCACCATGATCAAGTCCCATTCCGTGTCATAAACATCGGCTGGAAACCCTTTCAGCGATAGTGGACACTTCGAGAATCTCGGATCGCTTATTTGTTCGCATTCTTCTCCCTTTCCAGCCGTTTCCATGAGCCTCTCCGCTTGGTGCACTTTGGTGTCGTACGTCACGTGGTAAGACTCCAAAGTTGGCACTTTCTCCTTGATCTGATCAATCCAGTTCTTGTCTTCTTCAAGAAAGATCGTACGGCCTCCGAGGTTTAGTGATGCCCACATCAGGCTGTCGTGCCCAAGGCCGAAGACCAAGAAATTGCAGGGTGATTTCTTCTCCAGGACTCTTAGGGTCACCGAGATTTCTTTGAGGGTCTGCTGTGGGGTGATGTTTTTTGTTGCGTAGTAGACCAGAGCATTGGCCAAGGAAGGCGGGGTTTTGGTGCAATTTGGCGTCAGAGGAAGCGACGGACAGGCTTCTGGCATTGAAGATTGTGGTTCTTCATATTGCGAGAATGTTGATTCTGATATTGCATTTGTTTCTGCAGATACTAAGGGTGCATAATTTGGTTGGGAATTGGACAAGGAAGTTGGCCAAATTATCAAGAAGACGAGTAAAAGAAAGAAAAAGCAGAGAATTGCGATCTTGATGTTAATGGGAGACTGAGTTTGCAATCTCATATTGATTCTAAAGAGCTGAGACACGGAGGGAGAGGGATATATGGAGAAAAGGAGAGTTCTTTAGTTTTGGGATGGTGTGAGGAGATGATGATCGGAGGTTGAATCTAGTCTTTGCCTTAAAAAATCGTGGGGACTTTGAGAGGGCCCGGGGAGGGGGGGGGGAGAACAAACAAACGCATAATTTTTATTTTATTTTATTTTATTTTATTTTCTGGCTTAATAAGGCATGGCACAGGTTTCTAATTGGACATTCTTGGATCCACCAATCAAGAAAGTCATTTTATGGATCAAAAGTGGTGAGGAAATGAACATTGAGCTGAATTTAAATTGAAAAAGAAAGTGACACTCGAAATAAAAATGATAGAAATTAGCCAACTTTTGCCCTTTGTTACGTTAATACCTGACTCTATCTTAGAAATGAAGCGTGGAAGGTAGGAAATTTAGGGGCTTGATGCAGACAAGCTAACAAACCAAAGTATTCAATCTTAGCACAGAATATGTGGTTGGTAGATCCGTGAGTGGTCCAGTTGTATTGTTGTTATTATTATTTTTCCCCTTCTTTATACTATTGTTATAATATGCATCTAATGCCAAAGTCGTGGAAGTCCCTTCAGTATTTTTTATGATTCCCTTGATTTTTCCTTATGATAAACAATGGCTTATCTTGAGAGAGATGCGCTGACTTAGGTTGTCAGTTGTTACAATTATGTTTCTTTTTGTTTGAGTGGTCCAGTTGTATTGTTTTTCTTGAAAGTCAGAAACCCCATTAAAGCAATTAGACGCAGAGGTATGGAGATTGGGTTGACGGACCCTTTTCTACTGTGTAAGGGGGCTATGAAGACAGAGCGTTCTCTGTTGTTTTCATGGTGCGGCTGGGTTCCCAGTCAGGAGTATCATCGTCCCCAGCAGCAAATTTAGCACCATTGACAAGGAAAACATGTTCACTGACCAATAACTGATGGAATGCTTAAAATAATATTATTAAATATTCTGAAAATTTTTATTATTTTGATAAAAAATTATCTATTTTAACAAAAATAATATTTTTATGATACATAATATATATATATATATATATTCCCAATACTATCGAGCATCTATCTGCTTGAAATGTCCACATTTCAAAGTCATCACATCCAAGAATCAGTTTGCTCTCCACTATCCCAAATAATAAAGAAAATGCTTGGGATATTTACTGAAAAAAAGAAATCTGGAAATTAAAATAAAGGTAACGCTTCTTTCTTCACCTAAATTTATATTATATTATTATAGCTATTAGGCAAATGTTTATAATTTAATTGTTACATACTGCAGTTAAAAACAATTTTGGGGCGGGCAAGGCCGAATTTGGGCCTAAATAATTTGATCCGTATTGGGCCCGGACAGACTACGATATGAACAGATTTAAGCATACCCGGCCCATGGAACAGCAATCCACATTCGGCATGGTTTAAGAGTAAAACTAGGATGGATGTATCGAAGCAACCAAACAGGGTCATATCTTCTTCCGCAACCACCCCCTCTTAGCTTATAATCTCTCTTCTTTTTCCTCCTGTCTCTTCAAATCAAGGGCTGAAGCCAGCGGTGGAGATTTGCAAAGTGCGGAAATGGTCGTCGACAGCTAGAAGTTGGAAATTCGAAAATAGAAATTGGGGGCAGATGGCGAAGGGGAAGAGGGAATTGCTATCAAAGGCGCCATGGAGGGGCAACGATTACGACGAAGAAGCGGAAAAATTCAAAGACGCAAAGCTGAAAGTGACCAGTCAGCCGGGTTCCACACCTGCCATGCACGTCCCTCGCAAAGACACCCAATCCCAGTCCCACGATGGCAGCGACCATCTCGATGATCCTCTCCAGATTGACCCCGAGCTCCGTTATAGCTTCCAACGCAATTTTCAGGTTCGTTCTAATTTCCTTTTTCTCATCCTTTATTTTGCCCTTTTTCTTTTGTTTAATTATTATTATTATTATTATTATTATTATTATTGTGTTGGTGTAATTGGATGATTGTTTTATTTGTTGCGCATTTATTTATTGAGTAGTAAGAATATATTGGAAGCTGATAGGAGTTGAATTAGCAGTTGGAATGCGTTTTTACTGTATTTCTGTTGTTTATTTCCATTCAAGAAGGTCACAGAGTATGGCAATGTAATGAATGTAATATGTCCTAGCAGTTTCTTCAAAGGGTGTTTAGCATTGACACCATCGTCAAGCCCCTTCCACCTGCCATGGCATATAATGCTTCTCGCAACCTGAGCTTCTTCACTCGCATCTTCACACAGTTCTTTGGTATGTTATGTTTTTTTTTTTTTTTTTTTTTTTTTCACTTTTCATTGGAAGCTGGGAAGAGTTTTTTTTCTGTTCTGTTCCAACGAGTTTAGGATTTCCTTACCTTTTTTTCCTTTACTTTGGTTGTAATCAGTGTGCACATAACGTAGCCGGCCATGGTATTACCATCTGGTTTAACTGAGCCAGTGGAGCTACTCATTTATACCCGTGAATCTATTTGGCGCTGTCATTTATTAACAGATTTGTAACTTGGCTCTTTATATTCCTTTCTGGGACTAAGATATGTGAAGATAAACATTTTTGCTTGTCTTTTTGATTTCTTTCATCATTTCTATTCCTTTCCCTTCCAAGCCCTGTTCCCTGTGCCTGTCTATGGGACCTTAAAGTCTCAATCCCGTGGCAATCAGAGCCTGAAGGTCTGGGATCTATGCATGTGCTAGACACACATTGAAACAAGCCGTATGATCAGTTGACAAAGAACATGTGTTGTAACTGAACAATGCAGAATTGTATGTTCTTGCAATCATGCTTTGATTTATTTTCTTATTTTTTGTTTTACATGGTTGGAATCCTATTTTCAGAAACTTGGCCACGTTTTTAGCATCTTTTGCTGCATATTTTGACAAATGAAAACATTTCCCCATCACATGACATCTTGTCATTGGTTTTATTTCTTTAGTTTCTTTCTTTTCTGGGTTTAATCTTTTGATCAAGGGCTGTTTCTTTCTTGTGTTGTAGATCCTGAAGGGATAGCAAATGCGCAGAAATCACTTGGGTTGGGACAGGAAGAGAAATCCCGTCGGGTTCGTTGAGAAAGAAACTATAAGATAGTTTTGCACTTTACTAGTCTAATTTCTTCACCGTCTCATGTACTAAAGCAAGAGCTAGGAGTGCGTTACATTATGGTTAGGTTTATCAATTTGTTACTGTCATGGGGACAAGAACAAAGTAAGTTCAAAGTTCAAAACGTTGAGAATTTGAAGTCAATATTCCGCATCCTACATAAGGTTTATTTGTGTGATGTGATATAGCAAATGCCAAGAGTCATGGTAGAGTCTTGCGCATGTCTTTGTTCAACACCCCCATGTAAAATGACTAGCCCCATGGATTTTTCGCTTTGCTATCTGGCCATATGGGTTGACCGTGATTTCTAGGTTGTTAGGGAAGTGCGAGTTCAATAGCAAAGAAAAATTTGAGTGAAGTGATCATTTAGTTTATGAATTATTTATGTATTATATATTATATATGATTTTTAAATAAAAAATGTATTAACTATATTAACTATAACTTACTATGGTAGATAACTTCCAAGTTTGATATCTTCATGACTTTTTTTTTAAAAAATTAATTTGTTGACCTTGTCGGGTTGGAAAGCATCGCTAATGTGTTCTTTGAAGGGACAATGTTGAATTTGAACATGGTGGGAACAATGCCAAAAATGACGAGAAAATTTGTCTATTCCAGCCAATGGATTGTTATTAATAGCGACTTCCGTAAACATTTTCGCAAATTAGCTGTGCAAAACAAATGAGGGTTCCCAATGGAAAGTCTGATGTAAAGAAAATTGAACGAGTAGCAATTGCAATAGAGAGCAGTGACAAACGTTCTCAAAACCCCCACATTAAAAAAGAAAAAAAGAAAAAGAAAGAAAAATCCATATTTGCTCTCAGCACAAAAATAGAACCAAAAATAAAAAGAGAAGTCCATACGGTACAAAACCAAACATTTCTCAGTTGCGCTAAATATCAAGATTGGCAAGCTGCTCTATGTTCATGGGATAGACAATGCTTGCGTCCTCATTAAAAGCCTTCCTCGCCATTATGATATTCACGGCTTCCGTTGGGTGGAACGCGTCCCAGAATACGTACTGCCGGCGGTTAGGACACGGTGTTTGGAATGCAGACACGTAATTTGTCCTCTATTTCGGCCAATGCCACAGCACCCTCGATCTACCACGCTAAACCCTGCACAAGAATTATATTGCCACAAATGTAAGTTGACTATAATTCATAAAGATATATTTATTTTAGGAATCTGAATAATAGAGTCAAAAATAAACTGCAAAGTCAAGTACGAAAAAGGGGGACATGCTCACCATAATCTCGAGAATTAGTGATGAGGTCTTGGAGCATACGGTCTATATTAATGTAAATGAATCGTGAACCGGGGAGATTGGCATTGAAGTTGTCGATCATGGTCTTCACATTTACATTGAAAAGTTGAACAAACTGATTAACCTCTTCAGAGCAGCGTCCTTCTGGGTTCTGAGCCAATATGCTTGGAATGCAGCCCATCATTCCCAGACCTGCAATCACAAATTTCCTGGCCCCTTGATTGTAAAGGGTCTGCACTAATTGTTTGCCACAATTTAAAAAAAAAAAAAAAAGGTTTAGTACGAGTAAATCAATTTGTGCATCCAATAACAATAACTTTAGAATAGAATGATGAGAAAAAATTCTGGCTACGTTAGTTGATGTTGTAGATGGCCAATGGTCAACACAAGCCGTACCGTGAGTTGCCGGGTGTATTGTTGAACCAAAAGATCGGCATATTGCTGGCCATCATACCGATTTCGGGTATCGTAATTTGGCAGGAGATAGTTATTAAGGTAGTCATTGCTGCCCATTCCCACGAAGAAAATGCTGCGACCAATGGCCCGAGCAACATCTACTGCTCCAACGTTATCTGTAATTTGGTCCAGTGTGCTTTCAAAGTTCCTTATCTGCTGATCGAACGGTATGCGGCTCACCTGGTTAGAAGCAAGAGAATATTGAGAACGTCTAAGCAGTTCTACATCTGTGCAGAGTCTTCTGGTCATTAAAGTAGGCCCAAGGCCAACCAAACTTGCATTGGATATGCGCATGAAGATGATGTATGGTTGAATGCACACCGAGTCCTGAACTAGTGTCCAGAATAACATTTATGGTGTTATTTTATGCAGGCAAATATAACAGGTGGATCGATATGCTTACAAAGTTTCTGCCTGTAATGTCAAGGATTCCCGCAGCTGCAGAAGCATAGTTCACCCCGTGAAGCATTTGATCTCCGGACGCCTCGGAGTGTGCAGGAATGAGAGGAAGTCCTAACAATTTAGCTGCATGCACATGCATTCAGTCATAGGTTCAATCAAAAGAAATAAATAAAAGAGGGAAAAACGCTAATAAATAAATATATATGATGCATGGCATCATTTGACAGTCCTGAATTTTTGTTTGGGTTCTGTCAATACCAAGAAGTCACGGGGAATATTTTGTTGGTATATTGCCTTTGGCTCGCTTTGTTGTTAAGGCCATTGAAAGGGGGTCGCAACATCTTGGAATATTGGATTGCATTATAAAATTTTCAAAACAACCTCAGACGAATTGTGGTGCTAATCTGAAAAAGGAAAGCTAAATTCTCACTTCGAAGTCGGAAATTTTACATTTATTTGTAAACCTCACATCTGGTACTACAAAATGCGTATGGAAGGGAATAGGAGCAAACCTATTTCATCCACCATAGTGTACCCATTGCTGAAGCGACCAGTAGCACCACCCTTGAAGTCAATACCGTATGGAAAATAATTGGCCTTGGCAAAAGAAGGAAGATTGTTGTTATTGCCATTGTCAACGAGGGAGTCTCCGAATATGAACATAGCAGGCACCATTTCTCTTCTACTCCCGCCATCCGGCCCAGAAGGAACTAAATTTTGGCAGAATGCTATATTTGCCACCACCATAAACACAAGCAAGAAGGATAACCAGAAGGTGGCCATGAAAGACTTAGAAAGAGCGAAGAAATTGACTAGCGAAAGTGCTGTAGAATGTAAAGAGTTGTAGTGGGGGGGGGGGGGGGGGTTTGTGAACTTGAATGGAGCTTTAATAGCCGAGGCATAATCGGTGGTTTAGGTTGAGGAGTAGTAAATAGGTTCACCTGTTCTCTTCGCCGTTGAAGTAATTATACGGAACCTCTAACCTTATTTACCCAAAACATATAGGTGCAGCCATTTATAGTAACATTTAAATCTTGCCACCCTTTTCAATTTTTCCCTTTCTACTGTTTTCTTCAATTCAAGTCATTTTTCTATTCCTCCCGCTTAGCTGCTTGTGATAAATGTCCGCTCTTCACCGTCTACATGCACGTGTTGAGCCTATAGATATATGAATGATCGATATATAGAGCATGCACATTTTAAAGGATAATGGGGAAAAAAATGAAAGATATATCCACGTTTGCCAATCTTTGTTTTTTTTTTTTTTTGGAATAAAAGAGATCTAGGTTTTTTGCAGATAAATGTTCATTAAGCAAACATTTATTTTTCTTTTTTAGTCATTGAATCTTAGGAAAGGGATGCATTGCACCCTAAATTGTACTTAAGGTTACAAGTTTGGCAAAATTATGGAATTCCATCCCACGATCTTCCCAAATTCAAAGGCTTAATGGCGAGTTTTCATATATGGTATCATGGTGTCATTTTTTCGCATCCAAAATTACGAGTAGTCAATCAAGCTTCTCTGACTCTTGTTAACTTTTTTTCTACGCGGGCTCAGAAGCTGGAAGTCTCGGGAGCAACAACAATGAATAAGAACGAAGGGACAAAAGTCAACACGTCTTAAAAAGAGATGACTTGTAAAAGATACGGTTGAATTTGAAAGATCGCAATGGATCCCTAAGGAACAGCGGTCTGGCAGACGCTAAAAAGACAGTCTCAATACATACTCGATACGTGGCTTCGCATGAAAAAGAAACTGATTGCTCTTCTTTGATCCTGGAATTGATACTTCCTAGGTTACCTAGGAACCAAAAGAAATCCCTACAATAAATGTTATTTTGATATGTTAGCCTGTTTGGGTCAGCTGTTACCATTTTGACGGACTTTGTAGGTGTAATGGAAAGATCAATGGTTCTTTTATTCGAAACCAGCACGCCCCACCTTTTTTTCGTCCCCGTGCAGAGCACAAACGCTATGGGCCAAGTGAGTAAAATGGCGTTTGTACTGACCGATTTGAGCTGGGCCAATCGGTAAAACGCGGATATACATCGCCCATGATTCTTTTTCTTTCTTTTTGGCTGGCACTGCCGGAATTTCTTCTTCATTCTTTTTTCAAGTTTTATTACTGATACACAGATGAATGAATACAACTAGATATGAGTTTACATTATTCAATATAATCGCAGTTTTTGTTGCTTGTATTCATCATCATCATAAGAATAATAAAGGGTCATTCCGATGACCCAGCGTTACTTCGAGGGAGATGGCAAATTAAACGGGCACAAAGCTAGCTAGCTAGCCATGAAGTTGAAGGTCCTACGGTATAATTCGAATTCCTACCCATCCCCCTTACTTTTACTCATCATTTGATTGTTTACACCGTGATACATATTTCCCTAAAATTAATTAATTGCCATCAATTAATTGAAATTCACTCTATGTGAGCATTCTTGTAATGTACAAATTAACATAGATCATCGCCCCCAGTTTAACGTATTTTCATAGTTGGACTTAAAACATATTATGCATGTTTTCCAAAGAATTATGCTATCTATTCGAAGAATGCAAGGCATTCACAGACAATCATCACGAGTGATAAATTATATTTCACAGGTCTGGGAAATAGATACGAAAAACCAAATACAAGCCGATATATCTCGCTCGTACATCACACGTTATTGTCTTACTTGCCATCCCATAACAATCCAGGTAATTGGCAACATTAGCAACATATGCAATTCTTTTGCTACTCATGCAACACACTAAATTATTGCATAAATATAAGGATGCCCACCCATCTATGGGACTAAACACGATACATCCCTAAACTTGAAATATTAATTTCATCTTGTATGGTTAGTGGATATGGAACAACTGTGGTCATTGGTTCAAAGTTAGTCATCTCTACATTCTCCATCTGCAAAACGGGGAAAAGAAACTTTGTTATCCTGATGACATCCATTTCATTAACAGCTTTATGTAGCGATAGCGATAGCGAGTTTTATTACCTCATCTTGGAGATATTGATTTGCAGCTTTCAACATACCTTCCTAAACGCCAAAAAAACAGTTCAGTTTAAGTTAATAGTTCAAACTTGAGTTGACACTATGAACTAAAGTTTGTACAATCTATGGCCATACAGATATAAGTTACCTAATTTTTTAAAATTACCCAGATAAAAATTTGCGCTGCCATGAATGTGTGGTCATTTCTTTTTAAAATGAGACCATTTAGGCCTTAATTATTCCACTTTCCTTCTAGGCCTTAACAAATTTTCAAGAAAATGAAGTCTTCTCATTGACAAAAAGTACATTAATAATAGTGCATTGGGATCTTCTAATTTATTGTATGCAACAAATTATAAGTTGATGCCTCAATTGAACTAATTTAAACCCTTGGGATCCATACAAGTAATTTCTCAAGTTTTATGGGCTTGAATATTAACATTTTTATAGAATTTGATAAGGGTATTATTATCGTGAGAGAAATCTTTTTTTGTTCTTAAAGAGAGAGAGAGAGAGAGAGAGAGAGAGAGAGAGAGAGAGAGAGAGAGAGAGAGAGAGAGAGAGAGAGAAAGTTAGGACTTACGTTGTTTCTCAATAGCTGGATCTCTTTAATCATAAAGTCCATCTGTGAACAATTAATAAATTGATTAGACTTTAAAAGACGTTGAAAAGGAAATATATATATATATATATAAAAGTTAGCACGTCGAATTCAGGGTAAACATACAACTTCTACCTTGGTTGAGCGTATGTTGCGAATCCAAACCTCAAGATATTTTTCAAGCACTTGCAATTCATCAAATGTCATTTCACTAGCTCCTCCTACCAGCATGTACCTGTAAGCATATTAAGAAGTTACCTGCTGAACAATGCAAAATGCTTACATATTTCAGCTCTTGGATCATGTAAGCAATTCGTCCAATGCCAATCTTTTTCCTTTGGGTTTTCCCATCCATTTTTGTAGAATGTTGCCATTTCGTAAAATGATGGTAGATGACTGAACTCTCATTTAAAAACATTGATTGTCCTCGCGTCGCCATAAATGTTAAATTTGTATTACCTGAGTCCTTTCTGTAGCATCTCGACCTCCTGCTTCAGCATGTTGACCTCCTCTTTTGCATCCTTCAAATGTATATTTATTTTCCTCGTTAATCATAATAACCTTGGAAGAATTTTTTTTCGAACGATTATATATATATATATATGTACAGACTCTCTCTCTGTCTTTCTTTTCACTTTCATATGTACGTAGTTTAAATCGAAACGCATAAATTTGACATTGTGCACAGCAATGCTTTATGCACAGGATGAAGTGACAGCAATTTTACCTAACAATATTCCCTACGGCTTTTTTAGGTGTCACAAGCACCTAAGAAAGTTAGTGCTCTTTTTTGGAATTCCCTGCTTTTCTCTTTATGTACAAAAATGGGAAAAAATTTTGAATATCTGACTTCATATTCCAGAAGGTATGAGTAAAAATAAAGTGTCATAACAAAAAAAAAAATGTTAAAATCTTCAATGCTGCGCTGTAGGTGTATAACCACGCTGTTGTTACTTAATTGTCGAAGAAGCATGCATTATATGGGGAACAGCATCAGATGCTCGAGAAAGCCTTTTGAATATCTGTCTTCATATCTACTTTGTCCTGACTATTTGGGGGGGTTTGGGGTGGGGGGTGAAGAGGGCAAGCAAAACAGACGTAAAACGACATACCAGAGGAAGTGGCTCTTTGACTTGACGGTCAGGCTGAGCCCCCCCGGTGGACTGCATGTACCTCTCAATAAGCCCTCGCATGTTTCTTGCACAACGAGAAAAAAAGGAGGATAATAGTCAGAATAATAAGGTGTCACCAAGACGTAGAAACGTTCAACTTCAGCTACTTGCGTATAGCATAAAACCTTGGATTCTACATAAAGTCCTATGAAACATATGAGTCAAAATCGATGGCGTACACACTTGAAATTTTGATCCATTAATTGGTTTTTCAGGTGAGGGGGGGGGGAGAGAGAGAGAGATACCCTTTACTGGCCATTTCATAGAGCTTTCCATTGGCGGAGAAAATGAAGATTCCAATTTCAGCATCGCACAACACAGAGAGCTCCTTAGCCTTCTTCAGAAGTCCTGCTCGACGCTTGCAGAAACTAACTTGCCTGTGAACTGGATTCTCTATACGTTTCATCTGAACCTTTCCGCGAGCCATTAAAAAAGACAAACTTTCCTGCACACAACCCCCCACTAGTTTAAACTAGCTTCGAGGTTGCTGCTAATCCTCTCCCTCTCTCTCTCTCTCTTTCACTCAAGAAGGTGTATGCCTCTTTCTTGTATGGGAACGTTGGCAACTTATATAGATCCAACAATTCTTTTCCAATTTGTCCGATCTCTTGCCCATGAGAATAAATGGTCGGCAACAGCCTTTACACTCAACCCAAAAAAAAAAAAAAACAAAAGTTGATTAATCATCGTAATTTAATCATTAATCTTTACGCATGTCATGATGTGATTGGTAGATGCAAAAATACCCTTATTCGTTTTCCCCCCATGTCTTCTGGGCCCACATGGGGTTTCGTCGTCTGATTGACTCGGGTTTTGTTTTGTCTGGGCCAATTCATAGTCTAGTCAGCATTGCAAATATGCAAACCGACTTTTTAACGTGCAAGCCATGAACCAATGAGTTGCCCATGTTGAGTTCTGCTCCGCTTGCGCCCCCGCCCCCCACCCCCTCGCCCCGCCACTTCTACTTTTGTTTCTTGGCCTTCCAGTCCAGGCCATTCGCTTCCTCTTGTTATTTTATTTTTGTAATGCAAAAATACCCATCCTTTTTCCCACTCTTTTCATCTTCACTTCGAAGCCAAGAATCTTTGTCAAATCACTTTCGCATTCAGTACTAAAATCGAAAATATTAGAGGGAGGCAAGGCTAATGGACATGATCTAAGTCGTTAATTATCATATATATTTTTTAATTTTTATGTTTAAACTTAAACAATTCAAATCTCACTATATTTAATCCCTACAATTGTCTCATATTTCCATCATCGAACCCATTCTAAATTGCTTTGCTAAGGAGAAATCACCTTTTGTTGACAACTGCGATGTGCCAAGTGGCGAGGCCTTCAACACCTTACGTGTGGATATTCTATTATCACGGCACGTGGATTTAATAAATATTCTACAAAGCTTTGTTTTCCGCAACCTCCTTGATATGATAAATAAAGAATATTTAATTTTTCAGGTGAATATTGGCAAATAATATCATTTTCAGTGACACTTAAATATGTTTTTTTTTTTTGTGGGGGGGGGGGGTGGGGGTGGGGCTGACAAGTGATAAAGCTCATGTTCCGTTCATAATTGTTAGTGGAGTTTACATCAATTAAAGGATGTCCTGATGTGAAAAGACTTAAGATACCGTCAATATTTTATATGGCGAACTAAAGTATTTGAACAGTACGAAATTAAAAATTGTATACGAAATTAAAGTAGCTCGTGATTACATTTTTGTTTTTTTTTTTTTTTTAAAATTGCACACACTCGTGTGTATGCATAGGTATAGAATTGCAGGAATACACTGATCTCGAGCAACTAACCAAGTGTTAAGGAGAAACTAATAATATCCTAAGATACAATATTGCTATACGTGCGTGCAAATATGATGTTGTTCTCAGTAACCTTGTTTATGGATATTAGAATTAAACAATGAAAAAACAATTATAAAAACACAAGTAAATATGTATAAATTTATAAATACATAATTGTAATCATGAGTAATAATCAATAAATTTTTATGACTATAAGTGAATAATATGTTTTTGCATTGATTGAATTTAATAATATGTATTTTTTTTTCATAAGAGAATTCTTTTTTTTATATATAAAAAAAAGGCATTAGAAAAGGACAGGGGAGTAGTTGTTACTAGCTGGCAAGCAACAGGACAACAGCACATCTTACAGTATAATTTCTCCTAAAGTGATGATCAATAAAATAGTGATTATTAGGAAAGAATTCCCCTTTTTTTTTTTTTTTTTTTTTTTTTTTTTGTTTTTTACACTGGTTGTACACCGTCGGCGCAGCTTGGAGTGCCTGACAACTGCAAAGATTTACTTCAGAGGATTAAGGAATTCATTCCTAACTAAGAGTAGAACGTGTAAAATCAGACCCACCAGTGATCTTGACCATGGGAGAACAGAAGATCTTCACTTTTCTCGCCTCCTATTGGAAAGAAGGTCAAAGGGGTTCGCAGATGGGACTTCTGTCAAGGAAAGAGCCACAAACAAAGGAGACAGCCCATACACAGAGTTGATCGATTCCTCAAAAAAAAAAAAAAAAAAAAAAAAAAAAACGCATTATAAACGTCAAAAAGGCCAGCCCGTTTTTTGTGTGCCGCATAATCTTGCAAGCTTAGCTGCCTTTTTGCAATGATTGCGTTTCTTCCTTCAGTGGAACATTTGGTTCTCAAAAAATGACGCCAATCTCATGAATGGACACGAGGAGTGCTAATCAAGAAAGACACGTGATGAGTTTTCGTTGGGGAAAGGTTCAGTAGTAGAATTTAGGTTAAACCATGCATAACAACATATAATTAAAGGATCAGACATGAATTCTAACATTAACATTTCGAACAATCGACATTAAAATTTTTAGGTACAAAAAAAAAAGTTATTATCTTGTATGAATGTTAATCTAATCTATTTATATATTATTAAATTGATCAAAGCAAGTAAAAGTTAATAGTGATGTAACAAAGTATAAATCATTCTTACATGAGAGCTAGGTTCCTTGCCTAGTACAATGAATTCGAGGAACATGTCTATGGAGCCTTTTTATAGACCCGAGAGGGGCTGGTCTGTGTTGCCCCATCAACGAGGGTCTCTTGAGCCAGTTATGGGGGTGACTTATGGTCGTTAGTAAGTCTCTTTATCAAATACAAATAAATTTATACCACATCTATATATATATATATATATATAATATAAAAATTTAAGCTCATGTAATTGTTATCCATTAAAAAAATAATCAAATTAAGAAGACCCGAGCAAATGACAGGAAAACAAATTCGGGGCAGTTGCAACAAATTTGGATTGAAGTGAAATTTAGAGAACAAGTTTGTCCTTAAAATGAAATAACGTCTATTTCGTAGGGACCTGATTGTCTGTTTAGCCGGTTTTCCCAAGCGTCCACACTAACCTCTAATGCGAAGCGAAAGGTCTAAGCTTTGCTTTGAAGTGAAGGCTGGAGCTTTCTGCCAAGCTTTCTCTCGTTTGGTTACTCATTAAAAAAGAACTAACCGATCCAATTTTCTGAGTCAGGAGAAGCAGAGAGAAAATGGGTTTGTCTCTGGCTTCATGTAGGCCAATCTTGTTGACTGTGATGGTTACATATCTGCTGAAATTGGCTTCTTTCAATCTTAAGACGGCAACCTGTGCTTCATTGCAATTATCAGCATCCAACAAGTACGCGTCAGCAATAGGAGACCCAGGAATGAGGAGTCCAAATGTGCGGGTGGCATTAGAAGCTTGGAATTTCTGCAATGAAGTTGGCTTTGAAGCTCCTTACATGGGCAGTCCCAGGCTTGCTGATTGCGCTGATTTGTACTGCCCCTCTACCACTGGTACTCCCTCCCCCATGTGGGCTTTCAGTTTGTTCAAGGAAAAGTTGCTATTATTAATGTGTTGAATCCATTTAAACCCAATTGCATCCGTGCAGTGAACTTAGATTCTAGGCGACTTTAAAGTTGTTTGTTGAATTCTCAAAATTTACGCTGTTACCTTAATCGTCCGGCAAATTGAGAGGACTTCTTGGGGGTTAGTGTTGTGGTTGTGGATGAGAGAAGAATGCTCCATTTTGCAGCTTTCGCTGCTAGTGTATTTCTATTCGCATAAAAGTACATAAGTCTCCACATTTATAGGCTCTGGAGAAAGGTCAAATGTACGCAATCTTACCCTTGTTTTCAAAGAGGTTGATTTTGCAACTTGAAGGCATGCTATAAATTTTACATTTGGATCATTTACATTCATGTTCAATTTTCTGGCGAATCATAGGCCATGAGCACATTCATTTATCAATTATTACCAAAATCCATGAAGTTCCATTCCTTCCTCTAACATCAGGTTTGACTCAGTCATAACTTATATATTGTGGTTTTCAAGTTGTTAAACAACAAAAGATTCCAATTCTAGTCTTGTTGTTGCATTTTGCTGGCCTCAAATAGCTCCAGAGAGGCTTTATTTGTGCATGACATGTTGATATCCAGAACTTGCTTGTTATATTTGGGGAAGCTTTTAAGCTCTTTTATCAATTTCTTGGCAATAATTTAAGTTTTATATTGTGACATTTCCAGACTCTTTCAGTTGGATGGTTTTTGATAATAGAAGCAAGTGTGAAGTGCATCATAAAGTGAATAACTTTGACAACAGCTTGGGTGTTGGTGACAAATTCCCTGTGCCAGAATTTCAATCCTATGAAGACCCTGACTTGTTTGCCATGCAGAAAGAACAATACCTTGCTTCTCTGTGTGAGGTGGATGAGCCTCCAAAACCATGGCATTTTTGGACGATCATGCTCAAGAATGGTAACTTTGACAAAAACACTTCACTTTGTCCAGAAAATGGGAAGAGAGTAAGTAAGATTACAACGGATAGGAAATTCCCATGTTTTGGTGAAGGGTGTATGAATCAACCACTTGTATACCATAACTACTCACAATTACTCTTTATGGGGGAACAACTGGTTTCATTGACTGGAGGATTTTATGGGACATATGACCTTGATGCTGACTTGAGCAAAGGCATAAAGCAGAACTCTTTCTTTTCAGTCTCTTGGCTGAAGAATTTGAGTACAGGGAGTTGGATCTTCTCACATAGATTAACAACATCTGCAAAGTATCCCTGGTTGATGTTATATCTTCGTGCCGATGCAACAGAGGGATTTAATGGTGGCTACCACTATAATGGGAGGGGTATTATGAGAAAGGTTTGTAATCTGAATTGCTAGCTGCAACATTGATTTCACATTTCTACGTAATATGTGTGTATGTAGAGAAATCTTTTAGTGAAATATAGTGGCCTTTTCTCATCCTTCAGAACTTTTAAACTATCATGATGGGTGCCTTAGTTTACTTTATTTTCCTGTTTTTTCTTAAGCTTCTCTTTATTGTTTGAAATCAGACTCAGAAGCATTCCATGTTTCTGTTTCATTCTTACCTCAGTTGCCAGAGTCTCCAAATTTTAAGGCAAAGTTGACGCTTAATGTTAAGTGTGGAGGAGGGGCAAATAGTCAATTTTATCTCCTTGATATAGGAAGCTGTTGGAAGAACAATGGCGACCCATGTGACGGTGATGTTCTGACAGATGTTACTCGATACAGTGAGATGATTATCAACCCAGCAACTACAAATTGGTGTCGACCAAATAACTTAGTTTCCTGCCCACCTTACCATGTTAGTTATTCTGGTGAAATTATATATAGAAACGAGACCTCTCGATTTCCATATTCTGCTTACCATCTCTACTGCAGTCCTGGAAATGCCAAATATTTGGAGACACCGTATGATATCTGCGACCCGTATAGTAATCCACAAGCTCAAGAACTCGTGCAAATACTCCCTCATCCTGAATGGGGTGTGCACGGCTATCCTGGAAAGAAAGGAGATGGGTGGATTGGTGATGCTAGGACTTGGGAGCTTGATGTGGGTGCCCTCTCCAGTCGATTATACTTCTACCAGGTAATGTGTTAATCTCCAAATACCTCATCCAAATTCTTTGGAGATTTCCTACTTATTTGACTTACAACCTTTGCTTTGTTGGTCCCCACGGGTTGGGGGTGTGCCGTGCACAGCTTTATGATTTTTGGATGCAAGAATCTTACATTTTACATGCTATGTTTCCTTTCAAGCTTTAGCTACTGTGTGTTTTTTCTTTTGGTGCAGGATCCAGGAACAAAGCCTGCGAGGCGGATATGGACCTCGCTCAATGTTGGAACAGAGATATATGTCAGTCAAACAGGGGAAACAGCTGAGTGGACCGTAAGTGATTTTGATGTGCTGGTTCCAGAAGATGTTGATGATCATGTGTCTTTCTGATTCCTTGTCCAGAGATTCATTTGAAATACAGCATTTATAGTTCCATTTTCCAAAACACAAGGTGAATGGCAGTTGTACCGTAAAAACAAACAAGCTATTGAGCGAAACTGAATGCCATCCCTCCCAAGCGCTGAGCTAAACACGTGGATTCACAACTGCAAAGGCAAACAAGGGTGAAAACAATCTGTTTTTCAAAGGAAAATTTGAGCATATGTTGAATCAAATAGCAAAAGTAGACCCAAGAACATGTTTGAAGATAACAAATCATAATAGTGGCGGGGTTTCTGAAGAATATCCTTACGTCTATCCAGTTGAACCATATTATCTTAACACCTTTTAAGTTGGCTAATAGAAATTCTTAAGTATATACATACAAGGGACTATCAAGAATGAACAACTGGGGTGAGCTTCGTATCACCCGTACTTGCCTTGACGTCTCAAGCTTCTGCAACTACTAACTTGTTTGATTCTTGGACGGAACAGACTCTTGCTCGTGTATTAGATCTCCAGGCAACCCCTTGTTCTTCTTCCTTTTTTTTGACTTTTGATATGTGAAAAAAGACATGCCTAGATACCACAATAAATTATCACAACAAGATCGCCTGTCAAATTTCCAAGTGGTTTGTTTTCCAAGTTATTTGGATATTTTTGGATCTTTTTGCATCTTATTAGACAATAAACACATACGTGGAAAAGCTCCAAATCCCCAATAAGTGAAAGAAATTTTACAAGATGTCATAGATACAACATGATTGTGGAACATCCCTCAGTCAATATGAAGGAGAATCGTTCGTCTGATTAAATTACACTACCACAAGCTAGATGGATACATAAAGGGCATTACAGTCATAGAATATAAAGAGAGAATTTGTAGATGAATCAACTATTGCTGTAAATGGTGCGAATTTGCACCTCCAAAGCAGTTCATTTTAGCTAAAACAACAACATCATTGGTGAGCTTTTAGGAAAGCAACAATTCCAAAGCACCTTTCATCGTCAGAAACACGTTCCCCTTTCTCTCTCTCGCTCTCTCTCTCTCTCGGCAATCTTTTTTTCTTTGTCCATGTTATGTTGTCTATCTAGAGTCTAGACACAGATAGAAAATGGGCTATAAATAGGCAGTAGAGAGTTGAGTCTAAGCTATAAGCACTTTGGCTTTCTTTGGGATTCGAAATTTTCCGAAAGCTGAAGTTGCCGGAGTGTGATCAAATTGAGCCAGGTCTGTGCTTTTCTTACCATCTAAAAATATGGTTAGTAAATATATTACGAGGGGAGCACGATTGAAGCCAAACTATACCCCAGATTTTTGTTGCACTTGAAACAGAATCTTCGTCTCCACCTTACATATGGGAAACCCTTTCCATTTTCTTTTTCTCTTCCTCTACATAAATAGTATCGGCAATCCATGCCTTGATTTACCTACCTGATATAAAATATCATTTTACCCATTTTTTGTGCCCTTTTTTCTCAAAGGATATTCATGTTTGTTTTTCCCTCTTTTTTTTTTTTTTCTGCTTCCTGGAGTTTCTTCATGTTTCCATCTTTTTGCACTTCATGCGGTATTTTTGTTCATTTTCTTTCGCTTTGTTGTTTTCTAATACAAGGAATGTTAATTATGAGAATTCGAGCAAGGCAAGGCATTATATAGTTTGATTTTTGGGGAAGTACCAGTTATTTTTCTCCAGCATTAGTCGATTTTGAGTAGATCTAAGTTTAGATGCAAGCGTTCCATATTTACCTAGAGTCACGAGCTCAAGAAGAAGAACATTTCTATTTTTAGCAAAATAAAAAATAATAATAAAAGAAAGAGAGAGAGAGAGAGAGAGAGAGAGAGAGAGATAACTAAATAAAAATCAAGAAGTAGACACAGAAATGCACCCATGATAATTACTAGATCACTCCCACAATCGAGTCTAACTTCCAGTATGATGACAGTGTATAGATATTCAGACACTGGGAGTATGAGTACAGCACACAAACCTAGCTGTTTGTCTCTGACTTTCTGTTGTCGTTCTTCATAGTAGTACGGCATTGACCTATTCTTTCTACATGCATCCTTTACAAGCTTCTCTTTTGGATCTAATTCTTTGGCAAGGATCTTCTGATCTACTACTCTTGGGACTCCTTTCGTTCTTTTTTCTTTGTTTTGCTTGACAGTTTTGTGTGTGCGTGTCATATGTAGTGTCGTGTGGTTTTCTCTCAATCACCTCGCCAGTCAACAGTCATCGTCCTCTTCTTAGACTCATGCTTCTCTGGGCCATCAATTTTATCATTGGTTTTATGATGGATCGCATACATTGGGACAACTAACAAATCATTCTCTTCATAGATCTTCAGCTGAAACCCTTTGGTCTGTGAGAATGGAATACCCTAATCATAATTTTAGACATTGAGATCCACAGGCTTTTCAGGCTTTACAACAACCCTCTTGGTTTTCTTGATTAGTTATTCTCTTGTTAACATCTTCCCTCCGATCCTCCCCCTCATAGTTAATTCTTTACCCTTTTTTATTTTTTCTCTTTTTGACCTAATTTTCATCTCTCTGCTCAGCGATAGAGAGAGAGAGAGAGAGAGAGAGAGAGAGAGAATTGGGCATCGGGTTAAATTGCACCTTTTCCAAGTAAATTGCAGTAGATCATTAAGGTCCTTTTTATTTCCCGCAAATGTTTTGGTTCTTATCTTTTTCTCAATCAAATCAAAATTTGAAAACGTATTTTCACTTTGTTTGGGCTGATTTGCACACACACACACACACACCCCCGCAAACACACACGAATTGCAAGAACAATTAGCCAGTGATGATTGGTGTGGTATTCTATAGGTATGGGAAGGGGGAAGATCGAGATCAAGAGGATTGAGAACGCAACTAATCGACAAGTCACCTTCTGCAAGCGGAGAAATGGGCTCTTGAAGAAAGCTTACGAATTATCAGTCCTTTGTGATGCTGAAGTTGCACTCATTGTCTTCTCTAGTCGCGGCCGCCTCTATGAATACTCCAATAACAAGTAAATTTCCATTCCCACAACCCTTTCTCTCTTGTTTGGAGGCTACATCTTGCTGTTTTATCTTTAATTACATGTCCCATACACTAAAAATATATATTTATAGTCATCATCATTGTAAGAATGTTTTTTTTTTCTTTTAGACTTTTCAATTACTTCGTTCATCCATTTTGTAACGTACATTTGATTAAATAAATACTTTTGCAGACACTTATCAAGAAAAACAAAAACGTATGAAATCGCATCTTTGTTCACTATATAGATATGTACAAAATTCATAAAATAATTTATTTCCTGTTTTTCCTAAATATGCATAGAATTGTTCAATAATTGCGCGTTTAAACAAATAAAAGTGAAAAGAGAATTTTAGCTTAAATACTGAAAGATTATATCCCAACACCTTATGACTCTTGACCATGGCGATCTACGTTTTCTTTTTTCAAGTATTTATGTCTTCAATAATGTAATATCGTGCGATCATGTCTGTTTATTAATCATGTTATAGTAACCATCTCTCTAATGGAGTTAATTGTACTTACCATATATATAATTCTACGTATGAGACACACAATCAAAATAGTTTCTTTGAGATTAGATAATATGATTAGAGGAAAGGTATTAATTGCACCACTAAAGTGGATTAGAGAATTAATTATCAAAGATAGTAAATATTACTTAAAAATGCACAATTTCTCCCTTTGTGTGAAGAAATCACGCGTTTCAATTCGACTAAGTTAATTATGAATTTTAATAAAGTGTAATTTTAATTGCACACACATTAAATAAATTAACTATGAATAAATCTCAATAGAAGATATGGTAGGTCTCCGTGTGTCTGTTTTTTTTTTTTTTTTTAATGCTTTTAAACAAAGTCGTGATTGAAGAAACTTATTACTAAAAGCAATGTCTAGTATTTGCTCCATCATGTGTTCTTTTCAATTGAATCATAGACTTATTGGGCATGAGAAGAATTAGAAAGTTTCGAAAGTGAAGGTAAAGGCGTGCTCTATTATGCACGTAGAATTATGCAATTTGCAGCTGTTAATATTCGTCGTGGGGATGAAAAGTTATTATCAATGCACTGGACTGAGTATCAGACACAGTAGAAAAAGAGATGATCATGTACTATCAATCACTCACTTCACTACTTCTGAATCTCCCATTTATTGTTTTACTGAAATCCCATTTGGTGACTTAACCAACTTGCTTATTTTCATGATTCTCCACGTCCCTTCTCAAAGATCTTTTGTTTGCTTTTCTCCAGCCAATGGTGTGGTCAGAAAGAACGAAAAAGAAAAAGGAAAGTCAAACATACAAGCAACCTTTATATATTTTTTGCTTGTTCTTATTCTATTTTGAGTTCTGCCAATGAAGCAGAAAATAGGCAACGAAATCTAAAAAAAATCCATTTTCCCGTGAAAAGCCACGTGAGTGACAATACTGTAGATGCATTACCCTTGTCGTACGTTTCATCCCAGAAGTTTAACTTGGAGTTCCACTACTGTTAGACTAGTTGGTAGTATCAAATTTCTTCTTCTTCTTCTTCTTCTTCTTCTTCTTCTCTCTCCCTCTCTCTCTCTCTCTCTCTCTCTCTCTCTCTCTCTCTCTCTCTCTCTCTATCGTTGCCATCAGCACAATCTACGGAGAATCTTTTATGAACAGTACAGAACTTAAGCACCCTCTTATATTTCTTTGCCTTTCTCATTGTCTGTGTATCACAGTTTCTTTTGGTCTCTGTCTTTCTATTTTTGGCTCTCAAAAAAATGGCAGGCAAGCAAAGCCAATCTTTTGCTCCTTCTTCAATCTCTCTCTCTCTCTCTCTGTTTTTTTTTTCCCCCATATCTCTTCAGTTTAAAAGGACTGTTTCTTCCAAACGTACCCTTTTGCTCCTTTAATTCTGTTTCTTCTCTTAGCTTTCAACAATAAATGAAGCACGAAAGATAAGCGAGCTTTCCGGCGTAGGGTTTTTATTAACTTCCTTCGTCCGTGGTACCGACATAAAGTGAAAATTTCAGATGGCCGGGGATTTACAGCACCCGAGCGTGACGCGTGGTGGATTTTTATCCAATTTACTTTTTGCTTTTTTTTTTTTCTTGATAAAAATGTAATGTAATAATAGGTTTATCTGTATTAACTCAGATAGCAATTTGATTATATTTAATTTTATTTTTCAATTATCAAATCTTTGTGTGTGTACATTTCTTGTGTAGACAAAAACCTCTATTTCATATGATAATTAGTCCGGAAATTGCGGGTTTCAATTTAAATTGGTTAGTAATTTCCTGAAATGTACTTGGTTAACTTTGAGAAGTCAAAAAATGATTAAAAAAAAAATTCTTATCATTATTTTAAAATTAATACCAGTTTTTTTTTTATCTTCTGTGTCTTAATTTTTTAACCAAAAAAGAAAAAAAAATTATTTGTTTATTTGTTAATCTTCTTTGTTTAGTCCGATGCTTTGATAAGAATCACGTAATTTTTTTTTGTCATGCAGCATTAGGTCGACCATAGAAAGGTACAAGAAGGCTTGTTCAGATAGCTCAAACACTGCTTCTATTACGGAAATCAATGCTCAGGTGACCATTTTCCTCTCTTTTTGAATCATTAGCTTGAGTTTTACGATTCTCCTGATCGCTTACCACATTTATATTTAAATTGATTTTGTAGTATTATCAGCAAGAATCAGCAAAGCTGCGGCAACAAATTCAAATGATGCAGAATTCCAACAGGTAGTTTCTAAATACCTCTCATCTATCATATATGTCTACTCATTGTCCGGGATGTATAAATGACAATTAAAAAGGGAACATCAACTCACTATATACCTGGTAGATAGCACCTAAATAGTTATCAGGTGAGTGGTCATTGCTTGACTCTTGACTACAACTAATACAATAATTTTGTTTTTCTGGATCAAGTAATTACTACCAGTTGACAATGTGTAGGCACCTAATGGGCGACGCCTTGAGCTCTTTAACTGTGAAAGAGCTCAAGCAGCTGGAGAATAGGCTCGAAAGAGGCCTTGCAAGAATCAGATCAAAGAAGGTAAAAAACCCCAAACAGCCTAAAATCCAACAAGCACAGTTCCACCGTACATTAGTAATTACCCATGTATGGTAGTATGAGTGCATATCTATATGTCTTGTATGTTTAGCGATCAGTTCCATTATATATAAGGTCTTGCATGAGTGTAAACAATCCATTTTAGGGTCCCCCAATCCCACAGTGGTTGCGCTGAAGTTATTTGTAACATGTTATCATGTTTAATGTACTTAAAAAGAATTAATCAAGCTACAGAAAAGTTTGGATGCTTCTGTGATCAAATGAAATAGTGTCACTGATTGGCAGGTTGCCTCATTAATCTAAATTAAGCACTTGGGAAGCTAACACATAAATAATGTCGATCAAGCCGCTGTTGTTCTTAAAAAAATGAACCCCAGTTACTTGATTTTGCGTAAGAAATGAGGTTAAGTACCATCCTATAGTCCTACGGCAAGAGTAGTATAAACCATAGATTCCACCAGTTCATTAGCCGTGCCTTGGATTTACTTCATCTCTTCATGTACTGCAACAGCATGAGTCGCTGCTAGCTGAAATTGAGTACTACCAGAAAAGGGTAAGTGCCTTTCATCCTTTCAACATTTCACTTTATTGGCTAGAAAGCATAGCAGCAGCTGCCTTTTCATTAACATTTAATTGACGCCTTAAACTGAAAACTTTTGTAGGAGATAGAGCTGGAAAATGAGAGTGTTTGTCTCCGAACCAAGGTACACCGACGAACTAAGGTCCTTGGTCCTTGCTATAGAGTTTTTAAGAATTCTGTAGAACTTTGCTCTCTAATAGCTATAATTGTCTTGCGCTGTTGGCCGCAATTTTATGTCTATATTCAGTCTAACGGCCACGCGTTGATTGCAAATTTCAGATAGCAGAAGTTGATAGGCTTCAGCAGGCAAACATGGTCACTGGTGCAGAGCTGAATGCAATCCAAGCGCTAGCATCTCGCAATTTCTTCAGTCCAAATATGATTGAGGGAGGATCTGCCTACCCCCACTCTGAAAAGAAGATTCTCCATCTTGGGTGAGTGGTCTGTTGCTGCTTATATATGTGATTTTGTTGTCTGCTTTGTCTTTACACATGCATTGTTGGTTTCTCAACAGTAAAATGCCAAAATGGTCTTATCACAATTGACTGCATATACGAGGGACTCTACTTCTGCATTGTGGGCTTGCAATTGCGCAGATAAAAAAAGTAGTAACTTCTATGTCTAAATTGTGTTGGCGGCGTCCTTGCAGGTAAAACCATTGAGGCGGTGGAACATGCTAAGTCGTACCTCCATATTATATATAAAATGAGAATAAAGGTACAATTAACTACATTATGATTCGTGATTGTGTGTTGCACTTTATGTGGCGCTTATCAGCTTTTGTTAAGCGGGCCTCCTTGAACAAGCGCACTTCTAGCCGTTAAGACAAGGCCTTCCTATCTTCTATGCATATGCTTATGCAGTAGCTACGTAAACTAGCTTAATCATTGTTGAAAACCAGTAATGTTGCTAGTTTTATCTAACGTTGGTTGAAGGACTTATATTATATCAAAAGGCTGTTTTGAATGTTTTGAGTCCAAATGCCGTTTAAAAATATGATTAATGACATTCCATGAATTTGGAACAATGGAATTAGAGATTTTTTTTTCTATTGTTTATTACAAAATTCATTAGTTTATGAGCTATAAAATTATATTAGTTTTTTTTTTTCTATTCTCATAAACTCATCTCTTAAAATTTGAAACTTAAATACAGAGATCTAAACTCTAAATTACTGGGATATCTCGAGGGATGGACGAGACATTTCTTTCTCGGTTTAGTTCTCAATTAACGTCGCAAAACTGATTGGACCCATAATTGTGAGCCCCCAAAGGGGTCCATTTCCATCGGCCTGCTCGAAGTGCTCTGTTCTGGCCTGGCCCGAGATATCATTGGACGTTCGCATCCAATGCCGAACGTACCATCTAAACTTCTTAGTTCTTTGTCCTTACCGCAAATCAGCTCTTTATTTATGAAATGAAAGATGAAGCAAGAGCTACGGGCTGCTGAGCCTAGGAAAGACTAAATCCCTAGCAGCCAACTCCAGAATTTTGGCCAACATCTGGCCAGTACAGAATTTATTTTACAAAACTCAACATACGAATGAAATTGACATAAATATGTAGTTGCGTTGCAATTAGCAGCGGTACAAGTTTTGCTTGGGAAAATATGTACTTCCCACCATTTTGATACCATCACAAGCCCTTTGCTGTTTAAATTCCACATAAATACACACACAGACCTTTTAGTTAAATCTAGCATGGCCCTTCAAGCCAGCTAAGAGTACTGTGACAACTTAAAGTATGGTACAACTTCTTTCAGCCCGCTTGCGAAGCTCCTCAGTCTCCTTTTGGGCTCTTTCCAGATTCTCTCTAAGCATGCGGATTTCATCATTTGATTTAGTTTGAGCTAAGTGCGCAAGTTCTTCTGCCTTCAGTCGCGCAGCTTGCTCCTCTGCCAATTGCCGCTCAAGCCTAGTAGCTGTCTCTCGAAGTTTAGACTCAACCTATAGAACAACATGAATGTAACTAAGTACAAGGCCATTGCGTTACAATCTTTCCATCTGCATCATCTCCATAGATGGTTAAGCCCGTGATATTATGCCAGGAAATTAAACAAAGAGGCTATAATGGACCAAGATGACCAAATAGTGTTATGTGTGCAGATTTACAGTTATCCTCGGAAGACCGTAGGCTTAGGGTATTAAAAATAATGCTTAAAGATGAAAGACCAAGTATTGGCCAGGTACAAGATTATTTCTATTATTTGTCTCATAGAAGCTGCTTGATGAGAAAAAGGATAAAAGCCACATAGCTAGCTGTTGTCTCCTCTTTCAAATGCTTGGGCTCTAGGGAAGGTTCTCCTATCATAGCCACTTTGGCTGGAGCATTAAGTCGAGACTTGATCACAAAGGGATACTGGTCACCAATAAGACTTTCAGGGGAATATGGAAAATCATGACTCCTACAGGGATGGTCCTAACATCATCTAATGAATAACCCAGCCTTAAGAAGATTGTGTCCTAACAATTTGTCACTGCCATAAGTAGCAAATGCAAACATAACAAAACTGTGAAAACAAGCAAGAAAGGTATAATACCATCTCGGTTATTCTTTTCAACTGTCCTTCATATGCCCTATGCATCTGCTCCTTCAACTCTGATATTTCTTGTTTAGAATACCCTTTCAAGGTATGAACCTCTTCTTGTTGTTCACGGAGTTTCTTAGCCCCTTTCTGTCAATTTATTTAAATAATAACTTGGTAACCGATGAAATCCAATAGTTCAATAGAGTAACCAGAAGTTCTGAACGCACCAACCTTCAATTCAATAAATAGCTCATCAGTATATGGTTGTCCACTGTTCTGCAGCATGACCATATCTACCAGTGAAAGAAGCTCCTGAACCTGCTCAGCTCTCTTAAGTTCGTCTTTGGTCTTATTATCAAAGAGAATCCTTCGATTCTTGCAAAGCGCAAGAATTTCCTATTACAGGCAATTGACATAATATTCTTCAGTTGTCAATAAGATTGAAAATGCTTGACTTACAATTTTTGGACAGATTTTCAAAACAGCAAGCATTAGGGTCTGGTAATTTCAAGTAAAGTCATTGGGAAACTGCAATTGAACTCATTGAATTTCTCTTTAAATCAGGCAAATACCATAAAAGATTAACAATATATGATCATAGCCCATACAAAACTGAATCATGAATAAAAGAATTACCTTCAAAGGCTGGGGACATTCACGACCCAGATAATCTTCTAATGTCTCATCATTATCTTCTAGCTCATCTCCCCCAGTGAAGACAACAATCATGTAGTCAATTATCTTACTTCCAAACAAGGTTTGTAAGCTATGAAGAGCAGCTTCTTCTTCCTGTGAAAACCGAGTCCTAACTGAAAAAACTACAAGGACTGCATGGATTCCATCCTTTGCCATATTAATACACTTGACAATTTCTTTTCCAACAAAATCAGACTCAGCAGAAAAGTCAAACAGTCCTGAAACAGAACACCAGTTACTTCTTACATACCACAAAATCGAAACAAGAAAGAACAACAGAATTCATTTAAAACAAGCCATAGATTCCTTTTCATATTCATTTTCATACCCGGAGTATCGATGACGTTGATGATTTGACCGTCTCTAAGCACTGTTCGCTGCAACTCACAGGTACCCGTAACCCCAGATGAGCTAGCCCTCGATTTAAAGGCCTTCTTCCCAAGAATACTGTTGCCCGTTGCACTTTTACCGTTGCCAGTGCGTCCAACTAACACGATGGTTCGTTCCCCATTGGAGGGTGAAGAAGTAAGCTCCCAATCATCATCTATTGAACTTCCACCCATCATGTCAAATTGAATGACCTACCACATCAAACCAAAAATTTCAATCTTGGCAAACCCAAACACACACAGATCCGATCCGACCATAATAGAACTGAAAAAGAGAAATTCATTAGAGGAAAACCCCAGAAGAAACGCAAAGAAAAGAAAAAATTATTATTATTATTATTATTATTATGAAAAAATGAGGACAAGATTCCTTACTTGGTAGAAGGAGAAAATTATGAGAAATCGAGGAGACGTCGACAAAAGGGCTTGTAACGGAAATTATAATAATAAGTACAGAGAGATCGAAGCCGATGAAACTTCTTCGGGACTCGGGAGTCCTGTTCAGACTCCTCGACCGAGGAGCAGACGACAACCACAACCAACCGCGGATGTTGTTACTTAATGTTGGACACGTGTGCAGTTCTAAAAACATGGGTAAAAACAAAAATTCACACCTTCAGTTTTTGACATTTTTAATTTTAATTTTGAAAAATATATACAATTTATGAAAATAAAAAATATTATTTTATAGTCTCTTAATAAAAAATATAAAACAAGAAATTAAAAAAAGGTGGGGTGGGTGGGGGGGGAGCGCTTTGGAATCATGCCGTATTGTTTATATGTCTTAATTTTTAATTTTAAGATCAACACCAAATTTATAAAAAATAAAAAATATATATTAATTTTATATAATTTACGAGTTTTGTAATAAAAGAATGTTTTGAAAAAAAAGAAAAAAGAAAAAAATCTTTTACGTTCGCAGTTGCCACCAATGAGAATCTGGCAGGATCCGATCCAAGAAAGAAATCGACGACCCGCATAACTGTGGCCATATCCACCACCACATTGATCTTTATTCGCATCTGTGAGTCACTGACAGAGAGAGGCCAGCAAACTAATAGACAAAAAGGGCGGATGGCAGCGGCAGCGGCAGCAGTCTTCTCAGCTGCCCCACCCACTTTCTTCTATAGAACAACATCGCTCTTTCTCGCCAGAAGTGGAAGAAGAAGAAGTAGAAGAAAAGATGACCTTTTCCACTTCACCTTCTCCTCGCCATTCTCTTCTTCCTCTGCATTTCCTCTTTCCTCTAACAAAAACAGGAGACAGCCTACGGTTTCATTGCTTGAGCTCGGTGGCGTCAAGATTTCCAAAGAAGGTTTCCTTTTAACCTGTTGCGTTTTTTTTCCTTCTAATCTTTAGCAGTCTTCAGTTGATGGGTCCCCTCCTTTTTTTTTTTATTGGTCCTTTTTTTTCTTGTTTTTCATAATTCAGTTTCTTTATAACTCTGTTCAATTGGCGTTTGTTCTTTTCTTTCCTGTGGTTTTATTGGTGGGTTTTTACTGCCTTCTTTCAAGTGTGTGTTTTGGTCTGTTCTGTTCTGTTCTGTTCTTTTTTTTGGGGGGGGGGGGGGTTGGGGGACGTTGAAATTGGAATATGTTGACGATTATCTTGGTTTTTGAACCTTTTTGGATTGCATTGATAATTCTTTGTTTGGGGTTGCAGATGTGGTGAGGGATGACCCTACAAACAATGTGCCAGATGCAATTTTTTCAAAACTTGGAATGCAACTTCACAGGAGGGATCAGCACCCTCTAGGGATTCTAAAGAATGCAATATACGAGTATTTTGATGTGAATTTCCCTGGAAAATTCGATAAATTGGATGATCTTTGTCCACTTGTTTCTGTAAAGCAGGTAAATTTCTCTTTATGTACCATTGGCTTTCACCTTATCGTTCTCTTTTATGTTGTTTCTAATATTCTTGTGCTTAAAGAACTTTTGCAGAATTTTGATGATGTCTTGGTTCCTGATGACCACGTAAGCAGGAGTGACAATGACACATACTATGTTGACTCTCAAACTGTCCTGAGGTGCCATACAAGTGCACATCAGGCAGAGCTGTTGAGGCAGGGACACACTCATTTCCTTGTAACTGGAGATGTCTACCGTAGAGATTCTATTGATTCAACTCATTACCCCATTTTTCATCAGGTTATTCATCTCTGACCTTTGCAGGATGGTTATTCATTTACCAGTGCTTCAAGTTACCATGTTCTTTCTTGTTTTGTATGTGTATGCACAAGGTTTATTCCTTTGTTTATGGTGCAGATGGAAGGGTTTTGTGTTTTCTCTCCAGAAGATTGGGAGGCATCTGGCCTTGATGCCACTTCTTTTGCAGCTGAGGATTTGAAGAAATGTCTTGAGGGATTGGCAAGGCATTTATTTGGTAGAGTTGTTATATGTTCTTGAGCAAAAGCAACTGCTTATATATAATTATGCGTTGCTGCAATAGAAATAGATCAGGAATTTTTTTTGCCTCATTAAAATGGGAAATGATGCATCATGATGGTCTTGTATCTGATGAACTCTCTTCATGAGGTTCTAGAAATAGAGAATAACAAATGCAAAGGTTACTTCATTAATGCATAACTAGTTGGCCTAAACAGTGAATGACTTCATTCTTTCTTAAGCTTAGGTATGTAACTTGATGATCTTAATTTTGGAACCTGTTTAATCTAATGAAGTCGATATATTTGCCATTTACTTATTGATTTTGGGAATAATGTCGTTTTCTTGTATTATTCTGAGTTTGTACTATGTGCTCAACCTTATTTAGCCTTCTTTATTTCAAATATCAGGTACTGTGAAGATGCGTTGGATTGATACCTATTTCCCATTCACCAATCCATCATTTGAACTTGAGATATACTTTAAGGTGCTTTGGATCTTGATCATTTATCTCATTGTATTGTTGTTGCATATTTATGGAACTTCGGGTCTGTTTCTTCCTTCTTCTCTCTTGTAGTGAACCATATTTTTGACTCTCTTTTGCTAGGTCTCCATATTGTTTGTTTGATCATTCATTTGTTATTGGTGAATGGAAGGGTTAAGAAAATTGAATGTCAGTTTTATTTCTTTCATAAGAGATTTCTACCTGGTTGTTATTTTCCATCAAACATTTAGCAGTGTTTGAATTACCAACTCATGGTCAATAATCTGTCAGGAGAAGTGGTTGGAAGTGTTGGGGTGTGGGGTGACTGAGCAAGAAATTTTGAAGAGAAATGGAAAGCTTAACAATGCTGCTTGGGCTTTTGGACTTGGGTTGGAGCGGTTGGCAATGGTTCTGTTTGACATACCAGATATCCGGCTTTTCTGGTCGACTGATGAGCGCTTTACTTCTCAGGTATCTCTGGAACTATCTACTCTTACTGTTTTCTCCATTTTAATTACTGCAATACCTTAGCGACACAGGTTGATATCTGTGTGTTTATGATCCATTGCCCATGGTAATGATTTGGAGCTCTCTATATGCAGTTTTCTAAGGGCCAGCTTGGGGTCAAATTCAAGCCATTCTCAAAGGTGTGTGACTTGTTCCCTGTGTTAGATTTTATTTGGGTTAAAATATTCTCAAAAGACATGCAGAACAGCATTAGAAGTGCACATATTTTTTGCAGTATCCTCCCTGTTACAAAGACATGAGTTTTTGGATCAAAGAAGCATTTACTGAAAATAATTTATGTGAAATCATTAGAGGAATCACTGGGGATCTTGTCGAGGAGGTAATGCCTATAATTTTCTGTTTTCCTTTTTGGGGATTTTGTGTTCCATGGTCTATTAGTTGACCCTCGCAACTTTTGGATTGCTGTGATATATCCACATTTGTATTTAGTATCGGGAAACTTGATTGGACAGCAGTCTTTGCACTTCCTTTCCCATAAGTTTCTTCTGTCTTTTAATCAAAACCACTCTGCGAGAGGCATTTCCACTGTTTTTGAGTGCAGTGTTTCCTTCTAAAGATGGCACTTGGTTGTAATCCTTAGGGCTGGACAGGGAGTCTGTTCTAAAATTAATTTTTTGGTCTATGATTCAGGTACAACTGATAGACAATTTTACCAACAAGAAAGGAATGACAAGTCACTGTTATAGGATTGCTTATCGCTCCATGGAACGCTCCCTCACTGATGAGGAAATCAATGACTTGCAGGTATTTTAAATTTTAACAACTTTTTTTTTTTTTGTTTTTTCACTTTTCTTGTAGGAGATGATTAGTAAGCTATCTTTGAAAACTACCAATGCAGTGGAAGGTCAGGGAAGAGGTCCGGGACAAGTTAAATGTTGTTCTAAGATGAGACGTTCTTATGGTCGATCCGAGACACATAAATTATCTTTGCTAGTGTGGTAAACGCTGAGCTTTCACCTGGGAACCAATCATTTTTTTTTTTTTTCTAAACCTGGTATATTCGCATTTAAACTTCGTCGATTATAGTCTTGATTTTTAAGTGCCCCCAAGACTTTTTTTTTTCTTTCATTTTTCTAAATTTTTGGCATATCATATTCTTCGAGTTGGCTAGCAAGTTTGGTTTTTCTGGTTCCAAGGGAAAAGTTTCAGTCGCCCTTTTTCTTGCTGATAGTGATGATCAGTATTGCAGAGGATAAAGCCAGAAACGTTACCTCTACGCATCATGAAAGCGAGCCTTGTGCACAAGGATGGTGCTGCAATGGCTTACTGTCCATTCCTGTTGTGACGAGAACCCGAACGCCAGCTTATATCTCTCTCTGATTCAAGGCAACGTGCCAACACGGGCCAATGAATGCCACATGTTGGTTCCAAAGAATTTCACTCGTACATCCCCGTAATTCTCACGACAAGCTCTACAATTCACATCGGTGAGGGACGGGGTGGCACTCGATTCAAGCTTCTAATTGACCTCCGTCCAATTCATCTCTAGTCTTTATGCCTCACGTAGCAAGTTCACGACGTCATTGCAATTAGCCTAAATTAACAACTTCTATGAGGTCGGAAACCTCACTAATTATGAATTGCCGTCTCCTAGATTCAACCAGACCAATAAAACGAGGGGGAAATCGACGAGGAACCAAATTTCCTAGCACGGTAACAGCTTTCGACGGAGTTGGGAGAAATTTATTTTATTTATGGACCCGAAAAAAATATAAAGTGTTTTGAAGTTCCATCAATTATATCATACTTAGAAAGAAATTAAAATTAAGTTTATTGCATTTATTAGTTAGAATTAAAATTAAATCATTTGTTGATATTTTATTTAATTTATTATATAAAAAAATATTCATTGCTAAATACTGTTAAATTTAAATATTTTTTAGTGAAAATAAAATTGAAACTGGCATACTTGTCATTCTCTGAATCCACCACGAAAGGGTGGATTACCGGGACAGTGGGCCCTGGGGACGCTCGAAAATGGGGGCATATTTGTCAAGAAGGTCAAACAGAGAAAATCAAGCAAGTTATGAAGGCGAATCGAAGGCGAAGACGGTGCGTATTTGGTCTTTTTTAACCATTTACTTTCTAACGGCCCGAGCAAAAGACACTAACTAGACCCAAGTCTTCAGGTTGTCTCTCTCTCTTTCCCTTCTCTCTGGTCTGAATTCGCCAAAATCTCTCTCTTCCCCAATCTAACATTTTCTTCCGTTTTTCAATCTTTTACATATCTTTTGTTTTGGCAGGGTGTGCGCACTTGACAACTTGAGCACCAACAAGAAAGGATGTCGGATATAGTTATGTTTGAAGATATCTTCGAAGTTAAAAAAGTCGACCCAGATGGTAAAAAATTTGATAAAGGTAATGCCCCCCACTTCTTTAGTCGCCTTCTTTCCTTTTGTTTGAACGCACTCCCACCCACTTCCCCATGTTTTCTTGTCTTAATCTTTATCACCTGCTTGTTAATCTCAGTCTTCTCTCTTTTTCAATGTATCGTTGTTGCTTGTTTCTGATAATCTGACCCTATAATTGCAATATTTTTATGTGTCTGAGGGTGGTTATGCTTGTGGCATGAGTTGATTTTTGGATAATCTTTGAAAGTTTTGAACTTCAATATTGAACATTTGATGTGACTGCCTAAACATCATCCTAAAACACTGTCTGATAATTTGTTTTTGTACTGGGAATCGAAATATATCTTTTGTTATGGACCAGTTTAGTTAAAAGAGGAACAATTTTCTGCATTGGCTTTTTGATATTGGAACTGAAACTTGCAAAAAATAAAAGGTGTCTACTTTCGGTTTCTAATCTTGTTAATATGTTTGAAATTGTTGAGGTTCTTCTAATAACAGATTAACTTGAACATATAACTTTATTATGCGGATATGAGGTTATCTCCCTTGCATTTGGTCTATGATACATATCATATAAACACCTCCTCATTGCGGGGTCAGGAATCAGACTTCATCTTCACATGCACAGACACACATACATGCACGCACAGCGGTGTGTGAAAACTTGCTCATGGTTACCTCCTCGTTTATACAGTCTAGAATCAGACTTCTTTTTGACATGCACACAGACACGTACATGCTTGCATGCCAGGATGTGGCCTCAATAAAATTGAACCCTGATCCTTTTTCCTCTTCACTGCAGAAGCATTAATAACTAACGTTTTGAAGAACTGGGCATGACATGATGATCACTTTTTCACATGCACACAGACACACGTACACGCTTGCATGCCAGGATGTGGCCTCAATAAAATTGAACGCTGATCCTTTTTCTTCCTCAACTGTAGAAGCATTAATAACTGACGTTCTGAAGAACTGAGCATGACATGATGATCAAGTTTTAAACTCCTAAACTTTGTATGGCATTGTGATTATTTGAGAAACTGGGTGTTACATGGCTATTCCATTTCTTCCCATGGCAGCTTCAATCATTTGAAATCTTTGTGAGATGCTTTAATACTCATAAACTCAGTTTTTTGCGTTGTACACATCAATCAATTGACTTTTCTTGGTCAATAATATTCTGCAGGCGATGCATACTTATAGTTGATGTGTGTTTTGTAGTTTCCCGGATTGAAGCCATTAGCGAAAACTGTGACATGTTTATGCACTTAGATGTGAACACTGAGATATACCCCATGGCCGTAAATGATAGATTTTATATGGCACTGGCTCACACATTGAACTTGGATGGGACACCAGACTCTGGATATTATTATACTCAGGTAATATTGTTGCCATAAGTATCCTTTTCCTACACTTTATTTGGTATTCCCTTCTGTCCCACACGTGAATTCATATGAGTTTCTGTTTCTTTCTGGTTTTTAGGATAAGTTTGCAAAAACATATCTTCATTTTTGTTCTTCTTTATTTGATAATTCCATCTGATATTTTTCTTTTCACCATTTTGTTGCTATGACAATTTCTCAAGCCTCTATCTAGTTTCTTCTTGTTGTATCTATTTATTGATTTTGTTTTCGTTCAAGGGGCAAGTTTGTGTTAATTGGGAATGGTAATTGGAAACATTGTTGGCAAGCTCTTGTGAAGTTTAAAGTGGCATAAATTCTTTCAAAAAAGAAGTGGTGAAAAAAATAAAAACAGTTGTATGAGATGTGTTGGTGCCTTCCATTGATTTGTTCAGTGTCATAGCAACAGTCATCTTTGGGCCCCTCATATATGTTTCCTTCAAATTCTTTTATGCATAATTCCCCTCTCCCCTCACCCCTCAAAAATTTGAGTTGCACACCTTAAGATTAACATGGCTTTAAACTCTTGAATTTTCACCATTTTTTTGAAGTGTTTTTTTAGCTAATGTTATTGTGGCAGATGTTTCTTGTGATATGGATAGTCTGAGCAATGGTAGAATTCTTATTTCTTGACCTTTATGATATTAGAGAACAAATTCTTGCTTCAAAATTTGGAGACTGTGAGACCTGATTGCTTCTCCCATGTTAGCTTTTTTAAAGCTGCTTTCTAGCTAATGAATTGAATCACTCTGTCAGGGAGGGAGGAAAACCCTTGCTGACAAATATGAGTATGTCATGCATGGTAAGCTATACAAAATCTCGGAGGAAGGTTCAGCGAAAGGGGTTAAAGCGTAAGTACTTGAAAATCTTGCGTTCATGTATCTCCACTTATAGGATTTTTATTGTACTATCTTAATCGATGCTGTTTGATAGTTGTCCTTTATCAGACTTATTTCTTTGGCTCAGTAGCTTCTGTTACTTCTTGTTTATTGGCTTCAGGGAGGTCTGTGCTTCATATGGGGGGCTTCTAATGATGCTCAGAGGGGATCCTAATTACGTTGTCCGCTTTGAGCTCGATCAGAGGCTTTTTCTTCTTATAAGGAAGTTGTAAGGTCCCAATTGTGAGACACGGCTCCTTAACATTTTCGTAGCAGTCAAAGCAAATTACCTGGTATCCTGTGATTTGGATGTAGTTTCTGTTAAAATGGTTACTCTTGTCTGCTTGTTATCCCCTAAAACTGGGGAAATAGTCCACAAGACTGGATGAAAAACCTATATCGTATTATAAGGAAGAACCTGGCATCTTATGGAATATTTTTCCCCTTTTGGGTTGAAGCAGTTTAGTTTTGGCCTGATGTCATATTTACCGTTTTCTATCTTTGGCCGCATGTATGGTTAATTAAATTTGATGGGGTCTTGGACATGACTCCATGACATAGGTCTCGCATGGAGCAAATGATTTAACGTTTTAAGTAATCGGTGCAGTCACTAACGTTGCTTCTTAGGTTACTATTATGTGTGACAGCTAAAGTGTGTTGTAGGACAACAATTCGGAAAAAATTAGAACAGTTAGTAATTATTAATCTGTTATAATAACTAGACCATTTAATCGGAACAAGAACCACTAGTTTTGAGCCAGGCTAGGGAAAATGGTGAAGAACCATCAACATTTTTCACCCCCCCCCCCAACAGGGATAGATAGCAAATAGGTCAATGTGATCGCTTCTCAGAAAATGGCTGTGATGTCAACGCAGATCGTTATCACTGAGGTGCTTACTTCCTAAAGCCAACATGGACACGGTGTATCTTCCTCTTAATTGAGGTACCCATCGTATAAAATTAGAAGTTAACAAAAATGTAGAGGAGGGAGACACAATGAGCGAATAAATTATCAGCCGCCACGTTTAAAGGAGTCGACAGTACACGCAGGGTCTCGCTTGTTATTGCAAAAGATAACGCAGAGATAGAGGTTCGTCTCGGGTACCCAATATATTGAGTTTCAAGTATATTAAATTTTAAATTTGTCCATTTTTACATTAATTAGATCTTAAGTTCATCAAATTTTGTATTTTGTGTTTGGATTGTTCAGTTTCGGTATATTATATGCTTTAATTATGTGGCCCAGCCTGGTGCGTGCAAAGAAAATGGATGTCCTTATCGCCCCCACATTCTCATCTTCAATCACAATTGCACATTCAACCATAATTGACAGAAGCCTTTGTATTTTTCCTGTTAGCCCCCCTCAATAATTCAAGAAACAGACGAGCTTGTTTCACTGAATTGTTTACCCTTGGATACGGTATTTGCTAACGGCAATTTCAATTGTAATTGAAGTATTTACTTTTTGCCCCTTTTATTTTGGACGTGTACTGCCATCTTTGACATGCTCAATTTCTCGTGGCATCTGCTCATTATCAACTTCAGATATCACTTGTGCCCATTTCTTCTATGTTCTCTACCTTATTTATTTATTTATTTATTTATTTATTGTTATTGGCATTCTGTCCTTATGTTGAATTTCACTGCTTTTTTTTTTGGGTGTCTTTTTTTCTTATTTATTTATATTTATGGGATTTCGACAATGACATCAGTAAACCAGCCAACTGCTGGTAGTCGACTTTTCTAAGATTGAAAGTGGTCTTCACGGATAGACCATCAAGCACTGACAAATTGACATGTTATGAAGTAGAGATAAAATCTATAAAATATTTACTTGAAAACCAAGGAATCAATAGCTCCTCTTTTTCTTTTTTTTTTTTCCTTGTCTGATATACTGGAAACTTAATTACTTTTCCACTAATTATTAGCAAGAAAAATTTAGAAACTTAATGGAGGCACTCATCTTTTTCCTTTTTATTATTGAATTGTTTGTGGATTGTATCTGCTATTGTGAAAATTCAAAAAAACAAAAAAGTTCTAGATATGAGCGTGCCAGTCTGTGATATAGATACCGTCGGTGGCTTAATTAAAGTGCAATATTTTTAACCCGTAAGCCTATCCCAAAGTGCAGAACATGTTGTTGTTGCACGTGCAGACCTGTCTTGTGCCGACTCTCCTCCAATGGAAACAATCCAAGTGAATCCGGGCCCTGTTGGTGAGAAGAAAAAAATCAGAAAGCATGCAATGAATTGCGGCCACTCTTTGCATGTGTTGTCAGTGCTGTACGTTGTTTTTGCCATACCCTGACATAATCTTCATGGTTCGTTCTTTTGTTTTTCGCACGAAAAAAAGGGTAAAGGGGGGGGGGGTGTCATCTTACATGTGATTTTCTAGATGGGACATCAGTCGATAAAACAGCTAATTTTTGAAAAGGCAAATGCAAATCATGACAGTCCCACGACTCTTCACTCTTTCTAAAGGATTATCTTGCAGTCCCTTTCATGCAACCGCCAAGGTTCTGCACTACCACAGTATTGCTGTCATGGTAATTGATATAGATCGCACGTTTATGGGTTCAAATTCACTAATTCAGTCGTCGTCAAGTGGTCAAGCAAGAAAGGTCGCTATACTCAATATTCTACTGTCATGTTTGTCTCCTGATCCATCCCCATCGAGTGACTGAGATACAATTTGTGCCTCAATTCAAAATGTTATGATATACCAAATAGTCCAACAACGTTGCAACTTTATGGACTTTAAGAATATTACACGTCATGCTATCGTATTAAAAAAATTATTTAATTAAAAAATTTAAATTGTTGAGTAAAATTTAGAAATAGATTGTATATTAAATAGATACTATGTAGAGTATGCGTTATTTACGGTGGGAAACTGATATAGTCGTGGGGGATTGCAGATGAATAAGCTGGCCTAGCCTGCTCGTTATCCCACAATAAAACCACAGTCCACGGGGATAAATTATTAATAAAAGAGTTGTGAAATCAGAGAGAGAGAGAGAGAGAGAGAGAGAGAGTTTTCATTGTGCCTGAGATGAGAACAAACTATGAGGACGAATTACTTTATACCCAGTTGGCTTTTCTTCGAAGAAGATACGCTCTTAGGAACTATCATGCAAAAGGTAAACTAAAAGAAGACATAGGTTTTGAAAAAAAAAAAAAAACTTTAAACTTATGATGGTAATTATGCTACATCTTTGTCTCTAGTCTTTCACCCCAGCGCAAAGGAAACAAAACAGAGTGAATGAAGTGAGATGTTAACTGGTTAATTAATTACACGAGAATTTTAAAAATAAATAAATTGAGAGATAGAAAACGTGACAAATACGACTACTCTTTTTCCCAGGGTCCACACAACTTATGAGCCGGTGTATAAAGACTTCTATTCACTCTATCTCTCGTTCTTTCCATCTTGGATTTTCGGTTATGGCAACAAAGTACCAGTAACGTT
Organism: Ceriops zippeliana; assembly: GCA_037897445.1. Taxonomy (NCBI): domain Eukaryota; kingdom Viridiplantae; phylum Streptophyta; class Magnoliopsida; order Malpighiales; family Rhizophoraceae; genus Ceriops; species Ceriops zippeliana. The sequence goes on from JBAPLH010000217.1 coordinate 2,856,356, forward strand.
AAACTTCTTTTTTTGTGAATCCTCGTAGAGCGAAGTAAAATATAGCCTTTCTTGGGAGATGCACCTGTGTTTTTCACCTGCTCTTGAGCCCCAGTTGCTGAACACGTCATTCTGATATCCTTGGCTGCCACGAGCTAAACTTTCCCGGGAAACTGAAGCCCTTCTTCCCTCTCTGGTAAACTCCACTTCTATTTGCTATCCCATAGAAAAAGGGGAGAAGGGAAAAAGATCATTGCCCTATACTTAATTTCGGAGCTTTTCTCTTCCTCCAGAAATTCCAGAGCAAGTGTCCATTTTTTTCCCCTTCACGTTTCTTCTTTCTTGGGTTTGATTCAGTTGACAGGCGTATGTTTTCATATTTGTTTTGGATGTCTTGTCAGAATTGCAGTGCATGGAAATGGACGGATCCCCAGCTTTTCGCCCTTTCTACAGATTTTTTCTTTTTTTTTTTGGGTCCCGGGGGAAGGGGTGTGTGTTTAATAAATTTCTACGCAAATTTCTTTATTCTTAAATTCAGACTTTTTGTGCGATTTTTAAACTGCTTGGAAGATAAGCTTGGTAGGACGAAATCCACTTTCTGTTGAAACTGTTTTGCAAGTCCTCTAATGATGGGCCTAGAGCTGTTGATTCATGATTATAATTTGATTTTTAACTGATTGTTAGAAAATTATAACCTTTTCATTACTTCGCTTGCCAGTCAAAATTGAACTCATAATAAAAAAGACAGCAATGAGTGAGTTCGAAGGCTGTACCTGCCCTCGCTTTTCTTTTGTGTTATCTAAGAATTTAAGCATAAATTACAGTCCACAGATACAAACAAAGAATTAACGTTTTAACGTTACCCTTTGGCTCCCCTCTATACAGTCTCTTTGTCTCTTCTCCTTATGGTAGTATTTTCTTATATGCGACTGATTTCCATTATGTTATGAATATGCAAGTTGGTTCAGGTGGCTCGATTCTCATACTAATATCTATTAAATTATGTGGATGTTTTTCTGTTGTGATGTTTCCAGGATGGTAATCACTAGTTAATGGCAACAAAGAGGAAGAGGAATTATTTTGTGTCAGCTTGATTCTGATTTCCTTCTAGCCAATGGCCATAAAAAGCCAGCTTCTTTCCTTCCAATTCAGTTCAATCTTTTGCTTGATCCATTTCCTGTTCATTTTCCCGGCTAGTTTGTCATTGACCGTTGAAACTCAGGCATTGCTTCAATTCAAAAACCATCTCAAAGACCCTTTGAACGTGCTGGATTCCTGGAAAGAATCCGATTCTCCCTGCACATTTTCAGGGGTCATTTGCGATTCTGACACCGGGAAAGTGACCGAAATCTTGCTTGAAAACAAGTCTCTCTACGGTAAGATTTCAGCGTCGATTTGTTCACTGGAAAGCCTTACCAGCCTTTGGTTGACATCCAATGGCATTTCTGGGAAGATTCCAAATGAACTTGTTGACTGTAGCAGCCTTAAAGTTTTGAATCTCTCTAGAAATACACTGTTTGGTGTCATACCTGATCTTTCTCCCTTGACAAAATTGGAGGTTCTTGACTTGTCGACTAATAAATTCTCTGGTGAGTTCCCAAACTGGGTTGGAAACTTGACTGGACTTACTGCACTTGGTTTTGCTGAAATTGGATTCAACTGGGGCGAAATCCCAGAAAACATTGGAAATTTGAAGAACCTGACTTGGCTCTTTCTTGCAAATTGCCATTTAAGAGGAGAGATTCCGGAGTCCATACTTGAACTCAAGGACTTGCGTACTTTGGATATATCGAGGAATAAGCTCTCTGGACAGATCCCAAAATCTGTTTCCAAGTCGCTAAAGCTCACTAAAATTGAGCTTTTTGGAAACAATTTGACGGGAGAAATACCACCAGAGATTGCAAAGCTTACCCTTCTGAGTGAATTCGATGTGTCTTCCAATCATCTGTCTGGAGAACTGCCTGAAGGCATTGGAAATTTGCATAATTTGACTATCTTTCACATATATAATAATAATTTTTCCGGACGACTCCCTGCTGGCTTTGGAGAAATGCGTTATCTCTATGCATTCTCAATATATGGAAACAGGTTTTCTGGTGAATTCCCTGCAAATTTTGGCCGCTTCTCTCGGCTAAACAGTTTCGACATTTCTGAGAACCAGTTTTCGGGTAATTTTCCAAAATTTTTGTGCGAAGGCAGAAATTTACAGTACTTGCTTGCCCTGGAGAACAGGTTTTCTGGGGAGTTGCCAGACTCTTATGCTAAATGCAAGACTTTAGATAGGTTCAGGATTAATAGGAACCACCTATCTGCGTCAATTCCTGGGGATGTTTGGGCACAGCCATGGGCCACGATCATTGATTTCAGTGATAATGAATTTACTGGAGAGGTATCCCCAAAAATTGGCTTGTCTACCAAATTGAATCAGTTGATTTTGTCGAACAATCGTTTTTCAGGTCCACTCCCACCAGAACTGGGGGAATTGGTGAACCTAGACAGGCTGTACTTGGGCAACAATAGTTTCTCTGGCTCCTTGCCTTCTCAAATTGGTGCTCTAAAGCAGTTGTCATCATTGCATCTGGAACTAAATTCATTGACAGGACATATACCATCCGAACTGGGTGATTGTTCTAGGATTGTGGACTTGAATCTTGCTATGAATTCTTTTAGTGGTCATATTCCACGTGATATGTCAAAAATGAGCTCTTTGAACTGTCTGAATCTTTCACGAAATGAACTGACTGGTTTAATTCCAGAAGATTTAGGGAACTTGAAGTTAAGTTCCATTGATTTATCTGACAACCAATTATCAGGCCGAGTTCCAACAGCTATTTTGACCATGGGCGAAGATAGAGCATTTCTTGGGAACAAGGGACTCTGTGTCGAAAAGAATCCCAGAATCCTCGAGGATTCAGGAACGGGAATTCGTGCTTGCAATGGGAAACAAGTTCAGGAGAGGAGCTCTAGACAGAGTCTGGAGATGATCTTCATTGTAGCGTTTGCCTTGGTGTTAGCTTTAGTTGGATTGTTACTCATGAGTTACAGGAATCTAAAGCGGCAAGCAAACAGGCAAGGCATGTCGGGAGGCAGCAAGGAAGGAGATTCAAAGTGGACGGTACAGACTTTTCACCAACTGGATATTGATGTTGATGAAATATGCAATCTGGCAGAGGACAATTTGATTGGAAGTGGAGGGACGGGAAAAGTGTATCGATTGGAGTTGAAGAAAAAATGCTGTACCGTGGCCGTAAAGCAACTATGGAAAGGAGATCGTCTGAAAGTTTTGGCAGCCGAGATGGAGATTCTGGGGAAGATCAGGCACAGAAATATACTGAAGCTTTATGCTTGTTTCCTCAACGAAGAATCAAATCTTTTGGTGTTTGAGTACATGGCAAATGGTAACCTGTTTCAAGCACTTCACAGAGAGATAAAAGGTGGGCAGCCTGAATTGGATTGGCATCGGAGATACAAAATTGCTTTGGGAGCTGCTAAGGGAATTGCATATATCCACCATGATTGCTCTCCACCAATTATACATAGAGACATCAAATCAAGCAATATTTTACTGGATGAAGATTACGAGCCGAAGATTGCCGACTTCGGGATTGCAAAATTTGCAGGAATTACTTACAGTGGTTGTGATACTAGCTGCAGTCTTGCTGGCACTCATGGATATATTGCTCCTGGTGAGTTCTAAAAAGTCTCTTTCCCCCGCAACATGCTCCTCTTTATCTTTCAGTTCATGCAACTGTTGCTAATCTTTGGATTCACTTTCCTTAATTTGCAGAGATGGCATATACTCTGAAGGTGACTGAGAAGAGTGACGTATATAGCTTTGGTGTGGTGTTACTAGAATTGGTCACGGGCAAACAAGCGATCGAAGGGGAGTACGGAGAAGGAAAAGACATTGTGTATTGGGTTCAAGCTCATCTAAGTGATCGCGAAAATGTTGTCAAGCTTCTCGACAATGCAGTTGCATCTGAATCCGTTAGGGAGGACATGATCAAAGTCCTGAAGGTCGCTATACTTTGCACGGCCAAGCTCCCAAATCTACGTATTAGCATGAGAGAGGTTGTGAAAATGCTTGTTGACGCTGATCCTTGCTCTTTCAAGTGACCATTCGATAATTCCAACACTGATAAGGATGATGAGAAGCCTTGAATACGCAAATTACTTTCCTTGCAACAGCCCATTTTTCATGATTCAATGTTACGAGCATGCAGCCATCCGTACTGATTATTTTGCAGGCATAGTGATTCTGTGATGTATAATTCTACTTAAGAAAAGAGGCCGCAGTTACCATTATATGAGTCTCAGGATTAATGTTGTGCTTTCAATTACATTACTCTTGTTTATAAAAATTCATTTTTCTCCAATTCACATGACACCTGATGCGTATCAAGATGATATTTTCCACATATTTGTTCGCGCAAACAACATCTAGCTGCAAGAGAAAAAAAAATGAATTGGAGGATTTGTTGTAGAGAAAAAAAAAAAAAAAGCTTACAGTTGCAAGGCTAAAACCAGGCTGTTGCGGCTGAGGTAAATCTCTCATGCACGGTTCTCTTTCTTCATTTGCTTTCCTCACTCACACCATCGACTGACCTAGGCATTGGAGTGGTAGCGCCAAATACCCAGTCCGGCCCTGGTCTAGTTTGCAAGTGAAAAGTTACACAAGGATACAAAGACTTCTACGGGCGTCATTATTTGAAAACACGTACATAAAGCCCAAGAATACACCTCTGCAAAGGGTACAGCAACCATGCCACCTTCCAAAAAAATATCTCAAAGCAACCTTTTACCAATTATTTCTCTGTATCTATGCAGCCAAAGATCCCAATGATGCTGTCCTACCCTCAAATAATTTTGTCAAAGCGTCATCAATTTGGGCAAACACTTCTTCTTTAGTAACATTTCCATTGACCTGCAACCAACAAAAAAATGGTTCCTCATTATATATTCTCTCTAATTGCATAATCACAGTTGAAAAAATGTTCATGTGTGCGATTACAGGCATGCTCATTTCATATTTTAATACCCCAGATTTTCTAGACTTATCAGTCAAACTTGTTCAAGCATTATATGGTGATTATAACTGTGTCCCTGCAGCATTAGCACCTACTGCATCATAGATAGCATCCATGCTCTAATTTTCCCAGAAGATAACTACATTGGGGTGATAGGGTTGGGGGTGGGGAGGGAGAGGAAGAATATGCCACATGCCTTGAATGTAATGTCTTGATACATTGAAAGCACAGCCTCAACATTTTGGTTATGAGTGTGCAAGCGCAACTTCACCTGCATATAGCCAAAAGGGAGACAAGGAAATATATTAACAAATGCCATGACGCAAGCAATCAAAGAATACACAATAGTTTATAATGTCAAAATGTGCAAATTATAAGATTGACGTAGGACTTGCCTTCTCTTCGGTATCATCAAAACGTTGGGTAAGCCTGGCGGCAATTTCTTCAGTCTCAGGTGGTGAATACTTCAAGTGGTATATTTTTCCAGTTACAGGGTCTAACCTACGCCCAACCACTCTCTCAACAAGAATCTTTTCAGGGACCTGAAGAGAAAGGTATATAATTTCAACCCTGTGGAAAGCTCTCTATTCTGATACTTGACAGTTAACAAGAAATGCTCAGAATGCATTGACACCATAACATATTGCTACGTAATCTTGTTTTCTTGTTAATTATTCTTTGTCTTCTGACTAGAGTGGATTAGTTAAAAGCATAAATCTAAAATATAAATGCACATAAAAATCAACAAAATTGGTTGCTAAGGATGAATGTTCGTTTTCTCTTCCTTCCTTACTGAGAGACAGAATGTGGGGTAAGTGAATGATAACATGGTCAGAGAAGCCAAAATGAATTCTTACTTCTAGTAAAATAAAAAGATTGGGTTGGAAACCAAATTTCTCAAGAGCAGTTGCTTGTGATGAGCTCCTAGGGTATCCATCCAAAAGCCACCCATTTTCTTGAGAATCAGGCTGCAAAAGACGATCCTTAACCATCTGTAGCACAGAACCGGGGAAGCAACAGTGTCAGACACGGAAAAGAAAAACCAACTTGAAAGAGAGTGATTTACATCATCCCCACCATGACAACTATTTCATCTGGGACCAACTGTCCTTTCTCCATATATTCCTTTGCTCGCCTTCCATTTTCACTCCCTGAAGCAATCTCCGATCTCAACAGGTCTCCAGCAGCAATATGCACCAAACCATACTGCATTTATGAGGATGACTTGATTCAATCTGTTTTTTCTTCACAGGCAATCGTAAAATGAGATATCATGCAGTAGCTGTTACTTATACTAGCCATCAATTATAGCCAAAGGGAGGAAACCAGATTTGCAAATCTGGAAATTTGAGAAGAATCATTTCATTAGGGTAGCAAGAAGAGTGAGAGATCTAAGGTTAAACCAAGCCCAATAACTGACAAAGATGCAAAGGATGATCGAGCAGCTCATGTAAGAGGTGCTACTGGATCATTTATAGCATAAACACGATCAATTGCATCCATTGCACTTAGCTACTTTTAAGTTTCCAACATCTAATAACTATCAATTCATCACCTCCTTGCATTGCCCTTTTGGCCAACAAACTATGCCAATTACTAAGCTAGAAATGCCCATTTAAACTCCTTTAATGCCAATTCAGATATTACAATGTTTTCATTCTTTAGAAACTAGCTAATTAGCATATCTATATTTCAACCATTCAGAAGAAAAAGGAAAACAAATGGAAGAAATATAACTTCGATATTAACACTTGGGATTGCGTATCTAAATATTGACAAGGAACTCCACGTCTAAAAACATATGGACCTGGAAAAAAAAAATACTTAGTTGTGACAGTTAACACAACAGATCTTTGAATCGTCAAACACTCTGCCAAACAAAGGAGTGCACTCAATGATCAAGATGCTTTTCAACCTTACACGCTGTTGGTTAATTCCATCAAGAGGCGTAATTGACAAATGACAGATTGAAGTAGATCTCTTTTGGTTAAAGATTTAAGACAGAAAAGAAAGAAAAGAAACGTACCTTCTTGGTGATAAGGTCACATTGAGTACCTTTACCAGAAGCAGGAGCTCCTGATATCATTACTTTCAGAGGCTCTGGCTTTGCTGATGCCAATACCTGCCCAATTGCCAACACAAACCATGTCATGCACAATTGAATATCAATTACCAAACTTTGAAGGGTATATTAATTTTTCATTAATATGGGTGTGCTTAAATTGGCTTCACATACCCGAGGAAGTGAAGATGGGTGCTTGTGGGAAGAAGAGGAGACAGAGGTCTGAGGACAAGAACGGAGAGACAATAAAGGCTTGTTCTTGGAGGAAGGAAATGACAATTGTGAAGAAGAGATGAGAAAAGAAAAGGGGTGTTGTCGTTGCTTTTGTTTCTGATTATCATTCTGCTGCTTGGCCTTCGATCCTCTTACTAGTCCTAACCCCAGACTTACGCCACTGCACGAGCTCGTCGCCATCATTTTCTCCTTCTTTCTCTCGATCTTTTACAACGACCACCGCGTATTTCTCAGTCTCAGCGCATAAAAGAGAGGCAGAGAGAAAAGAGATGAGAGGGACGATGCCTGGACTGCTTCTCTTAAAGTTTTTTTTTTTAAAATTTTTCTGTTAATGAATTTACCATACATAGAAGAAAGAAACGATTTTGTAATTATGTTTTTACACAAAGTAAAATTTAGCACTGCTTTTTGTGTGTATCTAGACGACAGAGGATGTTAATATACCATCAAATACATTCTTAGAAAAAGCTAATCTTTTTTTTTTGTTTTTGTTTAAAAAAATATTTTTGCAAATACATAAGTTACCCTCTTCATTTCACTTTTTTTTTTTTTCAAATGCAGACTTTATTGTAAGAATATTATTAAACTTAAATATTTTTTTTCAAATAAATTTAAAATTTAATTCAACACAATTAGACAATAATTTCATGATAAACAACGATAAAAAGACTGAAATCAAATTAATGCAAAAAAAAAAAAGGTATTAAATTTTTAATTAGATTATTATTTCAAATAATTGTATAAAAGACTACCTAAAATGGGAATTTGGTGTTTTTACAGGCTTCGTAAGGGTATCCCAAATTTAAGGAAATTAGAGCCGAGACATATAATGAGGATCTAAGTTCGGCATACAATGGGTGAAAGAAAAAAAATTAATAAAAAATAGGTGATTTCCTACTCGAATTCGTACAGCGGAGCGATGATTACCGATGCTTTTTTCGTAATGTTAAAAATAAAAATCATATACCATGAAAGAATCACAAAAAGAAACCCCCCTTGTTGCAATTGCAGACAGACATGATCTGCAGGGATCAAAATTAAAAAGAAAGGAAGAAAAAAAAAAAAAAAAAAAAAAACATGATTGATGATCCGAAGAAAATCATCAATTTCAGGTGTTTAGAAAGTTTCATCATCGGTTGCTCTAACCAAGTCATACGAGCCCAAAAAGCGATTAAAAAAAAAAAAAAAGAAGTATTGATAAGTCACCCGGCTTAGCAGACATTAAAGTTTAAGTTGGGGTTGGATTAATTCTAATACTAACTATCACAAAAATTATTATTATTATTTTTTCTGAAAAAAATAACCTAATCGTCTTCCTCACAAACAGGAGCATGGAAAAGAAGAGAGAAAAAAAGACTGAACTAAGTCAAATTAAGTGGCCACGAGTATAATAAAGAAAAATATTTTTGTACTGGTAAATTTTGTTGTTTTTCAAAATTTTATGTTCCGCACGTGAGAACAAACAAAACTCAAATCTACTGTCGGTGTTGCCATCCCCGTCTTGGTAAGAGATTTTTAGAGTGGTGCAAACAGAACTCGGGTGACGCATCATCTGGGTGGTCGAAAGCTTTCCACTCGTAACTCTCATCTGTCTCGCAGGTAACTTTCAAACCCCATTTCGTCTCCCCGTCTACATTCTCCGTTTCACTTATTAACAAGGAACTTTTTTTCTTTTTTTTTGGGGGGGGGGTAAATTTGGTTGGTACAATTTTGCTTTCCCTTTTCTTATTTTTTTTCCTTTTGCCCTTTTCCTCCGCTAATTAAATTTTTATTTAGTATTTAATGCAATGGATGCATCATTTCACTATGCGTTTTATTTATGACTGTTCTTTGCTCAAAGCCTCGGTCTTTAATTGGCGAAGTTTGATTTTGCTAAATTTATTGTTTACACAGTGATATGAAGCCCATGTGTTATATTATCTACTTTCAGCTATGAAATTGTCTCATGCTTTATGCTGTCTGCTGTACTACCAAGATGTCCTTGTGCACTTCCTTAACCACGTTCCAATCATGTCTCTGTCTCTAACATAGCATGGAGTGTCTTGTTCTGCATATTGACTAATGTTTTGTCTGTTTTGGTTCTCTGGAAAGTCTTGACTTTGTTTTTTCAACATTTCATTGGAGGAGGGTTGGGGGCGGAGTGCAAAGGACGGTTGTTCCTCTGCAATGCATTTAATTTAATCTTGTTCTATCAGTGCAGATATTATGCCAAAGGTGCAGCAAATGGCAGGGGACTGTGACAAGCATGTTACCCGCCTTCTCTTTTGTGGAACATCTTTTCCTGCTTCTCAAGATTACACCAAAGAATACTTGCAAAAGCACCCTTTTATCCAGGTGCTTACTTTTGTTTTGTGCGTGTGTGTACATACAAATACATATTTGTTTATCGATACTTATCATATGCTTCCATTTTGTGGGATGTGCTATGTATCTCTTTTGTAATTTTATGCAACTGCCTTTTTAAGTCGTTATTTGATGTTTTGACTTCTCTTTCTTGTTTGGGGTCTTGGCATAGGAAGAGAAGGATGATATTTAACATAGATATTTCAATTCTCAAAATATTTGCGTAAGTTGCACCTGCCATATATTTATTATTCATTAATCTGGTTTATTGGCAAGTTATTGTAGGTTGATGTTGTCCCTCTTGGTGATGTGCCGGATGTTATAGCAAACTATCAGATCTGTGTAGTGAAAAACATGAAGCTAGATTCTAGAATTATATCTCGTGCAAGTCGGATGAAGCTTATAATGCAATTTGGTGTTGGTTTGGAAGGTAATTGTCAGTTTATGCCCAGTTTTTCATGATTCTACCCTTCGTATATCAAAATTTCTGGATCACATTGTTCCTTTCTTAAAAAATTTACTTTTGAAAATAAAATTTTATTACCCTTTGTGATGATTTTACCACTCTGTGACCAATATCATTATTTAGACTTTATTATTCAGAGGGGTAAAAGTATAGAGGAGTATGTTCCTCATCAGACGAGGGTGGGATGGCTAAAATGGAGGTGTGCAACTGGGGTTTAGGCTGACTGCAAAAATCTTACTAAATTGAAGGGTAAAATCCATTAAACAATGATTGGGCCATCAACACTGTACAGTAGTGAATTTTTAGCTGAAATGAAATGTGTCAAAAAATGAGTGTGACAAGGATGAAGGCTCACATCAAACTCAATTTGTAGTAGAATGGAATGATGAGAAAAGATTTATTTAGCTGACTCCTATTAAATTTTAATTAAGGCTTTGTTATTGTTATTGTGATAATTTGACCCATGTCCTGTCAAAATTTCTAGGCTACATAGTTCCATTTTGTTTGAAAACTTATCCTTGGCAGTCAAAGATGATCACACTTGAATACTGGTTGCATGAAGGTGTTGATGTTGATGCTGCAACAAAGCATGGGATAAAAGTTGCTAGGATTCCAGGTGGCAACAGTGGAAATGCAGTAGGATGTGCAGAGTTGGCTATATATCTGATGTTGGGCCTTCTCCGAAAGCAGGTTGGTTTGTGTAATTTGGTGAATGAAGCTACTTACTATTCTAGTCTGCATGCAAATGCTTGTAAAGGTTAAAAATTAGCTTACCCTCTCCTCATGCATGTCTGTCTACCAAGAACATTGGGGCTTCCAAATTTATGGCTTAGTTTGGTTGGGATCATATGTATATATATGTGTGAGGGGCATTATGAAGCACTGTTGTTCAGATTGGAAGCATCAATCATTGATGATGATTGCTTTTTGGATTGTCAATGTTGTTTTCACCTAAAAATAAAAGTGCTGCTTGACTAAAAAAAAAAAAGAAAGAAAGGATGGTTTTAACCCTCATCTATTTGCAAGGATGGTTTTGCCCATACTGGGTCACTTGTTCTTAACTTCAATGAAAACTGGAACAGCTCTTATTCATGACTTTTGGCTTTTCCTTTTTCATCATAACTAAATTTTTTGATCTCTTTGACATGGTATGATCGTCTGATTTGCATGTACCCTCTCTTCAATTGAGCTTTTATGCTATTGTTAGTAACATCTGCTATGGTTGCAGAATGAAATGCAAGAGTCTATACAGCAGAGAAAGCTTGGAGAGCCAGTAGGTGATTCACTTCTTGGAAAGACAGTAAGTGTTTTTTTTTTTTTCTTCTTTTTCAGGTCTATCCTACATTTTTAGATTGATGTGAATAAGACACAAAGGGAGACATGAATCCTAAATATGGGGTGTGCAGGCGTCAGACAGTCATTATCATTTTGTTGTTTTCAAATGTTGAAGATGGAAATGATTTGAATAAACATGTAAATGTAATAGCTTCTCTGGCAATGTGCTGATCACAAAATGTTGGGCAATCTTGTTTTGGGGTCAGGTAGATAGTCAATTAATGAAACCAAAAGTCAATTTTTTAAAGGGAAGGCAGTGGGAATAATCTATTCAATGGGCTGGCAATAAGCTGCATTTCATCTGCACTTAGGCCATTCGATGTTTATGTTATGGAACATAATATAAATGTCTCTGGATATATCTGACATATTAAAACCTCAAAGTGAGCTGCTGCTTGCCTGAAATAATATGTAAATGAAGCTTAGAGTGTCTGGTTTCGTGTTGTTTGTCCTTTCATTGTTATTGTGCTCCTTTTATAAAGTGGGGGTTCTTGAAACTCTTTTATTTTGGAGAAATTCTTTGTTACACTCCTTTTTTTGGTTATGACTACCCCTCCATTTCTTATTTATATTAACATTTAAAATTTCCCTTTGAATTTGCAGGTATTTATATTAGGGTTTGGAAATATAGGGATTCAGTTGGCGAAGCGCTTGCGACCCTTTGGTGTTAAAATTATTGCCACAAAAAGGAGTTGGGCATTTCTTGGTAAAAGGCCTTTCTTTTGTCTATTTTATAACATCTTCCATTTCCATTGAAGGTCACGTTGGGCATTTCCTTCAGAAAATTTTCATCAGTCCAACAGTATGCCTGGTTTTGTTACAACCTGAAAAAACTCTTGGTAAAAGGCCTTTCTTTTGTCTATTTTATAACATCTTCCATTTCCATTGAAGGTCACGTTGGTGATGACCTGGTTGATGAGAAGGGCAGCCACAAAGATATTTACGACTTTGCTAGCAATGCTGACATAGTTGCTTGCTGCTTGGGTTTGAATAAAGAGACAGTAAGGCTCTGATTCTATCTAATAGAAAACAATTCCCTTGCTTTGGTAATATACCACATGATAAACTTTTAGGAAATTTGATGAAGTAAATTTTGATGTGAATCATTATTTGTGCTTTGCTTGAGGGAGATCAAAACAATCTTGCCAGTGTTATATATAATTGTTTGACAAAATATTGATGTATTGCCCCATTTTGTATACACCTGCTTTAAAGTGGCAACCCTGCTTTTTGTTGTCTATATGTCTCTCTTAAGAAAATGATAGAAAGAAATAAAAAAAAAAAAGGAGAGTATATAACAAACAAACAAATGAAAAGAAGTATTCTGTTGCCATATTCTCATCATAATAATCAGAGGAAATGCAATTCTGTCTGATCCATTTTTGTTCCTCTTGTTTAAATTTCCTGTCAAGTTTTATTTGAATGAGATCTTTACTGGTGTTTATTGTCGTCACATTATGCTCTGTTAGCTGTAGCGTACAGGAGTTGCATTGTATAATCCTGTCTTCACATGTACAGTACATGGTCTGTATGATTTAACCTTAAATTTTTTGTGTTTTGAATTTTCAGGCAGGTATTGTGACTGATTCATTCATATCTTCAATGAAGAAGGTTTGTTTACATGCTTGAGAAATTTAGGCTTGTTCACTGAATGAATTGCTATTTTGGAATATTCTGGACATCTTGCAAGACCTTATTATCTACACCAACATATTTATTGGATCACGAGTGACCAGGACTAATGGTTGCTCAAATGGGTGGTTCAGGATTGATTAACCAACTAGTGAATCTGACTAAATCCGAATGCCGTTAATCATACACAGTCATTTCTTTGACTACTTTATATACATACCTACAATATGGCCTAGCCATTTCAGCAAAATTTTCACATTTTAATTAAAGAGCAAGGGAACGAGCTGGATTTGTACGAGGCAAAATTTATAGTTGTCATATAATTGATGCATCTGGTTACCCATTTGCATCTCTGCCTTCAAAAGTTTAACCTGTTTCAGGGTGCCCTTTTGGTGAATATTGCTCGAGGGGGTCTCCTGGACTATGAAGCTGTCATGCACCACCTTAAATCTGGACACTTGGGAGGCTTAGGCATTGACGTAGCTTGGACTGAGCCATTTGACCCTGATGATCCCATACTGAAACTCAGCAATGTGCTGATCACTCCGCACATTGCTGGGATCACAGAAGTTTCTTACAGGTCCATGGCCAAGGTAAAACTAACCTGAAAAAATTTTCAGATTATTGTTTTGAGGTATAATGCAGTTAATTTTCCTGAGTTTACCGGTAATTAGTCTCTATTACCATGGAAAATCTGTATCAATTCCCATGTATACTTTCTTTTGAAAATTCAAATTTTTTTTCTTCTTTATCAAAGTAATGCACATACGCCATTGGGTAGGTTCTTATCACTCTGCTAATTGTGGTCACAGGTAGTAGGGGACACGGCCCTTCAATTTCATGCTGGGAACCCTTTTACGGGTATAGAGCTGGTTAACTGATTCGTTATCTGGATCCCCCGTGAAGGTTGGAAACAGAAAACTAATTTCTGAAATACCCCAAAATGATGAAAGTAAACTGAAAGATATTCACCCATTTCATACATATTTTTATGGGGTTTCATGATTGAGTTTAAATGAAGTTGTGCTTCTATGTCTTAAAACTTGCGGAAAAAATCAACCCGAATTTTGCTTATTGTCTAGGGTGCGGATTTAGGGCCCCTGATTTTACCGTGGAAAAACTTGTCTAGCGCATCCTCAACTGAGGCAAATTTCCGGTTGTTGGCACGGTTAAAATTGATTATTCTTAATTCTGATTAACGCATAAAAAATTTTCGTAGTTTAACCAGATATTATTCAAGAGTGTCCATTCAAAATGGGATAATATTGGAGAAAACAATCTCGATTAGAAGAATCCCTCACCAGTTCAACATCTCCTCGTGTGCTTGGAATTCGTGTACCGTCAAACAATACTACTACATTGGTTAGCCAATTGTTTTTCACTGACAACTCATGAAATGGCTGGCATGGCAAAATGTCGAGATTTCCTGAAGATGTTATAGAAACACAGAACAAGTCCAGCTGCGGGTAGGGGAAAGAACATTGGAAGTAAAAGCATGATACCAGAATCCAGTAACCACCCAGCCCCCTCACTTGGGGTTGCCAGCTTTTTGCTTGGCCGCCTCAATAAGGGGCTTCAGCTGCTTCTTTTCTGCAAGAATCTTGAGGAAGTTAAACAAAAAGGGTATATAATTGTGCTTCCGTCGAATATTTTCTGTTCTCCATTTTTTGAATTTTTCTTCCTCCATCACAATCTTCTCAGTGGCGTTCTCAATTCCAGCATTTACTTCTGATAATGATTTGTTTAGTGCTTCAAAGCTGCTCTTGTCCGCCAATCTGTCTGACTGGGAGGCAGCAAGCTGCTGCAAGATGCGCTCCCTCCTCCTCTGAAGCTCCTTGAGTTCAGCAGTATACATTTCTTTTCGGTTCTTGATTACTGCCATGAGATTAAACCTTATCTCGCTTTTGGAGTACCTTTCAATGCGCTCCTGAATCACAGGTTGCACCACATGCAACCAATCCATGTCATCACACGGACCAAGGCTAATAGGTCCCTCCTTCAGTCCATCAAGCTCATACAGCACTCCATCAACGGGCAAATAACTTATAAAATGGTAGACATCATCATCTTTGGTGGCGGCCTTCTGTTCCTCAGGAGCGAAAGGCTCAGGTCTCGCAAAACTATTATGAGCTGCACGTATGGCCTCACTATTGTTTATTGCCAAACCTTTGAGCTCAGGAGGAAAATTCTTCGTGAATTCTTTCAATTTCACCAATTCTGGGCCAATATCAATGCCTGGGCAGTTCATCAGGATAGACAAAATTGCTTGGGTGGCACAAGCATTATTAATAACCTAGAAATTAAAAATGAGAACGAAAATTATGTAAACTCCTCAAATCCTATGGTGGCACCAATTATGGATGTCATGTAAATATACCTGACTGGCAAAAAACAGATTGGGATTTAAATCCTTAATTACAAGACGGTCATCTTTTTCATCTGGACACCATTTGAAGAGGAAAATCAAACCATATACAGGCCTGAAAGAAAAACTTCAAATGTTTAAAGTGAAAAATGACATCTCTGCCTCAAAGATTAAAAGGAAGTGGCCATTGAAGTACAAAAAAGTAACCTAAGATTGTCAAGAGAATCCAGGTCCAATGAGTACAACTCTTCAACCTAACAAGATGCATCAAGATATCAGAATGGAATATGTAAACATAAACAGCTGAGAATAAGGAGAGAAATCAATTCTATGCTCAGCAAATGAAGTAAATGAACTCATGATATTCATAAAAAAAAAAAAAAACAAAATCTCATGATAATGCCTTTCAGAGAGGCAACAACCAAAAAACAGTTTTGTTCAAACTCTAACCTAATCTTCAGAGTAATGCTTAAACAATTTAATGGATCACATGGAATAAAAAGAGCAAGATGAAAACAATAAAAGAGCTGGGAACAAAACAAAGATTCAGAACTATATAAAATGAAATAGGAAATGACAGTATAAATGCCATGTCAAGTATGGTCAACACCATGCCGATTAAGAATATGTAATTGTCAGAGTCAAAGGTTACCTGGACGCCTTTCACTTGCATTTGTTGTACAAGTTCTGTAAACACACCTGAAATGGAAGCTCAGGACCTTAATACTCAGACTACAATTTAACTTCCCTATGCAATATTTTCCAGCCATATCGTATCATTTAGGTTCAAGTAATGCCATCAGTAGCATCATTTGAGGAGACTTAAATTTCTTATTCACTTGTTGACACCCAGTCACAACATGCATATAACATTATATTATCTAAGGTTGTCCCTCCTAATAAGATCTTTCAACCACAGCACAGATTCTTTTTTTTTTTTTTTTCTCTTCTTTAAGATAAAATTAAATGTATGATAAAAAATGCAGGCAAATATCGTTTTTTGACTGAATTGTACATAGGCCAACATCGTAGTTCAAAAGAAAAGGAAAAAGAAATAAGCATAAGAAAGAAAATTTGTACAAGCGTTTCTGCACAGGCTGTAATGAGATTGATTCGATGAAAAGAGTGAGAACATGAAGCAGATGGTAGAAGGTTTAATCTAAGTGCTGATTGAAGCCACCATGCTGGCAACACCTGAACACCCTAATGCACTCCTTGTATTTTCTTTATTTGATAAACCAAGTAAATTTTCTTCAGAAAAAAGAAATTACAAAATTTAAAAAGGAAAAAAAAAAAAAGGAAAAGAAAAGGCACAAACTTTACAAAAGACAAACACATCTTCTTCTTCTTCCCCAAGATTTCCCAAAAGTTACCCATTCCATCACCATATTGATGTAGGAAACACAAACGTTCATGCAATCCATAAGGGAAAGAAAAACTTAAAAAGCCAACCTACGGGTTAAAACATTGCAGAATTTGTTAGTAACAGTAATTACAAGAGGCCAATCCAAAGAAGTCAGGTCTCAACAATATAAGATAGATAATTCGTGCATAAACTTGAAGAATAAAAAGAGGAAGCCAACTGTACCAGGATCAGATTCAATGGTGCACCAAGACATGATGAAGGGCCTACCTAGAAGCTGCCAGAAGAAACAAGGTCATTCGAGCATATCATACAATGATACAGACAAATAAATAAATTCAGGCAAAATCAACTCATATTCCCGCACCCAATGTGAAAAAGATAAAAACTTGGAGGTTTTCGTTCAATAATAATAATAATAATAATAATAAATTAATTAATTAACAAAACCACAAGCTCATCGGATGCACGCTTTTGAAACTTGTACAAGGCATTATTTTTGTTTTTTTATTGGAACGGTGTGTACAAGACATTGAAACTTCGAACCACTTACACTTTTTAACAATAAAATTTTTATTACGCATCAATTGTAAGAAAATTCCAAAGAATATACTATAAATTAGGGAAAAAAAAACAGATTCTTTGTATTCCCAAAAAATTTGATTTTGCAACAGGATAAGGGAAGAGAGAAAGAAGGCCAAAAAAAAACCAAAAAAAAAGAAAAAGAAGAAGAAGAAGAAGAAGAAGAAAGAGAAGCAGAATGAGACGTACCTTTTCCGACAGCCGGACAAGAGGGTATTAGCTAGGTTTTTGCTTTAAAGGAACAGGGACTTAGAGAGAGAAACCCCAACTCCAACTGCTACTTCCAAGTTGAGTTCTTATCCATTTTTTTTTTTTTCGGAGTTTTGGACCTTTATACAAAATTTATATCATCTTTCTAGGACTTGGGAAAAAGAAAAAATAAATTCCAAATCTTTAATTTCCATGAGAGAGGCAGGGTGGGGGGGCAACCAAGGGTCTTTTGTGTCTGCCAATGACTCGCCAAGCGCACCGTTTCGAAATGGGTCAAGGCCCAAAATTTCTGTGGCAAAGCCATTGGACTTGGATTGTTGTTTTTGTGGCTTCCAAAGACGTGATTTGCAATTTTTGCATTTTTCAGCTCCCATTTTAATACCCTTGTCTTCATCCCAAAGATGCTTTTTTCTTTCTCGGGATCGCACATTACAGGATTCAAAACTGAGACGTCTAAGATGATTGTTCAAGTTAGCCTCTTAAGTTATCTGAATCAAACTCAGATTTGCAAAGTTCCAATTATTGCCCATAAAGGACTTTACATAATTGTTATCAGGAAGAATAAAATTGAAAATACCGTCTACCTTGAGCACAAATACTTCACACAATTGTTATTAGACCCAACTAAAAGAAACAAAAAAAAAAAAAAAATCACCCTCACGTAATATAGTAATAGTAGTATTAGTAATAATAATACATATAGAACAATAAATAAATTTATAACAGGATAAATTTTTCATATTTGATTTTATTTATTTATAAAATTAAATAAAATGTGATTAATTTGAGTTTTTTTAATTATTTTTTAAAAATGTTGCCACCTAGATTTTCTAAATGAAAAACACAAAAGAAAAAAAAAATGAAAAAACTACTTTTGATTCGTGTAATGGATAACCGATTAAACAAGAATGTTCTGCTATGATTCCCGAGTCTATGTACAGCAATTCCCACTAGGTAACTACAAATACATTTGCTACAGGTCACCCAGCCGACACTGGAATAATCGTATGTACAGACCAAAAGTCATACAAAAGACACTTGCGTGAGAAAGAGCAACGAGCCTGGTGTAGCGTGCAACATCCAGAAGGTCCACGGCAATTTTTTTTTTTTTTTTTTTTTTTTTTTGCTCTTTTCGCCTCTACAATTATTGCAAACTCCAGTCAAAGTGCACAATCAGTTCCTCGTTCCCGCTACTTGAACTGCAAGCAAGGTTGAGCTCGGCGATTAGTTGATCAATCGCTCGAAGTAGTCACCAAGGGGCAAGGCTATATAACATGCATTGCAATTGCGTTCAAATGTGAGTTGCCATCACAACTCAGGGATTCTTCATAAATCTTTTGGCTTTCCTCGAGAAGTTTTTAACCATCATCCTGTCAGAGAATGTCAGAGGAAGCTCTTCCTCGGCAATATCTCTTTGATCAAACCAGCCTCCAGAACCAGTCCCATCTCCCAAGTTGCTTTTACTCGATTCCCCAGTTGAGTTGGCTTCCTCAGGTATATCTTTGTACAAATGTTTCAAAATAAAGAGAGCAGTGTCGTTGTCTCTCCAATAGTTCCTGCACGTATATGAAAGGATTCAGTTGAAGGAAAGATTCAATTCCACTTCAGCCAAAATGCCAGTCCAATACCATCCTCATTCAAGTGGTACTTTGACATTGTTATGTTATCGGTCATATGGCATTGTGCTAGAAATGAAAGCAAGGATGACATAAAGCTTACGATGGCACCATCACGATGACCAAAATGCTTATGCACATAAGCATTAAGAAGTCATTTGGCTCAAGTTAACACAAAAAAGAGAGCAGGCTCAACGGCCTAGTCAAGTGTGTTAGCTCGATAACCAAGCCCATAGGTTTACACAGCCTAATGCACAGACCAGTCTAGGGTATAAAATAAGTGCCCATTTTAAAAAGACATATTAAGTGTCGGTCTTTGACAGTACGCTGGCCCCGAAGCAGGTTCAATATGTGCCATATGGCAGGTACTACTTCAGCAAGTCTAGTGCACTTTATAATGTTTTGCTGGATATAAGCATGAGGCAGGCTGTGCCATCCTAAGACCCAGCTGTTACACAGAAAACCACTGCTTCCAGCTGGTGCAGTTCAGTGCTGGAAGAAGTAGAATGCCATGGATTGCATTCCTGCCATCAGAGCCAGATGTCTCCAGTTGTGAGATGAAACCGATAATCCCCAGAAGGTGGAGGTGGGAATTTTTTTTCCCACTCAAAAGATTCCTAAGCAGTCAAGATAAATAACGTATACTAAAATAAAAAATTACAAATCTTCTTATGTCTCAAACAAAGAACATTTTACTCTCAAGCACATTCAGTTGGTCTCTCATCCACTCCTAAGCAAGCACTAACCCACACCATGAAGACAACTAATATGCCCAGGCTCTGCTCAGATCATGTTTTATATATTATGATGCAAAAATAGAAAGCACTTACGTGTGCGATCCAATGGCTTGTAAATATGGGTGTTCAAATGTTTTATCCTGCAAACTTAAAAAGGCTCTCATTAGCAAAAATTGAGAAACTAAATATACACCATAAAACAATACAGATAGGAAAAAGATTGTCAGACATAAGAAATACACACTCACGAGCATGAGAATAAAAAAATATTAAACAGAATCAAACCAATACTTAATTTGATGTGTGAACCCCTCAATTTAATTCAATTTAAATAATTTTTTATTCTCATATATCTGACGGTGTCCATTCCTTGTGCCTGTGTACTGGAACTCACAGAAAAGCTAATCTTTTGGGAATCAAATTTGATCTCTGCCCTAAAACAGTTATCAAATAGCATTTTTCTACCATGCGGGAATTTTAAGTTACATTATCAGATACAGACTGGACCACAAATGTGGGAGCCTCGTGCAGTAGAACACCCTTTTTTTGTCAGATACAGACCAGAGTTGTTACGCGAAAATCATATGTGAAGAGAAGTACAGGCATAAAATTTGTTCACCCTAACAGCTAAATGGGTAGAGTACCAATAGTGAACTGAAAGTATCAAACTGGCCTTTTAAATGGATCATGAGCAGCTTCTTTATGCATGTAGTTTTGTATGTGATTTCTGGGGCAATGACATGCACAAGAACAACCATAGACATGAAATGTGGCATGGTTTCAGACACCATATAATACTGTAAAAGCACACACTTGAAGCATGTGATCAATGCGCCCTTCTTCACTTCCAGTTAACCTCTCCATCATTAGAGAGCCATATGTCCTCTCTACCTTTTCTCTGCTATTTTCTTCTCCATCTGAAAGAATCCACAATTTCTTTTCAAATTACCAAAAACAGTAAGTGAAATAAAGGCAACTACAAATAAAGTTATTGGGGAAGAGTATATTTTCAGGCAAAAGTGGGAAAGGATAGATGATGAAAACCAGTGCATGGATTTTTGAATAATTCAAATAAGTTTAACAAACAAAAAGATGATTGTTCACTTACCTTCTAGGCTCTCTGCAGTTTTGGATTGGCACACCGTAAGCACTCTAACCTGTTTAAGTGGAAAAGACTTTAAGATCTGTAATACTTCCTCAAATTGGACTAAAAGTCAAACATGTTCTAGCATATAAAGGGACGGGCAACTTGATTCCCTGACAAAATGCAACTAAATCATCCAACCACACACAAGCTGATCCACAAATCTAGATGGATTAAGAACCACTTCAGTGCCCAATTAGTTCACCTTAATTACCTAAATGAAATGCATGCGCCCATTTATGTCCTAGGCATTCCTGGGTATCTATGATCTATGTCTCAGCGAGATTACCATGAATCAGATATTTTCTTATTCAGAACAGACCACAACTTGATGGAGGAAATTTTCTAAAGGAGTAATGACCATGACATGACAGGTTGAGAAAAAATCAGATATGCCTAGGTGGAGATGAACCACTAAAAGTGACATCACCCACCAAAAAGAGACACATAAAGAAAAAGGTACTGCCTTGTGTATAAAAATAACAGCAGCTACTTTCATTAGTTCAGTTGGGAAAAGAAACATTACTCTGTATCTAAAGCAGACAGGAAATATGCAAGAGAAACTGGACTAGAATATCCAAAAGAATCTTGACAGACAGAACTTACCCTCACTGAGTTCAGACTGTCCATCACTGCTTGGGAATGAGCTGCTAGATCTTCAGTAAACTCCTGCAGAACATTGTACAAGCATATCATAAAGAAGAAAGAGAGAAGAAAATTTCTTTCACCTTTTTAGGGTTTTGAAATAGGGGACTGGCAACCGATAGAGAGGAGTCCCCTTCAAATTGCAATTATGTATTTGTTAAAGACATACCCGAAACCCAATGTGCAGCCTCCTTCCACCTTTGTGGTAAGGAATAATGACTGGACGCTCACCCATATGTTCCTTGCAGACAAGTGGTTCTATTCTGTTCAAAAATCCAAATAGCTTCCATTGGATATTAGCTCATGAACAAAACTTGAGACCTGGCCCCACAGCCTAAATTTTTGTTTGAGTTTATTACTGAAATCAGTCTACTCAACCAGGTTAAAGATTCAATCCACACTACCCTAAGTCCTCATTAAATATCAACCAATACAATATATGCTGGAATTTGCATCCCAATGCACAACGTTCCCACATTATGGGGTTTGCGGAATGGTTAGGTACCCTAATTTTCAAAAAGTGGTTGTTTCCACACCTCGAACTTGAAACCTCCAAGCTATAATGGAGTAACCTTACCATTAAATCAAGGTTCACCCTTTGACAATGACAATGAAAGGAATTCACATGTATATGTATCAACAATGACAGACATGCAACAAATGGAATGAATTGCAAATTGTTTGCAGTTAGAGAGGAAGACAAGAAGACATTGTGAAACACTTTGCCCTGTCAGCCAAGAATGTTTTCAGTATAAAAAAACCACAGAGAGCAACAAGACAATGTAAATCGAGAACAAAAAGTAGAAATCATTTACAACGGTGAGGTTGGCCCACATCGGCCACCTCCTTTTACTATCAAATGTACCATTCCAAAAATTGAGTCGTAAGCCCAATTTCAATAAAGCCAGAAATGGGCTTTTACTCCCACTCCCTTCAAAAGTTCTTCCCTACATCATTTAGTCAGAGAGTACATGTCCCATTTCCCAAAAAATAAAGGAAGTTTGACACATTAGTTTGGTTAGGAAAGGCAAACCTATACGCCACGGGATCAAATGGGTGAAAAATGTTCAACATTTGATGACACGCTGGCATCTCCTCACTAATATTTTCCTCCTCCCAGTACTGTTGTCCTTGACCTGATGTGACAAACATAATCAAATTTTAGATTTTATGACCTCCATATATGAGCATAGGTATAACACCTGCTTCTCGAGCAAAGAACTCTTTGCAATGGTGAAATTTAAAAGTGTAGTTGCTACTGAATGGAATATTCATAACAGCCAGAGAGAAATTATCCCTACATCTAAAATGCACGGAGTCTTCTCACACAAGAAGATTCAAACCACATTAGGCATGCTGTTTTGAGTGTTACCAATTCCCAGTCGCATGTTGCGAAGAGCAAGGAAGACTCCAAGTGGAGATCCAACAGCAAAGAATGTGTCAACCTGAGATATGAGAATCAAAGTCAAATTATGTTCTGTTTCATCTAGTATCAGAAGTTATTCTGATAAAGTTTATAATTTCTCATGAATAATCAATTTCCTTTTCGGAAATAAATAGACTTTAATTTGAAATTTTATGACATCTACAAACGAAAATTGGAGAAAGCCATTACTGCAGATTACAAAAAACAGTTTTTGATGTAACCTTAAACTCAAGCTTCGTGTATTTAATACAAGGAGTATAACTCTTGGGTACATCATCAAGCCTGGATGGCACTTCTGCAGAGATGGGTTGCCTTGATGAAGTCAAAACTGCCTCCTTAAATTCTGTGTCAAGGATCGAAATTAGATTTTACTGTTATTACTCGTATTTTATATGTACAAAACAGAGCTCAGAAATTTGGATACTGGATCTCCAATTCTGGCCAAGAAGATAATGGATGATGCAAAGATCAGCAATTACCTTGATGCAACCCACTACTTGCACCTTCACTGCTACATACTGACTCCAATTTTAGTATTTTAGCTTTTAGGAAATCAACCTGAAACATGCATCCAAAAAAAAAATCACAATCACAATACTAACTGAAAAAATATGAAAAATCATATTCAGCTATAAATGCAGACCTCTTCCTCCAGCAATTTAATCGCTTGGTCCTTATCACTGGCATCCTTACAGTCTTCTACTGCCTTTTTCCCCGAATCACTGACTGGCTTCTCATATTTTGTCCCTGTAACTTCACTTAAGTGATCCATTTCCTCAGAATGCATGTCATCAGTGTCTCTAAACTTTTCATGGACAACCCCCTTATCACTTCTCTTTCCAAAGTCCACATATATGACAGTCTTCTCATTGAAATCTGTTGTGCAAGGAGTCTGGACTGCAGAAAAGGCTTCATGTCCACCTTCATAAATCACTGTTGATTGTGCACTTATCTTTTCTTCCACAACAGAATTTCCTTTTTCCTTGGATTCATAAGCAGATTTAGATATGTTTCCTTCACCATTGATCAAAGAGCCACATGAAGTAGACTGGTAATTCATAGACTCTTCATTTCTAACAGATTCCTTGTAGATGAAATCCATTGGATATGGGGAACACAGATTCTCCTGATGGCAAAGGATGTCATATGAGAGGACACTTCCCAAAGAATGACCATATACAGAAACCTGCAAAATGTTAGAATAATATGAGAATACTAAAGACCTTCATATCTTGACAGAAAAACACAAAAAATGCTCCAACAGGCCCATACCTTGCCGTCATAGCCAGGATTCCTCTTCAGAAACTTCAAGAACAACCTATTCAATTGATTTGACACCTGGAGCAGGAGTAATAGTTTATCACTTCCAACTTCAAGTATGTTTCAACCATAATTAAAAGTTCGAACTAGAGACTCTAATCCATGCAAAATAATTCTACAATTTTTGCAAGACAATAAGTCAAAGTGCAGTGCCTTGTAACACTTACCAACAGCCACATGATCTACCAGTACAATTGTCTGGGCTCTTAGTTCCAAGTCTAGGGTTCAAATCCTAGTCCCTCCAAAGACAATAAAGAAAAGAAAAGAAGATGATACAAGTATGCTTTACCGAGTCAATGATATCTTGACAGTAGATGGGGCTCATGTAATACAACACATCATGAACTGTTGCACTCAGCATGACTCGCAGACCTCGCACACCATCTAAAGTAATCTTTTCAACTGCAGTTTCACCACTAAGTTTCAAGCCTTTTCTCCACTGAAATAGGAAAGTAAGCACAGAAAACAATTCACTATGCTGCTGTATAATATGTAAACCATGATAGCATAAACTGATCCTCAATCATAATAGACTACTCTCTAATGAAAGCAAGCAGAACCTCAGATCACTCATAGTTGTAGGTAAACTGTTTGCCTTATAGTTTGCACATGACAACATGCCTCTACCTTAAGGTAGTTTACACAAAACAAGCAAATTAGGCAATCACCATAGAAAGGTAGATCCAACAGATGGTCTGCAAACTCCCACCAATTGCCTTGCAAGAAAAGAACATTTTGCTAGGCAATATGCACTCCTTTGACACTCAAGGAACAAAAGGGCTTCACATTTGTCATATCTAAATCTTCTCGAAATAGATGGTCCCTATTTTTTTTGGTTCAGCTAAAATATGTAGACAATCAAAAGTTTAGCTAGTTAGCCTGCCAATGCTATCACAATAAGAAGTATTCCAAATAAATAGAAGAAATGGCATGAACAGGAAAGAGTTTCCTTCATCCTATGCACAATTGGTTTTAAGATATTATGGGCTTGTCCAATTTGTAATGTTAATAAGCAAGATCTCATTGTTTCATGGGCAGAAATACAGTGTTATTCACCTGGCATGGGATAAAAAGGATTCGTTGTGCAGCTCGTTGGTGTGAAGTAAGATGTTGTTCAGCAAGAGATGATGCAATTTGGCGAAAATCGCCAACATCATCAACCAAATTAGATTTTTCCAACCTTTGACCAATCCCATGAACCATAAAAACAACATGCCGAACAGGAACCTGGACCAGCAGCACAAAAATAAATCATATTCAACTGATGATGGCAAGACATAGAGCTTCCAAGACCAAACCATATGCACTCGCTCCAGGGGATGGGGTGATGGGGATGGGACTCATATTTTATCAACATAAGAATTATTATGGTAAGAAAAAGGGCAAAACACACAAGTTCTAATTTACATCCTCTAAAAATTACTTCTTGTTTTAAAAGCACTCTATTGGAATGAAAACACATAAGACACTGTTTTCCCATATTAGTGACCAAAGCTGAGCCACCATCACATCCTGGGTTTTTTAAATGATGATTACGTAATTTCAGTTCTTGTCATTTCAATTTGATAGGTTGCACTTTAATCAACAAATTGATAGCTAAGAGGCATGAATCAAAAATTACAAAGTCCAGGTACTTATTTCCTACTGACTGGGGGTGGAGTACATTCACAGGCCATTCACTAGGAAGCAAGCCAAATACACCTGTCCAGGGAAATCCCATAATCAATATGATGTGATGGAGAGACTGAACCAAATTTAAGACCTGACATTCCAGTTCTAAAAAATATTAGGTATTCAGGACCAAGAAAGTCAAATGCTAAAATTATGAGACAGATTCCTCTGATCAACAAGTTTCCTGGTTAGAAGACAATTTTTGACACTTCCAATGCTCATTTGCATCAATTAATGTTCAAGCATGTGCTCTTTTAAGATGCAATCAATTTAACTACAAGAGTGCCAGAAGAAAACATAAAATACAACAAAAGATGGCTAAAGAACACATAGAAAGTCATAAAAAATTTCTATGCAAGCCACAGACCAGACATATTCTGAAAATAACTCAAAAATAATAAAACAAGTAGAAACAAAAAGCAATACCTGTGAACAATAATCATCCATTTGCTCCTCCTTCTGCTGACGTAGCTCATCCTAAATAGAACAAAATGGCTGTTAACATGAACATTTAGAGATATTTTAGCAGCTTCATAGATTCAAAATTGTTTAAATTTTAAAGAAAAGAAAGAAACTAGGTAAAAATATTTACCCAAAAACTGATATAAAAACATTCAATTTGAAACAAATTTCTAGTTTTGAAAATTAAAAGACGGTTAGTTGTTTCTATCTTGAATAAACATTTTCTTTGTTTTCTAGTTTTTCTATGGAAAAGAAAATAGAAATAAGTTTGTTCAACTAAAAAGGCCCACATTTCCTAACATTGATAAAAAAAAAAAAAAGAAGGCAGTTTTATGCTATTATTGCATTAAAAAACTAATAAAGAAAAAAGAAAAAGAAACCTGTGTCTGTTTTGCAGAATGAGATGCACAGTAACCGCGCCTCAACTTAATCCCAATTCCTCCAAAGGTAATAACATAAGAAAAACTTGGGGCATCAACGTTAAGCCAGGCTTCCCAGGTATCATCTTCTCCTGTAAAAAGTGCATGAAGTCCCTGCAGATACAGCCATGACAACTTTGATGTGTTTCTGTACTGTTCAACAAATCACACAATGAATAGAATGAAATCTTTCATTGCACAAATAGGTATATACCAGGCTAGAGCCCTGCAGATCAACACGTGCAGCAAAAAGACCTGATGGTTGAAATGTCCGACGATGCCAAACCTGGGCACAAGTCCAAAGTGGGGAAAACAAGAAAGCCTTTTGTCAATGGAACAATGTCAACAAATCATAACATTGAATAAAAAAAAGGGCAAATCTCATATGTCAAATAACATGGTGTCAAAAAGTATATTCTAACACTGGAGAAAACCTGGATGCAATATGCAGTCTCTAATTGTTCTGCAACATCCTCGCGAAGCGGCAGCCAATCAAGGCCTCCTTTACGAGCAAACCAATGACCTCTTAAAACACGTCGATTGTCTCCATTCCAATAAACAGGAAAACAGTGTCTCCTCACTAAATCTACCTGATTAATTACATCCTATCAGCTGCATGAAACATAGAATTCTTGCTTTGAATTTTGCATATAGTATCACAATTCAGGAAACACATGAAAACAAATTATGTGCAAAGAATGCAAATGTATTAACCACGTAAAGCCTCAAGGTTTTAGACTGCTATGGAAATGTATAATGACTGCATGAGTTGTTGTTTTGGCTGAACTCTAGCTTAAACTTTGGAAGTATTCATGTACAATCATTCAAAAAAGGCATTTAACCTTGTTCTGCACAATACCACAAAATCCAACTAGAATTTGTCCAGAAAATATTTAAACCACACAAAGAATAAGATAATTTCTGTTAAGTTACTGAAAATAGTGAAATAACAGATGCAAAATGAACAGAAGTTCAAATTACTGTAGGGAAATTCTCAAAAACAGGAAGCAAAATTTCTGTGACAACATTGCTTGCAGGCCAAAATTAGACTCAATAAAGAAATGCAGGCTAGAATATACACCTTTACATTATCATTTTCTTACAATATAATTGAAGAATATCTTCAGTGCAATCATACAAGACAAATAAATCAATGTTGTCACACACTGGGATAACAAAAGCAATAAAACCTTTACAAAAACCACCTACCCAAGGGAAAAAAAAGTATTGGATAGCATACATGGATCACAAATCTGCTATCTCCCTCCAAAGAACAGTGACATTAGAACACCAAAACAGCATAACAGAAGCAGTGCAAACAACCATTTAAATGGTTTAGAGTTCATTTCAAGAACCACATTATGCAGCCAGAAAGTAGCTAAGCAATTGATTCATGCATAAGATACTAGATGAAACTCATGTAAAGACTCAGATATAGAAGACAGATAGGTAATAGATGGATGGAGAACCAGGAATTACACTGAGTGATTCCTCTTGATATTGAAGGTACAGCATAAAGCTGCTAACTAGCATCAAAATTTTTTTCCCCTATTGGAACATGTCTGCTGCTCATTCACAAATCTACAGAATAACCAACTATACTTCCTTTGCAAAAATTCAAATTATGTCTTAACCCTCTCATGCCTGGAATTCTATCAACAATGTCTTCAAGTTTCACATATCTCACTTCTGGAATTCCCTTAATCCCTTTGATTTGTCAACACAAATCCCAATGCAAAAGTTTTTCCAAATAACAGGCATGTTCAGTTACTCAATAGAGAGAATGAATTTGTTATAAGCTGCTTGAGAAGACAGCTAGAAAAGCAAGTTCCAAAACTATTTCCATGTTTTATTTTATCTTCTAAGGCAATTTTTTAATTCACAAATCAATTCTTTTTTGCTAATACCATCAAGATAGCAGAGAAAAAATATTGCAACCATCAACACTACCCAAAGGAATATGATAGAGATATCCAAACAATAGAAATGAAACAGAAAATGATGAGGGAAGATTAGAAAACCAGGGGATACTTCATATAATCCTCCTTTCACAGGAACACCAACTCTTTCTTCTTCCACTTCATAAAGCTGAGCTGCTACGCTATCTGGAGAGTGAGCTTTGTTTCCTTTATCCAATTTTTCACTTAACGTAGGCTGTGGGCCTACACTACATTCTGCGTACTCTCTCCACCAGCATGAAAGCAACTCTTCCTCTCTCTGCAAATGCATATGTATTAATCAATACTATTTTTTTAAAAAAAAAAAGCACTTTGGGTGAGCAAGAAAAATC
Organism: Ceriops zippeliana; assembly: GCA_037897445.1. NCBI lineage: Eukaryota > Viridiplantae > Streptophyta > Magnoliopsida > Malpighiales > Rhizophoraceae > Ceriops > Ceriops zippeliana. The sequence goes on from JBAPLH010000217.1 coordinate 2,885,684, forward strand.
AATCAGACTTCCTCTCTTCAAGCATGATTTTCATAGTACCGACAGTATTCAGTTAACTACACGGTTCTACATGCACTGAACCATCAGTGGAACTGTGAATACATGATGCATGGCATTCATCAAAGAATTGACACAAAAATATAGATCATGCCATCCACAACGCACATTCAAGGGGAAAGAGTATACATATGCTCATGGCTATAAAATAACCTGCAAGAAAGATGCCTCTATTGCTAGAGAATCCCTCATCCCAAATCGAAAATACTCGCCCTTACCCACTATGTCAGTCCGAGGAATTGAGGCAGCTAATTCTGTGAAAACACCAAACCAACAAAATGAATTTGTTTTGTTATTTAGCTGATTAAATCTAAGTTCAATATCTGACATTAATAAACTAAATTGCACCAAGCAAATAATCTAATGGGACGATCGCAATAATAAATACACAATTAGAAAACAGATACCTTACAAACTCAACTTCAGTTTCACCAAGTAGTTTCAGTTAAGACGAAAGTCATTGTGTAAGAAGTAACATGGAAAAATGCTAAATTGATTGAAGAGCTCACCATTCTCTGCCAAGGGAACCTTGCAGAAGTACCAGCGAATGTCACCACCATCTGATGGGCTCCTAGTCTGTGCAAGATACTTCCGGCGACCCTTACTATGTTCAATCACATCTTCCAATCTTGCAATATTAGTCGGAGTATTCTTCAGCAAATCAGGCGACGTCTCCTCTGCAATGGCCAGATTCTCCACGGAATCCGCCATCTACAATGGGTTTTCTTCAGGTTGACTACTTGTAAGATTCTAACTGAATTCCTCCCAAAACACGGACAATATGACCTGAAAAAATTTTTTCAAAAACAAAAAGATAAACGGATTTTTGTTGGAATGGTCCAAAAAGACAAGAATTAAACAATACCCATTAAAGAAAGTATCAAGATTAACCCAAAGCCGCAGCTTCCAAAATAAAAAAAAAATTACCGTTAATCAAGAGAGTTGATTTCCATTTCAGAGGACGAACTGGAACCGGGAATTATTAAACCCAATAAATGAAAAATAGAAAAAAAAAAGAAAAGAAGAAGAAGAAAGAAAGAATGTTCCACGAAAAATAAATAAATAAATAAATAGAAGAAGAAAACTTGGGATTTGAAGACCGAAAACAAGTCGAAAGGAACAGAAGGAATAACCAATAAACAAAGAGGGAACGGTAGGTGGTGGATGTTGAATGTCCGGTTACGTTCTGGAACGACCGGCCAGCAAAACAAAAACAAAAACGAAAAACGGCCGTTACGCTACGTAACCATTTAACCTTTCCAATTTTTATTTTTTTTTTGGTATCTGTTCAGTAAATGAATTTTTTATATTTATTTTTAGCCAATTCACTGGCAGCATTTCATTTCAAAAATACACATCCGCCGCGATCCGTCAGTCTCCGCATCATCGCGCGAATACCAACATTTCAAGAAAAGGCTAAACAGAAAATCTCCAACCCTAACCCCACCAAAAAGGGGCAGGAGACTCGATCGAATGTGCATGTGGGGGGGGTCTTGGGGAAGGAAACCGCCGAGGAGACAACGACGAAGGAGACGACGACGAAGTAACCATTAAAAACAGACAATTTTGGGGGGTATTTAGGTCTTTATACTAAGTCCCGAATCCTACCTACTGAGTCGCTTGCGTTTGGGATTGGGATTACATTTTTTTTTTTTATCCATTGCAAAAATAAAGAGAAAAAGGAAAGGCCCAACAAACAGACAATGAGGCCGAAACAAGATTCAAGAATCTCATTAAAGTGGGCCCCCAAGCCCATCTCCAACTTCAAAACCCTAGGAGTACAGCCCAAATGAAAATATAAAAATTAAAATTCATGTTTGGTTTTCCTTCTTATCTCCGTTCTTTCTCTCTTTCCATCTCTCTCTATCCATCCGTCTATAACCATATAACAACACGTTGTAAGCGCAGTCCTGATTTATCACCAGGAGGCGGTTGCGAATCTGTCCGCGTCTCAAATGGCGGAGGAAGAGTTTTTGGTGGCAGCGGCGGCGACGAGCCCTTTGCCTTCAGATCACAAGCGGAAGGTCGAGGACTTGGAGCCCCGAGAAGATACCGAGCCCAGCCCAGATGGCGCTGCGGAAAAAGAACTTCTTCACGGTGCGGATGACGTCGGTGGTGATTCTCACGAACCCAAGCGTCCTAGGATTGATGTCAATGAAGTTGATGGCTTAGGTATTCTTTGTTTCAGTGGTTTAGGGTTTTCATTCTTTTAAACTTATTGGACAGCAAATCTTTAAAGTTTCTTGTTTTTCTTTTCCTTTTTTGACCTTACAAATTAATTGTTTACAAAAATTTGATAAACGATTCTTTGTATGCTAATTTCTTGATGTGCATTGTTTTCTTTGTATTATGTGGTAATGAAAAAAAAATGATGACTTTTTGGTGTCCAGTAAACAGTTTAAGTGTTCACGTGAACTTTCCTTTTGGCTTATCCCCAAACACTATTTCCATAGTTATGGAGCTTTGTGTCTGAATGGTAAAGCATGGATGGTTCATATTTGTTGCTGACAGCAACCGATGAAAATGGCTTTGAAGGAGGCAACCCAGGCATGGAGCATACGAGAGGGGACATTGAAAAGCCAGTTGTCCAGGATAAGCAAGAACAAGATGGCCCTTCTCCATCTGTGGAAGAAGCTCTGGATGGAATGGATAAAGAAGAAGCCCCCGCAGGGGATAGTTGCAGGACAGATGAAGCTGAGGACTCAAAGATTGATGATGGTGGGCATCTACCTGAAGGGGAAACTGATACCCCATCTAAACATGGAACTGAAAAACCATCTCAGGATGCGTCAGAAGCTACATCTGATGATAATACTACCTCATGGAAAATTGAGGTCCCTAATGATAAGGTGTGTTACCTGACTTAGAAGATAGTCTGGTATATTGAGTTATTATAGTCTGTTATATTGAGTTATCATAGCCAACTATTTTTATGTTGGATATTGGAATTCATGTTTGATGAATGAGTCCCTACAATTGCATCTTTTTACTGTTAGTTTTGATGGGGGGCTGTGGCCATGAGTTTTTCTGAGTAGTCTGGTGGTAATTTACCTTTCTGAAATTCTTAAGTCCAGAACAAATCCTGATAATCTGCCAGCAATTACTGACAAGTTCATAGCTGTTGAACAGAAGGTGGAACTTCCTCAAATGTCATTGCCTTGACTAATTCTTTAGACAATGGTCCTTTTAATATTGCAGTAACCTTGACAGACGCCAGGACCTGTAAGGTAGCCTTTTATGTGCACATGTCACATCAGTTTACTATTAATATGGATAATGTGCACGCCAGATGCATCATTGGGTTAACATGTGCACTATCCTTTTGGTTTTTTTTTTTTGTTTGTTTTTTCTGTTTTTTTGGGGGGAAGAGGTTAAGGGTGGGGGCTAGATGGAGGAAGACATTTGGGGCTTGACTTCCTCTTCTCTTTCTGAATGTAGTTGGGAAAAAAGTTAAAAGCCAGACTTTAGCTAGTGACATTTTTCAATGCCAATTTTTGAGGACATTTTACATGGAATAAGGATGATGTCAGATACCCCTTCCATGCATAGTGCTGTTTGTACAGTGAAGCTGCATTATAATTGTTGGTGAATTAGGTCATTTGGATCCTATTATATGGGTTGTTCCTTCACATTTTCCTTCTAGTTTGTGGCTTTCAGGGGGCTCTGCAAATCTGACAAATTAGAGTTTTATGTTGTGATCTTAGCTATTGCTGTGTTTTTATTTTCTTGCTGATGACTATTGACTTCTTATAGGGTTTTCTTTGAGAATTAAGCTTTGATGGCCGTACGGTCTAAATGCTGCATGCAGGTTGGGGTTCTTATAGGCAAAGGTGGAGATACCATACGATACCTGCAATTTAACTCTGGGACAAAAATTCAAATCACAAGGGATGCTGATGCTGATCCACATTCCACAACAAGGCCAGTCGAATTAATAGGGACACTAAGTAGCATAAAAAAGGCAGAGAAGCTCATTAATGCTGTCATCGCGGAGGTGCAAAAATTTTTAACTCAATTTTCCACACTATTGCTTCTCTCTTTACTTGGATGTGATAGTTTTCATGTTTCTTTTGTCGTCTTTCCTAAATTTATGAAAGTTCATTGGGAGATCACGGAGTTTGTCTCTCATACAATCAGTCTGTGTATTGCTTTGCAGGCTGATGCTGGGGGTTCCCCTTCCCTTGTAGCTAGAGGCCTCCCTATTGCTCAAACTACAGGAGCGATAGATCAATGTGAAATGCAAGTTCCAAATGAGAAGGTTGTTGATTAAGTGTGATTCAGGTCTCGTTGGATGGTTGTTATTTATTAGCTGCTATAATTGTCATAAGTTTCTTTGGGTCCAGGTTGGTCTGATTATAGGCAGAGGTGGAGACACCATCAAAAGCCTGCAGGCTAAATCAGGGGCACGCATTCAGGTAATTGACATAAGCTTTTAGCAGAGGATTTGCATCCTCAAAATGCTAACAATTTGATTTCCATTTAGTTGGTACCTCAACATCTACTAGAAGGGGATGGATCTAAGGAAAGGACTGTGAGAGTGACTGGTGATAAGAAGCAAATTGAGATGGCAAGAGAAATGATAAAAGATGTTATGGATCAGGTAACTAGCTTTTGTCCTTTGTATTGATTAAGGTGTTGTTGCACATTAAATGCTATTCCCTCAGTGGGTGTCATGTTAATAACCTTTTTGTGAGTTTTCATCAATTTGTATTTCATAATCCCTTGTTACTTCATTTACTTAAGTTGCTAGTTGAAGAACTAATCTAACTTTGGTGGTTCCTTTCACTTAACATTGAGCACAGGGAGTTTATGTCAATTTTCCTTGGCTTCCTTGAACTGTGTATGCACATGTAGGATTTATATGCTGCACCTATTATCTATCTCTTGCACATTTTCATCTATATTTGGAATGAGTTAAGATGTGACGTCAAGAAGTCTGCATATTTTTTGGTGAATTGCTAGTCATTTTATATTCTGTTTACAGATGATGTGAGAGTATGATGTTGCCATGGTCATATTCTTGTCACTGTACTGCTTTTCTTCAAATTACTGAGCCCTTAAAATATTCACAAGATGTTCAATTCTGGTGTGGATGCGTTAAAACTTGTGATGAATGTGCACCAAGCATTGAATGATAGATGTGGCCTATCCAATGTTTGATGGTAGTTTTGAAGAGTGAAAAAAAAATGTTAAAAAAATAGGTTGTTGGACCTAATTTTTCCAGTTGGAAATGTCGTGGTAAAGATATTATATAGTTTTTGTTTCTGATGTGTGATCTCAGGTTGTAATTTGCAAAGTAATCATGTTTTGCTCTATTTATTGCAATCTCTAGCTATTGGGATTGGCTGAACTGCTGTTGTTGCCAAGGCCACATGCAATTATCTCCATGAATTAATTGTTTGCACATAAGAGGCATTTTTAAATTATTGAAGGAAGAGATTTTTCACCATCTCAGTGGGAGTGAGTGCTGTACATGATACCTAAGAGAGCAATATTGATTAATAATCAGTTCTAAAGGTCGCTGAATGCTCTTAGGAAGATCATGTCTATTGAAAATCCAAGATTTCGGTTGCCATGATTTATTTATGTTGAAGGTGCCGATTCGAATTGACTTTAAAATGCAGATTTGGCTTTTGTCTTCCCCATGGGTCAGCTTTGCTTCCTTGGTGTAGCAATAGACAACCACCATTCACTCTTATCCACTGAAGAGAGGTATCAAGCTTTAAATCTCGCAATTGCAGGGTGTTAATAGTTGGTAAGATTTTGAGACTTGACGGTCAAAATCATGATTCAGTGAGACTATGCTGTATTAACCTTAGTGCTTTTTAGCACTACATGTTCTATGCATGAGACATTTCTCGGAAGAAAATACGGTGCCTGGTGGAGTCTTAGTCGATGAGCAAGTTTTTATTTGGGCTCATACTTGTTGATTTGCCTGCTGTTGTCATGAATATGTGACAATTTGTTACACATTCTCTGGCATGATTTGGGCTGCAACACAATTGCTGTAAAACCATGATTACCAAGATAAGGATGGTACTGGAACTTGTCCTATGACATCTAATGCTCTGCCTATTGGACCATGGCATGATATTGTGTCATTTAGCATAGATGCATTATTAGCGATTGGCATTTGCTCAGATGAAATGTCTGAAACTGTTAGTTTCCTGTTAGGTTATTGGAATGCTTATGTTCAATTATTTTATCATATTCCACATTTCATGTATGTTTCCACACTCCAAACTAAATCTATTATCTTTAAATTTGGATTCTGGAGTCTTACAGTTCTACCCAACTGTTTCAATGGTTCATTGTCTCCAATTTTTAGTTTGTAAGTTTCTTACAGTCTCATCTATCACAAGTGAGCTAGAAGGGGACAGAGAATAATTATTGATACTGACTTCCCGATGAGGCATGCAGCATGCTGTGCTGTTCTTCCTTAAAAGAACAGATGGACTTATAATTGCCACTTTAGCATAAGCTACATTTGGAAAACTTTTTACTTGTGTATGGAAATAATATTGGAATTGACCAAATTTCTTTATGGTTCTCAGATGGGTTCCACATTTTCCAAATTGTCTTTGTTGATTTTCAAATTGTCCTATTTCTCTAGTCAGGAATGCATAAGTTTGATTCAACTTGTCAGAGAAAAAAATGCTCCCATTGTGGGTGTGTGCCTATCCAGTTTGTCGCATGTGCATGTGTGTGCATGTGTGTGTGCTCACACTCTCAGTTGCAGGTTTCATTTTAAAGCATAATTATTTTCTCGTGCTTAAGAGTAGTAGCTGTTGGTGTCTTGAGATGGATGTCTTCAAATAATTATAACTGAGAAGGTTGGAAGCATGTTATATATTGAAGGAATTTACATCCATGTGCAATATCCTATTGGTCACAACAGTACTTTTCATATGTTGGTGAGGAAGCTTGTTTCTATTTTGTAGTTGACCTATTGCCTTGTATTGTTGCATAGATCATGTGATGATTTCTAGTAGGTATGACATTGGTATGTCAATTTTGACAATTTGTTCATATACTTGATTTATATTGTGCTTATCATTTGATTGCCCAGATTGTGTTTGCTGAAAAAAAAAATTGTGCTTCATGAATTTGATTTGCAATTTGCATTAATGCCTCTGTTCTTTATCATGGCTTTTTTTATGGGTTTGCAATTGTAAGTACTTCTGTTCACTAACTTCTTGACCTGTTGTAATATCTATGTATAGACTGTGAGGCGATCACCTGTCTCTGGCAGTTTTGGTCAGCAGCAATCCTATAGGCCACGTGGACCCAGTGGCCCTCACTGGGCTCCACGGGGTCCTCATTCATCCCAGCCAATGCCTTATGGTTATCAGCAGCGAGGACCTTATTCATCTCAAAGTGGGCAATACCCTCCTCAAGCCTATGGCAGTTATCCTCCACAACAGATGACTCCAAGAAGTAGCTTTGGTTGGGAACAAAGGCCCCCAGGAATGCAGGGGCCACACCCGCATAGTGGTGGTTATCCTTATTATGGCGCCCAAGGAGGTCATGCACCCAATCGCCCCATTTCTGGGCCACCTACTTCAAGGCATGCATCTGGCCCAACACCTGGTATGGGCCCACCTTCTCAGTCCAGTTATAATTATGGGCAGCCACATGGTCTGGATTATGGGCATCCAGCCTCTTATTCACAGACTGCACCTCCTCAGCAGACAAATGGCCACAGATTTGATGAACCAAAGTATGACAGTCACGCCACCTCTCAGCATCCTTATGCTCATGGAAGTTCTCAGCCAATTTACCCACAGGTAGGCAGTCAGACAGGCTATGGAGCACAGCAGCAGTATGGCAGGCAATCATCATATGGCATACCCTCGCAGGCTCCCCCTCAATCTTACAGCCATCCAGGTACTAGTCAACCGGGAGATATGTCTTATCAAGGTACAATTCAGTCAAGCCAACCATATGGCCCTAATGTACCACAACAGCAGTACCAGTTTCCAACAAGTGTGCCAATGCAGCAAGCATATGCTTCATATGGATCTGCATCTGGTACTGATGGCTATAACCAGGCAGTTGCTGCATCTGGTCCAGGATATCCTCAGCAAGGTGGCCAACCCATTCCTTCTTATGGTCAGCCCAGTGGACAACAGACAGCTGGCTATTTGCAAGGTCCTACGGGGGTTTATGGGTCATATCCATCCACGCAACAAGGTTATCCCGATCAGCCAACTCCAAACAACACAAGTTATGGGTATCAAGCACCACAAGATTCTTCATATGGTAGCAGCTCAGGGCCGGTTTATGGTGCAGCACCTAGCGTTCAGCAGGTTTATACTCAACCTATGCTTACTCAACCAAGTTATGATCAGTCAGTCCAACAACCTGGTGCATATGCAACTACCACTGGAAGTGCACCAGCTGGCTCCACCCAAGTGTATGCTGCACCGCATTGAAAGTCTTGTGCCTTACGAATTTGGATGGGCTTAATGAGTGTACCTGATGAAGCTGTTGTGCTTATTTTACGAGATATATTTGTCTAGGAGTTCTACTACTTCGTTTATTGAACTTCTAAATTATGCAGTTCGATAGTCGTGCATGAAGATAATGCTAGTTTTAGTTGCAGTTGTTTTTCTTGTCAATTGCTTGTAATCGAGGCTCGTGTTAGTTATGGTCAGGGAACGATCAGGCGGTGGTGGCCAAGACTTCGCGGCCAAGAATATTGAGTCCAACCCTTTTATCAAAGGGAAAGAACAGTCCTGGATTAGGTGTGGAAAACCCTGATCCTTTAACCTTTTACTTTTCCATTTCGTCGCTTATAAATTACTGACTCGTTTTCTTAATCGAGCAAGGCTATTAAGACTTATTTAAGCATTAAATGCGCACGATTAACCTTGGCTATTTGTTTTCTAATAAAGAGGAATTTATATTGAAAGCGTGCTGGCAAGGGAAGGTAGCAGTGGAGTGGTTGAATTAATGCATATTTTATATTCTGGAGAAATATGCCTAAATTTGGTCATTCACATGGCACATGGTAGTGACAACTAGAAGTGGGGAGAGAGAGAGAGAGAGAGAGAGAGAGAGAGAGAGAGAGAGAGAGAGAGAGAGAACACGCAGATGTGCAATGTACATGGAGAATCCAGATCAACTTCATCCTCCACGGGCGCAGCCGCCGCCGTCGCCGCATCCAATGATAGCAGCAGCAAAAACAAATAACAGTAAACTATACAGCTAAAAAGCCGAAAACTGCTAGCACAAATATGAGCTCATCCTACATGCTGATTTTCACGGGACCGCAATAACAACAGCAACAAGAACATGAAACAAACATGCTATTCCTTTTCCTTTGCTTACAGACGTTTGAGTCCACAATATTAACTATAGTTAAAAAAAAAAAAAAAAAACATCAACATTGTTGTTGGGTTGTTGGGTCTGGTTTCGTGTGTGTTCTCTAATCCTTTTTTGGGGCTCACCTGGGGAAAACTATGTGATTCGGTAACTAATATGGCACCAATTTTGAATTTCATCAACTTTTCTGCTCAATTTTTTCCTATCAGAAAGAAAAATAAACATAAAAAAGAAAAGTTATGGATCTGATGATTTAATCCTTTAACGTGAATGTAGAAATGGAAACATTAGCATTACTTGATATATCTTTGTGTACATTCAGAACTCCAATTTACAGCATTATGTCACAAACCTGGGTGTAGAAGAAGGTATTTATTGGGATGTATAATAGCCTTGTTTATAAAACGAATGTAAGATTTTATTACATTTTTTTTTATCTAATCTATTGATGTTTTGGTCGTGAATCAGGTTTCCTCTTATTTTCGGGCCTAAAACACTTAATATCAAACATCATATTCAGATCAAACCGATTCTAATACCATTTGTCATGAGTTCATTATCTTTTTTCAAAAAATAATTTATTGAAATGTATTTATAATATTCTATCCGTTACAACTAGTTGTAAAAATACTCTCCTACATCACTCGACGTCCACAAGAATGGTGGAACCACGGTAAAATTCCAACATCCACTAGAATTGCCAATCGATTATAAAACAGTGTGAGCCTTGAAACATTGCTTTTCTCCGGATTAATTGGGGTTGCATTATTCTGTTTTGAAAACATATTCTGAGAATCATTGTGCTCTGAATTGCATCCCCTAAAACTAAGTGCATGCAACTATGTACACCGTGGTGTTTACTTTGGGCGGGCAGGGAATTTATTTTCAGAATTGCGGGACATGCAAATTAACACAGAATCTTCCGCCAACGTTAAAGAAATAATCTTGTAGGTCTTATTTTCAAAAAAGTTGTATTGTTTCTGCAAGAAGTCCCATATGTTGCCGGTATACCTGATCTCAGACTCCTTCCTCTCTCTCACGTGGGTCTTCCTGAGGGGTGTATAGCAGTGGGGTATTTTCAGATTATAGGCGCCTCAGAGTGCAACTAAGCGTTACAGAGAACTTTCAGTTTTCCTCGCTTCCATTCGGTATTTCAACCTTTGGGAGTCAAGCAATCAAAACAAATCTTAGAATACTACCAATTGCAGGATCTGCTATTGGATTTTCAGAGAGTCTGATGCCCTTAACGCGGAAAAGAATTTTTTTTTTTTTTTTTTTTGCAGGCATAGTAATGGAATTGGAGTAAAAATAGCTTAATGTGCTGCGGCACTGCATAAAACTTTATCCTCAACTTAGGGAATGAGTTCAGTTGATGCCAGATCCTCAATTTTGTTATCACAAATGAGTAAGATCAGAATCTTCTTAAATGTAGCATAAACAAAATAAGTCCAAAAACAACAAAGACTTTGATCGGAAGCAATGGACTCCACCGACGGAGCCGTCGTGTTTGCCATCTCCGTTGTCCCAATCGATCCCGACCCACACACCCGAATAGCACTCCACGGCTCCTAAGTACTTGACCGTGCCGATTCGGAGCGGATCATTGGCTCAGGGAACTCGCTGGCCGAGTCTGAATGTGGCGGGAATCGACTCCGCCGCGCTCATCTCTGTTGGCAGAATTGCAAAGCTGTGGAAATGGAAGGGACGACGGACAAGGGTTCAGGAGATCCGGGAGTATTATTGGATGAACCGACGAGTCGGTCATCCAAAAAACTCTCCAAAGTTTTCCTCAGGTCTGAAGCCAAGTGCCCGTGGATTCTACGGCGAGCTATTGGAGTGTCTGGCTATAACTATTATAAGCTTGGCCCATTCAATAGTTTTTTTCTTTCCTTCTTTCTTTCTTTCTTTTTATTTTAGTTATTTATTTATTTATTTTGTGTTCTATAAATCCATTCAATAGTTACTGGTTGCAATGTGGATTGTGAAAATTCTGATGTTAAAAAACAAACTTTTATTTTATTATAAAATTGATAAAAATTAATAGAAGAACAAAAAAGAAGTAAACACAATACAACTTCAGTTGTCGGCACTGAAATATATGTGTTGCCGTTCATTTGCACTCTCAATGTGAAGATTAAAATGGCAATAGCCTGCAGGCGTACTCATAAGCAACCTGCAGGAAGCTTTTAGGACCATCATCGTCTGGCAACTTCAGAAGACGGGCAATCTTCGAAAACCCAGCATGTTGCCTAAGGTACACGTCCTCAGACACTTCAACTCGTTGTGTCTCCTTTTTGAAGAGCTTAGGCCTTGACAAGGCCCACTGCATTGCCCATATGGCCAAAGGTCGCATGTAACAAAGAGACCTGTATTGGTCGTTGGTGTTCCAGCCTTCTGGCATCTGAAATGAGTATCTGTAGACACAGAAAAAAAAAATGGTCATAAGTTATGTGAAGGTCACAGGTTAAACAGCCTCTATGTGAAAAAATGAGGGTAAGGATGCATGTTACAACTATTTGATTAAAGATAGTAGCATAGAAAAAACGCACCCGAGACCTTCTTTGGACCATCCTGCTTCATAGATGCCAGCTGCAGTCTGAAATGCCATGTCCACCATACCCTCCTGAATCATGGAAGCAGCAAGAGCGTAAGTAACTCCGGGCCATATCTCTCCTGATTGCAGTGCTGAAATATCAACTCTTCCATCTGGTAGCATTCCATTGACTGCTCCATGCATTCCCCCTCTGGTTTTTAAGACATTGAACTTATATATCTTCTCCAGTGCATTCCTTGCTTTCTCCTCGTCGACAATTGGCAAAAGATCACATGCTCTAGAATACCTGTAACACAACAACATTATCAGCGCATATTGTTTGATTCGGTCCATGTATAAATGCTTAGATTTTTACGTGCAAATATAAAAAGTGGAAGGATCCTGCTCACCATTGCCCGGCTAATTGATCAGCCTGAATAGAATCATTGCCACTGCTGTCATAATTGAAGTAGGAACCATTCCATAATGAGCTATAAATAGATTTTGCCTTGAGATACCTTGCCCAGAAGTATTTAGCAGATGCATTATCATCGACTTCTTGTGCCAAGGCTGAAGCAGCCTGGAGTGCAGCCACCCAAAGCCCACCACAATATGCACTCATACCAGTAACAGACCATGCGTCATATGTTTGATCAGGGTAGCCCTCATTCTCAATCATGCCATCTCCATCTCTATCAAATTGATCCATATAAGCCAGTGCAAGGTAAACTGAGGGCCACACAGCTCGTGCAAAACCTTTATCACCGGTGGCAACTACATCTCTGTATACCTGAAGAACAAATTTAGAATTCAAGTCCTTCCATCGAGCTGAGTTGAAGAGGCTATAAGCATTTACTTCGAACCAAGGATCATTAAGCCCGATATCATGGGGAACAGCACCAAGAAGCTTTCGTGGAACCCATGCTCCATCACTCATAATTTGCTTCCGACTGGGGTCATGTATCATTACTGCCGCTGCAAAGTCTCTTTGGATACTGAGTTCGAGTTTAGGAAATAGCATGAGAAGCGCAAAAGATGAATAGAAATGGACATCATAAGTATTCCACATCAGATATTCACTTCCTTCAAGATAAAGGAAGTGACCTATATTTTCCTCCCCATTCTGCAGCAAGTATGTCCCCAAAGCAGCATTCGATGTTTCCAGGCTATGTATCTGTTCATTTGTCGATGTCATTCTGTCAAGGATCTCAACGTCTGTGTTATATTTTTGACTGACATCATTTAAATTCTTGAAATCTGACCTCAACCTATCAAGAGAAAATTTTTTCTCTCTAATGGCCGCCAGATTTTGCATTGGGGGTGATCCATCTACATAAAATAGCAGCTTGCTTTTAGTGAACATAATTAACCAGATTTCTAATGATAACTACTAAGAATCATAATTCACAAACACCTGTCCAAACTGTTCCTCCTGCATTGAAATAATAGAGCTCATTGAAGAGAGTGATTGGGTACCTGGAGGTAAATAAATTATGCAGCACGTGAAACTTCACTGAGCTTCAGGGAGATTAATTACAATATTTTTCAAACAAGGCTTAGGGAATCTCACCATTCAGGAAGCCTCTTGTCTTCAAGGATTGGTCTTTGCCATAAATCTATCTGTGACTCCCAATGCGCATGCTCTAGTATAAGAAAAGTGCGGAATAAAGCAAGGTAATCTATGTTTCAGTCCTTCGTCACCATTGACAAAATATCAATAATAAATACAGGATTCTTTTATTCCTCTGAAATAGTAGTGCTATTCATTATTATTGGCCCGGGTCCAAGATACCAAAAGACAATCAGTATCTCAGCAACTTAAGGTTACATACAATCTAGCAAAAATTATTTCAGAAACCGTTTTTCTAATTATGGGATTATGAATCTCAAAAATCATCCGTGTCATTTCAACTTCTGGATATTAGTCCCATTCAACAGTAATACTCAATCTTAAGGTCATTTCCAAACAAATATCCAATTTACATTTCAATAAACGTAGACGTTACCCAGAATAGCATCGTGTGCGATATTAGCAGCTGCATCTGCACGAGTGCCATAGAATTTTGTATAACGCCTGCAATTACAATGCTCTGTTAACAAAAAGTCATTCAACTTGGTGAATCAAATGATAAAAGCAATTTCTTTGCAGGAGCTGTCCACCTGTGATAAGTTCTCCTACTAAATTTTACTTCGGGGCAGTCCCATGCCAATGAAAACGTAACAGTGCGGACAGAATCAGAAGAAATGGTCAAAGAAGCTGCTATGGCTGCTCCAATGGATGATCCAGGTTCTGAAGTTGAAGCTTTGCTGCAGTCAAGTTGGTCAAATGTCCCATGCTGAAAAACAAATTATAAAGAAATTAAACCCTCGTAAAATCTATTATTTATGGTCAGTGAAAAGTTAAATGCATATACATATTGTGGCCCTGGAGTGTAGCATGCAGAGCAGTTGAAGCTCTTTCTCGAAGATGCCGCAGCTCAGGATGTCACCGGCCATGAAGACGATAAATTACTTTTCATTCCATGAACATGCAATAAACAAAATGAAAGGCCTGACCTTTTTGATCTCATCCCACATATCTTTGGCCGTGACCCCCTGTGAATCACCAAATACTATAAAGCAAGGACATTCAGAGACATGCACGTCAGCTGTCTCCTGTGCTGCAATAGCAAAAGTCAATGGAGGCTGTCCTTTCGCTGTTCTGAAACGAAATTCATTATCTGTTGATGATATCTGGTACCATTGCCAAATAAATTCTATGCAAAGGGCATCTTAACTAATGAAGAAAAGGACGTGAATTAATTGACAAATCAGTATTAAGGCTTACTTATGGTGTAAAGTAACTCCATGCACTCCATCTTTGCTCCTGCAAGGAATTACCCACTATGTAAAATGGTCGATGTACTCCTTAGGACTAGAGCAGAATGACAAATAACTGTGCATTGGAACACAACTATCAGGTCTGACTTAGTAATGAAATTCAGTTCAAATTACAAAATCGTGGATATCAATTTAACACTAGGAACCAGCAACTTACATCATTTTTCTGTTGAAGTGATGACCAGAAAATCCTGAGTCCCCACCCACAGAATTCTGAACAGTTAGGAACATGAAAAAAGAACATGTCAACAAATTTGCAAACTGGATAGTTGTATCTTTCCTGATCCATATTTTATAGTACTTTTAAACTTCAAATCTGGCAGAATTTCACTTGGAACACCAATGCATCGTGGCGGTTTATCATTGTGATTCATGTGATGAGGTGTAATATCATTTGACTAAGATGTGTGATAGAATACAATCCTGAAGCACAATACTCTCAACTTACAGCCCATGTAAACAGCAAGGTGACATCTGCCGAAGTCCTTCCAGAATTGGATAGCTAGAACAGTCAACAATCCAATTACTTAACATAAATCTAATGTACAGATTAAGAAATAACAACAAAATGGGGGTCTCTCAGAAGCCCTTCCATACCGTAAATGTGAAAACTGACACGGGGAAGCTGCTCTCTTTATAGTTGTGCGGAATGAAAGGAGAAATTTGACGTGAGACAATTCTGAGTTCAGGGTCAGGTTCACCTGTTGTACATACATTTGCAGGCAATATCCTTCAATGACACTACTTAAACCATTATTGCCCACAGCATTGCTGAAGCTAATTACCTTCATAAATTGTCCAAGACCTTGGAAACAGACCATGGTATGTACACTTCTCCCCATTTAGATTCCAGTCCCAAGATTCGATACCTGAGTCCGTCCTTTCTCTGCAGAAAGCCATTCATAGTTCGACATTAGGGATTCCACGCCAAACCCCAAAAGTAGAAAAATATCAAACAGCAAGATGTCTGACAGTACGGTGGCTTACTTTGGTATTTCAGCTCTCCTTGGGCATAATACGGTAGAAACCCTTTCACTGTTTGGCCGGGAGACAAAAACCTAGATGAAGAAAAGGAACACATATTGTTTGAAGCTGTTCTGTGGGAATGGTCTTTTGCACATGCCATTTTTGCATGCCACGAACACATTAAATGGCTTAAAAGATGAGAAGTTGGACTTACAGAAAACTGATTCGCCAAAACTGGGCTTTCTTCGCAAACTAAAGGGAAAATTTTAAAGAATTGGAACTCCCCTTTGTAACTTCTCCCAATGCTTCCTGCCCTAAAAACCATCTACCCAAATATAAACCGCACTTCTTCGAATTTGAAGACATAAGAGGAATTATAAGCAACCAGAATAGCAGAAGCAACATTCACAGGCACAATATGTCATCAGTAAAAGAGGAGAAACATACCCAATACCACCTAAAGGAATGCCATGGTCACTTGTAACAAGGTGTTTTTTAGAAAAATCAAATATAGTTGCCTGAAAAATATCAAGGAAATCTGAATCTGTTTGCCATGTTTTGAATTGATACAAGAAAAACAGAGAATCTGGGAACAATGACCAAGATATTATTACCCGTCCCTTTGCTGCTTCTTGCTTGGTGTGTCGCCACAGTCGCACGCCTATTGGAAGCTTTCCAGAAATCAAGAAACAAGTAGACTACCTCTTTATTTCAAGAAATGGGGAAGAAATCAAATAAGAATAATGAGTTAAAAGGGGAAGCATAAAGCATTTAATTTTTTTTCTAATATACCATATGCACTATGCCTCGAAGAGTCATACTGAAGCCCAAAGGGATTTTTCCATTGTCGTTCAATTGCCGTTGCCATGTCAGGGAAGGAGGTTTCCCTGGATCAACCTAATGAAAGCAAGTCAAAAAAAAGAAAAGATAAGAAAAACCGATAAGATGAGGGCTCAGAGGAATACCCTTTCTGTGTAGACGTCGGGAAGAGCCTCCTTATCAATTTCTCCACCTTCACTAAGAGCGTTCTCCATGGTGCCTTAAAGAGATCAAAATGTTCAAAACTCAGAAGTGATATTCAGGAAACAACAAACACACACACACACACACACATATATATATATTGCGACAACTCATTTGGTAGAACTTGAACTTAATCAATCAGAAGAAGAATTCTAGTTCCTGTAACAACTCTTCTTTAATCTGGTAGAAGTCTTCCAGAAAGACGTATTCGTGAAGCGAAAGAACTTAGCTTGGGACATATGGTGCCAATCACATGAACCGTCGCATTCACAGTCCTACGGCTTGGTTTTTTGGTGCATGTCTAAACCACGCTAACTTTGGATCGCTCCATTGCCAAACGAGTCAACCCCATGAAATGAATGGAGCTAATCGTTGACAATTAGCAGAACCAAACATTGCAAAACCATATTCAGATATGCCTGACGGAGGTCTTGTAATATATTATGGACAGGGAACTTTATTGACCGACAATGGACATTGCTATTGTACCTATTCACGAGTCTTTCATGGATCCTTAAAAGACACAACATCACTTGTACTGTGAGACAGAAGCAAGATAGCAACGAGATGCATAAACCGTGTTCCAAACAACAGATGATTGCGTTGTATCAGAATCATTATGGTGGTTAACAACTGTGTTCATTCTAACTCGGTGCGATACCTTCAAATTCAATCAATCAAACACAGGATACTTGCAAACCATTAAAAAGAGAAACTGAGATGAAAGGAAAATAGCAGAACAGAGGAGACCAACAAGGAAAAGTTCAGATATTTCTTTGGCAAGACACAGCAAACTGTGTGTGCGTTACGAGAGATATGGATCGACCCAACAAGAAGGAGGTGGCAGGGGTAGTTGAGGAAGAAAGGAGCTTTTGCATTTTCAAAAGAAGCTAACGAAAAGTCTTCATCAATTTTGTAACAGCAGCCAAGCTGAGGCTTTTAGGCATATCGACTATTGAAAAGGTAAGCTCAAATATGAGATCCTGAGTCTCTGTGGTTTAAGGTGTCCATTTTCATTTTTCACCCTTTTCTTTAATGTGGGATTATGTGATTCCTTTCAATACAGTGAGTTTTTTTTTTTTTTTTTTACACAAAATTTAGAAGAGCATAAAATAGCTTATATTGAGTAACAGAAAAGCGGATGTGGTTCATGATATTTACAAATTTGTTCGCTCACCAATTTAATCCATTGAATGGATTCAAAGTTACGAGACAATGATTCTAATCATCCACTGATATTACCAACAAAACGAATTTATGAAGGCGGTTTTGATTTCGTTTGTTCAAAAAAGAAGCATCAATGACAGGTGGAAATGATATTCTGACAAAGTCTATGGTAACAAGCAGACCAAACCAAATAATCCGTCAAAAATTTATGGGAAAGGGTTGCTTGCGACGGACATGTCGATTCAATAATACCCCCGCACACAATAGAAATTGTGTATTACACGAAACGTTTATCTATACATTCATTTAATTAATTAATTAATATTTATGATTTCATCTTCTTAAAAGAGAATTTATAACTAGACGCAGTTTTGACAGTTATAGGACACGTGGAGAAAAGCTTCTGGCCGGCGGCCATGGCGTTCAGTCAGCGCAGATTTTGGTCTGCGATCCGAAACATTCGACTGCCAATTTAGTGTAATAAAACAATTTTACTGCCTATTTGGTGAAATTAAATAAATGCTGCCGTTTTATTAAATTAATTGTACATAATCCGTTTCTAGAAAAACTTGCCTATTTTCTAAACGGCCGCATCTTATCTGCTCGGAAAAATGTCAATTAAAAGACAAAAAAACAAAAAGAACAAAGAAAATTCTTTTTTAGTGGGCATGAAATTCTTTCTTCCACGGCCGCCGCTTGGCTTTGGCTTTGGCTTTGAAGATGTGACTGTGACATTTTTACAAGAAACAGCAATGGAGACCATTTTCGGACTTGAAATCACGCGAGGCTATTTGTGTTAAAAAATCAAATGGCGTCTGGCAGAAAAATGTTAATTTTCATAATAATTGATTTTTTCTTTTAATATTGTCAATTTTCATTGTGACAAATGTCTAATTAGACAGAATGAAATTTAAATTTTTTCTAATTTTAATATAGAGAAAAATTGTTGATATTTCTAGCGTTATTATTCTAAATCGAAATCAATAAAAAAAATAGAGAGAGAGAGAGAGAGAGGGACAAAGGATTTAGTCTTGTTTGGATGGATGGATCTGTCTTTATGCTCTGTACTTTTTTTTTTTTTGGGGGTTTTTCCCAAAAAAATCCCGTGGACCCTGTCGGGGCGTGGCAGAAGGGATTGTATGCCCGTGCGGTCCAGCCGTCGTTACGTAGGCTTCGCTTTTGGGTTCCTTTTTTTTTTTTTTTTCTTCTAATAATATTGTTATTTATATATTACTGGCTCTTTGTTTTTATTTTCAACGAGGGATTTTTTTTTTTTTTTTATGTTATAACTTAACACTCGCTTTCTCCGACACAGCACGGCCTCTCCCCATTACCGTGCCGACACACTAACTGAACTGTAGCATAAAGGCAAAAATGATGTCTCAGTTGATCACGTAGGAATGCACAGTTTTATTGCATCTGACTCAACGTCGTCTCCTTCTGTCTTTTTCTTTCTTTGGTTTCGTTTTCTCCAATTTGCAATTTAACAAAAGGGAAACGGGTGCCGGAGGAAGTTGACAGAAAGGTAAACGCCAAGCTTTCTTTCTTTCTTTTTTTCTTTCTTTCTTTCTTTCTTTCTTTCTTTATATATATAGATATAGATATATAGAGATCCATGATGATAGTGTCACCAATCAGCGGGGAGTGGATGGAGGAAATGGCACCAAATATTAGAATAACGCGTGAGACTGCAATTGAAATTGAGGTGCCACGTCACACCTAGGAATTAGCCACGAGAATCGCTTGTCCTATTCTATATTTTTTCTTCATTCGATCGAAGATTATGGGATTTTGTCTCGACTCTTTTGACATGTAACCTATATTAAAATAAATAAATAAATAAATAAAACAAAAAACAATTAATTAATTATATTATTGCTTGATCTCCTGCATGCAGGGGGGGGGGTCGGTGAGACCACTTTTTAGCTAGGAATGTGCAAATTGGGAGGTGAGAGTAGGTGGGAAGAGGCACTCGACGACAATGACATCCGCGTAGGATTATATGTTTGTTGTGTTGTTATATCATATGCCCAGTGGGACTTGATCGTGCTTAGAATGCGTGGCTTAGTGTCGCTCCTCCCTTTTTATTAAAGCGACGTTCCATAAACTCCTCTCCTTTTTCTTTTTTTTTCCCTTTTTTCTCTACTTTTTTCTTTCTTTCCTCTTTCTCTTGGTATTGAGTCTGCACTCGGTACAAAGAGCCTTTTTGTTCAATTATTTTTAAATTAACAATTAAATATATATCTTTTTAATTTATTCTCTCTCTCTCTCTCTCTCTCTATATATATATATATATAGTAGTTTTTATTTAATTAAAATCATGTAATATATATTTAAAATATTATTTTTAAGTAAAATACTTTTAATGATATAAAATACAGTTAAATATATTTTAATTTATTATGTGAAGAAATATTATAATTTAATTACATTATTGTGAGAATAAATTTTAATTTGAAATTGTTAGGTCGACACACACACACACACACACACATAATTTTAATTTGTAGAGTCGGATGGCCGGTAACCTTTAAAAAATTATAAATTCCTTTCAACGGCGGGGACCCCTTCCATTCTAGGGTAAGTCTGCCTAATTACCCGCTAATCTTAATGCACGCTTACATGAAAGAAGACTTTTATATACATATTAATTGATTAATTAGCAAGATTAAAGCATTTAACTTTAAAATATTAATAAAAAAGATATGGACATAATAATTTTTCATATGTAAATTAATTTAAAAGATAAATATAGTATTTTCTAGTCATTTATATGAATTAGTTATACAACTTCTTAATAAAAGTAATTAGTTTAAAATTAATCTACAAAATTATTTAATTTAATTGTAATGCCCTTTTTTACTTCAAAATTTAATTTGCAAAATATCTTTACTTATGTATTTATTTTAAGAATAAAAAAATCTTTTGTATTTCAAATATTTTTAAAATGATTAAAAAAATTTAAAATAAAAATTATATATATATTGATTTATTGTATAGTTGTAGAACATATCCTTTTTAAAAAAATACATCAAAATGTTTGTGCCTATTGATATTAAAAAGTGTTCTTTTTTAATCAAATAATATATTGGTCCTTCTTTAATTAAAATAAAAAATATTTAAAAAAATATAATTTTATTATAAAATAATTTGAAGTAATATACAGATTTATCAATGATTTGATTTTAATGATACAAATACAATCAATTGTATTTCATTTTGTTTTATAAAAAAATTAATATAATCTAATTACATCATTAAAAAATAACCTTAAATATATAGCTTAAAATAATTTTTTTATTATAACTCATTTTTTGTTCTCGCCTTTTTTTTTTTTTTTTCTTAAAAGATTGTGTATAAAAACCAGAGTTAGCAAGATACACTGAGTCAGAAGCTGTCTACAAAAAAAGCAGAGAGAAAATGGGCAACAAATGGATAGGCTCATTGAAAGAGCTAAAGAAAGTGAGCTTCATAGCAACGCCGATGGTGGCTGTCACAGTGTTGCTGTATCTCTTCCAGGTTGTTTCAGTGATGTTGGTTGGACACCTCGATGATAATGTCTCACTCTCTGCAGTGGGCATTGCCTCCTCTTTCACCAGCGCTACCGGCTACGGTCTGCTTGTAATTTCTTGCTTCTTTTCTACACCCTTCGACTATCAGTAATCGCAATAAATTGTATCCAAGTTCAATCTCCCTAACAAAATTGTATTGCATGCCTAGCAGTTTGGAATGGCTGGTGCACTGGAGACCCTATGCGGGCAAGCTTATGGAGCGGAGCAATATGAAAAGCTTGGGACTTATACTTACTGTGCCATCTTTTCTTTGGTTATGGTTTGTGTTCCTATATCCGTTTTGTGGATATTCACAGACAAGTTATTATTGCTTATAGGCCAAGACCCTTCAATCTCACGTATAGCTCGCCAATACTCAGTTTATCTCATTCCCAACTTATTTGCATATGCTGTGCTTCAAGCACTGATTCGTTACTTCCAAACTCAGAGTTTGATCCACCCAATGATTTTTAGCTCTTTGGCAACTATGTGCTTCCATATACTTCTTTCTTGGGCTCTCGTGTTCAAAGCAGAGTTGGGGAGCAAGGGAGCAGCGTTGGGAATCAGTTTATCTTACTGGCTGAACGTTTTCTTGCTTTTCTTGTATATGAAATTTTCTTCCACATGTCAGAAAACTCGTTGCTCCTTCTCCACTGGTGTCTTCTTGAGCACAAGGGACTTCTTCCGATTTGCTATTCCTTCTGCAATTATGACTTGGTAAACATATAGCTAATATTCCTTCATTGTTCTCATCATCAATGCAGTCTATTTTATTTCACTTACTCTTGTTTCGTTAAATTTTGTATTAAGAATAGTTCCTAATTGGCACTTTTGTTTGGCGTCCCAATTTCTTGCAGTCTTGAATGGTGGTCATATGAGGTACTTATTTTGCTGTCTGGACTTTTACCAAATCCGAAAGTGGAAACTTCTGTTCTTTCTATATGGTATGTTTAACTACTTCGTCGTTTACTATTTGCTTTGTGAGCAGTTAACCAAAGTGTTTGTGTATTTGGTTTGCAGTTTTACAATCACTTATCTTCACTACTACATACCATATGGATTTGGGGCCACCGTAAGGTTGGTATCAAGCTTCTTTGGATGGCGATAAATTGATGGAAAAGTGATAATTGCAACATTCATTCTATTTCTATCTCTGTTCACACGATGAAAATCTGACTGGTGCCGTTAGCAAATGATCAAAAGAACAATACTAATGGAATACAGTACATATTGAAGCCCGTTACTTGATGGGTACTATTCCTTTTGGTTTTCCATATTCTTCTTCGTTAATGAAATAATGTATCAACCACTTACGCAGTACTCGGGTTTCAAATGAACTGGGAGCTGGGAATCCAGAGGCTGCTAAGATGGCAGTTCGTGCAATGATGGTTCTTGCAATCGCAGAGTTGGTCATCATAGCATTAGTTCTGTTCTCCATCCGCCGCAATCTGGGGAACATATTTAGCAGCCAAAAGGAAATCGTGGATCTTATAGCGAATATGACTCCATTCATTTGTCTATCAGTTACCATGGACAGTTTACAAACTGTACTTTCAGGCACTCTCGTTAAACACCTCTCCTAGCCATCTGTGCATGTTATACATCGAATAGCTGGCTTCGTTGCTAAGCCTGAGACTCAACAAACAAATGAAATGACAATAATTTTATACTGCATTTTATCAAATTTTCACAATTTTTATCTTTCTGATGATAATAACACAATTTCATATAATTAATGCATAAATTGTAGATATTATCAATAGACTGAATCCAACTAAGAATTTCTCCAATAAATTGTCATTTTCATAGTTTTTGTTTTCTGAAATGCTACTCCGCATCAGGGGTTGTTAGAGGAAGTGGGTGGCAGCGTATAGGAGCCTATACAAATCTTGTAGCCTACTACATGGCCGGGACTCCCGTGGGTGTTCTATTGGCTTTCGTCGCACATCTGAGGGGGAAGGGTCTTTTGATCGGGTTGGCAACAGGTTCAGGAGTACAAGCAACCATCCTTGCTTTCTTGATAGTGTGCACCAATTGGAAACAGCAGGTCCAAATCCGGATACACCTGACTTTCACACGGAAGATTATAATTTTCCATTCTACCGCCCCCCCCCCCCTCTATTTTGACGTCTGCAAAATGAAAGGGTTAAGTTAAAAACATGCTAGAACCATAGGCTTTCACTCTGTAATTCATTATTAAGTATGTTATAGAAAGCCTGCTTTGAATGCTGATCTTTTCTGTTGACATTGCAGGCAGCAAAAGTGAGCGAAAGGATCCCTCGAGGAGAATCGATGGGTCGAACATGATAAACAAAGTAAAATGTTGATGGCCAAGTGATTGACTGAAACTATTGTGGCATATTTATACTTCCCATGTGTAATGATTTTGAGGCTTCGTAAAAGTAATGATTTCAAAGAAATCAATTGCAACTGTATACACACCTCATTCCTTAAGCTTCTCATGGTGCTCAAAATGTTGTAATTGCCCCCTTTCCCTCACCATTAACTGAAACAGATAAACCCCAAGATCAAAACCTTACAAGCAAATCCAAAATCATGTAAGTGGTGTAACACCAAAAATATTCTGTATTTAAGCAAATTTATAAAGTTCTCAAGTAAAGCAAAAGACACCTGTTGATTTCATGGGTCCCCATCATCGAAAAGAATTTTGTAAAACCGTTTTCTTTCCTCAGGATCAAGCAAACCTTTTGGTTTGGCACCACTGTCATCATCTTCACATGGTTTAGTAATTTTCTCCTCCTTGCTATTTTGCTTTATGTAAACAATGCCTTTCTTCTTCTTCTTTTCCAGGTTAATTAAATAGTGCCTTCGATTATATTCATGGAGCCCTTCCTGCATCAGTTCCCCAAACTTGTCCTTCACTACAACAAGTGGATCCTTGTCAATCAATTCTGATCCATTGTATCCTTCTCTAAGAAGAACAGTATATATCTGATACTTATTGGAGACATAAAATATGCCAGGATGCTTCAGAAGCAAGACATTCAGTTTCTCTGGTAGACTGAACTCTCTTGTAAAATGGCTTAGCTTCATAATGGACAACTTTTTCCATAGGGTCAATGACAACAATTCATGTACTAAACCTACGGTTCTTCTCTCTATTTCCTTTGACCCTTCCAACATACCTCTTGCATCTGCATATGGTGAAATATATGGAGTGGAATTGAATTCATGGAATCTTTCCCATGATTTAACCCAGCTTGGAGGTATTGAACATGTAAAGGAGGGTTTATGGCCCTCTTTCTGAGCTGAGACCTGAATTGCAGAAATTGCCAGGTCTGGGTTCCATGACAAAAGCTCAATCTCCATGGAACTCTTCCTCCCAGTGTGGTTGACAACTCGAAATGTGTCGGGATATTTTGGTAGAATTCTTATCAGATAATCATCTGGGAAACCATAATTTCTCTTGAGCTCGTTAAGTTTAACAACATTAAGCCTATGGTTCATGCTCATCATCAACAGTTTAGTCAACCGCTCAACGAAGACAGGCTCCTGCATTTCTTTCACAGATTCTTCCTCCTCTACCAGAAACATCATCCTCTTTGTCAGTCGACAATAATATTCATCATTCTCCAGACAGATCTCAAAGCAGCCAGGATACTTCTTTAACCAATTGAGTGCTTTGCCTTGAAGATCAAGTGTCTTGAACTTCTTTTGGAGATATTTCACTGGTACCACCTGATTTGGGTACCTTAGTATTATGTTCTTGATTTGATTATTTACAATCCATCTGCGGTTTCTTGAGAGAGCTAACTCAAGATAAGGATCCTTCTTCATGGACCAAAGAGCGAAGTTTCGAAGAAAATTAAAAAGTGATGATCGTGAGTTAAGTCTGTGATTGCCATGATTGAGTTTGTGGAGGAACATTCCACTAATCAACCCATTGTAGCTGCTAAATCTCAATCTTTTCCAAGCATAAACCTGAAGAAATGAATTAAAAAAGAACAGAGGAGGGGAATAAAAACAACAGGGATAAATTAAAGGTTATAAATCTTTCCCCAGTCAAAATTCAGGCTCAAGATAATTTTAGTCATTCAAACACACAAACAAGCTCATTCAGCTCAGGGCCAGAATCTTTCTTGCATTGAAAAGTAAATTTGCAAGTTTTCAAAGACAATTCAGTTCATAAAGTAAGCTAGACTAGCAGAACTCCCACACTTAAAGCTGAAATTCTCATGGAACAACAAGCACTTGACGCTGGTGGAAAATCAGTAAAACAAAAAAAAGTGAGGGACAGCAAAACCAGCAAACCACTTAAAAGCCAGTAAATTAGTCTTCGCTGTAAATTCCGAAAAGACGAACTTCTCCATTTCACCAACAAATGTCCGTAATGAAATCAGAGAAAACAATACAAGACTGTGCTAGGCGATTGAAACCCCACATATGATTTGTTGGTTAATACCCAAAAAACCATACGCAGCTACCCAGCATGAACAACTGACTTGGGCTGTATTAAAAGCACGTATAAAGAGAGAAAAAGGTGAATGAAATTGGCTTTCTTTTCAGAATCGCAAATTGCTCAGAGAGCTCAAAAGCCAATAAGGCCAAAACGGGATTAAAGAGGCATTACCAATACCCAAGAAACGTTCTTTTCCAAGAAGGAAAGCACCCAGAATTGCAAAACCCACCGTTCTTATCAAACGAAGAGGGCAAAGAAGCAAACATAAGAAACCGTTTGTTATGAGAAAATATGGCAAACGCAACTGCACAAAAACTTACCGAGTAAAAGGCTAGCACGGTTAAGAGATATCGTCCACCAGTTCCAGGCGACGGACGTGGCGCTGCGGCTGCGGTGGCCTAGAAACTGCCGCTTCTGAGGATGATGGAATTTGGGCATTATATCAACTTGGTCTCTCGGAAGTCGGATCTAGTTGAGCTTGGGCCTATGGGTTTGGTAACAGCCCCGTTACAACAAAACGGTTTTTTTTTTTTGTAAGAAAAAATATTTATGATTTTAATTGATAGAAATAATATATATATATAAAGTAGCCGTTAGAGACTAAGGGTAAAAGGGAGAATTCACTAGTGAAAGCCGCCTTTATTTGGGAGGGCCTATAAAATGGGACAAAGTTAATTAATGGTGAAATGCAGCCATAGTCCTATCCTCCAAAGCTTTTCCATCTCTCTCTCTCTCTCTCTCTCTCTCTCTCTCTCTATTCTTTTTCTTCTTGTTTAAGGTTAAAAGCAAGAATCTTTCTAGGTTTCTCTTTTTTTTTGGGCGGGTTTTCAATTATTGAGTTGGGTTTTCCCAATGGTGTGGTTTTTATCTGGACAGAAATAGAAAAAGGGAGCAATGCCGACTGCCGCCATTGTTAAAAACCAGATCCTCCGAGCGCTTCCGATCTCTCTCGCTCTTTATTCTCTTGTTCTTCTTAAAATATTAAGAGAAATAATCGTCCTCTTCTCCAATCTTCTCTTCTGGTTGAAAGTTAAAAGCAAGAATCTTTCTGAGTTTCTTGAGTTGGGTTTTCACATTTTTTGGTGGTTTTGGGTCTATCTACTCAGGAAAAGGAAAATGAACAATTAAGACTGTTGACGGGTAACAAGAAACGTCACCTACGGTCCTTCCCACAGAATTCAGTTGGAAAAGATTGTGGCTAAATATTTTTCACTTTTTCAGCTTTGAAAAGGGCCGTTATTATTCTTTCTTTTTCCGTTCATGTTTGTGTGACTTTAGGGTTTTTGTGTGGTTAATTATTTTTTTTAAAGTATATTGGTTGTTTTATTACATGGGGTATTGGGTTCTTTCATCATCTGTTGATCTAGCTTATTTCTTGAATTTTTGGATTCCATGTTGGACTTTTCTAGAATTTCTCTTTATGAAATTCTTATTTCATATATTGCAGGATCTTTCTTTATGCGAATACTAGCAATAAAAACTGTAATTGAAATCAACATACCGTTGTCCATTATGCTGATGTCCCGCAGTGGAGATGGGAAGTCTCTTCTGTTTCGTTCCTGAACGCTTCTTTCTTTTCTCCTACTCTTTCCCTTTTCTTTTCTTTACGTTTTTTCTCTCTCTGATGGTTGAGCTCTAGGAAAGGTCTGTAATAACATATATATATATATACACATCTTCCTTTCCTGTAACCGTTAAGATCCTCTCTTTCTGTAATAATTATCTTAAATGAGAAGATACTCCTTTTCCTGTAACGGTTATTCTTAATAGGGGAAGATATATATACACATATTCCTTTCCTATAACGTTTATTCTTAATAGGGATAGTGGAGGGATTTTAAACCCGATGACCCAAATTACCGTTATGCCTAACCGACCATCATATTAGGCCTTTTATTTTGAGTCATACTTTAAATGACATGGGCCACTCATGTTAATTAATTTAACAATCTCCCACTTGGTCCATGTCATGACTCGATGAAACAATAATAATTAAGTGCGCACAATTCTTAAAGATCATCAAATCACAACACTTAATTGAATTAAAATGATTGGATCATGGCGGTCACACATCTTATAGCGACATGATTCCTTCCATGCATCACATGATCATCATAATTCATAATAACTTTACTGAGGAACATTGAAACTTTAAACTGTCATTCTCATATATGCCATTAATTATCTCACAAACCATAATTGTATACATCTAAATAGAGATAACAGAGCATAAGCAAAACCATAACTTTAATTGAATTCACGAGTGTCACAATGATATAAGCATTCTAAATATTGGCTTTCAAGTGTATGAGGACCTGTCCATAATGCCCATCCAATCAACATGTCCAGTAAATGTTTTCGGTGACAAACCTTTAGTTAACGGGTCCGCTACCATCAACTCAGTGCCAATATGTTCAATGGGCACTCTTTGGTTTTGCACTTCTTCTTTAACAGATAGGTATTTCAAATCCATATGTTTCGCACCTTTGGAATACCTATCATTCTTAGAGAAGAAGACTGCTGTGGAATTGTCACAAAAAATTCTTAACGGCTTTTCTATACTGTCGACCAAACCAAGCCTTAAGATAAAATTCCGCAACCATAATGCATGAACAGTAGCCTCAAAGCATGCTACAAATTCAGCCTCTATAGTGGAAGTAGCAATGACAGATTGCTTCCCGCTTTTCCAGGAAACTGCTCCTCCAGCCAGGAGAAACATGTAACCAAATGTAGATTTCCTCGAGTCTACACATCCAGCATAATCTGAATCCGAGTAGCCTACTACTTCAAGATGACTTGATCTTTTATAAGTAAGCATGTAATCTTTGGTGCCTTGTAAGTACCTAAGTACTTTCTTTCCGGCTTTCCAATGATCTATTCCAAGATTACTTTGATATCGGCCTAACATTCCAACTGCGAAACTGATGTCTGGCCGAGTACATGTTTGCGCATACATCAGGCTTCCAACCAGTGATGCATAGGGAACTGATTCCATCACTTTCCGTTCCAAATCATTCTTTGGACATTGTAATTCACTGAACTTGTCCCCTTTCTGAATTGGAACTATTCCTGTTGAGCAATTTTCCATTCTAAATCTCTCTAATACTTTATTGATATAGCCTTTCTGAGACAATCCTAACAATCCTTGTGATCTATCACGGAATATTTCTATTCCTATCACATAGGATGCCTCATTCATATCTTTCATTTCAAAAGTTTCAGAGAGAAATTTCTTCACATTATGTAACAAACCTATGTCATTAGCGGCCAAAAGAATGTCATCGACATATAGGACTAATATAATGAACTTGCTCCCACTGACCTTCATATAGATACACCGATCAACGGTGTTTTCTACAAAACCGTATGACGTAATGGTATTATTGAACTTAATATACCATTGTCGGGAGGCTTGTTTCAGTCCATATATCGATTTCTTTAATTTACACACCAAATTTTCTTGCCCCGTAGTGATGAAACCTTCAGATTGGTCCATATACACTTCCTCTGAGTCAACACCATCCCTTTGAGTGAAACCTTTGGCTACAAGTCTGGCCTTATACCTTTCGATGTTACCGTTCGAGTTTCGCTTGGTCTTGAAGACCCACTTACAGCCAACTCGTTTTGATCCTTCAGGTAACTCTACTAGCTCCCAGACTTGGTTTACATCCATCGATTTCATCTCTTCTTTCATGGCATTGAACCACCTTTCAGAATCATTACATTCCATGGCTTGTTTAAATGAGACTGGATCTTTATCAATGCTCAATTCCGATTCATGCTCAAATGAGTAAACCACATAATCATTTGAAACTGCTGACCTTTTCTGTCTTGTAGACCTCCGTAATGCCATTTCTTGTGGTATCACTTGTTCATTTGTAAATTGAATATTGTCACTTGGTTCATCTCTTATGTGTTCACTTTGCGTGTTTCGAGTATCAATTTGTTGTCCTTGCATGTCACGTGACTGTGATGCAACATAAGGAATAACAATTTGAGTAGAAACACTGGGTGTGGGAATACCGACATGAGTAGGAGTACTCACTGTGGACCATTCATTTTGTGATTCTTTAATATCCACCTTTCGTGATTCCCCACTCCCACTGAACTGACCATTTTCAATGAACCGAGCATTACCAGACTCAACTATTCTAGTACTATGGTTAGGGTAGTAAAACCTATACCCTTTGGACTTTTCAGGATAGCCAATGAAGTAACCATTGATGGTTCTTGCATCAAGCTTTCCTTCATGTGGATTGTATATCCTTACTTCTGCTGAACAACCCCAAACATGAAGGTGTCTCAAACTGGGTTTCCTTCCTGTCCATAACTCGTAAGGAGTTTTAGGGACAGCCTTACTAGGAACTCTATTCAGCAGATATGCAGCAGTTCTTAATGCATGTATCCACAAGGATAAGGGTACAGTACTGTAATTCAACATGCTCCTAACATATCCATAAGTGTGCGATTCCGCCTTTCCGCTACACCATTCTGTTGTGGTGCACCAGGCATTGTATACTGTACACATATACCTCGACTCTCAAGAAGTTTTGCAAATGGACCAGGACATTGTCCACTTTCATTGAATTTTCCATAATATTCACCACCCCTATCTGACTTAATCACTTTTACTTTTCTATCTAACTGCCTTTGAACTTCATTATTAAACACCTCTAGGATGTTTACTGACTGAGACTTTTCATGCAGTAGATACAAGTAACAATATCGTGAGTAGTCATCTATAAAGGTGATGAAATATTTCTCACCACCCCATGTTGGGATATCAAACGGGCCACAAACATCAGTGTGTATCAATTCTAAAGGCTCATTGCTTCTTATGGCTGGGTTCTTTGATGTATGTTTTGTTTATTTTCCTTTTATACAATCAACACATACATCCCAATCAGTAAAATCCAATTGAGGCAGGACATCACCTTTCATCAACCTCAATATCCTTTCTTTGGATATATAACCCAATCTTTGATGCCATAAGAAAGCAGAACTTTCATCATGCATATTACATTTGTTACCTATACCATGCTCAACAAGAAATATGGAATCAGCATACATAGCATCAAGATTCAAACGGTACAAATCATCAATCAAAGTACCAGATCCATAATAGTACGAATGTCTATACAATGAAAATGCACCATTTCCAATCTTAAGGTTAAATCCTTCTTTATCCAACTTTGCAACAGAAACTAAATTTCTAGCACATTCAGGAACATAGAGACACTTTTCTAGATCCAGATGACACTTGGTGTCCAAGATCAATCTGTACGTCCCAATCCCTTCTATTCGTGCCTTCATTCTGTTTCCCATATAGAGGAATTTCTCAGTTCCTGTTATGGGCTGGATTGAAAGGAATCCCTGCATAATATGTGACACATGAATAGTAACTCCAGAATCTAACCACCAAGTATTATTGGGCACTTCAATTATGTTTGATTCAAAACATACTGATATACAGTACGTACCTTTCTTTTCGAACCAAGGCTTTCTTTTTGGGCAATCATTTTTGAAGTGACCCATCTTTTTGCAGAAGAAGCATTTCTGATCCTTCTGGATCTGACCTCCAGTGACTTTCATAGAGGCTTTGTCCTTCTTCTTACCTTTCTTATGTGGTTTAGACCTATTACCACTAACATCCTTATGAACGATAAGATGAACGGAGTGATCCTTTATCTTCTTTAATCTCCCTTCCTCCTGAACTAACATGGCCTTAATTTCTTGAAAGTTCCATTTCTCTTTAATAGTGTTATAATTCACTTGGAACTGGCCAAATTCAGGAGGCAGTGAGTTTATGATGAATTGAACCAGAAATGATTCACTCACATCCATGCCCATTGTTTTCAACCTTGCTGCTAGATTAGTCATACTGGTCACATGATCATGAATGGGCTGTGACCAATCAAATTTCTTGGTCGTCAGCTCACTCATTAGGGTTCCTACGATGGATTTATCAGTTATATCTGACTGAGAGTATTCCTTAATTCTCATCAGAAATTCCCTCGTATTTTTCGTCTTAGGCATCGATGGCTTGACGTTTTCAGCTATCGTCATTCGCATCTAATTCAAACTCAGCCTATTGGACCGTACCCAAGCCTCATAAAAAGACTTATCAGATTCTGTACTAGTCCCTGTAATGACTGCAGGCTTTTCATCCGAAATGACTGCTAAGTCCCAGGGCCCAATACACCCAAATGAAACTAAATATACTCAGACCATTCAGCATAGTTCAGCCCATTGAATTTGACCATCGAATTGCCTAAGGCGAATACATTGGTGGAAGCTGCAAATATAATCCAAATTTATACGTTAATGCTTTGAGTAAACTCTAATGGATTCAGATACATTACAAACTTTAATTATGTATTTAAGTTCACCTTTGGGTGATCCTCAAATACATAACTCTAATCAATAATGATGCTAATTTAAATAAACTTTAATTTAATAGATCAATTAATCATACTAAAATTAACATGAATGTCATCTTTGGATATACAATCACGTTTACTTAGTATATTAATTAATCTCTTTTAGTGTCATTAATTATAAGCAATGATCCATCTTTGGATGATCTCCTAGCTTTATAATTAATAACCACAATTGTTCATTTCAAAATATTTTATTAGCATCCAAAATGAACAATTAAAATTCACAGTCAGCTGTTCAAATCCATTCAAAGCCAGGCCACTTTGGTGACTAACGAGCTTTTAATATTTGACTCATTAACGTGAATTTAATAATCTTCAATTACGAAGATTAAATTATCTTTTATGTGGGAGTTTTTTTTTTTTTGTGGTATTCATTCGGACCTGAGCACCACCATATTGCAGGTGGGACCCGCGTACCAGGCAACCAAAATATTTGTTTTGTCCCGCGTTATAATTATTGATTACACGCAAAGGAAAAACAAAATACAGCCTAATAAAATAAAATACTACCCGAGCACCACCATACTGCAGGTGGGACCCGCGTACCAGGCAACCAAAATATTTGTTTTATCCCGCGTTGTAATTATTAATTACACGCAAAGGAAAAACAAAATACAACCTAATAAAATAAAATACTACCCGAGCACCACCATACTGCAGGTGGGACCCGCATACCAGGCAACCAAAATATTTGTTTTATCTCGCGTTGTAATTATTGATTACACACGCAAAGGAAAAACAAAATACAACCTAATAAAATAAAATACTACCCGAGCACCACCATACTGCAGGTGGGACCCGCGTACCAGACAAACCAAAATATTTTTTTTTATCCCGCGTTGTAATTATTGATTACACGCAAAGGAAAAAAACAAAATACAACTTAATAAAATAAAATACTACCCGAGCACCACCATACTGCAGGTGGGACCCGCGTACCAGGGCAAACCAAAATATTTGTTTTATCCCGCGTTGTAATTATTGATTACACGCAAAGGAAAAAAAAAAAAATACAACCTAATAAAATAAAATACTATCCGAGCACCACCATACTGCAGGTGGGACCCACGTACCAGGCAATCAAAATATTTGTTTTATCCCGCGTTGTAATTATTGATTACACGCAAAGGAAAAACAAAATACAACCTAATAAAATAAAATACTACCCGAACACCACCATACTGCAGGTGGGACCCGCGTACCAGGCAACCAAAATATTTGTTTTATCCCTCGTTGTAATTATTGATTACACGCAAAGAAAAAATAAAATACAACCTAATAAAATAAAATACTACCCGAGTACCACCATACTGCAGGTGGGACCCGCGTACCAGGCAACCAAAATATTTGTTTTATCCCGCGTTGTAATTATTGATTACACGCAAAGGAAAAACAAAATACAACCTAATAAAATAAAATACTACCCAGCACAAAGAGATAAAGAAAACCAAATTGCAATATTCGCAGACCCGCTCTGATACCAATTGTTGGACTTTTCTAGAATTTCTCTTTATGAAATTCTTATTTCATATATTGCAGGATCTTTCTTTATGCGAATACTAGCAATAAAAACTGTAATTGAAATCAACATACCGTTGTCCATTATGCTGATGTCCCGCAGTGGAGATGGGAAGCCTCTTCTGTTTCGTTCCTGAACGCTTCTTTCTTTTCTCCTACTCTTTCCCCTTTCTTTTCTTTACGTTTTTTCTCTCTCTGATGGTTGAGCTCTAGGAAAGGTCTGTAATAGCATATATATATATATACACATTTTCCTTTCCTGTAATCGTTAAGATCCTCTCTTTCTGTAATAATTATCTTAAATGAGAAGATACTCCTTTTCCTGTAACGGTTATTCTTAATAAGGGAAGATATATATACACATATTCCTTTCCTGTAACGTTTATTCTTAATAGGGAGAGTGGAGGAATTTTAAACCCGATGACCCAAATTACCGTTATGCCTAACCGACCATTATTAGGTCTTTTATTTTGAGTCATACTTTAAATGACATGGGTCACTCATGTTAATTAATTTAACATTCCATTCTGTCAAATTTGCCCCTTTGTATATTTTATCTTTTGCATTATCAGCCAACTGATCATAAAAATCTAATGTGGTTGTATCAAATTAATTGATTTTTGTCCAGTTTTGATTTGGTTCCTCGTCTTTCTTTTCTTTCTTTTTTTTTTTTTCAGGGGGTCTTTACAAAAGATTGGAACGCGTTTGCGTAGTTCTGTTGAATTGCCTTCATGCATTGTGTTATTGTACTTGTTTATTGGCCCATGATTTTATGCTTGTTTCTTGAACACTTGGACTGGCTTCTGTTGAATTGCCTCAGTGTATCTCCAGTGTTGTGCATTATTTGCTTATCATAAACTGGTTTCTAGCCAGTCTTTTTGTCCTTTTTTCTATCTATTTTTCCTTCCTTTTCTTTTGATGTGAAAAATGGGTTGCAATAAGAATTGATGACACTAATGGTAAGAATGGTAAAGCCTTTCTTTCTCTTTCTTTTCTGGTTCTTCGTTGCAAGTTCTTCAACTTCCATGTGGATGCAGAGAAATTGGACATCAAAAGTCAATGGATTATCGTTGGAATTTCACGGGTGCCAAGATTATTGGTAATTTTGATGATATTTTAGTTCTTAAAACACATTATGATTAAACTTTTAGATACAATACTTCACGTAACTTGTCTTCTTGTGATTTTTAATTTGTAGATGAGTGAAGAATCAAGGATATTTACATTCGCTGGGACGATGACGTAGTCTGCTGCAAAAGAATAATTGTTGGAAGCAAAGATACAGTTAGGGAAGGAATAAAATATAGGTTATCCTTCTCTTTCCCAAAATATCTATCCCTTTAGCCAGACTGATCAGTCAATTTTGATTTAGTTCTTTCAAAACTATGTAGTTTTTTTCCAAGTTTGGCTTTATACTTGCCTTTAATAGGCTTTTAACCTGTTTATTTTCCTTCTTGTTCTTTCCTTGTAATTTTAGTTTCCCCCTTTTTTTTGGGTCAATGACAGGTTCAATCAGGATTGATGGCTGTCATTTGGCCGAAAAGAGAAGCCTCTTTTGCCTTTTTCTTGTTCCTATCTTTAAGTTGGAAAAATAAAGGTCAAATGTTTTTGATATTTTATTTTTTATAGGTACTAATGTCATTGGTAATCTTGACGACATTTTCGTTTTTTAAACAAGTTATGATTAGACTTATTGATAGAGGGGCTCTTGATACGAATATTATGTTCTTGTATTTGTCGATAAGCGAGGTATTTATTATAGGGAAATCCTTTCCCGAGGAGGATAACCTATTCTGCCGAATGCAAGTCAATATACAGTTTGTGAAGGAACCGTATACCAGTTATCTCTTTCTTACCAAATGACTACCTACTTTCTCCAAATGTATTCATTGATACAGCACGAGACAGATTGCATTCAAAATGACTGGACTCGGCACTTTTCTGATGTTAGGAAAATGGCTTAGCTAGAAAAGCGTCATCGGATGAGGAGCTCGTCAAAACATGAAAAATTTTCTTGTAGACCGTTCTAGCTCAAGTGGGTGCCGTTCATTATTAATTTGAGGTAAATGCCTTCACTTAGTAGTAAAAGAAAAGTTATTTACTCCTAACTTGTCTTATTCCCTTCCCATTAATTTTCTGTAATCTCTTCCTCTTGTTAAGGATCAAAAGCAAAAATCCTGATTGGTTTATTTTTTTTTTTTTTTTTTTTTTGTTGTTGTTGGGTTGGACTTTTTCAATTTCTCTGTTTGTCGACAGAAAAATAAGAACATAACATCGCGACTCTTGATAGGTGTCAAGAAACCTGCTGCTAGCTGCTCCAGCAGAATCCCATCGAAACAGTCCCTTCCTAAATGGTAATTTTCGGCATTCAACAGGCCCCTAATCAGTCCTTTTCTGGGTGATTGTCTAGGTTTTTACTCCTGTAATTAATTTGGATTTTTTATTACATTGGAGGTTATTGGGTTGTTGTACTTGTCTGTCGACCTATGTTTATTTCTTGAATTATTCGATTGAAATCTATTGAATCGCATCCATACATGTCTGATCTTTTGCATTGTCAGGTAACTGATCATAGAAACTACCTCCTGAATTCTAAGCAAAACATTATTCACTTCAATCTTTTGCATTGTTATTTTCATTCCTTGTTTCCTAATCTTTGAAACACAAATTCACTTTCCAAGAAGAAGAAGAAGCTTCTCTATTGTCCTTCGTAATAGCGCCACTTATCATAAGTCATTTTAGACATTAATATTTGATTTGATCTTGACTATCTATCAAGAAACAGTGGGTGTACTTTTGTCTACTTTTTTATTTTTTGTAGGCCTGAGGTATCCTTTTGTGTTGGAACTCACCCGATTCCTCGCCCCAGCTAGGCAGGGCTTGCTTGGAGCTTGCATTTCTTCATGGTTAATTGGTTATGTTCTGTAATCAAAAGTGAAATGTTATGCATCAAGTGCATTTTGCATCTGCGATTCTTTTCATTTTCTGTCTTTTAAAAGGTTGAAAGAGGTGGGGAAGATGCATTCTTCGTGAACGGCTATAACGAGGGACTTGCTGTTGTTGCTGACGGGATCTTGAAGTATGAATAAAATCTCAATTCCAAGCAAAGCATTGTTTTGCTCTTAGTAAGGTCGCTTGACAGTCTAACGTCATAAAGTTTCCGGGCTTTCAGCTTTTGATATGAGCTCTGTGAATGACTGATTTTGAAAAGCCTGTTACTTTCTGTTGATTATCTTATTGTTGCTAATAAAATTTTGATATCTGGTTTGGACAGGTTAGCAAACTTGGCAGTCTAACATTTGAGACAACGAGTCTTTGTGTAGTTAACTGAAATCTAATTGAAAGCAGATATTCTGCGATAAAATTTGTGAATTTTTTTCTTTTGGCCTATGTTGCCAGTTGGGCTGCACAGAATGTGGATCCTTGGTTGTTTTAGCGGGTACTGATGGATAATACTTTATATCTGGTAGGGGATGAGGAGGTAGTGTTCAAAAGAAAGAATTTGTTGCATATACGCGTTCTGGTTGAATCGGTTTCCTCAAGCTAATTGATATTTGTTCAAGTTTAATCATAGCTGTGTCTTTTAATCCAAAGCTAACCATTTTTTCTTGTTCTTTTTTTTTTTTTTTTTTTTTTTTGTCTTTTTGGGCAGAAACCAGGTTGAAAACAGAATTGGTGGCTTTAATAGTAAGAACAATGGAGCCTTCTTCCCTGCTTCCTCTGTTCAAGTCCTTCATTATCTCTTTGGATGACAGGAAACTGGAAAGAAAAAGAAACTTTTTTAGATTATTAAAATTTCCACTGGTAACAAGATCATTGGGTAGCTTGATATTGTTTCAGTTTTTTCAAGCAACATTTGATTAAACTTATTGGTAGACAGGTTTTTGGTACAAACTATGTGTTCTTATGGCTGTTAACTCGTAGATGACTGGAGAATCAAGGATACCTGCATTCCCCGAGGATGATGACATAATCTGCCGCAAAAGGGAACATTTGTTGAAAGCAAAGGTACAGCTTGAGAAGGAAGAAGATAAAAGTTATCTCTTTCTTTCCCAAATGACCACCCCATATCCCTTGTTGAATTCATTGAATTAACAATGGTTAAAATTTTTCAATTTATTTTAGATCTTCCACAGTGTGTGTGTGTGTGTGTGTTATGCACTTGGTTTGATATTCAGAGCCAAACGTAAGTTGACCTCAAAACACTCAGGCTTCCCCAACTTTAGAGGATAAAGAAGACAATTTACCTCCAAGTGCATGAATTTGGCAAGGGAATGGTGGTCTAAGAGAAGACGTTTATTGCTTGTGGAAAGAGAAGAGGTTGGGAGGTTTCTGTGGGTAAAATCTGATTTCCATTTTCCTTATCTTTTCTGCGGTTGCTTCTTCCTTAATTGAAGGTGTCTATTTGCTCAGATGGAAAATTCTGATACGAGAGTTGAACAGCTTGAGCTGATCTTTCTTCCTTTCCTTATGCACCCACCACGAGGAGGAAGATGGTGAGGATTTTTAACCTTTTTCGGTTTTTTTTTTTTTTGTTTTGTTTTGTCCTCATTACACCTAATTTTAAGTATTTATTGGGTATTATATTGTTGAGAACCAATACTACATTTTTGCTTCTAACTTAGCTTTTGTCATGTGTTGATCGGACATTGAATATCCTTCCTCGTGTGCGAGTGGCTTTTGCTGTAACTTAGGAGGACGATGGAATTAAGAAATCCTGACCATTTTCTGTTTTCGTGGATCCTTGGCAATGTAATTCTGTTGCAGGTTCTATTCGTGGTTGATGCAAGTGGGACGTGTTGTAAGATCGCATTGCAATTCATTTAAAACACAAATATGGTATTTGTTTATTTATATAAAAATAAAAATTATATCTTTTAAATTTGACATAAATATTTTTATCAAATTTATAAACTTTTTTATTATAAGCCTTTTTTTTTTCTTTATGAAGTGGAACATTTTAATTTCGCAACTTTTTATTTACACTTAAAATTTCAACAATCTCTAACTTATATATATATATATATATATATATATATATAATTTAAAGAAAGAGGCTTTCTAACTTTTATGGTTAAGAAAATTAAGAATATCTGCAGGGGAAAGCCCAAGCCTAATCAGAATGATTAAGGGAGAACTGGGAAAACCTTAAACTAGCCGTTATTGACAAAGGGTAAAACGGACAATTTGATTCCCACGCCTGCGCGCCGCGTTTGCGCTTTCAAAACCTTAAACTTGCTTAAACTGGAGAGTCCTCCGCTTAAAATCTTTTTTTTTTTTTTTTTTTGCAAGTTCAAAGAAACAGTGGATACTAAGAAACAGCGCCGGTGGACACTCCGGGGGAATTCCGTCCAAACAGAATGCGGCTATGCCGAAGATTGTTCCACATGCACTCCATTCTTCAACAGTAATTTGCTGCATTAAAAGGTTTTGGGTTTTTTTTTTCATTGATTAATTTGGATGCTGTGTTACTTGGGGCTTTAGGTTCTTGTACTTGTCCGTTAATCTTTGCTTGGTTATTGAATTTTTTTTTTCTCGATTGTTTTCTATTGAATTGCCTCTATCTCCAATTCTTTGCATTATGGGAGATTTGCTTATTTCAAATTACTTGAATATTTTTTTTTTTCCAACCTTGCTTGTTTTGCTTGTCTTTATTGGATCATTGTCAAAGGGTCGGATTTCCTCGGTGTATATGTGCCTTTTTTCCTTGTTCATTTTGATCCATGCTTAATTTCTTGAATTCTTTCAACATACTTTGTTTACTTATCAAAGATATGATATGGTTGTTAAGAAAACAAAAGAGTCTAAAACTATACAATTAATAATTGAAATTATAAAATAATATCTTCAATACTCTACCTTATTAATTGATCACAAGCATACTTGGTTCTTTCAGGTTATTTTTTTCTCCAAGCTTCATTTTATTTCTTGTTTTTTAGTTGGTTTCTAATCATTCTTCAAAAGAAACGAAGGTTGAAAAGAAGAAGGAGAACAAAAAATGAGGGAAATAATTAATTAAGTATACTTGTATAAAAATGGACCAAAAGAAGTCATAAAAGGAGGCCGATGCATTTTTTTGAAAAAAAAAAAAAAAACAAGAACAAAAAACAAAGGCAGTCCGACGTAGAAGAGGCGGCGTCATATGGAAAGGCCAGGAGCTACAAACTTGGAACTTCTCATAAAATTGTCGGAGATTGGGACCCACGAAATTCCTCGAGGTTGAAAAAGTGGATGACAGTCAGTCTGCCCTTGACAACATGTCGGCCTTCTGCACATTTTTCCGTGGAACACTACGTGGCAAAAGTTTCAAATTCCCTTCAAAGGAGTCTACGCGCAAATTCAGTCGTTCTCACAACACCACCAATCATCAGTGAAAAATCCAAAGCCACATTTCTGATATAACCCTTTACACTAAAACCACTTTGGTATAATGTAACCGAAAAACCATTATTTGTATAATATAAAGAAAATTTGAGATTAAGCAAATTTCAGACTCTTTGCTAGGGTCTCTCACTTGATTTATACAATAATGTACTCTAATTTAAAACTGTGTTATTAAACCACACAATCCCAAGTTAGTATACTAACAAATGCTATCAGTCTATACGTATAAAACAGCCTAGCTAGTAACAGGCATGGGTGTTATGCGTATGCATGCCAAAAGCAATCACACCTGATCTCATGCAATACTATATACCAGTGTTGTGCATGATGCAACTCGATCGCGTCCTTAATTTGGATCAATTAGGGATCCCAAAGGGAGTCACTTTGCATGTAATCCCAGGACGTGTGCTCGTTCTCCTCGCTGTCATTGCAGAACATCTTCGACTCTTCAAAGAATGTCTCTGTCCCAGGAGCCATCTGCATCCACATCATTGGCGAATCCAAAGGTGACTCGTTAATGGCTTGAATTTGGGTTGGCGAGAGCCGAACCATGGCGGGACTCACATTATTGTTTGAGCTGGAGCTACTCCCTTCAGTGGACGGAGCTGCAGCAGCAGCGGTGCCGGCTGGGGCTCTGAGGTGTGTGGCGGCTTCGTGGGCCGCCATGCGAATATCATCTGCACTGGAGCTTGCTGGCTTTGGCAGGCTATGGATCAATTCGGGGAAGTTAAGCCTAGCTTCACGTCCTCTAAAATGTAAGGCAGCAACATCATATGCTACTGCAGCCATTTCAGGAGTCTCGAAGCTCCCTAACCAAACCCGGTTTTTTTTACCCGGTTCGCGTATCTCGGACACCCATTTGCCCCATCTTCTCTTGCGCACACCTCTATAGATAGAAGAGGTTCCTCCATGGTCAGTACCTTTCTCCGCCATTTCCATCCATGCAAGCAATTGAGCACTTCGAATTTGATTGTTTGAGTCAATGATACTTCTTATGCTGAGAGGTAGTGTAACGCAACTACATACTAACTATAAGTTTCCCATTCTTTGTGCACTTAAAAAAAAAAAAAGAAATATTTAAGCACGGGTTAAAGTGTTTGTTTATATTTTTTATGTTATATTTTATTTATGTTTATTTACTATAACAAATTCATTATTCTTAATTATATGTTTTTTTTTTTATTTTCATATATATATATATATATATATATATATATATATATATATATATATATATATATATATATATATATATATATATATATATATATATATACAAGGGAATTAACTGGACTCATTTTTAGGTAAATAAAGTTATTTTTTTTATACTAAAAAATTACATATATAATAATAATCAAAGAGAATATAAGGAAAGGTTTGACCCACCACCGGCATTGTAGCATCGAGGCCCACAAAATCTAAAATATCTGTAGGGCCGGAAAGCACACTCTGGTAAATTTCATGTTTGTGGACCGACAAAATAAAAACTTTCTGTGTTTTTTTTTTTTTTTTTTGTGGTTTACCATTTGGAGAAAAGGTCTCCATATCCTAAATAAATGCCAACGCAAAACATTCATTCAAGATCCGCTTGGAGAAAAAGGAAGCTGATTGGTGTGGGGTCCATTCGTGCGGAACGCGGTGGAAGTACTTGCACGGGGAGAAAAAGAAAGAAAAGGTGAGTGTAACCCTGAAACTTTGACGAAAAGGAATGATTGATTGTCTTGAATGGGTAACCAATCGTTTTCTCGACGATCCAGAATTTGGTTTTGAAAGGCTAACCACGTAATTGAAAGTGTGTGTGTGTGTGGGGGGGGGGGGTTTAACTAGGTAGTAGTTCTCTTTCATTTTAAATTTTATGATTTATTAGCATCCATTGTAATTTAATTATTAACTAAATAATTTAATTCCCATATATTAATTATCCCGAGTTCAAATACTTAATAATAAAAATGAAATCTATTTTAGATCGTGCAGTATTTTAAAAAAAAAAAAAAAGTGATTAGTCACACTCATTACCCAACTCATTAAATTATGGAGAATCTAAGGAGGCAGTCGTTTGCTGATAAAAAATCGTGCGGGTAAAATTGTTGATGCTTAGCATGATCCAGCTGTTTCCAACCTCCGAGCATGATCATCCAGCTTTTGATTAATCTTTCCCTTTCGACGATGCTGCACCTTGAATGTAACGTACGTACCTTTCTAGCCTGGAATGATACCTGGGGACACGGCTTGGGGTTGGTGTGGGGGGTGAGGCGGAAGATTACCCATCTAGAGAAATGAGCAACTGATACCGACAGTCTGCCCAATAATCTTCGCAGTACAGGAGCAAACTCAATAGCTTCCTAAAACGCGTTTCACACAGATACCCTCGTTTACGTAAAGATAATATATATCGAGAAAAAAAAAAACAAAGAAAGTATCGAAGAAAAAACCGAAATAATATTAAATGGATACAGAAGATTTCCTTTTTTTATTTTTATTTTTTTGACAAGAAATCATATGGTTGATGTGGTCATCTGTTGTATTCGTTGAATAATTAATTATTATTGCAGACAAAAAAAATGTATGATAAATAATTCTTAACGTTTTCTCTAATGCACATTTTCTTTTGACTGAACAATGCTAGGTCTTATTTTATTCACCGATTATGATCTAATGATAATTTTCTTTTTTTCTTTTTTTCTTCTCTACATGGCGAAATTCACGTGCAGAACATTGATATTATCTTAATATTTTGGCATCACCTTGGAATAGTTATGACAAGAGACAAAAAGACAATAACGTGATGGTATGCAGAAATTAAGATACACAACACAAATTTCATAACAATTCCGCTATTAAAAGAATTTTTTCCTTAATATAATTAAAATTTGAATTTTACATCTTTAATTTTAAAATACTTTGGTAGCAATAAATTAACATTTATTAAAGAAAATTATTTTTATAAAATATAAAGATGTATTACGGGTATGGGAAAACCAAAAAGTTTTAAAATACTATAAATGAAAGAATATATATATATATATATATTAAAAAAAAAAAAAACTCACTCTCTGCTACCTCTAAGAACAAGAAGGAAAGGGGCGAATGAAAGAAGAGGAGGGACAAAATCAGCCTTCTCGCCGAAGAATCAAACCCCATCTTGGAAATCCAGGCCAGCTCTACAAATCCCATGAGAGAAGCCAAGAGTTCTGCGGTCGATGCTCGCGCTCTCAGGAACTCTTTCTCTATCTGTCATATAATTAAGTTGAAATCTTGAAATATTTTGACCTGAGATGAAGATGATGATGATCTTGGGAGCAGGGACTGCGCATGCCGCCGCCCCACCCCCGCTACCTCTCGCACGGCCATCTCTCCGCTCCTCTGTTATTCTTATTGCTCTTTGTTATTCTCTTTCTTTTTCTTGGGAGAGAGAAAGAAAGTAAAGAAAGAAATTTTTTTTAAAATAATTTATATTTTTTAATTTATTGTGTTTCTTTTTGAAAAAAAAAAACCAAAATTGATTTAAATGTGTAGAAGCAAATTACATGCACGAAAAATAAATAAATAAATCTTTCAGCACCAAATTAGATGTTCGTGCTATATTGGTTAAATTATGTCTTTTAATTGACTGTGACTCTAATTCAATTTAACATTAAGAGTTTGTTATTAGGGCATTGTTTTTGTACAACAATATTAAGGATAAATAAAATTGATATTCAAATCAACAGTTAAATTTATTTTATTTTATCACTATTTTTAGAGAAAAAATAAAATTAAAAAAAAAAAACTATTTGTGTAACTCGAACGTGTGACTTCTAAATGATAATAGAGTAAAACATTATTAATCAAAGGGTTCATGTACAAATTGTTTCAAAGATTAATTAAGGAAGCCAAGATGTAAGATAACTCATGCCATAAGATTTGATACTATTGAATGGATAACTGCGACGAATCATGCCGTAAGCATCTGAAAACCACAATACCCTCTGCGGTTCCTGCACAAACCTCAATTCCTTAAACATGAAGTAGCTTTTCATTTGGCACCCATTTTCCACCGCATGTACCTCTCCACAATGTCCAGTCCACACAGCCCCTTCACGGTAGGCATGGTGGCAGGGACCTGCAACTGGAACGTTGAATCCAAACCTTCTGAGCAACCCCACGAGTGGAGCTGTTGCCGGGCTTCTCTAATTGCTGCCCTTGTGGCACAATGGACTGATGCCGCTAGGAGTAATGGTGGCTCCCCAGAAGCT
This sequence comes from Ceriops zippeliana, assembly GCA_037897445.1. Classification (NCBI taxonomy): domain Eukaryota; kingdom Viridiplantae; phylum Streptophyta; class Magnoliopsida; order Malpighiales; family Rhizophoraceae; genus Ceriops; species Ceriops zippeliana. The sequence goes on from JBAPLH010000217.1 coordinate 2,930,185, forward strand.
GCATAAAAGTAGTCACAATCTTTATTCTTTTATCAAACTAAAAAATGCCTCTTAACTAAATATGTAAAAAAAAAAAAAAAAAAAAGGGGGGGGGGGGGGACTTGTGTTGCACCTGATTAAATCAGTAACCATCAACTTACAAGCTGGAAATTGGCTGCTTTTATTTTTGGAACATGGGGGGACATACCTTTGGAAGAGAGGACACGTTTTTGGTGATGTCCACTGCTAAGAAGTTCGACATTGAACCGTCTTGGTATGGTGTCAATTGTAGGGATCTTATACGTCCATGTCCCTTCTGAAACCACCAATCCCTCCGAGTTTGTTTCATATTCTTCAAGCATAAAAAATCCAATTCCCTGAACAAAAGCTCCTTCAATCTGCAGACACCAATTCCTGCGCTTAAATTGTAGATCACGAAGAGCACTAATTACAATTTCTCTGCTATTTTTTTTCCCTTTTAAAGATCCCCGAAAGAACCATTCTTTGCTTGTTCAATGAGAAACCGAGTTCCCAAGATGGGTAATGCATGGCTAAAGGCTTAATGAAGGACACCTTCAATGTAAATGTCACTATTGGACAAAAGCTATAAACAGTAACAAATGAGAAAATACTCTAACCTGTCCTAAATCGACAGCAGGGTTGAGACTTTGTCCGCAGTCATAAACAATATCAGATCTCAAAATTGTTGTTTCACCTGTCAGAAGGTTGACCTCCACCTGTCACACCGTAGCTTAATTAGTATTCATACAAATAAGCAACCATCCATTTCTGGTTCTGCAAATTGTTGAAATAAGGCATGAATGGTATCATCCTAGATGCGTATCATACTGGATAATGAGTCATGATGCAATCATGAGTATGAAAATTGGTCTGACTTCTAACATATAAAGCAGCAAAGCCTTAGTTTCAGACCCAGCACAAAAAAATGTAAAATCATATGAAAGGAGAGAGAGGTGCACAAGGCACACTTGCCTCGCTCACTGCAGCACCGTAGTTTAAGTACTGCATCGAAGCTAAATCAGGTACAAAGTAAGAAGCTGCTGATAAGTTCACAGATTCCATGTAAGCCTGGATTATAATAGAGCAAGAGGTGGACGGTTAAGATCGTATATAAACAGGGACATCCAAAGAAAATTAAGCTAATATCCTCTCTCCTAAACAGGCAGTTCCAAAAAATTATGACAAAAACAAATTAGCAATTACAGTGGATAACTTTTCGAGCTGCAACCATCCAAGGCATGAATTGATTGATTAGCATTTTTAAAATGCCAAAAGATACCTGCTGAATTAGCTTTTCCCACTTTATAGAGCCCATTTGTTCCTGCAACCTTCCTTTTAGAGGCATCAGTCTATCCACCAAGACTTCACAACAAAGCCTTACTGCTTCACAACTTGACTCAGACGTGGTGCTCCCAGAAGTACATCCCCCTTGAATTAAACTCAAGGTATCAGATTGTATGACCCGCACCTTTTCTAAGAGGTCTTCCACTCCATCACATTTAATTGAACCAAGGGCAAATGCAGCCATCTGCTTTACCTTTGTCCATAGCCCCTGACCAAGCTCTATTCCTCCTCAACAGCAATAGACCCATCACTCAGAATAGACACTTTCCCTGGAGTCGCCCTCAACATCACTGGATGCACAATAGGTACTCTGGAAATACCTCTTTTCTGCCACACATTACACCTATTGAACTCTTTAATCATTTCAGTCCTTTGATCAAAGCTTGAAAATGAGGCCACCTTATTCCATATTGAAGGCAAAGTGTACTCTAGAAGTTCACCTGAGCTATTACCATAAAATAAACAGAGGCTCTCGTATGTGTGGATATTGATGCTTCTAACAGAATCCACATCCAACAAAAGGGCAGATGCTACATGTTCAATCACTGCTTCTGCAATAAATGACCCTTGTACCTCTCCAGGGGCCCGCATTGCAGATTTACTTGGATGATTTGTTTTGCATACCCTTATATCAAAAGATAAGGCGCCCCAGTCATACTTCCTAAGTGAACCCACAATGTTGTGTGGTAATGCTGGGCTAACATCAGCTGATATCCCAGCATTGATTAATATTTCCAGTTTTAGGGCTGTAATTTTCCCATTAGCTTTGAATCCTACACTATATGTTATCTTCATGGGATGCCTTCCCCCAGCCATTATCATATCAGTCTTGCGATCGAGATACATCCTGACAGGGCAGCCTAACTTGTGCGCAGCAAGAGCACATGCTGTGGCAACCTAAAACATAAAACCCTATTATTACACCATAAGTAACTGGTTGCTAAAGAAAGAAAGAATTGGACAAGTAAAATATTGTTAAATTAAAAAAAAAAAAATCCAGAACATATTGTATCCATGTTTGCATGCTGAAGTTAGAATTCTGTTACAGATAAGCATTGAAAGTAATAAGGAAGTCAAAGCTATCCTCCTGCTTACACAAGTTGTCTTTAAAATCATTTTTGCTCCACTCAGCTATAATAAGATATATTTGACTAGTTCAACCAACATTCAACCTTCTACAACTCTATGCTTAGGTTGGATTCAGCCTTAACATTGGTTTTGGAAATTGTGGCCCACAATCCACAACTTATTTCTTCCATTAGTAAAGCAGAAACCAACTACTACTTGTGCAATCAAGAAAATCTAATGGATTTGGGAAATTGCAAACAAGATGTCTTTAAAATGATTCATAGCATCTCTAATAATTATGTTATATCTCATCGATGTTAAGAAACGGATTTTGTTCTGATATACTCACAGGTAAGGCTCTCATTGCCTTTCCACCAAAGCCACCTCCAACCCTTCTTGTAATCACTCGCACGTTATGTTGAGGAACCCCAAGACATCTTGCAATAACATTCTGTGCAAATTCTGGGCATTGAGTTGAACTGTAAACCGTCAAGCAGTTGTCTTCATCAGGAACTGCCAGGGCAGTTTGATTCTCCATATAGAAATAATATTGTGAACCAAGTCTGATCTGGATGTCATAATTCAACAGAAAGTTGTGAGTGGGCCAATATATGAAAAGGGTGAAAATGGAAACAAGGAAGAAAGGCCTTACGTGAATAAATTTCTACCTATCTTTACTGACTTTTCTTCTGTTCCATTACCATTCTTAATGCTTTTGTTTTGGAAGAGGGAATGGGAGCAAGTTCAAGTACCTCTGCAGAGATAATTTGGTCGTCAGCTTCAGCCATTCCTTTTGAGATATCACCAACATGTTGTGGTGTCATAAACGCAGGGACCTCAAAAAAGCTGGATCTTTTCACAGCCTCTTCTACAGTTAAAATGGGTGGTTCTAGGTTTTCCAATTCATAATCAACTGCCACAAGTTTTGATGCCACATCTGCGTGTTTCTTTGTGTCTGCAACCTAAGAAAGTCAAAATGGTAGACTAGTTTAAGCACAAGAGGCATATGGTTGAAAAAAAAATCCTATTGTTCTGATGCTATTAAGCACAAGAGGCATATGGTTGAAAAAAAAGCCTATTGTTCTGATGCTAACATTATTAGCCTTGATGATTAATCAACAAAGACAAACATTGAAAAACAATGATAGAGGAAGCTTTACCACAAGAGCAAGAGGCTGTCCAGCATACTGAGTCAGCTCATCAGCAAAAAGAGGTTCTGTGCCAAATATGGTCATAGAGCCTACATTCTCTCCACTTTTTGGAATATCTCTGAAAGAAATAAATCCAGTAACCCCATCAGGTAGCGATTTGGATTTGAATTCCACACACTTTACCCTTGCAAAAGGCTTTTTGCTACAGATGAATGCCCCATGCAGACAATTGACAGGAGCAGGAATGTCATCCACATATACAGCCTCACCTATTTTATGGGTTAGATAAGTAATTGGGTCAATAAGAGCTTGAACATTCATTGATATAGATATTTGAAACTGGTGAATCAAATCAATAATAATGGAAGTAATATATGGAGATAAATATGTCAAGCAGTGACATCACAACGTGGCCAGTTTAAAAAACATCCATTTTATCACTTCATTGTTGGAAAATAATTGGTCATTTCAAGAATTCATGAATCTGAAGCTTTTAAATGCATGTGCATATGAGAGAGATGATATCACCAACATATTGTCTACAAGCACAAGATGAATAATAAGCCAACTTCAAAAATATGATTATAGACAGGATTATTTGGGCCAAAGATGAATGAGGCTAAGAGATCCGCCAAAGCTGTGGGATGCAAAAATGTATTGGTAGGGGAGCCTTTGAGGTTCTGCGTCACATCCATGCTAGAGGAAAATAGCAGAGGGTCAGGCACATAGCCAACTATTCCACCAAAAAACAAGGGAACGAAAGCCATGATTATGATATGTAACCTGTGATCTAAGGAAGATGCTATTTCATGTTATGGGAAGCTACAGCCATCACATCACCTGGTCTACTTTTTTTTTTTAATCTTTCTTTATTATTTATAACTTTTTTCCAAAGTGGAAATATACTACAAGACCGGATATACAAACCAGAAGCTTGGATGGCAGCTCCAGACTTTGTGATTGGCTCACCAACAGGATGATACTCTCTATTCAACTGCAGCACTTGCTTTGATGATGATAGCAAAGCAGGATATCTAACAGGATTGATTTCACCATTTTTTGGTTTAAAAATGGACTGTGTGGAGAACAAATTGCCAATATAACCGTCTGACCAGCCATCAGGAGTGCAGGAAACTGTTAAGGTGCTCAGAAACTCAAACAGAAAACCAACAGCTAAGCTTGACTTATATGCAGGATGCAAAGTACCATCCGTGGGTACAACAGCAGCTTTAACTAAATTAACAGCTTCTTGCAAAACACCTAAAGATAAAACTTTACCAGCTAAAAAATCTTCAACCTTTCTTGCTCTAATGGCATGCTTAGTGCCATATGCCCCAAAAGCCAACTGACACCTGATTAACAGAACTCCACCACAGGAATTCAAGTAGGAAACTTCAGCCAAAAAAGCAGCGTTCAGATGAGGCAAAGCATTTCCAAGGGGTCGTGGTGCAGCTCGATAGGTTTCAAAAAACCACTTGGTATCTGCTTCAGTAAATATGTTCTTGATTGGCTCCCAATTTGGGATTTTAATTCTTAAAAGCACACTTGTGTAATCCAATGGAGATCTCTCAAGAAATTCCTCCAAGGTAAGCAATTCATGTTTTCCACCTGTTATTATATCAACACAAGAACCAGCTGCAAGAAGTATCGTGGCAATGTCAGAAGGAAAATTTTTCCTGTTTGCCATCACCAAATTGCCCCCTATACTACCTGTATTTCTAACAAATTTTGAAGCAATTTTCTCCATGTGAGTTGCAATTTTTTTAAAAACAATCTCACTCTCTGGGAAATGTCCACTTTTGTTTTCATCCTTTAGAGATTCAATAACTTTAGAAATAGTCACAGCTGCTCCAATTTCTATCCCTTTCTGATCCCTCCTAATCGCTGAGAGCTCAGGAATATATCTTAGATCAATGTATCTTTCATAGCTTTCCAGCTCCTTATAGTAACCCATTGCAGTGTTACCAACCACTAGTTTCATACTGGTTCCGCTACTGACATCAATGGCCTTCAGTAGGCCTCGAAGCTCCATAAGAGAGACAGGTTGGTACCACAAGAATCTTTCAGAATCCAAAAGCAAAGAAGATTTTATGTCCCATTTCAAAAATTCAGGAAAGGTGCAAATTTCAGAACTATGGTCATACAATGGTAACCTGCTTCTCTTTATTTCTGGACTCTCTTCCTTTCTCCATAAAAAGTTAAGGCCTAAGTCCTCCATATCAACATCAGCCGCAAAACTTTTGCAGGCATCAGCAATAGGTCGATAACCAGTACATCGACAAAGATTTCCTGATATAGCCTTTTCAGCTTCAACAACAGTCAGCTTGGAGAATCCTGAGGGGGGTTCTGGCCAATTAGTCTTGTGAGCATTAACAAGGGCCCCAAAAAGTGAAATGCACATTCCAGGAGTGCAAAAGCCACATTGGGAAGAATGAAATCCAGCAAACCTTTGGTGAATAGGATGGAATCCAGCATTGCTGTTTCCGAGGCCTTCACTTGTTGTAATAGAGCATCCATTCACACTGCAAGCAGTGTGAGACATGAAGATACTGTTAAATCTTCAACCTGGTCATGCACAGGATTGTACTTGGAGAGTAGAACAACACATGCTCCGCAACCACCTGAGCTAATGAGTAAGGACAAAAAATTATTATGTAGAATATTAGGAACCATTCACAATCTTACTGTTAAATGGTCTGCGTGATGCAAATGTTGATTTTTGTCTTAAACCACAATAGCAGAGCTTTGATTCCCTTGTCAAGTAACCAAGATAAACACATGGCACACATAAAATTTAAATATAATTGATCAAATAATGGAACCCTCCAACCCAGAACAGCATCTTAGTTATTGCACTGATTGCAAGGAAAAATAGATTGATTGAAACCCCAACAAATGCAGATATCCTTGTTCATTGCACTCTATTGGACTCTCTAACCTTTTTGCTTCCGTATAAATGGTACCAACCCTTGTGCTGGAAAAAAAAAATGCCAAACCGTCCGCACCTTGCATCAATTACAAAGCCAGATAACTAAGTCTGCTTAAAGTACGCAGCTGTCAAATCTCACAGATAACATTTGCTTACTCTCCCCTCCTCTTTTTTTCTCACCCCACTAATACAACATCACTGCACAAGCAAGCATACGTCATATAAGAAAAACTTTATGCAACCAATCAGGCTTATCAGGTTGGCCACAAGAGAAAAGCTCTTGGAGGAGGCTACATGCTCAAACATTAACTCCCTCGAATCTCCACAAAATATGAACTTGAATTCCAAATGTACCACAAAAAGGATTTACAAATATGAACCAGCCTAAAGCAGGAAGATAAGCAAACAAAGTTACTCATCCATAGGGACGTTTGTGGACAAACAAATCTAGAAATTTTTTTCAATTGTAGAGACAAAGGCACTTGCTCCAATGCATCTAGACCATATAACTCAAGAGTCAATCCAAATCATGAAACACTTGGAGCCTATGACTCGTAAATAAAAAATCATAAAAAGGCAGTAAAAAGACCAGGCGAAACGGTAGAACATTACAACATAATTCATCATCCAAAATTAAGAAAACCTATCAATCCAAAGGAAAGCACGAGAATATTAATTATATGCATATATGCACACATCAGCGCAAATGGTAATATGAACACATAAACAAACTGATACACAAAAACACATCGACACAGCTTATTAAGTCAATCAAAGTTCACTTCAGTCAAACCCAACGGCCTCTTTGCCACAATCTTATATACATAGACAGAGAGAGTACTGGCGAATACACTGGGAAGTCAACGCGAACATACATATATATTATGCTTGACAAAACATATCAGCAAAGCAAAGGCAGAGCAAGAAGAAAGGAAAATTAAGTACCTTCACCACAGCTGAGCTTAACGCTCTTGAAACGGGTGTGGGTACGCAAGAACTCGAGCAAAGTGGTCGATGGGTCGATACTGGATATCTCAAACCTCTCTCCATTAACTGCAAAAACCAGCCGGCCGCTGCTCTTTCTTGCTTCTCTCTCCTCTTCCATTATTTATCTCTCTGGTGATGGCCCAACCCCCCCCCCCCCCCCCAAAAAAAAAAAAAATGGAGCTTGCTAGAAAAACTGAAGACTGCAAGTGTTGGGAACAAAGGGCTACTTTCTACAAGTGAAGTAACACCGGTTACAATTTCATCAGCTGTCTCCGACAGCACTTAAGTAGCAGTGGTTAAACAGTCTGCATCGTCCATGAACCTTAAAAATTTCCAACCCATGATGATGTCACAATCAGATGAGCGCTTTGTCCTTTTAAATTTTGTCGATTCTCCTTTTGCCTTTTTCCTTTAATGATTTTCAACGTGTAAGAAATGTAGAAGGTTGGATGACGGGGCGAGACAAGCTCCGTCTCATTCTGAATTTGTGTGGGAAGTAGAAAAAGGAAATTGCAACAGCGCCTTAAAATCCGTGTTAAAATTTTCCTCTTTGGATAGACTCAAATTACACGAAAAGCAGCGGCCGAATGGTCATTTGGATACGTGATGGCTGACTACCCCAAGTTGAGAGAAAAGACAAGGAAAGCAGCTAAATACTTCGAAAGAAGTATTGCATTTGCTTTCCAATTCTATGCAGTTTTTCCTCTTTTCGACGATATAAAATTCTGGCAAGAGCACTAGAAGTATTGCATTTGCTTTCCAATTCTATGCAGTTTTTCCTCTTTTCGACGATATAAAATTCTGGCAAGAGCACTAAGTAAGATTTAGTAAACTTGGCTTGTGTTTAACCCCATCAATTGCATTGCAATCGTGTGTATCGAAAGATTAAAAATTTAATATACGAAAATTATGTGTTGGAGATATGTTCTATTAACTGCTATATTATTGTCATAACAAATTTTCAGAACTTTTTAAGAGCTTCATGTCACAGTCCGTCTTCTTCGAGAGCATTGTCAAACGGGCGCTTAACCCAAACTCCTAACCAGAGTGTAATGCCCGGTGACAATCAGCTTGTTTGTACCCACCCTCATCACCATTAGTATCAGTTGTTAGTCACTAGTACTGTTTCCCAGTAGGCAAAGATGTGCTAGCTGCTAATCGAATTTGAATTTCGATTTTTTTTTTTTTTGGCTTACTGAGAGTTTCCTCCAATTTCTCTATCATTTACATCTTGTAACACTCTCTCATTAATACTAATTATTATTATTTGTCCGCTATGAGCTTGTTCTTAATTTATTATTCTGAGTTGGCCCTGCATCACATTGATCTCTCAAATTCCCATATACAAGTTTCTGGACTTCTGCCCACACACCCTCCAACCATTCGCTTCCTCTGTCCTTTTGGATTGAACCCCAAAAAGGGTCTTTTGGATATGATTATCACGTCTGCACTTCATCGATTTGACTGTACCTCCAAACGCTAACTCCTCCGTTAGTTCAGAGGTTTTTAAACTTACAACACACGATTTGAGGAATTTTGTGTGAAATGTACGAACATTCCCCGGATGACTAATAGTTGTGTTAATAAAAGATGGACTCTTCTCTTTGCCTTGCCTCCCTTTTTTTTTTTGTTTTTTTTTTTAGTGGCTCCAACATATATTTCAAGGTTCATTGCCCAAGGGATGCCGGACAGAACATAATTTTACCCCTTTACCACTATACATGAATTTTTCACCCATAAATTATATTCCTATGTACTCGGATACACATCCTGCTGCCTCTAACACAAAAATTAAAGCTCTTAAAACCCAACCCTTCCGGCAGAATCTGGATAACGCTGGTCAACAGCAGATTGAGCCGGGGAATAACACTACTATATCCCAAGGTCAAAAGATGGAGAACTGTGAAGATCAACATTTTGCACGTGTGATTTCAGACTTGGGTCCTGCTTTTGCATGGACATATCTGACGAATTTTTCAGGAGCAACGCGGCTTGTGCCTCCACAGCATCGAGATCAAGACCCTCAAAAAATTGGTCATCACCATTGGCACCAGGTTGGTTTCGTGCATCCCGTTGGAATGAGTCTGTTTCTAATACCTTTGACTGCAAAGAGAACTCTTTCTCCAAGTTAATCACAGGGATGGGGCCTGATTGACGAAAGCTCGATTTTCTTTTCCCTACTTCTAAGTTTGTTTCCTTTTTCCACGGAAAATTCATGTTTGCAGAAGAAATTCCTGTGGAGATCCTCTCTGAGTTCATATTAAGGGATTCTGAATCTTGCCTGGCTGACAGATTAGTGGATTCGGTTTGAGGTGTCTGGAGAGAATATGATGTCTTGACTGAAGAACTGCTTTCATCCGTTCTGTTGAAGGTAATGTTGGCAGAAGAGCTTGATTCTTTCTCCATTGGTGACTGGCTGAGCAAAGAACGTCTGTCGCATAAAATTAATCAGGGATCGAACACTGATCTTAACCTTTAATGCGACAAAATTACAGACATTCAGCATCACTATTTCACATTAATTGCATACTTTATGCTATAAAATTAATATTTACAATAGATGCATCCTCAACACTGCAACAAGGCAGTAACTCCAACACTTCAAAATATCAACACTTTGTGATGAGCCTGTGTGTGTGTGTGTGTGAGAGAGAGAGAGAGAGAGAGAGAGAGAGAGAGAGAACCTGTAGACAGCCATCATGTCAACTTTACTAGCTTCAGCTTGGGTACTTGCTGCTGTAGGATTTATCCGGTCATCTATAAAAGTATCCATGAAACTGACAGAGGAGTTTTTTTCTTGGTCGTCTTCCTCATCACCAGATATCTCAGCCTCCGAAGAGACCCTGAGAATAGCCAACATTTACTCAGATAAACTGGCATGGAAGATATTCAGTAATTTTACCATTTTCTAAAATTTCTTCCAATACATTTCTGAATAAAAAAGAAACTTGCCTCATATAATCAAAGAAACACAAGTGCTTTTTTTTTTTGACAACATTTTTGTTGATGCTTATAAACTAATTAAAAATATTTTAGACAACAAACCATTTGGCAGCATGTAATTAACATCCAAACATGAACTTACTCAGCTTCCTCATCAATGAAGACCCTGACATTGCCAATGTGCTTCCTTTTACCTGCTCACAACTTAAGGTGTGAATATTGACTGTCATACATAAAGTTTATTTACTGTGTGCTGCAGTAAAGAAGTAAATCTATTACAAAATCAGACTACCTTTTCGTTGCTTACTCAGTTTCGGACTGGCAATGGGAGATCTTTCAAGTGTTGCAAGGGGGGCTGAAGAATTTTCTTTCAAACTTTTCAGATTACTGTTTTTTCCAATGTCTCTGAGTTTCCGCAGCCTTTTCAACTTGTGTGCTGGTTTAGCATTTTCTGATTTGCCTCCAGAATCTCTGCTGCAGTTGTTTTTGGTAGAATTTGCCATGCAACTACTATTTTCATCAGCCATTTGAGATATAGAGGTACATCCAACATTTTCAATGATATCTTTCACCTTAAGTAAGGGAGTCTGAATTTCTTCATAAGTAAGAGAAACCTTGACATTTCTTTGACACTTACTGCCATCCGCTGGTGTTCCGCTTATACTTGGATGATTTGGCAACAGTTCAGTGCCAAATTCCTCAGGTTGAACAAGCTTTGGAGCTGAAGATATAGCTATTATACTAGGGCCTGAAAAATCAAATTTCAAGAAATATAATAATTAATCAATCAAGCACATTAGTTAAAGGTAATCAACACTTTCATCTGTAAGTTTAAATAACATATGGAAATTTGTATCATGGGACAAATACTGACCCCCATCTCTGATTGGAGACTCTGGAACAATACCAGTTTGGATCATGTCAGCTAGTCGCGGACTCAGTTCAGAATGTCCAAGATTCTTGTCATATACATCAGCCTGCACACATGGTGCCTTGATTCCCAGTGGATCAAAAGCATCACTAGGAAAATCTGCTTCATTTGCTTGATTTCTGTTCAAAATTGGAGTTTCAGGAAATGCCCCGACCCAATCCATTGGTTTCTCATTGTCAACATTTTCAAGTGGTGTCTCAGTAGTTGTTACATCTAGAGCAGCTTTGAGTTGCATAGTTGCTTCCTTGAGGTTTTTACCTGAATTCTCCAAATAGCCAAAATTATGCCTCAACCCAGTTTTCACCCCGGTAGTGCTAGGACTTGTACACTTAGAATTTAATGCTTCTTTTGAAGGAAATAAAGGGACGGACAAAATTGTGACCTTCCCAACAGCATCTACAGTCACAAAATCTGAACTGAAAAGAAAGGAATGTGCTGGAAGACTTTGGCCACCAAGTTCTGGCACTTTATTCTTATTCTCACTTGTCACTATCGTCGCTGGTGATACTTCAGAAGTTGCTGCACTTTTCTGTGAGTTAGCGCTTGGAGAATCATTCCAAATCAGTGAATCTACAACATTATTTTAAGAGGTTCAGGAAAAAGTACAAACGAAGCATATGCAGGGTTGCATTTACCTTTTTGATGTTTGGTTTATACCATCTACATATCCATTTTAGACAGAACAGTTGAAAAGTAAAAAACCATTTTCAAGAGTGAATTGGAATTCCCACAATGCATGAGGTAACAAAGTAAAAGCTATAACCGCTCTAGCCCTTTTTGTTTTAAACCTTAAAGGCAAAATGGATAAATTGTAAGCCTAGAATTTAAGTGGTTGTTGAAGTAAATGAACACAGAAGAATTATATAAAGAATTTCATAGCACGTGATTGTGCAATTCACTTACATTGCTCTCAAATAGACAAGAATCAAAAAGTGTTAATCTTGCTCATCAGTAATATGCGCAACACAGAACTCAATTGAAAAAGGTCAAACAAGTATAACCAATTCTTATGTACAAATTGGATATATAAAGGCTGACCAAATTTGTGACTTATTTTCCATATTTTATTTATAAGACGCAGAAAGTTTCTTGAATACCAATGTTGTTGTACACGATGATATACTACCTTTAATGTTGTCGTCTTTTCCAGTGATATTCACTGGCAAGCAGCCTGAGTGGACTTCATCCTGTACACATTGGATAAATGCATAAGTAAATATAACAAAGGATAGGAGAAGAAAACATTTATGGCACAAAAGTTGAGCAAACCTGAACAGTGAAAGCTCCCTTGTCCTTAGAAAAGGATAGATCTTGTAAATGTTGCATTGCATCAATCAGTATGTTTGTTCTGTGAGAATGCATTACTTTATGCACTCTGGAGGGAAATGCCTGGAAATGAGGGAAGGCAATGAGAGATGGTCTCCAAGCATCTCCAACGGAATGCTGGAAGTACTTGGCAACTAAAGCAGTCTCCACAACAGTGAGCTTTTCTTTGAAAACCGGTGCCTGGATAGCAGTATCATCTTTCACTTTCTTCCCGCGAGGAATAAAGCGGTCAATGGACATCTCTACAAACTCAACTTTCGGTTTAACAACATGTGGAATCTGGAATAAACATAGAAGAGTAGAGTTAGAATGACAGCTATTAAGATATGCACAAGCAGCTTACAAATAAATATCACCATTCTTGGACTGGAATGAAAATTGAAGCTATTTATCCCCCCATTATGCATTTGTTTCTTGATTGCCCTGCTGTTTGCCTGCTTTCGCATATAACCTTTCAATTCTGATCCCTCACAGGCTAAAACCAGTGTAACTTTGTCAAGGAACTTCTGGTATTAATGATCCAATAGAAAAAAATCTTTCCAAAAATAAAATAAAATGAAGACTTAAAAAGGATATCAACTCTGCCATCATGCTTCCTTCCGGTCCTCCCCATGCGCTGAATCATTCTCAATGGAGACACATTAGCATCAAAACATATTACAAGATCAACTTCCATGATGTCCAGACCTTCTTCACCTATTGACGTGGCAACAATGACATTGTATCCACCGGCTCGAAATTTCTGCAAGAGAACAAAGAAAATGTACTTATCAAAAAAAAAAAAAAAAAAAGAAGCAAGAAATGACGGGCTCAGAAAATAAGAGTGATTGCATACCTGTAAAACAGCCTGTTGAACCTTTTGTGACTGGCCTTTCAATCCTTTTCCTGTAACTATTGCATAAATCACATGAATAAGAATCACATGAACACCAGAAATGAGTATTATATGAATCACATCTAGATTACAGGATAATAAAACTCAAAATAGTGGTACCACATTTTGTCAAAAATTAGCTAAAGAACATAACAACAAACCTGAGCTTTGACCAATAAACTCAGTTGCTCTAACTAAATCCCCAATATTTGCTAATGCATCCATGATATCCCTGACAGAAAATATCATGGCAAGCCAAAACATTTTGAATTTGGAGGATAATCACACAACAAAAGAACTGAACAGTAAGAAACTTATTTTTACCTTACACTTCCTCTAAAATTGGAGAATATTATAACCCTCGAGTTTTGTGGGTCTTTTGTTCCTGCAACAATACATAGCTACTAAATTTACCAGCAGAAGGCATCATTTTCAGAACTTGTGAATCAAAGTTGGGATGTTGAATTCATCAAGATTTCAAGCCTAGAGATTGTTAAGAAGTAAAAACTATTGAGGTCAAATGTATTTTTGTAATTGAACATCAATCATCTAACTATATATATACACATATTTTGGTACAGGATCATCTAAATATATTAAGATCTAAACCATTCAACCCTGTATTGACCAAATGAGAGGAACCAAGGACAGTCTATGGAAGTTGAAACACCATTTGTCTCAGCTAGAGATAACATCATTTGAATCATGACCATGTATATATTAAACAGAGATACAAGGTTTACATTTTCGTCAGCCCAGAAGAAACTCAATAAAAGAAACTAAGAAGGAAAGGTAAAATTTGCTTAAGTTTATGCATATGGTCTCGATTCAATGTGGGGCAGTTCAGGCATAATAGTTACTTCTAGACCAAAAAGTGATACTTTTATGTCTGTTCTGGCCAATGAATAGCTGATTCAGTATATCTATGCTTTTCATATTGGGAGGTCAGCAGCATTGTTGAATTCTTGGCATGCTAGAACCCAAGCCAGATTGCCACCCTTATCCTTCTTATTCCATCACAAGAAATTCACATTCAACTTTCCAAGTGATCTATCGAAACTATCAGTTTTAAGCAAAAAATAAATAACATAACAAAAAATGCGAATAAAAAACCTGAACTGTTTTATGTGATAAATTGATGGCTTGTCACTCACTAAAATGATCAATGAGTATTTCCAACATTTTTGACAATTTTGGACTAGGTGCACCATGAGACAAGCTTCGCTGCATCAAAAATTTTACTTTCCTAATATCTTCATTTTTACTCATCAGTCTTGAAAAAGGCCTGCGGCAATCAACATTGAACAGATTAAGCCCACAATCACAGAAAGGTAAGTTATAATTAATCTTTAATGTAATAGCATATCTATATCTATTCCAAACACGTGCAGCATCCTGTGAGGCCGCCCCACCAAACACGGCATGGATGGCATTGAACATACCCATAGGCCCATTTTCAATTTTTAGGCACCATTTGGTGAAATATTTGATCAAATCAAGCATCATATTGTTCATAAATTTATCACAAAGAGCAGAGAACATTCAAGGAGAGGATATATCATCATTGACATTGTGAAGGCCATTTGAAAAACTTCTTTGAGCAAGTCCTATTTCATTGATGCCATCACACTCTATATGACATTCACCATTGATGTCCTCACATTCCATATGATGTTCATCAAATAGAACATACATCAATAAAAATTTACTGCTTAATTGATAAGGGTAGTACTGAAGAGGAGTGCACAAACACATGCCCTTGTTTCAATTTTTCTTCTAGCATCTCACATGCTGGCTTTACCCCATGACTTGAAAGGAGCTTGCGAATGTGATAAAGGGTAATAAGACCTCCAAAGTAACCTTCAATCTCTCCATACTTGTTCTGGGGAAGGTCTGGTGGAGGTGCTCGGCGAAATCTATCCCTTGAATTTAGTAAATCAGGGGGACTTAACTGTCATATTTCAAGTGCTAAAAATCAGAAACTGGACAGATTCTGATGGTTTAATTGGATGATTATCATCACACACCAGATAGTACAACAGCCAAAAATATTCAAATGTATATCCTAAAAAATTTCTGGGATCATATTTAGAAAAAGAATTTCAGACTTATATAATTAGAATAACAAAACCAAGTAGGAATGTTGAATTTGTCAAAATCCAAAGGCCAGGAATTGTTAGGCACAAGGAATTCTCAAAAATAATAGAGAAAAAGAATGTCATACTGTTTCATTATAGTCCAAAAGTTAAGTGCACAAAATGAGGTTGTATAATATTTCCATGGGACCTCCAAATACTTGCTCACTTATTTAAGCAATGTTCTTTAGACTGGTTTGGCAATAAAGGTCCATGAAGTCTAGGCAAGAAGCTAAAATAAGAACAAAGTGGAGCATACCTTGCCATGGTCCACACAGATACTAAATCTTAGAGCAGAAAAACTTATAATGATGACATATGTTTCTAGACTTTCCATCTCCAGCAAATATCCAGTTTTAGTCCATGCATTACTAAGAATTGCATCGCTGGGAGGTCATGAGGGAAAAAGCAGGTGCTTAAACAAATGCTATATGAGAAGGTAGCACAGGCATACACCACAACAGCAAAAGGAAATCAACAAACTGCCACCACAATGACAGTGCCCTGAGGGACCACTGTAACAGTGTCAGAGAATTTCAAATAGAAAACAAATACAATGGGACATCATTATTTATAATAACTAAAGGAAATGTGCATTTTCTTGTATCTTTACCACTGAAGCCAAAGGGAATATTGCAAAAAGATCCCTAAAACACAGGAGATGATTTGTAAAAGAGTTGGAAGAATGTATTTCATGGAGTCATACAGTTTGATAGTCTCTATTCTGAAGAAGTCCAATTGCAGAAAGCCTAGCCACATATGGAAGTATGACTTCCAATAGCCTTTGATTTATGTCAACAGCATCTCGTCCCAATGCAACCTAGCAACATTGCAAGCTGAAAACACTCAAGGAAATGAATTTTGCAACAACAAATTTCAAAAGTCAAAACAGCACATACCTCAATCAATTCAATTTTCCTGTTTTGAACATATGGACTGACATCAGGGTCACTTTCATTTCGATATTCGAGTGTGGATATATGCAAGTTATCTATTATATTCTGGATGGCTGGCTGCTTTGCTGCATAATTCTATCTAGCATTATGAGTTAAAACATTATGACACATGGTAGAATCCAATTTGATTTGACTGAAGCTTACATCCTGGTGTTGCCGTCAAAGCTAATATCCTCAGCTGCACTGATGCCGCCATTAACTACAAAATTAAAGTATCACAAGCAACTCAATCACTTTGTAACTATCTGCTAAGAATGTGAAAAGGTAGTAGGAATAAAAAAACAAACCTCACGAACTGCCACGCAATAAGAATAATTCCCTAATGCTCGGTGAGCTTCATCAATCACCAAGCACACCAGGTATCTTACCAAACAAGTTCCTAAAAGAAGTTGCAAAGTGAGCAAAATCCAATTGTGAAATTCCCAGCACATAAATATTGTGCTGATCATTCTAATAGATTCAACAGATTTTCACACACAACATGATTCAAAGTATTACCAGATTGAATATCCTTCTCCAGCACTTGTGGAGTCACAAAAAACACCCGTTTAGTTTTCCAGAAGCATGCCCTTCTTGAAGGAGTTATCTGACCTGTCATATCAATTGTCCATTCCTGCAATCAGTTAATAAATAATAGTGACATCCTAAAGTTTCCACTCTGGAAACAAAATGCAAGGAAACCTTTCCACTGAAAAATCTTACTTGTGGTATTCCCACAATATTATGGCATGCTTCAATTTGTTGCATCACTAGTGGTCGGGAAGGAGCAGCAAAGACTATTTTACCTGCCATAGACATCAAGCTTTGTATGTAAACTCAAGAGACACACATGAACACAGCAAGGGACAAGAAAAAATAATGCTAACTCAGAATCCCAGTAGACTGTTATTTGAAAGCTATTCAAAAAGAAGCAATTGGATAACAAAAGCATTGGATTATACTTAAGCCTAAGGACTAGGCATCATGTCCTATAATTTGTTAGCCATCCACGTTTATGAAACATTCAAAGAACATGTATCCAAGAACATAGGAATACAAGTTTTTCAAATTCAATTTCAAGACTGAATGTTAGCGATAAAGAAAGAAAATGAAGAAGCAGTTCAATGGAACAGGATGTGTCATGGGATTCATAGTTGAGCCTCAAACTACAGATTATATAGCTGAGCTTCAAACACCATGGTTATGTGCCATTTTCAATAAATCAAGTATCCAAAGTAAGCCTCCCAAGCATACTATTCTCTCTGTAACCAATATACATAATTTCCTCTGCATATTATCACAGAATATTCAAAAATAAAAAATAACCCAGAAGGAAAAGATAAAACATTTCTCAAATATGAAACTACTAATAACTTTCTAGGTCTAGATTTTAAAACTTCAAGTAGCACAACTACCAGAGATTAACTAACTGCAGATTTGGACAACATGTACTTCCAGCTTAAATCATTTAGCTGTCTCCTTATCCAAGTTCACTTTCTACGAGATTCATAGTTGGCCTTGTAAAGTGAAGAAATTCTAGAAGACAACTACAGCCTAACTTAAAGGGAAACTGAAACAATAAACAAATTATAAGTTAAACTGCACTTCCAGGTACGAGGAAGTAGGGAATGCAAATATTTTTACCATCCGGAAACCATCTGAAATAGTTATACATGACAACAGCAGCAATAAGCGTTTTCCCGAGCCCCGTTGGCAGCGCCACCAATGTATTTGAAAATAGCGCAGTCTTGGTTATGGCCAGTTGATAATCGCGGAGTGGAACATTAACTACAACACAAGAAGAAATGAAAATTAAGGTTTTTCTGACACACATTCAGAAAACATTTTCTTGGACGCAGAGAGAGAGAGAGAAAGAGAGAGAATAGAACTCAAAGAACATAAGCAAAACTTCTGAGATGCCTCAATTCGTTTCTTGAAACCCACATTTCAACGAAACATTAAAAAAAAAAATTACCCTTTTTCAAAAAGAAGAAGAAGAAGAAGAAGAAGAAGAATATGAAAATGAACCTGGGTATATCCATGTTTTGGCTGCCTCAGCATCAAGCCGAACGCAGCTCGTTCTCTCATCACCCTCATGATCATCATCGCAGCGCCGAACTCCAGTTTCAACGTCAATCTTGGGATTTCCAATAAACATATCAAGCGTCGATTGCTTGGAAATAGTCGCAAGACGCTTCTTGTAGCCGTTCTTGTTGTTGCCAGGAGAAGATGGGGCAATGGGATTAGAACAGGGAGGAGGGGCAAAATTGGAATACGAATAAACTGGGAGAGAAGTAATCGTAGACGAAGAAGCAGAAGCAGAATAACAAGGGTTTGCGTTTTGGCACGCCACATCGATCTCTCTCACTGCTGCCTCCCAGTCAATTTCCTATAATTTTTTTTCAAAAAAAAAAAAGCCATTCAAGAAAACCAACACAAAAAAAAAAAGAAAAAGAAAAAGAAAAGAGGAGAGAGAGCAACGGAATTGAACAAACGTCATCGTTGTCGGCGATGGTTTGGAGAGGAACGGACGAGGTCATTCGGAGAAACGGAGAAATTGGACAATCGGATCTTTTCAACTTTTCGGACGCGCTCTCCGTGAGAATGTGTGCAAGAGACGATTTTTGGTTTTCAGGTTTGGAGGACAACAGCCGAATGGCGGCAAAAACTCAAAACATATAAAATTCCTTTTCTTTTCTTTTCTTTTCTTGCTTTGGGGTTTCGCGGAGGGAAGAGCGCAAAAAGTCCGAAAGCGTAAAGTAAACGCTAAATCCCAATTGGATTTGGATTTGGATTTGGGCCTGAACGACCCGAAAATAGGCGGCCCGAAAGGGCAAAAGATTCGCAGCTTTCCTGTAAAATCCCCACTTGGATATGGATTCGGTAAAATCCCAATGAGCTTTGGATTTTCTCCTGACCCGCCCCCTTAAATGGGCAGTCCGATTTAGTTTTTTTTTTTTTTGTTTCTTTCATGATTTTTCTCATCTACTAAGTGCATTTTTTTTTTAAGGATATTCATTCTGTTTAACGAAGAAATAAAATGCTCGAATCTGATCTTATTCTACAAAAGGATAACACATTGCTGTAACTTTCTCATCATGTGAGCTTGGAATTGATGTGCAAAAAGAAAAAAAAATTAATTAAGAAATAGAGCAGCTATTGTATTTAACATAAGCTAGTTTTTCTTTTTATTTAAAAGCGTCATGGCCTTGAACAGGGGTCTCATGTCCGCCGCCTCCAAGAGATTGACTGCCTCAGAATCTTTTTTATGCAAGTCAGGTCAGTCAGTGAGTCCTCATCCAAACATTCTTTTTCAGGCTCGCCTTGTCTTTTTTTGGTTGGTTTTCCCAGAAGTTGGATTGAAAATCTTGGGAAATTCGGGGTCTAAGCTTATTTTTCTTTTCTGGGCTTGGGGTTTCTTGTGTGATTTACATCGATTCTGTATACCGGGGCCCATTTACATATCATCCCTGTTCATCTCCGATCATTTCATGTTTCTTTTGCGTTGTTTGAAGTTCTGTGTTCACTGTTGTGCCTGTGTTGTTGGAGATTCCTCGCATTCTTATGTTTAATCAGGTCGCGTCATTGGGTTACATTTCGTGTGGTGATGGATTGTAGTTTCAACTAATTCTCTGTGTCCTCGCTATGCATTAAGTAGTTATGGGCGATTGGGGAAATAATAGCCCCAAAATGTCTTGTACGTTTAATTAGCGCCTCATTCCTGATATGGGGCACTCGCCTGGGCAACCAAGAGGAATGCACCTAATTCAATTCCCCTTGCCGTTGAGCTCTACAGGCGCTAATGGGTTTTCTTGCTTTGCTCAAGTGCCCAGGCGAGCCAGGCAAGCGCTTTTGACAATATTGGCTTGACCTGTTCTGTCGTCGCTTTGACTGTCACCTGTCAACCATAATATTCCAGAGTTGAGTTATGTGAAGGCACACAATTTATGACAATACCTTGCCAGATCAATTTTCCATCGGCATGGTGAACATATGTCATGATCTTGTGCTTTAGCAGGATGCTCTATGTAAATATCATTACATCTGGAGAAGATATGGTGGCCCGGTTGCGTTGGACGTACTTTTATTTTGATAATACGTATGGCGCTGATCCCACCAGAGACCAACAGATAGCTTGTTATATTGCCAAACATTACGACAATTAACATGTGAAGTATGTTTAACGCTTGTTGGATAGCTTAATATTTGCCACTCCAAATCTTTGAAGGGGTTCTGGTTGATTTCAATCTATGTAGGGTCAATGCTTTTTTTCCTTCCATGAAATCTAAGTTTTCACCCAAACTGAACTTGGTAGGGCTTGGCCGCTACACGAGTCCTCTTTCAAAATATAATAAATTAGTATCTGTGTTATATTGATTTGATTATTATTATTATTATTATTATTATTCTTTTCAGTCAACAGTTGGGGGGGGGGTGTGGTTCCATTCGACTGGAATGAAGAGGATGGAGGGAGGCCACGGACATGGCCATGATGAACCATTCTAACTTCATACGAAGCACATGTACAACTTTTGGATAGAATGAAAGGTCAGAAAATCAAAGGGCCACTTGTGGTTCGATGGACTTGTGAGGAACCACGCCACGCTGCTTCCATTCAATTATGGGTTGGGTCTCGTCGTTTAACAAGAGGGAGCAAATTTACAAGGTTCGATCTGACAAATCACGTATGCGATTTACGAAGCCAATTGATGTTTGGCATGCCGGTTTTAGAGTTTTTTTTTTTTTCTTTTTTTTAAAATGGCTTTTTCTAGGCTTTTCTGCTGCCAATTTTGCTTCTTTTCGAACTCATTTCTCGGTAAGCTTTTCTAAATCTTTATTATTCTCTCTGTCTCCGGAAGCTTCTTCATTTATTATTATTATTATTAAAAAAGATTTCGGTCCATTACCCATATGTGCGACGCGTCACTCCAAGAACCGCTAGCCGTCGTCTCGTCTCGTCCCATCCCAACCCTAAAAAAAAAAAAAAAAAAAAAAAAAAAAAACCCTCCAGGAAACGTCAAGAGCGTGACCCTTTTTTTTAGCACTAGTGGGTGCACGTGCAGCTACTGTTGCAAAATTCTCGAATGTTCCCCACCAAAACCCCGCCCCCCCCCGGGGGGGCCTCCTCTCGGTCTTGGGCGATTGGGGGGGTGCAGGGGGTTAATTTTATGATAAATCTCAAATTATCATAACAACCCGGGGGGCCCACAACCTATTGGAGAAACCAAACCCATTTTCCATGGACTCTCAGAATAGAAATCCACAATTTTTTGTTCTTCCCGTTCAGCTCGGCTCCAGCTTTCATTGATTGGGCTTTATTCCGCAAAGGCATCCCGCTTATGGTCCAGAATCAAAAATAAAAAAAAAAAAAAATCAAAAACAATACAATGAATTTTAGAACATTTCGTAGCTTATAATTTTTTTTGATTAAATTTAAAATCAAAATCAGAATAAAAAAAATTATTAGTCCATATAATAAAAACGCAAGATTAAAATCGACGGATGACATTTATGGCGTGGGTGAGAGAGGAGCTGGTGGTACACTTTTTAACAATCGAAACTCTGAGAAAAAGATGCAGCCACCGCACCCCAAAGGAAACATGCAGCCAGAAAACAAGGACATATGGCCTGAAAAGTCAGCAGGGCCCATTTTCGACGATAGGAGATGTTTGTGCATGCAAAATGCAAAAGAGGGAG
This sequence comes from Ceriops zippeliana, assembly GCA_037897445.1. Classification (NCBI taxonomy): domain Eukaryota; kingdom Viridiplantae; phylum Streptophyta; class Magnoliopsida; order Malpighiales; family Rhizophoraceae; genus Ceriops; species Ceriops zippeliana. The sequence goes on from JBAPLH010000217.1 coordinate 2,952,505, forward strand.
GACGAAGGTGATGATGCTCACTCGTATAGGCTACGAACTTTTGGGTCGTTCTCAATGGGAACCAGTGAAGCGGGGGAGCGGGGGGAGGGGTGGTGGTGGGTTCCAGTCACGGATCCAAAATAATATTTCAGGGGTGAACCCAAAAATTAAAATATATATCTTGAATACTGGAGTTAGCCGGGCCTTGAGGACAAGACTTTCAAAGGCTGAAAACAGTCTATTCCACTAAAAATGAAAAGTTTGAATTTTCGTAAGTAGTTGTTCATTGATGGGTATGATTTTTTTTTATTTATTTTTTTTTTGAGTGAGACTATAAAATAGTACCTATATATATATATATATATATATATATATATATATATGTATGTATGTATGTATTATTTTTTTTATGAATAATAAGAAGACCAATGAGAAGGAATAAATAGTGCAAACAAAGTTTATTATTGAGAAGATTAGAGATATGTCGGCTACGTGTGTGTCCTTTTATAGAGCTGCGGATAAGCTTGTAAGAGCATTTTTGGAGTCTAACTAGGGGGGCCAATAATTGTAGGCCAGCCTTTTGGTTCAATCGTGCTTCTTCAATTCCACAAACAGCCGAGCAACACAGCTTTTTCTCGTTTAAATATTGACGCTGCTTACGTTTGATTGCCATCAAATTTCAAATCTAGTGACTAAAATATGTAGTGTTGGGGAGAACAAAATCATGTATAGGATTATCATCCCGTGTTGGCAAATTGGATATTTTAGGTGTCACAAGGCCTTGTGTACAACAAATCTTAAGAACGTGTCGTCATTGTTCTAAGAAGTTTTTTTTTTTTTTTTTTTTTTTAGCAATAATTAAGTAGTTCTTTAATTTACCATGCCTTTACACATACGTCTCTGAATGAAAAAAGAAAAGAAAAAAAGAAAAATCAAATTTTGATTTAACCTAATTGGGATGAATGAATCAATGACCTCATCTGATCTTTTAATTCATACGTGGGTTTAATCAAACTGTACGATTTGTCAAAAAGGCGTTAATTAGAAAACGATGCACAAGAAGAAAAAAATGAAATAAAAACAATTTGAAAAGTTTATTGCGAGCGCTGAATCCAGAAGTGGTGGAGGGTGGTGAAATGGAAGTACCAGAGAATCATTTTGGCACACGAAAAAAGAAAAAAGAAAAGAAAACAGAAAACGTAGTGACTAAGGCCAAGCAGAAATTGCAAGAAAGAGAGAGAGAGAGAGAGAGAGAGAGAGAGACAAAAGGCATACGATAATATTCCTCGTCATTTGCTTTCTTATTCTTCTCTCTTTGCCTTTTTATTACAGATGGACAGTCGGGGCAAAAAGCCTAAATGCCCAATGCCAAGAAGGCCTCCAGCTTGCACTCTTTCATTGAGAAGCTTCCTGGTTCCATTGAGATCAGAATAATGGAATGGATGGAATCACGCGTAATTTTATTCTCTCTTTACCTTTAGTCATGCTCGGAATGACTTCTTGTTGTCTTCCATTTTCTTTATAATATATGGGGGGCAATTAATTATTTGCTAATGACAAAAATTACAAGAGCACAAAATAGCAAATAAATCAAGTTTTTTTTCTTTTAGGGGTGGAGGTGGGGGGGGGGGGATCTGTCCTTATTAAGATTTAATATTTAGTCGCTAGAATTAAGAGTCTAGCTAAGCTTCTTTTAGCCTAGGGTTCAATCTCACAAAAAGCAAAGGAGCCTCTCTCTCTCTTTTTTATTATTATTATTATTCTTTTGGGTTTTTTTTTTTTTAAATACAAAGAAACACCAGTATCCAGATATGTCATGGATCTAGATTATGGAGAATATATGGTCAGTGGCTCATAAGGGATTGGCTCACACTCCTCCTGGGGAACATGACCTCTGAAGAGCACACATGTGATCACAGACCCTTAACCACTTGACCAAGCACTTTCAGGTCCAAGAGGGAGGGGGGAATACTGAGCAAATAAGAAAACATTTGATGTGTCTTTTATTCTTAGTTTTGTTTTCGTTTTCCTCATCATAACAGGCTATATTTTCAGTGGAATATAGCAAAGAAAGAAAGTCGCCATGATGCACAGAAATTCTCAATTTCCTTATTGATCAAACACTTGGTTTCAAAAGGCATAAACCACTTTACAATTACTTGACGGGCAGAATAACGGAAATTAAGGAAGAGGAAGACTCCTATTAATCCTGACTCAAACATGACTGCCAAAAAACCCTAGTAGCCAAAGCAGAAAACAGTGGAGCAGATATATATATATATATATATATAAGACTAAAAGTTCAGAGACTACAAATCTGCTATAATCACAATTAATTTACATTATTGGGAATTGGCAGGGTTTTCATCTCTACTATCACTACCTTGTGGCTGGTTTTCCAGGCTGTGCCGCTCCAAGTTCATGGCTAAGCCAACCCTGCTGCTACCATTGTAAGCGTTAACTCCACCCAGCTGGATGCCCATATTGCTCTCTGACTGCACTCCCAGCCCCAGCTGTTGGGCTCCCACGCCCAGCCCCACAGGCGGCTGCTGGACTATCATTGACCCCAACTGAACCGGGCTCGTCTGGCTCCCTCCAGTGAAACTCAGTCTCTCCAAGGATGTCACTCCAGCAACAGTTGTAGCTGCAGCTGGAAAATTCCACATGTGGGGCTCAGGCATAGTTCCTGATGTGGGGTTGGAAGCGCTGCCGACTGGTAACATCCAGAATGCATTTCCACCGTTTGTGGAGGCCTGCGCAACTGCCCACATGGCTGGCGTTGGAAGCACGGTCGATTGCCTAGCCGTTGCCGAAATACCCGGTTCTTGATCTTGAATATTGCTGGATCCTGCAGCCGGTTTATTGGGACTAAGTGCATCTACCGTCTCGGTGCTTTGTTGCTGCGTGATTGTATCTTTGAAAAGATCTTCTCTGAATGTCTTTCTCATGTAGTTCTGATCATCGGGGACAAGATTTTGAGGATAGAGCTGATGATGGTGGTGATGGAAGCCTAACATTGCAGTGTTGGAACCGACAACTCTTCTAGTTTCACTTCCATTATTACTAGCAATATCGTATAAAGGCATGCCGCTATGAAAAGAAAGAGGGGCTGATTTTGATGCAGGAGCCGAGATGGTGGTGCCACTGCTACGCAGTGACACGTTAAGGGTAGAGAAATTGGCAGGAATGGTACCGGTTCCAGTAGCAGCAATTATGGCTGGTTCTGCTTGTTGGAGGAGCCATTCTACGGTTTCTCCATCAGATTTATGGCCTAGTTCTCTGGTCAGTTGGAAGACGCGCGCAGCGCACAAGGCCGGCATGCGGATGCGACGGCCACGGCCATCTACCTTGGTGTGGCGGTCCTTGGAGGGCCTTTTGTTGGTTGTGGTGGGTTTGGCGATAGAAGAAGAATTTGGGGTACTGGAGTTTGAGTGGTGGACTGCAACTTGGTTGGATATGGAGCCCATGAATGGGGCCTGACCTTGAGCAGTCGTACCAGCTGGGGGCGAAGAAGTAGACCCATGCTTTTGTTGTTGTTGTGGTTGTTCTTGTTGTGATGCTGGAATTTCAAGAGGGACTAGTTGCAGCGAGGCTGCTGCTGCTGCTGACTCTTGTTTTTGGCTGCGGTGGTCTCTAGCACTACTGCTGCGGCTTGGTTGGTTACTGCTCCGTGGCTCTACAAGTAATTCCATCATCTGGGGTCTCTCAAGCTAGTATCAATATTCCTTTTTCCTCTTCTTCCGCCCCTTCAAAAACCAAGATTTTTTACTTGATTGAAACCCATAATTTTTCCTTGCAATCTGAAGTTTTCTTGTTGTTCAAGTTTCAAACAAGAAAATGAAATGCAAAATAATTAAGCCAACAATAACATGACCGTAAAAAAAAATAAAAAATACACACACACACACACACACATATATATATAGACCTTGGTGATTTGGTTGCCAGAGGGGCCTTGTTGATCACTTGTAGTGCGTTTCAGCGTGGGGTTCTTCTTTTCTCCCCTTTTGAGTGACTGCTGTCTCTCTCTCTCTCTCTCTCTCTCTCTCTCTCTCTCTCTCTCCCTCTCTCTCTCTCCCTCTCACCCCTAGAAGAGAGAGGAGTGGGTAATCAAGAGAGCCAATAAAGCTAAGAGAATCAGTATAGCTGGGCCTGTAAAATGCAGTCAGTGCCCCGCTCGTGGGGTCTCTATGTTTGTGTGAGAGAATAATGGTAATTTAGTTGGATTGGATTCAATTGAGTAGGATTTGCTTTGTAGATTTTTATCCACCATCTTACACACCCCTCTTTTTCCGAAAATAATTTATTGTTGAAAGCAATTACATTAATATACTGTTGGGATAGACTTTTTGGGTATGAAATGTTTGAAAAAGTTGAGGAATAGAGAAAAAAAAAAAACATCTCAATCAAGTTTTAAGGGCCCCACCAATTGATTGATTAATTAGGTCTTTTTCTAGTCTTCTTTTGGCCCCCTTTATACCTATCCACCATCCTCCATTCATTTGCTTCTCTCCCTCATCCTAGTTTTCGTTGATAATGGCAATCATGGTGACGCTAATCAATTCCCAACAACCCCCCCCCACCCCCACTTTTCTGCCCACATATAGCATCTCTTCTTTAAGTTTGTATACAAATTCAAAATGTCTACACGTATAAATACAAGTATAAACATTGCACCCCATGTGGGCATGCATACATCTATACTTACTTGGAATGTCTCATTCGTCACACAATACGGTCGAGTAATTTAATGTACACGAGCTAACTGTAATAATATTTCTCGCTTTAATGTCTCGTATGTATGTTTTTGAGTAAATTTTTTCTGCACAGTGAAACTGTCAAAAGAGCAGGGGGGGGGGGTTTCTTATTGGTTGCAGCAAAAGAAACTGCAATGGAGTCCTGAAATACTGGTGCCATATGAAATTCACCCCCAGAGTCCCCTCCAACTCAGATTCAGAGGCCCCAGACCTGCCGAGACTCTGCCCCAGTCTGCCCTCTCTCTCACATTTCAGTCTCCGCACACATGAAACAAATATCTTTTATTTTTACCAAATGAAAAAAAAAAAAAACACAAAACACAAATGTCTTTTATTAGATACTTTTTAAGTAGACTTGGGGTCAACACTCGAAACCCAATTTTTTGAATAAGTCAAATTTATAATCCCTAAAATCCAAGCAGAAAAGATTGACTCATGACTAATGCAAATGACCCATTTTTTTAAGTCAAATAGTCTTGTGCACGCCATCCTTGTACTCCACGTAAATGACCCAGGGCCAGTTAAACCAAATCATATTAGTAAAATTTTCAAGAACAAATAGCAAAAGCAAATCTAGTGTTATACAATTATGGTACTTGTCCACTACTACAAAGACCGGCAGGAGGTGAAAAGGGGGAACTGAGATTGGAAGGACAGGTAACATGGCCATAATGGTGTACATTCAAGGAGAAGCTAAAGACAGCTCAGATAAGCATCAAATGGACTACGACAGCTCATCCCAGCACAGGCCCACTTCACATTACCTTACCCACTCTCCTAGTTTCTTTTCTGTTTTTAACTGTTTGGTTTTTGTTTGTTCTCATGGAAACTTTCAAACCGGAATATTTACTTCAAAGTTCCCATTCCAGGAGGGCGCCTAGCCATCGCCCAGTCAACTCCTTCTCGGTTACTTTCCTTCTTGGAATACCCTTCCTGACTTTTTGGTTGTGAAGCACATTTGACAAGGTCAAATGTTCCCACCAATATAAAACCATGTATTGCCAAGTTTCTCCAACTCAATTATAGATGGGCAATGTCGGACTACTAAATTGTACTTTGTTTTTTGTTCTCCGCATAAAGCTGAAGAAGAACTCCTTCAGCTATTAAATCATTGCATAACCTTAACAAAAAATATATACATATAAAAATAAATAAATTGGAATAGTTCCACATATTGATCCACAAAATTATTGTCTAATTGACCCAAGAGTTTATATTTTTTTTTCTCTCATTTCTACTCAGTTCCTGGCTAGGAAATTTTACCTTAAAAAGGGCAGGACGTGACAACCACCCACCCACCAAATATGGTGGAGCTCAATAGTAGCTGCCAATTTTCAAATCGTGCTGCAAACAGGGAGACTGGCCCTAGTTGTTACAAAGCTGTCTTGGCCCATTTGAGTTCGATATCTGTCAGGGGGGTAGGGGGTTGATCAATTCTTTAAGAAGGGAATTTTGCCATCAAATTAAGCCTTGTCCGGCAACAGAAACAAACAGGCTTGTGAAGTTCGAAATTATTATTATTATTATTATTTACCTCTGCGTATTCACAAAATTGAAAGGGTTTAGCCATTTCTCTTTGTACCCCATGAAAATTCATATTCCCGTGGGTCCTCGCAGACGTCGACCATGATCGGCCCCATCATCTTACCGACGATATTAATTGATGGTGGGTTCGGCAAGAGATTGACCTGTGATATTGCTACTGTCATGGACTCCTGTTACTCATATTAAATTTTTTTCCCCTTTGCTGCATTACTTTCTACTATTACCCTCGTTACGTTCTATTAAACCTACTATGATTACAATCAAATTTTTCGGAGAGAGTACACCATTCTCTTGCGCTTTGTTTGGTTTATTGGAAAATGATGGGAGAGAAAGCAATCAAAAACTACAAAGGAACAATGAAGCTGATAGGAAAAGAAAATAGGTGGAAAATAAAGTGAAAAAGATGATGTCGAGTCCTAGCAAAAGTGTTTCTCACCATTTTGGTGAGAGAAACTGTAGAATTGGGTGTCGGTTCAAGGGGTTTGGTTTTAAAAATAACCAAGTTGCGCTCTTCAACCTTGTTTGATGAGCTATATTCCTTGGCTTTTACACGAGGAGCATAATGGTCATATCATAAATATGACTTTTTTTTAAAAAAAAAATCTTTCTATTTTTCTCATCAATCCAAACACAAAATTTTATTTTTTCCCTTTTATAAATTCAAACAATTAACCAAAAAAATTATTGATTTCATCTCTTTTTTTTTCGTACAACTTTCTTTTTTATAATTTTCTTTCACACTTTATTTTATATCCAAACAAAACATTATTTTTAGTACGGAATGATGTGACTATTCTGTTTCTGCAACGTGACCATCCCCCACCCCACCACAACCGCTCCCAAGGGCTGAGCTGGTGAATTACAGTCTCAAAATGGGCGGGGCAAATGATACGTGACCGGAGCATACGTACAAAAATATTTTGAGACTTTGAGGGACCATTCAGGTAAAAATTTTACCGAGGTTGGGGGGGGGGGGACCACGAGCCCATGGACCCATGAGACTGAAAGTAGCCGCGCCCCTCCAGCTCCACTCAGAGAGGGCGCTTTTGAGCAATTCACTTAAATAGTCAAAAAGTTGGTAGCATAAATTGATATATCTGTCTCCCTAATGCTCTTTTTTTTTTTTAAGATAAAACACAAATAATTCGAATTACAGCTGTAGATGAACACAATCGAAAAACAAAAATAAAATAAATCAACAGATGGCTACTCCTGCTCATAATTCGCAATTAAAAGGTCTGTATATTAGTGTGAACATTAATGGGCTTCTTTTCCCATTTCTACAAAGTCTGGTATAAAGTTAATCTGGCATTTCACATATGCCACACAAAACTTTTTTCATCAAAAACAGAAAAAAAGAAAAGAAAAGAAAAGAAAAGGTGGGTTATCCCTATTTGGTAAGGCAAGAGAAATTGTTTTGGAAGAAAGCTATGGTACACCATGGAAAAGCAAACTTCTAATGAGGTACTTAGAGGACAGAGCTCCAAGGCGTGTTATCTATAGGAAAATCTGATGCTTCTCACCTTCTATTTTCTTCCCAATGCTTTTCTGCCACTTCTTTTGCTCGCTTGCACCTTCAGCAAGTCCAGGAAGATGAACGCTTGATCACTGATTTCATTTGCCTGTCCTCTTCTAAAGAAATCATTCCCAGATGTGAGGGATCCTCCAGCATCATCTTTGCCACCAAGTAACCAGCGATAGACCATGTCTGGTATTTTCTTGCCTGTTTACCAATGAATCTCCCGAGTTTCCCATCGTAATATTCTGGCCAGCTATCTTTTAGCAGACGTGTCTCAGCAAGATCAATCGCTCGTCTTGCAATTTGGGGTCGTCCCGTTTTGATGCACGCAGCAGTTAGCAACCACAAAAGCACTGCATTTTATATAAGAAGGTAGAAACGGTGTGATAAAAATAAATGTTACGAATTTCATAAATGCTTATTCGCCAGAGTAGTCTACTACAATGGCGTCATACTAGATCAGAAGAACTTGGGGGCAGCTTGGAACAGTAGCATTTTGGAAGAGTGTTAAACTTTTGGATTGCTTGGTCCCAGTTTCGGAAGCTTATTTTGACCAGCGAAGCTTCAAAAGCTAATGATCCTATTATTGTGTTTGAGATTCGCTGACCATGATTAACAGGTAAAGATTGGAGCCAGACATGCAGTATATAACATTGTGGTATTCCTTGTCTACTAGTTATACTATTCTACAAATATCGGCAGTTTCCTGTTCAAAGGCTCAACTAATAACTAATGGATACCAGAAAACATCCTTTTGGGTGAAAATAGTGTACTGAGTTGGACTATGTTGGTCTAATATGGTGAGCCACTGAACTTGGAAGAGAAAAAGGGAACAAACCTGGCCAAGATCCTCCGTTATGGTAACTCCATCTCGTATTCTTGGGATCACATCCAGTTACAATTCGCCATTCATGACTTTCTATTGCAGGGTAACATATTTTCAGAGGCATTTCTCCAACCAGCTCCTCCCAACGAGACTCAATAAGATCCATGATAGCCATTGATTGCTCAGGAGTTGCAAGAGAAGCAAGAATGGCAACACAATTACCTAAAGCAAACCAACGAAAATCCATCCTTGCAGGACTAACGTTACCTATGAAATAGCCACCACGTGTTGGCAAAAAGTCAAACACCCAATCCGGGATTGAGTCGGGAATAACATTGAACTTATTTACAGCAGTATGGGAGTACTCCTCAGTTTTATATCTGTATATGTCGTTTAGTTGTTGAAAGTCAAGCCAGAAGTAATTTCGCATGTGATAACTCAACGCGTGCAAACGTTTCATGATTCTCTCTATAAATTCTTTTCCTTCAGCATCATGCTTCAACATTGAACAAGCACACCCCAAGGCCATGAAAAAAAGTGCTTGAATTTCAATGGGATAACCATAAATTCCCTGTGAAATACATCCATGATGTTAAAAGCTACATACAATTCAACCCAAATCAAACGCCTATGAGACATGCAGATTCGTCTTCCAACTACAAAGGAATTAAATTGAGAAATCCCTACTTCCAATATACAAAGTAAATTCATCAATGCATCATTGCTTCTGTTGATGTCAATCAGAAAGCCTGCAATGTAAGCTATGACATTAGCAATTTTTATCTTTTCGTCAATGCCAAGGTGCAAAGTGCGAGGCAGAGCAGAGTATGGAAATTTTGTTTTTGCATGAATATCGTATTCATACAGCAGAATAGGCTGCATTCCATCAAAGAACAATTAATTTACAAAGCCAAATAATAGGTGGCTATTTATTATAATGTTATGAAAATCTTGGATACCCCCACTGACCCCAAAATTCAGAGTCCCGTATCAAGCCTAAGCAATCATAGAGAGAGAAAGAGAGAGAGTAGATAACAAGGACTGCATACCATTCTGCGATCAATCATAGAGCACCCATCAGCACAGAGGAGTGTCGGGAATGTATCGAAACCCTCCGATAAGCAGAGAGTCAATATGAGCTTGATCCCCTTTTGACACTCTGGTGTCTCTGCTAAAGATAAATCCCCTGTAGACTTCGTATATGCACGAAGCAGAATGATCCACCAGAAACCAGAGTCAACTGGAGCAACCCTTCCAATAGCACTCTCACCAAAATCTGCTACCACAGTATCTGTCTTTCGGATAGGATCATGCAGAACTTTAAAGCTAGCCGGCATTGCCCCTTCTCCAAGCTTGAACCGGTCTATCCTTTTTTCCCACCCTTGAAGATACAGAGTCTTCAAAAGGAAATTCTTAACTATATCTGGCTCACCATTCATCAGAAAAGCCAGGGCACTAGGCACAAAATCTCGAACAAAAACCTATGAAAAGGGAACAGAAGGAATAAGGAAAATAAGATAAACACAAATAATGAATCTTGGACCATACGTTGAAATTCGCTCAACTTGAACCACAAATGTATGAACTATGCAAATTTTGGCATATTATTAGCAAAATTTATGCCATTCACGCCATCGTGAATGGTCATCATTAGCATTCATTTCAAAGCAGTCACTGGATCACGATTACCCTATCTCACATTTTTGTTTGGTAGGAAATTTTTATTTTGTGAACATGATGGCGAAAGCAAAAGGAGAGACAAAAATCAAACCCCACAACTCACAACATACATACAACAGAATCCACATTGATTCAACAAGAAAAGCTCTAAAGTGTAATGGTCATTAAGTTTTGCTCAATAAAATAACCTGATCATAGTTCAAAACTTCCTCCGAGGCATGGTCAACTGCTGCAATAGTGCCAACTGGCTGCCCTCTAAAGTAGACTGTAGAACGCCTAAGTGCCTCCCAGGCATCAGCTACCATAGGGTGGGGCTCAAAAGAGTTGCGAGCTGATGAGGCTGGCGTGTCCAACCCAGACCTGCACCCAGGTGAATACGAGCTCTCAAAGTTATCATGACTTCCTCTTGGGAGTCCAATAGAGAGTTCACTTAGAGACCTCTCGTCGAATGACCTCTTTCGTTCTATCTTGAGCCTTGGCTTGTCAAGGAGACGAGAGAGATCAAAATCGTCTATTTCACTGATCGAGCATACGGAGCTCACTTTCTTAAGCCCCATCTCTTTATGTCCATCCATCTTTGTACGTCTTTCTCCGTCAATTACTCTAAAATATGCACAGCACTTTGTTTCTATCGCCAACGAGAAGACAGAATTTCAGGACGCAAGTACTCAAAGGGGAATCGCATAAGCAATACTAAACAACATAATTGTTCCATAAGATTGACTAACTAATACCAGAGAGGAGTGAGGAGGGGACGAGAGAGGGAGAGAGAAAGAGAAGCATTTTGCAAAAGCAGAGAAATTCTTTGATATAATCCATCATGCTCTCTAAGTCTAAAACAAAGAAAATTTTACGCATGAAGCATGCGGTCAAATTAAGATAGCCAATAAATAAATAAATAAAAAGGAAATAGCTCGAAAAAGAAAGTTTCCTACGTCTTGAAAAATGGAAATGAAACACATCCGTTATCTGATCAAGAGCAAAATACATACATTATACCTAAATATCCATACCGTTTTCCTCTAAAAGCTCATAAAAAAAAAAGAAAGAAAAACCTGAGCTTGAAATAAAAAAAAACTAAGACTTCATGATCCAATACCATTGAAATTATACATCAGAAATCACGAATAAATGCATTCAAGAGGATCCCAAAGGATATTTTCGACAAACAAAGGGATCGAAATTAGCTAAAACAATGGGGAAAAAGCTCAGATCTACAGGCTTCAATGTGCCCGAAAAAATCCAAAGAAAGGCCACCTGAAAACGGCGTCAATGAAGGAGAGAGAAAGACAGCGAGAGATTGGCGGGCGGGACGCAAACGGCGATGTCGACGCAGTGAGGGGGAAAAGAGAGAGAAGAGAAGAAAAAAGCTTATATTTATAGTTGGCCAAAGGGGGAGAGAGAGAGAGATACAGAGACAGACAGAGGAGGCGAAGCGGGCGGACTGGTCTATCCAATCTAACGTTTCGTGTAAGAGAGGAGACCGGGAATAGCCCGTGATAAACACGAGGAGAAAAACGAGATTCGACGGTCCCACATCGACGTAACGGTGAGATCTCATTTTCCTTTTTTCGTTTTTGAAATTTTATTACGAAAATTAAAAGTAAAAATTGAACATGAATTTATATTATTTATTTTTCCATCATAATTAATTTATTATTTATTAAAAATATCAAGTATAACTAATAATCAATATTAAGTAACGTGATCGGCATTCAAATAGCATTTTTGGTTTTTTAATGGACTATGGGGTTTCAACTTGTTAATTATATTACTTCAATCACGAATTAATGATATTTAATATTTCTATAATATTCATATAAATATTTTTTTTATGGTTGACCCAATTATACGAACTCAATTACTTTTTGTTTGTTTGATTTTAATAGAATATATGTGAAAATGGTTGTTGGACTCAAATAGATGAGACTAAAATGTTGGGGGAATTTCGATGGTTTTTCCCCCTGGCCAAATATTTTCATTCACATTCAAATTTTCAAATTAGTATATTATCTATGAAGAAATAGCATAAAAGAGAAATGAAAATGAGGGAAAAAGACTGGAAGAATCCTAACAGATTGGCAAAAATGGAAGTTGTGGCAGATGTCCTCTCTTCTTCGGGATAATTCGTTTTTATTTTATTTTTTTAATTATTTTTTTTTCTTTTTAAATTCAAGACGACGAGGAGAAGGAGGACATCTGTCGACCAGGGTGGCATTGTAAAGCTAACTCCATCGTACATTTGTCGACCAGCAAGCATCCCAACGATGTTGTCGGTCTCCAAAGATTACTTACGACACACAATAAATTGGGGGTAACGATAGGCAGTGATAATGATGGTGATCACAGAAATTTATTATTTCTTCCAACGTCCTGATAATAATAAGAGTTAAAATTATTAATTACAGAAATTTAAGGGTAAATTTATTTAACCTTTTAATTCTAAGTATAAATTTTTAACTTTTAATTATTAATAATTATGAATAAATAACGAGCATTAAATTGTTAATTGAGGTTAGTGATGAACGTTGAAGTTTTTCGCTCTGTATAACTCTACTGTCTCGGAAGAAGAACAAATCTCGAGTTTGATATCAACGTCAGATGAACTTAGATTTATGTCATAATTAATTAATTAATTAATTAAGTTGATGTCTTTTTCATTGCCCAGACAGTGGCATATTGGAAAGAATATACTCATGGTATCAAAGCTCTGAAAAGGGTAAGTCCAAAGCTTTTGGATACCTAAAACGAGAGATGCATCAAGAAATTGTAATTTCGGTTCTCAATTTTGAAATTCGGATCGAGAGAAAAAAAAAAAATAGAAGTGCAAAAAGTAATTTTTGTTGGATAGTTCGTGATGGAATAAAATTCTTAGTAGTCAAAAAATAATAATAAAAAAAAGGGTTTGCGACAGATTATGTTGTGAACCGAATCAGAATTGAAACCTTTTACAAGGTACACGAATTTAGCTTTACGCACAAATGATCGAATTTTCTAAACCAAATTTAAGATGAAATATAAATATTACATATGCAAGATCAATTGGATCGTCATATTCTTTTCCTTTTGTGGTTTAGATTCTCTTCCCGACGAAGAAGAGGAATATTCCTGACGAACCAATAGGCACAAAAAATTAAATCAATAAAAACGTAAGTTGCACAATTAAGCACGATCAAACTCGTAAGCAAGCAATGACAAGTATGAATAATAAGAAAATTAGTATATTTAATTTTAATTATTTATAAAATTAAATAAGAAGTAACGAATTTTTTTATTAGTATATTACTCATTAAATATTGCTCTCTAATTTTTTTATTTAAGTTTTGAATAACAATAAAGAATATTGCTGTCTTGACCGGGGAATTCCCCGTCGGCCCCAATAACTATCAATTGCGTAATGTGAAAACCACTTTCGGTTTCGAGTCATTTCTGACATTATTGACATTTGGCCCCGTGATTTCGAATATTAATAGTAACATGTAATAAATTTTAATTCAAGCATGTTACGACCTTATGACATTGTTTTCATAAAATAGGTACAGTCAATTTCTTTTCTAATGAAAAAAAAAAAAAGAAACGTTTGCATAGAAAATATGCTTTCTTCTAAGAAGCAAATCCCGGGATGATATTTTTCTAGTTTTGTAACATTGCGTGAATAATTTTGATGTTTGGTAAGAATTTTGAATTTTGAGTGATTTAGTGAGTGCTTTTATATGACAATTTTGTCGATAATTGGCCCTAATATGATAATTCTAGTCATGATGTGACAGAACGTAAAAAAATAAATTGACTAAATTAATTATACGTTACACAACGTACAACGTGTGATTTACCAAATGTAATTTGTCCAGGAAGTTTGGTTACTCACACGTGTATTATACACGTACATATGTAGAACCCCAGTTTCATATTGGAAAGCATTGTCATTGCTATCATTTTTGCTTCGACATCAGTTTGCCTTGGGCACGGGGGAAAGGAAACTCTGCGGATGATGGAGTGTGGGTAATGCATGTGCACGATTCAATGAATAAGCAAGCAAGTGAACGAACTTATGGACCATGCGGGGCCGAGAACCCTTTCCCTCAGTCATGCATACTTGGGGCATTTATTTACGTGTCTTAACTTCGACGCTAGGCAGACATTTAATGTCAGTTAACTTCTTGCTAGGGCTGCCAACGCGACGGGCAGGCATTCATTTACTCTCCCAAGTTTGACGACGAAAATTGTAATTTTTCAAACTTGGCTTCGCCTGGTGGTCCTCCAGTCAATAAATAAAGATTTAACCCTTTCAAGCGTGACTCTGTTCAAGAAATTTTAAAATTTAAATGCATGGCTTTGTTATTTATTTAAGGATGAAATCCATGGCTTACACATTTGTAAAACACCTACTTTCAAGAGTGATGCAGAACGATTACCCAAGCTTCATCGGCTCAAGCTAACGATGGGCCTTAACACACTAGCACTGGGCCGAGAGGGAGCCTAGTGGGCTTAGATTTATACATACAAAGACATGGAATGAGGAAAATAATACTACCTAACTTATTAGCTAGGAACTCTTAGCCGAAGAAGGCGGTGGGTCTTTTTTGAAAGTGGGCTCATAATAAGGCAGAGCTGCTCCCCCCCACCCAACCCCTGGGGGCTCCCCGTCGCTAGACAATTCCATATTCATCTGCAGCTTTCTCTCTAGCAATTGCCGGAGGATTGGGTATTTCGAGTAAGGCTTGGGAAGTACAAACCTTTGTCATTTCTGTCCCCACGTAGACCACAAAATGTCCCTCTGGAGCTTCTTCTCTTTTCTTCAGCCTCTACTTTCCTTGGCAACAAGAGGGATATCTGGCTTAAAAAAAAAAGAAAGGAGGCTAAATATATCAATATGGGTGAGAGTTCCAACGAACGATAACGACGGTACGTGAAATGGTATCTATTGAGAGATAGGGAAGTGAGCCATTCATTTTATCCTCAAAATTAGAAGATTAGGCATGTAAATGGGGATGTGCTCAATGTTGGACTTTTTTATAATTTTTTTTTCTAAAATTCTTATTTCATATATTACAGGATCTTTCTTTATGCGAATACTAGCAATCCATTATGCTGATGTCCCGCAGTGGAGATGGGAAGCCTCTTCTATTTGGTTCTTGAATGCTTCTCTCTTTTCTCTTACTCTTTCCCTTTTCTTTTCTTTACGTTTTCTCTCTCTGACGGTTGAGTTATATATATATATATACACATCTTCCTTTCCTGTAACCGTTACCTTAAATAGGAAGATCCTCTCTTTCTGTAATAATTATCTTAAATGAGAAGATACTCCTTTTCCTGTAACGGTTATTCTTAATAGGGGAAGATATATATACACATATTCCTTTCCTGTAACGTTTATTCTTAATAGGGAGAGTGGAGGGATTTTAAACCCGATGACCCAAATTACCGTTATGCCTAACCGACCATCATATTAGGCCTTTTATTTTGAGTCATACTTTAAATGACATGGACCACTCATGTTAATTAATTTAACAATCTCCCACTTGGTCCATGTCATGACTTGATGAAACAATAACAATTAAGTGCACACAATTCTTAAAGATCATCAAATCACAACACTTAATTGAATTAAGATGATTGGATCATGGCAGTCACACATCTTATAGCAATATGATTCCTTCCATGTATCACATAATCATCATAATTCATAATACTTTACTAAGGAACATTGAAACTTTAAACTGTCATTCTCATATATGCTATTAATTATCTCACAAACTATAATTATATACATCTAAACAAAGATAACAGAGCACAAGCAAAACCATAACTTTAATTGAATTCACGAGTGTCACAATGATATGAGCATCTAAATATTGGCTTTTAAGTGTACGAAGACCTGTCCATAATGCCCATCCGATCAACATGTCCAGTAAATGTTTTCGGTGGCAAACCTTTAGTTAACGGGTCCGCTATCATCAACTCAGTGCCAATATGCTCAATGGACACTCTTTGGTTTTGCACTTCTTCTTTAACAGATAGGTATTTCAAATCCATATGTTTCGCACCTTTAGAATACCTATCATTCTTAGAGAAGAAGACTGCTACGGAATTGTCACAAAAAATTCTTAACGGCTTTTCTATACTGTCGACCAAACCAAGCCTTAAGATAAAATTCCGCAACCATAATGCATGAACAGTAGCCTCAAAGCATGCTACAAATTCAACCTCCATAGTGGAAGTAGCAATGACAGACTGCTTCCCGCTTTTCCAGGAAACTGCTCCTCCAGTCAGGAGAAACATGTAACCAAATGTAGATTTCCTCGAGTCTACACATCCAGCATAATCTGAATCCGAGTAGCCTACTACTTCAAGATGACTTGATCTTTTATAAGTAAGCATGTAATCTTTGGTGCCTTGTAAGTACCTAAGTACTTTCTTTCCGGCTTTCCAATGATCTATTCCAGGATTACTTTAATATCGGCCTAACATTCCAACTGCGAAACTGATGTCTGGCCGAGTACATATTTGCGCATACATCAGGCTTCCAACCAGTGATGCATAGGGAACTGATTCCATCACTTTCCGTTCCAAATCATTCTTTGAACATTGTAATTCACTGAACTTGTCCCCTTTCTGAATTGGAACTATTCCTGTTGAGCAATTTTCCATTCTAAATCTCTCTAATACTTTATTGATATAGCCTTTCTGAGACAATCCTAACAATCCTTGTGATCTATCACGGAATATTTTTATTCCTATCACATAAGATGCCTCATTCATATCTTTCATTTCAAAAGTTTCAGAGAGAAATTTCTTCACATTATGTAACAAACCTATGTCATTAGCGGCCAAAAGAATGTCATCGACATATAGGACTAATATAATGAACTTGCTCCCACTGACCTTCATATAGATACACCGATCAACGGTGTTTTCTACAAAACCGTATGACGTAATGGTATTATTGAACTTAATATACCATTGTCGGGAGGCTTGTTTCAGTCCATATATCGATTTCTTTAATTTACACACCAAATTTTCTTGCCCCGTAGTGATGAAACCTTCAGGTTTGTCCATATACACTTCCTCTTCCAAGTCACCATTCAGAAAGACGGTCTTTACATCCATTTGGTGGAGCTCTAGATCATTATGAGCCACCAATGCCATAATAATTCTTAAAGAGTCTTTCTTAGAAACTGGAGAGAAAGTCTCCTTATAGTCAACACCATCCCTTTGAGTGAAACCTTTGGCTACAAGTCTGGCCTTATACCTTTCGATGTTACCGTTTGAGTTTCGCTTGGTCTTGAAGACCCACTTACAGCCAACTCGTTTTGATCCTTCATGTAACTCTATTAGCTCCCAGACTTGGTTTACATCCATTGATTTCATCTCTTTTTTCATGGCATTGAACCACCTTTCAGAATCATTACATTCCATGGCTTGTTTAAATGAGACTAGATCTTTATGAATGCTCAATTCCGATTCATGCTCAAGTGAGTAAACCACATAATCATTTGAAACCGCTGGCCTTTTCTGTCTTGTAGACCTCCGTAATGCCATTTCTTGTGGTATCACTTGTTCATTTGTAAATTGAATATTGTCACTTGGTTCATCTCTTATGTGTTCACTTTGCGTGTTTCGAGTATCAATTTGTTGTCCTTGCATGTCACGTGACTGTGATGCAACATAAGGAATAACAATTTGAGTAGAAACACTGGGTGTGGGAATACCGACATGAGTAGGAGTACTCACTGTGGACCATTCATTTTGTGATTCTTTAATATCCACCTTTCGTGATTCCCCACTCCCACTGAACTGACCATTTTCAATTAACCGAGCATTACCAGACTCAACTATTCTAGTACTATGGTTAAGGCAGTAAAACCTATACCCTTTGGACTTTTCAGGATAGCCAATGAAATAACCACTAATGGTTCTTGCATCAAGCTTTCCTTTATGTGGATTGTATATCCTTACTTCTGCTGGACAACCCCAAACATGAAGATGTCTCAAACTGGGTTTCCTTCCTGTCCATAACTCGTAAGGAGTTTTAGGGACAGCCTTACTAGGAACTCTATTCAGCAGATATGCAGCAGTTCTTAATGCATGCATCCACAAGGATAAGGGTACAGTACTGTAATTCAACATGCTCCTAACCATATCCATAAGTGTGCGATTCCGCCTTTCCGCTACACCATTCTGTTGTGGTGTACCAGGCATTGTATACTGTGCACATATGCCTCGACTCTCAAGAAGTTTTGCAAATGGACCAGGACATTGTCCACTTTCATTGAATTTTCCATAATATTCACCACCCCTATCTGACTTAATCACTTTTACTTTTCTATCTAACTGCCTTTCAACTTCATTAATAAACACCTATAGGATGTTTACTGACTGAGACTTTTCATGCAGTAGATACAAGTAACAATATCGTGAGTAGTCATCTATAAAGGTGATGAAATATTTCTCACCACCCCATGTTGGGATATCAAACGGGCCACAAACATCAGTGTGTATCAATTCTAAAGGCTCATTGCTTCTTATGGCTGGGTTCTTTGATGTATGTTTTGTTTGTTTCCCTTTTATACAATCAACACATACATCCCAATTAGTAAAATCCAATTGAGGCAGGACATCACATTTCATCAACCTCAATATCCTTTCTTTGGATATATGACCCAATCTTTGATGTCATAAGAAAGCAGAACTTTCATCATGCATATTACGTTTGTTACTTATACCATGCTCAACAAGAAATATGGAATCAGCATACATAGCATCAAGATTCAAACGGTACAAATCATCAATCAAAGTACCATATCCATAATAGTACGAATGTCTATACAATGAAAATGCACCATTTCCAATCTTGAAGTTAAATCCTTCTTTATCCAACTTTGCAACAGAAACTAAATTTCTAGCACATTCAGGAACATAGAGACACTTTTCTAGATCCAGATGACACTTGGTGTCCAAGATCAATCTGTACGTCCCAATCCCTTCTATTCGTGCCTTCATTCTGTTTCCCATATAGAGGAACTTCTCAGTTCCTGTTATGAGCTGGATTGAAAGGAATCCCTGTATAATATGTGACACATGAATAGTAGCTCCAGAATTTAACCACCAAGTATTATTGGGCACTTCAATTATGTTTGATTCAAAACATACTGATATACAGTACGTACCTTTCTTTTGGAACCAAACCTTTCTTTTTGGGCAATCATTTTTGAAGTGACCCATCTTTTTGCAGAAGAAGCATTTCTGATCCTTCTGGATCTGACCTCCAGTGACTTTCATAGAGGCTTTGTCCTTCTTCTTACCTTTCTTATGTGGTTTAGACCTGCTACCACTAGCATCCTTATGAACGATGAGATGAATGGAGTGATCCTTCATCTTCTTTAATCTCCCTTCCTCCTGAACTAACATGGCCTTAATTTCTTGAAAGTTCCATTTCTCTTTAATAATGTTATAATTCACTTGGAACTAGCTAAATTCAGGAGGCAGTGAGTTTATGATGAATTGAACCAGAAATGATTCACTCACATCCATGCCCATTGTTTTCAACCTTGCTGCTAGATTAGCCATATTGGTCACATGATCATGAATGGGCTGTGACCAATCAAATTTCTTGGTCGTCAACTCACTCATTAGGGTTCCTACGATGGATTTATCAGTTATATCTGACTGAGAGTATTCCTTAATTCTCATCAGAAATTCCCTCGCATTTTCCGTCTTAGGCATCGATGGCTTGAAGTTTTCAGTTATCGTCATTCGCATCAAATTCAAACTCAGCCTATTGGACCGTACCCAAGCCTCATAAAAAGACTTATCAGATTCTGTACTAGTCCCTGTAATGACTGCAGACTTTTCATCCGAAATAACTGCTAAGTCCAGGCCCAATACACCCAAATGAAACTGAATATGCTCAGACCATTCAGCATAGTTCAGCTCATTGAATTTGACCATTGAATTGCCTAAGGCGAATACATTGGTGGAAGCTGCAAATATAATCCAAATTTATACGTTAATGCTTTGAGTAAACTCTAATGGATTCAGATACATTATAAACTTTAATTATGTATTTAAGTTCACCTTTGGGTGATCATCAAATACATAACTCTAATCAATAATGATGCTAATTTAAATAAACTTTAATAGATCAATTAATCATACTAAAATTAACATGAATGTCATCTTTGGATATACAATCACGTTTACTTAGTATATTAATTAATCTCTTTTAGTGTCATTAATTATAAGCAATGATCCATCTTTGGATGATCTCCTAGCTTTATAATTAATAACCACAATTGTTCATTTCAAAACATTTTATTAGCATCCAAAATGAACAATTAAAATTCACAGTCAGCTGTTCAAATCCATTCAAAGCCAGGCCACTTTGGTGACTAACAAGCTTTTAATATTTGACTCATTAACGTGAATTTAATAATCTTCAATTACGAAAATTAAATTATCTTTTATGTGGGAGTTTTTTTTTTTATGGTATTCATTCGGACCCGAGCACCACCATACTGTAGGTGGGACCCGCGTACCAGGCAACCAAAATATTTGTTTTGTCCCGCGTTGTAATTATTGATTACACACAAAGGAAAAACAAAATACAGCCTAATAAAATAAAATACTACCCGAGCACCACCATACTGTAGGTGGGACCCGCGTACTAGGCAACCAAAATATTTGTTTTGTCCCGCGTTGTAATTATTGATTACACGCAAAGGAAAAACAAAATACAACCTAATAAAATAAAATACTACCCGAGCACCACCATATTGCAGGTGGGACCCGCGTACCAGGCAACCAAAATATTTGTTTTGTCCCGCGTTGTAATTATTGATTACACGCAAAGGAAAAACAAAATACAGCCTAATAAAATAAAATACTACCCGAGCACCACCATACTGCATGTGGGACCCGCATACCAGGCAACCAAAATATTTGTTTTGTCCCGCGTTGTAATTATTGATTACACGCAAAGGAAAAACAAAATACAGCCTAATAAAATAAAATACTACTCGAGCACCACCATACTGCAGGTGGGACCCGCGTACCAGGCAACCAAAATATTTGTTTTGTCCCGCGTTGTAATTATTGATTACACGCAAAGGAAAACAAAATACAGCCTAATAAAATAAAATACTACCCGAACACCACCATACTGCAGGTGGGACCCGCGTACCAGGCAATCAAAATATTTGTTTTGTCCCGCGTTGTAATTATTGATTACACGCAAAGGAAAAACAAAATACAGCCTAATAAAATAAATACTATACGGCACAAAGAGATAAAGAAAACCAAATTGCAATATTCGCAGATCCGCTCTGATACCAATTGTTGGACTTTTCTAGAATTTCTCTTTCTGAAATTCTTATTTCATATATTGCAGGATCTTTCTTTATGCGAATACTAGCAATAAAACTGTAATTGAAATCAACATACCGTTGTCCATTATGCTGATGTCCCGCAGTGGAGATGGGAAGCCTCTTCTGTTTCGTTCTTGAACGCTTCTCTCTTTTCTCTTACTCTTTCCCCTTTCTTTTCTTTACGTTTTCTCTCTCTGACGGTTGAACTCTCGAAAAGGTCTGTAATAGCATATATATATATATATATATACACATCTTCCTTTCCTGTAACCGTTACCTTAAATAGGAAGATCCTCTCTTTCTGTAATAATTATCTTAAATGAGAAGATACTCCTTTTCCGGTTATTCTTAATAGGGGAAGATATATATACACATATTCCTTTCTTGTAACGTTTATTCTTAATAGGGAGAGTGGAGAGATTTTAAACCCGATGACCCAAATTACCGTTATGCCTAACCGACCATCGTATTAGACCTTTTATTTTGAGTCATACTTTAAATGACATGGACTACTCATGTTAATTAATTTAACACTCAACGTGTCCACTTGATCTTCTCATGTCGTAAATTCAATTGACAAATTCTTGGAAATAATAATTTCCAAGCATATCTGCAATTCCTTTGAGAGAATGGGATCGATGTTCGAGTTACTGGGGTTAGCCATTAAATCAACCCTCCAGTTGAGTGGCCGAACTGGATGTTGGCTTTAGGTTGCACAGCGTTTTTGATCAGACGCTTTAACGGAGCTTTCCATACGAGGGCCCTATGCGAGGACAAATCAACCGAGGGAATTGGACATATGCTAGCAAGCAAAGTAGATTGTTTGTTTGTGTGTGTGGCCGCACGCGCGCGAGCTTTCTGAGCATGATCTACTGCAAACTGGCTACGTAGCTACAAACTGGACCATGTCCTTTAATGGCGAGGAAAACTGTACGGTTGACCATGGCAAACTTCAGAGATGGCGTCTAAAAATGTTCACATATCAAAATATGGGGATCATCTGACTCTGAACTTCTAGATGATTGTGCTCTTTCTTGCAGCTCTAGATGATTTTTCACATTCTCATCCTCCGCGTTTGCAGGATTCACGAAGTTGCTAATCCCATGTATATCAATTTATATGTGCTTCAACTTTATTACCACGTGATTGTTACATGCATTAAAGAAGCAAAAAAAAAAAAAAGGATAGCCGTGATTTTTATAAATGAAAGGATTATATTATCGCACAATTTCATGAATATAATTGATATTAAATAATTTTATATTACATACAAAATATTTTACATAATATGTATACAATTTATTGTTTTATATAATATTATTTTATTATAAATATCTTATTTATTGTAAAAAAATTATTTATTTAAATAAATAAATATATGTGTAATATAAAATTATTTTGTATTTAATTACAAGACCGAGAGTGTCAGGCCGCCAGCTGCTAGTTTAGCCGTGCCCCGCATCGGGTCAAGACAAAGGGCACGCGTCCGACCTCCCACTCAACAATAAGCATAGGTACATTTATGTCTTGGGTTGACTTACTTGGTTTGGTTTTGATATACTACCCACAAAAAAAATAAAATAAAATAAAATAAAATAATATATATATATATATACATATTTATTTATGTTTTTGGAAAATTTTCAATTATTCATCTTTAAAATCTGACCCTAATATTATGCAAATATTAAATCAGATAAAAGATTATTGATGCTATTTTAAAAGTAAGAAAAATAAGCCAATCTTCTTTTTTGTTTTGAAAAAAGCTTGAAATAATTGGAAAAAGAAATTCAGAAACTTTCATTGGAAAAAAAAGAAAAAAAACAAAAATAAGTAATGATAATGTTTTGAGTTACGTCTATGGGTTGCAAAGTAACTTGCGGGGCGCTGACCAGCAGCGGGTAGAGCATCGGCAGCGATTATACGAAGTTGAGCGATCGCCGCCGCCTGTGGGAGGTGAATGCGTGATCGCATCCGTCGTCAATCGGCGCCGTCGTTGGTTTAAAACGCTCTCTTTTCTCCATTTGTAACTTTCCCACAATCAAGATCAACAACAAGAACGAAATGTTAAAAAGAGAGAACTTTCAGACCGGAAACTCCCAACCAGCACCAGATCTCTGATCTTCCTATTGATCGTTGACTCGCACCATGCTATTGAAATCACTGAACACCTACACAATCCTACTGATGATGTTTTTCTTGGCATTTATCGTCCTCTTTTTCTCTGGTTTCCTTGAATTCCCTCCAGTCTCAACCTCAATAACCCCACCAATCAAAGATTCCGGATTGCCTTCGCCTCTCACTTCAATCCAGACCGACCCTTTTTCTGATCTGTTCGGTGCTTTCAGGAAATGGGATTCTCTGGTGGGTTGTGCTCGGTTTAGAGAGAAGCACAAGGATTTGGGGTCTTCTGTGTCTAATGGGTCTGCTTCTTTGCAAGTGGTTGGTGGTGATGCTGGATGTGGCGATTTGAAGATGGATCATGTTAGCGTGTTGGTCAAAGGGTGGACTTGGATTCCCGACAATTTGGATAATCTGTATTCGTGTCGCTGCGGGTTGAGCTGTTTGTGGACGAAGTCTTCAGTTCTTGCTGATAAACCCGATGCTTTGTTGTTTGAAACAACTACCCCTCCAACTCAGGTAATTTTTAGTTAACCATTTTGGTGTGTTTGTGCATTTTCAATTTGTCGGAAATGCAGGAACTCCAAAATTTTGAATATGTGAATTTTGCTTTGGTGGACGTAGGTTGTGATGTAGTTAATATATGCATGACATTGCAGGTAGCATCCGTAATTCGCCTTTTTCGATAGCTTAATCTTGACCAAATTCTGATTTGAGGTCATTTCCTGGTTGGCAACGTTGATACACTTGCAAATTGTTGTAATTATTTGGTGTGAGCCCATTATATTTTTTCTCGATGCCCATTTATTAAGCTTTCCACTATATCGGCTGTCAGATATTTAGCAATTTGGTTGTAAGAAGGTCTTATTTGGAGCTTAGGTGATCTTGACATATCCAGAAGCGCATAGCGTACTTAAATTCTGCCTTAGAAACCTTGACAAGTACTGATGTAAAGGATGTACCTCAATAAACATTTGCTGCAAAGTCAGATTGTTGTGTTCTACTCAATAATTAAATACTTGGTCCTCGTATTTCCTAAAAAGAAAAAAATTGTGAATTGTTTACAGGATAGATACAAGTTGCAGTGAGTACTACAGTATGAACTCAGACATCACACGATGCAAGTATTGGCATCTTCTTACCACTTAGTTTTGAAAGATCACTTTGAGTAATATTAATGGGACATCTTAACTGAAGTTTGCTGCAAAACAGATAAAGAAATGCTACCTGAAGTATGAATCTAGGCTATGGCAGCTGATCAGGTTTAGCTTGTGATGTGATCCAGCTTAATGGGTTACTTTTCACTCAGCACTTATGAGCAAACGGTGATTATAGAGGAATAGCAGTAAAAAGCAGCATTATGGTTGGAAGCACAAATATGTTCTCAAAGATATGTTGGGTTATCATGAATGATCAAATTACTGGAGGGATTTTTTGGCTGAGAGTGAAAATGCAGTGGCATTAGTCGCGGGAGACATCATGATCAGGCTGGATATATTGCAGTCAATTCCTAGAATATTGTTACGAGTTTTAAAAGACCACAGTAATTCTTGTTTATGGATGAGTATTTTAAAGGACCTCAAAAAATAAAAGCAATTATAACTGCCGATGATTGATTGCTTTTATATTTTTCATTTTACTGTCACAATGTCTGCTTGTCTATCAACTTTGCCCGTGTAACTTTGTTGCTTCAGCTCATGTGTTCACATTATTGTGATTCTTAGAGACACAATGGAGATCCACTTCGTGTCTACATGGATCTTGAGGCTGGAAGGAAACAATCAGGTTTTGAGGATATATTTATTAGTTATCATGCTGATGATGATGTTCAGTCAACTTATGCTGGTGCACTCTTTCACAATGGTCGAAACTATCATGTGTCATCTTGGAAGAAGAATGTAAGTGGGTTCCTCATCTTTCCTGTTTGTTAGTTCCTTGCATTTGTTTTGTTCATGTGATCATATTTTTTTTCTTTTTCTACTAAGCAAACCCTTGATTGACATTTGGTTTTCCTTTTGACAAGGATACACTTGTTTATTGGTCTTCATCACGATGTCTTCCTGAAAGAAACCAGCTTGCTAAAAGTCTACTGAAATTTCTGCCTCATCATTCATTTGGCAAGTGCTTGAACAATGTTGGTGGACTAGACATGGCCCTTTCCCTTTATCCTGAATGTGCCAATGGTCTCAATGTCAAACCAAAATGGTGGGATCATCTACATTGTACCATGTCTCACTATAAGTTTGTCCTTGCAATTGAAAACACCATGACAGCAAGTTATGTCACAGAAAAGCTGTTTTATGCTTTGGACGCTGGCACAGTTCCAATTTATTTTGGTGCACCGAATGTTGGGGACTTTGTTCCTCCGCGGTCAATAATAGATGGCACCAAATTTAGCTCCATGGAGGAATTGGCTTCTTATGTCAAGTCCCTAGCTAATGACCCTGTAGCTTATGCCGAGTATCACGCATGGAGAAGATGTGGCATCATGGGCAACTATGGAAAGGCCCGTGCAGCAAGCCTCGACACATTGCCGTGCCGCTTGTGTGAGGCTGTAAGTAAAAAGGGAGGGAGAAATGCAAGAGGTTAGTGAAATTGTTTTTTTTTTTTTTGTCTGGTAATTTCTTTGTTATCTTTGGGTGTGTTAGCAGTGCAAGTTCATGGTTAATCCAGGATTTTGCTAATCAGAAGAGGTTGCCATTAGGTTATACAAAACAGAATGACATGCTGTAAAGGGAAAAGAACGCAATATATACAATTCAATGCCATCTGATCTGATTTGCAATTGTGGATATATTGATAATTGCACTTATGAGGAGGTTATTTATTGACTTTCTCATTTGATCTCTTTTATAAGACGAATTGCCACTTGAGCATTGTTAAATTTGAGTAAATTTTTTTACGTGTGATGCTAGTATTAATGAATATGAAATTCAATATATTGCTTTGGCCATAAATAAATGAATTCAAATTTGGATCAAGGTGGGGTGAAATATATTAATTATTAATTAGATTATTATTTCGAGCAATCAATAATCATATGTGACATGGCCATAATGTCTTGGGCAAAAGGCACGGTACCGTCTATACATTATGCAGAAGTGTTCCAAGCCCAAAAGGGTATGGAACATGAGGATTGGTTTCTTCTAACTAAGACGTTTAATCTACCGGAATGCTCAGACTCAAAGTCGGCAACGATAGAACCAACAAAATAAACGGGGAAATTCCGGGGTAGCGCCTTTTGGGCTTTTGTGTGGGCTGTCTCGATTCGGAAAAGCCGTCCTGTTCTTGGGCCGTGTCCATGATCCCTTAGCCGCAGCACGGTCATGATCGGACGGCTTCACCATGAACAAAAATGCACAGCTTTTGTGATTTAGGCGTCGGAGATGCTATGGGAACTCAGCTTTTCAAGTTCCTGGAGGAGTCGCGACAATTGTGGTCACGGACTAGGGTGGCGGAGGTTTTGAGGACTGGGTTTAATGTCCGACATGTCTCGGCCACCTCAGGAACGAGACAGGTCGGTTGGTAGATTCGAAGGCTTTTGTCGTTCATAAGAATCTTTAATTTTTGAACTTTGATTCCACGCCAAATTTGCTCGATTTTACTCAAAGACGCGCCAAGAAAGAACAAAGCCCTGTCAGGCTTGAAAAATGACGTTAGAAGATTGGTCGAAGGGCAGATTATAGCTGTGAAGCAGTATCAGTCAAACTCATTTTTGGGAAGGTTTGCCTGTTCCCACTGCACCCTCTCAATTTTAGGCAAATACAAGAATGTAGCGTTAACCTTTCACTTCCTGTAGAGGTCAGAACACGTTGCAAATACTTGCAGGGAAATGCGAATTGTTACAGAAATCATCTAAGTAACTGTGTTGGGGTATTCTCCGGGAAACTGCCTACTGTATTTTTGTCACAACAACATTTGAGAGGTCTTCGCAACCCCACAACCTTGCTAATTCGAACTATATAATTTCTAAGAATTTTGATCAATAACTAATTTTATGAATTTTAAGGGTGTAATTGATTAATAAATATTTTCCCAATTTTTTTTCCAAAAAAAAAGATGGTTTGAAAATAAAATTATTACACTTTCATTCACACGAAATTGATTGAAAATGTCAAACAAAAACGAAAAAGTAAGACAGCTAAGGGATGATGCACGACGGGATGGAGACGAGAAAATGGGTTCACAAGCAAAAAGTAATTTTTTGTTTTTATTTTATAAATATAAGATATGTGACAACTACCGCATAATATGAAATAACTATCACCTTACAATGTATAACTATTATTTATTGTATATTATATTATAATTATTACACATTCCTCTTAATTTTATTACACATTATAAGTTTTTTTTTTTAATAAATAATAATAATAATAAAAAAAAAGAATCCATCAGTAATGGGAGCCAAACAAAGATGTTGCTGGCGTGTGTCGGCGTGACAACTTACGGGTTAACACGGGCGAGAGCACGACGGGTAAAGTAATCTAGGATTTAAAAAAAAAAAAAAAAAAGACAGAGAGAGAGGTAAAGTAATGACGCAATATTTCAGCTTGCCCGCCAATCGTGAGATTCCACCTCATCTCGATCACTTACCACCGTGACACGTAGATGGCCATTGTCGAATCATCTCCTCCCGTCACTGCGTTGTCGACGCGGGGCGAATCAGAGATGAACGTAATTTGCGTGGCACTCAAGTCATTTACGCGGATTTGATATTTGCCGTGCGAGGGACACCGGCAAATATTGGAGAATATTCTAATGCAAATATTGTAAAAAAAAAAAAAAAATCTATTTTTGATTGCAAATAAAATATTAAAATTTATCAACCTCTTACAATTATTATAAAAGGTGAATTAATTAATAATAGATATATAGTTGCTTAACCTCCATCCTTGGAACTCATCGCTTCTAACCAAAATAGGCATTATCTGTTACATATTTGCCTTTTGCATGCACGTAACAATTTGTTAGAGAAAACCCCCCCCCCCCCCCAACCCAAAAACATATTTATTATGTGTATGAAAATAAAATTTGAGATATGAACACTTTGAACAAATATTTTTAAATAACTAGTTTATTATTTTACCAAGTAATTTTATGTTTATATTTTAATTTTGAATTCAATAATCTTGAAAATGACATAATCCTTTAATATTATAAAAATTTTACATAATGAGTATTGTATACCTTAATAAGTTATATTTTAAAATAAAATAATACATATAACATCTATTTATAATAGACTTTATCTTTTTTTTTTTTAAATTATCATGTATCAAGGGTAAAAGAGTAATATATATTAAAAGAGAGGAAGAAAGAAAAAATTTTATTTTAATTTTTTTTATGTGTTTGGCTCGATAATAAAAAATTATTATTTAGTAACTATTTTGAAGTTTGTCCATTGCTGGCTATCAACCCCATGGTTAATCAATGTCAGCTACCTGCCAAATAACCTCTTATAACCTCACTTTGCTTGCCTTGTAGGTTTAATCCTCCTTCCCATTATGTTGCTTCCATAATGTAGCACATATATTCCTAAAATTAAATAATTCGAGGACTAAAAAGGCCAAAAAGAAATTAAATAATCCTACGCAACTTATTTTAAATTTTATTTATTAATAATTTTTATATTATATAAAATATTATTAAAATATAATATATAATATATATTTTAAACTTCATTTAACTCATTAAATTTGTGAATAAAACCATTTTTAATATGATAATAGATCTTTTATAATTTTTTTACATTTAATTATAAATTTTTATAAATATAATAAATTTATCTTTTGTTAGTATTTTTAGTTTAATAAAATATAATATATGATTTATGAATATTAAAAAATAATTTAAAAATTTAAGTAAAATAAAATAATATAAATATATTATATAAAATATAAAAATTTTGTGCGGGCTGACAGCGTTAGAAATGCACATAAGAAAAGAAAGGCTTAGAGAAAAAGCTTCAAAATCTGAAACCTTAGATAGAGAGGGGGAGGGAGAGAGAGAGGTTACCGAAGAAGAAAGGGACAAGGAGGATGAATAACGTAAAAACGGCGACGAGATCAACAAAGCGGCAGGCCAACGCGGACGATCTCCTTAAACTACGCCGTTTCCGCGATGTGCTGATATTTTACGTTTGCTTCTCCACCACCAACACCATTCTTCTCTTTGATCGTATTCTGCTGCTTCCTACTTTGGGTTCTGCTCGTTAAAGGAAATCAAGCCTATCGAGGCTTTCCTTTCAATGATCCTATTCTTCCTTCGACTCCCAAAGGAATTCCAGAATTTACTCAACGCAGGTGATTCTTTGGTTTTGCTTCGTTCTTCATTTTAGTGGTTGTGATGTTTTCTTTTTCCTTTTTCCTTTGTAGATTTTGTCTTTTTGACTGTTGAAGCCATTGCCTTTGGTTGTCTTTTAAGGATGCCCACTTAGCCACTATCATTGAATTTCGATTTGTCAATGACTTTAGCTGAATCTACAAGCTGCATGTAGTTTTATTTTATTTTGATAATCTGGTTAGGGGAAGAATAATTCTCGTTTTGTGCAAACTTGAATTGGGTTGTGGAATAAAGGCTAATTCTTGTGTGATCTGGTGCAGAGTGCTTTTTTTTTTCCCCAACTATTTTAAATTGAAAGAACAAAACTGGTGGAGGTTCAGCAACTACATTGGATTGATGTGCGATGCAGAGACCACATAAAGCTCTTCTGTGGAGAAGAGCTCTGGGCAAGAACTGCATGCGAATGATTTCTTTGTCGTTGGTTTTTGCATTTTGGGGACTTGTCTTCCTATTGAGCTTATGGATCAGTAGGGGCAACAGTTATGCGGGTGAGTTTCCCATTAATGTTCTTTCTGTCACTTATGTTGCTTTTCATCGGATCCTTGTCTTGGTGGACGTGTTTTGTAGATTTTGCTGCCAATTATGGTTGTGACTGAGCCAAAAATCTTACTTGTTTTTCTGTTTGTCTTCTTTCAAATGTTATTTCTAGGGTAGATACTCCTTTTATTAGATACGCGTGCTCTCCCAGAATCTTGTTTAAGTAGGACTGTAACTGTACTTTATGATTTTGTAAAGTAATGTTGTGGCAACTTTGAATTGCAGAATTGTGTGAATTATTGTAAGGCCAAGAGTTATATACTGATGCGTAAAATCAAATAGAGGGCCACTAATAATGATAAGTTTGTTTAGGATCTCTTTGAAAAATTATAATGCACCAGCCTGTGTCTTTAAAGAATCATATATGCTGATCCATCAGAGTTTTCAACAATCTTGGGGTTTTAACTCAACAGATTTATGAATTTCTTGAGATTTGATCTGTTAGGACATTCTTAATGCTTTGCTTCTTTTATTGCTAACTTTTTTATGCACCTGTCCTGTTTATTTTACCGCATGCTTGCATGGCTATTTTACCAGTTCTTATTTATTCTTTGGTTTCAGATGGATCTGTGGCATTTCCAGTTGGCATGTTGACGTGGAATGACATAAAAATGGGACAAGACCAACTCTTGGGGTCTGCTGATCATAATCCATCAAAAGAAACTGGTTTTATACACTCTGATGAGAGTTCATGCATATATAGTGATGAAAGGAGTGGGTCCAATGATGATTCCCTTGCCAATGAAGGAGACACAAATCTTGCTTTTCCACTTGAGCAACCTGAGGCAAGCTCTGGTTCAATTGCTACTAATGCTCCCAGGAATGTGCGAGTAGCCCGTGTTGTGCCTCCTGGTCTTGATGAATTTAAAAGCAGAGCATTCAGTTCTAAGAGCAAATCTGGAAATGGTCAAGCTGGAGGTGTAATCCATAGGATGGAGCCTGGGGGTAAAGAGTATAATTATGCTTCTGCTTCAAAAGGAGCCAAGGTTTTGGCTTTCAATAAGGAAGC
The DNA here is from genome assembly GCA_037897445.1 of Ceriops zippeliana. Taxonomy (NCBI): domain Eukaryota; kingdom Viridiplantae; phylum Streptophyta; class Magnoliopsida; order Malpighiales; family Rhizophoraceae; genus Ceriops; species Ceriops zippeliana. Next base: position 2,984,189 of record JBAPLH010000217.1, read on the forward strand.
GAAGGGTGCTGCAAATATATTAGGCAGAGACAAGGATAAGTACCTTCGGAATCCATGTTCTGTGGAGGTGAAGTTTGTCATCATTGAACTTTCAGAAGAAACCTTGGTAGACACAATTGAAATAGCAAATTTTGAGCACTATTCTTCCAATTTAAAAGATTTTGAGCTGCTTGGCAGCTTGGTCTATCCAACAGATGTGTGGGTCAAGCTCGGAAATTTTACAGCTGCCAATGGGAAGCATGCTCAGAGATTTGCTTTAACGGAGCCAAAATGGGTGAGATACTTGAAGTTTGATTTCCGGAGTCATTATGGTTCAGAATTTTATTGCACACTAAGTTTCATTGAGGTTTACGGAGTGGATGCTGTGGAGAGAATGCTGGAGGACTTGATCTCTGTTCCAGAAAATTTATTTGTGTCTGAGGAAGGAAATGGTGGGCAGAAATCAGTGTCCCCCCAACTAGAGTCCAGTCAGGGTGATGATCTTTATCAAGATTGGTCCAAAGAAATGGAATCCGAGTCTTCATTTGAAAACCCCATTTTAAAACATGAAGTTCTGAAAAGCAATGTACCTGATCCTGTTGGAGAAATTCGCCAGCAACAAGCTAGCCGGATGCCTGGGGATACGGCTCTCAAAGTATTAATGCAGAAAGTCCGATCTTTGGACTTAAGTTTATCTGTTTTGGAGCGTTACCTGGAGGAAGTTAATTCAAGATATGGCAACATTTTTAGAGAATTTGACAATGATTTAGGAGAGAAAGATATACTTATAAAGAATATCCGATTGGAGATGAAGGATTTCCTTGACAGCCAGGAAGCCATGGTATGTGAGCTGCTTACCTCATGCAAGATGTTGGTCAGTTTGCTTGATTCTGACTAATATTTTGTTTTCCATTTGTGTGGTTTATTTCCCTTTGCAGGCCAGAGATGTTGGCGATCTTGTATCTTGGCAGTCCATTGTTTCTGGACAGTTGGATAATCTCCTCAAGGACAATTCTGATCTCAGGTTTGCTTTTGTTTCTGTTACATGGGATAAGTCTTTAAATGAGCTTATAATGGCTTTTGGTTTGCTGTTTGTTGAGCTGACAATTTTGGATAATTTTCAGGTCAATGGTTGAAATGGTTAGAGAGAATCAGAAATCAATGGAAAATAAGGGCACGGTGATATTCCTTGTTTGCTTAATTTTTGGGTTTGTAGCTTTTCTCAGGCTGTTGGTAGACGTGTTACTAAGTGTTCATGCGACATTTAGTGTTCAGAGAACAGAGAAGCCCAGGAAATTTTGTTGCGCAAGCTCTTCCTGGTTCTTCTTACTATTGAGTTGTGGCGCAATTATATTAATATTATCCATATGATTTTCGTTCGGCTTCTAGTTGTGGAGGAAGCACCTTACTACTCTCCGCTATCATATCATGTGACTCGTGCCAGGGCCGCCTTGTAACGATTCTTCTCTTTTTGATTACAATTATTGTGAGGCGGGAATAATGTTTATTCTTCAGTTTTCACTCGCTTGTATTTACGGGCACCCAAAACCCAAAGCCCACTGATTCCAACTCATTGTCACATCTCGCGCTTGCACTTGAGCAGAATCAGGTAGGTCAGGGAAGCCATTGGGCCCCATTGCACAGCTGAACGGAATAAGCCGAAGCTTTGTTAATGATTTCGGAATATAATTCATTTCCTTGGGATACATGGAATAATGATAATATAGTTCAATTATTATTTCTTGATTTGGTCAGTAATAGACGATAAAATTGTAATTAATTGCTAGGTAGTTCTCATCATCATTTCAATAGAATTGAAGCAAAACTCGGGAAGGAAAGTCGGACTATTTAGTATTTTACTCGGTTTCATTGCATTCATTCCCTCACAGCGTATCAGAACCGCATGTTAAGGTGTGCCGGGACAAGAATGTGGGAATAATTCGTCCCTACAACGCACATATGTCTAGACGCTCAGCAGATTGCTTGGAAGATGTGCCGACGCGGTCGGGCGGCGGCCAGAAACGTTGGACGGGTGTTTAGAATGTTTTTACAACTTAACCATTCCACCGCAAGCGGAACACGGTTCCACCGTCTCGGAGGGGGTGGGAACGTAATTGGAAGCGGCTGTCCTCTTGTGGCCTTAAAGTACTGTGCGGTGCATTCTTTTTGGGAAAGAGAGAAGAGAAGGGCGTAGCTGGGTCTCGAGAGGACGAGGAGAAGAAGGCGAAGACGGAAAAGGGGGTCTCAAGGGAAGGAAAAGTCAATTTTTAAGAGTAAACATAAATTTAAGCGTTCAAAATAGCGCACTCGAAAACACCAAACAGAATCGGAGAGACCAGAGTCTAGAGAAACTCTAAAGCAATATAATAAAAAGAGAGATAAATTGGAAGAAAATGCAAAACGAGAGCGACAAACCAACTTGAAAGAGTTGTTTCAAAAATTAAAACGCGAGCGAGCGAGAGAGAGAGAGAGAGAGAGAGAGAGAGAGTTGCGTAAATTTCCTATCTAGTAAAATTATATAAGCGTTAACACGAAGAAAGAAAGAAAGAAAGAAATCGGCTTCACACCACAGAGGCGGCAGAGCTGACCGATCGGCCTCCTTTCTTTCTTTCTTTCTTTCTTTTTGTTTTTAATATTTTATTTTCTCTCTCTCTCTCTCTCTCTCTCTCTCTCTCTCTCTCTCTGACTTCTCTCCTTCATTTTTTCGAAAATTTTCAACCGTTCAATTTTGAAAGTTCGGATCTCCCTCTGTTAGATCTGTTGAGCAAAAGAAAAAGAAAGAGAAAGGAAAAGAAAGTGGGCGGAGGAATTGGAGTGAACCCGCACTTAGGGTTTTAGATTTTGGCTCCTCCGTATCCGATTCGTGCAAAGATCGTTGCATTGAGATGGAGGCGATCGACGGTTTGGCAGAGTTGTCGGAGTCGATGAGGCAAGCGGCGGCGTTGCTTGCCGACGAGGATGTTGATGAAAACTCAAGGAACGCCTCGACTTCCTCTAGGCATTCCACTTTTCTCAACGTCGTTGCCCTTGGCAACGTTGTAAGTTGTCTTTCTTGCCATTATTTACATACTTACATGCATTCAACTTTCTTGTATGCCTTGTGTATCTAAAAAGATTGATTTCAGTTTCTGCATCGTGTTTTTGTAATAGATCGGGTTCAGTCGGTTGTAGTTTGACTAATCCTTTTGATAAGGCACAGATCGGCTTCAGTCAGTTGTATTAGACTAATTTTTTTCTTTCTCTCTGATATCTGTCTTGCATTTGATTCAAAAACCTGATGCTTGCTTGTCTTTTTTGTTATGATCGTCATTCTTGTGCCATTTCTGTTGTTTTAGAATCCTCACTAAAGTTTCCTATTTTCTACTCATCGGAAAAATGGTAGGGTGCTGGTAAATCTGCTGTCTTGAATAGTTTGATCGGGCATCCTGTCCTGGTAAGTTCGTCTGCGCCAAGAGGCTTTGTTTGTGTTTTCTTTGAATTATGTGGACGTAATCTCTTAATTCCTGAATTTGTTGTCTTTTTGTTTAATCCAGCCAACTGGTGAAAATGGTGCTACTCGTGCTCCTATCAGCATTGATTTACAGAAGGACAGTTCTTTGAGTAGCAGGGCAATTGTGTTGCAAATCGACAGCAAATCCCAGCAAGTTTCTGCTAGTAAGTGCAATTTATTAAATTATGTCTTCATTAATGTTGTTTTTTTTTCATTTATTTGTTTTTCTATTTATTTATGTTTTTCTTGCCTAATTAAGGCTGTAAGTGTCTATATGTCATTGTGGATGCTCCCCGGACCCTAGTTTGGAAATGCAGCAAATCTGCCAGGCCTACTTGTAACCCACACTAAAAAACTCCAGACTGTCTAACATGATTGAGGAACAGTGGCCTACTGCTGTTATTAATATTCTTGCAACACGCATGAGGCTATCAACTTATTTATGTAGTTGAGACAAGATATGATCACGTTTGAGACTTCAGATGGAATTATGGTAGAAATACAGACTTCTTATTTTGGCCAACAGACTTGTACTTGTAGGTGCTTGTTTCAAAGCGAATGATCAATGCTGTTATTTCTGCTGTTGACTTGCAGGTGCTTTACGGCACTCTTTACAGGATAGACTAAGTAAGGGCTTCTCAGGCAAAAGTCGGGACGAAATATATTTGAAGTTACGCACAAGTACAGGTTGGTTCATGGTTTATATTCTTGATTCTGCCTTATGCTATATTTTCTTAAATATTTGGTTTGAAATTATAATTGATAGTGCTTCTTGAAGCATTAGTATGTTACAAATGCAAAAGGTATAGAGAGATGATTAGTTGGTAGCCATGTATGATAGTTGATCATAATAGTGCTGTTATGCTTGTTACATATATTGCAGAACTCCTAAGATTTGAGGGTTTCCCTTGTCAAATAAAAGAAAGCAAGGTGCTCTAGGTGATGCATTTGTCAGTTTTCTTGCGAGTTTTGTTAAAATTCACTTTCTATCATCACAAGAGGAAAGAACATAGGATTATATGGAACATGGATATTGGAATTATTCTTTTTCAACTTAGACAAGGATCCAGGGCTTTGTTTGAACTTGGGCTTAGAAAGGTCATGAAGAGGTTATTGTTAATAATGAACATCCACGTAATTTGTCTTTCCAACACACACAAGGGATGAGATACCCTGAAATGATCCTAGGTTGTTTGGCAAGGATTGTTTAGTCTTTGCTATGGAGAATGTGTCCCCATTATTTGGGACATATGCATGTTTGTTCACTTAGTGAGTGATGTTTGAGTCCTCCTCCTGGTTTTATTTGTTTCTATACTGTTTCTAGAATATAAATTGCTTTAAGATATTCAGAAATGGAGTTGCTTGCTGGTGAGATTTCTTGCTCTGGCGTATTTCATTTAATTTCTGGCTGTTTTTCCAGCTATTATATCAATGAATTTGTTTGTTAATGTGCCTTACACTTATTTAACAATTGTCCTCAGCACCTACACTGAAACTGATTGACTTACCTGGCCTGGATCAGCGAATTATGGATGAGTCTTTGGTAAGTAGGACTAGGGCACTGTATGCAATTGCTTCACTAAACGTGAATTGTGGTGCGATAGTGTTTTGCATTCATGTTTGCCTCTACTACTACTGCTGTTGCTACTATTACTGCAGTAATTATTATCCATGTATGGTAATGGTTTTTGGAATGGATCATGGTTAGGTTAGTGATTATGCTCAGCACAATGATGCCATTTTGTTAGTTATTGTTCCCGCGGCCCAAGCACCTGAAATTTCTTCATCTCGGGCACTCAGGCTTGCCAAGGAATATGACGCAGAAGGTAAATGGCCATTGACCTTCCAATTTACGCTTTTGTTTTTTGGTGATTTTGTAATTACCAGCTTTGTGACAATTTTAGTGGTTTTCAATTGATGGTCTCTGTGTATATGTTGGGGGTGGGGTGGGGGTGGATGGCTGAGAGTGTGGGCATTTGTGTATACACACACACACACACACGTGTGTCTGTGTGTGCGTGTGCATGTACACATGCATGTTGATATATTTTATTTTATTTTTTTCATTTCCCTGTGTTATTTACTTTTACTATATTCTACATATGATTAAATGATCATCTTTTTTATGTTTGTGGCAGGTACGAGAACCATTGGCGTAATTAGTAAAATAGATCAAGCAGCTTCCGACCAGAAATCTCTTGCAGCTGTTCAGGCCCTGTTATTAAATCAAGGTCCAACCAAAGCTGCTGATGTACCATGGATCGCTTTAATTGGTCAGTCAGTCTCAATCGCTTCTGCTCAATCTGGATCTGATAGCTCTTTGGAAACTGCATGGAAGGCAGAGAGTGAAAGCCTTAAATCCATACTGACTGGAGCCCCTCAAAGCAAGCTAGGCAGGATTGCATTGGTGGATGCTCTTGCGCGACAAATTCGCAAGCGTATGAAAGTCCGACTACCAAACCTCCTTTCTGGGTAATTATCTTATGTCTAGTATATTGTTTTTAATGACAAAATTATCTCTGATTTGAGCACTTTGGTGGAATGGTTGTATCACTCTACTGAATCCTGTAGGATAGGTTCTCAGTTGTGAAATGGTCCCTTCCAGAAAGTATAAAGGGTGTGTACATTTGACCATAGAATGTAGGCTTTATAAGTTGGGAATTGGAAGGCGCTTATTATACATCTCATAACTTGTCAGGTCTTGTGCATGTCATGTTATACTTTTCATTCTTTATGATATGTACAGTTAACATTTTGTTTTTTGATGACATTTTTTCTCCTATTTTATCACTTGAACCCTCAAGGGGACTTGATAACATTTTCAATTTATCCTCTTGTTGCCCTTGGCCTACGCATTGCCTTTGAGACCAGGAAATGAATTTTAAACCATAATACTCCTATTAAGGACAAGGATTACCCAACTGGTCCATACTTTTCTCTTAGCCAGTCTATTAAATCTTGTCCATTTCATAGGTTTTCCCATCTGCTTGCTGAGATGATTTTTTATTTTCACCCATGAAGGTTACAGGGTAAGTCTCAAATAGTTCAGGATGAATTAGTAAGACTTGGGGAACAGATGGTTCAGAGTGCTGAGGGCACGAGAGCTGTAGCATTGGAACTTTGTCGTGAATTTGAGGATAAATTTCTCCAGCACATTACAACTGGTGAGGTGAGTTTGCCCTTGTCCATGTGAGTTGTCAAAGAACTTATTTTTGCACACTGTTCTTATATTTCTCAACTGATTGAGTGGCTCAAGGGCCATCTCACACTATACAATGCAAAAATCCATCTCCCAGTTGTAGCCATTCTTAAAGCACTTAAGACTGCTAAGCGAAGAACTAAAAACAGTCTCATATTGCTGTAAACATCCCTAAGATAATTTCTTTGGCATCAAGACTATGAGGTGGCATCTCCTGATTCTAGATTTTACTGCAGGGTTCTGGCTGGAAAATTGTTGCCAGTTTTGAGGGAAATTTTCCAAATAGGATCAAGCAACTTCCTTTAGACAGACATTTTGATATCAGTAATGTCAAGAGGGTAATTCTCCTGCCTTTGTGCAGTTCCCTCCTTGTGGCAAATCTAGTGTTGTTTCTAAGTTTTGATTCACTTCCAACTTTCTAATATTGTGCCATCAGATAGTACTCGAAGCAGATGGTTACCAACCCTATCTCATATCCCCTGAAAAAGGTCTGAGGTCTTTGATAAAAGGGGTCCTGGAGCTTGCAAAAGAACCTTCACGTCTTTGTGTTGACGAGGTAAGTCTCATTTATTACTCTTCCCTTTTACATGTCTTTGGCTCTTTTAGCTTTTGGTTTAATGTTCCCTTTTCTTTTTTCTCTCTTACATTGTATTTGATGTTAATAATCACTTGTTACACTATTAAGCATTGTTCATGTGATTCCTTATCTGGTGATGTCCTTGAACCTTGGTCAGTGGTATGCCTTGTATTGGTATGCCTTTGTTAGCCAAATAATGTGTTCATGATTTATCAACACCCTGCCTTGTGTGCTCTTTGGACCTGTGCCATTGCTAAACGTTGTTGCTAAAATAAGACTTGTACCTTATGTGTGTATGTTCGAGATTCTATAGTTCATAAGTCAGCTTCTTATGGTCCCCCCCCCCCCCCCCCCAAAAAAAAAATAAAAGAAGCTGTCTTCTTTGGGTAACACTAGTGGAGCTTATGCATGATTGAAAGCAGGTACACCGGGTCCTCATAGATATAGTTTCTGCTGCTGCAAGTGCCACACCAGGGTTGGGAAGATATCCTCCTTTCAAGAGAGAGGTAAGCAATTATTTTTTGTTATGTCACATGATCTTAATTTGCTTATTTAGAACCTGCTGGAATACTTCAGATCTCTTCTGTAAGATTTCATTAATTTTGACCTTTTAAAGGTTGTGGCGATTGCAACTGCTGCGTTAGATGGATTTAAGAATGATGCAAAGAAGATGGTTGTTGCACTAGTTGATATGGAGCGGGCATTTGTGCCTCCTCAGCACTTTATCCGTTTGGTGCAAAGAAGGTACTCTGACATGGTGTTTATATGGGCAGTAATTACCATGCATATAATATGTTCAATGTTTGGTGGTTCTGACTGTAGAAAAAGAAGTCCATACTGCTGTTTCTTTGAATCTTCATTCTGTTTCTAGCACCTCCACTTAAAGAAATTGTTGAATGGAAAGGTCTATTTGTGTAGCTTCTCTGACTTACTGAATGCAGTGAAATCTCTTTCTGTCTCTCTTGTGAGCTCAGAGTTCCATAGAATGTTTTTAAAGGTGTTAGTCTTGGTACTTTTTTTTTCCTCAAACAGTTAATGCCCATTCAATTGATCTACTGTAGGATGGAAAGACAACGTCGAGAAGAGGAGCTTAGAAGTAGACCTTCAAAAAAAGGGTCTGATGCGGAGCAAGGAACACTGAACAGGGTATGATTTTTTATATCCCTCAACCATGACTGGAGTAACTTTAAACAAATTTCATTGCTAGCCTGTCATTTTTTTATCTGTTGCTCATTCTGTTCTCTTCTTAGGCAACTAGTCCTCAAACAGGCAGTCAGCAAATAGGTGGAAGCTTGAAATCAATGAAAGAGAAATCCAATCAGGCAGAAAAGGAAGGGCAGGAGGGTTCTGGTTTGAAGACTGCAGGTCCTGAAGGAGAAATAACAGCAGGTTAGATGAGTTACTTGTAGTTCTCTTTCTGCATCTCATCATCGGTCTCATTCCTCACATTATCACAGTTGAATATTGCTGCCGTTCCAGTATCATTTCAATGAGAATTTTCTTTGGTCCCGAAATTTTGAAACTTCTTCACTTGTTTGGTGCACAGGCAGCATTATAGCACTCTAATGATAGCAGACTTTTCTGGTTCCATCGTCAACTGAGTTTTGTGATGCAATCAACCTGGAACTTTTAGGGAATTTTCTCAAGATGATGTTTTATTGTTTGAAATTCTTTTCCAATGCCTGCAATGTTTCTTAAGGGTATAAATATATATTTCTTCACTACTTATGTCTGGCAGTCATAGCAAGTACAAACAGCTTTTAAAAAAGAAAGGAGGAAAGGAATTTACCAACCAGAATATTATCTTAAGCAAGAAACTTTTCAAGTGTTTTGATATCCACTTTTAAAAGCTGTGATGGAGAGTATTTCGTTTGGCCAATTATTGTTTTTGATAAGTAATACATTGATTGATTACATATTTTGGAATCTATTATTCTGACAGTTTAAAAAATATCATCGATAATCCCTTATATGTGCGATTTTAGTTCTCCAGCTGTTTATGGACAAGGGTGATTGTAGTTCTCTACTACATTTATATTAACCTTTTTGGTGTGAGAACATTTAGAGTGCACATATCATAATTGTAAGAACTTATAATGTGCAGGTTTTCTCTTGAAGAAAAGTGCCAAAAAAGCTGGTGGATGGAGTAAACGATGGTTTGTTTTAAATGAGAAGTCAGGGAAGGTTTGTAGACTAAGATGTAGGAAGTGTAAAATAATATATGATCTTTACTTGGGTTATGTTTGTCAATCATATCTGTCTATGATTTTTATTCACTCATACTCTATATGTTGTTTCACAGCTAGGTTACACAAAAACGCAAGAGGAGAGAAATTTCCACGGTGTCATCACTTTGGAGGTTCGTAGGGTGCTTTGTATTGTTTGAAGACTTGTTTCTTTCATCTAGATTTTTCTGTTGGGATTCTATTACCCTCCCTACTTGCCCATATGGTATATTGGTTTTGTGGAAATGACAAAGAATGTTGTGTCCCTTCCAGCATGGTTGGGCAAACACATCTATAAATACATTTCCATGTTTGGATAGTGGTGTATGCCTCTGTCTTGTCTTGGCCATCTAATCTGTTTGTTGTGCAGGAATGCATTATTGAAGAAGTTAAAGATGAAGAAGAACCTCCACCAAAGGGTTCAAAGCAGAAAAAATTGAATGGACCAGATTCTAAATCTCCTAGTCTTGTTTTCAAATTAACTAGCAAGGTTCCATATAAAACTGTTTTGAAAGGTATAGTTGTTTTTTAAAGTTATTGGGCTTTCCCTAGCAGATTTTCCTCTACATATGGATATGAATTACAAGCCCACCTTTCTCAATCTACTTGCATCTTGCAGCCCACAGTGCAGTTGTTTTGAAGGCTGAGAGCCTGAACGATACAATTGAGTGGATGAATAAGATCTCAAAAATTGCTCAGCCAACTAAGGGACAGATGAGGTCTGCATCTCCTGAAGGCGGGCTTACCATGCGTCACAGTCTTTCTGATGGTTCTTTAGTATGCTTACTGACTCTATCTGCTGAATCACTTTTTTATTGTCTATTTTATTTAGGTGCATTTTTCTTTCACCCTTTTCTTGGAAGAGGAGGCAGGTCATAGGGGATGGGCCTGCTGCTTTGATTATTCTATGCCAATAAGAGCTGGATGCCTTTTTAAATTTCTTTTACTGCCTCACTGGGACTGGCATTTTCAACTTAAGTCTGAGCAATATGATTGATAGTTACAATTTTTTTGGCCTTGTGATTCAATCCATGTCTACCTTGGATTTAAAACTTGTGGTTTGGCTTAATTCATCATCTCTCCACACCTCGAAAATCCTCTGAACAATAACCATCTATTGCAGTCCTGGATCACATGCAAATGATTTGGATTCCCTGAGCTTGCAAAGTTAACATAATCTTAGGACATTGTTTGGTTAAAAAGGAAAAGTGACACTATCTGTGGGTCGTGCAGGATACCATGGTTCGGAGGCCTGCAGACCCTGAGGAAGAACTCCGATGGATGTCACAAGAAGTGCGAAGTTACGTTGAGGCAGTTTTGAATAGCTTGGCTGCTAATGTCCCCAAAGTAAGTTTTCAGTATTTTTCTTTTGTCTACGTGGTTTCCTTCTCATGTGGTCTAGGACTGGTCAAACAGGCAGTTGTTCTGTGCCAAGTTGAGAAAGCCAAGGAAGAGATGCTGATACAGTTGTATGGCTCTATCAGGTGTGGTAACATCATCAATTTCTTAATTCGGTATTCCCTTTCTGGATGGATTTTTTTTTTTTTTTTTTTTTTGTGCAGGGGGAGGGGTTAGCCACCCTTTGGTCCTCATTATGTGAGCAACCTCAGAATGAAGTTTCAAATTGTTTTTCCTTATAAATCTTTAGTAATCAGTTTTATGTTTTGATGGGTAGTGCTCAAAGTACAGCAAGAATTGAAGAGCTCCTTCAAGAGGACCAAAATGTAAAGCACAGGAGAGAGCGCTACCAGAAGCAGTCTTCTCTCCTTTCAAAGTTGACACGTCAGCTCAGCATCCATGACAACAGAGCTGCTGCTGCCACCAATTGGTCTAATGGTAGTGGAGGAGGTATGTAGTTCATTTCTCATTGATCAAAGTCTGGTTGGCGGTCCTGCTTTGTTAAGAGAGTCGGATATTTATAACGGAGGATATCCTGTGTGTTCCATTCTGAGGTTAATAAGATTTCTCCCTTTTGATGGCTTAATTGCACTCCATTTTTTAAATTGGAGCGAGTCATTTTTCTATCTACTTCCTTGACCAGATTTGGAAGTTAATATATATTCTGACTTCCCAATCTGTCGAATGTCTTTGTTGATTGATCAATGAAAATTTTGATTTGGTATGATGTTGATTCTTGCAGAAAGCAGCCCTAGGACAAATGGTGCAGCAGGTGATGACTGGAGAACTGCATTTGATGCAGCTGCAAATGGTCCTCTAGACAACAATGGCTCTTCTAGGTCCAGATCAAATGGTCATAGCCGTTATTATGGTGGACCAACGCAGAATGGTGATGTGAGCTCTGCTTCGAACTCTAGCAGTCGTCGAACTCCTAATCGGGTGCCTCCGCCACCACCACAGTCCAGCTCTTCTGCTTACAGATATTAATGGTCTTTTGATTTTGACTGGTTGTGATTCTATTTTTCATATTTTCACCTCGCAATTTTTTTTTGGGGTATTCAGTGAAACCCAGTGCATTTAAGCCAGTCTTGCGATATAAAGTATCGTCCTTATGCTCGGCAGCTGAGAGCGTATTTTGTGTACATGTAAGACCATATGGTGCTCCGATAACATACCTTTTTAACCTTCAGTTCGAACAATGGATTCAGGAAGCCCTAGAAGTCCATATATTTTTCTATTTACAGCGTTCTTTACATTACCTCATTTTTTGTTATGCGGTATGTCACGCTTGTCGAATTTTTTCATTTAAAGACTATATCTAAACTCTTGGATGTTCGATAATTTTTCTTTGCAATTGGTTAAAGTGGCCTTGCATTCTACACTTTCTTTGTATCATTCGGCGTTTTAGAAGGCATTTTTATGGTATTAGGATGTTTTTCTTTTTCTCGCGAATGTCTGAATGGCCAAGAACAGTTGTTTTGAAATGGTATATGGTACACAAAAGCTTTGTAAATTCATTGTATTAATTAATAAATTTTGGCTAAAGGAGTAAAAAAATTAGAAAGAATTGACTAATCAATAGGCAAAATGATCCGTCGTGTAGTTTTGCTCGCTCGATAAAAGTGTCAAAGCCTGTTCAGGATTGATGTTTCTGCATGTTATGTGAACAAGCAAGAAGTGTTTTTACGCACAGGCTTCGAGTACGTAAAGTTAATAAATGCTAAAGCATTGACCCACAGGAAATACATCTGCCAAGCCAGATGTCTAGTGTTAGGTTTTCAGTGTCCTAAAAATAGCAATGGTGTTCTTCAGAAAACTAAGGTGACTTGTGTGCAATAAACGATAAGTAAAAATTGTTCCCAGGATCTATGTTGGTAATAAAAAATGAAGAAAAACAAAAAAAGGAAAAGCCAACTATATGAAAGAAAAGAAACGTGGGAGTATCGCACGGGAAGACGAAGTGGGCGAGAAATGTTTTTTTAATTGATTAGTCTAAAAACCAAATTAAAAAAAAAAAAACTGAGAGAGAATAAAATCAGTCTTTTTTGGTTTTTATCTGCGGCCATCGCTGACTAAGCTAACTGAGCACTGGCCCTTCCAGAATCTTCCTGTTCTCTGCTTGAAAGCTTTGTTTGGTTTTGGCTAGAGGAGTGCGCTTGAATCAAAATCAAGAATCATAAGAAAAGCAAAGGAAAATGTTCAAGAAGGCAGTGGATGCGAAATCGCACCAGAGACTATCGGGGGCTGACCGAAAGAAGCTGAAACGGGCCATCAGAGACAAGTTTCCTCGCCTTTCCGACTCCGACATCGATGCCTTACTCCCTCCCAAAGTAACGTTTGTTTGTTTCTTTCTTTCTTCATTTCTTTCGCTTTCAATCTTCGTTCTGATTACTTTTGGTAAGAAAAATGGCGATTGTGGCCTCACGAATTAATTTGATTATCATCTCCTTCATTGTTATTTTAATTTTTCTGTCTCCTCTTGTGATGACATCGATAGGCAGAGATCACAGTTTCAAAATTTCAAAACCGGGTACACGTATATAGCATCGAGGGCGGCTTTCCTATGTTCTTCGATGTCGATGGGCGTGGCTCTGAGATTTTCCCCACTGGTTTGTTACCTTTACCTTTCTTTTCTTTCTCAAAGTCCTTTATTAGTCATAATAATAATAATAATCTTAATGGCCATCAAACTGTAGCGAGAATTTTCACCTTAATGGGGTTTTAGACTTTGGTGGTCTGTTTGATGGAAGGAAGAACTTTGGAGATTGGATAGGCTTGAACTTTTCTTCGTAGCATTCTAATTGTTATTATTATTATTATTATTATTGGGGGGTGATATTGACTTTCGGCTGTGCTGCTACGCAGTTTTTGCTCTCTGGAAGGTGCCTGAAATGTTGCCTTCATTTATGTTGAAGGGAGGTGAGGTTTCTCGATATGTTATTGGAGGGGCAGATTTGATGTTTCCTGGTATTAGCATACCAAGTGAGGGTTTACCATCATTTTTAGCTGGGGAACCATGGGCAGTCAAGGTTCCATGTAATCCAGCACCCCTAGCAGTAAGCTTCTTTATATATATATATATATATATATATATATATATATATATATATATATATATATATATATATATGTGTATGTATGTATATTTATTTACTTATTTTTGTGCGTGCGTGTGTGTGTGTGTGTGTGTGTGTGTGTGTGTGTGCAGCTGCCTTGGTGTTCCCTCATCCATCTTGGTCTGCCCTTGTCACTCCTTGAAGACTTCAGTGGCTTATGTGTGTTTTTTTTTTTTTTTTCTAACTATGGTGTTTAGTCATTGTTTGTTACTGCTTATGTGAGTGGTGGCATGTTTTGCAGGTGGGCTCGACCACAATGAGCAGCACTGAAGCACTAAGAGCTGGTTTGCGCGGAAAGGCCTTAAGGGTAACTCATTATTATCGAGACTCACTTTGGTGAGTGGATACCTCTTGGAGATTGATTATTTAAGTTTTTCAAATTTGACATGCTTTTCAAACTATTTACAGGGACTCAATTGAGGGCCATCATGTTCCAAATGCTGGTTTCTTGGAAGATGTTGTCCTTGAGGATCCTGCTTTATCAGTGGCTGTTCAAACTGCTAGTTCATCTGAAGTTGATAGTGATTCTCCGAATAATGAGAGTAATGGCATTGGCTGCAAAGAAGTTGGAGAATCGGCACACTCGAGTGCTGTTATCTCAGAGACTAATCCTGCCTCAGTGACCGAAGCTGGCCCAGCATATGATAATGTTGAGCAACTATCAGCAGATGTAGGTGACCTACAGGTAAAAGATGACATTCCTACAGAGGAATCAGCTGTTGATGACAAGCACACTTTATCTGTTGAGGATGCAGATACTTGTCTAGACAACTGCCTGTTGCAAGCCTTGCATACAACTGTTAAGGACAAAGATCTTCCGATGCCTGGAAGTACTCTGTGGTAAGAATTTTGTGGGGTTGATGGTGTATTATATTGACGATGGCTGGACATTGGTTTTTGTGCATATGTCTGTGTAAAAGATATTTTACTCTTATGCACATGCTCACAAGTTTGGCATCATGGTTATGGAACATGCCAGTTGCTTGTTATTTGTATATTTTTTGGCCCAGAACTCAATTTTTTCTTCTTATTTTTATTAGATTGGATTGTGCCTCTTATGTTTTTATTCAAATTCACTTTATCTCCACCAAATGATTTTCTTTGTTTGAGATTGGCACAGGTCAAATCATGTCTTACCCTGTAGGCCGTTGGGTACAACGCTGGATATCAAGAAATCATCACACAAGAAATTATCGAAGTGGTTACAAGCTAAATCATCTGCGGGGCTGGTGAGCTTTCTTACATTTTTCCCCTAGGGATGCTAGAGTTGTAAGATGGGTGCTCTGACTCTATGAAAGTGAATAATTAGGTTCCAAGATTAGGTGGTGGAAGTGTAGCACACTGTCGGGAGCAAGCTAATTTGCTTTTGTGGAATGGCAGTATCACAGTAAACTATAACTGGTGTAGAGTGATGGGTTGTGTGGAAATGGGATTAACTTAAGCAGGCTACCATCTTGTAAATAAGTTGGAATCATAGGAATTGGAAGACACATAAATATTGAGCCTACTTCTGTGTCAATCTCTTCCAGGCAAGTAGAGCCTGTATGAATGTATCAAGTGTAAATATGGAGATTATGATGTCAATATGCTACATAAGCTCTACATTCTATGGTTCAGCAAATGGAATTATAAAAAAAAAAAAACAAACGATTCTACTTAATTTTGGATTATCGGGTTTGCAGAATTGCATGCGCTAAAGGGAACATCACATGCCTAATTTTGCTTGACTGGACCTTCATATGAAGAAGTTTTTATGGGTATCTGTTAAGATTCTAAGCATGGTTCTAACTTGAACAGATTACAGTAAAGGAAGACAAATACAAAAAGGAAACTATGTTGTTTTCTGTGAATCGGGGTCACCCAGACTATGTGTCCTTCAAGCCAGAGAAAAGGCATGAACAGAAAGTCAAGCAGCCTGTTGATCAGTCCATTAGTGAAAATCGGTCAAAGAAAGCATTTGAAGTGGCCGCAATTTATAAACCAAGTGTGCATGTCAATCCTATTTTTGCTTCTGTTGGAGCTGAGATGGGAAAATATTACAGTGCTTCAGAAGCCTCTGATATTGTCTTTCGATATATGGAGAAAGAAAATTTAGTCAAGCCAACAGACAAGTCCATTGTGATTTTGGATCCAACTTTATGTGATGCTTTGTTCAAGGGTGCCATTAAGAAAGGATCAGCATACCCAACAGAAATTCATAAGAAAGATTTAGGATCAACATTTACAAGTCGGATGCAAGCTCACTACATTGTGACCAGGGGAACTGATTCTTTTATTCGTAAAGGTACACTCAAAAGTATTCAAATAGTATCAGAAAGGCGTCAAGGTAACAAGAAGGTCACAAAAGTCTCAGGATTGGAAACATTCTTGGTCGATGCTGAGGCATTGGCCTCAGAGTTGCAGAAAAAGTTTGCTTGCAGTACGTCAGTGGGAGAGCTACCAGGTATATTGTAATCTGCTAATGTTGACAGTGTATCATAGGACAAAGATTTGATTCTGCTTTTTGATCTTGATAAGCCATGTCCCTTCTCTTTTTACAAATGAATAAAGGATCATAAGAATTTGGTTGAACTATGTTAAAATTTTTCAAAAAACTGAGTTTAGTTCACAATTGAATATGTTAATGCAATAACACATATGCTACTTAGCATTTTGATTTGTAGCTTGTGATACTGTTGGCTGATTTTCCTTTGCTTTTTTTTTTTGTTTTCCCTTTATCTAATCTTCTTTTGCCCCTTATACATAATAAGTTTTCTTATTTTTCAGTTTTGATCTTGTACTTTGTTTTATGTTTTATTCAAGGTAGCTATAATTGGGTGTAGCATTGAAGCCATTGATTAGTTATTTAAAACCATCAAATGGAGTCCCTCTGAAATGGTCGGCTCCAAGCACTTTGTGTTTCTGACATGATGCTGTTGGGACATTTGGCCATCTTGTTTCTTTTTCCTCAAATTTTTGGGAAGCAATGGTTCACAAAATGATCAACCGTAAATTAAGAGAGGGCAATTTGCAAAATAAAAAAGAATATAGAAAACCTACATGGCATGGTGTCATTTTTGTTAGGGATTTCCAAGAAATATGTCTTAAATCGGATGTGCTCCTTGGAGTCTTGGTTTTGGAGTCTGATGATGTTGTGGGTCTTGATGGTTCCCAATGAACAAGATCTATTAACTATAATAAGCAAACCAAAGAGAAAAGTAAGATCATAGGTCATTTTCTAATCGTGTTATGTTGTGCATCAATGCATGCAATACTTGTCATGGATGGTGAACAGTGCTGTGCACTTGCAGCAGTGCTAGTAGAGTCACATTCTATGATTGCAATGGCAGTGTTGGTGTGCGGAAATGAAAGCCTCGTAGTTGTGACAACACTAGCCGTCAGCAGATTGTTGTGATTGTCCTGATTTGATGGTTCAGAAGCTCTACTATGCCTTTAGATTCATTGGAGATGGGCTTTTTTTTTTTTTTCCTTTTTCTCCATAAGTCATGTTTGTAGCTTCTAATATGTATCCATAGCAATCAATATATGCTCCTGAGTTCTTATTTTAAATGTTTTCTTTTCCAGGCAAGAAAGGGCTTGAGGTGCTTATTCAAGGTGGTGTAATTGATGATGTTGCACGACATTTAATCGAACACTATTCAATTCCCAAAAGATATATTGAGGTTCTTGACAAAACCAAGAAATAATGTGTGATTTGATGTGAGTCTGCCCCAGTCAATCCTATATGACTTGTTGCCCTATATTTTTCATTTATGCATTGACTGTCTTTGGTCTTTTGTCTGGGAAAACCAAATGTTAAGTTTGTTCAAAAGTTAGGGTTTCTTTTTGCTTTAATATAGCATCACTTTGTTCTTTACAAGTTTTATGCACCAAAGGTCACCTGCTCAGTGACTCAAGACATGCATTTACGTGCTTGTTGCATCCGGTACCCTACATCCTTGAATACATCTCTAGGCAACTCTGTGATCAGGCAGAATTCATATAAAACACCACAAGCACCTCTACCAATCTCTTTGGCGAAGCCATGAGTTGCCTTTTTGAGGTCCACATAGGTGAAGTTTCTGAAGCCAGTTGCAATATGGTAACCTTGATTTTCAGCATCTGAATTATGCTGTGTTTTTGCTAAGAAACACCAGGCCAAGAAAAAGCTAACAAACTCAATCACCCCAGTGGCACAAGAAAACCAAAGAACCAATCCCAATGTTCCACTTTTGTGGGGTTTCGTGTAAGTCCTACGAAGCAGCTCGACACTTCCGTTAGAGCAATCTAACTCAGATGATTGACTTTAGCTGCAAAGCAGACTAGACTTGTTTTCATCACTTTCAAGTACATATCTCCTTCGAAAATCGGGAAAGAACGGCCATTTAGCAACTTTATCTTGGGGAAACAATAAGGAATATTGCTGGGATGATTTGGTTCACAACCCAAAGACCAGTCGGTGGCATCTTTCCACTTGAATCCTGGAAGGCAAGTGCATTTCCTGTTCGAGCCAGAAGCTGAAGTTGAGGGGGCATAACTGCACATACGATTGGGACCACAAATCCCATGAATCAAGCATGGCTCTGGCATAAATTGCCCCGAAACAATCCACCTGTCCCGGCCATCCTTTCGGCTGTACAGTCGAACATTACCATCGTAATCAATTGTCAGTCTTCTCTGCATCTGGTCTGTTCCGTAATCCGCTGACAAAATGAGAAAATGATCAGTGGAAATGAAATTCCCCCGGGAATCAAAAAAGGCAATTCTGCTACTGTTGTAATTGAACCTCCCCACTTCCCAGCTCATCAAATTTGGTTCTGGCCAGTAAATGCTTGAAGTCTCCGGACCATTGTAAAGAAGCCTGAGAACGTTATCATTATCGAAATAAAGATTGTAGAATCCTGAAGACTGGTTGCTTTGACTTCTAGAAGAGATAAGCCGCATGTCTTTCGTAAGTAGCTGTCCAGGAAGGAGAGTATTTGTAGGAAAATCAAAGCTTTGCCAAAGCACATCACCTTCTAAGCCAGAGAGTACAAGATTACCGTTGTCCTGAAGGGATAATTGCATGAAGGACGGAGAAGCTGTGTTTGAAGTCCAATCCCTGAACCGGCCGGCTTCGGTTAAATAGTTTTAACTATTTAAGAAGAGAGAACTTTGATTGTTTTCCATTAACAGGGTAGTCTCGGTTTGCCATCCAAACCGCCGTACAGTTGTTGGAGCAGAGAGGTTCGGTAGACCATATGGCAAAGCAATAAGCATTGCTTCCGGATGACTCTTGCAAGAGTCTGGTCAGGCCTATTAAAATAATTATAATGAAAGAAACGCAAAAAAATATATATATTTTTTAAAAAATAGCAGCCTCCCCGCCAATTTTCTAGACACGAAAAGCAAACGTCATCACCAATTTCAATTTAGTCAAATAACATTGCGGCGGCTTGTGTTTCAACTTTTGTCCCCAGGAGTAATAACTTTTAACAGTATTAGATACTCACCCATAACGTAATTATAGTATAATTAGGGATCACCGAAGAAAGGTAGAACAGCGGGGCCAATTTGGTAACTTTCACTTGGGATAAATCAAAAATTAAAGAACATATTTAATAAAAAAATTAATTAACAAATTCATCGATAATTTAGAGTTCGTATGTATTTCAAACGAGACTTTAATTATGTGGCCGGCGAAATAATATTGAAGTATAAATTAAATAATAAATAATCACAATTTCCCATTTGACAAGATGAGTGGTTTCACCAAGAACTATAGAATACATACTAACAATCATGTTTCTCTCCTTTTAAAAGTAAACTCTAGTAAGTTTGGAAGAAATTGTAATTTGATTGGTTAATAATGAAAGAAAATCACCATAATTTTGTGAACAAACCCTATTTATAGTTAAGATTTAACTTTGAAGGTCGTCCTATAAAAAATAATTAAAAATTAAATTAAAAAAATAACAAATGACTTTTATTTTGAATTTAGAAATCAATAATTATTATAATAATAATATCTTTTATTTTTTTTTCAAAAATATCTTTAGATTCATTAAAAGAAATAATTGACTCAAAAAAATAAAAGAACCAGAATGAATATTTGAACTCTATAAAATAAACTACTGTAAAATTTTTAAAAATTTTAAATTTTTGTGATAAGAAATTTTAAATATATATATATATATATATTATTATTTTTTTAATATATGATACTTAGTCTATATTTTTACGTACAAAAACACAACGATTTATTATATTTATTCCACGGGTGCCTGCAGATCCAATTGTAGAGAGTTTACATTCACTTCCAGCGCCCCCCCCCCCCCCCCTTTCTTCAATTTTAGTCGCATCTTTGAATTCCCCTTCGTTAGTTCACAGAATAATATCAACAGTGATTTGTTGCCTCAGAAAAAATACGTCAAGAAAGATCTCAAAAAAAAAAAAAAAATTTACGCACATGCCCATTACAGTGTCACCCGATGCAATTCTACATTGATATTTTACCTTCACTTCAGGCTGGCAGCTCCTTCACATCGCCTTTGCATTCAGTTCCTCTTCGCTGGGACGCAAAACACTTGAATTTCAGCAACGACGTGTTGAGTCCAGAAAATACATCAAGAAACGTCGCAAAAAAAAAAAAAAAAACATGTAACAAAGGAGACTTCAGACATCCTAATTTGGAAGGCAGTGTAGACCTCGCCTCTTCTTGGAGGTAACATATTGAGTCAGTCTCAAGCTGAGGCAAAAACGAAAATGATAATAATTCTAATATTTCCAACGCACAGCAGCCAGCCAGCCAGCCAGCCAGCCAGCAGTTAAAAAAAAAGAACAGCAGTAAAATCTGAAAGCTTCCCTCTTTGTAAGAGAAAATGGCAAAATAGTCGGTCCATCTGAGAAAATTTGAATAATAGGACTACATCAAACAAGGTTCATCCACCCAATCAACGGAACAGACAAAACACATCAGCAGCATGATAAAGTCTGAATACAAGTTGAAAACTTGGATATACTCACACTTGTAACTTCCTTTGTAACTGCCATTACTTTTAATGTGGAACCATCTACCTCTCTCTCAAGTTCAACTTCTTTTCACCCGACTTTGAAGTTAACCAAAAAAAAAAAAAGAAGAGAAAATAAAATACAATACGTTTCAGCATTCCTTTAACTGAAAGAGACACTGGGCAGCAGAATCAGCCTTGCCAATTGATTCATACAATTGAGCAGCCTTACGAAGGTAAGCCTGAGACGTGCTGGGATCCGAATGCTTCATGCAGTTAGCAGCTGATCTTGAACCAGCGGCCTTCGCCAATTTTTCCCAATATGATTCTTGTGCCCTTTTAAAGCATTTTTGAAACAACTGCACAATACAAAATAAATAAATAAATAAAATTGATCAGTTCTTTCTGCAGATCTTAGCAGATTGTTCATGCACAAAACAATCAAAGAGCATAGTGAAGTTGATACTAAACCAACTTGCATGCCACGAGACATTCATTCCTCTCCGCTGCTTTGAACCATTATCTCCTGGAAGAAGCGATCATCTGCTCTGCACACTTTGACAAGACTCAATGTTTCCCAATAGTGGAACAAAGAAGGCGGAAGCCCCTTGTCCAAAATCCACAACCTCTGTTTTGTACGAGTGATGGCCACATACAACTGCTTCAGCTCATAGCACAAGGCATTGTGTTTCACTTTTTTGAAACGTGAAAACTGCCTGGGAGGAGTAGGCAACTTTTTATCCTTCATGTATCCATATATTACATCCCATTCATTCTCTATGGGCGATTGCCCAAAAAAGTCATACAGCAACACATCCTACAATGTAAGAAAACCAGACAATAGAGTATTACACGACTTAGGTATACGCTACAAACCACAGAATTCCAGATGAGATGACCTGAGGAGTAAACCAAATAAGGCTAACCAACAAACATGACTGCTCATGGCAATAAAACTAAAGAATACACACACTTTTACCAGTTCTAACTCACCTGAAACTCTAGGCCCTTGCATTCCATCAATGTCAAAACAAGTGCCTGCTTCCCAATGTGCTTAACAATTTCCCTTTTTGTATCTTCATTTCTCACCAATATTACTGGTTGTGCTCCAAAGCCAATGTCACCATGGATAGTATTGTTGAATAAATATTGTAGTTCCTTAGGTCCAGCCTCAACCAAGACAGGTAAATCCCCATTTATTTGACTTGTCTCCGAGCATAAGAAATCTATAGAGGAACGGAAAAAATAGTGAAGAAGGTCCACAATACTCTGAGCTAACTTCAAAACACCAGCATGAGTGCGGAAGTTTCGGCTCAAGTTGAAAATTTCAGAAGCAAGTCCCTCTTCCCTTTTCGCAACATTTCCCGGGCCACTTGATTCTGGCATAAACTCCTTAGAAAAGGGTTCTCATATCTTTAAACCTAAAGTCAACCCCTCTCGCAATCGTCTCAGCCGCATCACTTGAAAAAACAAATCCCTCCTCAAAATTTTTGCAGATATACTTGAAAAGAGCAACTTGTCTCGTTGTCAGATCTTGCACATCATCAATATACACAAAGTCCATATTAACACCCCGGTAACCTTCTTTTTCAAGTCGGCTATGGAGATCAATTACCAAATCTGACACATCGAACTCGCCATTTTCTCTCTTTTTCTTCTCGTAGTGGAGAAAAATATCATACACTCTATTCCTTTCATCTGTGGTTAAAGATGTACGAGCCTTGGATAGTGAAATGTAATCCTGCCTGCTGATTTTACCATCACTTACCTCCCCAGCTTTGGATCCTCCCTTAATTTGAGAAAGTATTTGAGTAAAAACTGTTGATGAATCAAGCTTTTTGGTTAGATGACTGTTGAAATGAGGCCAGTAAGATGAAGAGAACTTTTCGTAAGTAATCTCCTTTCCTCTGATAAAAGATTGCAAGCAAACAAATTTCGAACTTGTACTGTCCTGAAATAGTCTTCTTGCTTCAAGGAATCTTTCAAAAAAGGACCTGCCTACAGTTCCATCAAGCATCGTCAGAAACTTGTTAAATGTTATAACAAGAGGATATGATGCTTGTGGAAGACTGACAAAGGAATCCGGAATTTCTGCAAATTTTGATGCCTCATCAATATCATCTAAATCAAAGTCACTGCTTTCGTCCAAAGAGCCCCAGCCGCAGGCTGATCTGTGAAGTGAGGAAAGTGAATAAGCGAAAAGAAAATTTACACCACATCAAAATTTGATACAAATCATAAGTCTTTATGATTTTTATAAATCATTCGCAATTGATCAGTAACCTCTTTTTAGAAAGCAGACTGTTCTTCTATTTGGACTACAATTTAACCCTGGATTTGAGCTAGTAAATGCAATGCATCAATAGCCAACTAATGCCAAGAGAAGTATGCAAAGCTCCCGTCGTGCAACCCGACTGTATAGAAAATTGATTAGAAAATGTATTGTGTTTAAAAATTGTATGCTAATGATGCTTTAATCGTTAATTTATACAGATTATAAAACTCTAATGCTCTGAAAGTTCTTATAAAGCATTTAAAACAAGAAAACCCCACCTTAAGGTAGAAATATGTTGTTTCACCCCAAGACACAATCTCGCACTGACAGCAACAAAAAGTTGGCGCAATGTATGGGCCTTGTCCTCTGCATTATCTTCACTGTGCTTTCCTTGACAAAACCCCTCTGTAGCTAACTGATAGAGCTGCTCCCTTTGGAGTAGCTTCATAGTCAAAACAGTGGTCTTGCCAGTGCCCGAATAGCCCAGTATAAATGAGCTCTTAGGGAAATGTAGTATCTTTTTCTCTTCGTCTGTTACTTCAAATGGTGAATCCACTTCTTTCCCATCACAACCAGAAAGCAAATGTCTTGCAAGGTCAGAAGACATGGAATAGAACTTCATGAGCAACAAACTGTCACGCACTTTTCCATCCCCAACACAACCACCACTTGAACTACTCCCAGTTTCAGCATCTGTAGAACTCGTGTGACGGACAACATTGTCATGCCAAATCATCGGAACTTCAAGACCACTACATTTATCAAAACAAAAGGTATCACCATATATTTTAACTTGGATGTGAAAAATCATGAGTACAAAATAAACTAAGATGCCACTCAGCATACCCCTCAAGACGTTTAGCTTTGCACCGATTGAGATAATCATCGGTGTATGTTCCAAATAGAGCATCTACACGTTTAACCAACTTTGGTATGTCCAGCAGAGCCAATATGTCCCAAATCCTTAAGATCTGAATATGAAGGTACCATGCTTCCTTCTCAATATCCACCGACCAGACAAGGAACAGATCATGTTTAACCTTGAATTCTTTCAAAATTTGTGATGAATGTTCGCACCTCACATCTACTTTCCGCTTTGGTCTCCAGCCAGTAGAAAGCCTTTCTAACAAATTGAGGGCTAAGTTTTTCGCTTCAGACGACTTCAACCTTTGAAATGATTTCCTGAAGTTATCGCTGTAAAGAACCTGAAAGCCCTCCAGAGAATGTGAATAAAGCATTAACAGCAATTCATTTAATAGATTCGTGGGCAATTGGATGATAAAATATTCTCGATACAGTCTAGATATAACATACTTTGTACCTTCCATCTGCTCTTCTTGAACAGTAAGCAATCAGCATGAAGTAGATCATCAAACTGGTTCCGCTCTTTCTTGGCCTGAAAGAAAACTTTAGCCAATTCTCCATCTTGGTCAACATCATAGAAACACTCGCGACACTTGGCATCTATTACTATTGACTGCCAAATGGAGTTGCTCTTATATAGCGTTATTTCATCTCCAAGAATCCAAAGGCAGTGTCTACAAGGAGAGTAGTTACATCATTAGGAATTAAAATTTTTGGCAAAAGCAGCCTCCAATCTTTTATACAAAACGTTAGGGATCGATGTTTGCAAGAGTGAATCATACCTAGCCCTCGTCAAAGCCACATTGGTTCTCTGCAGATTGGACATAAAACCAACCGACCTGCGATGGTTAGATCTTACGGTTGACAGTATTATGACGTCTTCTTCTCCGCCCTGAAACCCATCAATTGACTTCACTTTCAAGGTAAAACCGTCTAGGTGGTCATACTTGTGTCCAACACTTTTTTGAATTTCGACAATTTGAGCCGTGTATGGAGATACAATGCCAACGCTAAGCTTGCCTTTCAGTCTCTCCCATGCTTTACAAGTAAACACAACAATTCTTTCAGAATTCAAGTAAAAATCGGAATTTCTTTCTTTGGTGCAGAAGCAGTCCTGAAAATATTTTGTATGATTCTCTTGTTGCATGCTAGTTCAGATGGTCTCCAATAAACCAATTTCTTTAAACAACCTTACTACAGATCAAAATGGCAAAAACAGTGGAAAAAAGATATCAAATGGCAACTTAAAATAAAAAAAAAGTTTCCAATACTTTTTCCTTTTTTTCTTTCTTCCAGTAATTAAAGATTTCAATATTAAATTATTTTAAAACACTTTTTCAGTAATTAAATTATTCATAATTTAATTTTGATTTTATAAAGAAGCTTTTCCAACTCAAAAAAAAAAAATCATTAGTAATCTACTATTTGCTGTAATTAAATTTTTAATTATAAAAGAAATTTTAAAATTTTTTTAGTTGTATAATTTAGATATTACTAATATTTTAATTTTATTATAAAAAAGTTTGACACGATAATGGTTTCTTCCCTCTTTGTTTTTCCCATTTTGTTTCTTTTTTACCCCTCAAAATATTCCAACAAAATTGACGGCATGCGGACAAAGTCATGGATCAAAAGGTACAGTTTCCTAAAGGTTAAGCTGCCAATGTGATTTGCCTGAAAATACTATAGATCTCTAAGACATACATGATTCCTGAATTTAGTACGCTCTGACGTGAATAGAACAAAAAGCAACTGCTAAAGACTTGCAAACAAGCAAAAATGGTTACTAAACATAGGAATGCTGAATTTTAAGTACCTCCGTAAAGCTTCTGCACAATCTTTACCACCACCGCAGCCTCAACCATATTTTTGCAGCTGGATGTATGGCCATCAATTTCTTCTCTCCCACAAGGGATGTTGATGAATGAATATGGACCAAACATTGGGCCCGGAAGATAGTTTTTCACATAACTGCTACTCGCAACATTGGGTGCATCCATAACCCTGTCATCGTAGAATCTTGAATTGGGAAACGAACTTATCGACGGATGCATTCTATACTGCATTTGCAGAAGCTGCTTTGGATGACCCATTGAACCGAGCCTTTCAAACACTCCTTCGAAATCCAGCTTCCGCGGAAACCTAAAAGACAATTTTTGTCAACGAGTCATTCAATCCATAAGCTTGATATGTGATATGAGGATAGCACGACTTGAACTTAAGATGTCTTGGTCAAAAAAAATTTTGATCTGAAAAAAAAGAAAAACACTAAAATCCAAAAACTTAAAACTCTGAGATGAGGCCAGTATTGGATTATATATTAAAGTTAACAATTTTGAAAAACAACGCGAGGGAAATTTCAATTGAAGTTGACGATGGTATCATCAAATCAAACAATTTGCTTATACTGAGTAAGAATTTTAATTCATGCTTACACTGCTTGTAACCATTGCTGGCAACTGGCACTCGTCCCCAAAAAGAACAGCATGCGTAATCCCTGGCAATTGCAATGCTATTGTTGATTCACACTCTTTGAGTTGTGCAGCTTCGTCGATAATCAACAAGTTCAGGGGCTCTTTTATCAAAGAATGCAGATTGTAACATGTTGAAGCAGTGCAAAGAATCAATGAAGCATTTTGAAAGCAAAACTTCACAATTGATTCTTCTTTGACGAATCTGGGAAGGCCTAGCCTATCAAGAAGGCCCTGCAGTGTCTTGAGTATCTTGAGACATCTACTTCTCTGGATTTGCAGCCGTGTAAGCGTACCACCAGAAAGTTGCAGGCCATCAACCTCATTTTGTGAAAACAAGGGCATCAGCTCCTTAGATGACATAGTGTTCAAGGAGAGCATTGTCTCAAAATCATTGAGTAAGTTGGGAAGTGAAACAGCTGCTTTAAAGTTGGAGTTGGATATGAGAGTCCTGGGAAGGTGAGTACACAGAGTGTCGATGCATTTTCTAAGTGGTCGTACAGAATATCTAAATCTCCTCCTCAAGAATTGAAGAAAGGATTCTCCGTTGGAAGAAATGCTCTCACTGTTATTTTCATTTTCCACGAAAATGTGGTACTCCGAAACACAATCTTCAAGCAATTTAATCATTGAAGTGAAACTACTTTTCCAGCCGCTCGGACCAAAACAATCCCGTAGCATTCCGACACGGTAATCCAAATGAATTTCCTCAATGTCTATGCATTTTGCCCGTTCTTTATTACCATAAAACAAAATGTCCGCAAGTGAGCAGAAAGAAGATTCACGTGCAAAGCTTGCTCCAAATGATTCTTCAACAAGCTTCACCAGGCGTGATGCCACCTCTGCAATTGCAATATTTGTTGGCGCACATATGACCGTCCTGCATTTTATCTTAGCCAGAATGAAAAGTAGGGTGCTCAAGCTCTTGGTTTTTCCAGTTCCCGGTGGACCCCAGATAAGTTCCACTGCTGACCTGTGCTTGCACTGCAATTTAGAGAGAACTGCCTCAATCACCCTTTTCTGGTATTGGTCTAGCTTAGATAAAATCCCACCATATTGTTCAATTCTTATTGAACTATCCTCTGCAGAGCAAAGTCTGCATTTCACCTCAACCTGTAATTAATCCCATCGTAAGGTTTTTGTAGAAAAATAAAAGACAAAGAACGCGTAAATTTTCATACCATCTTAGTATCAGCGCTCAAGATATGCTTGATAACTTTCATATTTCCTGCCATCTGCAATGAGTTCCATATCCTTTTGTTTGTGGTTATATTCATTAAAAAAATGACAAAAAGTGATCTCTCCTCAGAACTGGCTTCAATTGCATCGGATACTCTCACTTCAAAAGATGTAGCAATGTGCCCATTACCGTCATCGATGTAGTCATAGTCTGAAACCTTAGACACTGCCGCCATTGCCCAGGTGCTTCCATGCCTTTGAAGATCGGAAACAGCCTCGGGTTTAATATCCGTTAAAGCAAAAATGTCTCCAGGCAGTGTTGTATAAGGCTCTTTGCCTTGAACAGTGAACCTTTTTCTCCAGTAATCGACCTTAAAGCCAAAAGAAGTTCCTTGATTCCGCTTTATAGGGTTCAAAGTTAGTACCTGGGCATATGGTGCTCTGGATACGGCCTGTAGACTTGAAGCCAGTTCTGCCCGTGTTTCCTCCAACAAGGGATAAGCAAACGAATCAAAATATTGCTCCACTGTCTGAAATGACTCTGGGATCGTTTCCACCTGTGAAAATTCAGCAATATTCTTAGCAAACTTGTCTCTCATAAAATTATGTGCAGTTATGATCAGAAGGCAACAATTTTATCCGAATTAGATCGAGTGGCCTATACCGGCATTACTCATCACTTATCAAGTTCACGTCAAAGCATGCATACACGACTATATATATATATATGGCATGGAAAATATTTGTTTTAATTAATAATTACCTTGTCTTTGAATGGCTCTTGGTTTAGAATTTCATCAAGTGACCAAGAAAAAACCTCGTCAATCAACCATTTCTTCCTCCTACTTTCTCCACTCATTTTCAACACACCTGCCCCCAGAGACTCAGAATGCACGCTTCCCTCCTATGCTAGAACGTGGAAGTTAAAATTTTCCTTCGCTCCCTCTTTCTCTTCACCGTCAGGAACTCCAAGAGCTAAATGTAACATCAAGGTGGGGCTGATAGCAAAAATTGAAAATAAGAAGCACAATGCTAGGGAATAACAAGGCTGCTGTTGAAACAATGTTTCTGGTATTCCAGAAACTTTTAGAGCAGAAGGAAAGAGGGAGAGAGAGACATATAATAGGTCCCGAAGCATATTTAGGTAACATTACAAACAACCTCGATTTTTCCAAAAATTAGAAGAATACTTGCTGGCAAAGAAATACACAAATGGAGTTCCTTATTTGTCCCACAAATTAAAAATTGTCGTTCGAATCAAATGGCCAAAGTCGGACGAAGAAGTGTAAATGGGGAAAAGTAATCCCTTTGATAACCTTTTTGGACATATCTTGATGAAAAATAATATCTTTCTTAACAACTAAGGTGAGGTGAGGTGCCATTGAAACAGATCTAGAGAGTGTAAAAGGTTAAGTAACCTTTTCCAGTTATTCTCAATCATTCTAGTCTTTGCACCGTAGAAAGAGATACAAAAAAACAAGCAGAGGAAATAATGAAATTTCATCGAGTTAAATTTAAAATTCATTACCCCAAAATCTTAGTTCACTTTCTTTTTGGACCTAGAACGTGCAACTTTTGACTCGGTTTGCTTTATTCCCTTTTCCCGTCAACGAGCAGCCGTACGTCCTACCACGCAATGGAACCCAGAAAGTTGAGGGCCATAACCCAAGAAAAATCTTTCCCCCCGTACAACGAAACTATCCACCCATTTCCCATTCAATGGCAGTGATAGAAGCAAATATGTTGGTGCTCTGATTCCTATCATCATTTATAAAGAGAAAAGGAAAAATTGCAGCAATCGTGGACTTCTTTTGTAAAAGAAGTTGTAGACGTGAATGCAATACATGCAATTTCCTTTTAGGAAAAGGTTGTTGGGCAGATAAATTATTTTTTCTCAAGAAAGTTAAAGTGAGCTGACAAATAGAATTCACCAAATAAAAAATTTATTATTATTATTATTTTTAAAATTTAATGTGTTTTTTCCTTTTTTTATTTTGAAAAATTTTCAAAATCTTTTGAAAAATATGTCTTTTTAACGTGTAAAGTTAACATGTCAGCTCATTTTTTGACACTTCTCCGACCCACCCACCCATTTCTTTATGCCCATGAAATCTCGCTCTACCCTTTTTAGGTAAATTCATAAAAATTAAGTTTTGATGAAGGGTAATTTTCTTAAGAAAAAAATTATGTAAAAACACTTAATGGAGTAGAACAACAAAAATAAATATAACAATTCCATTTAATTTAATTCTATAAATAAATAAAATTAAATACAGATTAATTATTTGATTATCTTCGTGTGCTTACCTTAATACTTATTAAGCATTACTTACATGGTAATACTTTTTCCTTTAAATCCTATCCACCAAAAAAAAAAAGCTGAAATTTTCCTTTCTACCATAATCTCTTAAGTTGATTATTACCAGCCTCAACCTTTTTGTCAAAGTATCAGCACCTTAGAAAATTGGGGCCGAATGTTTATCAAGTTGAACCCACTTTGCATTCGAGCATCCCCATAAGTAAAACCATATGGTTGGTTGTCATCAAGGGAATTACGAGAAAATTATCTTTTGCAGTTCTGTTCTAACCGTAATTAACGCATTCTTTTGCCACCCAACCGACAAAACTATCCATAATCTACTTTAGTTTTTTTTTTTTTTTTGAAATCATTTATTTCAAATTTAAACCAAAATTTGGAGTAATCATCTAGTGGTCCAGCACCACCAATTATTCATCACTTCTACTAATTGGTGTATCCATCTAACGAGAGAGAGAGAGAGAGAGTGTAGCAGGAGGCCTCCAAAATTTCACGTCACGAAGGTGAGTTCCAAAGTTTCTAACTTAAAAGCGCTAATTAACCTCAACCACGTTATATTGCCACTAACTTCAACGGCAAAATGACTTGTTCTTCATTGGTGCGGTGCCTTGGACGGGATTTCACGAGTGACTAAAACGCCTGCCCCCCTGTTGTGCAATAAGTTGATAAATTTGATTAGCAGAACGAGGTTCTTATTCATACATGTTTATACAAACCTATGAATTCAAGCCACGTCTGCCAGCGGACTGGATATAATGAAGTATAATTTTTTCTTACATCAACATGAAACCCACTGAAGTATATGCTTTCCCTATCTTCAATAAGCAGTCGACCGTGCGAGTGCCTTTGAGCTCTAAATTAAAGTGGGGGCTTTTGTCAAGAAGAGAGCGATGGCATGTCGGGAGACTTGCACCCAAGGAGCGAAGTAAAGGGGAATGAAAAGGAAAAGGCAGACCAAAAAAGCACGACTTCACATTCCACGCCGCTTCGCACAAGAATTGGCAAAAGATCAGAGACGAGAGTAACAGAACCGAAAGGGACAACACCACTTGGCACGCAACTCTCCAGGGCTCCAACGTTCGATCCAAACCAACCCGACACGGCACGGGCCTTGTTGCAAGATCAGATCAGTAACAACGACGTCGGACACGACCCCCGCCACTCGGCCGTAAATAAAAAACAGTAGGATAGAAATAGTAACGGTTCGAAATTAGCCAAGCCAAATGACTCGGCGGATCCAAATCTCCGACCGATTCACGTTAAAGGACCCCATGGAACTAGCAATTTGCTCACGAAGTGGAAGTGGCCGCTAAATGTTTTTTAATTAATTTGTGTAAAAGAAAAAAGAAAAGAGAGAGAAAGCAAAATCCAGCACCCGAGTGAGAGGGTTTACCTCCAATTTTTATAGCCAGGGTACCATTGGCAGTCAAGGTTCTCGGCAATCCAGCAACCGTGGCAGTAAGCTTCTCTTGATCTGTGTGTGTGTTTCTGTGCACCTGTCTGTGTTCCCTCATCCATCTCGGTTCGCCCTTGTCACTCCTTGAAGACTTTGGTGGTTTTTGTGTCTTTTTTTGTTACTTTCGTGTTTGGTCATTGTTTGTTACTGCTTACGTGAGAGGTGGCATGTTTTTCAGGCGGGCTTGACCACAATGAGCAGTACTGAAGCACTAAAAGCTGGTTTAAGTGGAAAGGCCTTAAGGGTAACTTACTATTATCAAGACTAACTATGTTGAGTGTAGCTGGATACCTCTTGGAAATTGATTATTTAAGTTTTTCAACATAGACATGCTTTTCAAACTATCTGCAGGGACTCAGTTGAAGGCTATGATGTTCCAAGGATCCTGCTTTATCAATAGTTGTAAAACTGGTAGTTCATATGAAGTTTTTAGTGATTCTCTGTACGATTCGAGTGATAGCGTTGGGAAGAAAGTCATCCGTCCAATTGGTCTATTGTGTCTTTATGTTTTCTGGGTGAGAGGAAATGGTACATGAGTGGTAGGTTCTACTCGATGATCTCTAGTTCCTCGTACTCTTGAGATCCTTGAATTGTATATAAATAACATAATATTCTGAATGGAGAGAGAATCGTGATAAAATAATGTTATAAAAATACTATCGCGGATTTGCTTTTTCATATCAGAGCTTTTTCTACTCGTCTAAAAGTGTGATTCCTCAAAGAAAAATAGAAGTCACAATATTAGTTTTTGTAACTTTTTTAAATAAAATGAGTCAATAGTAATATGGTTATAATTAAATTTAAGTCTCAAAATGATGAGTGTTTTGCATATAAAAGAAATAATTTAGTCAATAATTATCAAAAAGATTAATTTGAAGTGTCATGTATTTTTTTTATATATGTGTATATATGCATTTTTTTATTCAAAAAATTATTAAGTTATCAATAACATATTCAGTAAATTATATAATTCTTTCTTAACTTCGTCTTATATCAAATATTTATTATTATACATTTTTAACTTTATCATATAGCAAATATTCACTATTATACATTCTTATAATTCAAAGGATAGGTGCCATGCGCCCATGACTCACGAGGCCCCTTAGAGGATAAGGCCTGGTGCAGGCCTGTTAAAGAAGCTTCTAGGAATTCTCGGACGAGAATACAACGAAAAGGCCGGAGGGCCGATTACAGAGGGTCAGAATCATTTTCATGCTGCAGAAGCATCTCAACAACTTCGCTCATGGAGGGTCTATCATCTTTGTTTTCTTGCACACATCTGAGACCCAACTCGACCAGAACTTCCATCTTACGCTTGTCATATTTGCCATCCAACTCTGGGTCTATAACATGTTCTATCCACGAAGTTCTTTTCATTTCTTCTATCAACCATGTAATTAATCTTCTGTTCTCTGTCTCTGCTGTTGGGCTCCTTCCGGCGACCATCTCCAATATGACCATCCCATAGCTATAAACATCAACTTTCGAGGTAATAGGCTGATTGAAAACCCATTCTGGGGCAATATAGCCTCTGGTTCCTCTTATCTTTGAGATCCTTGATCTAGCACTGCTACCTCTTTTCAATGGCTGACACAGGCCAAAATCTGACAACTTAGGCTGAAATTCACTGTCAAGCAGTATGTTTTGAGGTTTTACGTCACAGTGCAAGACCCACTCTAAGCACTCTTCGTGCAAGTAAGCAAGGCCCTTGGCCACGCCACAGCAATATCAAATCTTTGTTTCCAATCCAGTGCCATGATGGAGAGTTTTTCTGCTAGTGATCCGTGCTCCATGAACTCGTAAACCAGAAGCCTTTGCTTTCCCTCTGCACAATAACCCCACATTTCTATTAAATTCATGTGGTTGAGCTTCCCAATGGTGCTAACTTCGGCTCGAAACTCTGCTTCTCCTTGGTCAGCTTCGTACAGCTTCTTTATTGCTGCAACTCTGTGATCAGGCAGTATTCCTTTATATACAACACCACCAGCACCTCTTCCAATCTCTTCAGTGAAACCATGAGTTGCCTTTTTGAGCTCAGAATAGGTGAAGTTTCTGAAGCCAGTTGCAATGTGGTAACGTCGCTTTTCTGCATCTGAATTATGCTGTGTTTTTGCTAAGAAACACCATACCAAGAAAATGCTGACAAACTCAATCACCCCAATGGCACAAGAAAACCAAAGGACCAATCCCAATGTTCCACTTGTGTGGGGTTTCGTGTAAATCCTATGAAGCTGCTTGACCTTTCCGTTGGAGCAATCTAACTCAGATGATTGATTTGTAGCTGCAAAGGAGACTGGACTTATTTTCATCACTTTCAAGTACATGTCTCCATCGAAATTCGGGAAAGAACGACCATTTAGCAACTTGATCTTGGGGAAACAATAAGGATAATTGATGCGATGATCATGCTTGAGTTCGAACCCTTTGCAATCACATGACTGAGAGCATATGTTTTTGCACATTTCTAATGTATAATTGGGGTAGACGTGACTGTCATAGCCATAAAACTCAACATGAGTGAGTTGAAGGAAACTGATCTCACTTCTTTGACAAGAAAGATTGAACTCTGGTTCACAACCCAAAGACCAGTCGGTGACATCTTTCCTCTTGAATCCTGGAAGGCAAGTGCATTTCCTGTTAGAGCCAAAAGATGAAGTTGAAGGGACATAACTGCACATACTATTAGGACCACAAATCCCATGAATTAAGCATGATTCTGGCATGAATTGCCCCGAAACAATCCACCTGTGCCGGCCATCCTTTCGGCTGTACAGTCGAACATTACCATCGTAATCAATTGTCAGTCTCCTCTGCATCTGTTTTGTTCCGTAATCTGCTGACACAATAAGAAAATGATCAGAGGAACTGAAATTCCCCCGAGAATCAAGAAAAGCAATTCTGCTACTGTTGTAATTGAACCTCCCCACTTCCCATTTCGTCATTGTTGGTTCTGGCCAGTAAATGCTTGAAGTCTCCGGACCATTGTAAAGAAGCGTGAGAACATTATCATTATCGAAATAAAGATTGTAGAATCCTGAAGACGGGTTGCTTTGACTTCTAGAAGAGATAAGCGGCATGTCTTTCGTAAGTAGCTGTCCAGGAAGAAGAGTATTTGTAGGAAAATCAAAGCTTTGCCAAAGCACATCACCTTGTAAGCCAGAGAGTACAAGATTACCGTTGTCGTGAAGAGATAATTGCATGAACGACAGAGAAGCCGTGTTTGAAGTCCAAACCGTCAACCGGCCGGCATCAGTTAAAACTAGGTTACCAGATTGAAGAAGAGAGAACTTTGATTGTTTTCCATTAACCGGGTAGTCTCGGTTGGCCATCCAAACCGCCGTACAGTTGTTGGAGCAGAGAGGTTCGGTAAACCATATAGCAAAGCTATAAGCATTGCTTCCAACTGGTAAGAATCCAGCAGAAAAAATCTCACCCGGCGAAGTCAAGAAATCATCTGCCTTCTCCACAGATAAAGACGACCCTTTGATTAATCTATCCAAATTTGAAGAAGAAAATGAGGAGAATGAAATCACAAGCAGAACAAGAAAGATTAATCGATTGCCTACAGCCATTAGTTGTGAAAGTAGGGAAAAAGGTTTGTTTCTTGGGACAAATTCACATGTCATGGATTGAGATGCAGCGATCAGAGTTATATAGTCAGCTAATTGCCATCGGGGGATCATTTTTTTTTTTTTTTACCACAATAAAACAAATTTCTTTTATTAGATACTTTTTTAGTAGACTTGGGGTCAACACTCAAAACCCAATTTTTTAATCTCTAAAATTCAAGCAGAAAAGATTGACTAATGACCAGCGTACCCGTTTAAAAGTCAAATAGTCACGTGAATTAAATCCTTGCACTCCACGTAAATGACATAAGGCCAGTTAAACCAAATCATATTTGTAAGTTTCCAAGAAAAAATTAGCAAAAGCAAATCTAGTCGTATACGATTATGGTACTGGTCCACTATCACAAAGACCAGCAGGTGGTGAAGAGGGGGAACTCAAATTGGAAGGACTAGTAACGTGGCCATATGGTGTACATTCAAGGAGAAGCTAAAGACGGTAAGATAAGCATCATATGGACTACGGCGGCTCATCCCAGCACAGGCCCACTTGGCATTACATTACCCACTCTCCTTATTTCTTTTTACCTTTCAATTGTTTGGTTTTTATTTGTTCCAATGGGAACTTTCAAACCAGAATATTTACATGAAACAAGAAGGGCAACAATTGACTTCACTTTCAAGGTAAAACCGTCTAGATGGTCATACTTGCGTCCAACACTCACTTGAATTTCAACAATTTGAGCCGTGTAAGGAGATGACGATTCCAACACTAACCTCGCCTTTCAGTTTCTGCCATGCTTCACATGTAAACAAAATAATTATTTCAGGATTCAAGCGCAAAATTGGAATTACTTACTTTGGTGCATAAGCAGTCCTGAAAATATTTTGTATACATCATCCGATTCTCTTCTTTCATGCTAGTTCAGGGTCTCCAATAAGCCAATTTCTTTAAACAACCTAACTACAGAACACAATGACAAAAACAGTGGAAACAAGATATCAAGCGGCAATTAAAAAAAAAAAAAGAATAAAATGCTTCCAACGAGTACTTTTTCCCCTTTTCCTCTCCCAATAATTAATTTAGGACGCTTTCTCGGCCGCTCAATTGTTCAAAATTAAACTTCAATCTTATTCAAAAACTTTTCCAATCCAAATAATAATAATAATAATTAATTGTTAATAGCCTACAATTTATTGTAGTTAAAATTTTGACTATTTTTTATTATAAAAACAAATTTTTTGACTTTTTTAGGAGTGTAATTTTGATATTATTAATATTTTAATTTTACTGTTAAAAAGAAAATTTTAAAAATATGCTGATGATTTCTTTTTTTCTTTTTTTTTTTCCATTTGCTTTTGTTATTTTGTTTCTTTTTTCCCCTTTACAAAATTTACGGCATGTGGATGAAGTCATGGACCAAAAGAGTTACAATGTCCTAAAGGTTAAGCTTTCCAATGTGATTTGCCCAAAAAAAAACTATAGATCTCTAAGAGACATTGATTCCTGAATTTAGTAGCCTCTGACGTGAATGTAACTAAAAGCAACTCCTAAAGAGTTGCAAACAAAAAAGAATAGTTACCAAACATAGGATTGCTGAAATTTACTCACCTTTATGCAGCTTCTGTACAATCTTTACCACAACTGCAGCCTCAACCATACTTGTGCAGTGTTGACTTTTCTAATTTTTTTTTAAAATTATTTTTTTATATTAATACTAACAATAAAACTGTAATGAAACCAATATATCGTTATTCATTATATTGATATCATATAACAAAGATAAAAATTTTTCTTATGTTTGTTTCTGAATACTTTTTTCTTTTTTCTTATTCTTTCCTTTCAATTTTTTATGTTTTCTCTTTGACATTGAGAACAAAAAAAATACTTAATAATATATATACATTATTTTTAACAGAAAAATTATTTTTTAACGGTTATTTTAAATAAAATATATTTTTTTTTCTGTAACAATTATTCTTAACAGAAAAAAAAGAGAGATTTTAAAACTGATAATTTAAATTATCGTTATATATTATCATATTAAAATTTTTATTTTGAGTGATACTTAAATTACAATTTACATTTATATTAATTAATTTAACAATATTACCGTCAATTTCTTATCTGATACGAGGGATGTTGACGAATGAATATGGACCAAACATTGGGCCCGGAAGACGGTTTTTCGCACAACTGCTACTCGTAACATTGTGTGCATCCAAAATTCTGGCAGCGTAGAATCTTAAATTGGGAAACGAATTGGGTCCGACAATGTGACAGAGGGTTATATCCAGTAGTGAAATTTTTGTTTTCGAATTCAGATTCGGAATTGGCATCTGTCTTCACGTATGCGACATCGTCTTTGTCCATAACAGAGTTATTTTGATCTTTTAGCGTTATGCCGTTAACTATTGACAATTTGGGAGCCGATTTAAGACGAGGATCGAAATAAATATTACCTTCCAATACCGGAACTAACCAAAATAAATTATGATCTATGTGTGTTACGCACCAAGGACATACTTAGTCTCATGACTTACAATACACCGTTGAGAAGCGATACTAATGAAGATATTGTAACCACGATTGATCTAGAATTACTATAGCAAGAAAAGAAAAAGATTAAAGTGTACTTCTAATCATTTATTTATATTAAATAATAATATATTCAAAAATATAATCAATGTAATAAGAGTTAAGGATTTTTTAGTAGGAATTAATATGGTGAAAAAGGTGCAGCTTCAAATTCTAAGGACTAAATTTTAGAAGATTTTGACAAAAGAAAATGGGTTTATTGTATATTATTTTTTATGAGTATTGGTAACAATGAATCAAATGAAGTAACTCGATAAAATAATTGAAAATATAAGAGTAGTAAAGAATATTTTGTATTTTTTAATATAAAATTCAATTATGTTGTATTAGTAATTAAAGAATTGAAAGATATAAAGTCAATAATTATCCACAAATTAAATAGGTCATTGTTAGGTCATAAAGAGAGAATGAAGAGGATCAAAAAGAACTTGTGAAGTAAGTTTTGTAAGCAAAAGTTTATTTAATTTTAAAGAAAATGACTCAGGAGGAAGAGCAAGTCGTGGTAGAAGCGAAATTATGGAAAAGGCTATATTGTAATTAAAGAAGAGACGAGTAAATTTTATTTGGCTATAGTTGTAGTTAAGGTGAACAAAATTCTTTTAAGAAGATAAAAATAAAAATTTTCAAAAAGTCATAAACGAGAGAGAAATAATAATTTAAAAAAAGAATAAAAATCAAGTATACGTAAAAAAAAAAAAAAAAAAAAAAAAAAGGTTCCTATGGTTGAAAATGTGAAAATAAGAGATATAACGATAAAATAAACTTTATTGAATATAAAGTAGCAAAAGACAAAACTTTTTTGCTTTCTAAAAGAAGGTTCGGTAGACAAAAACGTCAATTATTGTCTGCGTTATTGCCGATGCGACATATGGCCATTTTGTTTCTTGGCCAGCAATCGTTCACAAGATGATCAAACATAAATTAAGAGAGGGCAATTTGCAAAAAAGAAAAAGAAAGCATATAGAAGACCCACATGGTATAGCGTCATTATTAAGGATTTCCAAGAAACATGTATAAAATGTGCTCTTTGGAGGCTTGGTCTTGGAGTCTGATTATGTTGAAGGTCTGTGATCACATTTGTGGTTTGTATCCCAATGAAGAAGGTCTGTTAACTATAAGAAGCAAACCAAAGAGAAAAGAATTAAGATCATAGGTCATTATCCAAAATAAATGTCATACTTATACATCAATGCATGCAATACTTGTCATGGATGGTCAACAGTGCTGTGCAGTTACAGCAGTGCTAGGGGAGTCACATTCTACGATCGCATTGGCAGTGTTGGTATGTAGAAATGAAAGCCTCTTGTTTGGAACAACACTAGCTGTCAGCAGACTCTTGTGATTGTCCTGATTCGTTGTTCCGGAAGCTCTACCATGCCATTGGATTCGCTGGAGATGGCATTTTTTGGTTCTCCAGAAGTCATCTTTGTACATTCTAATATATGCAATACATGCTCCTGAGTTCTTATTTCGAATGTTCTCTTTTCCAGGCAGGAAAGGGCTCGAGGTGCTTATTCAAGGAGGTGTAATTGATGATGTTGCAGGAAATTTAATTGAACAATATTCAATTCTGAAAAGATATATTGAGGTTCTTGACAAAACCAAGAAATAATGTGTGATTTGATGTAAGTCGGCTCATCCCTGTCAATCCTATATGACTTTGTTGCCCTTCTATTTTTCATGTATGAATTGACCGAAATGTTATGTGTGTTCAAAAGTTTGTGTTTTCTTTTTGCTTTAATATAGCATCACTTGTTCTTTACAAGTTTTATGCACCAAAGGCCACCTGCTCAGAGCCTCGGGCATGCTTTTATGTGCATGTGGCATCCAATACCCTACATCCTTGAATACATCTCTAGGTATTATTTTTGATCTACAATTCTCTTGTTTGTGTATGGAGATATTTTTATCATCCTCTCACGTAGATGGCAATTAACTTTTTGAAAGTGCAATGACAATTTGGCTGGTTAACTGCGAGGACTTGCCTATATGCAGTTATAGCAACCAGCTGGGGATGCATCTTAGCAGTTACAACAGCCAGGAAAATAAAAATAAATGTCTTGTGCACGAGCTTATTTTTTCTTTTTGATCTTAATTGCTGCTTGAAAGATAGGGGGTTTCATAATTTTCATACTCGTAATCACTTTTTCTCCCTGCAAATTTACGTTTTCAGTCAGTTGCGTTATGTGTTTTTTCTTCATACACATTTCTCTGATACTATGGCCTTTGTAATTGATTGGACGGTGAAAGAGGGAAGCTTAGACAGATTTGGGACCTCGGCATCGTTAGCCAGGTGGGAAATTTTTTGTTTGCCAAAGAACGGTTGGATTGCTGAATCACAAACATGTGGCTTCATGTTTTTGCTTGGTCGGAAGTCTCCGATGGTGAGGAGAGAGATTTTGGTTTTCTTTCTAGACTTCGTTCTATACAAGCAAATAGAGTGTACGATGTCTATTTTGTTCAAGGTTGGATTGAAAAGTCATCCGTCCAATTTGTCTATTGTGTCTCATGTTTTCTGGGTGAGAGGAAATGGTACATGAGTGTCAGGTTCTACCCGATGATCTCTAGTTCCTCGTACTCTTGAGATCCTTGAATTGTATATAAATAACATGATATTCAGAATGGAGAGAGAATCATGATAAAATGATATTATAAAGATACTATCGTGGATTTGCTTTTTCATACCAGAGTGTTTTCTACTCAGTGTAATAAAGTGTGATTCCTCTAAAAAGTGATAATATTAGTTTTTATAATTTTTTTAAATAAAACGAGTCAATATTAAGATAATTATAATTAAATTTAAATATGAGTGTTATACATATAAAAAAAATAATTTAGCCAATAATTATCAAATAGACTAATTTGACATGTCATGTCATTTTTTATATATGTGTATATTTTTTTATTAAAAAATTTATTAAGTTATCAATAAATTATTTTTTCTAAATCAGTAAATTTTATAATTCTTTTTTAAAATTAAAATTTAATACTCTAAAATTAAGAATTTAAACTCTTAAATTTACCTTATATCAAATATTTATTATTATACATTTTAAACTTTGTCTTACATCAAATATTCACTATTATACATTCTTATTATTATACTCTTAAATCATGTCATCACAAGGCCCCATAGAGGATACGACCTGGTGCAGGCCTGTTAAAGAAGCTTCTAGGAATTCTCGGACGTGAATACAACGAAAAGGCTGGAGGGCCGATTACAGAGTGTCAGAATCATTTTCATGCTGCAGAAGCATCTTAACAACTTCGCTCATGGAGGGTCTATCATCTTTGTTTTCTTGCACACATCTGAGACCCAACTCGACCAGAACTTCCATCTTACGCTTATCATATTTGCCATCCAATTCTGGGTCTATAGCATGTCCTATCCACGAAGCTCTCTTCATTTCTTCTGTCAACCATGTAATTAACATCCTCTTCTCTGTCTCTGCTGTTGGGCTCCTTCCGGTGATCATCTCCAATATGACCGTCCCATAGCTATAAACATCAACTTTCGAGGTAATTGGCTGATTGAAAACCCATTCTGGGGCAATATAGCCTCTGGTTCCTCTTATCTTCGAGATCCTTGATCTAGCACTGCTACCTCTTTTCAATGACTGACACAGGCCGAAATCTGACAACTTTGGCTGAAACTCACAGTCAAGCAGTATGTTTTGAGGTTTTATGTCACAGTGCAAGACCCACTCTAAGCACTCTTCATGCAAGTAAGCAAGGCCCTTGGCCACGCCCACAGCAATATCAAATATTTGTTTCCCATCAAGTGCCTTGATGGAGAGTTTTTCTGCTAGTGATCCGTGTTCCATGTACTCGTAAAGCAGAAGCCTGTGCTTTCCCTCTGCACAATAACCCCACATTTCTATTAAGTTCATGTGGTTGAGCTTCCCAATGGTGCTAACTTCGGCTCGAAACTCTGCTTCTCCTTTGTCAGCTTCGTACAGCTTCTTTATTGCTGCAACTCTGTGATCAGGCAGTATTCCTTTATATACAACACCACCAGCACCTCTTCCAATCTCTTCAGTGAAACCATGAGTTGCCTTTTGGAGCTCCGAATAGGTGAAGTTTCTGAAGCCAGTTACAATATGGTAAAGCGGCTTTTCTGCATCTGAATTATGCTGTGTCTTTGCTAAGAAACACCATATCAAGAAAATGCTAGCAAGCTCAATCACCCCGATGGCACAAGAAAACCAAAGGACAAATCCCAATGTTTCACTTTTGTGGGCTTTCGTGTAAGTCCTATGAAGCAGCTTGACCTTTCCGTTGGAGCAATCTAACTCATATGATTGACTTTTAGCTGCAAAGGAGACTGGACTTGTTTTCATCACTTTCAAGTACATATCTCCCTCTTGATTCGGGCTAGAATGACCATTTAGCAACTTTATCTTGGGGATACAATAATGAACATTGCTTGGATGATCAACCTTGCTGACGTGTAGGAACCCTTTGCAATCACATGATTGAGAGCATAAATTTTTGCACATTTCAAATGTATAATTGGGGTAGTAGCCAATGTCGTAGCCATAAAAGTCAACGTGAGTGAGTTGAAGGAAAGTGATCTCACTTCTTTGACAAGAAAGATTGAACTCTGGTTCACAGCCCAAAGACCAGTCGGTGGCATCTTTCCTCTTGAATCCTGGAGGGCAAGAGCATTTCCTGTTCGAGCCAGAAGCTGAAGTTGAAGGGACATAACTGCACATACTATTGGGACCACAAATCCCATGAATTAAGCATGGTTGTGGCATGAATTGCCCCGAAACAATCCACCTCTCCCGGCCATCATTTCGGCTGTAAAGTCGAACATTACCATCGTAATCAATTGTCAGTCTTCTCTGCATCGGTCCTGTTCCGTAATCCGCTGACACAATAAGAAAATGATCAGTGGAACTGAAATTCCCCCGGGAATCAAGAAAGGCAATTCTGCTACTGTTGTAATTGAACCTCCCCAGTTGCCAGCTCGGGAAAGTTGGATCTGGCCAGTAAACGCTTGAGGTCTCCGGACCATTGTAAAGAAGCCTGAGAACATTATCATTATCGAAATAAAGATTGTAAAATCCTGAAGACTGGTTGCTTTGACTTCTAGAAGAGATAAGCCGCCTGTCTTTCGTAAGTAGCTGTCCAGGAAGGAGAGTATTTGTAGGAAAATCAAAGCTTTGCCAAAGCACGTCGCCTTCTAAGCCAGAGAGTACCAGATTACCGTTGTCCTGAAGGGATAATTGCATGAAGGACGGAGAAGCTGTGTTTGTAGTCCAAACCGTGAGCCGGCCGGCATCAGTTAAAACTAGGTTACCAGATTGAAGAAGAGAGAACTTTGATTGTTTTCCATTAACCGGGTAGTCTCGGTTGGCCATCCAAACCGCCGTACAGTTTTTGTAGCAGAGAGGTTCGGTAAACCATATGGCAAAGCAATAAGCATTGCCTCCAACTGGTAAGAATCCGGCAGAAAAAATCCCACCCGGCGAAGTCAAGAAATCCTCTGCCTTCTCCACAGATAAAGACGACCCTTTGATTAATCTATCCAAATTTGAAGAAGAAAATGAGGAGGATGAAATCACAAGCAGAACAAGAAAGATTAATCGATTGCATATAGCCATCAGTTGTTAAAGTAGGAAAGAAGATTGTTTCTTGGTACACATTCACATGTCATGGATTGAGATGCAGCAATCAGAGTTATATAGTCAGCTAACCACTATCAGGGGATCATTTGTTTTACCACAAAAAAACTGTTTTTTATTAGATACTTTTTGAATAGACTTGGGGTCAACAATCAAAACCCAATTTTTTAATCTCTAAAATCCAAGCAGAAAAGATTGACATAGACTAACGTAAATGACCCGTTTTTTAAGTCAAAAAGTCACGCGCATTCAATCCTTGCACTCCGCGTAAATGACACAAGGCCATAAACCAAACATGCTCGCAAGTTTTGAAGAACAAATTAGCAATAGCAAATCTAGTGGTATCCGATTATGGTACTGTTCTACCATCACAAAGACCAGCAGGAGGTGAAAAGTGGGAACTGAGATTGTGAGGACTAGTCACATGGCCATAACGGTGCACATTGAAGGAGGAGCTAAAGACAGCTCAGATAAGCATCATATAGACTACAGCAGCACATCCCAGCCCAGGCCCACTTCGTATTACATTACCCATTCTCCTGGTTTCTGCGAACGGGGATATGCT
Organism: Ceriops zippeliana; assembly: GCA_037897445.1. Taxonomy (NCBI): domain Eukaryota; kingdom Viridiplantae; phylum Streptophyta; class Magnoliopsida; order Malpighiales; family Rhizophoraceae; genus Ceriops; species Ceriops zippeliana. The sequence continues at coordinate 3,028,066 of JBAPLH010000217.1, forward strand.
GGCGACTTTTACGTCTCTGTACTTTCTGATGTTTGTGAAGTGGTCAAAGTCCCTTAAATAAACTAAACTCAAATCCCATGAATTTATTTTTACAACAAAAAAATTACATAAAAAGAGTTAAAACGGGATTTGATATATATATATATATATATATATATATATAAAGACGTTCCGTACTCTGAAAGGATTAAGTATTTATACAACTGAAATAATTTGTTAATATTAATCATAATATGGTGATTCGTAATCATTAATATACTGTTCTGCAAATTAAGATAAATAAATCTCACATAAAAGAGACTCAGCGTTATAATTAGTAAATAGTTAACTATATAATAATTTGATTTTATAGATATAGTCAGGTTTGATTTAGACTCTCTTTCTTCCAATTAAACAATATTATGTTTACCCAAAAAAAAAAAAAAGGTTGCAAATCTTTCTGTACAAAAAAAAAATACTGAAATAAAATTTATAGGTTTGAATATCATCATAAATTTCTCAAGATGGTATGAGTGTATTATATACTTGCGGCAATGCAGTGTCTTGTATTCTTAATATAGGCCGAAAGGCCGAGAAAAGAGCTACAGTTTCCACGTCCCCACAGGGTCGAACTCCCACGTCGGCCCGTTAAATAAGGATGTTATTCTCTCACCCAAGACCCAACCTGTGATATATGTACCCAAAAAAGTCCTGAACCAATCTTGGGGATAGGTATCCTGACTAGTCGGCCCATCCTAATTGCCAAAGGATTCTATTTTACAAGAGGTGGGCTTGGAAATGAAAATAGGCCCAAACCTTCAGTATAGTCGAGGGTGGAACTCGTATTTTCTTCAAGTTTACTAAGATCGGCCCGAAACTTTATTGACTTTCAATTTTTGTACCGGCCTTATATTTTCATGTGCATAAAGCGGCGAAGACAGCCGTCGATTGGTCGGCTAGCTTTGCGTTGCGGCCCCCTCCTGGTTCTTTGTTTTTGGACTGGTCTCCCTCAGATTTTGCAATGAAGATTTTGCCGGGGTCAGCTTGGCCAGAGCAGTAAAGGGTCAGCTTCTTTGAGTCTATGATCCTCCATTGTTACCACAAAAAAAAAAATAAAAAAATAAGACTTCTCATGAGCTGCATAATTAGGTGAAATTCCCTGTTTCTGGTTAAAATTGTTTTATTAGATGAAATTCTTTTATTTTTAATCTTTAATCTTATGGTAACCCAACCCGGACTTTAAAAAACGAAAAAAACTGAAGTACCGGACTTCTGCCGTATGACTTGAGATGAACGGGATAACACAGGGCTGTCCGAAAAAGGCATTGCCACGTTAATAAATTGCCTTCTTTTTTTTTTGGGTTTGTCCTTTCTTGTGTTAATTGAACGAACCGTGATTTGATCATTTAACCAGTGACGTGCGAATACTTATTAAACAATAAATTAGTTGTACCGAAAAGGAGTAGCTGGTTGAAAATGAGAGCATAATTTTCCAAGGTACAGTGCCTAATTATTAAAGCAGGAAAGACAATTTTTAAAGATTGTCTCAAGGCTGGTGATTGCAGCGTTGGCTCACCGGTTGCGGTTGCTGTTATCAGGCTGTTTTCATTTCGACTCTTCGGTATTTATAGCACCGGAGAGATGGCTGTGCCTTCTCTCTAAAAGTAGTAGACCTTCTTTAGTTGAGGCGGTAGAGAATATTCGGAGACGGGTCGTAGAGATCCATCTCGGCCGCAAAGGCCACAGGCGCTTACCTCTCCATCTGAGCTTTCTTTGAATTTTTTTTTTTTTTTTGGGCAACCGCCAACACTTCATCTTTAAAAATTAATGTGGATAGGCTTGTGTATAAAAGCGTGCCAGGCAAATCTGAATTTGAGGGGCCTAGTTATGTTTCTGGTGGCCTAACCGTGGCAATGGGCGTTGGGTTACGGACTGCTCGCATCACCTTGCAGACAAGGTGGGACGCAGAGTCAGATTCTTCAACCCCCCCCGTTGAATAAATTAATTGAATAAAGTAATATAAGATTGATTGGAAATCTAACTTTACCGCCCTTTCTTTTAACTCAATGCTTTGCATTACTTAACAAAGATTCTCGGACTGTATTTGCAACGCACTCGCACGATAGGCTCAAGGGAAGATCGAACGTCACATGGATTAATAATGCCAATTACGCAGAAAAGAAAGCAAAAACAATAACACAATAAAAACCACACTGGCTTATTTCTCTTATTATTATCATTATCTTCGTTCGCTAATTGACTGCTGATTGCTTTTCCATAAAATCCTTCACTTCCTTGATAAACAAAGATGAGTCAACCAGGTCTGGATACATATAGAATGAATGGATCGCATTTGGATACTCAACCAGATATGCTTCTTTCCCAGATTTCTTCAACCCCTCGTAGTACCTCTTTTGCCAATCTTGTAATGGATCAAATCCTCCGACAAACACAATAGTTGCCGGAAACTCCAAACCAGACATATCCATCGCATTTGGGCCAAAAACATTGGCCGCAGGGTGGTCCCGGTCTGAATTTTCCGGCAAATAGTACTTCCACATCCGGTCCACGCGTTCCGGAGTGACAAATGGAACTCCGACGACCCTCGTCTCCGATTCAGTTCGTTCCTCTCCTCCGAAGAAAGGCTGTATTGCGATAACCCCTATAGTTTTCAGGCGACGAAATTCGTATTTACTAGCTCTTAACGCGGCGTGATGCGCCAAATTTCCGCCGGCACTGTCTCCGGCTAGAAAACACTGCTTGATGTTGGCGTGGCTCGAAATATCTCCAATATTCTCTTCCTCGTCGACGAATTTCATCACGTCAAAGCAATCTTCCTGCTGGCAGGGAAAACGGTGTTCTGGAGCAAGCCGGTAGTTGACGGAGATGATGATGGCACGGAGTTCTCTGGCAAGTCGATTGCAAAAATCGACGAATGGTTTTGAGTCCGCCGCCATAAAGACAAAGCCGCCGCCATGGAAGTAGAAAATAACTGGCAATCTGATGTCACTATCGGCGCAGTCTACTGGGGTGAAGAGGCGGAACCAGAGGTTGCGGGTGCTGTCAACGGTGATATCGGCGGTTCTTACGCCGTTGATTGGCTTCTTCGTCGGAGGGGTCTTAAAGTCGAAGAAGTTCATGAGACGGCGACTGACGGAACTTTCGGAACGACTGGTGATGTCGGCGGCAAAGCCGAGGGTGGCTACGAAGAGTCTGACCTTCCATGGCAGATCGGGCAGCTTTCGACGATTTTCAGGCATCGTCACCAACCACAATCAGACACGAACGCGTGTGGAAGCGGAGAAAGAGGGGTAGGAAAATAGTTATAGTTAGGACACTTGTTGGGCCAGGCCTCCGACATTTAGGGGAGGCTCATAGGGGTTGTTTAATATTTATTGAATTCATGAAAAGACCATATTGCCCTTGGCACGTATGAAAACCCAAAAACTCAATTATTACGGCAAAAGAGTCTCTTGTTGCGCGATGCCATTCCCTTCTCTCCCAAATGTTTGGATCTCGAGAAATTCCACCTCTCAGAAGAAAGATTCTCCGGACATAGCCCTCATGGCTCTGGCTTCTCTTTCCACCCTGTCCTTCCCTCTCCAAGTAAACCACCCCTACCACTGCCACTATTGTTCCGTGAGGCTTCACCAAAACAGGTTGAACTGTTTGGCTTGGTTGATCACAACACAGAAAAAATCTAGAGAAAGAACACAAAAGAAAATAAAAGAATCCCAATATAATATATAAAATAGAATTTTGAAAATAAATAATAACAATAATGGTTATTTTCAGGGGATTATTTGCGGTAATTTAAAGGCTATTTGTCTTTTTTTTTTTTTTTTGCGCCATTTACAGTGAATTTGGATATAAATCATTTCTCTCCAGGTGACGAGGGGACAATTTGGGGACTCTACGACTTTCTTTTTTTTTAATTCTCTTTTTTAATGGCACTATTGTAATATATTGTAATAATTCATTCATTTAATAAAGGATCAAGATCTGAACAAAATCTTTGGAGAGTGGGTGGGCAAACTACTCCCGTAAAAACCAATGTTATTTAGTTGTGTTGCTGGAGTGCGCCAGGCCGGGCCAATGGCGCAAGCATGAGTCGAGCCGGAGGATCCATTAGCCTTCTACTCGAATGGGTCCTCGCCCACAGAACATTAACTCAAAAACATGTCGGCCGATGACCCACATATCAGTACTCAAATTAATAAGCTAAAAACAGCTTCCATAGAAAAAATTTAGAATTTATTTTTCATTTCCTTCTTAAAATTTAAGTCTGAAACCTTCAAGATAAGATTATTACTCACGCATTGAATAAGCTCATTTGCATTAACGGTAATTGGAGACTGGGACATCTGATTTAGAGATTATTCAAGTTCACTAGTTCACCGTACTACCACAAGCTTCAATGGTAGAAATGATTAGCAGAACGAGGTTAGGTTTCTTATTTAGAACAAAGGTGCTGAAATCTATATTGGAACTGTGCAGTTGAAAAAAAGACACTGAAGCATCCACCTGCTCAGGCACGTTTATTCAAATCTATGAATTCAAGCCGTGAGTGCCAGCGGAGTTAAATATGATGAAATATATTTTTCTGTTCCCTACGCGACCCCATTGGAGTATATGAAGCCTATCTTCAATAAGCAGGCCATTATGCGAGTGGCAGTCAGCCTAAAGTAAAGCGGGGGCCTGTTAAGAACAGAACGATGCCATATCGCGAGACTGACACCAAAGGAGTAAAGTAAAGAGAGATGAAAAAAAGAAAAAAAAGAAAAAGAAAAAAAGACACGACACCACTTTGCAAGCCACTTCACAAGAGAATTGCACGAGACAAAGGCAAACGCTCAGAGACAAAAGCAACAGAACCTAAAAAGACGACACAGCTTTGCACGCCACTCTCCGTGATTCCACCGAAACTAGCTTTGACAATGCACCGGGCTGTTGCAAGATCAGTAGCAAACGACGTAGGTCACGACCACAGCCGCTTGGCTGAAAATAAGATACAGTAGGATAAAAATAGTAACGGTTGGACAATAGCCAAACTAAATGACTCGGCGGATCCAAATCTACAAGCGACTCACTTTAGAGGACCCCATTGACTTGGCAATTTGCTTAAGCACGGCCTTCTGAATTTTCCCAGTTGAGTTCACAGGAAGCTCTTCCTTAAACACCACAGTCTTGGGCACCATATAATGCGGCAATTTTTCCCTGCAATAGTTGATAATGTCCCTCTCAGTGGGCTTGTTGATAAGCTGAAGTTTTAATGACACAAATGCACAAGGAGTCTCTCCCCAGAACTCATCTGGTCGAGCCACAACAGCTGCCTCATTGATAGCTGGATGGGTGTATAACGCAGACTCGACCTCCACACTGCTAATGTTCTCTCCTCCACTAATGATAATGTCTTTGGACCTGTCTTTGATTTCTAAATATCCATCTGGGTGCATCACCCCAACATCTCCAGTGTAAAACCAGCCATCGTCTTTCATGCATTTGGCGGTGCTTTCTGGGTCCTTCAGATAACCTAACATGAGAGAACCACCTCTTACGACAATCTCCCCTAGGGTTGACCCCCCTTTTCACACTTTCCCCCGACTTTGGATCGATCACGTCTATCTCAGTGCACCCAATGACTCTCACTCCTTGTCTTGCTTTCAGCCGAGCCCTTTCGCTCGCCGGGAACAGGTTCCATTTGCGTTTCCAAATGCAGTTGACCACCGGGTCCTCCGGTTTCAGTTAATCCATAAGCATGGCTCACCACGAAACCCAGCGACTCGATCCGTGCCAGCACGGAGGCAGGAGGAGGAGCCGCGGCGGTTAGAAGCTGAACCGGATGCTTTAGGGGTTCGTTGTCGGGAGCGTTTGTTAACATGTTTAGCACCACAGGTGCACCGCACATGTGAGTGACACCGTGTCTCTTGATCAGTCCGTAGATTTTGGAAGCATCAAACTTACTGAGACAGATGTTGGTCCCGCCTACTGCTGCCATACCCCAGCAGAATGTCCAGCCATTGGAGTGGAAGATCGGCACAGTCCACAAAAGGACAGGTTCTTTTGGTACATTCCAGTCAATCAAACAATTGATTGTTACCATGAAGATCGCCCTGTGGCTGTGCACCACGCCCTTAGGAGCCGAGGTTGTTCCCGATGTGTAGTTCAGTACTACGGGGTCCCACTCACTCTTGGGGCGGACCCACTTGAACCGTGAATCCCCTTTGGCCACCATGCTCTCGTACGTAGTGCTAAATCCAATTGGTAATGACGATAGTTGCGGCGAGTCTTCGTCATCGGTGATGAGGACGAGGGTCGGACGTGGAGCGTAAGGCGAAAACAAGGAAACGGCTTCGAGGGCGAGATCACGTGACAAGGTGTCTACAAACACGAGCCTTGACTCGCAGTGAGCAAGGAGTATGGAAATGGTACGTGCGTCAAGGCGAGTGTTGATGTTGTTGAGGATTGCACCGGACATTGGAACTGCGAACTGAATCTCGTACATGGCGGGTACGTTGAAGGCAATGACAGAGACCACGTCGCCACGCTGGATGCCATTCGACGACAGAGATGATGCCAGCTGGAGGCATCGACGGTGAGTGGCTGACCAGGTGTAGGTGGTGGTGTTGTAGATAATGGAAGGGCAATCACCGTACACGGTTGCCGCCCTATCCAAAAAGTCGATTGGGGTTAGGGGCAATGAATTTGCAGACCTTGCCCTTAGCTCATCCATTCTGCCTTTCCAACACACTTTCAACTCAGGAATACGTATTTCTTTCCGAGCTCTTTGCTTGCTTTGCTGGGCATGCAGGGCAGATATATAAATATGATGGAGGATGGAGGACCTCGGGAAAATCCTGCAGGGTGTACTTTTGGACTCCACGTAATAGAAATTAACAATGCGACATCACTAAACAATAATACATGTAAAGACAAGCGAGAGAATGCTTCTTTTTAGAGCTTTAATGGTAATGGTGACACTGGAACTATCACACCCTAATTGTCATTGAATTACATTTGTACCGGAATTTTTATTTTTTGTGGTTACGGCAGGTACACATGATCGTTTCTTAAAGTAGATTGACATAAATTCGAGCACAATAACCTGTTTTGAATTGAAATATCAATAGAATCTCTACTCCAGCCAGCTAAAGGGGACATATTAATGGACCCAAAATGCAGTGAAGCTTTGCATCGTGGAGGGTTTTGAGTATCCATAGAGTGCAGTTCTGGGGTTTTTCAAATCTTAAATTTTATTTTTTATTTTTTGACTTTTTTTTACTGGTAAGAAAAGTAAAATGGTCCTGATAAAGGAGGCATTCATCAGTTGATTCTTTTGTGCAATGTTTCACCTTTCCTAATTCTTTTTGATTGTTTATCAAGCATGTGCATTGTATTTTCTGTCACCGAGAAATTTGACGGATTACTCCCATGGCCTTCTCGCTCACATTTTGGGGCATACGGGATATCCACGAATCTGCTCACATGCATGGATCCCTTTTGCTAAATAGTTTCGCAATTGAGATCATCACCAAATCATGGCTGATCGATATATTTTAAGAAATAATAATCAAGTAAAAAAGAGGAAGATCAAAAAGAAAGAGAATGTCACTTTTTTTTCCTTGGGTTCGGACATGGCCTAACATCATCCCATACCATGAGGCGTAGAAGCAAACTAATCAACGACGTAATTCCAATTCCAAGTGTTTGAATTCATTATTATTATTATTATTGCTATTGCTGATTGATCGGACTATTTAATTGATGATTCACAATTTTCGGAAAAACAAAATCTTAACCAAATTATCATTTCCTATGATTTCAGTTCGAACTGAAATTGAATCACTCAATTTTGATTGGTTATAATTCCAAATCGATTCAATTTCACTTCAATTCGAATCAAAATTGTGGTTGTGTCTAGTAATTTGCCACAAAGTTGTATCAGTTTTCAGGTATCAAAGCATCCACCATCCGCATACCTACTTTGTCCTTCTTTTTATGCCACTTTTTGCACGGTTGCCCAAAATCAATAGTCACGCCAATAGCTTTTTGAGAAAAAAATCACTTGTACAAATTTACATACAAACACTGTAGATTGCATATTAATATGAGATTTATTTACAGTATTCTTTGTGGCACAATTTTAAGAGCTTCTAATTAAGTTCTAACCGGTGGAGTGCCTGACATGGAAACATTGAAACGTATTCAAATACTGCTTTTTTGAAATTACTCACCATCGTAGCTTGCATGTGTTCTCCTTTAAAAATTAATGAATGACCCTAATTCTCCTACTTGAAGAATCGCGTCGTTGTTTTTCCTCTACGAATCTTTGATTGACTCAGTTGACATTTCCTCAAATCTCAAGATAAATTAGTATAAAATTATTTAGAGTTTGGTTGGAATTTACGGAACGATCATTCTATTTCAACCATTTTTCTGAAGGGATCTATTAGCGTCATATTTATCGGAAGACTTATTATTTAAACCCATCATAATCCTCGTACTAATGATTTACTTTGAGAGTTCAATTGAAGACTTTTTTTTTTTTTTTTTTTTTTTTGTAATTTGATTGTCGGTTTCGCTTGCATATATTACGGCCCAAACATTTGGGATAAGAGTGGGTCGAATCCTTCAGCCTACCTTTTTTTTCTTTTTTTTAAGTGCCCCTCGCTTCCCTCGTCTTTATCCTATGCTAATTTTGGTGTTTAATCCACCCCTTTTCCTCTTTTATTTGTGTCCACATCTATCCCCTTTCGGCCTAAGGAACCCTGGGCACTTTTGCTGCCGCTTTAGGATAATAAAGAGTGGGGGGGGGGGGGTGAAGATGTTGGATGGGGTTCTTTTAAACGCTTTTCCCACATTAAGAAACATTTTTGCCCTAGAGTTATAAGCAAACTATTAACGGCATCGCCAAAATTGGAATTCATAATAGGAGTGTGCACCTAGAGGAAAACGACCATCCGATCTACCCAGCCCAATAACATAAAGCCGAAAACTTGAGAATTCCCACTACTAATTTTCAGTTACTTCTAAGTTTGTGCAATTGGGATTCCGCTTCATTTTATAAAATTTTTAATCTGGATTCCCAATTACCCCATTTTACTGGACAAAAAGAAAATTAAAGGTATCTCCAAAATTGGGAAAACAGTCACTGTCCCCCGCTAGTTGGCCCTAGCCTCCCTCGACCACACACGTCCAGAGAGTCTAGAAAATCCAGTCCTGCAAGGTTGTTGCCCTCACACAACGGCATTACGACCTATTACAACACCAAGCCATGCCCTCCAGTCAGCCAATTAGCCCCATCTTTCAAGAAAAAACATACTAGCAAGAAAAATGGTAATATATGAATGGAGAGCAATGATCCCCATCTCAGATATCGGGTATATCGATTTTGTAGTTCTTGCCACTCATGTAGGAGTTCTTTAGACGTATGTGGTCCTTCAATATTCCGTCTTGTTCTGGTATCCCTTTTGCCCCTAAGTAAGTCCACTTCTTTACCCCACCAAGAAAAAAAAATTATAATTCCGCCTTTAGTGGGAGTCCTTAGAGCAGCACAATTATATTGGATTTGCAGTTGCAGCCATAATTGAAGTACTCCAAGCTTTCATATTATTGGCTCTAAAGCTAGCACATGCATAATGCTGTAAAGGCGTTAAAGTTGCAAACGCGTCAAATAAAGCTCATCATTAAGAAGAAGCCTTGCTAAAAAAAAGGTAAAAAACGAAAAGGAAGAAATCAATAAACTTGTCTAACACAGCTTTGCCTAATTTGCCTTGGAAACCTGATTGATTAAAAGGAGAAGCCTTCTCCATTTTAAAAATCCTAGAGATGTTAAGCTCTTTTAGGACCAACAAAGAATTGCCATGTTCTGTTCATTATGTTTTTGTCATTGTCACTTGAAAAAAATAATAATAATAAAAAAGCGTTGTCTTAACTTTAAGGGAAGGTTTTTATGACCAATAAAATAATATTTTGGTGGTCCTAATAAAAATTGAAATCACAATACCATTTCATGAATGCTGACAACCGATTTGCACGACAATCTCCAATTGTCGTCTCTTTTAGCTTCCTTTTTTTTTTTTTTCCGTAAGACTACCTCTGATATTCAAAACTAAGATGTAAATCTATTGCCATGTGATAAATCCGACATATTAATTCCATGTCATGAATTTGCCGTATTATTACCCGCACACAAATCCAACTACCCCTCATTCTCCCTGTGGATTTTCACCTCTCAATGCCATTCATGTCACATCACGTGTCTCTCAATGCCATTTATGTCACACTGCCAACTACAAGCCACGTGTCTCTCAATGCCATTTATGTCACTACCAACTACAAGCCACGTGCCTCGCAATGCCACTTATGTCACTCCCACCACGAAGCTACGTGTGCCTGTAGAGATTCAAATTAGCAATAAAATCTTTTCCAAGGTCCACGTAATTTTGTTTATCAAGTTGATAATCAACTGATTTATAGCTAAGAAGTCTTCTTCTTTCTTTCTTTCTCTCTCTTTTTTTTTTTTTTTTTTTGAAAACAAACAAGAGAAGCAAAAGTATTATAATACACTAGATATTGGTTAATTTGTTGTATTCTCATACGATATACTCGATATATTTGACAATTATTTCATAGGGAGGCTAATAACGTAAGACAAAGACAAAGAGACTCCACAGGCACATCAAGGACTTGAGGACCAACGATGCATGATCCATGCCAGCTACAGCAGGCAAAAGTACAATAGACAAAGTGCATCACCAAGTGACAGTGATCATGCATGTAGAAATTTGGAAGACAAAGGAATAAAAAGATGCCAGCAAATCGGCAACTCAATTCCACTTCCACCACACGCATACCAACTCACTACAATCGGCTCGCTCCAGAAGAGCCCATGGCCCGAGCAATTTCCCTGAGCACAGACTTCTGTATCTTGCCCGTGGAGTTTATTGGAAGCTCTTCCTTAATAACCACGGTCTTGGGCACCATGTAGGAAGGCATCTTTTCCCTGCAATACTTAATAATGTCCATCTCACTTGGCTTGTTGATCAGCCTATCTTTCAAGGACACAAATGCACAAGGAGTCTCTCCCCAGAATTGGTCCGGTCGAGCCACCACAGCTGCATCCTTAACGGCTGGATGGCCATATATCACAGATTCGACCTCCACGCTGCTAATGTTCTCCCCGCCGCTAATGATCACATCTTTGGATCGGTCTTTGATTTCTAAATACCCATCTGGGTGCATCACCCCAACATCTCCCGTGTAAAACCAACCGTCGTCTTTCATGCTGGAGTTGGTGGCCCTTGGGTTCTTGAGATAACCCAACATTAAACCTCCACCTCTTAACACGATCTCCCCCAGCGTTGACCCATCTCGTTTGACGCTCTTTCCGGAATTGGAATCGACCACGTCTATATCGGTCATCCCAACGGCACCCACTCCTTGTCTTGCTTTCAGCCTGGCTCTCTCGCTTGCTGGCAATCGATTCCACTGGGGTTTCCAGGCACAGCACACCACCGTCCCTGCCGTTTCGGTTAGCCCGTATCCGTGAGTCACCACGAACCCCAGCGACTCAATCCTTAACAGCACGGAGGCTGGAGGAGGAGCCGCAGAGGTTAGAATCTGAACCGGGTTCCTGAGCGGTTCGTGGTCGGGAGAGTTTGTTAGCATGTTTAGCACCACAGGTGCGCCACACATGTGAGTGACGCCGTGTCTCTTGATCAAGCCGTAGATTGTCGGGGCGTCGAATTTGCGCAGACAAATGTTGGTCCCCCCTACAGCTGCCATCCCCCACGGGAAGCACCACCCATTGGCGTGGAATATGGGTAGAGTCCACAGATACACGGGTTGTTTGGGTACGCTCCATTCAATTAAACAAGTAAAGGTCACGATGAGAAGACCTCTATGGCTCAAGGCGACGCCTTTAGGGGCTGAAGTGGTACCCGACGTGTAGTTTAGAGCCATCGGGTCCCATTCGCTCCGAGGTCGGACCCACTTGAACTCAGGCTCACCTCTCTCAACCATCGACTCGTATGTAGAACTAAAACCATCGGGAAGGAATGCTGATAATCGCGGTGCATCGTCATTATCGTCAATGAGGACGAGGGGCGGACGTGGAACATCCTGCGGAAACAAAGCGATGGCTCCGAGCACGAGATCGCGTGAGAGTCTGTCAACGAACACAAGCTTTGACTCGCAGTGAACTAGAAGTATGGAGATCGTGCGCGCATCCAGGCGCGTGTTGATGTTGTTCAGGACAGCCCCGGACATGGGGACGGCGAACTGGAGCTCGTACATGGCGGGGACATTGGGGGCAACGGCGGACACCACTTGGCCACGCTTGATGCCACTCGAAGACAGAGATGAAGCCAGCTGGAGACATCGACGGTGGGTCTGAGACCAGGTGTAGGTGGTGTTGTTGTAGACGATGGAAGTGCAATCGCCGTAAACAGTCGCTGCCCTTTCCAAGAAATCTAAGGGCGTGAGAGGCGGAGAGTTTGCCGGCCTTAGCTTCAGCTCTTCCATTTCCCCTTTCCTTATTTTTGGATAAACTTCGTTTTTGGGACTCCGTATTTTTCTCGTTATGAGAGCTGACAATGAGGAATGGGAGATGGAGTAGCCAGAAAAAATATGGGGGGAGAGGAGAGAAGGTTGTCTGCGGCTTCCACTGGAGCCATCTCAAAATACCATGTCAGTACGAGTTCTGTCATTATTCGACGTTGGTACTTGGTCTGTCAAATCTGATTAAAAATAATAAAAATTTAAGTAAATTTTAATTAAAACTAAATTAACATTATGAATATATTATATTTTTAAAATATGACTATATATATATATAAGATTAAACAGATATACCGTTTGTTTGATGGTACAATTATAAAAAAATAAAAAAAATTATTAACAAATTATATAATAATAAATATTATACTTTATATAATATAAATTCCTTTATTTTATTTGGCCCTTGCGTTATATGTCATTGCGATAATTTTTAAAGAATTTGCGTGGCTTGTGATTGTGACCCACCATTATTTTCTGTAGATTCCCGGTGTCCTTTCTCCTTTTTGTTTTTTTTTGTTTTGTTTTCTTTTTTCATATTAAAGCAGAGAGGATTACAGGTAAGACCCTGCTCGCCGACAGACGAAGAATTAAATTAAATAGTTCCTAGTTGTCACATCACTAGGCCAGCTGCTTTCTTATAATAAATATAATATGGGTCTATCTTCAAAGTTCTTGGCTATTAATTGCGCGGGCAGAATAATGTTACTGAAATAGTTAACGAATTGTCCATATGCTATATAGGCTTTGTTTTCCTGGTCAAACTCACTGTTTTTAAGTATCAACAAAAAATTTAAAAGCAAACACAAAAAGTGAGAGAAAAAGGAGAATAAATCAATAAGTGTAATTCTTTTTATATAACAAATAGCAAAAATTAATTTGGGTATTTTATTTCATACTAAATTCCATCAATGTAGAATATAATCAGTCGGTAAATTAATTTTGGCTAAATTTATCCTGGAACATTGTTAAAATGATTGCAAAACAATCCCATTTTCATGTATTTTCAATCCTATTTATATAAGGTAAGACGGTGACTTCTATGGTCCTACCAGCCTTTGGGCCCTCTTATTGTGCTTTTTGTGTCTGGACGCAAAATTGTTTCAGTTTAGAGGACAGTGGACCTAAAGCTCTGTAAGGTAAGTAAATGGTCCAGGAAATGGTTAACTGGGCCTAGTTATAATTCCGAAACGAGAGGGCTTATTTTTTTGAACGCAAACCTTCTGGGTTAGGCCTCACGTTATAAATAGAAACGACCCAATCGTTTTGTTCCAACAATTTTGTTCCCTCGGTTCTCTGCTGACAAGACGGCAGGCAAAGAAGCCCGGTAAAAGAGCGGGAGAACAGTCAAGAGAACAACTTTGCCGTTTTTCACATGGCTAGAGCTATGGGCGAACAAGTCAGTGGGGGGAAGCCAACCTGGCCGTATGTTATACATGGCCACTATGCCGATGCTGGATAGGTAGCCGCACATCTGTCTGGGGCCCTTAATGTGTCAATGGTGCTAACTGAACACTCGCTTGGTAGGGACAAGTTTGAGCAATTGCTTAAGCGAGGGAGGCTTTCTAGGGAGGACATAAATACAACTTATAAGATAATGAGGAGGATTGAAGCTGGAGATTTCTGGTTGGATGCTGCTAAGATGGTGGTTACAAGCACAAGACGAGAAATTGAAGAGCAATGGGGCCTTTATGATGGATTTGATATCGTGTTGGAACAGAAGCTTAGGGTTAGAAGACGCCGTGGAGTGAGTTGCTTGCGAAAGTACATGCCAGGAATGGTGGTATGATGATCTTTTCTTCCCTGTGGTTTACCTCCTATCTGCTAGGATGGCATGGCATACAACTTAATGGGGACTAGATTTTAAGAAAAAAAAAATGAACCTTTAATAAATTAAAAGAGCATGGCGGTTACTTTCATTAATCATCTCTGCTGAATAGAACTGATAACCAGGACTTCAATAGATCTTCAATTTATGCCATCGCTACCACACACATGATGACCTATAAAGGTCAAGACTCCAACATCATCTTGGTACCAAATTCTGATAAAACAGTCAAATTGCCGGTCCTGATAATTAGAACATGTATTGCAGATGCTAAGAAGATCCATAGAGGGTTGCAGTCTAATAATTGAATTCCAAGTCCATATGGTTTTCAATATGTGTAACCAGTTTATACCCCCAGGGATGGACTTCAGCTATGTTACAGCCCAAGATTCATTGGAAGGTGATCTCAAGCCATTGATAGGTTCTGATAGATCTCTGAGCAAAAGGCATCTGCCGGCAAATATGGTCTCAGGTAATATTCTTCATCCTAGTTTTGATTTCTTCACAGAATTTATGACTTTTTCAATTTTCATGTACTAACTAAAACCGAACCAACACAAATTGCGTTTGATTATCTTTTTTATATGGTAATGCAGATTATGCTGTTTTTCACTAATCCCCATAAGCCCACTATTCTTGCATTATCCTATCCTGACCCGAAAAAGAATGTGACCACATTGCTCAAGGCTTTTGGAGAGTGTCAGGTCCTGCGAGAGCTAGCTAACTTGGTAAATTTTTGTGTTGAATTCTACTTCGTAGCAAGCAGTTTCTCTTACAATCATCACAACACCGACCCAAGTTGCCTAAATAATATTTTTATTGCAGACACTAATATTTGGCAACAGAGATGACATTGAGGAGATGTCTAATAGCAACCGTCCTCAAGTTAATTGACAAGTATGATCTGTTTGGTCAAGTTGCTTATCCCGAGCATCACAAGCAATCTGAAGTTCCTGGCATTTATCGTCCGGCAGCAAAAACAAAGGTAAAATCATTATATTTCCAGTCAGGTCATGGACTAATGAGATTCTAAGTATTTCCCTTCTTTCCTGCACAACTCCAAACCAGATTACTGATGGCATGATCAGCTGACAAGCCTTAACCTAATGTGGAAAATTATGACTTATGCTCATCATTATGTTGCACTGCCCAAATTTTAGTGATTCCTGTTGCAGTAATAAGTAGGACAGATTATGTTAGACCTTGTATCAGCATGGTTTTTTTTTCTTCCTCATCCTCTCTATCTGGCTGAACATCTATAACACGATAATTGGGCACCACCAAATATGCATACAGACTATCATCTCCAGCCTAATTATTGCTCAGCAGCTGGCCTTGCTTTTGACCCCCGTTTTGCTTTTCATGCAAAAAGCAACCACTAGCAGTAACACTTCTGTGATGACTTTACCTGTTGAAGGGAGTTTTCATCAATTCAGCTCTTGTGGAACCGTTTGGTCTCACACTAATAGAGGTAAGTGTTAAATGGGCAACTTTGTCTGTTTAAGCTTGGTAATGTGGGGACCCTCAAAAGACATCTTGTGTGCTAGACATTAAGTCTCACATTCCATTCTGCCTTACATCTTGTAGGCTGCAGCTCATGCTTTACCAGTTGTTGCTACCAAAAATGGCAGTCCAGTGGATATTCTGAAGGTAACACCAGACATATTTGGGTTTCCCAACCTAGATTTTGAAACCTTGCAATTGCTTTCTTTCTTTCTTTTTCTTTTTTTTTTCCTAATTAAAAAGTTTGGATCAGTAATGCTACAACTATACTGCTCAATCAAATTAACATCTTCAAGAAGGCATCTTATCAAGATTGCAACATATCTGCTTCTCAAATTCCAGACATTCTGTGGAAGGATTATCTTCATTCTCTCCATAACCAAATGCTCACCTCTTTTAATTAAAATGCATATCAGCAAAACCACGACTTAGCAGTGATCTCCACTTTATGCCCTTCAAGTCCAAAACTATCTGAGTCTGAGTCCAGTCCAATTTGGTTAATGCTGTGCTGAAATCTCTATTATTTTGGAAATTTACGCTTATGCGCAGATATTTTCCAGTCAGCTAACAAACAAGTACTCTTGCTTTCAGGCACTTAACAATGGCCTTCTAGTTGATCCTCATGACCAGAAAGCCATTGCAGATGCCCTTCTAAAGCTTGTTGCCGACAAAAATCTCTGGAGTGAATGTCGAGAAAATGGCCTAAAACACGTCCATCTCTTTTCGTGGACAGAACACTGCCGGAACTACCTCTGCCACGTTGAACAATGCAGGAAACGCCATCCAACTACTCACCTTGAGATTGCCCCAATTCCTGAAGAACCAATGAGTGACTCTCTTTAAGGGTTGTGGAAAACCTGTCTTTGGGTTTCTCCTTGGAAGGAGATTTCAAGCGAAATGGAGATCTGGATGCAGTAGCCAGACAAAGGAGGCTCATTGAGGCCATTACCTAAATGTCTTCTTCCAATGGTAAATCCACTATGAATTACAGTCCTGGCAGAAGGCAGATGCTATTTGTGATGGCATTTGATTGCTACAATTGTAATGTGAGAGACCACAGAGAGGTTTCAAGAAATTATCAAGAAGGCAATGAGTGCTGCAGGCTTAAATCTAGGCTTGGGCAGGATAGGCTTTGTACTGTTGACTGGCTCATGTTTACAAGAGACTATGGAAGGATTAAGAAGTAGCCCTGTAACTATAAAGGACTTTGATGCAATAATGTGTAATAGTGGAAGTGAAATGTATTTCCCATGGAGGGATATGGTGGCTGATGAGGACTATGAAGCCCATATTGAATACAGTTGGCCAGGTGAGTATACTAAAGCATTTGGATCTAGGTGCTTCTCTCTTAGCATCCAACCAGGGGCCAAGGTCAGATACTTTTGCTGATTCATACCAGTGCCTACTGTTAAGACCCAGTCATTTGTGAGATCCAATAATTGCTAGTGACAATTGCCACATATGAATTGCAGATAAGAAAAGTTGATGCCCTTCGCCAAAGGCTCCGCATGAGAGGCTTCCAGTGCAACATTGTTTACTCACATGCAGGACTAAGGTTGAAGGTGGCCCCCTTATTTGCATCAAGAAGACAAGCCCTAAGGTTTGGCCCATATTTTTGCTATTCACCGGATTCTAAAATTAAGAATGAAATTAAATGTTGTGAAAATCTCGATCATACCAAACTGCATCTCAAATGCTTATATATGCAGGTAGGTACCTGTCTGTCAGTTAAGTGGGGAATTGATCTTACTAAGGTGGTCATCTTTACTGGGGAAAAATGGGATACCGATTATGAAGACTTACTAGCCGGCCTTCACAAGGCCCCTATTATGAAAGGCTCTGGAGAGTTCCTTCACGGGGAGGACAATTTCAAGAGAGAAGATGCCCTTCCCCAAGTCCTAACATCGGCTTTGTGGAGGAAAATTGTGAAGCTCGAGACATCTCAGCAGCCCTAGAGGCTATGGAGATCATATAATTTTTATCCTTTGTTTTTGTATTGTCATTTCCTAACAGTTATTTTTAATGTGCACATCAAAAGGAAAAGAAAATAGTTATTTATTAAATCAAAGAAGCAGCTGACATATTTTAGTAAAATGTAATTCTTTACCCAAATTCCTAATATGTGATAGATACAAGTTTCAATAAGAGTTAATTACCATTGGTGTATATAAGTCGATTTTAGGTATAGTTCCCTTTCTTTTTTTTATATGTTCTTTTTTTTCCTAGTTCCCCCGTAGTGTGCAAAATGAATATCATAGAGATGGACATGAAAGGAGAACAAATGTTCCCAGACTGAGAGATGCCTTCTCAGCTGCAGACTGGAAAGAGCTAGAAACCCTTCTCAACATTGAAAACGACCAAAATCCATAGTGAACGAGAATCCATCGAAGGACATGCATACCAAAAAGTGCCACGTTTTTGACATGATTCCTTAGTATCATGAAAAAGAGCACAAGTAAATGGAATGCTATGCACAAAGAATTTTGTTTAGCTGCACGTACATGTTCTACCATGTTGATATCGTATTTCCTTCATCTTCTGCCCGATGAATTTTACGCGTGGGACAGGTAACGTGTGTGCATTGCATGGATGGAAAACTGCCAAAGCACCAAATTTTATTTTTGAGTGGATGGCTATTGTAATTACAAATTCGAGACTAGTGATCTAAGGTTTTTGCAGCAATTACAACAAAGCTAACGCTTTCTATGGTCTCAAGGCACTTTCATGGATTAGGATTCTCTTAACCAGTAACATATGCAGCATCTGTGGCATTTTCTTGTCCAATATTTTCTTACTATCCAGGCTACTCCCACTTGCTAGGACAACAGACATATAACCTATTGCAGTGTACCCTATTGATTTTAATAAATAAGTCTCAGTTACCTGCACGCAGTCGCGAATTATAGTCAATGAGATCCTCAGCATCATCGTGTAGCAAGATCCACAGCCACCTTGTATTTTACTCCACATGTACATTCAATAACATGAGAAATACCCTGTTGGAAGAAGAGGCATCCATGAATAGGACAGAAACACTGCCATAAAACAAGCAGGAACCTGGCAAAATCTAAAAATGAAATTTGCTAAAAAGTCCAATATCGTTTTAATATAGGTTACCACTGGCTTTCAGGTAATTATCATCTGCTCAAGGAAACAATTATACCCATTAAGAATCCCAACTTAGTAAAATCCTAGACTTGACCAAACTTTTTGTTGCCTTCTCATGAGTTATAACCAAGTAACATCCATAAAACTGCCAAATTTGTGGCATGTTACAAGAAGCTGACAACGAAATTTACCTCAAGTTTCTCAATCTGGTCTTGGAGAGATTGACAATATCCATATTCATTGGATTTATCAGATAAAAGAGCTTTGTATTCCTCTTCTAGTGCCTTAATGTCCATTGCCAGCAGCTCAGGCTAAAATCAGCAGAGATTATGGTACAGTAGAATTACATAAAAGAGCATTTACGAAGTAAAGAATTAAAAATCAGTTATTCATTCTATTCACTCAAATGTTTTCCCAACCCCACCGCTAGTTTACCCAAGAAACACTTTATTTCAGTATAGCAAGACAAATCAGTAACAATTTAGAGGTAATGCTGAGTTTACGACATCATCATAAACCATAAACCATGACATCAATACAATGAGTTCAAGAGAAAATAGCCTTTGGTCAAAATGACTACGGATATTAACAGAGATGTGCATGCTCTGGTAAAACGGCAAACCTGAAAGTCCTTTGCCCTGAATTTTAGTTGCTCAAAAGTCTTCTTCATCTGGAATGACACAAATCAGAGTCCTCAAGAAGCTCGTTGGAAATCTACAAGAAATATTTAGTCTTTTCGAAGATATCTTTCATCAAAGTAATTTTCTCTATTCACTGTCTCCCTCTCAAGAGAGAGAGAGAAGTTCACAGCTAAAAATAATACGGTGCTGCATTACTAATAATTATTTCCAATTCATCGGTATTCTGCCCAGCCAGTAAAAGGAATTCATTTCATGTTGAATTAGGCATCGTTAGACTAGGTATGAGATCATCTAATATGAATTGAGTCAGTTTTGTTCACTTGAAGCCGTCTATTTCATACACGACATGGTCTGGGTGATTCTAGTGGTGCAGCCACAATGGAAAACCAGCTAGCTACTTGACCCTTAGTTTTATAAAAAAACTCAAATCCAAACCTATGTATGTCACACAAGTAAAAGGAAACAGGAAACAAGAATCACAAATCAGAAGGATCCAACAAATTTCTAAGTCTTCTCTGGTGAACTCCATGAAATCACTATTACATTAATTTAGCCATTTATCAATCAAAGCTTTTATATTGCCAGACTACTCGAGTCTCCATTCATTTTGGAATCAAGTTTTGTCCTGCTCCAGATCATGCACTATCCCTCATCAGCCTTAGTAAAACTTACCAGTAAGGAAGTTAGAAATCGTGAACTGACGGAAGAAAAAGGGAGAAGTCAACAGAGACCTCTAAAAAGGGAAAAAAAATAAAAACAAAAAGTCAACAAGCATTGAAAATAATTAAATCAAGACATTTAGGTAAACAGAAACCTGTTTCCATGCAAACAAAATCAGAAAAAAAAGTTGGGGGGGCACATCCAGCCACAAAATTCAGCATTAACCAGATAGAATTAGAATCTCAGTCAAACAAGTAACCTTGCTGTTCTCCACTAAAAGTTTGGATTTCGTTCGGACAATTTCATCCAGCTTGGCTTCAGCAGCATGCAACATGGCAATTAGATTCTTCCTTGCATCATTCCCCTGTTATGGAAAGGATTAGTTAATCTTGCAACTCCTTGTAGGTCTTGGTCAATGGAAGAGGTTTCTACCGGATGTTCTACAATGCACTGGTCCTCAGCAGCCAAATTTCCTGCAACAGAATCAGTAATCAACAAAAAGAGAAGATTGACGGCAAAGCAATATGGAATTTAGGAGAGGCAATAACCTATTGACGGCAAAGCAATATGGAATTTAGGAGAGGCAATAACCTATCCGCAGCAACTGAAGCATAAAGAAAAATACCTTTTCTCTCAGCCATCTGCTCATAGGATTTATCCTTGACCTGCATAAATTAAAATATTTACATCATTGTAATGAACATAACCATCTGCAGATACCTTTAGCTCTTACTGTCACTTTGTTTTACGTAAATCAGGTGATGCAAGATGTAATGTTTTTAGATTTGTTAAATAGATGAATTGAGATCAAAGGATGAATTTGTGTAATCGGACTGGCAAACTTTGTGTCCTTTTGATCAAGAGAGTGGTTCATCATCAGCCTTTGAGGTTCTGAGGCACTCGATATTTGTTGGTCGTATCAAGGGATTTTGTTCATTCTGCCAATTAATTTGCCAGAAAAACTACGGTGTATCTTTCTTTAAATTTTCAGATTCTTTGAGTGAAAGGTCAAGGCCTTATTGAGGTCATCTATATTGAATGTATTTTGCATACAGTACTATGTGCTCTCTGTGCATTTGCTAGAAGAAGATCATTATGTATGAATAACCTTTGTAAGCAAAAGAGTAGATATAGCGAGAGTATACCAATCCATTTTGACCCATTTCTCTGTCGATTCTGTGAGAATTGACCCATTCCTGCAATGTGGACAGTGACTTGCAAGTGACAAATATTGAGCATTGACTAAAGAAGCTTACATGTTGATTGCCAAGAATTAAACCTGTTGTTGCTGTAATTTGGCATTAATATCATCTACAACATTTTTATAGTAAGCCCTGTTGGATAGAGACCATTAAATCAATTTTGCCACATCACTTTGACAGCACTGTGGTCATTGTAGGTTGTGTTCTCAAATACCTCTTCTCTAGAACTTTGGCAGACAAACTGACTCCTTCTTGTTGAATGAGTTCCAGTGTCTGCATGTTCAGGACAAACTAACGATGTAGGTGATAGTTTTGTGACTAGTTAGACTGTGAGAAACTCGTACATGTCCTCTATGAAATGCATCCTCAACATGTATAGAAAATAATTTCTTAAAGTGCAAAATATATACAACTGAACAACACAGTGGTTATAATGTATAGGCGTGCTTATTTGTGGGCTGCATGTGTTATATGCAGAAGGCTCTAATGCGAAAATGTGGTCTTTTTATACGCATGTGAAGGACCCATCAATAGGATGTTCAAATGGGAAATGAAATTTTTGTTCCATTCTCTGTCAGTTCTAAGGTATTCCAAGGTTACCTGGGAAAGAGTGGATGAGTCAAATTCCAAGGAGGCAATCTTGCTTTGTTTCTCCAGTATCTGTGAGCACAGCTGCCCCTTTTCCTTGATTAATTTCTCTGTATCTTCTCTAACTTGCTTAGTTTCAGATTTTGCTGCAGAAGTAATGACAATGACATGATAGAAGCAAACATGTATCACCACAAAATCTAGAGCGCTTTTTGTTTGTGGCCAAAGACCACTTTTCTTGTCGTTTGATTTTTTTTCAACACCAAAATGAAACATTAAAAAGTGTATTTAGTTATTGCAATACAATTACTATTTTTTTTCTTTTCAAAAAGCCTGGAAAACAAAGCAGTTGCTCGCAGATCAGGACATAAGCTATTTTTTTTTCCCTTAAATCATAAATTAACTGCTCTGCGACGGTCATACTAATTAAATGGTTTGAAAATTTACTGCATTCTTCTTGTTCTGCCCTTTTACTTCCTGGAAGCAAGAAAATCGAAAAACAAAAAGTTTAACCAAACGCATTCTTAAACTGACGAACTCCTCTACCAAACACGACTTTTTTGAAACGAGGCCAAGCACTAGGACAATTTACATATCTGTCATTATACTAACTGAAAATGACGTTATGATATACCTGTTTGAAATTTTTTAAAAAAGAACCACTTGAATTACCAGAGTCTGCTGAACAAATAGAAGCAAACACAAATTACGGGTTTGAAAAGCAAACGATCTTGATACGGATCAGATTTCATTAATTCGTTCTGAAAACGAGGGTAAAGAGGACTGAAACTCTTGAAACGCTTCTCTACAAAATCTATAAGCCTTAAATATCATCCGCTTGGCCTCGACAAGATGAAATACTGTGCGCACTCCACCCAATCTGTAGCCACATTTTCGTAAGATCCAACGACAGGGTCCATTCTTATAGAATGCATGCCAAACACGATTAACAAATGGATTTGATGTTCATTAATGAAAAAAAGAAGGAGAAGAAAATGAAAGAAAAAATTTGAGGAAGAAAATTTATGAAGCTTTTTCGAGGGAAAGAGAAAGGAAGAGAAATTAAATGATAAATGATGAAATGCAGAGACAATGCTGTTTCTGCTTTGCGGTTGAGGAAGAAACAAATTAATACAAAAATCAGACGTAAAATCTGGCAAGCAATAAAAGCGTTAAAATTTATAAATATAGCCACCGATCTAAAAATAAAATTACTAGCCAAAAATTCAGAGAGAGAGAGAGACCGAAATTGAGATCGTTCTCCATGGTTTGAATGGTAGTGAGAAGCACCTGCTCTTCGGCGGTTACCTTTGCTGCTTGATCTTCCACATCTACACTAGTTTCACTTATTCAACATCAATATCACCATTGCACACACAACAGAGGGAGAGAGAGAGAGAGAGAGAGAGAGAGAGATTGGTACCGTTGATCTGAGAGCGCAGGGTCTTCATGTACTGCAAGTACTCCTCCATCTTTGATGCCGAATCCCCAACAAATATAGCCGAAACGAGACAATAGATTTGTGTGTTTGTATAGGGAGAGAAAGAGGAACGGTGAGAGAATCAGAGGATTTCGGTCGAGGGAGAGACTGAAGAGAAAAGTAATGAAAAGGCTCATTGATCCATAAACAGGGAAGATACCTTTTTGGAGGGAATTCGATTCTTCCTTTCCCCGTTTCTTCCCCCTTTTTCGATAGGATTCCCACTCTTTCGTTTTTCATGTGGTTTCTTTATTCGGGGTAAATTTGTAATTTTAATTTTTCAAATTTTATTGTTCGTTGCACCCAACGGGCGAACAGTGACAATATATATATATATAAAATCAATAAATGGTGACATTTTGTGCACACAACAATTAGCCCATGATTCAAGCCCATTCATTTACAGGCCCATAATTATATATATATATATATATATATATATAAAATTGAAAATGCAATTCATTCGACCCCACCCTGCTTTTCGGCCCTTGGGCCTTAGCTTTTGAAAGGTTGGGCGCACATGTCCAGATGGCGATCACCGGTGGAACGGAAGGGAGGCGGCGGCAAGCGGCACTGCTGCAGAGCACAGCGGACGCGCTGGACGATGGCGCAACAGTCGATTCCCGATAACAAGACTTTCCTTCCGCTTCGTGATTATACCTCTTGCCTTTGTCGCTCTCTTGCCCCCGATTTTCTTCCATTTCCGTCTCCGCCGCTTCCATCAAGTAACAACCGCCAACTCTTCTCTCCCTCTGTCGGACTCTTTAATACTTTCTTTTTTCCACTCTTTTTTTTTGGTTTTATTTGCTAGATTGTGTTTATTTGATTTTCTTTAAATCATAAGGATTTCTTGTTCTCGTTGTTATTCACACATTCTTGGACATTCCTTTTTTTCCTTATCTTATTTCTGTTCTTGTTTTCATAAACATTCTTTTTAAGCATTCCTTTTGCGTTTAAACGTATATATTATCGGTTTCCATTTTTTATGCCGGTGTTAGATTTTTCAATAGGCATCTTCATGGTCAACGCATGCGCAAGATCATGTTCAAGATCTAGACCAGTCCACAGCTGTGACTTTTCTTATTTTCTTTTTACCGAAGAAATTTCATGTGCCATGTTGTCGTGTATGCTATTTGGTAACGTCTTAAGTTCATTCAATTTAGGATTTGCTCATGGTGACGATTATCTCTATTATCCATTCAACAAAGTTTCTTTGACTTTACAGATGCAATCCAGAGAATGTGGTTGGCTTAAGGATCCGCCTCTTGTATGTGCTCATGGTGGGGACTCAACCAATGCTTTCCCCAACACAGTAGGTGTCACAAATTCTTATTTCTTCTTCAAAATAACGAACTAGGACCTTGATCCATTTAGCCTATCACAAGCCTTTTCCTTAGTTTTGGTGTTTTTCCATTCACCCCAATTTTTTCCCTAATAATTTTATCTCAAGAAAGTGCTATGCGGGGGGTTTCAGACTGCCTTAGGTTGAATCATTGGTGTTTAAAATGAATTAAGTGAACATTATAAATCACCACATAGGTGAGACTAGTGCGCTGCAGCCAAAATGAACTCCTTCATTTGAGGTGAAATTGCTGAATTTGCATGATCAAGAATCACCACATCATTATACTGAAACCCTGTGCTCTTTTTGGTCATTGTATTATGGATGAATATTTCAAACTTATCTTTGATCTTCCTTCTTGCTCTTCTTTGTTTTGTCCTTGCAGATGACGGCATATCGGCTGGCTCTTCATTCACAAGTAGACTGTATAGAGATTGATGTATCCCGTTCCTTTGATGGAGTTTTGTTTGCTCTTCATGACAGGTACATATGTTTTCTTACCCCACTATGATGTACCAGCAAATATTTCTTAATTAAGAAAATTCTGGTGCTTGAGATGATGTTTTTTGTGGTGCATCCTGATACTAGAATACCACTATTCATTAATGTGACATGTAATGATTTAACATTAGCTGATACAGTGGCATATGTAAAGTGGTTCATGAGTAAACCTGTTTGAATCATAAAAGACTTGCTACATACCTAGTCGTAGATCCAAGGTAATTTGAAATTTGTTTGAGTCTTTTTCCATGTTCTTTGATGTCATCCTTTGATTTTGGCTATGAAATGTTTGGCTTGGTACTTTTTTTTTCTTCTTTCTCTGATGTAGTCTTACAGGAGAGGAGAAAAAACTTGTCTTTCATGCAGAAGTGGTGACATATTACAATGCATGTTGGTTAACAATGTCAAAAAATTAATGAAGGTTTCTTTAATTATGGGTACACTTAAAAGACATCTATCATGCTGTTTAAAAATCCAGGTGATTACCACTTTGGTGGTGGGTTTATGTGAGGGTACTGATGCCAATCTGAGAAATGATATATAATGTTGATCTTAGTTTTTCTGTGAATTTCTGGATAGTTAATCTTTACTGTCATACTAAAATCAGTAGGTAATATTCAGTTTTTCTTGTGGATTTTCTCTCCTGTTGCTAGCCTATTGTATCCAGCTTGGAGTATGGAAGTCTCAGATTTCCATATCTAGACTATTTTTTTTGTTTGGGAACCTGATTTTCACATGTTACAGGCAGGGATTTGCAGCATATATCTGGAAATAATGCTTCTAAAGTTGGCCATCTGAGTATGAAAGAGGTGAGATTTGCTGATTTGGCTATGTTTTCTAGTTTGTTAAATGATTTCTGCACAATATCATGGTAATATGTGGCTCTTTATACAGTTTTCTAATAATATAATGGTAACATATTCCTTAATGATGTGAACTGAATGGATTTGTGTATCACCAACCCAGGTAAGAAGGGGAAAAGAGGGGTGGGGGAGGATTGTGTGAGAAGTGGAAATTTTTAAGGGACTCAACCAATGGATGGCAGCTTAGGAGCATATTGATGTTGGGTGTTTAGATAAGCAGAATTTTCTTAGTTATTTTTTTTTTTTTGGCTTAATGACCATCTTCTGGATAATGTCTTCTTTTCATGGCTTTTTTGGCTGTATATTCTTGTTCCACGTGGTCATAGAGTCCATAATATTGTTTTAATTTAACTAATAATATGTAATTCTTGGTGGTAGATTGGTTTAATAAGAGAAGCTACCTATATCTTAGCATTAAATTTTTCCACAGTGTAATGTCAACATATTTCTGAATTTTGATTGAAACCTGTATGCTATTTGTGGTAGATTAAAGAACTAGATGTGGCTCATCAGTCTGCTCAGAAGTTTGATCATGAAAAGATTCCTACCATCGAA
Organism: Ceriops zippeliana; assembly: GCA_037897445.1. Lineage (NCBI taxonomy): Eukaryota > Viridiplantae > Streptophyta > Magnoliopsida > Malpighiales > Rhizophoraceae > Ceriops > Ceriops zippeliana. Next base: position 3,054,874 of record JBAPLH010000217.1, read on the forward strand.
GAAGCACTGAGAGTAAGTTTGGGCCTAACCACCAACCCTCTCCTCCTATTATTGAAACTGATGGTCGATAGGCTTTAGCAATATACCTTTTTATGACTATTTCTAAAGCTTAATCCAATATTTGTGTACTGCTACGCTGCCTATATCTCCATGATGTTGTCATTTGACTAAGGTTCATATTGTTTCAGCTAATATCTGATTCAGTCCGGCAGGTGGTTTTGGATGTCAAGGTTGGGCCTCCATCATATGAAAAAGGACTTGCAAAGGATATTCTTTCCGTTGTGAGTCTTTGTTTGCTCCCCCTTAATTCCATTTATTGGGTTGTTGCATTCTGCAGAGTCTCACACAACACTCACTTATAAGCTGATTCTGCCATAACTTTGTAATTGGTTCAGCAACATGCAATAAGGTCAAAAATTTGGAAATTTCTCAAGTAGCTTTTGTTGCTACCTGTTGTTTGGAAGGCAGTTATCTCGAGGATAAGGAGTTTGCAAAAGAATTATCTAATTTCCATTTTCTGGTGACATGGCTCTAACTGCTAAAGCCCTTACTTTTTAAGTTGCCGAAGTTTTCAGGTCAAGAAAGTGCAGTGTAAGAATTGCTTTGTTTGGGCCAAAAGTGACAGTTTAGCAAGGGATGTTATCAAGTTGTCACCGGAGGATGTGATGGTAAGTAAGTTTCAACTTTTGGTTTCCTTTTGAGATCTTTCCTTTGACATTTTTTCCTGCTTTTTCGGAAGTGTTTAATGGGTTAGAATGTACTTAGAATTCATGTTATAATTGCTAACATTGATTAAGAAAGATCTATTACTTTGAAGGGAACTGCTCTTTCTATGTTTTTGTCTCCTAAGCAGCAGGTTTTGTTAAGATGTACATGGGATTGACAGGGTTGTGTTCTAATATATATCTTAATATAACTACAATGGTCTTATTTTCACATTGGCTTCGGTTGTTTCTTTCTATTATTACATGTATGCATGCGTATCAAATTGTGGTCACATAACATCGTGGGATTGAGTCATGGGAAGGTGTTTTTGCAAAATAAGGCAAAATAAGGTATGTTGAATTGTGTGGATGGATTATCCTTGTGCAGGTGGGCTACATTGTCATGGTGGATCCAAATACAGGTGTTAGATCAAACTTGTTGAGGATGAAGGGTGCTGGGATCGTCGGTGTTTACCATCAGTTGATTGATGAAAAGCTCGTGAGGATATTGCATGGGTACGAATTGTATTATCGCCAGTTCATTAGCCCAACTGGTGCACATACGTATCTAAGTAGCATTTTGTTGTTAGCAGGAGGCAAAAAAAGGTGTATGCCTGGACTGTTGATGATGTGGATTCCATGCGTAGGATGTTGTTTGAGCGAACGGATGCTGTTGTTACAAGCAATCCCAATCTACTTAAACAGATTATGCAAGACATTAGAACTCAATGTCTGGAGGAGGGCTTTTCTTTGGGTCGATGAGACCGAGTCGTCTGAGTTCTTGGCACGCCCTCCGTCAGGTCTTCACGATTTCGTTTTGTTCCGGTTTTTGGCTATTTGGCATAAATATCTAATATGTAAATTTTTTGGCTTCCGTAAAGCGGAATTACCATATTTATTTCGTGGAAGAATGGAAATATGGAGATTCGAAAAGCATCCTTCACAAACCTCTTCGCTAGTGCATCTGCCCAAGTATTCACTTGCAGCCTGAATATTGCACAATTTTTTCCGTTTAAACCAGAAAACGGACAGGAGCATTAAGAATAGAGAATCAAACTTAGAGTTAAGGGATTACCAACAGAATGGTTTTATGGCAACATGGAAACGACGAAAAGTGACTTGACATTGAAAAGAATTTGCATATATATCGATATAATTTAACAGTCTTTAAAAAAATTGTAGCAACTTTTTCTCTTTTTGAAGTAAATAACATATCAAGGTAGATTAAATCTCTCATCCAACGATCTTAAAAGCACACTCTTTACGTTGATGTTGTATTCAAGATTTTGTTTGAAGCGTTCTCACTAAGAAAGTAAGAATAAAACTCCAACCGACAAAAAAATAAAGTTTTTTTCTTCACCAACGAAACTATTTATTGTTGCTTATAGTGTAACAGAATTGAAATACGGTAACTTGAGTTTAGAGAAATTGAAACATAAGACTAAAATAAACAATAATATTAAATAAACATTAAAAAATTATATTCCAGTATTTTATATATTAACTTAATTGGACGTAAGGATAAAACTCTTGAAGAAATGTTGGAGATTCAAATCAACCCTAATTTCCTTGTAAAAAAAAAATAAAAAAACAAAGCATAAAAATGTGGTTTGAATTTCGATGTTTCGAATAAAAACAAAATGTAGGCTCTAACAATTTTCGTATGGATTGATAATTTATGCATTAGACCCTACATTAACATCCGTATGCACTAATTGACAGAGAAGCATGACGTGGGCTAATATAACAGATGAAAATATTGGATATAGAAACATGGTTGTCATCATACCAGAATATTCCTCTGTACAAATCTGCATTTCCTGAATGACCTTTTTAGTCGTCAAACTATTTTGTTTCTGCCAGTAAACAAAAAATTCCAGCGTATCCAATAGGAAAATAAATAAATAACCGCAATTAAATTTAATTTTTTTTTTTTTAATCCAAAGCTGAATTATTTATTTATGTATTAATGGATGTATTTTTTAAACCTTTATTGGTAGCATTAGATATTTTATGAACCGAAGCAAGGAATCGGAAATCTGTGGATAGAGGGAAATAAATGTTATCGATTCGTGTAAGGAATTGGAGTTCTTTTATTTTTGTTTGTAATGTTGTGATTCTTTCTGAGGATTCAGTCGAATGCATTGTTCTTGACATACCCAAAAAGAAGCCCTAAAATTGCGGTTCTTGTACGAGCCCAAGATCGGGAAAAGAAAACAGAGAATTAGCGGGAAATTGTATTTGAATCGGTGCAGGAAAATGGAGGTTTCAAAGGTTGGATTGTCTGCCTGGTTTAGCAGAAGAATTCTCGATCCCTTCTATCAGATCCTTAGCAAGTATTCTCTCTCTCTCTCTCTCTCTCTTCCATTTCTTGATTTGATCTCTTTCATTTTTCTTTGATATAGATGTTAGCTGGTGCCATTTTGTTCTGTCCGATGTTGTTATTTTATTTTTGTTGGTAAATACCAATAATTACCTTTTTTAATTTCTTTTTTTTTTGGGTATTTGTATAATTTTCAGTTTCTGAATCCTGTACAGGAAAAAGACTGGAATTAAAAAGAAAATGGGAAAAACTGAAATTAAGCAATTATTCCAGTACATTTTGGGGCAACTCTAGTTTATGTTTGTATTTCTTTAAGAACTTGATTTGAAAGGAGAATATTAAAAGTATATAAATCTTTCCCTTTGTAAGCTTCTTCAGTTAGATGCTGTTGTTTTACTGCTGGCAATTGTAGGTCAACTCGTTGCTTTTAGGGGCAAGGCTTGTCTAGCTATCAAGTTTAGTAGCTGCTTATGGCCTTTTTTATAGCAGCAGTTCAGATCCTTATTTCTTATTGTCCTCGCTTTGGCTCTTTGCAGGAGTACGGAGCCAAAGCAATTGGCATTCTCTACCGCTCTTGGCATTACTTTGGGCATATTTCCCATATGTGGTATGCATCTTTAGTAACATTATGGAAGTTTTTCTTCTGAATTCTTTTAATTGATTCCTTTATTTTTTGTATTGAAGTTGGTTGGTGACGCCCTGATTCTTCATAATCCCAACCAGGCCAATTGTTTTGGTTGCTATCTTCTTTTTCATCTTGAATGCCTTCAATGAGATAATTCCTGTCATTTACAGGGGTCACTGTTCTATTGTGCGGTGTGGCAATTGCATTGCTTGGGTCTGTTTCCCATGCTCCAAGTGTGATGTTAGCTAACTTCATTGCAACTCCAATAGAATTGAGGTATTTTGTGCTTTGTCAATCATTATTTGAAATTTATCTTCATAATTGATAATTGGTTCAAGATTTCTGAGTAATATAACAGCATATGATACATTCATGACTCTGTATCATTCTCAGTTGAACAGCCCCTCTTTTATGCAACCACCATTTTGGTGCCTTTTTCATATATCTTCTTCTCAGGATATTGACCATGATTTTTTTCTTTTGGCTTTCAAGTCTTGTGGTACCCTTCTTGCGGTTGGGTGAAGTTATCTCTGGTGGGCCTCATTTTCCATTGACGTCTGATGCTCTGAAGAAGGTTTTGACTGGTCAAGCTTCACATGATATCGTCTTAAGTATTGTCCATGCAGTAAGTGGTCAAGTTGATGATGTATTTCTTTAATATCCCATCGAGTTTGCATACCACAATCACTGACAAAATTCACCTTCTAAAGAGTGGGTATGATGACCAATGACTCCTGGTCTTGTCAAGTAGCTCAAAAATAAAAACAAAGAAATGTAAAGATATCTTGGCAGGTTCTTGCAGTATGTTGAACATTTTTCCAAGGAATAGCATCTTCTTACGTAACATTGCAAGATATTAGATATCCCAACATCTGGCTTTGTGTTTCTCACAAGTTTTGAATGCAGGGTGTCTTCCACACGAGAGTCAATTTATGATGCACCTAGTTTGTCAACAAGATCATCCAGCAAGTTTAGTTCCCAACAGTGAAAATTAATGAAAACCTCATCTAGAGATCTCCATGTTAAACTTGTTAATTCTGTGCATGAGCAAGTTAGCAATGTTTTGGTCTTCTAAAAGTACTGCCAACCATAAACAGATAGATGTTGTGACCAAGAGATGGCAGTAGAGTGGTACTTTTGTATTATGTGGTATGCTTGGAGTTTCATGTGGTTATGGGTCTTAACTTGTCACCTTTATGATTAAGTGAGGAAGTAGAAGTCTGATTACTTTAGCCTAGTCAAGATTTAATCATTTATTCAGTTTTCTTTTGAATTCTCTCTCAACAATCCTTAATATTATATGAATTCTGCAGTTGTTGGGCTGGCTTGTGGCTGCTCCGTTTATTTTGGCTGCGCTCTACATAATATTTTTGCCATGTTTCAAGGTCTTGGTTCTCAAGTTCAGCACAGTATCGATGAGCCCAAAGAAACCACAACATTTGCTTTCAGAAGTCAAGCTTAAGGTGAGAGATTTTTGATTAGTTGAAGACAATTTGCTTTATCCATGTATGTGGCAGCATACATAAGAGCACATGTATATGATGAAAATTGCTCTGCGTATGAATGTCGCATCCTATTAGCATGTTGTATTAAGAAATTTTATAAAGTGTACATGGAATTATTGAAGTAGAAACATTCTCAGTTGATTCCAGCAGAGAAAAAACCACTGTATCCTCTTCCCTGGTTCTACATCCAAGCAATATTCATTAAAACAACAATCAGAGTTGCTTATGTTGGGTTGGATAGAAACGGAATTTACACTTACATGGGATGATATGATGAATGGATTGGTTGAACAGGATGGAGCGAGCCTTCATATTTTTGGATGCTCATTTGAATTCTTTTTTGGGTTAATTAGGACTTCGGGATGGAATATCAGTAGTATGTCTCTTTTTTTTTTTTTTTTTTTTTTTTTTTTTCGGGGGGGGGGGGGGGGGGGGGGGGGGGGGGGGGGGGGACCATCATCGCTAGTATGTCTCACAGTTTGTGTTTTCACGTGTAAGGCGAAATAAAATGTCCTTATTGTGTCCATGCTACCAACGCTTACGAAGCTTATCTTTATTTGCCTTTTTATTTTTCACTTAATTCTCTTTTCGCAACCTGGTGCACTCAACTGGATAATTGAGCCCGTGAACAAATGCCCGATCAAATTAGGTGGTGTGATGGCGTTTGGGAACCCAATGTTGGTTTATTGCTTTCGTAAAGAACAAAGCAGTATACCATGTTGGGAAAATCAATCTGACGCAACCAGCCTTTGGAAGAGCACCAAACCTCGATAATTCTCATTCCCGGGTAGAAGACGTTACGATTTAGATTGCATAGCATATACCAAACTTGCCTGCACATGTACGTGTTTGCATCCTTTTTAACAGATGTAAAAACTGTATCATGTGGTAGAATTTGGATTTCCATTCTAAATTCAAAATTATCCCATCACCGTAATGGTCTGTACAGCTCAGTTAATCTATTCCTCCATTTTGAATCCCATTCGATTGGATCATTAACTGGGATGAGATAAATACTGGCATATGAAGTAGAAACAAGAAAGAGCTTAGAGAACCCGTGCCCTTCCCCTAAAATGGCTCGGCTTAGATAACCCTTCCAGCGCCGAAGAGCCGCAATAAGGAAGAGGCAAGTTAATGTGAGTAAGGTCAAAAGATAGAATAATCGCATGTTTATTCGAATTTCAATCGGACTATACGGCGACGACCTTATTATTACCAAAGCTGTCACTCTTTAGCATAATTTTATAGTGATAATTATCGCTCACAGGGATAATGTCTCTTCGACAAAAATACAGGGACCCTTTTATTGACAGCCATTATTCACCGTGAATTGACTCTTCGTCTTTTTGGTCTATGTAAAATACCGTCTGATGGCTTTTCGGGGCCTTACCGTCGGGGTATTGTAGACGGAATCGACCGGCGAGACAGAGGGGAAACAGGTGGACAGGACTTGTAAGGATTTTATTTAGATAAAATATGTGTATGCAGAAATAATAATAATAATAATAATAATAATATACAATAACACAATTTTGTTAATTATATTAATGTTTTTATTAGCAGCATATGCATTTTTTTAATCTAATTATAAACACATTATAGTTAAAATAAAAAAAAAATGAAAAATGAAAAGAGACATCAACTTGTGCAGACCCCACTCCGCCGTTCGACACCGGGGTTCCACAGACATTTTTCCTGAAAACATTCCAAGTACTAGAATTTTTGAAGTTAAAAGCTGACGGAGTGTCCTCGCTCAATCATGCGAAGAAGACTGGGGGCGGCCACCCGATTCTCTCGTGCTACATACCAATAATTAACTTTAGATCAAAATACCAGGAAAATAAATAAATTTTTATAGATCTAAAAAAAAAAAATTCATGCAAAGTAACACACACACACACACAAAACCTCCAAGATCTCAATTTTTTTGTCGTTGCTGATGTGAAAACAGCAAAAATTTGCTTTTACCAAGGGAGAAATACGATGCCACCACATTTTTTACAGAGAGATCAGAAATTTTCACGTTAATCGAATGTTATTTATTTTTAATGATAAAAAATGTATCAAATTATCACCTCAAATAATGCAGTAATAATAAGGAAAAAGAAAAAAAAAAACCGTTTAGTCGTTCTTTTTTTCTTTCTTTTATTTATTTTTTCCCGCTCGTCCTGTGGATAAACTTCATGAGCTGAGACACAATTTCTTTCCCAGGAGGGGATATTTACATTTTTTCATCTGCCTACTTGCCTGACTCATACGCATGCCTTACCTGCCTGCTTAAAGTTACATTGTTACGTCTCTTTCAGGAAAATACAAATGTGCGTGTGTGTGTTTTTTTTTTTTTAAAAAAAAAAATTCTTAATACAAATGGTACTTTAAGATAATATAAATCGTCACATTTGAGAAATGAAATGGTAAGTGACTGCATTGTATTTATTTAATCTTCTTAAAGGAATAACGCAGCACCTGATAATCTTTATATTAGAATTTATTGATAACAAATTTATAATTTAACACTACACAATTAAACAATAATTCCTATTATTATTAAAGACAGGCGAGAATAAATCATCCGAATATAATTTAACGGAGAGAGAGATAAGTTAAGCCATCAACTGTATTATTACCTAAAAAATATTGTTTTATTAACTTCGTGTTTGCACTGTTTTTGTATTATTTATTTATTTAAATAAAAGAATTGAACGAGGCTCTAAAATCCCTCAAGGTTCTCCGGTCCTTTATTCGGGCATATCCTCTCCTTCCTGTGTCCAATCTTGAAATCTTTGCACGTTCCGTCTAGACAATCACGTTCATTCTTTTAGCTCTTGTCCTTTTTAGGTGTGATTCCTGCTAGCTAAAATGTGAAGTACACTACCATATACAAATGCCTCTCTTTTTCTCTCTCGATCTCGATTTAATAAAATCTCTTTTGCTTGATCTACCTCAATAACCACTTTGTCGGCTTCATTTTTTATCTGGGTTATCCATAAAAGCTGAATTTGTTCATCAGGGGCCTTGCTTCTTTGTTGAATTTAAGACCCTTCTGTGAATTGAACCAGTACTAGCAGCATTGGTTGTCATGCCTGACTTGGGTCCACAGCGTTCCGATAGTTATTCCACTTCTCCTCCTCCTTTTTCTTTTTCTTTTTCGCCATTGTCTACGGTTGAGCTGAAGATGTACCAAGCTTTTATGTTTTCTGTCCCAATTTTCTTCGCTTTCGTTATCCTCTTCTTGTTTTACCTGTTCTATCTTCGCCGCAGGAGAGTTGACTGGGATGCTCTTCGGATGCGACCTTCGCTGGATGACAGCAATGACAGTCTCAGAGTCAGAGCTTTCTAGGACTAGTTCATGTGTTTCTATGTAGGCTTTATTCTTGTCTATATGTTTAGGCTCTTGCTGTTGTTTTGTGCTTTGGCAGGCTGAATTGGGCTTGGAGAAAGAGCTTAGAGAAATGCTACCCATTATTGTATACAAGGAGAGCTTCTGCGTGAGAGACGCACGGTAAGTAAGCCTTCTATGATGTATTTAGTAATCACAGGAAAATAAGGATAGAATATGATCACAGGATGTTTAAGGTCCAGAGTACTAGAGAGCTTTCAACAGGAATTTTTCCTTTCGTATGTGTGTGTATGTGTGTTTATATAAATATAGATGTGTGTGTTTTGGGTACGAGTGTTTCTATTGCTACACTTGTTATATCTTTTTAACTATTAAGTAGCTAATATCGATTGGGTCGGTTGTGGGTGTAGAAATATAGGTTGTTTAGCCTTGATCTTCACATCGATTTGAGTCTCACCACCAGAGGACGGGGTTTTTATGTTATGGAGAGGGCTGCCTATTGCGTAGACTGTGTCCTTGGGATTTTAGATGGGGTGAAATGGGAAAAAGAGAGAGAAAAAAAAAAAAAAGGTGTAGGTTGATCACTAGCAACCTTGAGATGACTAGCAAAACGAACTTTTGAGGCACCTCATATTGGAGGCCAAACTCTGCAGTACGGTTGACTCGGTGAACACAAAGCTCAATCAGCTAAAGTCCCTCTGTCGCCATGCCCTTTAACTACTCTGTTAAGCTTTTGTGTTTAATGAGGCCAAGTTCTCGCAAATTAGCTCAGTGTTATCCTTTATCTCTTTTTATTATTGTCCATTTTGTTGCAAAATTATTCATTAGTTGAAGCTGCTTTCTTCTGATGCTGTCAGCATAGATTCTACAATGTCAAAGAATAATTCTTGCCTCTTGGCTTCTAGTTAGCTTCTAATAAGTCCAATTTAGAATGCGTAAGTGTAGATGCCATCAACTTGGTGAGGCAAAAAGGTTAAAAATGAGAAATAAAGCCTTTGAAGTACAATTTTCTTGAGCCAGGAGTCAAGAATAATTTCATTTAAATGATTTTATTGAATGTTGTAGTCACACATCCAAAGTGAGAATCACTTGTTGCAGGAGCTAAATGTGCTGATAGATTTTTGCCATACTTGTCAATTAAAAACTTTGCTGATTATAGATCCTAAATTTAGATGGACTGGAAGTCCCAAGGTATTTTCATGGATATGCCTGCTATCTTGTTGGAAATGTTCCTATTTCTCCATTATTCTCAGAAAACTTGACATAGGTGGTATTATTAAAAAGCAATGACTTCAATTGGCTTGAGGAGTTGAATTCTAGTCTTCATGTGAATCCAGGCTATCTAATATCAGGACCATTGTATGTGTGGAATCAATTAAATTACACCATCAACACTCACAAGCACCTCAATATAAAAGGATATTGCTCACATCAATCTTTTGACTTTGCTACAACATGTGCCATTAGCTATGATAAAAAGGATGCACGTTAGCGGGCAGATCTTTGTGTGTTGAAGTGCCTTTGTCCACATACACACAGAGGAAGAGCTGCATTGTGTATTAAAAGGCATCCCTCCGTAATTAAAAAATCCCAGTTATTCATATATGAGCCTCCAATTCTTGAGTTCTTCTGATGGTATTATCACTCTGTGATTACAGGTGCCCAGTATGTTTAGCAGACTACCAAGCAGATGATAAGCTTCAACAGATACCTGCTTGTGGCCATACATATCACATGGACTGTATTGACAACTGGCTAGCAAACCACACGACCTGTCCACTCTGCCGCATTTCCCTTATTCCATCTGCTAAAGGTTGCAGCAGATCTCACAATGGTTCAGCAGAGAACGTGACAGAAAGTGGTGTTGAAACATCTGTTCGACCTGAGCCACAGGGTTGTGAAGAATCACAGTCTACACAAATCTCAGAGCCAAGGAATGAATACTGTGGAGCTATCCAAAACAATGTGCGAGAGGCGCAAAGAAGATCTGAAAATGCTGCTGATGAAAGAGGATCCAGGAATGCAAGGAATGAAAATGAAGTGCATGAGAACAACAGGGGGTTTTCTGGTAATTTTAAATGCTATATGAACTGCCTGCTTATCAATTCCTGATTGGCCTATTGGCAATTTTGCTTCTTTATATTTGTTACAGGAAACCAATTACAACTTGACCCATTGATATGTAAGCTCTTCCTGCTTTTAGGTTCAAGTGTGTGCACAGCATATTGTTGTTGGTAACTATAAGCTTTAATGATCAGCTGCACATTCTTAGTATCACATACAAGCCCATTTGTAATGTCTTGTAACTTCAGCAAATCATTAACCCCAACCCAGCACGCCCCAAACCATGTCTATCAGAACATCTAACGATTTTATAAATGTAGACATGTTCATGTGTTGAGAATATTTGAATTATTGTTGTTTAGCAGCTTGATCCCATGCACGGGCAGCAATAATTCAGCTGACGATGCCCAAGTGTATCCATCATCCATCCTGTGTAATTCTTCCGTGGCACAAAATGGAGTTGGATATTCAATGGTCCAATAGACACTCCTCATTGCAGCTCTTACGTACATTTCTTTTTGTGAAGCAGAACCAGGAGGCAACTCTGCAGGCAGAAGGAATGATGCTGCTTTTGATGTCAATTTACCATTGACTTTGCAGTTGAATCACGCGCTGGGGGAAAGGTTTTCCTGATAATCCCTCTATCAAGTGTTTCCTCCAAGGAACTCGTTATGATAGGCCTAATTCAATGGGAATGAACGGATAGGTAAAGATGGAACATTGACTTTGTATCATTGTATGGCTGCCACCTGCTTCAGCTAGTTTCTTTTTTAACAGTTGTGTGTGTTTTTGGGCCGTCCTATTCTGATGTTGACTTAAATAATGCCACTTGCTGGGGTGGTGGGGGGGGGGGGGGGGGGAGACAATTTTCAAAGAAGCCGGCTCGTGTTGGGCCATCGCCTCCCTTTTTTGTCGTACACTCCAGGCTATTGACCTAGTCCGACAGGTGTCATTTTCTACATTACCCTGGAGAACTTGCAGACCAGTTGCTCGTAATTTTATAACGCCCTGGACCGTTCAGACGATTGTTAAATCTGCCAATTCTTTTTTTTTTTTATGGGATTTATGTCGATTCAAGCTTTACAGAACTACTACAGATCAGTCCCCAAAGTTCGGAGCTTGTTAAAAATTTGGTCCTCGATTCTTGGAAAATGCTTCGGACAATCTCCAAGGGTAGGATCTCCTTGCCAACAATTCGAGATTTACAATCTAAGAACAAGAATATTTTTTCCCATTGCATTACAAAACCCACTTTTTTTTTTTAGTTTGGCACTTATTAAACCTGGGAATTACAATTACAATCACGGAATTGGGGTTCTAATAGAAGCAATAAATTTGTTCAAGCTGTTTAACCGAGACAAATCCCTAAACTTAACCGCAGTAGTGCTTCTGACCCTATGTACAGTTAAACCTTTGTACAAATTTTCATCTGACCCGCTGTGGCTGTGGTTGGTAGGAGGGGGGGGGGCACATAGTCTAGTCAAATCTTAAAACTTAAACAATATTTATCGGGGGTAGTAACATATTCATCGAAGTGACATTTTATTTTATTTGCTGGCTTTAACAGACATTTGGGATACACCGGAGCTTTAATTAAAACAAATTCGGGAAGGGTTGACTTTCAAAAAAAAAAAAAAAAACCTCACGAACACTTAGGGAAATTAGAGCAAGAAACAACTTCCCCTTTCTTAAGAGAGAAATCAATAATTTTTTTTTAAGAAAATAATAATCATTTCCAATTAAAACTTAAGACCTTTCAATCATGAATGTTATATTGAGAAATTGCGACCATAAAAGATAGACAGGTAAAATTCATTGGGCTATCTTTTGAGATGTTTATGTTTTATTTTCAGAGCCCAAAGTGTTGTGCAAACAGCGAGTATTTGTTATGGCGGTACCCTCAAAGTGCAAAACACCCCCCCCCACCAACCCCTTTTTTTTTTGGACAAAAGAAAATGACATAATAATAATAATAATAAAAAAGAACAAGAGAAATGGGGTTGACCCGGGACTGTTTGTTTTGGGGGTGAAAACTAAGTGGTAATTGGTAAATGAAATGGGACTTTCAGGTTTAGAATTTTAGCTCCAGATTATTCACTAAAAATTGAAACCCCGTTGGCCGGACTATTTGACAATCGAAATATAAATATATATACAGCGTCGTTATCTTTTCTCTCGTCATCTGATCTGATCTGATCCTAAACTCGTGTGCTCGATCCATTTGAAATGCTGCCCAGAGAGAAAAAAAAAAACCTAATTTGAGAAGATACTGAAAGGAGTAAAATAAAAGGAAAAAAATATATTTTTTAACAAAACGGATAATCATTATGATCACTACGAGCATACGAGACAAAAAAACAAAAAAAAAACAAAAAAAAAAAAAAGAGTTTACAGGATGGTCAAACTATTAACGCAATGCAACCAAAATCAATTATTGAAATATCTACTCGTTCTAAACCCTTCTCTGTCTCGCAGGGGCTACACTTGAAATTGTTTCTCCAATCCATTAAAAGCCGTTCCCTTGTCAGCAAATTTCACAGGTAATTAATGTGCTTGATCTCGTTTTTCGTTTATATAGTTCTTGTGGTTTGCCCACAAGGCTGTATGCGGTATATATTGTATATTTATGCAATTCCTTGATTTAATACGTGGTTTTAGTTCATGATTGGTATTGGGTTTGTGCCCAATTTTTGATATATAGACGATTCATCTGTAAATTTGCTTACAGGTTACAGCCAGCTAGAGCTATCTTGGTGGGTTTAGATGTGGGTTGGAGTGGGAGGGTTTGAAGATAGTCATGATGGACGTCCTTCTTGACTTCGAGTATTTCGCTGATGTATTGTGCTGGTATTTCTTAGAGACCCTTGACTTCATTGCGGGAGAATTCCTTGCCTTTTGCTTGGTATTTGCCTCCTTGATCGAAGAATTTATTGGGTTTTTCCTTTTTCAGATCGCAGTTGCCTAATTTGAGATTACGAATCATGAATATTTAGGGACTTAGAATAGGCAAGCAACAAACAGAAGGTTCTGATTCGAATTGTTAACTGGGTTTTAGTATCTTGCCAATGGGCTCAATTCAGAACATTGTTCTCTATTGTTGTGTATCAAAGGGCAACCGGACCTTGTACTTGTACAGTGGGAAAGACCGTGAAATCGAGCACTTGGCAGCTTTGGTCCTGGAAAATATTCCACCATACCACAAGTGGTATTTTGAGACCCTTGGAAAAAAGACCTTTGGGTTTTTAATGGAAGATGGTTATGTTTATTTCACAATTGTTGATGAGGGTCTTGGAAGCATGGGTGTGCTTAAGTTTCTGGAGCATGTGAGAGAAGAATTCAGGAAGGTGGCTAAAAGGGGTTTAAGAGGAAGTTTTTCGGGTATTAACTCGATAAATGTACAAGAACAACTAGTGCCTGCAATTCGTTGTTTGATAACTTCATTTGAATGCATCTCTCAAAGTGATAGTAATTGGAATGCTAATACCTTATCATCTGATAATGTGAGCCTCTCTCTGTCACCAACTGATGTGAATGAGCAAATTGATGTTGGTAGCTCTACAAAAGCCCCTTTATTAGCCAGATCCAACAAGCTTGAAAAAAAGAAGTCCAAGGATCATGTTATGTCAATGAGGGATATTGATGTAGGAGAGCATAGGAAGTCAACAGATAGAGAAGTCGGTATCACTACATCAGATTCTCATAGCCAGGGTGGAGTGGCAGCCTCACCAATCTCATTACAGAAGGATTTGGGTTCAATGAGAATCAGATCAAGTCCTCAGAGCATTCGAAAAAAGTGGTGGCACCTAGTAAAGATTGTTCTTGCCATTGATGCTGCCATATGCTTAATATTATTCATAGTTTGGTTGTCCATCTGTCGTGGTTTTTGGTGCATCCGTTGATCGTGGTTTGGAGCATAAGGTTTTGACATTTCAATGGGTAGATCGCAAATCTTGAGTTTGCCTTGGGAGTGAATGTATAGATCAATGTAAAACTTGTCTCCTAAATTTCTGCTATCAGCCTGAAATTATATGGAAATGTCATTTGAAGATTTCTCTGTGCAGTTCCTTTTATCATCATATATTTGTTTGAAGCTCTTGTGTATCCTTTCCGGCTTTTGGACTCTGAATTGATAATTCGTGGAAAAAATTCGTAAGGGAAGAACCCAAATATCACTATATACGAAATAGATGGTCAAGCTTCAATCTCCTTTTAGAAAGGAAAATGCTCCTTTAAATGGTAATATTTCGTTGGACGAAGTGTAGCAGAAATGCTCATTCTAAATGGCAGTATTCCATTGCGTGAAGCGCAATAGATCTCCAAGTCTTTCGGTGCATTTTGAACTCTTGTAAGTTTCGGTTAGCCGGTCCAATTTTTGTATTAGAAAAGATGTCACTTGTGATCATGTCATGAGAAAACGCCGAAAGATTCTCAAGTCTAGTTTTGATTATCTCCCAAGTCCAAAAAGATAAGGAGGTTTAATCTTCTTTTATTAAGAAATTGAATCCACAATTGAAAATTCAAAAAGATGAAGTTCAGCAAACTATATATTTGGAAAACATTGGAGCCATATCCATTGGGGATCGGCGATTCAGCTTCACCAATGGAACACGACGTCCATAAGCGCAAGTGACGCATTGCGTGCATTGGCAAATACATCTCAATATCTGGATCCATTTGTTAAAGCTACCTTTCTGCAATCTGCCATTAAATTGCGAGTGCCAGGTTAAGCGTTTGACACAACTAAGAATCATCGCATCAGCGAACGGGAAATGAGAAATTCTTTGACGTACAATTGTTTGCCACCGCAAGAAGACCCATCCACGGGCTATGACTATTCTGGCGTACCATCCTACTATTTTGGTTTACGATAAGTTTAACAATAGTGAGAGTCAGACATAGTGCATGAATAACCAAGAAATTTTTGATAGCACCCATTACAAAAGATGAGTAGAGGTCTCGGGAAGCAGATACAGGAAAAACTTAATACATTCTGAGAGGAATATATTCTACTAAGCAACCATTAAGCTTACAAAATCCCATTAAGCTGACAATCCGGAAAGCACGAGTCAGTAAGTATTAAGCAATGCAGTTAACATTCTATGGATATGTAAATGCCCTTATCTGTCCCACTCCAACTCAGGAACTTGTCGATCAAGTTTTGATGGACTTCCAACCATGCCTCTAGGCACCTGGGCAGTTAACCGATCCCAACCCATGATGTGGGGCAATGCAAACTGCAAGGAAATATAAAGAATTTTTTGCAAAAATATTAGAGATCCACTGCACACAGAAAACAAAACAAATATTTGCATGCTGGAATTTGTCCTGAATTAGAAACCAAATGGAAAAGTGCCTGCTAAATACACATTAAAACATTAATCAGCATGAGAAAAAATGGCAGATTTTGCCATTATTACAAATCAACAAGGGAACAACCACGGTCCTCATTTTACGAGACATGACATGCCAGACATGGCCCAGTTTCAAATAGTGCAACCAAGTATATTATTTGGATTCTATAACTCAAATAGACCCTGAAGTGTTGTACCCTCCCGCACTGAGATGCCAATTTTACTTTGGAGTTCAAAGTAAGTTCAGAAATATCTAAGACATTTATGTAGACATGGAAAGAATCAAGTCTTTGAACTTACAAATGTAGGCTTTTTCTCATATATTTACCACTAAATCTTTTTAAGCTTTAATAGTCAGACCAAAGATAATTATAAGCCTGTGGAAAGCTCACAAATGCTTATATCTGATTTTAACCAAAGAATTAGGATCCTAAAGAGAATACTATAATTTCATACACTGCAAGCTGTCTTCAATACAGCAAATTCACCAGCTGTTACAGGAACAGAGAACCTTTCACTGGTTTTAAGAATGTTATTGACAACACCTGCCACAAAATTGCATTGGGATAAGTAAGATAACAGTAGGAAGATCAAACATATTCTTAGAAACTTCACTCCTTGAGACATTAAAAATAATTAAAAAAAAAAAAAACTGAATGTGCAAAAAATCTATAATTAAACAAGAAAAGATATCTCTGTCAAACAAACCTGTAGGAGTGAAGTGCCAGAAATTTTAAATTGAAAATCAATGCCTAGAAGTGCAATACACATCAAATCTCAAGAGCAAAGTGTCTGAAATTCAAATTTACGTCCTCCAAGTTTAACTAGCATCAAACACTAGGGAACTTTTGTAATTAGTTTATTTTAAAAATTACTCCTCAGAGTTACATAAATTAAACTAAAATATGGACTAAGCAATGTAACATCAGAAGCTACCAAGCATATATTAAGTGACCAATAACCACCAAACACCATACACTGCTCTTGACCATTAACTGATAAAGCATAACAAATCTCCAGTAAATGGTTCCTAAAAAAGTACTGATGAGAAAAATGTCCCTTATGAAATATGAGTGATACACAAAATGTAAACCCCTCAGTTCTAGTAAGATTCAGGATAGTTTATAAAACCTGGCTGATGTAAAGACTGAGATATAAATAGTATCCTTGCATAATCCTGCACCTAAGCTATCCCTCTCTCCATTGCAGCAATAAAGATGTAAAATTTTGATGTCAGGATAGTTTATGAAACCTGGCAATCATTAAGACTGCAAAGCAGAACATATCTCAGAATAATCCCCACACCTACACTATCCACTTGCCATTGAAGCAATAAAAGGCTAGATTTTGAATTATAATATGTGTTGTGTGAATTTCAAGATTTCAATGACTCATAATTTCAAGCAAGGTCTAATCCAGGATATCATGCTTTTTATTTGGATCACCTTTCTGCATAGACAACACATATATTACAATATCACGTGCAACAATGTCCATCAACAAAAAAAATTAGCAACCCAACTGCAACTAGGCACTTACCCATAAAGGCATATCATAAAAGATCAAAATATTTGTGGATGCATTTGCCCCCTTGCCTACATTTTTCTTCTTCTCTTTTAGCAATTGAAATGAAATTTATCTTTTTACCCACTCAAAATGCTACTTTCACATTGTTTCACTAGTTAACCCTTAAACATAGAAACTAATGTGGGAGGAATTCAAAAAAGTTTCAACCAAAAAAAAAATCTTGAGCAAAGGGAATAATACTTACTTAGTGAAATGAAATAGCTGGTACCATCCGTTTGTGGCTTAACAGATAAGCTCTTCCTCACCTGACCAGCATTACTGTGGCATAAGCTAGTTAGCAAAAATGAACAAAGGCAAACAGGGAAAAACAAATGTGTGTGATAACAGCTAAAATCCCAAATTAACGTAACAATAATAACAATGATGAATATGATTCCTCCTAATTACTTAGAAGACTAACCTGGATAACATTGCGGGATCATGGAAGAATTCAGTAGAGGCCTTGGGACCCAAGCTTATCAAAGACCCCACCTCTGTGGCAGATAAAGCAAACATCTGCAAATTACAACAAAATCAGTTGGCTAGCTGCATAACACTTAACAATCAATAACATTATAGAAATGCACGAAAGACCACTTAACAAAATCCCTAGCTTGCTAGTTGCTCAATAAATAGACTGAAATAAGATTTTGAAATAGAGGAAATATTACCTGCCTCTTTTCATTGTCATACTTGCGCTCACCAATAGCAGGCATGAAAGTCAACATCACACAACCACGCCGTTCAACTCTAAGAGCCCCAGACTACACAACATAAAGAAGGAATTAGTGAGAAACCATCAAGCGACGGTAGAACATCAGGAAGGATGTGAAGCTTACATCCAACTTCACAAAAGTCGGCAGTTGAGGGGAAACAGAAAGTGCAGCTTTTCCCTTGAATATGGAATAAGGAGCAAATATTCGATCAGAAAAACCTACGAAGGGAACAGATGCACAATTAGAAGAACTTAAGAGTTTCCAGTTGCGCATGCTTGTACACTAGACCAATCTTATTTAGTTGCCCTCGTTACCTTTGACACCAAAATCTGATCTAGAAGTTGAAATTCCAGCCTTGGATGAAAATGTTTGAACCTTTAAGCCACCTCCCACATCACTGGGTCTCCCAGACATGTTCCTGTTTCAAATCAACAAAGAGGACCGTCATCGCTACGTTTCCCAATCATGTTCCCCCGGCTCTGTTATTTTGTAAAAATCGAGCCTTTCTCCAATTATGTTTTCTGTATAAATCAAAATAAGCATTCGAATGGTAAGTTTATATTTGATGGGTTTTCGCTTCCTGGATAATGTTAAGTCATAAACCAACATCCATTACACGCTCAAAATCATCATTTTTCTTCACTTTCCAATATTTTACACGCCTGCCAAACAGATATTGAACGGCTCTAGAAACAAGGGATGAGGAAATTTCGTACCTTGATTTCAAAAATCGCGAGAGCTTCAACATTTTGTGTGTGAGCGTGTTAGGGGGGGGTGTATGTGTTGTGAGAGAGAGTGAGGGCTTTGTGAGAGATTAAAGCATTGGTAATATCCCAAAAAAAAAAAAAAAATTGCATCTCCAAATAATATTCGGAAACCAAAAGAAATAAAAATGGATTTAACAAAAAAGGACGACAAAAAGACAGAAATAACCTCCCATATTGTGAATACAATCCGTCTTTGGGTCCCGCACGCGCACTGGTGCGTGAATGCACCAAACAGAAAGCAAAAGAGCCTGCGAGAGATAGAACGGACCACTCGCGTGAATCCCGAGAGGATTCCCTGCAAAATGCGTTTCCGGGCAATTGATAGACAACAGAAAATGAACTGTACGATGGAAATCAGCATTGGGAGCCATCCAATGGGAGAGCCAACTCACGAACATGACCAATTTTTACTGTTTAGGCGTTGAATTCACCGGAAGTAGAGCTCCTTTTAATCACTTCAACGAGATTGCAACATGTTACAAAATTGTTAAAAAAAAAAATTTCTCAAGTGCAAATATATAAATAATAAAATAATAATATGTAAATAAAAATTATTTATAAATTTATATTTTAGAATTTTAAATTAAAATAATAAATTCATTTTATGAGTTTTATTTATTTAAATTTATCAAATATTTCTTGATTCATTAATTAAATCTGAGGGAAACATTATTATTAATTATTAGTACTAAGCCCGTAATTGGATAGGTCCATTGCACGCTGTTTGACCCTGTTATTTAGGCTCACCTCTACGAAGAAATAGCGTAACTACGATTGAATCATTGCAGATAACAATGGTTCGGTTTCTTGGAAGGAAGAAGGATAGTATACACAGACAAAAATTTTTGAACTTCAAAAGTTTTAAAGTGCTTGTCACCCATGGACAAAGCATTAGTGCAGAAGTAAGCATAACACTGTTCCAAATTAAAGCATAGAAGTGAGTAGCACATTCATCCTCAACAACCCTAGTTGGAGAATGAATGTTGTCCGGGTAGCGATGACTAAAAACAAGGAAAAAAACAAAAAATAGAATGTTGTCTAAGTAGCGATATCCTAGCTATTACAATCCAAAACCATAGCCTTATACATATGAAGAGTATATATGTTGGTCCATCTCCAGCAAAGCTTGTGGGGGGTGGGCGGGAGAGAGAGACAGAGAGAGACAGAGAGAGGGGAAAAGAAGTAGAGATTGACGAGGTGACCTAGGTCCTAACCATGGTTGTTGGGTTAGAGGAGAAGAACCCAAGGGAAACAAAATATATCCCTTGGGTTGCATGCATGTGCTGTGAGCTCCACATCCATTTATGGAGACACTTAGCATGATAATTGAAACATGGTAAATGCTAGATGCATAAAACAACAAATACTGCCCCTCCTATCACTTTTCTAAAGTGGCTAAAACCCCTGGGTTTAGCCGCTAGATTAGATTGAATTTACAAAAAGTAACAAAACAAAAGTGAGTTACATTTCTCCCCCTTTCCCCAGGGAAGATTGTTGTTCAAAAAACTACCAAGAAATTAAAACCAAGTTCGTAAAAGCATTTGTAGTAACATTGACTGCATGGTCCTAGTTCTAAAATCCTAAGACTAGCTAGATGTTAATGCAACAAAAAAGGACTTGGGCATCCCAAATGCCCAAGAAGATGACTTTTCTAAAACTTCTCCTTCGTTGAGGTGATCAGCCATGTTTAAAAAGCAAGTATTAAAACTGATAGGCTTGCCGCCTTTTCTTGTTGAATATACAATTTGCAAAGCTTTTCTTTGAGTCTAAAATTTACAAAATGGTTGTTTACTTAGCCTCTTTCCGGGGCTAAAGAAAAACATTCTCCAACTAAGCTAATCCAGTAGCTTAAGCTGGCGATTTCATAAACATGATTCTGGTTCTTTTCCAGGAACCATTCATTCAAAAATATGAAAAGAAAAAAGATGCATGACCCTCCAATTCTTGGAGAGATGATTGTACCCCTATGGGGGGCTTGTAGTTTTAGGTGTGCAGAAGCCAAAATGCTGAGCATGGGCTTATGTTAGGCAGAGAAATAGAGAAAGGGGGAACCATGGTTAGGCCTAAGGTTGTTGAAACCTCAAACGAAGCAGCTGACGAAGCATACGATTGGCTAGATTGAGATCAGTCTCTAGCGATGAGGAATAGGCGGGGCATGAAGAGCCATGGTTACGCCTGTGGCACAGCAAAACACACTGTCAAAGATATTAGTACTCTTTCGGCTTGAAAACGACGAATAATAATTGAAGTTTGTAAAAAGTTACAAAAATATGAGTGAGACTATAAGCTATTGCTATTTCATATGAATTGATTTTCCTTTGAAAAGAAAAGTGTTATCACCAATCGATCTTAAAACTTAGAGTGGCACTTTTACTAAGTAAATCTCATCATATACATCTGAACTAACTAATGACATTTGTTAGTGTGCTGGATTTTAGAACTCCCCCCACCTCTTTGTATTCCTTGATTTTGCCTGGAATGAAAATTTTCCGTTCAAAGAAAAAATAATGACAGTTAAAAATGCTTGTCAATTGTCTTAAGAGAATTAAATATTGAAAAATGAGATTTTCTAGCTTAAGTGCCACGACTCTTGATTCTGTTATCGAAACCCTTTTGCACGCAATGCATGTTCTTATGCACAAACGTACACTAGAGGTAAGTGTAATTCAATTCTCAGTCAAGATGAAAATAAAAGTTTGTGCAAAGGACATAAGCATGTAAGATGCTGTAGACAAACCGACAAACCTGATGGCAAGGCGGCCGTTGGTGCAAGGGACATAGGTGTACCATAGTGTTGTGGGTACCCACCAGCTGAGTTGAAGGCCGAATACTGAAACATTTGGTGTGCATACTGGGGACCAACTCCATAGCTCTGCCCAGAAGAATAGCTGGTGGGTGCCGCTCCGCTTCCTTCTCCAAATTGAAGATAAGGATAAAAGCCACTTGTCGCGCCAGTCATCATCCCACCAGGTCCAGTACCATACAAAGGATAATGGGCAGTTGCCCCGCCATACACACTGTAGTAGCTCTGAAATAAGAATAACAATCACAATTAAGATTTGTGATTAATAAGATCTATTTACCTAAATTCCTGCCTTTCGCAATGTGGAGTACGATATTTTTTCGTTTGGGCTCAAATACATAGAAGCGGAAAGATGAGGTGCAATTAAACAATTATTATTATGCCTTTTACGAGGCCGAGTCACTTTCGTGCGTTAAAAATCTTGTCCACCTAACATTTTCTTTTTTCGTTACGTGAGAATGTAACGGAGTAGGCTAATTTAGCGTAGGGTTAAGCTTTAGATCCAACGTGCATAATTCGTAGATTCAAAATAAGAAGAATATGAGAGACTTCGATCGCTGATACTCCTTTTTTTTTGGGGGGGGGGGGTTTTATAAATGGGACCATGGTCATTGTTCAGAAACGACACAAAATCTTGTAGCATCATTGGCGTTTAATTTCCTTTTCCTATGTCCTCAAAAAACGTTGAAATTTAATAGATTATTTGAAAATGCAACCAATAATAACTATCGGAAAATAAAAAAAAAAAAAGAATCTTCCGGGAGGACAAGAAATAATAGTAGATATGATGGTCATTATAGTGAAAGGTGAAAAGTCGTGTCCTAAAAAGTGCGCTTCAGAGCGCATCCTAAGATGTGTAGAAAAAGCAAAAGAGAAGGAGCAGCTTGTACAAACCGTTGGGTAACTGTAGTCCGGCGAGTAAGAAGAATACCTGAAATATTATTTAAAGAACATTAAAAAAAAAACGCACAAAGAGTAAAAGTTGATGTTCGATGCTTGCATAGTAACTCGGCCAAAATTCCATAAAAGCTATCGATAGTAAGGTACGTATGCATGAAAAAAAGGAAATAACACAAGGTAAAATTGATTCCAATGTAGCTGTAAGGTCAATTAGTTTATTTGTTGTATTACTTATTTTATTATTTTTATTCCACTTCTCCCAACATCTTTATTATATTGGCTTTTTAACAACATATGTAAATTTGGTCATTCGCGAGAGCATGTAACATATCTCAGTATGTGTCCGGTCGTGTTACGGATATTCACTTTCTTGTTGTAACTGCTTGGCAGCCTTGGATTGTTATTGGCATTCTAGCTAATGTTGTTGTGTAGAAACGTCTGCTAGCTCCACGATGTATATATGAACTCTTTTACATAAATAAAGGAGTTGGGGTATTAAGGTTTTCTACTGCGAGCATACATGAAATAACAGAAAATAATGAAATGTCCAGTGCCTAATTGAGAATATTGTAGGGATATCCAACCGATCTGGCTAATAATGCTAATCGGATATTTATTTATCAATCGCATGCAAAAATATATATACTACCATGTATATTTTATGTAACGTAGAATTTATATGCATTGCATACATATGTGGATCTATCTCGCCATCTGTTTAAACACTGTGTATCACCCATCTAGAGGTAAGAGGGACAAGGGAAGTAATGGCCGCGTACTATGTCAAATACATTATTTTGTTGGGTCAAACTTGTCATTTATGTGTTTGATATAGCAGTATGTGTGCCTTTGCACCCGGGGGGGGAAGTGAGGGGGAGAGAGAGAGAGAGAGAGAGAGAGCAGGTACAGTAGTTGAAAGAATAAGCATGTGCACGGTGAGTCCATGACGATGGAACGAAACAAATTAGTGTAACTGTTATTATTTTTATCTTCATTTAATTGACCACTTTGTGTGTGTGTGTGTGTGTGTGTGGAGAGAGATAGAGAGAGCATCAAGAAGTAGGGATGGTAAATGTATGAGCGTGGTCGACAACTCCAGTTGAATGGTCTGGGCGTGCATGAGTTGGCAATGCACGTGCATGAGAGAGAAACAGAGAGAGAGAGAGAGTGAGTAAAAAGCAATACCCATAAACATTGTAAGGTATGCCGGGTTGGATGGCATAATGAGGGAAGGATGCTGCTGAAGGAAAAGTTGTTCCCACTCCACCTCCAAAACCTGTCTGAAAAGAGCTCATTACCCTAAAGTTCCTGCCTGCAGATCCTGCATGCCACAGCCAACAGTTTTACTGTCAAAGCTTAAGCTATACACATAACATTAGTGATTACATCCACTATCTGGTAGTACTTTTCCTTGTGGTTAACCCTTATTTTAGACAAACTGTGAAGTTCTTAATGTTCAAATAGAACAAGAACACTTCCTGCATGTATAAATGGATGTAAGCGCTGTGGATAAGAATAAATATACTCCTTCAACGTACAATAAAATTCAAGATGCACCTCTTCAAAATCTCTGGCTAGCTAATATTGAGTTGTTTTCAGCGAAAGAAAGGCCAACTATTTCTCTAGCATACGCACTCGCAGTTATCATGCACTTTAAACAAGAAGGAATAGAAGTTTCCCATCTGGGAGGAATATTCATGCAGCTTTCTGATCTTGACTGTGAATATGTTTGTCCGAAACAGAATATTTTTGGACCCCCGTCTTAAATCCTTACAAGAAAAATGCTCATTTCAACTAGGGAGAAGGCGAATATCGACAAACAAATAGTCTTGTTTGCATGATGAATCCAAAGATAACAGCACATGAGATACATACATAATAAAGCATCTTTACCGAAAGATGTTGTGAAACTTTTTCTAGATCTGAGCTATGTTGTCAGCGTACAGAATGCATGTACACCGAGACTATGACAGCCATCTTCACATGAGATAATATATGGACATGTAGAAAAGAGAACAGAATAAAAAAAAAAAGGAAAAAGAAAAACAGAATGGCTAAAAAAGAGAGCAGTATACCATGCTTTGGAGTAGAGGGTTTGGATCTCTGTACA
This sequence comes from Ceriops zippeliana, assembly GCA_037897445.1. Taxonomy (NCBI): domain Eukaryota; kingdom Viridiplantae; phylum Streptophyta; class Magnoliopsida; order Malpighiales; family Rhizophoraceae; genus Ceriops; species Ceriops zippeliana. The sequence continues at coordinate 3,079,648 of JBAPLH010000217.1, forward strand.
CCTAAAGATGCAAGATTGCAATTAGCCCTTCTACCATCTATCACTGGAGCCGCATCGACACAGGCTCTCATGGCGGCTTCGGGTTCCCGGAAAGTTACCTAAAATGGTACAACACATTTACCCAAAATTAGCAATCACATAATTATCTCAATCTTAAAAAAGGAAAATGGCGCAAATTCTTGTCTTTCTTCATGAAATTCTTAAATTTTATGCTAATCTTATTTCAGATCTTTCTTTCGTTTGAAGATCTATTGTTAATTCAGGTACAAGGTGGTATTATGTAAAAAAAAAATTTTTAAAAAGTAGTACATATAGAAGAAGGTAAATAGATGTGAGCAGAAAACAAAACTAAAAGGGAAGAAAAGTGCATACAAATCCATAGCCTTTGGATCTGCCAGTGGCTTTATCAGTGATGACAACAGCCTCCAGGATCTCACCAAACTGCTCAAAGTGCTTCTTCATGGTCTCCTTCTGGGTCTCCCAAGCCAAACCTCCAACAAACACCTTAGTATATGTTGTGTCACCAAACTGTCCTGCCAAACTTGCTGGAGTCATCTTTGATTCTCTCCCTTTTCTTCTTCTTCTTTCTTCTTTCTTCTTGAGATCTCTTAATTATCGGCCCCCCACCCTGCCAACCAAAGTTAGCACCAACAAAACTTTGTGTCCCTGAAATGACACCCTATATGTGTTGTGGCACAAAAATAGCTATCTATCAAGATTAGGCTAGATCGTTGCCTAAAGCTGAGGTAGACCCAATAAATTTTGGGGGATCTTCTCTTGGATTTTGAGGTGAATTTTGGCGTCGATGGTTGTGCCAGAGTTGATACTGATCAAAGGGGAGACAATTAGGTCAGAGACATCAACTTGAGAAGGAAGTGAAAGCAGAAGAGAGGGAGAGAGAGAGAGAGAGAGGGGAAAGGCCTATCATAATACGGACATAAATTATATATACACCAAGCAATCTCCACCTCTTTACATCCTTGACATATTATTTTTTTTCTTCACGCGCCATAATTTCCCGTGTTAACACATTTGGATGATAGCTTGTTGACTATGCATAATGTCTGACGAACACGCTATTTAGTGAAGGTGGGCCTAGTTTCTACCACAGTATTATGTCGTCCATAGCTGTACTTCAAATTATTTCAAGAGGGAATGCGGAATGACGCAAACAACCTTGGTAATTACCATATTCACGAAATCCCCTCGCAGTAGTGCTATGGGAAGAGCAAAAGTGCTTAGTGACAGAAACGGAACCGGGAAGGGGGGAGGGTGGGAATTTAATTTTACGGAAACGGAGGGAACGGAGAATAAAATCACGCGGGAGGTCAACGGTCAGCCCTCCCTGCAAAAATTGCCCGCATCGTTATGCTAGCAATTTCCTTCCGAGATTGCACGTTAATCTCCATTTTTGCATATAAAAATCCTGCACGCTACAACCACCGTAGCCATTTTAATTTCTTTAATTGAACAAAATATCAATAACAAGAAACTTAATTACTTCACGATGAAGTTTAAGATATATATATATATATATATATATATTTTTTTTATTGGAGAAATCTTGAACACCCAATTCTCAGAGGTTGGCTCGGGGATAATCGTTAAACATTTTGTTTGTACAATTGTTAGTTTTTTTCTGCAGAACAATTTTGTCAACAACTTTAAGTTGCGATGGGACGAACATTATGGCTTGTTGGATACAATATCTGGGTGAAGCTTCCATTTTTTGGCATTATTATCATGGATCGTATATTTTTGTCCCCTTTCGACACAAGATTAAACTTCGCGGCACTCTAGGTTTTGTCATTTCTTTTTAATTTCAATGGTAGTTCATGATGGAATAGTTGGTGGAAAGGGATTTTTTTTTTTTTTTTTAATTTGGTGGTCGGACGTAGATGGCCTAAGGCTTAAAACAGAAAGTAACTATGCAAGCTGTCATACGGTGTTATTGTTAGCTTTACAACATCTGATAGTAAAGTAACTAATCTAAGTCAGAAGAAGGGATTTGAAAGACATGCACTCTTCAGAGCATAATTTGCCGACCAATTAGTTATGCTATTTTCTTCTCAAAACAAATGCCACAACCAGATTTGTCATTTTCGGCAAAGCAATTCTTGACACTTACTTATAATTAATGGCAAATGATATTGGGTGTTTGAACTCACGAGCATCACTTTAAACTGGGCTAGATGTGTAGTACGATGTTTATGAATATGCAATTTGATTAATCGGTCAAAACTCACGTTTCGGTGGCTAACAAAGTCTATAAAAGGCAGCAGACAGGAACTAGAACTGGCCGAACTTTTGTCCGAAAGGCTCCGAATTGATTAGTATATATTGTTAATTACATGCACGCGTGTAGGCGACTAGATGTGTGTGAAATGAAATGTTAATGCTTTTCATCGCCCGGAAAAAAGCTACTAATAGAACATCAAAACAAAATTAATGTGAAAGAAAATTGATTTTTTTTTTGGGGGGGGGGGGTTCAGACAACGAAAAAACAACTCGCATATCTCAGATGAACATAGATTTGCCGGATTCCAAGTCCAAAAACTTCAAACCTCGAAGCAGTTAGTGTATTTGTCCCACTGAAGGCAAATAATTTTTTGAACAAGAGATGATATTGTATAATAGATGCTAATTACAAAGTAATAATAATAATAATACAAAATTCGAAATTTCAAAAAAGCAACATGGTTTGAATAGCATGTAAGTTGACCTATATTAATTTATGTGGTTGGTAGATCGATATGTCAGGGTCCAAAGGCGGCCACCCAAAATGATCTGCTGAGGTGTAACGGATGAGGCCTGGGGAAAAGCGGGGGGAGAGAAGAAATAATGAGGATTTAATAAACAAAAAAAATAAATTCGTAATGGATAGGCTGTTGGAATTAAGGACCCTAACCATGTTGAAAGCGACTAATCTGGTATTAAATGGCATCGATGTTTTAACTTTTGAAGTTAACTTCTCTTGGTTTACTTACAACCAACACTGATGAAAGGGGGTGGGCCATAAAAAGATATTGAATTGGTGCCATCCAATCTTTTTTTTTTTTTTTTCCATTAATCAGCTTTTTTATCTCTTTGGTCTTTTAGGCTGTTTATTTTGTTGCAACTAATTTTAATTCGAAGACTTACTCTCTGTTATATATATATATATATATAAGTAATTATATATAAAATTTTAGATTTTTTTAATCAATAAATTTTAATGTGTTGTATACAACTTTTATAATTATATAATTTGACACTCAAAAAAAAAAAAAATTCAAGGACCAATACGAGTCTAATTTAATTTTTAGGAGTAGGAAACAGGATGTCATTTGTGGTAATAAATTTCTAATCTACTGCATATGTATTAGTAATAATTTTATTTATTTATTTTTATGACCAAGAACCTTACTTTTAAAGAGTACATCTTCGACCTATAAAAAAACACCATCGATAAAATGTATTTGAATAACGATCTATCGAAGCACTCAAACTTAAGATTGTTTTGGACGAGCAATTAGCATGTTTGTGTTAGGGCCAACGATTATCTTATCGTGGTTTACATAAAGCTTATCAAAACAAATTTTTATACACAACTTTTTTACCAATTCATATTTGCTTGGGCCAAAAGCGGGAAAAAAAAATTTTTGATGAGGAGATCCAGAAACCTACCTTAACTCTCCATCCGAACCAAACTCAAGAGGTCTTATAATTGGGCCCACGACAGGCCCCAGATGCCGAGGAGTTGGGGACTTCCCACACGGATCCGCGTCGTTAGGCTAGCAAGGATCGTGACTTTTCACTCCTTGTATTGTCATTTAAACTCACTTGCTACAGATAGACTCGCAACATGTAAATAGACCAGGTTTTTAAGTTTGAAAAGGTAATAATTCTAATAAAACCCTCTGTTTCCTCGAGACTATCTGCATCCATATCCCCTCTGATCAGCACCTCCCAAGCCATCATCTCACAGAGTTTAGCAAACCCTGCCCATACTTGAAGGACAAAATATAGTTTACGAATTTCGAAAAACTTTGCGTTATCCGGGTTTCTTGGGAGCAAAGACTACCGGATGAGGCAGCTGTCTCAAGCATCTTTGACCAGAAAGTAACATCAGTCAATCGAACGCCTACGCATGTGTTCCACGTAACCCCACGTTCTCTCTCTCTTCCTCTTCTCTTCTCTCTCTCTCTCTCTCTCTCTCTCTCTCTGTGAAGCGGGAGGCATGGTAATGTGATCGTGAGGAATGACAGGATGATATACATGCAAGTCTCGCAGCTTTATTATCAACAAGCTGTAGCTCATTTCATTTTCACACAACCATTTTCTTTTTATCTACCGGATTCAAACCCCCATCGAACCTCGTCAGGCGCTACGCGACTAGGCCGATTTTCTCTGATTTCCTCTCATTTCATTTTCACTCTCGAGGACCACGTCGCCAACTCACTGCTGACACTCTCGCGGACCATATCGCCAACTCGCTGATGCTAAAGCCCAAGTCAAAAGTTCGCTTCGCTTGTTTCCACAATTGCATTCTTCTTCACAAGAAATATACAAAAAGGCAAAACTCAGAAGAAAATTTTTGTAGGCTGCTCATTCCTTAGTTCCACTAAGATACCACCTGTTTTACACACACACACACACACAATATATATATATATAACTGATTTCTGGGGTTTCTTTCTTTTACCTTTTATTTTTTTTCCTATTTGTTTTCGTCGCCTTTGTTGGATCCTGCTTCAAACTCAACGTAGTTAAATAAATTTTCCCTTTCATTTATTTTTTTTTTTAACTCCAACCAAGCCATATGTCTGCAATTGAAACATACTTTTCTAATTCCTCCGTCTAAATACTTGTCACATTCTAGAATGTGAGACACCGGGATAAATTCAGTTGCTGGTACACTATAGACAATCAAGCGGGAACCCATATTCCAAAAATAGAAGCCCAGCAACTGCTTCGACATTCGGCCTCACCATAATCCTCTTAAAGCCGAAGAAACATGTCCAACCAGCATGAAAAGTGATCCATCCTTTTACTCTGATGTATCCTCGTGATAAAGATGAAGTGCTAGACCAAAACGTGCACATGCCCGTCGAAATGCCATTGCTTCAGCCTTTTGCACAGGATCTCCAAAGCCCGAGCCATCAACCGAAGCCGTTCCTGTCGACTCCCTGTGTAGCTAGTGAAGCAGGGAAAAAAATTCAGAGGAAAATAGGTTAATGCCAAAGAGAAATATTATCTGCAGTTATATAATCTGGCAAAAGGAAATTCCTAAAATTCCTTCAATTTGTTTATTCAATTCACTAGAAGGAAGACCGTGTTGCCACAAAATTTCAGAACATGTCTTTCATTTGGTATCATTCAACAGCTCTCCCTACAACATACAAATTCCTACCCAGGTCTAGTGCTACAGAAGATTTTTACCTTTTAATTTGAATCCATTTGCCTGCCACAGCACATGATAAAGTATCTCAATTGTTCCCCAAAATTGCATTTGATGTGTAATAGGCTTATCTCCATAATAAAATGCACTACTAAAGTATTTCCAAAATCACCAAGCATACCTCTAAGTTCCATAAAAAATGACATCTGATTCCATTTTCATATTTAGCATTTCCAATGGCACATAACCTCATTTACTTGCAAATCATATGAGGATCCTGCTTCACATCTACAAACACAAAAAAAAAAAAAAAAAATTGAGAGTCCTACCTCAGCATCAGTACCATAAAGTGTCACTCGATAAACAACAGATACAGATTTGCCATCTGGAGAATATGTGATGTTCCGAACCTCACCAGACCACTCTGCATTAATGGAGCAGGTACAAAGCTTTACCATCCCAGAGGCTTGAAAACTGAAACTAACGTATATTCACCTACTAAGGTGAACGGACATATTCATATGAATATGTGCAGGGGTGCAAGCGGCCTTTCAAGTTTAACATACCTGGAGCATGTAAATTCATAATCCTGTTGACAAGATGCCTGCAAAAATAGAAGGCTATAAATAAAACTACAAGATCAGCTGATATCCTTCTAAATTTCAACAACTAGAGAAATAGATATCAAAGGACTCCCTAGCAGTTGGAAAAGCCACATTTAGACATTAAAAATTTCTCATTTTACGATTTGAATCAACAGCTTAATAAAAACTAAGAAAGTTCACTGAAGCTCACCCATATGGTCTTGCACTCAAATAATATATACTTACATTTAGATTAAAGCAATTTTTTTTTTTAATCACGAAGAATTCATTTCAACAGACCATACCACCACGACTCTCGCCTAACACATGAAATGAAATCAACTCTAAGACCGTGTGGGCACAATTTCAAGTTCTGCCTTACCACTAGCCTATTATTATCCGGGTTTTCTTTTGAATAACTAGATGTTGCTGTCAACCAAATTCAACATTATTTCCCTTTCCTATCCAGAAAAGAAATTTATTTGCCACATCCTTTTCAAACCCGAAAAAAAAAAGGCCAAAGGGTCTAATTATTTCAAGATTCTCCGTCTCCAGACTGTATTTCAGAAAGACCCCAACTGGGTCAATCAGTGGTCTCTACGCAATACCCATATGAAATGTAAATTTAAAGGTGTGTCCCAGTGAATGAATTTGTGTCGTGCTGAGAGAGAGAGAGAGAGAGAGAGCAAAAGAGTGGTACCAGGGGACGTATCTGGCAGAGAAGCCATCTTCAACGCGTTGTCTAACAAGAGAATCGGGGACCTTCTTGTTGAGTTCTTTGAGTATTTCCGACAGAGGCCTGCCAAGTCCAGAAGTGAGTATAACATCTTCTTCTTCTTTGTCTTCCCCGACCTTTTCCCTTTCTTGAAAAGTAGTAGTAGAAGACCGAGAAGAATAGGAGTGACTGTAAGGGGAAATGGAGGATTGAAACAGGCTCAGTGATTTTCTCAATAACGGAGGGCTTGACCGAGTTCTTGTCGTCAACAATTTCATTTTTGTTGCAGAGAACGCTGCCATTATTTTTTTAACCCTCTCCCAGGAAAATCACGGGAAGGGGCAACGCCGAAAGACGGCAATTTTTTCCTCTGCTTTTTTTTGGGCAAAATCCTTTCCGTGCGGAATTATGTTCTTTCCGAACAGTCCCCCCGTTGTCGTTGAGGCGGTGCTTGGTCACGTGCCCTCGCCACTCCAATGATGTAATTAAAGAGTTTTAGAAAATTTTAACCTCTTACTTTTGACTTATTTACTGTTTATGTTATGTAACTCTTTTATTTTTTTTTCCCTACACTTTTCGTTTTTCTTCTTTTCCTTATTTACAGTTACAACATGCCTTTTTCTTTTAAAGAAAACAAATTTCAATTTTTTCTTTAATTAATGGTTGGAGTCTGATGCAGCGCAAAAGAGTATTTGATCTCACTTTACGTGGAAAATTAAGAAAAGTGAAAGGATTTGAGCTCTCTCTCTCTCCAAAGCATAAAGTCTTTGTGGTTTTTTGTATTGATTTTTTTCTCGTCATTATTGTTAATATCGAAAAAAAAGAGAAGTTTTTGTTTTTTTTTTTTGTAATGCGTGTGGATATGTATATGTATATTTTAATGCAATCATATTGCAGACATTAGCAAAACGTATGGTAGATTAATTTAATATTATTTATATAATTTATCAATACCGTTCATTTTGTTTCCAGAAATAACAAATATTGTATGTATGGTGCGCTAAATGGCTTTAAAAAAATGAAGATTAATTAGATAAAAATAATAATGTATGTTTTGAGGTCAAGTTATTATTATTTGTTCGAGGAAGCAATAATAAATCAATTTACATCCATTCCATCGGTTGCCACTGAATTGAAAAGGAGCTGAGCGCAAATGCTTCCATAGATGTACCTCTTCTCACATTTATGGAGTTCCTAACGTTTAGATTATGGAAATAAAATATAACAGATTATCTTATTAGGGTTTTCTTCCATTGTACATCAAGAGGCGAGTAACTTGCCAGAAATCACATAGAAAAAAGATTATAAAAAAAAAAAAACCCATATTTAGTTGCGTCTTGAAGGGATGTTGCGGCGAATTTGGGAACGATATCTAATTGGATTGAGTTGCGTTCTTGGAGATAAGAGTCATTTGCTGGACGTTGATCGGGTAACAATCCCTTGGTGGCCCATAGAATGCCCTCTGGGCCACAATGGCATTGACAGCTTGTGTTGGATGGAAGGCATCCCAAAAGACGTATGCACTTCTGTTTGTGCATGGAATAGATAATGGAAGACATGTTATTTGGCCTTGGTTACTCCCAATTCCACAGCAACCCCTATTGATAACACTGAATCCTGCAATGTAACATTCTGAACTATGTTATGTTCCGTTCGTTGAAAGCATTTCTGGCACGAGTTACGTTTGTTTGTTTATGTTTTCTGACTTACCGTAAGTGGCAGGGTTGTTCAGGATGTCACCAACTGCACCGTAAGTGTTGCCGTACAGGTATATGGCACCGGGTTGACTGTTGAGTCGATCAACAAGTGATTTAAGTCCCTCATTGAAGGTTCCGAGAATCTGATTGGCATAATCAACGCATCTATCTGCTGGGGCGCTGGCTCTTTGATTAGGGATGCAACCAATGGGTCCAATTCCTGGTAGTAGGAATTTCCTTAGTCCAAGGCTATATAGTGTCTGCAAAACCATTAGATAGTGACCTTAGAACAAGGCACTGGAACATTTTGTTTCATGTAGTTGGCCTAAAAAAGTCGAAAATGCCGTAAACATTTCTCAAGTGTGATGGAGACATACAAGTCTGCAAGCTCTGCTTAGTTACCAAGTTGACGGGCGTAGCGGTTGAGCAAAAGGTTGGCAAAATCTGGGGGACTGTAGTCGTAGCTGGAGGAGTAAATTGAAGGCATGAGATAGTTGTTTATGTAATCATTGCTTCCAAACACGAGAACTGCAAAGGCATTTTCCAGGTAATCTGTCAAGTTTTTCCCACCCATCAATGCTCTTAGTTGATTTAGTGTGGTCTCGAAGTTCAGCACCTGTTGGCTCAGACTGTACTTTTGTCCCTGCATTTTCATCATGTCGCGTTTGTGTGGTGAAAATCAAGCTCCGAAGCCATTTGTGCACTGATATGATGAAACTTGTGTCGTTTTACATAAAATCGAGTTTCATGTAATTCTAATCAACCATTTTCGTTTTTTTGTTTTCATGTATAATTCTAGCTTTAGCTATAGGTGAGCCTAGCTTGGGAACATATTTTATCAAATCATAGATTTGGTAATGTTTTGAGACAAGTGAGTTACATAATTTTGGCCACTCTCATCAAGAATCCCAGCAGCTGCTGAAGCGTAATTGACTCCCCCCAGTATCCTAGATCCAACGGTGTTAGGATCTGCAAATGGCGGAGGATAAGACACACCTAGCATATCTCCTGCAAATCACAATTCATGCAAAATGAAGTTTAAACAAAATATTGTCGTGTTCCCTCATGTTTTGAATGTGAGACCAAATATGAATTGTGGTCTCTGCGACGAATGCGAATAACAATTTACCAAGTATATCAGCAAAGGTTTTTCCATTGGAGAATCTCCCAGTGGGGCCGAAACTGAAGTCAATCCCATAAGGGTAGTAATTGGATTTTGCAATAGAGCTGAGATAGTTGTTGTTGCCAGCATCAACCAATGAATCTCCAAATATGTACATTACTGAAACTCTCCCCGACTCCACAAGCCCATTTGAGCTTTGTAGTGTCAAGATTAACATGTTCAAACACCATAGCCGTTTACCAGCAATAGCCATCTTGCTTCCACCAATCGCCCCTCCGTGAATATTCACAAAATGATAGTAATTCAGAGGGAAAAACCACTATCAAAGGGCGTTAGAGTGTTTCAGCTAAAAGAGTATTGAGGGCAATATAAAGGTGTGTAGGACCGGGGATGGTGAACGAGATAAGCATTAGAAATTTGTCCATATTAAAAACCGTTTAGAGTAATAATGTAAGCAAGACCCAGGAAATGGGGCTTTAGTCCATGTCTTTATTCCTGGATCGGGGTCCTTTTTTTAACGTCCAAGTCCTCTTTCCCTTCTTCCTGAGGTTGCTCGGTTATTTTCCCAAATGGGTCTTGCTCCGTTGCATGTCGAAAGCAATGATGGCATGTCAGCAATCCAGATACTGCAGGACCGGTCGTCACATCAGCCCAACTTTGTGGGCGAGTGAGGCCTGTAGTTTACAGTGAAAGATTGACAATTAATGGTAATTAGCGTTTTCATTCAATGTACAAGCTCTTGTTCGGCCTGGACTGGACCCATTGGTATGATATTAGCTAGGTTGCCGGGTCACTTCGTCGCCCAACTTAATAGAAGCAATACGTGGTACCCCACATAATTTCTCCGAATTGCAATTTTACGATATGTAATTGTAAAATGGTGTTGATTACAAAAAAAAAAAAAAAAAAAGGCGTTGAAAGAAATTGAAGAGTCTGCAGTGCTGAAAGAATGAATCCACCAACCCCATACGTTATTGGTGTATTCATATTGACTATGGTTGCCCACTGATCTGATCATTGGTTTGAGATGTTATTAACACAGGTCCAATAAATACATACATACTTATCTATATATATTATGAAAATAGGAATGAATCATAAATGTTATAGTTCTCTTCTCTTGCGCTATTTGTATTCTTCTCTTTTTTTTTTAGTCTTTTCTTTTCTTTCTTAACCGTTAAGATTTTATTCTTTCTTAGCCCTTAGATCCCTGTTTCCTTTACCCATAACATGCCCGGGATTATGGAATCATGATTAGCCAGATCATCTTTAGATGCAGCTAATGAATGCTAGAGCCTTCCCATTTACTACAGCCTGAGCATTCAGCATCATTTTTTAACAAACTATTTCTGACTATGTAAGTTGATTCATATTATGTTGACCTATCCTCAGTGCTAAGAACATGATTTTTTTCTCAGGATGCGGATATTATTTAAGCATATGGGCCGTCCATTTTGGTGAAAATTGTTGCTTGTGGGGCCACTGGCGCACAAAAGAATGCTACTTACGATGGAAAAACACTTCGCTTATCCAGTGACGGTAGAAGACAGCAGTGCATAAAGGCACTAAAGATTGGAGGACCCAAAACATGCTCTACAGATGCTTCTTCCTTGTGGAGATGGAATTGTAGCAAGTTTGGGTTTGTCTAGTCTGTTTTTCAAAATTATGAATGTTTGAAATGGTTTTAGCTTTATTACGGATTGCTTTGGAGCAGCACCATGTTGCGAGTTAGTGAACCACCACGATGATAATAGACTATTTTTGCTTCTGAAAGAGTGTCCTTTCAACCAATTAAAACGCAAAGCACTACCCCACCACTTTACGTCTTCCTTTTGATAACAGAAAAGAACAATGAGACGTGGTGTCCTTACAAATGATAAAAGGCGCATTACTCTAGGTACAGGAGATGCATTGGATCTTGTGGTTCATGCCATTCGACATATCTTTCATAAGTAGTCCTGGAATGGGGACCTTCCCACTTCCCATTCCCAGATTACAGGGTCAAGCTTTTTTTGGTTTTTGTTTTTTCCAAAGAAACAGGATCACACAACAGCAAGAAGTGAACAATAATTCTGCAGTTACATTATATCAATCTTTCTGGTAAACTGGGGTCATGATGTTAAACTACTGTAGTTAATATCTACCATGTGTTTTCTATTACAACAGGAAGACACAGGTGATGGTATGGCTATGGGGAGAGGGCAGAAGATAATGTTGTTTCATATGTAATATTATCAGGCCGAACAGACTTTTTAAGTGTTGAACTTTTGATTTTCTAAGTCTTGTCCAAGACAGTCTTGTGGTGTACCAGTAGGTGATAGAGATGGATTGTAAGAATACCATCTAGCCCAGAAAAGAAAATTAAAGAAATTGATAAGGCTTAAGGCAGCTAGTAGCCAATAGAAAAGGTCTAGCTTATCTTTGTTGAGGTCATTGCCACTAAGCCAGCCCGTGCCTGAAGAGCTGGAAGTGATTTTGTTCACCAGAGAAACAAGGAGGGAGCTCAGGTAGAAACCAAATGAGTATGAGCAATAAGTCAAGGCCGTAAGAAAGGATTGCATCCCATTCAAAGACTGTTTGTAGAAGAACTCTATAAGACCTACTGCAGTAAACATCTCTGAGAGTCCGAAGATGAGGAATTGTGGAGCAATCCAAAATATGGACAATGTTTCGTTGAGTTGCAGCGATGAGATTCTTCTTTTCTTCTCCATTAGTGCGGCTGAAACCATGGAAAATGTGGCGATAAATAGTCCGGTGCCAACTCTTTGTAGAGGAGAGATTCCAGAGTCCCTTCCCGTGACTCTTCGTGCAAATGACACAAAGACAGTTTCATAGAGAGGGACAACAATAATGAGCACGATGTAAGGGATGGATTGAAGTGAAGCTGGAGGAATATGAAAGTTTTTGTTATCCCGGTGTTCATAACACTTCCCTGTTGGACGGAGAATGTTTGGAGCTGCGCTAGAATGGTGTTGAAGATGATAGTGCAGGCAAATATAGGAATTACTGAGATAATGGTCTTCACCTGCTCAACCTGGGCCACGGTACATAGTCTCCATGGACTCTCGCTTGCCTGAGTTCCATCTTGAATTCTTATGCAGGCCTTATCAAGGAACCTGTAATGACTAACTAAAATTTTATTTTCGTTGCACAAAGTACCTCTGAGAGAAAATTGCAAAAATCATAGTCTTTAACCCACCTAAACTTGTCAGTGTGAAGTAGGTTCATAAAATTAGAAGGTGGGGCAAAGACATGGTTAGGCAAATTGTTGTTGCTTCCATGTAGCATCTGTGCATTTGAGGGACAAATTTGTTTTCTTTTCGTAATTGCAGCAACAAAAACCTGATGATGAGAAGGAAATAGAAAAATTAAGCAAGCAAAAAGAGAAATGGTTCAAGATGTTTTGAAAATGCTAACATAGTATAGATAAGCAAGCTTGGGACTACCGTCATGCATTCTCCTCCTTGGCTATACCTCGTGGAAAATGATATAATCGATATTAAAGACACGAAGAAATTGAATGGGCAATTTACCATATACTACCGAAAACATGCAATTCTTTCTTCTATGAGGTGTATATCTCATAAGCTTGAATTCTTAAAAGCATGTTTCTAATTTGATTTACTTAAAAAAAAAAAAAACGAGTCAAATTAACTCAATATTCTGTATGGGAATAAATAAAAATTTTAAGTAAGATAAAGTTGAATTAAGAAAAACAAATGTTTTAGAATAAATTAAAAATATGTAGAGTATAGGATTTTTTTATTTAAAAAATAAAATTTAAAAAATGTATAATGAAAAGGACTTGACCAACTAAATTAAACAAGAGATTGAATCGGAAACACGAAAGGATTGCAATAACATAAAAGGGGGAGAGAAAGATAACCACTTGCAATAAGATACCCAGTGGAAGCAACAAAGAAACCTTCTCTGTTCCTCTTTTAGTTTTGTTATTTTTGTTTTTTTCTTCTTCTTTATTACTGCCCACTCAATCGATGCCAAACAAAGCAGAAAGGCTGTTCGCATAACGCGGACAACACACATATATCTTTTGCTTAATAAACCTAGAGATGAAGAATCTATTCGACGGGCCTTTCCAAATGCGCTATATGATAAAGAAAGAATAAAAAAGTCGAAAGACATTACTTGAGCAATTGGAGTGAATATACTTCCTCTTGGTGGCTTGTTTCTGTAAAGAAATGAACCCGAGATCAAGCTAATCAATCCAACAGCCATGACAGCAGCAGAGGCGCCGAAGCCAACGTCCATACCCGAATGGGTTTGAACCCAAACCAGAAGGGTCAGAGCAATGAGCTGCCCTACGCAAAAAGCAAAGTAGGCCACGTTGAAATATGTGGACAGCTGCTTGGATTGCTTGCAATCTTCCCTCTTGAATTGGTCTGCTCCATGAGAAATTATGTTCGGCTTTAAGCAGCCACTGCCTAGAGCCACCAAATAGAGTGCCAAAAAGAATATCCAAGCTTTGCAGCCCCTGGCCTCCACACAGTGGACTTCATAAGAGACCATGTTGCAGCTTGGTGGCCGCAACTGGGGTAGATGGGCTTGAACGGACAACAATATAAATCCCTGTTATATAACCCATAATTGATCTGAGTTAACTGTTTATTGGTAGCAAACATTTCGACATTGAATGTTATATTTGCCCCTACTGTGTGTTGGAAAGCAATCGGCAAAGCAAAGTGAGTTGTCCGAAAAAGATTCCAATAGAAAAGGGAAACACGAAGAAATGGCATCATAGGAAACCCTCATCTTTTTGTCAATACAAAAATTGAATTACATGATATGTGCACCTCTGGAATGTTCTATTTAATTATTTTTTTCCCACAATCAAGAAAATGTGATTATATTGTAGATTGCCCTTGGTTCGTGAACGATTGAAGAGAGCTAAAAAATAAAGGCCGTGAGAGGGAAAAAGCGCACTTACAGAGAGCTCCACAAACCCAAAGCTCAACATGATCCAAAAGCTTCCAATATAAGAATCTGAAAGGTATCCACCAAGGAGTGAAAGAAGGAAAACAGTTCCTACAAAGTCGGTGACTACGTTTGCAGACTTTGACAAAGGGAAATGCATCTCATTGAAAACATAAGTCATGAGGTTGTTCCCAACAGCAGCAATTGCCATCATCTCAAAGGCTTGAAGTCCTGAATTTCAAAAAGAGAGAAATTATGCAACATCCATGCGCGTTAACACTAGTTCTTCCCTAATGGCTTGCATAAGTTAGGAAACACTAAGTTAATCTATAGCAACGAAATATAATGGTATACCACAGCCATGGCTTGTAGGGTTAATCCTCGAGCAAAATGTTTTTTTTTTTTTTCCTCTCCATAAGTTTGAGATTGTGCTTAACCCACAAGAGTTATTGACTATTATTTGATGAATCTTACCTTTGGCCGTAGTTTTACATAATATCCTAAGCGAGAACGGAGAGTGAGTTCTAGACATGGATAGAACTGATATTGGCAACTAAGTATGCATGAGAATCCATGCACAGCACATATGATAGAGAAAACACAACAGCGAGAGAGAGAGAGAGAGAGACCAAGGACAAAAACAGCAGCAGTCATTCCACCATGCTTGTTATCCTTGCAGGGTCTGCCTCTCCAGTCAACAGACAACTCCTCCACAGCCTCGGACAAGGAATTTCCTTTGAAGTTCCTCGTTGTATTCTCCACCCTATCCATTATATTTGATACTCTTATTATCTATATTGAAATCAAAATCCCACAAGCCACAAGTTAATATATTATGTAGCTGCCAATTAACTGCTTTTATTTTCCCAAATGACCTCTTTTGGCGATTTTGAGACAAAGCTAAGAAGTGGGCAAGCCTCATATTTATAATGTTATCTGGCATCCCCTTTGAACTTTCTTTCTCATTAGAGCATTTCAATTCTTCGTCAAGTTGACTAGTGACATGCATGGCCCATCACATTCTCAATAGCTTGCCTGAAGTCAGCCGTCCTCCCTCACCTCACACACACGCGCACAGTCAATATTTTCACAAAAATCTCTGCCCACTCGCCGTAGAAGAGCGATTACGGGTACCAACTAACATGTAATGGCAGGTAAATGTGTAGCACAATGCTAAGTATCGGATCATGATCATTTCATGAAGCATATATGTGCAAGTACATAAGTGTGTCATCTCTGGGGAGTGGGTCAAAATGTGCCACATGGATATATATTTAAGCACAAGTGGAGCACTAATTCCACCATTGTTGTGCTCTTAATTGTGCGTTTAGAGAAGTGTAATGAAACATAACATCTTCATACATCCAATTAAAGTTTATGGCTCCCATGGAACTTTTTCTTAGATCCAAACTCCAATGATATCTTGTAGCTGGTAGCTATGGGGTGGCCATCTACAAATTGCTGGATCGTTTGGCCTGGCAATGCGTCCAATGGTCTGGGTATATCCGTGAGTTCGGTTGCTCTACTAGGGCATTCAGACTCCCCCACCCACAACACAGGACATTCCTGTTTCCTAGCTGCCATGAACAAATTAATTTCCTTCCATATATATGGGGCATGGGAGTAGGGGAGATTATTGTATAAGATATCACATGGCATGCTCACAAGCTCCTCCACAATTCTTCTAATGTTCATATCGAAACATCTCACTTAAAATTTTAAGTTCATAATTGTGGGAGTATTGCTTAGAAATATTTTCATTTTACATTTTTTATAACACAGTAATAATTGATAGTTAGCTTGTTAGATATTAGAAAGAAAGAAAGGAAATTTATAAAAGAGAGAGAGAGAGAGAGAGAGAGAGAGAGAGAGAGAGAGAAACAAGTCTAAAGACATCGCAAATGGTGCAAAACACTTCAACTAAAACTCATTTTTATTAAAAAAAAATATTGAGAGAAATTATAATCGAACTCTCAACCTTCCACAAGAACAATTTTCTTGTGGCAATATTTTCATATTATTGTATTGCTATTTCCCCGGCATAATGATAGGGCAAGAAATTATTAGCCTCCAAGGTCCAAATCAAGGATCTTAGTGTCACCAGTAAAGACGCCAGAATTATGGTTCTCAGCCCTGCCTTTACATTGTCGCGCTTCCAACCAAACCCACCTGTCCTGCAAAGAGTCAGAGTATCTAGCCCACGTGTTAACCTTAGTTGCCTATCAAATTGTTACATGCCACTTTTAGTGGGCAAAAAGCCATTTGACCACATCTGCCCACCGTTGTATAATTGAAGTACAGCTTGACAATATTCGGGAGAATGCTTTTCAAAATTTTAATAAACTGAGGGGTACGTGATCTAGGAATTGCTTTGGAAAAAGGAGAATGGTTATTGGCATATCCATTAACATCGGTAAAGTGGGATTCCAAAAGAAAACGTTGCTAAAAATCTACTATATCATTTCAGTCCATCGATCGCCAGATCCGTGAATTTAACAGACGTTTAATAGATATACGCAGGAATGACAAAAGTATAACTGATAAGAGAAAACGAGCCCTAACCCCGAAAATTTTACATAAAAAGGGACATAAACGTTGTGAAGAATGAACACAGCAGAATGCCAAAACTCAGACCCAAGCGCACAAAATTACGTAAGGATGTACAAAATCAAAACCTTTAAGCTACATTGACGCACTAAGTGGATCTAATTAAATGGATTATATATGATTGTGAATTAAAAAGTATAGCATCCCATCCAGTTGAAGGGGGGAAAAAAGCCTAATATGTAGTATTGTGTCAGTCACATGTGACAGCGAGAGATCATACTTATTGGGTTCTTTTGTGGCCTGAAAAAATCCACACATATAAAAGTGTATAGTGCATTATGTTATTTATAAATCAAATTCAAGTTAATTATTAATGTTTTTATTCAATTTTTTTATAAAATATTTATTATTTAAAAATATTTATTTTAAAACAAAATTTTCTTTACATGATTTTAATATTAATAAATTTAAAATTCAATGTTACATTTTTTAGTATAAATTCTTGTTTGCAGACAATCTATATATATATATATATAGATGTCGGTAGTGGCAAACATTGAACCGTCAAGGCCGTAAACACAGCCAATCTGACAGTGGCATCAAACGCGCCACTCCCAAAAGTGGACAAACGAAGAAAGGAACAGTGTCACTACTGGTAAGTAACGGTGACAAGCCGCCAACACTCCCATACCAATCAGAGTCAATTTTTCAGTCTATCCCTCCCAATTTTGATCGAGCTAGCAAGAAGCCAACAACTCGATTTTACAATTTTCTTTCTTTCTTTTTCTATGATACCATATCAATATAACAATTATTTTTTCAGTACAGTGACGCACTAATACAAGGTAGCCACACATTTCTTTAGTAGTAGCGTTCGAGTGGCAAGCAAAATACTAAACAAAGTAATTATATCAAAGCGCATAACTTGTTTCTGTTGTTGCTTTGCCCTGTGCGAGGAAGGTGAGTTTACGAGCTCGAATAGCAATTGCCATGTCCGGGGGAAAGAAAAAAATTCCAAAATGGTCATATCTTTAGCGAGATACCAAATAGGAGGATTAATTAATTGACTTTGGAGATGCGGCAGCTGGAGTTATAATGACGGTAATAAAGCTAAGCCTTATGCCTTCTACAATGTCTCAGTTCAATGAACCAAACGACCAGCTTTTCATTTTTGTTTTTTTTTTTTTTTTTTACAGCGCATTTGGTTCATTTACTTGGTAGGTAAGTTGTGAGAACCTTGTTCATAATGGACTTTGAAGTCATAGCATTGCTGCATTGGCGTTAACAAGGAGTGGCAGGGTTGACATTGCTATTGAGACGTCGTCTCCCTTTGAATGTCTTCTTCTGTGGAATGTGGAGACAAGACTAATATCATGATTACTCAAGCTTCAGCATAAGTCAATCTCGGTTTTAAGTTCTTTTCCATTATAAGAAACAATTTAATTCGATAATCCCAAGGGCTAATCCTCTCCAAGCTACATATCCGCCCACTTATGCTTTGTGGGCACACAGAGGATCCACCCACATGACGAAAGGCTCATGAACTTGGTGAAAAATCCAATTAAAAAGAACCGTCCACACTCACCAAATCTCTTAGAAATTTTCTGCTAATTTCTTCCATAACAGCCTTCACAAACCTTCTTATGTAGCAATGGGATCGAAAGAAGTTGGATTAACTGGGCAGCGTTAAAGAACGTAAACGTAGGATTAAATTAAATTTAGTAGATAGTTGATGACACGAAATCCTCCTTTCCTTCACTTTTCTTTAGATTTGTTTACTTCCCAAAATCATTGATCACCGTTTGTGGATTTTTGATAAACCCTGATTGGAGCAATAAAAGTTTGTAATTGCGTAGATCACCTTACGGCTTTTTCATAGGACACCATTTGCTCCCAACCATTTTTCGCTTTAATAACAAGGTTCTTAGGGATTCTTATAACGCCTGCAAGACTGTACTTGTAATAGAGATGCCACACGAATCACCTGTTGAGAGCGTAATCAACGTATATTTTCCTTGTTCATGCCCGCATTACACGATCTTAAATATGCACAAAAATATTATTTATTGTCGTTGTATTAAAAATAAAATTATGAATTTGATTTTTCACAAAAAAAAAAAAAAACTTTCGGTGTCATTTAACGTATATTTACAAAAATTTGCACTCTCAATAGAATTAATATTCCACGACAGCACTAAATAGTACCGCCCTGCTTTCTCATGTTCATGAAAAAAATCAAAAATATTTATTTATTTATTTATTTTTGGTGAAAGTCAATTCACTTTCATGCGCAAGTGGAAGGCAGATTTGTTGTCTGCCTTAATATTTAAGTTGCGCGCCACGGTGGGATGATGTGTGGTAGATAGAAGAACCGCAGTGCTTGGGCCTGGCACGAATAACCCAAAGTATTTAACAGTATCAATGTATATTTTGGTAAAAAGAAAGAAAAAAAAAAACAGTATCAATAAATGGTACAAAAGTAAAAATATTGCCAAGCACAATGCACAATCCGCTAGTTCTATTGGCTTGATAGCAATATCTTGATGGAGAAGATACGCAATCAAGTAATAAATCTCGAATCTTATCTCTCTCTCTCTCTCTCTCTCTCTCTCTCTCTCTCTCTCTATCTATCTATCTCTTTTATGTTAAAAAAATATTAATATATGAGAAAAAATAAATTGGCTTTTGTGAGGATCAAATGATTAAAGAAAAAATTGGATATAAATCAATCTATTACTTGCTTGAGAGTTATTGGAAATATTTATGAAAAATTCACAAAATATTGACGTTTCATTGAAATTCATGAAAAACCCTCCAAGCTATCAGTTATCAGTAAAAAATTAATAAAAGCTTTAATTCTGCATTATTACAAATTTAAACCAAACCATTAATTAAGTCAATTGGCAAGTGATATTAGTCTATAGAACTCGCAATAACGATAAGAAAAAAGGGGGAAAAAACAGCAACATGCACACAAAGGCAATTCTCCACAACAAATATATATATATTATTTTCATTAAAAAGTGGATTGAATTGTAAATTACATAATAATTTGTATATTTTATTTTGATATTTTCTATTTCGCATGCTTATAGTTTTGAATATGAACCGCAATGGGCTCATTAGGACGTGCGAGGGGCAAACAAAAAAAATCAGTAGTCCATCACTTGAAAGAAAAGCATGGGCCCACATTCGTTTGTACTGAAGTAAACCCAAAGAGCTTTAGCCCAAACTTTAACGTTGCGAGAAGTTCAAATCTGATTGCCCGTGGGATTCAGGGATTTTTTTTTTTTTTTTTCCCAATTGGAGGTTGGAGCCTCCTTACTCTCTCCTTTTCCTTTTCTCTTTCCCCCTTTCCTTCTTCTTTTTATTTTATTTTATTTTATATTTTACAGGGGACTATCTAATTGATAAATCCCACTTTCTAATGAAAACCATCTTGAAAATCGTTGAAATTCATGTGCTCCCCAACGACAAGAATGACAACAGAAAACAAAACCACAATTATTTGATTGTATTCCAATTATTGGATTTAGGTGCATTGCATGTCTTCGAGTCCCGACCAATCCAGTAATCCACGTTACCACATTTATGGGACTCTATGACATGAAAACATAATCAATTAAAAAATATATATATATATATACATATACAGTTAAAAAAATGTTTCATATGTATGTAAGTTATTATATTTATAAGTTAAAATTGAGATTATTTATTCGGATTCTTATTTAATATTTTTTTAAAAAAAGAATTGTGACCAAAATACTGTTAGATTTAATCAAGCTTTTTACATTCAACTATTTTAATAGTTTAAAATTAAATATCATATAATTTTTATAATCTCCATTAAATATATGATGATAAACCATAGGAAGACACTTCAACTTAGACTTATATATATATATACACTAAATTAATAACTAAATTACCACCTCAAGTTGTAATTAAGGTTAATTAGATATTTGTGTTTAGGTGTGTATAATACCAAAGTATAAAAAATATAAATGGTGAGCCGTAAAATCATTTCTTTTTTTTTTTGGGGGGGTCAGAAAGACCTTAATGATCTTAATAAGGATTATTTTTCTTAATGCAATTTAAATCATATTAGAATATTGTTTGTCTCAAAGAAAATTTTTAGTTATTAGAATTTATATTTATAGACTACAAAAATTATCATAAGTAAGAATAACTTAAATAATTAATTGATGTATTTCTATGCAGTAGATACAATTGTGAATTTTTATGATCACGTCAACGTAAAGTTAAAATATACTGATTGTCTCTAGTTAATTATAATAAATTTTAATTTAATTTAATTTCATCAATATTCAAGTAGCAAATTTTTTGTATAAAAATTATTAAATTATAATTTTGAAAGATAATTTTAACTTAAATCTATAAATGTAATAATTAATATATTAATAATTATTTATTTTTTGATTAAAAATTTAAATAAACTTTTAAAGTTAGAGGAATACATGAGATATCATAAGATAAGAGTCACATGGACTCGTTGCATAGTTCCATACCTAATAGATAAAGCTATTTTTTTAAAAAAAAAAAAAAGACACTAAAACCATTAAGAAAGAGGGCGCATTACAAAGGACCAAGGATCATCATCTATATAGATGTTATGGTTTTGGACATGACGCAAGCGGAAGCGACGCGGATGTCGACAGGTCTAATAAATTGATACGTGTCAGATCTTCTTTCCACTATGCTGTACTGCTGCCACCTTAGCAAAGTACAGCTGGTCTAACGCGTTTTAATTTGCTTTGATCGATGTTTCCTGGGAGTCTTCCGCGCGAAACTGTTTACCACAAGCCCAAATTACCACGTTATCCTTGTCACCTTCCATTATGAGCTTCCCTGCATTGCAACAATGAATGAAGATGATTATTATATACAACACATTCACCTTCTTGTTCTTCTTGTTTTTTTTTTTTCATTATTATTATTCCTTTGGAAATACATCGGAAGTATTTCAAGTTTATTTCTTTAAGAAAAAAAATAAAAACAAAGGAGGACGATGTTCCTTGAACTAAGGTTAGTTTTGTCATTTGGAAGCTTGGTGCACTGTCCCGCAAGTACTTAACAGTGTACCGTCTATGTCAAAAGCATTAGTACAAAAAGCGTTTGCCAGCTAGCTTCACCCTGTCTCTAATCCATGCTGGCTGGCTCCATATATACTCAGCACTCGTCCTGAGAAGAGTACCCCAGAAGCTTAAACAAGTAGCTACTCCTGCAAGCTGAGAAGAGCCTCAGGCTAGATTTGCCTAAACAAATAGAGCCCGTTTAGAGGCTAGAATCCGGGTCGCCTATATAGGATACAAAAGGGAAAGGGTGTTCGTTTCATTTTTATTGTTTCCTTTCTGTAATATATATATATATATATATATTCAATGTCTATGACCCAAGGTCATCATCATCATCATCATCCTGAAGTTATAGCGAAGTCAAGTGAATCCCAACCAGGGTCGAAAGGAGGATCCAGGAAGAAGAACCGGGAACCCGGCAACCCATTTCATGGGGTGAGGAAGCGGAGCTGGGGCCGCTACGTGTCTGAAATAAGGTTGCCAGGTAAGAAGACCCGAGTATGGCTCGGGTCATTCGGGTCCGCAGAAATGGCGGCTCGGGCTTACGATTCCGCTGCTTTCTTCTTGAGAGGAAGTTCGGCGAGTCTCAACTTCCCCGACTCGGTCGGGTCGCTTCCACGACCGGAGTCCGCCTCCAGGAGAGACATTCAGTTGGCAGCGGCGAAAGCAGCTGTTGGGTTGGAACCAGTGGGGAAGCGGGCTGGGCATGAACAGAATGGGTCGGGTGCGGAAACCGAGATTTGGCGGGGATTGGGTGAACTGGCGACGGCGTCGTTTGAGAAAGTGAAAGAAGCTCCTTTGTTAAGTCCAGTCAGAACGTTTGACTATTGGACCGGACAGGAGGAGTTGTGCTCTTTTGCGGACGATGATGAGTTTTTATTAGCTACTTGTTTTTAACTTGAAGGGAAAAAAAAAACAAAAAAACAAAACAAAGAAAATTTCTTTGATATACAACCTTTTTGTTTGTCGTTAATGAAATTGTAAACACATTCCTGTTCCTGTTTATTAAATATATATACCTCATGTAATTAGATTAAATAAATCATTCAAGTGCACATATATATATATTTTTTTCCTTTCTTTTATCCATCCACTTTTCTGTTGTAGTTGGAGAATACTTGACTAGGCATCAATTCAATTCTATACTGGACATCTCATGGGAAGCATTTTGCCTGCCACATAATAACAAAGACCCCCCCCCCCCCCATGAACATTGATGGTACTAAGCTCCGACGGGCCAAGCCCCTCCTAATCGGGAATCTGCATAGCAAAGTTTGGACACATGGTTTCAATGGGTCACTTCGCAAAAGCACGTATTATGGGGTAATTTTGGGCGATGACTTGTTAATTCCACATTCAAGGCAAAGGACCATTGATAAAGAACACACGCAAATGCTACACCAAGAGAAAATCGGCATCCAGAAAACAGATCTTTTAAAGAAGTTTATAAATCTATCGATTGCACGATAAAAATAATATTTTTTTCTATTTTTATAAATTTTACACTCTCACTTACTCAAGATTATAATTCAAATTTTTTATATTAAAATTTGAGTGGTTAATTACTGTTCTATTTGCTGAAAACCAAAAAAAAAAAAAAAACATAAACAAAAACAAAAAAAACAACGCAGTTTTGTTTGGACGATAAGGATCACATGATTGAACTGGCAACCGTAACCGGAGCCGTCCATCTAATAAAAGAACGAGATTTTGAGGTTTAGTTATAGGACTGGGGCTCTCAAATTAGAGGAGCCACTGGAGGCCCATAATTGACCTGATACCCCCTCGTTCCCCTGTTCATATAAATTCTTAAGAAGGTACCCTCGTATTTGCCTTCTCCTTCAATGGTATATATCTCCTAATTATTATTATTATTATTACTATTGATATTGTTATCGTATGGCTCATTTTGTATTACTTTGAATTTTTGATAATATTATGAGTGAAGAGTTTCGGATCAATTTTCACTAACTGGAGACGATCCACTTGTTTATGATTGCATGTGGTTTATGTTAAAATTTTGTAAATTTTTGTTAAATATTGTTAAAATTTTATAAATTTTAATAAATACTATTTAATTATAATATATAGATCTATAAAAAAATTATGTTTATTGTACATATATAGATTAATCATATTAAAAATATAATTTTTTAAATATAATTTGATAAATATATCATTAATTTTTTCTTAATACTCTTTTTTTATTTTGTATTTTTTCATGTATAAACAGGCATAGTCTCTTATAGTGTAATGCACAAAAAAATTATTTACTTATTTTTTAATCTCTTATAACTTATTACTTTTATTGTAATTTTATATCATTATATAAGAGCCCTGTTTTTACTTTTTTAATTAGAGAGAAAAAGTTTTTGTTTTTAGAAAAATTTAAATAATATCTTGCCATAATTTATTTATTATATTATCTATCTTTCATTATAAATTTTTATACTAAATCTTTCAAATATGTTTCTATTACCATCCTCTTTTTTTTTTTTGGTGCTAAATGTTAGCAACATCATTAACACATATTTGTCACATCATGTTTAAGTATATCTTGAGCACCAAATTGGTTTATAACTTTAACTATTTAATTCAACTATACACTTGCTCACTTTCATGAAAAGCACTCTAAAATGATATTATCTTAAAAACTATTTTATGCAGGAAAAGTTTAGAGAGCTAGATCACTTAAATCTAAGCAAACATGTATCTTAGTTGATCTATTTAAGGGCTTTTTAACCTATGATTAAGGCAAATTTGGAACCTTATCTTATCACTTTTATCAAATTCCTATCTTTTTCTTAGTGCAATTATCTTATTTCTATCATAGTAATATCCTTTTTTTTTTAAGTGTGTGGTAAAAACTTTTTATTAAGTTGATTTGTAAGTAAAGTCAAAGTAATCTCGTAGCAATTTGTATTCAAAACTGCTCTAAATTCTTTTCTTTGCCAATGACTTTTAAAGGTTAAATCAATTCCTAAAATTTATTTTAATACGTTTTATATCTAATTATATAAACATATTATCATTATTTGATATCAATTTTTTTACAAGTATGGAAGAATATAAAATTTTACTTATAAGCACTATTTTAGACAAAACAAATTATATCCTTTGATCTTAAAAGATATATAGTTTTCTTATAAATATAAACTTTAATACAATATTAACAACAACATTCTAAAATCAATTATAGTAAAAGAAGAATCAGTTGAGAAATTAGTTGAACAAATTAATGAGTAACAAAACAATAATAATAAGATTTTTATACAATTTCATAATATATATGTTCCAATTATTAAGTTTTAATTTGGTAAACTTGACATAGTAAAAGAGGTATTGGATCTATTGGCTTCACGACACTCTATCTACGATGTTGCATACTAATATCAATTATTCAATGATCTTATCATTTGCAATAATAATCAAGTCAATTCAATAATGCATTTTTTTAACACATCTTATATAAGACTAATCAGTACTTTTTCAACTTATAAAAGATTATTCTTCTGAAGCTATTAAGTTCTCACAGTATAAAAATAAAATAAGGATTATAAATTTCTTATGAGTCTTATGATGATTATAAAGTTATGTGAGTCTATTTGTTTTATCTTAATCCATTATTTTTATTAAAAAATGTAGTTATTAAATTACTTTTTTAAGAAACTTATTATCTTATTTCCTCTTTTTTTTGTGCTATGCAATGTAAGACAAATTGTCAATACTATTACAAATCATGTCATCATACCTTAGGATGTCATAACTTATCGGTTAAACAATAATCTAGTCTTAACAAATAACAATTTGGACCATAGAATCTATTATTATTATCGTTATTGATTTTGAGGGTTAATCCATTAATTTGAAGATTCTCTGTAACATGTTCAAAGAAGTCTTAATTAAATCTACTACTATTCCTTTTGCCTTGTTAATTTTTCTAGATAAACCTAAATGTTAGTTCTTTAATTATGGATGTTGTAATCATATCACCTCTAATTATACAAATTTTCAATCAAAACATTTGACTACTTATCCATTAGTCATTCATATTATTAATAATTCTTAAATGTATGTTAATCACATTAACTATATTTATACTTTTAATTTGATTATATTTGATAACTTCTTAATTTATAATTTTACCTTAAATCCTATTCCTATGGGTCAATTATAAGATCTTAGTTTTTACATACACTTTTTTGCTACTAGTTATTATATATAGGATCAATAGATAAATCAAATGTTTGGAATCGATAAAAAGTTAAACACTTGTTTAAATTTATCTTATTAAATTTTTTTAATTGATCAGCTACTTATCATGTTATATTAATTTCATTTATACTTTGACATTTTTATTTTAAACGCATTTCTTAATAAAATTAATTGTATTGTACCTCAACTTACTAAACATCATGCTTTACCTTTTAATAAAAGTTACTATATATATATATTACACCTTTTGAATTGATTTATTTTGACAAATGGGATCATTATCCTTCTCCCTTAGTAATTTTTGCGTGTTAAACTGTGTGCACGCGTATGTGCAGCGTAAATCAACCAATTAGGATTGTACCATGCAGGTGTCATATTAAAGGAATTGGAGCAAGAGAAAGGCATTGTAATTCGGTTTGTGATCGGAAACAGCGTCACTCCAGGCGGTGCTCTTGACAAGGCAATAGACTCGGAAGAGGCAGAACACAAGGACTTTCTGAGACTTAGCCATGTAGAAGTTAACACGAGCTCTCCACCAAGACCAGGTTGTATTTCTCCACTGCTGCTTCAATTTGGGACGCCGAGTTTTATGTCAAGGTGGATGACAATGTCCATGTCAATCTTGGTTCGCTTCTTCTCGATCTCCAACCTTCAATTGCTTAATGCGCCCTTAGCAATGAATATTGCTTAAACGTTAGTTATGTTTACTCTGTATTGATATGATATTCCCAGGCACGCTAGTAAGCACATTGGCCATGTACCGGTCGAAGCCTAGGATCTACATTGCCAGCATGAAGTCTGGGCCAGTTCTCTCCAAAAGGTAAGTTAATGAAGCATTGATTATATGCAGGATTTCAAGGATTAGTTGAATAAGTCCCTTTTTTCCCCCATTTCAGTGGAGTTAAAATATC
Source organism: Ceriops zippeliana (assembly GCA_037897445.1). NCBI lineage: Eukaryota > Viridiplantae > Streptophyta > Magnoliopsida > Malpighiales > Rhizophoraceae > Ceriops > Ceriops zippeliana. The sequence continues at coordinate 3,106,851 of JBAPLH010000217.1, forward strand.
ATGAGCCTGAATACTGGAAATTTGGCGACCAAGGGAACAACTACTTTAGACATGCGACTGGCCAAATCTATGGCATCTCGAAGGAGCTTGCTGCTTATATCTCTATTAACTCGTGAGTCCATCCCATATATTCAATTAAAAGTACCCTTTTTTTGTTTTTTTTTTTCATAGTAATAAGTTGTTTAACGAGTTAAATTGATCGCATGGAAATGTGAAATTGTATTCTCAGGCCAATACTGCACAGATATGCCAATGAAGATGTCTCCTTGGGCAACTGGCTTATTGGATTAGAAGTTGAACATGTTGATGACCGTTCCATGTGTTGTGGGACTCCTCCAGGTAACCAATCCTCATAGTTGATCCTGACTGCTGACGCAAGCTTCCTTTTCTCTCATGTTCCTGAAATGGAAAAGAAAGGGACAACAATCTTACAATGATTTTTTTTCAATTAAAAAAAATGACCATTCTTAATTCTCTACTTTTTGATATACTTTGTCATTAGATTGCCGATGGAAGAGGCAGGCTGGATTGATCATTTTGACAAGATTTTTCTCAATCGTGATAAGTTTAAATTTTTGTTTTGGCCCTATCACGATAGAAAGGGAACTCAGTTTATGAGCAACATTCATGAGTTAAACAACTACCAGTCCTCGAAAATGAGTCATTAGAAACCTGGTTTAGCTCTTCAATCTCCTTTTTTGGGATTAATATTGGCACTTGTCTCCTCGAGTTTTGGTGAAACTGCATTTTTTCCTTCCAGAATAGGAGAAGTCAGTTCCATCCTGGACATTTTAAGGTGTCTAAAAGCCGTGCAGAGGCAAGTATACTTTACAACCACGTCCTTGTAGAGTTTTAGCAAGCTTTCCACATCTTCAACGGTCAAGTCACCAGGTTCAGCATCCATAAATGGATACTTTGATCTGCCTGATGTTATGAAAGACAACCAAATCAGATTGAGTGGCAGTTTTAAAATAAAATGAGGAACATAATCTGCTTGTCAAGCCTGGAACTCACCAGGTTCAGCATCCATAAATGGATACTTTGATCTGCCTGATGTTATGAAAGACAACCAAATCAGATTAAGTGGCAGTTTTAAAATAAAATGAGGAACATAATCTGCTTGTCAAGCCTGGAACTAGAATGAATTAATGCATGAAACTATGAAATCTGAATGACTGGAAAAATGATCCAAGTCTGGACCATTGAAGCAAAATAATTGTCAGGCAATAAAAAAAGGCTAGTGGAAATCACAGTTTGGTAAGTGTGCAAGCTCACCACTTAACATTGTTTCTATGTCATCCATTCTCGTTGAAGGACCAGGTTGATCTGTTTGCACTTCTTCTAAAGTTATTTTGTCATCCCAGGTAGATGAGGGTTCTGATTGTGATAACTTGCTGGATGACCTCGCAGCTTGCATGCTTTGTTCAAATTCACTCTCATCCATAGAAAGAGATTTGGCGCTTAAGTCAACAATAAAGGACTTAGCTGAAATGAGATTCGTAAAATAATAAGCTGCTTCAGAGACGAGTTTTTCCTGCCTCCGGTACAATTGGATGAATTTGAGGTTGGAGTGTAATTGAGGAGGATTGGCCTGTTCCAAGGACTAGTCAATCCTCAACAAGCAATCAATAAAACAAAAAATAGATGATAACAAGTTCACTTTAATGAACAACGCAACACTTTTCCAATAGTCCTGAAAGGAAAGCATAGACAAAGAAAATGCAAATTTGGTAAACTTAAAATAATGCACAGATAAAAAGAAAGGGTTGGCCCACACACATATGTTTCATATGTTATCATTCCAAAAGTTTTGCCATTTTTTAGGCGGTGAAAAACTCTCTCCTGCCACAAGTCCGAGGACCATCACTTAAAAAAGGCAAATTGCGGAAAGAAACAACAAAATGAAAAAGTGAGAAGATGGGCGGGCAACTTTCCTAAATCGCAACCATATAGTGCTGTTGCTTATGCAAAGAATATAACTGGCATGCTGCCACTTTCTCAGGCCTACATCACACTCAACCATCAAATGATATCAATGGCAAATGGCAAGAGTGAGGTCACAAACAATTTAGCACCTATTAGAGCCAACTCAATACCCATTCATTCATACTCCACTAATATCATGACGAATGCCAGATTACAACACCGAAGAAAGACATAGCCATGCCAGTAGCATGCTGCATCAAGACAACCTGTTATCACAAACTAAAGAAAATTTTCAGTGATTAGGGTATCAGGTTCTCTGCACTGATAAGATGGCCCAATATTCCAATTTAAAAATTTGCATAAATTGATCAATTTACACAAGAAGCAAAATATCATGACAACATAATTTCATTTGTACAGCCAATGCTCTATTAAAAGCAAAAAACTGACAAGAAAAGAAGAGGCCAAAATAGGAAAATGATGATAGGCAGAATGGCTTATTACCAAGAAGAGCTTGCCTTGATGGTAACATATATAAGAACAGGAAGAAAAACATCAGCTCCTCCCAGAAGCTGGTTTTCTGACATTGATGCATTTATCAGTAAGTTGTTAATGACCCTGCAACAGCTCATAATACAAAGAAGCTTATCACGAGGAGTCTTAAAAGCATTGATCTTCTGCAATTCCTTTTCTGCAAGCTGGGTAGAAAGAGAAAGAGAGCACAACACCTATTAGTCAAAAACTTTCACAACCCTCTATTAGACCTCCCAATAGACAGCAAGACATCCCCTTCCCATGAGAATAATCATCTCGTTTGTGATTTCTTTTGTTGGTTTCAGTGGTTTTCTAAACCTATAGTTCGTCTATGTTGCATTCCCATATGTGAGCAAGAAAGAACGATTTTATTTCCCTTTTTTGTTTTTTTAATTATTTGGGAGGAGCAGGGAAGGGGAATCAGTAAGTTTGCACGTAAAGTCTTAATGATTCATTGCCATCATGCCACAAGTATTATCCAAACCAATCAAGAACAAACCAACCATAGCTCACCATAGGCGTATAAAAATGACAAACATCTCCACACCAATTCAAGTAGATCCAAACAAGTAATAAAAGGCTAGTAAGAGTACCAGCCAAGAAGCTTCATTCCGGAGAACTGCTGGTATATCCAAATGCTCAGGCTGCAAGAAAGTTTGCAATAAGCATATTTTCTCCGAAATTTCACGGTCAACCTTCACATCCTCGTGAGAGGCAGCGAATGTTCGAGGGAACAACTTTGTCGTGACATATTTCTCCAAACCCTGCATTACACAGCCAAATGAGTTAAGAACCGCAAAAATATCAGAAAAAGTCATCTTTAAGCATATATTCAGTTGAAACCTAGTACCTCCATTGCACAATCAATTTCTTCATTGGTTGCACCTGCCCACAATGGATGATCAACGATGGCATCTTCCATTTTGGAGAAAAAATCTTGTACTTTTTCCCCATCATTTTCAGGGTTCGCCGGGTAAAATGAGAATGACACAATGAAGCTACAATAAATAAATAAATTAGTATTCTAATCACTAACAATTTATTGTATTTCTACTTAAACCTGGCAAGATAATTACAACAAACCAATTCTTGAATGTATCAAAGATATTTGAAAAATTGAAAGACCAACAAACAAACAAAGAAAAGACTTTCAAGAAATGAAAGAGAAAAGAGCAGAAAAGGAACCTCTTGATGGATCGGACAAGATCAACAGAAGCCGGGTTTCGCATTTTATCAAGAAAATCGTAGAAAGTTATCGACGAGGAGGATGGTGGATTGTCCATTGTAACCCCAACTCCTTGCTTTTTTTTTTTTTCCTCTTTACTGCTTGTTACTTACTTCAACCCCCGGAGTTCGGTGACAACTACGATCTTGCCGCCGCCGCCGAACAGGTTCCGATTTCCGGTTACGATTCCTGCTTCTTCTAAATACTCCTCGTCTCCGCGATTTGTATGACAAAACAAGCCGTAACGTTTTGGGGGCAGGAATGTGTTGGCCAAGCAGAAGAATAATAAATACATACATCCAACTGCAAATCGAATTCGTCAATTTGACCGTTAGTTTGACACGTGACTCCTTGGACCCTCCGGTTTGCTTCGTCTCGCGCTAGACCACAATTTGGTATTCATTTACGGAAATTTTTATTTTTATCTTTTTTTTTAATATGACTGATTCATTGTTTTATATTATATAATAAATAAAATTTATTTCAGAATAAAATAATCTAATTTATTTAAATTATCTTTTTATCTTTTTTCTTTGAATATAAATATTTACCTAAAATTGTAGAAACAAATAAAAATATTTTATTGTGACACGAGAAAAATCAGAATAATTGAACGACGTCGTATGATAATATTATTATTAGTTAATAAGAGAGAATATAAAAACAAAAAAAAAAACAACATTTTGCGTAAAATTGACGCTGAGCTACTCTATAAATACCTGCCTCTATTAGTATTTCACAATCCCTCCCTTTTTCGTTAATTTGATTTGGTGGACAGAGAGAGAAAGTGAGGGAGAGAGAGTTTTCTTGAATTCTCCTATCCCTGTAAACGCAATTTCTGTTATCTTTCCATTTCATTTCTTGGATTTCTCTTCCTCTTTTCCGTTTCTTTCTGATTTGTCGCGTCTTTCTCTTCCGACTTGCTCTGTATTGTTTTCTTTACGTTTCTTTAATTTCTTCTTCTTCTGACAAGGGTTTAATCAAGACTTCTGATTATTGATTATATTGTTGGAGAAGACGTGGGAATCAATTGTTGGTGCAACCAATGGCGGTTTCTGCGTTCCTTAAATATGTCAAGAATCAATCTTGAAGACATGGCCACTGCCACTTGTGTTCTTCTGCAAACTTTTTTTCTTTTTAGCTTATTCATTCCTTGGAAAGCTCTGCTCTGGGACCTGCATTTGGACTTTGTCGGTTTTTAAAGTGGGCTTTCTGTGTTTTGACCAAAAGTTCAAAATTTATTTGTTTTTAGTTTTTATTTTTTCAAAAGTAGAACCTGGAAGTTGAATTATGCTTGTTATTTTGGGGTCCGAATTGGTTCCTTAACTTCTTTTGGGCTTTTTCAATGTAAGTATTTCATTTTCACCGGCTTCGTTCATTTTTTGCTGCAATTACTTTCTGCATCATTTACATCTCTCCTTTCTTGATGTGTTTTTCTTTTTCGTCTTACCTAATCTCTGTAGTAATTTTTTTCTCATATCTAAACCTGACTTCTTAAATTTGTCTTGTTTTTCTTTTGTTTATTTCTGATTATTCCCATCTAAAAATTTTGATACGTTGTTTTCTCTCTTCCATTTTGGTCTGTAATTAGCTAATCTCGAGATAACCTCTTAATTATTGTTGACACTGGGTGTAATTGGATTCAAATTTCTGTGCTTTTCTTGTTTAATTTTCTTCGTTTATCTTCCTTTTAAATATGACTGGATATTGTCCCTGTGGCATGTTTTCATAATCGTTTAAGCCCATATTTTTGTTCTTGTGGCCACGCTTCTTAACCCAAATATCTTTTATGTGCCTTTTTTACTCTATATTTTTCTGCTATGCAATTTGGCTTTTGAAACATTCGATTATGCTGCCGATTCAACTTTCTGTTTTGACCAACAAACTACAATTTTCTTTGACTTCATAGTGTTTGTACGAGGCTTCTCATTTTCTGTGGAAGAGTGGTGTCAAGTCTGATTTCACTAACAATTGTGGCGTTTCTTATTATCAGGTTTGCCTTATTTCTTATACAAGCGCAAACAAGCCACTGTGCAACGTAAAAGACAGCATAACTATCTTATAATTTTCTTTCCATTCCATGTTGGATGTGATAGGCGGGTGAAATAGTTTCTGTGTCCATCTCTTATACTGCATGATTGTGTGAAATTTTCCATAACTAAACATTGAATGTGCTCACTGATTTGTGGTAATATGGAATCGAGGCATGGTGATTGTAGGGGCTGGAGTCTGATGGGCACTGGATCAACATCTTTGGTTGGGTTTATTTTCACACCGACAGCCATATCGGAGCTGCTGTTCGCATTCTCATCGCTGATCTGCTCTAGTCTGGTAATTACCAAGCCTGGAATATCAAATATAAAAATTAATTGCCCAGTACAAAAGGCTGTTACATGCAGTAATGAAACAGTACGGAGCTCAGAGCTTGCTTCTCCATCTCCTTTTCATTTCAGCCCATCTTATTGAGCAGGAAAAAAAATATTAAGAGCTTGGGCATTGTCCTTCACATACAGTAACAACTTTGGCATACTTTATTCACTAGACTTTGAGGAATGATCGGTCACAGACGGAGAGATGTTAGCAGTCAAGCTGATCTTGTAGATTTTGAACTTACGAGAACCATGCTCATCAGTCAATTGGTATCATCTGGAATTGATTGCATTCTCGGTCTCATTTGCTACACTAAGCCTGGAAAGATGGTCCAAACATGTGATTGATTGCCTTCACAGTCCCAGTTTTTGCATTGATATCGAAAAAATCTTGTGTACTCGATAATATTATTTTTCTCTTTTGTTGCTTTGCAAGTTACTCATCTCCACTATTTCTTTCTACTCTTTTGCTTGCACTTTCTTTATACTTATTTTTACTTACTTTCTCTTCTCTTACAAACCTCAAATTCCATAATTGTTAGAATTAATTCATTTCGTTTTAGATTGCACACAGAGTTTCTTTAATCTTATTGTTTTGCCACTTGTGCATATAAATGTTGCATTGTGTGCCTCCGAGAGTTATCTGGAGTCTACAAAATTTTGCAGATCAAAGTTGATCGAGGGAGGCTATGAAATGTGCATTTTGTTGCCTATGTAGCATGTTACTGCATTAATAATACAGATTTCTCGTTTTCACCGACCTTTACAATTAAATTTACCGTAGGAGCATGCTTTCAAAGTTCATTAGCGTGGTTAGGAACCAACTCTGATTTCATTAACATTTTGGTATTTCTTATTTTCAGGTTTTACACCCTGCATATGCTCGCCCCATCGAACCCGTACATAAAGATGATAACCATCTTGGAATTTTGTTTTCATTCCACGTGGGATATGAATGTATACTGCGAAATAATTATCTAAAAAGAAGAGTAAAAGGTATTGAAATAGCTTCTGTTTCCATTGCTTGCATTACTTGACTGCTTCATGGCCATCTCAACAGAAGTACCAGAAATCTCTATAAACGAAAACAAAGCTCGGATTTCAAGTGCACAAAAAGTCAGTTGCCTTGAAATATGCTGATGAAATGTACAGCGCATTCAGACCATGTGCCCAAATAAAAAAAAAGGAAAGCTAAATAAAAATTAGAGGGTGGGAGCTCTCTCAGCAGAACCAGCAATCACAGTGAGTAAGTTGTTTCCAAATGGATCGCTGAGATGCTTTGCAAGGTTCTCAACAGGACCTTCTCCTGTAACGTAAGCTTGGATAAAGAAACCGAGCATGGCAAACATTGCAAGTCTACCATTCTTGATCTCCTTCACTTTAAGGAGTGCAGCCTGGTCTGGGTCATTTGCCAATCCCAATGGATCAAAAGGACCGCCTGGGTGAAGCTTATCCTCGAAATTCTACAAATCGAAGGAGATGACTATGTTATTGTTTTCTGAAAAACAAGATCTTTTCACTGTCAGGTTTTCAAAAGTTTAGCACATTGGTGACCCCTATGGCCAAGATCCACAAATCATGGCAGCTTAAAATGTCGATGGCTGCATAATGATTCTGTCAGCTGATTTGAAGTTCATGACTCAAATTATCTCTGTCACGTGGCACATTAAGTTCTCATTACTGTTCCAATTTTACTGGATATCTCTGAAGGGAGAGATTCAGAAGTTATCCTAGGTTGTATAAACTTTGGATCTCGTAAAGACCACGTGTCAACATCTTTGACAGAGGGCTTGGCAACAGCTATGCCTACGCTTAAGCAAATGGAACATAAGTCCACAAGGTACCGTCTTCCGCTAACCTATATATTCTGTGCAGTTAATTATCTTTTGTATCATCGATAATGAAAATGGAAATACTAAAGCATTACAATTTATTAGAGGTATAGAAATATACCAAGCCATTAATGATTCTGTAGTATTCAGCGCCACCGACAAGCACAACTTCAGCTACGACTGCAACAACGAGATTGATGGGGATGTTCTTCCCAAAGTAGTTCAATGTGTTCCCATCTAGAAGTAGAGCTCCAGTCTGCAATATTCGAGGCAAAGATACAAACACTGTGAGTAAAACCTTGTGAAATTTGTATAACGATTAATGACCATCTGTGAAAAGTTGCAGCTGGAGAGCTGAAAACTTGCAAACCTTGAACCAGACAGCTTCAGGGCCACAGTTGGCCCCAAATTTGTTGAATGCTTCGGGGATTATGAAGCCAGCTGCTCCAAGCATAGCCCATCTGGCGTGTATCAATTCATATGCTTGATATCTGATGAAGATTATGAAATCCCATCAGTGACGGTCCACACAAACGCACAAACACAGAGAGAGAGAGAGAATGAGAGTGAGAGAGGCTAAACATACTTTGCAAAGTCTTCTGGCCTCTTGCTGAGACCAAAAGGGTCATAACCGTAGCTGCATTTCAAAGTAGGACCAAATTTCGTTAAAGCCAATCAAAGAGGCAAACTTAGAACCGTAAGCACTCAATTAAACAGCAACACCAATCAGAATCAAGGCAATCTTACTCTCCAGGAACTTCTCCAGTCAGGTATTCTGGGATTTCAGAGCGGTCCAAGAGCCCTTCAGGCAAGAAAATTCTTCTGTCAGGACCTGCAAACCACCATAAGAATAGAAAGAAAAAGAGTATCAAGCATTGCAGGTATAGGAGGAAAGCGCTAAAGAAATTAACACGAAGAGAATGGAAAGGATGGACGAAGTAGAGAAAGGATGGTGATGGTGGGGAACTCACCGTACCACTTGGCGAGCTCATCGCTGATTGGCGAAACAGGGGCAGGTTTTGATTTGGGAGGTGCAGCCTTCTTGCTGGAGAAAAGAGCAACAGTCCTGAAAGTGGTGGGAGTAGATGCAGGGATAGCAGCAGCCCTGGTGGCACCACTGATATTTAGACGGTTTCCAAGCATTTCAGACACTCCGAGGGAGGCAGGCGCCGTGGATGCCGCCAGTGATGCCATCTCTCTTTGCTGCCAAGTTTTCTGAAGCCTTCAGCTCTCAGGTGATATGGTGTTGGTTTACTTATTGTGTAAAATGAACTACGAAGAAGAGGCTGACGAAGAAGAGATTCTATAAGCTTGAGCCGGTGGACCTGGATATGCCACCTCGGATTCAAATTTGTGTCCGGATTGGTTCGGATGGAAAACGTTGAAATCTAAAACTGAGGTCTGATAGGGCAGTTTTGATGACGTGGCAGATTATGCTGCTGAAGTGGAATGCTTCAGGGACTGGCGGATTGCTCTGTTTTGGATAACAAAGGTACCTATCCGGAATCTCTATCTCTCATCTTTTATGTGGATCTGGTTTGCAAACTCAGCCGAGAAGAATCAATTTGTGGGGTGTACAAAAGTGATCTTACAAATGTAAGTTAACCCACCATTGATAATCGAGTGGCCTTGTTATTTCCCCATGGATGGACACAGCCACTGAATTTCACGGTTTCATATCAGTTTTGCATACGAGAAACAGAAGTGCTTGTTCATGTACTTCCAAGCGAGACATGCCACTTGGCTATGCAAAAAAAAAAAAAAAAAACAATATAGTATTCATATATGGATATATTTGGGGATTCTCAGACTTTGGTTGAGATTTGAGACATAGACGTTAGAAGCCCCTGAAATTAGGAGTCTCATTTCTCTTCTGAATTTTTTTTTTCCCCAAGAATTTTCTGGTCTAGTCTCTACAATATAGGCTTATTTGGGTATTTTAACTTTTTTTTTTTATTTGATATGGGGAAATGGAGTTCATGGCAGTGACATTTGTTTTTTTGATGGCACATGAACATCACGTATATATATATGTATATATAAGGGATCAAATCACTTAACTTAGAAAAACAATTGGATCAAAATTGAAGTAAATAAAGTGATGAAACTAATGTACATTCAAGGGCCGGTTAGGTATTTAATTTATAGATGTGATATTTATATACTTAAACAAATTTCAAACATTGATGAATCAGAACAAAAACGACCAAAGATGGGTAGACCTTAAAACTTTTATCAGTGGCCGGCACATTCGGCTTTCTTTGTCATGTTCGTCTTGTTCATATTAAGCCATCGACAACCTGTGGCTACAAAAAATGTTTTTTGATTTGACGACAAGAAAACATCAAATTCTAATCTTTTTTTAAAAAAAATATATGGATATACTTTCATTATGCTTCGTTTTTATCTTGTTCTACCATATGCTGCACATCACGTTGTAGGTTATATATGGGCATACGCCTCTCTCTCTCTCTCTCTCTCTCTCTGTTTTTTTTTTTCCTCAAATATTTGCTTTGTTTGTTCAATTTTTTTATGAGTGTACCGATCTTATGTTTTGCTGAATCCAATTCCACCTACTTTTTTTTTTTTTGACTGAATCCCATTTATATATTTTTCTTCTCTTACAATTATTTTTAAGTTAACTTGATTCACCTGAAAAAAAAAATTAGAAAATCTCTTCCTTTCTAAGAGTCATCGAAAAACCTCGTGATTGTTCTTCAAAATGTCGTTTGTTGTCACCTTTCAGTAGCAGTGTAAGAAAATTAAAAATGGGGGCCTTACCACATCCGTGTACTTAATTTTTTAAGAATGGCCGGCCACGTACTAGCATCTTAAACCTTGAATTCTCTATCTTTTTGGCCTCGCTCAATGTCAGTGATTCTCCTTTTTCAATATAAGGTCCTCTTTCCTCTTCAATTATTGCAAATTAAGCTTATCAAATCCCACCCAAGAATTATGGTTAACTTCATGCCAAATCCATTATCTCTAGCATTCTTCTTCCTATCCTTTATTTATGCTCCTTGTCTATCTTCTCTCACAGACCAACTACTTACCAAATGCTTATTTGAAAATAAAATCAATAATTTCACATTCCCTAACATGGAGAATGAGTCCAATGCTTATTATAAGCTGCTAGAATTCTCCATTCAAAATCTTCGCTTCGCTGAGCCTGCGGTTCCTAAGCCAGTAGCCATAGTCTTGCCAGAAAATGCGGAGCAGCTAGCGAAAAGCATCATGTGTTGCAGGGAAGGATTGCTGAGTATCAGGGTGAGGTGCGGTGGTCATAGCTTTGAGGGGACTTCATATGCAGATGGTGATGGAGCCCCTTTTGTGGTTATAGACATGATGAATTTGAACAAAGTTTCTGTTGACTTGAAAGCTGAAGCAGCGTGGGTGGAAGGGGGTGCAACACTTGGTGAGACTTATTCTGCAATAGCTGAAGCAAGCAGCAGCATCCATGGGTTCTCAGCAGGGTCATGCCCAACTGTTGGAGTTGGTGGCCATATTGGTGGAGGTGGATTTGGTCTTTTGTCCAGGAAGTATGGACTTGCTGCAGATAATGTAGTTGATGCACTCCTTGTTGATGCCGAGGGATGCTTATTGGACCGAAAATCCATGGGAGAGGATGTGTTTTGGGCAATTAGAGGTGGTGGAGGGGGTGTTTGGGGCATCGTCTATGCTTGGAAAATCAAGCTGTTAAAAGTTCCCCCAACCGTAACAGGGTTTATTGTATCCAGACCTGGTAGAAAAGGTCATGTAGCCAACTTGGTTAATAAGTGGCAATTTGTTGCACCCAACTTGAGTGAAGATTTTTATATGTCATGTTTTGTTGGCGCTGGTTTAGCCGAGGCAAAAATAACAGGAATTTCGGCTAACATTTAATGGGTTCTACTTAGGTCCTAGAAGTGAAGCTGTGTCCGTCCTAAACCATGTTTTCCCTGAATTGGCCACGGGGGAAGAAGACTGCAAAGAAATGAGTTGGATTGAATCCATCCTATTCTTCTCTGGCCTAAGGAGTGGCAGCTCAGTTTCCGACTTGAAAAATCGGTATTTGCCAGGGAAGAGCTATTTCAAGGCCAAATCAGACTATGTCAGAAATGAAATTCCTCTCACAGGTATACTGGCTGCACTGGACATACTTGAGAAAGAGCCGAAAGGGTATGTCATATTGGACCCCTACGGTGGGGTGATGCACAGTGTAAGCAGTGAAGCCATACCCTTTCCTCACAGAAAAGGTAATCTATTCTCAATTCAGTACCTAGTGGAATGGAAAGAAAAGGACAACAACAAAAGCAACGAGTACATGGGATGGATAAGGGGATTTTATAATTCAACGACACCCTTTGTATCGTCGGGTCCAAGAGCTGCTTATATCAATTACATTGACTTTGACCTCGGAGTTACGGGTTTGCTCAATTCCAAGGCCCCATCGGGGGATGCCGTGGAGTCTGCCAGGGTCTGGGGTGAAAAGTATTTCTTAAGCAATTTTGACAGGTTGGTAAAAGCTAAGACAATCGTTGATCCTGACAATGTCTTCAGGAACCAACAAAGTATTCCTCCGTCTACTCGGGGACATCAGAAGCTGATATTCAAAAAGTAGACGAACGAACCTGTGTATTGTACACTTATGCCCCCCCCCCCCCCCAAAAAAAAAAAAAAGACTTTCATCACTCGTCGGAAAGTACACATGAGATATGTGTATAATCTGTTGTTTAATTATATGTTAATTAAATACGTTAACGCAGTCGCTGCAGAGTCGAAATGAAAAGGAGTGACTCGGGACGATTTCGCGCATCCTAACAGGCAAAGAAGGGAAAAGTAAAGAGAAAAAATAAAATATTCTCCTCGAACGTAGGAGATTTAACGGTGATCAAATGTAGATTTTATATTTTTCACTCTTATATATTTTTTGCAGTTCACATAATAAATCGACGACATGAACAATATTAGGATCTTAATGTCTGCTCATCTGCCATATGTGATAAATTACGTTTAATAGATGGGTTTATTACTATAATACAGTAAGTATAGGAATATAATTAAATAAATTCGTTAACTTATATTAATAATCTCACCTAATTAAGTTTTGTATAAAACATTTATTTATTTTTACATAATATAAATTATTTTGTCTAAATTTTTAATTCAAAAAGAGTATCATCCATATATTAATTATTGCATTCATGAATAAAAACCATGTTTTTTTTTTTTACTTTTTTTAAATATTTTATTTAGCCTTTTATATAAGAAAAAAAAAAACGTTTACTTAAAAACTATTGTATCTAAATAAATGTTCTTTTTACATGTAGTCTTGATGTTAATAATTAATCTTCGTCTCAATAAGTATTAAAATTTATTATTGTATTTTCGGCATCTATTTCAATATTCAGAGACAAATAAGGAAAAAATGACTTAAAATCAGTTAAGACTGTGTAATAATTTGACTAATTATTTAGAAATGTTGAATTAAAAATTTTCATTCTTAATTTCATCTTACCCTGTGTTTTTAAAACCTTAACATCTAATCTTTTTTACCGGTCGCTTTCTCTCGGGTACAACTTTCGTTAAATAATATGTGTGTTTTTATTTCGTTTTTTGAATAATAAGGTGAGCCCAAGTCTAATATAATCTAATCTGCACCTAAAGAAATTCAATGTCCCCCCAACAACGTTAATTGTTGTTGTGCTTTTTTTTTTTTTTTTTTTTTATTGTCCGTCTAATCTCCTGTCAGTGATTGATTGGTGACTTTGCCGTTCGGATCTAAACTAATTAGCGTTGCGAATCAAATTTCCAGAATTGAAGCTCAGTGTATTGAGGTTTTACGGAGACGGAAGTGCTCGACTTTTTGATCTGCTCGCAAAGGTACGAACCTCTTTTAAATTTTTTTTTTTTTATTTCTTGAGTGTTTTAATGCTTGTTTATTAAAGGAACTAACTTATAGGTTCTCGATTTTGATTTCTCACATGAATCTCTTTTCGTCTTTTGTGTGTGTGTGTGTGTGTGTGTTTTTTGAACAATTTGATGACGACGACGATGATGACGATGACTATGATGATGATGTTGTATTAGGATTACGGTCAGGGATACAATCATTTCAAGCTTCAATATTTTTTTATGGGTCTGAAATGCTAAATTCCTCTGGTTGATTGATATTGTAGGACAAGAAGATCAAAAAGAAGGGAATACCAACATGACCTGCACTGAGATATTTGGAGTAAAGATTGAAAAGAATCCTCTACATTCCATGCTTGATGAGCTTGGAGTTAAAGATTGGCCCAAGTATCTATCCCCTTTTACTTTTTTTTTTTTATTATTATTTTTTGTGCTTTCATTCAAATATATATATTTTTTGGGCAGTTTCTTTTCTTTGTGGGTTTCTTGGACTTACTACTCTATAATTAGTATGGGGGAATATCTGTGATCATAATTGTTGCTGCAGATGCTGCAACTGTAATGTTGTTGCCAAGATTATATCAGTTTTTAAAGGGTTCATTAGATTTATTTTTATACTGCAGAAGATTGATTAAAAGCATGTTCATTGAAAGTGTTGTTACTGGCATGTGTTTACATTGTTAACTGTCTTCAGGCTAATGTTTGTCCTAACTAGTAACTGCGATATGAATAGGTGGAGCTGTCAGCCGAGTAAATTCTCATGGAGCTTTGACGCAAGGGAAACAATGTACCTGTTGGAGGGTAAAGTGGTGGTCTTTGTAGATGGGTATGAAGGATCATTTGAGATTGGAGCAGGTGATTTGGTTATATTTCCTAAAGGAATGAAAATCACCTGGGATATCCTCGAAGCTGTGAACAAGCACTATAGTTTGGAAAAGTAATGACTGAACGGTGGGACCTCCCCTGCTTATGCAGTTCATTGAGGAACTAATCCGCTGATGTGTTGGTGTTGACTATGTCGGTATGGGGCATATTTCTGGTTTTGTTCAAGGTTGTTTCATTATGAGCTTTCACTGATTGCTTAACATTTTGTTTCTGGCTGCAACTGACAGAGGTTTATGTAGTCTGGTGCTCTGGTAAACGGTAACTCAGGAGAGGCCATATTTTGTTTACTTTTTCGATGGTAAGAGGTGGGCCTTGGATAAAGATGGAGATCGCTCGGCCTAACACTTCAAAAGTCTAAGATTCGTAGTAATTCAGATTTAGGCGTCGTATATCATACTGGAGTTTCCAAGGCCAACTTCCCTGTATGCTTTTCCCTGTCATGACAATAATGGAGGTGTTATTAGAGTTGCTTCATTGGAAGGAACCGCGAAGTGCCAGGTGTTGGTGGAATGAAACTCCTTAAATTGAAACCACTCATGATTAGTTTAGTAGTTGGGGCGAGGTTGAAATTCAGTGCAAAATAGGCGTAGCTAAGTTTATTCTATGAAGTGAAAGCCACAAAATAGAGTCCCAACAACCCAAGATTTGCCTAAAAAGGTTTTCTCGTCATTAGAAACGGAAAAATAAATGAATCTCGTTTGATTGAATAGGAGAACTGGATGTTTCTTGTAGGCATCTATCAATTTAGAATTCCTTCTACGTTATCCTTCGTTTGTGGAGGCCCCAGGTGATCTGGAGCCACTCTTCGCCAAAAAGACGGTAGATTTGGACAATATTTCTGGTGTCTTGCAATGATCCCTACTCCATGTCTCCAATATCATTCGTCCCTATATTTCACCGGGGTTTGATTTTGACCACCTGCTTTCGAAGAGTATGAATTTTTGAGGCTGCGTACTTGGTCGCCCTATATTTTTGAGATTATCCTGTAAAGAACGAAGGGCCCATACCAATACTGATAGTACCATGACCAAACGAACTGAAAGAGAAGGACGGGAAAGATTGTACAGTTTCGTTAGTAAGACAAATAAGGGAAAAGCTTCGATGAAGACGTATGTCCATTTTCCAAGCATGTAACGGTATTTCGTTCTAATTTTACTTTCTCGCAAGCCCCTTCCTGATGTCCAAGCATATAACGGAATTCCAACCTGAACCCCACTGAGTGGATTAAGTCGGAAACAATTTAGTTACCTAGAATGGATAAACTTGTATTTACCTCTAAATTTACGACACTAATTAGGATTTGTTCTCCTATACCTGCGTACCAACTTCCTTTCAATTCTTCATTTTCCAGAGATACAGAGAGATTCTGGTGAGGATTGTTTTCCCTTCTATTCGTTATTAGCTTAATTCCACGAGCAACAAGAAAGAGAGTAATCTGTTATCATCGTACCATAGATAGATAGAGATATTTCGAGAATCAAGAGAGAGAGGATAGATAAGATGACTGTCTCTAGCCCATTGATAGTGTAATTTGGTGAGATGCTTATTGATTTTGTTCCTGACTTTGCTGGCGTTTCCTTGGCTTAGTCTGGTGGTTTTCTCAAAGCGCCGGGCGGTGCACCTGCTAATGTGGCTTGTGCCATTCCCAAGCTTGGCGGGGCAAATGTGCCTTTAATGGCAAGGTAATCACTTAATTTTCTTCTCTTGTAATAGATGTAACATAGTATCGGATTGAATATTTTTTCTTTTTGAAAAAAAATGAAAAATATCCATTAATTTTTTGATAGTTTGGAGACGATGAGTTTGGACACATGCGGGTGTATATCCTGAAGAACAATGTGAACGTAGAAAGAGCTCGCTTGGACAAAGACGCCAGAACTGCATTGGCCTTTGTGACGTTAAAGAAAAATGGAGAAAGGGAATTCATGTTCTACAGGAATAGTACTGCTGATATGCTGCTTAAGGAATCAGAATTGAACCTGGGTCTGATCGAGTAGGCCAAGATATTCCATTATGGATCCATAAGTCTGATCTCGGAGCCATGCAGATCCGCTCACATGGCCGTCATGAAAGCTGCCAGGGCTGCCGGCGTAATGCTCTCCTATGATCCCAACTTGAGGCTGCCTCTGTGGCCTTCTCCCGATGCGGCTAGAGATGGGATCAAGAGCATCTGGAAT
This sequence comes from Ceriops zippeliana, assembly GCA_037897445.1. Taxonomy (NCBI): domain Eukaryota; kingdom Viridiplantae; phylum Streptophyta; class Magnoliopsida; order Malpighiales; family Rhizophoraceae; genus Ceriops; species Ceriops zippeliana. Next base: position 3,123,691 of record JBAPLH010000217.1, read on the forward strand.
GAAGCTGATCTAATCAAGGTTAGCGATGATGAGGCGGGATTCCTGACACAAGGAGATGCAAACAAGGAAGAAGTGGTCCTGTCTTTGTGGCATGATGGCCTTAGGCTACTTGTTGAGGGTTGCAGATATTTCACCAAGGCATGATTGCTTTTTTTTTTTTTTTCGCAGAGGTTGATAGAGCCTAATATTATTTGTGATTGTTTATGTTGGAATTTGACTGGTGCAGAATTTCAAAGGGAAGATGACTGGATTTTCAGTGAAAACAGTAGACACAATTGCAGCTGGAGATTCTTCTGTCGGTTCCCTTCTGGTTTCCATTGCCAAAGATGTTTCAATCTTTGAGCTATAACTAATTTTCTGTTCTGGCGCTGGAACTCTTAATTTTGCAGAATGAACAAAAACTGATGGAAGCTCCGACGCTTTCAAACGCATGCGGAGCAATTTGTACAACTCAGAAAGGGGCAATCCCAACTCTTCCTACAAGTTGGGATTCGCCTACGCTCATCAAGTCCAAGTCCAATTAGATATACCTTTTTCTTCCTCCCCCCAAACCCTTAAAGTTCTCAAGAACCTGTAGTAATTGGTTTTATTGGTTGCCTTCCAAGGGGTTTTTTTTTTCCCATAATGTTTATAACCGATAAATTATTTCAGTACTTTCGAGCGACTCTTTCAAATTTTTGTATTAGATTTCAGGTTTATCAGTAGTAGCGGGTCTTTACCTTTCTGATGGTGTTGTTAACTCGGATTGGAAATAAAATAAAAGGAAATTGTGAAAGGTTCTTGATATGTGACAGAAAATAAAACATGTAGAAACAAGAATATCTAAAGAACACATGCACCAGAATTAAACGTTACAAGGACAGGAACCTACATCTGAAATTGGCACCCGTGGTACCTGAGTCTCGCCCTTCTATCACATCAATGCAGAATCTCAAAATATTTCATATTCGTATAAATTCTTCTTATTCATTCTTATCTAAGGATTTCCTTCAAAGGGGACTTAAAAGCCACTTATTGCTGGAAGTCAATTTACTGGAGGGGCAAAAAAACAACGAGAAGGGGAAAAAAAAGGGTAAAATACCTGCGTAGTCCAAGGGTTTGACCTTCAACCACATTACTGTTCATGTACAATCATCAACCTAGACTATTAAGGGAGAAAATGGAAACACAAAATCATTCCCGCATTATAATTTGGAACTTTTCAACCAGAGTTGAAAAGTAGTTTTGTACGCTGTTGCAGTGTTGGTTAAGAGCAGCAATGCCATAATTTCTTTTTTCTCTTTCATTTTCTTTCCTTTTATCCATTGAACTTTTCTAACAGAAGCTATGTAGTTTTACAAGGGATTGGGAATACTTACATCCAGTTATGAATGGAATTTTCACAAATGACAAGATATTCTACAAATAAGAATTAGCTTTGAGTATCGTAACGTCAAATGCTCATGGTTCTTGATGATACCTCTGATTCACCTTCCTGTAATTCGCCATCAGCTGCCTCAGCATTCTCCTACAAACGTATACAATTGCATCTCAATTAATCACCAAGAAAACAATGTAAAGCAGATTAATGCCAAATATTAAACTAGGCCATGATCTGAGCAACAAGTGTACGTTTGCATTACTGGCAAGTACACTATAGCAAAAACCGAGAGGCCCAAAAATGAAATATCAAAAATCAATTTGCCTCAGTGTTGTCAGCCTGTCACTACCACTAATGCCTGAAAAATATACGGAGTGCCATAAGTCTCATCTTAAACAATGAATTAAACGTACCACTGAATCCTCTAATTTACACTGTGAAAGATAACGCTCCAATGCATCATCCCCACGTAAAATTTTTCCACCGCATCCAGGAGCATTAACTGAACCTATGGAATCCTCATCAATCACAACAGCATCTACTCTATCATTTCCTGTCTTAATGTCTGGAATCTGAAGCATGCAGGCAACGGAAGGTATAATGAGTTAACATCAGCAAACAAATTCTTTTGAGAAGAATTTTTCATAAAAGGACTAACGTGCCCTCTATACCTCATACATGGCTTCAGTCAAAATACTTTCCAGTATGGCTCTTAAACCCCTGGCACCAGTGTTCTTCGCCATTGCCTTTCGAGCAATCAGTCTTAGTGCTTTCTCTGTAAAATGTAGCTTCACCTGAAATTGGAAAAAGGTTGAATAGCAATCACAAAGCCCACTGACACACATGCAATGAGAGGTTTTTGTGGAGGCAGGGAGGGGGACGTGGGTGTGGTTGGTTAAGAGAGAGAGAGAGAGAGAGTTACATTATTCATGCTAAACAATTTCTTGTACTGTTTGCCGAGAGCATTTTTGGGTTCCATGAGGACCTGTCAGAAAGAGCCAACATAAATATATGTTAGTTTTGTATGCAGAATGTTCTGATGACAAGTCTTTCTTGCCTGCTTCCAGGTATCACTAAGAAAATAAAAGCAATAAGCTAAAGAAATAATAAATGCAGGAGGAGGCTTGAAAGAACGGAAATTTGGTCAGGGTTTCTAATTCTAAGAACAAATCCATACCGACAAAGACATTCGCAAAAGGTCATGCCCTTCTTCAGCTATGACAAAGGTCAATTGGGGAATATCTAATATGATGGAAAATGATATCATTAAGCTAAAAAAGATGAAATGGAGCCAATACGGCAGTATAAGGTCCAACAAAACAACAGTAAGTAAATCTAACAAAGTTGAGATTCACATGCAACTCTCCTAGAACTTCTCAAGACAGTAACAATTTCCTAGAATCATTTCCATGAACTATTCCTTCAGTCCAAATGGTTCATTAATCACTCAAATAGAAAAATCTATCCAGAATTGTGTCCTGTAACTAAGAAAGGAAATAGGTGCAAAGAAAATTTTACCTCCACAAGTTGATCCTCGGTTAGTGCTGACAAACTAACTAATATTGGGAAGCGCCCAATAAACTCTGGTATAAGGCCATATGCAATAAGATCGGAACTCTCAACCTGCACAAGCAACTTGGAATTTTAAGGCTTATATTTTGCAAGGATTTCCTCCATAAACTCCTATTTCCCACTTAGTGTTATCATTAGTCATGTAGAATAACTAAAAATAAATAAATAAAGTTATCATTAGTCATGTAGAATAACTAAAAATAAATAAATAAATTCTCTTTTCTTTAACTGGAGAGATTCATCACTCTTACAGATTCAAGCAAAGATGATGTGACTGCAGCGTTGGTTACTCCACCTGCTCTCATGTTGGCACGAACAGGTGCTCCAAATCCAATAGATGAATCTTGCCGTCTGAAGGTCAGTGGTTTCACAGTTTAATTATCCCAAGAAAGGAAAAAAAAAAAAAAAAGAACACTTTCACAGGTTGATGCTTTGAAACACTATTCTGCAGATAATTTCTGCAGGATGATAAAAGGCATTTACCTCTCTGAAATGGTTTTCTCAAGATCAACAAATGCACCACCACAAATAAAAAGGATATCTTTTGTGTCTATCTGAAAAAATATTTGCAAGAACTTAAGAACAAATTCAAAGGGCAACAGCAGCCAAAATGAAGTACAGGTGATTCACAGACTATATTGATGATGGCAATGGGGATGCTATTATGATTATTCTAGGTAGAGAAAAATCAATATCTGTTCATAATATATATTTGTTTTTCTCTACAGAAATATAAATCGCAAATAACCAAACATAAAACCCATAAAATTGCAGTTCTGTTCTAAATATGCCCAAAGAAAATCACCAAGATTTGTTTAGGATGAGAAGTGGCATTTAACAATATTAAAAGATGTATCACAGCACCAGTAACAATAGGGCATGCACACTCAATGGAGTATGTGCCACATATCAAAGACGCTCCACCCCTTCAAACACACTACATAAGCATCAATTTATTTGAGAAAGAAACTAAAGATCCTAAAGTAGCCATAAATATTTTGCATCAATGTTGGTGAAACTTGTCTTTGATGCAGAACTGTGGCTCATTTGTTCCCTATAAAACAGGACCTCTAACTTTGACCTAAATTTAAAATGTATATCCTTAACAAAACTTATAGGGAAAAAGGTTTCTGAAAAAATCCATAATACATGACATAATGGCCAAAAGTAATAAAGTATGTGTCCTGCCATCTGCACATGCAGTCACTAGAGGATTAAACCAAAATTTATGCAAGAATGCTGTTAATGAACTTTGAAGAAAGTTAAAAAGTTAACTCTCTTAGAACTTGATGAAAAAGATAAATAAAAATCATAAATGAGGCCATCCAGCCATAATTCTGAAAGATAGCAATAACTTAGTCATAGCTTCTACCCACCATTTTACAGTTCATAACTAACAAGAACTATGCAATTTTATCTTTGCTAACTGCAAGTAGTATTAACCAGGGTATAAAGTAGGAATGAAGTTACTCCATGCAAAAAGATGGTTATTTACACATAAGAAATTATAAGAACTGCAAAAGGTTTTAAGAAATGCAACCAGAAATGGATACACTGTAGCACTGAATACCTGTACGTTATCACCCCGAGGATGCTTCCTTGCGCCCTTCTCTGGAACATTCACTATCTGAACAATAAGAAACCTCTGTATTTATGCTACGAGCAATGGTGGTATAAATCATCTGGGGAAACAAAAGCTAATCTATAGAGATGAATATAACAAGAAAAATCCTTCCATATGCACAGCAAAAGGAATTTCAAAACAGAAGTAACATTTATGCTTTTACAACAAGTTCAGAACATGCTACACACAATACCAAAATAACCACATATACATAACAAATAAGAATGAATACACTATCATTAGTCTCTTCAATGTCAAAACCTATAGTGAAGGAATTTTTTTTTCCTTGATTTCCTACCATGAACTTCTAATTTCCAACACCTGTCCCCAAATGGACTTAATCAATGGTCTCTTCATCTTACACTTCTCCCCAGTGCTCTTGAATGCCTCTGGTCTACAGGACTCTCTCAAGGGGTTATGGAATAACTTTTGGAAAATCAAAAAGAACCTGAGATACAGTTATGCTGCCCTTATGTTGCATCTTCATTCAGTCCAGCACAGAATCATAAAGACAGGATTGCCATTATCATATCAATTACCAAACAATTCAACATTTTTCATCAAACTAGACAGACTGTATCTTCTGTTTAGACATGAAAGCAATGAAGAAACTCACAAAAAAGGTTATGCATAAAGTATAAAAACTTCCAAGGGGGTTGCAAAAATAAGCATTCAGTGTCGTTTAGGTGATGATGACATATCAAAAGCTAGCTTTATGCACTAAAATTTCCTAAAATCAGCGCTAACAAAGTATCAGCAAAAACTATAAAGTTACTGAGTAAATAACTGAATCATCAATATGCAGTTTAACATTGATTTACTCACAGTTCCTTCCAACATTTTCAGTAAGGCCTGTTGCACTCCCTCGCCAGAAACATCTCTGCTAATGTTTAAGCTCTCAGCCTGCCACATGATCAGACGTTCAAGAGTAATTTGGTCCAGAATATACCCATATCAACAATTTCCAATTCAATAACATGGAAAATTTTCAAAACCTTCTTAGTTATCTTATCAACTTCATCAATGTAGACCATCCCTTGTTGAGCTGCTTGCACATTGAACTCAGCTACCTACATGCCAAAATATGTATATTTAAGTTCATTAGAAGTGAAAATGTAAGGAAAGCCAAGAGATTACAAGAGATCTAGCATGGAATTAAACATCATTTATGTTTAAACATGCATCTCATGCATACCTCCACAGCCCCATCTTTGAACCTAGACTTATTATTCCATAACAAGAAAATATGAAAGAATGCATCTTTATTTAAAGAACCTGTACCCTTAACATCCATATATATTATTTGTAAGGACAGATTAAAAGTGTCCCCAGCTAACCTCCTTTATAAACTAGCAATAAGGCCCTTCCTGTTTGGAAGTGATAATGTTAAATAGCAAGGCACCATCCTTGGAACATTGCTTCTTCACAAACTAAAGACACATGCAACTCCTAATTTTAGCACAGCTGCTAATTGTAGTACAGATAACCAAGAATAGGAACTGGAAACTAAAATAAGACCAAACAGGCATCAATTCCAGAAAAAGAGAAGCAAAAGGTACGCATGCTTAACTCCCAGAATAATCGCTATGCACCCGCATAAATATCTTGGAAAAAAGAAACAATAAGAATGTATGCACATCAACATATGAACACAACTGCTGGATCTAAGGTGTGTACCGTGAGCAATTTATACAATATAGATTCCACATCTTCACCGACATACCCAGCCTGCAACAAGAACAGTATTTTGCCACCTTCAGTTGGATAATGATTGTTGAAAAAAATTTCGACTTTCAAAACTGCCAAAATGTGAAAGCATTAAATCAAAGAGCAAAATAAATAGCCATCCAGTTAACAATTTTACTTTGCACAGCTCAATAGTGAAATTTCATCAGTCAGACTGACTCAAGATCATGCTGGAATGCACAAAGTTGAAACAAATTATAATACAACCGTACCCAGATCTCAAAATTAGATGAGATGCTCCATCATCTATGTGGAGATATGGAATATAAAATGTACTGCTTTTTTTTTTTCAACCCATAAATAAAAAACATACTTGCCTGAGTCAATGTTGTTGCATCAGCAATGACAAAAGGCACGTTGACAAAGCGGGCTAGTGTTTTTGCAAGCAACGTCTTCCCTATTTAACATGTAAGTTAGAAAGCTGCAATTCCAAATTCACATAACTCAAGAACAGATTTACAATGGAACAATATGAAGAGTGCATGTTTTAATTGGAAGCCATAAATAAAATGCTTAAGCAAAGTACATAGTCCATACCTGAGCCAGTTGGGCCCATCAAGAGCACATTACTTTTTTCTAACTCTACATCATCATCATCACCATCATCTATTGCCTCTCCAATTCCTGACTTCACTCCTGACCTAGTTTCACCATGTACCACTTTAGCTTTATTGTTACCAGCTTAGATAACAATCTATAACATGCTGAAACTTAAATTCTTATCGAAGGAAAGGAATGAAGTGCTTTCATGATAAACCCTAAGGCACAATGGATGTGGTTATAACAATACCAGAAAATAAAACAAATGTGGTGATAACAAAATGAGAAAATAAAAGTGTTATTGGCAACTAACTCTTTCTTCAGGGAGGCGTTATAAATTCTCTTATAATGGTTATATACAGCAACAGCAAGCACCTGCAACATTAGCATGAACCATGTAAATTACTTGGAAGTCAAAGGCTTTAGAAAACAACCATCTTAAAAATATCAAGTCTGAAAAGTGCCGATGAAACACTGCAAAAGACTCAAAGCAAACAGTGCAAAACGACAAGTTAGGGAAAAAAAATAGCGATCAACTGATATAGACAAGTACAGCAGAATTAAGGCAAGTAAATACAGAATGCAGCAACAACACAGCAAAACAATTCACTAAATGCATTAACTGCATCATAACATATGCAACTAAAGTTGACTCCAAATAAAATGAGATGTCAAAGGGAAAACCTTTTTGGCTCTGTCTTGGCCAATAACAAACTTATCAAGACCCTTACAAATCTCCTTTGGAGTGGGCAAATCCTTTCCCAAATTAGAACCACCCCACCCCGCATTCTTTTCTCCCCCACCACCACCACTAGATCCACCACCCCCACCGGGCCCTTGCGCTCTAATCACATTAACCCCGGGCGCAAAAGGCGGGCCAGGCGGAGTATGCACGGCCAGCCCATTGCCCCCATGCGAAGGGATTCCAGTGGGGGGCGCAGGAGGCAAATTCTGAGGCGGGTCCCCTCCATAAGACCAAAGGGTCTCCCAAAAAGAGGTCCTGAGCTTATTAACAGAGGGATTTCCCCCGTAATCCTCATAGAAGTCTTGAGCGGATTTGGATTGGGACTGAGAGTGCTTATTATTATTCTTGAGAAGCTTCTTATTACTGACTCTTCCAATTTCAACAAAACTGCCCCGGAGAGGAGCAACCTTGTGAGGGCGGAAGTGGTAGGCGGTTTTGCAATTGGGGCAAAAATTAACCGCCTGATAACTGTTGTCGTTGCCATTATTGGAGTAATTATCATTTTCATGATCAAGATTGGGTAAGTGGCGATTGGAGAAGAGGAGATCCAATTGTTTGGAACACCGTGGGCAATTGGCCTCCGCCCTGATCTTCCGAATTTCATACCCATCGCGCTCGTCCACACCGCCGCCACCCCCGCCGCCGTGGTCCCACTTGTACCTTTCTTGAATGGACACAAGCGACTCTCGACGGCGGTTGCAACCCATGTTCATATTGTGGAGGTAATTCAAGTGGGTCGAAATCGGCGACGCCTGCGTCAACTGGTGCTTCCACTTGCACAAGATTGGCCTTTCTTGGCGACGCCGCCCAAAACGGCTCCCCGACGACGCCAGTAATGGAGGCATGTCCTTCACTTTCTTCCATCTCCAAATCCCAGACATATAGACACAATCACAATAATAACCCTTATTCAAGAATATCACAACACAAGTTACACACTTTCAGAATTCAAGAAAAGGGTTGGATGGCCAACAAGAAAAAAATTTCTTAAAAAAAAAAAAGAAAAGAAAGAAATAATCTTTGCATTGTTTTGTTTCAAGATTTGAAAGATTCAGAGTTGGGATCTGCGAATGATTACTATAAAGTTTGTTGCTTGTAAAGTTGTTTTATAAGGACCAAAGAGACAGAGGGAGGGAGGCAAGAAAACTACAAAAGAAAAATTGGAGAAAAAAAGAAAGAAAAAGTTGGGAGCATTTGTAGGGAGGGACTTGGAATCAAAGCACTCTGGCCCGTCTTCTGTTTTCTCTTATCCAAGACTACTACTTTTACATCATGCATTTTCTTGGTGTTGTTTTGGAACGACGTCGTTGCGTTGCTCATTCAGACAGTTTGACCGCATCTTCGCCGATTTGTCTGGGATTTGTTTGGTTTAACTTACCACAAGTTCCAACAGTAGTGTCTTATCCCAACTTACGCATCCGAGAGTTACCGCGGAGAAGTCCACCCCATCTGTTTTTGGTGCCACGAAATGAATCGCACGGTGGTGTGCGATAGCGTCTTGAAAGCGTTAAAAGGAACGAACTGCTTCTTTTTGCTTGCAAGATTAAACCTTTTGCCGCACGAACGCCGCGGCATTCCCTTTTTGTTGGGTCATTCCTCGATTATTATTTTATAAAATAAAATCTTGGGTCGAAATTAATTTTTGCCGCATAAATTTCTTTAATATTAAAAACCCAATTTGAAACTCTCGAACCCAAGCAGACCCAATTGCAATGCATATATGTATATAAATTATGGCACAAGAATCAAGTAACTTGATACAAATATCATAGACATCAGCTTTAAACGTAGTTCAAGAAAATATTTTTTTTTTTTTTTGGCTAACATGGTCAGCGTTTGAAGTTTTATATAATTGACTTTGATTTAGACAGTTCAGACCAATTATTTTTTTTTTTAATCAAGTAACACTCGAGATTATTGCTCAAAACATGTAAAAAGGAATTCAATTCGCAGTGTTATGATATTGAATGACCGAAAAACAAAAAAAGTTTAGAAGTTACATGCGAATGCCAATGACAACTCTGTAAAATCTGATCCCACGAATAGCATGCAGAGTTGAGATTTCAACAGAATATATTGAAAATGATGGTGCCAAGCAAATTAATGCTTCGGTCCTTTCCCTTGGGAGAATAATATGTCACATGATGAAGGGGAGACCAATGCCTTCCTCGCACGGCAATATTGCAATCTCTCGTGCAATTTAACCATCCATCTAAACGAAAGTGGTGGCATACCCATGTTGCCGGTTGGGTTGCCCATTCTGTTGAACTACATGCACTCAAATTTTGTACGGACTAATGTAATATAACAAAGAAGTGAGTCGAGTTGAAATTCACTAATGTAATATAAATTGTATAGTTAATGTTACAAATAAAAAAAATAGATTGAATGTTTATAATTTTAATAATTTGTTAATATACTAAACACAAAATTAATGCTCTAAAGCAATCAATAAGGGTATTTCAGACGACTTCAAAGAAAAGCTTGACATCTGGGAATTCCACGATCAACTGTTTTGTGTTTGACAGGCGGAGTCTGGAAACAATGTGCGTGCGTGTTAGAGGAGATGATGCAACTTGCGATTGAACAATTTCCGAATGGTATGGTCAGTTCTATTAATGGGCCTCACACTGGAATGGGCTTAAAGCGATGAACTTTTTGACGGAGGGACGTAAACGAGAATAGAAAATTGGGCCGAGTTTCAAGTATGACCCAAGTTCATTGCTTTACACTTGTGAGCCTGCCACGCTGAACCAATTGGATCATGTATCGGGCAGCAGCAGGGCCCGTGAATAATGGTACTTGGATCACCCTAGACAATGGGGATGACATTTTTGGAGCTTTAAAAAAAAAAAATTTCCTCCGGAGTTCTTACTTTTGCAGCTCCTTAATTGTGATTATAAAAGGACAAAGGAAGAAGAGAAATGAAAAAGGAAAAAGATGGGTTCCTTCTGAGACCATCGAGATTCAAGCTAACTCACAATCAACTTTTAATTGTTGCGGCTATGAGCTTGCGACAGTGTCACTGCTCCATGACTACCCTTCTCTCTCTGTTTTTTTTTTTTTTGGTTCTCTTCTTTTCCAAGTATTGGAACACTGAAGACTCCGTCATTGTAAAATGATAATTCCCATCTTTGTTCTCCTTTGGTAGGATTTTTTTTTTTTCTCTGCTCTGGAGTCATAGGTTCTACAAATATGTCCTAGGCTTGAGGCTGGGAGATGTTCACTGCAGTACCCTTTACCTATACCCACGCCGACACTCCAGTTCCATCAACCATACGGCAAAATGGTAAAAATAATAATAATAAAAAATCATTACTTGACATGAAAGCCATACATCAAAATAAATGCCTTGTGCATCGAATAAACTGCAAGTCTGAAGCATTGACATGTAAAATAGGCCCGCTTACCTGCTTGTCATGATCACACTCAAAGTCATAAGTTCAAGCTGGCAATATTTTGGCGCTAGGTGCATTAAAGGACAAATGGGATAAACACAAGATAGAGAAGGGGACATGGGACTGGGAAGGTTTCGAGTATCATCGATCGGTCTTCCTCACCCATTTCCCTGACAACAACAAACCAACAAAACTAGTAGCTAAACTCTAAAGCAAACAAGCTATACACAAACATATGGATGATCCAATGATGGGATAGATAGAGTTTGACCTCCTTACCCAAAGCTGCTCTATCCATGCACCTTGATGGGTGCCCCCTTCAATTGTCTAGCCAGTGCATCAACTGGGGTCAGGGAAATCCGTGCTACTTCTGCTAGCTTCTTGTTACATTTGCGTATTTCTATTTCTAGGTTATACGGTGTCAGTTCATGTCGTTCGGAAATCGGGACTTCAAAATTCTTGAGCTGCATGCTATTTCGGAAATTCACCAATATTGTCATGCTTCGAGAAAGTTGAAGTGGATGCTCTTGGATTGTCCTCTCGGCATGTTGCCACAGAAATAAGTAATTCTGTTAACAGAGATCCCATAACACTAATATGCAAAGATACGATGTGATTGTCTTTGTGCTCGGCTCCCTATAATTGCCTCCCACAAGCAACTTCTAGAACTTCAGCCCTACCATACCCCAGAAGCAATAGTAAAGGCTAAGTAATGAAACCACATTTTTTGAACATAATACAGTGGACAACCGGCTGTTAATGTGCCTACAGTAGTAGTAATAGCAGTACATTGACCACAACCACAATGCCATCTACCACTTGTAATTCAAAACACATGGTATTCTCCTTATCCCAAATGCTTCTGGGACCATGTTGGCCAGAGATCCATTTTCCTTTCGCTTTCTTTACGGCAGCATTCAATGTTTTCATTCACTTCCATCTATCTACCCATTTTCATATAGGAATTCAAGTCTCTAACTCTCTGGCCTCTATTTGCCCTGTTAATTTTGTATGAAAATGAAAGCCACACTTGTCTTCTTGCTTATTGTTTTGGTAAACTTCACATTTACAAGCATGACATGCTAATCTACCCGTGGAATTTTGAGCTAAATTCATATGCATGCATAAATACAGGACATGCACATGCTAGTGCTCTGCCTGCACTCATGCGTTCATGAGATGAACCGAAGTAAGTGGCTCAATGAATTAAAGTTTCTCCAATAGTGTTCCAAGTTTTCCCATCCCGGCAAAAACAGTAGAGATAAACATATAACTAGGCGTAATTCACCGAGAAGAGACAAGCAGGAAATCAACAAAGAATGAAAATACAATGTGATGTATGCGGGAGAGCAAAGGCAGAGGTTCTGTGTTGTGCAGATGAGGCTGTATTGTGCAAAGCATGCGATGCAATGGTGCATACAGCTAACAAACTCTCCCAGAAACATGAGCGTCTTTCTCCTCGATCATCCACCTTCCTGCTGCCCCTCTTCGTCATCTTCTTGGAGCTTGTCTCAGCTTCATCTCTGTGACAAATGCAAGGTATATGACCACTCCTCCAACATTATTTTTCTAAAATTTCATTTTATCATCAATCAAGTATTCATTCCGGAACATTTGCAACTATTTATATGATCCAAACCCACGTGTGCAGGAGAAAAAGGGCTATGTTTTCTGCTTGGAGGAGAGGGCGATGCTATGCAGGAACTGTGACGTATCAAATCATGTCGGATGCACCTACGCTTTATCCCATCAAAGATTTCTAATTTCAGGTATCAAGGTCGACCTCCAGTCCTCTACGGAAAATAATGCTGGCACTAGCTGCAGCAGAAGTCAACCCTCCAGATTGCCACTGCCAACGACTTCAATCAATTTTCTCCCAGACAAGGAAAGCATGGCAACAATGACAAGGGACTTGGAGGCCGCTGCATCAGCAGAAACCACTGCCATCTTCTTCTCAGACGAGGATCAGTGGCCGTTGGATGAGACGTATGATGGCAGTTTCAACTTTTATGGGTTGTCGGAATTTGAATCATCTAGGTTTAACATTAGCAAGGGTCCCCACTCCTCAGACATGAAGTCCTGCTTCAAACAGTAAAAGTTCAATCTTTGCAGGATTGTTTTCTTTAACAATGTATGTTCTGGTGCTTGATATGTTAGATCAATTATATGAGTCATGCAAGGGCCCGAATCAAACTAATTGTTTTCCGGGACTGCGTTTATCGTCACCCTGCTCATTTGGCATATTGCGTCGTGGGTCGATTGGGAAGAGCAGAGAGAAAAATTGAAACAAAACGGCTTCCATTATTGAATTATCGGAAGGTGAATTTGAAATTGAGTCACAATCTTGAAATTGCGTTTCGGACCTTTGTTCCCAGAACAGGTGCTCCAGTGGCTTGACAAGGATTCCAGAAAGCACGAAACCTTTTTCATGGACGTCTCTTTTTTTTTCTCGAAAAGTTTTTGTCCGCCAAAACTTTTTCTTCTGCTGTTTTTTGTGCCCGTAAAGGAGATGACAAACCATCGAAAGGAAAGAGGCGTGAAGGGAGCAGGCGGGGCGAGGCTTCGGAAGCACTCTGCCTCCACCAATGCAACTAAGCCGCTTTTTGTGACAGGATCAATTTTTCACTCAAATTTTTAAGCAACTAAGAACAGCCGACATTTTCGCAACTAGAAAGTACAGGCCAATGGGTCGTCCAATAAGTACTGGATAGTTGTAACAAAGTTATTATACTCTTTTTAAAAAATTAATTTATTAAAATATATTGTAACTACATTTATAAATAATCACCTCACTTTTCTTTACGTGAAATTTTATTATATTTTACGTTAATTTATGGACGTCCTGAATCAGAACTTTCTTATTTATTTTCTTATTTTTGGATCCAGAGCACTCAACAGTAAATATCAAATTTAGAATGGATCCACTCTAATATCAAATTTAGGAATATCACTTTGGATCACATGGGATTACGACAACGACGAGCAAAATCATCATTTCTGTTGTCCATTCAACAACAATAGAATGGATGCGCTCTCCACCGCCCTCGGCCCAACCTAAAAAAAAAAATCGAATAGAGTACGAAGTAGCGAAACCAACCATCTACAGTGGGCAAGTAAATGCATGATATTCCTAGATAAAATGATGTCTGAAGCGGTAACCGATATGTTGCAACGAAATTGATGAAAAAAAATATTAATTTTTTATCATTCTACCTATAGGTTCGGGGATGGGATTTAAGAAAAACCTATTATTTCGATTCTGGTTTTTATTCCAGCTACACCCAATTCTTGCCTTTGCTAAACGATCAGCAAGAAGTGTACTATTGCAGAGTCCCCATTACAGAGACAGGTGAATCATCATGATCTTCATCTTCAAACAGCACCCACTCTTTGCTTATTTTGGTCTCAAGTGTGCTTGAGAAAAGAGTGGAAGATGTCAAGTTGAAATTGCTTTCACATTTCTCACCCTTTCTTCCTGCCGTGCTGATGCCCGCTTGGAAGTTGACTGATTTCGTCAGCGAATCCAATATTGGAGGAGGGTTGGGCCCATTCTTTTTCGATCTAGACCAGCTCTTTGGACTGGCAGCGCAGCTGCAACATTGCTCCAATGCCAAAACATGATCCATGGTGATGATTTGTACCAACGGATACTCCAAGTTCTTGTTTCCGATATTCCGCTTACAATTCTCATAGAAATCATGAAGCTCTTGGCTTTGCCGAGAAGTCCTTTTGAGTATCTGGCAGGCCAAAGCTCTGGCCGGTGTTGTCAAGTCAAAAAACATGTTAACCAGAGCTGCAACCCCTTCACAATAGGTCATGTAAACTAGAAAGCTCTCTTTCAGGATGTTGCTCATGGCTGCTTGAGCCAGATTATCTGAAGGCAAAATATGGACTGAGGAACAAGCCAAGACCCTATCCATAAACACTTGACATTTCGGTAGCTTGCGAAATATCATATCTATGGACTTCTCATCATAGCATGGAAATTCTAGACCGTGGGACATAATGGGTTCAAGCTTTCCAGCTTGATTAATGACCCAACCAATTCTTTCTTCAAGATAAGCCGCATAACCATGCAGGTAGCAAACCGAAGGATCTGAATTCATCAGAAACCGGCGAATGCTCATTTGGAGATGACCAGAAACATGTGCCTCGCGTAGCTGCTGCTCAAAGTATTGATTTCCACCACGCAGGAGTCGATGAATCAGCAAGAGAGTCTTAAGGGCTACGAGGCGCTCTCTCGTTTTGCCAAGACGGCGAGATAACTGTTCAGCAAGAAAAGGGATGGCTTCCGGAGAATTTGAGACCAGAAAAAGAATTTCATGGATGTGTTTGTCGTCGATGGGGCCATGATCGTGGCCAGTTGCACGCACGACTGCAATCTCTATGTTGGAAAAGCCTTTCCCTTCATGATCGTATATCATTGCCCTGCCTATAGAAGCGTGATCCTTTATTGTGCCTATAGCCAGCCGGACCTTGGCCTGTATGTCAGCCCCCATTTTCTGTCTTCTCTTGATTTTGATGCAACGATACTGTGGGACGATGTTATTCTTGTATATATGCTTGAATGGAATTTGGCATATATAAGAAGGAAGTGGGAGAGGGAGTGCTGTTGGAGAATCAAATCTAGGTTTTGCTAGTGCCTTAAGCTTTCCAAAAAGGAACGAGATGTCCAGTAATATTCCATAGTCTCCACCTTTTGTTAACACAATGCTATACGCGTCAAGGGAAAGTTCAAATCCGAGACAACTTTCAAAGGCTTCAGTGAAAAACTGTAGGGTATATTAAGCCAATGTCCCAACAAACCTAAGTCAGGATTAAGCCTTCAAGCGCAAGCAGAAGCATCTTTAATGCTTAGGATTAATCTTCTTAGCTCCTTCTTTGGATCTTAGATATTTCTTGACAGGGCCCTGCCCAGTTGAACAATAAGTTTGACGAACATGTGCATTGCTTGTATCCCAACAAGAGAAACATATAAAAGTAGCATTTTTTTTTTTTACCAATCTTGGTTTCTCGTAAGGTCAAACTTAGGGAATATATAGGGAGGCGAGGCCCCATCAGGACGATAAAAGAGAAAGTGACGCCCAATGGAACAATGAATTTATATGGTCATTGGCTAAACGGTGGAAGGCCTTGGATTCTCTTCTTGACACTCAATCAATCGATGGAGATTATTAACATTTTCCTCTTTTTAGAGGCAATTGAATGCTACGAATTTGGAAAAAAAAAAAAACATACAAAGAGTACGCTAAATAAAAGTGGTGCTTCCAAGGGTCTCTTTCAACTTTTGAGGGCGTGGATATCGATGAATAAACTCCAGCTTAATGAACAAAGTCAACGAGCCATAAGGGAGTTATACTGGAAGAAAGAACTACGTTCTTTTTAAGAATAGGATTCTCTCCTGCAACAAACTTTGGCTCTATTCGTAACAGCCGAAGACATTAGCATTTTTGACTTTTGTTTTTCATCTCTTTTCCACTTTTTTTTTTTTTTTTTTTTTGTACTACGGTTCTTCGTGATAATAATGCGTCCCATCATTTTCATTCTCGCCCGTACAGGGTGGCACGCGCATGACAAAGGTTAAAAACATCACGCCTCAGGGCAGGCGTGCTCCTAAAACCGTCATATCTTAATTAGTGCTTAATTTTAGCGTTCAGCTTTTCTAGACTTTGAATGGGCCCCAAACATTTTTTTATTTTTTTTAAGCTAAAAATGTTTCCCATGGACTTGTTTCATAATAGACTCCAAGTGGGTAAATCCCTTCTCCCTCTCCCCTTGCCTGAGTTCTACTCAATAATCTTGATTCTCGAGGCATCTTGATACATTTTAAAAGATTGGAGGACAAATTTTTAAAATAAATCATACAAATATGTTCAAGTACTCGAACAAAAAAATTAGAATATCTAAGAATTATGCATCTGTACGTAAGACACTCTGTATTAATTCAAACTAATCAGTTTTGATTTTAATGAGGTTAATTTTGCAGATAAACGGAGCACAAAATTTGAAAGAAGTAGAGCCTAGCTCCGTTGATCAACTGTGAGGCTACGGTGCCTTAATGTATTGGAGAAGAAAACACCTGAAGGGACGTGTCTGGGCTTCTTGTATGCTGCGTATACTCCGCTTGACTCTGTTACGCTGCAGCTTAGTTTATCAATATCTACAGCCTGAAAAGCTGAAGAAGACCCTTTTTAACGCACTTTTGTGCTGAAAACGCTCTTTGTCCATCGATTATTGCGTAGATATAAACGTTTTAATGTTAGTGTACAACATTTCCAAAATGACCCTTTGATAGATCATAATTCAAAAGTAAAAAATTTGTCATACCTAAACCAAGTTAGCATCTAGGATGTCCTGCTCTTTCTTTGGCCCGATAGAAATTCCTACTTTAGAGGCTTCAAACCCTGCATTGAAGGGGAAATTAAGACGATGAGACAATAAAACTTTAATGATGTGAAGATTTAATCTTACTACAACGGCAGCAGACACCACAGACAGGTGATGATAGATATAGAGTTTTCAAGCAAAATCAACTGAAACATGCCTCTTCCTGTTCCTTTTTTTATTCTTTTTGTTCACAGATTTCTGAAAACCATTACTAGTTCTACCTTACTAGTCCTCAAATCATTCACTGCCATACGTAGAGAATCATCTGAGAGTATCAACCGTGATAGCGCCCCTGTACTTAACCTGCAATTTTAAATAGAGATAATGGCAACAATGTTGAGAGAGCCATCAAATTCATACGCATAAGAAACTTCTGCCATCGGCAAGGGAATCGAACAAACTTAAAAAACTCAGACTAGCTAGGATCTTATGTTTAATCAATATGGGACATTATACTTTGAACACACTCTTTTCATAGATGCAGACCCAATTTGCACACAACCTAACAAAGCGAACTTGAAACAAACTACGGATTTGAACCAACATAAAAAGCTATGTTCATGCTCACCTAAACCGAGTTTGTTTGAACAAAACAGGGGCAATACCATTGTGCTAGGCCCTATTAGCACATGGCTGAACTGAAATTGAGCTACAAAGAGAGCTAATGCAGTAAAGGAAGGTGAGTCATACTCTTATGTGATGTTATGAGATCTTGTTCCAACCCAAATAGCTCGAGATATGAGCTGGTGAAAATTGT
Source organism: Ceriops zippeliana (assembly GCA_037897445.1). Taxonomy (NCBI): domain Eukaryota; kingdom Viridiplantae; phylum Streptophyta; class Magnoliopsida; order Malpighiales; family Rhizophoraceae; genus Ceriops; species Ceriops zippeliana. Next base: position 3,141,820 of record JBAPLH010000217.1, read on the forward strand.
TGACAACTCGACATCATAAACTAGGCCAACAAGGAACTTGTATTTCATTGATGCAGGACACTCTACTCTTCATGACTTCAATTTAGCCTTATAGGCACGGCAGGTAGCATATCACAGAAAAGAAATCCAAATGAATTACAAAGCATAATATGACAAAGGATGGTAAGAAGGTGGGGAGGGGAGGAATAACAGATATACACAACAAGCAATGGTGTACAATTTTACAACTTTAAAGAAAATGATGCCTCATTCATTTCAAAACAAAGTCTTAAGCTTCAAGGCATCTATGCATGGTCTAAAAGATGACAGACTCAAACTTGATAGCTAGTTAAAACCATAAAACTGTGGGCCTTCTTGGGTTATTATTTTCCACTGACAACAAGAAGACAATGGGAGGTAGAGATTTTGTTTTGAAGCAGTAGGATCAAGTGAGCCATCAACCTCAATCAATAGCCGAGTTTACTCAAGTTAAGCCTAGCAGTATCAAATCAATATAGCGAATACCGGGCACAAATTGGTAAACTACATGTTGGCATACCGGCTCAAGATCATAGGACAGTAATTAGTAGTAAATTACAGGCAGTGGGAGGAGTGTACCCCAATAACTTTGCTGCATCTGAAACTGAACCTTCAACAGCAAAGATTATATCCAACAGTGCTTGCATTCCCTGGATCATCATCATCAAATAATACAACAGATCATCAGTTGAATGAGAAGGAAAAAGATATGGATTTTTCCATCTTCCCTGATTGAAACAGAGCCGTTCCATACCAACACAAATTTAGGATTCTTAGGTCCAATTTGTGGGCCACAGTCTGAACCCCTGATGGCTGATTTAGGAGGAAGGATTTGAAGAAGCTCTGGTGGAGGTGAATAAGCATCAAGGTCCACAAGGTTCCTGACTATCTCCCAATGAAACAGATTACAAACAAACCGCATATTGTCATCGGAATTATAAATATAAACATAAACACACACACACACACATACAAAATACAAAAGACACATCCGTTCACAGTATCTTTTGAGAACATTGTACCTTTCAGTGCTAAAAGAGTGCGAAGGCGTCGCAAGGCCGAGGCGCGATTCATATGCTGCGATCGGTCCTCAACAGCCTGCTTTGAATAAAGAGAAGAAAAAACCATTACAAATGATAAAATAACAAACGTATGGTGTGCAGTTTTTGAAATAGAAATGGAATCAGATGAAGTGGTTTACAACCTGAGCAATAATACCGGTGGGGAGATGCTTCAGACGGACGGCGGACTCCCGTTTATTGCGGTGCTGACCGCCAGGGCCCGACGCCTTGAACGTGTCCATCTCGCACTGTCTCATGAGCTCCCCGTCCGTCAACTCCAGGTAGCCTTTCCCGTCAACAGTGCTGCTGGTACTGTAATCATAACCGCAGCTGAAGAAGCAGCAGCAGAATTGCAGTTGTGGCTCTAACCTCCTTCTCGCAGCTGCCGTGACCGTTCTTTTTGGAGTACGGAGAACTGTTGCCGGTGAATGGAAGACATATCTGGAAATTTTAGAAGCAGGAGACCGGTAGTTGCAATAAGATATTAAATGACACGGCGACACACCGCCACCGCCGCTGCGGCCATCCTTGATTCTGCCAAGTCCCAGACGAAGGAGACGACTCGATTTCCACGGCGACAGAGCCGCCGTCACCATCGTTAACGGAAGATATCTCTCCTATTCTCCTGGGTCGCGATCCACATAACAAACAAGTTGGCCGTTAACGGAAATAATGAATAGAGAGAGAGTGAAAGAGAGAGATGGACCCGCGTTAAGCTATCACAGACGGTTGTTGGGCCCTTCATGGATATTGGCCCAATAACCATGACGCTATGTATTATTGGCCCATAATCCTTCAATAATATCTTAATATTTTTAATACTACAAAACCGCTGCATTAATACATATTTAATAAACTCAAGTAAATATTAAAAATTTTTATATTATATTGGTGGCAATTAGTATAGTATAAAAATAAAAATATTATATTAAAATTTTAAATTTATTTAAATTTATCATTTTTGGGTCAATTTAATTTTTTTATTAAAAAAACTTGTATTTAAGTATTTATTCTTCCGCTATATAATAAAGAGGCCCAACGAAGGTCCAACACAGTTGAAGCTCAATTTCACCCGAAGGCAGTTACATCCAACGTTGACCTTTCCTTCTGCCAAACCTAAGGTCAGAGTGGACACGCCGCGATTTTCTTTGAATTACCAGCACGAGGGAACGATACTTCACACGTGAAAATATGACTTTGAGAAAATATTTCTAGCATGGGAAAATAAAAACTATTTGCGAAATTTAATAGAAAAAAAACATTATTATCACATAATAATACATAACAAAATGAATAATAAAATACTTTTTATATTTATTTATAATATTAAATAAAATACAATTAATCTGTACTTATTATTGTCAATGTTATATTACTTCGAACAATAAAAATAAAAAAATATAGAAAGATATAAAAGAAAAAAAAACTGTTATTCTCCTTTGCATTTGTTAAAAAATAGATTTAATTACTTAGGAAGGCAATTTATGTATTTTTTTCTCTGTCTGTCATGTCAAAGTGCGGAGACGGTATTACTTTTTGCCACCCATTTTGTTTCCCCGTTTATAAAATGACTTTGAGCTGTCCAATTGCGAGAATAATTAACAATTAACGAAAACTTCAAATTTGAAGGTGTGTTGGACTGTTGGCTCCGAGAATCAACGGGCAAAGATGGGTTTGGGGTTGGAGGAGGCCCCGATACCGGCGAGTGGCGCGCATCCCGGAAAAGAGCAGCAAGCCGCCGGAGTCGGCATTCTCCTCCAGATCATGATGCTTGTCCTCTCCTTCGTTCTCGGCCACGTCCTCCGCCGTCACAAATTCTATTATCTTCCTGAAGCCAGTGCTTCTCTTCTTATTGGTGATCTTCTTCTTCTTCTTTTTCTTTCTTTTGTTTCTTGAATAAGGCGAATTCAAGAAATTAGGGTTTTTTTTCATTGATTCTTTCCTTGTTATCTGTTCGCAGGTTTAATTGTTGGTGTACTTGCTAACATCTCAGATACGGAAACAAGCATTAGGTTATTAGGTTTATCTACATTGCATTTTTTTTTGACTTTGCACATTTTGTTTTCTATCTGATGATCAAGAATCAACCATTCTTCCCGTCATTTTTTTTCTTCTTCTTTCTATGTGTTCTTTCCTTTCTGATGATCGATCAACTAACTCCTCGTTTTTTTTTTTTTTTTTTTTTTTGGTGGTTGTAGGGCATGGTTTAATTTCCATGAGGAGTTTTTCTTCCTGTTTCTTTTACCTCCCATCATATTATATCCAGACCCGGATTTCGTTTGCTGCTGTATCTGTTTATCTGTTTTACTGTGTATTATCTGCTTCAGTGTTTTAAGTGTTTGTTTACACATTATTTTCCTTGACATTTTGGCTTCGCACTCAGTCGGGGTTCAGTCTATCACCTGTAAGTGCAAGCCATTCACATTTGTTATTTTTACACTCACAGATTTGTGTGAAGCTGAATGCTTTCTTTATGACCTGCCTCATTGTTGTGCATTTTTCAGAAGCCTTTCTTTGATAACTTTGGAGCCATAGTCACTTTTGCTATCCTAGGAACATTTTTAGCTTCAATGTTTACTGGTGTACTGGTGTAAGTACATACACATGTTTTGGCATTTACAATTGACCATGGCACCCTTGCATCGGGAGATTTTCATCCTCTCTCTCTTTTCTACTGCTTCTTGTTCCAGTTACCTTGGTGGCCTGATTTTCCTCATGTACCAACTTCCATTTGTTGAATGTCTAATGTTTGGTGCTCTCATATCAGCAACTGATCCTGTTACTGTTCTGTCAATATTCCAGGTATTTACTGCACATTTATGGCTAATAAAAAAAAAACCCACAAAGGCTATTACAGAAATGACAAAATATAACAATGATTAATGATATCAGGAAATGTAATGCACAAATACAATGATAAGTGTATTTTTGTGTTCTGCATAAACTCAACTGTATTGTCTTGTTATTGTTGGACATTATCTTCCTTCGCATATACTTGTTTGATAGTTTGTAATGCTGTATGTTGAGCTTACACATGAAATGAATTATTGCCTTCCTATCCCTGATAGGTGACAAGCATGTTCTCAGAAGTTGGTATGGAAGCATAACTCTGGAGCCATAGCTTTTTATTCATTTATTAACCACCATATTCATTTGTTAAATGTTTTTGCCTACTGCTTGATTCACTTTTACATAATTTATGTTTGCTGATCTTAACCATAGGAACTTGGCACAGATGTGAACCTCTATGCTTTGGTGTTTGGGGAATCTGTCTTGAATGATGCAGTAAGTTTCTTTTTGCTATGATGCTGCTGTTTGAAGTGTTTTATTTAGTATGCCTTTCCTTTGAAGTTAAATTATATTCATTGGATGATGGGATTTTTTTTTATTTGTTGCACTTTTGGTAGATGGCTATATCTTTGTACAGGTACGTAAAGTTCCTACACTTGATTTCATTGCATCCACTGTCCCTAAAATTCAATTGATATTAAACAGTATTTTGTTGTGCAGGACAATGTCACTGCTAAAAAATCATGCATCCTCGGGACATAATTTCATTATGGTGATTGTCAGGTTTCTTGAGACCTTTGTTGGCTCGATGTCTGCAGGTTGGCCCGACTTCTTATGGTACTTATTGGATAAATGATATGTGTATAAATGCATACATACATACATTTGCCTGTTCTTCTATATCTATAAAAGTTATAGTCACTGCACTTCCTTGTTCTGCATCATAGCCAGGAAAACTTGTTGTGTCAGTTCAATTTGATTGTCTAAGGGTGGTGAAGAATCTTATGCTTTGCATTTATTGGCCAATTTTATTGGTGTTGGAATCTGTATTTGAAAATAGGTTATCAGTGCTGCAGAAAGAAAATAAAACCAGTAGAAGAGAGAATGAAAAGTTGACAAGGCTAAGGAGCTAGTAAATATTTTGAGCTCTCTTTTTTCCCTTAAAGAGAGTATTTGACCAAATTTGATGACTTTCAGGCAGTCAATGTTATTGGGATGAAGAATGAATGCATGCTGTAAAAGATGCAAGACAAACCAATTATTTATGATTTACATGTTTTGTTTATGTGGTGGAGTCAGCAAGATTCTAAACCATTCACCAGTGTAACAACAATGATATGCCTTTCATTTCAGTGGAACAATATTTCACTTTTCTATGCTTCTGATGTGAAGTGAAATTGGTTCTCTTGAATTTACAGTTACTGTGTATTACACAGTTTTATGTCCACCTCAAGGCTTCTGAAAATTCATTGCATGTTCATTTGCAGGTGTGGGAGTTGGATTTACTTCTGCATTGATATCCTTTTCTATCTTTTCTTTTTTACATGAAATGTTTTGTCTTCTGGATTGTTACATGTTAATGCAAATTTGTGAAACCTTAATTCCTGGAACCTTTTCAAGTATGCTGGATTGGATATTGACAAGTGAGTATCTGAAACTTTGCCATTCCATGGCTTTCTTATGGTTTTCATATATTGGAAAGTTGTGATTAGAACATATCTTTGTTGCTTTCTCCTCAGTCTTCAGAACCTGGAGTGCTGCCTTTTTGTTCTCTTTCCTTATTTTTCGTAAGTTGTCTAGTTCTTTCTTGTTCTGGATTCTTTTTATCATTGTCAGATATTTGTTGTAATTTATTGTGAATCTTTCATCATCTTTTGTAGATACATGCTTGCGGAAGGCCTTGGTCTCTCTGGTATTGTTTCAATACTATTCACAGGAATTGTAAGTGGTTTATACATAATGTTGACTGTGAAATTATCCAGTAGTGTTGCAGCAATGATATCCGGATAATGTATGTTTTTCTAGGTCATGAAGCATTATACCTACTCAAACCTTTCGGAGAATTCTCAGCGTTTTGTTTCAGCATTTTTTGATCTCATATCATCCCTAGCAGAGACATTTGTGTGAGGCCACATTTTTTCGTTCTCATGTTAGTGATTGAAAATTTTAAATATTATTATGGACTAACCCCACCTGATGTCAATATGTTCATCCAATTGCAGGTTTATTTACATGGGGTTTGATATTGCAATGGAAAACCATAGCTGGTCTCATGTGGGATTTATCTTTTTTTCTATTGTATCCTTTTGTTTTTCCTGGCTGACTGGACCACAGAATTTTTTTTCGAAAGAAAAGAGAATATGTTTCCCCTTAACTACTTGTACGTTTATGTCAGATATTTATCGGAATTGCAAGGTAGGCATGCTGTATGTGATAATGATATGTTTCTTTGACCCGTAAATTTAAATGTAGTTTGTTATCAACAGTTTGCATATCTGATTCATTTTAGTATCTTAGTTTTCCTTTTTATAATACATGTTTTTATCCTAAACTTGTTCATCACATTGCATCTTACACTGTTACAGGGCAGTAAATGTTTTTTCATGTGCATATTTGGTCAATTTGGCTCGACCCATGCATCGTCATATACCTTTGAGACATCAGAAAGCACTTTGGTATAGTGGTAAGAGATGCTGAACTAACTGTTCATAAGAATCCTTGCTTGTTTTGATGTTTTGGATTCTGATGGATTATTTGGCATAAGCAGGACTCCGAGGGGCTATGGCTTTTGCTCTTGCTTTGCAATCTGTCCATGATCTTCCAGAAGGACATGGCCAGACCATATTCACTGCCACCACTGCCATAGTTGTATTGTCGGTAGGCAAGCCAGCTCTTTTTGATAAAGTAAACATTGTGCTAATGCCCAAGGAAATTTTAGGACTTGGCCAGAACAAATATGGTGCATTATTTTGTAAGAATTTTAAATCCAGGAATCTCAGGATAACAATGGTTTGCACATTTACACTGTATTCTAAGAACTGCTCTAAAAACTTAATATGATTTTTTGACATTGTTTTCAGCTTACAGAGGCAATCAATTCTTGCTTGGAATACAAACATAGGATGACATTTGTGAAAGAATTGAAGGCTAGAGTTAGGAGAATTGGAATGCTGCTCAAATGATTTTTTTTTTTGTTTCAAATTTGCATATAACAACCTGAATATAACATATGCCAATTGATTCAAAACATCTTAAGCCATGGTGGACCTTTAAAAGTATGTTACACATTTGATCTCATGAGTCAAACTCAAGAAAGCACTCACTGGGCACATACAACATGCTGAAAATTCTAACCTTGGCTTTGCCAAAACAAAATTGGTTTGTACAATGTTTGCCCATTTATGTGGTATTTAAATCTGTGGAAACTTGTTCTTGCTTCAATAGCAACATGATCTTGAGATCTGCACGTCTGGATTGATGAATCTTTGTCAACATCTCCAATTTTGTACTCATTCAAACTTCAGTTTAAGACTAGACTTGAAAACTCAGATGTGCTTCTTTAATGTTAAGAATTTCTCTCATCAAGTTGTGCACACATTGTACATAAAGAAGGCATTCCTTTGAGTTGATTTGACTTTTGATGCCTCAGAATGAAAGCCCTTGGTTTGTGGAATCTAAATGATGTTTCAGGTGCTGTTAATCGGAGGTTCAACAGGTACAATGCTAGAAGCATTGCAGGTTGTTGGGGATGACCATGATAGCTCCTTAGGGGAGGTAAGTCCTGCCAGAAATAATTTTATTATATTCTGTGTGCTTTCACTCCTATAAAAATAGATATAAGTTTGTATGGGACAAGCACATTTATCTATTGTTGAAGACAAATATGGATTTAAAAATTATTCTTTCATTAATAGTTTTATCAATGAAGAAATGCTAAGACTTCTAGCAGCTCATGTTGGCTCAAACATGAGACAAGACTTGCATATACAAGGTAGAACTTGAAGCCTGAGCAAAGAGCTTAGTCAAGGGATTGGGTCAACTAGCACATGTTCCTCAATTTTCTGATATGGGTTTTTGGCACCTGATATTGTACGCTTGAATTTTTAACGTTCTGCGCTTTGTAGATAAGCCCGCTTGGTCATGGGATTTTGGTAGCAATCATCCGAATTATCTGAATGGGGTTTTACCAATATTTTTCTTCCGCAACCTGAAGCAAACCAGATATTGGCTTATAACAATAGTGCAGCATTAGTCTAAACCCATCTGAGCCTGATTGTATCTGTTTACACACCTTAGCTTATTTCCAATCTACATAGAACTTTTATAAGTGATTCAAATTCCTTATTGGTTGCAACAACTGTGGAATTTTAAATTTTGGCGTACGTGGTGGAACTCTCCCTGATGCTGATGCAAGTGTGGCAATTACACTTAGTTTTGTGGGGAGCTAGATGAATGAAAAGACATATGACACTTGCTATCATGCTGAGATATTGGCTACTTGCCTTAAATTCCAGAACTTCCATGGTCGCTTAAGTCATTGGTATTACCTTTTCATCTAATATGATATTTCAGAGTTGAGGGGAACAATGGTTACATGGCTCCCCCTTATGATGAGGATGCAACATCAGGGAATAGGTTGAAGATGAAACTCAAAGAGTTCCACAAAAGGTGAAGCCTTTTTTAAGTTCACTACCATATCGTGTAACTATCTGGCTTTCGATTGGTTTCTTTGTAAGTAATTGTGTGTTTTCTTTTTCTTCTTGCATGTTTCCACCTTACAGTGCAACATCATTTACAGCTTTAGATAAGAATTACCTCACCCCGTTCTTCACAAGTCAGAATGGAGATGAAGAAGAAGAGAATGGTAAAGTGGACTGGCTAACATTGTGCAAAAGAATGTTATTATACGATCCAATACTTCTTGTGAATGTTGTGTTTTTCTTGATCATTATTGTGAACTCCTTTTGTCAATAACATCATTTTTTTTTCTCTTCTGAAATGTCTGCATATTGATCACCTGTGCTTCATGTTAACTGTTCGGGCGTGCAACAGATGATCCGAGGCCGAGTTCTAGAAGAGGGGGTTTCTATGATCGTGACTGATGATACTATGTCGAGGGGGCAAACACAAATGATATTATATCAGCAACGTAGATAATTTAGGGATGAAGACTGCGGGACGCACTCCAGCAGTATATGTATGGGAGAACAAACCGGAGCTCTGCAATTATTATTGCCACTTTATTCTCTGTTGTATACAGTTTGGTTGCTAGATAAATGGGATAATAATACTTACCGATTCATGCTGTAAAGTAGAGTTGACTCGTTTACCCATTTTGTATGGACTTGATGCCTCACATCCATGCATGCAGCATGCTGAGAATTGATGCATTTGAAGGTTCAGGGATCACGGAATTGAAATCTTTATTCGTGAGTAGCCTAATTCCTGTGAACGTGTCTCTGTTGTTTTCAATTCCTTGACGTAAGTAGACGATGGCATCTCGGAATGGAACGAGGAAAATAAATCCGGATGCGGCATTAGTCTTGTCAATTTGAGAAGTAATATATAAAAGCCTAATTAATCAACTTGTACTTTATATATTTGAGGGGGATCGATCGACTTGTACATTTATGATCAAAGACCAATATATATATATAGCAAAAAAAATAAAATTATGAGGGTGAGTAAACTTTACCTAAATCAAACATGTTAAATAAAGTATGATCACAAGATTTAATTCAATTGCCAAAAAAAAAAAAAGGATCAAAGTCATACCACTTTTGAAAAATATAACCGTTGCATGCAACGGCTACTGCTGTTTTCCCAATTCTTCTTTCCCTGCAAAAGTGCCTCTCTCTCTCATCCACGCGCACGTATTTTTGCTAAATCAAGGCTGTTTGGCCGCGGCACCCACTGAAGAATCTAAAACATGAAGGCTGAAGAATCGATGCCGGAGCAGGCCGCCAATCCTCCTCCTCCACCACCACCACCTCGACGGCCTCGGGTTAGAGAGGTGAGCTCCAGGTTCATGACTCCAGTCGCAACGAATACTTCCTCTTCCTCTTCCTCTTCTTTCTCCCCTCTCCCTAGCCAGAAACAGCGCTCCAGCTCCGTCCAAAGGCAGCGCCGCCACTTGGAGTTCGAGCCCCTTGGCTTTGTCTGCGAGAACAAATCCATTGCCAACGAAACCTGCTCTTCCTCCTCCTCCTCCAACAACAACCGCAGCAGCCCACAGCGGAAACTTCCTCACTACCTGCAGCAACAGAGAACTGCAGTGAAAACCTCGAAAGAGAACGCCGGAGGTAGAAACGAGCGATCTCACAGGTCTGAAACGCCGATGGTGTCCGCTTCCTCGTCATTAGCCTCATCCGCTAAACTTCGAGGAATCCAGCAGCGGAGTACCTCCACCATCTCTGCCGCTGCGAAGTTGCTGCAGTCCAACGGGATGTCATCATCTTCATCTTCTTTGTCCTCCGATCAATCATATAACGGTTCCGATTTCAGTGAATCTACCTCTTCTTGCTCTTCTTCGGATAATCATGATAGTAACAATGAACACCCTTCAGTTCGAGGATCCACACGGTCTCTTCCTGATCTCCGGCCTTCCATGTCTGAAACAGACTCGTTATCGACAGCCTCCAGCAGATTCCTAACGGAAAGAAATGTCAACAGGCATCATGGAACTCCGGTGCCGGATTTCTCGTCTAAATTCTCTGCTTCGCCGTGCTCGCGGTCTCTTAATTTGCAAAGGTCCACTTCTGATCATCCCTTGCTACAGTCACTGAAATCGGCCAAGCAGCATATAAGCTCTGTCAAGACGAGCAGTGGGGCTACTTTGCCTCCAATCCCCTCCTGTGGGAAATCCGCAAGTGATGTTGGTAGAAAGGGAAGGAAAGATGAGGACGTGCACAATCTTAGGATGCTTCATAACCGTTATCTCCAGTGGCGATATGTCAATGCAAAAGCGAAGGCCTCCATCCAATCCCAGAGAAGACAAATTGAGGTTAGTCCATCTCTACCCTTTATTGAACTTTTTCTCTTGAATTGGCATCCCAATCTTCAAGGTTGAGTTATGTAGGTGGAATAAAAAAAATCAGGTTGTAGCATCTCAATGAATTACGGGAAGATTTCTGGTTTTGTCTTTTTCTTTTTTCGTGCTTTATAGACTATAACTTGGGGTGTGCAAAATTTCAGTCATCAATTGCAGATTTTGCTTTTAGTATTGTTTCTTTCTTCATGAAAAAAAAAAAAATCTTATAATACGGTAGTGTGAATGGGATTTTCAGACAACACAAATATAATCACATTGTGCATGATGTTATTGAGTAAAAATTGAGGATATTTGGACTGAGTACGTGGAAATGGAAAAACTGGAATTGTGAACATGTATTCATTGCAGGGTGTGTGCAATTCGACGAGAAAAATAAACTTAGGCGCAGAATATCGCGCAAGCAATCTACAATCAGTTGAATTTATTCTTTTGTGTGGGAGATAACACATGGTTACATTATTTATCGTTCGCCGCCCATTCTTCTAATATGATTATGCAGTTAATTTGTTTCCTGTACCTTTTGCAGAGAACACTGTATTCCCTTGGCATCCAGATATCAGAACTGTATGACTCGGTGGAAAGGAAACGCATTGCGCTTGCACTCTTGCAGAGAATGAAGATTGTGTCAACAATTGTTGACTCTCAAGTAAGGCTGCTTGTTTGATGAATGCATTTACGTTCTTTTCATTGATGAAAATGTTCAATATGCTAGCGGTCTTGTTCATTTAGCTGAATGCATTAAATTCCATATCACCGTAGTGCAACTAGAAATTAAAGACTTATAAAAGCCACCTGCCATATATATTTTTCTCATTTAAATGCAAATTCATCGGGCTTCAAGTCTAGGATCATCTCAGAAGGAAATTACTGAAAATCCTCGACATTACAGTAGCCAATGAATGCAGTTTGTAGATGTGACCGGGTACTTGAAATGACGGGGGTTCAATTAAATTTAATTAAGCTGATGAGTGCAATTTTGTTTTTTTGTTTTTCTTTTCTGTTTTCCTCAACAGTTCTACAACATGATATTTAGGAAACTAGCATAAATATTCACCTTTAAAAAGAAAGGTTTTGCACCCCAGTTCCTTTAACTTGGTAATAACTCACTATCTGGAGTTCCATTCTTTCCAATGGTCCACTCTTAAGTCAGCTATTTTCCTTTTCCAATTATTTTGAGATTGACGTTTGTTGTCTTCTTCCTCTTGGCATCTGGGAATACATAGATCTAGGTTTGAATGGAATGCACAGAAAGTGGAACTGACTTGTATGTATTAACTCTTTATGAGTTTACTTTTAGTCAATTGACAGTAATACAATTCTCTTTAACATTTTATTTTATCCAATTATATTAAAGGAAATGTTTATGCAAACAGACCTTAATGTCCATAACTTTTATATCTATGAACTTCATTTTATCAGTTGCCGTATTTGGAAGAATGGTCTGATTTCGAAACAGTCTACTCAATATCTATATCAGAGGCAAGTCAAGCTTTGTTAAATGCCTCGGTCCAACTGCCAACCAGTGGGAATTTTAGAGTACGTTTTCCTTCAGCTTTGCCTTCTTTATTTCTCATTCTCATCAGAATAGGTTTAATGCTTATTGCTATTTGTGAACTGCTTGGTATTTTGACTATAAGACGCATGTATTGTTGCAGGTTGATGTGAGAGAGATGGAGAAGACACTGAATTATGCCATGAAGTTGATGAAATCAATAGCCGTCCACATTCAAAGTCTTATGCCAAAGGTGGGATGGATTGCATTCAATTTTCATTCTTCAATTGCAGCTAAACGTGTATGATGCAGTGGTCTTACTAAGAAACAGCTTGTTCATTTCCTTTTCTTTTCCGGTTTCTCTTCTTCATCATCTCCCTTTCTTTGTCTCTACCTCTAATCAAGCTTCTATTCTTGAGTATCACATCATCTTTTCTTCCAGAACAAATTTAGTGCCTCTTTATCTGTATAAGTGGCAAATAGCACCTTCCCCATGCCTAAGGAGAGATGGGTTCTTGTGGCCTCATGTTGGAGACTAATCTCCTTGCCCTATATTATTATTATTATCATTAGCACCCGCAAAGGAATAGTTGCTAATAAGCACTTTTACCCACCTATTCTTGGGGGGCTTTGCATTGCATGATGCAGGCTGAAGAAACCGAAAGTATTATTTCAGAATTAGCCATTGTGACTGGAGGGGAAAGAGCTCTTATAGAAGAATGTGGGCTTCTGTTGACAATGACACATAAATCGCAGGTTTGCTTCTTTAGAATCCTGCTCCGATATGAATAGATTGTCGTATTATGTTTTTCATACCTAAAAAGTTGCTCCTGTAAAGCAATCCACTGTTACTTCAATCTTGTATTGTTATTGTTTACCCCGAAACTCGGATTAACAGGAAGTGATTACTGATTAAGGGTTCAAAAAAATCTGTGATCCTTGCCCAAGTCTACTGCTACTCCAACCTCCATCCTTTCATTACCTTTTGACGTATATTCCTATGAATTTTTCTCCTCTTTCAAGCCACGAAAGACAACAAATGCCACAACTTTCTCTTCAACCTTTATTGGGAAAATTAGAATTCTTACTAAGATCGTTGATCTGTTTTCAGGTGGAAGAGTGCAGCTTACATGCTCAGCTTGTTCAGTTGCACAGGATCTGTCATGGACAACTCCAGGGAGTCGTGCAATAATTTCCCGCTGCACTTCTCATGTCGCTGTCTGCCTTGGGTATGGTAATTTGTGTGGCTTGTATTCTTTTTTGGACATCAGATTGCCGTAAATATGTATTCTTTCGCTCAACAAAGCAAAATAAAGCAAAAGAATTTTCACATCATCTCTCTGGGCAGCAATAACTTGTATCTTTGTCTCCCCTCTCAAATACATCTCATATATATGGCAATTTGCATGGCTGTAAGCAATAATTCAAGTCATTATTCCTTTTAAAGCAATTTCTTTTGCATGTTCATACACTTCTTCTAGGCTTTGCAAATTATTCTACTTTGGTGAGGTTGAGAGTATAGTATCATTAGGAAGAAAAAAAGAAAGTTTTACAGGGTCCAACAGAAAAGGCATTATAAACTTGAATTCATATATTTAAGCATCAAGAAACAGTGAATGTCAGTAAAGGAGGAGATGGAAAGGTGGGAGAAGGAAGAACTATTCGGAGGGAAGCCTTTCTGGTTCCCATGATCCAAAAGCCCATTCGGTTCTTACTTGGAAGTCGGCCCTGTTGAAACTTTTCTAACGTGGGCCTTGGACTTGAGAGAAAGAGTACGTGAGTGGGCAGAAATCGGCCACCGATGCCCCTGCCGAATTTCAAGTGAAATGTGTTTGAAGTCAAGTCGTCTTTGGGCCCAGAAAGCTCAGGATCATTTATTAACCCAGAGCCCCCCCCCCCCCCCCCCCCCATGTCTCTTAAGTTAAATTAAGAGTTTCTCTCGCACGCCCAACCGTATGAAAGGGAAAGGACTGTAGTACCAATAATGCAATGCGCAGGCACATTGATGATAAAATGGCCAGTCGCTATGGTCGGCTTTTCAGCTGTGTTGTGGTCCCAATAGAGAACTAAACAGTGATGTGATCACAGACTATATAATCAACTGAATAATGCCAGCTGTGAGAAAGGGTCCTACACACCTTCCTCTAGTCCAAGCTGCTTCACGCTGCTGCAGATGGTGGAATAACATTGGCATTGTCTGCGGTTGTAATAAGTTCACTTGCTTATCCACAATTGAAAATTCGGTGAAAATGCGGTAAGGGTGTATTTTTCATATATTATTCCATAGCATGTGGAGACGAGTTCCACACAATCAATCCTGGCCTGAGTCAACGGGACCGGATAAGTATTAGGGAAATTTATATTTTTTCATCTTGAATTTATGATATATTTATATTTTATATTCTTAAGTTTCAAAAAATAAAAAATAATAAAAAATAATGTTCTATGTGCAATAACAACAAATTATCTATTAATTAAAATTATTTTTAATTAAAAATATTATTATAAATAGTTTAGAAAGATTAAAATGCCTTTTTATATGCTTTAGTCCTGAATTTTTTTTTCGTAATTTTTAAAAATTTAAAATATAAAGTGTAAATATAAAATGCCTAAGTTTAGGATGTAAAATGTATATTTTCCGAAGTACTAATCAGTGATCTTTGGTGGGGACAAGTCTTGGCATTTAGCGTTTACAATCTGGCGCTTATCGATCAGTTTAGGCAAATAGGCCATTATCATATGACAGCGAAGCATTCTCAACCCGTGCTGTGCCTTGCAATTGAACATCTAAATCGTCCTTTAAAGCAGTGAGGCCAGACCATTTGAGAAGGAACGGACAACTTTCAGAGAATTTGACAAGCAAACGACCCCACATAGCTGAAACAATGAGAAGATTCAACGGAGACAGGAATCCTGTGTGATACAGCATTTGGCCATCGGCTATGTTTGAAAAGGAAAATCTGGAAATCAAGGTTAGCTTGTTGGTTGGACAGGAATGAGCCATAAGAGTTGTGGATTGTAAGAAAACAAAGTGAATCGCTTTAGACTAGTGAAAGAGGTAGCAGCATCTGCAGCAAAGTGGTATTCGAAAGATTAATTCATCATATAATCATAATTTATAATGATTGATATATTCTACAGTGCAAAACGTACTGTGTGCAAGCCTGTAGTGAAGAAGATTATCCTGAGGTTCCAATGTGACTTCATAAATGTATGCTCCAAGTTGGATTGATCTTTTTCCTTCTCAAGTGAATGAGGGACTGAGGTAGTTGCCTGAAAGTGATGGCATTAAATCTTTCCAACTAATTAATCAAGGTCAGTACCATCCTTTATCTGGTTTGAAAATTCATCCCACTATATTGCCCCCAGTCTGGGTTCAAGCAAACTAATAGTATCCCATTATTTCACTTATCTGTGTGAACTTGTTTTATTTTGAAGGAAAAGCATAAGCCTCAGTCATAGACAGACATGGGATTGGTTTGGTTTTGGTTCAGAGTTTTGTGTTTGTTCTTTGCAACGACAGCTTCACTTGCCAGACTTGAAGGCATGTAATTTTTATCTACTCAGCTTTAGAATTGAAAGTATTGTGAGCATCTGGCTTATACAGGCATCTGTCCTTACCTTTATATGATAATCATTATTCTGCAGGGAATGAATCAGCAATCAAACAGACCGGCATACAGCTGAACATATATCATGTGCAAGGGCCAGGCTCCTCTCTCGCCTCCCCCTTACCTCTCTTGGATGTTCTCTTGCATGATGAAGAGCATGCCAAATCTCTTACCAGGAGAATTACAAGGAAAAGCGTTAACAATACTTCCGCCTCTCACCACAAATCAGGAAATCTGTTAGAGCCAAATTCAGCTGGTATCCCCTTGAAATCAGCATTGTCAATTGGATCTGGTAACTATTATGTGAAATTAGGCCTTGGCTCCCCTCCCAAGTACTATTCTATGCTTCTTGACACAGGAAGCTCCCTCTCCTGGCTCCAGTGCCAGCCTTGTATCGTATATTGTCACCCCCAGGTAGATCCCATATTTGAACCCAAGGCATCTAAGACATATAGAACCCTATCATGTGCCTCCTCTGAGTGTACTTTGCTCAAAGCTGCCACCTTAAACGATCCTGCTTGTGATATTGATCGTAATGCATGCGTGTATACTGCCAGCTATGGTGATCAATCTTTCTCCCTGGGCTTCTTGAGTCGAGATCTATTGTCCTTATCACCATCTCAGATTTTTCCTAGTTTCATCTATGGATGTGGACAGGATAATCGAGGACTGTATGGAAGAGCAGCAGGTGTCTTAGGACTAGCCCAAAACAAGCTCTCAGTATTAGCCCAATTGTCTACCAAGAATGGAAATGCCTTCTCCTACTGTCTTCCTACAGCTGGTTCTTACACTTCTGGAGGAGGTTTCTTGTCGATTGGAAAGATTGCTCCATCACCATACAAGTTCACTCCCATGATTGACGACCCCAGAAATCCCAGTTTATACTTTCTTAGTCTGGCAACTATTACTGTTGCAGGTCGTCCTCTGGGATTGTCTGCTGCCCAGTACAAGGTCCCGACCATCATAGATTCTGGAACTGTTATTACAAGATTGCCAACATCCATATATTCTGTCCTGAGACAGGCCTTCGTGACAATCATGTCCAGTAAATATAGGCCAGCTCCAGCATTTGCCTTTCTGGATGCTTGTTTCCAAGGGACTCTGATGGGATCAGCTGTGCCTGAGATCCGATTGATTTTCCAAGGAGGTGCAGATCTTGCACTTGGACCTCGAAACATCCTGATAGAATTAGATGGGGTGTTGCATGCTTGGCCTTTACAAATAGCACTGAATCTGAACAGACTGCAATCATTGGAAATCATCAGCAACAAACGTTTAATGTTGCCTATGATGTCTCCACTCGAAGGATTGGTTTTGCTCCTGGTGGCTGCCGTTGATCTGCAGCTATTCTTGTTTGATAACTATGTTGCTCCTGGTAACACTAGTATATGTTGCCTCCTGCTCCTGTCACCTGTGTGAAATACGTTAGTTTCATAAGCACAATGATAAAACATGACGGGAGTTCGGCTCACAAGTCCCGCGTGATTTATATTTCGTGATGGGTGATGTTAATTTATGTATTATGTAATTATAATTAGTTTATATTTTAAATTTTGTAATTACAGTGAGTAAGAAGTAATAAAAAGTAAAAGAAGTCTTAAATAATTTTTTTGAATTTAATATATAATTTTTTAAAATCATTCCTTTCATACACAAAGATTTTGTTAAATTTAAAATTTAAAATTTAAAATTTTAGAGAAGACTACAGCAAATTTAAATTTAAAATACAAAAATTTTAATTCATATTTTGAACTTAAAATTTACTGAAATAAGCCAATATAGGTAATGAATTTTTTCACTATTTATGTAACTTTTTAAATATAGATGAAGTAAACAACAAAAAATAACAATAGTTGTAACATTGAGAAGCAAATTAGCTTTATTAATACTTATCTTCATCATTCCTCCTTGGTGGTGCTAATTTGTATTCCCAACTTGTTTTTCAATTATGAAAATTTTTCTTTGTAAAGTGATTTCATTAACACATATGTTAATTACTTTTTTAAAGAGCAAAATTCTAATTCAATCTTTTTGTTCTCTTAAGCTTTTTTGACTAAATGGATTTTCAACAAAAAATGTTTGGTTTTTTCATGTAGTACAGGGCTTTTTGAAATGACTATAGTTGCTTGGTTGTCACAAAAGATTTTAATAGGGTTATTTTAGGGTTGCTTTAAGTCAGTTAGCATATTTCTCAATAGCTTGCTTCATAATTATAATTACAACTAAATACTTTGCTTTAACAATTAACTTTGCAACAACTAATTGCTTCTTTGAATACCAACTAAAAGCACATGTTCCTAAGGTAAAGACATACCCTAAGGTACTTTTAATTTCATTCTTTAAGCCTTTTTAGTTGCTATTTGTATACCTAACTAGCTCTAGCTTTTTTGTCTTTTTAAACACGATGTCATGGTTTATTATACCTTTGATATGTCATGGTTTATGTATATATCTAAACAAAAGACTTACAACTTTTATGATGTTTAGTCTAGATGCTGACAAATAAAGTTAATAGCTAATTAAACTTTTGAACTTGTTGGAATATGTTTTAGTGCTATCTTCTTTAAAAAAAAAAAATAGTTCTTGTGGCTAGAAGAGTGTTTAAGCTTTTGCAATTCATCATTTAAAAGCTCCTTAGTACTTCTTTTACATATTTCTTTTGATTTAAAAAAATTTCTTTAGTCTACTACACATCTAAACCAAGAAAAAAAGTGATTTGTTCTAAGTCCATTATCTTAAACATATTCGTTATTTCATATTTGAAATGTCTAATTGACTAAGAATTGCTCCTTAGGACCAACAAGGCATTAATATAAAGTAAAACCACCAATATCTCCTTTTTGTTAGCCTCAATATATAATTTAGCCTTATTTTTGCTCTCAATGAAAGATAGCTTTAATAGATGATCATTAATTTTATTGTACCAAGCCCCTGGTATTTGTTTTAAACAATAAAGAGTTTTCTTAAGCAAGTAAACTTAGTCTTTTTATCCTTACTTAAAAAAAACCTCTAGTTGTTCAATATAAATCTTTTTTTGTAGTTTACCATTTAGAAATGCAGATTTTATATCAAGTTGGTGAATACACTAACCTTTTTGAGCAGCAACAAGTAGGAGCAATTTAATTTTATTTAGTTTAACAACAAAAGCAAATGTTTCAGAGCAATCAATTCTATATTGTTAAACATAACATTCAGCTACTAGCTTAGCTTTTAGCTTGTTTATAAAGTCATCAAGATTAAGCTTTGTCCTAAAAATTCATTTGACTCTAATTGGCTTCTTTTCCTCTTGTTTGTCCACCAAAATCCATGTTTTATTATTTTTAATTACTTTGATTTTAGCTTCTATTGCATTTCTTTAACTAGGATTAATTAAAGTCTCTATATACCTTGTAAGTTTAAGTCATGTAATACCTTTATCATTAATAAGAGAACTTGATTCTTTAATTAGTATGTGATCAATATCTTTATCATTAAACTAATCAAAATCATCTGCTTATTATTATAAGTGAATTAGATGAAGTTGAAAAACATTAGTACCAATTTTCTCCCAATTCCAAAACTCTCATTTTTAGAATTTAACATATTTACTGATGTAGAGCTTTTCAAACATAAAATTGTATAACTTATAATTACTAGTTGTGTTTGTATGGCCTGTATATATATTGATGTTAGCTTTTAAGTCTAGTTTGTCTCTTTTCCTTGCTAATACACAGGAGTAGTAAATTTTGCCAAAAATTCTAAGATAACTATAAGAAGGTTTCTAATCAAACCAAGCTTCAAATGAGGTCTTTTATGGCAAAACCCAAATTAATAATATGTTCAAAAGATATGCAGTTGTAGTTATTACCTTTCCCCTAAAATCATTTAAGCATGTTTTTCTTAAGTAACAAACACTTAGACATCTTCAGTATAGTTCTATTTTTTCTTTCATTCACCCCATTTTACTATAGCGTATATAGAACTATAAATTATTGTTAAATTTTAGCTTCTATACTGATTTATTTAAAAGATTCAAAGGTATATTCAGCACTATTATCTGATTTAATTAATTTGATTTTATAGTCTGATTGATTCTCAATCCAAACTTTAAAATCCTTAAAAATATTTGTAACATCTGATTTCTACTTTAAGAGAAAAGGCTAACAAAATCTAGTATAATCATTAATTAAAGTTAAAAAGTATCCACTACCATTAAATGATTTTGTGCTCATTAGACTACAAATGTCATTGTATGGTAGCTTTAATTTAATTTTACCTTTATAGTTCTAACTAATTGGGAAGGATAACCTCCCTTGCTACCTTTACAAGTTATTTCTTTTTTGGGTATTTATGACAAGTCATGCATCACTTCCTTTTTATCCGCTTCTGTAAGCTTGCATAATAAGCATGCCTTAGTCTTTTGTGCAACAAGGCCACTTCAATTATAAAGGTAAAATTACTAAATTCTTTATTTACTTTAAATTTAAGTGAAAGCTCTTTCCTTTAATAGAAACAATAAAGAGCTTTTTACCCGATACATCATAAATGGTGCAAAGTTTGTTTTTTAATTTCAATAAGAACCATTTCTCTAGAAGCTAATCTATCCTGAGTAAATTCTTACTAATGTTTAATACGTATAACATATCTAAAATCACTTTTACCCCATAGTAGGATTAGATTACAGTAATGCCCTTTCTTTTAACTTGTAAGAGTGACATCATTCCTTATCCTTAATCTAAATGAGAAGGATTGATCAAACCTTTTGAAAATTTTTTAAATTTGGTGACATGTGGTTTGAAAGTAGTCATAAAAAGTTATTCCTTAATTGCTTTATGGTTATTGTTTACTATTTATGTTTGATGTCAATTTTAGTGAGATCTTCTTTTCTTAGGAAAAAATTTTTCTCTTTGCCCTTTCTTATTACAATGTTTGCAAATTATGTTAAGCCTTTACCAACAGTATTTTGGCAAATGAAAGGATTTTTTACAATGTTCACAAGGTAGATAAAGTTATTTACCATTAGTATTACCCTATCCTTTTTTATACTGCTTTTCAGATTTTTTTTTTCCCTTTTGTCGTGCTTTCTCTGAGTGCTTAGTTGAGAAAACATCCTTAATAGAACCTTTTTCCAATCTCATCAATACTTTTTGTTCTTGAACTTGTAAAGCACTTACTAACTTATATAAAAAAATTTTAAAAAGATCTTTGGAGTCCTTAAGTGAAAATATTTTTACTTCAAATCTTTTTAGTATACTTACCAATACCTTTTGAACAACCCTTAAATTTAAAAAATCTTCTCTAAGGATTCTAATTTGATTGACCAACTTCAAAAGCTTATCATTATTATCTTTTATAGTTTCTATTTATTTCATCTTAAGCAACTCAAACTCTCTTCTGAGATTAAGAAATTGCATTATTTTTATCTTTTTACTTCAACCATATTCCTTTTTTAGCTTTTCCTATGCATTCAGTATCACAAGTCATAATTCTATTAAAATTGTTTTTGTAACAATTAAATGGATACATATTGAGACTTTGTACTACCTTAACACAAGCTCACTATGATTTTTGAGTTGAGTAATATTGCATTTGTTGTTACAAATAGAATAAATCCTCTATTTTTTATTATATCCAAAAGATCAAAGACCTTAAGATAGGCCTTTATTATGACTGGCTATTGGAGATAGGTATCTTTATTAAACTTTGGTGGTAGTAATGGAGAAAAATTTGTAGAAGCCATATGTAAAGGCTAACTTGGTCTCCTATGATAAACTCTTTCAAATCTTTCTTCTAGATTTCTAATCTCTCACATATTTCTTTTAAATATTTACTCTTAAACCTCACAATTTTTAGTAGGTCCCTAAAGGACTAAAATACTCTAATATCACTCTGATGTTAATTTATGTTTCATGCATTATATTTTAATTTCTATAATTGCAATAAATAAGAAGTAATAGAAGTAAATGAAGACTTAAATAACCCTTTTTTGGATCAATATATACAAGATTTAGTTTAATTTTAAATTTCAAATATGAAATTTGCAATTTTTTAGGAAAGACAACAAAAAATTCAAATTACAGAAAATTCAAATTTGAAATACAAAAGTTCTAATTCAAATTTTGAACTTAAAATTTAATGAAGTAGATTAACATAAATTATAAACTTTTCTAACATTTATATTAATTAACTTAACTACTTTTAAAATATAAAAAAAAGCTAACAACAAAAAATAACAGCAGTTGCAATATTAGGAAGCAAACCAACTTCACTAATACTTAACTTCATACTCATAGTATAGTAAACTTGTTTCTTAATCTTCATTAGTATCAACCTTAAGATAATTTTTCACCTTGATAGGTCTTTTTTAATCTTTGATTATTGCTATTATTTCTTCTTAAGGATGGTTAAAAGAGTCAAAAACCTATCATTAGGCCCACTTGTTAGCCTTTAAACTAGTTTACCTGAGACACGTCCAAATTACAATTCAAAGAATTTTTCATGTGCATACTTATTCCAATAAAGTAAAATTATTTATAAATAAGATATTTATAATATTTATAATATATTTTTTAATAAATAAATAAGATTCTTCCATGGTGAGCACGTGAACACAAACACGCTCAAGATTAATTAATTCATCAAGTCTTAGGTGGTCGGTTTCAAAGTTTGAACTTTGAACCCTTATTGGGGTATTGGGGTCATCCTGTGAATGTGTTATTCTAGTAGTAAACAAATTACCCACGTCCACACCTCCTTCTGACTAAACCTCCTGCTGCTGCCCCAAGCTTGCGAATCTCAACCTGATTTGAGAGACTTCAAGTCATCAAAATCTTATTCTGACAGTATTTAAAACCGCTTAGTGATTTTCATGCATCTGAGGGAACCAAATTGACGTTCTGCATACTATAGGCAGTAGCTTCGTCCAATGCAACTGTGGAGGCGATAATGAGCCATGTGCTGCAAAATCAGACAATCCAAGCTCATTCTGATGATAACATCTTCGACATTGGAACTCATCCATCACTCATAATCTTTTTTATTCAAACTGGTATGCAGCACCTCGCGGTTGAGATGTCTTGATTTTAAGTAGCAAAAGAAACTGCTCCTCTGGTTACAAGGAAAAGCGGAAAAGGACAAAGATTAGAAAAGGTTCACTTTCCGGAGAATCAGGTTTGCCGTTCTGTTGTATAATTCAGCAAAGCAGAACCCATTTTGTCCTCCAGCACAAAAAAGGTTGTCCACTGCCTCCCGATTCTATGTATTTGGCTGCCTCTTCATAATTACCTCAAATACTAATATTACCAAGTTCAGAAAAAGATTATAGGTTATCTGATGGTGCGTCACGCTTCCATGATTTTACTCTCACCGTAGCTCACTCCTAAGACAACCATTTCCAATAGAATTGGTAAGATCTCTATGTTCAGGATGTTTAGATTCCGAACTAATTAAATCTGTAACCTTCTTGCCGTACACAAGATTACACGATCTCTCTCTCTCCTTTTTGCTTTCTGTTCATCTTGACTCTATCACTTTTTTCTCTTTTCTCACTGTTCATCTGACACAAGAAGATTCATATTTGAGGAGCATTTAAGCAAAGTTTCCTGTAAGGTTCGGTTTGGCCCTTGTTTATGTAACTGAAGTTTTTCATAAATCTGTACGTGTCAATTGAGCAAGTCCCATTTTTTTTTTTTTTTTTCTTAAGCTTCCTTAATTATTCAAGCCCTTTCTCGTGTTGTCCCTTTGTTGTTTTACTTGTGCCAAGCACGAAGAGTTCCAACAACAATGGGATGCCTGTCTTCAAAGTTCGTAACGAGGTCTACGAGTTACCAGGGAGAGCTAAACAAGAGCGTGCGGAGGTCAGCCAATAGCCTTGCGGCGCTAGAAGACCTAGCCACCTCCAAAAATATTAACGAGCAGCTACTTGCCCTTGTCCGCACCAGCAGCGAAGTAGCCGGCAGGCTCAGGTCTGGAAGCTTCTCAAAAAGTTCCCCTGAACCAGAAGTCGAGCATAATAGCAGTCTGACAAATGACACATGGGAATTCAGCTCGAGCCTAGAGCAAGAAGAACAGGAAAAACAAAGTAAGGAAGCGGCATTGATAATGCCACAGTCCCCAAGAGATGATCCGGCCAAAGGATCTAAAAGTTGTCATTTGTGTCCAGAGGATAATTCTCTAGAGAGTTATGATGGAAGTGTCGAAGGAAGATTCAATCAAAAGGGCATCACATGTGACAGAAGTTTCCATACAGTAGAGGAGTACGACGTGATGGTAGAAAGAAGTAGGTTTACCATAGCAGAACAAGCAGGCTCAGATTGCAACAAAGCTTGCTCAAGCACAGCAGTGCAGCTCAATGCTCACCAATCTTCATCACTTTCATCCAACGATCAGATGGATGCCGAGGAAGGAAACTCCAAGACTGAAGAGACCTCCATCTCACCGGGCTCGGAGCTAGAAAGTAGAACATACGCTACGAATCCAAATGGATCCAATGCAACCGATGGATTAGATGTTGGCCAGCTCTGTTCCGACAGGCATATCTTTGAGAAAGGCTCTAAAAGAAAATCCATCGCAAAGGATTTAGACTCGCTCGAAATTCCACAGAGAATCGATTCCAAACCGTAGCAAGCCTTAGAGAATGGCTCCACGCTGGCGGACAAATTTACTCTCGTGGATCTTATGTCACTCCAAAATTTGGTAGCTACGCTTTGCCAAATTCTGGGACTGAAAATGGATGCAATGACACTGTCACCTTCAATCCTGAATTGGTGGCTGCACTTGAAGAACGTATGCAACAACTTGAAGCAGAAGCAGAAACTATTCTCGGACAGATGGCAGAGAACTTGGTGGAAGAAAGTTTGATGGAATCCTAAGAGGTTATTTTCCATAAGAAAAGTATGCCTTTGAGTGCCAAGAATATTTCAAAGTTTTTTATCATAACATCTTTGTCACAGTCATTGGTAAACTATCTTAAATCTCCACCCTCCAGATGAAACACATTCAGAAACTAAAATTTTTGTAATCGCATCCACTGATAGTATTCAAAACCAGTATAAAAAGAGTTCAAGGCAATTCTCCCTATTGTAAGGAACACTGGGAGACAATCCAAACAATTAGCTTTTACAAGTATCTTCTCTTCCCATATTTGGTCAAGTCCTTTTGAGTATAAGTTAAAGATCAATCCAACAACCAATACCAAATGAAAATATAAACCATTTAAGTTTATTGTTACACACACTTTGGTCACAATTTCTTTCAGTACAAGCCAACACATGCTTATTGAGGACAAGCTCATTGCTAAATATCTTCAACTAAATGCCAACAAGCCGTTCAGCCTGGACCTGACCTTAATTCACAGCGTATTTTTGGGTCCATGCCCTTGCTGTTTCCTCGTATCGGCTTCTCTGGTTTTTGTATAAGTGGGCAATTTCAGGAACAAGAGGATCATCTGGGTTGGGGTCCGTAAGGAGAGAGCATATTGAAAGGAGCACCTTTGAAATGGTCAAGGCGGGACTCCATTGCTCCTTGAGAATGTCTAGGCATATACTGCCATTAGAGTTAATGTTGGGGTGATAAACCTGGGAAAAGGTACAGAAAAAGATGCCCATGGTGATGATTCAGAAGACAGAGTCATTAGGTTTCAGAATCCAAATTTCCGATGTACAGAGCAAGAGACCTATAAGAAAGTCAAGGATTGTTTGATACTCCTGTAAATTTTGGCAACAAACATTCCATTCACAACATTCCATGATCCAGAAGCAATACACATCAACCTTATAATACTAATAGCAATTCTAGATAAAAGGCTTTTGAACTAACATGAACTGCCTCAACAATGTTTGCATTAACATTCTCATCTAGTTCTTTTTAAAATGGAATTGGTAAGACATTCCCATTAAACCATGGATAAGCCTAGCTGCATCTTCAATAAATAATGAACCACTATTCTTTTTTAAAGAGACAATATGATTCCATCAGGCATCAGTATAGCAATATCAGAATATCACAGTTCCCAACTCTTGACGCTTAATAAAACTTCTTTAGTTGGCGTGCCTTATTTTTTCCATTAATCTGTCCACTGAAAATGTTGAAGAAACAGTGAAAAACTTGTCGTTTCGACAAATCGGACAGGGCTCTCTTTTTACCTCACATGGGAAATTGGGGAATAATACAAGAACTTTGAATTCATACCTACTATCTTTTTTTCTTTTATATGAAAGGGCACATAAAATACTAAACTTTTTAACTTTTGTCAGCACACAACAGCAGCACCAACAAGAAGTCAATAACAATATAAAGAAGAAGAAGAAGAAAAGACAGAACCTTGGTTTGGAAATTGAGTTTGGGAGGCTTGAAAGGGTAGTCCGGTGGGAAATGAATCATCACAAAGAAGACTCCACCGGCATAAGGGCTATCTGGGGGTCCCATGATGGTGGCCTGCCAGTGGAATAGATCTTCACCAACTGGCCCAGCGCTGCATGAAATCGGTGGGTCTCTCTGCAAATCTTGAAGTTCCTTCTGAATTCTCTTGCTAGCCATCTCTCTCTGCGTGTTATCTTTTTGCTGGGTCTCTTTCTCTCCGCTCTCCACTCTATGAAGCAAAAGCAAGCTGCAAGTTAGACACGGAAGTCGAGTAAAGTTGAAAACTTTGTGGCACTAATGAGACCTTAAAACCATAAAACAAAATACTCTTCAAGGAAAATTTTGGATTCAAATTGTTTTGGTAAAAGGGGAATTTGATTCCTGAATTCTGATATTGAATTGCAGACAAAAGAAGTCAGATTCTTGTGATACATAGGTTGCATGTGGGGTTTTAATTTTTAATACTGACTTGAAGCTCAAATATGGTGTTTGCTTGTTAACAAACTCACTACCTATGTGTGTGTGTGTGTATATATATATATATATATATATATATATATATATATATATATATATATTTATTTATCGGCTACTGAAACGAAAAGCCATTTAGATTGCAGAGGAAGAAGGGAAGTCCCCCAGTCTGGCTTTCACAGAAGCACGAAGAGGACAAAGTTGTCTTCTGTCATATGTAGATCAGCAAGCTTCTTGTTCTAATATGAATATTCTTGTATTATTATTTGACTTTCGCCGTTTTAGATAAGATTTTAATTTTATACTATTTTATGCTTGTTCTCTGTTTTTCTTTCTTCTAGACGGAGCTTAAGCTTATCTCTTCCCTTGTAGAAAACTTTGGATAAGTCAACGTTTGATAGGGAAAAGTTACAGGGCACAAAGCCACAGATTAGCGCTTCAACTGTGTCTCAATAATTGCTGTTAGATTACCAACAGAAATAAATTCAATATTTGATTCATACTTTTCAAGCCAATTAAATTGATTACTTTGAATCATGCACAAATAATGTTTTTTTTTTTTTTCATTTGGTTACAAAAGAGATTGAAATGTCAAAAGAACGGAAAGATATTAAGCTCACAAAAATAAAAATATTCCAATTAGTTGTGTTAGAAGATCAAGAGATAAATAATACTGGTTGCATTGCACGTATATTACTTTGAATTATGCATAAATAGAGTTAATTTTTCTTATTTGATTACAAACGAGATTGAAATGCCACAAGAACAGAACATATTGAACTTACAAAATTAAAAATACTCCAATTAGTTGTGTTAGAAACTCAAAGAGACAAATACCATCGGCAGTGCAGACGTATCAAATTCGCAAGGGATTCAAATCAAATAGCTCAGAGATGATAGTACGTTCGGATGGGCCGGGCGCGCTCACTTGCAATGATACAATACATTTCATGAACTAAAATCTCATAAAATCTGAGTAAACATACATAATACACTGTTGGCATGGTTAAAAAGAAAAGAAAAACAAAATAATAATGTCCCAAAGTCTTTTGTCGTCCTTTAAAGCAAGTTCACTAACCAGACAACAATCGTACACCTTTCTACGTATCATTATTTCAGACTTTTGATTATGACCTTGCACCCGACACTAAGCCTGCCTGTGGCTAGGCTTCACTCCTCTACTGATGAAATGCAACTCAGCACTATCCGCACTTTATTCCACGCCCACAAACAAGAGCAGCAGCATGTCTGTCATCATCTCATTTCAAGTGCACAATAGTAACACGAGGTATGTCACCTTTGTTCTTACACATTGTTGGATCCACCATCCCCATGTTTGTAGCAAAGTAGATAGAGACTGCAAGCGCACACTGATGACAAATACTACGTACAAGGGTCTGAAATCATATAAGGGAGTCCAAATATGAATAATTTCTGCATCGATTGTACTGAAGGAGGCTTCCATAAGTGCGATCCCACACTCCAATAAACAGGGCTTCCGAATCAGGGCTAAAAGACACCCCTGAGATCTCCCCAAAAAAATCGACCTCTTGCTCTTTCTCGAAACCGTTCTTTGCATCATAGACATGCACAAAGTCAGCTGGTTCTGCCATTGCCATGAACTGGCCATCAGACGTAAAACGAATTGATCTAATGGCTCCTAAATTGCCCTTTAGCACAGCAACAGATTTAGACAAGTTTCGAACATCCCAAACTCGACATGTCTTGTCTTGGTTCCCAGTGGCAAAGATCCGGCCATCAGGATGCCACGCAGAAGCAAATGAATAATCCAAGTGTCCACGTAAAGACACAAGGGTCTACAAAAAATAGATTTCCAGTTAGCCAGGGGACCCCATATCTGGAGATGCAAAAGGGTTTTTGTTGGGACTAAATGAAATGATCCAAGAACCTAGATAAGGAAGCAGAAGGTTACTTTTCCTGTTTGCGAGTCCACCAGCATGCCATCAAGGTGGTCACCAACAATTACAAGAAGCTTACGATCTGGGCTCAATGAGGAGTGCAAATGGGGGTAGGAAAAAGGAAAAATCATATTATTACTTAAAAGGATGGTGGGAATCCATGCCACATACATTCTGTCAACAAAGTTTTTCCTCTCCTCTTAAAGAGGTGTAAAAGAAGAACAAAAAATCAAATCTCAAATAAGCCATTCAAGGTTGGTCAGCACATGATCCATATTTTGGGCCCAAAACACAAAGGATCACCAGGTCTTCTTTATTCATGATTTTGCTCTTAGTTTATCGCACATTGTGATCCAAACATCTGTTTGTTTTCATTGTGTACCGTTACCATACAAGGCTAGCAAATTCTGATGGAGCCTTCCTCCTAATCCATATGATTTTAATTTGATTCAGCTGCCAAGGAGATCATTGGCAGTTAGATGCAGTGTTTGTATACAGGAAAAGTCAAGGGTATTCAATTCTTATTTGGCAAAGAGAGGAATCGAGAGTAGCCCAGCAGCTACTGATTATAGAACACTTAATCTGTGAACTCAACTCGATGACCCTGAATACTTAATAACACAGTGCATTTCAAGCTAATCTGTAGACAAGCTCACAAGCCAGTGGGCCAACTAAGGCTTTGTTGACACTGTAACTCTGAATCTTTAATAACACAATGCATTTCAAACAAATCTGTAGACAAACTCATAAACGACAGGGCCAACAAAGGAGCGCAGATACAGAAATGGCACTTACGTTCACTGGCCAAGGAAAACAAAAATGCTTAGAAAGCTGAAATCTCTCCATATCAAAGTCTCTGAATCCGCAGTCATTATTTGAGGCCATGAAATGAACTGCACCACTGGAAGAGAGTTTACATAAAGTCAGCAAGAATTAAACAAGTCCAATATTTGTGTAACTGAAATATTAATAGTAGTATCACTTAATGAACAAATAAAAGGAAAGGGACTATGTAGGATTACACACCAAAACAGGGGTACAACATCAGTAAAAGGACTGTAAGTAAGAAAAAACCTGGGAGAATCATAAATCTCAACAGCATTTGTGATTGCATTGTCATCATAAGTTGTCCTGGAACAAAAGCTAACTCCAGGTCGATCTAGGTACTGCACCCAGAAACAAACAATTTATTATCCATTGTGCATGCCATTCTTTTAGAACAAACAAATTTCTGCCTTTTAATCTTCAGTGAAAAAACATAGGGATTTTGTTCATTTTGCTATAGTATTATAGTCACAAATAAAATGACATACAAGAAGATGGAAGTAAAAATGGTGCTAAATTTAATGAATATGAAGTATATGCTTATTCTTTGTAAAATACTCCTCTTAGGTGATAACAATGATGACAAAGCCTCCAAAAGTGGGATGAGGAGCATTAAACTGAAAAGCACAAAATAAAATGAAATGGTGCTAAGAGTTACTTTGCAGATGAGTTCTCCTTGGAATCCTCCTGCAATCAACAAGTTATCCCGTACTGCTAATGTACTGACTTGGGTTTGCGTAAAACCTTCCAAGAGGCTCCCAGGATGTTTCTATTAGACAAAAAGAAGTCCAAAATCACAATTAAGAAGTTACAATAGAATCAAAATCCAGATTCAGTCATTACAAGTACAAACATAATTTTAAAAAGACAAAAGATAGCACTTCAGATGTCTCATAAACATAATACAGCAAAATGTTGCATGGGGTCGAGATACCTCACATGGAGCCACATGGCCGGATACATTAAGAACTTCAGTCTTCTTGCAACTTAGTGATGACCAATGTACAATGGAGAAATGTGACATGAGATAGACATCATGCTTTGATGTTGACCAGACCAAATTCCGTAACTGCAATTCAAAGCAACACTTGATAGATCAATAATTTAGCCCTGTAAGCAAAAATTCAAATATATCTGAGATTGTTACTTTTCAATTCTAGAACAAGTAATCAAAGGAGGGCAAGCTACTATAAATCATACAGCTCCACCTCTATAAATTGTATCCATGGCATCAAATTAACCTCTGACAGTTAAAATCAGCACGTAGCAACTATTTGCTTTACTGTTGTAGTATTAGCTCTCAGGAAAGTAAAGTATTAGCCTCCTAGGATCACAAAATCTATGCATTAAGACAATACTTGGCCAATTTAAATAGCCAATTGAAACATGCTCCTCTTCTTATCAAAGTAGCACAACAGAGAAAATATAATTTTTGGAAGGGGCAAGCCTTTTCACCAATAAAAGGAAAAAGAAAGCATTCATCAATTGATAACATGAGGATGTTTTCAACATTCCAAAAGCAAAGAAAGTAACCAAGCAGCCCTAGCCGAAAGTGGCTCTCCAAAGACTCAAAAACACACTAGACATAACCATCACTCAATTAACAAAAGAAATTGTGCGAGGAAAAAAAAAAGCATCTGAAACAAATCAGAGTACCATCCAAGTACCACTGTATCTACAGAAGAATATCTGAAATTGAGATGGAAGAGAGATAAGCTAGAGATACTTGGAAATGAAGGATTGTTGATTTCACGGATCTTGTGTTACGCCAAAACTCATAGTACGCACCACCTTTCATTGTATGCTTGCATTCCTGTAAAGAATTAAAATGCAAATAAGAGTGCATGTTCAAATGCATCTAGTCGATGGAAACCACCATAGATAGACAGGACAAACACATTCTACCTTTTCTGAACCTTCTCCAGACTGAGGAATGTTTTCGTAGTTCTTGTACTGCTCTAACCTAGTTTGTCTATAATTGCCACGTGAAATGCTCAGTCTCTTCCAAGGGATTCCCTGGATGTCCTTTCCTCTCCTAGCATCTGCGGCAGATGTATCCGTTATCCTAGTATCCTGCACAACCAACCAACCCCAACACCCCCGCCGGACAGAAAAGCGATGGTGTACACAAGCCTTTTTAGTGAAGATGGAATATCGATATTCTTCGCCAAAGAAAGTGCAATGGGGGCAAACGAACAAACATTCTAAACTATCAAAGATATATCGAATAATAAGAATAAAATAAAGCTGATGTAAACACAAAACCAACCAAATGAACATCTTCGTCGTTGTCCTCGTCTGACTCGGAGTCACCCATGTATCTACCACGGATATACATTCCATCTTCCACTTCCTCCATGTCATAATCATCCCCCGCATGCTCCACTTCATTCCCTCGGTATTGGGACATGTTTGCGGCACGAAATTTACACCTGAGCCAACCAAAAAATAAAATAAAAAAAGGGACTTCCAATTAGCAAACAAAGTTCAACACCAAATTCCCTAATATACTCAATGCAAATTTAAATTCATCTTCTTCAGCCAATGTAAATCCACAAAATCAAAGAAAATTCTACTAAAAACACGGCTGTGGGAAGGCTAGCAGTTGAAAATTCGAATTGATCCAGAATTTACCCGAATTAGGGTTTAATTGGGAATGAATGAAAAACAGAAAAAGAGAGAGAGAGAGAGAGCATTCCATAAACCTACAGACATAGACCTTATTCCGAAAACGCTCCTCAGAAGAAAATTCAAATTTTCCAATTAAATTGAATTTATTAAAAAAAAAATCGGTCAAAAGGGATCAAAGATAACCTATGGCCATAAGTTTTCAGATAAGCCTCTTTGTTGTTTTTTCTTTTGTCCTAAATTTAATTCTTTGATGCCTATTCTAATAATCCCATAAACATCTTCCTCTAGAAATGATGAACAAAAAAAAGAAAGAAAAGAAAAAATAATAATGAAAAGATGAATTAGATCTTACAGAAAAATATTGGGGATCTGTTCGTCTTAAATCTAAACGTCGATTCATTAAAAACAAAATACAAAAAGGAAAAATCAAAACGTTCGGAAATAAGAGAGAGAAATTAAAAAGAAGAAGAGAGAGAATGAGAGGAAAGGTTGCTGAGATTGAAACCAAAGCAGTCGAGGAGGGTTGGAGTGGCTGGCGCTGCTTTTGCCTAAAATGCCAACACCTTGATGATGCCGTCATCATTATTATCATTTCGAGAGGAGAGAGAAAGAGGAAAAAAATATAAGAGAGAGAGAGAGAGCGAGAGAGGGGTGGGAGGGAAGAAAATGAGGAAAGTGTAAAACGACAAGCGCGTGTGGAGTACATCGCGAGAGACATGTCAGAACCTGAATCCTCGGCGCACATGGATTTTGGGCTTGTGTTAGAAAAAACAGAAAAGAATTATTTTTAAGTTAAATAATATTAAATATTATAAAAAATTAGTGGTTTATTATTTAATATTATTTTTATTAAAATAAATAATTTTATTAACACTTCTTTAATAACTCCAAAAAAAATTCACATAAGGTGGGCCCTATGGGCCTATTAATTGGGCCGAACAAGTAAAATTCACTAGTGGGCCTCCCCCTTCAGAGACCCCCTCCCTATATGGGCAGCGTGGAGTAGGGGGCCTTTTGCCTTTCAAATTTTTTTTTTTTTGGTGCATTTAATCATAAATCATTATTAACAGATTTGAAATTTAAAGAAAAAAAAAACTGCAATAAGATAAAATTACAGCTGCGCTGTCCCTTACAAGATGTACTAGAATAAAAAAAAAATCATTTTATTATATAATTTATAAATTAGCATGTCTCTCGTAACAAACAAAAAAGGAAAGAAAAACAAACATTTCTCAATTTTTTTTGAGATACTAAAGATGAAGCTGTGGGAAACAAGAAGGGTAACCAACCAACGAACGAGCAGCATCGAAGGCTGTAGGGTGCGAGGGATAGAGAGCCCTTAACAAACAATTGTGATAGATTTCACGTCCGATAATAAAAAAGAAATTTTAAATTTATGAATATAAAATTATATATTATAATAAATTATTTTTAAAAATATAAAATAATAATTTTGTAATCTAAATCCGACGTACATATTATATATTTGGTTTTTGATTATTTTCTCTCTTATTGATGTGGGCTGTGCCTTGCATTGCATTGAGTTCCGGTGCACTAATCTCCGCCTGTTACAAAATTAGGTAATTGCAAGTTACTGTAATTTAACCGCGAATATTATGAATATAAATAAATATAAAAGTTTTATATTATATTTAAAATATTTTATATACTATATAAATAATATTTTGTATGACATAAAAAATTTAATATAAATATTTATTATATTATTTTCTGTTTTATAAAATATTATTATTTGTGTCCACACGCTTGAGAAAAACGAAGGAACGGCCAAAAGAGAACGGCGAAATGAAGCCGTTGGGAGGGGTAACTTTGTCTTTTGCCACTCCGGAAACCACGATTAAGGTTATAAACGGTTAGGTTGAAATTCTGATTCGGTTCGGATGCTACCAGATCGCCGTAGCTTCTACAGCTCTACTCGAACCGGAGTAAAACAAGAAACAAGACAAAATGCCCCCTCAAATAAATAAATAAATAAAAGGGAAAGAACGAACGACAAAAACTTTTAATAATGACCTGAAAGATGCTCTTCCGGCCTCGTTTGGTCCCTTCCAATCTCCACCAGTTTCCGGCGACCACACCCCGCCAATTCTAGTGAGGGTGTAAGAAAAAAAAAAAGGAGGGGGGGGGCGGCGTGCTTTCTTTGTTCTTTTTACCATTTTTGCTTTTTCGTTGACTTCTCTTGCACTTCTTCGTTGCTGGGGTCAACGCCTTTTTCTTCTGCTTAGCTTTTCTTCTATCTGCTTTTATTGGTTTTTTTTTTTTTCTTTTGGAGGAGTTTTCATTCTTGCAGACCTCAAAGGCTACACCTTTCCAGTGCTTTCCTCCCTCAAGTTCAAATTTTCAAGATTTGGTCTTTCCTTTTAGTATGGTAGAATTCATAATGCAATCTTCTAGGTTCTTGCAGTTTTGAGATCTGAAATGGGTTTGTTTTGTCTTTTGTAATTGTCCAATGGGCTTCATCTTTTACCTACTTTTTTTTTTTTTTGGTTAACTTTTTAACGCATGCGTGTGATTGTTTTGATTTGTGGAAGTTAAGGATAATTGAATTGCTGGATGGTAGTGTAGTCTTTTTTTGTGCTATTTGTTATAATAACTAAGGAAAAAGACCTGGGGGTGGGATAGGTGGCGCCACCAGTTGAATTGAATTCAAACCCTCAGAGCTTTTAAAGTGTGGAGACTCCACCGCACACAGGCAAAACCCTTTCTTT
The DNA here is from genome assembly GCA_037897445.1 of Ceriops zippeliana. Classification (NCBI taxonomy): domain Eukaryota; kingdom Viridiplantae; phylum Streptophyta; class Magnoliopsida; order Malpighiales; family Rhizophoraceae; genus Ceriops; species Ceriops zippeliana. The sequence goes on from JBAPLH010000217.1 coordinate 3,176,759, forward strand.
CTCAGATTCTCAGAACAGACCCTTGTAAATTTTGCAGTTTCCTTCTCTGGGCTTCGTTTTCATTACAGTACAAAAGAAGAAAAAAGAAACAAAGAAGTACCCTGAAATAATGGCGTAGCATAAGCCAGTAGTGTTTGACCTCATTGGTGTTTCCACTTCTAGTCTACTTAGTGGCTTATGAGGAGGAGTTTCTGTGGATGCCCATTTTAGAAGCATCTCTGGGATATGATTGATCAGTTCATCAATTTTGTCATTCGCCCTCCCAGGTATTCATTTCCATGTCCTTTTTCTTTTCATCTGTTACCTTTTTGTTCCTTAATCCGGTTTCCCTGTTGTTGCTACTACTGAGGGTTTACTGCTTGATGCTTTTCTTTTGGCAATTGTTCTTCTAAATATGTAGGGCGGATTACAAGCCAGATCAGTATTTGTGGGAGAGCGACTTCACTCTTGCTGGCAGATCATATAAAAGGCAAGACCTGGAGGCAAGTAGGGACATGATTTCACTGCTATGACTGTGTATAACCAACTTTACAGTTTCCTGCTTCAAATGCTGTGACTTTATGGAAGTCTTTGAGCTTGCTGGTTTATCCACTTTGATTATTTTCAGCTTACAAACGAAAGGGGTCATACCTTACGATGTAGCCATTATGTGCCTTCGCCTTTCCTTGAAGAGACTCCTCTTCCTTGTGTCATTTATTGTCATGGAAACAGGTATACAGTCACCGCCAGTAATGTTCCATGCCAAGGACCTTTAGATTAGGAATAAGAAGATAAATTCTGAACTATTTGCTTTAAATTCACATCACATATATTGTCCTCTTGTATTCCTGCTTAAAATTTTTCCCTGTGCTGTTCTCTATCAAACCTTACAAGGGCACACAAGTTCCCTTGAAGTGAAAATGTGTGAAAACTTACTCAGTCTCTCATTCACAAAATTCAGTGGATGCAGAGCAGATGCAAATGAAGCTGCTCTAATTCTTCTTCCATCAAACATTACTGTTTTCACTCTTGATTTTTCGGGTTCTGGCTTGTCTGATGGTGACTATGTCAGCCTTGGTTGGCATGAGGTATGATCCTCTTTCATTCATAACTTTGACTTGAATTCCACAGTTTTCCAAGTTCTTTCTGTTTTGCTGTGGCAGAGAGATGACCTCAAGGTCATTGTTTCATACCTAAGAAGCAGCAACCAGATATCATGCATAGGCCTGTGGGACGATCCATGGGGGCAGTCACTAGGTACTTTATCTTTTGCTATCTATTGTGCCATTCTCTGTTACCGTTCTCTTAATTTTATGCTCCACAAGGAGTTTGTGGATTCTCGAGGCTATATGATGCCAAGTGTTGACATACTTGTTGACCCAAGGTCAAAGTTGTCAGATGGTTCTTCCCTCAAAATATATAAAAAGTTAGTTTACTGTATTAAAATTTTCTCTGGACTTGTCACTTGGTTGATAAGCAGTCTATCTACCATATGTTGCAGTCTACTTTATGGAGCAGAAACATGTCCATAGCTGGAATGGTGTTGGACAGTGCCTTTTCAAATTTATTTGATTTAATGATGGAACTTGTTGATGTGTACAAAATTCGGCTTCCTAAATTTACAGTATGGATCTTTGTCTCTATCAACCACCCCCCCCCCCCCCCAAAAAAAAAGAAAAGCCAAACAAACAAGTATCTCTCCTGCCCATTTTCCATAATCCGAAGGGAACATCATGCACATGGTCTTTAAGCTTGCATGTGCTTGTGCTCTCGATTGATGCCCACTTGTTTTTTATCTATTTTCTTTTGTGCCTCAAGTTATCTATGAAAACAGAAAATTGATCTGGTCTTTGCAATATTGTTTCATAAGTTAGATATTTATGTATTTATCTTTCAATGTTTCTGTCCTGTTTGTGCAATTCCAACTTTTTTGTTTTCCCTTGCATTCAGATCAAGATGGCAGTACAGTATATGCGGCATGTAATTCAGAAAAAGGCAAATTTTGACATTATGGATCTTAATGGCCTGAAGGTTTATGCTCTCCTGTCTCTCTCTCTCTGGTGAGGAATGGTAAACAGGCTGATTCATAAGTATAAGTTTGTGCATATGGTTGCTGTGACATGGACTGAACATGAACATTGTTTACTTAAACTCAAATTTCATTTGAGTAATGTGCTAATGTTCCATGAAACTTGCAGGTTGCACCAAAAACTTTCATTCCTGATTTATTTGGACATGCTAGTGAGGACAAATTCATCCAATCCTGCCACACTGACCTCATTTTCAAATGTTACTCAGTAATATGTTTCATGCTAAAAATCTTATATTCTTCTTCAAGTATTGGCATATATCTGAAAACTAACCAATTTTCTGATTTTGTACAGGGGGATAAAAATATGATTAAATTTGATGGTGATCACAATTCCTCTCGACCACCATTTTATTATGATTCGGTATCCATTTTCTTCTTCAATGTCCTTCACCCCCCCTCAAATTTCTGCTGGTTCAAGTAGACTGGGGAAATATTATGATTTGGGGGATTTGAGGATCAGTTCTGGCATGGATGAGGTAATTTGAATTCTACATGGAGATTTTGGGAAAGACTGAGGTGAACTTTGATCGTAAATTGTTGGTTTGTGATCTACTGACTGCTAGTAGTCTAGTTTCTCTCATCCTCTTTGTGCTTCTTAGAGTCCCTTCCCATGGGGCTCAACATTTTTTATTTGGGACCTGTGGTTCAGTATCAAAACTGTGTTAATGCCACTTAATAATTATGGGCTGGGTCTTTGAGCTTGCCATACACCATTATTACATCTGAATCATGTACTTGTATTCTGTTGTTTCAGTGGGGCCTCTCTTTTCAATCTTGGGTTTTTAATTTTGTGTCAGTGTGCTTCATTGAAGGGCAAGCCTTAGTGTAACGATAAGTCACAAGCTTGAGTCAAGGATAAAACTGCATACATATGACCCTTCCCCCTAGAACCCAGAGTGTAGGAGCCTTGTGCACTGAAATGCCCTTTTCTGTGCTTCATTAATGTGCTTGATTCAAAAACTCATATCTGTTGGCTGTGGATATCCACCTACATTTGTTTATATTCATATTTTTGGGTGGACAAGTATGCCTGTATATTTCTTAAATTTTCAGATTTCTTGAACTGTAATTCAGCTGAAAACAAATGGCAAAACACATAAGATACATAACTTGCCAACATTTCTTTTGCAACCATTAAATCAAACAAATTTACTTCTTGCCATTGCACTTTCCATTCTGTTTTTTTTTTATTATTATTATTATTATTTTGGTTTCATCTTCAATATGCATAGTCATTGACATTTTTTGCTTGTGTGTACAAACTCTTCCATTAAATTTGCCAACAAGTAATTCAGAACTGGAAATGGTTTTTCATTGCTATTTCATTTGAGAATGGTCAGATGATAAGTTGTCTATGATCTGATTTTTGGTTCTCCACAAATATATTTTGCACTTTTAAACAATGACTAATTTTCGTTTCTCCATTGTTCTACTCAGAGCCTTTTATATGAGATAATCATGGGCCTTCGAGCTGCCTGTACAGATACTGTGAGTTCATCTTCAAGCTTTCCAACCACAAAACCTGTGAGCGAGCTGCTTTCTGAAGTGGTACTGGTTACTGGTGTGGTAGTGTGTATTTTCTCATCTGTATTCACCTTGCCTTTCCTTTCTGTAGCTTCAAACTAAATATATCTGCTTTTGTTTTTTCTTTTTTTTTTGTCCACCTGATGATGCAGGATTCCCTGGTTAATGAAAAGGATATGTTTGGTTGTAATGAGCCTTTAAATTTGCAGGTGATTTTCACCACAACTAGACCTGAAATTTAATGTTTAGAAAGTTTGTGATTTAGATCAAAATATGAACACAAAGAACCAGAATTAGTACCTTGAATGGATTTAAGGCCCTCAATGTTTGGCCTTATGTTAATGCAACTGTAAAGTTGCTTAAGTTGATCACCAAATACAGAATTACAGATACTAAGAGGTATAGTTCGAGGTTTTAACTCTTCCCACATTATGAGCCAGTTTAGCTTTGCACAATACTTGTATGGCCTTCAACTCAAACACAATATACATTTGGTTATGCAAGCCAATGCAATCATGAGCCAACTGCAGCAAGCCAAAAGCTTGCCTTTGGCAGGCTTTCCAGCAATCTGTTCCTTGAATTTTCTGACAACCATTTTTTAAGGTTAATGAGATATTGTCTTGTCTAAACTGCTGTCCCGTAATATGTTATTGCCTTTCTATCCCCATACACAAGTTGACAACCAGCTGGTACTCTTATTTTTCTCATCTTACATATCAGATTTCAACTCTGGCCATTGGTTGCTCTCTTTAATAATTTCAATAGGTTTAAGGATACTGCAATTTATGAGAAGGGGCCTATACCTCTACCTTTGGTGTGGAAAATTGATCCTCCATTTGTGACAAATCAATCAGATCATTGGACTTGATGTTGACTACTGAAATGTGAATAAATAAAGCAAACCTAATGATGGATTTACTGTGAACTGGATTTATCTAGTGACTACCACAAAATAACAGATTCAATTATATTGTTGTTCTAGTTTTAGAGATAATAGTTATGACTATTATTATGAGAAAATACAACTTATTCAAGTAGAGGCCTATGGTAGACAAGGATAGAAAGTATCCTTTTGGCCATTCCATACTCTTCAGTACTTAATACTTCAATTTTTCTGACACTTGATGAGCTGGGACAGCCATTTGTGGTCTACAAAGTAAGGAAAATTGTTACCAGAAACAGTGTCTTCCTTGGGTTCTCAAAAATCAAACTACAATCCAGCTATGCTCTATGCAAAGTTTTTCCCTTCTTTTATTGCTTTTATAAGCATCAAGCATCCACTTCCACAATGGACATTTTTCTGATAATGGTCCAAGACTAGCACAATGGCAAGTGCTATTACTTGAAATGCATATTGTAAATTTCCGATCTTGCTTCACTGGGATTTGGAAATGATTACAGGATAAGCAAAATGGACAAAGTGAGGAATGTTGCTCTTATGCAAGCTCCAACAGAGAGAGTTGGGGAAGATGCCCCCCCACATAGGTGCACGTCTTGACCAGAATTGTATGCGATAGCTAGGTTTTTTTCCTGAACTCCCTGTGCTTCATTGTAGTGTTGTCCCAACTCTGAAAAGAAAAGGGATAATGCTGGAAGGATTCCTCAGCAAAGAAACAATTGGGTGGAGAGTCATGCAGTCATGAATACCTTGTGGATAGTCAATTGTTCATTGTATAATCAAGTCACAGTTTATCTTTGCTTGACCCAAATGCCTTACATAGGTATTTAGAAGATGTTAAAGGATTTATAGGCACTTTGCCACGTTACTAGCCTGCTTCCGTAGCGGATGTATTTATGTATCTTATGTCTGCTTTTCAGATGTGCAAGCTATGTTGGGTTTGCTTTCATGTAGGTAGCTCCAAAGGTACTTGCAACACCTCTAAGAAGCGTACAACAACATCCACCATAGCCTCCAAAGGAGGAAAAGAAAAGGAAAAAGAAAGGCATGACAGTTAACCAAAAAGCGTCAGGGTGAAAAACTTGAGAAGCTTGAGGCCTTCAGCAAACGACTAAAACATCGCATTCTAAGGCAAGCTAATCATCAGAGGCACAACTTCTTGTGATTGTAACTGTACTGAAATGTGTTTATAATTGCAAGTGTTTCATTCATCTTCCTTTTTTTTTTTGGTGCAAGTATTTCACTTTTGTAGCTTTTTATTCTCTGAATTGGGCCTTATAAATGTGGATGTTGCACACCTCAATAAATTGACTTTTACGTAATGATTCTGTAACAAATGGTATTAGAGTGGATCTGACCTGAATTTAATGCCTTTTGGAAAAAAGGTAATGATTCCATACTTAATGCCTTTTGGAAAAAAGGCAATGATCCCATAATAATGAGCTGCTTTTGTTCATGACCCATGACCCATTTGTTACCGAAGCTGATAAGAGATGGATTGTTTTTGTCAGTCATTTAAATTGCTAATATGATTAATTTTCCACGCTGATTGCTTTTTGTTGGTTCTACAGATTTGGCAACTTAAACTTTATAGCTTTAAATTAACCACTTGGGCAATGTCGTGTTACGCTTTAAGTCAATTATTGGACTAAACTTATAAATGGTTTGTTTTACCCTTCCATTGACAAAATAAGGCAAACAAATAAAACAACATAAAAGAGAAACAAAGCTAGCCATTGCAGCTAGTCAAAGATGGCCTGGGAACTGCTCTCTTTGGAGTCCCACGTACGCTTTTGACAGAAAAGTGTCGCCGGTCTCTACCACGGTTCCTCATAAATAACAGTAAGGCCCAACAGCTGGGATATCATTAGGGGGCTAATAATGCGGGTATCCTGCCACGTGTTTAATGAAAAACCCATCGCCATTCACAAAAGTTCTAGTCATTTACCAAGCATCTATGAAATTTTGACGGAAACCTGCACAGGGCAAACAATTTTTCTTGAGCCTAATTGTCGGAATTGCTAACACTAAAGAAGTTCGTCCTTGTACAGAGATGACAGAATGATGGCTGTTATGTGAGGATGCCATGTGCCATGCAAACCTAGATATCACTATCAGAAACCTTATCAATCTGACCATCATTCCCGATAGATAATCCAGAGAGAGGATCAAACTGCTCTCTAGTCAAGAAAGTGCGTGGTTCAGGGTAGGACAAGTTTAATCTTGACTCCAGTATCTGGTGTTTTGAGACCATTTCTGGTTTACCATATGCTGCACTTGTGCTAATCCGCTGTCTCTTCATTGATGCCTCACCTGTTGGGTTCTCATGTGGGGAACCAACATCACAATGTGAATCTGGAGTCAATGACTCATGGTGAGATGAGAATGATTCATCAACAGAAAGGCTCTTAGCTGCTGCTGCACGTTCCTTTGCAGCCTTGTCTTGGCAGGTTGACTCGGAAGTTGGGACAGGCATCACTGGGTCAGTCTTGTCAGATTCTGGATGATTGTCACCTGATACTTGGCCTTGGACTGCTAAGCCAGGTGCCTCTGCAAGGATGCCACTGAGATGTTGTTGCTCCTCAATTATATTCTTCAAATACTTCCCTTGGGCTTCAATGCGTAACTGTAGTTGTTTCTGCACCTGTAGTGTTCATTGTACATGGATTTTATGTTGAATCAGCATTCAGCTGATAGATAGATAACCTTAACATTCCTAAGTGAAAATCAAGGTCTAGTTTATCTCATTAATTCCTAAGTGAAAATCAAGGTCTAGTTTATCTCATTAACCATGATATATTTTGTCGTTCTTTCTTGACTTACTTTCTTAAGTTTTGTTTCAAATATGAGGCCTTGAGAAAGAAGAACAGCCCTTTATTCAGAAAAGTTCAAAATATCTCCCTAAAAGCATTATCTCAATCATACATTGTGACTTGCTTGACAAGAGAGTAAAGAAGAACGAGAATCTCTTTGCACTTGGACAAGCAATGCACTCAAGTGCCATGGAAAAAAATGAGGACCAAAAATTGCACCTCATTGGTTTGTTTTATTCTTCTCTTAGCATGTCCTCAAACTATTGATTGAACTACACAATCTTCTCTCATTCATGCAGGACTTTATAAATCAAAGTACAAAATGATAGACCAATACGAATAAAATAAAAGTGAAGTTGTACATCTGATGCATCTAAACGGAAGAGAGATTGCATACCTCTAATTGTTCCTGCAATCGCCTTTGAACCTCCATCTGCAACTTGAGTGCTTCTGTGACTTGCATTCCACTGCAAGCAGAAAGAAAAGAGAACTTCCATTCAAGTTTCAAATGGCAACACAGAAGCATCAAACATTTTATGCCTGAATTTAGTGTTTTTGGCCTGTGTGTCTGAACCTTACAATGGATGACAACTCTACATGTCTACCCATGAAAAACGACAAAAATATAAATCATTAGACCCAAAATATCCTCAAGTAATATCAACAGCATTTAAACAAATGGTCATGACCAAGGAAGAGAAAGAGGAAGGTACAGATGCACTTACGACGAACCATCCGGATTGGAGAGCATCTCACCAGTTTCTTTCTTCTCAGCCTTTTGCCCTTGCATTATTATTTAAATTTGGATCAGAAAAACAGAAGTTTGTGCAGAAAAGGTTCACCAATAGATTACAACCTAAGGGCATGCAGTGGGTGGCAGTCCTTTTTTCTGTTTAATTGGTGTCTTCTTCTTTTAGAACATCAAAATGGAATGATAATGATTACGTCATTAGAAACAGGAGTCAAATTGTCAATTTTGGGTTCAGCATGTTTGTGCTGTGTCATAATCAAACTTGTTTTCATCAGCCGTGTCATGCTCGATTCTGTTGTCATGTTCTTTCATACATTGCCAACTCACATGTTCATGCATGAGGCACACTTGAAGTTGACAACCATAAACAACAGATCTGCTTACCATCAGATGAAGTGTCAGGAAGGTATTTTGCAAGTCGATATTTCTGGATGCATCATTAAAGCAATGTCAGAAAACAAACAGATAGACAAGGAACATGAAGGTCTCTAGGCCCCTCATCAGACATTTTAAAAGATATCCCTCCAAAAATACATAAATACTACACACCTGTAAATGGCTTTTCACATGGTATATTGTCAAACCTTGCACGCCCATGACTCTAAGAACACCTTTGGGTGTAGCCCCTGGAGGGATTAGAAAGAAAAAGAAAAGTCATAAAACACATACATAACCACATAAAAATTGATTATATTCATACTAAACATCAAATGAAAATTATATTCACGCTACATAATGAACTCTCAAGCAATATCCTAGAATTTCCCAGCTAAAAGGCAGTTTTGAGTATCTACTGCTCCCTTGCACAGCATAGTTAATTCTACTCATTGATTGAGTTCCCATGCAATACAATGCTTATACTCATGCAAAGAAAGAAAACAAGATAGAGAGAGAGAGAGAGAGAGAGAGAGAGAGAATGTTTTCTTTATTTTTACTGTGTTTCTATGCAAAACCAATCAGACATTTCCGTAGTGCAGGTTAATTACATGCATAAACAAATCAAGAAGAAGAATAACAGCATTAGATTCTTCTGGCTATCACATATATGAGTTCTTGTTTTGGGGAGTAGATGGGAGAAGAGGGAAATAAAAGAGATAGAAGTCTCCAATTGGAAGTTTGAAATAACCCAAGAGTTTGCAGCAACTCACTATCTGGCCCGCCAAGTTGGGTGACAGCATCGACAAAGCGTTCATGAAGTTCATGAGTCCAACGCAGTCGTTGCTTTGAGGCAAGGCTTGGATTGTTACTGAGAACATTCCCTTCGTTGTTAGGGTCCATTTTAGTAGCCTAACAATCTATGTACTGACCATTAACTAATGAGTTTCGATGAATCAGATTTGCACTAGTAACACCCCATGGCTGAAACACATGCTGCTCATCTGCAACCAGGAATCAGAAAATTCAGTCAAAGCATTAGGAAGATGTAATTAGAACATGCATTCAAAACATCAAATGCACTTTGTCATTTAAATATCAACATAAGAAAATCAGCAAAAAATTTTATTGGATCTTCAACAGTAGCAGTAACCATTTTCAAAAATTCTGCTAAAGAAAGCCAAAAAATGTGGATTTAAGATGAATTTGAAGCCACCCATTAGAATGCTACCATAAATCTGGAAACAACTAGATTTATAAGGATCATATACATTGTTTTTTAGTAATGCCATTTGTAGAAAAAAAAAAAAACTCTAAATTTGATATATTAACTTCAGCTACATAACTGACTAAGGACCAGGGTTGACCACATGATATAAAAGGTAGCCAGTCAACATATAGAGTTTCCCACCAACAGGGGGACACCTGTAAATTAAATGATGCAGAAATTGGTGGATCTAAACTCTATATTTCACCACTTTATTAGAACAGAGTGCATTCAACCATCATCTTCTGCTACCATGCTTCCATGTAGACAGGGCTCCCTAAAACCATTCTACATTAAATACCCTAGGTGTCTTCATTTCAATATGAATTTCCATGGAAAAATAAGAAAATATCCAACTTAATACAATTTTAATGACTTGGTACACTTCTAGGGACCTTCATTTGCTCCTTCCATAAACAGCTACTAACTATGGCAGGCCTGTTCACGTGTACAAGCATTTCACAATATAAGGTTACAAGATTTAAATGCTTTCCAAAACAATAAGAATTGATAACTCCTTCAGATTTTAAGTCTTGAAATTGCTAAGAACACAAGGGGTGGTTACACACAAAGTCCTTCAGTACATAGCCAGCAGACATAAAACAGGCCAGTTGAAGTAAAGTGCACACCAAACATCCCATGATGTGCATGTAGCTTGGTGCGTGGCTGCAGCCAGGATGGCACATGTAAGTCACACAGTCTTCTGGCCCTTGTTCATATGACATCTGTAGGCTCAGCTAGTAAACTTATGCTTCTTTCCAAATGGATGACACTAAAGTTTTTACATATGAGCAACCTGATCAAAGGTGGAAGTTCAATTACATACACTTGGTGCAACTGTGATAGGAGATGGGGCAGGATTTATCTCCTACATTCAGCAATGGTTTTGCCAAAAAAGCCCCATGTACACTGTGATACTTTCGAATGTACCATGGAAATTTTTCATGCCCTGGTATAGACAATATCTAAGTTTTCTATGATATTGTATTATAAAATATACAGCAACAATAACAAAGCCTTACTCCCAAATTTAAATATGGTCAGCTAAGTGAATCTTTTCTCATCATTCAATTCTACTACAAACTAAGCTAGATGTGAGATCTAATTGTTGTAAGTCATTTCCAACCATAGATTCTCAAGTCAACCTAAGTCATCCTCTCTCTCTCTCTCTGCTCTTGCCATCCATCTCAATTTATATTGTAAGATATAAATGAACAAAAAATGGAACCAAATTATGATCTTATGCTATTGAATGAAACTACATTTCAATTCACCTTCTCGTCTACCAACACAAAGCAATTAATTTTTTATTTTCAGGCATAATTAAGTTGGAGAATGACAGATTTTCAGGCATTTCATCAATATTTTTAATTTTTTCACCTCTCAAACAGCTGGCTATATAGTATCAACATCTACAAGGTACAAATAACCAAAACTTCCATGAAGAAAGCAATTAATTTTACCTTGAAATACCTTCTCACACCATTGTATTATATCAGGACTCCTCACATGATCCTTATAGCATACTTTCACAACCACATTTTAAAAAATGGTTCTTTCTTTAAACTAGCACATAAAAGGTAAAAGAGTAGAAGTTGCTATTATGGGCGAATAGTCAGAAACAGTCACATCATAATTGTTGAAAATAAGTTTCCAAGCATCCGTATGAAGTGTGAAAAGGATAAACAGAATGGTTAATAGAAAAAAGCATGACACAAATATTAGATTCAGATTAAACCACCAAATTCTGGTTTGGCGGACACTGAATGCATTAACTCAAGCATGCTAGTGTCATGCAGACATCTTTCCAAATGTATGATTGTCCAGTATGGTTGCACATGCACCATAAACTGTATTTGTGTATAGCAGTTGCCGCAAGCTCATAAGCTGTATCTAAGAATTTCCTAAACTGTAAAATCATATATGGCAGTTTCTCATAGTTGTAGCCATCCAACCATCAAATGCAAATCAAACTAGATGCTGCCAAAACACAGGAATTTTAGACGCTTGGAAATGAACCGAACCGCTGATGTCATGCTCATCATCTGCAACTCCAGTAAAAATGATGTCTTTGTATTAATTTTGAAGCCGTGGCAGCCAAGAACACGAACAAGTAATCAATCACAGATATGCTAAAAACGGAACAAATGAAACAGAAAAGGAAACGAAACCCCACACAATCAAATATGCAGAAAGATGAAGTAATTGGTCATTTGAATAGCTTCCACAAACTGAGCCCGCCAGACACCAACCCACTGAAAAGTAAGACATCAGATATGCAACCAAACACCAATACTAACGAACGAACATCATAAAAAAAGAACAAAAATTAACTAACCTCCACATACCAACAGAACAAAAGCAACATAAATTAACCGAAGTAGAATCACACATGCAAAATTAGGGTTACCGACAAACAAATATCACAACCCAAAAAAAAAAAAAGAAAAAGAAAACCAAAAGAATAACGGAAAGAAGGAAATCACAGAAAGTCAAATGATCACCCACAATTAGAAAGTCAAAATTTAAAAAAAATCAAGAAAAGAAAATAATACCACATAAATCATGACATACATACATGCATACATACATACATACATACCAGACAGCATAGATCTATTTTTCCCATCACTTCTGTCCCCGATAATTCCGGGGGATGCCTTCCAGCCCCTTTTGTTTTTTTTTTTTTTTTTTTACCGTTTTCAATTTAAATCATGAATTTGTAAATAATTTCTCCGTGATTATCATTAGTTTTAATAATAACTTGAGAAGGTAACAAAGAACGGAGAAAGCTGAGAATGGCGTATATATATTCGGTACAGCGAGGGATGGAGACCCCCCAAAAATGTCAACGACCGATGACTTGCGCCACGACGTCACCGACACGCGCCTCAGCCGCGATATTGATAATTTCTTCTTTCTTCTTCTTCTTCTCCTACTTGTACTTTTCATTCAATATAATTCATTATGGGTCAAAAAGATTACAAAACATCCACCGCTTTCTAAGTGAATAATTTTTTTTATGATAAATTAAAATTTTTATTTTGTAATATTTATTTATTTTTTTTAAATACAGAACACTGTAAATGTCAAAGTATGTTCGGACAGGAAATGGTAAGAATAGTGTTGGCAATTGCTGATTGGCTGATTAATGACGGATATTAAATGAGTAGTACAAAATTAAAATGAAGACGGAAGTGGCGCTGCCGGCGGACAGGCGTCGGCGATGGGAGAGAATTGTAATTTAGCTGAAGTATTGGTGCTGCTAATAATAATATTAAGATTGATTTTGAAAAAACTAATATTACTTATTACGTATGCTCCAAAGTGGGAATTCTTATAACAGTGATTTTGCAAAGCCGGGGGGCCCCCGGGGGGGTGGGAATTCGAGGTGTGGACAACCGGCTTCAAAACGGAATCTACAACGTAATATTCCGTCATCTTCCTCTTCCTCGATAAAAGTATGGTTCTGTTTGAGCCTTTCCTTTTCTCCCATTTGACATGTGTTTGGATTATGCGAAGGTAACCACGGCGACTTCTTCTTTTCTTTGTCCTCTCTATAACCATTCTTTTATTTTATTTCTTGTCGTTCTTTATAGCTTGTCTGGAACATCAAAATCTTTTTATGGTTTAATTTTAATTATTTAAAATTTTTAAAATTTCCATACTTTATCAGATACAAAATTAAATTAAATTTTAATTACTAATTAATTGAATTAAATATTATCGTTAAAATTTAATTAAATTATATATACATACATAAATATATATATATATATATAAAATAGATTTTAAATAAGAAGTAAATTCAATGAAATTGTCTTTATTATGAAAAATATATTCTACCATTAAAGATAACTTACGATAATTATAGCATCATAATTTTAAAATTAACTAAAAAATTGTATTAAAGGCAATTATAGCAACAAATTTGCATTCATATTCTAATTTTTTTTTTTATTTAGAATGACTTATTGTTACATTTCGTTGTATTAAGATTGGAGTTGGCAATTTGCAACTATCAACCTTGTTATTTTTAGTGAAAGAGTTTTAACATTTGATGTTATTTGGGTTTAATGTTAGATGTTAAAAGGCTTACGGGGAGATTGCCAAAAGGATAAAGAAAAATAAAAAGAAAATAAAAGTTTAAGTAAAAATTTAAGTTATATAATTATAAAAATTATATATTATAAATACAATAATTTAAAGTTTAAATAAAAATTAAAAAATATACACATAATTAAAAATATATATACAACACGCCAGTAACTCTGTCGAGTGACATTCTGCACGATGCCAACCTCAATTTGTCGAGTGGCAATCTGCACGAATCCTTGGAAGCACAAAAAAATAATAATAATAATACATAAAATAAGACGTATTTGAAGAGGGAAAACTAAAAAAAAAAAAAAAAAAAAACCCTTTGCCAATGGGGACAGGCATTCCCAATCGCAAGTTGCGGCGATTGTGATAATACACGCAAAGGAAAATTTTGTCACGCGCCAAAGAGAATCGAAAAAGAATCCAAAATGACCATGGCATTGAGACGTTCACCCCAATAATCATCTTTTAAGACTTCCCATGATTGGCATCGGCATCCATCCTTGTGACCAAGTCGTTCTCCCAAGAAGTCGCATTTTCAATCCTCCCATTCACTCTTCACATCATCTGCCGCCCAGGAAACAACAAATGATTGACTTTTTACGCGTTCGCTCCAAGGCAAAATGTCGCGGGGTCATTATTTTATTTACGTAACAAGTAATATTAAAAAAATTATAATAGATTAAATGTGACAAAATTTCGTATTGAATAAAAAAATAATTTTAAATATCAAAAAGATAATTACTGGATTTTCTGCATAAGACCATTTATTCAAAAAAAAAAAAAAAGAATAAAATAATAATAAGATAAGGCCTAGTATTAACAACCAAATTTTAAAAAACACCGATCATTCTAATATTTTATAATTTTATTATATATTTTGACCAACATTTTATGTTATACATTGTGATCTTAAGTTATTTTCCAATCAGATCGAAAGAGAATGGTTAATGGTTAGGAGTAAAATTCAATACTATATTAAGAGAATTAAATTCAATGTAATATAGCTGATTTTAATATTTATATTATACACAAAGAAAACCGAACAAGGCGCGTCCAAACTTCATTCATTTATGTTTCTCGGAGGCGCTTGTGACGTACGAGGTACAAACCAAAAAATCTAAAGAATTTTAGTTGAATTTAAGTCAACTTAATTCAATTTTTTCATTAAAAAAATCATGTATTATTATAATTATTGAAGTAATAAAACTCCCTCAAAATTCATTAAAACCTTGATTTATAAATTGTATTTTTGTTTATTTAGAGAAAAAATAAGGAAAATTTTAAAGAGAAGAAAGGAAGGCAATTTTTATAATAACTTCGAAGGCTAATTAAAGCCCTAACGGTCGGTCCATTTTTCAGTTTCCGCGACACGACCGATGACTGGTGTTGTTTCTTTGCAGTGAGAAAAACCCCGACGATTTGTTGACCCTAATAGTCTTAAACCCTAGCAAATGTAAATATTTTGCGGCACAAAATCATGGATTGCCACTAAAGAATAGAAAAGAAGGGAGGAGGAATCGAAAGAGATGGCGAGCGGCGGAGACGGAGAGGGGGAAGTTGTTAGCCGTACAAATCTGTCAATTCCCCGCGGCGGTCCAATTTACACTTCCAATTTGATGTCTCCTCTGACGAGAGTTCCTATCTTTGAGTCTGATATGCTTCGCGAGATTCAGGTCTCTCTCTCTCTCTCTCTCTCTCTCTCTCTCTGTTACTTTCCTTGTGTCATTGTATTGTTCGTTTATCATAATTGGCGTTGTTGCATTTAGAGTTTGGAGGCTGAATTGGCGGCCGATTGTTCTCTTCCGTCCACCACCGACGATGATGTTTCGTACGTTTTCCCGCACAATCTGCCGTATTTTCGACTATTTTTAGTCATTATTGTTGTTATTTTATTGGAATGCAAAATGGGTGTCGTACTGGGTGAAATAAGGTTGCGCGGATATAAATTTCTTCGCACAGGGTTGATGACATTAAGATTTTCACTGACGAAGAGTTGGTGGAGATGGCCATAAAGGAGGCTTTTACGGTATGTGTGCTGCCTTTAAACCACTTCCTTTCTCTGAATCTCTGTCTATTGATTATGCCTCTGTCTGGTGAGTCTGAGTAATTGGATTATGTCTGCGGATCATGAATACAGGATGAGCAGAACAACGGGAGTTGCTCAAAGCCATGTGGAGAAAACTTGAACCCTGGGTGAGTTGAAGAAAATGTCAATGCCCTTTTCAAATTAGCGCTTCAGATGTTTGTGTGGGTACTCCTTCATGTTGGAATTCATTGCTTTAGGTTTCTATTGTAAATACCCATTTCGATGCAGGTGCTTTGTGATCTAGGGGAGGTTGGAATTCTCTTGAGTCTCATGTATGTGTATTTTTGCCCTTTCAACCCGTGGACAGAAGGAATAAAGAGATTAGAATTTGGTTATTTTGATTCCTTTGTTTATTAGAGTTAAAGTTGATCTTTCTCAAGGAACTTAACTGCTTTACATCCTTTGGCCCTTTTAGGGGCATGTCCATCTTTAATGATTGATTATATTCCATCCTTTAGACTTTGAGTGTTGGTAAACTTATTAAAACCTTTTTCTTAGACTGTAGTGCTGATAAACTTAGTAAACCTTTATCAAATCGGACAAAGAGTATTCTAGGAAATTGTATTTTGTTAGCCTAATATCCTTCATCTTTCTTTGGTTTCATCTCTTTTCAGTGCCTCATTCCAATCGATTTTTTTAGAGATTGGCTAGTTATTTCTAACTAAAGTGATGGCTTGTGGATAATTTTGCCGCGGGGGGGGGGGGGGGTTCTGTGTAATCAAACTGCACCAATTTGGATCACAAGGAATTAATTTTATGATTCAACCATTTTATTCTGTCTTTTTAAAATATAAAATGATTTAGGGACCTGCAATTATTCAGAAGTGCTCATTTGCTATGTGGTCAGTTAACATGTATGTATGTCATCATGTTACGATTTTTTTCTTTTAACCTGAACCTGTTTTCTGTTATCTTCAGAACAGAATATGATGTTGGTGAAAGGGAAGGATCACAAAGAATTAACTGTAAGGGAACTTCCATTAAGAGGACCTTGAGAAAGGGAAAGAAAAGGAAGATGGATAAGCATGCTGATGTATGTTACCTGCTCTGTAATCTCTAAGCTTTCTGTTTTTTCTGCCTCTGTATTTATTCCTAAATGGAATAATAATATGCTACTTCGTACAACTTAAATACATTAGTGTCTTTATTTTGTAGTTTGGAAATTCTAACTTGTATTTTGCTTCTTGTAAATGATATTCTGTATGCACTGCTAAAATACATAACTTGAGGTGAATGTAAATTAAACTGCAACAATACATAAGAAATGTCCAATGACATTATTGTAGTCCTTTACATGCTTATATTTAGGACTGAGTTGGGTCTCCATGGTCACATTATTGAAATAGGGTGGCAGTTTGATATGTGGCAGTTTTATTTTAATCTGGTATCTTTGGCAGTTGTTGCAATATATATGTATGTATGTATGTATGTATTTATTGTATTATACATGCTTTGCTCTATTTGATGGATTATTAACCTTGTCTATTCAGGACAGTTACCCAGTGAAGGTTAATGAATTGCTGAAAGTCAAACACAAGCAGGACCAAGACAGTGCAGCGGCCAGACTGCACTCGCTAAAGTTTGTGCCATGTTATTAAGTTTGCAAACTACATGGTCATCCCATCTCCTCTAAAATTTTTGCTTCCTTTTGCCTTTTGTTTTGTTCATTGGCTAGTTGCAAGATCAACGAAAGTGTCAATCCATCCTCCGAAAAAGCTGAGATGTTAAAATCTCTTAGATCTATCAATTCTAGAACACAGGTTCTTTCTAGAACTATTATGATTGTTGCTTTGCTGTCTTTCATGCATCTTATATTCATGGCATTTACATTGGTTGATTCTTAGGATTCTGAAAGATTCATACTTATGCTACAATTATGCTTTTTAAATGCCCAGCTAGTGAAACCCTCAGAAATGCAAGATTTTGTTGCTGTACAGCTTCCAGAGGTTGTTCTTTGCATTGAAGTTTACCATAACATACGGAAATACATAAAGGTCTTTCTACTTCTATGGCTCGATCAAGTTAATTTATCTCTCATTTTGATTATTTATGTTGCCTTTTATAAATATCAGTAATATATTTTCCTTTTGACTCAAAATGTCTGTCATTAATCATTCTGGTGATGTGGGACAAGAACTACTGCTCAATTTTTGATGTTTTGCAATTATGATTGTAATTGAGGAATGAGTTTTGGTGTAATGGTAAGATTACTATATTGTGACTTGGAGATCACATGTTTGAGTTGTGAAAACAACCTCTTTATAAAAACAGGGAAATGATTGTGTACATCTAACCCTTCGCCAAGCTTCCACAGTGTGAGAGCCTAGTCTTGTGTACTAGGATGTTTTTTTTTTTTTATCATTATGATCATAATCCTTAGAATCAATGTCTTTCTTCCTTAAAGTTTCATGGAAATAATTTAATGTTTTATAATAACTCTTTCTCTATATTTTTTTGTTTTGGAGAGGGGGATGGTTACTGATGGAGCTTTTGAATCTTTTCCATAGGTGGATTGGTTAGACTATGTTTTGATTTTACTTTATTATTTTCGACTTTTTATCTTGCTTTTCTACAGCTTTCCTGACTTCCTATTTTGTAGACCCAGGAGTTCTTGGTCTTAGGACGACAACTTTTGACTGAAATGAGGGATAAGATTGATTGCATGACAGACCAGGTGATGCAAAGGGCTGGGCAGCATGATCCTTCTGGGTATTTCTTACTTGAGGTAAGAATTTATTTTCAATCTGGGTATTAGTCCAATACTGAAGATGCCTTATCAGTTATCAATGAATCTCAATGCCTCATTTATGTAGGATGTTTTCTACAATGATTTGAGGGAGCCATCTGCCGTAGATTATAGTGAACCTATATTTGATTGGCTTAGAAACTACAAAGATGATGCACTTAGAAAATGGGAAACTTGCATGAGGGGTAAGTTACGAAAAAACCAAAAAGAGGTTTTAGGTGATATAAAAATTTCGGGGCTGCCTCAGTTCAGACGTGCTGACATGCACAAGACACGGTTTTGCGACTTGAGATTTCGTCTTGGAGCTGGTTATCTCTACTGCCATCAGGTATATTTGGGCCAGTATATGCTGCTGTGTTTAGAATACTTGGATGCTGTGTTTGTTTGGGGTGATAGGGGGAGGGATGTAAAAGAAGATTGTGAGAGAAGGAAAAAGAGCACCAATCTTGTGTCTCAAAAATTTCTCTTCCCTTCCCTAATTCATTTGTCCCACCAAACACAGCATGAGACTTGGACACTGAATTTGCATTATAAAAGCTCATACTGCTGTCAGAGTCTTATAGACTAAATTAATTGTGTTTCATTTCTTTGACGTAATTTTTGTGTCATTGCTATGGTCATATATTCTTCAAATTGACTTTTGAAATTAATGTTGATGTGATCTGATTAAAGGGGCAACTTGCCCATTCTTTCTGAGTGTTGTGAGTGTCCTCTTACTTCTTTGTATTCTTGGGTCAGGGAGACTGCAACCATAGAATTGTTATTAGGGACATGAGGCTGATTCACCCGGAAGATGTACAGAATCAGGCAGCTTACCCAATAGTTGTTTTCCAACTAAAGTACCGGGTCGAGAAATGTGCTGTTTGCAAGATTTACAGAGCCACCAAGATGACAGTAGATGACAAGTGGACCCCAAACAACCCTTGCTATTTCTGCAATGACTGCTATTACCTGCTTCACCATGCGGAGGATGGCTCTCTACTGTACAGTGATTTTTTGGTGTATGACTATGTGCATGACTAACTTATTATGTGACTAATTCCGGTGATTGGCCGTAACTTCCAATTGTCTTGGTTGTCCTTGTAGTGATGAATGACAGACTTTGTTCTGAAGAAGAGTGTTCTGATGTCTGAAGATTTGATCGAATTTATGAATGACATAAATTCCATTTGTCTTTCACCTTTGTCTATTTCTTTTAATCCAATGTGCAAGCTGATGTAAAATAAGGGAAAAAAGAAAAAGGAAGAAGAAATTGTAAGTGTATGCATTGAAGCATGAGCTGTGAGTTTGCATCTCTAGTTACATTTGCAAGTTTCATCTTTAACCGAGAGACTGGTGATGATTGCAACTTGGCCATACCATCCGAAAGCTTAGAGAAAGTCACTGAGTTCCGTGTGAATATAAATTATGTATATATCTCATTCGTAAATTTCGGGTCTGTTGCATTAAAGCCTATAGCCATGCAAATGTTTGGCCCATCTCCTAGCCATGTATGGGTCATGATAATCCCAGCTTTCGACGTTACTATTCCTTATCTCAGCAGTGGTCACGTCCGTCTCTGCTGCAGCAGCTTCTATTCCAGTATCATGTGCTTCTCTTTTATTTCCCAAACTCACCAGAGTTTCCCCTGTTCTAGTGCACTCTTCGGCTCCACCCTCAGCGTAGCTGTAGCTAACATAAACATGTGGGTACTCACCCAGCTCTAACAGAATTCTTCTTTCTTCATTGCCTCTCAGCTCTCCAAGCATTATGGTTCTTCCTTCTTCTCCAATTCTCAACTGAACATCTCTTATCACACCTTTGAGCAGTCTTGCCAGAAATTCTTCAAACTCATGCATGACAAAACCATTAGAATTGCCAAAACCAAATCCTACGTGAAACCGATGGATTGGAACAGAAATTTGCATGCTAATAGAATGGTATGATCTGGTCGGACTATCAGATAAATGCAAGATACAGGACCGCAGGTTCTTGTGCACACGATCCTCGAGGACCTTGATCCCTTTCTTCAAGCCTTCAATTGGGTCTGCTTGCCCCATGAAGAAAAGACGGTCAATGACTTGCAGGGCTGTTCGTTTGCCGTAGGATGTCATCCGCCTCAAGGGGAAGACGCGTGCCGCAGCAGAGGAGTAAGTCACGATTGACAAGCGATCAACCGATCGGAGAGAGAATACTACCAATGCCATGGATTGCTTGAGAAGCCTCAGATGTGGCCCGTTGGGGTACGCTACAAGAACCAAGTCCGTTGCTTGTTGATGTGTTAATTTAACTGAAAGATGAGCAGCAGCAGCAGCAACTCTTCTGTTCAGGGGGCTACACATGTAAGAAGCTGTCGGATGTGTAAACAATGAGGAGGAGCCCGTCATGTAATTATGCTGGCGGAGCTGGTGGTGATAGTGTGACCTGCGCCCATTTGCTTCCAAGGATGGGTGCTGCCCGCACGTTGGATGAAAAAGTGCCGGTGGCGCCGGTACTAGAGAGAAATCCAGACGGTTTTGGTAGGAAATGTGGTCAGGTTCTATTGGTTCATCATCATCGTAATGGGCAGAGTGTAAAAAAGAACGTCTGTGGACACGGAATGTGGCAATAGAGTCGTCAAGAATTTGGAAAACAGGGTCTGTTTGATTGCAAGAAAAGGAGCAAGGTGGGTTCAGGTTGCGAGGAAGCTGGGTCCAATGGGCTCGGCAGATGGGGCAGGTTACGCTGCCATGGCGAACATTTGAGGAGATGCAAGCTAAGTGAAATGCATGAGAGCATTGGGCCGTAAATATGGCCTCTCCTGGGCTGCTGCCAGTTCCGTAGCTCAAAGCATCGAGGCATATTGCGCACAAGCTCTGCAGCATCCACACGAATATAATTGAAAAGAAAAAATACTCATTAGAATATAAATTAAATAGATAAAAGAAACTGGGATGATATAGCTTTGATACTTAATCTCTCAGAGATACTTTGAAATTTATAAGATAATATAACAGTAAGGAGAGATCATTTGGATTCTTATTAATGGAAATTTCTATCTGACGATCAAAAAGGAGACTAATTTCCTGTGAGAAAAAAAATATTGTGGCCATCATAAACAATATATGAAGGTAGGTGGTTGTTGCAGAGAATGAGAAGAGAAGGGCAAAATAGTCAAGTACATGGGATCATAATGAATGGTGGGTAAATGGGGGGCTTCATAAATGAAGTGGGATATGTGTCACTATGTGAGTTTGGGAATTTCCATGCTCTTGCTGGAAAAAAAAAAAAAAACAGCGGTTACAAGTACTTAAAAGTGATTTATGGGTAAGTTCCATTTTATGGGTGTGTGAGTGAGGATTGTTCTTTGAAAGTCGAACGGACTAAATGAACCGCCACAGTGATACAGAAGGAGCAGAGCCTGTCAATCTCAATAATTCGAATAAAGAATTGAAAAATGACAAAAACCATAGTGCTAATTTTGGACAATTGTGGAATGGAAAGGGGTGGTGGGGTGGATGCAAAACGGCAGGGTGTGCAAGAGGAGAGCACAAATAAACATGAGACAGTCAAACATTGGGAAACTTTGGATTCCAAAAGTATGTGTAATGGTAATTAAATGCTTCCAGTACAGATAAAGGGTCTTAACTTAAAAAAGAAGACAATATTATGAGAACGCATTTTCATTTTGCCTACCTTGCAAGCAATGCCACTGTCATTGTTGATGATGTTAGTGGATTCTGCTTCCTCATTGAAGTGCCTCTCTGAGATATTCGTTGAATTTGTGGGAGACATTGTTGTATAACCCGAGATCTGTAAATTTTCTCACAAATTAGCACCCTTTTTGTTTTTTGGGGTAAAACAACGGATGGATCCATGCAAAGGAAGAAAGAAAGAAAGAAGGAAGGAAAGCAGCAAAATAGAGAGACAAAAGTTAAGGACTTTAGAGAGAGAGAGAGAGAGAGAGGTGGGGAGAAAATGCTGCAGGGGAGAAATAAATTTCTGGGTTGATTGAATTGATTGTTTAGGAATCTTTATAAAAGTGATGTTCCTAGAGAATTTTGCAGTTGGAATTGTAAAGAGATGCAGGAAAGAAATTTTCTTTCAAGAGTATGTCTTAGGGTCTTGGTGGGATCCATGGCCCGGAGTGCCCTCATTTCATAAACTACTAGCCTTCAGGTAGGATTCAACACAACTGAACTCAAAGAACACAAGGCAGTGGCAGCTAAATCCTAGGAACCAACAACAAAACAACTAACAAACATTGGACAGGTCAAGCTTAATCCTAGCACCTGTGGACACGTCCTCACCCTTGCCGTGTAAATCTTGTAACAGTATGTGAAGAACTAGAAGATAAAATTCTTGGAACTGTCGCAAGGGAAAAATGAGGAATTGGAAAACCAGACAAAAAATCTTCATTTTGGCAACATCCACAAAAGAAAAGAAAGAGAAAAGGCAAATTGGGGTTGGTGATTTCCTCTTACGTTGACTGAGGTATCAATGGAAACTGGATCGGCAAGAGCAGGTGGCTTTCTTGGGGAGAAGGAGCCACATGCTGCCACCATTTTCCTCGCTGCCCTTTTGAGCTTTGAGGATGCTCCTCCAACGCCCATTTCTTTTTCTTCTTCTTCTTCTCTTCTTCTTCTGCTAGATGATACTATTAGTATTAATATTAATGAAGCAGTGTAGCATATAAAAGCAGATAAAGTGCAGACAAAGGCCCTGGAAAATTCTGCGGTTCCTTCAGCACCTGTATTTGCTGCCGGTTGCCTTTACTCTTCATTGTTTTCTTACACACGCTCACATTTGTTTGTATATGTACATCCCATTGAGTGTCAAGTTTTCAGTTTTATCTTTGAACGCCAATGCCCAATTACCTTTAATTTGTCATTCTAATTTCTGTGTTCCGGCTGCTTATTTAATTATAGTAATTGCAATATCACCATTCTACCAAGGCTCTCCAACCACCTTTTTGGTTTTGGTTTTTACTACCTCTCTCTCTCCTCCTTTTTTCTGACATTTCTTTACCTTTTTCTTTTCTTGATTATTTTTTCCAAATTCTTTTCCATTTTGTTTGTTTTGGCTCTGAAAAGAATTCAATAATCTTTGCTCACAAATACAGAAGTCTCTGAAGACTGAAAGTTCCTGTCTTTCCATTGTTCATGAAAAAACAAAAAAAGAAAAAGTTTATTATTATTTTTTTTTTTTGCATCTGTGATGTACAGAGATGTTACCATTCTGTTTCTAATGTCTTACACGTTAGTAAGCAGATGATTCCCCCACCCCCCCACCCGCAGCCCCATCCTTTTTTTTTAGAATAAATCAGATGCAGGATTTTAATCATAGTCTTAAATTGACTTCAGTGACAGAAAAGCAACTTGGAATGAGGCCGTGGGTCAATGGATAGAAACCATGCCATTGTCATTTGTGGTTGATCTTCTTGTGAACGAGACTTCGTCTTTATTTTTTTTGAAAAAGGGCGATGGTTAATTTTGCAAGTTACCGAAATCGGTGTGATTAATGTACTGTTGAAAGGGAAGGGCAACGCAGGCAAAAATTTTAAAAATAAAAAATAAGGTGGGCCTCTTCAGGCCCAAGGGGGTCCACTTTTTCGATCGCCCCACCAGACCATTTTTCTTTCATCACTTTCCGCTCTCTCATATCCAAATTTGCGGCCACCAATTTGGAGGCAACTCTTTCTTGCTTTTTGCCAAATGCTAAATTAATGCCCTAAAATCTTGTTAATGGCATTTTACAGAATTTTTCTGCCACAAATTTATTCGCAATTGCCAATCCAATAGATCACTTCACCCCCCACCAAATCTTGTCCCCGTCCCAATGTGATATTTGTCCTCTTGGCACTCAAAAAAACCCCTTTTTTTGGCACTTGGTTGTAAACTGCTTTCGAAAAAAATAAAATTAAAATAATAATAATTTTTTATTTAATTTTTAAAAAAAAAAAAAAAAAAGACCCTCAGCCCCACATGCCATAATTTGATTTGATTGTTTGTTTCTCTTCAGCCTCTGAGATGGCCTTCCGTGTCAGAACACCATTTTTGGTACGACGCTTTTTTTTTTTAATTATTATTATTATTATTATTATTCTTTTATCTTTCATTTTTTTATTATTTTCTGGCACTATTTATTTGAGCATGCATATTGAAAACTTGTTGGTGGTAGTAAACATCTACTTTGATTAATTAATTAGTTTGATTTCCCACAAGAAACAAAGCGTCCTCCCCCCCGGTCCAAAGAAAATGTCGCTTCTTGAAATTAAGAACTGGGGACCACGGCAATTTGAGCCCAGGTGGTGTAGCCATTACGAAAAACGAAAGGGAGGGATAGAGAGAAAGAGCTTCAAAACGTAAGAGTAGGTGAAAAAGAACCGTTACATTTGAATTTCAAGGTTCTCATGAAGATCAATGATGGCCTTGGCCCTCTGGCTTTTATCTGCAAAAGATACCCTTTGGCTGGTGCCAAAAAATATGTACTTTCCTTTCGCTCATTTCATTTCATTCCATTCCATTCCATTTAGCACTAACCCAACGCATGGGCATCACGCGGGCCCTTCCCCATTTGAATACCTTTGAATATATATTCCCATACAGTAATAATAATATATAGATATAAATAATTGACCCCTTAAACTAACTACTTAGCCACGTTCTTTTGTTTGTTTCTTTCTTTCTTTCTTGCTCAATAATGTCAAAAGCTGGATGACAATTTTCAAGAATATCTTAATTACGTAACAGTCATAATGTAACGGAAAATGCGCAAGAAACCCGCAGTCCACCCAGCAATTTATATGACATTTTTTTAATAGATTTTTCTTCTTCTTTTTTTTTTTTTATCATATTCTGCTTCATCACGACATACCCATTACCCATTACCCTGCCACTAAGTCCTTCTGTTGCAAGAATTGGCCAAGAATCGCTTCCCACGTTGTGTCAAATTCCCAATCGGTTTGGCCGGACAGCTTTGGAAGTCTTTTTATGTAAAGCACGACATCATGTCAAAAAATCACCAGAGTTGATGTCTAATATACTGCATCAGATAATTGAGTAAACATTGAATCTGGTGCATTACCTACAAAAAATGAATAAATGAATAAATAAATAAATAAATAAAAAGCTTGAAACAACCTCCGATGTTGACTGGACTCAACTTGACTCAATACATTTATTTGGGATTCATTGTATTAAAACAATAAAGGTTTAACGGCCAAGTTATCAAAAGAAAGCTTGAGCTAATAATATATTCTCTAGCAAAGAAAATGCTTTCTGCTCAAGACAAATTTTAATTAAGTAACTTCTTGAAGCTATCTTCTTCCAGTAATTGTTTACTTATTTTGGTTGTTCAACTACTCTCAAGTGGGGGATCTTACTAGCACCTAAGGACAAGAGTCCAAATGAAATGGGAGGCCAGCAGCTCTTGTGTTGGTGTAATTGAGATCATCTGTTTCCTGTTGTTCCAACTCTGATTTAAACATTTCATGAAGTTCAAAAGAATGCAACCAATTTTTCTGCTAGTGGGAAAAGGACAGATGAACTAAAGGATTACTGTGTCAGCATTGAGATGTTAAGGGAATCTCTCTTTAGTTACTGACATATGCTGATGGGCTTTTTTCAACGCTTCTCTCTCTTTCTTGATCATCCAAAAAAAAGAAAAAAGAGGAAAAGAGGAAAGCACAAAAATGTTTGATTTGCTTACATAAAGAAAGCCAGTCATTTGACCGAGTCAAACCCTGGTAGATTTTGAATGATGAGTTGCACCAAGAACCTAGTTGTATGCCAATCTTTATTTGAATGATTGCTTATCAACCAATCTTTTTTTTTTTTTTTGGGGGGGGCGGGGCGGGGTTTCATCGAAAAACATTAACCAATCTTTATTGGATGCCCCGTTTTTGCCTTTCCAACCAAAATCAAGATTACCTGCATTTTGCTTCCATTTTGACCAAAAGATTATGGGGTTATTTATTGCTTTTGTTTTGGCATCATCTAGTAATGTTTGCTTTATTTCCTCGTCTCACTCAAACATTGTTCCTTAAAAAACTTCAATAAAATACCCTTAACGCAAGTCTGGACGACTAGATCTTTCTACCGATCACTTGTTGAAATCTTGGTATGACTCAGCAAAGCAACAGCCCGTTTAGTGCCTAAACTCGGCAAGTACGTAGTAGTTCTTGATTTCAATTTTCTAAAAGACATAGCCCCTTTAACGCGTTTAAGTAATCAAGTGATAGAGCGCTTGGTTTAATTCGACATGCCAAAGGAAGAACTACACAGATAGCAGATCACTAAACGGATGCCTTTGCAGTCATATGGCTTGCTGGATAGGGTACTGGGGGAGGGGGGGGGGGCATTTAAACTTTTACCCTTTGAGTAAATCCCAGAGTTTTGATCCAGAAATCTGTGCTGTAAACAATTGTCCTACCATTAATGAAACGTATCTCATTAGTCATCGGTACTGAAAACATCTTCATAACTGAAGATTTTGTGTTTAAGATGCAATCGACTCAATTAAATAATAAATAAATAAACAAACAATTGTACCACTTTGTAGTCAACAATTCACAGAATCCAGCTTGCTCAGACACCCTTTTTCTCCTTAAATGAAGCCTTTCTTTTGTCTTGTCATGTCTTCTTTCCAAAGGACATATACCAGCAGATCAAGAACTTATGGAACCACCGTTTAGTTGAAGAAATTAAGCAAGTAATTATTACCCATTGAATGTTAACGTGCTTATTCTTGGGTACATTCTTGTCAATAAAATCAGCCGTTTTGGGCTCTCTGGTAAGGATCGGATGGCAACGGAGTAAACTTGTCGTCCGTTCATTGCGTCAATATACCATAAATCAACTGGTGCCTAGCCTAAGGGCTTTCTACGGTAAATGAGGACTACAGGATGACCCCATCACTCCATGGAAATTGAAGTAGTTAAAGAATTTATATTTATATTTTTCAAATCTTAATTTTAATCTTGTAAGAGAGATACGGATGTATAACCCATGATTTGACGAGTCTCTCGACAGAAACACACAAAAAAAAAAAAAAAAAAAAAAGAAGAGTATTGGGATGATCATTTTGTGAACCGGTTCCAGAAGCTGGCCCGAAGGCTACTGTTGTCCATTGACCACGGCCCAGAGCCGGGCTTTTTATAAACCATAGCCGGGCCGAAACAACGTCGGGTGGATGCCCATTGCGTTGTTGCTTCCGAGGGCTCGGCCGAAAAATAAATAAAAATAAAAATAAAAAAATAAAAGAGGTTGTCAAAATGGTTCATTCGGAGTTAAAAGAATGAGATATATGCATCTTTTTCCTTCCAATGCACGTGAAATTCGGACGTATAGCCTCCCAAAAAGTCTTCTCTCGTGATTTGGTCAAAGACAATATCACCCGACAATCAGTCTGTCGCGTATATGCAAGTTGGCAAGTTGGGTCCGGTACGACGATTCTGTGACACAAAGAAGGAAGGGGGAGAATCCCAGAACAGTTGGCTTAATTATTGGCTGGCGAGTATGGATTTATTATTTTTATTTTATTTTATTTTATTAATTTTCAATAAGAATAGAATCGGATTAATATTATATAAATTTTTATATAAAAATTATCTTATTTTCTTATATAAATCAACATACTTATTATTATATAATTCGTAAATCTTAAAATAATAAAATTCGAGGGAGACCTTGAATTATGTAAATATATATATATTTATTTATTTATTTTTTTCTCTTTCTTTTTATTTGTATTCTTTTACAAATATTTGGTTTCCAACATCAACTTTGAGTTAACATATTACAACTGTAGTTTTCAACAATTTCTTAATTTCAATTCAAGTCCACAAACGTGTCCGGATTTTCTACCCCTTGTTTTTCTCTCTCTCTCTTTTTTGTCCTATTCACGGTTGGTTCTTTATTGTCTAACATTTTTGTGGCTCTTCCAATTTCTAGCAAGAAATGGGCATATCTCACTCCCCTTCTTTCTTTTCTCAGCGCCTCTTCTTGTGGATTCTTATTTCCGCCGTCGATAATATAAATGCCCGCGATGCTGCTGTCACTTCTACTGTCGCTCTCCCTGCAACCACCACCACAACGCAGCATCATAATAATAATAATAATAAGTTAGTCTCCAAGGTCTGCAACCAAACTTCAAGTTATTATTTCTGTGTCAACTCCCTTTATTCGGACTCGCGCACCCCAGAAGCGGACGAGTACACGTTGGCATTCGTTTCCGTAGGGCTGGCATACCCCAATGCGAGCGACACCAGAGAACGCATTTCCGTGCTCATAAAGGGCGGCTCTTACCACCAGACTCGCCTTCAGAGGTGTAGTCGAGACTACAATAAGGCTGTCTCGGCTCTTGAAGTGGCCTACAATGACTTGGACTCCGAGACCTTCTATGAGGTGGCTGATCTGGCTAACGAGGCTGCCCGTGCTGCGGATGATTGCCAGGCTGCTTTCAAGGGAGTCCCATCTCCGCCACTAGGAAGCAGGAACAGCGACTTGAAGGGTCTTTGTGAGATTTGTGCTGTTGTTGCTAAATTATTCACCGGTTCTTTATGATCACAAAGTATAATTTATCATGTCTTATCATATGTATATGCTCATAATTAATTTATGATTCCATCTTGTATTCCCGGAACGCGAAAGAGAATAAGATTTACTGTGTTTTGTTTTCTCATTAACTAGCTTGTTCTTGAGGGGTCCTAATCTCGTCAATGTGTGGATGGACATTGCGCAGGTTCCAACTGGAATTTGTTGGACTGGTGCCTAATGCCAAAATATGTAGGCCCATTCAAGTCACATGGCTTTGTCTTGTTGGTTGGTGATCCCGTTTTCATTCCAATGGACTAAGCGGATGTGAGTTTTTTTTTTTTTCTTTTCTTTTTTTGGTGGGGAGGGTGGGGGAGCGCGGGGGCATCCTGGATGGATTGCGTGCCCCTACTCTTTTTCTTAAAGAAATTCCGGTTTGATTCACAGGCACCATGTCGGCTGGAGCCGATCTCTTTGATTGAAGCAGTTTGCTTCCAAAGACAACGCCCCAAGTTTGAGTCTGGATTTGACGCGGCGAGATGTTGGCGTCCAATAGTCCACAAAATGTGGCCCATTTGAAACGTTGAACCCAAAGGTGGTCGGTCTAGTCTCTGATATCGAACCGAATGCACTCTCTGGCAGCTGTACCTAATAGCAAATGGGTCTACGACTTTTTGGATCAGGAAAGTTGTCTAGTCTCAAATATTGAACCGGACCGAAACGAAATGCTCTCTCAATGCTTTCCAATAGATCGAACACGATGGGATAATACACATAATCGAATGGGTTCTGAAATGAATAGGCCTGCCTGATGATCTTGACACTTTTTTTACTCGGCCCCAATCTTCATTCTTCCAAAGTCCAACTCTTTGCGGCTCTCGCCTGACCTTGCCTTTTACAGTGGTGAACTTGTTAAAACCAAAACAATCAATCGATCGATCGATCAATCAATCAATAAATAAATTATGTCTCGTGCCTTATTTACACAAATCCTTCCAAGAACACTCTTGGTAGGATCTCGTAATTCTGTATTCGAATTATAGTCATTTGTTCTATTTTCATGACCTCTTTTATAATAAATAAATAAATTATAATAACAATACTATGAAAATACAAAAAATAGACACATTAATAGATATAAATTTATAAATACACAACAATAATTTTTAGTTATAATTTTTATATCTCATTATAATTAAATAAAAAAATTAATATCATCCATAATATTTAAGAATTTTTATAATTATATTATTTTTTAAAAATATATATCTAATAATTTAATTTTATCAATTAAATTCACCTAATGTTAAATATATTTTGTTCGCAAATCATAATTCCACTTCCGCCCCTTACCAATGCCGTGAAAGTCAATGCACGTGAGAAAGGAGAGCGGCCAAAACAAGGGCTAAAAGTTCACACCGATCAAAAGCAGGAAGCTTTACTGCAGAAGCTCTGTGCCCATATGGCAGAGGCCGTTGTTTCATTTGTATTAGAAAAGATCGGTAGTCTGCTGATTGAAGAAGCAGCTTCCCTCTGTGAAGTCCGTTCTCAAGTTGAGTCAGTGGAGAGGGAGTTGACCCGGATGAAATGCTTCTTGAAAGATGCGGACGTGAAGCAGAAGAGGGATGAAAGAGTGAGGAATTGGGTCAGAGACATAAGGGATGTGGCATATGATATTGAGGATATCATTGACACATACATCTTCAAGCTAACTCGCCAAAGAAGAAGATCTGGATTGATGGGGTCCATCAGAAAGTACATATATTTCTTCAGTGATTTGGCAGCCAGGCATGAACTTTCTGAAAGCATACGAAGCGTCAGGACGAAGGTCTCAGAGATCTCTGCCAGTAGACTTACTTATGGGATTGAAAGCCTTGGTGGAGATCACATGAGTACTTATGTGTGTGAGAAGCTAAGAGAGCGTAGGCGATCCTCTCCTCATGTTGACGATCATGATGTTATTGGCTTTGAAGAAGATATTGACATCTTGGTGGGGAGGTTGCTTGATCAAGGGACACCAAGGAGGAGTGTGATATCTATTGTTGGGATGGGTGGTTTAGGTAAGACCACTCTAGCCAAGAAAGTTTATAATTGCAGTGATATTAAGAGGCACTTTGATTTTTGTGCTTGGGTCTATGTTTCTCAAGACTACAGGGCGAGGGAGCTTTTACATGAGATTGGAAAAAGAGCTTTAAATATGGAGAAAAGCAGATTGGATGCAATGAACAGAGAAGAACTAGAGGAGAAACTCTTAAGGGTTTTGAGCAAGAAGAGGTACTTGATTGTTCTAGACGACATATGGAAAATTGAAGTTTGGGATGACTTGATTGCCATATTTCCAGATGTAATGAATGGAAGTAAATTGTTGTTCACCACTCGCATTAAAGAAGTGGCTGTGCATGCTGATCCAGGAAGTCCTCTCCATGAACTACATTGTTTGAGTGATGCTGAGAGTTGGGAGTTATTCATAAAGAAAGCCTTCCCATTGGAAGCTGGTCCCTTTGTTTGTCCTTCTGAATTGGAGAGATTGGGCAGACAGATTGTTGCCAAATGTGGAGGCTTGCCACTGGCAATTGTTGTTCTGGGAGGGCTTTTATCCAGGAAAGAGAAGACTACTAGTGTCTGGTTGAGGGTGCTGCAGAGTGTGAGCTGGCAGCTGACTCATGATCCTAAGCAACTAGTAGAGATATTGGCTTTGAGTTACAGTGACTTGCCATACTACTTGAAGCCTTGTTTCCTTTACTTTGGACTTTTTCCTGAAGATTTTGAAATTCCCACTGGAAAACTGATTCTTTTCTGGATAGCTGAGGGGTTTGTTCAACAAAGGGGAGAAGAATCTCTAGAAGATGTTGCAGAAGATTTCTTGGAAGAATTGATTGACAGGAGCATGATTCAAGTAGCACAGAAGAGACATGATGGGAAAACTAAGAGCTGCCGTATCCATGATCTTCTGAGAGAACTAGCATTGTCTGAGGCTAAACAATGCAAGTTTCT
Organism: Ceriops zippeliana; assembly: GCA_037897445.1. Classification (NCBI taxonomy): domain Eukaryota; kingdom Viridiplantae; phylum Streptophyta; class Magnoliopsida; order Malpighiales; family Rhizophoraceae; genus Ceriops; species Ceriops zippeliana. Next base: position 3,208,881 of record JBAPLH010000217.1, read on the forward strand.
TGAAATTTTTGATAATGCTAGCACCTGTCATTCAATGACCAGACCGCGTAGAATTGCAGTCCTTTCCAGTCTTGATCAATACATTTGCTCGGGGCACGTCAATCCTCCCCTTCGTTCGTTGTTGCGATTCACAGGGTCTCTGGACCATCTCAGAAGAGACCAATGGACATATTTTGGTGAATGCCACAAATTGCTAAGGTTGCTTGATCTGGAAGGTGTGATTTTATCCATATTACCCAAAGTGATTGGCGAGCTCATTCATCTGAGACACTTGGGATTGAGGAATACCGGGTTGCAGAGGTTTGCATTCTTCATAAATGACTTGCGCAACTTACAAACAATAGATATAAGATCAACAAATATCAGCAGAATTCCAAGAGAGATTTGGAAGATGCAAAACCTAAGGCACCTCTACTCACACAGGGCTGCAATAACAGGTCAGCAGCCCGTTCACATTTCTGCATTGAATCTTAGAACATTGTCTACGGTGTCAATTTATGGCAGCAACTGGGTTCCTGATTTTCTTGGCAAGTTGACTAGCCTTAGGAAATTGGGCGTTCATGGATACTCTGTTTCTCAAGCTGAGGCCTTGGGCAGCTCTCTTGTCAAGTTGAGCAGTGTGGAGAATTTGCAGTTGAGGGGACCTGGTCCAATTTCCAACCCAACTCTCAAGCTGCTTTTTGATCTACCCAACATTTGTACATTATATCTTTCTGGTGCCATTGAGAAACTTCCTGAACCTCAAGAAATCCAGCCTAATCTGACCAAACTATCTCTGGAAATGTCACACCTCGGAGAAGACCCATTTGTTGTATTGAAGAGGTTGTCCAACCTTAAGGTGCTCAGATTGTTGTCGAATTCCTTTTGTGGCAAGAAAATGATCTGTTCTTCTGGTGGGTTTCCAAAACTCCATTGCCTGGAACTTTCCCACCTGGATAATTTAGAGGAGTGGAGAATTGAGTCAGGAGCACTGCCAAGCCTTGGACGTTTGATCATTAATGGTTGTGAAATGCTAAAAATGCTCCCTGAAGGACTGCAATATGTTACGAGTCTCAAAGAAATGATCTTGGAGGCTATGCCCGACGAATTTGAAGACAGGACGCAGGAAAACAGTGGAGATGATTGGTATAAAATCCAACACGTTCCATCCATTCTCCTGCGAATGTAGAGTATGTAATCTGCATAGCGGCTCAAATGCATTGCTCGGCATCTTACTGGTTCTCCAAGAGCCATCTGCATTGTCCATGGTCTTTAGTCCTTACAATACAACATTGTTGTTAGATTCTATTCGAACTTATGCATCTTCTTTACTCTTGCTATGGTTATCAAATGTTTCTCTATGCTTTGACATGGACTGCTCAACATTGTCTGTTGGTCTGTCATCAAAAGCACCAAATCCCATTGTACCCAGGTGAATTCCGACACCAATTAGCAGCTTGGAATGTCCATTAATACGGACTACATCGAGATGTAACAGACTTTCAAAGCAATACAACAGCAAGGACCTCATATTATTCAGAAAAAAAAAAAAAAAAAAAAAAACGGTTTCAAAGGCATTTTCCTTGGTTTATTATGAAAAACAGTAAGCAGGAGGTGAGAAAGATAAAGGTAACGTGACCAAGAAAGAATGATTAAAAGATGATGAACCCATATCTTTCTGTCATTTCCAGGCGCTTCTCTCTCTGTTAATCTGTATGTTTATCGTCCTACACCACCAATTGTTTTTTATATGAATACAAGACCAATGCGATGGGTATATCAACTCCAAATCCAGCCCAGCCTACTCCCCAAAGTGGGTGGACATCAATTAACGTTAACTATTACAGCCGAAAGTCGGCCAAACTCATCAGTTACAAAACAGTTGCCGCCAGCCTGTCATCAATGAATCAATGAATGCATACAGATAACAAGCCAGCTAACTGTGACGAACGAAATTTCACGTAGCAAAGGTGAAGGGGTTATAGGACTTACAAATATAAAGAGAACGTAGACAACGAAGTCATGATCAAAACACAGCTCTCCACCCCCTCTCTCTCTCTCTCTCTCTCTCTCTGAGGCACGCGTGCAATCACAATTATTATTTAATATACAAAAGTTACGATTTAATAATGTCAACCAAATCTATCTATTTGGTGTATGTAATGTAATCCAATTCTATTTAATATAATAAAAAGTACACCAATCTGTCCAATACAGCCAACCGCCATTCCAACCACTTATTCAGGCTCAGATCTACCCATGCTTGAGATGGGTGACCATAATGTAGATCTGCGGTGTCCTTTTACTTGGACAGCCTGGCTGGCTATATCAAGTGGAAACAGCTAGGCTTCGATAAATCATCCTAGGAATATAATATTTTATAAAGTGGAACACTAGCACAGCGAACTAACCCAAGCCCCCAAACGCAAGCAAGCGCCACCCACCCAATTAAAATCAATAAACTAGTTTTTCTTTTCAATCAAAAGTGTTCTACTCGCACAACGAGAGATGCAGGCTGCATGGTTCCTAAAAGTATGGACTCATAACCTCGAACAAATAATATTATTGTGAGAAGGAATATGCACGCGCAATCAGTTACAAGTACACTTGCAGATTTGTAACTGGGGGATACAGAAATTAGCTTGCTCACAGCCTACAACGACACCCAATAAAAAAAAAAAAAAAAAAAGGAGGGGGGGACGGGGGGGCTTTGTGTGTACAGAAAAAAAATATAAAACTCGGCCGCTGATAACTTAGAAAGCAAAAGAACCTACAAAGATTCAGACTGATGCAGACCTGTAAAAACATTTGGCATAGTGCATGTGGAAGAGCTCTAACGGATTGAAGTACGTTTTGGTGGCCGTTCTATGGACTAATGTTGCACTCTCGCAAATAAGCATGATCGTAGTCTACATAATTTGCCCAGTAGTTTTTGTACTTTGGTATGCCTATCTCAAGCCATGGCTTCAAGTTGCCATTATAATGTATAACAGCAGCACGTTCAATCTCCCTTTGGCTGACATTGGGATTATAGCCAAGGCCCAGCACATGCCAATATCGATCTAGAACAAAAGTTCTTTTCCAAAACGTAATAAGGCCAGGCGGCAGGGTCCCCAACTTCCACAAGAGTCTCTCACGATTCTGTAAGGAGAGAAATTTGCATCAGAATCAGCACAACATTGAAAAGCATCCTCGTCTTACTATAAGATTTGGAAAAAGATTAGATGCATGCCACTTTACCTGTGTTTTCGCAAAAAAACTGTTTCATGACTCAAGCCCATGATTGCTAGTCATTATGAAATAACCTTACCGTTACACTAAGGTTTGCTCTTCAATCAGCATCACATTAAAACAAGAAAGCAAACGTGACATATCATTCACAATGGATTCAATTGTATGCTTGCAAGTGCATTTCAAGAATGAATATTTCACAAAAATGCATGGCTATGCCCCAGACTAAACTACACTATATCAGGCATAAAAAATCTTATCCTCTCAACTCAAAAGGAGCATCATTCCATCAAGTCACTTACCAGCTTCTGCCATGTGTGATACACTTGAGTGATGTTTTGCCTCTTCCATTCCTCTAAATCAAAGATATTCATTCCATATGCCCATCCACAAGCACGGGGATTAAAATTGTTTGAAATAAGAGGATTTGAGAAGTTCAGATATCGATCAAACCGATGGAAACTTTCCCCGCATGTCTCCACAGCACCATTAACATTACCTTTCAAATTGAGTGACCAAAGGCCAGTAAGATCCCTCTGCACCACTATGTCATCATCTAAGAACAGCACTTTGTTGAGTTTTGGGAAGACTTCCGGCAAGTAAAAGCGAAGATGATTTAAGATGGATAAATACTTTGGATTCCGATACTTCAGGTTTGAATCAGAATTACCACGATGAGCCCTAAAGTAGTAATCTATCATTGATTGTGAGCCCAGCTGCTTCAGTACAGGACTGTAACTTGAATTTAACCATGTAAATTCTTCAATGTTCTGAACCTGAATGGTGGCTTTGCTGGGCACATTTTTCAGAAACCACATTCTCATTGCTGCGTAATTGAGTTTATCAGTAACAATGTGAAAAACATGTTTTGACGGGTCCTGAAAATATATCAATTTGACAAAAAAAACATGTGAGGATGGCAACCAAAAGCAAATGCCTGAAGCAAAAATAATATTTTAAAAGTAAATTTACCAACTGAAATGCAGAAAATGAGGGCAAGATTCAGACTACAAAAATAAATTATAATAATAATTCTTGCTTAAAAAATCCTAGATCTTGTTCTGCTTTCTTCTAACTTGGGGGCAAACACAGGATGCATAAAAGATTCTTAAAAGAGAATATCCTGCTTACCTTAGCATGGCTGACGGTAGAATTGACAACAACCGCTGCAGCCAAAACATTATCTGAGAATAATGCATAATGATGCAACCGAGTGTCTTCCAGTTTCTCTTGATTTGGAAATTGTTGTTCAGAATTATTCAAGCCATAGTACTCTGTTGTCAGGTGCAAAGGAAGACAATGTAGACCTTTGGGAAGTGTTTTTGCAGTTAATTGTGTTAAGAACATGGTCTGCTTCCTATGCACTCGAAGCTGCTCTTCTGTTGAATGCAGCATTGCCCTAAGCTTCTTGACCACAGCAGCACAGTTATCTTGAATCTGCTGTCCTTTTGCCAATGATTGTTCCATTGCCTTCATTTTCTCATTGGCACTGCATTAAGGAATGATAAAATACAGTACCATTACATATCAAAGCAGCAAAAATAAAGGGTTGAATTAGAACACAAACCATCGAGGATATTGTATAACAGCAAACAAAACAGAGAACCTAACATAAAGATTAAATAGATATTAAGGAAAAGAGAAACTAAATTTACTTTCTTGGCAGCTCAGAATCTTTAGTTGCATCTCCAAGGACACGTTGAACTTCCTTAATCCGCAGTCGAAGCTCCCTTGTAAAGTGTGGATTATTCTTCGTCCCAGGAAGGGAGAGGTAAACCTTTGCCCTGATAAGCTGATCTTTGAGCTGTCGAACTCGAAAATCTGACACAGCCATTTGATCCATTGTTTTATCAGTTTTAGTTGGGAAGTTATTCTTCTCATTGACCTTGCCCGAAGCTAAACCAGATTGTTGGTCAAGCTATTAAAAAAACAAACAAAAGAAAAGAGAATAAATATTCAGTGCGTTAGTGAATTCAAAATTTTCACTTTTGTATATAAAGTTCATAATTATAGAATTCAGGCTTAGAAGAAATCCAATAACTGGCACCTTAATTGAAGTTGTAATGAGCACTACTAAATATCGTTCAGTGGTTTAATCTACATTTCAGGAAGTCGATTAAGCCAGATAAAGTCAAAGAACATATTTTTAGATGATAACATGTATTGTCCTATCAAGATACCTATGATTACAGCTATGAAATTCTCAACATCAGAAGAAATTAATGTGATATGTCTGTTGTAGACAATGCCTAGATATAGAATAATGAATATTGTGGAACTCCCAAAAATTAAAAAAAAAAAAAAAAGGAGACAGAGAAGAAAATCATAAATTTTACAATCAGAAATCAAAATCCATGGAACATCACAAAACCAAACCCAATACTCCACAGATAATAAAAAGAGCAGAAAGGTAACCACATATTTTAAGTCCAGTAAGAAGCCGTCAACAACTGAGCTGCATATGCGACAGGTTGGTTCTTCATTTTTAAACTTCTAATTGTGAATATAAAGATAGAAGGTAAAACAAACAGGACAATGAAGTAGGACAAAGATGAGAATGTACCCCATTTTGAGAGGCATTTTCTCTTGTTTTGCTATGATTTCGCTCAGCAACATCTCCACCATCCGTCCGGCTATCCTTCCGGTCAGCAGAAACAATGACTTGTCTGATGGTATTATCCGCTCGAGATTGATCTTGGTCGTTGGCTGCAGACAATACCCTAGCAGATTTATGCTCCCTTGTATCCGCTAATTGCAAATCTAAATAAACAAACGGAACACAACCCATGAACTAAAATATGCCCAAAAAAAATTACACTTTTCACTATCTCTAATTAGAAAAATGCAACAAATACTGGAGAAAAAAAAAAGAGGTAAAAAAGAGAATCACCTTTGATTTGAATGTCAAAAGAAGAGGTGGCAGTAGAGTTATCGGTATATACAATTCCAATGGGTTCTTTAAGAATTGTGGATGATTCCTGTGCTCAAAAAAACAGTAAATTCTGAAAATTGTATACATCACTAACCAAACAGATCGGTCACAAAGAAGATTTCACTTTTCTTTTTTTTTTTCGCAAAAATAAACAGAAAAGTTGAAAACAGTGGAAAAATTAATAAAAAAATTACCTGGGGTAGGACATTTAGATGCCAGGTATCACCGGGGAGGGTCTGGAGAGGAAAGAAAGAAAAACCAAAATTAACAAATTAAAGAAGATTAATATTAGAAATTAAAGAACCAATTAAAAATATAAAGAAGTAAAGATGAAAAGAAGAAAAAAAAAAACAAAGGAGGAGTTGTTGAAGAGAAAGGGTGCATACAAAAGCAGTCGCATCGTCAAGAAATTCGTTTCTAGCTGCAAAATCAAATTTCAAAAGTAATCAAAAATTTGGGTAAGAAAACAAACAGAGAAAGAGATGAGTGAAAATTAAATAATGGGAAAGGAAGAAAGGAAACAGAAAATGAAGAAAGAACTTACAAGACGAAGCCTTGAAGGCGGCGAATTTATCAGTGTAAAGCACAATAGGAGCAATCACAGTCACGAATAGCATCCCAATCACCAAATTCCTCACCATCATCTTCCGCCCACTTTTTATTGTCTCCCAAACAAGAAAAGAATTATAAAGTCACCGACCCACCTCCGCCGGAGGAAGAGTGGCACTGAAAGCCACCGCCACCCCACGGAAGAATACAAGAAACAAAGTGAGAGAGAACAAGAAAAAAAAGAAAGGAAAAAAAGAAGAGGACTTTCTTCTTTCTCTTGATTCGTTGAGGAAAAATATACAAATCGTGACTGCTCACTTCAATTGCTGAGTGTCTGGATTGTGAAAGTGCAAGATGAAAACTGGGGTATTCCCTTGGCTCCCACCAGACAAGACATATTAAGGAACAAAGATCCAAGAACAAACCATTGTGTCGGTTTTTACTGGTAATAAAGTTAACCCCACTTCGGATTTAGCCAAAAAAAAGAGAGAGAGAGAGAGAGAGAGGGGAAAAAAAATAGTTAAAGCAGGAAAGAGGAGAGGAAGAAAAGGGGGCAGCAGTAGCAGAAGCAAGCGGAGGAGAAAGAAAGAGAGACAGGATTGTACTATGATTAGTTGATGATAATGATGTTACATTCTAATGATGCATCAATGGCTATATAATTGTCCGTCCGTCTCTCTCTTCTTCTTCTTCTTTTTATAATTTTTAATTTAATTACCTTTTTTTTCTTTCCATTTTTTAAAAATTTTAAACTTGTCTCTCTATTATTCTTTTTTTTTTTTTTTAATTGCAGATGGGAAGAAGACAGGAAGGCTGGGAGAGAACATGAATAATAATAATAATAATAATAATAATAATAATAGAAAAAGAACGGGGAATCTAAGATGGTGCTGTCTAAGATAGTGCTGCTGTTATCACCAATTGGAAGTGACTTTTTTCTTTTTTATTTTATATTTCAAAAAGTGATTTTTAGGACACGAAAAAAAAAAAAAAAAAAATTTACCTAGCGGTGAATCGTAAAAGATAAGGTCAAAACAAAGCCGGCGTGATTAACGGAATTAATTATTTTCTTTCTTTCATTTTCCTGGTTAACAGCCCCGGCCCCCCCCCCCCCCCCCCCCACCCACGGCATCTCCGTTAATCATGTTTTAGTCCAATCAACTAAACTTTGATTGTGACTTAGACTTAATTAACAACTAATCTAACCATACAAATTTATTCCAGTTTCTGTTGAAATTTATTTATTCATTATTACTTAAACTAATAATTAAATATATTTTTATTAATTCAAATTTGAGCACTTTCAATGCAGTAAATAAAAATTTATATTGAAAGTTTGACATGACCTAATAAATTTATTAATACTAAATTTAAAGTATGAGAGAAATTTATTAAGAATTAACAACCGAGAATTTAGAATTTTTGTTTTTTTTTTTTTTTTTTTTTTTTTAAGAAAAGAAGTTTATTTGATATGGCCAGGCGCTGATTAGGTTAAATTGAGTTTAATGTGTTTATAAGTCAAACAAGTCCAGTAAACTAAATTCCACGGCTACTTCTTTTTTTTTTTTTTTTTTTTTTTTTTTTTTTCAGTTTTCTTACAACGGATGAAATAATTGTTGCTGACAACACATCAAGGCCTGGCGCTGCACATCCAAAATTTTGGTCAGCAACCCCCATGTCTGGTGTCTCCATCCAAAATATTTGGGTCTACTTACATTTCAAGGTCCAACCTACTACCCAGTGCAGTTCATTGAGATCTACAAGTGGTTTCCGGATTGAAATTTTTTATTTCCAGTCTTAGTAGACCCCCAAAATAAAAAATAAAAAATAAATATATATATATATATATATATATATAGAGAGAGAGAGAGAGAGAGAGAGAGAGAGATAATAATAATAGAATGATCCCCACTTTCCTATTTCTGTAAATCGCTAACGCATCATACAGTCTTGGAACCTTTGTGACAACCACACTACAGACTTCAAATTATTACATACAACCACGAAGCGGTAACGTTTTTGGAACATAAAATTGTCGGTGCAAAGTTTAGTTGCACCGAGGCACGACTTTGTCTGCGCTGCTGCCCCCTGCTCGATTGTGACGCGGGGGACCCACCCCATTATCAAAGGTTTACCAGAGGAATTTGGATGACGTCAGTGGTGACCGTATGACGAAGATGATGTACATAAATAGGGAGAATTTCGTTCCCTAGTTCCAAATGTTCCCACCGTGGGAATATATATTTAAAAGTTTGTGGACTGGTGATGCTAAAAATAAAATTTCTCTTGAGTATATGTTATTTTATTTTTTTGTTTTTCTGGCATTTTCGATTCTATTCTATACTTTCTTTTTGCTTAAATAAATTAGGTGCGGAATAACGACGAAGTAAAGTCCAAAAATCTTCCATCTTTCTCACCCCCATAACTCTCTTGTCAATTGGTTCGACCCTTTTAGATTTTAAGCAGGAATTTCAGTGGACGTCAATTTAGTTTCTCGTGGGCCTAGTGGCGTCTAGTTATTGTAAAAACTGACTGCCTCATTCAATTTCATCAGGAAATGAGATAAACCCCAAATTGGAATTTAGTAAAATGAAGCATGATTTTGGTTCTTCTTCCATTCCTGGTATTTCTCATGGACAACTGTCACTATAGCTTTTAGGCAATGAACAACCACCAAATGAATTGCACGAATGACATCAGGACAAAATAATTGTAAATTTATCCCCTAATTTACTGCATGTTATTCCCCAAATTTTCCCAGACGGAGTTCTAATTCACCATCTCATGGACTGCGTAACTCCTGCAACATCCTAAAGATAGCCAAATAAGGGGGGGGGGGGGGGGGGGGAATCCCACATCGTGTTTCCTTTTCCAAGTGTACTTGTAAATTTGCCAACAATAGTTAATTAGGCCCCCTCCTCTTGAAGTGGCTGGTTAAGCAGAGCTGAAACACCCTCAATTTCCAATGACCATACATTTTCCTCAAATTTCTCCAGGGAAACAATGTCTGTGGATGCCAAGCAAGTAGCTGCACCTGCAGGACTTCCACAAAAGCAGTGCCCAGAAAATTCCAGGGCAGCAATTGTGCAGGTGTCCTGGAGAAACGGCGAGAATGTGTCGTCCAAGGACCAGTCCTCTGATTTGGAGATCATGCTGCCTTCTTTCAGCCAGGGGAAATCGAACACACCCAATTCCAACTCACCCTCTGACAATTCATGGCTGCCATCCTTGTTGTCCACATACTGTTGGTTCCTGCTGTTTTCAGCGTTGAGTTCAATCCCGTCGTGATGACTTATTTCTTGCCTCTTTGATGTTTTCTCTTTTGCCTCGTCCTCCTCATTTCCCTTCCCTCTCTTTCTGCTGTCTTGTTCCATTTCTAAGCGATTCCTGTCAAGTGATGGTCACATTTAGCTCAGATAATCAAACCCAGATAGGGATGGGTGGAAAAAAGATGATGAACATTACGAGAATCATCAGACTGATGACTAAACATGAACTTTACAGAAATAACAAAAACAAGAAAGCATTGGTCTAGGAATGAATCAATGCAAGGAAAGAGCTGCCGGTGCAGAAAGAGAATTTCTCGTTGGAAAAAAGAAGGGGGGGAGAGAAAAAAAACCAGAGAAGAATTTTATAATAAGGCAAAGCATAAAGAACATCTAAATTCCCAGCAAACTAATGTGACAAAGGGGATTATAATTATCCATGGCTTTTCAATTTATTCTCTCTCTCTCTCTCTCCGTGTCTTACCTATGGATGAATTTGAGACCTTTTGTAATGGAACTGATGGGGTCTTCGTTTCCTTGAGAATGATGATTAAGCTTTGCTCACACGCTCCGCCATTTTAAGCTAAACCGTTTCAACCACACCACACACACGCACAAAGACACTTCTGTCATGCCTTTTACCCCCTGTTTCGTTTACTTAAAATCTCTATCTCTCTTCCAGCCGCATGCAGCAACGGCAGAAATGAAAGGAAAAATGGGTTGGTTTCCTAGTTTTGCGCTTCCTTTCTGTTCTCCCTGAATTTGTCTCTCCTCACACTCTATTTTTAGTGCTAAAGACCCAAGAGGGCCACCAGGAAAATTGCATTACTTTCGTTCTCATCCTACGATCCATCCATCACATTTGTTTTCACTCTCCCACTCCTCTCCGATCTTACTTGCCTCTATCCTTTAAGCATTTACACATCATTATCCACCCCACCACGTTAAGGCACGAGAAAAGGTAGCTAAAGTTGTTACTACGTCTGAAGACCCTCCAGATAAATAACAAATATCTGTAACAGACACATTGCCGTTGTCACCTGTTCTTCTCTAAGCATAACTTTTGGGAATATTTAATTTGCCTTTTTTCTTCTTCTTCTTGTTTTTAGTGTTAATTAAGGCCGGAAATTAAATGATGGTAAATTGACTCGTAACAATAGCTGCAAGTCCCAAACCTAGCATGGCCACCAATGAAACCATTCCAATCCTAGCTGGAAAGCCTGTTCTCCATCGCCCTTCTTAGCATGGCGGTCCGGGTGATGGGCATGGGGCAATTCTTCTCTCTAGGATTAAGTCTGTCAAATTTGCTCCCCGCCAAAGCAATCCAATCCAAGTTGATGATGACACCTTAATTGCCTTGCTTGCTTCTCAAGACAGTCTCAAAGATTGTGGGGCTCATGCATAGAATTAACATAATAATAATGTTATTATTATTATTATTATTATGCTGGTTAATATTACTCAAATTGACACAGAAACCCCACACCAACCCAGGATTAGGAGCACGTGAGAGCTCGTGGTGGTTGGTAGTTCTGAACGTTATGTGTCTACACAAGGAGCACTTCTTTAGGTCCAAGACGGAAGTACACATCCTTTCTGACTTACTCTGTCGTTGGTTTCAAACGAAGACTCAAGCGTGGAAGCCCACAATCTTTCCACCGAAACTATGTGCTAAAATCCCCTACCAAACAGGGGGTAGGCGCCCATTGCCCCCGCCCCCACTCCTCTCTCTCACACACCCCCTGTTCCCAGTTTCCATCCCTTTAAAACCAACTTCAACCTTCTTTTTTCCAAACCCGGACCTTTTATTGTCAAAGCATTGTATAAGTAGCACAAAAGCTTCTGCTTGCACACAGTTTGCTCTCTTTAGGGGTTCAATATCCCAAGACCGACTCGTCAAGAAGTTCAGACCCCACAAATGTTCAGAACCGTCATTCTACCCCTTAAAACACCCATTCTTTCCTTCCCTTATTCCAAATCAGGGGTTAAGCCTCGGCTTCCGGCTTACACTGTCATTACAGCAGAAGCCACCATTCATGTAAATTCTGTTGAACGGAGATCATCAACCAGTACTCTTTACCAGATTCTCCGCGTTAAACATACTGCCTCACTGACCGAGATCAAGGCTGCATACAGAAACTTAGCGAAGCTTTACCACCCAGATGCCGCTTCTTTGGATCCCAATGGGCGACGTTTCAATGAAATCCACGATGCCTACGCCACATTATCTGATCCAAAAGCCAGGGCAAACTACGATTTGTCCATTGGTTCCACAGCCGGCGTACCACACTGTTGTCTCAGATATTCCACATCCTATGGCTTCGCAAGATTCCGACCAACCAGAAGGTGGGAAACGGAGCAATGCTGGTAGAACATGTCATTTCTGCACTGTATAACCCCCATCATCTACCATCGAATCATGTCTCCCTGTGTGCCTATATGAATCTCTTAAGCTAAGCCTCATAAACTTTACAGTGCAAATATGACAAAAAAATAAAAAACTTCCCCTAATCAAGGCAATGATTATTTAGAAATGAAGAGATGCTATAGAGAACCCACACCCAATACTAATCCAGTTGAAATTTAGCTATGCATCTGTACAAAGTTCAAAACTGGCAAAAGATAATAAAAATAAAGAACAGAAATATATATAACAGCATGATTCACATGCAAATTCCAAGATTCCTATACAAATAAGTGGTTGTATTTTACACATGCACAAATATAGTGAGAGGGTTTAGGCTGTAGTTTCAGGGATTTAGGCTGTCAGACCAACCCGGTATGCAAATATTCATTTATGTAGTGGCATAACAGTCATCTGTACACCATATAATTTCCATCATCAGCTCTGGAACCTAGGCCTCCAGCTTTTTACAGACACAATAATAATCATACATATTCATCCACTTAGCTCAGTTATGACTCAGAAAAGAATAGAAACTGTAATAAGGACACAATTCTTATGCAATTGAATTGTAGCTGAGAATCTGATCGAAGTACAACGTTCAAAACGAGCAAATATAAAGAAAGAAGAAAGACAGAGCAGTGCAATCCTAAGCAGTTTTCAAGGTTCCTATACAAAACAAACACTGTCCTTTTACACATTTGCACAAAAATATAGTGATAGGGAAATCATTTACCACCCCTAATCCCGGAGTTTATGATAGCTAGAAGAATGCGTATGCTGGAGGCTTCTGCAGAAGAAATGGTGGGTAAACTCTTTCGATGGCTCACTATCTGATAGACCTGTTCAAAGATGTGTCCTATATGCGCTGCAATCATTGGATCCGTAGGGTTTATGGCACTGGCCACCTCTGTCATCCAGGAAAGCTTTCTAGCAGTATCATTACTGATGTCACAAGCCAACTGCTGTAGAAGAGCCAGCAGAACTCCTTGGTTTAGTGGCAGTGGTTGCACAGCTAAGATGCCCGGTATATCAACCTAGCAATTCAAGAGCAATGTGGATGACAAACTGATCAATTTTGCAAAAACACGAGTTTTTCTCTTTTCTTCAGAGAGAGAGGATGATGGAGCAAGGGAGGTGTGCACAAAGAAAAACAATGAAATGTGAACCAAAAAAAATTCAACTGTGTCTAAAGCTCAATTCAAACAACTTCAGTTGTTAGATGCATTGCACCCTTTAATACCCACTACAAGCCTTGTTAATCTAAAAAATTATTCCACGGGTATGCAGAGGATAACAAAAACCCAAAATAACCACAACTAGAAACTTCTGATGCCATTGAATTAGAGTTGATTTGACTGACTTAAAAGGTCAAGCTTCAGAGATGTACATTCATTGTTCTCTCTGGCTAAAATGAAGTTGTATTAAGCCTCATGGTGAAATGGCCTAGATCAAATTGCTTAATGCAAGGCCAATGAGGCATGGGCCGAAGGTAATGATGTATATGATTGAATGCATCCAACAGCAAAGAAAGGTGGTTTGCAAATTCAATACCCCATTCAGAATTTGCCTAGGATATATCTTGCCCAACCATCTCTGTCCTCAATTCAGATTGTAAATCATTAAATAATGTTTACCAGGGCCAAGCATTCTGACATATCAGCAATAAGAACATAAACCTTAACTTAATAAGCATCCAAAAGCATAAATGTATTGGAAGAAAATGCACCTGGGAACATAACCACGAAACTAACAATACATCACTTCTTTGCAGCGCTAGTGTGAATGCTTCCTCATATTTATGTTCTGCTATCAATCTTGATAATTCTTTAGTGGGATCCAAAGGTGCTTCAGTCTGTGAATATGAACACTTAAAACTGAATAATTTATTGATTCATAAATAAAGAAGCTGATTAATCAGATATCTCTTGCAAACTTGTTTCACAGCATAAAGTACCATCTCAAGAGTTTAAAACTAAATATACCAGCTCATGTAATCCAGCCAATGGGCCATTGCTTGCTGCTGCTGATGGATTTCCCACTTTTGGGTTTGCACCTGCAGCTGCAATTGCTAGGAGCTTACGCTGGCCATCAGCTAATTCCCCGGTTAATGTCTGAGTCATTGATGATGCTGAATTAATAGCATCCTGCGATTGTCCAAGCATCCCACATTACATGCAGTAGTATAAGATTGAAGAACAATAGCAAACCTCCACGTACAATAAAGACCAAATAAGAAAATGCTCTCAGTTCTACCCCCATCAGCAGGTATATTTGCATAAATAAGGGGCATTCTCCTATCAGTTTATGCAAAGTTATTACCATATGGCATTGATAAAATTATGGCATCAATTTGATTGACCATTATAAACCATGGTCTTTAAAAAAGAGGGACAAACAATTATCACAACCAAAAGAAACAAAGGACAAAAATGATTAAGCCTAGCAAGAGCTAGATCTGGGATAACAGTGCAGCAACAGCATTTTTAAAATATGTGATGAGTTTATAAGGTACAATTCCATCTGTTCTTTTCCTCCTTAAACAAGCATAAATTTTGATATTTCGTTTTTATTTTTAGTCCATTGGGAGGCCTAATAAGCCATGACCCTTGAGGGAGAATGCAGACTATAAGCTCTCCCCATTTCCATAAATCCCATATCCCATTTCCCAGAATTAAAACGCAAAACTTCTAGAATAGAAGTCTAAGCTCTTAACTACTGGGGTGTCCCTTGAGGGACATAAAAAATTTTTGATATTTCACCCATACTGTACTGATACCACAAATTTAATGCTTCCACAAATAACATGGAGTTCACCAATGGCAAACTACCAATGACAAGGGACTAACAGAAATAACAGTCCCAAAGTATTAGAGAAAGAACTAACAGAACATTCATACAGTATTCCAACTCAAAAATTTTCATAAGACCAGTTCCTAAGCATACTCAACTATGCATGATAATTCAGACATCTGATAAAATGTAAAGCATTTTTTGATGCTGTATTTTTTCAAATCCAAGCACCTTCTTGAGTACAAAAACATGACAACAAACAAGAAGCAGTAAAATAAATATGATTTGCGCCAGAATTAAAGTATCAGAATTGCACATACCCGCAAAGCAATGGCCAGGGAATAGTGTGTAGAATCAAACTGCTGCTGAGCAGCATTTATATGCTGAATAAGCCCATTCTGAAATGCAGCATCGATTTGATCAAACATAGCTTTGCATGAAATCTCAAATGCAGGAACGATTGAAGCTTCCAAAGAAGACCTTAATGCATCCTGCATGCACACATCACATGATTTGCCTCAGCACATTTAGCACCATCAAACATTACTAGCATTTTGGCTGTCAAAGGAGTCCAAAGAAGAAAGAAAACATAATGAAACCAAACAATTTTCCCAAATGCACATTCAGGACACCAATATTCATTTGACAGGAGAAACCGAAGATTAGCCCTTTGAGCATCATAATAACTCTGAGGAAAATAGTAACTTGAAACAATAGATACAAAGATGGCAATGTAAAATATCAATGAAAAAACAAAGGAAAAAGAAAAGCATAATCACCTTATAATTAAGGAACATTAAAGTTAATGAAAATAAACAACTTTGCACAAAAGATATTGCATGGTTCAGAGGTTAAAGAAACCTGAAGAGCTTGCTTGCCGGCAGTTTGAAATTGTGATTGGATTTGTCTGGAAACAGTAGCTTCAAGTTTTGAACTAACTGATTTCTCCAGCTGATTTGCTGCCTTTTCTCCTACTCCTTTCTGGGAAATTGAAAAATAGGTCTGAACAATATAGCATTTTACAGTGCTGCTGAAATTCATGCTTATAATGTGTTTCAATAATCATTTGCATTCAGCTCAAAGCTACCATCCATCTCAACATTGCTATAGCAATTAAAAGATGGTATCAATGATTGTTTTCCACAATCACAGATTAAGAGACAAGTTTGTAATGCTTTGATACAAGAAGACACCTAGCAAGACTAAGGAGATTAAAAGAATGGAAAGTTACAGCAGCAAACCTGGAACGACTCTGTAATAGCTGATGCTATGTTTTTCTCCAGAGTGGGAGCAACTGCACGAGCCACAGAGGGCCCAACTGAAGCTATCTCCTTCTTCAAATTTTTCTCTAAAGCCGATGTCATATCCTTGTTGATGCAGTTCATGATCAAATTTGTTATTTGTTGTACTCGGTCTCGTTCCAACTTTTCATGCTTCGCATTTTCTTCTTGGAAGCGAGCCCATAGAGCATCAGTATTAGCCCTGATGAGTTTCTCAATGCTCCGGCCCAAGGATCCCTCTAGCCTTTTGGCTTCTTTGGAAACTGGGACAGAAATCATAGTACTCATCTGCTTCTGCATTTCTTTCTGCATACTCATTAGCTGTTAAAATATGATAAGCTTGTTAGCCCTTAGCTCTAGTCAACAGATAATATCCATCAGTGTCAGCCCTCAACTGTAGTGAACTCACTAACTAATACGAATGAAATATCCTGTCCCCACCCACCCTGGATATTTCTTCAGAGATAAATATTAAGATGTCAACTTAGAACTCAGGTTGGAATTTCACAGCAAACAGAAAAAGAGAGAAAAGCCAAGGCTTTAAATAGGAAATTTCACCACAAACAGAAAATGCAGTAATATCATCAAAGTACTGGAATTTAAAGCAATGTGTCAGACATGAAAATGCTATAATCATGGCCATCAATTATGCCAATTTGACTTCATAAACTTATAAAAATTCATATATGTAAACAGGCCTTAGCAGCAATTCAAAACCTCAATCACCTGATCAAGAGAATTCTGCACGGCTGACAACTGAGATAATGCGGAATCACTAAACTGGGCACCTGAACTGCATCCTGCTTCATTTGATGAATCTGTGGAGTTGAAAGGACTTGTGGAAGGGGAAGATGGACCAGATATCTGTGGATTTTTGCCCCTTGATTTTTTCCCTTCGTAGCAGGGGATGGGGAAGGTTGAGTTACCACAAGAGTTTCTGAATCGCCAACCTTTCCCATCACATCTTTTGTCATATCTTGATCCTTGTCTTCACAACTGTTAGTAATATCAAGTGCCTCAGTCACACCACCTTGACTAGCTTGCTGAATTGCCATTTCAATGCTAAGATCAGAGGCCTGAGAATAGAAGGATTTTTCCTTCTTCTCTACAACTGAGACTTGGGGCTCCCTGGGGTAGTCTAAGTCATTACTTTGGTTGTTTCCTGTCTCTCCAACAACTTTAACCTCTACCTCAACATTTTCTGTATCATTGCTGAAAATCATTTCCTGAATCTTTGATTCCCCCACATGTATTCCATTGAACAATTGAGAATTCTCAGAGGTAGCCCTAGACAGTATCTCTGATGGTGTTATAAGATGCGTTGGGTGTTTATACATTGAAGGGTCGGGAACCATTTTGATGTCAGTTTGGGCGAACTTTTTCTCAACTTTCCTTGAATTGTCACCCAAGGAAGTAGTGGTATCAGCAACATTTTCCTGCATAGTATCCATTCTGTGGTCAACCAAATAGTCCACAACCGGCTGTTCACCAAAGTGATCACTGAGTTGCGTAGTAGGCTCAGTTCTATTAGGACTTCGAAGGCCTGACAATTTTCGAGATAATCTTGGACTCAAAGGAAGTGGAGGTGACATATTATTGATATATTCAGCATGACTGTGTGATGGCATGGCTGCAGACTTGGTTTCCATGGAAGATACAGCAACATCTGGCTGGCCAGTAGCATCAGAAGAAGCCACCCTTTCAGAAAGGCTCACCACCGTAGCACTTTCATAACTACTTGAAATCAAGGGTAGTGCAGGATTCACATTCCCTGTCTCAGATGGTTTACCTCCGAGAGATGATTCTGCAATAGCAGAGCCATCATTGCTATAAGCATCAAAAGCACGAGAGGAATTGGATTCTGTTTTCTCTAACTCAAAGTTCTCAATTGGTGGTGGCAAGCACTGTAACAAGTCCAATGCATACTGCTGAATGGCCTGCGTTTGGACACAGTATACCTGAACAACATGCTCTCCATTTGGTAAAGTGTCACTAGTTCCAGTAAGACTCAGAATAGGCATTGTAACAGTAAACCCAGCAATGTAATCCATGCGAGTTGCAGCTGGATAAGGTCCATATTCAATGTGTATGGCATATATAGCATTCTTTTTGGCATTTGCCAGCAGAAATAATCCTGCACGGGGTAGTGCCACAACTTGATTAAAGAATGCATCCTCAACATTAGATTCAGCAGAACTTGTTAGGGTTAAACTCTGAGTGCACTGCCATGATTCAGCATCACTAGGCAACAACCAGCCTTCCTCACTGGCAGAGGCCCATATCTTCACCTCCTGATTTAGCGGGCCCTGTCAACAATGACATAATTAATATTTTTTAATCATAGCTACATTCAAAATGGAAGGAATCACTAAATATGATAAACATAAAGCTGATTGTTGAAATAACCAACAATGATAGTGTAGTTACATCACTAAAAAAAAAAAAAAAAAAGAAGAACTGTAAAAGTTGCCCAACATATTGTTTTATTACTCTAGGGAGTTAAGCATTCTTAAGACTATCTCCTGCATAAAGAAAGGGAACCTACACCAGTGAGAAGAACAATATGGTCAGGGCGATGAGCAGCAGCCAAGAATGCCACGCAGTTCACAACATGACCATCATGTGGCCTCAAAACTGCAAGTGGTACTGCCTTACGGTCTTCCCAAATTTTGACCTGCAACATATAAATGATTGTTTGATGAAAAATAGTGAAGGGTGGAATATTAATTTTCTTATCCAGCATATACCATCAAGTGGCCTGATCCAAGTGTAATAATATTCTGAAAATTAACTTGAGTCCCAAATAAATCTTAATAACGTGAGATTAGACATTGTTTTCCACAGTTTTGGCCTGCAATGAAATCTGCAGGAGAAGCAGTGGATGATATTCTCATTTGAGCTTGGCAATCTTCAACAGTTAGATATCTAGGAAAAAAAAAAAAGAATAAGCCAGAAGACCTCCAAAGAAGGAGAAAGGGCAAAAACAAACCGTTCCATCAGTTGATGCTGAAGCTAAACGGGTGCTCATCCATTGACACATGGATAATGCAGTAATTTGACCATCATGTTTACCAACAAGCTGAACCCCTTCAATCAGCTTGTCAACTGGAAAACTGAGAGGTTCCTCTGCTGAAAACACTTCTCCTTTTCCAACTTTAATGGTATCAAGTCTCAGGATATAAGTTCCCATTGCAACCATCAAAATTTCCTGAACACATAGCCATCACAATGACAAGGTCAAATTTAAAATGATATGGAAGAAACAAACAAGACAAAACAATGTGGCAGGATCTTATTTGATGGGGGAAAATATTCATCATTACTTGTTTGTGAGGATGCCAACAGACTCGTGGATGGACGGGTTCTCCCTCTGCTCTTATATGAAGAGCAAGGACAATCTTTTCAAAAATTTGAGGCTTGTCTTCCTCATCTGGTCCTTCACTGATCTTCCGCACAAAAACTCGTCTATTAACACATGCACTGCAAGAATGAAAGTTAGCAAATTTCACTTAGAAACATAAATAAAATAAATCACAAGGCCAAGAGTTACCTCGCTAGAAGGTGAACATCCTCAGCGAAGAAAGCCATATCAGTTACTTTCTACAAAAGATAAGTGCATGCAAATTAATAAGCAAGAGAGCACCAGAATTTTAGTCATGATGTGACATCTGGGAATTATGCATAATACAACACAATGAGACCTAATGAATTTTCCAAGAGGTATAGTTACTGGAAGATCATGGTATAGTTCAACAGTTAACACATATGGATATCAAACAAAGAAAGCAAACCTTTCTATCAGAGGATGAAAGATAAGAAAATTTTGACAAGTGGAAGCCACCACTGACAAAAAAAGAAGAAGAAGGAATTGTTTGCTGGAAGTCCGTACTGCTAGGCAGCTTGGACGGTCCTATACACCTGAAGAATTGACAGAAATGCAACTGCTACAAGTAACAATCCAGATTAATGCAACATGCTGAGGTGAGTTCCCAGACTATGATATGCAATGAGAAACCAAAAGGCTTCAAAGTTCAAAATAAAGCTAAGATCTAATAAAACCCTGAATCAACTGGTAAACATATTCAAGGGAATCCAATTCATACAATGCGTTCAATCTCTACAATACAGCAATAGCAATTCACAGAGGAAAGAACCTGGTTATGGCCACGAAGCAACGATCTCAAAGCAGTATTGATATTGAGGATGCGGATAGCACCAGGTTTGAGCCCGTAGCAAATGTAATTCCTATTTACAGCTATCTGGCGACCAAGCACAAGGCCGGGATCTGAGACATATTTAGTTATGGGAGTGACTTCGAGTTGGGGCTGCACTTCCCCTTGCATTCTCACATCAATATCGTACACGGGATGGCTTCCAATCAAATGACGCCCTTTTGGGATCTTGCTGCTGAGCATCCTCACGGGGGCAGGGCTGGGCTGCTGCTGAAGGTGAGTTGGGGAAGCTAAGCTGACAGGCGGTGCAGAAGGGATGGGGGAGTTAATGGTCGATGCGACAGATGTCAGGCTGTTATTGAAGAGAGGTTGTTGTTGTTGTTGCTGTTGGTTCTGATTGGTCAAGATTTCCATCAGGACAGCACCACCAGAATTAGGGTTTTGGTTGGATGAGATTGGAGGTGGGGAAGGAATAGAAGGGCTTGGATAAGAAGAGATGGGTTGAGCTCTGTTCTGCTGCTGCTGCTGCATGTTAGGAAGGTAGTGATGATGGTTCTGTTGAAGTTGGGCAGGTGGTGGAGGTGGATAAGCAGAGAGATAGTGAGGATGATAAGGGTTGTGTTGATGGAGGTGGTAGGGCCCACTGGGAGGAGGGTAAGAGGAAGATGGGGTCAGATAAGGAGGAGAAGAGGAAGAGGGTAGAGGGAATGAAGGCGAGGTAGTGAGATTTCCTCCGCCACCAGCAGCGCCACTACTGTTATCGAAGGTTAGAGTTGGATTTGGGATTGGAATAGAAGATGGGTTGCGGTTGCTGTTGGGGCTGTGGTGGCGGCATCATATTCATAGGGCTTGAAGATGGTTTAAACAGCTTATTCAAATCAAATCCTCCTCCTGCTCCTCCGCCGCCTCCGCCTCCTCCCGGTTGGGCTTGATTCGTAATACCAGTTGAAGCCATTAGGGAGACCAAATTAGGGTTTACAAAGAAACCTTACGGCGGAAGAATTCAAGGCCCGGTACACTTCCGATTCTTTCAGATCAGCAAATTAACAAACAAGAAAAACAACAAAAAAAAAAGAAAGATCAAATGATGGGAGGAGCAGACCTTCTGGATTTTCGATTCTTCTTTCAATCTCACCACGCAAGAAAATAAATAAACGATTCTCTCTCTCTCTCTCTCGCTCGCTCTCGCGTCTGTGTTATGTCTCTTCTGGTCTCGTCCGTATGACCAAAAGAAGAAAGCAGAATCGTACGAGAATTAATGAGAGAGAAAATAACATTACCGCATTAATTCATTTTACAAGATATTATTTTCAAGAGTTAAAAATTTTCATTATTTCAGCTGACTAATTCCCATTTTATTTTTTTATTTCTTCTCATTTCAGGAACACCCCCCCCCCCCAGTTACAACACATTTTATATTTTAAAAGTGTTGGAATTCTAATATTAATTTGGGAGTATTTAAAATATAGATATATACAAGACTTAATTTTTTAATTATTAATATTTCTTGTTATTTGCTTTCTTCGCTTTTAAATTATCTTTGTTACCAGGAGGATTCGAACCACGGTCGAGTTACTCTACCACCGGATGGCCTGCTGCTGGCATTGGCCTTCCTTTTTTTTTTTCTGGGGAAAGGCTTGTGTTTTTAGATGGTCATCTCGTGTTTTATGTCATCAGGCTGCATCCAGGCAGACATGCACCACCATTCACGGCCGTGATTGGAACACGTGTCGCCCTGATTCTTTTCATATTCACCAACGTGAAGACGCAGCCTCCCCGCCAATGGCATGAAAAGGCCTGTTTCGCTGTGTCGCCATACGTTACCACTTTTTTTCTTTTTAGTCGGCGATGTCATGGTGCCACCCGTGTGGCTTCATCTTCGTTCTTCAATCCAACTTTTCCTGCTGAAGGCCCACAATCCTTATCCTGGTGGTGTCCGGCACCAGAAGACACAGCTTTGTCTCCGTGACGACGACGACGACGATGATGACCCCATTGAATTCAATACGCTGGTGCACGAAAACAAAATTGAGTATTTGTGGAGCGTCGTAAACTGGGTGTCATTGCAATAATGAAAATGTTTATCTGGGTTTCCTCGTACAAATTCAAGCAGACGAACAAGTTAAAGCTGGAATCCTCGTACATTGTTTAACAATTCACAGTTTCCTGGAACGATGATTTGGGAGAGCTAACTAACACTCCAGCCAAATAGAGGATAAAATGAATAGGGAGAGAAAAAAAAAAAAAAACAGAAAGTGACGTGAATTTACAAATATTAAACATGGCAGCACGATTTTAAGCGTCCATATACCCCGAGATCACATATAAGAGAATTTGGACACAGTACTCAAGAACAGGAAAAGCAAACGAGCCATAAGTTAAAAAAGTTGAGACGAACAAGTTGTGTCCCGCCTACAAAAGAGATGTCAAATTCAACCGCAACAGCCTCCACCTTGAGAAGAAGAGCCATCTCTGCCTCCTGATGGCCCCGGAATTCCACCGTATCCAACTTTTATTCCATAAGACTGCAAAATGCATAATAATACTATATATCAGCTGTACCCATCTACAGGTCTCATTAACCAACACAATAACCAGGGTGCCACATATTGACCATGCCTAAACTGATTAAAATGCAAATCAGACTATAAATCTCACGGAACCATGGATAGCCACAAAGCAAAAAGGTAAATTTGAACTCCTCTGGGACAATCATTTAGTATGGAGACATCAGAGAGAAACTTCTGAGCAGTCAAAGCCACGACAACGAGAGCTCAAAATTTAAAACAAAGCTAGTTTTTGGGCAACTTTATCTTTGACTCTCAGCGAAACATATTTTCACATAAGAGCTTGGAAGGAGACGAGAGACCAGCCAATTGAAAGAATGCAAACTAACCTCATTTGATACATCAAAAACGCCATCCTGAATCTTCTTGTATATTGTTGCAGCAGTTTTTATAAATGCCTGTAGAAAGAATATTGACATTTTAAGATGTCACGGATGATACTTGATTAGAGACTTTTCTAATACAAAGTGCTCTGAAACCTGAGCATTATGTACCTCCTCAACATTCTGAGCAGTTTTTGCAGAGGCCTCCATGAAGATTAATCCATGCTCCTTTGCAAATTGCTCTCCTTCCTCTGTGCTCACAGCTCTTCTATGAGCAAGATCACACTTGTTACCAATGAGCATAATTGTCATATTTGCATTTGCATGCTGCCTTGCATCCTCCAGCCAACTAGCCAAATGATTAAAAGTTTCTCTCCTGGAGAGCAAAATGAACAAGACCAGAGCTAATTATAATCCAAAATGGAAGCATGCCTTCACTTTATAACAAACTAAAGTTTTTCTTTTGTATCATACGTAATGCAGTTGACCACTTAGGAGCTGTGAAGGCTTGCACATAGCTGCAATAGGTAGATGAAAAAAAGCTCGCAATACCTTGTGTGTTTTCAGGGTATTGATAGTGCAGGCCCAATGTAGGCCCCACTCATCAGCATAGGCTCAGCTGAATTAAACTATATGTAAAATCTTTCTAGGTAAATTCCTTATACTGCATCAAGATACTAAATAGAAAGCTTCTGGATCAATTCGAACTTCAGGGCTTTTTGGCTACCAGTAGGGGTTAGTGAAGATTCAGTGAAAAAATTGCCATGATTACCCAAGCATCACGAAAACCTTCAAGACTCAAAATGTTTACTTTACAAAAAAAAAATGCAGAAAAAAAATAAGAACAAAATTCATAACTTCAACACCTCACAAATAAAGAAGCCACCTTGTGATATCGTAGACAAGCAAAGCCCCAGCAGCTCCTCTATAATAGGACCTTGTAATTGATCTGAAGGATTCTTGCCCAGCCTGTTACATCAGAAATTTCATCATCTTAACTTCATCTGCACAACAGTTAAGGCTTACTGGAACAGAACATCAGTACCAACACAAGCAAAAAAAAAAAAGTAAAGTGGAAAAGAAAAAGGTTCTCATTTTTTCAGGGACAACTTAGATGTTACTAAGAGAAGGACAGAATACATCCATTTGGCCAAGAAGGCTGATAAAATTCTCCCCTCTTTTCCCATATGCTTTCCCTTTCAGTTTAGGAAATCAAAAATATCTTCTAAATGAAGCTGTTCACCAAACAAATCATTGTTAAGAGAACAGGACCATTCCTACTCAATTGCAGCGGTGAACCTCAAAACAATACAACCAACAAGAAGAAGAAGAAAAAGTAACATTTTTTTAATTATTTATTGGAAACTTTAGTAACACCAAGAACCAAATATCAAAATTTCCCTATTCTATAATTAAAAAAAAAATGAATCCAATATATACACATAATAACAACAGTTCTACATATAATTTATAAGAACAGAGGATAAGCCTAAAACCTTAACTCATAAATATATTCCAACACTCGCCAATGCTCCCAAACGGGCTTGCCATCAGCAAAATTCCCACGATAATTATTCTAATTACATTTTAAAAAACATCTTTAAAATTATTTTTAAAAAAAATAAAGAGGAATAGAGCAGACCGTGTCCCAAATTTGGAGCTTGATAGGCTTATTATCAATAGTAATCATGCGAGCCCCAAATTCCACGCCGATGGTCAGATCATGTACCGGCTGGAACCGCTTGTCCGTGAACTGTAGAAGAAGACACGATTTTCCCACTCCTAATTTTCGTATTCCCACATCAACAAGAATTCCCCCCCCCCCAAAAAAAAAAACAAAACTTAGCAAAACCGAATAATAATAATAATGATGATAATCCCATGATTCAGAAGCAAGATTGCCTAAATTTCCATTAAACAAATAAATAAATCAAACGACAGCAAATGCAATTAAAGTTTTACCAGTATCGCCGATGATGATGTACTTGAATAAATACGCGTATGACATCTTCCCAACCCTTTTCTTTCCCGCAGTCTTTTTATCTGCCTTTGCAGTAAAATTGAAGATCGAATGAACTTTCTGTATCTCTTTCCAATTTCCCTCCAACGAAAGAGGGAAATATATGTGTGTGTGTGTGTGTATTGAAAGAAAAAAAGAATTTGTTCTCGACCAAGAATTCGAATGTTGACTTCCGATTCGGAACACGGATTTAAGGAAGACGCTTTGCTGGTGTTTGCGTTGTCGACTGTCTGGTACAGCGAGGCAAATTTCCGTATATAACAATCATCGTAATTTTTTTTTTTTCTTGTACCATATGACTTCTTATCCTCGCTGTCACTTCCTTATTCATTTTAAAATTTTGTTTTTTCTTCTCCTTCTATTATTATTATTATTATTATTATTATTATTATTATTATTATTATTATTATTAGAATTACTGATGCGGGTCCCACGAAAATTTTTATGTCACGTTGTTATTGTTATAATAAAATAAATAACTGTGTTAGAAAAAAAAATAAATCATTAATAATAAAAAAAAAGACGGATGGATGTATAATCAAGAATTATGATAAGTTTTGCTTTAAAAAAAAAAAAAAAAAAGGGTGGGGTGGGAGAAAGATTACGATAAGCTTTATTCTTGGGGTCATTTCCTAACACTGCTCCGGGGTCTTCCATGTGCACCGCCGGCGCATCTACATCAAAGTGGGCCCTTCCTATGGGCTTGGCTCTTCATTGCACCTGTCTTCCCATCGATCTTGGGTTACGCTTGCATCTGTTGCAATCAATCACTACGAACAAATTCAAGAGCATTATTTAGAGAAGCTCGCCTATAAATTTTGCATTAAAAACAAGTAAAAGAGTTTGGATCTTATATATATATATATCTTCTTTACAAATTATATATAATTGAAAATCTTAACTCTTAAATTTTAGTTAAAATTCATTGATAAAAGAGAAGATTAGTAAAAGTATTCACATATAATCCATCTACTTGACTTGCATGCTCTGAAGGATCTAAACGAGATTTTGGTTAAAGGTGTAACATTTCCAGGGGTGTTGTGTTATGATCATCTCGATTTGGCCAGCTTATTTTTTCTGTTTTTACCCGGACAATTGGTAGGTGAAACAAAATAAATGATGTTTCCCTCGTGCCCGGTGATACTTGGGAGTTTTTCCAGAATGCGTGAAACGCATACATCAAGATTGATACCAAACACTAAGCAAGAAGGACGCTGACGTCTTTACCAAGAAGGTGATGTTCTGAAATAGAAAGGGAAAATGGGCCCCTGGCAGTGAAGTTGTACTGACAACAAGAAGGAAGTAGCGGCTGGTTAAGGTGTAGTGTATAGTTTACCTGCTAAGGGTATGCTACAGCGCAGGACTCGATCTATTTACACGGGGATCCTGTCGTTAAAATCTAGAGCCTCAATGACAAATATCAGTGTCCCAACCACCAGAGTTGTTGGTGGGATTGTTATTGTCAAGAGATTGTCTTCATCTCTGAAAGTGAATTCCTCATCTTTCAAGTTTACCGAGCAAGATTTAGGCTTTTTAATCGAATATGCCTTAAATATACATTCACCTCTTCCCTTGATGTGTGTTTTCCGGGTAGAAATTAGGAATTTTTATTACCACTCTCGGGTCTCATCACAGTTATTTTATCAGCAACTATTGAGTTTAACTTGAGGCTCATTTTTTCCTCCAGTATTTAAGAAACCGACATAGAAATTTATTATTATTATGCAAGCTAAACAACGATCTTACCCCTAGTCTAGTCACGACTACCCCGTTTGTATTTGCATCTCTCGAGAAGAATCTTGTTCAGCTAAAGTAGGCTTTCCTGATAATTTGCCTTAAGTTTGAGAACCAGCATCAATCACTGAAATTGGGCTCCTAACATAGTGTTTACCGTCCGTCCATGTTAGCATTCCAAATTCATGATGATTCTTAGCTGCGCCAGCCCACTTGGGTTTCAAGGTCAACTTAAAGCTTTTCTCCTCACCAGCCTTCTCAAATGTCAAGGTGTCTGGCTCAACCGAAACTGAAACTCCATATGGTTCTTTAACATGGGCTGCATATTTGCCTGGTGATCCGACGTCCTTCAGTTTCCGGGTCAAAGTGAGTGAGCCAGAGAGTTTAGTGACTGCCATCGAAGGGTAATTGAAATCCAAGAGGCTGGCTGATTCAGGACATCTGTATGAACTACCAGTTAAACGTTTGATCTTCTTTTGATTATAGCCAATGGCACAAAGGAAGTATAAATAATCATCAGCGCTTAAGTCGTAGACCAATCCTGGATCGACGGCACGGTTTGGTCTAATATGTCCAGAACCATAATCCAATGTTGTTGCCTCCTTATTATCTCCATCACGCATTGGATGCTTGGTGTTATCCCTTGTTCTTGCTGCAGCAAAATTGGGAAGAGGCATTAGAAGAAGCTAAACAGCGACAAAAGGATCATTGAAAGCTCTGGAGGTCTTTACCAGTTGTCATGATTGCAGATCTTATGGCTGCTGGACTCCAGTCAGAATGGAGGGTTTTGAGAAGACCAACAAGGCCAGAAACGTGTGGACAGGACATGGATGTACCGGATTCAGTATTGAAAGCAAACCTGCGATTATCATTGGGTACGCCTGTAGGGCCTGTTGCTTGGGTGTAGGCCGCTATAATGTTTACTCCAGGTGCAGTGACATCAGGCTGGATAAGAAATGTGTTTCAAGTAATAGTTAGTCATCCAAAACTGCAATCGATAGTAGTAGAGGCCAGCTCATATCCAATCCAGTAACACACGGCTTAAGAAAGTAGAATACACCAGGCCTAGAAATGCTTAGAATGCATGAGATTAGCTGTAAACCTTTATAATATCAGATGTCACGCTATTCGGTCCCCTGGAGGAAAATGAAGCCATTGAAGGAGCAAGGCTTGTATGCAGTTGGGCTTTTGGGGGTGTGATGAATCCCACGGGATTCCTGACAATTTAAACCACGTATAAATAATTGTTAAGAACAAATTTAGGGGTCAATCTGAAAAGAGTGAGAGGAAGTGATGATACTTGGAAGAACTAATGTAGTCGATGATAGCTTGACCATCTGTGTAAGTGACTTGCGTTGCAGGCAGAACATGGGGATCGGCAATGAGTTCATTACCACTTTGCCTATCATTGCAAAGAATCATACCCACTCCACCAGCTGAAGCCACATTTTGGCCCTTTTCTACTCTTGCGTTCCCTCCTCTGAGACAAGCCACGATTTTACCTTTCACCTTCTCAGGATCCAGTGATTCTTTCATACAGAGATTACTGCATTGCACCAAATCAATGTTATTGCCGCGCAGTTTTAGAATCAACACATCACCAGTACAAAACTCGCGACAAGGTATAATTCAAGTTGGCACGCGAAACCCGAGTTAGAAATAGAGAGACTTGTAGCAGTGTGTTCTTACGCGTCATCAATATATGCCCCAGCAGCGACGGCCTGCTTCCCCGTCACAAGCGGATAGAATTTGTGTTCACTTAAAGGTTTAGAAAGGCTTGTTCCCTGGAGTTCAATAATCACAATGGACTTATATGACAGTATAAAAGGGAGTGAAGGAGCTTGGTAAGAAAAAGAATTTTAGGATAGAGATGAACCTTGAAGCGCTTCCTGTCTTGGAGTTCAACAAAAGCTTGGAACTCCCGGTCCAACGTACTTGCTGCAACAGTTATCATCCATGGAGCAACATTTGAAACAGTTCCATAACCCGGTCCATCATTTCCGGCAGAACACACCACAACAATACCCTTTCTAACAGCGTGAAAGGCACCAATCGCAATGCTATCGTTGAAATAATTGCTGGGATCCCCACCAAGTGACACTGACAGCACATCGACATCATCATGTATGGCTGAATCAAAGCCTTCCATAATGTCACCATCATAGCATTCACCAGTATCTTCAACAGGTGGCCAGCACACCTTGTAAGCAGCCACTCTGGCTTTTGGGGAGCCACCTCTGGCTGTCCCATTGCCCAAACCCAATACGTTTGCTCCGGGAACAAAGTTACCACCAGCTGTTGATAGAGTGTGAGTCCCATGGCCTTCATGGTCACGAGCAGAATTCAAAGATGGGTCAATTTTCAAAGAGGGATCCCTCGAACGTATACCAGCAACATATGCTCTGTTGAAGTAACGTGCACCAATAAGTTTCCTGCAAAATAACTTAGTAGTCAAAACTGAAGTCAACACTCCTTCCTTTTTTCCATCAATTACTCAGCTTCAGAGACGACACCACACCAGTACCAAACAAATATACAAATCAGATTGCTTAATCAGAAGCCTGGGATATTAACTTAGTTTTAGTCCGGGCTATATGGACTTACTAAAATGACAAAAGTACATTGCACGTTATGGTAATGGACGTTAAAGGCAGAACAATCGACTATAGTCATTCAGTGGGCGGAAGGTGACACTATGTGCTGTACCTTGAAGAACTCTCCCCTTTACATCCGTAAAGTGACAAGGCATCGGTAAGTAGATTTCCCTAAGAAAAAGAACAATTCAGCTACGAAAAAAAAAAGAGTAAGGAATTCGTTATGACCTGTTGCAGGGAACTCCAGCTTTGGTGTTGTTCTGACATAATCCTTTCCATTTTGATGGCAAGCCTCCAAATCCTTCCTCGCTAAAGCTCTTTGATTCTGGCCAGACACCTATCATAAGACGATAAGAAAATTTCAAATGATTAACGTGCAGGATGTCCCGCATGAGACCAATTTGGCAAAAAGAAGAAATAAAGATACCCTACTGCACCCAGCTAGAAAAGACAAAAGGTATAATGGGTCCACTTAGTGATTCCAATGACACCATATTAGTTAGTGCTTTTGAATGAGCTAGTCTTCTGCTTCAACTTTCAATTCATCAATTCAAAGCAACAAGCCGGACAGATTCCCTACTATTGAATATATGGCACAGTACCTCAGCATTACAGATTGTGACAATAGTCCAGATTTTAAACAACAAAGATGTGGGAGAAAAAAGGAAGAAAATTTCAGTTTTAAGAAAAGTAAAAGAAAGAGCAAAGAAATTACCAGTGTCAAGGTTTGCTATGATGGTATCTTCACCAAATCTAGCTTTTCTCCACGCAGAATTGGAGTGGATTACACCATTCCTTTCCAGTAACATAAAATCCCATGAGCGTGTTGTGTGTAGTTTCTTTTCCTGGTTCAAGAAGACTGACACAACGCTTGGATGTTCTGCATTGACATATGACTTAGTTACAAGTTTAACGCAGAGTCGTAGGCACCAAGAAATAATTCAATGCATATTCTTAAATAGCTTGAGTTACATATTTAGTAGTTGGCTCAGGTAGTAAAAGGACCAAACTTGGGTTTGCGTGGATTACGCGCAAGAGTCCCAGGTTCCTGTTTTGGGATATTTCCATTATCAAATCAAAAATAAAAATAAAGATAAGAACTTTCTTGCCTGCAATTTGGGCTGCCTCTTCCTCTTCCAGCAGTGCAGCAAAGCCATTGATATGCTTGTTGTACGAGTAGATGATGGCATCTCTGGCCTTCTCGGTACTGCATGAGAAATGGTATACACTTATTCTTATCTACTAGAGAATTACACACAGCAACAGCCAAGAGCATTACAGACTTAGAAGATGATACCCGCCCAAGAATGATCCAAGAAACTCATGGTGAGAATTGGTTGCCCTCACAAGATCAGCCTCAGAAGCTTCAGGACCATGTTCATGGGATCCCAGGTACACTATATATGACTGTTAACATGCCAAGACAACGTAAACAATAATAGAAAAAATCTCAGACAAAAATGAAAAACTATTCAAGTACAATCTGGTTTCATTGGAATAAATAAAAGAAAAAAAGAGCTTTTGAGGACAAATGCATTACCTTTTTAATTGCAAAAGCAGGTGTTAAAAACAAACAATAAAGAATGAAAGATAGAATACGCATGAGAGAAAGCTTTGGGAAACACATTTTTGCTTTTCTTTGATGTGGTTCTAAAATACAGAAGCAAAAGAATAAAGAGATTCGACCTGCTTTTGGATTTTCTTTGTTTTTTATTAAAAAAGAAACAAAAAATCAGATACTGAAATCTCTGCTTCAACAGCACGGATTAAAGACTATAAACTCTAAATTTTGACTGATAATTATGCCCTTTATCTTTTCTATCACAAACTTGTATTTCTGATAATCATATTTGCATTAGTATCATGATCAAGGATTATGATTCACTATAACAATTGTCATTGTTATGGCACTATAATTTCCGAAACTAATGAGATGGGGTTGTGGGAATTGTATGAGACCTTGAATTTAACAGTATGTATGTTGTTCTGTTTGAGCCCCGATGAAAGCTGTCATTTGATTAAAATGATTTGAACAAATCAACAAATAACTCGCGATTTTTATTGGTTACAATATCTGTAAGTTGAAACTACTTGACAGATTATCTTGGCAGGGATTGCGGGGAAACGGGAATTACGTTGCAGGTGGGGGGCAAGAATGCATGAATATTGAATGGCAATTGGAACCCAGCACGTCTTTTTAATTGTTATTAACAAGGTATAGATCTTGGAAGTTCAGCTTGATCCAATAATTAAAAATGAGACGGGATTCCTTGTCACTGTGCTGGCAGCATGATCCAATAATGAAACTCGCCCCCATGATCCAAGAAAAAATCGACTGAGGTTTTATAGAAAGGGCAAATTTGAGAGAGAGAGAGAGAGACTGTGTGTGTGAGTGCCTTCTTCACTGCCAACAAGGTATCAAGAATCAAGAATTCTGTTCTTGATTCTTGGTTCGCGATTTCGAATTGGAGACAAAGATTCTTGATTTTCAGGACTCAAGAATTGATCATCTTTTTTTTTTGGATCTTCTATTCTTCCCTACTGCAGCACCACAGCCATGGCCGGCAAAGCAAACCCCGCCTCATGTATGCCCCGGTGAATTGCTGGGTCACCAAAAAATATTAAGTTAACTTGAAATTAATATCATTAATTAAACTTGTAAATAATAATTTTTCTAGATAGAATTGCTTGAATATTGAGCGAGCAAATTGCCGTGGGCCGGTGAAATATATGCTCTTAAGAATAGAGCTTCAAAGCCAATTAAAAAAGTAGCGAGTTGTGAACCAGAAAGTAGAAACATGAAGCAGCATTGGGTCAAAGTTTGGGCCATAAGCACACAGGCTGAAAGGTTTAGGCTCTCGATTCTTTTAATCATCATGTTTAATCTTAAACTGATTTGATTAACAATCCAAATGACTTTACCCCCCCCCCCCGGGGCCCCAAAAAAATCCAAACACGAAGTTAAAAGATGCAAAATTTATAAAAATAAAAACATTTATTTCATTAAATAGTTTACAACCAGCCACGAAGTTCATGTTATCCAACAGCTAAAATTGTCACTCAAATGTGACCCAACATGATGATGTACGACCCCTGCCAAGGACATAATATTACTCTGCTATAATAACGTTAATAATAACTAATTTCATTTGTTGATGTATCTGACAGCAATGGGACTCTTTACTTGGTGCACCCCATCTGACCACAAGATTACTCCAAACACATTCTCCCCAATCTTGCTTCCTTCATTGGCCTGTATGGTAACCGCAAACTTCTTCTCCTCGTTTATTTTGGTGAATTCCAAAGTGCTAGGATCCACAGAAACTGATATTCCATTGGGGGCATCAACGGTAACCGTGTACTTGCCTGGAGTTCCCACATTTTTTAGTGTTCGAGTCAGCGTGACCTTGCCCGACAGGTTTGGGACTGATATAGATGGATAGTTCAAACCTAAGAGATTGGTGGCATTCTGTTGGCATTTGTATGTCTCGTCGAACCTTGACAATTGGGCGCTGTTATAGCCAATGGCGCACAGAAAGGTTAAGTAATCTGTGATAGTTAATTCATAAACCAGTCCTGGATCGACTGCGAGGTTTGGCCTGACATGTCCTGAACCATAATTGAAAGGGTTCGCAGCAACAAGAGTAACATCCTCGATATCTTTTCCTACATTGTTAGTGGTTTGTGCTGCAATGTCAAGAACAGCATGTAAGATTTTTGAGGCTATCGTCATATTTAGACTCAAGACATCAAATTGAGAGTTAGTGGAAGATTATTTGAGGCATCACCAGTGGTCATGATTGCTGACTTAATTGCAGCGGGACTCCAATCAGGGTGGATGGTTTTAAGTAGACCAGCAATACCAGCAACATGGGGGCATGACATTGAAGTCCCTGATAAGATGTTGAAAGGAACACGACGCTTGTCTCCAGTAGCCAAGGAAGGTGACGAAGCTTCTGTGAAGGCGGCTAAAATGTTCACCCCAGGTGCAGTGATGTCAGGCTGCAATTTAAATGAAAGTTTGCATTGTAAGTGCACTTATACATGCTGTCATTGAGTTTGAATGAATAACATGATGAATGGTTATATGGAGGCACATAATATGACTTCGTTTTCGTGGTAACAAGTGATGAGGCACCTTGAGGATTTCTGCAGTGATGGCATTAGGTCCAGTTGATGAAAAGTGGGCCATGACAGGTGCAACTATGTTTCCCACTTCTGTTCCGCCCCTTATAAATGCTGCCGGTGACCTGAAGAAGAAGAAGAATAATCCTCAAAACACAGGGAAGAATGCTTTGCCTTTAGATTGACTCCTATATAACCACAAACTCAAAATTTGGCAATTAGTATGGGGTGTTTACGTTGTGCTATTGATGTAAGATAAAATGGATAGGCCATCAGTTGCAGACACGTGCGAGGTAGGAATAAAATTAGGTTGAGGATTGTTCCCTAACGAGCCTATTTGATTTGCGAGGATCATCCCAACACCGCCAGCCTCCGAAACCACCAAGCTTTTCCCTACCTCTGAATTAAGGCCTTGAAGACAATACACAATCTTTCCTTCTACCTTTGTTGGCTCCAGGGATTCAGGAATGCAATATTGTCTGCACATGTAAATGAATATGGCTAATTTTATCATCTTAGTCGATTTAGATCGAGATGCATTTCACTTACGCGGCTCGATCAGAACCATTGTCAGTTTTAACGTCCACTGCACTGACCAGGGGATAGTACTTTGCAGCTGGTAAGCTATTGGTTTTAAAGCTTCGGCCCTGATGGAACACAAATCACTTCCTCATCAAAATAGGAAACAAGCTGCTTCATGCAACGTATCAGATCTCATAATTGGAGAATTTGTAGAGACAGACCTTGAATTTCTGCGCGTTCCCAAGGGTGACATCAGATGGAAAGTCCCTGTCAATTGTGCTAGCTGCAACAGTGAGAATCCAGGGAGCAACATTGGCAGAGCTTCCATTAATGGATGGTCCTGAATTTCCTGCAGAGCAAACTACAAGGATCCCATTCCTAACAGCATGGAAAGATCCAATAGAAATTCCATGACTGAAATAAGGGCGAGGTATGCTTCCAAGTGAAATCGTCAAAATATCAATCCCATCCTGAATAGCAGCATCAAAAGCAGCTATAATATCGGCATCCAGGCACGTGGGCCAACAAACCTTGTATGAGGCAAGTCGTGAATTAGGAGATCCACCCTTTGCAGTACCATTGGCTGAGTTGAGCAAGTTTGCACCTGAAACAAATCGACCACCAGCTGTAGAGAGGGTGTGGGTGCCATGGCCTTGGGTATCTCGCGCCGCGTTGAAAGATGCATTAAGGGGCTGGCCGATAAAGGCCTCGTAGCCCTTGTTAAAATACCTTGCTCCGATCAGCTTCCTGCAATTAGTAACATCATATTCCTAGCAGCTTCCTGTCCTACGTTTGCTAACCCTGACTGTATACTGTATTAACTCTTGGAGGAATTACAATAACTGAAAATAGCAAGATGTTGCTCGGAATAATGTAGATATCTTCACATTCCTGTCCTATTACGAGGGACTGTATGAAAATAATCAACAAAATTATATAATATTGAAATACAAGTAAATTAACGAAAAAAACAAAAGATATTAGGTATGAAGCATAATAAATAAAATTTTATATTAATATAATAAAAATAATTTAGTCTTTTAATTAATCAAATTATAAATTACTTAAAAATAATGTTTATTATATTCTAATAATAAAAGAAAGAAATTAATTAGTTATAACTTAATAACTCATAAAATAGAACAATGTTAAATATAAATTTTAATAATAATAAATATTAATATTATTATAATCTATAATAATTAGCAAATGACAATGATAATATAATAATTAACTTTTAAAAATACACGTGCAGAGAAACCAGAGGAACCTGTTGCATTTTACTCCATCATTTGTATCACAGTATCCTTTCCACTTTGATGGGATTGGTCTCATCCCTTTATCGTTGAAGCTTTGGGATTCAGGCCAAACACCTATCCATTTGATCAAAAGGGAAAAATGGTGAGACTAGAACGCGACGTCTTGTAGTAGATTTTTTCAGGAATCATTCCCTTGTATCATTTTGGTTTCCTGGATATGTTGGTTTGATACTTATGGCCCAATTGAGGATTCAAGTTTGAAACATGTGCCACTTGTTATCAATTCAGATGCGAAAAAGATTATAAATTGCGAATTCCATGAGTCTTGGATATGATATTGTAGGTGAATTTACCAGTGTCAAGGTTCCCAATGATTACGTCTTCACCAAATCTTGCTTTTACCCAGAGAGAATCAGCTGGAACCTCTCCGCCACTTTCCAGCCCCAGAAACTCCCACGACCTCGTTGTGTGCAATTGGTACTCTTCATTTGGAAAAACGGATACAACTTGCGGGTGCCCTGCATTGAATACAATCAATTACACGGACCCCATCAAACTTCCAAGCAGACATAGCCATGGAATGAAGCAGAGTGAAGGACAGTTCTGTCGGCCATATTCTCTTACTGGAGATTTCATCTGCTTCTTCTTCTTCCAGAACTGCGGCAAAACCATTGATAGAGCTAGTGTATGTGTAGAAAATTGCTCCTTTAGCCTTCTCCTTGCTCCTGGAAAAGGCCTACTTCATCGTTAGAGGCAAAAGAATAGACATAAATAAATAAATATATGTATAATATGTGTGCATGAACCATGACCTTTTCGTGCAATTAGCCAAGAGGTCATAGTAGGAGGCGGCCCTTTTATTGACATCCAAGGTAGAAGATACCGATCCTTGTGGATGCATCCCAAGGTACACAACATAAGACTGGATTTGCCACGCAAAAAATAATGTGTAATGGCTGAGCACGACTGCTGCTACACTAAAAAACGCACATCCAGCATTAAATTTAATTTAATTGACAAAGTTACAAACACACTTGCCCTTCTAGCCCCCAGTATGGGACTCTGCAAAATGGTAAAAACAGACAAGAGTAATCGAAAGAGATGACTCCGCATAATTCCCCTGTGATTCTTTGCCCCGCAAGAACCGGTACATATATCAATGTAAGTTGACGCGTGTTTCTCGCGAGTCAACCGATGATATATACTGTGACTTTTCTAACAGGAGCAAGAGCAGCACACAAAGTGGTTCATATTTTAATGGGAAAAGGGACCCAATCAAAGTTGGATTGGACAGCAATTGCTATGCATTTAATCCCCTCGCGTGCCTGTTTCCATAATCTTCATTACTTGATTGAGGCAGGTTCACTCGCATAATATGCCACACCATAATTGTGCAATTAACAATGCATACACCCACCTCCCCCAACCCACCGCAAATATCATTCCAAGTCTTCTTATTATTCAGTAGTACATTAGAGATATCGTTTAAAGTAAAAACCCCAGATGGTTCAAGTTCACGCCGACGACAAATGTTTCGGGGATGCTAAAGTTATCCCCATTAAGAGTGAGCATAGAAATAAACATGGATGTTGCAATTTTGCTCATAGTTCAACAATTCTTATCCCCCGTGCAAGCAGTTCATTCAAAGAAAATCCATAAGCTTAAGGACAAATACGGAGAATTCTTCTTCTGCTTCTTTTTTTTTTTTTTTTTTTTTTTAAGCCATGCCAACTAGAGCAGACAAAGGATATTCTTTGTTCAGTTTTGATGGTTGTTTATCATTTTTAATCTTCTCTTCCCTCAAATATTAGTTAGTGTTTCAACTCAATATTTGTCGACTTGATCCCAGGAAGATAGATTCAGCTTAAGAGGTAGGTATGCCAACGTTTGTCATTATAAAATTTAGACCTTCCACTTGTTGATAGAATATCAGTGCATTCAGCCCTGCTGCTATCCACCCTATCAGGCACCCGCAGCCATATTACGGGGTTTAAATCGGAAGTAGCATTTATTTTGTCACATAAGATTCCAATTTCAACAGTGAACTTCTTTAACCATTGGAGAAGTTTCCTTCCTTCCATCCATTTACGGGTCATTAACTAATTTGGGTGGCTAATGACCATGAAGGCGGCGGGGGTTAGATTTCATTACTGTGAATCTGATTTTTTGTTTTTTCATTGAATATGTTTTAAAGTATCTGTCGTTAATTAAAAAGAGTTAGATGAATTTTGTGTACGACCGAAAGTGACTAGATAGGTGCGTGACTTCAACTTGTAGGTACAGTCCTACAGCAATCAAGGGTTTGCATCTAACAAAATTAAAAAAATAATAAAAATAAAAATATAATATATAAAATAAAATCAGTGAAAAACGATAAAAAAAAATTCTCGTTTATTCATTGTTGTCATATTTTTGGTGGATGACATCATTCACGTCGTATATGCCTATCAAATTGTGAATTATAATATATATATATATATATATATATTATATAAAATTTACAATATTTTTAAAATTAAAATTCAAAATTTTTAAAAATAAAATCTTAAATTTTTAATTACGTGCCCGTAAAATGTTAGATTAGCGGGTCTCCCTCTTTGGTCCTCTCCCCTTCGTAATTCCGCCTCCAATTTCTTTCGTTTTTTTTTTTTCCAATTACATTTTGTTTTTTCAAGATAGTTTTATTCGATCTTACACTCCTTTTTGTTCTATTTTTAATTTATATTTATTTATAACTCCTTGTAATTTTGCATGATTTTGTTTTAATTTATAACCGCACAACTCCTATTTTCTTCTTCAACACAAAGTAATAGACGAATTGTTCTAAACAACCGGTCTAGATAAGCTAAGCAGGCCGGCGGAGATCTGGGCCTCATAGATAACCCAATTGCCCAAGCCACCCATCTCCGTAGGACCAGTGTCATATGGCTTTGGGCGGGAAAACGCGAACCGCAACGGCTTCTTCAAAAAACAAAAAAATTTGAACTTTTATTTTTTTTCAAATAATCTCTTCTCTCCATTTCTCGGCTGTCAACGATTAGCACTTGATGGCTATTTTCTAAAGAAAATTTTCACCCTATTTTTTGAGATATTTTTCTTTGACTTTAATATTGTTTCTTCATTATTCTTTTTTTTTTTTTTCAGTGGGCTTTATTATTCTTGTTTCTTACAGCATTCTTTGTAAATCTGGCTTGCTTTTTGAATAACCACACGCATTTCAAGAATGTCTGCTTTGCTGTTCTGTTCGCATTTCGCTTTTCATTGCCCCCCCGTTTCTTGATATACCATTTTTTTTTTCTTTTACAGGATGGGTTGTCTTTGACTTTATGGGTCGTTAGTTTGGACTTTGTGTTTCTTGATTTAATATTAATATCGTTCTTGCATTGCTTTTCTTTGTACGAGAAAGAAGAATTGTGTCCGAGAATAATGGAGAGAGCAAGCAAAGAGTACGGAGAATTCCACTTCACTGATTTACAACTCCGGTGCTTACAACCTCAGAGGATAGAAATATGTCCGACTAGGCTTTGAAAGCCCTGCCCATGTGGTGGGTGTCTAGGTGAGATGATGGGCCCTTAAAAACGCAACGGCTTCTTCTTCTTCTTCTCCGGCAAAAGTTTCTCTCTTTCTTTTGCCTTGGTTTCCTTTGCTTGCGTCCTCTCCAGCGCGCCTTCTAATCTTTGTCTTTCAGTTTCTCCTGCGTCTTTTCTTGTTGATTGCTTGGTCATTTTAGAATCAAATTGCGAACTTGTGAAATGTTTGAATTTTTCTGTTTCTTGATTGGGTTTTTGTTTCTCAATATGCCTTTTCTTGAATGAGTTTATTTGTTGCTCGATGACGTTCCTTTTTCTTCAATAATTAGGCCTTTCTATTTCCCCTGGATTAAGGGATGCTTCCTCCTTATTCCTCAGTTTCTTTTGTTGGGTTCTGTTCTTTCCGTCTATCTATAGTCCGGCTTCTCAGTTCTCATCTTAGTAATAATGTAGTACGGGGCACCGTTTCTTTAATGGCATGGAATGTAACTGCACCTCTGCCCTCCACGGTTTGTTTCAGCAGTCTAATCTCAAGAATGCATCAGAATTTTTTTTGTTTTTTCTTTCTTTGGATTTTGATAGATAAAATCAACCTTGCTGGCTACTTTGTAGAACCATTTCTGTTGGTTGTGTGTGCCACTTGTCTCTTCATGCGAAAATTTCGTTACGTAGCGATGACAGAGAGATGAGTAAGACGCTTTGCTTCTATTATTTAATGATATTTCTTGACTCTGCAGTTTCATATTTGCTTTCAAGCAATCTCCATTAGTAATAAATATTGTCATAAGGGGATTGGGTTTGGTTATCTGGGTTGGAATCTTACCAAAGGGAGGAAACTAGTGTGGAACTCTTGCTGTCTGCGTTGTTTGATGCCCGTAAAATGGCATCATGAATGCCCAGATGCTCAATATTTAAATATTTCATGAAAGAATATTTGAAAAGCCTAATCTTGTATCCAATTGTTGGACAAGTACTGCTACTACCGATTGAGAAGTGGTCACACAGCAAGTGTTGTTTGAGACCCAGGAGAGTTTAAATAAATATTGGACATCGCCTTTGGCAAATGGAACGTGAGAATCAATAAATAAGCCTCAGGTATGTTTGATTAAGTGGTTCCTGTTTTAATTTTGTCCAAAAGATACTAATTCCCAAAAGGACAAAAAAAGAGAGAGAAAACTTGGTGTCTTTGAATGGATGATATGAGGCCCAAGCTGCTGTGGTGAGAAGGACTAATGTAGCTGACCGGACTATTTTTAACCTCAGCTTTTGGGGTATTGCAAAATTTCCTATTCCCTTGTTACTGTTTTCCAATGTGTTTTTCTTCATGGACTTCCTCATCTTCAGTATTTGAAATAGGCTTTACAGTCAGGAAGCTTCGTATGTGTGGGAACATTGATTCAAGTTTTGTACGTCTTTTGACATGTTATATCATGTCATAGCCACAAAAAGTATCTATCATTAATTAGACTTGAAGAAAATTCAACTTCTGCACCCAACACAAACTATGACAATGATATTGGAAAAAAGTTAAAGTTTTAATTTAGATAATGGGGGCTGAACTGACAGTAGTGAATAAATGAAAGGAAAATATAGCAACCTCAGAATACAAAACAAAGAAATGAACATACGTCAGATTAGAGAAGCAAACTATAGTAAATGGCCAAATAAAGCTAGTTTTCTAGTTTTATTCCTTTTGAAATAGTATATTTCTCTGAATTCTTTTATTTTGCATATTTTGTTTTCATTTCAGAATTTTCCCTAGTGCATGAGAAGCCAATAGTGTACAGAAACCTCCAAATGTGAGACATCACAGCTCATCTTGGGTTTAGATGAAACAGTTGATAGTCATCATTCTTTTGTTGGCAAAGTTGTCTAGATGGAGAGGAGGATTTATGCCAGATATCACTCACCCTTTTGTTCAAAATTTCGGTGAAGATGATCATGCTGAAGGAGTTTGCTTCTATTCTTGCTTCAAATATTAGATTCATTTATGTTGTTGATAATAATGATCAATGATACATGTGGAGATGTTGTTCCTATGTCTTGAAGACATATCTTTTCTCCATTTTAGGCCTTCAAAATTTATAGAAAACTTTATGATTATTCTGTATGAAAAAATTGGTGAAATAGAGATTTCTGAAATTTCAAACTTCTTGTGAATGTTCTAGCTCCAGTGATATTAAGAGTTATGTTAGGAAGCTGGAGGAGTTAAAGTGTGAATGCACTTCATGCCAAGGAACATCAGTAGAAGCTTATTCTCGGAAAACTTTATGGTTATTCTGCATGAAAAAATCGGTGAAATAGAGATTTCTGAAATTTCAATCTTCTTGTGGATATTAAAAGTTTATTCTTGCAAAGATATTGTTTATTACATTTCTGATACATTTATGGACCTTAAAGCCTTTTCTAAAGCAGCTTCTGACCTTATTCCTATTTGTCCACCTTGTTGAATAGACAGAGGGTTTCCCCATAGGTAGGTCCTATCAAACGTTTCCATATATTCTAGTCTGTGTCTGTTTTTATATTATGCCTTGATCCTCTCTTAAGATGGTTGTTTGATCTCACCGTTTTCCTCCATTGAAGAGAGTGTTACTGACATTTGGTTGTTTAAATATTATCTCTTATTTCACTGCAGAAGGGAAGATATAGTATATGCTTTGGCTTCTCCAGCAGACCAAAGGTTAGAAAATGGAGGTTTTTCATGTTAAATCTTTATTTATTGGAAGCTAATGAGCTGGCTGGCTACCGATTCTTTGTTATAACTTCTGTACCTATTTTATATCATTTGCATTATAAGATAATGTGCTGGGTGGCTGGCTACCAATTTTTTGTTTATAACTTCTATACTCATTTTATATTATTTGCAGGTCTTAGGAATAACCTGCATTAGCATACGAAAGCTTGTCAAGCAAGAAGACATCAGTACAAGTATTTTTCAGCTTATATTTTTTTGTGGTTTGTTTTTATGACTCATCAGACTACCTTTGTTCTGTCAGAGCTGACCAGATTGTTGGATTGGACACAATTTGGTGATACCATCTTCATAGGTGCAAGGTTGCATGACTACCCCTTTCTTTATCCTCTTCTCTTTGCATATGTTGCTAGTTTTCTTCTGCAACTACACAAAAACTGTTGTTTAGCTCCTCATTTATGTCCCTCATGCAAGTTGATTCTTGACTGTGTCCTGAACTGCTCTAGATTGTGCTTGTACAAGATAAAGTTTGGTGCCTGTTGCTGTTGATATTAGGTCATTGTACACTTCAGCACTGATATTTGTACCTACCGCAAAAACTCATGCACTTTCTTTTGCATGCATTGTGAATTGGTTTTGCATTCTGTTCTCTCTGTGGCATCTCCACCCTCCCTTTATAAAGTTTAGAGTTAATAAAAGAAGCTGTAGTACTTTTGTGTGTGCCATAGTAATTTGTCTACATAATTGTTTCTTAGCATGAATTTTGAAGATCAAATCTATTATCCAAAGTTGTAACAGAACAAGGGGAACAGGTTGCCAACTCTCTTTCTCTCTCTGTTTTTTCATTTTGAATCATTTAGCAGTTCCAGTATTTCATTTAAATAATATTTTCCTTTCTGCCTTGCTGCAATCCTTTTTTTAACTACAGCACTTTAGGTGTCATGATTAGATCGATTCCCTGTGCTACACTGTGTTGGTGTCTAATGTGATGGTGGTGCCGTTCCTCCAGTTTTTGCTCTGTAAGTACGTCTCTCCTTTCTTACACACCTTTAGGGTTAGCAATGTGAAATGTAAGACTGGTCTGATCAAGGACATCCAATTAAATTTGATCAATGAAGAAATTCTGAGAATGATTAGTTTGTTTTGGAGTCTATGGGAGGCAGCAAGCAGAGATCTCATGCATGATCTTAGGCTTTTATATGTTTTGTGCATTCTAAGATTTAGATTTTTCTTCCTATTGATGTTGTGTCCTGTTGGTCTAACTTATGGAATTATCTGCATATGTTTGCGTGTACCATATAGATCATGAGCTATTAAATCAATGTTTCAACAGTTTAAACGCTGCTCCTTGCCTTTGTTGCTGAGAACTTTTCCGTTATGAATATATCTTGCTTAATGATGTGCGTTTTTTTTTTTTTACGTATGGAGCGCACATACAAGGGTAAGACTTTCTCTAAGGCAATGCTTTTGTTTTGCTGTCGCTTATACATTGCCAGATTATAAACTTTCTGTTTTCAAATGATGAGAATGACTTTCTTGCATGCTATATACATTACAGTTCATTTTTAGTTAAATATGTTTTTGGGGGAATTGGTATCATATTCCCCTACTCTTATTCAATCGCAGGGTGTAGGTAATGCATGTTTCACTTCACTTTGGAGATTGTATTTATGTTTGGCCTTTGATTGGAGACAAAGGCTGGCTTGTTTGTTGTTTGTTACTACCGCATTGGGCCAAGATCTAACAATAATCCAATGGCTTCTTTCACTACCCACATATTGTCCTTGTCAATGAACACATCCAAAATATTACTATTTATGCTGGGAAAATGTATTCAGGTCCATGTCTACAAGAAGGTTGGGCGTTTGCAGTTGGGGAAGGCTAGGATTCTGGAATTCACAAGCCCTCTTATTTCTTTCTTTGCTTCTATATTTTTAAAGACAATGACACTAAGAAAGGCATGACCCCAATCGTGTTATATCTTCTGGCTCACAGGCTAACACATGGGACGACTGGTGGACGGTTCCAAGTTTCCACCAAAATGACACGATGGTAACGCAAACGTGAAAAAGAAGGAAAAGAAAATGCTTGGATGGAAGAAAGGACCCATTGACTGGAACAATGTGAATTTGACATAAGGTCTCGTCCAAATTGTGATAGATATAAGAAATGGGAACCGCCTTTCCGGCAACAAGTACCTACTACTGTAGCAACTCCTCAGTTTGATAAGGCGGCCCACCTCGCCGTCTTGAAGTCAAAAGTTGCGAGCACTGATGTTCTACCAACCTGATGGACAGTACGCCGACCCAATTCTCTGTTCTGGATGTTGCCATGTGCCATTAAACCCATACGGAAATAATGGGTGGCCATGTATGGGTTGGCAGCCATAAAAAGGTCGTGGCAGGCCATCTTTCAAGGTAAAAAAATTCAAGAAAAAAAAGGTAGTGGGGTTTCGTGAATGCCCCCTTTTCTTTATCCTTCCCCAGGACCGTGAAATGACTCCACTAAACCATGTAGGAAGCATCTCGTGTATATGCCATATTTGTTTGCTCTGTATCAGGAACGCAAAAACCTGCCGTGTGAGTCGCGGGGGTGGGGCTCCGTTAGCCTGAGACCATCAGATTGAAGATGTTTGTTTACGAAATAAGCCACGTTTTTTGTAGATATCCTAGACATGATTAGGGGTAAAAATTGTCGTTTTTGATGAGTAAACAT
This sequence comes from Ceriops zippeliana, assembly GCA_037897445.1. Classification (NCBI taxonomy): domain Eukaryota; kingdom Viridiplantae; phylum Streptophyta; class Magnoliopsida; order Malpighiales; family Rhizophoraceae; genus Ceriops; species Ceriops zippeliana. The sequence continues at coordinate 3,253,568 of JBAPLH010000217.1, forward strand.
CAATGGTACGGGGGGAGAATATTCAAAACAAATTTGTTGGAGCAAGAAAGTAGAACTGGGCCCAGGGCGTGCCATCGGACATGGATCCGCAGACTGACCAATCACAATTTAATTCAATTTGTCGAGCTGATTCTTCCGCGGCAGGCTGCGCTCTTCCTCTTTGCTGCCCTTGCATTCCTAATGAAATGGAACCCCCGGCTCCCCCCAACACCGCCCCCCCCCCCCCTCTACAAAACAAGAATCCCTTATATTGATTCGAACCCATGCCGACATTAAAATTTCCAGAGTACTGCACAAAATGACATGAAATGATGCCTCCTGTTCTCTTGGCGGCAGGCTTAATTGTTGGTTGCGGAATAGTCTTGGCGAAATACAGAAATAAAGCTCGAGCTGCCTTTGGTGAAAGCATTTTTACATCAACACTCTCAAAACACAACAGGAGAGAAATTTTATCGTTATATTAATAATTGCCATTTCTCCTCGTAATATCTTTATGCCAGTTAGATTTATTTTTCCTTTCCTGAAACAATTTGAACATGTTCATATAGACAATATTCACTCACTTTGCAGTGCTGGACTTGTCTTTTGTGATGGCTTTGGCCTCGTCTAAACATTTTACCCATCCACCTCAATATGATTCCATGCCCATTAGAATTGAAATTAATTTGTCCTACTGCGCAGCATTATACGTACAACGAATTATTTACTCATTTGTATTGCAATTAATTTGTCTTGCTGCTAATCTTCAAATGCTTTTACAAATGACTCGAGCAGCTAATGAATTTGGCACCTCTGGATATATTTAATGCATTGCGATCTTATTGAAAACCATGCATATCACTTGTAAGATAAGAATAATGTCCGTCCACGTCAATATTAGAAAATAAAAAGAAGTTTATAAATGCTCATGCACAAATGAACAAAGGAAGAATGGGAAGGGTTGTAAAAAGGTTACGTATGTTGGGATCGGGCGAGAAGAATCCAAAAGAGTTGCCTGTAAAACCCAGGCAGCTTTGGCTCTTTCTGTTGAACCATTCTTTGGAAATAGGTTCTAATTCGTTGCCGCTTTCTGTGCCACCATATACTCATTCTCCTCTCCATGGACTTCCTCTTGTCTTCATCTCTATATCTCTACATCTCTGCTTCTCGTCTAGCAAGCTTCATATACACATACACCCTTCTTAGCTCGTTGCTTCCAAGCAAAAGTAGAGAAACAGAGGAAGTGATGCGAGTCTAAATGATGCCGCCCCACACCCTCCCTCACAAAATCACTCTCAGATTTCTTGTTACTTTCAAATTTTTCTTCACCTTTTTTTTTTTTTCGGTTTTTCAGGTTATTCAGAAGAGCATGCAATAAAGAAGTATAATTTGGTTCGTCTTTTTGCGTGGGAGGTTCTGCCTGGCTCCCTGAATGCCATCTAAGAAGCTTGTCAAAGAGTGTTGGCAAACTTCCTACTTGGCATCTGGGGAGCCTGGGCAGGCCCCTAACCTATTTATCAGAATCAGATGACTGGCAACTATACTACTGCATTCGTAGCTACTACTGCTGTTGGTCCCTTCAGGTGCACCTCAACTACATCTCCCATGTCCTAGCAATATAATTAAAATTAATATTGAACTTCAGAGGAGGAGGTAACATATTATTAGTATAACATGGTCATCATCCTGAGTAACTTCTCTCTTCATATCTGCATCTTTTATTTTTATGTTCTCCAAAAGTTTAAATAATTTTGATCCGCCAAAGTTCACTACAGCATGCGATAGCTGATTCGAGCTTTCTTATGCTGCGGTAGCATCATTTGTGCCTCCCTCATGGCTCATATATGCAAAGATATGTGGGTACTGGTATTTGCTTGTGTCATTAAACGATGTTAAACAACTTAATTTACGGGGAAAAAGATTATTAGCTCAATAATTTTTAGCCCAAGAACATCATTCCAGTAGCGAACAACTTTTCAGGGGAGCAAAATTTATAAGTGAGACAAAAAAAAAAAACATACTCGGATTTTAAACCTAAAACTTCAAAAGAGCAAAAGTCTCTCTAACATAAAATTCAATAATAATTTAAATATAATTTAGTACATATACCTATAATAACAGGCGAGGGGCCCCCAACCCCCTCCTCCATCCACCCCTGCACAGTCCGGCAGTCAGGCAGTGATTGCGGAAATTCAGAACTTGTGGCTAGGAAGGCACCATGCAATGCGTGCAGACTTTTGTGGGGTCAGAATTTGTGTTCAAATATCCACAGTCGGTGACAGGTACTGCTCCTGTCAATCGTGAGAAAAATCTGTAATTGTCATTTTGATATTGATGATAATTAAAGAACGCGGTGGTGGATCATTCAATCTTCTCGGCGGGCTTCTTGCATTGCATTTGATATGCTGTGGTGTGTACATATAACGCGGCAATATGCAGAGAATGAAACGCATGTTCCGGTTACAACTGGAACGTAGAAACTCTCGAGTCAAACTTCGGCTGTCGAGTTTGACTTAGCATGACATTGACCTTTTTGTTTTCTTCGTTTTCCATAGCAGGGGAGGGATCGGCATGGCGTAATAAATTTCAGCGCCGCCTCGAAAGAGAGACAGGAATAGCCGATGACCGGCCTACGGATCTATGTATGCAATTGCCTATGGTTTATTATGAACTCATTGAACCTTAAGGTTGAATTTGACCAGTATCCAATAACATCAGTACGCTCCAAAATAAGACCTGATTAATCAAAATGTTTTCATTTCTGTGGAGCAAGCAAGCAAGCAAGCATCCATAGTCATTTCATTGGTTATTATTATATTAATGCTCACAGTTGTGTGATGTGAAATCCCTTATGAATTCACATTTGGTCAAGGTAGGAAATTTACGTCCGCATAATATTTATCTAATAAAAATACGAATGAACTTTTTAGTTATATATATATATATATATAGACGTCAATCTGTATGTATTTCGTTGTAATGGTATTCTGATTGATTGATTGAAGCTAAGTTTATATTCTGACTAATTAAATTTAATTAATTAAATTAAATTAATTAATTTCATCCATTGCAGTTTTGTTACTTAGTTTATGTCATTGTCCAGTATGATATTATTTTGACTGACTTTTTTATTTTTATTTTTTTAATAAATAATACATGATATATTGTTGTGACAAGGAGTTGACGTTGCTCATATTGGTTTCTCAAATTCGTTTTCGTTGCAGCGAAATTCCCAGTTATTTATTGCTCCCATGCTGAGGCCATTTCACTGATCTCCAGGTGATTATCAACTCGCAAAGAATCAAATGTGGGAATGTACGATAGTGTTTTATAACATCGGTGTCGTATAGAATTCAATGGCTTCCAACCGTCTGATAAAAGTTCATGAATTAATAATATTATTTCCTTTCCTATGTCTCAAAATAGAAAACCAAGATTTGAGGGATTTTATGAGATTTTTATTTTTATTTTTATTTTTCTCTTTCTCTTTCTCTTTGGACAAAAGCGAGTTTGGTTTGTCATGGTAGGCTTAAGTATGCTTGTTTGAAAGGATTTTGTTGTGTTGGGTGAAGTGGTGGGCTACAAAATAACTATCTAAATTATTTAGATTAAATTAATAATGTAACAATTATTATCGTCCAACTAATTAGAAATAAAATATTGATTTCTGAATTAGAGTTAAAATTAAAAATTTAAAATAGAATTAAAATTAAATAATTCGAATTTATGTGCTAATCCCGAAGCTAATCACATGGGGGTTAAGGTGTTTTTTGCTTTCTTTTCTTTTCTTTTCTTGTCTTTTCTTCTCTTCTTCTGATCACCAAAACCCCTAAGGGTAAGAAGTCGCATTGTTTTGGTAGTTGACCCAAAGTTGGAAAGTGGGCCTGTCTGGCAAGATGTATTATACCCAAAACTAAATGGGACAGATCCGAAGCCCAAATCGTTAAAACCCTGACAAGTGCGGCCGACCAGCCCATAACATAAATAAAACAAATTATATATATATATATATATATAAAGGCGTTGGGAAAAAGAAAATGGGGGAAAAAAAAAACAAAGAAAAGAAATTAGGGTTTAGAAATTTCCAAGGTTTAAGGATTGGCTGTTGGCCAGCCATTCTTCCTCTCTCACAATATCAGAGCATTTAGTAGTATTATTTTTCCATTTTGCTCTGCTCATTACACTGACATCGCTCTGTCATCTCCACATACTTTCTGGACCCTCCCCATTTTAAGGTTTGAATTCAATGTTTCTCATCTGTTTTGAGGATATTTTCTTGTTTTTGACCTGGTTTTGCTACATGGGTATGAAATCTTTATCAAGTTCGATGGTGGGTTCGTTTCTGTTGTAGGAATAAAAAATGATGCCTAAAGGTGCTTTTATGCCGTCAAGTTATGCTTTGGCTTCTGTTCGCAGTATTGGATCAGCAATTGATTTTTTCGGTTTGTCATTTGATCTTTACGCAATTGGTGATATTCGGCATTATTCAAAACTCCCTGAAATTGATATTCTACGGATGCGGGCAAGTTGGTTCGAGAGATTTTTGAGAGAAAAGAGCACCAACATCAATGATGCCTTGAGTTTGTTTAGTCGGATGGTTCAAATGCGGCCTTTGCCTTCAATTGTACATTTCACCCAGCTTTTTGCTGCCATTGCTAGGATGGGAGATTATTCCACCGTTATTTCCTTGTATAGACAAATTGACGTGTTAGGAGTTAGACATGATATTTTCAGTCTGAGCGTGCTGATCAATTGTTTCTGCCGCTTAGATCGGGTGAATTTCGGTTTCTGTGCTTTGGGGAAAATGTTGAAACTTGGATGTGAACCAGACCCCACCATCTTTAATTGTCTTGTAAATGGGCTTATAGGAGTGGGTAAGCTAAGTCAAGCCATAGAATTCTTTCAAGAAATGTTGAAGAAAGGGTACCAACCTGATTTAATTACTTACAATACGCTTGTTAAAGGTCTATGTAAAACAAGGAATACTTCTATGGCACTTCAGTTACTCGAGAAGATGGAAGAAATCGGTTATGAGCCAGATGTGGTAGCATATAGCACCGTTATAGATGGCCTTTGCAAGAATAAGCTAGTAGAGAAGGCCATGGAATTGTTCTCGAAGATGTTAGTTAAAGGCAATCAACCGAACATTGTTATTTACAATTCATTGATTTATGGATATTGTATGCAAAATCAAATGGATGATGCTCTGAAAGTATTTTGTATGATGATTGCTCGAGGCTTCATGCCAAATGTTGTTAATTATAGCACCTTGATAAATGGATATTGCAAGAGTGAAAGGATAGATGAAGCCATGAAGATCTTTCAGGAAATGCATCACAGAAAATTGATTCCCAATGTTGTCACTTATACCTCTATTATTGGTGGTTTATGTCTTGTTGACAAACACTTTGATGCATTGAAGCTTCTTAAAGAGATGCAAGAGTCTGGACCAAAACCCAACCTCATGACTTACTCAGTTCTGTTGAATGGCTTGTGCAAACATGGACATGTGCATGAGGCATTGCAAATATTTCAAGCAATGTTGGAGAGCAGTATGGAACTTGACATTGTAGTTTATACTATAATGATTGAAGGTTTGTGCAAAGCTGAGGAGCTTGATGCTGCGAAAGAACTTTTTTATAGCCTCCCTACGAGGGGTGTGAAACCAAATGTTGCAACGTATACAATAATAATAAAGGGACTTTGTGCAAAGGGTTTGCAGGATGAAGCATTCAAGTTGTTCAGGGAAATGGAAGAACATGGTTGTGTGCCTAATTACCGCACTTATAGCACGGTTATCCAAGGTTATCTCCAGACTAATGATCTTACAATGGCAACTCAACTTTTGCATGAAAAGTTTGAGAGACACACACAGATGAATCCACTGCAACCGTGGTTATGTTGATGGCATGGTACATTGGAAAGATGTTTTTTTTTTTCCTCTTTCCTGGTTCGAAGCCACGTGCTTTGATAATGAGTAAACTTATAGCTGTGGCAAATCTTCAACTCCAATGATGTCAATTGCTTTCAGAGGTATTCTGCAATTTTCTGGGAGATTCGTTTACAATTTTAGATTATGAAATCTTGTTGATTATGACTGTTGCATCCCATTCTAAATGTGAGAATTGATCCATCACAAAAGGATTTTTAGAAATGATTTTGACCTTCTGTTTGAGGTAGAACTCAAATAACACAATCATGAACATTTAAGCTGTTTGCCATTTGCATTTGATCAATTATCTTAGTGTACTCTATTGGCTGTGTTGGCAATTTCTGGTGCTTTTGATGTTCTCTGCATGTTGCTTTTCATAAAGCTACCATTTTCTTTCCATAAAAATGATATGTTTCCTTGATCTTTCATCTGTTTTGCTGCAACTCTGTAACCTCATTTCCGTTGCAGTCCAGTCAAGCAGCTTGGAGATTCCCTTAAAGTTGTTTTTATGAAATCAAGCTACGCTTGTGCAGTTGGCCTGAATTTCAAATGCGGAGAGAACTTTGGTAATATAATTTTTATCTTGTTGCTTTGAGCTAGGATGGTTTTTATCTTTTTCTTTTTTCCTTTTCAGTTTAATGACATTGATTCTTGGACTTAGTCTATTTACTCACTAAGTGCATATTACATTTATGTTGGAAAATGCAGATGGCATCATTTTTGCAGAAGGAACTTGTCTATCCCAGACTCTCCAGACAGGAAACTAGCACATAGGCCTCGACATTTGTATGCATATACGGCCAAAAGTAATGTTGCTGGACAAGAGTAAGGGTTCGTGCCATACCTGGGTGACCAGCCCATAGTGAATCGTGGCATTCCTTGAGTATCTCCTTCCGCAAGTTTTCCCACTTTGGCATGAAGACGCGATTCCCGATTGTTGTCAAGACTCCATCGTTCACTAACCAGTCTTTTCTTGCATGCTTCATTCGTGGTGGGTAGTTTGCCACGTGAATCTGTAATATTGTTGCTAATGAAATCTAAAAGCTTTTGAAGAACAAAGTGAGGCCCAAACCTGATGCTAATATTCTATACAGATCATGATTTGGTGCATTTGGCTGGAGCAAGCAGTAGTGCACTAGAATAATCCAGTTCCATTAGACACACCAATTAAATAAACTTGTCCTTGTGGAATCTCATGGGTTTCCTGCAGCTTAGTTCTTTTAGGCGCTCACCAACTCTCAGTGCATGGGGTTTTTGGCATGTTAAATTCCTTCTTTAATCCATGGGGTTTTTGGCATGTTAAATTCCTTCTTTAATCCTTTGGTTAAACCGAGATACCTACACCTGTCATCATTTGGAATCTTGTATGTGACTATTGCACGGTTTATGAGGCCTATCTATGTTCGTTAGCAATGACCAATTCAGTCTATATTTGGTGCAGGATTACTGCAATCACGCTGTGCATGACTTGCACATGCATCTCTTTTTGTACTTATTCATAAAAGGACAATGAAATAGGAAATTGCGGTATTTGTGTTGCTGAAAAACCACAGGTATGATAAAATAAATATATAGTTTTGTTAACTTTTGCGGAGCGGCGATGCGATAGTGCCCTGATGGTGGCAATATCAATTCTGATCATGTGCTATGGTATGGAGCGATCTATTCTGGCTAATGACTGCCATCCCTTTTGAAGTAATTTGCTCCCTCTTAAGCGTTGACTAGGTTGTGGAGCCACTAATTCTCAGCAGATCTAGCTGCCAAGAATTGCAATCAAATTCTAGTAATTATATGAAAAATCACCATAGTGACCAGGTACCTTGTTAATTAAAATTTCATCATTATAATAAGTTGGTTTTCGATTAGGTGCAAACCTTGGAACATGTATATTCCTTGTTTTCCTTTTGCATGAGTCTCCTCAGATGGGTTATTATCGTTGAATATCTTATCCGCAAACAATGGCCCATCAAAACCGCAAAAAAAGGAAAATTGACCCATGTAGACAATTGTCATATGAGAGAAGAATTAATTCAACGATTTATAAAGGGTTAATGCATTTTGATTTTGGGTATAAATCTAGAAGAAAAGAACAAAAATGGCCGATAATTGCCTAACTTGTTTGGTGTTTTGGGTCGAGGATTGTGTTACAAACATTTTGTTCGATCTTCCTTGCAAGACAAAAGCTCCATTGTTAGACTAAGAAAGTGGGGAATACATATTGAGGCACATAACGCACACACGTATCTGTCTATGGATATTTTCATGCTTAAAAAGAAAAGGGCCTCACGAAATGGAGTCTTAGAGTCAAGATTGGCAACCATGGATGCAAAGAAACTCATATTTTACGAATTTACTGATGCTATTCGCAAAATGAATTTGCCAGAGTATACCTACTTGCCCATATTGATGTCACACTAAAAGACAATTTGGGTTTTAAGGGACAATTTTTTTCCTTTGGTTGATGAGTGTTTTTGGCTCCTAAAACAAAAAATCCAAAAAAAAAAAAAAAAAGGACGTGTCGGTTTGGTTTAGTTTTGCTGCAAAAAGTATGACCATCATATATTACTTTTATCTATCAATGACCAAATATTGGTTACTAATAATCTATTAATTACCAACTTTGGTCATAAATAATGCAAGCAATTGCTACCAGCCCTCAGTGGTCTCTTAAAACAAAAACTTGTGTTCCTTTCCTAATACAAGAGAAATTAGCATTAGCTTCGACATCAACATAGCACATAGACATGGTGGGTAAAATGATAAAATCTCGAAACATTCTGATAGAACCCCAAGCATTTTATGATCCAAAAAAGAAAAATGGAATTCAAGAAGTGTTTCTCGGCAATTGGAAAATTAGAACACTTTGGCATAACCCCAGCAATTGTTAACCTTTTCTTTTGATATTTTCGTGGTCAGTTTTATATTATTACGCTTTTGTTGTCCCTGTTGGCCCTTTCGTTAGAGAGAATGAACACAATGAATTTATTAAAATAACCGTGCGTGTAATCGTATACGCTCATAGATACGATAGCGAATGACGAACTTCTTTTCGGTATTGTGTATAACGATGACGCTTTCATCATGTTAAAAGTTGATTTGAATATGCTTATTGGTATACCAAAAAACGAAAAGGGTCAATGTGAATTTGTTTGCCAATATTGGATTGGATCAGCGTTTGAAAAGTTCATGACATGTGAGGAACTGAGGGGGCAAAATAGTCACTTCGGACGTAAAATATTCTCTCCTTTCTTACTCGAATTAGCATCAAGTCATGCTATAAATAAGAAGGTTGTGGGCATAGCTTGTCATAATCACAAGTCATACTCGGTTATTTCATTCTCGCAGTTTGTGTAGACAGAAAATGGTGAGAAAGGCCACTTTGTTGACCGCTTTCTTATGGCTCCTCGTGCTGCTTTCCGTAACCATTTGCGCAAATGCGGCGTTTTGAGAACGTGGTCTATCCACAAGCAGGTGAAAAATACGTCTATGTATGTCTCATTAAGCTCCAAACAATGTGCATGATTGTTTTGGCACGTACTGGGTGTTGACTGTGATTTTTGTAGGTTGTCGATGCTGCTTTTTCACTGGGAGGATTCCCCACCTGCGTTGTGGCAAAGCATGCCCCAGAGGTGGTTGTTGCTCCTCGAATTGAGCATTCTCTTGCTCCCCCACATGCATGCTTCCTACTTCTGCATCGCCAACAGAAGTTTACCGTATGCGACAAATAATTCCAGGATTGGAAACATCAATCTGCAACATGCAGAAGCCCTTTAAAACCCATCCGCTCCCTCGCTTCCCAAAATGAGGAGGTTTATGTTGGTGCCGTGTAATTTTAATATTTGTAATCAATTGAAGCCTCTAATATTTATGATAATCGCATGTGCTTTGGCATATTCAGGTTCAAATATCAGAGTGCAAACGCATACTTCGGCATGCATTGATTGACTCGAATATAAGGAACAGTAGGATAAACATGATTCCAATGACGGGACAATCCGGTACAATATAACCATTTCACTCTGGTTTCTAATGTAATATGATGAGTCCATGCGACCCCTTTGAACATAGCCAATAATCTATAGTATGCTTTCACCTATGTTTAATGCTAGTAGTTTCAAAAGTAGGCGCCCATGGAAAAACCCACATGCAGAAACTTCATTTCACAGTGGAAAGATCCACATCCACCACAAGACCAAAATCCACACGGTAAGCCATCTAAAACACGGTTCTGAGCCTGATGAACTTTTTTCAGTAACCCCCACAAGAAATTTGCAATCACTAACAGATGGATCAAGGTAAGTTACCATGCCAAGACCATCAAAATCACAGCTCTGCTCCTTTTGCATCTGTAGCTGATAATAGCTATTGAATGCATAAGAGATATTGCCCTTAGCCCCAATTCCATTGCAGGAACCTCCGTAGTTGAGAGCCGTGCAATCTGCAAAACTACAGGCAATTCTCATGTGGTTTGCCACATTAGACAGATCCTTGCGGGGGTCTGCCACACACCACCTTGCTGGAAGATAGTCAACATTCCTTGCATTCTTCAGTAATTTGCTGCCTAGTCCAAGGTTCAGTGGATATTTAGCCTGGCCATCAAAGGAGAAAATCCCCCAGTGCCTTTCAAAGTTTCCGGGAGTCACGCTTTTTGCTTCTTCATCCAGAAGGCTGAAGAGATAAATATCCATGGGAGGTACACCTGGCCGAAGAGGAGAGCCTTTGTTACTCAGAACATGATTTATGAGCCCCTGGTTGAAAACCCTTGCAGCTGTGAGGTTTGCACCAATGGCCCCATCAGTCGGCCAACCCACCTCCCCAATGGCAATGGGCATCTGACCATATCCAATTTTGCTAAGTGCTGAAACTAAAGTGTCAAAATTTCCATCAAATGCATTATAATAAACATTAGGTCCATCAGTTACAGCATGAGTTGTTCCCTCAAAGAATGCATAATCTTGTGGAAAATCTGAATTTCCATAGAGGCTGAGAAATGGATAAATGTTGACAACAAAAGGTGATCCATTTGAGTTGAGGAATGAAACGATTTGAGTCATAATTTGAGTTAGTTCAGGTCTGAATGCCCCTTGAGAAGGAACATTTGATTCGTATGCATCTGCATTGCAAGGGACGACAAGCTTCACATGGCTGGCGAGATTTGCTCTAGTTAATGACTGCTGCAGATTGAGGAGAGCAGGCATGACATAGGATTGAAACTGACCAGAATAACTAGAAAGAAAGGGCTCATTTCCTACAGCAACATACCTGCAAATATACAATAAGAGGAGAGACCAGGTCAACCATCTGAGTGGTCATGTTGCACGACATACAATATAAAACATCTCATTTCATGGATGCAACAAGCACATTGGTTCGTATCTTAGAAAGAACCCTCTCCATGCCAAAACAAAGGGAGATCCATTAATCTTTTGTTGTCCTTATTTAGGCACTCTAAACTATTTTGGCTTTAACATATATCAGATGAAGATACGAACACTAGCCTATGGATATCTACTTCCAATAACTTCAGAGGTTGCTTACCTGATTACAACAGACTAAAGGAAAATCCTGATTTGAAGCTTATTTATTTCCACTGATTCCTAATGAAGAACAGCCTCATCATCCATCCAAATTTAATCTTTTTGGGAAGTCTTGCCTGGGTATGGTTATCTGCCTAAAAAATGGTATTTCACAAAAAAGGGCTTAACAAAAAGCATATAAATGCAGTAATAATTTATACTATTTGTTCTTCGATGCTGTATCAAAGGTATAATGTTTGAGTTCCATTGTGACTTATCAAAAAAATAGTTGAGTTCCATGGGGGACATCTGATGAAAAAGATATAACTTTGTGAGATTGGATAGACACCATGTACCGTCAAAGGACAGATGACGTCTAGATCCTAAAGATGAAGCCATGCAAGCAGCTTGCTATCTCACAGAAGGAAGTCCAGCATAGCCAACCACAGCTTTAACAGACAAGGCAATTTGTTGTTGGGGAAGTAGGACACGCCTCAGCTGCATAAGCCTACTAGACATGAGAACTGAGGGAATCCTATCAAAACAGAGTTCATCAAGAACAAACAAGGAGTTTGGATAACTAAAAGTTCCACAATCTCTAAATGAAGACCTATTTCACTTGTGGCGAAGAGTAAGCAAAGGCCAACCTTTTAGCGACCAAACAATTAAGAAGTTTTGAGGTGCACTACGTGAGACATTTCTAAGCATAATTCTATAGCATCATATTCACAATGGCTTCCTTGATACTTGCAATCTAGCTAGTGTTTAGATTTCCAGCATGTAGCAAACAGTTGTCCGATTTGTATGATATCTAACAAGAAATGATTTTATCATTAGAAAAAGACTCGCTGGTCAATCCGCACAGCCGCCTTTTGCTGTCTTATTTAAGTCGTGATCACCCAATTCATGTAGCAGTATGCTCTTCAAAATTTTCAATTATTTTGACCGATCATCATCTAAAGGCTGTTCTCCTCATATCCTAATTCTTATTGCAGAGGAAGCACCAACATTGAACGCCAGTGGCACAAGAACCTTGAACAAAAGTTAAAACTTTGCATTCCATATCCTAACCTTTCCCAGCTATAAAATGAACTCAATGAATTTCACAGAAAAAAAAAAAGGATGTATGTGCGAGAGAGAGAGGAACCTGACATCAACTCCACCTTTGACAACGTATCTGGACACATTTTGACGAACCCACAAATCAGAAGCAGTAGTAGAAGAGCTAAAGGTAGCCAACGACTCGTTGGGGATCCCAACCATGACTTGAATCCCACTCCCTGCCAAAGCTGCCAGCACATCTGGGTCTGCATCAAACAACTTTACCTTCTCTATTTTGTTATCTTGAAGCAGATCCACCACTGTGGATGGCTTCAGCCTGTGGAATGAAATGGTCCCCAGTTCACTCCTATTCCAGATTCTGCCTCTAGGATGACCCACACTGATAACATTATCACTACATATAGCAGAGCACTTGTAAATCTTGACATCTTTCTTTCTTTCTGTTTTTTTTTTGTCTTGCTCAAGTGCAGGGGCCCTCTCAATGGCCGGTGGTGGTAATGCTGTGGTGATTACAGTGGCGGTGGTTGTAATGCTGTGGTGATTACAGTGGCGGTAGTGGTTGTAGAGTTAAGAGGGAGAAAGCAGACGAATGCTTAAATAGAAACACAGGATCAACCGTGCCGTCCCCCCCCCCCAAAAAAAAAAACAAAGAGTAAAGTGCAAGAACCCTCCGACAGTAAAATTTAGATTTTATTTTTCATTCATAATTAATCTGAAACTTAAAATAAAACCTTAAAAATAATTTTAGTACTAGTAAACTATAACCCATTATCGATCACGAAGTAAGAAGTTCATTAAAAAACAGTAATAATAATCTTTTACACGAAGTCTCGAAAATCCTTCATAGTTTTTGGGACGAGGGTCACAAGAAAACAAAATACACAATGATGAGTACTCATCCACGAAGCACCATAGAATTTATGACAGGAGAGAAAAGTTTATGACCAAAAAACATGCCAAAGAAAGAGTATTCAAGACGAGCTTTGGTTTCGTTATCCTCAATGTTTTCCTAAACGTGGGCCGGTGTCATTGTCTCACTCCATCGAAATATCACCTGACATTTCTTCTACTAGCCGAAAACCTTGCTCTAATTTTTCAGACCTTATCGCCTCACAAAGTCAAATTGTTCAACGTGATTGATGTGATGCAAATGGATGGCTAATTTCTTGCGCGATATGACGAGGAGATAACCGACTTCCATGATCATGATCACACCCTGTCCCCCAATCAATCGCGGTCAGGACCCCACCAAAAGCTTGTGGGTCCTCGCTGCTTGGTGGAAGCATATCTCATATTCGCTGAGGTTACCCCAGAACGCATTAGGGACTTTTAGCCAAAGCCCATTTGGGGCTTCAAACAAATAGGAAGTCCACCCCGAATCTTTGTTTTGGGCGAGGCAGCGTCTGTTTCCCAGTTGATGTTACATATTTCTTTGTTCATTCACCTACCCTTGTTTGCACCAACGAGCACCAATTCACTCTTCTCGACACAAATTAACTAAAGAAGGAGAAATAAAAAATAAAAAAGGTGAAAAACTAGCCTTTTTCCAAAGCTTTAGAAAACTTGGAAAAGTAGTCTCATTGGTTTTATGGGCTAAAGGCCGAGTAGAAGAGATAAAAGAGATTCGCTTCTATCTCGATCTCATGGCATTGTGAGAAAGCCCTCTTCTTTTATAAAAAGAACGTCAAAGCTAAATGGGGAATTTGTTCATGCAAGAAAGGAGCATGGGCCCTTCTCTTCAACTAAAGAAACCTTTCTTTTCCTTTTCCGAATCCCACCTCCTCTATCCTTCGTCCTTCATGAAATGAATATTAAGTCGGCCATCTTTACATAGATTAATACAAAGCTTACACAATTTTTTCCTTTCCTTTCCTTTCCTTTCTTTTTCTTTGGTTGGAAGATCCTACTCATTAAGCACATTTGTGATCATTTATGGTCTGTGCAACTGCCCAATAAAATCGAAAACATTAACTTTGCGGGTTTGTAAAGATTTCTACACCATGCGGCATACACATGACCCCACACCCCAGAATCCACACCAATCTTCTTCCATGACGTGCATTGGAAAAGGAGGAGCGGATTAACCAATCCAAAGAACGAAGTGGACCCTTGGAAATCAATGATTAATGGGGCAAAAAAAAAAATCATGGTTTACAACTTTACAAGAATGACATATGCTCAGCGGTATGCCAAATCTTCACTTTGTAATGATGCACATAATATAAAATAAAACCAAATGCATATGAAAAGTAGCAAAAGATTTGAAAATAAAATAAAATAAATAAATATATATATATATTTATTTATCAGTATAGAGAATTTTTCACTATCTCATATAAGCATATAGATTTGTTTTATAAGATAATTTGTCATTGAAAAAATTTGGGAGAAAATTAGGCCCAGTATTTGGGTTCTCGTAGTGGACAACTCCACAACAATAATGAGCCGTTTGCAAAGAAATTTTTGGGTTTTTACTCAAAAGAACATTGTTTTTTGGACCAGGTGAGCATAGAACAGCCCGGCGGCTCGCAACCGTCGGGAACTGAAATTAATATATTTCTCAAAGTACCTTTAGCCTTTACCCTCTCGTTAAATGTTATGCTGCGTCGTTTCTATGTTTGTCCTTTCCTTTCTCATGTTTTTACAGCTACAGCAAATAAAAATTATATTTCCATTTCAATTAATGGGAAAAAAAAAATTTGTAGCACTTACTAGAGTTTTGTTGAAAAAATAAAAATAAAGCATTTACATTATCATCAGAGAATCAATGGTGATAAACAGAAGCACAGAGCTTTCTTTGTTGTAGTGGGCGTCTTACTAACAGTTTAGACCTACGAGTACAGCCAACAGAAAAATGATAACCACGAGGCATCCAACAAGCTCATTGTCTTGATCAGCAACCTGGAACTCACGATCTGGCATGATCAACATATTCTCGTTGGTCGGATTCTTGGCTTCAATTTCTTGTCCTGTTACCGCTACAATGACACCACTATTTGTCTCCATGGTCACAGGAACTGGGTCCAAGTCAATGAGGTTTGGAATTGGCTCTCTGATCCGATGTTCTGTAGGCCTTCCGATCTCATTAATGGTGGATGTCAGCTTCAAGACTGACTTCTCCAAGGCAGCAATTTTCTTGCTCATTTCAGATACCTCTTTCTGATTCTTTACCCACATCAACAAATAAAATAAAATAAAATAAAAACTTGAATCAATTAGTAGTCAAAGTAATAGATAATGTTAGCAGAAACCCAATTTCTTGATCATAGTCATACCTTTCCTAGGTTTGCGATTCTAAGCTTTAAAACTTGAACTTCCTTTTCAAGATCCACTTCTGTTTTCTGTTCCTTATGGGGATTTAGTATCTGGGAAAAAAAAAAACAATGGCCACGCCATTAATTCTTGAACTAATCATCTCAATCACAATGAAAAGAAAAGCAAAAGAGGAAGAACTAAGATTCACCTTGGCTTTAGAAGGGGGTGACTTAGAATTGGTTTCCAGCGTAGGAATACGAGACTTTGTTTCCCCAACAACTTCATCGTGCAACGGTGCATTCTTGTCATATTTTGTCCTTTTTCAACTACCATCTTCTGTTGATCAAGATAAACCCCAAGAAACACGTTAAAGTTCATTAATCAATATGAAAATAATAATAATAATAATAATAACAATGGCAACAACAAATAAAAAGAAAAGTTGGTTTTTTATTTTTTTTTTGGGGGGGGGGGTGTGCAAGCAACCTGTTGATGATGAAGGCCTATAAGGGGCTTCCTTAGCGAATCAGTGGAAGTATGGCGAAGTCGAGAGTAACCCACGGTGGATTGGTTGCTACCCATGTCGGGAAAATTTTTTTTAGTGCAATTTAAGTTTTGATTTTTGAGTTACAGTGGCTATTCAGACAATTGAAAAACAGTTGGCACCTATTTATAATGTTCTCCTGTGATCACGCAACGCGTTAGCTTTTTTCCGGAGACAAGATCACGCCGGCAATTTCATTACAAATTTACCCGTAATTCCTTTGAATAATTACGAGGGCCAAATGGGATGACTTTCTCGACAAGGCAATCCTTCCACGGAAAGGACACTTCACAAGGTTATGAACCTGACAAGGAAGGAAACAAGAAAGAACTAATGTGGCCGGCAACAGCTGACAACAATTTCCTGATAAAAGATGAGGTAATTTCGTTGAAATTCATTCGGATTCGGCAAATCATCCTTGTGCGCATTTAATTATATGCTTCCCATTTACGATTCGAGTTACTAACACAGTAGGTATCAGAATTGACATGTTGAGTTCAATTATAATTATAACACAATTGGAGCGAAAAGACCCAAAAATAAAAAAAAAAATTATGAGTTTACACATATTGTAATAATATAATAAAGAGAAAACAAAATGTACATACTATTCATTATTTTAATGTATGCATAAATATTTTGGTTTCAAATATATGCAATCGGTGACTCCGAACCAATGACCTACATGCCCTAAAGGAAGAACCTGATCAAGTGCAGTTTGAAAATGCAAGAATCGTATCGCCACACATATCAACGATAGGGCAAAGTGCAAACTCACGTCGAGTAACCATTTTAGCAGCCAACGCAGCTAGGTAGGGTTGTACAAGTATCAATATCACGTGAAAAGAAGATAAATACAAGGGAGGTGGGCTTATACAATTTCCAATTCCGATTAGTATCAAAACACTGACTATTGTTTCCCATCTCCTGAATTGGAGAGCCGTCCTCTAAAATGGGATCTGTTTATCTCAGAAAGGGAGCAACCCCTGAATCCATAACATCGAGAGGCAGCAACATCTGGCCACCGCAACTCAAGTGTCTACATGCTACATTAAGAGGAGTTTCATGCCAAAATTTTAAGCTTAGCCAGCTCGCTTAAAACATCCTCAAGGGGTTCCTTAAGTGTGATTGTCTTAGACTGGAAGAGAAAACATGTGAACTAACAAGTTACATGTAAATGGGTAATCAAAAATATATACTGCATTATCTCAGGCACCTTCATCTCAAAAGGTCACTTCAAATAAGCAATAAAAAGCACACTTGACAAATAACCAGTAGCCAATGCAGCAGCTAAAGCACCAATGGGTTGGCATGAACTCTAACACCCTTCCTTAAGCAAAGCATTATCAGAGAAGATGAGAAGCAGCTCAAAGTGACAACCAGAATCATATGATCATGCGATTTAACAAGAAGTGAGAACCGATTGTCAGACTTCCTATTCTATCACATCCCTTTAGTTCTCATGTTTAGAAACGGGGATGCACAAACACTAGGCACTGAAAGATGGGATATATTAAACCTTGCTGTGGCACTTTGAAAGCAGGAAGTCAAAATTACCAGCACACTGAATTTTCCAATCTACAACCAATTGGCATTCATTCTCATTTTAATTTGCTAGGAACAAATAATTCTTATTTTCCAGTTACCCTCAAAGTGTCCTATGAATCATACCTTCAATGAGGGGAGAAATGAAAAAACTTCCATCAGCCATTTCTGGACAAATATTAGCAATCACACATATCTGCAAACATAAGTTGAAATCACAGAGCTGCATATGTTTTCTTCTGAAGGACCATGGTTAGGATTTAATACCTCGCTTTCAGAGACATCATGCTTTTCCAGAGTCCTGATACTTGAGTTAATAGTTCAACAAGAAATGATAACTATAACAAATGCCATATAAAGAAAGCTTTTATGAAAATACTTAGTAAGGATACCCAAGAGCTTGCCTGACAGATTGAGGATTTGTGTAGTGGGCACCAGTTTTTGCATACTGCAGTCCCTTATCAAATGACCTGAAACAAAAAACACAATTCCAGTATCTCAACTCCCAAGATCCTTATACTTAGATTAGTAGACATGCTACTCACACAGAAAGATTGATAGTTGGATCCTGGGACAATAGGACCATTTGCTCCTGAATTCCTTTTAAAATTTGTGCAGCCTCACGATACATCAAGCATTTGGCATCCTTTGGAAGTTCTGAATTGGGAATATCAAATTAGAACTGATTCATCATGCCATTATCCCACAAAGAACAATCCCTGGCACAATGGGGATGTTTGGCACAAAGAGAAATTCATACCTGGGTATAATTAGTCAACACCCCCCCCCCCCCCCCAAAAAAAAAAAAGAAACAAAAACAACCAAGTCACCCAACTTCAAGCTACACTGCACAACGAGAAAGCCTTGGTCCTGCACATTAGAATCTAACACAGAACAAATAATACAAAAGCACAAGGTAAGGGTAACTCCAGAAGTTCACTAACTCGAAGCAATGATGTTTGTGTAGGCAGCGTAAGTACATATCCTGTTCAAGTTTCGGACCAACTGGTTGTGGTTCTTTTGTTGCAAGCATCTTAAAAGCACTTGCATTCTTGTCTCCTCCCCCTCCCCCCCCTTCCCAAGCTACCCTGATAATTTAAATTTCCATTTAGAAAGAAAACTAAAAATGAGTGAATCGCTACCAAACAAGTAACATCATGCAGAAAGATGCAATCTTTGGCGAAAAACATCGAAGAAAACGATAATGTCAGAGGGAGACTTGAAATATCATCATTACTAGTAGGAGGAGTGAGCTTGAGAGAAGATTTCAGACCATTGCTGGGTAATGAGAATCCCTTTCCCACCTCATCCATTTTTCAGCCTAATCCAAGAAACTCCAGTGGAAAAAAGCAACTTAATAAGCAAAACCCAATAATAATAATAAAGGAGGGTCCTTTTTTGCACCTTTTTTCCTTCGCTTTTGCGAGAAGGACGTGGGAAAAAGTGAACGGACGTCACCTGGTAAACTGCGTGGTGGAATATTGGGAGAAGAGAAAGTTGCCGGCGGGAGACCCCCTTGGGCTTTTGTTGTCGTTAGATGTCTTGCCTGGTCGCCCACTTTTGGGTTTAGGTTGATAGTTTAAGTCTAAGATGTTTCTAATACTAGAATTAAAAATTATATAAAAATAATAATAATTAATGGTACTCACTTAACAACTTAAAATAGAAAGGTTACTCTTATGCCTAAATATTTTGGATGACAAAACATGGATAATTGTATGGTGATGCTCAAATGTTAAATTGATGATGGAATGCTTGTTGTATTGATATAATTTAAATTAATCACCTGAATCATCTTAAATTAAATTTTTCTGCCTGTTTAAAAATTTTTAAATTTTTTAAGTTGTTGGTATTGATTCCTAACTCGATAAGAAAATCTTCCACTTTTGGTTCCCAAGGTGTTTTCTTTAAAAAAGAGGTTAAAAAAAAAAAAAACCCTGTACTCTGTAGGCTAACAAAGATGATAAGTTTGGAAATTTTTTACATTCCATGCAGAAAGAACAGAACTACAGCACTGCAAAAGAATAGCAGCCACGAATGGATGTTCTACATTTATTCGTCGTCCCTACATTTATGGCGGCCATGGTCTATCCTTCCATGCATTGTCTTCTTCACTTCCAACTTGGTTCCAGAACTTCCTTCTTCACTACCTTCTTTCCTTTTCTTTTCCTCTACTTCCTCTATTTCTCCTGTTGCTGCCTTTCTATCCAATTCCTTCTCTGACATTTTGCCTAGTCTTTTCATTCTGTGGTTTTCGCTTGTGCTGCTTTCGGGTACTGGAGATTTTTTTATTCCCTCAACTCCACTGTACTTTTGGTCTCGGCCTAATTGTAATTTGCTTAGATCAGCTGTTAGCATTGCTGCCCTGCCACCTTTGTCCTGTTCAAAGAAAAGAACTTGCACGACTGTTCTCAATGGTAGCCTCTCGTTCTTTACAGCGTGGGCACGTACTTCTGGGGACAGTTTTTTGCAGTCTAGAATTCTGCACAGCTGTTTCTTGTCTGCCTTGCTGAGATCAGGATGCTCCTGTTTTGTCAAATGAATGGATTTTTGAAGACCAGAAAAGTTAGGGCATAATTTCGAAATTACAACCCTGGTTTTGATATGAATTCATACCTTTAGGCCATGGCACTAAGCTTCTTAATGTTTTAACACTTATGGCATAAGGTTGTTAATACCTCACCTTGAGATAAATATTGATTGCATCGTAAAGGTCGTCGTGATTTTGCCGAAAAACATCTGGCAAAGCTTGAGCAAGAGATACCAATTTTGAGATTGGCAGAGTTCCATCCTTTGCAACCTCTTGGAGATAAGAATCAATAAGCTTTCCAATCTTTCTAATTGATCTCAGAAACTGTGTGTTCTCCACATTTTCAGGTGCTTGTCTTCTCCATAAAACCAAGAAACTTTCCAGCACCGGCATTACCAAGTCGATATCATAAAAGTGCTGATCAGATGATGTAGGAGAAGGAAACAGCAAGTCATTTAGTGTTGCATCCTCCAACTGCTGGCTAGATCTTCTTATGAGTTCTGTCCTTGTAACTGCGTAAGCTCCCAGGTAATCTGCAATATTGAGAAGTCTTAGCAAGAAGCCAATGGAAACGGACCCCTTATCTGCTGGAATCATATTCACAATGCTGTCAAGGACTTTTCTGTTCTTTCCTACACGATCTTCAGATTGAGAGACTGTACTCTCTGGTGGTATGATTTTTCTCGTGTCTAGTAACCAACGACAGGCATAGACATGCAAGGCTTCGCCAATAAGCTGCGGTGACAGCATATGTGTTGATCTGATGGCTGTTATTATACACCTGAAGAGATCTACATCAAGGTCGGATATGTCCTCTGTCCACCAGTCCTTTGGGACAGGCTGCTTATGCTTTCTGAATCCTGGTCTAGTGTAAGTGTAGGACCATGTGACCTGCACAGACAATTATTGGTTTAATCAAAGAGACATTCTCAATTCACCAAAACATCAGAACTGGAAGCTGTCAAGACAGAACGAAGAATTTGAGTTAACCTTCTCGGGGGGCGTGAGGATCTTTTCAACAATGGAATCGATACATCTTCTGATGATTTGGAGATCCTCAGACCACTCCATTAGCTTGACCGTGCTCTGTAGAGTGACAATAGAATCCTTCCAACCCTCTAGAATGCATGAACTGAAGAATGCTTGAAGTTTAAGGACAAAGTTTCCCTTCTCAACTGATTCAGTCATCCCAAGGAACTTGGCAGCACAAAATGCAGGCACAAAGTTATGAGCACTGAGATTGATTGTTATCCCATAGCAAAATTTAGCACACAATTCAAAAGCATCCTTCCCTCCAGGAATATCATGAAGCTCTAGATTAACTGTACTTGAATCATCGGGTTCAGTACATAGCCCTTGTAGGAGCCCGCACTTTGGAAGAAGCGGAAACTGCAACTAAGAGCAGCAGAATTAATAATGATCTAACCATCACATATATGAGAAACCTTTTTCCCCAATCATCAAAGTAGTATCCAGGGGGAATTTTCAGCATTAATCCTTTTTTAATTCGTACCTTATGGAGAAGGTAACTAATGTTGTTGATTCGTATGACGAGGTCGCATGGAATTTTTGACATCACAGACCTGCATTTTGCCAACCCGAATCAATTCCAATGCACATGCAAATTTCAGTGAATGGAAGCTATTGATAGTTTAGCAACCTGGTAGCCTCTTCAGCAAAGAAGGTATCCGGCCGTGTACCCAATTTCATATACTTCATTTTGGCAATTTTCTGCTCCTCCAGTTAAATGATTATGAGCAGCTTTTGCCTCACAACCGTGGTACATGCACTTGCAGAACCTTACCTGAAAGAACATTCAGTAGATTACTTTGCAAAACAAAGTCAAGCTGTGCTATCTATAACAACGGAGAAGAGAAGAGCGTTTGAGGCAGACTCAAGAGTACTCATAATTAAGCAATTGATCGCTTTCCATAACGAAATCCAGGTAGCAGGGAAGGTTTTTCTTCCGTGAAATGGTTGTTGGATTTCTTTTTGTTAGGAATTTGACTGTTTGCCAGATAGTGGCATATCTGTATGTTAAAATTTCCACTTTTTTCAGCCCAGTCGTTTCATATCGAAATCCAGGCAGCCAAGAACGTTTTCCTTCATTTTCAAATTCTAATTTTTTGAGGCAAATCAGCGGTCCTTACTTCATTCTTTGCTGCCTGGTGCTCAAAAGTTGGAAAACAGAAAATATACGCGGAAAACGAATTTTAAATCTGTTCTTGGAGAAAAAAAATTAAAAGTTTTTCTCCAAAGGTCTCAAAGATTTTGGTAGAAGCAAAGGAAAATTCAGGGAAAAAGATTTGAAGGAACCAAGTATTGGGGAAAGAAATTGTGCAATTTCTTTTGGAACCAACTAACATAGCAAGGGAAGCAGAGAATGCCAAGGGAGAACAGTAATTAATCTGAGAGCTGCAAGCCTGCAACAATTGAGGAGACATTTCTGAATGATCATGTAACTGAAATGGAAGAAGGAGCAGAAAAAACATTATTCAATTTCACTGTTGAAATGCAATTGACAAGTAGGCCTTACCTCCCATCTTCAGCCCAAAAAGGGTCCCATTCCGATCATCTTCGCCATGATTACATGCCCTTTAATATGCAAGATGCTATTCTGACCTGCAGAAGAGGGAAATTTAAGAAACAAAACGATGATTCAACTTTTTCCTTGCCAGGCAGAGAGAGAGAGAGAGAGAAGGAACTGAGGTAGATGAAGCCGAAGGAGTCACAACAAAAAGAAGTAACAGTTTTCTTTTCTCCAGAATCCCATATGCTACCAGCCATGCAAAGTTCTCTTTCAAAACTAAAATATATACTTGGCAATTGTGTGAGAGGTTGCCGAGTTGGTGGTTGTAGTATATTAAATGGTTTTGTGGAAGCAGGTACTCTCACCCTGCACTGGTCTACTGACAGCCTTGGTATTTTTTGTACTTATTTAGCTAAAATCGTGACATTTGGTTACACAAGAATCTGAACTTCCGGAGAAACTGTTTTTGAATGGGAAGAGTTGTGTGCATGCAAAAACGCCATCCAAGCAGTTAATACTTGAAATATTTATTACCGCAACACAATGTTACAGGTGACAGCTAATTACCATTATCAAGCTATGGATTGATGGCAATAGCCGCAGTACATGACGCTGTAGTACATGATGGCATTTCCACTTAGATATTTTCAAGAATGTCCTTGAATTCAGCCCAGAAAACTGAGAAATGAAACCCCTGTTAGTTGAATCCAACTTGGAAAGATGGCCTCATCACAAAGAATTCTGTTGCTTTTCTTCCGGGGAGGGGGGGGGGGCACTGCTGATAAATAATGAACATTTAATCTCACTGGTATTAGTTGAATCGTCATAATTTCTTTTGGGGGTTAGAGCAAGAGCAAATTGTGAAGCAATCTCGGCAGGAAAATGAGTAAACTTCAAGTAATCATGCAGCAATTATATGCAGTGGGCACGCTGGTCCAATGTAGGTGGGACAGAAAAGGGGATGCAAAAATGACCAATTCTTGTAAAGGATAAATTTGCAGAATGAAGATACCGAGCATTTAATGCGAGTGTGAATTATGGATATGACATGATGTTGAAGGTTGACAGAAGCATATTTTAATGGATAAAACATAGTAAGTATAACTTGTGTGAACATGGATGACATAAGAAAATGAAATGGATTACAATAATAATGGCGTGTCCTTATTTCTAAACTGAATTTAGGTGCGCATGGTTTTAAATGACTGTCCTCTTCCATTGTTTTCATTCCATTGGCGGTTATCAAAAGTTACTTACACAATGCATGAGCTGTTACAATAGGAGTAAACTTCCCCTCGCATCCCATTCCCATTCATGACGCAAGCAGAATCCGTTTTAGTTTATGCTAAACAAGTAAGCTAGACTTTTCTGTTTGGACATCTCAATGTCTGTTAGGAACTTGGAGCATCTTCTTCCACACTATTGTTAATTAACCAGGGGATATTCAAATGCAAATCGTTGTATAATAAAAGAGAATATTTGACATGGTTGACTCTCATAACTGAACAATAAAAGCACGACATATCCCTCCTCAAAAATTAATTTCAACTATTGATTTGGTGGTCCAGAGATAAATAATAAGGTGCTGGACCAGGTTCCTTTGTCGCGATTGATTGGTTGAAATCCAATCCGGTGGTCTATCAGAGAAATGCTGCTAGTAAAACGAAAAAGGGTGAAACACAGTTCTAATAGAGCAAAGCAATAAGTACCGGGGAGAAAGCCTTCACAGATTTCTATTCAAACACGATAACAACCTAAAACCCCTTTCTCAAAGGTAACTTTGCCACATTCCTACATCGTAAAATATCAAACAATCAGAAAATGCGCAATGTCTTATGTCAGACGTAAAATATCAAACAATCAGAAAATGCGCAATGTCTTATGTCAGATTTTCAATACAAAGAATCAATGGCCCTCAAAAATAACTTTGATAATTGAATGCTTGCTGCCCGTATGGCATATTAGCAACTCATGCCGGCGTTCCCTTTTGAAATTGATAAACTTGTCAACGAGGTCCCAGAAAGTTTTTTTATAATTTTCTTGTTGTCCAAATGCCATGGGAATTTCTTTTTAATATCAAAAGTATAGAGTAAAGTCTCTTTCGCTCATTTTTGGTCAACTAGGAAAGTATGGCAGAATCAACTTCTGCACGTCACAGAACAAATAAAGAAGCTTGAGCTTTTATTCTTAGGCAATTATATGGAAGACACTAATCAAGGTTTCTGCCAATCAAAGCATGCCAATTATCTCATATGCCAAAGGAATTAGCACCATCATCGGCGGGATTAAGTCAGCACAAAGGCATACACACGCATGTAGGTTGCATAATAACTAATAGAAAACTTTTGAATCCAAGAAGGCGCGTGCATTTACGACTGGAAAAAAGCTCCAAATTTTCCCTTACGGTTCCAACTCCATGTAATTTCACAAACAAATGATTAAGTTGCAGCAACTCTTCCTGGTTCTAATCCAATAGATATAATAGAGCCGCTTGACTCAGAAATTAACATGCTCCCATCATTTAACATGGAGCACATAAAATTCACATAAATAAAGCAGGACCAGTTTCTTCATGCATGTCATGTCGTCTGTGAGAGAGAGAGAGAGAGAGAAAAGCTTATGTTTGTGATTTTTTGTCACACAACACCACTGCACAGTCACAGCGTTAAAAGGGGAAATGAGCCGTTCTGTTCCTCACAAACGGGCCAAGTGGAAAGTGAAATTGAAGAGACCAACAGAACAGAGCATTACCCCACTTCAACAACATATTATGATTAGCTGCTTGAATAAACTCAAAAGGAAACAGGAAAAAAAAAAAAAAGTGGGGGGCGAAGGAAGGCAATAGTCTATTCTACTCTCACATTTTTAAACCATCCGACAAGCTTCACATTGGTGCTCCATCACCCCCGGTTGAATTTCTCATTTACAAGAAGCATGCAAGATACAAGAGGACAATGCACACAGAGTGGGTCCCACCTAAATGTAAAGATCATAATATGGTGGCTACAGGAGAAAGATCCTCTATAATATTCCTCCTCTTGCTTTTAATCACCCGTTAAATGGGCATATTCTTCTTCATGTTATGTTTTTTTTTTCTTTTTAAGTATAATTTATTTATAATTTTATATTATATAAATTTATTTTATTATTTTAAGTAAACCCCATTTATTATATTATCTAATATAAAATTATAAGTAAATATAATTTATAAAAAAATCAAATAGAAATTTCGTCTTCCTCTTCTCCAATCACAATTAGCCCTTTCCTTGGATTTGCATGTGGGCCACGTGTCTTTCCTGTAGTCGTTGATTCTCCCTGTTGCTATATCGGTCTCGTGACGCGATTGGTGCGCGCACCCGCTTATGGGTTGTGTTGGAGGCCAAGCATAGACAAATACTTACACTCGTCTTGGTGCCAACGTCAGTTGGCTTTCATGCGTGCAGGCTTCTTCGTGGATGCCATTGCGGATTCTCACTTGTACCAATGGCTTCTTGTTTGCTTTGATTTGAAACGATGGTGTTCCATGTTGGGGCCCAAGCCAAAGTTGACACTGTGCCATTGCTGTTGGGGGATAGGGATAGGGATAATAGGGACCCACCCATGTACATGGCCCCTTCATTCTCTTCGATTAATGAAGATTTTGTTGCTGGTTTACCTTCCGGTGTTTGCTAGCTTAAGTCACTTATGTCAGGACAAGGGTCAAGATGATGATTATGATTCGTGATCATATTTTCAATTGCCCCCCCTCTCAGGTCAGCATCATAGTTGTGTGATTCTTCTTAACCCACGTTTAAGTTCCTGGTGAGATTTCCCTATATATGATTAGGATGTGTGTATGTATGTATATCTGATGAACTAATCTCTGAAAAAGGCTAACCATTTTGTTTTTCTTGTTTGTTTTATTTTTCCACTGGCTATATAGGTGATTAGGTTTTAACTAATATGGAATCTGATAAGGTGGTTATCTTTGCTTTCAAAAAGCGATAGTAGGACCACCTTCCTATGGCCTTGATGGTAATGCATTGATCGTGCCTGCTAAGGTCAGGGGTTCAAGGGGTGGCAGCAACAATTGCAACAACTCAAAAAAAAAACAAAGAAACAAAAGAGAAAAGGGTGACAATGGGTAGGAGAAAAAAAAAAAAAAAAAGAGGAAGAGGAGCCACATTCATTCGACATCCTTCTGAGTTTGTGGAGAGGTTCTGCTTTTTTGCAAGCTCTGCGGAGCAACTTGCGTCCGTGCTAATCTCTACAATTCTAGTATTCCCTTTTGTTTAAGCATCCCTTCTTACAAACTGGGGCAGCCACATTCATTGGATAGAACGGTGTTTGTCTTTTTTTTCTCTGAATCTCAGTCACTCATCTTGTGGGTGGGTGGGCGGCTGGGTGGGCTTTTGTACTGTATCTCAACAGGGGCAATATTCTCTAGTTCACTTTCTAATTTTTTTTTTTTAAAAGATTCCTTGACCAAAGAAGGAACTCCGGAACGGTCTTACTGTTGGTTGGTTCATTGTATTGGGCCTTTCGGTTTCATGGCCTAATCATTAGCCGTTGGTACGGGCCTCTGTACAACTCGAAGAAGCCCTGGTCTGGATCCTCACTGAACCCCGGCCTGTGTACAACGGTCTTATTCCAATGGCTCATCAAAATCAAAATCAAAATCAAGTGTATTATTTGATGTATCAATAATTAAAAATTTAGATATTTATTTTAATAATTTTAAATTTGAATTTTAAAAAAAGAACGTATGATTTATGGGAATAAAAACAAAAAGCTTAAGAGTCACCAAAACCCACCCCCCCCCCCAAAAAAAAGGGGAAAAAAGGAACTTTTCATGTCTTTTTCATGCTTCATTGATGCTTCCAGAAGAGCAAACATTTTTGGACTGTAGAATGTATTTGTACTTGTAGCCAACATTTTGGCCTGCTTCTTTTATTCTTTGAGTTTGGGACTGCTCTGTATTGGTGAAACGGTCAATGAGTTCCATATTCTTTTTGGTTAATGTGGTGTAGAAGATCAACAAAGTTGGTGTCTTGAATGCTCTAAATCATTCATTAATTGTCAGACGCTGGCTTTGGTGCTTCAAAACACAACAAAACTAACCCTGTCATAAGTAATTTATAGCCATGGAGCCATCAATCAGTACTGAGCAACTTTTAGACGAAGAACTGAATGCGCAGCTTCAAGCCATTGCTAAAATTCTCTTAGAAGAATTTGAAGACATGTGCTTGCCTCCATACTTTGTCCATGACATGGACTACAATAACGTCACAACAACGTTGAAATGGAAGCAAATTTTGTTGGAAAAATTGAAGGTTCTGGTTCAACCATGCAAACTTGTCCCTTGTGCGGCAGCTTAACACCATCCATAATGTTCGGAAAAGAAAAGAAAAGGTGATTTTTGAGTCTTGAGTACTACACATTTTAATAGGTTAATATTTTGAAAAAAAGATAATGACCTATAATAAATAATATCAGAATCAACCTATTTTAAATCTAATGTACGCCGCCCAAATGTTTTAAACCTGAAAATAGGTAGGGAGACCTCAATTTATGACGAGGACATCGATAGTCCCAACTTACGATAAGGACGTCGATAAATTTGATAGAGAAAATATAGCGAAATTTAACATTAGAAAAGAAAAAGAAATATGCCGTAAATAAAATTTTAATTGAGTAAACACATAATAATGTCATTGGTAGCATAGCAATAATATGGGGATGGTTAGTTTTCCAACGGAGCATGGTGGCTATGTTGGACTAAGCAATGAAGTAAAGGTTACAAGAGGTTTTGCTAGATTTTCAAAATATAAAAAAAAAATAAAAAGTTATGCCTCTGAATTTGTAAAGAGAAAGGTGAATTTTTAGAGGGAAAGGTAAATATAGTTGTAAAATCACATAATTATTAGTCTAATTGAAACAAATATTTATTATATTTATTTAATAAAATTTGTAATTAAAATTAGTAACTTAAAATTTATAATCATTAAATTAAAGTATAATTACTAAAAAATTATAAATAATTATTTATTTGTTATTTTATAATAAATAATTAAAAAAACTCTTTTGAGAATTTAATTTCATATTCCTTTTTAATGATTGAACTAAGATAATTATTATCACTTTTATAAATACTAAAGATTTATCACTTTTTCTGATGTAAATTTTTTTTTTCTTTTTTTCTTTTTATTTTTGTTATTTTATAAAAAATTTATTGTCTATAATAATATTATGAAAATATTATAAATAAATTAAAAATAATTTTAAAAATATATCAATTTTTAAAAAAATTGATTTTAATAATATAAGATACAATTAAGTGTATTTTATTTTATATTATAAAAAAATTATATAAACCTCTATTACATGTTAATAAGAATAAATTTTACTTTTAAAAATACAATCTCTTTTGTTAGTCCTGCGATTCAATTGCCAGCATTCCATTTACAGCAAGTCGCTGAAGACAACGTAACAAAACACTTTCCATACATTCAGGCGTCTCAAATATGCAACATATAAGGCCGCAAGCATCATTTAGATGCGCGACAAAATCCAGAAATATAAACCCAACCAGAACAACTGCAACATAATTGATTCCATTTCACTTCTTCTGGAGTAACACAAGTTTGAATTCAATCCTTTGAGCATAACTAGGTTACAAATCAAAACTACCTTGTCAAGGATTGCTTCATTACAAAGCCAAAGCTTCCCACATGTTACAACAAAAAATTCCATATACAAAGCAAATAATGGCCTTTTATGCCCACAGGCTGCAGTTCTCCGCTCAAACGAAAGAATAGCTCAGGATAGTTTTGAGGCACTTCAATCAGTCACCAAATAGATCATCATCATCATTATCATTGTAATAACTCAAGTCATTCCCAGGCTTTGCACATGGAGCACCGCCAGTCTTACCTTGGGAATCCTTAGTTTGAGAAGTTGGTTCAGAAGAATGTGCCCATGAAGAGCCCACTTTGGAAGCAAGTGATTCTCCATAAAGGTCATCATACATGCCAGATTTTGGTACAGCTTTGACCTTATTCAAGACTTCCTGCAGTTTATTTGTCACACCCTTTTGGGCAGCAGGACTGTTTTCCTTTGCTGATTGTTGTTCCTTACCTTTTGGTATTACCGTAGTCTGGACAAGTGATTCATATTTTCCAACAAGGCTTCCTTCCTTCACACCTATTGGACCAGGCTCTGTCTCCACGTCTGCTCCATCTGAGAAACCAACTACTTGAATCAACTCACCCCCAACTTGATCCATGAAAGACACTCTTTCTTTCTTGATTCTCTTTGCAGGTCTCTCTGACTTTTGATTTGCTGAACTACCAGATTCACTAGATTCAGATGGTAGATCAGGCCTTTTCAGGTTATACTGATTTAAAAGTGTATTATAAGCCACAATAGCTTCTTCATCATACGGATCAGGCGGTGGCGATAGGTTAATCTCTGAAGGGGGTGGAGGACGTGGAAAAAGAGCTGCATTATTCTTTCTCAAGATGTAAGTTCTTGTTGAAGCAGCAAACCGCAAAGACTGTCCCACTTCAAGCTCAACTGGGGTATCTCTAATCAATCGCTCATTTGCCACAAAAGTACCATGTGCAGACCCCAAATCAATTACATATATGCTGCAGAAGTTAGAAGGCATGAATTACAAAGGAATACTTGAGCTTATGAATGGCAAGCTATGGGTGAGAAAGAGCGAGAATCATCCTATGTCTTGGAAGTTCAATATCTGTCAACGCTTTCATGGATCCCCTGAAGCTATTACATGATCCAGTGGATCGTCTATCCTAAAGTTCTGTTTGTAAATCTCTAAGCCAATAATTTTGATTCTCCACTTTGGAAACATCTTCTCAGGTGTTTCTTAACTATTATTCTCCCTCTGGTAGCCTGCCACAGGAAGTTGCCTTTGAATGTGCAACTACCAGGTACCAATGATTAATTCATCTAATTTTTGTTGCAATTTGACCTATCGTTTCTGATAAGATATTGTTAATCTTCTCTTCCTCCATGCCTAGCTCTTTTGAATATATGACAAAGGAATGTTGATCACCCAGTATAGACAAGCAAACTACAATTATTTGACAAATTGAAGTTGATGCTTCGGACAACAGGGCCTAAGGGCACATTATAAATACTAATACGAACAGATTCCTAAACTGCTAATTGAGGAGGGAATTTTGCTGTACTCTTTAAGCAAAATATGCTCAAGGGCTTGAAAGAGAAGACTGGACATGGAAGCAAAGGAAACAAATATTAGTTTTCCTGGGCAAACACAAACCTTCCATTCTTGTGAGGTACGACTGCAGCATGTTGGCGAGAAACAGACTGATGATCAAGCACAAAATCACATGTATGGGACTGCCGCCCAAAGATGTGCCTCCGCCTATCCAGGTTAATCTGATCGAGAACTTCACCATCTTTCAAAACCTCTAGATAATAAACTCCTGAGCGAGGCTCAATTGCCCAGTCTGGTGGCTGCCATGTTGACTGTCCCCCTCCAGTCTGGGTTACCTGTGGAATCTGCCCCACCAATGGTGCTGCCTCCAGCATTGGCTTTTGAGCAACATATTGCTGTTGCTGTTGATGTTGCTGGTATTGGGCTTGCGTCTGAGCAGATGGATGAGTAGCTACCCTAGGTAGTTTCTGTAGTGGTCTTTGCAGCTGAATTGACAGAAACAGAGAATGGTTCCACCGATTGAGCCTTTTTAAATCGTTCTAGACCTGCTCTACCATACATTCTCTGTTCTTTGATCCTTGTTTACCAACTAAAGCTCCTTCCTTTCAAATCTACAAAATAACAGCACTCAATAAGGCAGTATCCCACAACAAGAAACTGAGTCATATATTCAAATTTCCACAGTTTCAAGACAACACAATCCATAGCATCCAAACCCTAACTTCAGGAAAAGGCCTGCTTAGATTACAGCAAAACATGATCGAATATTTCAAACAAAAACTCAATTAAACCCACAAAAAGAAAAGGGAAAAATCCCACACGAATTGACTGAGGATCCAAAAGAACACCGACCCACTTCATCATTCCAAAACACAAAACTTTATTACCGTTCGTTGGCTCCCACAAAAAAAAAAAAATCTAATTTTCTTTACATGGGTATGCGTGCGTCTGTGTCTGAATCCCAAAAAGAAAAACACATGGGGTTTTAAGATAAGAGCTGTTTCAAAACAAACGATTCAAAGTGAAAATTGAAAGAGAAGGGGCAGCTGGGTTTAAGATAAGATTTTTACCTTATTCGAAGAGAATTATTATTTAGATTCAGTTTAGTGGGACTGTTAGAGGCGCAAAAGTCACGTCCACAACAATAACACAAACCATAAAGCAAGCATAGCATTGCAGGAAAAAGAACCGCAGGTCTTGCACACGAGGAGGCAAAAGGCTAAAATACCCCAAATATCCCTTGGAGATCTCGGTTGATATGCGATTAGGACCCTAAACTTATTTTACTTACAATCAAGTCCTAAGATAACAACGTTTAATTTTAATTAAAAAAAATTATGAATATTGTGAATTATTAAATGAAAACCAAAAGCTGTTAGAGCATCTGGTTGTTTGGGGTAATTAACTCTTCTTGCATATCAATTTTTTTTTTTTAAAATTTTAATAGTTCCAAGACATTTTCTAAAGTTTTGACTTTTCTTTTTAAACCACTAAATATTTTGACATAGTAATAAGGAGATTATCCTTATCATGTTAAAAGTTGTTTGATGTTAAAGATTATTTGATTCTTATTATGTCAAAGATCATATCATGTATTTAATTTTCCATTAAGATGTTCCATAAGTTCATAAACATTATTGTCCCTAAAATTTCACCTTTGTTTTTCTTTATGTTTATTTTTTTACCAAAAATTAAAAAAAAAAAAAAAACAAGAATACATAGCTTTTCTTTAGGTAAATTGTTTACTTTGTACTAAAAACCATTTGAAAGAATTGGAGTTGAGCTAATTTTATGTGCAAGATTTGCCTCCAAAAGTTAGGAGTAAGTATTCCTTGTTATTTGTCACACTTAATTAATAATAATAATAATTATTATTATTATTTTAAAGAAAGGCCAACAAAAACTCCATAGGGCTATCACATATCTTTTTGACTCACAAGATTCCATCATCTGTTGTTAAATGAAACCAAGCTTTAGTCAAGGATAATTACAAAAGGCCTCCAATCCACCTTTGGCCCAATTCAAACCGATCCGCAACCAGATTCAACACCCCATTTAATCGTTAATTGTACATTTATAGTCCGTAATTCGATCAAAAGATCAAGATATTAATACATCATATTTTCCGTTGGGCCCCTCTCGAGTCACTGAATTTTTCCATGGTACCATGCCGCTGGCAATAACCATTCCTTGCCCTTTCAGCATTTTGTGAACTGTCTTTACGGTAAACAATGATCCACCACAATTTGTGTAGCTTTCAATGGAAAATGTGAACTCTGATTTGCTACATTCACAAATGGGAAAAAAAAAAAACTTTCAACACAGCCACGGTTTCCTCTGCAAAGCGCATATCCAAACACACATATCCTGACCCTCAAAAGCATTACTCGTACTTCTTCTAACCTATCCAGATAAGCGAGTAAGTAAGGCCCACAAACCATTTGGTCAAGTGAAAAGGGACCAAAAGAAGGGAATTTCATTGCGTATTTATCATTGGCAGTAAGTCACCATCTAGGTACCGCCAAACCAACACCCACCAAGGCAAGAAGATATTACCTGAACGGAAGAACAATTGTGAACGCACAACCACCAAGGAGAGCAGGCAGAGAAGAAGTTTGTTGTGGTGTGCACGAATCATCCAATGTACCCCATAACAATCCAAATGATCGATGTTGCCAACAGTTTGTGTCCATTTACTATCTATTTGAAAATTCCTTCTCAATTACGCTAAATATCACCTTCAGCCGATCTTGGAGATTTGAAAGGATGTTCTTTGTGATCCTTTTTTGATGTCTAGTGCTTTTCAGCCATTCAATTCCTAGGAATACATGCACATGACAACCTTTTGATCTTGAGGACATCTCCTCAATTTGATATCTCAAGTGAAGCTGCAATCCATAATTGATAAAGACGTTGAGAAATGATCAGGAAAAAGAAGACAGAAAATAGGAGTCTTTTAGAAAATAAGTACAAGCAACATGAATAAGGTTTAACCAAAAGAACAAAACATCAGAGATAGGCATTGTCAACATGCAGACATACATTGAAGTTGTCACCAAGTGGGACCCCATGGAGAGTCATAACCTCCTCCACAAGCCATCCTTTCTTGTCAGGGAGGGGGGATTTCTGCTGTGTACTTGTGACTTCTCCTCCGTAACGGGATATGTGCTTATCAAATCTGAAATAAATTTGCCTCTCATATACATCAGTCTTCTCTGATTCCCATGGTGTGATAGAATAGTTAAGACAACCAGCCTTCTCCATCACTTTACGCTCCAATTCACCCCCATTGAAGAGGTCCATTGCATGATTGGTCTATAACAAAACGAATCACTGTTATATAAAAACATATATCTTGCCAGAATGTGCAATTTTAAATAGTTCAATGTAAATGTGACACTGTATACACATACATAGATGTCTGAACATTCACTGTAAAGAGAAACAGAAAGCTTACAGGGGCAGAAAGTGGCGAAGAATAAACCTCAGACATACTAACATCCTCAAGACCCAAGAAGGAGCCACTCTCTTCGGTTTGTAGGGCTTTGGTTTCTGATTCTTCTTCAATGAGTTGCACCTTCTGCTCAGGACTCAATGATCTGGCCTTCCATAAAGCCTTGATTGTCCTGTCCAGTATACACATATTCAAGTCAACATATGTCACAAGTTTGTTACCTCATCAGTCTTTTTGCATTGGCCAAAGAAACTTATTATGACATAAGCACTAATAAAAAAAAGGGCAAGAATTAATCTGTATACATGCCAGCTACAACTATTGCAAATAAATAAGGAAATAACGTATTTGTATATAAGAAGAAAAAGACTTATATTGATAACACAAAAGAGCAGTACCATCGTTAGATAACCCTATTTTTGTTTGTTTATCTAAAGTTTACCAACACAGAAAGGCTGATTTAATATGTCAAGAAAACTGAAAAAAAAAAAAAAGCGGAATCTAAAGGATCAAACAGTCTCTAGTGAGAAATGCCATTGCAAGAAACAATATGGTCTTTAGATTCCACAGTGATCATATAGTAGAGTTGTCAAACTCCCAGAAGAAGCATTTCAATTTTCAGTTGTCGCACTCTTAAAGAAAAACCATGTGGAAGCCATGGAACTTCAGCACAGTCACCTTCTAAATCAATGAAGCATAAGGCAGCTGTATTGAAATGCCTCTTAAGGTCATTTTTCAAGAGAAAGGTATAAAGGGAAGAAAGGAAAAACACCATAATGAACGTATAAAGAAGATTTCACCACCAAGCTCCCACCAATTCAGCTCACAAGGAACAGCAAGCTAATATGTCAGTTACCGATGTGCTATGTTGAATGACACAAAAGAGTGGAATTGGAACTTCAGCCTCCCCTCTTCATCTTGTGCTTTTGCCCCATGCCTTGCATCCATACCTCTTCCCTGCCGGAGAGTCATGACAATAATAGGACTACCCATTGATGATAAAGTAGGAGCACAAACTTGAATTTCCTCAATATCCACCCAAAGAAAGAAAAATTTAGTTTTATGTCCA
Source organism: Ceriops zippeliana (assembly GCA_037897445.1). NCBI lineage: Eukaryota > Viridiplantae > Streptophyta > Magnoliopsida > Malpighiales > Rhizophoraceae > Ceriops > Ceriops zippeliana. The sequence goes on from JBAPLH010000217.1 coordinate 3,289,166, forward strand.
AATAAATTTGCATGGAATCCAATTATTCTCGCTGACAGAAATAGGCGACCCTGTACCAAAAAGACTGCTAGTCAGTAAGGACTAATAACTAAGAACCAAGTAGGTCAGCACAATGTTTAAGTGGTAAAAGGCTAAGATGGCATAGTTGCTGCACTACAAGTGCAATAACATGTGGAACAACTATCATAAGAGTAAGCATCATCAATTAAATCCTAAGAACATATAATCAAACCTGCAATGGCATTCTTCTTTTCAAGTGACAGGTGAAGTCATTGATGAGAAATTCCTCAGGTGGAAGTCCAAAGAGCTTCTGAAAGGCTGAATTTGTTTGAGGAGAACGCAAGCTTATCTACAAAATTTCCATCAAGATTTAAGAAATGAAGAAAGTAATGGGGACAAATGCCATGGTATACTTATCTAATTGACAGAACTGGAAGCCCAGGGTAGAACAGCCAGCCTTTTACCTTCTTTCCCACCTCTTTCTCCATCTTACTTAAGTAGTCTTTAACAACATCACCACCTCTTGTATTGTTCAAGAAAATCCTCAGGTGCAGCTTAGACTGACATGCTTGTGCTAATATTCCTTGAAGATGGATCCACACATCAGCCAGATCTGAGATATTAGATCTGAGGAAATTAACTTCAGCATGTCCCAAAGATGTAGCTTCATCAAAAGGTCCATCAAAATCAAATACTTCCACATCCAGCATAGAAGGAGGATCGTCCATTGCATCAAATTCAAATATTTCTGCAAAGATAAAAAAATGTTCCATCACCTTTACTAATAAAAGACAATTGGAGCATTTAAAAGTGAATATCAGCATCATACAATTCCCACTTTGAGGAAAAATGCTCATTTGAAAATGAAAGTGATGAAGAAATTATATAATTCACCATTCCACAGAGGATCAGATTTCTGGAACTTAATTGAGCTCGTTCTAGTTTTCCCATTACAGGTGAAGACCACATATGGATCACAGTAACCACTTGAATCAACAGCCGCCAAATTACTTCCCTCAATGAGTGCAACAGTAAGCAGCCACCCATCCCCTTGCGCTTTGACACCATGGTCACTGCCTAAATGTGAGATAAACAGGAATGATTCTGTGTGTTAGGAATATTACTAATATTCCTCAAATCATGCACTCAGATTTACTGACCAAACAATGCATACAAATACCATTAAGAAGCCATTCAGATACCACAGACAGAGGCAACCAATAATTTTATGGTTTACCAGGTAACCAATAATTGTATGATTTCTGGTTAGTTTGTTCTCACTTGTCAGAAAGGGGAGTTATGGACAGTGAATTGTTACCCTTTTGCACTCTAGCCTGCATGAAGCGTGAAAGCAATTGAAGTACCCTTTCAAATTGAAGTACCAGAACACCACACACAATGACTTCACCAATGGAATCTGGTAAATCAAGCCCAATAAACTCAAGCCCCTGAATTGTGCTGGGTGTGGACAGCCAGATGTGGACCATCACATACAACCCTATAAGGACGGTGGAAACTACAGTAAAATTTGCAAAATACCGCACTGCCAGCTTCCAGTCTGACTGTTGTTCTGCTTGCAATGAAGCCAAAACCTGTTCCTTACTGGATCCACTGTCCTTCAAATCAGCTATCTTAACATTTTGAGATAAAATAGATGCAAAGTGCTCAAAGCTGTCCTTCAGACCTTGTCGGGCTCCATTTTCTATCATTGCTTTCATCATGGTACCCTGCAAAAAGTTCATTCGCCAGGACACTACCAAATGCGAAGTTTCTTCCCCTGACAGCTTGGGGCCAGGCATGATGCAGTAAAGCACTTCAGTCCTAAAGGTGCTCCCATACATGACATCAGGAGTGCTCACACTTGCTAAGACAGCAAAAACCTTCCCATCAGCCTTCAGATATGTTTGTTCCTCAGTGGCTTTCACAGCTCTAATTAATTTTGTAGCAGCCTTAATGTAAGTAACTACTCTTTTCAAGCCCTTGCTACCATTTTCAAACTTCCAAGGCCCATATTCTTGTTCTGTATTTCCCTGAACCTCTGCCACAGATCTGGGAAAACTTGAATCAGGTGAAAATAGTAAGGAGTTAAAATCTTTTGCTGTCATCACGTATAATTGGTCTAGAAGGACTCCTCCTGGTAGATTGCTTGGAGTTTCACTTCCGTCATCTCTAGATTCCATTTCTTTCATTACTTCTTCAAAGCTACCGGAACAGGACTGATCCTCTGACTTGTCACTGCAAACCTCAGGTCCAGCAGTTTCAGTTAGCTCTACAGTTGGCAATGTTGCATCTGAATTTTTATTAAACATTTGAGCAATTCTCATTGCAAAAGGTTTCTGTGTGGTAGACTTCTCTTCTTTCAAGGATAAAACTTCTTCCAATCCCAAAAGAGAGGGTGAACTGGATGACCCACTAAACAACCTAGAGGGAGATTCTGTCATCATTTCTGCATTCTTCCCCAATTGCGGTGCACGATCACCATTAGAATCCGCATCAATAAATGTATTGTTAAGGGAAAAACATATACCCAAGAGAATTTCACCTGTTGGAGAATATTGGGCAAACAAAACGAAAAGAAATATCCAATTTCAGTACATTTATTAAATGAACAACTGAGTTAATCAATTACAGTGAATGTGTAACACTGTCAACATGGGAGAAATTACGAAGGAGCAAAAACCAGAATTTAAGAAAATGCATCAGGACAGAATGATTTAAACTAACTTCATGCTTGTAAAGGCAAAGTTACAAATGGAACAATTACTTTTGTAGCAAAGGCTCCATTAATGCAACCTCAGATGATTCCATTGTCAATTATAGCATTAAGAGCTGGGTTACATCTGCGTTATGGTTCCATAAGTTTAGTTGACCACTACTAAGTACCCAAAGACAGAATAGAGGGAGAAACACTACACTAACAAGGGGAAAATAAATAAATAAATAATATATATATATATATATATAATATAATAAATTTTCCTTCTTCCTCATTGCAATCATAAAAACCCATTCAAACTAAGAACAGATATCTTGGTTGGGGACGAAAGATTGTGACAGACATAAACAAAGTTGTGATGCCATTTAGATGCCTCTTGCAAAAGAGGACAAACAGTCTTTTAAGGTTACCTGCACCACAATGAATTCAGCAGGCACAGCTATGAAGTTAAACAGAAAAGGCAATGCAAGCTCCCAACATAAAACAAAGGTTAGGAAATAAGAAGTTACACTGAGGAATATATCCCAAAAAAAAAAAAACAAAAAGAAATATTAAACTTAGGAAAGAAGATCCATACCGCAGTCCTTGTTCTTGGACTTCTTGTTTCTGGGTTGGAGAGAATACCAAGCAGTGCCAAGAGACTTATTTTCTGCATCAAAAACTCGCGAGACTGGCACCTTAATCTGCCCAACAAAGTCATCATTGAAGTACTTATCCTCGTCCAATACAGAGATCAAAAGTTCCTCTTTCAAGTCCTCCACCTTGAAACCGAATTCTTCTCCCCAACTTGGGTTCAAGTTCTTCTTCACCACCTTGGTCTTGGACCTTTGCCTTCCCAGCTGTAATTTCACATATGGATCGCTTAGCCCATTAGGATCCGTTGGTGGCAAATTCCTTGCCTCTATGACACGAACCAGGATCCTCATTCCTCCCAACGAAAAAAGATAGAAAGAAAAAACCAAGAAATTCAGTGGAATGGAAACAACCCCAGTTGTATTTTCAAGCCAAGAAGCACAACTACACTATGAAGAACATATATTTCCTATGTTTTGATGAAGAAAACCAATAAAAAACAAGTCATTGACAGAAATCTTCGAGCGGCAAGAAGTGAAACCCAGGATTGGATGCTTTGAGATTGCTTAAAACCCAAAATGTACAACAAAAGAAACCAAAAATGGTTTAATGAGAAGCCATCGATGATGAAATTCAAGAACAGAGATTAAACGCAGAATCTTGAAAGAGGGGCGCGAAAGTAAACCAAGAGAGGAAACTTATTCTGAATGGTGCATGAAAAATTCATCATCATCCCTGACCCAGTAAGGGACACCAAAAAAAAAAAAAAAAGGAGAGAGAGAGAGAGAGAGAGAGAGAGATTCTTGTAATCAAGAGTGTAATTTAACTGAATTGGCTCAACGAATAAAACTTTAGAGAAATCAAGAATATATGGAATTGAAACACAGAGAATCAAGGTAAACGAGGGAAACAAATATTTGAAGAAATGATTTTTCTTGACTTATTGCAACCCCAAAACCCTTAACAAGATTCAGTTGTTAGATTGGATTTGATTTTTGTTTTGTTTTCTACGCAATACAAAAAGGAAATAAAAAAAAAAAAAAAAGAGGAAACAGACTTTTCCAGGTCCTTTCCTCTTGTCAGACTTCTATCTTCCATGCGGAATTGCGCGTATGATATTTGACTTTTCTTTGCCATCCAACTCAGTCATACCATTTTTATTTTATTTATATTTTATATATATGTCGAGAGTCCTTTTCTTCAATTAATCCAATGTTCTGATCAACTGGTGCTAAAATTATTTGGAAAGAAAGTTTTCATTCATTTTCTTTTGTAATCTCTGAATTTTTTAAGTCTTTCATGAGAATTATTATTTACTCTCCAGTTTTAATCTAACACACATTGAAGTCAAAGTGTTAAGTGAGAAAATTGTTATTTTTAATAAAACGAAGTTTTTTTTTTTTTTTTTGTATTTGCATTAGAATGGATTAAAATCTATGTGTAGACAGTAATTTTCGTGGTTAATGGGTCCATGGCAGCCTTTTAAATTCATGGTCTGGATTTAGGCTATGTCATTAACCAACTGAAAGTTTCTTTCTTTTTTCTTTTTTTTTTTGGGGGTGGGGGGGGGGCGGGGATGGGGAAGGGACTGAAAATGTTCAATGAAATTCTGCAAAAAATAATTGTGATGTGGAATAAACATCGGTCGCTTCTCTCATGAGTGACGTCAACGACGACTTTGAAGCAAATGTCTTTCGGAAGAAAAATAAAATAAAAGTATTTAATTCAAGAAGATGCATTCCCGAAGACTTCCCATTTAGAAGACAGGAGGGTTGGGTGGGTTCTTTCTTCTTTGCTTGGGGTTCTGTTTTCGTGACGCACGCATAAAATAAATGGGAGATTTGACATTATTACTATTATTATTGTTATTATTATTATTAATATTTTTTATTTTTAAAATTTAATTTCTTCGTGAAGAATAATGTGATTTACGTTAAAATTAACAAAAATGCATAAAAAAAGAAAAAAAATATATGCATAAAATTTGATTTAAAAAAAGTACAACATGAATAATATTTTATAATATTATACCTTTTCATCGAGCTTCATGCACTTTGTTTTTTGGGAGAAATATTTTATCTTCGCTTAATTTCTCTCATTCTTTCAACAATTTGTGTCTTTCACAGCCCCTTTTCAGTTTTTTATTTTTTTGGGCAAAATAAATTATCTTTTCAAAGCTATTTTGTAAAGTACATTTCTTTATAATTAAAAAAAAAAAAACGAAAAAGAGTTCCTTGGAAACAAAAAAAAAAAATTCTAATTGACGAAAAAGTAAGAGAGTTGGAACTCAGACATTGGGACGATGAGGGTATGTAAAATAAATAAATAATTAATTAATTTTTTTTAAGGTAAGAATTTTTTTTTTAAAAGAAATTTGTGATATTTTTGTGTGATGGGGTCAATATGTACACGTGCATAGATCAGTGCGGACAGAAAGCATAGAATCCCAAAAGAGGCCGGCAAATGTCGTCTGCTCTCTTTTGGTCTGAAACACACGCCAAAAATAAAAAGTAGTGGTTGTCTGGCTGTTGGCCTCTCTGCTCCAAGGGATGAAAGAGGGGGCGGCGGCTACAAGGGCAGCACAGCTTCTGTCGGCTCACAACGTCCGGGCTCTCGTCGACTCCGTTGAGGCTTTTCTCTTCGATTGCGATGGTCTCTCTCCCTCTGGCGTCTACGTATTGAATTTCTTTCCAAAATCTTTCCTTTTTATTTTTAGTTCTGACATTTTTTAACGTTAAATTGGTAATCATTAGGTGTGATTTGGAAGGGCGATAAGCTTGTTGACGGCGTTCCTCAAACCCTGGAATTTCTACGTGCCAAGGTTTGTCTCTTTCTTATGAGCCATTAATTTCTATGTAAGCCAATTTTTGTAATCATGATCAAACACTTATTTGTTTGTGCGTTTTAATTATTGTAACTGAGTCAGGGCAAGAAGTTGGTTTTCGTTACAAACAATTCGATGAAATCAAGAAGACAGTACGCGAAGAAGTTCCGTTCTCTTGGGATTCCAGTCAATGAGGTTTATGGGTTCTTGTTTTTACCCTTTCATTACAAAAATCCTTAATTTTTTTTTCTTTTAACGGATCATTTGTGAAAGAAATTTTCTTTTGAATTCTCGTAGGATGAAATATTTTCCTCTTCTTTTGCCGCTGCTATGTACTTGAAAGTCAATAATTTTCCGCGGGAGAAGAAGGTCTGTGATGATAATCTTTGCTGCAGATGAGACTTGGTTAGACGTTACTGTGTCCGTGTGAATTTTGTTTTTCTTTACCCTTCAGTCCATCCACCATGTGGGTTTGTGCGCTTCTTATATAATACGTGCTAGTTAAATGAGTAATATGAGTTGAATTTCCAATTGTCATGAAAATAAATGCATGTAATTTGTGTTTTATACTTGTTTGTAGGTATATGTAATAGGTGGGGAAGGTATACTGGAAGAGCTGCAGCTAGCTGGATATATAGGCCTTGGTGGGCCAGTAAGTGCTCTGTATTCTGATGCCTTATTTTCAATTGCCCCTTGGTTTTTCTTAGGTAGACTTGGGCGGAGGTAATTAAAAGAATGATTTGGTTCTTATTATGTTGTCCTTGATTAGAATCCTTCTACAAAGTTGATATAGAAAAATGTCAATACATTTTAGAGGGGTCTTAAGGCCTATGATGATAAGAGCTGAATGTCTGTGGACTTAGTCTTTCTAATTCTATTAGGAGTAGATGGCCTTTCCTCATGCTTGAGGATTACTTTGGGTCTTGTTGATGGATGACAGGCAAGGATAATAGAGGTTGAGAGAAAGATGATGCCTTTGAGCACAACTAAACCTAATTAGACTATTATTTTTCCACATCAGTCATAGGCTAACTTTCCTTTCTAGAGCAGAATGGCTTATGCAAGGCATAGAACTGTTTTAGTAAATTTCCAGTAAACTCAGAATGTGGCTTTTCTCTTGTGGTGAGAAGGCAGCTTGACTTTCATGTTAGAAGTGTGATTAGCTTATGACACTTTTTTCTTTATCCTTGAATAAGTGTTAGCTTTGCCTTGCCTCACATTTCCTTGTACTGTTAATCTTTTGTTATCCCTTTATTTCAAGCATTACCTATGGAGAAAATTATTTGCAGGAGGATTGTGAAAAACGAGTAGATCTGAAATCCAATTCCCACTTTGACCATGATAAGAGTGTAATGTAACATTTTTTTCTTCCATCTCTTTGGGCCTTTATTTCTCTCTTTCTTTTTCCTGGTTGGGATTTAAAATGGTGCTACTCCTATTCCAGGTTGGGGCAGTTGTGGTTGGGTTAGATCCAAATATCAACTATTACAAGCTTCAGTAAGAAGTTCTGATTCCCTAATTCTGTCATTTTCCTTGTTATTATATTGTCATTCAATTTGATCAAACATCTGTGGAAAGAGTTGAGAGCCTTAAGATATATTTTGCATACTGAAGGACAGCCTAGTGTCACGGGGCCATTACCTTCTCCCCAAAAGGTAACGCCCACGTTTATAAGGTCAAAGGATCCCCTTCTTCTTTTCGATGTGGGATTTCATCACATTCTTCCCCACTGAATCCATCGACGTTCTCGTCATGTACCGGGCCCCCCTGCCTACTCCCAAGCCTAGAGCGCTTAGTGGTGGACATTGGATTCAGTTCGGGCCGGCTTTGATACCACTTGTCACAGGGCCATTATCTTCTCCCCAAAAGGCAACCTGTTGGGGTAGTGCAGTGCCTATATTTATATGATACAAGATCCCCCTCTTCCTCGACAATGTGGGAGTTGGTAGTGTGCACCCGTTACATTAGGCTTCAAAACCTGATGATTGCCATGGTCATATTTTGAGATATACAACCTTTGTGATTTTTAATTTTAAGGTAGACAGATGACAATTGTTTTCCCTCTTTAGTTTCTTATTTGGCAGTGGTGTTTTCCCTGGGTTGCCATTGATCAATTCTGTCTTGGTGTCCCTAGAAATCTTCTTCTCCGCACAGTCATGATGTAATGTATTTGTATTTGGCATATATACTTTTTGAAGATATTTGACCCCTATTGCATCGCATGTATATTAGAGCGTGTGCATGCTTTAATCAATCAATGATAACCCTGAAAAATAGTAATAAGGTTTTAAAATGTTGCTTCATTTTGTTGCCTCAAGGTACTCATTTAATTGGCAGGTATGGAACGCTATGCATACGTGAGAATCCGGGGTGCCTTTTTGTTGCTACCAATCGTGATGCAGTGGGACATATGACTGATTTACAAGAGTGGCCTGGTAAAGAATGCTAAATTTTATGTAGATTGCCTGCTTGGCAATTTGGTCCCAGAAATTTCAGTCCTTTCAGTTGTGGGTTTCAGGTGCGGGCTGTATGGTTGCTGCAATTTGTGGTTCAACTGAGAGAGAACCTATTGTGGTTGGAAAACCTTCAACCTTCATGATGGAATTTTTACTGCAGAAGTGAGTTAACACACTGTGTGGCAAATGATTTATCACGCAACTATTAGATCAGACATTTTCTTTAGATTTTTATTTTCTTAAACAACACAAAGGAAGCACAGGCACTCGTCCTCAATACTCACTCACCATGATATCCCAAGGATCACGTCATTAGAACCAAAACCGATATGAGCGTGTGTTTTGCAGATTTAACATCAACACCTCCAAAATGTGTATGGTGGGTGATCGACTAGACACTGATATCTTATTTGGACAAAGCGCTGGTTGCAAAACCCTTCTGGTTCTTTCAGGTGCATTTATTGATTCTTTTGTTTTGCATTTCTGTTCCTCTGATAGTTCAAATCAAGATAATTTTCCAGTCCTCTTCAGGATTGATGATATTTTAAATTGATCAATTGCAGGTGTTACAACTCAATCAGCCCTTCAAGACCCTTCAAACAATGTCCAACCAGACTTTTACACTAGCACGGTCTCTGATATTCATGGACTATTGGGACCTTAATGTTCCTGATTGACCTTTACTCAATTCTTTCAGGCAAATTGCGATTGACAATATTGAAATTACAGCGTTTCAATAAGGTATGCTCTCCAACGCATGGAAAAACTTGTATTGCTCAATTTTGCAATTATTATTTTGGTTTAACATAAACCATTTGTGTAATAATCTCACTGCAAAACATTGGCAAATAGTTTACACGTACGAATTTTGTGGGAACGTGCCCTCCTTTACATAATATGCCAAACAAAAAAAAAATCTTTTTCCGTAGCTAATGTAACTTCTACCCTATAATCTTAAAATCGCATACTTTTTCCGTTTAATGTCGAAATTACGTGCACATTATTTGGTGATTTAGTGTTCTGATTATTGTGGGCTTATTCTCAAGTTCAAAATCCCCAACCCATATGGATTTCTTGCGATAACCCAATAGCTGGCGGATTGAGTAAAACGACCCTGGAGGCCAGCACAAGGATTGAAACAGGAATTAATTCCAAAGGGCCCAATTAGATTAAGTCAACCCAATATGTGTCAAGTCTCAGAAAACAATGCGTCCTAAGAATTTTTTTTTTTTTTTGTTTTTTTTTTTGTTTTTTTTTTGTGTTTTTTAACGTCAAGATGTACAACAACTATAGGTAATATATACAAAAACCCGAAATAAGTTGTAAGAACTTAAAAGAGGGGTCCTAAGCCTGTCCTCCAAACTTTTGTTGTCGTGGCCAACTTCAACAACCTGGGCGGCTCAAAAAATTCAATTTGAGGCTACCTACTTATTGGGTTATATGGTACTCACGTTTAAAGATTTTTTTATCCTTATTTGGTGTAAGAGTTGGGTTGTGCCTATTGCGAAGGGTGTAATAGAATAATGAGTTGGTATGACCCGACTCCCACATATAGGTAAACGGGAATTTTGGGCCATGTAACAGTTTCGTGACACTCCGTAAAGCTACATTGACACGTTTTATATTCAAGCTAATCCACAATATATTTTTGATCTCTCTATTCGTTATTACAATTAACTATACATTTAACTATCATTTATTTATTTTAAACTCGAACTAAAGAGTAAATTTTATATCTGAAATTAAGAATTTGGATGACTTTGTTATTTATATTTAATGGATGGTGGCGGGTCACGTTGTTTATTAATGGGCGTCAACGATCAATCAGTCAATGAAAGGGGCTCTGAATGGACTTGGTCTCTTGAGGCAGCTCCACGGCGGCAACGCGTGTAAGCAAAGGCCGCAACAGAGAGGACATGGCGGCTTCATCTTATGATTTCCTCTATGAATCTTACCATGGCCTTCCGGGATTAGTTCTACCTATATATATTTGCCTGAGTTATACATTTGTTTTGTGTTCCACATAATATCATCATCTTTTTTTTTTTTTTTCTGTTTTTAACCTGATTGTTAATTAAGACGAAGGCAAACATTCCAAATTCAGTGAGCAAAATGTCCAGGACTCTCATACTTTTGACGATCATTGCGTTAATGATGACACTAGCGGCGGCCAGAGTTGGCAGCGGAGGTGGCAGTAGCAATGTTAGAAGAGGTGGCAGCGGCACTACTGCGCCGGCTACTACTGGTGGGGGCAGCCCAAATAGCAACAGTGGTTATAGAGGCAATGCCGTTCTCCCTTCGCCGGGGGTGAGAAACGGTTCTCCTGTTGGCGGCGGCGTTTCTGCTTCTACGACGCTTGCATGGGATGCTGCTTCCAAATGGCTTCTCCTTCTTGTGTTTTCCGTTTTCTTTGTCATTTGATTTAAGGCAATTCATTTTACCATTAAAAAAAATAAAATTATAACAATTAATTTGTTGATTTGTTCATAAGAAAAGGGCACGTTGTGTATTTATTGGGCCGTTCTTAATTCAATTTGTTTAGACTTAGAATATCTTTAAACCATATACCCTGTCATGATATTCCTTGGCAGCTTTTTTGGATTGTGATATTACCATTGGTGTGCTCGTTATTGACTTTATCTTTCGTTACGTTGCATGCTCTTCCATAAGTCATGGGGACGTCCGACTTTTTTTTTTTTTTTCTCCTCTTTCTTTCTTTAATTTTTCAGTTTTGTTTTTGATTTATGGCTATATTTCTGGGTTGTTGACGGTTGAACTTACTTAAAGACACGTTGCAGATATAAGAAATTTAAATCATTCTTTATCTGTTTAATTATCACAAATAAATTAAATTAAAAGCAAAAAAATGTACTTCGATGTCTTCCTATAATTATCACAAATATATTTAAGCAATTGTGGTTACGTGGGGGTAGTTTTTTTTCTTTCTTTTTTTCAATTCTTTGTTTAAATTCTAACACGTCGTCGGACGTCAAAAGTAATTGAGTTGCCGGAATTCCAAGGTCCACGCTAATCCCACCTGGATGCGGGCCGTAAGGGCCACGAAAATGGATCCTAAATTAATTTATCCCGACTTTTTCCTGCATCTGTGGACTCCCGCAAACGTCACCAGCAATCCTTCATTGGCCACCTCTGCCCTTCTCGGCAAGCCGAAGAAAGCAAAATGCTCGATAAAGATTGCTCCACTCATCCCATATTAATATACGTAATTACTTTTTTGAACCCGTGGCCATATTTCTAACCCCATGATCAATAATTACTTAATTCGCAAGATTTTTTAATTGTCGCATCGGACAATGTGCAATTTGTACATTAGAAGACGAAAGCTCTGGTCTTTTCACATGTGGAAGGTTGAGGGCAAATTTTAAGATGCCCGAATTCTAGATGCATGAAACCATGTGTGAATTAATTAGTGTTTCAGAGCTTATAATCGTTTTTTTGGAGTTACAATATTTGAGCTAGCTGCTGCGGTTGCAACATTGTCGCTTCCCTACTTAACATGCACGTGCTTCGTGTAACGTGCATGAGTTTCAAAGGCGAGAATCTCAATTCTCGGCACACCCCCAGAAAGAATATATTCCCGATTCCACCCATGCCCATTACACACATATTTTTCGTAATTACAGTCAGCCGGGTAGAGTCATGTTATTTAAGGGATTACGGTCTGCGAAGTAGGGGAAAAAGAAATGCCGCCTATGGGCCCAGGTCTCACATGGATGCCACGTGTCACGATATGGTGCCCACTGCTCTGCAACAGCAGTAGTGGACTGGTGTTTTTGATAGATAGCTGATAATTAAATTCAGGACCACCCGCTGCTGCGTTAAGACTGCCAGTTTTTCTGTTCAAAAGTAATGTGGGTCAGCATGTGCGGTGGCGTGACTTAGCTCACACCCCCCTATGCATAGAGCCTTGTGGATAGGTTTTTTTTTTTTTTTTTTTTTTTTCTTTCTTTCATTCTTCTATGTAAGCTGGCAAAGGCTTTCCAATTCTTAGGTGGAGTCATATTTATTTGTTCATGGATGCAAAACCAGAGTTTGTTCAAAATTAATGGACATTTACCTTTCTCTGATTATATGGTGAAATTTGACCCCATATACTTCTTCGACGTTGCCTTTCTAAAACACATACTTGAAGATCGTTTTTTTTTTTTATTTATTTTTTTGAGATAGTGTTACCATTTGTAAGGAAGAAAAAACATGAGGCCATGAGCTGGTCGGGGAGCTAATGATTGACCAACATGGTTGCTTATGATGTCAATAAGCGAATGTCTTGTTAGTATAATTCCTTGTTTCTTATGCAGAGAAATGTTCTGCGGAGGGGGAAAGAAAAGGTGCACAGATCGTTTTGTAAGGAAAAGATTGCCATGTGACGACATTAAAGCAACTTTCTCGTTGACTTTTTGCCAGCTGTTAATTGGACATTGTATGTGCTCCTTCTCTTAAAAGTTTTTTTTTTTTTTTTAACATTACAGGTCCGGTGTTAAATTTGTGAGCAAGTTAAATAGAATAATAGAATAACTCTCTTTGATTTAATAAATTTCAGCTTTTTTATTTTTATTTTTTCAAATTATAGCCTATGACCTTGATAATTATCAGTTCAGTGCTTAGTGTCACGGACTTGGACATCTTACCAACGAACCGTGCGGTGCGTGACATTAGCTGCTGAAAGTATAGATTCTGGCCTCTCTCCAGACGGCAACCAACCAATTAATTAACTACGTCCAAGGAAAATGTTGTTTTGGGTTATACAATGGGTGATATATAGGACATGGAGAATTCAGTTCAACGATACAATAAATACTCCTGATTAACTATATAGACCGTGTACAGTTGTGGGTCAAGGACTTCAGGTAGATTCTCTGCCCGGCAAGCCAGTCCCAAATACGAGAAAGCCGACAGAGAATTGGTAAAAGAAAAAGATTGCCCAATGTTGGTTTTTTTCTTCTCTTTTTTTCTTCCCCCGCCCCCGCCCCCCCCCCCCACCCCTTCTTTTCCTTTCAGGGTTTCTTAATGATCCCAATTCGGTATTGAAGGTTCCCACTAGTGTCAATATAACTAAGCCATGAGAAGAGGAAATGGTGACTTAACTTTCCGCTCTCCAATCGACTGAAACCACCCACCAACCCCCCCCCGGGGGCAAAAAAGAGAGAGAGAGAAAGGGATATGAAAGTTGAGGGGTGCCAGGGCCTGGAAGCATAATCATCTTGATAGGGACATGTTAAATTGTAATCTTTTCTATATTTTATGATTTTTTATTAAAAATATTTCCTAGTTTTTTAGTAAGGGTTATGGATCCGGAAAAACTTGTATTGTTGGGCATCAGCTTCATTAGCAAGCGGATTCGGATGAAAAGGTAATTCTTACACATAAAGTAGTCGGGGCATGTACGATTTGGGAACTATGAATAGGCCTAGTCTATTACAAACAAATAAAAAACAATAATTAAAGATGAAACCAAAAAAAAAAAAAAGAAAGAGAGACTTTGACATAGTTTCAAGAAACAGTCATTATGAAAGCGTCTCAAGTTGCAATTAGAGAATGACAACTTTTGAAGACTAAAAATTGAGCGTAAATTTTAAGGCCAACAGAGATTCCCACAAAGAAAGGAGGGTGCCAACCGCGCCCGGCTAACTTGGGATTCTAGTCCAAGGCCATTATACAGGTCTTCAACACAATTAGGCTCCCACAAGCGATGCAATTTCTAAAAATTCCCAAAAACTTGCAAGCTCTTATGGAGACGCAGGCATCTTGACCCGAAAACTCTTAATGGGGGCAATAAAAAGTGTTTTTGAGAACATATTAGAAGATCTTGTGGTGGCCAGGCGAATTGGTTGCATGTGCACTTCCATATTCCAACCTTTAGAAGTACGATGAAGAACGAGAGGAAATGAGAAGTACACTTGAACTAGGGACGCACTGAACTGGTAGTTGTACTGCAAGTACCTCATGGAGTTAAAAATTGAGCACAAAAACTTTCCCATAAAATTTTTGCAAAGATTGGCAAAAATTGTAGAAGACCATTGTTGGAACAGAATGAGGGGTGGTTGTTCATTTTGCCAGAGCAAAGCAAGAGAGTATTCAATTGGAGTTTCTCTCTATTCTTTGTAAAGATGGAGACGTCTGGATCATATTAGATCAGATAAAATTAGTTCAAATCTATTTCGTGGGTATTTAATTTTAATGAATTCTCGTATAGCAACTTTTTGGTTAGATCCCATGGCCGGTTGGGGCCTCTTACACAGTTGTCTTGTGTGAATCCAACCCAACTTGGTGTTGCTCCAACTTCGAATAGAACAAGGACAACCAACCCCACGAGCTAGTGTATCTGACCAAATTATTGTTTTACACGGGTTCTCCCACCGGGGGAAATTAACGGAAGCTGCCATTTATATATTCGCAAGCTATCCTTTCTTTCCAAATGAAGCTTTGGGTGATCCAAATGGAATGCCTTGTCCCATCAAAAAGCAAAGGCGTTTAGATTTTGGGCCCTGCCCGTGATCATGTTGCCCTCAAATAACACGCATCAGAAAATTGAGGTAGTTTCCGATATTAAGATAGCTTTGGATAAAAAGAGGATCCTCATTGACAACCTTGAATGGATTTAACCCCACTTTGCAATCAAGTATTAAATACAATTCCAATATGTTGAATGGGTCACCACATCGATGGGTGAGTTCAAGGATGCACCTTTACCGACTTGATTCAATCCAAACATTCTCGTCCGACCAGTGGTCCAATTTTCCATGATTTACACTCCTTTCTTGTAGCAAACCTAAATACCTAACAGAGGTAATCACCAATCCTGATGTCGGCATGAATGATGATGATGCTTCTTTTGCAATTGAGTCAAATATTTGCATGAAACAAAAGAACTTTTACCACATGAAAACCATCAATATAATATTGCCCTAGCAATACGTTAACTCATTCTACTTGCGGTATTCCATAAAACCCGTGTCTCAATCTCTAGGGTACAGCCTCGCTACAATTATTTTCCACTTAAGATAATCAATAAAAATTGAAAGATCGAATGGTGATATATATCCAGCTACTCGTAATAATAATAAATTACGTGGAATGCTATATTGGCAACGCTGACAGCATACGGGGCTTTACTGCTCAATATTCACCAACTGGATGATGCCCGGAAACAGATTGACCTTCTTTGACAGGAGAACGAAGTTGACCTTGATGCATATGGCAATGCTCCAATTTTTTAACCCAACCTAATGTATGGTAACGAATCATTACCAAGAAAAGATAATATGTTGAAACGTGTAATATGTATATTTATATGGTTCAAAATTCTCTTATTTTTCGATGATATAGAAATTGAATATTATTCATCTGAATAAAAGTTCAATAGAAGAAAATGGTGTTTGATTGGTCAAACTACGTGTTGATGCACCCAATCCTTATTATAATTTGTTTATGCATGGAATTGTATGGTGTTGCCATTTGTTGTCTCTTTTTTTTTTCAAATGAGACAATATAAATGCACACACGATACTCACTCACCTAGAGATTCCGAAACAATACATCATTAGTAACAAAATTGATTAGTTTGGATTAACGCCAAATTTCTTATACCAGGCAATGAGCAGATCATTTTTACTAAATGGCATAGTTGTCATTTGATATTATCAAGTAAATAATGTAAATTGATGAACCGAATCAAATACGACGAACCCCTCATTTATGACAATACGAAACCCCCCACCCCCCAGAACTTGAAAGATAGGCCGAAAAGGTAATTAGATTTTTAGATTAATTAAGTCAATTAACAAGATGATTGATCGAATTTCCAACAAATTTTAAAAAGCCTAAAATCAGGATTCATCGAAATCAAACCAGATATTTTGTGTTTGCATCGGTTGAATCTGGACCAATGCGACAGGCTGTGTTTGAAATTATTGTATTTTTGTTGTCTGAGGCTAACCAAAGAGCACACATGTGCTTCCCATTTGTAACCGAAAATACTTTATCTCTCTCTCTCTCACACACGCACACACTCATTTTTACACCAACGAAACAAAACAACCATTTTTGTACAGGATGCACTACCACAAAAAGGAAAGCAATAAAAATTCATACATGGGAAATTTTGTTATGTGCAGAAGGGCCCGACTTAGCTCTTTCTTTACATGTGTACTTTTCTCAAGTTGCAATTTTCATTGAATTTTTTCCCTGTAACAGCTGCTACACCTGTTTCGTCCTTTATATTTTCGTGGGGAATGACTAATCAAGCGAGAAATAAATTAAGAAGAGAATTAAAAAAAAAAAAACAAAGAAAGAAAGACAAAGAAGGAACCATATTCACTAAAAATTAAAAAAGAGGTAAAAATGAAGAGGAAGAGCAGAAATAAAACAGGAAAGGCCGACGTGTCATTGCACTGCCAAAGGTTAAACAAGTGGTTTTCATGGCCGGATCCATGACAAACAGATAAAACACCGCAGACATGTCTGGTGATTTTGAACCCCTTTATAGTTTTTCTGCAATTAAAAAAGGAAAAAATAAAAGAAAAACTCCAGCTTTATATCTTTGCTTTGACTACCTTCACTCCCTCTCTGCTCTCTCTTCTCTCTCTCCATAGTCCACCACAATTGCAGGTTCTGTGCTTTTTTTGTTTTTTTACAAATACTCTTTCTTAACTCAGTTTGCTTTTTCTCTTTTCTCTAGACAGGTTATTTGGCTTCAAAGGAGCTCTCTTTCTACAGTGACTCCTTTTTTCCACTGCAAAAGGAATGCCTTCTATCCAGTTCTTGGTCCTTCAAGTTTGGTATTTTTTTTTTCCAGCTCTTATTTACCTTTCTTTTGATGGATTTTGCATTTTCCTTTATGGCCCTGCCTCTTGCATCTGGGTCTTCCCTAGTGCTTTGGATCTCTGGTGGGGTTTGGCTAAAAGTGGATCTTCTCCTTAAGATCTGTTTTTTCTTTCCCTCTTCGGTGAATTAATCTTTGATTGGTTTGTTTGAGATTGGTTAAGCTGTGTGTGCAAAACTGCATTAAGTTGATAACTTAGTCGATTGATTGATTCTTCGCTTTTTGGTGGTCCTTTGATCTTTCTGCGGGTCTTGGTTGTGTTTTACCAATTTTAATTTTGCAAAATGGTCTGGTTTTCGTCTGGTTCTTTGTTTCTTCCTTTTCTTTTTCTTTGTTTTCTTTTTCTGGGAAAGATTGCAAATTGGGTTGTTTAATTTTGAGTTCGGATCCTCTACAATTCTTTCTTCAACGGCCTTTGGTCGAGATTTGCATGGAGCTATTTTCCTGAGGAACATGAATTTTGATCACACTTCAGCTTTACTTTCTGCTTCTTATATAACCTCAAAGTTCTTTTCTTTTTTTCCTTGACCCGTCTTTGGATGAAGCATGGCAGTAGCCAAGTGATCTTTGGCGTGGGAGCTATGCCTATGCTAAGCTTTTTACGTAGTTATTATTCTCTGGTGGTGTTTTTCTTCGATCTGATGTTCCATTCAAATGGATGGACCAAGTGAAATAAGACCTGTTTGTTTACTGCTTGAGGCTTGCGTCCTTTAAGTCAATCTTTATGCCTCCTAATCTCTCTCTTTTTTGAAGTTTTCTGTTTGCTAACTTGTAGTCATATTGTCTTGGCGTTGATTGCAGAACTGGGCAAAGGCACAAATTATCTGGCCAGAGGATGCTGGATTGTTGTTACTGGGAAGTGGATTCATTAAGTCTGATGTAGTCTTGAACCTTTGTTGGTTCTCTAATGGCTTCAAAAACTGGTAGCAAGCCTTCCACAAAACAGCAACAGAAAACCACTAGTGTTCAAAGTGCTGAGGTGGAGGATCCCAGGCCTTTGTGTGCACAGGCTTCAAAGACAAGCACACCTGAAATGGTAAACATGAGCAAATTCCAAGATCAGTAGAAAATACAGCAACGCTGACTGTGTCAGAAGTTTCTGAAAATAAAAAGCAGCCAAGTTCTAATAAAAAAGGGGATGCTGATTCTATGGGTAGAAATTTAGAATCAAATCCATCATTAACTATGCCCAAGCAAACATCAGCTGAGGAAGACTCTAGCATCAATGAAACCAGAGGGTCACAGGATGTCTCAGTTGAACAAGAGAAGAAAGCATCAGGGCATGGAAGTGTTAAAAGTAGTTCAGTATCTGGCAAAGTCAGTGATGGAACCAGCAGTCTTGCTAAGACTAGTGGAGTTGCCAAGATTAGTGATCGAGTTGATTATGTTGAGAGTGGCAAGAGCAGCATGTGTAGGGGAAGCACAAGCAGTGATGTGAGTGATGAGAGCACATGCAGTAGCTTTAGTAGCAGTATAAGCAAACCTCACAAAGCGAATGACTTGAGATGGGAGGCTATCCAAGCTGTTAGAGCAAGGGATGGGGTTTTGGGCTTGAGCCATTTTAGACTGCTGAAGAGGTTGGGTTGTGGGGATATTGGAAGTGTTTACCTCTCAGAGTTGAGTGGAACAAAATGTTACTTTGCAATGAAGGTTATGGACAAAGGCTCCCTTGCCAGTCGTAAGAAATTGCTTCGGGCTCAAACAGAAAGAGAAATATTGCAATCTCTGGACCATCCATTCCTTCCAACACTATATACCCACTTTGAAACTGAAAAGTTCTCATGTTTGGTGATGGAGTTCTGCCCTGGGGGAGATTTGCACTCTCTTAGGCAGAGGCAGCCCGGAAAATATTTTCCAGAGCAGGCAGTAAAGTATGATAAATAAATTTTCACACTTTCTGGTTCTTTACATTTGACGTTCATGCATGTTTCATGAGGTCTTTAGCTAGTTAGTCTCCCATAATCTGGTAATATGTTAGCTTAATGCTCTAGTTGATGTTGATGCACATCCTTCATAAAATCTAAGTGAACTGCCTAGATAAGACAAAAAATTCTGTCACATAATCTCTCTGAGTCTGTGTCTTACTATTTCATTCTCTTAATATGTTAGTGCACAAACATTAAGTATGGTTCTCAGTTTAGGACAGGAGTACACATCTCCCTATATCTTGATTCAGAAAGATCATTTTCAGTTTTGTATGAATGGCCTTTTGTACTTGTCTGAACCCTAGAGCTTTTCTAGCTTGGAGTGTCTGATATTCCTTTTTTCCAGTTATTTTCCTAAATTTGTTGGAGCTGTTTTCTTTTCTTGTTATATATACCAAGATGCTCCCCAAATTCTGTCACTTTATGAAGCTTTATAATTTACTTCTAGTGTGTTGATTGTGAAACTCAAAGGACGACTCCACTATTTTAGCGACCAACATATACCCATCCAACTAAAAGTAATGTCCATAGCTCAAATACTCCTTCACAAAGAAGCAGATTACCAACTGCTTCCTCTTCTTAAGAGCACATCATGCATTTCTTTGCTGGGGACAATCATCTCTTTTCTCCATTTTGTTCAATGTTAAAGCAGAATTGGTAGGCATGGATTAAGGGAAAATGCTACTTTGATGGGCCTTTTTCCTTCCTTTGTTCCCACAAACAAGTTTCTCATCCTCACTGTCAATAACAAGCCTCATATAGAAGCCTTTTGCTGAAACACTCATATCTTTAGTAGCTTTGCATTAGTTCTTATCACAACCAATGCCTTGAACTCGAGTATGGAAAATGGTAGCAACAGGGTTCACAACACATTCTCATGAAAATTTGTGGGAAACAATGAAGGCCTCAACATTCAGTACTAAGCAGTAACTTTCATCATCTATCGAGAAAGATGGATCCCATGATATGGACCTGACCTAACCATGGTTAGAAATGTTGGCAACTTGCAACTTTTGGTTTCAGGCATAAGTTTGTGAGCCATAACTGGGCTGTATCACCAACTGCAGCTAAAGCCTTTGGATCTCCAGTTGTCTTAAGTATTCTGGTATTCACAGAAACAAATGAAAATCCTTAACATTAATGGTAGCTTAACACTCTAAAGTAGGACAAGTTAAGGTTACTATTCTGATGAATTGTCAATGTTAGGTCATGTTTTAAGTCTGATTTAGCATAAAAAGGACCAGATTTTAGCCACAGTAAATTATTAAATATTTATGATTTAAAAAATCTGACTGGTTACGAGTGACTTGCTTGTTTTTCATTCTGGCTTGCAGGTTTTATGTAGCAGAGGTCTTGCTAGCATTGGAATACCTGCACATGCTTGGGATTATCTACCGTGATCTTAAGCCAGAAAATGTCCTCGTTAGGGATGATGGGCATATAATGCTCTCTGACTTCGATCTTTCCCTCCGTTGCACTGTCAGTCCAACGCTTGTCAAAACCTCATCTATTGAGTTGGAGCCACTAAGAAAGAACCCTGTTTACTGTGTTCAGCCTGTATGTATTGAGCCTTCCTGCATCCAGCCATCCTGTGTTGCTCCTACTACGTGCTTCTCACCTCGCCTCTTTTCTAGCAAGTCAAAGAAAGATCGAAAACCCAAAAATGAAATTGGAAATCAAGTGAGTCCATTACCCGAGCTTATAGCCGAGCCAACTGATGCCAGATCCATGTCATTTGTTGGGACCCATGAGTACTTGGCACCTGAGATTATCAAAGGTGAAGGTCATGGTTCTGCTGTGGATTGGTGGACTTTTGGGATCTTCCTATATGAACTGTTGTTTGGTAAAACTCCCTTTAAAGGATCTGGCAACCGGGCCACACTGTTCAATGTTGTTGGCCAGCCTCTTCGATTTCCAGAGTCACCAGTAGTTAGTTTTGCAGCAAGGGATCTTATAAGGGGTTTGCTTGTAAAAGAGCCACAGCATAGATTGGCATACAAGCGAGGGGCGACGGAAATAAAGCAGCACCCTTTCTTTGAAGGCGTTAATTGGGCGTTGATACGCTGTGCTACCCCACCTGAGATACCAAAACCAGTAGAGATTGAGAGGATACCTTCCCCAGCGTCAACCAGTGAAAAGGCCGCCGCCAGGGCGGGGGCTTCCGATAAAAAAGGTTCGAATAATTATCTGGAGTTTGACTTCTTTTAGACGGTAGTAATTGCAATTTGCAATTGTTTTTATTTAAGGGGGATAATTGCTCCCAATGTCTTGAGGGGTTTTGTTGATGAGGATAATATCCTTTTCTTTTCCTCCGTTTATTGACAGATGATAAGGAACATATATGTTGTTACCTGGTAAGAATTTAAAATCTGTAATGCATAACGATTCCTTGGAGTCTGTCATCATTCTAAGGGGAACTAGTTCTGGAACTTCATTGCGCGAAACATGAGTACGAGCGATACTAGTAATTTATTCAAAGAATTTACGAGCCAGATTCAGTTGAATGGGTTTTGCTTGCTGATGGACGTGTAATGTATTGGAACGGCTACCAACTGCCTGCAGAATCATTGCAAGAATTTGCAGTTTGAAAATCAGTCCCAGCATCTTAAAGGATCAATCCTTTTTTATCCTTTTGGATAGAAATGATCGATTGATTTTCAGAGAATTCCTCGCCTGCTCAGCCAGAATTCCACTGACGTAATAAAACGCCGCCTCATTGTGACTTTGCCGCAATCTATCGTCTGTAGCAAACAGCTAGCCTTTTCCTTTCTTATAAATAGGAACCGATTGCCAGTCAGCCGGTTTAGCCACGCCTGATGCTCTCGCTCCACCAATCAAGGTCTCTGATGGACACACACCGAGAATACTATGAATTATTCCGAGCGTTTAAAATATCGGCTGACTATGAACTTTAGGTCACGGGAAAGCACAACCAAGTGACGAGCACATCCTCAAGTTGAGGTCAATTTATCCACGAAGCCCTGTTGCTTATTAGAACCCCTACAGATGTTGAATCACTTCGATCAATATAAGCAACGGAACGAGGTTTGCAAGTGTGGTTTGTCAAGAGGCTGCCCAAGCGCACTGCTAGACTAGGTGGCAAAGAAAATTTTAAAAATATATTTAAATGTTACCCGTTTAAAATATTATATTTATAAATATTTTATTGATTTAGAGTATCTAATTACAAAATATAAAAATCTAACTGTTTTCTTCTCATTTGTAAAAATGATCTATTTGATTGAAGAAGTTTTTTTTTTATTATTAAATTAATTTGTACTTGTTATTTTTTTAATATTTTCAAAATTTGTTGTTCATTCTAAGTCAAATTTTCTAAGATTTGTTTATCTTTATTCACAATGTGACTAAATATCATACATATTAATACAAATAAAATTTAATTTTATGATAAGTGGTATTATAATCGTAATAGTTGGTATCAGACCCAATTTGATCCAATTCGAATATTTTCCGTCAAACACCGTAAGCGGGGAGTAGGCAGGGCTAATTCAAATGTTTGCCGCCGTCAAACACCATAAGCGGGGGGGGGGGGGGGGGGGGGGTGGCGGGGAGTAGACAGGGGGTTCGGTATGCAATGAGAATGCCGCTGGTGGATTTTAACGAGAGAAAATGTAACGAAATTTCCTGTAAAATAAGAAAAAGAGAACTTTATAAATATGAGGATTAGACACTCCAACTGCATCCCTGTCAATCCCAACACACAATTAGAAAAATCAACGTGGAAAATGACAAGCAATTATCGATTCCTGCCGTGCGCCATATGTAAAAAAGCCGCCCCCCTCAACAGTATTCCCACCAGACCATCAAAATAATTTTAGTGACAATTAAGTTGGCCGTGATTCACGTCTAAGTATTTTACATATTTAATTAAAACGAAAGTGAAATGTGACATGGATTGTCGAAAAGGGTAAGAAAGTCGACCAAGACCTACTGTTTGTGTCTGAAACTTGACCTTGAGGTTCATCTCATGTAGCCAAGTTGTCGAAAAGAAGTCATTTTTGACATGCAGCCGCCCACCCAGACGCAAACAATTGAAACAAAATAAATAAAATTCGAGCATAATTATGGCGGACTAAGACCATCCTTTACTGCATTACGATTCCGCAGAAGACCAAAAGAGAGTTATACAGATCTGCTGCGAGCAAACACCTTTTACTATTAACAAAAGCCCATGGCCGATGAAGTGATGCTATTGGATTTCTGGCCAAGCGTATTTGGCATGAGATTGAGAATAGCTTTGAGGGAGAAGGACGTGGAGTTCGGGTACCAAGATGAGGACTTCAGCAACAAGAGTGCTTTGCTTCTGGAGATGAACCCAGTTCACAAGATGATCCCAGTTCTCATCCACAACGGAAAGCCTGTCTGCGAGTCTCTTATTGCTCTCCAGTATATTGATGAGACATGGAAGGACGACAAGTGCACTTTGATGCCCTCCGATCCTTACCATCGTGCTCAGGCCAGGTTCTGGGCCGATTTCATTGACAAGAAGGTAACCCATAGTAGTAGCCCCCCCCCCCTTTTTTTTTCCTTTCCGGTAGAGAAAAGGAAAGAAACCTTGTTACCCAGTTTTCAAGGTTCTGGGCTATTTTTGTGACTCTAATCTGTGACTTTCGTGTCAAAATCTACCCAAAATTTCAGGGTCTAGGTTACTTTCTCGACTTCAATACATGAATTCCAAATAAAAAGCATTTTAATATTTGGAAGGGGGTAATTGATTGCCCAATTTGTTTAACTAAAGGTGATCCCATGATCCCATATGTCCTTGCAGGTCTACGTTCTGGGAAAGAAGACATGGCAAACAAAAGGAGAAACGCGAGATGCAGCCAGGAAAGAGTTCCTGGAGTGCTTCAAGTTGCTGGAAGCACAGCTTGGAGACAAACCTTATTTTGGTGGGGAGAAGTTTGGTTTTCTGGACGTTGCGTTTATGCCATTCCACGCTTGGTTCACTGTATTTGACAGGCTGGGAGAAGTGAGCATAGAGACGGAGTGTCCAAAATTGAAGGAATGGGTCGAGAGGTGCGTCCACAGAGACAGCGTCTCCAAATCCATTCCTGACAGGGAAAAGGTTTACGAGTTTGTTTATTATGTGTTGAGGAAGCGGCTCGGAATTGAGTAGCTTAAATGCTACAAAACTTAAAATAAAACTAAGAGAAATGTGGGTTCAACGTGCATTGAACGGCAAGTATTTTCTATTATTAATCATTTTGGTCTGCTCTTGGCGTTTCAGGTATTTTCGATTTAAATGCTTGGAGGCATCCAATCGTGCCTTCCTTCCTTGCTTTGTTTTGCTAGTTCGATTTAGTTGCCATACTAAAACAATCATTATTTAATTCAAAAAATATTAAAAACGTAATTAATTAATTAATTAATTAATTTGACTAAAATGTTGCTCTCTTTCTTCTCACTACTTCTACAATTGGCTAACAGAATAAATTTCTTTTCCTTTTCCTTTTCCTCTTTCAATGTACAAAACTAAAAGAATAAAATTTAGCTGTTTTGGGCGCAACGCCAAAAACCTTTTATCTTTAAACTCTCGACACCATCGTCATTTCTCGGACTGTTCTTTCTTTATATATTTTCATGCAAAAGCCACATAACAAATAATAATCCAAATGCCACGTAAGTGCTGACGTATGAAAGACGGAGTTACATATCTTCTTTTTTATTTTTTTTAAAATTGCTTATTTAATTAATAAAATTAAGAACCAGAGTTTTAAAATTCACGGATTAAAAGTTTGACTTTGAGAATTGCCAAGTATCGTTTTTTTTTTTTTTAACATACATTGGTCAAGTGCGGTAAAACTTGAATTTCATCGATGTTCAGACGTCACCCCACGAAAAGTTCTGCAGCTCTCAAAATCTTTCAGACATGATTCGCCGGACTATTGTGCCGGTGCAACCTGAAATTCGATCAGAATTAATAGAAAACCAGAACTATCCCAAGCCTGTCTTCATTCATCCGTGTCATGCAATTAGATTCTATAAATTATGAAAAAAAAAAAAACCACTTTTCCTTCAAGCTACAATCAAACTTTTTCGTTTTTGCAACAAAACTGGGCGGGTGTGATGAATTGACACCATGGAGGGTATCTTTAGAATATTCTTTCGGACGACATGGGGAAAACGGCTTGGCCTAGGGAAAAATAACCGCAATTTTAGGCCATCCAACTCAATTGCTTCTTAAGGTTCAGAGCAACCCTAGAAATGGACTCCTCCACAGCTCCTTGAGAGGTGGTTTTTAGGACGTTTGGTTTCAGACAGTATGAATGAATTATGGCAGTTGTCGGTCAGGACCAAAGGCATTGTATGTTGTATATAAATATCCCAAGATTGGTGAAAACAAGTACTTTGCGGTCCAAAGGCATAGTAGCAAAATTTACGGTTTAAATTATAAAAAAGAAAAACTAATAAAAGTACATGAAGCCTTCAGATCTTCAGTCTATCCGACCCGAAACTGTTTGAAACACATGCAAGCAAAGGAGTCATTAATGGGCTGCCCTTGCAATTGCCGGATAGGCTTATCATCAGCCATTCCACTCGTCTGGTCAAGCGCCTCCTTCCCGTTGCATATGATCTTAATCTCACAATGATCTGGTGCATTCTGCAGCACTTGGTCAGCAACCCCACTTCCTTTCCTAGCCCACAATTTCCTATCCACAGAAAAAGGAAAACATATTTGAAGGAAACGCAGTGGAAGATAATAAAATGACCACAGACCACTAATAATGTCGACATGATCTTTAAGGGACATTGCACCTTAGACTGGACTTGGAGGTTCCAAGCACCAACCTCCTCATGTTGAGAACGGGAATGAGGTCCAACATGGCTTTTCCGACCATGTCACTCTCAATAAGTACAGTCTCTGCCTTAACCTGTTCCATTGTAATTTTCTCCAAAATATAAGAACCCATTTCGCAGTATTATACATATGCAAGAGTTTTTCTTTGAACATTAACTTGCAATTATGCAAAGAAACTTAAATGTATACGCCATGTCCATGTGTAAATTGTTGTTGCTGTTTTTTTTTTTTCTCAAGTACCTTGGAGGCAGAACACATGTTGAGGAATTTCTGGAGGATCTCTCCCCTCTTGCCTCTTTCTTGGGCCATGTAACTCTCCACCTGCTCTGCACTTACTTGACTTTTTGGAAGCTTACCCACTGTCATGCTCACAACAAAAAGCACAATGCTCATTCAAATTTCCACCGAGGTAAAGAATTATCAGTTTCATCTTGCTTCATAGTTGGCAATCCAGATTTTCGCTTCAATTAAACCGTTAAACAAACTGGCGTATGTTAACTACTAACTGTAATTAACATTTACTGGCCAAGCGGCTGGAATCCGGGCTTGTAAATAAATTTCTTCATAACAGAAAATATCAAATTTTGCATCTTTAAATTCTAAACAATAATGCTATGGGTATAAAATCTAGTCTTTGGGAGGCACTGCCCATATCCAACAAGCTGACAACCAAAATGTCCAAAACAAGCTCAATTTAAGCTGCTGTTACCATAGCTTGTTCAATGGGCAATTACAGCAGAATCCTGTACACACACAGACTGCGTCAAGCATCATGCCAAGTAAATCCAATGAAAATGTAAATAACAATACCAGAAGGTGTTTCTCCAATGCCAACAGTGTCACTAGCTAGGACCTTTGATAATTTTTTTTACCCAGCATAGAACATTGAGGACACAAAAAAAAAAAAAAAAAAACTTTACTGGCAATAATTTGGCCACGATCTATGATTGATTAGATGCGAAAGCTTGATGGCACAAATAATAATCATTCAACATGGTCACCAATCCATGATCAAATGCCTAAGCAGGAGTTCATATGGCCAGAGTGTCAAAACAGAGACACTGTTTTTTACCCCAGGGACTCACCTGGTACCAATTAATCAAGTTACTTGCCTTACATACCAAAAACTTAAAAAAAAAAAAAAAAAAGGAATATGGAGAGAGTCCTTGAAAAATTGAAAACGTATAATGAAAGCGAAATAAGCATCAGCTTACATGGAGAAGGAATGTGATGTATCTCAGGGAAGACATGGATGAGATAAACAGTCGTAAAGCCACTGTTAACAGCGTTCTTCAACGTCCAAGAAAGAGCATCCACGCTTGACTCGCTCTTCCCTACACCAACATAAACGCAATCCTCCCGGCCGTTATGTACCTCCAAGGAAAACAAGCTCTCGTCCTGGTCTTCTTTGATCGATTCCATGGGTAACCCATGATTAATCTCGATGAGTTCGCCAGAATTCTCTTCTTCAATCTCGCTTATGCTGCTTTGGTTATTTTTGTATTGGGACTGACGTGTAATTGACGATGATGAAGAAGAAGAAGAAGGGGTTGACTTCAGATTTCCGGCCTCGTCCGTTATCGACGCCGACATTATTGTCCGGTGACTTGGTTGGATACTGATGAGTGAAAGCAACGTATTGCGAGAAGAGGTCGAAAACTACTGGAGGAATTTTAAAGAAAATAGCATGGCTCTTATGGGGGGTGTGTGTGGGGGGGGGGGGGGGGGGGGCATGGCATTTTGTATTTCGATACCAGATAAGGGACCACGAGTTCTACAGAAAAGATGAGTTACGAAATAATTCTATTAATAAAAATTTTATTTATTTTAATAAAAATAATATTTTGATAAGAAATTAATTTTTAAAATATTTCATATTATTTATTTTGCAATCATGGCTTTTAAGTCTGTTACGTCGAAGAGATCCTTTGCATTTCGTGCCTGCCTCTTTTGAAAGGTCAATGGTATGGCGTTTCCAATGTACGTTGATGACGACGAAGTAGGTAAGCAAGCAGAATATTGTGGCGTTGATTTTTTGAATATTATGGACTGCCAAAGGGGGTTTGCTTGTCTTTTTTTTTATATATTGTCTTAGGAAATCGCCAGTCCGTTTTTGGTCGTGGCATCGTGGGCGATATAGAGCATAAGAAATATCTAATCATTAACAAATTAAAAAAATACTCTCTTGTTTGTTTTTTAGTGAAGCGGACGATTGCTAAATGCCCAGATGCACATTTCACGTCACCTGAATATTTTATGTTCCCACTTGCCACCTTCCCCTTCCCCGGTGGGCTTCGACGGAGCTAAACTGTGTGACGTAGTTCATGAGCCTGGGAAATGTCTTCCATTGCGATGTACCAAAACAAATATCTAATGTATGCAATTTTATGAAACCAGAAAGCACCCCTTAATAATAATACTTGATCCAGTAGAGTATCATGTTAATGTTTCTTCAATAAAATATTTTCAAAGAAAAACAATTGAGTAGCACGAGCTTCTTTTAAATTATAATTACAGCATTTCTTTTTCCTCTTAATTTTAATTGTAAAAATATCTTTTATTTTTAAATAAAAATAAAAAATATAAATAATATTATATAATCCCGTATAACCAGCTGAAGGGAAACAAATTATACGAGTTTATATTTATTTTTATTAATTATATTAATAAGAAATTGAATTCATAATTTTGAATATGATAACTAATAATTTCTATAACATAAACTACAATATTATGTAACGCAAAAATATCCTAACATCCTCATAGATATTCGTTCAAAAAAAAAAAAAAAAAGAAAGAAAGAAAGAAAGAAAAGAAAACTTTTGCTGGGCTCTCAACATCTTTTGATGATCGTGGACTGTTCCATGACAACCCAATTGAAAGCGAACAAGGCTAAGGTCCACATCTTTGAAAAAATATCTGATGTCAGCGTCGTGATCCACCAAAACTTTAGAATACTTTTTTTTTTTCGCTTCTATTATTTTTCATATTAACCCCCTCAACCTAAAAATTTTTCAGTTCCGTTCTGTCTCTGGGCACTAACTGAGGCATGCCCAGTTACCGTCTAAATGAAATTTATTATTTGTGAATTAAAAAAAAAAAAAAACAGAGAGAGAGAGAGAGAGAGAGAGAGAGAGAGAGGAGGAAATATCCACCAATAGGAATTATTGCCGTGGCATTATTGCCGTCGCCGTCCATCAACCCATAATTGACATGTCCGTGCGCACGTGACGTGTCCTAATTATTATATTCACATTCAACGAAGATATATACTTACAGTCCAGCTGATCAACGAGACGCCCAAAAAAAAAATTAAAAAAAAAAAAAAGGTTGCGTTGTAAGTTGTAACTTAGAGCTAGCTTGCCCGTCGCTTAACCCAAAAGATTTGGGATTATTATGCTAAAAACATCTGGGATCCAATCATTCATTGTGTTCGCCCGGGATGGAAACATTTGTTATATTTTTCCTGTCTATGTTAAAAGAATCCCAACCCCCGATTAATTTATCTAAAAAATTTATTCGACCCCAGAATACTACCTAGACATAATATTCAAGATTAAAAAAAAAAATAATATATATATATATATATATATATATATATATATATATATATATATATATATATATATATATATATATATATATTGACTACACATAACCAAAACCCAGTTGGCTTGTTTCTTCAGCACATCAATGGAGCTTTTGAAATAAAAGGAAAGTGTGCCAATGAAAGCTCAACAGTTGTGTCAGGTATTGGAGGTCGACTTGACTAGCAGGAAGGAAGGTGGGCGACACGTTTAGGTTCTTTTAAACTTTATATTGACAGGAAGAGAGGACCATCTTGGAAGTTTCCATGATGCAAAAAAAAAAGAGATGGGAAATAAAAAATGATTAAAAAAAAAAAAGGGTGCAATCTGATCGTAACCGAAAGTAAAAGAAGAGAGGCAAATTAGATGGCGTGTGGGACAGATCCTTCCACCTTTTCCATTGTACCTTTGGCCTCCGGATTATATTGAATATTCCCACTTTGATAATTTGAAAGAATATTTAATTTGATTCACATTTTTTTTTTTAAAAAAAGAGTAAAATCTTTAAGATGTGAATAGTTCCACATGATGCGAATAAGCAAAAAAAGAGAGAGAGAGAATCACAGGAAAAGCTAAAGAATTAAAGCCATGGTGTATTTTTTTTATCTAATTTTCTATTTTTCAACCAAAAAAAAAAAAAAGTAATAGAAGACCTTTCCTCAACTTCACTGATATTTTGTTGTCGAACGGTGGATTCCGTGACAACGTGGCGCCGGGGTGGCGGATGGTTGCCCGTGGAACACCGATGTCTGAACGTGTTTGTGGCAGCGTGAGATCAGCTGAGCGGTCCATGTCAATTGGCGGTAAAAACGAAGCTGTAACCAATAAAATGACAGGTGGTGAGTACAAAACTTGAATGAATCATAACTTGGAGTAAAGGTTGTTGCTTTGCTCTGTTAATCAAAGCATGAGGTTGAGAATTTTGCGGCGTCTCTGCGAAGGACATGGAATACTTTGATGCGAAGGAGGAGGGGCAATGGTGATACATGAAACAAAAATTCCATATCGCCTATACCTTTTATATATATATATATATTTCAAGTTAGTCGCTGGTTGTCTAGTTTGAAGTCCACTTCTTTGCATTAAAAATTGCGAAACAAATGGTTACCTATTTGTTAAGGTTTCATTACCTCTTCTCACGTGAAATTTTATTATCATTATTTTTTATTTTGTGTGAGAATCAGATCATATTTAAAGACTTATCCATTCTTTTAATATATTCATTACATATTATTCTATTAAAGTAATTTTTTAAAATGAAAATTATAAATATTTAAGTAATTTATTGAGAATTGTTTTGATAACTTCAAAAGTTAAAAAGGAAAGAAAAAAAAAAAAAGAAAAACTCATAAAAAAGGGAAAGTAAAAGCAGAAAATGAAAGATAGAAAGGTAATGTTTTTGTGAGGACAAAACTAATCAGCAAGAAATACTGAGAAGGAAAGGAAATGGGTTGGATCTTTTGCATTGGAAGATCGAAAGAAACGGATTTAGATCATCCCAGAAATTCAATATTCTCAAGCTCCCCTTTTCTGATCTCTTCTTTACGGCTAAAAGCACGCCAAAAACAAAAGCAAAACAAAATAAATGCTCGGCAGAATCTGCCATGTGTGTGTGGTTCTGTCATTTTTAATGTGTACATTGACGCCCAGTGGAACACAAACGAAGACACAGAAGACACAACACAGAGAGAGAGAGAGAGAGAGAGAGAGAGAGAGAGAGAGAGGCTTCTTTAAGTTCCGCGGAAGCCTCTCGTCTTTTTCCTAGGTGGGTAACGCGCTTTTATGTCCAAAACATGAAGAGAGAGAGACACCCACCTATATTGACTCCCCAAGCTTTCCTTTTTGGTGTTTTCGGCTTTTCTCTTTCTCTCGAATCCATTGTTGCATGGTAGTTTAACGAGTAAAAAAGGAGTCAACAAAGATAATTTATCTTGTAAGTCCTGAACTTTGGTTTCTTGCACTTCTCCTTCTTTGGTTTCTTGGGGAGAGAAGAGAAAGAGAAATGGGGATCGTTTCGCGGGAAGCAATCAATCAGTTCAAGGAATTAATGGATCAAGGTTTGCCTCCGCTCTTCATCTCCACTTACTATTTGTTCTTCTTTTTTTTTTTTTTCTTTAAATGTTTGTTCTTTCCAGTTTTTTACGTCTCACTTTTTACTTCTAATATCAACTGAATTTACTGCTTTCCACTTCTTTATGGAAAATGTGATGCCAGTTGAGGAGCCGTTGAAGAGGACATATCAGGTTCACATTTTCAGCTCCGTCTTTTGCCTCTGCTTTATCTGATCTATCTTCTTCTTCTGCCTCAGTGGTGTTAATCAATCATTCTGGCCTGCTGGCCTTATTATTACTATTATTACTGCTTTTTCTGTGGTTAGATTTTGGGTATAGGGTATTGAAATTTTGGTTTCATGCCGCTCAAATGACTAATTCATGTATTTTCGTACTTGATATTATGTTGGATTGACGAGAATGTCTGATCTGGGTAACAATTTCCAGTTCAACTCGGAACCTGGAGTTATTAGGCAGAGTCAGCGAATTTAAGTTCACTTTGTTGTAAATCAATTCCCAATTTGTTGTCTGATTTTCCTTTGGTTCATATAACAAAATTTCACAAATGTCACAGAAGTGTTTGAAAACAGAAATGAAACCAACCTTATAGTTGCCGGGATTGCAATAAGGTAATGGCATCAATTTTAGCCCTTCACTAGATCACTTACATTGGAATAGATGGATGGAGCTTTCCCGGAGTCTCTTACTAGAAAAGAACAGTTTTTCTGACAGCAGCTTATGTTAATGCTTATATTGTTTTTTCCAAAACTGAGCAGCCTTAGTCTAATGAACTCACAACTGTTACCAGAAACCCAAAACACCAGGAGGGTTGGGGGACCAACCTTTTGTTGTCTCGGTTTTATGTCTAAGCAAATTGAAACTACTGGTGGGTTTGTGAAAAAGATCCCATTGGATTCGGCTCTTGCCCCTCTATGCTAATTCCTAGGTAGCATATATTATCTAAGAGGCTGTCTTTACCATGCTACTGGCTGGAGTATGCATGAGTGATGTACACCTTGAAAGTTTTGTTTTAAAAGGCCACCAAGGGGCCGATGCACACCCAAGGATTCAGTCCTTTCCCGATTTGTGCAGTCCCAGGGCTGTAAGAGGCTTATAGCCCTAAACAATTTTTAAAATTCTAAAATGACTGGGTACTTCATATCAAGAATTTCCATTACATTTCACCTGTCTGTGACTTGGGTTTTACTAATTCTGGTTGGATGCACTTTTACTGGAATCGGCCTGATGTCTGCAACTATTATAGGCAATAAAAGTGCTGGTCAAGTGCTGTGTGTTTGAATGATGTGAGTGCCTGGGCAATTGTGTGCATTATTCTCTTTCAAGCAACACTGGAGCTGCATTGAAAACTTTTTGTTAAGTTGTCTATTGATTCATTTTTATATCTTTACTTGCAGAACATCCATCAAGGATATCAAACTGAAACTCTGGCACGTTTCCTAAAGGCTAGAGAGTGGCATGTTGCCAAGGCCCATAAAATGGTCAGTGGCAGCTCTTTCTGTTGAATTGATTTGCAAGCCTGTTAATGTTTGATCCTGTGAATTTCATGTTTAATCACAATCTCCTGAGCTGATGCTTACATGATACTTCAGTTAGTGGATTGTTTGCACTGGAGAATACAAAACGAGATCGACAATATATTGGCAGTAAGTTTTGTCCATAGTTGGATGCTGCATTTTTATAATTGTGTAATAATTTCATTGGAAGCTAATAAAGCTGATTGGTTTTGCTTGTATCATCTCAATGTCTGTGTCAGATAACTAATGCTCAATTCAATTTCTATTCTCTACTGTCCCCTTTGGTCTTTTGTGTCACACAAAAAGCTATATGTAGTAGAAATGCTGAACTAAACTATAGTGATTGGTGAACCCCCAATGGTCCACTGGGATTTTTCCATTTTGTGATTTCTGATTGATTGAACAGCATTAGTTGACAAAATGAATAACTAAATAAATTCTTACATCTTGTGAAATTACTTTTTCCATGTATCTTGGGCGTTTTTCATGTTATGCAGACAAAGAATGTTTAATTCCAACTCATCATACACAACACATTCAAAGAAAGAGAACAAGTTTTTCTCTTATTGTACCACAAAGTTAATGGCATTTGTCCCCTTAGTCTGCTCCTCTGGGCTGGCTAAATTTAATAATGTTACTAAATAAATTCTTAAAGGGCTTATCAGGTTCCCATTTCTTTTTACAGAAACCAATTGTTCCAACGGAGCTGTACAGTGGAGTGCGTGACTCTCAACTTATAGGAATGTCTGGTTACTCAAGAGAGGTGCTTATTCTATGTTTAAATTTTTCTTATTTGTGGTCTAATGCTCCCAGTTTATGCCATTTGCCCTCATTTCTTACTGAATGGAGCACTTAATGATATTTGCTTTAGAAAATGCATGATCCCAAATAGTCTTATGGCTGTTGCCACTTTCTTTAGGGTCTTCCAGTATTTGCTCTTGGAGTTGGACTCAGCACCTTTGACAGAGCATCTGTAAGTATGCAAGAAAGGCCTTGGTTATGTTCCATTGTTCTCAAATTTTTGTTTGGTTTATGAGTTTTTGCTGGTTCATATTTATTGCTGTGCACTGCTATTAATTTTCTCTCGGCGATAGATTGTGAAACCATTTGGGGTTCTTTGTTAATTGCAGGTCCATTATTATGTACAATCACATATTCAAATTAATGAATATCGAGACCGTGTAATATTGGTGAGCAGGAATCTTTGTATTATCCTGGTTTATTTTGATTGGCCATATTGACATGTATATTTCTTTACCAGCCTTCTGCATCAAAGAAATATGGGCGACCAATAACCACCTGTATTAAGGTTTTGGATATGACTGGCTTGAAGCTCTCAGCACTGGGCCACATAAAGGTGTAACTTCTGTGCTATAACTTTTTGCTTGTTAATAGATTGGAATCTCTTGACAATTTGGTGATCTCTATTTCCATCTATTTTAGTTAATTTTTTTGACATCAGCTATAACATTGTTCAACCGAACCAGCAGTTGGACTGCCATTCACCACGTGACATTAAGTGAATCCCTTGCTCTATGTTATTGCAGTTGTTGACAATGATATCGACTATTGATGACTTAAATTATCCAGAGAAGACCAATACATACTACGTTGTAAACGTGCCATATATATTTTCAGCTTGTTGGAAGGTATGGATCACTCTTGTTTGTTTATTGTAATTGAGTCTCCAATTTTTCCAGTTTTAAGACCCTTTCTCAGAGCTCATTGTATGGGTGTTTCATGTACTAGAACTGGGATTGTTCTCTGTGGACTTGGTTCTGCAAGCTATTAGTATCTTTGATTATTCAAATGAAACGCTCATTTCATGTCTGCATCTTTAACATTTGCTGAATTCTTGGCAGATTGTCAAGCCTCTACTGCAAGAAAGGACTAGGAAAAAGATTCAGGTGCTGTCAGGTAATGGGCGAGATGAGCTGTCAGAGGTAAGCTTGTTTCTCCTTTTGTCCCGAATTATTGGGAACCTGATCAAAATGCTGACTTTGATGCAATTCTCATGGTTTGACGATGTCTAAGAACATCAGAATATCTCCATATTGGCCCACTTATCTTTTAATGTCGTGCAGATAATAGATTTTGCATCGCTTCCACATTTCTGTAAAAGGGAAGGATCCGGATCATCTAGACATTCAGAATATGCCACAGAAAACTGCTTTTCATTGGACCATCCATTCCACCAAAAGCTTTATGATTACGTCAAGCAGCAAGCGATGAGCAATAAATCAGCTGTACCAGTGAAACAGGGCTCTTTCCATGTGGATGTTCCTGAGCCTGCTCCAGAAGGCATGGAGATTGCTAAAACTATAGAATCCGAGTTCCATAAGTTGGGGATCAATGACGACTGATGCATGATGATCCTATCTCTTGACGCCCAACTCCATTGGCAGAAGCACCCAAATATGGTAAAAATGATGTAATAGCGGCCGTCCAGCATGTCTCTATGTGACTATGAGAAGGAGCCAATTCTATAAATAATCAAATTTATATGGCTTTTCCAGCCTGAGCTTAGTGTAGGAATGCAATTAAAAAGACAGCAAGTAATTCCTAGTTCCTTAGTTGTAAGATTATATGCAAGTTTTACATGGATAAATTTGTGTTAGGCATGCCCGAATGGTATTATACTGGTGGCTTGCTTTCTCGAAGTGGCCGGCTGGCCTTGGTGGGTAAAATTGGCGCTCTATGGCCAACAGCGTCGTTTCTGTGGGCGGAATGGCCTTTCTGAAAACCTCACTGTTTCTTTGTTGGACCCAACTCATCCGGGAAGCCTTCTCCTCGAAGACCAGAGACGGTCTTTAACACAATGAAAATTCCCCGGGGGGTGGTGGGGAGTTGAACGTTCAACTTGCGTCTGGGGTTCAATTCAGTGAAGTCTTCTCTAAATGGCCTTAATTAACGTGCACGTTAGAAGATAATGGCTTATGTTCTGTGAGGACATTTTATTAATCAAGAATTAAAATTTTAATTTTATAAGGAAAATATATTAGTAATTTAATGAACTTCTTAATAAATTAAAATTAATATATATATATATATATATATATATATATATATATATATATATATATATATATATATATATATAAACAGTAGGCTATACCTATTAATATAAGAAAGCCTATTCTATATACACATAGATTTAAATTATCATTTACTTAAGGTATTAATTTGTGCATTTATTCATTATAAAGCTTAACACTGTTTTTAAAATTTGAAATTTTTAATCATTTCGAAATCTCTGACCATCAAGTTTACTGTAAAAAATATATATTTTATGGTAAAAATTATATATATGTATATTCATTTTAAAATTATTAAGTAATAATTGACATAATAAAATAAATTTTATTATTTTTATAAAATTCAAATTTTATTATTTAAATTAGAATTCAATATTTTAACGATAAGAATTTAAAATTTTAACTGTTAAATATCCTACAAGGACAATTATATAGGTAACAGACTGCTTTGCGAGTATCACCAATAATCGTTTGGCCTTCAAGAAGGAACCCTTCTCTCTACTCACTGTGATTTCGTTAACATGAACGTTAAAAGACGCTTAAATGCGAAATTTCTTACCATTTATTATTATTATTATTATTATTATTATTTACCGCTGAGTTTTACCCTTTAAAGCAGTTCGCGTCCATATTAAAAAAAAAAAAAAAACTCAGAAACGTTAATAGAAAAACTTTACGGTAATTCAAAAGCCCCCCGTTTTCTCTCTACTACCTCTTGTGAATAAAATTCAGAAGCTTGACTTCCTATTAATAAAGATAAGATAAACCAATATATAGGTGTGATTAACATCTGCGGAAGTAAAAATCCTTATGGTTGATTCCCTCAACAACTGCGTGCAATACGTAAGTTAAACCTTCACCAGCCATTAATTTTACCGAATAGGGCTTACAGAAGAGTTCAGAAAAAAAAAAAAAAAAAAAAAAGAGGATTTTTTTCAATGGTATGGACGATTCTGTGAATTTACGAGTATCTAATCATTTGTTTAAACTAATTTCTGTTGCATATTAGCAAAAACCAAGTTTACACATAAAACATTCCACTTAAACTAATTTCTTTCAATTTTCAGCGCAATTCTAATTTTTTTTATGGATGACAATTAGTAGAACTGTTACAGCTTGAGGATGACGTAAACAAATTGATTTCAAATACTTGCAATGATATTCTAGAATGCTAAGAAAAATGGTGCCTGATCATGCATTGTCTGAAACTTTTTTTTTTTTTTTTTTTTTTTTTTTTTGGGATTCCTGGAATGCAGTTTAATTTTTAAGCTGTCGTCATTTGTTCCATCTCTCGCCACCTCCTGAGCTCAACTTCCACTACATTTTGTGCAGCTTTTGCCGACTCTGCTGACTTCAAGGCTAGGTCAGTTGCCTCCTTTATTTCGTCAATTGCTTTCAAGTTTGCTTCCAGCTTCTTTTCTGCTTCAATTTTCCTTTCATTAACGGCTTCCACCTCGGTCATGGCTTCAACCTCTTTCGAGTCTGCCCTATTTTGGCAGTCTTCCAGGTTCTTTTTCAAATTCTCGAATTCCTCCAGGGGAAGTTTGATTCTGTTGTTCAAATTTTGAGTTGGATCATCCTGTCCTTGACCAGACAGGATCTTCATGGCATTGTGGGCTTTCTTTTCTGCTTCTTTGGCTTCTGCTGCCTCTCTGAGAATGAGTTCTAGCTTCTTATCTGCCTCATCAGCCATCATTCTTGCATTTTCGGCTTCTTGCTTCAGCTTTTCAGCTTTTCTCTTCGTCTCCTCTGCCTCCAGTCTTGCGAATTCAGTTTCTGATGTTACCTGTTCAATCGTTGTCTCATTTTCTTCAGCAATGGAATGCTTTTTCGTAACTATTGCTAGCAACTCAGCTCGCTCCCTTTTTGCATTCTCCAATTCCAATCCAAGGAAAATCACGCTATTCCTAAGAGAAGTCTCTTCCTCGGCAACAATTTGCAGTGTCTTTGTCGCTTCGTTAAGCTCAGTGGTTATAATTTTCACTGCATCCATTTCACAAGCATGGGCCTTTTTCATCTCTTCCTGTAGAAATTCAACCTCCACGGTTATTTCTGCAAGCTTGACCTCAAGATCTCTTGTCAACTCAGGGTCGTATTCTTTCCTCGTAGACTCCAAATTCTTCTCCGCTTCTTGCTTGGCAAGTTTGCAAGCTTCTATACGGGCATCTTTCTCTGCGGCTATCTTTGCCTGCTGTTCCTGAGCTTGTGCAGAAGCAATTTTTAATTGCTCATGTGATCGCTGCATCGCTGTAATTTCCTTTGAAAGCTCGTCAACCCTTTCTGTGTTCATATTGGCTGAACGTTGAGCTTCTGCTGCTTGTTGGAATGCAGCCCATTTTGCTTCCAAGGCTGCGTCGAAGTCCTGTCGGATATTGGTCAGTTCTTGCTTTGCAGCGTTAAGTTCCCAGGCCGTCGTCTTGTACTGCTTTCTTGCCAGGTCCAATTCCTGTTTCTGAGCAACATTTCCCAGGTCCCTTTGAGATTTTGTTACCTCAAGTTCCTTGGCCCGTTTCTTTACTTCTTCTGCAGCCTCTATTGCTGAATTCTTGGACTCGCTTATATTTTGGAGCTTGGTCGTTAAGTCATCCAGGGTTCTTTTGGCCTTTTCAAGATCAGAAAGCGCCCTAGCTTTTGTATTTTCGGCACTTTCTAATTTTTGTTTGTACTTGTCAAGTTCTTTCTGAGCCAATAGAAGTTGGGTCTCCTTGTCCAGTACATTCTGCCAAACCGGATGACATGATCAGGATGTATTATAAACTTGCAACTTACTGATTCTATCACGATAATAACTTGCTTAATTTGTGGTATTTTCCCGTGCAAAAGGCTCCACGTCATGAAATCAGAGAAAACCTTACTATTTAATTTTACAGATAGGTTGTCTTTTTGACTCAAAACTATGACTTTCAGGTCAAAATCGAATAATCTTGTCATTACATATATTTTTGGGCACAGAGCAATGTGAACTTATCAATACTTCTTGATTGTATTATAAAATAGACCATACACAAGTAATTTAATGCAGATATAATGTTTGGGCTACATTCTGATAATCAAATTGCATTGGATATACGAGAAATACCTCGGAAGAAATCTTA
This sequence comes from Ceriops zippeliana, assembly GCA_037897445.1. Classification (NCBI taxonomy): domain Eukaryota; kingdom Viridiplantae; phylum Streptophyta; class Magnoliopsida; order Malpighiales; family Rhizophoraceae; genus Ceriops; species Ceriops zippeliana. The sequence goes on from JBAPLH010000217.1 coordinate 3,328,625, forward strand.
GACTTCCTGACTGCACCTTTTTCCCTAGAGACAGCTACCTCCCCGAATAAGCTAACAGCAGCTTTGACGGATCGAAATGGTGCTCTCGTGTCAATTTCTCCCACCTCTCCCTTTGGAGAACCTGAAACTTTTTGTTGATCTTTCACCCGGATGTTTACCATTTTTTTTTTCTCTTTCAATCCTTCCTTTTGTTCTCCCTTAAAAATTTACCTGCAAAACCATTCAAAACGTTGGCCATCATTGAAAAGTGAGGTGTCATTCTCTGATAAGGATATTCACCATTTTTGCAATTATGAAATTGCGAAAATTCTTGGGGGTCATACATATAATAAAAAGACAAAAAAATGCATTATCACAAGAATGTCAGGTCAGGTCCCATTTGTGCCGAGGCAATGCAAGGAGCACTTTTATGCTTTCCCGTCCTGTAAAACAGATCATTCATCATGCCTTTTGAAATGTGTAGAACCACGTATCATTGATGTTTGGAGTTTTCAAATCGTTACATATGAATTTTGGCAAGCGAAATCATCATTTAATATTCCATAACTTTGTGAATGACCTGCGTACAAGCAGATTTATGAAATAAGCCATCTACCTTTAACTTTATGTCAAGAAAAATCCACATAGTTCTTTTTGTTGGAAACAATTACAAACTTGGAGCTTAAGATTTGTGATCCCGATTAATGTTCGAGATTAATTTAATACGAGAGAAACAAGAAAAAGATGCAAGTTTCAAACTAGAAAAATAATGTATGAATAGGAAACCAAACAATAAAAGAAGGGTAACATATATATATATATCCTGATCAAAGGAAGTTACCACAAATGTTTGTGGGCTATGGTTGTAGAGAATACTGGTGTTGGGCGATGTACCCAGAAGAGACCTTCAAATGAATATGCCAGACAAGAGATCGGTAAATTCTATAAAGCCAAATTAAAAACCATCTTTCAGGACCTGTAAGAAAATACAGGCTAGTTTTCTTTTCCCTTCTTCTTTTCTCTCTGTTTTTTATTTTTTATTTTTTGGTCAAAGTATCTGTGGCCATTAGAAGCCAAAGCAACAGATGGGTCGACTTTCTTTTCAAGCTAGGCATTGGTTGGATACTATTTCAGGAGGGAGAGCCGCAGGGGATGCGGATTTCGCAAGGGAGCAATAATGGTCATTAAGTGGCATTACCTTTATTGAAATGACTTGGTTGGCCTTGTACCTTTGACCCGTAATTAATAGCTCTAGCTCGACCGTGATGTTGGAACCCTCGTCCCCATGCATCACTTACGGGTACATGTAGAAATCCATTCTAATATTTTCATTCATGGGTTCTAGGGAAAAAAAAAAAAAAAAAGACAGATACAAGGGAATTGACAAATAATATAAGCAAATTTATGAATCCTATATTGATAAGTATTAATTATATATTCTTAACTTCTTAAAATGTAATTATAATCAATAATAAAATTTATAAATATATGAATAACAATTATAATTAAATAAAATAAATTTATGTCCATTCGCACCTAAAAAGTTCATGCTTAATGCCTTGATATTATTGCCCTTTTGCATTTGCCATGTGGGCCATCACCCGATTTCTTTTTGAGAAGTAAAAGTTACCTGATTTTCTTTATTTTTTATTTTTTATTTGGTATGTAATGGGTATAAAACTAATAAATTCGACTAAATGGTACTTAGAATCATCTCGATTGGAAACCAAATAATAATAATAATTATAATAATAAGATATGTGAACCGCTTAGAAAGAGAAGTTTTGATCTTATGGGATCATAATGTTAAGAAAAAGAAAACAGAGATAGAACGCATGAATATATCACGTCGGGTGAAAAGTTTGCAAATGGAAAAATTTTATTATAAAGCTTCTCAAATTTCATTGATGATCGAGTTCAATTCATTTTCAAGAGATGGAAATTAAGGGAACTACTACAGGATACTATTATGAAGTCCAAGCGTGTAATAATTGTTAAATTAATTAATATGAGTAGTCCATGTCATTTAAAGTATGACTCAAAATAAAAGGCCTAATATGATGGTCGGTTAGGTATAACGGTAATTTGGGTCATCGAGTTTAAAATCCCTCCACTTTTCCTATTAAGAATAAACGTTACAGGAAAGGAATATGTGTATATATATCTTCTTCTATTAAGAATAACCGTTACAGTAAAAGGAGTATCTTCTCATTTAAGATAATTATTACAGAAAGAGAGGATCTTCCTATTTAAAGTAACGGTTACAGGAAAGGAAGATGTGTATATATATATATATATATATGCTATTACAGACCTTTCCGAGAGCTCAACCGTCAGAGAGAGAAAACGTAAAGAAAAGAAAGGGGAAAGAGTAGGAGAAAAGAGAGAAGCGTTCAGGAACGAAACAGAAGAGGCTTCCCATCTCTACTGCGGGACATCAGCATAATGGACAACGGTATGTTGATTTCAATTACAGTTTTATTGCTAGTATTCGCATAAAGAAAGATCCTGAAATATATGAAATAAGAATTTTAGAAAGAGAAATTCTAGAAAAGTCCAACAATTGGTATCAGAGCGGGTCTGCGAATATTACAATTTGGTTTTCTTTATCTCTTTGTGCCGTATAGTATTTATTTTATTAGGCTGTATTTTTTTTTTCCTTTGCGTGTAATCAATAATTACAACGCGGGACAAAACAAATATTTTGGTTGCCTGGTACACGGGTCCCACCTGCAGTATGGTGGTGCTCGGGTAGTATTTTATTTTATTAGGTTGTATTTTATTTTTCCTTTGCGTGTAATCAATAATTACAACACGGGACAAAAAAATATTTTGGTTGCCTGGTACGCGGGTCCCACCTGCAGTATGGTAGTGCTCGGGTAGTATTTTATTTTATTAGGTTGTATTTTGTTTTTCCTTTGCGTGTAATCAATAATTACAACGCGGGACAAAACAAATATTTTAGTTGCCTGGTACGCGGGTCCCACCTGCAGTATGGTGGTGCTCGGGTAGTATTTTATTTTATTAGGCTGTATTTTGTTTTTCCTTTGCGTATAATCAATAATTACAACGCAGGACAAAACAAATATTTTGGTTGCCTGGTACGCGGGTCCCACCTGCAGTATGGTGGTGCTCGGATAGTATTTTATTTTATTAGGTTGTATTTTATTTTTCCTTTGCGTGTAATCAATAATTACAACGCGGGACAAAACAAATATTTTGGTTGCCTGGTACGCGGGTCCCACCTGCAGTATGGTGGTGCTTGGGTAGTATTTTATTTTATTAGGCTGTATTTTGTTTTTCCTTTGCGTGTAATCAATAATTACAACGCGGGACAAAACAAATATTTTGGTTGCCTGGTACGCGGGTCCCACCTGCAGTATGGTGGTGCTCGGGTCCGAATGAATACCATAAAAAAAAAAAAAACTCCCACATAAAAGATAATTTAATCTTCGTAATTGAAGATTATTAAATTCACGTTAATGAGTCAAATATTAAAAACTTGTTAGTCACCAAAGTGGCCTGGCTTTGAATGGATTTGAACTGCTGACTGTGAATTTTAATTGTTCATTTTGGATGCTAATAAAATGTTTTGAAATGAACAATTGTGGTTATTAATTATAAAGCTAGGAGATCATCCAAAGATGGATCATTGCTTATAATTAATGACACTAAAAGGGATTAATTAATATACTAAGTAAACGTGATTGTATATCCAAAGATGACATTCATGTTAATTTTAGTATGATTAATTGATCTATTAAAGTTTATTTAAATTAGCATCATTATTGATTAGAGTTATGTATTTGAGAATCACCCAAAGGTGAACTTAAATACATAATTAAAGTTTGTAATGTATCTGAATCCATTAGAGTTTACTCAAAGCATTAACGTATAAATTTGGATTATATTTGCAGCTTCCACCAATGTATTCGCCTTAGGCAATTCAATGGTCAAATTCAATGGGCTGAACTATGCTGAATGGTCTAAGCATATTCAATTTCATTTGGGTGTATTGGGCCTGGACTTAGCAGTCATTTCGGATGAAAAGCCTGCAGTCATTACAGGGACTAGTACAGAATCTGATAAGTCTTTTTATGAGGCTTGGGTACGGTCCAATAGGCTGAGTTTGAATTTGATGCGAATGACGATAGCTGAAAACGTCAAGCCATCGATGCCTAAGACAGAAAATGCGAGGGAATTTCTGATGAGAATTAAGGAATACTCTCAGTCAGATATAACTGATAAATCCATCGTAGAAACCCTAATGAGTGAGCTGACGACCAAGAAATTTGATTGGTCACAGCCCATTCATGATCATGTGACCAGTATGGCTAATCTAGCAGCAAGGTTGAAAACAATGGGCATGGATGTGAGTGAATCATTTCTGGTTCAATTCATCATAAACTCACTGCCTCCTGAATTTGGCCAGTTCCAAGTGAATTATAACACTATTAAAGAGAAATGAAACTTTCAAGAAATTAAGGCCATGTTAGTTCAGGAGGAAGGGAGATTAAAGAAGATGAAGGATCACTCCATTCATCTCATCGTTCATAAGGATGCTAGTGGTAGCAGGTCTAAACCATATAAGAAAGGTAAGAAGAAGGACAAAGCCTCTATGAAAGTCACTGGAGGTCAGATCCAGAAGGATCAGAAATGCTTCTTCTGCAAAAAGATGGGTCACTTCAAAAATGATTGCCCAAAAGGAAGGACTTGGTTCGAAAAGAAAGGTACGTACTGTATATCAGTATGTTTTGAATCAAACATAATTGAAGTGCCCAATAATACTTGGTGGTTAGATTCTAGAGCTACTATTCATGTGTCACATATTATGCAGGGATTCCTTTCAATCCAGCCCATAACAGGAACTGAGAAGTTCCTCTATATGGGAAACAGAATGAAGGCACGAATAGAAGGGATTGGGACGTACAGATTGATCTTGGACACCAAGTGTCATCTGGATCTAGAAAAGTGTCTCTATGTTCCTGAATGTGCTAGAAATTTAGTTTCTGTTGCAAAGTTGGATAAAGAAGGATTTAACCTCAAGATTGGAAATGGTGCATTTTCATTGTATAGACATTCGTACTATTATGGATCTGGTACTTTGATTGATGATTTGTACCGTTTGAATCTTGATGCTATGTATGCTGATTCCATATTTCTTGTTGAGCATGGTATAGGTAACAAACGTAATATGCATGATGAAAGTTCTGCTTTCTTATGGCATCAAAGATTGGGTCATATATCCAAAGAAAGGATATTGAGGTTGATGAAAGGTGATGTCCTGCCTCAATTAGATTTTACTGATTGGGATGTATGTGTTGATTGTATAAAAGGGAAACAAACAAAACATACATCAAAGAACCCAGCCATAAGAAGCAATGAGCCTTTAGAATTGATACACATTGATGTTTGTGGCCCGTTTGATATCCCAACATGGGGTGGTGAGAAATATTTCATCACCTTTATAGATGACTACTCACGATATTGTTACTTGTATCTACTGCATGAAAAGTCTCAGTCAGTAAACATCCTAGAGGTGTTTATTAATGAAGTTGAAAGGCAGTTAGATAGAAAAGTAAAAGTGATTAAGTCAGATAGGGGTGGTGAATATTATGGAAAATTCAATGAAAGTGGACAATGTCCTGGTCCATTTGCAAAACTTCTTGAGAGTCGAGGCATATGTGCACAGTATATAATGCCTGGTACACCACAACAGAATGGTGTAGCGGAAAGGCGGAATCGCACACTTATGGATATGGTTAGGAGCATGTTGAATTACAGTACTGTACCCTTATCCTTGTGGATGCATGCATTAAGAACTGCTGCATATCTGTTGAATAGAGTTCCTAGTAAGGCTGTCCCTAAAACTCCTTACGAGTTATGGACAGGAAGGAAACCCAGTTTGAGACATCTTCATGTTTGGGGTTGTCTAGCAGAAGTAAGGATATACAATCCACATGAAGGAAAGCTTGATGCAAGAACCATTAGTGGTTACTTCATTGGCTATCCTGAAAAGTCTAAAGGGTATAGGTTTTACTGCCCTAACCATAGTACTAGAATAGTTGAGTCTGGTAATACTCGGTTCATTGAAAATGGTCAGTTCAGTGGGAGTGGGGAATCACGAAAGGTGGATATTAAAGAATCACAAAATGAATGGTCCACAGTGAGTACTCCTACTCATGTCGGTATTCCCACACCCAGTGTTTCTACTCAAATTGTTATTCCTTATGTTGCATCACAGTCACGTGACATGCAAGGACAACAAATTGATACTCGAAAACACGCAAAGTGAACACATAAGAGATGAACCAAGTGACAATATTCAATTTACAAATGAACAAGTGATACCACAAGAAATGGCATTACGGAGGTCTACAAGACAGAAAAGGCCAGCAGTTTCAAATGATTATGTGGTTTACTCACTTGAGCATGAATTGGAATTGAGCATTTGATAAAGATCCAGTCTCATTTTAAACAAGCCATGGAATGTAATGATTCTGAAAGGTGGTTCAATGCCATGAAAGAAGAGATGAAATCGATGGATGTAAACCAAGTCTGGGAGCTAATAGAGTTACCTGAATGATCAAAATGAGTTGGCTGTAAGTGGGTCTTCAAGACCAAGCGAAACTCGAACGGTAACATCGAAAGGTATAAGGCCAGACTTGTAGCCAAAGGTTTCACTCAAAGGGATGGTGTTGACTATAAGGAGACTTTCTCTCCAGTTTCTAAGAAAGACTCTTTAAGAATTATTATGGCATTGGTGGCTCATAATGATCTAGAGCTCCACCAAATGGATGCAAAGACCGCCTTTCTGAATGGTGACTTGGAAGAGGAAGTGTATATGGACCAACCTGAAGGTTTCATCACTACGGGGCAAGAAAATTTGGTGTGTAAATTAAAGAAATCGATATATGGACTGAAACAATCCTCTCGACAACGGTATATTAAGTTCAATAATACCATTACGTCATACGGTTTTGTAGAAAATACCGTTGATCGGTGTATCTATATGAAGGTCAGTGGGAGCAAGTTCATTATATTAGTCCTATATGTCGATGACATTCTTTTGGCCGCTAATGACATAGGTTTGTTACATAATGTGAAGAAATTTCTCTCTGAAACTTTTGAAATGAAAGATATGAATGAGACATCCTATGTGATAGGAATAGAAATATTCCGTGATAGATCACAAGGATTGTTAGGATTGTCTCAGAAAGGCTATATCAATAAAGTATTAGAGAGATTTAGAATGGAAAATTGCTCAACAGGAATAGTTCCAATTCAGAAAGGGGACAAGTTCAGTGAATTACAATGTCCAAAGAATGATTTGGAACAGAAAGTGATGGAATCAGTTCCCTATGCATCACTGGTTGGAAGCCTGATGTATGCGCAAACATGTACTCGGCCAGACATCAGTTTCGCAGTTGGAATGTTAGGCCGATATCAAAGTAATCCTGGAATAGATCATTGGAAAGCCGGAAAGAAAGTACTTAGGTACTTACAAGGCACCAAAGATTACATGCTTACTTATAAAAGATCAAGTCATCTTGAAGTAGTAGGCTACTCGGATTCAGATTATGCTGGATGTGTAGACTCGAGGAAATCTACATTTGGTTACATGTTTCTCCTAGCTGGAGGAGCAGTTTCCTGGAAAAGCGGGAAGCAGTCTGTCATTGCTACTTCCACTATGGAGGCTGAATTTGTAACATGCTTTGAGGCTACTGTTCATGTATTATGGTTGCGGAATTTTATCTTAAGGCTTGGTTTGGTCGACAGTATAGAAAAGCCGTTAAGAATTTTTTGTGACAATTCCGCAACAGTCTTCTTCTCTAAGAATGATAGGTATTCTAAAGGTGCGAAACATATGGATTTGAAATACCTATCTGTTAAAGAAGAAGTGCAAAACCAAAGAGTGTCCATTGAGCATATTGGCACTGAGTTGATGATAGCGGACCCGTTAACTAAAGGTTTGCCACCGAAAATATTTACTGGACATGTTGATCGGATGGGCATTATGGACAGGTCTTCGTACACTTAAAAGTCAATATTTAGACGCTCATATCATTGTGATACTCGTGAATTTAATTAAAGTTATAGTTTTGCTTGTGCTCTGTTATCTTTGTTTAGATGTATACAATTATGGTTTGTGAGATAATTAATAGCATATATGAGAATGACAGTTTAAAGTTTCAATGTTCCTCGGTAAAGTATTATGAATTATGATGATTATGTGATACATGGAAGGAATCATATTGCTATAAGATGTGTGACCGCCATGATCCAATCATCTTAATTCAATTAAGTGTTGTGATTTGATGATCTTTAAGAATTGTGTGCACTTAATTGTTATTGTTTCATCAAGTTATGACATGGACCAAGTGGGAGATTGTTAAATTAATTAACATGAGTGATCCATGTCATTTAAAGTATGACTCAAAATAAAAGGCCTAATATGATGGTCGGTTAGGCATAACAGTAATTTGGGTCATCGGGTTTAAAATCCCTCCACTCTCCCTATTAAGAATAAACGTTATAGGAAAGGAATATGTGTATATATATCTTCCCCTATTAAGAATAACCGTTACAGGAAAAGAAGTATCTTCTCATTTAAGATAATTATTACAGAAAGAGAGGATCTTCCTATTTAAGGTAACGGTTACAGGAAAGGAAGATGTGTATATATATATATATATATATATGCTATTACAGACCTTTCCGAGAGCTCAACCGTCAGAGAGAGAAAACGTAAAGAAAAGAAAGGGAAAAGAGTAGGAGAAAAGAGAGAAGCGTTCAGGAACGAAACAGAAGAGGCTTCCCATCTCCACTGCGGGACATCAGCATAATGGGCGGGACATCAGCATAATGGACAACGGTATGTTGATTTCAATTATAGTTTTATTGCTAGTATTCGCATAAAGAAAGATCCTGCAATATATGAAATAAGAATTTTAGAAAGAAAAATTCTAAAAAGTCCAACAATAATTTCTGTGGAATTTACTGCCCACAAATTATTAGCCTGCGTATATAAATGCATTTTATTTTATTTTTCCGGACTCCCCATTCCAATTCATCCCTCGAGTTAGCCCCCTTTTACATGCTTTTATCAAAAGTTTTTAGGCCTTTAACTAACTGAAAGGAGATGAAATGCAGCTCAATTTTCTTTTTTCTTTTTTCTTTTTTTTTTTCCCTCAAAAGGGAGTGGTTCATCACATGGGCTGATCCAGAAATTGCCTGCACATTGTCATTATGAGACTTCTCCTCGCACGTTGGGTATATAATGCACTTTTTTCAATACTATAATAGAAATTAAAATATGCTTTGTTTCAAATATGATACACCTTTTTTTGTTTTTTGTTTTTCAATTTTTTTTTAAAAAAAAAAAACCAGCACCATTTACGGTCCCGTTTCACTTACTTTTAATGCAGACAGAAGCACGAGATCTTGCAAAATTTATGATACTGTGTTATATCTTCCCATATGACGAAGGTTTAATAAAATCAAAAGGCAGTTTTTTATTACAGTCTGTAGCTGGACATGGGGTCTTCTACTTAAAAATGTGTCATTTAAAAGAAATTCCAATGGTTATGAACTTATAATTTTTTCGTCAAAATTTTGAATTTTAATTTTAAGAATAAAAATAATAATTTTTTTAAAAATGGAAAAGTTACCGTCGAGAAAGGCCCTCAGTGTGCTTATGGGTGCGAACTTTTGGAAACATAATTGAGTTAAGTGCCTGCCTAGAGATGAGTTGTGATAAAGCTAGCTTATAAAGCGATTCCAAAAGGAAGAGTCGTGGGCTGTTTGAGGATTCCAGCTACCAGTGGGACAACAATAGTACTGGAGTTACTATGTTATGGCTTCTTGCACAGGCATCTTTTGCATTAACAATTTCCATTGTTTATTTATCAGGGAAAAAGAAAAATAATAACAACAAAAATTGATGTTTTATTTATTTATTTTAATAATCCAGGGACCATCAAATTGTGGGGTTTACGAAAACACGTCCCCAAAAAGAGGAATCAATCTGAACCCGGACAGGCACAATAATGGAATACAAAACAAAGGATTCCCCTTGCCTAACACACGAGACTAATTAGTATAAGTTGTTTCTTTCCAATGACCTTCTACGAGTCAGTCCAAAGCGATTTGAAAGAGGCTGCCTGTCTGTGTTGGGTGAGAGCTTTGAAAATGTCCTACTTCCAAACGGTATAATTCTCGGGCGATGGAAACTGATTAAATTCACTCTTCTGTTCAAACGCACACCAAGTGAGTTGTTAAGGCAAAGTTTTTATTCATTCATTTTTTTTTTCACTCTTTGTTTTTATTTTTCATATCCAGAAAGCTCATACGAGGTTTGGAAAGTATGGCAAATCGTTAAAGGATACGGACCTTAAATGGGCCTATAGAACAACAATTTCACGTGAAATATGAAGCAATCTTGGCACCGATTAACCAAAAAAAAAAAAAAGAATTACTCGACAATTTGCACTCGTTCCATTTACCATCTCAGTGCCATGAGAATGGCCATGGCTATGGCTATTCGGATCATTCTGTTAATTTCCTATTTAGGCTGATATAAAGTTGCACTTGCATATTCGGACAGCTACTGTTATGGTTCATACTTGCATGTATGTGGTTTAAATTTGATTCTTATCGTGTAAGGACCCCATTTGTAATTAGTTATTTAAATCAAAAGATTTTTTTTTTTTAAGGGCAAGGGCAAGAATAGAAAGTTTCTTTGCTGACCAAATGTGACAAATGCTTGTTTTGATCAGGGTGGGACAATGATTTGGTGGGAACCGAAATGGTCTTGAGATTTGTACCTAATTAAATAATGTTAATGAATTATTTATCTTTATTTACCTAATTAAATAGTTACAGCAAGTGATGATACGTAATATCATTCTATCATGGAGGAGACTTGTACAACTTCAACCATTATAATTCCCTTTTATACAACTTTAGTTTTTCTTTTTTTTTCCTATTTAATATTGGCTCGTCTTTCCATTGATAAATTTAAAGATTATGAATCCAAAATCTTAGAAATTATATATTTGTTTCATAGATGAAATTATAAAGTCATACGTTTTTTTGAGCACGAATACTATTTTCAAAGTAAAAAAATAAAAATGATTTAGTAATATCTATCCGTCGCAATCATTCAAAGTTCAAAAATGATACCGAATATCACATGTTTAACAAACCCTTCGAAATGCCAAAGCTTTCTAACTTAATTTTTATCAAAATTAATAATAGAATCACATGCAATCAATCAAATTACAGTGCATTAATTACTCTCGGGACTGATCATTAAATAATAAATTAAATCGCCCATGATTATAATACTAATTTTTTATTGATCAAAAGTAAAACATCGACTTCATGAATAAAACACCTTTATTCCTTTGAAATTGTTGTATCTCACATCTTAGATATATACATAATTACAGTTGATAATGAAAGTTATCTGTGTCCATCATAATTATGATTGATTGTGAACCACATTAGTTAATCTTTTTGTCGGTCAGCATTAGATTTTGAATTCTCGTTACTGGGACTGGGACTAATGACACAAACGAACTTAATAATGCTGCCATTTCAGTCGACAAAGTGGACAGAACATAAAAATTTGCATTGAAATGAAGCATTTCTCTGCACACCGCCGGCATGGTCAGGCACGATATGTGTATAAAGCATAAAACTTTATCAACTTTTTATCTGCCGACCATTTTTCCCATTTACCTGCTATTCCAAAACCTACCCCGTCCAATTGGTTACATTTTTTTTTTTGTATTGTATTATATACTAGAGAAAATAAAAATCTTAAATATAATTTAATCTGAATAAAAAATAGATATAAAATTTAAAATAATAAATTTATTATACTTAATAAATAAGTATAGCAAGTATCTATATATGTAGACAGACTACTAGCTTAGTTACCACTTCTCATTTGTTTTCACTTCAGTAGCCGGAGAGAGATACGGGGCTTAGAGAGAGCGAGAGAGAGAGATGGGGGAAAAAGGGTATCTTCCTCTCTTTGAAACGAAGTCGCCAAAGGGACGTGTCATTTACAATCTCTATGTGGCTTCAACGTTTGTGGCTATTTGCTTGATATGGGTTTATAGAGTGAGGTACTTACCAGCTGAAGGAACTCCAAAGAGATGGATTTGGATTGGAATGTTCGTGTCAGAGATATGGTTCGGTTTCTATTGGTTCCTCAATCAACTTGTTCGATGGAACCCTGTTTACCGTTACACTTTCCGAGACAGGCTTCTCAAAGGTCTCTCTCTCCTTTTTTTTTTTAATTTTTTTGTGGTCACCGCTTTACATTTTCCATGCCTATGTTTTTCTGTTCCTATGTTGTTTGCCAGCTAGCAAGCTCGCGAGACAATACTTGCATAAATGGCCATGAGCAGGTTTGGGAAACTTAAAAAAGAGGGAGGAGTTCATTAATAATTGTCGTTGGTAAATCATTACTGATGTAACAGGTATGAGAAGGATTTGCCTGGAATAGACTTATTTGTGTGCACAGCAGACCCACAAATGGAGCGCCCAATCATGGTGGTTAACACCGTATTATCGGTGATGGCTTACGACTATCCGCCGGACAAGCAAGCCGTTTACTTGTCTGACGACGGCGGGTCGGACTTGACCTTTTATGCAATGTTGGAGGTGTCTAAGTTCTCCAAGTGTTGGTTACCTTTCTGCAAGAAGTTCGAAGTTGAGCCTAGGTCGCCGGAGGTCTATTTTCGGACAGCGTCGGAACCAAGGGATGACCCTGTCGCCGCTAAGGAGTGGTCGCTCGTCAAGGTATGCGTTGTCAATTTTTCATTTTATTAATTTTACTTTCTTAATTACATCTCAAAAGATTTATGAGTGGACCAACTCTATGTTGTATATATAATATACTATTTAATAATTTATTTCCCAGCAAGCAATGGCCGATTGGTTATCATTGTCATCAAACTGAATGGTTATGTAATACTTATTTATTTTTAGCAGGTGATAATAAGGATTTATCGACCGTGTTCACTTAATAAAAATTGTTTAATAAATATTACATCTAGAAAAGTACTGTAACATTACATTTTTTTTATATAATTCTTACAGTCATACTGTTATTTTTTTTACCAATTTCCAAGCGCGAAAAAGGAATATTTGTTATTTTATATTTTTCTATGCACGTGTACCAAGGCCCTCGTTGGGACTTTCCTCCACGTGCTCAGGAAACGCGAAGTCTTGTGGACAGTAACTTTCTTAACTTATGTTCGTAGAAATTTAAAAACTAGGAAAGTCTTCACATGGGGACCACGTTTCCGGACCAGCACAGTTGTAAATTGTAACTTATTAATAATAGGAAGGAATGTGCTGAGGTTAGGTTGTTCTGGCAACCACAGTCCGTGATTGAGTACGAGACCTCTCGATTCAAAAAACTAAAAAAATAAAATAAGTACATGGGCTTCAGGTGACTTGTCTGGGTCACTGTATGTGACAACTTGCTTGCTTGTTTGGTGTGTTTTGTAATAAACTGGTTTGATTTGAATCCTGACAGACGGCACTGTCCTTGAGAATATATATATATATATATATATAGAGAGAGAGAGAGAGGTGGTTGTACGACAATTACTGTGCATATATTTGTGATGATTTTTATATATATTGTACATGGGCTTGAACTATAGTTTTTTATAATTCGAGAATTGCAACGTCTAATCATAAGTGGGAAAATTTATCCCAGAAAAACAAAAGGAAGCAAATGGATAACTGCATTCTTGATGCGTGTTTAACTCTTTCACTGTCCTTTGTCCTTTCGGATGAGGAGAAAGCGGAATTGAACTTGTGGAAGGTTAGGCCCAACGATGAGGGCCAATGGGCGTATATTATTCACAGAAAAAGGGTTAAATTCATTGCAGTGAGCAGGCGCTGGGCTTTGTGTTACGAGAGTGGGTAGGCCGTATTGAGCCATTTTACGACTTTCCGGTCCTAAATTTTGAATTGAATCTTGAGAAAGTGTAAGATTCGTGAGAGTCGAGAAAAATTTTTAATAGATTTACCGAAAAATTAAAAAAGCAATCGGATTAAATTTTTGAGTATCATTATGGATCTAATGATTTTCTACTCTATCGAATGTTAATGACATTTACGTATTAATGGGGCATAAATGTGGATCATACGCAAGCAAACTGACATATAATGCAGGGGCATCTGTCTGATATGTTGTTGTTTTTCCAATGATTGCAGGAATTGTACAAGGAAATGAAGAACCAGATTGAAACCATCACAAAGCTAGGCCGAGTTCCTGACGAAATTCGCAAACAACATAAAGGACTTCGAGAGTGGGAGTTTGTTTCCAGCAAGCGTGATCATCAAACCATCCTTGAGGTATCCAGCCTTCAGAATATGCATAGATTGCCGTCATTTGTAGCAGTTCAAATTTTTAAAGGCGGTTAAAGATAAATTGCCCTGTTGATGACATGCATGAGTGTATGATTTTGCAGATAATAATTGATGGTAGGGACCCCAAGTTTGTGGATAGTGAAGCACAACCTTTGCCAACTTTGGTATACTTGTCCCGTGAGAAGAGACCCCACTATCCTCACAACTTCAAAGCAGGAGCCATGAATGCACTGGTTTGCTACTGAACTAATAACAAGTTTTGTAATTCGTTTAGATTTTACTTTACTTTAAATCTTAAGTCATTAGAAACATTAATCTCTTTGTATGCTGTAAAAAGATAAGGGTGTCATCCAAGATCAGCAATGCTCCAATTATCATGAATGTGGATTGTGACATGTACTCAAACAACTCTAATTCAATAAGGGATGCCTTGTGCTTCTTGATGGACGAAGAGAAGGGTCAACAGATTGCTTACGTGCAGTATCCACAAACGTTTGAGAACATCACGGGAAATGATCTCTATGGCAGTTCTCTCAATGTCATATTCCAGGTTTGCACTGAAATTAAATGATGAGTAACATTGTTGACAACACCGCAGGTATCAACGGAAAAAGATTGTACTTTAACCTCTTTTGCTGCTATCTGTTTGTATGTCTGAAGTTGGAGCTCCGAGGAATGGATGGATACGGAGGCACTGGCTACATTGGTACTGGATGCTTTCACAAGCGAGAGAGTCTCTATGGGAGGAGCTATTGTAAGGAGTACAAGGTAGATTGGTTGGAATCGAATCAGAAAAAGACTGATGAAAGTGCTGCAGTGCTGGAAGAAGCATCCAAAGTTCTTGCAAACTGTAAATATGAAGAAGGCACCAAATGGGGAAAGGAGGTTTCTCCCTCTCCCTCTCTTATCCCTCTCTGTGTCTCACACAAACTCAGCTACATTTACATTTAACCAAGCATAACTAATAGTAACTCACAGCATAACAGTTTGAATTCGAATCCACAGATTGGTTTGAAGTATGGCTGCCTAGCGGAGGATATGATGACAGGATTCTCCATACAATGTAGGGGTTGGAAGTCTGTGTACTTTGTTCCTGAAAGGAGGGCCTTCTTAGGACTTGCTCCTACAACGCTATTGGATTCATTGGTCCAGCATAAAAGATGGTCTGATGGTGATTTTCAGATCTTTCTCTCAAGAACCTTCTTGTCTGGACTTGGCAGGATGTCCTTATCACATAAATTTTCATACTGTCCCTACTTGCTTTGGGCTCCAAACTGCCTGCCGACTTTGTACTATTTTATCATGCCATCCCTCTGTCTGCTTCGTGGAACCCATTTGTTCCCACAGGTATGAAACTTGTCCATCATTCGACGGTCTTTGTTTTTGAAATGATACAAAGGTAGAGAATTAAGCAAAGTATTAACTAACTGTGGAATCACTTGGATACATTAGGCATCTAGTCCATGGTTCCAAGCATTTGTATATGCCATTTTGGCTAACAGCGCCTATGGCTTAGCGGAATGCATTTGGCATAAGGGAACAGCCAAGAGTTGGTGGAACGACCAGAGGATGAAGTTATTCAAAAGAACTACGTCCTACCTCTTTGGGTTTTTCGACCGAATTCTCAAGATTTTGGGACTTGCAAATTCTGGCTTTGCCATCACCACAAAGGTTGTTGAAGATGATGAAGCATCGTACAGGTATGAGAAAGAGGTCATGGAGTTTGGCGCGTCTTCGCCAATGTTCAACATCATAGCCACGCTTGCATTGCTCAACCTATTCAGTTTTGGTTGTGGAGTTACGATGGTGATCATGGACACACAATTAAAGACTTTAGATCTGTATGCCATGCAGATCCTGCTGTGTGCGGTCCTCGTTCTCATCAATGTGCCCGTGTTCCAGGGCCTTTTCTTCCGGAGGGACAAGGGCAAGATGCCAACCTCAGTAACATACAAGTCTATGGTCATTGCTGCATCAGTCTGTTCAATGGCTTTGCACGAAAATTGCTACATTTGGTAGTCTGCTCCAACAGAGGAATTTTATTACCGTTTCAACACGTCTACATTACTACACATTTGTCTCTCTCTCTCTCTCTGTTTTTTATATATATAAAAAAAGAGTTTGCACTCTACCTGCAGCTTTTGCCTTTTTATTCTCTCCGATGTTTGTGCGCGTGATCACCTGATCAATACCAGCGACTTGAAAATCCTCGTCCCATCATTTATATGTAACAAAGGGTCATGAAATGAAGCTGGGCGATGAACCATTTGAATGTAACCATTTGAAATAGCCATAAAAAGTTTTCAAGCTTTTCTTGGCCCAAAAACTCGCACCCTTCCCGTTGATGAACCCAAAATTTCGTTATTCTCACGGGATTGCTCTGGCACTTTGCAGAGAGTGGTTAGTCCTCTTGCAGTAATATGGGCCAAATCTGATAATGCAATGCTAATTTGCAATCACACTCGGCTTTGGCCCATTTTGCCGATAACTAATTGTCCAGGCATGGTTTTTGGTGAACAATCATTAGTTAGATCCCTTTTCCAACACAGATGCCAACCAGCATATGACATGACTCGTTGCTTAGAACAGTTGATTTATGAACTTTCCGCCAAAGGAGTCCATCACCACCTTGTATACGTATGGACTCCATGACCCTCCCTCCATTCAGACCACCGAATATATATATATACATATATATATATATTTCAGGTGACAAATAAACTCAAGAGACTGAAAATAGAAGCCAACTGAGAGACCTTCGGACAAACAATCAATTGGACTTTTTCTTACTAAAATTTGATATACAGACCTTTAATTAACAAACTTAGAAAAGAAAGTGAAAATAATACAACAGTTTGAAGATACGTGATTGACAAATCAATTTCACAACAAGGAACGTCCCACCTTCCCATCTGGCCTGCAAAACGCAAATAGCTTTCATGACTTGCAAAAAGTCGATGATATTACGTCCCAAAAAGAGATCACTGGGAGAAGATTTGTCAGGTGTTTAATGCCTTGGAATTAGAGATAAATGGGAATAACATGTTAAAAATATTTCATTCTAAAAATCTAAACAGCAATGGCTACATTTTGCAAATGGCCGCTGGGAGAAGATTTGTTAGGTGTTTAATGTTTAGCTTCTCGTCGTTTTAGAAGCATCCCACCAGATAGCAGGGAAACAAATCCCAAGCAGCTGCAAATAACATCTCTCCTAGCGGTAAAGCATGCACCTTATATTCCTTTATCTTTTGCTTGTTCTTCTTCAAAGGATTGTGCAGTGACACCAGTTATATTGAAACATAATGTTTAGGCAGAAGAGAGAGATAATCAATGATTCAATGCATGAATTACTTCAGCTTTGATAAATATAGACATGCTTTGAAGTCTATTCAATAAAAGCAAAATGATGGTACTTGGTAATCAAATTTTTCTGACATTGACCTCAAAAAATTCATCAGGCAACAAGATGCAAAAATTGCGTCCTAAGGAGCTACCACTTTCATGGTAATATATTATAGCATGACAAGAATATCCATGAGCAATTGAACTGAGCATTAGCTTAACAAGCTTAGAAGACTTACATGAGTTCAAGAACGAGGGCAGATGCTCCTCCCCCTCCGTTGCATATCCCAGCAACCCCATACTTCCCTTTCTTATGTCTCAATATCTACAAAGCAGACATAATGCATTATCCTAACACTCCATTAGGAAACAAATTTCATGCTCAACCACATATAAAGCCATATAGGAATGGGTGCTTGCATATTACCCCTATCAATGTGACCAAGATACGAGCCCCACTGCATCCTAGTGGATGTCCCAATGAGACAGCTCCACCATGAACATTTAATCTTTCCTGCATTCACAAGAACTTGTAAGCTCATCATATGTCAGCTAATTGCCAAGAGGAAATATGAGATGTACAAGCATGCCAGCTTCAGAAATCAGAGTGAGTGAACAAGATATAAACACAGAAAAAAGGTAGCTCCAGCCTCACAGGATCAAGACCAAGCAGCTTTTGATTGACAAGAGAAACAACCTGTGGATAAAATAATAACACATAAAAATGACAAGAAATAGAAAATTAGCAGGATAGTGATTATGGAACATAGAAGACAATTGCTTACAGAAAAGGCTTCATTTATTTCATAGTAATCAATCTGAGAAGCTTCCAAACCAGCATTTGAAATAGCTTTGGGTATTGCAATGGCTGGTGCAGTTGTAAATAACTCAGGGGCCTTCCTAGGCAGTGTCACAAATTTGTATGAAGTTCTAGCCCAAGCCAATGAAGGTATAAAATACATGTTCTAAACTACCTGAGCAGCATCGGCATATCCTCTTATCTTAGCAATCACTTGCAACCCAAGCTCAAGAACCTTTTCCCCACTCACCAGCACTAGTGCAGCCGCACCATCACTATCAATGGTACAAGCATCTGTCAGTTTTGAAATAACAAACAAATGTGGTTTGGCACAAAGATGATAAATACACCAAAGTGTACTGCAATATCAGAAGTATAAAAATCAAGCCAGAACAGTGGCAACCAATTTCTTCTGGGGGGGAAGAGGAAGGGAGAGAGAGAGAGAGAGAGAGAGAGAGAGAGAGAGAGAGAGAGACCTCATGCTAGAAGCATTGCCAGCAGTAACAGAACCACCATGCTCCTTGAAACTTGGTCTCAACTTCCTAAATTTTGCAGCATCAAACTAGAAACATATATATAAAAGTACAAAAAAAAATGTGACGACATACTCTGGGGAGAAAAAAAAGCCTCAAATTGATTATCAGGCCTATTTATTTAACCAGAAGTCTACGACTGATAAACAGAAAATGAATACAAATCGATAAACAAGTTTCTAAGCCATCAAGACAGAAAGAAGAAAGTCAATATGCCTGCCACACTCATAACTATGTTTCTCACAAAGAAAGCTGGCAGTCTCAATGAACCGTTTCCAAAAAGCAGTAAAGGCATACATGGTGGCTGAATACTCATAAAAGCTATCAGGCCATGGTAGTTAATTTTTTTTTTTTTTTTCATTTTCAACATCTAGGCAGATTGTGCTGATATCTTACAACAAAAAGTTGGACTGACACCACAAGGTGGATTATTAGGAAAAAAATTAATGGAATGCATATCAACTGAAATTGATGCAGCTAAGAGTGCATTGATTACATAAAAACCAACATTGATATCTAGTCATTCTGTTACCTTTCCTAAGCCTTCATCCTTATCAACTATTGCAGACAATTTCCCTCTTCCACCAGGAATTTCAACCTGCCCACTGAACACAATTAGTAGTTCACATCATACAGACACTAAGGACCTTGTTTAAACATTTCAGAAGTTAAACATCACCGGAACTATTTCCCAAGAGAAACAACCAGCACTTTGGGCACCAATTCCACGCTCAAAGCTCTGAAGTGCGTAAGAATCCTGCAACAGAATAACGGTACCAGATATATGTGTAGATGCCAGACTGTGGGAACAGGTACTTACAATGTAGAATGGTAACATGAATCAGCACTTTGCATTGTTTGGTTGGATTAAAAGTGATAGAACAGAATCTTAACTTGACAAAGCTGACCAACTGTAAACTAATCATCTGTGAAATTTCAGATGAAGAAGAAGATACTGGACAAGAACAATGGTATGGTACTCTTACTATCTTAAAGCAGATTTCATTAATGTGCTTTGAAAGGAAAATAAACAACACAACCAAAACTTTAAGCCACATGCAGTGCGACTAAGTCACTAATGGTACCTGCTCTTCTCTGGTTATAGCATACTGGTCAGCACATAATTCTGCACAAATCCCCATTCCAAAGTCATTATACACGTCCCACAAGCCATCCTTAAGCATGCCATCAACAATTGTATCATTTCCTAGTCGAGAACCCATTCTGTTCAGAAAACAGGAGAATAAGGGATCACAGATGGTTGTCATCAGGAAATGGAGTTTGGAGACTTAAAAATAAAAAAAACATAAGTTATTTGACACATATATCTGATGTGTAACAAGAGAAAACAAAAATGATCAAGCAATAGAACAGCCAATTTGATCCCATATGAAGAACCGCAAGAATAGACTTGAAAATAATTTTTTTGAAAAAATGAAGGATTAGATAACACATGAAACTGGCAAAATTGATCCATACGAAGCATAAAGGCTGGACTGAAACACTGAACATAGAGATGGAATATGATAGAGCTGGACCCAAAATGTAAACAAGTAGGCTTAATGCAGCAGGAAATTGGACTTGGTGCAACATAAATAATATTGCACTGTCTCTACCTCAGTCAAATCCAATACAACTGTTGATATTGAACTTAATCTCATACAGACAATTTTTCCCAACATCAAAGTCCCACTGAAATGTCATTTAGAACCACAACTAAAAAACTAAAATGGTTCCAACAAAAGAAAAATAAATAAATAAATAAATAAATAAATAAATAAATAACTACAATAGCAATTGAAAAACAACAATCTGAACACATATCATTTTGAGATCACTCAATCCTTAGAAGTAAAAACATCTTTGATCATCAGATAATTAAACATCCAATGAATGACAGAAATCCAAACCTTGAATTCACTAGATACTTGGGTGAATTAGACATGCTTTCCATTCCACCAGCCACAACCACATCATTGATACCCAATTCAATTGTCTGTGAAGCAAGCATCATTGCTGGGATAAACAAGACAAAGAAAACATTATCATTCATCATTCATTATCCATCCGTTTCATTTGTTTATATCCTGCAACTGGAAAGACACATTTCTGCATACAAACAACTTACCTTTAATCCCTGATGCACATACTTTATTAATGGTAGTGCAGATCACTGAATTAGGTATACCTGCACCCAGCGCTGTCTGTCTAGCAGGAGCTTGTCCTAAATTTGCACTAAGGACATTGCCAAAGAAGACCTCTTGCACTAGCGATGGATCCACATCTGCCCTTCTAAGAGCACCTGGGCAGTACATTTCATTTACATTGCAAAAATTAAATCCAATAAATAAGAAGAAACGGAGGACGGCTGCAGCAAATTTTTATTACATTCAATGGCTATAGAGCCTAGCTTTGTAGCTGAGAAAGATGAAAGGGAACCCAGAAAGCCACCGATTGGAGTACGTGCAACACCTACAATGCAAACATCTGTGCCACAACAAAAACCACAGATAAGAAACAGAAACATTAAGTTAAAATACCAAGTCAGAAAGAAAGGGAAAAAAACCCATGATTGAATTCTTTGAATCCCATCATTTAAAAAAGGAAAAAAATTCAAAGATAAACTAAAAGCAACAGTTTCTGCAAAGCATACACCATAAAGAAGGGAGAACAGAAGAGTATAAAGATTAAAGACCGATCAAGTTCAAGAAAACTAGTGATCGACTAAAGCTGAATCGTTGATCTTTATCATATTAAGCCCTTCAAGTAGCTTTGGCTACTAAGTGACACAAAAGCAAATAATAAAATAAAAGTAAAAAGAAAAAAAAATGAAAACATCTGAAAATTCTTAAAAACCAAGAACAAGAAGAAAAATTGGTGGGGTGTGAGCAAGAGAAAAGATTGTGCCTTTTTGAGGTTTTTTCAATTCTTGAAAACCAAGAACCAAGAACAAGAAGAAGAAAAGTGTGAGAGAGAGAGAACAGAAAGAAAGAGAAAAGATTGTTCCTTTTTGGTGTCTTTTCAATGACGGAAAGAGAATGATTGTTGACAACAAGAAAGGAAAGAGAATCACCCCGGGGCTTTATATAATCTGAAGAAGAAGTCACCATTGTATTCGGATTTGTAATGTCCAGACGTTGATCAGGTAAAAATCTCTTTGACTCGAGTCCCCCTATAAAACCAAACAAACAATCAGCCAATTACAGAAAGACAGAAGAGGAAGACCAAGAAGAAGAACTTTGGCCTCACCTACGATCGATGCGATGCCAGAAAAACGGCAGTGAGGCAAACAGGCGCCAACGGTTTATATGCAAACAACATGATTGTGATGCTGACGCCCTCGGCGCTTTATCCCATTAGAAAGCGTATTTCTTTGTTCCTTTCTACCTTCTTAGTTCCAGGCGTTTTCATCCAGTTCAGAACTGAGAACTACACAAACTAACGTTTACGACACCGTTGCATCTGAGCTGATTACCATTTGACTGAACGGAATACAAAGCAAAATTTTTCTTCCATATAATGAAATATTTTAACAGTTAAAAATTTAAAATTTTATTTTTAAGATTTTAATTTTTAACTCTATAAAAAATATAAAATTTATCACAACATAAAAATCTACCTCATTAACACGCACAGCTTAATGGACCCTAATGAACCAAATAAAAAGTTGGTGAAAATCATAAGCGTTATGATGTCCATGCAAAAAAATCCTCCATCCAAAAAAAAAAAAAAAGCTTAAACAATTAAGTATGACCCAAGTCCAACGGGAACAAACTCTTATGGTTTCCTTCTTCTTCTTCTTTTTCCTTTTTTTTTTCGGAGGGTGGGGTGTGAGAGGGGGGGGGTCCCATGTTATAGTTTTCTTTTCTACTCTCTATACTGGAGTTTTCTATGGGTTTGGGTCCTTTGTGTCATCTCTATTTCTGGAAGTGGGAAATTGCGGCTCAAAATGGCGGAATTACACGATGTTCTGGATGTAACTTCACAACTCAGACTACATGGTGCCAACGAAATCCCGCATTGCTAGAGGCCTCCAATCACTTGTGTAGCTCTCGGGTCACAGGTCAATGCAGATTTCGCAAAACTTCTTTGTTCCGATCACACGGGTACACCTTCCTTCCAATCACAAAATATAAGCATGCAGTAACAGAAAATTCAGTTAGAGCTGAGCTACAAAAGATACAGTTAACAAATCAGAGGAAAATTTGATTATATACCTTTCCTATATCCATCAAAGGATGAGCCTGAAAGTAAGATTGATTCGAGTTGCCTCAATTTTTGCACGTTTTGGCACTGAGTGAAGCCAATCTCTCTGAGTATAACCTCTCATCACCAATAGCGATCCATGCTTTAGTATGAATGAATGCTGATCGACATGGCTGCTTTTCTTTAACCTCTTGTTTGCAGGCTCGCCATCAGATCGTTTTCCTAAAACTCACACCATAAAAATGCAATAAAAATGAATCAAGCTCTATCACGATTCCTGAGAAATGGATGTATGAAATTCCTCATCCAATATAATAAAACCATCAAAACAAAGCAACACAGGCATCATCTCAGACAGACCAACATGGTGTCAAAACAAAAGGAAAGAACAGTCACCCTGGGATGATTTCTCAGGCCTCTTCTTCAAAAAGAATTCACGTTCGCATCCAAAGGAAACTGATGCAATTTCTGGAGTTGGTCCATAAAGCTTTTCATCGTCAGCATGCCAACCAACATTGTCATTGCCACCTTTATACCTATTCAAGAGCAGGCTGTTAAATCTACTCCCAGGAAGTGCTTTTTGGACCTTCAGGATATATAGAACGCCATTAGACACAATTCAATTGAATTTCTAAAGTATTGAAGATAAGGCAAAAGCATTCCTACAGCATCTAGTATGTCCTTGAGCGGAGGATAATCCTCCCAAGAGTATGCATGTGGCCGGTATCCACTGTAAATCAGTTCTGGCAATCCCGGACTTGCAACGTAGCATGTGTCTCTAGGCTGCAAGAAAAAACAAATTCACCAAGTGGGAAATGAACGTTGCAAGGTTCACAATCCTGATTCAAATTCTGTATATTCCAGGGAATTTCCGCAATTTCTTAGGGACAAATAATGATTGGCGGCACGATATATCAAGAATCTTACAACCCCCAAAAGCTGTTAACATTGATGCAAAAATTCTTGATCTTTCACGAACACACGGAAATAATCATACGTTTCTTCTGGGAAATT
Source organism: Ceriops zippeliana (assembly GCA_037897445.1). Classification (NCBI taxonomy): domain Eukaryota; kingdom Viridiplantae; phylum Streptophyta; class Magnoliopsida; order Malpighiales; family Rhizophoraceae; genus Ceriops; species Ceriops zippeliana. The sequence continues at coordinate 3,352,901 of JBAPLH010000217.1, forward strand.
AAGACATGCAGCGAATACAATCAAAATTCCGAGATGAAATGAAAAAATTAATCTTCAGCACCAAAAAAAAAAAACCCTCTTTTACCATGTGAAATTAACAATAGTAAGATCGTAAATTTTAACTGATTTTTGACTTCAAGATCCAACCTTTCAATGATGCCACCCATCATTTGATTGCAAAAACCAAGAGGATGGCAAACAAAAAAACAACTTATTGTGAAATGATATACCCATAAAAAATAATCAAAGAGAGAGAGGGGGGGGGGGGGACCTGGAGACAGGAGCGACCAAAGACGCGAATGGTGGGTCGGGTCCAAGGGATGTGAGTGTCGAGGTAATCAAAGAATTTCCATGAGAGGTCAAATGGCAAGAATCTTTGCATGTAAATTACTTGGCTTCCGTTTCCAAGATCAATTGTTTCTTTCTTCTTCTTCTTCTCTTCACTCTCTCCATTGTTTCCTTCACGAGGAGGCTTCGCTGGCAGCGACAACGCTTTGCACTTTAAACTCATTGCCGCATTTGCAATTTGCCATCAATCCTCATCAACAGCAGCTTGTTATAGGTAATGGTCATGGTCCTCATTCGGGTCAGCAATGGGCCGGATTCGGACCATATTTTTATTTGATTGATCACCAAAAATTATCATTATTATTATTTTTTAACGTTGCAATAAGATGATTACTATATTAAAGCCTGTAACCCATTTTCAATTACAAAATTTCTTTTTTTTTTTTTGGAGAAAATCACTAAATTTCTACCATTATTTTACGTGTCAATATGAATATGATGCATTATTGTCGTAAATTCACACAACATATTATTTCTATTAAATTGCATATTTGTAATCTTTCTGTATTGTGACACTTGTGAAAGAAGTTACAAATAGGCGGAAGCAGGCATGAGATTACACTGCCTTTCGTTTGGTCAAGTTTAAAAAGCAGAGTGGTGGGGGCGTTCGTACCTAGAATCATCAAAACTGTGAGGCTGATGATTTACGGATCACTGCTTTTTCTGGGGATGCTTTTTGCGTAAGAACTCGCATATCACAAGCAGAAAAAGATAGAAAAGAAAGGAGTTTTATCACAAATTTCTTTTTTTTTTTTTTAGAAAAAAAAGGGGAAAGAGAGGAGATTACAATTTACAGAAAACAAGCTGGCCAAAAAGAATGCAGTCAACTTATCTCTTCGTCGGATGTCTGACAAAGTAACCATTAACATATCAACATACAACACCATCCCCAACTATAACTGTACATGCATCCTATCTATTTATCATTTCCTAGTTGGTTAGAGAGATGCACTAAGCTACACCCTATTGACCATGGCGCCAATCACATAATCTACCAGTAACAATGCGCAATTACAGTACACTAGCATTTCTATGAAGGTTGGGGAATGTCTACGGTTACTTTACATTCATATGTAACTGAGGGGGAACTGACTTTAGAATTTTTTTATTATTTTTTTTACACTGTTGAATGACTTTTGCCTTCCTTCTCCCGCAACCGGATTCTAATAAGATGCAGCTTTGCTAATCTTCTGGGAACTGATCTACAGCCTAAACTGGCTTACCTTGCTCGTGTTGGTGCTGGTTTTTTGACCTTTTGCTTCCATATGCTCTGCATTTGATAAAGAAGCCTTGGTTACTCCTAAGTAGAAGCTCAACTTCTAATGAATGAGCCATAAATGTAAAGTTAGAAGCAAGTACAAGGGGCTCATCGTCAGAGAACTCAGCTTCCCCAGCATCTGAATGATTTGATGATTCTATATGGGATTTCTCTTGTTCTCTCTTAGTATCGCCAACATCTGCATCTTCGCTACCTTCAGAATCAGAATTGTTTTGACCAGCTTCCTCCCTCAAGACTTCCTTTCTTTCCTCTTGGAAATCTCCTTCTTGGGTATCTATAGAAGCTTTGTCCTTTGAATTTGATTTCACTTCTCCATTGGATTCTTCGGGATGGTATGGACTCTCATCTGAGTCTTCCAAGTGCTTTCCTCTAAAGACTGATGCATCCTTACCAGATTCCTCCAAATCCGTTAGATGCTGCGTCACCCCATCAGCACCTTCCTCTTGAGAGTTATCTGGAGAAGAAAAAAATACAACCAAAAAGGAATAAGAGATAAGCAACGGTATTCTCCATGCATTGGCTGTGAACGCTTAAACATCAACAATACACACAACATACAAAAATTGGTTATTTGTATGTACAATGTGGCCACCGTCTCCCATATCGTTTTGCTGATATGAAATTGATTCCCAAAACATCATTTTACATTATATTTCTTACCAACTTTTGTGAAAAGTAAAAACAAAAATTCTTCTAGCAATATCATAGTTAATGGACTTTTGGCAAATAAGCCTCCCAAACACCTAATTTGAATCCAATGCTTCACGAAATTTGTCTAACCTTCTTTAGATGCCAAAGTAATTTCAGCATCTGATACATCAGAATCCCCTTTATCCTTGAATGCTTTAAGCACATGCTTCGAGCTTTTCTTAGGAGTTCTTTTCCCTTTAACTCTACAAAAGAAAAATCAAGAAACAAACATTCGTTCAGCAAACTCTAAACACAACATTAATAACCATATAAATAATGAAAACGTTCCCTACTCACATCATATCTGATTTCTTGTTCTTACGTAAGCCAGTGGAACTTCTATTTTTCTGCAAAGGTGACCTGTGAAATGGCTATACAAATGAGACAAATACCTGGCAGAAACGGTTCTACAAAAGAATACTAAGTTCTCAGGAACAAATTAGATCCTGCAGCCAAACCATTATGCCATAAAGGACACATCACATTTGACTAACAATGATAGGGCGGCTACCATATAAAATGCCATTTTATGGCCCAAACCCTCTAATATATGGACAATCAAAATGAAATGATACTTCTTTACAACATGATACTTACCCCACTGTAGAAGAGGAACTTCGAAATAATTTTTTCTGAAATGGCACAAAGGACAAATTATTAGTGTCAAAACTTTCAGTCCCCAGAAAAGATAAGTCATGAAAGAAGATACTGAGAGGCTGAGACCTTTCGAGGCTTGCGATCAACCAGCTCCCAGCGTTCTTTTTCTAAACGGAGTACTTCCACATCTCCATCATCATATAATATCTGCATTGAGTCAACAAGAATTGTGCTAACATGAGCCAAAAACAAAACTGTCCCATTAATATATATACATAGATAGAGAGAGAGAGGGAGAGGCATACCACATGCTTCCTCTTCATAGAATCATAAGATTTAACTGTACCTTCATAGAACCTGTTAATTTTAGCAAAATGGTAAGTCATGAGAGTATAACTTGACACCATGTCCCATCTCATCGCTCAAGGCTATTTCAAACTTAATTTATCAGACCACTGTGAACAAATAGAGCGAAGCATCTTCATAGTGGATAAAAAGAAGTTATTGACTGTCATACTTATTTTATGTACTAAAAATCCCTTTTTTTCTTTTTTACTAGAAACAATGCAAGGATAAAAGATCAGCAACGAAACATGCTACATTCATAGAAGAGACAGTTTGCATAAACACAATAGACAATTCATACATAAGCAAATAGACATGTCTAGAAAAGAAATGAATGTAAGGAGATTGCACATAGTGGTGAAACACATTTTTTCCCAAATTTTTGGCTTGAATGAAGGAATAGAATACTTACTGCTTATCCATGGGCCACCAAACTTTGATTCTGCACCCAACTAGTTCTTCAATATTGATGCCACGATTCTTTCTTGAGCACTGGGAGAGAAAAAGGAAAGAAGGCAAGGATTATACTATGTGAGCAGAAAAAAGGAAAGAGTTAAATACTTCAAGTTAAAAATAAAAACCTATAAACAAATAAACAAAAATGAAAAGCTACATAGAAACCAGAAAATATCTCTGGAACCAAAAAAGAAAAAAGAGAATCAATAACAATGTTCACATGTGTGTAATGGTCAGATTATGATTTACAACCAGACATTCTGTTGGATCATCAGGTCATTATCAACCTGGTGCAGGTCAGAGAAAGAAAGATGCCTGCTGACTATAAAAATGAATCTAATGGTATGGGTTGACTAGGAAAAGAAATCATCCGAGAGAAATGTCATACAATATGGTTGTACAATATAAACCAGATATCCGTAAAACAACAAACCTGAAGAAAATTCTTTTCACTGAAGTAGAATGTGAAATACTTAATAAGTAATGTGGCTGAGGAAATTCCTTTTCTTTTTTCTATTTTTTGTTTCCAGGGCAAGAATGATAGGAAAAGAACTCCTTTTGATTAAGCCCACAAGGAAAAAGACTTTGAGATTAAAAAAAGTATGAGAAGGTAGTCAGCAGAGAGAAATGATTATAGCCATATTGTGCACTAGCTGTGGAATGCGCTTACAAGCAGTCTAATGCAGAACCAAGCACAACTGAGAAATCAACTTAACATTACTATTGAGTGGGAAAACAATAAGGCATTGACCTTTGCCAACCCTGCAATACTTCTTCTTTTCCGCTTCTTCATGGATCCACTTGAAGTATTCTTATCAGTCTCCAAAGGCAATTTGGGCATCTGTCACAAAAGTAATCCCAAAACATGTCATTTTATAAGCCTCTAAAAGTACCATGAGCATTACAAAAGCTTACCATCACACTATCCATGTCGGCTTCTCCAATTTCATTTTCCTCACCACTGTGGCTCAAATCAGAACTTTTGCCTTTATGCTTTGTTGTGAAGGTTCTGTTCCTTGGAATGTATGATGCCAACAAGTCAGACTCATTGCTTTCTTTTATCCGAGATGTTTTTTCTTCCAAATCAGGGCTTAAATCATCCCCAGGAACTCTTAAAGGGACCTTTGAAGTGCTTTGGGGTGATTTGAAAGCACTATGGGCAGATGATGATCGCCGTCGTTTAGGAACAGAGACAGAAGCTACATCAGTAGCTTTTCTTTTTGATTTTTTTGATGCTCCAGTTCTGATTTCTCCTTCTCAGTAGGAAAATGGTTGTGGCCATTGCTTGACTCAAACTTATTTGAGAGCCCCAAATTATCCAAGTTAATTTCCCTTACCATCTTCAAAATATCAACATCATTGTCAACACCCTTTGTTTTGGCCAATGAAGACCCTTGCTTCTTACCCTTTCCACTCTTGCTTCCCTGAGATCTCAGTTGTTTTATAATTTTCCCAAGAGGCACTTCATTTGCTTCTCTCTCATCCTCAACCACAGCAGAAATAATCTGATGTGACCAAAGCAAGCTCCAATAGTTAGTGTAAGGCCCAGGTGGCACCAAATACTGATAAACATTACTGCATTGCAAAAAATAATTTAAAAAGTAGAACATACTATTCCATCAGTCTCTAATTTAAGTGATTTGAAATGAGCCAAGACATTCTCATCAGCCAACCAAGTATTTCCTTCATTTTCCTATCAAAAACATGAAATTTTATTAAAGTGACATTTGGTATGATAAGATGATACCAAACTAAATGGAAGGATATCTGCAAGATAAATATATCTGGTAAAAGGAAAGTTCAAGAACAAAAACTATTCCAGCCAAATCTGCAGCATAGAACCAGCAACTTTTTATTCTCCATTACTTTGATCCAGTATCAATTCAATGAGACAAGAAAATTCACTTAAGGTATATAGGGTACCAGAGAGTCATTGACTTCTTCAGTTTCATGTGGTTTGTACAGCATTGGAGGCAAAGAAACCCTTGAGGACAACTTTTGAAAATCCTCCTCCTTTTGAGCTAACGACTTGATAACTGACAGCCCCAGTTCAGTAATTGCGTGTGAATTCTGTGGATGTAAATAATTGCATCAACAAGCTCATTATTCTTCATTTCTCAATTCACCATATTCTGGTAGGTAAAGCTCTTGAACTATAAACAATCATTCACAAATACAATGATGAATACCAAATAAGACGTATTCCACAACCTTTGATTTCCCTGAGTCAACTAAATCTTCTGAGTGCTTGATAGTTTGAAGTATAGAAAACATTGTAGAAATACTCTCTTTCTCCTTGTTAGTACTAGATTCAGACTTGACATCTTCATCTTTATGCAAAAGCATGGAAATAATAAAGTACAATTGCCTGTAAAAGAAGAGAAGAAATCAATGTTAATATACTTTTTGGTATCTTAAATTTAATGACATAACATCATACATTTTCCAAAAAATTTGATTTACCGGTATATTGGTTCGAATGCTTTGACATCCTTGCATTCATCTACACAGGGGCATGAATAATGAGCAAGAGTGTGGACCAAATATGGGAGAATGTATTCAGGATAGGTTGCCACAGGATTTGCATCACTTTGAACAGGCAGTTGCCGTGCCTTTGCCTGGTAAAGCATTTGAATGATATCTGCAAGGTTCTGCTTCTCCTGCCAAATCAAACAGTGCATAATATTCAGCCAAGTAAAGATTTGGAATTTTGATCAGACCGGGCTGGCAGCCGCATGATCTAGCCAACACAACTGACCCTGAACCAATTGGATTTAGTAAAGATACCTCTTCAAAATCCACTGTGGCCCCTGCGATGTTCAATACTAATGCACAAGCATATTTTGCATCCAGGAGCCTGTCCTTGATATATTGATGAACTTTGCTCAGAAATAGCTTCCTAACTTGGGGGAAAGCAACCTACAAGAACCAAAAGGAAAGAGAGGAAAAAGAATAAGGAATTAGTCACAAAATGATCATTTGTTTACAAAGTAATCTAGACAAAAATAAAAAATATGAGAGATTCAGTTAGAGGAAATTCACCTCTGGTGTCCTCAAGGTTAGGTGGAAGATATCAACGGGTATCTTATGATCCCACTGCTTTGATAGACGAAGAATTGCCTTTGCAGAAGCAAGCTTCAAATGGGCTTTATCAACTGAACTGTATGATTAGATGAACTTTCACATGAACTGAAAACTTCATGGATTAATTAGGACAAAAAGAAAAGGAAACCCACTAACCACCCTAAAGCAGCTAAATTAATAGTAACATGATACCTTGACTCAATACTTCCTGATATTTCTCCAAACTGAAGTATGTTCCTGAGGATTTCCAAAAGGTCATCAATACCAGGGCGAAGTTGAGCATCTTTAACAGACAAGTAGCTCTTTACCAATGTCTTTATCCCATATATCTGCAGGCATGTATAGGTGTAAGCCAAAGTACAAGGGACTGTTAATGTATTGCACCAACCACACACTCTAACACAATCAACAATACCACTATCAAATAAAACAATTTTACTAAGAACAACTTTTTTTTTTTAAGTCACAAGGAGTCCCTTGCAGATAAACCCCAAGAAAATTAGCACGGAAACCCACCACTGTGGCCCCCATTTTCTTCATGGTTTGATTCCCCAAGGGGCTCAAACTTGTGACCATGCACCTTACCATGCAATCATAAAGTTGTCCTTACTGCTGGGCTACCTGTGGATGGGCTTTGATTGCTTATTATATAAGGCTATGTACATATGAATGCAATTTGAAACCCCACTCCCCCCACCCCCCCCCCCCCCAAAAAAAAGGGGGGAAAAAGATAAAAAACTAAAGGACCAACCTTCAACAAACAAAGTTCGCTTCTATCATCCCAACCATTTTTTGCACTTTTTTCTGCTTTCTGCAAGAGTAAAGCACACTAATAATTGAGGCTCATCATCATCAAGTCATAAATGGGAAATAACTGTGTAAAAGATCTTCTGAGGCATACATTACTGCACTCCAAAATCTTGCATTTTATAAATTCTTCAATTTCACTTTCTCTAGTTTCAAAAACTGGCATTGCAGTCTGTGCTATGCATCCCAAAGATTGAAGTACAGCTGGCAAATTTCTCTTTTCCTCCAGCATGTTAACAAGTCTCTGTAAATTCAGCAAGCACATCATCTTTATTGTTGTGATTAAAAACCAAGCATTGCAACATATTCAAAACATCTAGTGGTGAAACACAAAAAGATAAACTTTATCCACAATGTGAGATGCAAAAGCATAACTACATCATAAAATAAGGCACGCAGCACATCTACTGGTTTACAGAAAAGAGACAAAAATACAAGCATGAGAGGCACCTTGTATAAAACAGAGAGAGATTTGAGCCCATCATCCTTTGTTATAGCTGCCAGGGCATGTACAGCATACTTGGCCTGTCTCCGACTGCCTTCTAAACAGAACCTTTCTAATATAAGGTCAATTGAACTGCAGTTAAGGGACAAGAGGGTATAAGCATATATGTCAGCAGCTAACTCCAGGAGGACAACATTTTCAAGATCTGTACCTTGATAACACTGCAAGTTGTTCACGGATGGTACCACCAGCTTTTGCCAAAGCATGCAAAGCACCTTCTAACCACTTCACTGTCATCTTTCAGAAAATTCATTATTTCTTCTTCAGCCCCACTAAATAGCAGTGGACTGAACTGTGCAAGAATCTGATTAGTTATCATAAGAAGTTTCAAAATCAGCCATCCTTACACAAACTTGAATTTGGAAATTAAAACTATAAACATGTATCCTAGAAGCACACAGGGATGCTATCAGTCTATCACTTTGTTCAAAGCCAACAGGATATAGCAACACAAACTCATACTGCAGCTGTAAAAATGGAAATCATTTTTAAAAAAAAGAAAAAAAAATGACTTGCACAGGAATTCTCAGCTCAAGACATGCAACTAAATAAACACTGACAAAGATTATGAAAGAACGGTCGAGCAAAAAGATCTTACAGAGTTTCTAATGAAAGATTCATGTTGTGTGAGAGAGCAAAGAATGTGCTTACCACAAGTACATCCATGCAAGATTGGATGAGCAGAGTATTTCCAGTGGATTTGTATGTGTTAGCCTCCAAAAAAATTTCTTTCACATGCTCCTTATTGAAAAGCAAATAAGAGCACTTTAAAGACAGATTGCTCAAAAAATCATAAAGCCGATGTTTCTCACCAAGTATTTTGAGCAAATCATCCTGCAAATAAGAGGATTTCTACAGTGAGTGAAAGTTGAAAGTAAACTGTGCCCTCCTGAAATGAAATATTGTTCACCAAATCCCACAACTAGGTGTTTCCATTCTAGTTGCCCAACCAAGACAACTATTTGCAGTGTCAGATCACTTACCCGACTGATACAAGCTTGATGGAAGCTAGTATTTGGATCAAGTAGACTCGTTAATATCTTCCAGATATTGGCATCTTTTAATTGCTCAAGTATCTGAAAATTCTCCTCAGCCTTTGAAGGATCAGCAAACAAGCGAGACATGATCCGAAAAGAGAGAAAACCTTTTTCTGGATCTCAGGAGCATCTACATCCTGTATTTAAATCAGAAACAATAATTTCAGCTTTCATAATTCAATGTTTATACCAAAAGCGAGAGGTTTAGTATCCAATATCTGCAAACCTGGTTCATCTGCCTAAGGGAGAGATACCTCTGCATCTCTTGCTGTAATCTGCAATCCAAAAGGAAATCCAATAATCTCAGAACCCAGGTGAAATAAAGAAGAAGAGATTAGAGGATGCTAATCAAAATTTAGATTGAGACCAATCATTTAAAGCACACCTTTGCTTCTGCTCCAGGATCCTTTCAAAAGCTTTAAGCTCAACCTTGTCAAATGAAGAGAAGACCCTCACCCAGTGTGTAACTCTGTCTTTGACAGAGGACTCAGCTGGGAACAGAGACATGCAGAGAGCAGATTCAATTGTATCTGATCTGCAGCACAGACTTATGTGTTAAAACTTCAACTAATACACAATGGACAACAAGCTAGTACTCGAGCATTGCCACATTAGAACCAGAAAACATTTGACATTTTGTCATATAACATCTAAAATTATTAGCATTTGTAGACTCCAGAATGAATGCAAGTCAAAGAAAGCAACAAACAAGAAATGCAACAGTCAATAATGAAGTTGACAAATGCACAATCAGCATTTCAATGCAAAGGCTGAAGATAAACAAAGAATAACTATTCCAGCACAGCTTGCAAAATAAGATATTATACCTGAAATCCTTGTCATAAAAGCACCTCAAAATCTTCCCAGGAATCCAATCAAATTCCCTAGGATTGATCGAGCAATTGGAGGAATTCACACAAAAAACCCTGAATATTTCAGCAAGTCTCTCCATGGCATATCTTTTAACAAGTATCTGGGAATTCAGGAAAGAATAATATTAATGAATCAGCTACTACATCCAACAATAAATTGTTAGGCAACAATTTGGAGCAAAGGAAAAGAAAAACCACACATACAGATTTGTCTCTGAGTCGCTCTGAAACTAGTTTTATTGTGTCAACAGGGATGGAACTCAAGGTGTGACATGCCACATCGCATATTACATCAACAACTTGCTTTCGAACATTCTCATCAAAGTCCAAAAGTCGATCACATAGGGCAGCTGAAATAAATTGAGTCACACCAAAATTGGGCTACCCTCTCATAATTATACTTGAACACCATTTAACACACTTACAGATGATTTGAGGAGCATCAGGTCGGAAAGGATTCAGCAGAAGACAGCTTTTCACATGCCCAAGGACAGACATTCGAACCTCAACTACTCTATCAGTCAGCCGTTTCAAAAACTCTGAAAATATAGGCTGAAATAATTCACTGATGACAGCACCTGGCAGAGCAAACAGATCTCCTACTAACCCCACAGCTTTTAAACGAATGTCTAGCTGATCAGTCTGCATATGTTGGAATGAAATTAGATAGAAATTATCATCAGATCTCAATAAGTCACAGGCTTATACCATCAAAACAGATATGTACTTCATAAATACACATTTAATCATGCAAGTAACATTGCTTTACTTCTGCAGTGATGCTGAAAGGGAACTTGTAACATGCCCACAGGAAAACAAAAGGCCTAGCCTTGAAAGCAATAACTGAGTGTCTGCACACCCAGAACAAAGATGTTTAACTGTTAAGGTATTGAAATAACATGATGCAGACCATAAATGTGTAATTACCAACAGCTCCCCTGTGAGATATGGAACAGCTCCTGATAGGATTTGAGGAGCACAATGATAAATATCATATATAACTTCATGATAATCAACTTGACTATTTGCTGACTGATTATCTCCAGACATTGATGATATAATAAACTGTTTTATGCCAGCTTCAAGTTTTCCAGCACATTGCTCTATAGTATTCATGGCAAGCCTCCTTGCAGCAGCAGAAATATCCTGGGGTTTCAAGTTTCACCAAAATGGTTTTCATGAAGCCAAAGTCAAATAATAAAAGAAAACAAAAACAAAATATCCACAACATATCATTTAGATTCAGAACATCAAGCACAATGAATTGCACATAAATTAAGGAGAAGATGCTTACAGTTCTGTTTCGACCTAATACAGACAGTATAATGTGTAAAAGATCCTCTCTGACATCCTCACTTTCTTCTATGAGAACAACCATGATTGTCTGCATTGAAGATAATACACTTTCTTGGTGATCATCACTGCAAAAACAAATATTTGAGATCAATTCTTTTTTAATCCAAGATATTACTATAAGCCCTAGATATAAGCAGAAACAGAAAAGAGGCAATTAGCCAATATGTATCTCCCAATGACTTTTGGAGGTCGAAAATTAATCATCTTTGCAATAATAGTCTATAAACAATTTGCCAATGCGCGTCTACCATTATGTTTCCCATTTGGAAGTTTACAAATTGGCAACAACACTACATGCTGTAATTATTACAAACCATTTGCCAATGTATATTGCCCAATGTGTTTTGACATGTTTTTGAGGCTGAAAGTTCACCTTGGCAGCAATACCATGCAGCAAGAAGCAATGGTTGTATATTCCAATCATCAATAGGCAGTAAGGCCAGGCATTGAGCCAATTATGTTTCTAGAAGGCACCCCTTAGGCTTGTAAAACATAAAATTTATCATATGGGCATTGTGAATGGACCATTCTGGGGGTAACGATAACCCTTATCTCAGAAATCATGGACCCCAAAAATAAATAAAGGAATATAACAAACCTGGCAACATTGAAGAACGTGCTGAACATTTTATTCACCAGATCATCACATTCAAGATCCAACATCACAACACATGACCTATACTTGGCAAGAGTCTCCAAAATAACAACTCTCCTTCCGAAAGATGGGCCACTGGTATCACTTAATCCACTAAAAGTTCCTACAATCAAGTGAAAAATATCCTGCAGATATACATACCCCAATCAGCAAGAAAATTGAAACACAAAAAACTTGTGAGTGACACTAAAATAAAACATGTAACTAAAATTTAGTCAGGTTATATGCATAGGAGAAGAGTGCCTTCAGAACATCATCGGTATAAGGAGCTTCGGGTGCAGTAATTCGAGTTATTTCACAGATACAGGTTGCAACTAAAAGCTTAACATCTCTGTCTTGATGCTTCAGCAATTCTGGCTTTACAATTGCATTAATAAAAGGCTGCATTGACTCCATCATTGAAGTGGATGGCGATTGGTCCATCTCAGAGAGAGAGGAAGCAGCTTGCTGCAGTTGGGGAAAATACTCCATACATTAGCAATGAACGAAAGAGAGCCAAAGTTTGTACTCAAATACTGATAATACAAGCAAGGCACTCTGTAATGAATGAGTCTGATATAATATTGATACTCAGGACATATTTATAACACAAAATTCGATATAGGAACATGATATTCTTCTCCCCCATTTGTTTCCTTGTCCACTGGGCCAGCAATTGACTTACTTAAGCTTGCTAATTCATCCCTTAGTTATATGTACAGAAAACTGGTAATATATACCCTAACATTACGGAAAAATCACAAACTCATTCTGAAACATAAACAAAATATGCAGACAAGACACCAACTTATCAACTGTATTCTACGAAGGTGGAAAGGTGATAATTTTCAGAAAGGTACAAACCCTGGAGCAATAGTCATGTCAGGAAAGAAAAACCCTAGATTTGTCGAACTCGGAACCTTAAGAAACACAGATTTCACTGAACACATACCCTTATCCCACAAGAAACCAAAATTCCCCCCTCCCACACCCAACAAAAACCTAAGAAAAGTTTCAATCTTTAAACTACTTGAAAACTAATTGTCCAACTAAAATCAAACCTAATTCAAACTTCAACCAGCCAAAACCCACTGCCACAAAACAAAACAAAAAAGAAACCAAATTTCCACTTAACCTTTACCACCATTACATGGTTTCTTTTCTTGGAAACCAAACAGTAACTAACAGTAAACTAACGCAGCGGCATCCACAAATTCCCTCAAAATTTCTAAAAATAGGTACAGAAAAGGGCAAGAAAACTAGCAATTAGCAAACAAATTGAAGAAATGCGTCACCTTTAAGAGCTTAACGAGGGCATCTTTGGAGGAGGGAAGGGTCTCGAGCTTCGATCCCATCTCCTTTAGCTGCTCTTGCAGCTTCTCTTCCATTTCGTTTTTTTTGGTTGTGTGTTCAGCACCAAGAAAACTTCGTCGTTTTTGTAGCTTCAAGGCCCAACAATCAGTTCTCTTCCCATCAAGACCCTATCTTTTTAGGGCAAGAAGATGGCTACGTGTATGTGTAAGTAAGCCGAGAAGAAATAAGAAGAAGAAAAAAGATGGGGTTTCCTCTCTCTCTCTCCTCTCTTTCGTTCTCTTCCCTTTTTTTTTTTCCTTTTCTTTTCTTTTCTTTTCTTTTTTTTTTTAATTTCTCTGGTCACTTTTTCGAACAGCAACACGGTATGAACTCAGGATGTAAGAGAAATGACATCCAGTCCCAATATATCTCTCTAACCATATCTCCCCCCCCCCTCTCTCTCTCTCTCTCTCTCTCACTCTCTCTCACGCGAGACTTCAAACACACGCGTGCCCTTCTCCTTCGGAGTATCTATGAATTATGATGGGTTTCCTTTTTTGTGTTTTTGGCATTTGAGATTTTTTTTTTTTTAATCCATCCGCTTATTGTCTTCTACTTTATTGTTTCACAAGGCTCATAAAAAAAGGATTTTAGGAGGATATCTATTTTAAGAATTTATGAATTAAATTAAAAATTGGCTATCTCAATCCTACAACTTTTTTTCTAATATTAAAAAAAAAAAGAGCTTGAGACCTCAAGATATCAATTCAAATTCATTTATTTATTTATGATTCCAAATTATTTGTATTTTCGTTTAAAATTGTGGTGAGTAGATTTAAAATTCAGGTGACATATGCAAAAATCTAATTAAAAGGGCAAAATTTGTAAATTGAAAAAAAAAAAAAAAAAAAACAATTTGCCGGGGGCGCACCGGTGCATAACGTCACTAATTCTATTCCCCTCAAGGACGTAAAAAGTAGGATTGTGCCCGTGGCATTTGTCGAAGAACAGACAGACAATCACTCAAACAAAACTACCAAATCCCCCATAATAATCCATTTAAATTACATTGCTGCCACCTCGCCCAAAAAAAAAAACAAAAAAACAAAAACCACGTGCCAGGCGCAGGCGTGAAACAGAGTTGGCTTCAAAACAAAGCCCAACTGTTTGACTTTTCTGAGATAATAAATAATAACATGATTAGAGTTTAATTAATTTAAGTGCCAGCCATTCACTATCCTTTATTTGTATTAAATGAAGCAAGTAATCCGCGCTACTGCCCAATTATAAAATTGAGGTCATATAAGCAGCAACAACCGTTAGGAGACCCCAACGATTATTACTATCTTGCATTTAAAAATTAAAAATAATAAATAATAAAAAAAACAGCATGTCATTCTTAAACCCAAAAAAATAAAAATGGTGGCGAAATTAGTTATTATTCTTGTAAACTTCAATTGAAATTACTAATTATTTTATTAATACAATTTTTTATTTTTTTTAAAAAAACTTATTATTCTTATAATAATAACTTCAAATATAGCTTTTTAGCCTTCAGTTATAATATATTAAATTTAAATTTTATTAATGTATTTGTCATGAATTTTCATTTATTAAAAAAGCATGACAAATTTATCATGAAGATTTCATTTTGAGTGGCAAGAGCACATGTCTTGTTCATGGTATTATTCATCATATTTTTTTAAGAAAAATTTAAAACCCAAGTAGCACTTCGACTGTGCTTTCCCGTATCAAGGCATATTTCTAGTTTCATGTGGTCCTTGCGTGCAACTTTCGTTAATTTTCCCTTTCACATTTCATCAGAGTATTGTGTGATCACGTGCTAATTGTCTGCCCGAACATGCCTACTTTTGCGGGTGGGTCAAGCGCCCGGTCGGACCCGTGATGTACCGCCGTCGCTTCTAAGACTGGAAGAACGAATTGCAATGGCGGAACCCAACCAAATGACCAAAACGCCCCCAAGAACCCATCAGATTGCATGTCCACCCTCGCTCCGCCACTTTCCATAAACGCCCAAAAGAAGCTCCTTTTTTTTTTTTTTTTTGAGATGAAACACCAGAGAAGTTGCAAATGGCCAAGAAAGCGGAGAAGGTGGCATTAATCAAAGAGGAAAAAAATTAAAAAAAAAAAAAAGAGGCCGAGAGAAAGCAGCCGTAATGGGAGTAGACCCTCGCCGGCGTCACCCAAGAGGAGGAGAGATCGAAGCTGCTCGAGTCGAGAAGCCAGTCAAGGAAAGACAGCATAGGGAAGCTGTCCCAAGAAAGAGAGAGAAAGGGGGAAGGTCGAGAGAGGCTCACTAAAGCTAGAGAAAATGGGCTATCGATCTTGAATTCTTTCATCTCATAATGCACATTTTGAAATCCAAGGCCTTGTCCAATAGGTTTTCTGATTCTTGGCTTTTTTTTTTTTTTTTTTGACCATACCAAGGGGGGGAGTGTTCAAGATTGTGACTTTATTTAAAAACGTTTTGATTTAGCACAATTTGCGACTACGGAAATTGCCCGATTTTTCTTTTCTTAATGGTGTTTCTGTTCAAGTTTTTGATTCTTCTTAGTGGGCATTTAATTGTTTTGTTGTCGGCGTTGAAAGTTCGAACCTTTCATTTTCGAATGGACTGTTTACGTTTAAAGGGTGGGCTTAGGCCAGGGTATGTCTTACGCAACAAGAGATTCTAGTAAGTTTGTGGACGAGGAGTTTAACCATACCAAGATGCCGTATCTGTTACGCTAAGGTTTCAAGGAGACAAAATCAAAAGACCGCCTTGGCGGTCAGCATTTTGGAACTATGCACTTCCTTACAAGACTTGAACGCGCAATTAGGTGGTGATTACGTCGTAATTGGCTTTTAAGAGAAATACTGGTGAATAATGGTTGATGCGCCTATATCTAGTTGTTGGGGTTTAACTTTTTAACCATCAGGGAGGTGATTTTTCTCATTTGCAAATATGCACACTTTTAGACATGCTTAGTCCTCCCATCCCCACCTCTTTTCGGTCGCGGTAGATGGTTAACGTGAATTCCCCAGCTGACAGTAAATACCGTACATTCCTTACTCTTAGCTTCAGGCAAGCAATTGCTCTTTGCTCCAAGTTTGTCTTCTAACTGATTGAGTCCTCCAGAGTCTACATAATTGAGATTTGGGAGTATGCCTTGAGTCTGCTCATATTTGTGCTCTTGCTGCTTTTACATCCAAAAAGAAAAGGAGTTGGCGGGGGGGGGGGGTGCGGGAGGAACCTGCAGAGTACAAAGGCTTTCTCTTGGTGCAGTCTAGCTTTTTGATATTTCATGTTTATGTGATCTGAATGGTGAATTCACTGATCCAACTAGCATTCTTTGCTGCTTCGGATGATTTTTTTAGCCTGTGCCACATTTAATCTAGACTTACTGAGTTTTGCTTTAATGGCTGATTATGACCTATGTTTTAACATGTAGGTTATGGGCTGTTGTTATGCAGTGAATGGAAGATGCACTTCCCCCTGCCACCTCTGGTTGAATGGATGCGGGAAGGAAATGGAGAACCAGTTGCAAAGACTTCCAGGATTTGATAAGTGGATCGTTGAGAAGGAAAGTCGATTCTACATGGAAGCATTCGGAGATCACAGGGAAAATCCGGTACATCTTATAGCCGATGTTGAAAGAGTTCTAGATGAACTTGTACCAAATATATAACAAATGTTTGTGGGTTACTTGATCGGAATCGCTTGAAAGGGATAACCACGAAAAAAGCAGTAGAGCAGGGAGTCCAAACAGCAGAACTTCATATCGGCAACTACTTGAAGATGTCAAGTTACAGAAATGCTCAAAATTTGGGAAACGAGGCCTCATTGTTTCTAGTGATTCCTCAAAACTTCCCATCGGCACCATGTTCCTTGCCTATGTGTTATACAAATACATGGAATTTTAGAAGTATTTGCAAACAAATTGAAGAGAAAAAAAAAATAAAAATATATATATATATATATATCAGTAAAAATAAAGTGCAAGATTGTTTCGTAGCATCATATTTTTCTATCATATTTTTAACCATTGCACGGAAATGCTTCCATAGCATAGTGGTAGTGCGTTCGCTTCGTAAGCGAAAGGTCGCGAGTTCGATCCTCGCTGGGAGCTTTTTTGGTATTTGTTTCTTACACGTTGGCTGCATCTTCGTCTTTCTTGCTTATTATTTGCTCTTAATCAAATTCAATCAAAAGTATCGAATGTTTTTCTGCTTTTAACAAAACAGACTTCTCTTTCTACAACATAGACAGGCGTGTGTCCATTTTATCCTACTTAAATTGGATTTGTTTACACTGCTTTTTTGAATTCGTGTGAGGCGATTGATTGCACTAAAATAGCAGCGGGTTTTCATTACTATTATTTTTTTAATGAACCCACACGTACTTCAAGACTGGCGGCAATGAAGTTAGCAACTTTAGTATGTCCCAATTCCTTTTTGAAGGCTGCAGGCTCCACCACATCATATATCTATCTAATCACACTGATCTTGTTCATTTCTGATGCCCCCTTTATACGACAAGCAGTGGGGCAGCAGGTTGTCTGATTTGACCTAACGCCATCACTAGATTATTGGAATTGGAACTGCTCTTTTTAAGGTAACAGATACCAGGAAATTCTCAGAATTCCTCTCCTTGGTTTCCCAAGAATAGGGGTCTGAAGGCACTGTTTTGAAGAAATTTTGGATAAGATATAAAATGGAAAGTTAAAAGGTGAAAACCAGCAATAATAGAAATCATAGAGCAAAAAACTTCCAACAATTCAAACGCAGAGTCAGTCTGTTGTTTTGGCACCATGGCCTCCCAGTAAGAGAATTAAGTTCTTCCGACTAAGAGATGCTGACACACTAACCTTTCTCTGTTAGTGTTGCATTTTCTACGACGTCATTTGTTCTGGGGAAATGCTTCACTATTACCCATTGTAGCCTCGGATAATCTTGCATTGGACGCATTCCTGACGTACCCTCCTCCAATAGCAGATGTGCCAAAAAAGCCAGGGTGGTGACCCATGTGAAACGCTGGTGCATAAGCAGCCATTCCCAGTGCACCATACTCGATGTTCCTCTTCACCAGTGGCTCACTTCGGAGGGAGCCGCGCTCACCCTCCAGTTCACGGTAACGGTGAAGAAACACAGTCAGTGGTTCAATGTAGTCATCAAAACCTAGCTTGCTCATTGCAAAAAGAACATCCTCAGCTGTGATGGTCTTTCGCTGCTCGCGCTGGCAGCGATCATTGGCTTCGCTGGTGATGAAGCTGATGTACTCAGAAACACACTCTTGGATTGTTTCCTTGGCATCATCCGAGATTTTGGCATGAGAGGGGAGAATCTTGCGCATGATCCTGATAACATTGGCAATTGGCATGAAGCGGTCTTGCTCCCTCACGGTGCACTCGTTGTCATCAGCAGCAAACTGATTGTTGTTCATCTCACCTAGTCCCCTCATGTTGGTTTCTGATCTTTTCGGCCCTGGCAAATTCCAAAAGTAAAACCATATCGGGCATTATCAGATATCCGTGATGAGAGTTCTACTTATCAGCAGTTCCGTCCTTTATGATCAACATGACTTTGTTTTAGACCTGCTACGTGTTTATGAGTCTGTTCTTTATAAATGTCGGACTTCTTTTATATGTTGTTATTAGTGTCATTACTATTGTAATTGAAGTCCAACTGGACGTTCAACTCTGAAGCCCTCCAGCACGCAAGGACTCATTAGTTGAATGTCGGAGTTCTAAACATAAGCTTGGGCCAAGCTGTTGTTAGATTCGGCTTGAAATCAGATGGGATATAAACCCCAGCTAAATCCATTTGGGCTCAGTCTAATCGAGCCTCTAATCTAGCCCAGGCTGCTTACTTACAGTCCTAGTACTAAAGATTCAGGAGGAGCATTAAGCCGCCAGATTCGTTGAGATTCTTTCTACCAACCTCCTACCAACCTACCATAGTCCACCATACAGAACAACAAAATTGTATAATCTGTCTTTAACTGGAGGAATTTTTGGAAAAGAAGATAAATAAATAGATAACTGTATACGTTACTAAGGAAAACTGGCGGAATTATAAATTAATAACAAGAAAGAAAGTGAGCCACAGAATGCATGGCCTCCACT
The DNA here is from genome assembly GCA_037897445.1 of Ceriops zippeliana. Classification (NCBI taxonomy): domain Eukaryota; kingdom Viridiplantae; phylum Streptophyta; class Magnoliopsida; order Malpighiales; family Rhizophoraceae; genus Ceriops; species Ceriops zippeliana. Next base: position 3,372,329 of record JBAPLH010000217.1, read on the forward strand.
TGTTTCTGTGGGTCACATGTCTATGCACGCAACATGCCACTTGTACAAAAGTTTCTTTCTTCTGTTTCATTACCCATTTCCTTTCCTCTACCACCATCATGACCACACTGCAACCCTCTTCTAATTTTTTTTTAACACAAGAGGATGAAAACTTGTGAAGAGATTGGGACGAACACAGAAAATTGAAAGTAATCCCAAATCCTCATGCTTGATTGAACCCCAAAAAAAAAAAAATTAATGATAATAATAATTTGAACAAAGAGATATGCATGTAGCATCATCATCAACTGACAGACTAGTGCACTGAGACGATCTTTACATATTTTACCATCAACCGAGTCTAAAGATTGATTGAAACGCAAAAATCGAGATTATTTGAGCATGCAAGAGGAGATGATTTCCTTGCATGCACAAAAAAAAAAAAAGAAAAGAGAGAAAGATAAAGCCAACAAGAAACATCTAGCTACTATCCCTAGCAACAGATGCATTGCATAAAAGTGATACAAGACACTGAGCGTAACATTTAATTTAATTGTATCCCCCAGCCTTCTTGCTACCTAGTATTCTTTTATTTTATTTTATTTATACTGTACCAGAGCTTGTGCTGGGGAGCTTGCCGTAGCCATGGAAGCCTCCACGTTCCATCTCTAGCACAATCCCCCTCTCCTCCCTTTTCTGGAAATTATAAGACCCTTCTCCTTTTGCTCTAATGTCTCTCTATTTTGAAATTGGAGTTTGATGCTAGGTTGTTAGAAAACTACTTGGCGCAAGTGTGTGTACATTGAAAGTGCCAAGAGCTAGAACATGGCGCCACGTGGCAATGGGCGACTTCAACGAGGATTTTTGGTTTCAAGTGCCCTCCCTCTCCTCTCTCACAAAAAAGAGGGGAAAAAAATTATTATTTTTTCAGGGAGAGAGAGAGAGAGAGAGAGAGAGAAATTCAGACTTCATTTTATCTCTCAACTGTAAAAGGGTAGCAGCAGATTGGTGTATTTTTTGGACTGTCACAGAGCACGCTCATAGGCGTGATTCCTTTCATCCAGTGGGCTACTCGGCACAATCCAGTGCTGCCAAGTTGCTTAAGTGGGTAACCTTCGGAGTTGGCCCAACAGACATTGAGCCCCCTCCCCCACCGCTTATCGTCGTCTTCCCCCTTCGCCCTCGTTTGGTTAAAAATTTAAAATTTTTATTTCTGAAAATTTAGTATGAAATTTATAAGAAGGGTTGCTTAGTAGACGTCATAATATATAACTGCAATCACGTGAGCTCCTTTCTTTTCATTTTTCTTTTTTTTTTCCTCCTTAATATGAAATACTAGCAAGTGAAATGTAGAATTTTTTTGAAAATTGTGTGGGTATTCCTGGGGATTATGAAAAGACTCTTATACCCTTTATTTTTCTACAACATAGAAATAATTTTTATTATTTTTTTTAATTTTGAGGGGTCGCGCAACTCCCCCCCCCCCCCCCCCCCCCCCGCCCCCCAAAAAAAATAAAAAAAGAATCAAATGATTGCATGCATAAATCCAAAGAAAGCTCAATGGAGGCCGCAGGCCACAGCCTGGGGTGACGACTGACTGTGAACGGTCACGATCACCGATATTAATGGGGATAACGAAGCGTAATGTCTTTTGTCACCCAAGGAAACAAAAGAGCAAATAAGTAAAAATAACATCCCCGTTCTGTTGTGCAGCCAAACGTTGCATCCTTTCGACAACAAGGTGCACAACCAACCGAAGTCAAAGTATATAACAAAACTAAAAACCATACCCATACCCATGGTGTACGCGGTTTCTTTCTTGTCTCCCTCTCCCATTCTCACGAACAGAAATTTTTTTGTCATCTGGGTAGAATTAATATGGAAGAGGATTATGCGTGGGGCGGCGGTTCGACGTTGGCGCTCTTGGTGGTCGTTGCTGTTCTTATCTTGGCTCCATTGGTGATGGGCTCCCTGCAGCCACCTTCTGTTCTTGTGTTGCTTCTCTTCCCTTTGATTTTGGCTGCCATTCTCTTCTTCCTCCATCAAGCCGTCTCTGAGCCTGCCTGACTGACTGACGTTATTTTATCTGATTATTATTCTATAATGTATCACCCATGACATGGTCCAATACTTAAATTTTTAATGCATCCCAGTTGGGGAGGACACTGTGTTGTGGACACTCTCTTTTTTTCTTTCTTTTTTTTTTTTTCCAAACAGGCGAATGCATAATTCAATTACAAAAGTATCCCAAAATACAATTTATATTCTCTAATTTTTAGATACTACTTGGGGGGGGGGGGGGAACTAATGCGGTTCTGAGCGCCAATTAATTACAAGGTTCAAGATTTTCCTTCTAGTTTCCACTACATGTAACCCCATGACTGTGCAATTCTATTTCTTGCATGAAATTTTTATTTGTATTCAGCATTTTTAATTAGAGTTTTTTTTCTGCACAAATTTAATTATGAAATTAAGACATACTTTTTCCTCATGTTAAAGAGAATGTGTGAATTTCACCCATTTTAATTTGAATCGCTTCACTTGGGAAAATATCTATATATTCTTAGTCATTTTAAATCTTAATTTTTCAAAAAAGACTTTAATGGGCCGGCTTGGCCCGAAGCATGCCATTCTTGGGCTAGTCAGTAGGGTCTAGCCGCCAGTTTCCCGCTTCATCCCCCGGTGTTTCCCAATGCAAGTTTCCAACAGCGGTTACAGTGGGGCCCCCCCCCCCCCCCCCCCCCCCCAAAAAAATAAAGGAAAATAAAGAACAGATCGAAAATATTTTTGGATCTTTAAATATAGCGCAACATTCAATTTTTTTTTTCAATTAAATCCCAAAACCTTTTTTTTAAAATATTGTACGTTATTTACACCTCTAATCAGACTTAGATCTTTTTTAAAAAAAAAAAATGTTGTTAAAATAAATGAATAAATACAAAGACCAGGAAATTTGGCAGTAAAGCAATTCCGAGGAAGTGGCACAGGCTTTTTTGGCTGTGCATGAATTCAGGATATAAAACCTTTGTTTCCGCAACAATGGTACATCTATGCAAGGACGAGTAGCACACTGTAGTGTCACAGAACTTATTGAATTGGCCTTAATTATTACTTTCATTAACTACGAATTTACACTCCAACCAATGGAATTTTCTCCGTGGGATTGACTGCGAAATTTGTAGGTAAGAATGTGACCGAAGCTGGTAAGTGTATTTAATCTGACCCATCTTGCAAACTCTATCCTCAAAACAACCACAACCTAATGCTATTTTCTGCCCCTCTCCGCCTTTGCAACTCTTAAGCATGAGTAGCGATTCCACCATCTGTTCATTCCTAATGGCCTTACTGATGACATCATCCATATTGATATTCCATACTACATGGCGCCAGAACCTCCTGCTATATTGGCTCTGCTGTTCTCACTCATTCCCCTCTCCACCTTCTTGTATTCTTTCTTCCTTGCAGTGTTTGAATGGTGATGCTAATCATCACTCCTGGAAGCTTGGAGTTGGTTAACAAAAGAGCAAAATACAAATCCACGAACTGTTCTGTGACTTCATGGTTTTTCATGTCTTTTTTCTTTTTTGAGCATAAAAGAGGCTCACCCTTCTGGCCATTGTCCTTTCTTTTTTCTTTTCGGTTTTCCACCATCAATGGCTCTAGCAAAGAAGAGAATAAATTTAGCTTTTAGTCGTTCGATTTCTGAAGACAGGCCATCTTCATTGCTGCTTAGCATGCAGAGTGACTTCCCAATCGCTTGTCAATTTTCATGGTTTATATCAATAAATCTTTAATTTATCAAATAAGAACATTTTATTGAAGGATCTCGTTAGCCATTACTGAGCTAATGACCGGATGTGCAATTCCTCCTATCACAAGACACAACATGATCCCTGCAGAAGAAGTAAACGAAGCTCACTGCCTCGTGTACAGTAGGCAACTGACAACACGGATGTATGACATTACATAACACCGTTCCCTTTCAATTTTTTTTGCACTTGTTTGCTAGTTACTAGGAATTGACAATAACTTCAGAAGCTGTCACTGTCCAAACAAAAATGTTCAGAATTCGAACATGTAGGCAGCGAGCAGTTGGGAAAAGTAGCATGAGAGCCTGCCAGGAAAAAAATAGAGAAAAATTATCAGAATCGAACCCAGTTTTGGAAGGTAGATTTCCTTCAAAACCAAAAATAATTATACCAGTGCCATCCTGCTTATAAGATTTTAAAGGAAACTGAATTAAGAAGGTTAAATTGGATAAAATGCACCACTCAGCCTACTCTCTTTAACAGTTCGAAGGCAAATATTCATGTGCATTAGCCAGCACCATAAAAAACAATGACTGGTGAAGTTTCATTCCAGGACCAGACAGATATAGAAACGCCAAATTGGAATATATATAAGCTCAAGAACCGTCGATTCTTTCTTTCCCGCCACTAGATCTCAGGTCTCAACAGAAGGCTTAAACCAAGCTTTGAGATCTGCAATCTCTACAGCATAACTCTGTCGTCCTAATTTTCAATTTATATGGTTAGAGACATTTGCTAGATTTATTAACCCACTCTCGTATTACATGTTCAGCTCATGAAAATAAGGACATCCCTTACTATTTTCATGCTGCTTATTTCCCCTGGTTTCCGTTGACTTCCCAAAGTATTTGTTCATGTTATCCCATTTCCCTCTACATTTCTTTGCAGACCGATGGTAGCCTATGCGATGAAGTTTAGCAGCTATCTCATCCCAAGTACTAGAACTTTTGAAACCAGTAAGTAGAGCATTCTGTTCACAAGCAGCTCTGAGAGTTATAAGGGCTTTAACTTCAGCTTCGGGCCACCTTCTGTTGGTCAAGTTGGACTTGCAACCATTCTGCATTGGAATACTGCTGTTGTCTTTGTCCATTGCTCTCCACAGGCGAAACAGGCAAGGCCGACATTGATGGTGGAGGGACCACAATTTCATTACCCAACATAGTCTGGATTAAGGAAATGAGGGCTAGGCTACGAGAATTCCGTTGGGCTCTTAGTTCCTCCTCTCTCTTGATCCTTTCTATCTTCTGCTGTCTCCAGGCTTCTTCTCTAGTTATCCTCTCCTTTTCTTTCCTCTCCATCGTCTCTATCAGCTGCTGATGCATCTGCTCTTGCTTTTCCATCACTCTCATCATCAAGTTCTCCAAAAAATTCTCAAGCTTTTTCCTCTTTCTCTTCTTAGTTATTGCATCTTTTAATAAGTCTATAGATGAATTGGCACTGTCGTCGTCATCATCATCAGAAGATGAACTGAAAACAAAGGCTCTGTTAGGCCTGGTTCAACAGAGAAAAGCAACACTTTCTCTAGCAACCATTAAAGGAGGTCACAAATTGATCTGGGGTTTGGACTAAAAGTATTGGTCTTCATACATAACTGCCATTCAAATTAGCAAAAAGCAAAATGGGAGGATACATATGCAAAAGCCATCGCATTACAAGTGGCCGAAAATCCCCCATAAAATCATCAAAAATAAATGAATAAAATCTTGCAGCCAAAATGGTCTTCCAAGTTGCGTCTCATCACCTTATCAAAAAGATGCACGGAAAGACTATTCCAACTGTGTCAAAATGGTAAACATCAAATCATTCTACCATTCATCTCAAACATGAATTTCTATATTTAACTACAATACTCTACAACCCATGTTCATGTAAACATGATATCGATACTAGAATCTATTTCACCTTGAGGACTGAAAATGGTAAAATCCCAGGAAGCATTTAAAATAGAAAAAAAAAAAAAAAAGAACACAAAACAAATAAAAGGCATAATATGGTAATTTGCCAGGTTTTTTTTTCCTGACAGACAAAATTGAGAGTTAATCATAAAAACATGAAAAAAATAATAAAACAATTAAAAAAATGACCAAAATAAATAAAGAAATCAATAACTCACCCAGTTTCACCATCTAATAAAACATTCTTCAATTTCGGCCCTCCACAACCTCCTCCTCCTCTTCCACAACCCCCGCCGCCGCCATTCAAGAACGCCTTACGGGCCTCCCCCTCACCAGCCGACTCAAAGCACCCAATGACGTGGCACGCCTCATCACCCAAAAGTCCCAAGTTCTCCAGCGACCCGTCCTGCAGCCGTCCGGCATCCGCCCCAGGCTGATGCGAGGACAGATAGTTGGATTGAGAGGTGGACGGAGACCGGCCCCCGTTTCCCCTGATTGGACGCAGCTTCTGGAGAGGGAGGATCCGGCCGTCGGTATCTGCTGAGAGACTCGCGGCCGTTGGATTGGAGACAAGAAAGCTTCCGTTCGCGGGAATGGGGCTATTTGCTGCGGGAAGTCCTCGGGTGTCGGTAATTGAGCGTCGCCGGGCAGTAAATCCATGTCCGGGGTAAAACAAGATTAAAAACAAAAAATAAAAAATAAAAATAAAAACAAAAATAAAAAAGATACGGTCTTTTTTTTATTGAGGTTTTTGTGGAGGTGGGGGCGAGAGGGAAGGAGAAGTGAAATAGCGGCTGGTAAGATGGTAATAACATGAAAAATTTAGGCAGAGACGTGTAAATGACTGAGAGTAAATATATAATTTATTAATTTTGTGTTTATTTAATTTAATTGAACTCAAAATTTAAAAAAATATATAAAAAGAGAAATAAAAGAAAATTTTAGAAATCTTGTTCAAATACCCATTTTGTCCCTACTGTTTAGGGGCTCTAATTTAATCGCGTAGCTTTTGACTGGGCAAAGGGGGCTTTCCCGTCTGAGACCCGACTAGTAGAAAAGGGCTCTTGTTCGGGTTGCAACATTATGATGTTCTCCATGTGGATAAACCGATAGTAAAGGGTGAAAATTTAATTTTGATTAATGGGCACAGGAAATATCGATTTCTACTTTTTTTTTTTTTTTACGGTGGTATAATAGAGGTGAAAATTATTATATTAGTAACATAATATTCATATTATTATTATTTTTTTACAGACATCAAATTAATCAGATATAATTACACCACAATATTTGTAAGTTTTTTAGGAATTTGCATAAAAAAATAGAAAGAGTTATAATGATATTCCCCCCCCCCCCACGACACAACGTCTAATGTTTTTTTTTTTCTTTTCTTTGTTTTTTTTTTTGACCAAAACAGCACATATAATGTGGACCGATAATTTTCAATCTTTTTATATAAAGTTCATTCGTGGTAATGTTATAATAATAATAAAAATAAAAAAATTTAGTGGCGATATAATAAAAGCAACGTAGGAGATGTAATTTAATTAAAAAAATTATTAAATTTAAAAATAAAGTATACAATTTTTATTGTATTTTTCTTCATTCAGTTATTTTGTAGTTAATTTTTTTGTTATAAAGTGATATGTATAGTTAAAATGTGATACATTGTCAAAAAAAAAAAAAAAAACCTCCAACATGGTATCAAAAAGAAAAATAAATAACTTTTGTTTAAAAGCTCATAAACCTTATTAACAAAAAAGGAAATGAGCATAACGAAATTTCTTCACTGCTACACAGCGAGAATTAAACACGCACCAAAACCGTTGAACCGTTGAATTTGATTGGTTCAAGATGGCGTACCACGGCAGAACGGCACAAATCAGAAAACATTAAAAAAAAAAAACAACTAGAAGACTTAAGAAATTATGAATAATATTAGCATCTCACTGCACAACTTCCAGGTTCTATGAATATGTATCTCCGTTCAAAACGCAGATTCAAAGTCCCAGTGCCCGTGACCTACGAGACTTGAGAAACAAGGTCGACCATTACTTTTGTTCAATTCAAACCCCCTTTGATATTTCCCATTAGTTTCTTTCCTTGTTTTTTTGGGTTTAAATTTTTTGTCCCCATTCCATTTTGGAATTTATATATAATGCTCAAATGGGATCCCTTCCTATACCTTAAATCTCTGCCCCCTCAACGAACACACCATTTGCTTTTATTTTTGCATTCACTTGCTTCTTTTTTTTTTTATTGTCCTGCTTTTCCAAGAACACGACCACCTCCTTCAAGGCTCGAGAGGTAGCATAATGTTAATGGGGTTAGTTTTGTTCGACGTTTCTTGTTTTTTTCCTTTCCCGTTCCTTTCTTTTTCTTAGTTTTAATGACACGCATATTGCATGAATGCGTTGTTTCTCATATAAAAACAGATAATTGTGTTGTATTTCATTTCGTTTCGTTACGCCCGACTTCCTCTTTCTTTTTTGATCATGTTGGCTGTGGTATGCGAGTTCGATCCTCAAGCCTTAATTGTGTGTTCTGTGTTATCGCTTTTGGTTATAATGCAAACATGATAATGCAACAACTTGAGACTGACTTCGGTCCCTACTGTTGCCAGCTCTTTCGATGTGACTGGTTAATGCAGTATTTGATTTCTTTTGCGTTTTAGGCATCTGGATTAAAGTCATGTTACTTTTCAATACCAGGTTAATGTCAGCTGCTGAAAGTTCATCGGCTGCCATGCTGCATGAAACGCACCCGGTTAAGTTCCTCACTGCTGTCAACGATGAACATGGAGGGGTCATTGTCGAAATCAGTGAGCATATGGATTCAGAGGTCTTCACATCAGTGCTTCGAGCTTCAATTGTCCAGTGGCGGAAGCAGGTATATGTGTTTTTTTTTTTTTTTTTGGTCCAACTTCTATGTGATGACTTTCATGAATCTTTTTTGAAATTCTTTACAAGTTGGTGTTATTCTTTTACTCCGTCTAGTTTTCAGTTTTATTTTCCAACAGTGTCTACTATGCTTGTTTATCAAGTTTTCTTATTCTAGGAGACTGGTTCATGCAGCTAGTGGTGTTCCATTCAGTAGATGTCCATTTATAAACATCTGAATTGTGCTGCTCTCATCCCAAAATATTCTTATGAAATTTGTGTTTCTGTTATAGATGGTCTGTTTTCAGAATCTTAAAAGAAGATGGTGCATATTCTTATAACTAAATTTTCCTCAAATTAGATGACTTTTTATTTATTTATTTATTTTTTATTGCTTTGTAACAATTAGTGCGCGTGAATGTTGTGCAGGGGAAAAGGGGCATCTGGATCAAAGTGCCTATTGAGCTAGTCCATTTAGTAGAAGCTATTGTTAAGGTGAAAAAGAGGGAAAAAGCCTTTCGTATGAATGTGGTCATGATCTCTTTATGCTTCAATTTCAGAAAAAAAAAAAAAAAGAAGGAAAAATACACTTATGTTAGCTAAAATTGTAAGTTGTACATGTTGTACTAGTAAACATGTAACGCCAACTAACTTTAGTTATGCACTTTTTGCACAGGAAGGGTTCTGGTATCATCATGCTGAACCAAAATATCTGATGCTTGTATACTGGATTCCTGAAGGTGCTCATACTATTCCAGATAATGCCTCTCACCGAGTTTGTATTGGTGCATTCGTCATGAATGAGAAGAGAGAGGTATTTTCTATGTCTTATCGTTTATCATTCTAACCCTTTTTTCTTCCATTGAGTTGATATTTCGTATCCGCACACTTGAGATCAATCTTGTGTGTTCCACGCTGTTTACAGTTTAGATCGTAGGGACTATAAGTGACCTTAAGCATAGCTGCAAATATTGCTTACTTATAAGGAAAAAAATATGAAAAGGAGAGATGAGTCATCTGATCCTTCTCGAAACCTTATCATGTGTGGAAGCCTTGTGCACTTGGAATGCTCTTTGACGAGCCATCCGAAGCTTTTCTTAAAAAATAGACCTTGTTCAAGCCTGAGCGATGTGCTTTGGGTGTAGGAGGCACTATATTTCTGAATCATTGAAAGATGTTGCTTTCCTTATCGGCTCATCAATTTACTTCAAAGCCATTGCATATGCAAATTTCATTACCAGGTGCTAGTTGTACAAGAAAAGATCGGAATACTCCAGGGGACCGGAATTTGGAAGTTCCCCACTGGTGCCGTGGAGGAGGTATGTTAATAACCAATATATTTTGGTTATCAATATTTGCTGCTCCTGCATCCCAACTAGCAGAATTTTCTCACTTTCAGGGGGAAGACATTTCTTCAGCTGCAATCAGAGAAGTCAAAGAAGAGACAGCGGTAAGAAATTGTTCAGCGGCTTGTACGCTCAATTGCAATAAGTTAGTGAACGAAGTTTTTGGTTGTTGACTTTCTCGTTTGATGTTGCTGTAACAGATAGATGCAGAATTTGTAGAAGTGCTAGCATTCAGGTATGCAGTTTGCTAGAATGACCAACCATATGAGAAGCATAATTTTGGAACTACGCTCCTGTGGGTGGCATGTGCCTTGCATATGCATTTATTGTCTATTGCTACTAAATGAATGGAGGACAACAAAGATGCAATGCGCTCTTTGTCTAGCCGACATGCTTCTTGAAATTGCAAATTTTGGGTTGGAGAAATCCAAGATAGCATTACATCAGAGATTCGTTTTCTTCAAACTCTAGCTTGGGAGTAGCATTTAATCAAACTGCATGCATTGTACAGGCAATGTCACAAAGCATTCTTTGGAAAGTCAGATTTGTTCTTCTTATGCATGTTGCAACCCCTCTCTTCTGATGTCCAGCAGCAGGAATCAGAGATAGAAGCAGTTCAGGTAATTTTTCCGTAGATTATCTAATGTGGTTGTATTTTGCTCATCAGTTTAACGCGTGCACAGACCTTTCTGCCAAATTAATAGTGCTTCGAGCTTCTACTAAAGGCAATACCGCTAATATTTCATATGTTTAATACTGCCTAATTAACTGCTGCAATGGAGTATTCCTATATTGCTTCTTTAAATTGTCTGCAGTGGATGCCATGGGAGGAATATACAGCACAACCCTTGGTCCGAAACAGTGAATTTTTCAAGCACATCTCAAACATATGCTTGGCAAAGAAGGATGAAAAGTATTCTGGGTTTTTCCCAGTGCCTGCTACCTCAACTTTTCCGGATCAGGAGGGTTGCCTATACCTGAATGCCCATGACCTGAAGAATGCAAAATGAGGTCTGGTTGATGGTTATCAGCCCTTGGATTTATAGTCAGTAAAGGATTCATCTCTGTTATTTCTTATTTTCCGGTCAGAAGAAGAAATAAACACTCTAATAATTCGTTCATTCTTTATTTCCTGTTATTTTCTTCAACAAAAGAAGAAATAACCATTGTAATAATTGTTTATTTTTCATTTCTTGTTAGAAAGAATGTTCATTCTTTATTTCCTTTATAAAGAAAATAATACTATGAAATCAGTGTACCAATTAATTTATTATGTCGTATCTATTTTTTGCATCTGCCTAACATTTCACTCCATTTGATAGAATGACCGTCTAAACGGGAATGACATCGTTAATATATAACCATGAAAGGCTATGAAGCCAAAGGCAAGACGACAACGGCTTGGCTTGTTACATTACCAATCATATGCATAAACATATAATCCATCCAGGTATACAGAAATTAAAATGGAAAAACAAGGGATGGGGTAGAACTCAATACAACCTACGTGCATAAGCAGTGTTATTTACATTAGCATTCAACATGATCATAAAAGTCCTACGTTGGCCTACCGGACGAGGGAGTTCCACTACTACCAGTTCCATACACTTGCGCTTCATGGTGATGATGATGATGCCCCATTATCATCATGCTTGTCTGCATCCCACCGCCACCATACATTCCACCTCCTCGAAACCCACCATAAACAGCATCACCATGATCAACGCCGCCTCCGCCATCTTGCCTAACCATGGCAGCAGCCTTCTCTCCTTCAATTTCCCTGAACTTCAGCAAATAAATCTTCAACGGCTCAACGTAATCCTCAAACCCCAACGTTGTCACGGCCCACAAGAGATCGTCGCCGTTGATTGTCTTGCGCTTCTCTCTCTGGCACTTGTCGGAGGCCTCTCCGGTGATGAAGCTGATGAACTCGGAGACACACTCTTGGACGGTCTCCTTGGCGTCCTTTGAGATCTTGGCATTGGCTGGCAAAGCTTTCTTCATGATCCTGCTCACATTGGCGATTGGCAAGAACCTGTCTAGCTCTCTCGGGGAAGACTCGCTCGTGTTTGCATTGCTGCTATTGTTGTTTTGTCTCCCTGACTCGTTGTCTGAGTCAGCCATGAACCACTAGCAAAACCCCTCCAGCAACTATAAGAAGATTATGTGAAATTAATATTAGGTCATTTTCCCCAACGATTCTGAAGCTACAGAATGCTGGGAGATGGCACACCATTGCCTTATCTCGCCATCCTTACAGACTTGATGACCATTTCAGCAATCCAACCATCCATCAAATCGATCGATGTGGGACAAAATGGACAGATCAGAAACCTCGTTCAAGTGTTCTTATTACATCCACATTTGATGGTCCTGATCTTGCACGTTGTGTTGATATAGGAGCACACGCCCCCTGCGGGGGGTACGTGGACATACTGATAATTTGGGGGAGAGGTTCCACTCTTATCACCTAATAGTTTGATGGTCACTCGTAATTCTGATGATGGGGGCCAGTGGAGGTGGTGTTTCTCTTGTTGTGGAAGTATAGGAGTTTCCCACTAGAAAAGCTGTGAGCTGTGAGGTGTTCCATGGTCAACACTAACAGTGGATCAATTCATCGTGAAATGAATAGTTCGTATTGAAAAGTGGTAATTGTCATTATTATTTTGAAGTGGCATGGCATTCTATACTTTTCGGGGGAACTTCTCAAAAAGAGGGAGGTGGAGGGCATCAAGCAAATTTGCCAGGCGCAAATACATTTTCGTGAGCACTACTTTTAGAGTAAGCCAATCGACTCGCCGATTGTAAGCAAGCATACTCAAGAAAACAATAAATTCTTCGTAAATTTATATCATATTTTAATTTGAAGTCGTAAATAATGAAATCATGAATGATTTTATATTACATTTTAATTTAAAATTTTAAGATATTAATTTTATGAGTTTTTTCATTTTTTTTTCTAATGTGAAAATTTTCATTTTTTTAGCAACAAAATTTTATATTATATCTCAATCTCAAATTTTAAAATATTAATTTTTTTATTTTTATTTTTTCATTTTTTTCGGCTTCCCTCTCAATTACGTCACATTCCACTTAATATAAGTTAATTTAGGTGGAAAGAAGAGTTACCACGAAACTGTACAAGTCCTAATCAATCCTCAGACCAAATCCACACACGCATACGATAAAGAACTTACCTGTCTTAGGAATCCTTAAATATCAACCCCAACTTATTTCATATTTTTCTGGAAGTGTGCATATCAGCATGGCCCTGTTCGAGTTTTAAAATTTTTCACAGAAGCATGGCCTGGCACTAAAATTTACTTCTATCGTTTTCTCAAGCCTAATTATCGTATGTTTTCGCTTGCTCATGGGTAGGAAGCAAATATATTAGGTTGAAAAAATTGAAACAACAAAGCCATGCACATTTTTGGTGCAATAACATGTCAAGCAAGCCTAGGGAATTTTCTTCTTTTTTTTTTTTTTTTTTTTTTTTTTTTTTGGTGAAAGGTAGCGCGTCTCCATAATTGGGTTAACCAAATGAAATCATCCATGCTTGGATTTCAAGGAAAAATGATTAACAAAAAATAGAGTGGCGAGATGCACCACTCTCCAGGCCATAGGACCGCACTGTCCATTCATTCTGTTTTTTTTTTTTAATTTTCTCATCCTTGTTTCAGTTTCTGGAGGTGGAGATAGTTTTAAAATAGTAATAATAATAATTAAAGACTTATGTATAATTTCATACATTGCAAACAGCAATTTTGGCAGATTTTGATGAAAGAAGCCCTATCGTTCCCATAGTTGAAACTCAAAAGCCCAAAAAAGCCCAAAAGACTCGAACCCTTTTTAAAGCGGATTTTTTCCCCCCCTAAAAACTAATAAAAGCCCTCGATGCCCGATATAATTATACTTGGGAACACTAAATTTTAATTTTGTCTCAATAAAGAGTTCCTTTTTTTTTTTTGTTTGTCCATAATCTACCCAGTTTACTCAATAAATGTTAACGATCCAAAGTTAACTAATGAGAGTCTATTGTAATAAACAGGTTATTGAATCCTATCTCGGATTATGTTCCAGTCATGGACTGAGTTTTTTCCTTAAACGCTCATAGTCTAATCTACCCATATCTGTCTCGAATGACGTGATTTTATTATTATTTTTTTATTATTTGGATTAATTGGGTCCTGGATTCGAACCCATGACGAAGCAAGATAACTGCAAGATTTTAGTAGCAGTATGAAGATATATAAATAGGCAACGTAGATGTGGTTAGGTGGGACAGGCTTGAAAACTCGAGGAATGTTTGTGCAGCTTTGCCACCAAAGTTTAATAAATTGATGAGACGTATGTGTCCGTGCTTAAAGCTTTGGTAAACGGCTCTTCTGTGTCTAAAACTTGCTGAAATGGATACGTTGATGACAAAGGGTAGGCAACCTACCCCAGTTTCGACTTCCTCTCCAACTTCCCACTTCTTGTACGTTCTTTTGATCCCAAATGACCAAGTTCTGCCCTCAATTAAGTTCCCGGTTGGCGTCAAGCTCTTAATAAAACAAAAAGATATATAAACAAACAGATAAATAAATAAATACCCTTCTCACATCTCCATTACCTCGCTTTTACAAAAGGACCTACCAATTACATTATTTCACATCTTCTTTGTTGAGTAAGAACGTAATCCAGATCACAATTCCAACCCCATTTTCTGGTGCAGCTGCAATATCTGTATTAGGTTTGATCGATAAACATCTCGGACCTGACATCAAAGCAATCTAGGTTTGACGAAAAGTGAGCAGTAACCTATCATTGGCAGGGTAATGAAAGCCAAAAAAATAAAAAAACTTGACCATAGCGTCAACCTTGGAGGGCGTATATGGTAATAACATAGAATTGGAGGGGCAAAACAAGTACAAAAACCACATATATAAGCAAAGAATGTGCATGTCGCCTATTTTTATATGCTCCCTCTCCATGCCATCCTTGGAAACGTGAAAAAATATTAAGAGGAAACAAAAACGCAAAGAAGATGAGCTACTTTAGCGGCTGCCACAATCTTGTGAAGCTTATTGCCATGATCTCCATCTTCTCCTTCTTCTCCTCCATAATTTTCCTCCAAACATCATCAATGGCCCGTGAGGAAATACTCAACCCGTTGTATGGGTTTTCGAGCAGAGAAGAAATGGTGCAATTGGCTGGTTATGGAGAGGAGAAGCTGTCGACCGTGCTAGTCACAGGCACCGTGCTTTGCGAGGCTTGTTTGCATGGTGAACCTTATATTCGCTCGTGGCCACTCTCAGGTTCTTGATCGTTCTTTTGTTGTTCATTGCAATCATCCATCTTTTATGGATGTTGTCAACGCTAATTATAAAGCTTCTTGTCTACTTGTGTCTTTCCTTTC
The DNA here is from genome assembly GCA_037897445.1 of Ceriops zippeliana. NCBI lineage: Eukaryota > Viridiplantae > Streptophyta > Magnoliopsida > Malpighiales > Rhizophoraceae > Ceriops > Ceriops zippeliana. Next base: position 3,387,635 of record JBAPLH010000217.1, read on the forward strand.
TTGCTTTTTGCATGTGGAAACTATATACATCGGCTTTGTCATAAGTTGCATCATCAACAAGGTCTAACTTGAACCTTCTTCCCTTGATATCTAACTGGAATAGATCAGCTAGGTTCAGGATCTTCCTTTATCCTTTCCCTCTTTTTGTTAGAGAGATAACCAAGATTTAATGAGAGCTAATTAGTTAATTACAAGAGAAACTTATCCAAATGTTGTTTTATAATCATCTAGATATGTTTAATTAATAGCATCCTATGATCTCAACCCTGTTTCACCTGCATAATTTTTTATTAATTAGTAAACCTTAGCTTAATAAGTAGATTCATGTTTCTTTATATTTTACCTTTTTTTTTTGGGGGGGGGGGGGGGGTGGGGAGTGTGGAGTTGAAATGGATTGTCTTTAAGCATTCTTTGTGAAAAAATAGCTTTTAATGATAGGAACCCATTTTCCGCCAAACTTGTGGCCAAAGAAAAACATTAGGCTTTGAGAGTATGTCGTATTATACATAGGTCAAAAGTCACCTGTAGGAAAGGCAAGCATAAAGCCAATCACAACTTTCTTCATGATGAGTTTATAAACATTCATGTCCTTCCATCAAAATGGTTATGCCAAATTCCCCCAATTTTTTTTGTTCTCTACATTTATTTTACGCTATACACGAGGGAATTGTTCCTTGAAGCAACCACTTCGTGTTCTTTTCATTCAAGTTGGTGGCACAGAGATTGGAGGGATGCTTGGTAAATGTTCTAATCAGATACTGTTCCCATAGCCCATCAAAATAAAACGACGAGAAAAGAAGTTAATATCTCAACAACTTTAGCCTGACCCAAAAACCCAAAGAACGTAGCAGCTTAGCTGCGTCCCAAAGTGATTGTGATCTGATGATGATCATTTTGCGAATATTGCAATATATATATATGAAAGAGATGGAAAAGCCCTGCATCAACAACAGCATCTGACCATTAAATTCTATGCATTTCAAGATTTAATTTGACAACATGGGAATGGATCTGACTTAAATATATGAAAAGCGGAAACATCTTTTTAGAGAAATAATTAGTATTTATTTTTTTATTTTTTTTGGCTGAAAAGAAAACCATCTGTTGGCACGTCTATTAAGAATTGAAATGAATGTGATATTTCGAATTTATTGACAAGTTAATTACTATAACACTGAAAGCGGCCTTGAAACTTTTTTTTTTTTTTTCATGGGGCAACACACGCAGAGATTTTGTTTGCTAAATTCTTCAATGGTAGCACCCTTCTACTAATATCGTAGATGTTAAGAAAAATATAGAAACAATATATGAAAAATAATAGGAGGTGCCTAGCATTGCTTGTTAATTAATAGAAGGTGCAATAGAGAAAAATGATGCTAATTAACTCAAATCTGAAAGAAATATAAGTTAGGCTAGTTCCCGATAATTAACTCAAATCTGCCTGCTAATTCAGATTACATATAGTTTGTTACGACTTCCATTATTTGACCTGTCCTAAGATTCTTGCAGGTGCTTTGGTGTCTGTTCACTGTCGCACAGGACAAAAATGGAGCAGAACTACTTCCGCACAATCTGTCACAGATGAATATGGAGATTTTCTTATTGATCTTCCTTCCTACCTCCATGCTACACCCAACTTAGACAGAACATGTTCAGTTAAGGTCTTACGTATGCCAAAGAACTCGTCTTGCAGGCCAGCCGACAGCAGGAAGAGCAAGGCACTGGCATTGTCATCATTTGGGAATGGCATCCGTACTTACACAGCTGGGAAGATAAAGTTTCTGGATTTGACGTCAAGACCTTTTCAAGCATGCACCGAGAGAACCAACAGCGATGAACAGATTGCTTGGTAGATGGCCAGTATAAGACGATTGAGATAGAGCACCAGGGTTCACCTCGATGGCGCATCAGTCACAGCATTGGGTTACAATAGTTCAATCTCAATCTCGGAGTTGAAGCGAATAAGAAAAGGGAGTGATGATTTCTGCATCATATATATGTACATACTGCACAAGCATATAGCAATCTTTGGGTGATTGTAATCAAGTGCACCGCTTACAAAAGATATCAACCATCCTATAATGAAAACGTAAGGCGGCGATGAAAGACACCAAAAATATTAACTATTCCAACAATTACAGCCGCAGGCTTATAACAATAGGCATTGCGAAGCAGATACACGTAGGAAAAGATCCGATTCGTACACTAACGCACATCAACATCCCAGAGCCCCCAAGCCGTAAGTTATCGACAGATAACCACTCAGGATTTGATTTTATTCTGCTCAGATCCAAAACTACAAGACTAATAACACAACAATAATCCACCAGAGCCCCGCGTAATGGACTGATAGATACTCAGGTTTTAGTACTATTTCTTCCCAGCTCCGTCAGCTATGTATTTTGCAACATCAGCACAGCAAGTAAGTTTATCTGCCTTCTCATCAGGGATTTCGATGGAAAATTCCTGCTCAAAAGCCATAACAAGTTCTACCCTGTCCAAGCTGTCCAAACTCAGATCTTTCTGGAAATCAGCTTTTTCAGTAACCTGTTCAGCAGGAGTATTACCAATATTAATTTTGTCACCTTTTGCCCGAGGCAAAGGATATAGTGATTGAAAATGAAACCAAGAAAAGCTTCTTTTTCCTTTTTTAAAAAAAGATTAATGATTATCAAAAAGTATATATATATATATATACATATATCTGATAATCAAGCAATTCTTTGTCTAATGAAAAATTTTGACCAAATTATCAAATCAGGAGAGGGGACTGAATCAATTACCTTGGTGGTATCGTCAATTTTATCAAATTTCTTTACCACTCCTATCACCCTGTCCATGATTTGATCATGGCCAGCAACTGTTGATGTACAAATCAGCCGATTCAGTTGTTTGAACACATTACCCCTCTAAGTGAATAAAGGTTGTTCAATAGAGCTCCTTAGCCTAAAATGGCTCAAGACGGCACTACATAAGCTTTGCATGATAGGATGAGCCGAAAATCAACAAAGTGTTAGATCAGAAAGCAGAAATCATCTCACATAAGAGAGTTCATGTGTCTAAAATTCAAAATCTAGACTGTTGCCAAACATGCGAGGATTCCAGAATTCAAATTTCAAGCAGGCAAAAAGCCTCAACGGCATGGACTAGTTAGAGAGTCCTGTAGGTTCATGGCAGCACACAGAGATGATATACAATTAGAAAAGGCTGTAACAAATCCACTGACAAGAGCTTCGAGGTCTGCTAAAGAAAAGGTCCATTGTCATCGCCAATGGGTCTCAAATTCAGGGTTGCCAAGTTATGATCAAAGACCTTTTTTTTTAATAGAGGAAAAAAAAGGGCAATTTATCAATCACAGCAGTAGATAAGCAAACATAGAAAGATGCTCGGGTTGCAACAAAAAACACCAGTATAGCAAATCCAGAAAGAAGCCTGCCACTTTCACCAGAAAGATTCAGATAAACCCACCAAACAAAAATCACTCTGTACCACATAACAAAGATCCTATAGTCCAATCTCAAAGGTATTATCTTGCAAGCAGGCATAAATTAAATGAAATCCACGGAGGATCGAACGGTTCAACTTAAACCTTTGATACAAGCCCACTGGGGAAGAAAGAGGGATCTAAAAACCAGAGCAGTAAACACAGTAGTTTAAATGCAAAACGTCAATCCTGGTTCTCAAAACATCATTCTTAATAAGTTATGTCACAACTGACAAAGACAAATGTGGCACCTTATAGCCCCACACAATCCACGCTAACTTCTGCAAAAATACAACGCTGTCATGAAATCTTCGCAACTCCAAACGAGATCTGGGACGGCTTATTATCAACCACGCATAGAACAATCGAATAAAGCCTTTATGATTACGGAAAGGATACTATATCAAGCCGAACCCAATAAGAAAATGAAGCAAACGAAGAAAACCCGCTGACAAAGATCAAGACTTGATGAGATTGCTAGGTTTTTCAGCCTCTATAGCGAGCTTTCTGAGTCTATGCAATATGCCTAAAAGATTATTAACTCTTGAAAGATCGTCAAGTGATGCCATTGAGAAAGAGAGACAAAAGGGTTTACCCCAAGTGTTAAAAAGCACCAGAGGGACTTGGGCAAGGGCAGAAGCCAACTTGATCAGAAACAGCAAGATAAGAAGACGCAGACAGCATTTGAAGGAGTGTCAGGTGAAAAGAGACGGGCCAATTATAATAAATAGTTAAAATTGATAGAGACAGATTTGTGTTTAATTTTTAAATTTTCATGATATTTTCGAAAAAAAAAATCAATGTTTTGCCTATTGCGGGTCCGACCACTTAACAAATTGTAGGAAAAAAAAAAAAGAACTGGGGTTCAACCACAGTCAAATTTTAACCTTGTTTTTGGACAGACAAAGAGTCACGAGATGCCTTCGATGATGGGGGTGCACGTCAGTCTAACTGCCGTACTTGAGGCTGTAACTGAAACCAGTTTCGATCTTTCACATGTTCTCAAGTTTTCCACAACTCACAAAAACCAAAAAGAAACTGAGAGAGAGAGAGAATTTAACGGACACGGATTATTATTATTATTTTTAGTTTAATTTATTAGATATGTAATAATAACATTGAAAGTTAATATTCACATGTTATATTTTTATACACCAAATTTATTAAAGACCTCGTCGATAATTTTGGACACAAATCAAACACTAAGATAAGGATAAAAATAGGTTTTGATACTGTTTGTCAGCTATTATCTTTTTTAAAAAAATTTAATTTATTAATATCTACGTTTATATAGTTTAAAATCTTCTTATTCTTTGATAATATATGAATTAGTGTGCACCCGTTACACCTTGCTCCTTATGTTCTCTATACATAAATTTTGAAAAAAATCAAAATTAATTAATTTTTGGCTATCTACCGTTCTTAGTTTCCTCTTATTAGAGTATTAAACATCGTATTCAGTATTTGTTTATACATTATATATGAAATGGAATAACGATAAATATACTTCATTTAGCCATTGACATGGCAGGATGGGGTAAAACAAAATGTAAAAGTCGTTCTTACAATTGATACTACCTCTCATTTTCGCTTTCTTCGTTATAAAAACATATGTACTTGTGTTTCTTATAACAGAGCGATAATTTCTGATCCGCTCTCTGCTCCATGTTTCATTGTATTTTTTATATTTAAATTATTTTAAAAATATTTTATCTATGTAGTCTGAAAAATGCAATATGCTGGATGGATTTCTTCATGTGCACAAGACATGTGAATAAAATTTCTAGGCCGCTATCTTGACTTACATTCTACGGGACAAAGAATGAAATTCGTGTTAAAACTTAAAAATAATAATAATAAAAGAACTTAGTTATTATTATTATTTATAATTTTAGTAATCAAACCCAAGAAAAATCACCGAAAAAAAAAAAAAAGGATTAGCTTGTCAAATGCTGAGGTGATCACCCTCTTCCTCCAAAATGCTAAATTTTTCAATGTCAACATCATATTTCTCTTTCTGCATTTCGTACCCATTTGGCCCACCCCACCAACTCCACCACAACAGCCTATTCTTGCCTTTCATTCCAGTTTCAATTCCCCATCTTGTCATCCCATTGGAAAGAATTTCCTTCCGCTAGCTCACTCCACTTTAGCGTTCTTTTCAATATATATATATAATTTTTTCCCCCAATAGTTTGATTTACTTTAGATGATCCATTTTCAATTTCTGCCTAAAGTTTCAAACTTTGGCATCCAGGAACCCAATTTCATTTTGAGTGGTTGTTAATTTATAACGGTGGATGGGTACATTTATTAGGCAAATATAATCAAGTTTATTGGAGTCAAATCAAGAACAATCAATTTCCTTATACCCTGAAAGTTAATGGAGGATTTGATTGACAGATATTGGTTTTAAAGTGATCGCTAGTGATAAAATATAATGGGAAATGTGAATGGAAAAGGAGAAGAAGATTGTTCTGATAGCCCATCGGGTGAAAATGGTGGAGGTAGAGGAGGAAGAGGCAGTAAGAGCAATGTGGGTATGGTTGAATCTGATGAGGTTCGCATCGGTTACCCTGCGCTGCCGTCTCCTGAGCTGATGGGTCAATCGCCTCCTCATAGCCCACGAGCCACCCATTCACCTCTAATGTTCACTCCTCAGGTCTGTCCTTTTCTTTTGCCTTTCGCTTTTTCTTCTTCCTTTTTTTTCTCCCTTTCTCCAAATTGTGCCTCTGTGGAAATTTTTGCACTCTGGGTCGTTGGATTTGGATCTTGATTGATTGTATTCACTATTCTGTCTTTCCCATTTGGGTATTTGTGAAATTTTTATGTTTGATCGGGACACAGAATCAAATAGTAGTGTCTATAATTAAGATTATGTTGATTGCTTGAAGAATCTGATAGGGTTTGAGGAATCCGGGTTTTGATAATGTATTTCCGTTGGTGTTTCATGGGCACTTGTCTTCCTTTAGATTTTCAGTAGCGAATTAATTTTGAAATACTGGTTTCTTATAAAATCTTCAATTTCAAGAGAAAAATTTTTTTTTTCTTTACTACAGAAATGAACATTTGCATGCATTGCATTTGGTGATATTGGAATTCTTTCGATTATATCATTCCCTGCAACTGGTAACTACTTTGGATGTTGAACTAGTGAGTGAGCATGATCTGTGGTTAGAAGAGTGGAGGTATATAGCTCTTGCTTTTGCACTGGAGGAATCAGTTGCAGGTGCTAAGTTCAAGAAGATCAGAGATTATATGAAAGATTGTATTCTTGGTGAAATTCAATGTGATTAAGCATTATTTCATGTTATAATGATATATTCTTATGACATGATTGCTTCATGACACATTATTTTTCCTTTTGCAGGGCATGCTTGCCTTCTTTTCATTGTGATATGTGTCCCTTGACTTATAAGGTTTCAATTTGAATTTTTAGTTATCTTTCCTTTCCAGGTTCCAGCTATTCCATTACAAAGGCCTGATGAGATTCAAATTCCAAGTGCTTCTTGGATGCAAACTACTGTAGGGCATGAAGAAATGTGGAATGAGCAAGGAATTCCAACAATGATTACATGGACCTATGATGGCAAGGAGGTAGCTGTGGAGGGATCATGGGATAACTGGACAACAAGGTTTTGCACCATATATATCTTCTTTTTCTTACTGTCTTTAGAGACTGCATTCTGCATGTCTAACACATATCTGGTATACTTTGGGATCAGAGCTCCTTTGCAGAGAGCTGGTAAAGACAGCACTATAATGAAAGTGTTGCCATCAGGCGTATATCAATACAGGTTTATTGTTGATGGGCAGTGGAGGTATGCTCCTGATTTGCCCTGGGCAGAAGATGATGTTGGCAATGCTTACAACATTTTGGATTTGCAGGTAAATTTTCCATTCTCACTGAGCCCACATGGGCAAAATTCTCAAGATCATCCCATTAACTTGGAATTAAATCTTAAATCTTCCCATCAATTCCAGAATTAGGCCCCATGACAAAATAAATCATCTCTATTTGTTCTTGAGATTATGACTGCTCAAATCTATAATGAGGTTTAATTTATCTGTTGTACTCTACATCTTGCTCTCTTTGCATTACCAATTTTGTGATTGGATGCATAATTTTCTGTTAAAACTCTATAATAGATCTTGAAAACAAATCCTTACCTTCTTAATTAACTTTTGGTGGCTTTGCTCAGCAAGGTTTTCAGTCAAATTCTACAAATTCATATTGACATAGACACATCTAATGATGCCCAACCTCGAATCTCCTATAGGACAGTGAAAGTATGTCTACTTCATTTTCTGCCATTGCCTGTGCAAAGAGAGTTGGCTGCATGTTATAAATTTGACTAATCAGTTAAGAGATATGAATAGCAAGTAAGTGGACTACTTTTGTATATTAGAACCAATAAAATGCCTATAACCATGCATGTATTCATCCAAGGGTCTGCTCAATTGCATGCATTTCTTTTTTTTTTTTTTTTTTTTTTTGGGCGTAATGTCTGCATCTGGAATGCCTGGATTATGGTGATTTTCCAATAAGGAATATTCCATGTTGATATTTTGTGCAGGACTATGTTCCAGAAGACGTGGAAAGCATATCTAGTTTTGAACCCCCTCAGTCCCCTGATTCAAGTTACACCAATTCACAACTGGGAAATGAGGATTTTGCGAAGGAGCCACCACTAGTTCCTCCATACTTGCAAATGACTTTGCTCAATATGCCTTCATCCCACATGGAGATTCCGCCTCTGTTACCAAGACCTCAACACGTAGTTCTTAATCATCTGTACATGCAAAAGGGAAAAGGTGTCCCTGCTGTGGTGGCACTTGGTTCAACACAAAGATTTTTGGCCAAGTATGTAACAGTTGTGCTCTATAAGTCCTTGCAAAGGTAATAATTTACCTAAATGTAGTCGGTATAACTACTAAAGGATGACAGTTTGCCAATGGCTCTACTGAGCTCATGTAGTTGTTCTATAGGAACTTTATACATTTGTATTTCAATTGATGCAACTACTTCTGTTGGCTGTTGATTGGGCAAATTGTCTACTTCTTTGCATCCAAATGTTTAGTTCCTCCGTACAGAACACCGAGCAACTGAAGCTTCTCATATTGCAAGGCTCTATGTCATAGCTTGTATCCTTCTTTGCAAATTATTTGCGGTTAAAAGAGCTAATATTCTACTAAATGGACTCTTTTAATGCAAAAGAGTTGTCTTTATGCTGTATTCTGAAGGGATTTATTGGATTGCAGAATTCCGTATAATGGCATTAGGCTTAGAAATAATTCCTGCTTATTTAACCTGGCAGAAGCAGCCCATCGACAACATTATGTTGTGATGTGACCAGACCCCCGTTTTCTTTTTTTGTCTTGGTTGTACTTTACGCCAATCTAAGGTGTGAAGTTCAGAGATCCTCAAATTGAAGCGTACTTGCTATTTCATTTGTTGCGCAGTCACACGATGGGAAGTGGGTTCTCATCTCTAAAGCATCTATAGAAGGCGTTGATATGCAGATGATGTCAATTACCTGGAAAGCACAAACAAATTGGGAAAAAAAAAGAGGCTATCTAATTTCTGTCTTCATAATGAGTTTCATGGCCAGATCAAACGGTTTGCTGCTTCTCAAGGGAGAGTGGAACGAAACTAGGAAGAATCCGTAGATGGCAGCTTCCAGAAGGCTGAGTTCTTCCTTGCCAGGCTCCTCAGCACTAGAATGAGGATGGGATCTGGGAATTTGCACGGAGAATCATTAGTGAATCTAGAGAACATTTCTGAGTAATCATTAAGCTCAAAAATGACTTTTCTGATTCTGTCTAGTTACTAACACCCCACAAAAAACAATAACCTCACTGCTGCTGACGAGGGTTGGAATGTTGGCTGCCAAAAGAGAAGGGGCTTGAGCAAAATCCAGTAAAGTAAGTTGCACTCTCATCGGATAAATTTCCATTTGCCTGCATTTGTAGAGTTCGCGCAAAATAAGATGCTTGAGCTTCCCATAGCATGATGACAGTAAAGAAGCGTAGTAAATGAGTTTTAGCATAAGGGGGCATGGCTGATGAACTGAAAAGCAATAATGAAGCAGAAGATCGTGCTTACAGATACAGCTTCTTCCTGTACATCTTGCACGCTAGAAGACGTGGAGTTTTTGACCCTGCGTCTTCTTCTTTCACTTACAAGAAGAACTGCGCACTTGCAAGTGAAGAATAGAAGAACAACCCCGAGAGAAAAGACCATGAGAAATTCAACGACGATGGCTGTTCCTAGGGCTGCGACACGAAATGAAACAATAGTTGAGTTTGCCTCGGCTAACACAGTGTCAGCCCTTCTGCTAGTAAAACAAAGCTTAATTATGAGAGAAAATGGCTGCAACAAATACGAGTACATTCTCTCAAAGTCATTGTTGAATCATAGTTGTAAGCCATCACTTACAGTGAGCAGCCAATAAGCCCATTGGCTTTCTTCGGATAAGGTTTATAGTAGCTTCAGCAAATAAGGGCCTTGAAATCTTTTCATCACAATTTGCAAAACAACCATAGTGCCCCATATCATTGAGTTTCACTATCAATACAGCATCTCGCTTTCCACCCTGTGCTAAGCGGTGATGGAATGAATTGTAGTGTCGGCGATTGCAAGCTTGATTTAACAAGAATATCATCTCATGTGACAAACTATCCTTTTTGAACTAGCAAATGATGTGCTTTGAAATCATATCTACTCAACATGAAATGAGATTGTGTTCCAAAGTTCAAGCAGATGCTTTATCTGCCATACAATCATTGATTCTTGAGAACATCGTGACTGAACCAGGACTTACCTCCAGGTGGAAACTGAAAACTATAGGCATTTTACATGGAAAAGCTCCAATCGGCCACATAACGAGGCTGAGCATGTTTTAATGACATATTTATTAATTGAAGTGAAAATGGCTTACTGACATGGTATAACAGTTGTTGCATGATACTGTTGCATTCTTTGACTTTCCCAAGAAATCGGACTCCACTGGCTCTAACCAGGAAATGTTTTGAGATAGTAACATAGGTTAGAAGAGGTTGCCACTGATAGTTATTCGACAGCTTCAACTCAGTTGTGTTGATGAGTTCAGCTGGTAGACTTGTCACCAGGAATCCATCATCAACTTCCACAGAAAATTTGACGATGAAATCGGATTCTCTGCCTAGAAAATAATCCCCGCAAAATCAGGCATGAAAAGTATAAATTCTGTTCCAACTGGGAATGGCTTCCCAGTTGCCAGAAATCACAACACCAAGAGCAAAAAATTGTGCCGCCTGCTCTGCAAGTTTCATCAAGTAAACAGAAAAAACAGAGAGCAGAAAGAGCACAAACAATATGATGCTCTAAGAACGAGCAGAAACCTCTCACTTCCTACTTACAGCAATAATTTTAAAAACAAATGTTCATATATTACCAGGGAAGTTGAGAACATCTGGATCTCCAACAGAAAACTCAAACTCGTTTTTACTTTTGTCAAAGATAAGTTGCTCATCCCCATTACTCCTTAGTGGAATAAATCTAGGTACATTGATGAATGGAGGATCATTAATAGGTTCTACAAACACCCGAACATCTAAGCTATTTTTTCCATTCATGTTGCTGGCAGAAACTCGAAGAGTATCGTTACCACTGAAGTTCCCATATCTGATTAGAGTGAAAAAGAACAAGCAACCGTTAACACACATAATATAAAAATATACACAGTTCAGATGCAGAACATTTTGCGATTTGGGGCAGACATTGTGAGCATGATTTCTTTCTTTTCCAATTAAAAGTTGATTGAAATGAACTTCTTCACGTTTCCTCAGTATAAACTCTTTTTCTCCCTTTTTTGGCCAATATGAACAAAACTTGATTGTTAACTTCTCAAATGCCTAAAACTCTAGTCAGCAGGATGTCATTTGCCTATAAGATTAAGGATCAAAAGGGTGTTCAAGGGTGAAGAAAAAGACTGCTGTTAAGCCATTTACAAATGATAAGTTCATAGGAAGCAACGAAGGAGAAAAGATAGTACCCAAGATACTGCACTGAATGAAGAGCTAAATTGATTACTTCTACACGGCCCTCTAAGATCAGTTCCTTTGCTTGATTACCCCCTCTCTTTATGGAAAATTCACTCCACATTGGTTGCCAAAATTGCATCGTCATAGGAGACAGAGAGACGGTCCCAAACTGTGCACTGACAGTGACAGAAATGTTCTCAATTGGATCAGAATATCTCATCTTAAATCCAGGGAAACCACTGCAACGAGCAGATGACGATGTCACAACAAGCATTATGAAAAACAGTACAATCCATGCAAATGAAACTTTGGTGCAACATAGCACGTTACCTGAATCTGGGACTCATCAAATCTTCAGTTGCTTGCAATTGACTTGGGAAGGAAATGAACTGGGGTGGGATATTCAGAACATAAATGTTTACGGCAGCAGAAGCAAGATTTCCATTTATATCGGATATCGTATATGCAAAAGAATCATTCCCATAGTAATCTATGTAGGGAGTGTATCTAAAGAGATGACCATACTGGAGAAGTGAACCATGAACTGGCTGGCAAATATGATGCATAACAGTAAGATTTCATCAAAGAAAATCCATCCAACAAAAAATCCAAACATAAGAGTAACCTCTATATGGCATGCCATCTGCCCATTTCATGAAAATGGCAACATTTTATTTTACGTATTGCATAGGAGGACATTGCAAGGGAATATGGTTAAGGCACTTTGAAGTACAATAACGTCCTATTCATGCATGGAAAATTTGACTCAGGACCAGTGCCTCTGATTGTCACTAACTAAAATCCCACTGTAAAATCAAATCAGAGAGCCAGCAATATTATTCGATGCAGACAGATATTGAGACTACCAGAGAGTTAGATCACTGAGCCCTTTCTATTCTGGACAATAAAGAGAGGGATGAAGATGACCAAAGGCATGCTTAAGAAACAACTTGGACATGTTCTCTTACTCTTGAGAATTCAATGATACTTGCATTGTTGCCGGCAAAGTAGTCATTTGCTAAAACATCAAAAGCAACAGACTCATCCTCCCAAACAGATATGTTATCACCGTAGGCTTTAGGAAAATATTCACCTGGTAGACATTGTAAGCAACTAATTAAGGCACAAAATTAGCACATCACATATGTACTGTTGAAATGATGTTAATGATTAGGTCATGATCAATCAGAAAAAACCTAGGTCAGGCAACATGGAAGTGCTGGATGACGTTATGCATCAATAATACATTACAGTGAAAGAGGAAATTGAAATATATTTCGTTGGTATGACCACTTACCACTGTAGACATTCACTCTAAATGGACAGGGTGAGAGATGCATGCCATTAAATGAAACACACATTTCATAAGTTCCAACTTCCTCAACCAGATAGTGACCAGTGTATGACCCATCATTGTTGTACTCAAATGTCCCGCTCAAAAAACCAGACAGGTTAACTAAAGGAATCTCTAGTTTCAGCCTTGACTGTTGGGAGCGAATAGGATTAGAGAATGAATCCATCAGTTGCACCATTATTTCATTTTCAACACCCTTGGGAGCCTTTGGAGCATATTTCACAACTCTTGAAAGTGATATATTAACCTCAGCTGTAGCACAATCAACAAATTCCAATAAAATAAAGTGCAAAAAAACTAGTATAGAAGAAACAAAGAAAGTGAAGTGAAGTTTCAAAATTCACTATAAATTATAGAGGTAAAGTCATACCATCTTGAAAATTTGGGAACATGCCTCTGTTTTGTTCAAATAATCAGCCAAATTTCATGTCCTTTCTTATACATGTTGCTATATTTCTGTGATCTACTGAATTTCTATAGGTATCGTCTTTGACCACCACAATTTATTTCGGTGTTTCAGCCTGCTTTATGTTAATAACAGCCTAATAGGCTTTCATGGCTTCAGTGAACTTTCTGAAGTTAAAATGGCTCAATAATCTGTTTCCTCAAGGAAATTTCAGCAACTCAAAGTTTATCAACTTGTTCAGTTACCATAATATTGCCAGCCAATGACGAGGAAAAAGTGCTAGAAGGGGGAAAATGAATGTGTGCAGATTTCAAATAATCAGCCAAATTTCATGTCCTTTCTTATGCATGTTGCTATATTTCTGTGATCTACTGAATTTCTATAGGTATCGTCTTTGACCACCACAATTTATTTCGGTGTTTCAGCCTGCTTTATGTTAATAACAGCCTAATAGGCTTTCGTGGCTTCAGTGAACTTTCTGAAGTTAAAATGGCTCAATAATCTGTTTCCTCAAGGAAATTTCAGCAACTCAAAGTTTATCAACTTGTCCAGTTACCATAATATTGCCAGCCAATGACGAGGAAAAAGTGCTAGAAGGGGGAAAATGAACGTGTGCAGAAAAAAAGCAAGTTACAATAATGGGTTAAGGATACCCGCTATCACTTCCTTTCTAAATGAACGACCACCATTCAGCAAAATGTTTCCGCAGAATACATAGATTTCATACTTCCCACTCTTTTCAGGAGTATAAATTACATTGAAGGTACTGGTAAGAGCTTTTGAGTTTCCAACAGACTGAACGAAAAAGGAGAATATTAGAATCTAAATCATAACTACCAAAAGCATGTATACGAATGAACTCCTTAGAACAACATGCTTACAGTGTTGCCGGGGCCGACATATGGCACAGGAGCAATTGCTGTTTGACTGCTAGCGACATAACTTTTTCCTTGACCAGGTGAAGTTTCTGCATCAGAAATCATTCTTAGTTTTAAGTGAGCAATAATATTCTTGATTTAAAATAAAAAATAAAAGAACTACTTACCATTGATGATTGGATAGATTTTTGGCTGTACATGGTAGGAGTCAAGTTCTCGGAGTATTTGTACTCGAATGTTTTCTGCTTCCAGAAAAGAGGGATACTGAAAGAGGTCATTCAAATAAAGTGAAAACTGTGCATCATCACCAGCAACGGAAGCATTTAAACCTGATCCATTGATAATGCTGGCTGATCCATCGCAGTAACCTATTCAATTAAAACGTAAAATGGCAACGTTCACATAAAACAAACAACAGAATTTACAAAGACCTGCAATGTAAGCAAAAGCAAAGGTTTTTCATTAACCAATGGCATTCAAGATAACGAGATTAAGATCTTCAAGGGGTTTGAAAATTGTTAAGCACTGGACCAAATGGCTGTTAAAGAGGGAAAATAGCCGTTGTTAAAGGAAGGCTAGACTTTAACACCAAAAATATCTTGCAATATGATTTGCACACACCTATAAAGACAGTATATGCAAATGGCATGTTGGAGATGCTTTTGTTATGCTTCGAATCTGATATGGTGAGCAAGAAGTTGCCTGGTTCCTGTAGAGTGAAGGAAAACAACTGGATTCCTGGCTCCACTTCTTGAAAATGCAAATCTGCTACTGGCACAGACAGATTTGTCTCCTTTTCAACAACATCAGCATCAAATTCATACAATCCAGGAACTGGGTTCCCGTACTGATCTTGCTGGTGTATGAAAATCTCCATCTTAGAAAATATTTGCCATGTGGTGGTTTCAAAATTCCACTTGGGAAGGCAATTGGAGAAATCTAGAGGTCCTGGTAAAGGTCAATCTAAATTGCAATCAAACTAAATGGAATGATAAATGACACACATTTATATATATATATCAAATGTGACTGCACACGGAGAACAGAATCAACACTACGTAACTTTAGTACATCAATATACTGCAAGCTGATAAATACCATTGCACATTACCTGGATATACTCTAAATGGAAGCGGAGAGCCGTTCAAATTATGATTTTCTCCATTTACAAGCAGCAAGAGATTTCCAGCTTTTTCTGCAATGAACTCAATTGTAATATTGCCAAATTCGTTCCAACCCATCTGAGAAATCCTCGGTATACTGGCAAAGGAACCATTTGCATAAAGAGCAGAAACAGTAAAATTATAGGTACTTATATCTGCACCAGTTGAAGAAATTTTATTCCCAAATGCATCTCTAGGAGAAATCAATACTGTAGCTTTTGCCCCAGCTTCAAACTCATTCTGGAGACCCTTCCATGAGGCAATGCAGAAAGATGGATAAATGCTTCCTTCGATAAAAAACAATCAAATTAGCAGAGAGAATTATAACCGAGATGTCTATTAGAAAAGAAAAGTAATAAGCACAAACATGGATCGCTCAAACGAATTATTGAGACCTGGAATCACTTTAAAATCGAGAGATGAATCAAACACTTTGAAAGGTTCATCTTCTATGATCACATTAAACATGCCAACCCTGATTGGAGTGAAGAGAATTCTCCAACTGGGAGTATCCCCTGCCGAATCCACCCAAACACCCGATACGATTGAACTATTTCCTGTCTTCCCATTCACTGTGAAAGTCGGCTTAAAGGCAGTTCTGTCAAGTGAAGCATTCCCTTTGCCGTCAAAACTTCCCAAAACTATGATCTTTATGGCCGCAACGTCTCCGGCCTGGAATGTGTTGTTATCATCCAACCAACTGAAAGCAAATTTGGTAATTGCCCTTCATCTGCACCAACACCACCAAATAAAAGCCATATCACTATCTCATTAATCAAAATTACAAGAAAAAGGCCATTACGCAGTTATGATCAATCTTTCATACATGGGTGGGTTAAACATGCACAAAAGTTTCACCAAGCCAATAACAATTAGGAGGCAAGAAAGAAGTAATAAAAGAGAGAATTTTATTTTTATATATATATATATATATATATATATATAGAGAGAGAGAGAGAGAGAGAGAGAGAGAGAGAGAGAGAGAGAAAGAGAGGGAAAACCCTGAACTTGCAGATTGAGAAGCAAACGCTGCCAGGCAGAACAACCCCACAAGCCAAATGGGGGTGAGGAATTGGAATTGGGACGCCATGGTTTTGAAGAAAGAAAGAAGAACTACAAAGTTTCTTTAAGACTGTTTGAGGAAGGACTCGTGGGGGGGGGGGGCGCGGGTGGTTACTAAATTACTGTGGTGCGTGGCGGTTTTTTGAATAAATAACGGCTAGTTCTTCCTTGCCCACCTTACCAAAATTTAAAAGAACAGAAAAGAAAAAAGTTTCAATCCCAATCTTCGCAGGACGACGGTTCAGTAATGCGCAAAAGTCGGACAACTGGGTCCGAGGGCCAAAAGGGTCACAAGAAAACAAGAAAAAAAAAAAGAAGAAGAAGGCCCACCCTGTCAGCCATTAATGTTAAAATCGACGAAATCTTAACCCCTCCAGGATGCATTCACGCGTAAAAATCAAGCAACTTTCTCCGAGGGCAAAAGGGAAAAATTAATAAAAAGAAACGAAAGAGGCCCGCTTGACGAGTTTCCAAAAACACCCGCAACGAAAAATTTCTGACGTATATCTGTCTTGAATACTAAGTAGAGACGTGATAGAATATCAGTGATCATTTTTAAGAGTTTAAGTCAGGAAATATTTATTAATGTTTTAATAAGAATAATTTTAAATGAAACTTTTTTTTTTTTTTTTTACAATTAGTTACAATATATTATATCTATAACTTGTCAATGCCCTCACTTATAAATTTCTATCAAACATAAACGTAAATTTATCGTCTAATTGCTTCATTATAAACAGAATATATAGAATATTGTTTTTTTTTTTTTAAAGAATATATAGAAAATACTTACCATTGTTTGTGGTTTTCTTGCGTTCTCAAGAGTTCTATTATACGTTTTTCCTTCTTCATTTCTAAGACGGGAAATTTCGTCGGCCAATTGGACTTTCGAAAGGAAAACCCCGTTTGTAACACCGGAGGCTTCACTTTCCTATGTATAGAATAGGTGAAAGTGAACCTGGGAGAGGGGAGCACTCTTATTCACACTAGCATTTGTTGATGATTAAACTAAGCACGCAATTACCGGTAGCTTTGTGGGGCATGCTGCTGACTATGCATTGTGCAATGACAGTAAATTAAGTAAATTAACTTTCTCGGGCCACGAAATGAAAGACTATCACTTCTTCACTCAATAGAAACAATACAGGGATGTTAACATGCAAAGCAAATTTTGGTTATTTTGGCATGTTCTCTCCTCCTCGCTTCCATTGTTTTTTTCTCTCCCAATATTAGAACTAAACCAGCCAGCTCTGCATTCCGCGACGGCTCCGTCGCTATGTAAAGACAGGGCACCCTTCAACCTTGATGCCCGGCGCGGTGGGACAGGTTGCCAGAGGACAGTGATCAATATCCGTTCCCCACCACTTTAGGTTTATGTTCTCATTCTGCAGAGCAAAAAAGAGTAAAACACCCATGAAAGCTGTCCCTGCATCCAATGCAGCAGAAAGAACGTAATTGTATTTCTGCCACCAGCGCTTGCGGTAACGGAAAACAAAGTAGTTGAAGATGGTTCCAGTTATAAGCCAGCTTGCTATATTGGTGGGAGTTGCAGGTGGCAATCCAGCAAAGCCATAAGATATAACTGGTATGTTTATCAATGGAATCCATTTCTTCTCGGGAAACATTTTGCTCAATATCCAGACAGGCACTGGCAGAAAAGCTCCAATTAAGAATAGCCATACCAAGTTCCGGTACATCCCTCCAGGTCCAAATAGCCTCTTTGGTCCGATCAGTCCCCAAATCACAGAAGCATCGAAAGTAACTCTGTATTTCGGACATGTCCAAGGACTATCGGGATGAAGAGACTCAACATCGCAAATGTTATCAATGCTTTCTAACATCCACCAAGCAACTGCAAGATTGACGGCACCAGAGACTAATGTTCCTGCCAGCTGAGGAAAAGACCAAACCAAATTTCCATTATTTCACGCTCCCCAAAAAACACGACGGGAGCATTTCCATATTGAATGAGTTTCTTAGCTACATACCTGAGCTACATACATACACCGAGGCGGAATTTTCATGTAATGCCCGAGTTTGAGATCAGATAAGAAAGAAAGAGCATGAACTGTACTGATTCTTCCATAAATCTTGAAAAGCAGATTTGCAATTGGTTTCCCTGGCAGGACATATCCGATAATGAATTGTGCTATTATGTCATATCCAGGTTGCTGCAAAGTGGACACAGGCACACTGTGAGTTCCATGGTGCAATCAATTCCTCATTTCGGTCAACACTACATGTAGTTTCCTAAGTACAATTTCTCAAGTTTCTCTCAGTGTTACCTGGTTGGTAGTTGCCTGAATGACTCCAATGGGAAGAGTAACGATAAAAGCCAATGCAAAGGCAAAGATCATACCCCACCATGCCAGCTGCACATCCTCTTTCCACACGAATGATAGTAATAAAGACAGGACAACGCTTCCTACTAATAGAATGTAGAACCACCATCCAGGCACTTGCTTGTAATTTTTCATTAATTTTGCATGGACATCCAATTTTATGTTCCTCACTGCTGATTTGCTTCGCCTCCAAATATCACTGGGCAATGGAAACAGAACAAAATGTCATGGATCAGGATTCCAATCAAAGGGTGATATTGGTCCTGAAAATATGAAAACTTGCTGTAGCACATTATTATTGTATGGACTTGAAGGTAGAAAACAGCCTACCTTCCATGAAACAATGCCACGTGAGTGAGGGTTGCCGTAAATCGTGCAAAACCGGATCCAATCGACAGGGCAAATAGAGGGCTTAGATAGAGCTTCCCATAACTACTATAAGCCGGAACATCAAGTTCAAATTGTGGGGTCAAGATTTTTGTGGTATCATATTTGTGGCCACTAGAAGTGAACAGCTTATTAGAAAATATCGGAAACTTCCGAGCATCAAAGGTATTGTACTTCCAATAACAGATGGGGACAATTATGTATATAAACATGATAAAACCAATCCCCACATTGAGAATGGAGAACCATGGTGCCACAAGCGGGCTGCCATGATAAGCCGAAATTCCGGCCCAATCAAGGGTGAAGGCACCAACCCCGAGCCCCTGGTAACCTGATCCTATCTGTTGAGCTGTGATGCTGCGAGGCCATGCCCAGCAGACCCATGAGAAAAATGTAAGGATTGGGAACAAGTATCCAGGAAGTACATAATAGAGAAAGCTTGTTGTCATTACAACAAGGAAGAATTTCATCCGACTCGGTCCTTTCTTCGTGGATTCGTTTTCATGGAGCGCTCTGTAGAGACAAAATTGATCAGATACGACTTCCTTTAATAGGGTAACCAATCTAGCAGAATTCTAGTTTCAAATGTAACTGTTTAGCTAAAGGACTTTTGTGCTCCACAAGACTAAGAATATAATCTTATGTGGATTCATCATCAGGACCAATAACAAATTAGGAAAGTATTCAACAATCACATCGCAGCCTTTCCAGTCTGCTGGTTATGCACTATGTCTTGGTGAAACCATTTATTTGAAATGCAAAACAGACCATGGCTAAACTCATTTATCTAAACCGAAAACAAACATTCCAAAATGGGCAGGTGCAATTCACATCATAACTAATAATTGGGAAGCATCTTTATGCCTTATTTAAGCTGCAGTTTGGCTATTTCAAAATTCATGGTCATTCATCATCAATTTGATTACACCTAAACATATGTCGAAGAATAAATTCATGAACAGCCCCCATTCCCCTCAAAAGGCTTAAGTTCTGGAATAAAGAGTAAAATTGAGTCCAACGATTTTGTGTGACTTTTCAACCAAGAATTAGAACAAAACAATTAATAATGAAAAAAAGTATCCTAAAGATACCCAAGATTCGGCTCAACCGCACCACCCACGTATAAGTACAAACTAAGAAAATTTTTATTTTAGCATTTTTTTTAATATAACTCATTCATAATTTTACATCACTTAATAAATAGAGTCCACTCAAAATAAAAATAATAAAATAAATTGATATAATATAAAATTATGAATAAGTTAAAGTCGTACAAAGAAAATCTGTAAACATAACAAGCACTAAAAAAAAAAAAAAAAAGAATTGCATGGAGGAGAAGACAGACCTAAACAGAGAAACCTGCGCAAGGTTTGCAGGCCACCACATCTCAGCAGGATCAACCAGGTACTTCCTGAGCATTCCAGCCCATCCATACCCCAAAATCTACATTCAATAGGAAAGTGGGAATTGGAAGGAAAATTTGCTTTTATTTTTATATATATATAAAAAGTTATTACTTAAACTAAAAAAAAAAAATTCAACTTCTAACATCAGCTTGCACAAAACCAACGCTACAACAGTCAGCAATTGACAAAGGAGAAAAAACAAAAAAAAAAAAAAAAGGAGAGAGAGAGCGAGAGAACCGAATTAAAATTTCTTACATTAGTAGTCAAGACTATGAGGAGGCCACAAAGGAAATTGAGGCTCTGCTTGTAATAAGCCTTCATGACTGTAATGGCACCAATGGAGTAGGCATCGCCTCCACCAGTAGACACACCACAGTTGGCAAAGATGGTGATGATCACGTGCTCTTTCATATTAAAAGGCCCAGGATTCAGAGTAAAGCCCCAACCAAAGATCTTAAACTGTTTAGTGGGCAGAGTCCTGGCCATGAACCTGCCAATGGGCAAGACAGCAATCTGCATGAGAATGGCCGAGATGGAGAGTGGCTGGGTACGGTAGGAGAAGAAAGTGTTGAGGAAGATAAGGAGCGTGCATGAGGTCAGACCCAGAAACCATGCACGAAATGTCAATACAGGAAGTGTTGGGTCATCGGTTTCTGGCACCACCAGGGCCACTTGCTCTATGGGATACCTCTCGTACTCTTCTTCTTCTGCGAAGCCCCCGTTGGCCTTCTCTGCGTCTGTGCGAGTCGCCATTGACGCCAACACAGATGAATTGATTAACAAGGTATGAAGTAAAGACAAAGATTTGTAAGCATCTAACGAGGAGACTATATAGGGACGACAGCAACTGTTGGTTGACGCGACCAGACTGCCCTTAAATCATTAAACAATGTAATGGAAATTCTTTCTTGTTTTCGAGCTGTCTGATCAGTTTCTCGGTCCATTGTCAGCGGATCTGATTCTCTGTCGATACAATGACTATAATACCCATGTTCTCTCCTTTGATTTCAATCAAAACCATGAATAAATTGTTAAAAATATTAATGCTGTTAATAACAATTGTGATTCCAAACATTGGTGAACCCAGCAGAGAGGTGAAGTTTTTAATTCACATTCGTGTATGGGAGACATACCTAAAATTCAAGCCAAATAAAAAGCTTTTCGTTCACCAAAAGTATAATATTAGAGCAAAACTTTGTTGTAAATAACTTTTGCTTTTATATTTTATTTAGTGGGAGTTGCAAAATAATTTGGTTGGAGGGTTATTTTAGTCGTTTACAGTTTGTAATATAAATTAAGGTAAAATTCTAATTATCTTTGACGGATTGGATTTTAATAAGAATTTAATGAGGCGATTGATTACGTAATTAGTAATCCTCCAAGGAAATAACGATGACAGGGTTGCCTTTTCCTCCTAACGTGGCGGCCACGTGCTAGCGAGGGAGTCACACACTCTCCTCCCGTACGCAGCCCCGGATTGCCACATGGTTTCTGCCAAGGTCCCACAAATAAAGCTCCACGCTGGAATCGTTAGCCCGCCCTACTCCGACACAAGGAAGACCCCACGTCATCAGAAGCTCGTGTCTTGCCCACGAGAGACAGAGAATGGTGTTGTCCGCGTGGCAACGACGGATGGGGGAAAAATCTGAACCTTTTTTTCCTTTTTTTTTTATTATTTTTTAATGGGGTGAGCATGTGAATGCGGTCAATTCAGAACGAAGGGACACTTTGGAAGTGGACTTTGGAAAACATAAAAGTAACCGATTCCTTGACAGTGCGTATCCCCAAATTGTATATTCTTGAAATATAATAAATAAAAACGCACAATTAGGGTTTGTTTTGTCGTTGTTGTTGTTACCTGCTAAGTGTGTCATCGGCAGCCTAGTTTCCCGTTCAATATCACGGCAAATCATGATTCACAAACGTGCCCCCATTTTCTGTTTTTTACTTGTTCTCATTTTAATTATTGTTTCGTATTTAATTAAAAAGGGACATTTTCATTTTCATTTTCATTTTACCCAAGTATTTTTATTTAAATGATTCTCTCTCTCTCTCTCTCTCTCTCTCTCTCTCTCTCTCTCTTTCTCTTTCTTTCTTTTTTTTTTTTTTTTTTTTGAATTTGGAGACCATTTTCCTCTATATCTTTCACTTCCCTCATAAATATTTTAAGCCCTAAATTTTCAAGACGGACGTTCGAGTTCTTCTTAATAATTAGTAAACACAGTAAGCATATACAAATGGAGCTAACGTGTTAAGGATTTAGTGGTCTTTTTGGTTATTATTTATTTGTTTAAGGAAGGCTTGGTAAGCTGTTCAATCTTAATTCATTTGTTAATTGCTATTCGAGAACATGAAGTAGCGAATTTAAAATTATGAACTGTTTCTTCTCTTAAGATCATTAAAGTTCGATGACCAATTTGTGATGCATGTTATATACAAAAAATAATAAATTTTAGTAAAAATAAAAAAAATTATATTACATACGATACATTTTATATTTTATATATGACATAAAAAAATTATTCGTCGCCGCTATTAAAATTCACCATTTTTATGTGTATTTAAAAATTCTCTTACTAGTAATATGGTTGAGGAGGCATAAAATTCTGGTCGATTATTTGGAATTCTTTCCATGTGGTGGTGGGGGGTCCAGGGGTTTTTGGCGAAGTTCGGCTGACTGAACCGTTGAAGGGTGATGTGCTGCAACGAACCAACGACTGCTACGAACCGATCATTTTTAACTAGTGGGGGGGGGGGGGGACCCATATGGCTTGGGCGAGGCCTGTTCGAGCATTGACCCACCTCGATACTTCCCTTTTCAAAAGCCTCTTTTACTTGTCCATTCTTCTTGTTTGCGTTGGTAACGCTCTGGCGCTCGTACAAAGTGCTGAGCTTTGGTGCTCGTTCAAGTGTTGTTACAGGCCGTCACTTTGGCGCATAAAGGTGCAATGTACTACGGTGGAGGCCAAAAGCACAGATCATGATTCCCAAAAAGGACATGGGAAGAAGTCAATCTAGCTCGGCTAAGCGGAGATGAAGTAGAGGATACTGTATCTCCACTAATGGGGTCGACTCTGGAGTTGGAGGACATGAACATTATCGCTTGCATCTGTTTTGGATAGACCCAAATGGGATATCATCCGGTATGTTATATCTTTTTGGTTAAACAGTTTGTGGTCTCGTCTTGGACTTGCTGGAGATGCAAAGCAGGTTCCAAATTTTGCAAATTTTGTTTTGTTGTCGGCAACCATCATCAAATCCCCGAATAAAAATCAATGAACCGTGGCATAGATGGTTAACCATGTACCCTATATGATCTAGCTGTTGACAACTAGCTATTTATTATCCATTTTTCGCATTTCAGGTTGCTGCGAGAAAGGAAATGGATTGAAATAGAATATTTGGCACAATTAAATTTCACTCTATGAAAAAGAAATTTAGACAAAAAAAAAAAAAAGACGACGGAACTTGGGAGGCAAAAAAGCACAGTGACAATTTATATTGGAAGAGCGAGCCATTATCAGATCAGAAGTTGGGCTTAGAACCATCGACAGTCAATTCACACACAAGGAAGCATGGCTTTGGTACAGTCATTAAATTCCGTGGTACTGTGATGGTGGCAGAGTAGTCGACTAGAATATGATTGCTTGTAGAAAAAAGGTAATGTAGGCTTGAAGAATATGATTCTGATGGTCTCAAGTAAATTATCTCATCTCAATTATTATACGAAAAGAAAGTATCCCAACCCTTTTTTATTACCTTCTCATTTTAGTTGTAGGTGGAATTTTTCTTTTCTTTTCTTTTCTTCTTTAATGGTAGAAATCAGAGTTTCGTAGAATTTGAATCCAATTTCTACAAGATATTCTACTAAATAGAGTTTATCAATACATAATCACTAAGTGTAGTCTGTGAGATATGACTTACAGTTAATTTTTTTATTCTCAATTAAACTGGGTCATATTTATCTGGTAAAATGTACACCAAAACAAACAAAATGGATTCCCCCAAGTAGCTGGAAATATTCGCATAAGCCTGCTTACGATTATTTATTTTCTTCAAAATCCATTTTCTCTTGCAAATTGTCATCCAACTTTCTATGGAAAATCATAATCGCGATGCTTCACTTGTCACTATATGGGCTAGGGGCACCACCCACCCACTAAGGTCGCAGTTAGAACATGACTCTTTTTAGCTCAACGTATAATATCGGTGTTGAGTGGGCATGTGGTCCAGAGAACATATCTATCTGCCTCGTCCACAACAGTACTAGAGGCTAAGAGCAAAGGGCTTGTTGGTGGGATGTAAATGGACCTGACAACATGGTCCTATGTTTGATTTGCACCTCTAAAAGTGTTCTGCGGATAATTCCCAGTTTTAATGGCCGTCAATAGTGACAAGGAACTTAAGGCATGTCCCTTCTTTAAGTTCCATGCCACACTTTCATATGTAATTGTTCCTTTTTGGTTAAGGCAGCACAACTCTGTGTACCGCAACAAAGGGATTAATTTGTTATCAGATTAAAAATTTTGAATTTAAAATTTTGCTAAATAATTTTTTAAAATTAGGAGTACGTCTTCACTCTTTTTCACAAAGAGTGTAATATCCTTAACGGAAGTGTTAGCTATTACTCTAATTTTTACACCTTTTTTTTTTCTAACAATCTTATTTATACACTTATATGCGTGGAAAAAAAAAAACTATGGTATATATATATATATATATATATAAAGTTTTGAGCAGGGTGAATCGTTTGATCAAGGCAGGGTGGTTATGCCAAATGATTTTATCGAGCTCGGTTTTACACAAATGAGACTTTTATAAAAAGAAAGAAGAAAAAGAAAAGAAAAGACCAGCTTGTGGTACTTAAGACTACATTTTAATGAATTGCTAGTTGTTACCGGACATAAAGTGATATATGTGTTTTTTTTTTTTTTTTTTACCTAAGATGGGAGTTTGAATCATTACAGGATCTAAACTACTAACTTTTCTATCCGATAACCAGGAGCACTACTCAAGAAATTATAAAAGAGAGCTGCATAGAGAGCAAAGGATGAGCAAAGTATATATGACATCACGGATGCTGCACGCTGTGGCAATGACTTATTACCACAATTGTCACACAACTACATATTACATAGAAAATTGCTTAGACAGCTATGTCGAAGTTCCACCAATGGTGCACACTCAAGTTACTTGAACAAGTTATTACATAACAGAGCAAGCATTGGGGTTCTCATCACTGAAAATTTGTAGGGGTGGGGGAGAGGCATAGTACTCCAAGTTGTACATGGATGGCCAATATTCACTTCGCTTGATATCAGTCTTAGTATTATCCTCATCCCCTCCTTCCTCTGCTTCTTTCTTGTCCTCCTCTTTCTCTTCCTTCTTCTCTTCTTCATTTTTCTCCTTTTCTTCCTTTCTCCTCTTCTTTCACTATGGAAGCTTGTTTTCTTGTTTTCTTGTATACATCTTCCACCAGTTTTGCAGGATCAACCACCCCTTTTACTATCACCTTGGCGCTCGCTAGGTCAGTTTCCACTGACTCCACACCTGCAATTGCAATACTTTTAAAGAGTGACTATCATACAACTCACTATAAATGGCGCTAGCTAATGTCAATTGAGAGACATAAAACAGTAAAAACAAACCTGGGATCTTTCGGATTCGCCTCTGCAAACCTTGCGCACAAGCATCGCAATGCATTAGAATCTTCAATACAACTGTTACGATAGGAGGAGGCTGCCACCGGGTGGCATTGGAATGGTAATTAGAGCCTCATAATTAACATAACATGAAAGTCTAATGGTTGACTAATGTTAGCAGGCTCGTCACAAAATCATAAGAAATTGGTTTCGACCAGATATCAGGTATAGAAGAAATATAATATACATATATGAGTGTGTGTGTTACACTACAGATTCTGAGAATCTGCTTGAACTTTGAATAGTCAATGCGAATCATCTTTGCACTGTTTGATAACATTACCCAGCATTGCCAATTGAAACATGGAAGTGGCTATAAGAAGACGAACCACAGTACCCATCATAAATGACAGAAAAACCAATAGAATAGAAAGAACACGACAAGAATCCTCGAGACTTACCAGGACAGTCATTTAAAACGTCCTTTTGGTTTATGATATGAGCAGTTTCTTAAGCACTTAACTTAAATTTCTCTGCTTTGTTTTTTTTTTTCTTTTTCAAAATTTTAACTTCCATAAAGGCCTCGGAACAACATGTAAATTATGGGCATTCGACGATGGAATAGTCACGATCATGGCACGGACAAAACAATAAATAAATTACGATTTTTAAGTCATAAAAGATGGAATAGTCTCTGCTCCCTTTACTTTTCCCACTTATCAAAAGCATCGCCTTCTTTTCTCATCTCTGAGTAAGCACCGACCTAACTTGGGCCAAAAAGTAAGTTTACTTTCCGAGTAAATTGAATTGATCACTCTTCGTCTCCCCCAAGAGTGAAGCAGCCCCATCTCATTTCTCCACCTCAAAGCATAGTTTCTGAGTCGGGTAGCCTAGAAGTGGGGATCATCTAACATTTAAACCCGTGACCCCAGGGCAGTAAAAGTACAAATCAAACTGTGGGGTCAAAACAGTACAATAGTTGCGTCCCTCTCATAGTAAAACGTTCCCTTAAATGCATGTGGCTCATTAGTTTTTTTTAGCAGTGAAAAAGTGGTCACAAGTTTCACCATGGCGAGATGGCGAGGGACTAAAGGATAAGCAGATGAGTAGACGGAAAGGGTTAATTAAAAAAAATGCCAAAGATGGCTTCTTTCAGTTTTAGCGTTAGCCCGAAACTTGATTCCAGAGGCCAACGAAAAGGGTCTCCAGGCCAACTTTAATGGGCCAAAAATTGAGTAAAGGAGCTTTTAATTAAGTTATATATAATGGTAATAATTGTGGCAGATTCTGTATCTTCGAATTACCTCCTCTTTCTTCTCTTCCTTGAGTTCTTTGCTTTCTTCCTGCTTGTTCTCTTCAGGTGGTTTTGGCAAAGGTGAAAGTATCTCCACTTTCCTACCGCTTTTCTTTTGCAGCCTCTCAAATATCTTTATAGGGTCTGCTGTCTTGCCTTTCACCACCACTTTACTGGCTTTACTATCCGTGGTTACTTCCTCCACCCCTGTCATCCAAATAATTCAACAATGTCATAATATGATATGATAACATCCAACATGCATTTTATGGTACTTTTTCTCGAAGGATACTTGAGATCATATGTATCGGAATAACTTTTTTTCTCCTCCTTTTAACAGTTTAGCTCTTGTATCGTAAAAAATTTGCTGGTTTAATTTTGAAAAAATTGGTTCTTTGAAGTACCCAGTTACTAGCTGAATAATGATATGACCTCAATGATTTGATACTAGAATCCTACTCAACCATGCAGGCCCTATCCTCTTTATCCCAAATTTCAGCTTTCAATGGAGAAATGAACAAAAGAAGAAAAACAATCTGGGTGTTATCTCCAAAGAAATTTTCCTAAATTAGAAGAGGTGGACATTCTCATGAGTGCACCTAGAAAAACCACAATAGAGAATTTAGGGGGAAAAATAGAGGAATTTAAAATTGAAAAATAGAAGAACGATGGTGAAGTTTTAAAGACCTTCAAATCCTTTCAAGGCTCTTGCAACTTTCCTGGCACAAGCTTCACAATGCATATCAACTTTGAGAACAATCTCTGGAGGCGCTTCTTCTCTTTCTCCTCCTTGGTTTCTCCTCCTTTGTTCTCCTTTGATATGATCACCAGACAAATATAATTAATCAAAGCCATGCCAAACTAAGAACTTTAAGTAGAACAGGTGAGTCATAATCCACTTATAAAAAATGTCAAAATGATATCAAAACAAGCATATGGAACCAGATCTATGAGCATAATCTGGACTAGTATGGAAAGGAAACTAAGCACATATGCACGAGGAACAACATGGAATACACGGATGTCGTGGTTTCAAAAGGATGCAAGCATACTTCACCCATTTCAGTTCTGATTATGCTCCAAGGACTCTGCTTCACGGGCTCTATTGGCAAGTGTTTGTTACTCATTCAAGTAACGAGCAGCTTCCTCTTGGTTTTATGCCCTCTGACGCGCTCCCCCCACCCCAACTCTCTCTCTGGGGCTGTGGTGGAGGAGTGACGTGGGAATTCTGCAAATCTGTCGTGGATTTGTTTAATGGAGAGACCAGAATGGAAATCTTGCATGGACTCGGACTAAATTTACTCTTGTTGACGCAGGACTAGAAATACGTATTGGAAAAATATAGGTGGACGGAAGCAAATAAGACGGAGGGGAGGGGTTTGTGGGGTCTACGGGTACATTTTTGTTTTTTTATTCAATAAATAAATAAGAAGGGAATTATAAGTGTGCTTACCGTCTGGTGTTATATTTGATATGTGTGGACCAAATTAGAGAAAATTTTGTTTAAAGTTATTATTATTTGGATGATATTTTTATTTTAAAAAAATTAGAATATTAATAAATAATTTTTTATAATATTGTTTTCAAGTTAAAAGAATATCCGAAAATGACATTGATAAGGTTTTCTTGCGTACCTTTCATTATAATTATATCAATCAATCAATCAATCAATCAACACAGGGTGATCGTGGTTACTTTATCATTCATTATTCTGTGGGTATTTATGATAAGGAATTCGCCCACGATGGGCATTTGCTAACCATAAAACGCAACGAAACAATGCGATGCGATTGATAATTTGGTGTTCTTCCAATGAGAAGCCCAAAACAAAAAAAAAAAAACAAAAACACTGCTTTTTTATGGTTCACAGAAATATGCCCATCTCATTCGTGAATAAACGTTTTGCAGGACATGGAGCCCACAAGTCCCGATTCCAAGCCCCAAGACACCATAGTACCCAGGAAACAAAAAAAAAAAAAAAAAAAACAAAAAACGAAAGAAAGAAAGAAAACAATATATGGTCGGCCTGGTGAGTTGGGCTACTATTTAGTATCTTGAAACGGAGGAATCGAAAGCGGGGCCCACGTAGAATTGCAACCATTCAGAAGTCGACAAGTGCGTGGATAAGCATTATTGTTTGCCACGGGTTCCAATGAAATGAATATGGTAAATTGGCTTTCCTCTCCCATTCCTGCCGCCACCTGTACAAGTTGAGGCATAACTGACTCAAAGGGACAACAATGGACGTCCCTGTGCAAATTAAAGAGTACTTTATATTTTGACGACTTACACTACATGACCATAAAAAACCTAATAAGGAAAAAAAAAACATAAGGAAATAAAAGAGGAGAAAGGAAACTTTGTAACTTTCCAACACATGTTTGGTTTCCGACACATATTTGGACTGGATAGAAATCGGAAGGAATGCAAGTCTATTAAAGGTCGAAATCATTGGGTAACGAACGCCTCCAGCCAAGGCCCTTCATTTTTTGATATCACACACAACTTTAGGTTAAACAAAAAAAAGAAAAACTTTCTTTGGATAATGCTTATTGAAAAGTTGATGGGTTTATGAGGAGGTAGACTCGTAAATCTTTGACTTGCATCGGCGTGTACAGATTATTCAATGCCTGGAAAGAAGTCTGCTCAATCCAATCCGCTCAGTTGCGACACGACATGGGTTGTTGTTCCTTTGGACGCATCCAAATCCTATAGGATCTTCTTTTTGCATTTTTCAATGTTCCTTTCTTTTTTTAAATGTAATCACCGACCAAACTTCAGCAGTTGGATTGAGAAATTTTAAGATAAAATAATATAGAAAAAGTTTTGGCATGATTTAAGCCATTGTAATCAACTATCACTGCATGAATTAGGAAGAAAAAAGAGAATTAAATTGGATCACTGATTTTCATGACACTTAAAGAAAGAATCAGATGAAAGAGCACCACAAAACGTTCAAAATGTTGGAACAAGAGAAGGAGCCAAACAGAGAGAGACCCACTACAAAGACGATGCATTAATTGAATAGGGGTCCCGGCAGCAAGCCTGAGAGGACCAAAAAAACAACAAAGAGAGCCAAGACCTATTGTAGAGGTGCAGGTTAGAACATGACCGTACAGGAATTGAATTAATACCTCCGTCCCATCTTCTGGTATGAGTTGATGGTCGCTTTAACAAGCAAAACTATTTCATTGTTAATTTGGACGGTGTTGGGTTTATTCATTCCATTGTTTTTCTTTGTCAAAAAAAAAAAAAAAAAAAAAAAATCTTGCTTCGTTTTGTTTGTACGTTAGCAATAAATAGCTGTTACTTGTATCTGAGATTTGAATTTTGAGTGGTCAAGAAATAGCCGTTATTTGAATCCTGTCGCGGGATCCATGATACAATAGTCATCCTGATGAAAAATAAATTAAATCTTCCCTGGCGGCAGGATCGTAGGTACTACTATTTCTATTCTCCATTTTTCTTGATTAAAAAAAACAAAAAAAACAGTTTGAACTTGCATGAAACACAAGATACATGTTTCTACAATGGAAAGAGAAAAAGGGGGCACGACGGGAGGAGGTTAGAGCGAAGTGGGAGCTTCCGAAACCAAATAAAAAACATGGCTCCAAGATACTCATCGTGGCAGTGGAGCAGTGGCCCGATGCCTGATCTTGCATGAACGGCTTGCGCCTGAGGTCCTGGCCCATATTCTCCATCCGGGCCGAAGGCCACGTCTACTTACGAACTATCGTGACAAATTCCTATTACTCAGGAGGAGAATGAGAAAGCTTTATTGAAATCGTCTGCATGATTAAAAGATTTAAGTTAAAAAAAATTCAGTTGAAATTAATTATAACTTTAATATCAATTGATTTTATATTTCAAGTTTTATTTATTTTTTCTTTTTTTTTTTTGTTCTGCGTTTAGAGTTCAAGAAAATTAATGTTGATTGAAACATTTTTCTTGCTTTGGGATTCTCGTCAATTGTTTCTCATTTCTTTATATGACAAGTGGCATAGCATTCAAACAAATAATAACGTGGGGCAATATGAAAGCAGACCGTGGTGCCTCTAATTTCTGTTTTTTTTTTTTTTATTTGAAAAAAAAATTGCATTATTATCTAGAAGTCATATATGATCAAGAATTAGGCCTTTCATAGCTTTGAGGTTCCGGCAGCAGGCACATGGACAAATTCTGCAGAGCCCCCCATTCATTGACCCATGCTCTCTTGGGTGCCCACTGAAATGTAACGTCTAGCGACTAAACGCTGAGATATAGGACAAGATTGGGAGCTCCTGGAATGGCTGCCGACGTTATGATATCATCTCATGTGTCATGGGTTCCAATGGATATTTTGATTGCGGAATAATATTATAAAACCGCCATTATTAGTTGTTAGTCGGTTGTTCCCTTGTATCTGTCAATACTTTTTCTCTCTGCTTCTCAGGCTATTCCACTTAGTAATTATGTCTTCACATGAACGAACTTGTGAATAATCAATCGTACTTGATAATGTATGCCAAGATAGAGTATTGCAATTTTGTTTGACGCAATAAAATGTAGAAAAAAGACTATTCGATTTTTTTTTCTTTTTTAATCAATCATACACAAATAAACCGTAAACCATCCAGCAAAGCAATCAATCAATTCAATCATGGCTAGTTTGCGTCCATTCTCGTTTTCCATATTCCTCTTTTTTTTTTTTTGTTAATTATTATAGAGGTAGATGGTGGCTTTGATGGCAAGGGAACACAAGTCCCTCGCTAAAGTGAGGGGACACAAGGAGCCATTCCTTATGATGGAAGGATGGGGATGTGGGACACGTGAACGATTGCTGTGAGGGGGCTACATGGGCCCATCACTGAACCAGACCAAACTGTGTACGATATAAACTTTTTTTTTTTTTTTTAATTTTATTAAACCGGCCGAGAATGATGAGGGAAGGAGAGAATTGAATGGACGGGATGAAATTTGTATCGTCATTTGTAATTAATTATCATGATTTTGTCTTAACCAATTTCTCAACCCCAAACGTTTGCTCTAATTAGGCGCCGTATTTTGTATGGAGAAGGTGGAGTGAGTTGCTTACAGCTAGCAGCCTGGGCCCAGCACATGCAAAGAAAAGATTCCCTTCGATAGAGTCGGCAACTAAGCTATAAATAGGAATTCAATACTGACGATCACGTGTCAACATTTTATTGGGTAGTGGATGTTCGGAATCAAACACTCTTACGTCTGCTTTACTAAGATCCCAAATCTGCCTTAATTTATATTGCAGAATGAGCGTTCTCATAATCGGTGTCTGCCCTCTTAGCCACTCCGCTTGACTCATAATTCTTCATTTCAGTCATCCTCAGCTCTACTGTTATAACATTCCAGGGTCATCAAAAGATCCTTCTGTTACAACAATGGCAGAGAAGGTATGTGGATGCTATTATTTTTCTCTCTTTCTCACTTGGGAATCAACTTGTCTTTTCTTTCCTCTTTCTGCGGTGAGTGTTTTTTTTTTTTCTTCTCCTCCTCTTTATTTTACTTGATCTCTTTTTCCGCAATCTCGTTTTGCACTCCCGGATATCTCGAGTGCCATTTCATTTGTGTCGGACTGTCAGTACCAGGTTTCAGTTCTAATTCTTTCTTGCCTGCAATCCCCAAAATTCTTTGTTTCTTTGTGATCAGTGATGCGTTTTAGTTGCTCTGCGCCATTTTCTTCTTTTGCCACTATGCGAGCAGTAAGTTAGTAGTATGTGCGTGAAATTACACGATGTTACAGGTTACAAAGATGGTTATTAGAGTTGACCTCGGGTGTGGGAAATGCCGCAAGAAGATCAAGAAAGTGCTGTGTAAAATCCCTCGTGAGTACTCGCTGTCACGGAAATTCAAGTATATTTTTTCAATAATTATAAAAGGGGTTATAGTAGCTGAGTTTGTTTCTCGGAAATTTTTGTCTTTATGAACAAGAGAAATTCAGAATCAGATATACGACGAGAAGTCAAACACTGTGACAATCACTGTGGTTTGCTGCTGTCCTGAGAAGGTCAAGGACAAGATTTGCTGCAAAGCCGGTGACATAATACTGGGCATCCAGATCATACCACCGCAACCACCGGCTAAAGCACCTGAAAAGCCTAAAGAGAAGCCTCCAGAACCGGAGAAGCCGAAGCAGCCTGAAAAGCCCAAAGAACCGGAGAAGCCGAAGCAGCCTGAAAAGCCCAAAGAACCGGAGAAGCCGAAGCAGCCTGAAAAGCCCAAAGAACCGGAGAAGCCGAAGCAGCCTGAAAAGCCCAAAGAACCGGAGAAGCCGAAGCAGCCTGAAAAACCCAAAGAACCGGAGAAGCCGAAGCAGCCTGAAAAGCCCAAAGAACCTAAGGTTATAATTGTTGAACCCCCAAAAGTGGACCCAAAACCACCTCTCCTTGCTGAGCCGGCCCCAGGGTTCCCACCGCAGGCCTACCCCCAACCAATGCCTTGTTGTAGGGAATGCTATGAAGGTCGTGAGTGGGGCCCATGTTACCGGGACCATTGCCTGCAACCCCCATGTTATGATCCATGTTATGGAAGGCCAGTTTATGACAGCTGGAGTGGCGGCGGCGGAAGGATTTAT
Organism: Ceriops zippeliana; assembly: GCA_037897445.1. Lineage (NCBI taxonomy): Eukaryota > Viridiplantae > Streptophyta > Magnoliopsida > Malpighiales > Rhizophoraceae > Ceriops > Ceriops zippeliana. The sequence goes on from JBAPLH010000217.1 coordinate 3,421,664, forward strand.
GTGAGCCGATGTACTGATTATATTTCTGAAGAAAATCCCACAGCAGCATGCATAATCATGTGAATGCACGCGAGGGGATATTGTATTCGTATTTTATACATACAGGGGGCTTCGTGTGATAAGAAAAGATTTTTAAGGTTTGGTGTGTTGGGCAGTCATGTAATAAAGTTTTTATCAATTTTTGAGTTTAATAAAGTTTGAAGCATTCGTTTATATTAAGAAATTATAAGTTTTAATATTTGAACAAAATATTCAATGAAATTAAATTTATACTTGATTTCGTATAATTTTATAGTAATTTCATTAATCAAATAGTACGCTCTTGAAATTAAATTTATGCTTGATTTCATACATTAGTGTGGCGACCTAACATAATTTGTAGCGCATATTCTACGTTTCTTTTTTCAAGAGTATGGATAATTAAATTTGGAATCCCATTTTACTTAAAAAAAAAAAAAGTAACAAAATATTTCCATAAATCGTTGCTTTTCTATGGTCATGGTGCAAGTCCTTTTCTCTATTATTGTTTTTCCATTAATCATGGTGCATGTCATTTTGGTAATGAAATCATCTTATATGGCAAAGATGGGGACATGGCGTGACGCTTCTCTGATTACCATTGGTACTTAGGATCAACGGTATGTAGGTGACGCAACCCGGAGATTGAGACCCAAATGGACCTATTGTCATTTTGTTTTCACATTATACCCGTCGTGACAAGTTAAGAACAGTGCGAATTAAATCTAGCTGCCTGACGGGGTCAGCTCTCCAGCTGAAAGGTTCTTATTCGGCCCTCAAAATAAGAAAAAGATAAACACATATTTGTCACGGTGTACTGTTCTGTTTACATTTTGGGAGGTTGTTTCAGGTATATTCTGCATGTGGAGTGAACTTTTGAAAATAAATAAATAAAAAAAATCTTTGGTAAGTTTAAGTTTTGGGAGGAAAAAGAGTTTGAGAGAAAAAGAGAGCTTTGGGCTCCCGAAAGAGAGAGAAAAAAAAAATAAAAGAGAGAAAAATTTAAAAAGAAAAGAAGAATTATTAATAGAATATCTTTGATCTTATGTTTAAAAAGGATTTTGGTGTCGGATCAACTTGAAATTGGATGGTTGATAGAGAGCGTTTGGTTCTTATTTCTGAATGGTGGAGATTGGATTTTGAGCACCATAAGTCTTCTTTCTCTTCAGTTTTCGTAGGTCTATTCTCTGTACAATTTTCTGTGTGCAGAATTGATCAATCGTCTAATTGGATGATTGTTTGTAGTTCGATTGAGCTGATTTTTGGTCAGTATTTTGAGAACACATAGATCTTCTTTGTGGACGGTTGGATTAAGTTTCTGTGAACTTCAAGGGCAGGTATTCCATTCAAACCAAAGCCTCTCAATTCTGGTAACTCTCTACTCTCTCATCTGTGGCAGAATTGGTAAACCATATGATATATTGTTGACCCGTGGTCCGATTGAGCTGAAATTTGGATAGATGGTAGGGGACATCTGGGGGTTCATTTTGAACGGTTGGATTATTGGCTTGAGGTCTGATTGTTGAGTTATTATTGACAGAATGTGTCTTTCGTGTTGATTAACTCATTTGGCTTCTCACTTTGGTTCAAATTGAGTTTGTTCAATTTGGTTGATGTAATTGAGGTTGTGTACCTCTATATTCACTTATTGATTATAGTGAAGTTGATTTCTGGACCGGTGTGTACCGTGATTTTTCCTCTTTACTTTGAAGGGGTTTTCTACGTAAAAAATCGGTGTGTTCTTGTGTAATTGTTTAAGTTGCCTTATTTGTTATTTAGTTAACTTCTCACAGATCAAACAAGTGAGAGAGGTCACTTGGGCAATTTGTATTCCGCTGGCCCTCTCCCATCAAAGTGGTATCAGAACCTAGTTACCTAGTTACCTAGTTACCTGGTTGGTGTATTTGGCTTGTTTGAATGATGGAATTGAATGTGAATAGAATGATTTGTTTGAATGGTACAAATTATCATATATGGAGGAGTAAAATGAAGGATCTCTTATTTGTGAAGAAATTGCATCTGCCAGTATTTGCTACCACGAAACCTGAGTCTAAAACTGATGAACAATGAGAATTTGAGCATGAACAGGTTTGTGGTTTTATACGACAATTTGTTGATAATAATGTTTATAATCACATTTGCAATGAGACACACGCACGAACTTTGTGGAGCAAGCTTGAGACTTTGTATGCTTCAAAGTCTGGTAATAACAAGTTGTTCTTGTTAAAGAAAATGATGCAGTTGAGCTATAATGAAGGGAGTTCAATTGCTGACCACTTAAATGAGTTTCAGGGTCTCATTGATCAACTATTAGGCATGGGCATTAAGTTTGATGATGAAGTTCTTGGATTATGGTTACTTGCTACCTTACTTGATTCTTGGGAGACTTTTCGAATGTCTCTCGTTAATTTTGCCTCCGGTAGTATTTTGTCAATGGAACTTATAAAGGGTGGTGTGTTGAATGAGGAGATGAGAAGGAAATCTCAGGGTTCATCATCATCCAAATCAGAGGTTTTATTTACTAGAAATAGGGGGAGAATTCAAGAAAAAGGAAGTGGTAAAAATGGTAGAATTAAGAGCCGAAGCAAGTCACGTTCTAAGTACAAGAATGTTCAGTTTCATTATTGTGGGAAAATGGGTCACATTCAGAAAAAGTGTTACAAGTGGAAGAGAGAAAATAAAGATGACAGTGATAGGCACGAGAAAAAGAATGTGAGTAATGATCGTGTTGCTACTGCATCAACTTTTGGTACTGGTGATCTTATTGTTGTTTCTGATGAAAATGTGGTTAACCTGACATCTCATGAGACTGATTGGGTCATTGATAGTGGTGCTTCTCTTCATGTTATGTCACGTAAGGAATTCTTCTTTACATATACACCTGGAAATCATGGGGCATTGAAGATGGGTAATAATGGCTTAACAGAAGTCATTGGTATTGGTGATATTTGCTTAAAGACTGGCAATGGAGTACAACTGACATTAAGGGATGTTAGACATGTCCCTGATATCCGTTTGAATTTGATTTCAACGGAAAGTTAGATGATGAAGGTTTTTGCAATACCTTCAATGATGGTCAGTGGAAACTCACCAAAGGTTTCTTAATTGTGGCACGAGGTAAGAAATACTCTAATTTATATTTTATGCAAGCTTCTATTGTTAAAGATGCTGTGAATGCTGTGGAGAATGAGAATTTGATTGATTTATGGCATAAATGACTTGGTCATATGAATGAAAAGGGGATGAATTGTTTGACAAGGAAAAACCAGCTTTCAAGTATGAAGAGTATAGCTTGAAGAAGTGTCCTCATTGTTTGGCTGGAAAACAGAACAGAGTCACATTTAAGAGTCACTCGCCTTAAAAAAAATCAGAGTTGCTTCAATTGGTGCATTTTGATGTATGTGGTCCTTTGAAGGTACACTCACTTGGTGTTGCTCTTTACTTTTTGACTTTTATTGATGATCATTCAAGGAAGCTTTGGGTTTATGCGTTGAAGACTAAAGATCAAGTCTTTGATGTATTTAAACAATTTTATACCTTTGTTGAGAGACAGACTGGTGAGAAGCTGAAATGTGTCCGCACTGACAATGGTGGTAAGTATAGTGGTCCATTTGATGAATACTGCAGAAAGTATGAGATCAAACATCAGAGGATACCTCCCAAGACACCACAATTAAATGGTTTAGCAGAAAGGATAAACAGAACGTTGATTGAGAGAGTTAGATGTCTTCTCTCAGATGCAAAGCTGCCTAGATCCTTTTGAGGTGAAGTTTTGAATACAGTGACACATGTAATTAATCTGTCTCCTAGTGTTCCATTACAAGGTGATATTCCGGACAAAGTTTGGTTTGGTAAGGAAGTCTCTTATGACCATTTACGAGTCTTTGGCTGTAAAGCTTTTGTTCATATCTCTAAAGATGAAAGAGGTAAGTTAGATGTGAAGACTCGATAGTGTATCTTTCTTGATTATGGTGAAGATGACTTTGGATAACGTTTATATGATCCGGTTGAGAAAAAGCTTGTAAGGAGCAGAGATGTTGTGTTTGTTGAGGATCAAAATATTGAACACATCGATAAGTCAGCTCCTCAGGTCAATGATAATCCTGCTGACATTGTTCCATTTTCTCAGACTCCTCTAAGTGATCTTGATGTGTATAGTGATAGTGATACTCAAGAACATGATGAGAATGTTCAATAGGATCATGATATGCAGGGTGCAGGTGATATTGATACTTTAATAGAAGATCATCCGCACATACCTTCACTTCCATTTCAACCACGAAGGTCCAATAGAATTCCAGTGCCTTCTACTCGGTACTCTCCTAATGAGTTTGTGTTATTAACTGATGAGGGAGAACCTGAGTGCTATACAGAAGCAGTTGAAAGTGAGCACAAGTAGCACTGGATTGATGCTATGACAGATGAGATAGAATCCTTATATGATAACTCTGCTTATGAGTTGGTAAAGTTACTTGAAGGTAAGAGGGCTTTGAAGAATCGATGGATTTACAAAATAAAGCAACAAGAAAATACTTGACGTCCACGGTATAAAGCCAGATTGGTTGTCAAAGGATTCAGTCAGAAACAAGGCGTCGACTTTGAAGAGATCTTCTCACCGGTGGTAAAAATGTCTTCCATTCGAGTTATGTTGAGTTTAGCTGCTTGCCATGACTTAGAGATTGAGCAGATGGATGTGAAAATAGTTTTCCTCCATGGTGACTTGGAAGAAGAAATTTATATGAAACAACCACAGGGATTTGAGGTGGAAGGAAAAGAGGATTATGTATGCAAGTTGAAGAAAAGTTTGTATGGCCTGAAACAAGTTTCGAGACAATGGTATAAGAAGTTTGAGTCTGTTATGGGGGAGCAAAGTTATAAAAAGACTACTTCTGATCATTGTGTCTTTGTTTAGAGATTTACTGATGATGATTTTATCATTTTATTGCTTTATGTTGATGATATGCTTAATATTGGTCGTAATGCTTCTAAAATTAACAAGTTGAAGTAAGAGTTGAGTAATTCCTTTGCTATGAAGGACTTGGGACCAGCAAAGAAGATCCTCGACATATCAATCACTCGAGATAGGAAAAAGAAAAGGTTGTACTTGTCCCAGAAGCAGTACATTGAAAAGGTGCTTCATAGGTTTAATATGGATAAGGCTAAAGTGGTTAATACTCTTCTTGCTACACACTTTAAATTATCCATTAACCAATGTCCTTCCATCGAGAAAGAAAAGGAAGAGATGCAAAGGGTTCCATTTGCATCAGCCTTATGCAGCTTGATGTATGCAATGGTATGTACGAGACCTGATATAGCTCATGCAGTTGACACAATTAGTCGGTTCCTTTCAAATCCTGGTAAAAAGCCTTGGGATGCAGTGAAGTGGATAATGAGATATTTACGAGGCTCTACCAATGTCGAACTTTATTTTGGGAGTGATGAACTTATTCTTATTAGATTCACTGATTCAAACATGGCTGGTGATATTGACTCCAAAAAGTCTACTTCAGGCTATGTAATTACTCTTGCAAGGGGAGCAATGAGTTGGTAATCTCGATTGCAGAAGTGTGTTGCATTATCTACTACAGAGGCAGAGTTCATTGCAATAACAGAAGCGTTTAAAGAGTTGCTTTAGATGAAAAGGTTTATGAAGAAACTTGGTTTTCAACAATCAAATTATGTGTTGTATTGTGATAGTCAGAGTGTCATCCATCTTGGTAAGAATTCGGCTTTTCATGCTAGATCAAAACATATTAATGTGCGGTATCACTGGATACGCGATACTATTAATTCTAAACAATTAGCACTTGAAAAGATACATACGGATAATAATGTTGCTGATATGTTAACAAAGGTATTGCCAAGAGGAAAGTTTGAATTGTGTTGTTCATTGGCTGGGATGGTCAACACCTCCACGTAGTCGGGAGGGGAAGAATTGTTTGGTATCCCTCAACGTGGAAGGAACCTTTGAAAATAAATAAAAAAAAAAACCTTTGACTTAATGAGGTATTAAGTTTAGGTTTTGGGGGGAAAAAAAGTTTGAGAGAAAAGAGAGGTTCAGCGGCCGAAGAAGATAGAAAAAAGAAAGATAAAAGAGAGAAAAATCTAAAAGGAGAGGAAGAGTTATTAGAAGAATATCTTTGATCTTACGTTTGGAAAGGATTTTGGTCTCCGATCAACTTGAAACTTGGATGGTTGATAGAGGGCGTTTGGTTCTTATTTCTGAACGGTGGAGATTGGGTTTTGAGCATCATAAGTCCTTCTTCTCTTCAGTTTTTGTAAGTCTATTCTCTGGACAATTTTCTGTGTGCAGAATTGATCAATCATCTAATTGGATGATTGTTTGTAGTCAGATCGAGCTAATTTTCGGTCAGTAGTTTGAAGACACATAGATCTTCTTTATGGATGGTTGGATTAAGTTTCTGTGAACTGCAAGGGCAGGTATTCCATTCGAACCGAAGCCTATCAATTCTGGTAACTCTCTGCTCTCATCTGTGGTAGAATTGGTAAACCGTACGATATATTGTTGACCCGTGGTCCAATTGAGCTGAAATTTAGACAAATGGTTGGGGACATCTAAGGTTTATTTTGAACGGTTGGATTATTGCCTTGAGATCTGATTGTTGAGTTATTATTGACAGAATATGTCTTTCGTGTTGGTTAACTTATTTAGCCTCTCACTTTATAGTTCAAATTGAGTTTGTTCAATTTGGTTATGTAATTTAGGTTGTATACCTCTGTTGTATTCACTTATTGATTATAGTGAAGTTGATTTTAGACCGGTGTGTACCGTAATTTTTCCTCTTTACTTTGAAGAAGTTTTTCACGTAAAAAATCAGTGTGTTCTTGTGTGATTGTTTAAGTTGTCTTATTTATTATTTAATTAACTTTTTATAAATTTAAACAAGTGGGAGAGATTTTTTTGATTAATTTGTATTTCGCTGTCATTTCCCATCAGTTCCGATTTTTAGTTGCTAACAATCCTAATAGATAGCAATTTTGGTTGTAGAACTCTGTTGTGGTTGGAAAAGTGCCCTCGATCTCTCTGTATCCTACAGCAACATGCGGATGCCAGATGCCACATAGTATTATCAAATAAAAAACTGCCTATCGAAACAATCAGAACCCCTCAAGAAACAATAATGCACAAGGTTTCACGTTTGGTCCAATCATTTTCATTAATGACATACGTACACCATTATTAGCTGCACGTACATGGCGTCATGAGATGAAATATTGCATTTGACTATGTGAAATCAGCTAAGATCAGCAGCCAGAGCCCCAAAGGACCCCCCAAAAAAGAAGCCTACTCTTTGCATGCATTAAATCGGTTTGAATTTAGAGTATTGACAAAACATGGGATCTTAGCAAAAATAAATCGCAAATAACTAAGATGCCGCTCAACTCAATAATTTTTCAAAGAGTCAAGTGAAAAGAGAGATTAACTTGGTGACTAAGAGTTGTTATTTACAGGGCTGGAAGAGGTGTCTCTCCATAGTGTCACGGTGCGTTTTAATTGAGAATATGATGCACCCGTACTATTTGATTAAAGAAGGATTACGTCAAGAGCGTAAAAAAAAAAAGGAATTGTAAGGAACGGAAAGAGATGCTGATCGTGTCAGGCTCATCATCGAGGGGAGTCTCCAGTGGCCCACCGTTGGATAAAGCCGATGAGCTCCAGTCCCTTTACCAAAGGTCTTTTCATTTGCCAATTACCGTACTACAATGATTCATAAGTTTTGTTGTCCAAAGAAAAAAAAAAAAACCAAAGAAACGCCGGAGTCATTGCGTAAGTTTTAAGAATAAATTAAAATGAGTTATATATTAAATTTTAATAAGTTTATGGAGAGTAAATTTTATTTAATTTGAAGATATAAATAAAAGATAAATTAATAATTAAAACAAAAATAAAGTAATTCAAAATATAATATCAGTTGGTGTTAAAATATTAAACAAAATTTAGGAATATATTTAAGTATTAAATTTTAAGAACTTTAATAAAGATTTAACTTTTTTTTGTTGTAACTTTTATTTGCCTTACTTTAATGTCATTATTATCGGGCTTAGCTTGAAAATGGCGAAAGCAATTATTTCACAAGGTAAAGGAGATAAAGAAAGTCTTGGATGGACTAAATGGATCGATCGATGCACTCAACCACCGCTTTATTTTTGTTAACAAACAAACAATGACGACGCTTGTGCCACCAAACGCTTTATTAGTTAGCCCCTTCTTCTCTCACCGCTCATGCCACGTCGTCTGGCTCCGTAACTCCAAAGTTTATTGGTCTTTTTCAGTTACAAAGAATGTCGAGAGATCAATAAAATAAAATTATGGATTTCTTAAATTACATAATAATAAGTGCCCATCACTAAAAGATATATTTGATCATCGGAGAGGAAACCGACTTATTTATAGTGCTCTTTTGCACGAGCAGGGAATCTTACCACAGTTTTTATATTATTGCCCATTGCGTGCTTCCAAGAAGGTAGTTCATATTCCATTCACAGGATAATTCTCTTCACAAATACTGGCCGCCATTGGAACAAAATATTTAAGACACAATGAATCAAATGGAACGAAGCTTCCGCGAACCCCCCCCACCTCTCTCCCCCAACAACTCATCAAACTTAATTTGGGCAGATCCCGACCTCGGCTGTTAAGATATGAAATGTTTTTGCACCATTTCACCAATCAAATAAATAAATGTTTAATGGTGGAGTGAGAGCTACTACTGAACAATTTCAACCCATCACGGGCACAATTGCCGCTTGAAAAAAAAAGCTAACTTCATATTGTCAATGGGGCCGACTTCAGGTTCCTTTGTCAAAAGTGGAAATTTATGTGAATTAATGACGCCTAAGAAATTTTATGCCAAGGAAATGTCGCGTTAATAACTCTGATATAGAAGAGATTCTTTGCCATTTAAAAAATAATAATAATGATTTAAAAAGCTCCGGAATGGGATTCTGTCTTCCCCAACCCATTATTCACAATCAGAGGCTTTAGAGTAGCCATCCGCCAAAACCCCAAACGGTCAGTACTGTCTCTGACCACAATTCATTAGCCCAAGCAATCAATCACATGCGGTTTGTCCTTTCCTCCCTTTGAGTTTAAATTAGTGCTGACTAAGATTTGAATTGCAGACCAATACGATTTGTCTTCGTGTCGTGTCCATTCCCTGCCATGTTTGGACTTCGAAGCCATTTCGAGGTCCGATGAATGTGAGGCATAAAACTCACCTGTGTTAGTCGACTGGTGGTACGAGGCCCATAAGCAACTAATAGCACGTTCTTTCCAATTGATTTTGATTTTTTTATTGGTTTTTTAAACAAAGTAAATAAACGTGAGAACATGACGTGGACCAGTTATATACTGAAAAGTATATGGGTAAACAAGAAAAGAATAAGAAGTTGCGAAAGGTTTCAAATAATGATTCAAGTTGAAAGATTTTTTTGTAATTTTAATTAAATTTTATGAATTTTTTTCGTAATTTTAGTATAATTTTATATACTATATATATTTTATGATTTCTTAATGAGTGACGGAACGTATTATACTTTACTTTAACTGAGAAAATTTTTGTCTAAGGCAGCTTGTGCCTTTTGTTCTTTGTAATTCAATCGCTGTTATTGATTTATTATTGTTGATTATGCTCTCGCTGCATCAGATTGGTATCAGAGCCTAACAATTTCCTGCGAAGATGTCAATCAATCAAGGTGTAGACGATGGTCGTGTTCTTGACAATGTTCAAGATGCGGGAATCTAAGGAGCCAATCAATGAATTCTTAGGGCAGAGTTTAATGTTTTAAATTAAAAAGTCCAACGTTTAAAACAGCGTTTTGAAGATTTGATTAAGCACTTTGACTCGATGAATATTAGCAGTAATATGCCTGGAGCAAGAGATAGGTATATTAATGCAATTAATACACCTAGAACTATTAATAGGATTGCACAGATCTCAGATGATGAATCTGTTGAGGAGAATGAGTTTATGTATGAAGTAAGGCAACCACAAAGACAAGGTGGTGATGTAGGGTATCGAAGGAATTACTATAGGGATGATCAAGGAGATGAGGGTGATTACCGTTTGAAAGTTGATATTCCATATTTTAATGGTAGTCTTAACATTAAATAATTCTTAAATTAGTTAGCAGACGTTGATTGGTTCTTTGACTACATGGAGATACCAGAAGATCGTCGGGTTAGATTGGTAGCTTGCAAATTGAAGGGTGGATCTTCTGCCTGGTGGGAGAGGTTGCAAGAAACTCCAAACTAGGAGACAGAGAGAAGGGAGACATCTGGTGAGAACGTGGTTCCGTATCAAACAATTACTACAACGCGATTTCTTACCTCCAAATTATGAGCAGATACTATTTTAGCAATATCAACAGTGTCGTTAAGGGTTAAGATTTGTTCATGAGTACACCGTGGAATTTATGAGGTTGGTGGAATGGAATAACTTGAGAAAGAGTGAAGGTCAACAGGTTGCACGATATGTGGATGAGTTGAAGTTGCAAATCAAGGATAAAATAGGAGTTGTGGTCCTGAGAAATTTGAATGAAGCGAAAAATATGGCTCTTCGAGCAGAATGAATGTTGCAAGAGCAAAGCACTAGATATGTAAGTTGAAGAAGAGGGTTTGTGAGTGATGCTACTAGTGTCAGTAAGGTGGGGTTGAAAAGAATAAAAATGTATTGAGTAAATTTGGCGAGGATAATGTCAAAAGGGATAAAAGGACTGAAAGGAAGAGGCCTATGGAGTCTAAAGGAGTGTAGAAGCAGACTAACTCGTATGTCAGACCAATCTTGAATAAGTGCTATCGTTGTAATCAGCCTGGTCATAGATCTAATGAGTGTCCTAGTAGGAAAAGTGTTTATATTGTAGATAAAGATGATGAAGAAGAGTTGTGTTGTGAGTCTGATGGAGAGGATGAATATGATAAAGAGGAAGATGGTGAAGGGGAGCCAGCTTATGTGATTAGGCGGATGATGTTAGCACCAAAACAGGAGACAAATACCCAATGACACCAGTTGTTTCGTACTAGGTGCAATATTGGGGAAAAGTGTTTAACTTGATTATAGACAGTAAGAGTTATGAAAACATCATTGGAAAAAAAGTTGTTAAACAATTACAGTTATCTGTTGAAAAACATCTATACCCATACACTATTAGGTGGATTAAGCCGACCGAAAAAATTGAAATAAGGGAGAGGTGCAAGGTGTCATTTTCTATAGGAAATTATCGAGATGAAATCTTTTGTGATATTGTTGACATAGATGCATGTCATCTGCTATTCGGGAGACCTTGGCAGTTTGATGTGAATGCCCAACATGTATGTAAAGAGAATGTTTACAAGTTAGAAAAGGAGAGTGTGAAGTATACCTTATTACCTTTGAAATGAAAGGGTCCCTCTAGATCTCGCAAGGTAGAGTGACACTCTTTCTTGACTATTGCCTAGTCAGAGAAGGAGATGGTTGAGGATTTGAAAGAGTCGAAGGTGGCTCATGCGTTCATTGTCAAGAATATTATAGTTGGGGATGAAGATGTGAGTAAAGAGGTCCCTAAAGCGATTAAGGGAGTATTAGAAGAGTATTGAGAGGGCAAATGCGAAATACAAGGCAACTGCTGATAGATACAGGAAGGAGAAACTATTTGACGTTAGTGATCAGTGATGGTGTACTTGAAAAAGGAACACTTTCTTGTGGGCAAGTATAGCAAATTACAGCCAAAGACATTCAATTTAACTGATTTATCTCTTTTCCATCCAGATGATACGCCTTTATATCCTGAAGAGAAATCGGAGTCGAGTTCTTCTCTAGTGGGAGAAAATGATATGGATCAAATAGATGAGGAATATATGAAAAAGCGAAAAAAGGATAAGAAGTTGTGAAAGGCTTTAAAGTAGGGTCCAAGGTGAAGGATTTTTTTGTAATTTTAATTAAATTTTATGAAAATGAGTTTTTCGTAATTTTAGTACAATTTTATACACTATATATATTTTAAAATTTTTTAATAAGTGACAAAATGTATTATACTTTACTCTAATTAAGAGAAATTTTTTCTAAAACGATATGTGTCTTTTATTTTTTGAAATTCAATCATTGTTATTGATTTCTTGTTATTGATTACGCTTTCTTGTTGCATCAGAATATAAATACACCTATATTAGGATGTTATATTGTATGTTCTTTACTTACTTTGGATAAGACAGTATGGGATCGGTTGCCAACTTTGAAAAAAAAAAATAATCGCATTATTATCTAGAAGTTATATATGATGAAGAATTCGGCCTTTCATGGCTTCGAGGTTTCGGCAGCAGGCACATGGACAAATTCTGAGGAGCCCCCCATTTATTGACCCATGCTTTCTTGGGTGCCCACTGAAATGTAACGTCTAGTGACTAAACGCTACGATATAGGACGCGATTGGGAGCTCCTGTAATGGCTACTGACGTTATGACATCATCTCCTGTGACGTAATGGATCCAATGGAAATTTTGATTGAGTATGTCAATACTTTTTCTCTCTGCTTCTCAGGATATTCCTCCAAGTAATTATTTCTTCACATGAACTTATGAATAATCGTAGGAGATAATATATGCCAAGATATAGTATTGCAATTTTTTTGACCCAATAAAATGTAGACAAAAGGTATTCGATTTTTTTTCTCTGTCATCAAAGACAATACACAAATACAACGTAAACCATTCAGCAATCAATCAATTCAATCATCTCTAGTTTGCGTCCATTCTCGTTTTTTATTTTCCTCATTTTTTAATTATTATAGAGGTAGATGGTGGCTCTTGATGTCAAGGGAACACAAGTCCCTCGCTTAAGTGAGTGGACCCAATGGGCCATTCCTTGTGATGGAAGGATGGGGATGTGAAACACGTGAACGATTGCTGTGTGCGGCTACATGGGCCCATAACCGAACCAGACCACACTGTGTACAATAGAAACCTTTTTTTTTTTTTTTTGTTAAACCTGTCGAAAATGAGGACGGAAGGAGAGAATGGAATGGACGGGATGAAATTTGTATCGTCAATTGTAATTAATTATCATGATTTTAACTGTTTGGATCTTATTTTGTCTTACCAATTTCTCAACCCCAAAGGTTGCTCTAACTAGGCACTGTTTTTGTACGGAGAAGGTGGAGTGAGTCACTCACAGCTAGCACATGCAAAGAAAAGATTCCCTTCGTGGGAGTCGGCAACTAAGCTACAAATGGGAATTTGCCACACAAATTTGGGATCGTAAGTAATCCAACACCGACGATCACGTGTCAACATTTTATTGGGTAGTGGATGTTCGGAATTAAACACTCTTACGTCTGCTTTACTAAGTTCCAAATCTGCCTTAATTTGTATTGCAGAATGAGCGTCTTACATGCGGTGTCTACCCTCTTGTCCCCACCCCGCTTGACTCGTAATTCTTCGTTTCAGGCATCCTCAGCTCTACTGTTCTAACATTCCAGGGTCATCAAAAGATCTTTCTGTCACAACAATGGCAGAGAAGGTATGTGGATGCTATTATTTTTCTATCTCTTCCTCACTTGGGAATCAACTCGTCTTTTCTTTCCTCTTTCTGCGGTGAGTTTTTATTTTTTTTTTCTTCTCTTTATTTTACTTGATCTCTTTCTCCGCAATCTCGTTTTGCACTCCTGGATATCTCTAGTGCCATTTCATACTTTGTCGGACTGTCAGTACCAGGTTTCAGTTCTAATACTTGCTTGCCTGCAATCTCCATAATTCTTTGTTTCTTTGTGATCAGTGACACGTTTTAGTTGCTCTGCGCCATTTTCTTCTTTTGCCTCTATGCGAGCAGTAAGTTAGTTGTATGTGCGTGAAATTACACGATGTTACAGGTTACAAAGATGGTTATTAGAGTTGACCTCGGGTGTGGAAAATGCCGCAAGAAGATCAAGAAAGTGCTGTGTAAAATCCCTCGTGAGTACTCTCTGTCACGGAAATTCAACTATTTTTTCAATAATTATAAAAGGGGCATAGTAACTGAGTTTGTTTCTCGGAAATTTTTGCGTCTTTATGAACAAGAGAAATTCAGAACCAGATATACGACGAGAAGTCAAACACTGTGACAATCACTGTGGTTTGTTGCAGTCCTGAGAAGGTCAAGGACAAGATTCGCTGCAAAGCCGATGACATAATACTGGGCATCCAGATCATACCACCGCAACCACCGGCTAAAGCACCTGAAAAGCCTAGAGTAGAGGAGAAAAAAGGCGACGAGAAAGAACCCCGTCCGACGTCTACAAATTCCGATAGACAAACGGACGACAGGGAACCGAGTAAGCCGAAGCATCCTGACCAAGCCGAAGCACAGGAGAAGACTAAGTCGGTCCCAGGGTTCCTACTGCCGGCCTACCCACAACCAATACCTTGTCATGGTGGGGCCCATGTCACTTGGCCCCATGCATGCCACCCCCATGTTATGGAAGGCCAGTTTATGACAACTGGGGTGGCAGCTGCAGTGGGATTTATTTGAGCAGATATTCTGATTATGTTTCTGAAGATAATCCCGCTGCAGCATGCATAATCATGTGAATGCACGCGTCATCCAGGGTCATTATACTATGTCATGGTCTTCTAATTGCCTGTGTATTGGAATGTCGAGTCATTCATCAGCCGGTTGCGCGTGAGGGGATATTATATTCTTATTTTATCGAGACAGTGGGGGCTTCGCGTGATAACAGAAGATTTTTAAAGTTTGGTGAGGTGGGCAGTCATGTAATAAAGATGTTATCAATTTTTCAGTTTAATAAAATTTGAAGCGTTAGTTTATATTCGCAAATTATAAGTTTTAATATTTAATAAAATTAAATATATATTTAATTTTAATAATCTTAAAATTTATTTTATCATACTTTAATGTAGTCACCCAATTTAATTTGTGTATATGGAACGTTTCGTTTTGCTAAGTAAACAAAAAAGTATCGTTGTTATTTAGGATCTACAGCATGGAGATTGAGACCCATATGGGCCCATGGGGAAAATTGTAACAGGTTAAAAATAGTGCCAATGAAATGTAGCCGCATGACGGAGTCAGGTTTATCATGGTGTGCCGTTCTGTTTACGTTTTGGAAGGTTTGTGAGCGCTCGTCCAAGAACGTCATCAAACTATTCTCTCAGTTTTTCTAAAGTTTACTTGGTTAATTTTTTTTCACAAACTATCTAATTGCCGCACAGGTTAACACCATTCGAAACCTAATTCCGTGACAAATTGCTCCAAATCAGAAAAACTAACAATCCTAACATAAAGCAATTTTTGTTGTAGAACTTTTTTGTGGTTAGAAAAATGCCCTTCATCTTCCTACAACACGTGGATTCCAGATGACAATAATGTACCCATCGAAACAATCGGAACCCCTCAAAAAAAAAAAAATGTGTACAAGATGCCACATTGGGTCAAGTCATTTCCATCAATAACGTACGTACACCATTAGCTGGTCATTCTTTCCAATTCATTGGGCTTTAAACTGAACTCATTCTCCACATGGTACAGCTCAAAGCATGTAATGAAATTCAGTTTGTTTTCGTCCCAAATCGGTTGTTCGTTCTCGAGTATGTGCACTTTGGCCACCTCGTAACCTCGGATTTGTCTCCTTCTAGGCTTGTTCGGTTCCAAATGCACTTTTTGTATTAGACACGTGTTTGGAGGCCCACTTAATTTTTGGGCTTCTCGGCAGTAAGTGGGTTATAAATCGTACTCATTTTTTAATGGTTTTTTTTTTTTATCGTCTAAATGATGATGAAATGAAAACTGGACCGGTGAGAGAAGAGAAGGGCATTTTGGGTTTTGAAAACCATCCGAGGCGTTATCCATAGGGCGATTAAACTTCGAATTTGGGGTTAAAAAAAAAAAAGGATATTTTGAATATTAGCATTTGTTGGTTGACAGATTTATGCATCGCTGTCAACGAATTATTGTTCAATATATAATGTTAAGCGTAATAATGTGTAATTGCGACCGAGGTTCAATTTTCTTTGTTTTTTTTTTTTTTTGCGAATTTTAATCCTAACCCTAAGTTGCTTTGACGCAAATTAGTTAGACCAACATGATAATGTGAATGCAAATTTTACATTTTTCTTCCTACAAATTGCACTTTTCACATTAATAATTTAATTTACCTTCTCTCTCTTTCTTTTTTTTCCGAGAAAATGTACTTTTCATTGACCGTGCTCGGCACCCTTTAAGATTTATGGCCTTTTATGTATTTCTGAATATATCTTTGGCAGCGTTTAGGGATCAATTTGCGTAATCCTAGGATTCAATTGGCTACTACAAGGGAAGATGTTCATCTAATTATTATGGTCGAATTAACAATCCAAGTTGCTTGCGAATTTGATGAGTCGTCATCTTGAAATCAAGATCCCCATGATTTCTGAAACGGCGGCTTCATGAAATTATTGGTGAGGGTCCTATAACTGTAGTTCTTGTTTTCAAACAAATAATATGACTGGCAATGATCTTGCTTTCAATCCCTGGATACGAATTGCTACGTTATCTTTGAATTATGTAGGGTACTCGGAAAAAGATGTGATTTTTCATCATCTTTCGATGGCTAATGCTGATCCTAGTTGGTCTTTGCTTCCAGATGGAAATGATCCAGCCCCATTTTTAAATGACAAGAAAGCCCTTCAGAGAAGATTTTGCCACTTAGTTAATGCTCATGTAGGGGATATGAAACACCCAGAACAAAGTAGTATCCGACCTCTTCCATGGCTCAAATCGTTATTTGGGAAACGAAATTTAAGATTCAAGCAACTGGAAATCTCGTTGGCAGTTTATCTAGGCGTAGGAACTCTTCTCTCTCTCTCTGTTTTTTTTTTTTTCATGCATCAGATAGAGGGCGAGAAAACAAATGGGGTTGTGACAATGATATATGTTGGATATGGAGACCTTCTGCCCCACAGCACATTTACAAAGCTACTTGCTTGCGTTTATGCCTTTACTGGCATTGCTCTTTGTGGGTTAATTCTGAGTAAGGCTGCAGATTACGTCGACGAAAGGCAGGAGTTTCTTTTCGTTAAGAGTCACACGCACGCATGAAAAAATTGGTGCAACTGAGATTCTCAGCGAGGTTGAAACCCATAAAATCAAATGCAAGTTTCTGCTCGTAGCGATTCTTTTGTCAGTGGAAAGATTCTTGGTATTGGAAAGATGGAAAAGGCTAGATGTTGATCATTCGGAAGCGTTGACAGAATCGGATCTGCTGGTGTCTCGAGCATCTTGAGCACAGAGCTAACTTAACACCACTTTGGTATGAATACGAAGGGTTAGACATAATCCATACTTTTGATGAGGTTACTCAGCAATTTCTAGTCTTCCTAAAACATAATCAAGAAGCCGTTCACCAACTCTCTCACCGTGGGGATCGGTTGCCGACAGCGAAACACCACCAAAGGCTGAGATCAACAACAGGAACACCGCAGTTGAGGCAAAAAGAGGCCAAAAGTAAGCAAGAATGTTGAGTAGCCAAGAGGCGGCATACACCATCAAGGAACGGACGAGGGAAGAAATGATTGCCAAGGAAAGGTGATTTCTATAGGGCAAAAGTTTTTCCCAGATCTCCATTGCTTCTTGAATTTGTATTAGAGACGAGGTAGGAAGGATGTGATGGAAGGAGAGAGAAAATTCCTTAAATATATCTATGGCTCGAGGGCTAATGATGATGGTGGATGGTGGTATCAAGAATTGATTTAATATGAAGAGGTCAGAATAAGTGGACTTCAACCCTTAAAAGATTTTTTTTTATAATAATTATTTTTTATTTAAAAACATATAATATACAAGAAAAAATAATCAAATCTACAATAAACATAAACATAAATAATTTACAACATGAATGAAATTTTTTTAACATGATTTAAGTCACTGTAATTAATAGTCACTGCATGCATGAACATGAAAATAGAGAAGTAAATTGGAACACTGATTTTCGTGACACTTCAAGAAAGAATCAGACTGAAGAGCACCACAAAACGTTATGTTGGAACAAGAGAAGAACCCAAACAGAGAAAGACCCACAACAAAGACAATGCATCAACTGAATAGAGGTACCGGCAACAAGACTGAGGAAGGAAAAAAAAGAAAACAATGAGAGCCAAGACCTATTGTAGAGGTGCAGGTTAGAACACGACCGTACAGGAACTGAATTAACACTTCCTCCGTCCCATCTAATGGTAAGAGTTTCTTGTATTTGAGATTTGAATTTTGAGTTGTCAGGCTTGGGCCTGAGGGCCAGGACCATATTCTCGGTCCAGGCCGGAGGCCCCGTCCACTTACGAACTATCGTGACAAATTCTTTTTACACAGGCGAATGAGAAAATTTTATTGAATTTGACCGTATGATTAAAAGTTTCGAGTTAAAATCTCAGTTGAAGTTAATTATATCTTTAACATCAATTGAGTTTATTTTTCAAGTTCCACTGTTTTTTTTTTCCTTTTAATTTTAATTATTTATTTTTGAAATTTTTTTATTATTTATTTTAAAATGTACTGACCGTTTGGGGTTTTGGCGGATGGCTACTCTAAAGCCTCTGATCGTGAATAATGGGTTAGGGAAGACAGAATCCCATTCCGGAGCTTTTTAAATCATCATTATTATTATTTTTAATGACAAAGAATCTCTTCTATATCAGAGTTATTAACGCGACATTGCCTTGGCATAAAATTTCTTAGGCGTCATTAATTCACAGAAATTTCAACTTTTGACAAAGGAACCTGAAGTCGGCCATGACGTTGTTCAATAAAGAGTGCAGTGTGGATCGAAGATAACCGTTTAGCTTAATTAAAGGTGGGGCTGATCTGTGGCACTTGCCGCGATGGTTTGGGTAGAAGTAGGCCCCATTGACAATATGAAGTTAGCTTTTTTTTTCAAGCGGCAATTGTGTTTGATGGGTTGTTGAGTTCCATCTTAAATATTTTGTTCCAATGGCGGCCAGTATTTGTGAAGAGAATTATCCTGTGAATGGAATATGAACTACCTTCTTGGAAGCACGCCATGGGCAATAATGTAAAAACTACGGTAAGATTCCCTGCTCGTGCAAAAGAGCACTATAAATAAGTCGGTTTCCTCTCCGATGATCAAATATATCTTTTAGTGATGGGCACTTATTATTATGTAATTTAAGAAATCCATAATTTTATTTTATTGATCTCTCGACATTCTTTGCAACTGAAAAAGACCAATAAACTTTCGAGTTACGGAGCCAGACGACGTGGCATGAACGGTGAGAGAAGAAGGGGCTAACTAATAAAGCGTTTGGTGGCACAAGCGTCGTCATTGTTTGTTTGTTAACAAAAATAAAGCGGTGGTTGAGTGCATCGATCGATCCATTTAGTCCATCCAAGACTTTCTTTATCTCCTTTACCTTGTGAAATAATTGACGGCCGGATGAGATGCCCCCCCCCCCCCCCCCCCCCCTGGCACTGAAGTTTTCGGACGCTCGTCGATCGCGTCTACCAAGCGATTCCTTTCGCCATTTGCAAGCTAAGCCCAGTAATGATGGCATTAAAGCAAAGGCACATAAAAGTTCCAACCAAAGAAAAGTTAAACATTTATTAAAATTCTTAAAATTTAATATTTATGCATATTCTTTGTAAATTTTATTTAATATCTTATCACCGACTGATATTATATTTTGAATTACGTTATTTTTATTTTAATTATAAATTTATTTTTATTTATATCTTCAAATTAAATAAAATTTATTCTCCATAAACTTATTAAAATTGAATATATAACTCATTTTAATTTATTCTTAAAACTTAGGCAATGACTCCCGCGTTTCTTTGTTTTTTTTTTTTTCCTCCTTTTGACAACAAAACTTATGAATCATTGTAGTACGGTAATTGGCAAATGAAAAGACCCTTGGTAAAGAGACTGGAGCTCATCGGCTTTTTCCACCGGTGGGCCACTGGAGACTCGCCTCGATGATGAGCCTGACACGATCAGCATCTCTTTCCGTTCCTTACAATTCCTTTTTTTTTTTTTTGTTTGACGCTCTTGACATAATCCCTCTTTAATCAAATAGTACGGGTGCATCATATTCTCAATTAAAACGCACCGTCAGCATGGAGAGAGACCTCTTCCAGCCCTATAAATAACAACCCGTCACCAAGTTAATCTCTCTTTTCACTTGACTCTTTGAAAAATTATTGAGTTGAGCGGCATCTTAGTTATTTGCGATTGATTTTTGCTAAGATCCCATGTTTTGTCAATACTCTAAATTCAAACCGATTTAATGCATGCAAAGAGTAGGCTTCCTTTTTGGGGGGGGGGGGGGCTCTGGCTGATGATCTTGGCTGATTTCACATAGTCAAAATGCAATATTTCATCTCATGACGCCATGTACATCCAGCTAATAATGGTGTTCGTATGTCATTGATGAAAATGACTGGACCAAACGTGAAACCTTGTGCATCATTGTTTCTTGAGGGGGTTCTGATTTTTTCGATAGGTATTTTTTTATTTGATAATACTATGTGGCATCTGGCATCCGCATGTTGCTGTAGGATACAGAAAGATCGAGGGCACTTTTCAAACAACAACTATCCATACTCTTGAAAAAAAAAAAAAACGTAGAATATGCACTACAAATTGAGTTAGGTCGCTACACTAGTGTATGATAAAATAAACTGTAGGATTATTAAAAGCATCAATTACTATGAGATTGTACAAAATCAAGCATAAATTTAATTTCATTGAATATTTTGTTCAAATATTAAAACTTATAATTACTTGATATAAACGAATGCTTCAAACTTTATTAAACTCAAAAATTGATAAAAACTTTATTACATGACTGCCCGCCTCACCAAACATTAAAAATCTTTTCTTATCACACGAAGCCCCATGTATCTATAAAATAAGAATATAATATCCCCTCGCGTGCATTCACATGATTATGCATGATGCAGTGGGATTTTCTTCAGAAATATAATCAGTACATCGGCTCACATAAATCCTTCCGCCGCCGCCGCCACCCCAGCTGTTATAAACTGGCCTTCCATGACAAGGACCATAACATGGGGGTGGCATGCATGAGACCAGATGACATGGGCCCCACCAATGACCTTCAAAGCATTCCCTACAACAAGGCTTTGGTGGTGGCTTGGACGGCGAGGGAGGTGGAGATGGGGTCTTCGGTTTTTCTGGAGGCTTCTCTTTAGGCTTTTCAGGTGCTTTAGCCGGTATGATCTGGATGCCCAGTATTATTTCACCGGCTTTGCAGCGAATCTTGTCCTTGACCTTCTCAGGACAGCAACAAACCACAGTGATTGTCACAGTGTTTGACTTCTCGTCGTATATCTGGTTCTGAATTTCTTTTGTTCATAAAGACACAAAAATTTCCGAGAAACAGACTCAGTTACTCTACCCCGTTTATAATTATTAAAAAAAATATCCTTGAATTTCCATGACAGAGAGAGTACTCACGAGGGATTTTACACAGTACTTTCTTGATCTTCTTGCGGCATTTCTCACACCCGAGGTCAACTCTAATTTCCATCTTTGTAACCTGTGACATTGCGTAATTTCATGCACATACAACTAACTTCTCGTACAGAGGCAAAAGAAGAGAATGACGCGGAGAAACTAAAACGTCACTGATCACAAAAAAAGGAAGAATTTTGGGGATTGCAGACAAGAGAATTTGAACTGAATCCCGGTGCTCAGAGTCAGATACAGATGACATGGCCAGAAGTATATAACGAGATTGTGGAAAAAGAGATCAAATGAAATAAAGAGAAAAAAAAAAGAAAAAAAAAGCCCACCACAGAAATAGGAAGGATATGACGTGTGTTCCAAGTAGTCAAGAGAGAGGCAAATAATCTTATCCACCGTCCTTCTCTACCATTTATTATGCTAAATTATTTACTTAAAAATATCATCATTAAATTTCTTGTACTCTAAAAGCAGACCCAGAAAAAAAAAACAATGGAACTTGAAAAATAAATAATTAATCGCTTGAAACATTTTTCTTACATTGGGAGTGTTAATTGTTTCTCATTTCTTTATATGACAAGGGGCATAGCATTCAAACAAATAATAACGTGGGGGCAATATGATCAAGAAGTTATATATGATTTTTATTTGAAAAAAAAGAGCGCATTATCATCTACAATTTATATATATGATCAGGAATTAGGCCTTTCATGGCTTTGAAGTTTCAGCGGCACGCACATGGACAAATTCTGAGGAGCCCCCCCCATTTATTGAACCATGCTCTCTTGGGTGCCCACTGAAATGTAACGTCTAGTGACTAAACGCTACGATATAGGACGCGATTGGGAGCTCCTGTAATGGCTACTGACGTTATGACATCATCTCCTGTGACGTAATGGTTCCAATGGAAATTTTGATTGCGGAATAATAATTATAAACCGCATCGTTAGTTGTTAGTCGGTCGGTCGTTTGCTTGTATCTGTCAATACTTTTTCTCTGCTTCTAAGGCTATTCCACTTAGTAATTATTGCTTCACATGAACTTATGAATACTCAATCGTACTTGATAATATATGGCAAGATAGAGTATTGCAATTTTGTTTGACACAATAAAATGTAGAAAAAAAGCTATTCGATTTTTTTCTTTTTTATCAATCATACAGAAATAAACCGTAAACCATTCAGCAATCAATCAATTCAATCATGGCTAGTTTGCGTCCATTCTCGTTTTCCGTATTCACCCTTCTTCTTCTTCTTCTTCTTCTTTTTCTTCTTCTTCTTCTTCTTATTATTATTATTATGACTATTACTATAGAGGTAGATGGGTACTTTGATGTCAAGGGAACGGGTGAGTGGACCAAAGGGCCATTACTTAGGATGGGGATGTGGGACTAGGTCTCGGGACACGTGTAGATTGCTGTGTGGGGATACATGGGCCATTATTGAACCAGACCAAACTTTGTACGATATAAACCATCTTTGCGATTAAACATTCCGAAAATGATATAATTGAATGGACGGGACGAAAATTTGTACAGTCAATTGTAATAAATTGTCGTGATTTTGACTGTTTAGATGATACTTTGTTCGCCAATCTCTTGTCTCCAAACATTGCTCTAATTAGGCACTGTATTCTGTACGGAGAAGGTGGAGTGAGTTGCCCACAGCCAGCCGCCTGGGCCCCCGCACATGCAAAGAAAAGACTCCCTTCTTCGAGAGTCGGCAACCAAGCTACCAAAGGGTCACTGCGACCAATTGGCGATCGTATGAAATTCAACAACTGACCGTCACGTGTCAACATTTTATTGGGTAGCGGATGTTCGGAATCCACACTCATGTGTCTGCTCTACCAAGATGCAAAATCCACCTTAATTTATATTGCAGAACGAGTGTTACAATCGATGTCTGCCCTCTTAGGCACTCTGCTTGACTCATAATTCTTCGTTTCAGCATCCTCAGCTCTACTGTTCTAACATTTCAGGGGGTCATCAAAAGATTTTTCTGTCACAATAAAGGCAGTGAAGGTACGTGGATGCTATTATGTTTCCATCTCCTTGTCACTCGGGAAACAACTCGTCTTTTCCGGACTCTTTTTGTGGGTCGGCTTTTTTCTTTTTACTTGATTTCTTTTCTCAATATATGTAAAAATTTTATTTAAATATGTGTAATTTTAATAAAAAATAAGGAAAGAAAATTAGTTATTGAGTTACAATAATTTCTTGAGTCATAACAACAGTTTCAGTTTCTATCAATTTAGATATATCATTTATCATATTATTTATATAAAAATAATTAATTTTAAGATCTGAAATTAAGTTTAATAATTATATTTTTTAATAAACAATTTAACAAGTGGTATTAGATTTTATGTTTGATAATTAATTATTTTTTGTATATAAATAACTAAATATATATTTGATTTATGATTGATTATTAATTAAATAATAATAATTATCGTAAGTATTTAAATAAAATTAAATTGTTATAATTTATGTAAAATAATGATATTTTATATGTTTGATTTGCATTTATATTTATTGATTTTCTCATTATTCAATTGAAATATCATATTATATTTATTTAATTGATTCATCTAACTTTTGAGTTTTGAAACTCTTCTGGGTCTGCTTTTAGAGTACAAGAAATTTAATGATGATATTTTTAAGTAAATAATTTAGCATAATAAATGGTAGAGAAGGACGGTGGATAAGATTATTTGCCTCTCTCTTGACTACTTGGAACACACGTCATATCCTTCCTATTTCTGTGGTGGGCTTTTTTTTTCTTTTTTTTTTTCTCTTTATTTCATTTGATCTCTTTTTCCACAATCTCGTTATATACTTCTGGCCATGTCATCTGTATCTGACTCTGAGCACCGGGATTCAGTTCAAATTCTCTTGTCTGCAATCCCCAAAATTCTTCCTTTTTTTGTGATCAGTGACGTTTTAGTTTCTCCGCGTCATTCTCTTCTTTTGCCTCTGTACGAGAAGTTAGTTGTATGTGCATGAAATTACGCAATGTCACAGGTTACAAAGATGGAAATTAGAGTTGACCTCGGGTGTGAGAAATGCCGCAAGAAGATCAAGAAAGTACTGTGTAAAATCCCTCGTGAGTACTCTCTCTGTCATGGAAATTCAAGAATATTTTTTTTAATAATTATAAACGGGGTAGAGTAACTGAGTCTGTTTCTCGGAAATTTTTGTGTCTTTATGAACAAAAGAAATTCAGAACCAGATATACGACGAGAAGTCAAACACTGTGACAATCACTGTGGTTTGTTGCTGTCCTGAGAAGGTCAAGGACAAGATTCGCTGCAAAGCCGGTGAAATAATACTGGGCATCCAGATCATACCGGCTAAAGCACCTGAAAAGCCTAAAGAGAAGCCTCCAGAAAAACCGAAGACCCCATCTCCACCTCCCTCGCCGTCCAAGCCACCACCAAAGCCTTGTTGTAGGGAATGCTTTGAAGGTCATTGGTGGGGCCCATGTTACCTGGTCCGATGCATGCCACCCCCATGTTATGGTCCTTGTCATGGAAGGCCAGTTTATGACAGCTGGGGTGGCGGCGGCGGAAGGATTTATGTGAGCCGATGTACTGATTATGTTTCTGAAGAAAATCCCACTGCAGCATGCATAATCATGTGAATGCACGCGAGGGTATATTATATTCTTATTTTATAGATACAGGGGGCTTCCTGTGATAAGAAAAGATTTTTAATGTTTGGTGAGGCGGGCAGTCATGTAATAAAGTTTTTATCAATTTTTGAGTTTAATAAAGTTTGAAGCATTCGTTTATATCAAGAAATTACAAGTTTTAATATTTGAACAAAATATTCAATGAAATTAAATTTATGCTTGATTTCGTATAATCTTATAGTAATTGATGCTTTTAATAATCCTATAGTTTATTTTATCATACACTATGTAGCGACCTAACTTAATTTGTAGTGCATATTCTACGTTTTTTTTTTTTTTTCAAGAGTATGGATAGTTGTGGTTGTAGAACTCTGTTGTGATTAGAAAAGTGCCCTCGATCTTTCTGTATCCTACAGCAACATGCGGATGCGCTCAACTCAATAATTTTTCAAAGAGTCAAGTGAAAAGAGAGATTAACTTGGTGATAAGAGTTGTTATTTATAGGGCTGGAAGAGGTGTCTCTCCATGGTCACGGTGCGTTTTAATTGAGAATATGATGCACCCGTACTATTTGATTAAAGAGGGATTCTGTCAAGAGCGTCAAACAAAAAACGAAGGAATTGTAAGGAACGGAAAGAGATGCTGATCCTGTCAGGCTCATCATTGAGGCGAGTCTCCAGTGGCCCACCGGTGGAAAAAGCCGATGAGCTCCAGTCTCTTTACCAAGGGTCTTTTCATTTGCCAATTACCGTACTACAATGATTCATAAGCTTTGTTGTCCAACAGGAGGAAAAAAAAAAAAAACAAAGAAACGCCGGAATCATTGCGTAAGTTTTAAGAATAAATTAAAATGAGTTATATGTTCAATTTTAATAAGTTTATGGAGAGTAAATTTTATTTAATTTGAAGATATAAATAAAAAATAAATTTATAATTAAAATAAAAATAACATAATTTAAAATATAATATCAGTTGATGGTAAAATATTAAATAAAATTTACGACGAATATACTCAAGTATTAAATTTTAAGAAATTTAATAAATATTTAACTTTTCTTTGGTTGGATCTTTTATGTGCCTTTGCTTTCATGCCATTATTACTGGGCTTAGCTTGCAAACGGCGAAAGCAATCGCTTGGTAGACGCGATCGACGAGCGTCCGAAAACTTCAGTGCCGGGGGGGGGGGGGGGGGGGGGGGGGGGGGGGGTGGCAGCTCATCGATAAAGAAAGTCCGAAAACGCGATTATTATTCGGGCCGCCAATTATTTCACAAGGTAAAGGAGATAAAGAAAGTCTTGGATGGACTAAATGGATCGATCGATGCACTCAACCCACCGCTTTATTTATTTTTTTTTTTAACAAACAAACAATGACGACGCTTGTGCCACCAAACGCTTTATTAGTTAGCCCCTTCTTCTCTCACCGCTCATGCCACGTCGTATGGCTCCGTAACTTCAAAGTTTATTGGTCTTTTTCAGTTACAAAGAATGTCGAGAGATCAATAAAACAAAATCATGGATTTCTTAAATTACATAATAATAAGTGCCCATCACTAAAAGATATATTTGATCATCGGAGAGGAAACCGACTTATTTATAGTGCTCTTTTGCACGAGCAGGAAATCTTACCGTAGTTTTTATATTATTGCCCATGGCGTGCTTCCAAGAAGGTAGTTCATATTCCATTCACAGGATAATTCTCTTCACAAATACTGGCCGCCATTGGAACAATATTTAGGATGCAAGAATCAAATGGAACGAAGCTTCCGCGAATCCCGCCCCCCCCCCCCCACCCACACCTCTCTCCCCCAACAACCCATCAAACTTAATTTGGGCAGATCCCGACCTCGGCTGTTAAGATATGAAATGTTTTTGCACCATTTCACCAATCAAATAAATAAATGTTTAATGGTGGAGTGAGACCTACTACTGAACAATTTCAACCCATCACGGGCACAATTGCCGCTTGAAAAAAAAGCTAACTTCATATTGTCAGTGGGCCCTACTTCTACCCAAACCATCGCCCCCAATGCCACAGGTCAATTCAATCGGACGTCTCGCATTTGTCATGGCCGACTTCAGGTTCCTTTGTCCAAAGTGGAAATTTATGTGAATTAATGACGCCTAAACCATATGATGATGAGATTCTTTGTCATTAAATAATAATAATAATGATGATTTAAAAAGCTCCGGAATGGGATTCTGTCTTCCCTAACCCATTATTCACAATCAGAGGCTTTAGAGTAGCCATCCGCCAAAACCCCAAACGGTCAGTACCGTCTCCGACCACAATTCATTAGCCCAGGCAATCAATCACATGCGGTTGGTCCTTTCCTCCGTTTGAGTTTAAATTAGTGCTGACTAAGATTTGAATTCCAGACCAATACGATTTGTCTTCGTGTCGTGTCCATTCCCTGCTATGTTTGGACTTCGAAGCCATTTCGAGGTCCAATGAATGTGAGGCAGAAAACTCACCTGTGTTAGTCGACTGGTGGTCCGAGGCCCATAAGCAGCTAAAAGCACATTCTTTCCAATTCATTGGGTTTTAAACTGAACTGATTCTCCATATGGTACAGCCCAAAGCAT
Organism: Ceriops zippeliana; assembly: GCA_037897445.1. Classification (NCBI taxonomy): domain Eukaryota; kingdom Viridiplantae; phylum Streptophyta; class Magnoliopsida; order Malpighiales; family Rhizophoraceae; genus Ceriops; species Ceriops zippeliana. Next base: position 3,449,367 of record JBAPLH010000217.1, read on the forward strand.
GTAATTAAATTCATTTTTGATTTTTTATTGGTTTTTTTGTACCAAATTAAATAAACGTGAGAACAGAAATACACCTATATTAGGATGTTGTTATATTCTATTTTCCACGATCCATTCAGAGACTGAGAACAAGATAATGTTAAATCACTCTACAGTCTGAATCAAGTTATAAAATATTAAGACTTGGACCTTCCTTACTTTTGATGAGACTACTCAGCAATATGCTGCACTACATGAAACATAATCAAGAAGCCCTTCAAACAAATAATAACGTGGGGCAATATGATTTTTATTTGAAAAAAAAAAGCGCATTATCATCTAAAATTTATATATGATCAGGAATTAGGCCTTTCATGGCTTTGAAGTTTCAGCGGCAGGCACATTGACAAATTCTGCGGAGCCCCCACCCATTCTCTCTTGTGTGCTCACTGAAATGTAACATCTACTGACTAAACGGTACGAAATAGGACCCGATTGGGAGCTCCTGTAATGGCTACCGACGTTATGACATCATCGCCTGTGACGTAATGGTTCCAATGGAAATTTTGATTGCGGAATAATAATTATAAACCGCATTGTTAGTTGTTAGTCGGTTGTTTGCTTGTATCTGTCAATACTTTGTCTCTGCTTCTAAGGCTATTCCTCTTAGTAGCTATTTCTTCACATCAACTTATGAATAATCGTAGGTGATAATATATGCCAAGATATAGTAGTATTGCAATTTTTTTGACCCAATAAAATGTAGAAAAAAGCTATTCGATTTTTTTCTCTGTAATCAAACACAATTCACAAATAAAACGTAAACCATTGAGCAATCAATCAATCAATTCAATCATCCCTAGTTTGCGTCCACTCTCGTTTTCCATTTTCCCCTTTTTTTTTAATTACTATAGAGGTAGATGGTGGCTCCGATGTCAAAGGAACACAAGTCCCTCGCTTAAGTGAGTGGACCCAAGGGGCCATTCGTAATGATGGAAGGATGGGGATGTGAAACACGTGTACGATTGCTGTGTGGGGCTACATGGGCCCATCATCGAACCAGACCAAACTGTGTACGATATAAACCTTTTTTTTTTTTTTATTAAACCGGCCGAAAAAGAGGACGGAAGGAGAGAATTGAATGGACGGGATGAAATTTGTATCGTCTATTGTAATTTTTACTGTTTGGATCTTATTTTGTCTTACCAATTTTTCAACCCCAAACGTTGCTTTAATTAGGCACTGTTTTTGTACGGAGAAGGCGGAGTCAGTCACTCACAACTAGCACATGCAAAGAAAAGATTCCCTTCGAGAGAGCCGGCAACTCAGCTATAAATGGGAATTGCCACAAATTTGGGATCATATGTAATTCAACATTTTATTGGGTAGTGGGTGTTCGGAATCAAACACTCTTACGTCTGCTTTAATAAGATCCAAAATCTGCCTTAATTTATATTTCAGAATGAGCGTTCTTACAAGCGGTGTCTGCCCTCTTATCCCCACCCCGCTTGACTCGTAATTCTTCGTTTCAGGCATCCTCAGCTCTACCGTTTCTAACATTCCAGGGTCATAAAAAAAATCTTTCTGTCACAACAATGGCAGAGAAGGTACGTGGATGCTATTATTTTTCTATCTCTTTCTCACGTGGGAATCAACTTGTCTTTTCTTTCCTCTTTCTGCGGTGAGTGAGTTTTTCTTTTTCTTCTCTTTATTTTACTTGATCTCTTTTTCCGCAATCTCGTTTTGCACTCCTGGATATCTCAAGTGCCATTTCATCTGTGTCGGACAGTCAGTACCAGGTTTCAGTTCTAATTCTTTCTTGCCTGCAATCCCCAAAATTCTTTGTTTCTTTGTGATCAGTAACACGTTTTAGTTGCTCTGCGCCATTCTCTTCTTTTGCCTCTATGCGAGCAGTAAGTTGTATGTGCGTGAAATTACACGATGTTACAGGTTACAAAGATGGAAATTAGAGTTGACCTCGGTTGTGGGAAATGCCGCAAGAAGATCAAGAAAGTGCTGTGTAAAATCCCTCGTGAGTACTCTCTGTCACGGAAATTCAAGGATATGTTTTCAATAATTATAAAAGGGGGTATAGTAACTGAGTTTGTTTCTCCGAAATTTTTGTGTCTTTATGAACAAGAGAAATTCAGAACCAGATATACGACGAGAAGTCAAACACTGTGACAATCACTGTGGTTTGTTGCTGTCCTGAGAAGGTCAAGCACAAGATTTGCTGCAAAGCCGGTGACATAATACTGGGCATCCAGATCATACAACCGCAACCACCGCCTGAACCATCCAATCCAACACCAAAGCCTTGTTGTAGGGAATGCTTAGAAGGTCATTGGTGGGGCCCATGTCACCTGGTCCCATGCATGGCACCCCTATGTTATGATCCATGTTATGGAAGGCCAGTTTATGATTACTGGGGTGGCAGCTGCAGTAGGATTTATGTCAGCAGATGTTCGGATTATGTTTCTGAAGATAATCCCGCTGCAGCATGCATAATCATGTGAATGCACGCATCATCCAGGGTCATTATACTATGTCATGGTCTTCTAATTGCCAGTGGATGGGAATTTCGAGTCATTCATCAGCCGGTTGCGCGAGGGGATATTATATTCTTATTTTATAGAGTCAGGGCTTCGCGTGATAAGAGAGAATTTTTAAAGTTTGGTGAGGCGGGCAGTCATGGTAATAAAGACGTTATCAATTTTTAAGTTTAATAAAATTTGGAGCGTTCGTTTATATCAACAAATTATAAGTTTTAATATTTGAACAAAATATTTAATAAAATTAAAAATATATTTAATTTTATAGAATGTTATAGTGGTCGATAACGTTTAATAATCTTAGAATTTATTTTATCATACTTTAACGTAGTCACCCAACTTAACTTGTGTATATTCAACGTTTTGTTTTGCTACGTAAAAAAAGAAAAAATAACAAAATATTTCCATTAATCGCTACTTGGACATGGTGTATATCCTTTTCTCTATTATTGTTTTCCCATTATGGGACGTGGTGTGACGCTTGTCTAATTATCGCTGTTATTTAGAATCTACAGCATAGAGATTGAGACCCATATGGGCCCATTGTAATTTTGTTTCACGTTATACCAGGGGAAAATTGCAACAAGTTGAGAATAGTGCCAATTAAATGCAGCCGCATGACGGAGTCAGGTCTCTACCTTTTCCACGGGCACATGCTTATTCGGCCATCGAAATAAGAAAAAGATAACACACAGATTTATCATGGTGTGCCGTTCTGTTTACGTTTTGGAAGGTTTGTGAGCGCTCGTCCAATAACATTGTCAAATTATTCTTTCAGTTTTTCTAAGGTTTACTTAGTTAATTTCTTTTCACAAACTATCTAACTGCCGCACAAGTTCATACCATTCGAACCTAATTCCGTGACAAGTTGCTCCAAATCAGAGAAACTAAAAATCCTAACATACAGCAATTTGGTTGTAGAACTCTTTTGTGGTTAGAAAAATGCCCTTCATCTTCCTACAACACGTGGATTCCAGATGACAATAATGTACCCATCGAAACAATCGGAACCCTTCAATAAAAAAAACAATTTGTACAAGATGCCACATTTGGTCAAGTGATTTCCATCAATAACGTTCGTACACCATTAGCTGGTCATTCTTTCCAATTCATTGGGCTTTAAACTGAACTCATTCTCCACATGGTACAGCTCAAAGCATGTAATGAAATTCAGTTTGTTTTCGTCCCAAATTGGTTGTTCGTTCTCGAGTATGTGCACTTTGGGCCACCTCGTATCCTCGGTTTTGGAGGCCCACTTAATTTTTGGGCTTCTCGACATTAAGTGGGTTATAAATCGTACTCTTTTTTTAATGGTTTTTTTTTTTTTCTGAATGATGATGAAATGAAAACTAGATCGAGGAGAGAAGGGAAGGGCATTTTGGGTTTTGAAAACCATCCGAGGCGTTATCCATAGGGCGATTAAACTTCGAATTTGGGGTTAAAAAAAAAAAAGGATATTTTGAATATTAGCATTTGTTGGTTGACAGATTTATGCATCGCTGTCAACGAATTATTGTTCAATATATAATGTTAAGCGTAATAATGTGTAATTGCGACCGAGGTTCAATTTTCTTTGTTTTTTTTTTTTTTTGCGAATTTTAATCCTAACCCTAAGTTGCTTTGACGCAAATTAGTTAGACCAACATGATAATGTGACTGCGAATTTTACATTTTTCTTCCTACAAATTGCACTTTTCACATTAATAATTTAATTTACCTTCTCTCTCTTTCTTTTTTTTCCGAGAAAATGTACTTTTCATTGACCGTGCTCGGCACCCTTTAAGATTTATGGCCTTTTAAGTATTTCTGAATATATCTTTGGCAGCTTTTAGGGATCAATTTGCGTAATCCTAGGATTCAATTGGCTACTACAAGGGAAGATGTTCATCTAATTATTATGGTCGAATTAACAATCCAAGTTGCTTGCGAATTTGATGAGTCGTCATCTTGAAATCATGATCTCCAGGATTTCTGAAACGGCGGCTACATGAAATTATTGGTGAGGGTCCTATAACTGTAGTTCTTGTTTTCAAACAAATAATATGACTGGCAATGATCTTGCTTTCAATCCCTGGATACGAATTGATGCGTTATCTTTGAATTATGTAGGGTACTCGGAAAAAGATGTGATGTTTCATCATCTTTCGATGGCTAATGATGATTCTAGTTGGTCTTTGCTTCCAGATGGAAATGATCCAACCCCTTTTTTCAATGAAAAGAAAGCCCTTCAGAGAAGAAGATTTTGCCACTTGGTTAATGCTCATGTAGGGGATATGAGATAATCAGAACAAAGTGGCATCCGACCTCTTCCATGGCTCAAATCGTTATTTGGGAAACGAAATTTAAGATTCAAGCAAGTAGAAATCTCGTTGGCAGTCTATCTAGGCGTAGGAACTCTTCTCACTCTCTCTTTTTTTTTCATGCATCAGATAGAGGGCGAGAAAACAAATGGGGTTCTTGATGCCATTTACTTCTGTGTTGTGACAATGACAAATGTTGGATATGGAGACCTTCTGCCCCACAGCACATTTACAAAGCTACTTGCTTGCGTTTATGCCTTTACTGGCATTGCTCTTTGTGGGTTAATTCTGAGTAAGGCTGCAGATTACGTCGACGAAAGGCAGGAGTTTGTCTTCGTTAAGAGTCATACGCACGCATGAAAAAATTGGTGCAACTGATATTCTCAGGGAGGTTGAAACCCATAAAATCAAATACAAGTTTCTGCTCGTAGCGATTCTTTTGTCAATGGAAAGATTCTTGGTATTGGAAAGATTGAAAAGGCTAGATGTTGATCATTCGGGAGCGTTGACAGAATCGGATCTGCTGGTGTCTCGATCATCTTAAGCACAGAGCTAACTTAACACCACTTTGGTAGAGTCAACCTCTCATGCTTTCATAGAATGAGTAAACTGTCATAAATATGATCTCCTTTGTATATATACACTGTACGCGCGATAAAGAAACAGTTGAATTTGGACATCAAGAGTAGTGGCATGTACATTAGTTGACATCCACAATTTGCCCAACATTAAAGGTTGAACTCTTTCGCCAGGCAGAGGAGCTGGCCTACTTTCACACGCTGGTATGGTATAGGCAGAGACTGAGATTTTGTACCCTCATGAATATGAACAGTGGAAATGATAATGTTCTATAGTGATTAAGTGTTACAATCGCATTATATTCTAAAAGGCCTACATTTATTTTCTGCTACTATTAGAGTATAGATGTTGAATTTGTGAGCAGTCATTTTTAAGTTTAATAACCAAATAGCCCAAACATAACTATTAATCTAAGTTGTATTAATCTTTGAACTGATTTATGATTTCCTTCATTTTTTAGATGCATTCAAACGGAGTGGTTGAAGAGCAGGGTTAGGGTGATCCCAGCACAGGATCTACTACCTTATTCCATTAACCAGTGTTGTATCAATATTATTTACATTTTTTCAAAAGAAATTACTGCTTGTTCCAAGAATTGACTTGCATTTAACCATGGCTGCTTGTTTTAGAAAGGAATTGGTCACAAAGTGAATGAAGGAGGAACATTAAATTCATGTTGATTCACCTTTTAGTGACAAATTCAGCACACAGGGAAATGGTCTGGCATAGACATCTGCTAATGTCTATCCCCATGCAAGCATTTTGTTTAATGCGGTCGTCCGTGGATAGAAATCATTATGGGTGATGAAGTTTTGAATTAAATCTTTTTGTACCAAATATAATAAATGTGTGAAGAGAAATATAATAAATCTTTGGACATTACAACTTCAAATTTTATTTTTCACGGTCCATTCAGATGTGGCTGATAATAACATATTGATGAATCATTTTACACTGATGTTATGTTTGAATTTAATTATAGAATATAGACCTTCCTTACTTTTGATGAGGCCATTCAGCGATGTCTGGTCTTCCTGAAACATAATCAAGAAGCCCTTCACCAACTCTCTCACCATGGGGATCGGTTCCCAACCGTGAAACACCACCAAAGGCTAAGATCAACACCAGGAACACCGCAGTCGAGGCAAAAAGAGGCCAAAAGTAAGCAAGAATGTTGAGTAGCCTAGGAGCAGCATACACCATCAAGGACAGGACGAGGGAAGCAATGATTGCCACGGCAAGGTGATTTCTATACGGCAAGAGTTTCCCAGATCTCCATTATCTCTTGAATTTGTACCAGACACAAGGTAGGAAAGGGAGTGACGGAGGGAGAGAGGAAAACTTCCTTATATATATATATATAGAGATATATGGTTAAAGGGCTGATGATGGAAGGTGGTGGTCTTATCAATTGATTTAATGTTGGCTTTATCCTTCAATTCGAGAAATATATATGGGGCGAGGCCAGAATATGGCAGTAAGTAGACTCCACCCCTTAAAAGAAAATTATTTTCTTATAATAATTTTAATTTTTTAACTCAAAAACATATAATACTCAACAACAAAAATAATCAAATATACAATAAACATAAACATAAAATAATGTACAACAGAAACGTAATTCACTTTTTAATAAATTTGTTATATTTATTCTCGGGGACATCTCATCATTGTTGTTTCATTTGAGAGTATGCGCCATTTTTTCTTTGTCCACGTATTTCCGTTGAAATAATTCGGTATGTGTCTTTTGTCCATTTCTTTCGTGGGTCGGTTGCTTTTTCTCTTGACAAATGGCTGCTTGCAAGATTAGACGGAAAAGATTGGTAACTCGGGAAACGAATAATCGACTTTGTCCGATCCTTTCTGCGGTGGGTGGGAGCTTCAACGAAGGAAATGAGAATCTTTCTTGACTAAAATTTCATTGTTCTTTTTTTTGGCGTCAAAACTATCAAAAAGGATAACTTTGCAGATGGATTTGTAGAGACTAAAAGAGTTTCAGACTATGCATAACACATCTAATAATCATCCACTTACATTCTTGAAAATACCCATCAAAACCAGCTTCCATTACACGGGCCCAAATTTGTACTTCTGTTCAAAAACCCACATGTCTGGCCCATTGTCAAGACTAGTTATGGCCATCAAACTTAAAATTTAAGATTAGATATAGAATAATAAATAAATACATGGATTCCGACAGAACTAAATAATCTGCACGGAATGGGAGGACATGCATGCTAAGAGACCTGCCCGAACCAGAGAGATAACAGAAAGACATGACCTGGCAGGTCTTGCCTTTAGCCGCAACATTGCCGCCGCCAGCAGCAGCAGTTCCGTCAAAAGCGCTGCCTTTACAACTTCATACGCTCTCTCAAAGAACCCACATTCCTTCTCATGTCTACAAGCATCCATCCGCCATTCTCTTAGAGCTCTGCACCTCTCTCGAAGAACTCCATCAAATCATCCCTCTCATCATCAAGAACGGCCTTTACGACGAACTTCTCTTCCAAACCAAGCTCGTTAGTCTCTTCTGCAACTATGGCAGCTTAACCGAAGCAGCTTGTGTTTTCGACTCAGTTGACAATAAATTAGATGCCCTTTATCATACCATGCTTAAAGGGTACGCAAAGAACTCATCTTTGGAATCCACTTTGTCGTTTTTTTGCCGATTGAGGCATGATAGCGTTAGTCCTGTTGTGTATAATTTCACTTACATGTTGAAACTCTGTGGGGATAATTCAGATCTCCGGAGAGGGAAGGAGGTTCACGGGCAATTGATTACTAGTGGGTTTTCTTGGAATCCGTTCGCAATGACTGCGGTTGTAAATTTGTATTCGAAGTGTAGAAAAATTGACGACGCTTATAAGATGTTTGATAGAATGCCCGAAAGAGACTTGGTTTGTTGGAATACAATAATTTCTGGATATGCCCAAAATGGGTTGGCAAGGTTGGCATTGGAGTTGGTCCCCGAGATGTTCCACGAACGGCATCGGCCCGATTCTGTGACAATTGTTTCCATTTTGCCTGCAGCTGCGGATATGGGATTGTTGAGAATTGGGAAGGCAATCCATGGGTATGTTATAAGGTCTGGATTTGAATCGCTTGTGAATACTTCCACTGCTCTTATTGACATGTACTCAAAATGTGGGTTTGTGGGGACTGCCAGAGAAATTTTTGATGGGATGCATCGTAGGACTGTTGTTTCGTGGAATTCAATGATTGATGGATACGTCCAAAGTGGGAATCCTAAGGAAGCAATGCTGTTATTTCAGAAGATGATGGATGAAGGGGTTCAACCAACCAATGTTACCATTATGGAAGCTTTACATGCCTGTGCTGATTTGGGTGATCTTGAGCAGGGAAACCTTGTACATAAACTAGCGGTTGAATTGAAACTTGATTATGATGTTTCTGTGAAGAACTCCTTGATTTCGATGTACTCAAAGTGCAAGAGAGTTGATATTGCCGAAGGTATATTTCAAAACTTGCAAAATAAAGATCTTGTATCCTGGAATGCCATGATATTAGGGTATGCCCAAAATGGGCATGTAAATGATGCCCTAAATTCATTTTGTGAAATGCAATCTCAAGGTATAAAGCCAGATTCATTCACAATGGTTAGCGTAATTCCTGCTCTCTCTGAGTTATCAATACCACGTCACGCAAAGTGGATTCATGGACTTGTTATAAGAAGCTTTTGGGACAGGAATGTTTTTGTGATGACTGCTCTTGTTGACATGTATGCAAAGTGTGGAGCCATTCACACTGCAAGAAGGCTCTTTGACATGATGGATGAAAGGCATGTGATAACGTGGAATGCTATGATTGATGGATATGGGGTGCATGGACATGGAAAAGCTGCAGTAGACCTTTTTGTTGAAATGCAAAAGGAGGACATCACACCAAATGATGTTACGTTTTTATGTATCCTATCTGCCTGCAGCCACTCACGTTTAGTGGAGCAAGGTCTCCGCTTTTTTGATAGCATGAAGGAAGACTATGGCTTAGAGCCTACAATGGATCACTATGGAGCCGTGGTTGATCTTCTTGGTCGAGCTGGCCGGCTCAACAAGGCATGGGATTTCATTCAGAAGATGCCTGTCAATCCAGGGATAACTGTTTATGGTGCAATGCTGGGTGCTTGCAAAATTCACAAAAATGTTGAATTCGCAGAGAAGGCAGCAAACAAACTCTTTGCATTGAACCCAGATGATGCAGGGTATCATGTGTTGCTCGCTAATATATATTCCACAGCTGCAATGTGGGACAAAGTGGCTCGAGTGAGAAGCATGATGGAAAAGAGAGGGCTTCAGAAAACTCCTGGCTGCAGTTTAGTAGAGTTAAGAAATGAGGTTCACAGTTTCTATTCTGGTGGCACAAGCCATCCCCAATCCAAAAAGATCTATGCTTTTCTTGATACGCTCGTAGACCGGATTAAAGCTGTTGGTTACGTGCCTGATACCAGTTCAACTCATGATGTGGAAGAATCTGTCAAGGAGCAGTTGCTGAACACCCACAGCGAGAAGTTGGCTATTGCCTTTGGACTTCTGAATACGAGCCCGGGTACTACCATACATATAAGGAAGAACCTGAGAGTTTGTGGTGACTGTCATAATGCAACGAAGTACATGTCACTTGTAACTGAAAGGGAAATTATTGTGCGCGACATGCATAGATTCCATCACTTCAAGAATGGAGCTTGTTCTTGTGGTGATTATTGGTAATTTTGTTTCTTGCAAGTCTTCAATGCGAGTAATATAGCATGTTTATGAAGGGTTCTTGGGCTAAGAAGCTCTTCTATGAATTGCATCATAATTGCAGTAACACAGGAACAGAGTAACAACGAGTATGATAAATTAACACATTAATAATTTTTTTGAAGGCCGGAATTAGAGGACTGTACACATAAAGCCAAACTCATGACATGGTTCACATAAAAATTAGTCTCTTTACGGAAAAAAAAGGGGGTGGGGTTGGTTTTAAGTACATTCTATAAATTCTGTAGTCTACCCACTCAAACCAATCAAGTGTGGACAATCTAGAATGCTCTCGCGGGCGTATCCACTCTTATCCACTCAATGCTTACAAGCAAAGATGATGATACGTATTCAAATGGCTGTGTTTGTTTCTTTTAAGCCATTTTTTTGGGTACATTCTTTTAAGCCACTTTTGTTGGTCTTTTCAACCCAAAGGTCATCAATACCTCATTTTCTTTAGTCAAAGCCTGATTTGAGTAACTTCCACTCACTTGGAAAAAGTTTGGTTTAAGGATGGTTTAGCGCTCAAGCAATTTAGGTTACTCCAAGACAACAGCTTTCTACTTATGAAAGTAGATCATGACTGCCAATAAAAAATCTGTAGCATGATTATAATTATCTGGAACAGTTATGGCTGATATTGACTTGAGGTTATCATATGTTCCTTTCCTTTCCATCTCTCATTAATGACACCATTAAAAAAAAATTCCTTTTTTTTGGGGGGGGGGGGGGCGTACAAGAACCTATTTTTGAGGTAGATGAGGTCCAGAAGTTATTTGAAAATTTTCCAATGGTTTGAAAAAATATGAGAGAAAAAAAATAATTTTAAGATGCTAAAGTTGATGGGCCAGAAAGACATATTTGGAATACGGTGGCTCCTAACTTCAATTACAGTCACTCCAACAAGAAGACGTGGGTTCCCAAATGTATTAGATAGATAGATTCCAATTGCTGCTACTTAGATTGTTCGGTTTCTGGGTTTTATTTTATCCATGATAAATCAAAGGTTGCAAAGTAATGGCACCACCAACCAATATTCTTGGGATGTGAATATCATAGTCCCGTCACAGTCACAGATTAGGTAAATAATACAAATTCAAACAAAACCATCACCATGTGAATTTTGTTCTTGACATGTATTCAACATCACCCATCAAAGCCATTTAAGAATAAAGAACGAATCTTCTTCTGAGTTTTTATTAAGAGACAATGTTAATAAAATTTGAATGCAATACGAGAGGATGGTACTTAAGTGGGGGAAAGTAACCGTTACTTTAAAAATTTGAAAAGGTGATAAACAAGAACGCTAGGGCCGCTTATGACATGTGATTTTCGATTTTGCTTCAAAACAAGGAAAGGTTCAGACCACCATCTCCTTTCTTTGCGGTCAATTCCTTGAAGGGATGGACTCGTTGGAGAATCTAAAATGGCAATGTCTTATTTATCTGTCACAAAACCCTCTTATGTTGGTTGATAAAACACCACATCCTTTGGCATTCTTTTTGTTATTGTCGGTAATTACATTGCCTTTCAAAAGTATCAAAAGGAAAGAGAAAAGATGGTGGGTTTTGAGGACCAAATGCCGGGAATCAGAGGAACAGAAAACCTCAACCTTTGTCACCCTGACCCTGCTGTGCTGGAGTTGAACCGTTTGCAGAACCTTGTTAAAGGTTAGACATGTTATTTTCTCATCAATATACTTCCTCTTTCTCCGTTTGTGTGTATTACACTTTCTTGGACAAACAGATTATTTGCTTGTTCACTGGCACACTGAGAAAAGTGGGATAAAGCAGAGGGCTTGGGTTCAAAGTCCCACGACCTCTCCAGTTGAGTTAACCTTGGTGCCGCACTCAATGAAGACACGGCACTTTCACTTTCTTCCCATAAAGATACAGTTTCTGTTTCAATTGGCAACCAAATGGGAAATAATCCAGTTTTTCTATTCAAGTTTCTAATATTCTCTTTTAGTTTGATTTTCAAGAAGCCGACGACTGGTTTCAATCTAAATTACAAAATCCGAATAAGCACCATGTATTTTAAGTTTCTAATTGTGCTTATTTTCTTAACATTGTTCCAGAGAAAGACACAGAGATGGGGGTTGCTCAGGCTGAAATCAAAGGATTGAAAGCAACTGAAATCTTGAAGGATAAGGCTATAGAAGAGGTACCTGGAGTTAAAAGCTAGAAAATATCTCAATTCAGATTTGCATCCTTGCTTTATGATAGAAACAATCAGAGGTTTATCCCGTAGGTTGGATTTAATGCCATAAGAGTGCACAGGATAAAAGCACGCTTTTGATATTCAGTTTTGCAGTATTAACAAATCTTATGTTTGCTCTCTCTCTCTCTCTCTCTCTCTCTCTCTCTCTCTCTCTCTTTCAGCTCAGGAATCAAGTTAATAAATTGGGTGAGAAACTTAGTGCCAAAGAAAATCTTGTGGACCACAAGGTATGTTCTTCCATCAAGAGAGCCTGACCTGGAGACTGAGTATGACCTTATTCTGTTGAAATCTGTATTATTGTAGAATCTTGAAATTAAGAAACTTGTGCACCTAAAAAAAGATGCATTAGCATCACAATATGCTGCTGAGGCAACTCTCAGAAGGGTCCATGCAAACCGGAAAGATGATGATTCTCCTCCTATTGAGTCTGTGACTGCACCTCTTGAGTCAGAGATCAAACGGTACAAAAACGAGGTGTGGATATGAAATAATGGTGTTTCTTTCGATAAACAGTCATGTGCTCAAAGAAATTGCATTACACCTTGGCCTTTGTAGATCGCTGCATTACAGGAGGATAAAAAGGCAATGGAACGCCTAACTAAATCAAAAGAGTTAGCTCTGCTTGAAGCGGAGAAGATTCTGAAAAGTGCTTTGGAAAGGGCTTTGATAGTTGAGGAGGTTCAGAACCAAAACTTTGAGCTGAAGCGACAGATTGAAATATGCCAGGTATTGGTCTCTTTACAAAGATCATCATATTTTTCCGATACTATGAGAACTAATTAATAAAGGAAATTTGAGTGTGCCATATGCAGGAGGAGAACAAAATTCTCGAGAAAACAAATCGTCAAAAGGTTTTGGAGGTCGAAAGGCTTAGCCAGGCCGTTCAAGAACTCGAGGAGGTCATTCTAGCTAGTGGAGCCACAGCCAATGCTATTCGTGACTATAGAAGACAGATTTCTGAGCTAAATGTAGGTTTAAGACTTAATATATCTCATTGCATTGTTTGATTTAGAAGTTATGATTGTCAATTTCAGCACATTGATTGTGAAATCACTGGCTAAGCGGACTGATATGGATGTGGAAGCCTGGCAATGACCTCAACTTTTCAGGAGGAGAAGAGGATGGTGGAGAGGGAGCTGGCCAGAGCTAAAATTTCAGCACACCGAGTGGCTGCGGTGGTGGCTAATGGGTGGAAAGATGACAGTAACAAGGTTATGCCTGTAAAACAATGGTTGGCAGAGAGAAGGTTGATGCAGGTATTCCTTCAAAGCAAATTCTTTGATTCTTATACAAGACCAGAAAAATACTCCGAGAAGAAAATTCTTTAAAAACAAATAGTCATGTAAACTTGATTAGGATGTCAAAAAAGTTTGGACATCTAATCCATTTTCATTTTTATCATTGGTAAGTAGGCAGAGATGCAGAAACTGAGAGACAAGCTAGCTGTGTCAGAGAGAACAGCTAAAGCAGAAGCTCAACTGAAGGTGAATTTCGACTTTGCTTCCTTTTAGTTTATCTGAAATTTTTTCCATATATTTATTTCATGATCTGACTACCAAAACCAACATAAATTAATTCAGGAGAAGTTCAAGCTGAGGGTAGAGACATTGGAAGAAGGTTTAAAGCATGTATCAAGTTTCTCTGTTAACTCTGATGCATTTAATGGATCTGTTAAACTTTGAAAAGAACAGTAATATCCTGGGATTCCTAACAAGCAATGGAAGCGTGAAGAAGAGGTCCACCTCGCAGCCAAGGGGTTCCACCATCAGTCTAAGCTATCCTTTGCAGCAGCCCAGTATTAAAACCAGAAAAGTTGAACATAGCTATAAAAAGAAATATGTTTCTACAGAAAATATGTTTAGAAGAGGTATACCGGCATTCAAAAATAAAGTAGTTGATGGCAGTGGAACGACAAACGGTGAAGTCCAGCCAAACATGGATGCCAAAATCGAATGAACATAAGAATGATAATACAACTGTCTCAGCAGACGTTAAGAACAAAGTTGTTGACATTGAAGGGTCACAGAATAGGGGAAGCATCAATTCTGATGGTGAAGATGTGGTTTCAGGGTTTCTGTATGACAGAATTCAAAAAGAGGTGATAAATCTAAGGAAGGCTTGCAAGACAAAAGACAGTAGTTTGAATGCTAAGGATCAAGAAATCCAGGTGGAGTGATATCAACTGCCCTCTGTCATCCTTAATCACTCACAAAATGTTGTCCATGAGATACTGACTTTATAACATAAAAATTCTACAGATGCTGATGAAGAAAGTTAATACATTGACGAAAGCCATTGAAGTGGAGTCCAAAAAGGCAATGAGAGAAGCAGCAGATAAAGATAAAGAAGCTACTTCGATGAGAGTGGAACAGAGCAAGAAGGACAGGAGTACAAATTCATCAAGAAGGTTAGTAAACTCTACTGATGTTGTAAACTTTTCCCATACTGATCATATATTAGTAACAATCCAATCTTGGTAAGATTCCTCAATGATGAAAATAATAATCCTTTGGAGACTATGGTGGTGCAGGTAACCAAGCATCTTCAATTGTTTGATTGGATCAAAGGTGAAGACTGGGTGAACTTCATATGATTCTTGGACCATATCTGCTGATAATTCAATGTATATGTGGGACTCTTCTATTGATTTTAGCTAGTTGAAATAAATTGTGATTCGAACAAAGATGAGGTTCTGACTTTGTACATTTTGTGACAGTGATGACTTGTGTTTATTGTTTCCCAGGCGGCTTAGTGCACCAGGCTCCCATACAGGACGATTTGGATAAGGGTCAGATGTACTAAAATGATATGGTTTTGGTTTGTGTGTATGTATAAATAGATGGCACACCGGGAAATGGAACCGATTGAGTGAGTAATCGCTCATAATTAGTGAAAAGGAAGACCGTTTGGATTTGCTAAGGAATTACTTGGGAACCTTGGATCCTAATTACCTATGTTGTCCTTTCCATGTCTTTATAGGAGAATACAACGAGAACAATTGCAACTCTTGGGGACTGATAGTCTTTCTGTACGGTAAAGCAGGTTTATAGACTAAAACATTTGAAATGCACGGACAGTAACCTTCCTGGCCTGGCCTAACAACAAAAGAAGGACAAAGAGTTCTAGCAATGCAGCACGCAGGCTTCTTCAAGTAGGACAGAACCACAGGAAGTAATTAATAGGGAAAAAATAAAAAAAGAAACGTGTCTCTGGTTTCCACTCCTGAGAGCCTTTTTCTCATCTGTCATTGGCTATAAGGATGTACGCTTGCCAAGAAGTTAGAGTTGTGACCCAAATGGCAAAAGGAAAAGTTTGAAACCTACCACTTAAAAGTATTGCATCTCAGGAATGGTAGCCAAAATGGTTTCCATTTTCGATCCCTCTCTGTAAAACTCTCAGAGGATCTAACAGCAATTCCTTTAGACTTAAACTACTTTGCAGTTCTCAGTAGCAACTCCAGCTCTTGCCCACTCGACACAATGTCAACTTTTTTGGCCTTGACAAGTTTCTAGGTTGATCGTTTTCGAACTAAACGCAGATTTCATCCTTGTGTTGGGTGGCAATGCTGCATATGACAGGTCAGGGTGCTCCAGGTTTTGGTCGCGATAACGACAAGAACTGATCTTTTTAACTCTTGAAGAGGTTTTGGACTGTTCTTCTCCTCCATTATGGATGAAAACTCTGCTCTTCTTTGCAGGTAAATGCCACTGCCAAAGTAAGTAGTTCCCTATTTGCAATGATGTCCTAAATACGGGATCATTAGCATGGATTTTAATTGGTTTCACCTTGAATAAAGTTTAACGTGCAAGCCATTACACCGCCTTCACTTATTTATTTATTTTTCATGCTTTCTATTTTCAAGAGAAATTGCCTTTCTTTGTATTACTTTAATAGACCAATGCTTGAGTAGGTCAATGGAGACGCTCACTAGTCAGCAAGATGATATTCGCCCCTGAAAAGGTCAACTGTCTGTTTATTGTTCGTTTTATTCTTCATTGCATTACCACTTATTACAAATATAATGTTCCTAGCTCCAAGTCAATCAATAAACAAGCGTCTTGGCCGACAAAAAGATTCAATTATTTCTCTTTCCTTCTCTGCCCCATCAACTACTGTGTGTTCAAGTGCTGAAATACTAGATAAAACATTTTCGATTTTTTCTGCTTTTGGTGCAAAATGAACCTTTTCAATTAGACCCATCAAATATAATGTAGTTTTAAGAGATGCGATTGTATTTCAGTCTAACATCCAGCTATGGCTGATGGCAGCCTAATCAATAAAAAGAAATAGAGAAAGGCTCAAATTTCATGGCATACTGATGGGTGGCCTTGATAGATTTCATTTTTAATGGTACAAAATTCTCCTTCTCGGAGGACAGTATCAATAACAGCCAAATTGGAGTTTAAAGAGCATATACCCTCTATGGACATATGAATGCATGAACTTTACCGGTAAGCCACCTAGGCAGCAGCTGCATCAGTCAATTTGCTAGATTTTAGCCATGACTCAGCTGCAATTTTGGTTGTCAAGAACCAACCAACCTTATCAGGAGCCTCCTGGAATGGAGCATCTAATTCCTTTAAATGTGAATCAAACACATTGGCCAAACCTTTGTCCGAATACATGTGTTTCCCATGCCCAGTATTGATTCCAAGAACAGGTGGAAGCTCATCTCCAGATTCCAATGCCTTGGACAAGTCATTGATCCAGGCATGTAATGCTGTTAGAGCTGCCCCAGGAGATAGGCTCTTTAGATGTAGCGACCATTGGGTTGAAGACCTAGACTGGATATCTGTATATATTCCAATTGCTAGCCCCAAGTCAATTAATTCACAGGCTTGCTCCAGCATGTTCAAGTTGACACAGAGGTCAATCAAACAATTACAGTATGCCTTCTTTACATCTGAACCAATATAATTAAAAAGTTCCGCTGCTTCCTTCTTAAAATTTCCCTCACTGCCTTTCTCCTCCACCAGAAGTTTTACCACACAACCAAGCTTTGAATTGGCCCTCTCAATACATTCAACAAGCTTACCAAGTTCTTCCTTGGGTGTTTGATTCATCACATTCAGAAGACACCCACAGAACCTGTCATCTGGAATTATGCCTGATTCAATGGCTCGGTTGAATGTCCTCACAACCGCACTGGTAAGCTGTGCTCTCCCATAGCACTGAATAAGCGACGTTAAAACAAAGATATTAGGCTCAAAGCCTGCTTCCAACATGTCATTCAATGTGTCCTCAGCCTCAGACACTTGCCCTCTGCATGAGTATACAGTAATCAAAGATGAGAAAGTCCAACTATCAGCCTTAGTACCAGAACTCTTCATGTCCTCATAAATCTCAATAGCTTCATCTACATAGCCAAGATCAGCACACATGGATAGCAGTGTATTATAAAGTATTACATTCAACTCCAACCCCTTCTCCTTCATCTCTCTATAAACTTTAAGAGCATCCTCACCATACCTAGCTCTGCCATAAGCACGCAAGAGAGCTGCATAGGTCACGAAACTTGGTGAAAGGCCACCATTGATCATATCCCTGTAGACTTTCTTAGCTTGCCAAGGCCTCTTTGCTCTTCCCATAGCATCTAATAAAGTGTTATAAGTAACCAAATTTGGTTTAGTACCCAAAGCCTTCATTTCTTCATAAACATTCAAACACCCATCAAAATTTCCAGACATGCCATAAATTTTAATCAAGGTACAGAACGTCACCGCATCAAGATGCCATTTCTCTGTTCTAGCACGGTCATACAAGCTCAAAGCCATTTCAACATTACCAGCTCGGCCATAAGCGTCAATCATTGTTGAATAAGTAACATCATCAGGACTCAGCCCAAAACTCGGCATTTTCTCAAACCATTCCACAGCCTTATCAGGCAAATTCGACAACCTGGCACAAGTAATTAAAGTCGAAAAAGTAGCATTATCTGGCTTAACCCCTCTCTCAAGCATTTCATCGAACAACTTTTCTGCTCCATTCAAATCCCTGCGCTTTCTTAAAACCTTCATCGTAACATTATAAATAATCACCTCTTTGTTAAAATTCAGCTTCTCTAGAAAATAACCAAGCGCAATCAACGCAATTTCTGGGTTCGACATGCTGTTAATGATAACCACCGCGTCTTGCTCAAACAAATCATCACCCAAATCATTCAAAACATCAAATACATCATCTTTATTATCATTACAAGAATCCAAAGCCTCAGCTGCTTTAACAAGAGAAGCATACCTAGAATCGTAGGACCTTTTCTTGAGCAGGGAAGCTCTGGGGCTATTGGGATTGACCCAGATGTAAGACGATTTAGAAGAGGAGGAAGAAGAAGAAGAAGGTGCAGTTTTGGGATCTGGGTATCCAAGATTTGCGTTCACTGTGGCTTCTTGAATCGAGAAATGGGTGATTTGAAGAGAGGCTGTTCTTGATTGAGGTGAGACCGAATTGAGCTTAAAAGAATTGAAATTTCTTGGGGGCTTGGCGTCTGCTGAAGAAGAGCACGAGTTGCAGAGAGGCCGATGAAGAGAGTAAGACGAGGAGCAGATATTGTATGCCATCTCTCTCTTGACTGAGCTTCTCAGTGTGGACCTTCGCCGTTGGCAACGGAGGAGAGACAGCCTTATCAGCTGCCCCTTTTCTTTCTTTCTTTGTTTTTTTTTTTTTTTTTTTAACATAGATAGATATTTGGTTGAAATTTGATAGAATTTTTAAAAAGTTTTTTTTTTTTTGTTCCCAATAATTTTCTAGTTGAAACCTAAGATCAGCAAAAATATTTAAGCTTACAATCCATTATTCTTATTTTGCTTTCATCCATATAATATTTCCGAGATAATTTATTAGTTAACTAATGGGTTTAAAAAATTATTACTTGATATGGTTTTTTTATTAAAAATTAACTGTTAATTTTCAACCTAATTAGAAATATGTTAAGCAATCAAAAAATTTTTTTACAATTTGGAGATTTAAATTAATTTATTTTAAAATTTCCCTTCTTATTAGAGCCATGAATTTTTTTGTTTCTCTTTTAGAACTATATGAATTTAAATATTTAAGGTTTGCGAGAATCAAATGACATCTCACACGATCCGTTTGAGAAATTAAACGGATCAGTTAAATTGGATACTTCTTTAGGGAGGCCCAGTAGAAAACGGGTCAACAAAAGAGCCCTATTCATTGCAGGCCATTACAATATTAACTGAGAGAAAAAAAAAACAATCTCTGTCGCTTGTAAGGATTAGGGATTGAACCCTACAAAATAAATAAATAAATAAATTGGTTAATCGACCGGTTGGCATGGATGAGATCACAAGACATTTCGGCTGTCTCCCGACTAGTCGGTTATACCTTATGTTTGTCAACGGGCATGTTAGTATCAATTTTATTTTTATTTAAAAGAAAAGAAAAGAAAAGAGAAGAAAGAAAGAAAGAAAAACCTTAAGTTCGAACATCCCGAAAAGAAAGCCCGTCGTAGATCAGGAGCTCTGGATGGATGATTTGTGTGAGTAGCTGACTCTTACACATAAACTTATTGGAAGGAACTCCAAATATCCGATTTGTTATTTGTAATTTTCTACCTGAAAATAGATGGGACAAACTCCGGAGACAATGGAATAGATTTTGGAACCTTATGGGCCATTGGATCAATGGGTTCAATGTATTTTGTAACGACGAAATCTTGTGCTAATAGTAATTAATGATAATAAGTAACGATAATACAACTTAAAAAAAAAAAAACAAAAAAGATCACGTAAAGATACCAAACATCACACACGTCGAATTTCTGGGTAACTATTACTTACTATAATAACTGAATATAGTTGTTGACTTTTCTCCCACAAAGCAACCTCTCAAAGTATATAGTTCCATCATCTGAGAATGGTCCTAAGGTGCCTAACCCCCCACGGGCCGCCGCATACTGCTGCCTACCCTACAAGTAAAAATAAATTAAAAGAGTCTTCGAGGCACAAGAGATGACCCACTCGAAGCCTTTTAATTTAGGGGTGAGCTTATATGGGATGCATCTGTCCAATTTCACCTCTCCGATTAAACCCTGACTCCGTGCCCTCCAAATTTGCAATTCGTCATAAGCAAATCCAATCCCACATACTTTGAATCCGATAAAAGTTTTTGGACCACATTTGTTAGAATAATGTTAGGATCCCTAAGTTCATCTTATTATAATCAGATATAAGCAAATCGTATAGTTGATTTGTGCAATCTTCCTTAATATATAACTTTGTTAATATTCTTGATTTACTTTTTTTTTTTCTTTTCGTGTCACCTATCACGGTGAATTATACAGAAATTAATTTATACGACTTTGTAAAAAAATAAAAATTCAAATTTATTAAACAATAGATGGTTTTGTGTGTGTGTGTGTGGGGGGGGGGGGGGGGGGGGGCATACGTTGAATGAACCCGAAGCCATACATTGGGGTCAAAAAAGTACCCCTCCGCGACTATAACGCAATTTGCTAGCACATTGCCATCGACTGTGTTTTTCTTCGTCTAGAAAAGTTAGTCCTGGCTTGCCTGCTCAGTTCCAGAACAACCTCTCCTGCTTTCCTTGTCATTAAGTTCTTTCAGTTACAAAACCTCAAACCTTGTGTTTACAATAACACCTCGATCAGCCAATCATCAAATGGCTATCGAGCATAAGGCATGGTGGATGCTGTCTCTTCTGTTGTTGGCGTTGAGCTTGACATACAGGGCAATTGGAGCACCTCAAGTGCCTTGTTACTTCATTTTCGGGGACTCGTTGTTTGACAATGGGAACAACAACTTACTTTTCACAGACGCTAAAGCCAATTATCGACCTTATGGTGTTGACTACCCTACAGGGCCCACTGGAAGGTTTAGCAATGGCCAAAACATGGGCGATGTCATTGGTCTGCTTCTTCTTCTTCTTCTTCTTCTCTCTCTCTCTCTCTCTCTCTCTCTCTCTCTCTCTCTCACCCAGTAAATCAAAACATCTAAACATATGTATATACACCATTACAATCATGTTGGACAAAGTGAGGTTGAGAGCTTGGACTGTAGAAACTAGGACTTTAAGAAAATATAAAAACACTAAACTGTATAAATACACATGCATTCCACCAAGAGTTCAAATTTTTCGTTGGGCTATATTTACTAAATTAAAGACATTTATCAAACATTTCTTACTTGCAATTTATTTATGGATGATCGTGGCCGATTAGGTGATTCTGTATTATATTATAATTTGGTAATTATAGATATCAGCATTGTTACGAGTAGTTAAACGGTATATGGTGATTTGCCTGCTAAGTTTTGAAACATGTACATGTGTAAGTCCAAGTAATTCCAAATCGTTTTGAAACAGCTCGACTTCTGGGTTTTCAGAGACCGATTCCTCCATTTGTCAGCCTAACAGAATATCAAGACATGCTAAAAGGTGTAAATTATGCATCTGGTGCAGCAGGGATTCGCGATGAAACCGGTAGGAATAAGGTACGCGAATTCCTTGCCATAATATCTCGCTATTTTTATTGATGAAACCCGAAGAGTGTTTCATATTGTAATTGTTTATTTTATTTTATTTTTTCTTCAACTTCTCAGGAGATAAACATCTGAAATGGATGTTTAGAGAATATCTTTTTGTATAGGAGTTCTTGACCCTATATGTTCTTTTGTAGGGTGATCGATTCACCATGAATGAGCAGCTAAGAAATCACGAAATCACAATTTTACTCATCAGACTAGTATTGGGAAGCAGGACCCGCGTTGTGAATTACCTAAGCAACTGCATATACAGTGTGAATATGGGCAACAACGACTACATTAACAACTACTTCATGCCACAGTTTTATAAAACCAGCAAGCTGTACACTCAAGACCAGTTTGCAACAGTTCTTGTTGACCAGTATTCTCGGCAATTAACGGTAATCAGCAATTCTTTTATGTTCCAATATGTGTGTTTTTTTTTTTAACCTTTTGTCAATCATATATGGGGCATCTGACATTTTGCATTCCTGTGGAAATGCCAGAGATTGTACAATGCTGGAGCAAGGAAGGTGGCTGTAATTGGGGTGGGTCAGCTAGGCTGTATTCCATTTATATTGGCCCAGTTTGGCACCACCGATGGCTCTCCATGTGTGGACAATGTCAACAATGCTGTTCTACTTTTCAATAACAGGCTTATGTCCATGGTCGATTCCTTCAACACCAATCTCCCCCACGCTAATTTTTCCTATATAGATTCTTACAGATCTTTAGGTGATCTTACAACAATGGGTAAGATAAGCTTTCGTTCACCCACGTTTAGTTTTGGAGAATTTTCGTTGGTAGATTGATCACAATATGAGAAAATATGTAATCTATTAGATTAGGCATGCTTCCTGGAAATAAATGGCATTGCAGTCAAATTGAGTCAGTTAAATATATAAGTCTCAAATTGATAAAATACAAACAACTGATCTGATATATAATATCTATGCACTTACTTAAATAAACTTTTAGATGAATATGTAATTTCAATATGTTATTTGAAATATTGCCATATAAATATCTCTTGTTTACGTCTAGTTGTTAAGACTGCGTATATGGTTTCAATCAAATTAATTCAGTCCAGTGTTATTAGGTCCGCGATTCCACAAACACCAGAATTCTCCACGAAATCAACCCCATAGAAGCAAGAGTCTGAAGCAACCCCCACAAGAAAATTCTTTACGTTTAGATGTTGCTACACATGTAAATGCAGCCACTATTTTTAGCCTTAGTAATTGTCGGAATTACCGTTGTGCAGGTTTTACAGTTACCAATGCCAGCTGCTGCCCAGTAAGAAGTGGCGAAGGCCAATGCATTGCTTTTGGAACCCCATGTTCTAACAGATCTGAATATGTGTATTACGATGCAGCCCACCCTACAGAGCGTATAAATATACTCATGGGAAAACGAGTATTTCATTCCCTTCCTACTAAGTGATGATGCTGCCCAACTCAACTCTATTAGCAAACTAGCTGAGCTCTAGTCTGTAAATGAAGAGATGATTATAAGAAGAAATATGTTCTCTCTAGACTCCCACTGGTGGAAAAGTCATGAAAATGTAGTTGTTCTCAATAGTCAGTATACTGTAAAGAATAAATTTGAACATATTTGCTTGCAGGGTCTGAACCCAATATAGCATTCCACTCTTTACTCTGTGCAACGATTTATAAAAAATATTGCAAAGATAAGAAAATACCCACGATAAACAACAGCGAAACAGCTCAGGATCCCAAGAAGAGCCCGTTAAAGGATGATCTCTACGTTGACAATCTATTATGGGGCAATTTTTTGGCTAATGCACACACACACACACACACATATGCAACAATTTATTTCAATAAGCTTTTATGTGACAATATGCTTGACCACGTTCTAGAGGCGATATTTGTTATAACGAATTATAAGTAATAGGCCGTCTAATGAATCCATAGTTTACATTTCAAATATATATATGATGATGCCATTTACATTAACACAATTAAAATTTTTTGCCAATTATAGTTTCTATCACGATCAAGCATATCAAGTCGATACCACATTACAAAACAATTGAATTTGAAATTTTAATCTGTTACATGAGCTCTGAATCTTATATTGAACACTAGTAGATATAAAAGCATTGCATGATCCCTACGTTAGTTGCAATCCTAACTTACATTCCCACGTATTTATGGTTTGTAAATACACTAGTGCCTCCTACATTCTTATTAAATAATATCTTGGAACTTTCATTTAACCTATAAAAAACAAAAAGAAAAAAAAAAGGAGAATATTAGGGAATCCTATTAATACAAAGATTTAATTATAATCAAAATAAAATTATATAAATTAATCAATATATATTTGATTTATAACATTCCACTTTGATTATAATCAAATCTCGAACTACTTATATATAGAACACTGCGCTATTGTCTACGTTGCAGCAAGCGTAGATTGGAATACGAAAATGGCGATTAAATCAAAATGGTGAAATCTTACAAAGCTTATGGCGTTCCTCTTGTCCTCCATGTATTTCTGTTAGGTATATATACAATTTTTCTGTTACATCCTATTACGTTCTAGGTATGTCAATATTTTTTCTAAAGCCAACTGTGTAAGTGACATCAAAATTTTGGGTGCAAGAATTAAATGATCATATGATACTATATTTTTCTAAGTAAATGACAAAAAATAAATATTAGCCCATATCATCTAAAAAAAAAGTATATTTTTTCTTTAAAAAATAGCACTCCATTGTATGGCTTGAGGATTTCTCCTGAGATCATCTCTATTATGGGTCTCATTTAATTAAAAATCATAATATTTTGAATTTAAAAAAATTAATTTTGTTAAAAATCAATAAAGGTGTAACTAGGACAATGAAATATATTATGAAAATGTCGAATATCCTTTTTGATACATTATTTTATTTTTAACTGCATATTTTATTGTCCTAATTACATATTTAATAATTTTGAGGAATAAAACTAAAATTTCAAAAAAAATGTAAATTTAAAATATTATTTTTTTATTAAACGGAACTTGCCATAAGACTGATTTCAGGAACTTTTATTGCAATTTCATATTTATAATTCTGAATACATAAAACAATGGAGGAGAGGCCCCCTCTGTAGGGATCAAAGAAAAAAAAAAGCCACAAAAAAAAAAAAACCTACGTCTGCCAGTGCTCTCTTCGTATTCTAATCCGTTAACTCTAAATTAAACTTCCGTGTGCTTTTTTTTTTTTGGGAAAATAAATAACACAAAAATTAGAAATTTATTCAAATAAAAAGAAATGAAAACGGGCAAGGATTAGAAATTTTTTCAAAGTCATCGACGACTCCGCGACCACCACTGCAAGTCCTATGATGAAGAAGACGCGGCGAGACCAATCACTTCATTCGGAGATCAAGAGCAGTGAGACGGTGACCATGAAAAGTGTTGAAATTTGTGGATCTGTGTTTGACAGGGGCGTTGTTGACCCAACCAATCTAGCTTGATTGTGTATATGTATGTATGTATGTATGTATAATTGCTTATGCTCTACCGGATGTATAGAAGTTGTTTTCTCAGATTGATGGGATTTTTTTTTTTTAACCATGTTAGATTATGCAATTAGTATCTTTTCCCAACAACTCTAGATTTTCTTTCCAAATTCTAAAATTAAGACTTATACCTCATTTTAAGCCAGCACATTTATATTTTATCGAGGATGCCATAATATTTAACTAAGTAGATGTCATAATATTTAATTAAGTAGACGACGAGTTGATACAAAATTATAAAAAATTATTTTGATACTTTCAATATTGTTTAGGATTAAGAATTAATTTTATGAAGACAATTTTATATGAATCAAAGTAGGTGAGGTGTAGATGCAACGATATGTCAGTTTTTAGCGCTACAATGTCAGGTCCTTACAGCTATGGTATTTAAGTTTTTCATTGGGTCACCCATGAGCACCCAGCAGATAACAGGTTTATGGACCTAATAATTAGGAAAAAAGAAAAAAGGTTGGTCAAATGGAAAGTAAAAATTTTATCCAAATTGGAGTGTTTGATTCTCTTAAACATTTACTTAAGATCTTTGTCTATATATTTTATGTTTTTATTCAGGATGCTGAGAAATTTGAGGATTAACTCAACAAATACAATGATCATTCTTACGAGGAGAAGACAAAGGTGGAAGGTAAATGTATCTAATTGGTTGGAGTCTTATATAACAGAAGAAGCAGAACGAACTGGAGATTGGAATATAAGAGACCAATCTCATACTGTTGTTGAAGTGATTGTAAAAGATGAAAAATGCAAGTAATGCATACTAGTTTAAGATACTCAAATCACTATATGGAACACATCGATTATGGTCATAGGAAAGGACGTTGAGATACCAACAAATGTTCCTAATTTGACGGAGTATATGTTCATTACAGTAAAAGGAGGATAAAGATATGGTAGCAATCAAGTCTCATTACAGTTTCTTCTTTGAAGGTAGTGGAAAAGTGGACTTTTAAAACCAATTGTGCCAAGGTAATTCTCCTTTGGCAATACGGTTTACAAGCCTTTTTGCGTTGCAGTAAAGAATAAGGGTCCAATAAATTGTTTTGATAATTGGAAGCATAATTATCGGAGATGGAAAATTCAATGGTGTCAGGATCTATTTGAGTGTGAGAAGGATTAGGTTATTGAGTTTATGAATCTTATATCATCCTATCAACCAATACAGGGGAAGAATAATAGATTTATATGGTATTGGGAGAAGGATAAGTAGTTTTTGGTATGATCTTTGTATAATTTCCTAGATAACTGTCATGGTTCAAATGAGGGTGAGGTAACTAATATTTGGTTAGGTTTATCTCTGCCTAAAGTAGAGGTATTTGGATGGCAAATTTTACTTAGTTGTCTTCCAATCAAAGAGAGGTTGCACTTGTTAGGAGGGTTTGATTGAGATGTCACATGCTCATTATGTTCTATAAAGATAGAGTCAACAACTCACTTGTTCTTACACTACTACCACACGTAGGTTGTTTAGTACATGTATTTGTGGTGGTGGGGTATTCACGGGCTATTTTAGGTTTAGTTCAAAAGGTATGAGAGTTGTGGTGCAAATTAAGTCTTGTTGCATATCAATGGAGATTTGGATAATGGGATTTTACGTAATTGCATAGTCTATTTGATTAGGAAGGAATGAACATATTTTTACAAGTAATATTTTTTTTTATTAAAATATACAATTTAATCCATGTTAGATTATGATGGTGGTTAAAGGTAAAGTATATGCATTACCATTTTATATTTGATGAGTTTTTGTTGAACTTGAAAGGTATCTATTCTACAAGAAAGGTAAAAGTGCAACGACGACATCTAATATGAATTGCACCTTTGCATAATACTTTCAAATTTAATACAAATGCAATGATGGCAAACGAAAGCAGTAAGGTTGGCATAAGAGAAGTGTTGCAAGGAGAAAATGAGAAGACAATGTTCTTATTTTTCAAAAGAATTGAGACTACTAGCATTAATAAAGTAGAGCTAATTGTTATATTAGAGGCAAGGTACTTGTGAAGTCTAAGTAATATGACAAAAAGGTTTCACTTATTATTGAGAGAGTGATTATTAAATTGTAATTACATAAATCAATAAAAGAGAAAAAAAATTTAAAAACTTACTGATTTTTTTTATTTTTTCAATCTTAAAAATATAATCAGTTTGTCAATATTTTAATAAAATATAATAATAAAACTTATCATAAGCTATAATAGAGATTGAGTTGCATAACGCCACCCAAGTCACGTAGCACAAACAACAAAGCTTTGACACGACAAGACTATTGCCAACGCGAACGCGGGATTAAACGATGAAAGAAATTCTCCTTTTATGTATGGAAAAAGAAGAACTAAACTTTGAAGCTTCCATGCATGAATGAAGAGAAATTTTAGGAGTACGGAATTTAAAGGAATGAAAAAAGTAAAGACATTATGAAGTTTATAATCTGATATCCAGAAAATAAAATTCGGAAAAAAAAAAAAGAGAGAAGAACTTTGAGCCCCCTGTCTTTGATCAATTAATCTTAATATAAGTTGAAATATACAAAACCTTTTTGATTCATTCGGAATTCTCCTATAATCGACTAAACAAGTCAATATGATACATGCACCTTTCACACATGTTCCCTAATTTGAGAAAAAAAAATAAAAAATGGACAATCGACCTTAGGATTTGATTAAGAACAAAATTATTTGAGTAAGTGATAATCATATTTTTATTCATGAATTAATTTTTTTTTAGTACAACTACACCTATTGAGGTTTATTTTTATTTTATTTTCTTATTTTTACATCATTCGAAGTTCTCTTTGCTTCTATGTTCTCTGTCTTCGTCTCCCTCTCTCTCTCTCTCTCTCTTTCTCTATACGTGTATGCGTACTTACAAATAATGTGCCGCGATGAGATAGAGTTATGAGAAAGCAAAAGATAAATCGTCAGTGCCAATCAATATTGATCAGACCACAAAAATGCCCCCATTGCGAAGTTCCCCTTTTCTTCACGAGGCTACCGTTGAAGGCAATTAACCCTTATTCTCTCAGAAGCAAGTCGATCCTCCACTCCTCCATCTCCTCGTACTCGGCTTTCTTGTATCGAGGATAATGAAGGGCCATTTGGAGCCTTGAAGGATAAGTAGTTTCCCTCTTGATTATGTCCATTTCCGACATAACCAGCTGCTTTGAGCTCTCGGGGTTCCCTATATCATTGTTAGCTAGTTTGCATCTTCCTCTTCGTATTAGAGAACCCTAAAGCATGATATGCTGAATGAGTAAGCCGTCTTAAGTCCATCTCCCTCTCTCTCTCTCTCTCTCTCTCTCTCCCCCTCTCTCCCTCTCAATGGATTGAACGTTAAACCAAACTCCAGAGGGGTGCACCTTTTTTTCCTTGAAAAACATCATTAGGCTCCTCCATCCATAAATGGGGGCCATAGGCCCCCATATTTGGCCTGTTTGGACTTTTTTCTTTTCTTTTCTTTTCTTTGCTTGTTTTTTAATTTTTTTTCTAATCTTTTCTTGCTTCATTGTAGGGGGCTCGCCCCCTATGGAGGGGACAAAACTTCTGTATTAGATGGCCCAAGTAAAGTATAGAATCCCATACCATACCTCATGATCACAATTAATAATGGTGGTGGGGATGGGGGAAGTTTGAACTTTCTATGGCTTACTTAAATTGAGATTTATCATCATGCATGGTCGCTAATGGGTGCCAAGAAGAGCCATTCCTTGCATTGGTCTCCCCCCGTACCTCACACATAACAATCGCAAATGAGTTGGGTGGTCTATGCGTCTTGTTTCCTCAACGTCATGTTTCAATAATGTTATCATTTTTCATCAACCATATTTCAATAGTGTGTAGGGGCTTTCGAACAAGTTACGTGCCTGCCTTAATTCATGTGATTGAATTGTATTTTCTTTGTTTATGCTTTTCCTACAAAGGTTTTTGTAAGGGTTGTAGGCATAGTGAAACAATAATAGATCCGTAGACATTACATACAAAATAGAGAAAGAACAAATCCTTGTCAACAAAGCAGCTAGCACCTGCAGTACTACTTGTATCTTTGACTTGAATTGAATGGCTTGTAATGCTTATTGTGGTAGCCTATGAGTTTACTCTTTTTATTAGAAGTTTCAGTAATTGCTTGCCAACTTGCCTGGCCAAACTGTATACTAAACCAGCTAATCAAAAGCCATGCTATTAGAATCGCAAATCAATGGACACGTTTATTAAGAATTGAATTGAGTGATTTGGCTTGACAAGAAATCGCTTCAACTTATTCGTTTACCTAGACGAGCTTTTAAGTATTATTGTAATTTTATATGTTTTGTATGTTCAACATGATTAGCATCGAACTGTTGAGAACCATCAAACCGAATCATTCGAACTTCAACTAATGATACCGATTTAACTATTTTTTACTCTTTCATTAGATGGTTATAAATTTTAAAATTAACAGCAGTTCAACTTAAATACAAAATGATATACCGACACAAACCCCCCCCCCCCGGGTGACATTTTTAGTGCTCTTGCTAGCGGTCAAGTCTAAAAGCTCGGATCCTATCCTTGGGGGGGGGGGGGGGTTTGGCAAGATAATAACCAAATAAAGAGGACAGACAAGTCAGTAAATTGGGCCTTGCCTCTTCCGTTCGGGGTCCCCAGGCCACTCTCCACTTCTTCCTTAAAATTTTTCCTTTTCTTGTTAAATAATTTATTTTAAATACTATCGTTAAATATTAATTTTAAATCTTAAAATTAATTATTTTCATATAAATAATATACCTAAATTGGTTAATTGAAGAACTTGCCTTAACTTTGACTATAATCACACGTCTTTAATCGGTCATATATATTACATACAATTGACTTAATTAGAAATGTTGATCACTATTCAAAATTATAGTCTTTAATATTACAATAAGATATCTTACTAATCGGTCACATTATATAATATTATTTTAAAATATTCTATACTCTTAATAAGGAAAATATTCTATCCTGATTTTTTAATAACTATATTGATTTCTTAATAAATATTATCCTAAAATATTCCACATATTCTAACATTGCTCTTCTAATTACGCTATATGGAGATTTTTGTTTTAATTTTTTAGTATAATTTATTGATAAAGTGAACCTTTCTTTTCTTATACTGCTGCTCTCTGTTTTTTATTTCCGTCCTTCAAAATTTAAAAGTTCATATTTTTTGTGGAAATTGAGAGCTGATATTTAAACTCACGACTAGTCGGCTTCCATTCTTGAGCTTTATTGCTTTGCTGCCATTTCCAACCAAACTAACTTAATTGTTTACTCTCTCTCTCCGAAACTTGAATCGTCACTGTTTTAACTCTACATGTATATCTTTTGGGGTTTAAAAAATAGCCTTGAAAGTTAGACCTGTCTCGTTTTATATGCAAGTCCTTTTCCAATGTGTGTGCGTGTGTCTATCTATCTATCTATCTATCTATATATATATGTAATATTTGCTTCCATTTATGCATGCTAGATTTCTAGATCAACCATAAGTTCTTGGTTTGTTAGTGTCTGATTCTACCCTGCTATAAGTTGCAATTGTACCTAAATCCTCCAGAACCATATCTAAACCCCCAGTTTTGTCCCCTTTGAGGTTATTTCCTCGTTTCTTTCATTGTCAAAAAATGTAAAAGAAAACCTTCTTCATATGTTCCTCTTATTTGATTTTCTTAATTTCTTTTCTGAATTGCGCATATGCATCATGCATGTTGTCTTTGACATTTTCTTTAGGTGCATGTAAACGTTTTCTTTCTAGTCTGGTTTTTTGGAACTTGGAACATATTCTCGTGCAGGTCCAATGATGAGAGGAGGTCTACGTAGATGTCTTGAAGATTGGAGGCTTGGTTCTATGGTTGTCATGTTCGGTTCTTTTTTGGCTGTATTCCTGGGTAATAGATATATCTTCATCTTTCTCTCTTCCATTTTTCATGTCATATTTGTAAGTCCGGGAATTCATTTAGCAAAAGTTTTCAAGATTTTCCAATCAAAAAGGAGATTCACGATTCAAGATGCACATGCATGATCATGGAATTGAATTCTGAACAGTTGAACAATTTGAGCCTGGAATAGCCTAATTTCCCAGATGCATAATTAGATGATATGGGCAAGTGCACATATTGAAGAAGATCTATCTTTTCGGTTTGAATATTCTTTGTACAAAAAAAAAAAAAAATTACGAATTAAAAAAGAAGACATGAATCTGATGTTATTAGATGTCAGCAACGTTAGGCTGCCACTTCGTTCGTTCATTTGCTTTGTCCCAACGAACAGCAAATTGCGAATTCCAAACATTCAGAACATGCAGCAGCCACCGTGCATATCCCTTTTTTTTCTTCTAAGAAATACTACTTAGTCCGGCTGAGTTTGTAAGTTTTAGGAAACTAGTGCGGCCAAGTATCAATATTGCCTTAAAAAAGAATATTTCCTAATCCTACTTCCTGGATAATCATGCGTGCACGCTGCCTATCTAAAATAATTGCCTCCATTATTACAACATTCCAGTCTACATGTTATCCTTCTTTTGCTTCTCTAAAGATTCAAGAGAAATGAGGCACGCATCTCAACATGCTTGTAATCCAGGGTACATGCAAACGTTGACGAATAAAACAGGGTCATGCGTGCATGGATCAAAGGCTGCATAGTTCTCACTGTCCCAAAAGGAAAAAACACAAAATTTTCAGGTTTCAGAAAGGGTTTTAATTAATTTTTCCTTCCAGCACCTATGGACTCAACTGAAAACTATACCTAGAGAGACATAGGACCAAAACCCTGGAACTGGGTACATGGGATGATAATTAATTATGTTTTCAGTAGTTGCGGCGGGTTATTGAAATGTTGGGGTACTGATTCATTACAATGTCTTTCAGTGGTCGAGTTAATTCACGTGGATGCTGTTAGCCAAGCCGGCATTAAAAGGCTAGCCTTTTCCGAGGAGAACAACACTGTCATTCCTACTAGGAAGCTATTGCAATCCACCGGTAAAAAATTCTCTCCCTTAAATTCTTTCCTCTCTCCCCCTCTCTGTCTCCCATTATTCCTTTTTTTTAGTGACTTTTCATATTCTGTTGTTGGTTTTTGAGCTTGTTTGAATCTCAGTCCGCGTAAATTAAACAAAAGAGCAAAAAAAAAAAAAAAGTCTTCCTTTTATCCTCTGTTTTTCTGATCAGGGAGTCTCCCCTTTTTCTTGTTAAATGCAACCCTCCAATCTATGTTGGACGTAGACTGAAATATTTTACTTAAGCCCAAGTCTGGTCCATCCCGAAGAATGGGTTAAGTACTAAAGTAGAAGAAGATCTATCCATGCCATACAACTTAAAGGTCTAAATGAAAGTTCAGTAACAAGCCAACCTAAATCAAATGAGCTATATAGTAGGCTGGGCAATGTCAGGGACCATAAACGTATTATATATTTACTAGCCCACCTATCCATATGGTAAAACTCGTCCACATCTTTATCTTTATTTTTTCGTTTCTTTTTTCGGGTTTTTGGTTTAGTAAATGAATAATAAATGAAGTTTGAATCTGTTGCACTTTAACTTCAAGACAGTACTGGGTTCAAAACAAATTTAACTATGAGCGTTAGCAATTTAAGTTCTGATTTTGTGACCCCCAACACAGATAATGGCGAGGGGAATCGCTTGGGTACAGCCTGCTCAAAGGACGATATATCAATATCCCAGGACGCGACAACCCCACTTCCTAGTGGAATTCCAGAGTACACAGTTCAAATTCTGAATGCGTGTGTCTCAGGTTGCAGTGTTTCCAATATTCACGTCAACTGTGGCTGGTTCAGCTCAACTCGGTTGATCAACCCCAGAGTGTTCAGGCGAGTCTACCATGATGACTGCCTTGTCAATGACGGGGAGGCTCTTGGCCCTGGAGAAACACTCTCCTTTCAGTACTCTAACAGTTTTCCCTACTCAATGTCGGTTTCTTCCGCAACTTGCGGCTGAACCAGTCTAGTTTGCTCCTAATCCCTAGCCCTAGTTGGCTTCAAACTAAGTGCTTACTAACTATATAAGACAGTGGGTATTGCAGGAGTAGCAATGGATTATGTTTTTGTATCATATATGCGTTAATGATAATCTTGACGGGCACTCTTATCTACTAAAAGGGAATCCCAGAAGCCATGCTTTGCTTTTGTTTCATTGCTTGTTTGCTACGTAAAATGAAGGGCTGACGGCTATTGCTTCGTTAAAATAGTTGCACCCCGCTAATAGCCAGCTGAAAGGCATAATGGTTATTAAGGCCAAGAACACAAACCCTTTTTGCTTTCTTGTGATGTCATATTCTTTCATTCCTTAAAATGTGAATTAATTCGATATCTAGCTTAATAGGGGACCGATAACAATCAATTTGTCTTTTGTTAGATCATCTTAGCGGCAATAATAAACTGGTTTGCGGGGCCTTTTCTTCCTCCTCGGTTGTGGCAGCCTGATGGGAGTGGTTAGAGGAGCAAATAGGGCGCTGAAACCCATCATTAACTGCAAAAACAGAAGTAGTACTTGACAGATAGCCGAGTGCCCTAAAGAACTTCAATTTCATCACAAGCCCGTAGCCTCTCAACATGGGCCAGCCTATTTTATTGCATTGCAGTGAGAATAAGAATGAGATAAATCATGGCAGAGCGATCCCCTTCTTTACAAGCATATCATAAACTCTATCGACTTTGCCGGCTTCGATCTCAAATAAGGGATGAGCATCGGATTTCTTAGTAACATTGCCACTGAAAATTTCCCTTGTCATAACCTCTTGCATCTTTAGATACAGAGGCGGAGGTAATCTATTCTCCGAGCATAGGCGTTTCTCCTGCCAACGGATGGAAATATCCAGCTTTAGGTAAAGACAAAGCAAACAAAAGAATGTAAACTTGGATTGAAAAATAGGATAATAAATGCCGCACAAAGCAAAATGCAAAATCTCGTCATCCGACCAATCCAATCAACCGGGACAGAAATAGAAGAGTTAAGTACATCAATGGCAGATTTCCTATGGTAAATTCAACTGCTAGCATCAGACTGAGGCAAAAGCACACAGATCCATATCCAAGTTTATCTCCAGCTAGAAGACAACAAAACTCAAAACTAAAATTTATGTGAAATCAACTTATGCAGGAATGAAGAGTCGACTGGATATTTATTCTTGGAGCAGAATGAAAACTAGCCAACATTACTCATATATGTCTCCCAAAAGAATCTAGAAACTGGGGATCAAATACTTACCGATTCAGACAGTAACTGTACATCAAAAAAGGCAGTCACGTCCAAATCATTAGCATGGCTTGAAGAGCTCTGTTGAGCGGGTCTTGAATTTGAATCCTTGCCAGCAGACTCTGAAGCCATGAATGGATTAGAACCACCCTGGTTGCTTGGACCAGCCAGGGCATTTTCTTGTGCTCTCCTGGAGCTTTCTTCAGCCTCCCTTTGCCTTCTATATTCCAGATATCTATCTGCCTCAGCTGACGAGCGGCAACCAGCAGCTCGGGCTTCCTACATGGTTATAACGTGTGTATGAGAAAAATCAATTTAATAGCATTGAGCATATCAAATATTTCTATGTAGAAATGCATGTCCTACATGCTTAAGGTCATATAAGAGATTGGTTCATCTTGAATCTTAAAAGATTGAGTCTCAGGTAGGGAGGGAGGAAACATCTTGGAATATGCATCTGACACATTGCTTCTTAGATCATGTTCAAAGAAACAATAATAAACTGGCAAATGCTGAGGTAAGAACCCTGTACCCTAAGTTCTTGAATTCTTTTCAGAGTTCGGTGCTCAGTAATAACAGTCTGAAGCAAATCCTCATGCTCTTCCTTGGAATGAAATCGCATGAAGGTATCATAACGCCGACAGAGAGCCCTCTCTTCAGCAGACAAATCCCTCTCAAAGGGATTAGGATAAAGTAAATTTCTTTCTAATATTAAATCCTTTCTGCGCTTCCTCTCATCAAGCCTGCCAATAACAGACTACACCATTCAACTGGTTCAAACTAAATATGGCAAGCTGTGATATAAACCAACTCATACTGTGACTTTCCAATAGTCAGTATAACAACTCAAAATAATTAAGAGGCTTGCTGAGAGATTAGTAACAAATTAAAAATAAACTCAAGTTAGTTACTCTCTACCTTTTGGAATAGATACGCAGCACTCGCAACTTCAGCTCTCGCTCTTCCTCAGTATCGGTGTCTTTAAATTCCATCTCAGCCAGCAGCTGCTCAGCATCATTGTCATATTCAGTGTCAAACTCTTGCCGTTTGGGGTTATAACCGCTCATTTCAATTAAGGACAAGCCGTCATTGCCAGAAGAAATTGGTTTCTTCACTTTAACATCCCTGTCGATCTGACTTTGAGGATCTGCCAGCAGAGTAACAATTAATCATAAGTGGAGCTAGGTACTTTTGAAAAAATCAACAGAAGATCATAACTCACCAAGTTGTTCATCTTATCAACAGATGGAATGGTGCATAACTGAGAGATTAAAAACATATAAGCAGACATATATAAATGTCCTACAACATAACCAACTCCAACTACTTGTGGGATAAAAATTCAGGTTCACCTTAAGAAGTAGGGAATTAATCTGTTAACATGAAGGACAATTTCACTTGGTCATAATTTTCCACTATTTCACCACACCCAGATACCAGAATCCTAATCTAGCCAGCAACCATCCAACTTATGGATTGAATTGGTAAAATCATTTTGTGGGGTCAAGCAGCATTGGATCAAGAAATGTGATTAATGAAAGTTATTATATAATCATTCTAATTATGAAAAGAATAATAATTAAGTCATCACCATCATTGGCTTATTTCACAAAGGAAATATCCATGGTAGACCTTGCATGTTGGTAATACCAGCTTTCATGGCAGTTGTCACTACTACATGAGTGTTATTAGTAGGATGAATTCAGATTCTAAACTCGAAGTTTGAAAACACAAGAAAGAATTGATTATACACATCAGATTATGTGGACAGTAACGTTTGTGAAAGTGCCACAACTCACCCGTGGTTAGCAGACGGCCAGAGGAACCACTTTTATTCATTTCTTCAATTCTGAATTAATAAAGAAATAGGTGAAAAAAGGATGTGACATTTAACAAGAGATAACATAAACACAAGGGGATAATGATAACCATACTTTACTCTTGAATGAAAAAATGGTGATTCTTCCTTCAATGAATGCTTCCCAAGTATAGCAGATCCTATGAGTCATAGGTCAGCCAAGAAAGGCATAGCATTAGAAGAGAATTAATAAATTGAGCTAGAAACATCAATAAGTAATGTCCAACGGAGTCCAAATTTCAAATAAAAGCAAGAGAGAAGAAAATTACTGTTAGAAGGAGAAAGAATTAATGTAAGCCTTATCACAAACCTTTTTTGTCTTCACTATGCCCTTTAGCCATAGCCAGAAGCTCCTTTCTATTTTTCCCCACAACATGAGACAAATCCTAGAATCAAAGAAACATTATCAGCACATTTACTCTTAAGCAGGAAAAAGACCAAAACTTGAACTAAGCCTTGAAAATAAATAAAATTGAGCTTCTCATAAAATCATACCGGGAGGGGGAAGTATGGAGAGTTCAAATAGACACTTGTATAGTGTTCAATGCACATTTCTTTACTCTTTGTCCCAACATGCTCAGCAACTTCTGCCCAGTTCCCCAGGCCATACATTTCGATACCCTAAAATTAATGAAGCAAGATTGCGCGCAAGTTATGTATCGGCACAACAAATATCTCATGAACAAACAATGAAAAGATTCCTAAGGAATTAGAAAAGAAAGGAAAACAAATATATAACACCTCTAGAAGAAGTATTTCATCATCTGCATTCCAGTCAGGGCAAATAAGTGGAAAGGATAAATTATCCTGTAAAAAGGAAAATCCATTCAAATAATGCTGTCAACCACAACATGAAAAATTCAAAACTATGTCTGTATGTGCTGATACAAAGAAAACAAATAAAAACTCAAATGCATGCTATGGTCATCATTTAATCAGTAACTAACAGTGCATCCAAAATAAAGAATACTTGAGGTAAAACTTGTTACTAACTTCTCAAACAAGCTTCTGATGTTATTGTTACATTTAAACTGCTGATACAGCAGCAACTTTACTTCGGTACAACAAAGAAGCAAATAGAACAGAATCATTAA
This sequence comes from Ceriops zippeliana, assembly GCA_037897445.1. NCBI lineage: Eukaryota > Viridiplantae > Streptophyta > Magnoliopsida > Malpighiales > Rhizophoraceae > Ceriops > Ceriops zippeliana. Next base: position 3,486,974 of record JBAPLH010000217.1, read on the forward strand.
CAACTCCAGAACCAAGCTTTGAGGAAGAAATCACTAACCATGACCCTGTAAGGGTGATTGCATTTATGAGGGGTCACCTCAGCTCCAACAGAAAAGCACTCTATGCATAGGTCAAAATCAGGGCACACAGCACACTTGATCCGGATCTTCCCTGTTATATCCTTGTTGCAATAATTGCAATGATATAAAGCCCTTTTCCCTTCACTTGATCCTTGACCTGATCCAGAATAGGGAATATCAAATAGAGAATATAAAAGGATAAAAAATACCCATATGATGTATAGTAAGTATATCATAAATTCAATTACTGCAGTCAGTCCATCTTATACGAGCTTCTAAAGTGTGTGATTGTTTATTAATTCTTTGACAAATACAAGTTAAAGGCATAAGATAAGCTCCTCTAATCAGAATTACAATTCCGACTTGAATTTGCAATGCCAGCCACTGCTCAGAGATAGAAAACTTTTAAGAATCGTTGCTAAGCATTTTGCTAAACTGATAGTCCCTCACCAAAATTAACCTTATTAAGATTTACTTTTACAAGAAAGATCACCTAATGCTGAAGACTCGCAATTTTCTCCGTTGGCAGCACTCTTCTTTCTTCTTGATCTGCATTGCCAACATGGTTTCAGGGGTCAGACGAAAACAGATATAAAATTATTCTCAAAAGAGAAAAAAAAGAGACCTAAAAAGAAAGCGGGAAAATGTTTACGAACCAAGAAATGACAAAGATTTTGAAGAAATGCAGACAAGAAACACAAACAAGGACAACAAACCAAGAAGCAGGCACAAGCCTGAATTCAAAAACACAGACAACTGAAATAAATAAGACCGAACCTCTGGGTGGGGTCTTCATCGGCAGAGTGAAAATTCCCACGAGAACGACCCATATCTTCTTCAAGCTCACCGAACTCAGAGGCACCTGTGTCTGTATGAGTCTATCCAAAAGGAATGTACTTTCTCTATCCAAAAGGCAATGAACAAGAACAAGCAAGAGCCGGATACTTCTAAAGCCAAAGAATGAAGCAAAACCCTAATAATAGTAACCCACAAAAGTGAGGAAATTGCAAAATTGGCAAGAGGTCTAATAGCTGACTGCAGCTTCCCGAATGGATCCTCATGGGTAGCTATAAAAATAAAATCTTTTTGAGAAATCAAGGCAATGAAAGTTCAAGAAATTGAAAAGGGGTTTAATAGCAAGTGTATCTTCCAAAATGGACTTAAAGATATTGGTTCAACCACAAAACTTTGAATATTTTTGGAAGGTTTCGAGGATTTACAATAGAATTTGTGTTCAACTGGTTGACTAACTATGTGAGCTGTTCAGCGTTTGAAACCTCTGGTTACTTGAACTGGGGAACGGTCAGTCAGACCCTACCACCGTGAGGGAGAGCGAGTGTGGAAAACGCAAGGTTTCCACCCTCAATTTCAAATTTTAAACACTTTTTATCGTTCCTCGACCACCCGAAAAAGAAAAATGGAAATATCTGGGGAAAGAAAAGGAAATTGAATGTGCATGTTCGGGGAGAAAGTCAAATTCCCCAAGCGAAGAAAATCTTGCGATAGGTTTTTTTTTTTTTTTCAGAGGGCCTTTAGCCCGGAAAGAAGAACGGAGAAACTGGGATTCAAACCCCAATCTCTATCTAACCCGCTGGTTACGTAGCCACTTGGGCACCCGGAGTGGCTTGTTGCGATTGTTTTTCGGACAGCTAACGGTTGTGTTTCTCGGCGGGGTTCCGCTTCTGTCGCAAACAGCCCAATAAACTTAGCCATTCTCTTAACCTAGAAACCTCCAGTCCCAAAACAATAAAAAAGGCCAATTCAGGCCCATTTCAAGTAATTGGGCCTAAAAATTAAATTTGAAAAGACAGCTGAAAGAGATTTTACTAGGCTCATTGCTAATAATATTCGCATTATAACCCCAAAATCTAACGGTAGAGCTATTTAAATTCTTCGTAAAAAAAAAAAAAAAAAGGTAATAATAACAACAAAAAGATGAGAGCCCTTTTTGTTTTTCCGCTTGCAGTAATATTAACCGTACCATTGGCATTTTTCTGCTTGTCTGGCGTTCTCTTCTGACTTGCAGCTCGCTTTCGCACGTTGTGATTGTTCGATGACGCTGTGAATACTACAGTCCCGAATCGCTTTCGTGTGTTCTTCATCATTTGTTTTCGAAGCTTCTGTTGTGAGGGGGATCGCCTGCGTGGTAGATATTGGGGGCTGGAGATATTGGCATCAGCATTCGGTGGCCCCACAGTAGAAGGAATGGCAGATGAAGTCGTTGAATGAATGTTATCCATAGATGGGTGGTAATATTGCGGCGAAAAATGGTGAAAGTACGGTATTTGACGTACGGGAAGCTTCAATGCAATGGAGATATTCTAAGAAGAAATACTGGGAGGCAAGCAAAAAGAAATTTACTTTTCTATAATTAGTACTGGACATGATTTCAGCATAGGGTGCATTGAATCACAAAAATTTACTTTTGCAAACATTTATTTGGAACTTCGAATATATATATATATATATATATACAGATATTTCATCCTTTCGTTTTTCCTTTTTTCTTTTTTTGGGTTACTTTCATTGTTCTTTTAAACTGACTACATTCAGGAGACCGTGGGATTACATTGTCCTTGGACAAGGGAAAGCTAGGAAAAGAAGTCTTATGTAGAAAGAGGTGATGTACGAACTCGTAAAAATTTTTCGGGTGAGTTCAATGTTCAGGAAGTATCATGAAAAGTGAAATTTAACGTTATAACTTTGTGGGTATTATTACATAGCAATATATAAAAAAAAAAAAAAAAAAAACAAAAAAGTAGCATAGTAATGTTTATATATTGAATTTTATTTATTTACAAAATTCGGTGAGATATGATTGATTTTTTTTTTTGTTCTCTAATTTTGTTAGTTGCAAAGATATTCGAGTGGATTAATGTTTGAGTAACATTTGTTGGACGAGGAAATTCATTTCTTAACAATGATTTATTGCGACTTTGAATCAAGAAAAAAGATGCACTTAATAAAAATGATGATGTAGCGAAGATCCAACGGAGGACTTTGTCACGAGTAAAATATCCTACAAGGCCACTGTACCAAAGTTTGGGTATAATGTAGGAGGTGAAAGAAATTTGTGAGAAAGAAAGTTGAGAAAATAAATATTTTTTAATTAGTTGTTTGAAAAGATTAAAATGAGTAAAAAAAAAAAAGTGAAATATTTTTTTATTTCTTTAGATGTGGTTAATTTTGATAAAATGATAATCATACCCTTATATATAAATTAATGTATAATTTTCTCTCAGAATTATTCGATAAAAATAAATTACTTGTAGGTTTTTTTAGAAGGAATCCTAAAATTCTTATTTTTTTAAAATGATAATTGTAATATTCTATATATATAACTAATAAAGGTAAGTGGTTATATTCTTCTATATATATATTTGTAATCTTCTATAATCTTCTAGCTTACGCACTAATCGAAAGCTACTTCGTTCTTAGGACCAAATGCGCAGACAGTTCTGACCATTCAAAGACTATTATATAAACAAAAGATTTACCAGCCCATGACTTGAACGGTTGATTTACTACACACACACCAAAAAAAAAAAAAAAATTAAAAAAAATACACAACGAGTGTGACTATAAAACAACATTCGGCTGCGCAAGGAGTGCAGAAACAAGATCAGAGAAAAGACATGAATACACTCGTTTTCTCTCCACTGCTGAGTGCCCCCGCTTTCACCCCTCCTTCAAGGAATACCAATGGACCATCTCCAGGTTTCCTTGTCTCCATTCCCTTTCAGTATTCTGCATCTCCCAGGCATCCTGTAAGGGTGTACTGCAGCAAATCTGCGGCCAAGTTCTTAACCAAAGAGCTGCCTCCGGGGCCAAGGAAGTTGCCCTTTATAGGGAACTTGCACAACTTGGTTAGCTCTCCACTAACCCACCATGTTCTCGCAGACCTTGCCAAGGAGCATGGTCCTCTCATGCACCTCCAATTGGGCGAGGTTTCTTCTGTGGTCGTTTCATCGGCTGAGATGGCTGAAGAAGTTTTTAAGAACCAAGACCTCAACTTTGCTCAGAGGGCTCAGATGCTGGCCTCCAAGGTCACCACCTATGACGGCCAAGACATCGTCATGGCTCCATATGGGGATTACTGGAAGCAAATGAAGAAGGTTTCCACCACGGAACTCTTAAGTCCCAAAAGGGTCGAATCCTTCTCCTCTATTCGCACCGATGAGGTCTCCAATCTCCTCAAATATATCCGGTCCACCGCGGGAATTCCAATCAACATAAGCGAAAAGGCTTTCTCGATGACAAACAGAATAACATGCAGAGCAGCATTTGGCAGCATGTGCTCTGAAGAGGATCAAGCAACGGTCATAGAAAGCGTGGAGCGTCTAATGGAGGCAGCAGGAGGCTTTCATTTTGTTGATGTATTCCCTTCCCTAGAATTCCTTCAAGGAATCAGCGGGATGAAAGCTAAATTAGTGGGACTCCGAGACAGACTAGACAAGTTGTTTGATAAGATCATACATGAACACGAGGAGAAATTGTTAAACCAAGGTGGTGAAATAGGAGATGATGATCTTCTTTATGTTATTCTAAAGCTTCAAGGTAGCGGCAGCCTTCAATGTCCTATTACCAGCCAAGCTCTCAAAGCTGTCATCTTGGTTAGTCGCTCCAGCTATGAATTCTCCATTATTGTCGTCAGTTTTTTCTTTTTCATTCTTTCTTTTGAATAAATCAAACTCAGGTATTGTAGCTTTCTGTCTATTCTCTCTCCGTCTCTCTCTCTCTCTCACACACGCACTTTTTTTTATTTTTAATCCAAAATTAACAAATTAGAGGAATTCTTGCCTTGAGCCTCTGTGCAGGATGTATTCGTTGCTGGAACCGACACTTCATCGATAACAACAGAATGGGCTATGGCAGAAATGATGAAAAACCCGAGAGTCTTCAAGAAGGCACAGGCTGAAGTACGACAAACCTTTAAAGGAAAGAAAACGTTCACTGAAGCTGACGTTCAGGAATTGACCTACATAAAGTATGTAGTGAAAGAAGCTTTGAGGCTACACCCTCCAGCACCTTTGCTGGTTCCAAGAGATACAAGAGAAGATTGTGAAATTAATGGGTATCATGTCCCTGCGAAAAGTAAACTCATTGTCAATGCCTGGGCAATCGGGAGAGATCCTAAGAACTGGTCTGACCCTGAGAGCTTCAAACCGGAGAGGTTTGAAAACAATTCAGTTGATTTCAAAGGGCTACACTTCCAATTCATCCCTTTTGGAGCTGGAAGGAGGATATGTCCAGGTATAACTTTCGGCCTGGCCAATATTGAGTACCCTCTTGCTCAATTACTCTACCATTTCGACTGGAGGCTCCCACATGGAGTCACGCCTGAGAATTTTGACATGACCGAAAAAATTGGCGCGACTGTTGGAAGAAAAAATGACTTGTATTTGATCGCCACTCCTCGCAAGGCTTCACACGATGACTCAACCGAACATATGGAGACAATGAAAGTTCTGAATTAAGGGAGTCAAAGAGTTATTGCAGATCCCGTTCCACTCCATCAATAGCTCTCTGATCTTCATTACAAATACATAGTGCTCCTAGCGTTATTATATATATGTTGGTACAAATGCCACCAGGAATTGTCCTGCGATAGTTGTCTGTTTGGTGTATCAGATACCAATAATGATTTTTGCTTTCTTTGATATGCCTCTGTGGTATAAACATTGTCTAAAAGTGAAGGGAAGAAGAAATCAGAAGCGACGTCTTTGTTGATTAATTGAATAAGCTACTTATTTCATCAAATTGAAGCTCAGAATATCTTAAAAGAGTGAAATCAAGTCTACTCCAGAACTAAATATGTATCGTGTATGTGAAATTAAACCCTTTGTCCTGACTTCAAACTATAGATAGCAAGATCTGATGGACATGTGATGTCGTAGTCCAATCTTGATACATAGCAGTGAGAATACAAAGCCATAGCCATTGCCCCCTCTTTAAGAATTCGAAACAGGAGCCAACAGATGCAACGAACAAAATCATACATTGTGCATAAGCACCAATCAGATCACTACATGTTAATGAAATTTAGTATTTAGGATTTTTGGCGCATTTCAAAAGCCATAAGTATTCTTTATTTTGGATGTACTATTAGTTACTGATTAAATGATGACCATAGCATGCATTTGACAAAATGCGCTATCTGTTTGCAAAACATTTTCCATTTTAACCCACTGTATAATCTAGTGCTGGTGCATGCATAAGTCAATGGCAGTGCATCCACTAATCGTACCCACCATTCCCCTCTCACACATGATTATTCAGCATTCCACTTGCACTAAGCTGTGGAATTGAAGTTATTTGAGTCCTAGTTGCAACGATTGTATGTCCAGCACGATTCATCACTCTGAATGCAGGTGATGAAGTATGGCGTATGATGCAGGGATTATCATTATTCAGAAAATTTGCGGGATACGTTTCTTCATGGGACCAAATTGACCAAAACTCTTATAAAATTGTGCTTTGGGAAACTGAACCATAGCTCCACGTCATCCAGGAACAATGATTAGGCAAGGAAAGCAAAAGATTAACTTCCTTCAGAATTTAGTATTGTTAATAGCCGTATTTCTTGCAGTCAGTAGCCAGCAGTCTCAAGCATTGACTATAACAAGTGATCGTTAATTTACCAATAATTTACTATGTTGGGTGGAATTGAACCGTCATATAGGCATTTTGGTCTTTGACCCTCTCCAAACGGCACCATTGGAGAGGAAAGCTGAAACGAAAAGCCAAAAAAAAAAAAAAAAAATCCAACAATAAAATGAAAAATCAAGTCTTCCCCAATCGTCAATCACTGATATAACATTTCCAGCCACGTGAACACAGAAGATTGACACGCCTAACCAACCACCCCGACGGCATTTTTAAATTGGAAAAAATCTAAACTCAACAAATGCATCCTTCGGCTATACACAGGTTGAAAATTAAGTCCACAAATGAGCTCAAAAACTTGGAAATAGCATCTTAGAGTAGCAAGAATTCAAAACTTTCATTGTTTATTTCAAAGAAATTGACTCCCACTTCTTTATAATTGTAATATTACATATCGTTGACACCATCTTTATCTTGGCTCCTAGTTATAAAATTTTAGAGCTACCTTCATAGCATTTTTGTTTTTAAGCGAGAAGGCCCCTAATTCTTAAGGTGAGGGACGAATCGATGTGTATTGTTTCTTTAATTGGAAATTGGAAATTGGAATATACGTGCATTGTTAGATGAGACACAAAGGTTCTTCAATGCGGTAACCATACAAGCCATGGCCTGTAATTCAAAAGATAAAAAGCTAATTTACATCAAGCAAATTTTATGGGCAAACTCTTCTGGAATATGTAATAGCAACAAATTTTGAGGAAAGAGTTTTGATGCAAATTATCCTACAAAATGCTAATTATTTTGTGGGGTCTAGTAGCATTGGATCAAGAAATGTGATTAATGAAAGTTATTATATAACCATTCTAATTATGAAAAGAATAATAATTAAGCCACCACCATCATTGGCTTATTTCAAACGGCAAATATGCATGGTAGCCCTCGCACGTTGGTAATACCAGCTTTCACAGCAGTTGTCAGTACTACATGAGTGTTATTACTAGGATGAATTCAGATTCTAAACTCGAAGTTTGAGAAAACACAAGAAAGAATTGATTATACACATCAGATTATGTGGACAGTAACGTTTGCAAGAGTGCCACAACTCACCTGTGGTTAGCAGACGGCCGGAGGAACCACTTTTGTTCATTTCTTCAACTCTGAATTAATAAAGAAATAGGTGTAAAAAAGGTGTGACATTTAACATGAGATAAAATAAACACAACGGGATAATGATAACCATACTTTACTCTTGAATGAAAAAATGGTGATTCTTCCTTCAATGAATGCTTCCCAAGTATAGGAGATCCTATGAGTCATAGGTCAGCCAAGAAAGGCATAGCATTAGAATGAGAATTAACAAATGGAGCTAAAAACATCAATAAGTAATGTCCAACGGAGTCAAAATTTCAAATAAAAGCAAGAGAGAAGAAAATTACTGTTAGAAGGAGAAAGAATTAATGTAAGCCTTATCACAAACCTTTTTTGTCTTCACTATGCCCTTTAGCCATAGCCAGAAGCACCTTTCTATTTTTCCCCACAACATGAGACAAGTCCTAGAATCAAAGAAACATTATCAGCACATTTACTCTTAAGCAGGAGAAAACCAAAACTTGAACTAAGCCTTGAAAATAAATAAAATTGAGCTTCTCAGAAAATCATACCGGGAGGGGGAAGTATGGAGAGTTCAAATAGACACTTGTATGGAGTTCAATGCACATTTCTTTACCCTTTGTCCCAACATGCTCAGCAACTTCTGCCCAGTTCCCCAGGCCATACATTTCGATCCCCTAAAATTAATGAAGCAAGATTGCACGCAAGTTATATATCAGCATAACAAATATCTCATGAACAAACAATGAAAAGATTCCTAAGGAATTAGAAATGAAAGGAAAACAAAAATAGAACACCTCTAGAAGACGTATTTCATCATCTGCATTCCAGTCAGGGCAAATAAGTGGAAAGGATAAATTATCCTGTAAAAAGGAAAATCCATTCAGATAATGCTGTCAACCACAACATGAAAAATTCAAAACCATGTCTGTATGTGCTGATACAAAGAAAACAAATAAAAACTCAAATGCATGCTATGGTCATCATTTAATCAGTAACTAACAGTACATCCAAAATAAAGAATACTGGAGGTAAAACTTGTTACTAACTTCTCAAACAAGCTTCTGATGTTTATGTTACATTTAAACTGCTGATACAGCAGCAACTTTACTTCGGTACAACAAAGAAGCAAATAGAACAGAATCATTAACAACTCCAGAACCAAGCTTTGAGGAAGAAATCACTAACCATGACCCTGTAAGGGTGATTGCATTTATGAGGGGTCACCTCAGCTCCAACAGAAAAGCACTCTATGCATAGGTCAAAATCAGGGCACACAGCACGCTTGATCCGGATCTTCCCTGTTATATCCTTGTTGCAATAATTGCAATGATAATAAAGCCCTTTTCCCTTCACTTGATCCTTGACCTGATCCAGAATAGGGAATAGCAAATAGAGAATATAAAAGGATAAAAAAAATACCCAGATGATGTATAGTAAGTATATCATTAATTCAATTACTGCGGTAAGTCCATCTTATACGAGCTTCTAAAGTGTGTGATTGTTTATTAATTCTTTGGCAAATACAAGTTAAAGGCATAAGATAAGATCCTCTAATCAGAATTACAATTCTGACTTGAATTTGCAATGCCAGCCACTAGTCAGAGATAGAAAACTTTTAGGAATCGTTGCTAAGCATTTTGCTAAACTGATAGTCCCTCACCAAAATTAACCTTATTAAGATTTACTTTTACAAGAAAGATCACCTGATGCTGAAGACTCGCAATTTTCTCCGTTGGCAGCACTCTTCTTTCTTCTTGATCTGCATTGCCAACATGGTTTCAGCGGTCAGACGAAAACAGATATAAAATCATTCTCAAAAGAGAAAAAAAGAGACCTAAAAAGAAAGCGGGAAAATGTTTACGAACCAAGAAATAACAAAGATTTTGAAGAAATGAAGATAAGAAACACAAACAAGGACAACAAACCAAGAAGCAGGCACAAGCCTGAATTCAAAAACACAGACAACTGAAATAAATGAGACCGAACCTCTGGGTGGGGTCTTCATCGGCAGAGTGAAAATTCCCACGAGAACGACCCATATCTTCTTCAAGCTCACCGAACTCAGAGGCACCTGTGTCTGTATGAGTCTATCCAAAAGGAATGTACTTTCTCTATCCAAAAGGCAATGAACAAGAACAAGCAAGAGCCGGATACTTCTAAAGCCAAAGAATGAAGCAAAACCCTAATAATAGTAACCCACAAAAGTGAGGAAATTGCAAAATTGGCGAGAAGTGTAATAGCTGACTGCAGCTTCCCAAATGGATCCTCATGGGTAGCTATAAAAATAAAATCTTTTTAAGAAATCAAGGCAATGAAAGTTTGAGAAATTGAAAAGGGGTTTAATAGCAAGTGTATCTTCCAAAATGGGCTTAAAGATATTGGTTCAACCACAAAACTTTGAATATTTTTGGAAGGTTTCGAGGATTTACAATAGAATTTGTGTTCAACTGGTTGACTAACTATGTGAGCTGTTCAACGTTTGAAACCTCTGGTTACTAGAACTGGCGAACGGTCAGTCAGACACTACCACCGTGAGGGAGAGCGAGTGTGGAAAAAAGCAAGGTTTCCAACCTCAATTTCAAAGTTTAAACACTTTTTTTCGTTCCTCGACCCCCCGAAAAAAGAAAATGGAAATATCTGGGGAAAGAAAAGGAAATTGAATGTGTTTGCTCGGGGAGATAGTCAAATTCCCCAAGCGAAGAAAATGTTGCGATGATTTTTTTTGTGTGTGTGTTTTTTTTCTTTTGCAAGGTTAACCAAACAAAGAAGTTGGACTGTTTTATGTTACTTTCTTCTCAACCCACAGCGAAGGCCCATCCCGTTGCTGCCTATCTTCAATAGCCATCTTCAAGCTCTTTGAGCATGTGGGCCGTATGGCACGTTCTATAATTCCAATTCCAATTGCAAATCCTCAAACCAAGTGTTCATTTTGCGTGGGCACCTGCCCTTCTTACAGGTTCTTTTTTTCTTTTCTTTTCTTTTTTCTGGCTTAGATTATTTTCTTAAAAAACATATCAATGGATACATAGACTCCTGGGATCAGCTGTCGTCTGCATTATTAAAATGTTGTTGTCTCTGTTTGACCAGATATCAAGAGTACGTATACTGTCAGAGCCGGGATCTTGGAAATTCTGTATGTGTACATATATATATATATATATATATACATATATTTCAATTCTCCATGGTAAATGTTGTTTGACACGCTCCTTACATACGGAAAATTCTAACAACGTGCACCAAAAAATAAAAAATAAAAAATATAACAATTATGACCTAATTTTACTGCTGCACCCTGGTTTGGTCGAATTTTTAAGTTCAACATATACCCAGTGTAGTGATTTACACGGGAATGGATTATATGTTAGACAGGACTTTTATTCAGCTTTATAATTGACAGAAACTTGTGACATGTACGTAATACAAAACTCATTTTCAAAACTGACAATGATATCTTCGCCCACGGCTTTTTTTTTTTTTTTCTTAATATATATTACCAGTCTATTAATTATTATATTTATTAATGAATATTGGATCGCATGTCAATATTTTTATTCAACCTTTTTAATAAAAAATAAATATTATTATACCTAAATAATTTTTTTTACGTCTTAGTTTAGGTATTGATAAATTTAAAACTCAAGATGAGTTGTCTCACCCTTGCTCACCATAGCTTTCTATGTGGATAGTAGATCTGATATGGATATTTATTTCTGACTGAACTAGTTTTCCACATTCAATATTTGCTTCTCACTTCCTTACTCATCGAAAACTACTAGGTTCATAGGACCAAATGCGCAGACAGTTCTGACCATTCAAAGACTATTATATAAACAAAAGATTTACCAGCCCATGACTTGAACGGTTGATTTAATACACACACAAAACAAAAATTAAAAAAAAAAAAAACAAGGAGTGTGACTATAAAACAACATTCGGCTTCCCAAGGAGTGCAGAAACAAGATTAGAGAAAAGACATGGATACACTCGTTTTCTCTCCAATGCTGAGTGCTCCAGCTTTCACCCGTCCTTCAAGGAATATCAATGGACCATCTCCAGGTTTCCTTGTCTCCATTCCCTTTCAGTATTCTGCATCTCCCAGGCATCCTGTAAGGGTGTACTGCAGCAAATCTGAGGCTATGAGCATAACCAAAAAGCTGCCTCCGGGGCCAATGAAGTTGCCTTTTATAGGGAACTTGCACAACTTGGTTAGCTCTCCACTAACCCACCATGTTCTCGCAGACCTTGCCAAGGAGCATGGTCCTCTCATGCACCTCCAATTGGGCGAGGTTTCTTCTGTGGTCGTTTCATCGGCTGAGATGGCTGAAGAAGTTTTTAAGAACCAAGACCTCAACTTTGCTCAGAGGGCTCAGATGCTGGCCGCCAAGATCACCACCTATGACGGCCAAGACATTGTCATGGCCCCATATGGGGATTACTGGAAGCAAATGAAGAAGGTTTCCACCACGGAACTCTTAAGTCCCAAAAGGGTCGAATCCTTCTCCTCTATTCGCACCGATGAGGTCTCCAATCTCCTCAAATATATCCGGTCCACCGCGGGAATTCCAATCAACATAAGCGAAAAGGCTTTCTCCATGACAAACAGAATAACATGCAGAGCAGCATTTGGCAGCATGTGCTCTGAAGAGGATCAAGCAACAGTCATAGAAACCGTGGAACGCCTAACGGAGGCAGCAGGAGGCTTTCATTTTGTTGATGTATTCCCTTCCCTAGAATTCCTTCAAGGAATCAGCGGGATGAAAGCTAAATTAGTGGGACTCCGAGACAGACTAGACAAGTTGTTTGATAAGATCATACATGATCACAAGGAGAAATTGTTAAACCAGGTGGTGAAATAGGAGATGATGATCTTCTTTATGTTATTCTAAAGCTTCAAGGTAGCGGCAGCCTTCAATGTCCTATTACCAGCCAAGCTCTCAAAGCTGTCATCTTGGTTAGTCGCTCCAGCTATGAATTCTCCATTATTGTCGTCAGTTTTTTTTTTTTTCTTCATTCTTTCTTTTTAGTGAATCAAATTCAGGTATTGTAGCTTTCTTTCTATTCTCTCTCTCTCTCACACTCTCTTTTTTTTTATTTTCAATAAAAAATTAACAAATTAGAGAAATTCTTGCATTGAACCTTTGTGCAGGATGTATTCGTTGCTGGAACCGACACTTCATCGATAACAACAGAATGGGCTATGGCAGAAATGATGAAAAACCCGAGAGTCTTCAAGAAGGCACAGGCTGAAGTACGACAAACCTTTAAAGGAAAGAAAACGATCACTGAAGCTGATGTTCAGGAATTGACCTACATAAAGTATGTAGTGAAAGAAGCTTTGAGGCTACACCCTCCAGCACCTTTGCTGGTTCCAAGAGATACGAGAGAAGATTGTGAAATTAATGGGTATCATGTCCCTGCGAAAAGTAAACTCATAGTCAATGCCTGGAAAATCGGGAGAGATCCTAAGTACTGGTCTGACCCTGAGAGCTTCAAACCAGAGAGGTTTGAAAACAGTTCAGTTGATTTCAAAGGGCTGCACTTCCAATTCGTCCCTTTTGGAGCTGGAAGGAGGATATGTCCAGGTATAACTTTTGGCCTGGCCAATATTGAGTACCCTCTTGCTCAATTACTCTACCATTTCGACTGGAAGCTCCCACATGGAGTCACGCCTGAGAATTTTGACATGACCGAAAAATTTGGCGCGACTGTTGGAAGAAAAAATGACTTGTATTTGATCGCCACTCCTCGCAAGGCTTCACACGATGACTCAGCCGAAAATATGGAGGCAACGAAAGTTCTAAATTAAGGGAGTTAAGAGTTATTGCAGATCCCGTTCCACTCCATCTATAGCTCTCTGATCTTCATTACAAATACATAATGCTCCACGCGTTACTATATATATGTTGGTACAAATGCCACCAGGAATTGTCCTGCGATAGTTGCCTGTTTGGTGTGTCGGATAGCAATAAAGATTTTGCTTTCTTTGGTATGCCTCTGTGGTATAAACATTGTCTAAAATTGAAGGGAAGAAGAAATCAGAAGCGACGTCTTTGTTGATTAATTGAATAAGCTACTTATTTCATCAAATTGAAGCTCAGAATATCTTAAAAGAGTGAAATCAAGTCTACTCCAGAACTAAATATGTATCGTGTATGTGAAATTAAACCCTTTGTCCTGACTTCAAACTATAGATAGCAAGATCTGATGGACATGTGATGTCGTAGTCCAATCTTGATACATAGCAGTGAGAATATAAAAAGCCATAGCCATTGCCCCCCTCTTTAAGACTTCGAAACAGGAGCCAACAGATGCAACGAACAAAATCATACATAGTGCATGAGCACCAATCAGATCACTGCATGTTAATGAAATTTAGTATTTTGGATTCACTTCCGCAGGACAAAATGCGCTGTGTGTTTGCGAAACATTTTCCATTTTAACCCACTGTATAATCTAGTGCTGGGGCATGCATAAGCCAATGGCAGTGCATCCACTAATCGTACCCACCATTCCCCTCTCACACATGATCATTTGGGTATTCCACTTGCACTAAGTTGTGGAATTAGGGTTATTTGAGTGGTAGGTGCCATGATTGTATGTCCAGCACGATTCATCACTCTGGATGCGGGTGATGAAGTATGGCGTATGACGTACGGATTATCATTATTTGGAAAAATTGTGGGATACGTTTCTTCATGGGAGCAAATTGACCAAAATTTTTATAAAATTGTGCTTAGGGGAAACTGAACCATAGCTTCACGTCATCCAGCCCCAATGTTTCGGTAAGGAAAGAAAAAGATCGACTTCCTTCAAAATATAGTATTGTTAATTGCCGTATTTCTTGCAGTCAGCAGTCAGCCGTCTCAAGCATTGACTAGAACAAGGTGATCGTTGATTTAGGAATAATTTACTACCTTGTGGGGAATTGAACTGTCATATATGCATTTTGGTCTTTTCCCCTCTGCCAACGGCACCGTTGGCGGGGAAAGCTGAAAAGAAAAGCCAACAATGAAATGAAAAATCAAGTCTTCCCCCAATCGTCAGTCACTGGTATAACATTTCCAGCCACGTGAACGACAAAAGATTGACACGTCTAACCAACCACCCCGACGGCATTTTTGAATTGGAAAAAATTCAAACTCAACAAATGCATCCTTCTTCGGCCATACACAGGTACAAAATTAAGTCCAAAAAAGAGCTCAAAAACTTGGATAAAGCATCTGAGAGTAGCAAGAATTCAAAACTTTCTTTGTTTTTTTCAAAGAAATTGACTAATTCAATACGACCTTTAAAACTGTTGGAAAAATGGATCCTTTAGATCACTGTACACCGTAATCCTAATACTAGACGAACCATTTATAATTGTATGTACCACAGACACCATCTTTTATCGTGGTTGATTTTTATTATTTTTTTAAAATTTTTATTGAAAAAAAAAGAAACTCCCACTTCTTTATAATTGTAATATTACATATCGTTGACACCTTCACAGCAATTTATTTTTTGTTTTTAAAGCTAGAAGGCCCCTAATTCTTAAGGTGAGGGACGAATCGATGTTTATTGTTTCTTTAATTGGAAATTGGAATATACAATGCATTGGTAGATGAGACACAAGGGTTCTTCAAGGTGTCCTATAATTCAAAGGATAAAAAGCTAATTTACATGAAGCAAATTTTGTGGACAAACTCTTCTGGAATATTAATGGCAACAAATTTTGACGAAAGAGTTTTTGATGCAAATTATCCTAAAAAATTCAGTGCAATTTTAACAAAAGCCAATTGACATTAAAAAAAAAAAAAAAAAAAAAAAGAAAATTACTGTCCCACCCACCACGCACGAGAAACATCAGAGGGCTTTAAAAATGGTGTAATCGAAGAAGTAGTTTTTGGTTGCATGCCATGCCATCGACAAACCAGTTCTAATTAAATTAAATTAAAAGCATCCCGCGCCTCTCACTCCATTACAAAAAATTTGAATTCAGACAGCGCCACCATCCATGATCAGGCACCCCTGTCGCCACGTGTCCTCCTCAAATTTTAAATCAAGGCCTTCTGCTCAATTTTCTTATTCTCCCTCCCTCTCTCTCTCTCGCTCGCTAGTTTCAGTTCAGTCCAATGGCGTCTCGCTACAATTCGTACGATTCACGGTCCTCCAGGACCTCTTCTCATTTCTCGGACCTATCTTCCTCCACTGAGCTTAATTACAAGCCTTCTCCGGCGTCGGGCTCGCTAGCGATCGTGAAGTCGAATCCGTCTGATCTGTCTCAGACAGTCAAGATCAAGACGAAGAGCAATGGAGATCACAACTTTAGTGCAATGGTGAAGAAATTCATGGAAAGAAAGGCGGCATTTTCAGCGACGGCGACTAAAGGGTCGTCGAGAAATATGGAGCTGGTGATCCCGGTGGACGCGGTGGCGGAGGACTTGAAGAAGACGGCCAGGAAAGGCACGAGCTTCACTGGGCTGCAGAAGAAGCTCTTCGGGAAGGAGAAGAAGAAGAAGGAGGTCAAAGCGCTGACCGAGGTGAAAGGGGGAAGTATTAATAATGGGAATACGAGGACATTGGCGATGGTTTTGAGGAGCGAAAGGGAGCTTTTGAGTGCCAATAAGGAGATGGAGATGGAGATTGCTGAGCTCAAATTGGCGCTTGAGGGCAAGAACAGAGAAGTGAGTTTGTGTTTCTAAATATGTTAAAACTTTCTGGGTTATGGCCTTGTGTTCTTAGCTCGTGAAACTGAATTTCTAAGTTGTTGATTGCGGTTGATATGACGATGGATGCATCCGTTGATGTTAGCTTGTTGATAATGACAGGTGGATAAATTAAAAGATCTGTGCTTGAAGCAAAGGGAAGAGATTAAGGCATTAAAAAGTGCAATATTGTTTCCTGACGCTATGAGCTCTCAGCTTCAAGATCTGTTAGAGCAGCAAGGATCGGAATTGAAGCAAGCGAAACAAGTTATCCCAACTCTGCAGAGGCAGGTCACTTCTCTTACAGGCCAGCTAAAATTCCTTGCTGAGGATCTTGCCGAGGTATTGTCCGCAGCATGCCCATATCTTACTCTCGAAGTTTCCAAATTTTCCATGTTCTCTTTTCGTTGCTTTCGATCAATGTGGTTTAGACATTCCACTTATTACAAGTTATTCATTTAATGTCATTTCAGTTTTGAGTTGTGGTAATTGATAGTAGTCAATGACTGATCCAGAGAAACATATGATTTAGCAATTGAAATCTCCCTGCATTGTAGTCTGTAGGAATTTCGTCAAAGCCACTGCATTGACGTGCAAACACCGCAATAAGTATTAAGCTTCTTCAGATATTCTATCTGCAATATATCTCATGTTCAATGTCTATTCCTGTGACGTTTTGCTCTTTCATGGTAACGTCAAATTCTAGGACTGATCACGTCTCTTTCCTATGACATGTTTGTTGGAACGGATAACTTGTGTGACAGTTTTGATGTTTTACTTGTGCGAGTGTCTATGATAAATCTATTACTTATCATCCTGTGTTTTGCATACTCTGTTAAATGCTGGGGTGTTGTCCCTGTCTATTATATGAAGCTTTCAGAATTTATGGTACTGCTTCGGATGTCACTTAAAAGGTCTGTTTAATGGGCGGCCAGGTAAAGGCAGATAAATATACTAGATCATGTATCCCACGCCATGCCAGTTCACCAATGACACCATCATACGATCATGAAGAAGCCACTAATTCTTTGGTAAGTGCACCGTGAAATTATGCATATCATGAGCTGCAGTCAATAGCTATCATGCGAACTTCAATTGGTCGTTGATTTTGTAGGAAATCCTTTGATTTCATTGTACTATTTTGTAGCCAACTCACGATGAAGTATCACTGCTTCCTTGATTTTGAATTTTTGCTTTTAAAAAAAGGGAAAGAAAATTCAATATGCGCCAGTTATGCTAAATTTCTTCAGTTGGTATTGATGTAATTTTATTGATCAATTTTGGCTATGTTTCCTACATGAACCACCACTTCCACTCCCAAAGAAATGAAAAAAACAAGAAAACATTTTCCCCGCAATGTCGTCCATTTTAATTTGCTCTGTGACAATATGCTCCATTCAGGAGTTCAGCTCATCGGGTGCTGCAACACCTGGAAGTACAGATGACTTATTTCTCAAGGATTTGAATCCATGTTTAACTCCCTATTATGCCAAGACAAAGTCCAAGGTTAGTAGATTACCCTCTTTCAAGTATTGATACACTACCATGACACTGCTCAACATCTGTTTTTCATGCTTTACAAATGACTGAACGGACCTGTTTAATAGGAATTTGAGGCAATGGGTTATGATTCTTCCGTTGATCAAAGCTTATCAGTGAAGAGCATACAGATGAGTGATGAGCTTAGTCTCAGTTCTAGACTCAGTAATTTGTCCAAAAGTTCTGATGGTTGCCAGAGAACTACCACGGGAAGCAAAGTGGCTAGATCAGCTCGCAGATCAGATGAAGGCAGAGGTATTTATGGAAAGCAAATGCACCAAAAAATTTTCTAACCTTGTGTTGTAGACTTCTTGTCGTTACAATCCCTTCCTACCCCTCTACCCCCAACACCGAAAGGGGCCACAAAAATCGCGTCTTGCTACTCCTTTGTCAATCATGAATCAGATTTGTTAATAAAGACCAGACATCGAACTCAGAATCAGAAGTATAGCGACAGGTCCTGCTTGCACAAAGTGGGGTATAAGCACCTGAATAAGCGACGAAGAGTGCACAGTCACCAGATTTTGAGCCATTTCTTTTCTCTCAGCGCAGCGTGAAGTTTTGTTTGCATGTATCATTCGAAAAGGCCGTCGGTTAAAAAACCAATTGCCAATGATTGGACCAAAAGCCCCTCCATCAACCCCACATGGGCAGGCGCTGAATGTGAACAAGGGATATATATCCGCAGATCCTCTTAGTTAAAGTCCCATTTATTATAATGCCACAAGCTAATTGGGATGGTTTACTCAACCTGGTCGTTAACGTGGTTAAATCCCTTCTAATGAGAACCCCATAAAATTGCGTATGGGATCAAATGTTTTCAGAGGTCGCCACCGATACCTTGGCGAAGGGTTTTAACGTGGTTACCATCTGCCAGTTCCATCGTCGGCAAGGTTCAAGTATGCCTTGTTTTGGGTCTGTCTGATGCTGACAACTTGACACGAGTGTAATTAGCTTGACCGATGAAGCCATCAACCGCGACAAGGACTTAAAATAGGCAAACGGTTACGTAGCAATAGGTAATGCAGAAGTGTCACAAATGAGAAGCTTCAAGAGCACAGGGAACCGAAGCATACACATATTGTCCATGTTCAGTTTTTCAGAACAAAACTGTAGCCTAGTACAGATTGTCGGATCTCCTTCTTATGCCCTTTTCGCATGTGTCCTTGTCAGTATCTTAGAACATTCCACCACCTGTAGCCATCCTAATTATCTGAAAAAGAGCTGCAAGGAATCGAAGAATGTCATCCATGGAACATGAATTGTATCTAACATTCAGATAAAAACTGAAATATATGCAGATTAAAATTGCATTTCAGACACCCCAACCAATTCTTGGAGGTGTGCAGAAATGTCATCTATTCCTAGAGGTCCAGGTAATTTCACCACTGGCAATAAACTTTCTGAGAATGACCCAGCTAGGAGTTAGCTCTTGAGGCTTTAAACAGGCATGTTAACGATGATGAGTTTCAGAATGCCTGGTTTTTAAGAAATGGGTTCATTAATGATCGACTAAACAAAACATTTTAAAGAAATAAAACAACCAAATCATTAATGGTATTATTGAAACAAAAAGACCACAATATTGTGAAAATAAACCCATTTCCTTGGCTACATAGCTGCAAATCATTGACATACGCCAAAACCCAAATAGCAATACATTTGTCAAAGAGAGGGGGAAGGAGAATAAAGTAAGGGCAAAGGGGTGGAAAGCCGGATTTTGGAGAGGTGACAGACGGTACAATATTAAGAATTAAACTTCCCCTCCCATTTTCTCTTCTTTTATAAGCTATATGTAGATAGACTCTTGATAGATTGTGGGCATCCAACCAGTTTTGTGCAGTGGGAAGATTGCTCCCCAATGGACACAGGTTCAACCACCAAAGCTCTAAACATAAACAGTATACCCCTACACTAGAATGAGCACAATCAGAGCACACGAGTAGATGATGATTATTATGTGTTTACACAATAACAAATCATCTTCAAATTCCCAAATCATAGCTCAAATACTGGCCAAAAGGAGGTTTCGAATGAAAGAATTCACCATACAAATGGGAAAACAATCATAGCAGAAAACAGTAACACATACTTCACAAGCACTTTAGACTGAGTTCTATGCATAAGAATATAAAAGCCTTCAACTGGTTGGAAAAGACATACATGATCCAACTACCACAAAGATGAAGAACCCCAGCAAAATTGGTCCCACTGGGTAGTCATATCCTTTCTTTGCGGTGCTTTCAATCGATCCCCTCTTTGTAATGTTCTTTTGGAACTTTGCGACTTTCCTTTCGGCAAGGCGCTTTGAAGTCGTCTGGCAAATACAGACAACCACCAAAAAAAAAAAAAAAGGGGTGAACAGAATTGAATGAAAGAGAACAAGCCAAAGTGGTTAGAAGAACCCAACTTGGCACATTTTAGGAAAGGGTAATCTAACGCCTCGGTATCAAAAAATATACATAAAAAAAAAATGAAATTGACTAACTTTCCAATTGCACAAAGAACAAACGCCAATAAGCCATGGTAGAAGAACTCTGAAAATTGGATGTCACCTAACAAACATATCTAACTCAATGTTAACGAGACCAGCAACGGATATGTCAAGATGCAAGGTGTCAATTTCAAGAAAAGGTTATGAATTGAAGCGACAGCATGCAATCGGCCGAAAAGATCCGTCGGTATATTGCACGAATTAACGGGGCGATACGTCCGATTAACAACGAAGAAGACCGTAATCAAATATGACCCACAAAACAAGAATTTCAAGAAGATCAGAAACAAACCCTCTAAATTTTTTTTTTCCATTTTAATTTTGTTGCAAAGACAAAACCTTCCTCTCCCCCCCCCCCCCCACCACCACCACCACCAAAAAACAATAAAAAGAGAGAGGGATTTTCATTACCATTCTTTGCTTTCTGGCGTTGAGGAGTTCACAGCTTCTCTCCCTCTCCCTCACTCTAAGGCGGGTTTTTTCTTGTAAGGACAACGTGAGAACAATAAACAGCCGAGAAACCTGGGATTCTGACCATGTGTCCAAACGTGCAGCTTGTTGTTTTCGGAAACAAAGGGCGAGAATGGAAGTAAAGGATTTTGTTTTTTTAAGTAAAAAAATAAACTCCCCCTTATTAGAAAAATAAAATTCTTTGTAGCGTATGAGAACTTCAGAAAAAAAAATTGTTACAATCCAATCAAAGCAATCCAATCGTAACGCTTGATGTCCTCACTGGTACAACTAATCGAGATCTTATCCTTCTCAATTAAATCCTTAAAAACTCATCGAGAAATTTTCAATTTTCTCCTTTCTCCTTTCCATAAAGGTATCATTGGAATATTTGTCCTTTGACTGAATTATTTTTGGGGCGTGAAAACCTTTTTCCAACCAATGTGACCATTTTAACACCGAATATGTGTCTTATCTCCGGACATTTTTTTAATTTATTTTCCAGCACCTGTCCTAACTAACAATCACGATGCGAAGAGCTTACCTGCGAGAACGGAGAAAGAGAGAGAGATGGGAAACTGTTCCACATAATCGCATCTTCTGATCCGAAATGATTTCCCACCTCGAAATAGATTAATCCTTCATATCAATCGATTGAAGGACAACATCGCTTTAAGGTACATTAATATTCCAGAATTCCACATTATACTCAACAAATAAATGACTTGCAATCTTGTGGAAATTAAAAAAATATATGTTGATCTTCATCTTCATCCCATATGGGCTAAATCTGCAGAATGCTGCCCTTGCTAAGTTCGTTGCTCATGTCGCAGTCCCAAAACTTCAAATTATATGTTTTGCAGAAGACATTCGATTCAAGACAAAAGAAAATGACGAAGAAGAAGAAGAAGACCAGTAGGATTGGAGGACAGATAGATTGGGGAATTGGTTGCTTAATGAATTACATAGCACAACCCCTGCTCCAATTGATGAATATTCATGCCAGCCTGTTTGCATTAGCCATAGAAGAAGTGCACAAAACTGGCCCTCTTTTTGCAATTACAACCCAGTATGGACTAGTTTCAGTCAAAAAGAGGAAAGAACATATGTTTCAATGAACATGATACCCTCAAAAAAGAAAATTCTCACTTGCACTAACATTAAAACATGAAATGTGTAATCATTCATAAAGCTGCAACCAAAAGTATACTTTGGAAAAGCTCAAATAATAATGCTCACACTATACACTTGTATGTTCTTGGGGGCTGAGGGGGATGGGTTGCGGAGATGAGAGAGAGAGAGAGAGAGAGAGATAGAGCAGACTTGATCACCTAAGACCCATCTTTTGGCACATGTAATGCTTAATTGTAGCTCCAATTGTTTGCTGGGGGCTCTTGACAGAAGATATGTAAGGCAAAATATAGGAACCCAATTGTTTTTCAGCATAGTATATCCAACCTGCGATTTCAAAAAAGATACAAAGACAACGTGCCTCTCATTCTGAGGCACACTCCCACACATCCTCATCATTCCTGGGTCAGCAGCCTGTTTCTATCCCCCTCCCTGTTTCCATAAGGGTAGAAGAAAAGGCATGGGGTTGAGGGCAGCATAGGAATTGGGGACAGAGAGATACTGTAAAACCACAAGCTATCTAGGCTAAGAACCAAACCTGGACATGCTGAAGAAAGCATAGGCAGGGATGTAGATTGCCTATCCTCATTTAAATGGATTTGTTTTCAACAACTAATGAATTCATTACATAAGTGTTATGTCTTGGCTGCATCTGGTATCATGTATTGCCTTTACTCCCAAGGACTTGAAAAATGTTGTGAGTTTTCGAAAAACCTTGAAATCAGAAAAGACTTGCAGATTAAAAAATTTAAAATAGCACCTAGGAACATCCAAAGGATATCATTTTTCCTGTGCTATCTAAAATTCAGTATGACTAACAAAAATCCATAACAACATAAAGTGGAGAGATGCTGAAATAGCCTGCGAGAGAAGTTCTTGACTGTGGAGAGACAGAGACGACAACAGCTTTTCCTTTGCTGATATTTGAGAGGAATTCATCTAGACTTTGCTTTTCAAGCATAACAGTCTCAGCTGATGTTATACATCCACTGCATCATTGCAATCAATTGTAAATACCAGCTAATATGCAGAGCCCTAACAGAAAAGGGAACAGATATTGCAGCACTAATACATGCAGCTTAAGCAGCATAGTTGCTAAAGAACTGTGTGAGAACACGTTGCCAATGGACACAATCAAAGCTCCAGAAGTCCAACAACCCACATTTATCCTTCTTGCTCGCTAATTACCTAGGGAAGCTTTGATGGCATGTCCTGATCATAAACTCATTGAAAAAAAAACAAAAAAAACAGCAGAACTTCAAAGAATGCAAGGCAAATTCTCAAAGAAAGACTGGTTAAAATGTAGAACTTTAGCGAGCCAAAATAATATTTGTAACCTACAGGAACAAGGCCTTTTTTGGGGTTTAGTTCTTGGAGATTCAGTTTTAATAATGTTCCACGTTCAAAAGTTCAGTTGCTTATTACCTTTTTTGACATCCAATTGTATTACGTCTTATAAAATTGAGTCTCGCGTAATTTTCTTTTAGTCAAATTTCACATTTTTCTTCTTTTGCGCTGAATTAACTTTTTTAAAAATTTTAATTGCACATTTTACTACACATAAAACAACATTAGTGTGGCAAGAAGAATATTGTCGAATCTCAATGAGAAAATCACTGATACGTCTTAATTTACAAATGGAGGATTTCACGCGTTCAAGCAACCTGCTTCGGCTTAGGCTTTTATAACAAGTTCGGTGAAATGACTCAAGCTTTTCTTTGTAATAAATTAACTTATTACTCCTTTTTCTTTTTCTTTTTTTTGGGGAGGGGGGGTTGGGAGTGGTCAGTTTAACTCATCTATTTGTGGTTTTAAGCAAAAAAGACAAATGGGAGCTTGTCTGAAATCGGCTTGGATGGAAGAAGCAAAATTTTATTATTCGCATGACAGCCATTGCCGATGGCTGACGGCTGAACATTGTAGATTCTGGGCAGGACACGAGGAGCAGCGGAAGGCAACGCGGATGGTAGCTCTGAAGGTACCTACCACCTTCTGCCGTCCTTAGCCTTGTCGCCACCATACAAACGAAAGAGGCTAAAAGCAGAGATGCAAGAAAGGACCACCATGCTGAGGCTAACCAATATTGCGCTGGCTATGCCCTCTCCAACCCGGTTACAGAATTTCTCGTACATGTTGCATACTATCATCCACTGCAGTTCAGGCTCCCCCAGCTTGGCGAACACTGCCGACTGTGCAGCCGCCGCAACAGCAGCCAGAGTCAGGTATGCCATCACCTAAACCGTTGGATAAAACCATGATATAAGTTTGACTACGACAAAACATTACCCAACTGACGATTACACCTGAATTTCATAGAGATGATACTATTTTGTGGACATCTAGCTGAGGGCCTCAGAGACCTCAAGCTATTTAAGCCAACATCACCGTACCATACCTGTGGTCTGTGACTTAAAGTAATCTAGTTAAATTGCTGTTAAAAATTTCACGGGGACAGGCCGCTTCGCTTGATTGGGCTGGTCTCCGTTGGTTTCATGGTTAACATAACTAAGAAAATCCCTGAAAACATACAATAATTTCAAAGTTCTGGAAGTAGGACTTTTATTCTATAGGTGCTGGTTCCCAAACCTTTTCTGGGGTTTAAATGAATTAGGCTTGCAAATGAATTGACCCATCTTCGAGGACAACAGAGGAGTTTCAAACACACACATGTAAATGCTAGTGATCAGTATGGTCAAGGAGCCATACAGACTGTCTGGAATCCAAACTGCCCCAAAAGAAAGTTTCAAGAACAATGAAACACCTAGTTCTTGAGAAGCATCAAACATTTTCATTGGTCGTCCTGCAACAGGTCACAAGACTCACAACAGGACCTTCCTCAACTATGACAATTTTCTGATGATAGCTGTGCAGCTATATCAGAAGGCGACAGCGCATTGATGATTGTAGGCCAGAGCCATTACTACATTTAATCAATTTTCCGTGACAGTCATGAAATGCAACTGATAGAATGATTACTTCCGTCTACTGACGATGGGAATGTGCTCTTAACCGTCCCACATGTAAAAGCAACTATAACCTATTATGCAACACCAACCCAATACCAATTTCCGTATGCACATATTAACCACAATAAATAAACTACCGTACAACTCCAATTGGGACGTTGATTTGCCCAAAACAATTGACAGCAATTTGCATAAAGGATTAGCAAATTTTGATACAATCTACCTCAGCTTTGTATGACCAAACTAACAAAACGACCGATGTTGATGAACATAGTTTAAGCAGACATGAGAGTGACACATTTGCGGCTACAGAGATGATTCAGTCAGTTTAGCAACTGTCAATAGGGCCATTGGCTGTCTAAAACTTTAAGTAGGTTCAATGCAGGCCGAAGGTTAAAGCATCGCGGCAGAAGATGATTAACTGTTTGTAATTATTTGGAATTTAAAAGCCTGCCAAACACACAACGCGACCAGAGGAGATACCTGATCTCCGGAGAAGATGACCCAAGCCAAGGACTTGCTAAAGAGGACATTTCCAGTAACCATACTCACAAAACAACGGATCCCCTGAAGCAATGAGTAGGCTGCAGCTATCCCATTGGCTATAACCAAGAAGCTGCATGAAAACATTACCCAAGCTCAATAAAAATGGAAAAAAAATACGGTAAAATTGAATATTTTTAAGCCTATCTTCTGGAAGGAGTCCCGAGAAAGAAATAGAGAGAATTTAAGGATCTTACACAAGAGCTTTCATGTCTGTGAATCTAGCTTTCTTTCGGATTGAGAAAATTTCTTTAACTTGAGTGTCTGTGCCGACAAGAACAGCAGCGACAATTCCCAGACCACAGATCACACACCTCAAAACCAGCTCTGCAATCCTCACCCTCCTATCAATCACCGCCCAGTTGCTACCATTATAGACTGGTACGTTCCCGGGACTAACACCAACTCCCAAGTAACTCATTCTTTGCAAACAGACGAGAGAAAGCAAGAGACAAGGACAGGAGGTAAGCCTAGTAAAGACAACTACCCTCAAGGGCCCAAATATATAGTCACATGAACGCACTAGCAAAAGCAAATACACTCACCAACTCAACAACCAAGCTCCACTACTCACAAGGGCAACCCACAAATTTGTCTCTCTCTCTCTCTAAAATTTTTCCAATGTAATTATGGAGGACAAGTGGCATTTAAGGGTAATGCACGATGGTCAAACGCATCAGCCGTACGTACAACAGTTTGAGGGCAGATTTAATGGGGCCTAATCTGACACTTGGCAGTGCCCTTAAAGCCAGAGTGCTGTGCACTAATACCAACTCTAGCTTTCAAAGCTGATTTTCTGGGAAGAGGAGACTATTGCTTGTCCCAAGAAGAGCGTTTATTTAATGAAGGTGATGTGGAGGAGGGGGGTTGGAATTCATGACCCGAGCACTCATTCCTTGTTTTAGTCAGGCATCTACTAGAAAGCAGGAAGAAGAACCGGCTTCACAACAGGGTTAAAGCTGATCTCATGTGATTTATTTGAGTTAAAAGAAAAAAAAGGGTAAACAGTTGTTTGCTTGCGTCCTTATCACAAATTGTGGCGGGGCCATTGGGGGTAGGTGATGTGATGCTTTCACAACTGTTAATGCTACGATAGAAGTGCGACTCAGCATCAAATGCCGGAGCCCCCACCACTCCTGTTATAGATGTTCGCATTTCAGAAGACGCATTGCTACTCCGAGGGGGCGACGTTAAGCAGCATTGCCAATTCAATATTGCAGGCTCGTGGTACCACAGTGAGAGGCCCAATCAGGCTCATGAAAGCTGCTACAGTGAGCAATATTGCAAGAATAACAGTGCAAATGTTGTATTAAGCTCATTTTTCTGCGCAAGATTTGTGTACCATAATGTCTACTTTCTATATAGTCTTAAGTTTAACCTCTCATGAGTAAATGGATAAATGATTAGCATATGCGCCGTATAAGAACATAAAATTCAGTTTATTCACTTTATCGCTTAAAAAACTGAAGGAATTCAATTAATTGAAAATTTTATACTAAATCAAAATTAAAATTCAATCATTAAATTGAATTCTATTACATAGATTCTCGCTCTCTCTCTCTCTCTCTCTCTCTATCTCTCTATCTATTAATTCCTGTCCTTTGTCGCCATCATCTATATATATATATATTTTTTTTATTATTATTATTTTTTATTTTTATTTTTTTTGGGGAGGGGGGGGTGGTTCCGGCTTGGCTCTCCTGTGTCTGTCTTGTTACTGAAAGTTTCCATACTTTCCTTTCGGGCTATGGAGGAGTGGGGACACTTGGGAGGAGTGTTGGATCAGAAGATTGAGAGGCATGATTGTTGGAATTGAATGCAAAGGGATGGGAACCTATAGTCGTTATTTGATTGGATGTCAAGCGGCAGCCATGTATCAATTGTCATGTTGCCCATAGTTCTCCTAGTTTAGCTTGGCAATTCCATTTCTGCATTCCAAGGTAAAATTGGCACGGAAAATGAATGTTGAAGTGATGGAACTCGCTACATAATTTATCGTTCACGTGCCCAATTGGATCAACCCTTCCATCTCTTCTCAATCTCCGCCCTGTTGTTCAGTCCATGTCCTTCCACACCGCCATGGTAAATGATGAGACGTAGATCCCGGTCATCACAAGATTTATTATACGAAACTACCTAGTAATTTGTAGAAATCGGGTTAAAAGGAGGTTTTGTCGTTACAGCTACATGCCTCTCCCCGCTTACATTCGTGCAACGCCTTCTTTAAAAAAACCAACTTTTCAATTCCAAACTGATTCTTTAGTCGTCACGGGGAGGAGTTACGAATCCTAAAAATAAAAGTAAAATTGCCCCCTATTCTTAACAACTTTCCTTTCATGGTAGAGTGGGCCTAAGCATTAACAAAAATGAAAAGAGTGAATTTTTTTTAAAATGTTTTTTAAGGAGAGGCCAATCTTGGGCCTGGGAGTAACTAAAGATTGTGGTAAAAGATAGGCAGGCCGAGACATTGAACAGATTTTCTTTGTGTTGTAAAGCCCAATGAGTGATAAACAAGGGTAATTAACCCTGGCAAACAACAGTGTTACGTAACAAAGCAGCAGCCACCCGTGGTTACCCCGCTCAACGGCCACTGCCAGGCTATACGCATCTCTCGGGCAACTGGCGACAGGCTGTTGAAAAACAAGCGGAGACGTACTTGTGCAGCATTTATTTCTGGGATATAATTGGAACCCTACACCAGAGTTGCGTATCGGGATGGTCCGTTGAGTGCCATCTCTACGAGGGTTATTGAAATTTGCAAAAAATTATAAATAATGCAAGTGGGTTTTCTGATGTCGGAATTGGAGATTAAGAAAGCCCACACCTTGGGCTATATAAAAATAAACAAATGACAAATTGACGGTGTTTCAAAGAAAGCTATGCCGCCGAGGATTCGGTGTAGATTGAGTGGAAAAGAAGCAGGTTAGTTCTTGTAGGGAGTTCCAAAACCCTAAAACTAAAAAGAAAGCCGCACCGATCATCAAGCACTGCTATGTATCTTGTGTTTTGATGAGGAAGGTTCAACTTGTAAGGTTACAATGCAAAAATTTTTGTATTTTTTATTTTTATAAAAAAGGAAGCGTCCCAGAAAACCAAAGTCAGCCGAAAATCAAGAGCTGTTGAGGAACGCATGGTTTTGTAATTTGAACTCCAAACTGATTGTGCAGGTATTCTTGCCTTTAGAACATCAAGATTGTACATTCTGTATGAAATCCTGAATCATTTCGGCTTAGGGCAGGTACTCAAATTTGCAGGAGTGATGACCTGTCATGGATATTGAAAAAAGGAAAAAGGGATTTAGTTTCCTGTAACCATTACACTGTTTTGTTTCTCCTTGACAAGAAAGAACCTTGAAAAGAAAAGAACTGATTGCATTATCAAGAAAGATCATGCAAACTCATTGGGCTTTTTTTTTTTTTTTTAACAAATGGTTTATAATCCATAATTATACTCTACTACTTTCTGTTTCATGGGATGCAAACATACAAATGCAGAAGAGTCGAATGGCTTTATGCGAGATGAAGTATCTTACTTGGATCAAGATCTGTAATCATAGCAGCAGAATTGAAATAACATGTTGCTCCTTTATGCTTCAACTTCTGATAATAGTTATTGAAGGCATAAGAGGCATGATCCTTCACTGTATTGGGCAAGTAACATGGCTGGTTGACTTGTATCTTGCTGCAATCTGCACCTCCCTTTCCACAAGCCCAATCGAGTGCCTCCTGCAACTCTTCATCTGGGGTTTGCTCATCAGCTATGCACCATTCCACAAATTGCCCGTCTAATATCCCCAAAAATAAACATCAATGACCATATAACGGTGCAAATAATAGCCAGAACAGTACTGGAAATTATATACAATGGTTTGTTAAATGACCAATTTTCTCTCGACTTCATTAATTCATGCCCCCACAAACGAAGGACAAAAAAAATTCCATGCTTTTGACATGAATACAGAGTTTATAGTAGCATAATGTTACCTGATTTTTGTGAAGGTAAGGCAACGAAAAGCAGGGCTATCAGAAAAGCCTCCACGAAGGCAGGCGACATGATGATGCAGGAACTTCAAAATATCCCCAGAATAGCATCTTCATGCCTTGAGAAGCTGTTTAAATTTGGAGCCATACATAATTCTTGGCTGGCTTTAAGAACGCATGTAAAAGAATAAATCCACTTTCTCAAAAGTTTAGATTCCAATGTACATTGATTTCTTTTATCTTACGACAAGAATTTTTCTTTTGCTTCAATATCCAGATTACCTTGGATTCTGTTTGTCAATTTTATCGGGCACATAACCTTGTAGGAATAGGACGAAAAGCACAGTCAGTGAGATTGGTCTTTGTTCCAAAACGTTTCCGAAACAATATGAACATGTAATATAGCGTCTTTGACCTGAATGGGACCAGGATGATCGTCTTCGTGGAGCAAACCAAAGGTGTAAAGGAATTATTCTGGCAATTTCTCCTCAGGAATCAGAAAAACTGAGCCTTGGCCAGGTACTCCTCTTGTGCATCCATCAAATTTGTGACTTGTGCAGATGCTCATTGGTCATGCTACTCTGATGAGTCTAGTATGCATATTTGTCGATCTTTTCCCAAACTAAAGCACCAAATTTTCACAAACTCACTTTGCCAAAAAAAAACAAAAACAAAAACTTCAAACGCCTGCTATGTATCCCAATTATTTTTTCAGTAAGGGTCATGATTTCCTTCTCTTATCATATTTCCTAGTTGTTAGGAGTTACGCCTGGGCAAGGACAATTGTAGTTTCATAAAACTACTTGTCCGATTCAAAAGAACAAAAGGTAGGTGCTGATTCGATAAACTTAAAACCGTTTTATTCTCATCTTTCAGTCTCTAATCTACTGCCAAGAGATTGTGGAGGCAGAAGGCGACAGGGTCAATCGCTAAAAGCATTTCAGTATATTAATTATCGGACTCTTTGGGGTCATTAATAGCTGACGAAGCATGCAATGCATTTGTACAAAGCTCATAGGGACTAATTTCAAAAGGATATTCTTGATTTTAAAATTTTGTTTTGTGTTCTTTAATTTTTTGTTCACGTTGTTTGCCGCCTGTTGCAGGAATATCCTCGTTATGACCCCTTACTATTTTACCACAACCAACATTTTTTTTTCCGAAAATCAATTTGTTCAGACATTAATTTGTATTTTAAAAAGAAAACAAAGGAGCAAAAATGAGAGTCGGCTGTTATGTTGCAAAGTCCAGCGAGGAAAAAGTTAATGCTGTAACAATTCAGTGGGACATTCTGTATGCGGTCAAATTATCCAGTTCGTGAGCTTTTAGCTTGTTGGATGGTTTTGTAGGCCGCATATATTTTCCTCTCTCGTCTTCTTTTATCTCTATTTTCAAGCAACAATTATGCTTTAATCCCCTCTTTTGTCAGGCACAAACGTCCAAGTTCTGTACTTAGCTACGCACCCAGTCTATTTGAAGCCAGTTGCAATTGATCTACCAGGAGCAACCCTAAATTTGACAAGGGAAGTGACCTTTGAAGCGTTGCTACTTAGTGGTGGATTTCACTTCTCAAACAAAAGGTTAAACATTATTTTTTGAAAGCATTATCATATTTAAAGATCGAGTTTTTTGTATCTGCTGTTCAATTTGATCGATATTAAGAATTTTAGTGTTGTTGATTGAATTTGTCTTGGATGTTATAAGAAAAAAAAAAAAAGATTACCTTGATATGTGATCCATCCATGACCCAGTAGAATTTCTGATAGATAAAAAAGGGGAAAAGAAAGAAAGAAAAAAAGAAAGAAAATATAAGATTTCTATAATTTTTCCTTGTGGATGAGAATTGATTTCCACAATTTGACTCATCTTAAAAATGTTGTCTCAGCAGGGATAGTTTTGGGAGACCATTTGAAGTCTCTGTGCGCACTTACATTTTAGGCTCGTACTTCAGAATAAACACCATCGTCAAGCCTTCATATTCCCAGTAATATCAAGCACATATGTTAATTAAACTCTTCCGAAAATATACATAAGAAGCGCGGAACGTTTACAAATGAAGAGAAGTGTCAATATCATCAAACGCAGAATCATCAAAACCGCTCCACAAGTTTTTGCGTTTATTAGCCCGTTTTCCTTCCGGCCATAGACCCAACATCAGGACAGGTGGGGCCTCCACGTTGGGAAGATCTTGTTGCTTGCACTTCATTAGCGAGTCCGCCCACAGAGATAGAGACATACGGGGCGTTGGCATTTGACTAATTCTCATCCCAGTGTGAAAGAACAACTTGCTGTCTGAGTCCGATTGGTGGTGTTGCAGCCTCGAGGCGTTAAACCATTGCGGCTCATTGAGAGTCTTTGACAGCTCTCTTTCCTCTCTCATCTCCTTTACTCTCTTTAGCTTCCTAAATCTTTCTCGCAGTAAGGCAATGGGGGAGTGTGTGGCAATCAGTTCATTGCTTTCCCTAGCCATTTTGTGAGCAGGACCAGCAGGAGACGGATAGTTAATGTGACTCCTTTTGGGGTTGCTGGATCCAAAATTGGAGCGTGTATTTATAGGACATCGGCACGGTCTCAATGTTTTAATATTGTTAGTTTCTCGAGTAAATTCCAAATGGCATAATAACCGGGGGTGACAAAGGACGAGAATCGGCAGGAAAGTAGCAAAGTCCAAACAGAAAAGGTTGAGTAGGCAATCTAAGAGAGAGAGAGTGGGGGGTGGGTGTGGGGATGAGTTTTGTTAGAGAGTGGTAAAGGACGCGAAGAAAAGTCCAAAACAATGTTGAAGTTAGCAAATGGAAGGGTATGTTTGGAGGAATATAATAGGTAGAATGATGCTGTGTCCTGGCTTGCTCCCGATGATCCTTTCGGCTTTGGAGTTTTTGGAGAGATACCCTTTCTGGATGGGGTTTTAACATGGAAGCTTACCAATTTAACGAAACAGGGCTCTTTGTGTGACCCAAATTAATTTCAAATAGGCGTTTAGGCCACGAATAATCCGGATTGACCCGGAAGGCCCCAAGGGAGTACATTCTCCTGTCTCAAATGCTTTTTCTTGATAGCTAGAGAGATTGGGTAGTTAGAATCGTAAGTCTCTTCGTGGAAGTAAAAATAATGTTGGGGTGTGTCTTAACACTATTTAAATTTTTGTAATGCGAGAATTTCGTGCAATGAGAATGAGAATTACTGAAAATGAGTGATGGTGTTGGAAGATGGAAAAACAGTCTCATTGGAAGCACCGCACCATGCCTGGACAGAACAATAGCGTATGGACAAAGACAAGGTTCCCAGCGTTCAAACATTCTCTCTCTCTGATCTTCTTTAATTTGTCCGAGAGCTGTTGGAAGTGCATGGCATGCAGAAACCAAAAGCTGCAGATGCTATTGCTTTTGATTGCTAAATCGGAATTAGATGCTTCTTTTATTCAGAGAAGGCAACCGAGGCGTCCCCCACCTCTTTTTATTTATTTATTCATTACGGGAATTTCGACGTGTGACATGTACGGAAGATATTTAAAAAAAAAAAAATGCAGTATGTTTCTTGACAGGGCCCGAAAATTAAATCAAATATCTTATATATGTTCATGATTGACCCGTATCACCCGAGAATAAAATAAATGGAAACTAATAACCCCCTCTTTTTTTTCTTTTCTTTTTTTTTTTTTTTGGGTTTTTTTCATCCTTTCTGCTTTTGTCCTTGAAGTCCCTTGAGAGGGCAAATTTCATTCATTAGAAAAACCTAGGGCAGTTGGCCAGCTGCGTGGCAATTATATCTGATTTGGTCAGAAAAAGGCAATTTGTATCCCGTTAATGTGTTATTAATTAGCATCTTATGATTGTTTTGCTTAGAGTAATGCTATTCTTTGTAAATACAACTTAATTAAAAAAAAAAAAAAAGGAGGTAGAGTTAAAATTTTTTTAAAAAAATTAGTTTCATATTTTTATTATATTAACTAAGAAATTATTCTTACAACTTAATTAGACACCAAGTTAGAATAAATATCATAATAATAATAATAATAATTATTATTATTAACATAGCAGCTTGGGCAAGGAAAGTACTTTTTCGCCTAAAAACAAAAAAAAAAACAAAAAAGCTGGGACATTGTGACAGATCCAAGCCACAAGAATTAAAGGTGAATAAGCCAAATACGTTCATCCAACTGCATGCGCGGCTTTATTTATATCTGTACGAATATATTATATAATGTCGATTCAAAACGATAAGGTTAACAAGCACTCATCTTACCATACCTGAACCCAATAGTTTAAATTGAAATTTTATGCGGATAAAATTCCTGACACAGAACAAATATAAACTTACAAAAAAGTAAAATAAAAAATAAAAAATAAAAACCCAATTGTGTTTTTATAATTATTAATTGCATGTTTGAAATAATTTGATGTACGATTATAATTAATATTAAAAATTACAAATTTGTAATTAATAGTTGAGCATAATAATGTTACATCATATCTGTTGTTCATCATGAAAGAGTGCATCCGCGTAACTAAATGCTACTGTCTTTTTATTACATAATTTTTCTACGATTTTTATACACTTAATTTTAGTATTAATAAATATTAAATAATTTTATTATTGTATATCTAAACTCTTAATTTTATTTTTATCAAAATAAATTATAATATAAAGACTTAAATTTGTGTCAATACAAAAGAAGCACGTTAGATTACCAACCACTTTTGTGGTGGTGCTCAAGCAAGAGGTGTTGAAGTAATATCATTATTGGTCAAGGAGAAAAACACAAAAACATTAAAAAAAAAAAAAATGTTGTGTAAATCATTTGATTAAACTATCCATGTGGAGGAGAGACTGCGCAATGATATGGGCCACAATGTAACTCAACAAAATGATTTTGGGCCACAAGACTGTCCATCATTCGTTGATATCTCGTGGCCCAAATATCACCTGCATCGACTGTAAAATAGAAGTATATTTTTGGAGTATTGATATGTTGGGCCCTTAGGCCCAAATATTTCAACCTGACCCAAAATCCATTCCTCGTCCATCGTCCTTTTCATTCCCCGAGACACAGACAGCGAGAGAGAGAGAGAGTGTGTGTGTGTGATAGAGTGACAGCTGCAAAATGAAAACAGGCATCAAAGCGTCGACAAAGGCGAAGTACCCAGTGATAGATCGCAAACCACGATTCACCAAGATTGTTGGTAACTTCAACAGCCTCGATTGCCGCAAGTTCGTCACCATCGCTGGCTTCTATGTGACGGTCGGCTATCTTTACAAAAGAGAGAGGTTTCCCGTTAGCAGAAGCAAGATTTCAACTAAAATTTTTCCAAAACTTCTATCTTACTTCGCTATTAGTTTTGCCATTGTGTTTTTCTTTTTTTTTGGGGTCGATTGTTTTGATACAACTGCTAGATGTTCTTTGCTCCTTATGGACTTGGGTTTAGGGACAAATTTGTTTTCTTAGTTCCGGTTATTTTGGGCCTTGGAACCAATGCGCTGCGTCAATTTTAGAAGTCCAGATAGCCCAATTTTCTGTAGATTGAATAAAAGTAGTTGAGGAAATTTATCTGTAAGCCTATGCTTTTGCTCACATAACTGATTCCTTCAGATAGATGAAGTAGTTGGAGAATTCATTCACTTTCAACACGTGTTGTCGGGAAATTAGTTGTTATTTGGTTTTAAGAATTGCGATAGCTCATCAGTTTTAGCTTCGATATGGTTGGCACTTTAGTTCTGGGTTTGTGTCTTTCTTATGATTGGAATCTTGTTGCGAACAGTCTTGTTCTTACTAAAAAGTGTTTGGGGCTTGTCTGCTTGTCCTTTTTGTCAGTTTACAGTGGTTTTTTTGGTTGAATATGTTTCCATCACTGGTCCATGTTTGTACTAGTAGTACCTTAATTCTTGTTTTGTTGGGCCACCTGTTCGTGTTAGTTCAGCACACCAACCCTTGCTAGGCGTCTCAATGCAAATGTTATGATGCCATTTTTTTTTTTTTTAAGAATAATATGAATTTTAGCTGATTTAGATTTCCTGGTAATTTTGATGATGATGGGACATGCATTGTATTTTCTTGTTTTAAGGATTAAGGATCGGGCAGTTCATTGTTGGGTCTTGATTGATTTAGTTGACTTGAGTTAAAAATGACAAAATTTCGACATTCATTTTAGCTTATTGAATTAAAATGGCAAATTTTCAACGTTCCCGGTCGTTGCCAGGAAAGATGTCGAGCGGTTTCGATGGAACCCAATGTGCTCTAAAGGAAAATAGCCAATTGGCAGTTGGGCAATCTCTGTCCGCGTAAATTCCCATACGTTAATCACTTTTGTCGTTTTCCAGGTGGCGAATGGTTACCAACCATGTCCACTTCAATTTGTCGCCTTTCGTAGGCAACTCGGGTCAACCGGTTCCATTTGGGGATTCCAAGCCCTACGTACTGCCGTGACAATATTTCAGGAATAGTCTCCCCGTCACACTTCCTTGAGGAACCGTTTTCGCCCAGTCTTCACTCGGTGTTGTCTCTCGGGAATTCCATTTTTCTACAGAACCATGTTTTAGTCTAGTTCCAATATTTCCGGTATATATATATATATATATATATATACTATAGAAATTTTACTGATTGAAAATTTTGAATTTTATTTTTTCAAAAAGTTATTCTTATTATATATTGTACTCTTCAATAGAGTTTTTTTTTTAATAAACAAACAAATAAATAAATACCAAGAAAAAGAGAAAATGCCAGCAACAAGATATCATTATAGACTCACAGTTCATGTTCAACTTTCGAACATGATGGTAAAGCGGCCTTTTAGTTTTCCCGTTCCATTTCATTACTTCTACACAAGAGTTTGCATACTCTTCTTTTTTGTATCTTTACTTCTATTTTAATAATTCAAAACCGCGTGAGACCATCCACCAGTTTGGTTTCAATGAAGCCTTTTTGTTTCTTTATGCTCTTGACCAGAAAAGGAGAACAATAGTTCACACACTCCCACGAGCATACAACGAAAGATGATAGCGATGCACGCTGGAAGTTGAAGACAATTACAAAGTTTTCGCTGGGGGCCTACTTTGCCCTTCTCTCTCTCTCTCTCTCTCTGTTTTTTCCTCCTCTTGACGAGTCGCAGTGGCCCCCGTAAAGATGAGGAAAATCTCTTTAATCAGTTGGGGTTGATCAAATGATCCATAATCAGGACAAAAGCTTAAAAATGATGGGGGATCTGCTTTTATCTGTCTATTGAAGCTTGCAGGCCACAAATTGCCAGCGGAAGAGCTTTAATTTGATCTGTCCCCTACATGACGGGGTCTCGATTCCTCCTGGGTCCCATGCTGCTGACGTACGTTTGATTTCTAACATTGTTGCTAGCATAAAAATGACAATTACCAAAAAGCATGTTAAAGATACGGTAATCCTACCTATGCTCTTGCTCTGGTAATAAAATGGAGGAATTTTTTCGTTCCAATTTCAGTCCCACCACCAAATTCTCCTTCGGCTAATACTTTCTTACTTTTACTTTCAACCCATGCGAGTACTGAAGATAAGAATGTGTGGGCCGTAAGCTTTTGCTCTTTTGAATCAAAAGTGTGTGCCCCAGATCCTACTTTTCCCAAATCCTTCGATGAAACATCAATCCCAAATCTCAATTTCTGTGGCAGATGTCTCAGGGCAACCACCCCCTTTTGATCTCCAAGCCCCATAAATTTGAGATGTTCAATAAAATAAACGGCTTTTGGCAGCTGCATTTGTCTACGCAACGTCTCACGGTGTCATTTTTTCTTGCTCCTTTCAACCATAAAAAAAAAAAAAAAAAAAAAAACTGGGGCATGCCCTTGTACATATCTCTTTCTCTCAGGCTCTCTCTACACTCCGCTACTCCCATTTCCTCCGAAATCCTCTCTGGCTTAGACATTCAAAATACTAGAGTTGGTCATGTCAGTCTCTACGCTTTAGCCATTCCGTTGTTTTACAGTTGCAATTCAGGTGCCTTTATTAACTCGCACAGATCATCCACAAAAGAAACTTCAAAATAAGTTTGCATGAAATTATTAAAATTTATACAATTTAATTCAATGCAACTCCTGCTGGCTTACCTATTACGCACGGCATGATAATAGTGTTTACATTCTGATTGATAGATAGATATACGTACATGGGGACAAAAATTAAAGAAATAGTGTACCATTTAATGACTAAAGAAATATTTATTGTGAACTTTCATTAAACAGTAAATCAACATCTTAAGATTAAAATTCAAATTTTCAAATTAATTTTCCTTGTTCAAAACTTTACAGAAATGTCATTAAATGTCCATTTGAGAAAAAAAAAAAAAAAAAAAAAAAGAGAGATAGAGAGAGAGAGAGAGAAGAAAGTAAGATCTAGATTTACGTACTTTCCACGATATTTCCCCGTCGACCAGCCGTCAGGGAAGTTGTATTTCGCTGCAGAGCACCGCGGAATCTTTTTTTTGAAAGTGGACGGAGCAAAAGAGCGTCATCGTCATAATAATGAATAAAATATAACAATTTTTTTATTTTGGGAGGTTGAATAAAATGATGACAAGTGTAAGCAATTTGAGGCAGGTCTAGTGAGCCTTCCGAGCAGGTGCCCTCTCTCACATACTGCCCTCCCATTTCTCAGAATTAACGAATTTGCCATTTGAATCCCACATAACTCCCTTTGCAAAGCAAGCCCGCCCGCCTATGGTTTTGTTTGGTCAACGATACGTTTGAGATGGCTAGCTGACGTCAATAAAAAATAATGATATGCTTCCCAACCGTTGTTGGGAATAAACTTGTAAAATTAAATATTGAAATAACATTTATAAAAAATAATTTTATTGATTTATATCATTTATTTAATATTTTCACGCTACTTGGTCCAAAAAAAAAATTTTTTTTTTGTCTTAAAAAATATCATCACTCCTCAATGAAAGGAAAGTAATTGACGCTTGTAATTAAGAAAATCAGGGAGAATTGCCTCAACAATTGAATTTTGGTTAAGCAAAAAAGAGTGTGTTCTATATATTTAGTTCAAATTGGCTGGAAAGTATCGGACACACTGATTTTGTGGATTACAAGCACAATTAATTTGATAAGGCAAGCAAAATATTAGTTTTCTTCTTCCCCATATATTAGCGGACTCAATCTGAGAGTAATAGCTAATCCATCAGTTCACAGCCATTTACCATGGCACATAATCATTTGAATTTCATAGTTTTTTTTTTTTTTTTTTTTTGGTTCCGCGATAATGGCAGTATATCACAGTTTGATAAAGCAATTAACTTGTGGCAATAACGTAATCTTTAGGGCTGTATTTCCACGTCTATATCATTCAATAGACAATACTTGCGCAATTGTGATCAAAAGTCGATAAAGAATCAAATACCTCGAGATTAATCTCACGCCATCAAAGGCAGAGAGGTAATTTTATTTTATAAATGTGGGTATTGTAAATCACAAATTAATTTTTTAGAAAAATAATGACATATGACACATAAATCTTCTATCTTAATTTTTTAAAAAATTAAAATAAAATAATAATAATAATAATAAAAGACTAGAGAGGGTCAATGGCTGCCTGTGACAGGGGATCACAGTCGCGTAATTGTCCTGATTTTACCGAAGATATTGACGTTGCCACTCTCTGTGACACCTGCAGCTTATCATTGGCAGCGAGTTGCTTGAGGCCTTTGCAGGTGACGCTGCCATGCTGCAGCCGATGGTCGAAGTTCAAAACACGTAAAACTACGTGGTGTTGTTAAGGATGCGCGTTTACAAAAGGATCGAGTAGCCGTGTTTACTTGTGGGGTAGGTCAAACAACTTCCTTTCTCTCTCCCCTTCCCCCCAAGATCAAGGTTCAACGACTATGAAACGATTCAAGATTCAACGTGATTTAGATGTCTTTCTTTGACCAGGCTATTGAAGGAGCTCCAAGTCTATACCTGCAAGTTCTTTATGGTTATTCGCCACCCTTATCTTGAAAAAAGGAAAAAAGAAAAAAGAAAAAAGAAAAATGCATATGAACCAACAACCCCCCCACCCCCCCCCCCCACCGTAGAAAACATTTCTGAATCGCACTTAAAACTAAGCGTCCCACTTCTTCCAGTTGTCATGCTTGAAGTATACCTATTTCTGGCCAATTATCGCTAGGATTCAAACGAGGCTTACCATTCATTATTTTCTAGAATATTCGTTCTTCCCAACTTTGACCATATTGAGCTTGATATCAACAAATATCCCTTTTGCTCTAATTATTGTTGGGATTTAAATATACATAGATAAGTTTCTCATAAATATTTTAAGATTCCATTCCTTTAAATAGAATATTATCATTTTTATCTACAAAATTTTAAATTACCTCAATCCTTGATTTCAAATTTTAAAATTCAATTTTTAGTCTATAAAAATAATAAATAAATAAAATCATTATGCCCAAAAAAAAAAAAAGGTTGCATGACTTACTTGGATCCCTTTTCTTCCAAAAGCATTCCTCTAATCTTTCGTATTTTGATCGAACCCTTCTATCTAATTAAGTGATTATTTATTTATTTATTTTCGATGGTAGTTAAATGATATACTTAGATGCCTCTCTTTCCATGGTCAATTTTTTTTTTTTTGGATTTTTAATATTTAAGATAGAAAGCAGTTAAATTAAATTTAGCAAGGCTACAGTGGGTCTGTTAACGATATGCAGTCACCTTCATTTTTTTTTAACTTATTTAAGATAGATCAAATCATATCTTTATGCGTCTTTGTTATTGATTTTCATTCTTGCAGGATTGGTGATACTCCGTAGCCTCTAGCATTGGACGGACACGACTAATCCCCTATAAACCAGTCCCAATTCCCTGCCCATTGTTTGATTTCCCACGGTTGTTTCGTCCAAAACTAAGCTATTTTGTCGGCAGTCGAGTTAAATTATTTGCATCCTCATTCGGCCTAATTAGCCTGCTAATGCGCACACGACAAATTGATTAAGCCAACAATTGTTTTGTTCTTTCGTGGATTCCCCGGAAACCGACAACCTTTCATAGGAATAAATATATCAATCATTCTGTTGGACACGGAGAAGTTCGAAGTCAGGGTGTCTAACTCAACCCACGCACGACAAACAGATACTTATGTCAGATTAAGCCCTTAATTAAGATATTGATTTCAAAATTAATCGGATATAAACAAACAACTACTGCTACATGATCAATAACTTAATTAAGATTCTGATGAGGCGGCGGTGTATAACTCTCTGTGTGTGTGTGTATGTTCATACAAGATTGATTTCTTTTTCCAACACATGATTAAGTCCTAGCACAACATAAATCAATCGGGCGTGACAAATGCAAACTAATTTACTTTTCCAACTCGTATGCACAATTTAATTCTCTTTGTTTGCTAAAAATTTTCTAAATTCCACGACTTTAGGAGAGAACATGGAAGATTATATAAATATTTCAACATTTTATGTACCGCCCCACCAAAAAAAAGAAAATTATTGCAATACTTTTGTTGTCCAATTTATGCCCCGCATGGATTAAAATCTCCCAAAGTGCAGGAGATAGGAAAATCAATATTCCACATAGACATATAATTGAGCATACCAATTAAACCGGCCACATTTATCTGTTCTCAGAGAAATAAAATGTTCATTACCAAACCTGACGTAAAATTTCTTGACATAAATTTAATCAAAGTCAGCCATGCTAATATTAAATTATCGATGTGTTTCCTGTAAAATCCCTCAGATGAAAAAAAAAAAAAGAAAAAAAAACTATTATTTTTCAATATTTATTATACTATATTTATATAATTTAATGAAGTAATAATTACACGTGCGGCACCGGCTCTTTTTTTTTGTTTTTTGACATGTGCAGCGGACCCATTTCGGTATTATCAGGAAAAAAAATAAAAAAGGAACAGAGTAAAATACCACAGTGTACACGTATTCGAGACATTTATGTAAATAATGTGAAGTTGGGGGGCAACTGTTCACTAGATGTACCAATAAATTAAATTACAAAGTTCATCTCTTGCATCATATATTCATAAATTCTGGAGGAAAAGTATCTGCTCTCGCTCTGTGTGTCTCTGTATCTCTCTCTCTCTCTAGAAGAATAAAAAGAGCAACTGAAGCCTGAGAGCTTTAGGAGGCTTGAAGGTATGCAAGAACCCCATACTCATTTGAATTACCTTTGTTCGTGATTTCTTGACATGGGTTCTTTCTTCTTGAAACTACGGTTTTCATGGCTCTTTTCTTGTTTTTGTGGATTGGTCTGGCCATTGTTTGAATTAAATTTGAGTTCGTTTGTCTGTTATGGAACATTGATCAATTTGAGATGGTGGGTTAGTGGTAGAATTCTTGCAAGTTCAATATTTTCCCCACTTCGATTTTGTAAAGGACCTATCTTTAGAGTATGTGGGAGTCTGTTAATGGAACTCTGTTTTTATAACGGGTTACACAGAACTAAACATCATGGATAATGGATTACAAAGCATGGTTGGTTGGTTTATATTTGGTATTCATTTTAGTTGCAGACTAAAGGTGTTTTGCTGTTTGAGAGATCAAGAATTGATTTTATTTTAGATTGAGCTCCTGTTTTTAGTTGCTTGTATCGCATAACCTTTCTTTCTTCTTCTTTTACTTTTTTGTCTTTGTTTTCTAATTTGGCTTAGGGCTTTAGAACTGGTTTTATTTTTACATCTCCTCTTTTTGCAAGATAAGATTTCATGCTTTTTGTACTGGGGATAAATTGGTCTAGTTGTTTCCCTTTAGAGATGGGACTTCTGTTGCTTTAATTGTGTATTTCTTTAAAGATCAGGCATTTCAAAGCTAATTTGCAACAGTAAATGACTACCAGTTGCTGTGACTGAGACCTTTTTTTTCCCCCTCTGAATTGCAAATGGTAGGTGTTGCAGTTGTCGAACTAGATCTTTTGTTTGAAAAGCCCTTTGAACAATTTATCTCATACATTACAGCTATTCTTTCCATGAC
Source organism: Ceriops zippeliana (assembly GCA_037897445.1). NCBI lineage: Eukaryota > Viridiplantae > Streptophyta > Magnoliopsida > Malpighiales > Rhizophoraceae > Ceriops > Ceriops zippeliana. Next base: position 3,529,514 of record JBAPLH010000217.1, read on the forward strand.
ATTGGCATATAATTTTTTATTTGAAGGGGTGCCAAGTTTTGAATTATCATTGTTAAATGCAAGTGGGCATTTTATTAGGTTACTCTTGTGGATGCTTCCTTAGATCTTTGTTTTCTTCAGCTACATTATTTTGACTTTTGGCTAAATGCCTTTGTGAGAGTTTTTAGTGTCTTTTTGTGGCTATTAGTTAAAAAGGTCAAAATAAGGAATAAGGACAAGTCCTGTTGCTCTTCCTTTTGTGTGACGTGTAGATGATCAAAAAGCTTAATTCCCTTGTGCTATAAAAGCTGATTGGCATGAAAGTGGACTTCCTGTAAGAGTCTTTGTGTTGGAAGATGATGAAATGACTTGTTAGATTGCTTTTGATTTCAAATTCATCTAGAAGTAGGACTAAAATAATCCCCTTCTGAGTTGAGTGTCTGGGTAGGAAGGGTGTCAAGATTGCTACACTGTACATTACTAGAAACTTAATTAACTTGTTAAAGTTGTCTTCGATTGCTATCCAATGTCCGATGTTTTTGTATTGTTTCTTGGTTTCTGTTTCTCTGGTTTTGCCCCGCATGTTTATAGGCACTGCAGTCTTATTGCTTCTTCTTTCTAGCAGATTTATGATGATCTTGTAATTCTTTGCTACAGATAACAGAGTTAGATGACTGCACAAATTTGGAGCAACGAGTTAATTGTATGGGAGATTTGTTGATTGCTGTTAAAATTGTCTGCTGATTAGCAAGCAGTCCTTCTTGAAGATATGTTGCTTTGCTGAGCAAAGCAAACTACTGTAACACAAAAGGCTGCTATTAGCAGTTCTGCACTTTATTGACTGTGCTAGGTCAATCAGTTGGTTAGTTTTGATGCAAAAATCGAAGAAGCATCCAAGTACGGCCAGTATCCACAGGTTTTACCACCAGCCTGAGCAAATCGATGCATACAGTGTGCCTCAATTTCAGATTGTGGACACGGAAGTGTTTTCAGATGTTGGCAGTCAAGCTACTATCTCTTTTAATGATTGCAAGGAAGAATACTTTACCCTGGAATCATCTACAACAACCAATGGTTTTGTTTTATATGATTCTCCTGCTGCCAGCATCTCATCCAACAGAAGTCCTTTTTCACCCCAAGGTTCAAATTCATGCCTTTCAGATCCTCGACATTCCCCTTGCAACACGTATGGATCTCCAATGAGTGGTTCTTCCTCTGCTGATGATGGTGATGTACTGAAGCAGAAAATGAGGGAACTAGAAATTTTTTTAATGGAGCCAGAATCTGATGTTACAAACAGTGGTAATTGTTTCTTGATGAATGACACCAACCTGCCAGATCGACTGTCTAGTTGGAACCAGAATCAAATGGAGGAAATGATACCCAAACTAGATCTGAAACAGGTGCTCATTTCCTGTGCTGCAGCAGTATCTGACCTAGATATACACCGAACTGCAGGTTTAATGCATGTGCTGGACCAAATGGTATCAGTCTCTGGGGATCCTGTCCAGCGAGTGGGTGCTTACATGTTGGAAGGGCTTAGAGCTAGGTTGGAACTTTCAGGAAGTAAAATCTACAGAGCCTTGAAGTGCGATGCCCCACTGAGCTCAGATCTGATGACTTACATGGGCATCCTTTATAAGATTTGCCCATATTGGAGGTTTGCGTATACATCAGCTAATGTTGTAGTTCAGGAAGCTGTGGCTTATGAGCCCATAATTCACATCATTGACTTCCAGATTGCACAAGGCACCCAGTGGATGCAACTAATCAAGGTCCTTGCAGATCAGCCAGGTGGGCCACCCTTTATTCGCATAACTGGTGTTGATGATTCCCAATCAGCTCATGCTCGTGGTGGAGGACTTCATATTGTAGGGCAAAGGCTATCAGATTTTGCCCGCTCTTGCAATGTGCCATTTGAGTTCCATGATACTGCCATGACTTGCTGTGAGGTTCAGCGAGAAGATCTCAGGGTCCAACCAGGGGAAGCTGTGGTCGTCAATTTTCCATATGTGTTGCACCACATGCCAGATGAGAGCGTGAACACGACAAATCATAGAGATAAACTGTTGAGGCTAGTTAAGAGTTTGCAGCCAAAGATAGTTACCCTCGTGGAGCAAGAATCCAACACCAATACTAAACCCTTTTTCCCAAGGTTCATTGAGACTCTGGAGTATTATATATCTATGTTTGAATCAATTGATGTAGGTGGGCCTAGGGATGACAAGCAGCGCATTAGTGCAGAGCAGCACTGTGTGGCTAGGGACATTGTCAATATGATTGCTTGTGAGAATGCTGAGAGGGTTGAACGACACGAACTTCTTGGGAAGTGGAAGTTACGATTTGAAATGGCAGGATTCACACAGCACCCATTGTCTTCCTTGGCAACCAATGCAGTCTGGAATTTGCTGAATGAGTATAATAAGAACTACAGAGTTGAAGTACGGGATGGAGCTCTCTATCTTTGGTGGAAGAACAGAGCCATGGCAACCTCTTCAGCTTGGAGGTGAAACCATGTTGTTAGCTTTTAGGTTTGTAACCTGTAAAACTTGTTTTGCCCCTTTTTGTTGTTGCATTTAGATTGTGTACCATACTGGTGTTTCTGCCTTTTATAGACGTGAGATTAGCTCTTTTTAAGGAGTAGTTCAAGACAATTACTTGGCAATCTCGAAGTTCATTGTACATATCTGCCATGGAATGAAACAAAACTGAGGCCTGTGTGCTACTGCAATCTTTGTTTGTGTGCTTGCACTTCGATCGCATGTTAACACTTTAAGACTCTTTTCTGGTGCATAATGAATAAAACAAACAAACAAACAAACAAACAAAAAAGAAAAGGGAACCCCATTCTGTGCAAAAGAAAGGCCGTTCCACGATCAAACACTGTTTCTGAGGAGGCTAACTTGCTCATAATCTCACCGACTTTTTAACAGGAAGTTGTTTTGCCAATCAAACTCAAGTCACAAACGCAGGCAACACGCCATTCAAAAACATCGTGGACTCAAGATTATCTTTGCATAAAGAGATCTTACCAACTATCTAAAAGCCTAAAACTGGTGGGCTTGACTAGTATGATTGGGCCTAATGAGGTTGCGTTTTGAAAATGTTATGTTTCTTATAACGACGATAAATAAATGATGGCTACTTCCAAAAGGGAACGGGCCATGTGCCGTTTCGTGGTACAAGTAACGTCATTTGCCAGTCCACATTTAGCTGTCGTATAGATTAGATTAGAGCGTGAGATTAGGCCTAATAATTGGCATGAAAAGCCACACTGATTTGACAAATTTGACACAAAAAAGGCCGAGGAGTCGGGACCCTTGTGATCAACCCACCGTACGCACACATTACACCCCTCCAAACCCATCACCGTACTCTCTCAAATCCGATGTTACATGGTGCCACTTGGTTAAAGGCGAGTTCTTTGCATCGTACCAAAAAGAAAGGTGAGTTCTTTGCCAATCTTCAATCCCGCTAAAGGCCAATCGCATTTCCCATTTTTTTTTTTTTTCTTTCGGGGTTGATTTTCATTTCTGCATTTCTTTTTAAGTTTCTCTATTGAATCAATTGTTTTCTTGCATTTTTTGAGATTTTGATGCCAATTATGGTCTTTCCGATTCATATGATTTCAAGATTGTCTCTTTTAGGATCTTTTCTGAATCACGATATCGTGGATGTTCTTAATTTGTTGGCGATCCTCATTTTGATGCAAATAGCTTAAAAGGTTTGTTTTATCTTTGGTGTTCTGATTCGATGGTTCATTTGATCAAGTTTGTGCTCTCACGGTTTTGGTGAATGGTTTGTACTTTTGGTGCAATATCACGTTAAAGACTTTTATGAATGTTCGATGTGAAAACTGGCATATTTGATTGCTGAAGAATTGCGTGAAATAAAGTTAAGATTGTGGAATCTGTTCAATGTTTTGAAGACAACTGGGTAACCATGGATGAAGTTTCGGAAAGGACAGTATTGAGGAACTTGCAAAAGGAGCAAGAAAGAGAAAAGCGGCGGATTCGTGATAGGCAAAGAAGACAATCTATGAGTGTTGAGGAGAGGGAGAAGCATCTTGCTAGACGACGTAGAAATTATCAGCTACGAAGACAGCGAGCTGAAGTTGCCTCTTCAGACCCTCAATTCAATCAAACTGGTCTTTCAAAAAGTGGCGAAATGCTTATGCTCCCAAGTAATGGCTACCGAAAGATGATCCCTGTCCCCAGTGCCAATGTGCAAATCAGTGGTTTTGATTGTGTTCCTTCTGATCAAAGACAAGAAAATTTAAATGGAGGACAAACCAATGCCATCAGTGAGTCTTAACTGTTATTGCTTCTCTGTTTTGAACAATTAAAATATGAGCAGGTGGTTCTGCAATCAACCAATCGAGATACTAAAAATTCCTTTTCCTTATTTTATAGGTTTGGAAATTTCAGGTCTTAAATTAGCTAAATTACCTACAAGGCCACGCTTAAGCCATGTAAAAGATCTTGCACGATCATCTGATGATGGAGTGGATAATGGCAATAGTCACAGAATTGCAGCAGATTTAATAATGCGGGGATATGCAATTTTTTGTTGTACGTTCAAATATCTTGATGTTAATGACTGACCTGCAGACTTCCAGTTATTTATTTACATGTCATCTTCTTGTGCTTTGGAGGTGTGATACAGGTATGCCACCCAAGGGATTGCGATTAAATCATGTTAAGCAGATTGCCCGGGCTCTAAATTCTGATGGACTGAACACTGCAGGAACAGACCACCTGAGTGAAACAGAAGGTATGAATTACCTATGTGATTTAACCTTTTGCACAGAGACAGTAATGGCATTCTGAAGCAAAGTTGTCATTTCTCGATGTTTGAAGCAAATGTTGGTCCTTTAATTCAGTGTCAAAGAATTTGTCCAGTGGAGAACTAAACGCTTCTTCAGCCCAACAATGATGAAGGTTAAAATTGTTCTGATGGTAATGATTGTTGAGGCTTAATTTCTTTTGACAGTAGGTGCTGCTAGCATAGGCTTTAAGTATCTGTCTTTCAGGCAAGAGAACTGGCTGGAAGGTATATGACTTTCTGGTGCATTATTTTTTGATAGGATTCATTCCTCAGTTACTGAAGGCAAACAATTTTTTGGCCAGCTGCTTCAAAGTAATGAAAATTGCTAATCTCCTTTCCGGAGCTTCTCAAATGAGCATTTGTAAGTATGAAACACATATTTTTCCACCTTAGCACTGAACTAAGTAGTGAAGTATACTAGATTTTGATGTGTGTTAACAGTAGGTTACTTCAGGACTTTACTGTAAATTCTCTTTGGCATTAATCATCTGTTCTATTCTTTCAAGCTGTAGTAGGCTTGATCAAAATGTTGCATGAAATAAAGATTGCTGACAACTTCTACTGAGATGTTACTATTGTTAGTTCCCTTCTGCAATTTACATATTTTTTTAAAATTGTCAGTTTTTGTTGTATGTTTCACTAACATTTTGGATGTAGAGGGTGTTAATGCTTGTGTACTTAAAATGAGAAGTATTTTGCTTTTTCCAAAAACACATAGAACTTGACATAACAAAATGGATAGAATTTATGGCATAACATATTAATCAAATGATTTGCTTTGCAAAAGGATCCAAGTCTGTGTTTGCCTTGTGCATGAAAACTGATGTGTTAGATGGTGATTAGTCCAGCTACAAGTTGATCCTGACTATCAATGGGTGTACATTTTGTAAAGTGCATATGTGATCAATAGTTCTAGTGAGTATATGCCTACCCTTTTGCAAGAAGGGCATCTTTCAATCTTCTTTTTGCCTAATGCTTATATTGGATTAGGCAACTCAAGCCTTTGACTAATGTTTGTCTTTCTTATGCTGTCGCAGGGGGGAGCAAAAGATGCTACCAAAGAGCATTGTGGATCTTGAATTCGCGAAGCTGGATATGTAGTGCATGAAATCTGGAAGTGGTAAGGTTTGAGAAGAGAAGATTTCACATTTATTTGTCCGTTTCCCTCTGAACTGGTCACTTGTTTCGATAGGGGATTTTTAAAGGCCTTGAACATTATCTTTCAATCATAAACCAAAATGCAGTGATTAGTTTTCAAATCCAGCAGTTCATACCGCAGTTGCTTGCGCTGCCAATTTTATCGACATTCAGCCTTCATACGTAGGGTTTGTCCTGCTTTGCTCACCATTCACGTACTTACATACTTGGTCAATGGCAATTAGCCTTTCATTTCATACCAGGCTTACCCCTCATGATGGATTTCCAGTTACATGATGTATGGTTAATGCTAGTAAAGCCATATTTTTGGATCCTTAGAGTGATGGTTGGCTCCTCTGGTGGATGGAGGCACCCGTTTTTTTTTTTGGTCAATGATGACATAGAATTATGGAATTCTTTAGGTGGAAACGTTACTGTGATACTACCATATGAAGCGGTGGGTAGTTCTAGTAAGCCTGCGTTCAGATTGGTGAATAGCGATCACTATTTCTTAATCTAAATAAAAGCTAATCACGTCTCAAATAATACTAGTCTGTAATGGGCAAATCCGACCCGAGTAATCAACCCTACTCTGGCAAAAAGTAAAAGAAGGGCGATCCTTAAAATATTTGGCAATTACAAGCAGAAGCTAGCAGAACAGTGATGGTCATTTTTTAACCATTTCCGTTCAATACAATGAGTTCGATTAGTGTCATACGGCGGCCGAACTACTATACCATCGGTTATGTACTCAAAGCCAGAGATCAGTGCTATTTGGGTCTCAGTGCAGGCATGCCAATGAATAAGAAAGAAAGCCTTGGAATCTATTTTAAATTATGTTTATTAAAAATTAATTCTATTTGAAATTATATTGTTTAATTTTTTAAATATTTATTAATATTAATAATTTTTAAAATTAACTTGGAAAGTTAAACTTTTGGGGGAGGGGCAAATCTATTAATTACCAAAATCCCCGAATTGGCGGTGTGTTATATGTGGAAAAGCAAGAACCCTGAACCGACTAGTCGGTAGCAACTAAAAATGGGAAATAATTTACATGTTGGGCCTAAAAACGGCCTTTATTAAGCACTGGTCTCACATGTAGAAAACCTAACCTCTGCTGCTGGTAGCAGCGGCGGCGGCGATATCTTCTATAAGTATTGGTCTCCCCCTCGGAGTTGCAGATCAAAATTTAGAACTCTGTCATAGTTTTCAATACTGTTTTTAATCTTATTCGTTTTCTTTATTCTTTTTTTTTTTTTGGCATTGAGTTGAATCTGACGGGGATTTGTTGAAATTCCTTTACTGCAATTTGGAGCAAACGATTCGTTTCTGGTTGTATAATCCAAAGTAAAACGTCAGAAACAGATGGCCGGACACGTCGAGATACTGCTCAGTTAGCAGCTTCTCCGTCGATGGCGCGGGTCTCATATTCCATCGCCTTGCGTAGCGGCGTTGCCGCTCTTACGATTTGGGATTGGCCATGAGACATACACCCTCTTCATTATTATTATTTTCTTTTCCTTGTTTATTTGACTTATTTCTCCTTTAATTTTTTTTTTTTTGACGTGATTTCGAAGGAAATCATTGCTTGATTTGGGGCAGACTGGTTCAGATGTTTGCAAATCCCTTGAGTAAACGTCAAAAATTGATGCTTGTTGACGTTGAAGGTCCTTCTCCGGTGCTCCGGGGAGCTCCTCCGTCGACGGGTGGTCTCATATTCCATCGCCTTCGGGAGCGGCGTCGCTGCTTTGACCTGTTGGGACTGGCCATGAGACATACATATCTATTTCCATTTTTTACATTCTATTTTTATTTTTTTGGTGGTTAAAAATTTGCCAATGATGATAAGTCAGTCACCAAAATACCATCTTTCGGGACTGAATGGCTTTTAATCTAGCCTTGCTGTGTTTCTGCAATTCTGAGGCCATTTTAACGTGTTCATCTGAGGAACTAAGAGATTTAAAGCTGGGATGTGTATTTATTCCGAGTATTATATTAACCAACAACCCATCAAGGGGTTCATAATTTCTGGACTCGTGAAACAAAGCAATCCAAATTACTATAAATTTAACTAAACTAACAATGTTAGAGCTGACAATCACTAATTCATTGTGCCGATTGAGTTCGTAATTGGTGACTCTAGGCAAAATCCACGCTAAAACCAAATTCATTTCATCATATTCGGTGGCCAATTTTCAACTTTCCTTTCTTTGAGTACTTCCCTTCCACTTTAAGAAAAGGAGAAGGAAATGGAAAAGACGCGGAATGGACCAAGAAAACCTCAAACAAATACGAAACATTGAAGTAGTGTAGAATTTCCGCATGATTCCAATAAAAGACTGGTAATTTTAAGATTAATTGCATTGCGAGACGCGTTTCGCAATGCTTCAAAAGAGATGGGCGAAAAACCGGTATAAATCGGTTCCATTTCCAACGTTACAAGGAACTTGATTCTTTGTAAGCTTACTTAAAGATTTACATGAAGCAGATAGCTTGGTAATAAACTGAGTAAAAATGTATCAGCATTGCGGTATGCCATAAACAAGCAGCTGACCATCAGTAAACAAGTAATAAGAGTAACTTCACTGCATACATCGCTAGCGAATCTTGACACTATCTACACGGCATTTGGGGACCGGCAAAATGGGAGATTTCGACATATTCCACCAAGACGATTGACAAACATTAGCTACACGTGAGAGCCGCATTGAAACATCTGGGAGACTCCAACACGGTTCTAGCAGTTTCCACGGCTCCTTGACCACTGACATAGTGCTGCCGGCAGACAGGCATGTAAATATTGGCACCGCCGATCAGTTCTGTTTGTGTCTCCTGTGTCCTCCTTAAGGTAAAGAAAGCTCGTTTGCCACAGAGTTCACATCGAGCACTCAACTTGGTTACAGAATCTGCAAGGGGAATAATATGAAGGACAGAGCCAAAACTCCTCCTGCCAATAATAATTAAATCCCTTGTCAAAGTCAGATTAAAAGAGTCTGAAAGGATTGTAGCATGGAATGAAGCAGCACACACATGTGATGGTCATGTTTTATGGTAGTGGTTCTAAGGTATACCTCAAATAGTCACCATCTAGGCCAGAAACTATTAAAGTTTTGCCATCATGATCAGCCGCTTCCTGGCAGAACTCATACAGGTCTTCAAAAAATTGAGCTTCATCAATGCCAATCACATCCACCTGCACCATTTGGTTTAGTCGTAAATCTTATGCCCAAGTCTACCCTAATAAAAGCTAAAAAGAAAGACATCCATATGCATTCTTTAAAGGCTTCCCACTGCCTTCATTAAGTTCATTTCACATAATTGATAACATGATTTGAGCTTAAACAGACATGAAAGAAAAGGACAATCTTTCATGTTAATGATTAAGTTTTCTCAATTTAATGCTCATATTTTACAAAAATTGATATTTTCGTCAATATACCTGATTGTAAGCATCTGCACCAAATTTTTGTCTGAATAATGACAGGTTGGGCAGTGCCCAACATGGTAGTTTCACACCATCATGTGAGACTATTGAATCCAATCCATATCTTGTGTCCTTATTAGACTTTATGATTGCCACATTTCTGCATTGAAAAAAGACGGACACTGAAATTGCTAATGGTTAAAAAATGCAAAATTCATTCATAGGGTCTGAACAAATAGAGTTTAGACCAAAAATTAGATCCAACTGCAGTCAACATTTCCAAATATAACAGTTAAGAAGGAAATCGAAGGTACATGAACAATAACAAATTCAAAAGAGAGCCCCAATGTAAGATCAGACATAGAAAAGAAAACTCAAAACGGACAGAGATCATATTTCCACATGCTGCATCCAATGAGCTAATCTAGTCAAGACTAAATAAGGATGCTGCTCAGATTTTAAATCCAAAAGAATTGTTTTAAAACAATGTGGTTGGTACTTCACACTCCATCTCATTCCCACCTCATAGGGTCATACTGAATTAAATTAAAATAGGTCAACTTTTAATCCAATGTTGAACAACCCAAACAATTTACCCAATGAAAACTTGGAAACAATACTGCCTAAAATCTTTCTTTCCCAGCCACCCAGAGAGGCTTACCATCATGCTGAATGTATACAGAAGTTCACATAATGCATAAGCAAACAGGTTTCATGCATGAAGTAACATATGAGAGGAACCAATTTGATTCTGGTTGTCTCCCCCGTCAAGAACAATAAGGAAGTGGAATAAGGGAAACTTGGAAACAATACTGCCTAAAATCTTTCTTTCCCAGCCACCCAAAGAGGCTTACTATCATGCTGAATGTATAAAGTTCACATAATGCATAAGCAAACAGGTTTCATGCATGAAGTAGCATATGAGAGGAACCAATTTGATTCTGGTTGTCTCCCCCGTCAAGAACAATAAGGAAGTAGAATAAGGGATGTGCCATCCCTTAGGGGTTCAACCCTTCTGTTGTTGATGAATGCTAGTTGAACAATCAAGTTTTAGTGCATCAGGTCCTTCAGATACCATTATTACAGAACACTGGGTTGGAATCAATTTCATTTCTAAAATTCCCAGAATACTTCATAGCACACACAATGCAGAAATGCAAAGCTTTTCACCATCAGATGAAAACATAATGCATGCCCAGTTCTCAGATCCACAGATTTTGCATAAAGTATCAATAATTTTGTCTTCAGATATTGATCAGAAGCATAACCAAAAACAGCCATTTGAGTACGGATTCTTATCACCTTTTGCATACTGTTTCCTAAATATACATTCTTGCAATACAAGACCATAAGTTCATTGCCCAATTTCAACCCCGTACGGCATAAATGGCTCCACAGCTTCGCTTAACCTCCCCAAAAAATCAAAGACACTTCAATTTTTTACCCAAACAAGAAAAGTGAGCAAAAATAAGATTAGCATGATCATGCCCAGTTAGCAATATTATGACAAAAACCAAATCCATATAACTCAACAAGATGCCCTTTCACTTTTGTTCTATATGTGTCTAAAATCTCAACTATACAAACTTTCAAACCGAAAGGCAAAGCACAAACAGATCTACAAAAAGGGTATCCAAAACCCGCATTAGTGAGACAACAAAAACGACAACTTTAACCCAAGCCCCAAATCAAACACAGAAACCACAACCTGACAAAAAAGAAAAAAATAATAATAATTACTGGAAACCTGCCGTAGTCTGTTTCAGTTTGCATACGGCGGAGAAGGGTAGTTGTCTTGCCGGCGAACATGGGGCCAACGATGACGTGAATCTCGCCGGAGTGAGCAGATGGGGAGGGCGACGAAAAGGCTTTTGATTGGAGACACTGCGTATGGATTGAAAACATTGATAAAGAGTTGGATGAAGAAACCATGGTTGGTCTAATGCAGATAGGAAAACGAATTTTGGAAATTGTGGGGTTAGAATTAGAGACAAGCCTAAAAGGCGTGCTCTTTGGGACGGAAGACGAGGAGATTGGGGGAAATATTAGAGACTTCATTCTTAATTTAGTTAACATTGAGAAAGAAAGAGATTAAACTACGGCCTGTTTGCCCATCTCTAGGGTTTTAGGATGAAAGGGTTTTTTGGCAGACAGAGAGTTGACCGAAATTATGCAGTTAATCAAATGAAAAGGATTAATACAATCTTGCTCGGAACATTTTCAATTTTCCCCCTTATTTCTGCCATGTTTGGAGCATATAGATATATTTACCACAGCATCTTTAAATTAAAGTTAAAATTATTTGTGAAAATATTCATAAAAAATTTATTATCTGATGTAAAATTTTATTTATTAAAATAGATGATAATGAGATATTTCAATTTTAATTTAATATAAAAAAACACCAAATCAATAATCAAACTATAATTTAAAATAAAATTTAACCTTATTCTTGTCGTTATGCTTTGTCAGATTTAAATTAAATATGATTATTACATAAGCTTTTGAAAAAAACCAAAACTTTGACTAAAAAAGAGAGAGAGAGAGAGAGAGAGAGAGAGAGAATATATATATAGGCATAAGGCTTGGCTTTAAAAAAAAAAAAAAAAAAAGAAGAAAAAGGGCACTTGCAATCAACGGGCGAGGACCTTCAAAATAAAAATTATGAGAAATTAAAATGAGAAAAGAAAATAAACTGTCCAAGCGTCGAGCTCAAATTTGAAAAGTCACTGTCCATGGACTTCTCCCACTTTCTTCCACGAGAGAGGATAGCCAGCACACGCCACCTCTTTCCCTCTAACTTATATATATACCCATGTCTATGTTCCGACCACTTCTGTCTCCTGAACCTCTCTTTCTCTCCGTCTCGATTTCTATCCGTGCAAACACAAATCCATCCGCCGCCTGGATTAAAGGAATAACATATCCGATTCAATATTAACTGTAATCACAACAAAGAAAGACAAAAGAGGAGGGCCTGTGTTGCCCTCTCTCTTCTTGTTATGTCTCTTCTCAGATCTTAGATTCTTTCTGTTTCTTATCTGGTCCTCCTTTTTTCTTTCTTTTTTTAAAAAAATTCTCTGGTAAATCTTCAATCAAAAGATTAAAAAAAAAATAGAACCTTTTTCTTCTTTTACCTTCGTATATCTGTTCTGAAATTTTTTTTGGGGGTTTTTGATCCCTGTTGTGATTTCTCTTCAAAGTCTGCATCTTTGTCTTTTTACCTCGGAATCCTAGATTGTTGTTGAACGGTGTAAGGCCTCATACGCTGGTGGATTGAATCCAAGACTGCCTATTTCTTACGTAGACGTGTAAATTTCCAAGCTTTTTCTTTTTTCTTTTTTAGAAAACGTAATTTATTTTCATTTTTTTTTTCAATCTGCATTATGGTACCACTTATCTCAATGTTTCCAACAACATAGGATTGTTTCCTATATCGTCTGCGGTATATAAATTATAATTTAGATCCGGCGTTTGACTTGTCTCCAAAACAAAAAATAAACAATCGGATGATGTAATATTTATTTTGGTGTTTTACTTGCCTTTTTCACTTTGTAGCTGCAATTCTTGATGGGATTTATGTGCAGAATGGCAACGGAGCCTGGAAAGCTATTCATTGGTGGTATTTCCTGGGACACCAATGAAACCCGTCTTAGAGATTATTTCCAGGCTTTTGGAGAAGTTATTGAAGCTGTAATAATGAAGGATCGGGTTACGGGTCGTGCCCGAGGCTTTGGTTTTGTTGTTTTTGCAGACCCTGCTGTTGCTGAGAGAGTTGTGATGGAAAAGCACCTGATAGATGGTAGAAATGTAAGTGGTTGGGATCAGCATCAGTGCAATAAAAGCACCTGATGTTTCTTATTTATTTTTTAAAGTTCTGATTTAGTTTCTTGCACCTGAATTAGTGTCCTTTCTCTAACTATATCATTCCTATTTGCAAAGTCTGTCACAAGAACAAGATTGTTGAATCACAATACTATGTTTTCTATTGAGGTATTATAGCCAGATTCTCTATGTTACATTTTCTTCCTTGGATAAGGAGATGGAGAATGTTACTGTAACTACTGAGATGCCTATGTGTAAATTGTCCGAAGTATAATATGGTGCGTGAGCATTAAAGTCATTATTGGTGTCGAATTTGTAACAACAATGGCTTGAGGTTAGAACATTCATCCATAGTATCACACCAATGGATGGCTCTAAAATGTTGATTTTACTTAGAATTTCTGACTAATGTTAAACGTGGCTACGAGTCCATTCTAATTCGAGGCACACTTAGTTGTAATTCCATAGGCCTATTATTAGCGCGTCTAACTGGCTTGGTGCTAATGTCTGCTAGGGACTTTTTTAGGGTATCTTGGAAGTTAAGACAGCACACTTGCACTTATTCAGGGCTCATCAGAGACTTCGTTCTGAATGATCCTTGTAAGTATGTGGTGTTTGCAATATAAATTACACATTATGTGAAGTGAAGAATTAAATTTGTTAACCTAATTCCATATTTGTCATATGACCCAAGACTCATTAGGATGTTTAAGCATTCTGGTTAAATATCTGTATTGTTCTTGAGGAAAGGACTCTATAGTCATCCATTTTTATTAGTTTTCCCAATCTTGAGTATCTCTTGCAAACATTGCAAGCACAGAACATGTTTAGGGTCTTTTGTCTATTGTTTATTGCATTTCAACTTAGGTAGTCCAATTTTTTTTTTTGGATATTTTGGTTATGCAAACACTGAAATATGATGGCCAATTTCACCATTATGGTTTTCCCTTTCTCAGGTTGAGGCAAAAAGGGCAATTCCTAGAGTGGGTCAAAATATTTTGATCAGAAACAATAGCAGCATCCATGGATTACCTAGTCCTGTCCGCACAAAGAAGATATTTGTAGGAGGTTTACCATCCACAGTCACACGGAGTGGCTTTAAAAAGTACTTTGATCAGTTTGGTGCAATTACAGATGTTGTGGTCATGTATGACCAATACACGCAAAGGCCAAGAGGTTTTGGTTTTATTACTTATGATTCAAAGGAAGCAGTTGATAGAGTGTTGCACAAGACCTTTCATGAACTCAATGGTAAAATGATTGAGGTCAAGCGGGCTGTCCCTAAAGAATTATCTGCAGGGCCACTCCGGAGCACATTAGGTGGCTATGGTTACAGTCCAAGTCGAGTCACTAGCTTCATCAATGGTTACTCTACTGGATATAATTCAAGCTCTGTTGGATTATATGGTGCTAGAATGGATGGTAGGTGTAGTCTTGTTAGTCTCGATCGTAATAACTCTTCTCCATTCAGTGCCGGTTACGGGATGGGTCTCAACTTTGAACAGGGTTTGAGTCCGAGTTATGGGGAAAATTTAAACCTTAGTTCTACCCTTGGCTATGGACGCTTGAGCCCTTCTTATAAAGGAACTTCAAGCAGGTATGATAGCACAATTGGGTATGGTGGAAGCAAGGCAGGAAATAATTCCATCTTAGAACAAACATTTCAAAGCTTGTGGGGCAATGAGACAACTGATCATACTTCAAGTTTCATGAATTTTAGTGCTCCTATGCCTTCTGGAAATGGGAGCTCTGAAATGGGTTCCTTTGGCAGTATTGGAGGGTTATGGGATTCCTCTGTTAGGTCTGGCCAAGGCGGAGTTGCTGGCCCTACTACATACGGCAGTGGCACTCTCTGTAATGGCAGTGGGGATTTTGGTATAGGTTCAGAAGCTGTAAGGTATGGAAGAAACAGTAGTACAAATGTTTCGCTGGTAACATCTCTTGCTACATCAAATGATGACTATGACAGGGCTCATCCAGAAATCTCTGATAATGGTTCGTTGTATGGAGATCTCGCTTGGCGATCTCCGTCTCTGGAGCTAAATCGATCAAGTTCTTTTGGTTTTGGTCTTGGCAATGCAGCCTCTGATCTTATTACTAGAAACTCTGCTAGGCTTGTTGGTGGATATAGCGTGGCCAATAGGCAATCAAATAGTGGTAAGTTAATCTTTCAAAATGCATGTGCTTTTCCATTTCTTCTCTGTAAAAGTGGGTGAATTGCAATTGGTTAATCGAATTTTCCCATCGTTTCTTACATGCTTTTGGTCTTCATTTTTTCAGGAATTGCCGCATAGGACACAATGAGTGTCGAAAAATTGTTACGGTTGAAGTTCATTAGTTGAAGCATGTCGTGGATTTTTCTGTTCCACATATTATTTGGGTTTTATAAGAAAACCAAGTGAAGGCTAATCAGCTCGTCTGCTTCAGTCACAGAGCAGTCTCAACTGACGATTTTCTTTCAAGGATTGGGTTTTATGGTTTTTCCAGTGTAGGTTTTCTTTCTCTGGGTTTTATTGAAATTAAAATCAGATTTGTGGATATACGCATAGTTTCTGTATAATGCAGCTTTCGTGACAATGATACACAACACATTACCCCTTTTTGTCGAACCAAGTCAATGTCTTTTTCCGCCCCATTTTTTTTATGATTTTGACGTCTTGTCCTAAGAGCTGCAATTAGTATATATTTTTGCTTAAAGAGAAAAAAAAAAAACGTGCATGGCAAGTATTTTAGTGGTCATCTTTTTTTTTTTTTGAACAAATAGTTCTTTGTTTTGTTTTGTTTTTCTTTGGTTTGTTTATTAAAAGGCAGGTAATAATAAATAGGTTAAAATTAAAATTAATAATAAATATATGTTAAATTATTAATAAGGTTAAAACAAAATAATAGATAAATCTTGTGATATTTGATGCACATTATTTAATTTTTATATTGTTAAAAAATTTTAAAAATTTTAAATCATATAAACATTAATACATTCTATTACTTTTAAGAATAAAGTAATAGTCTTATCACTTTTATCTTTATTTATCATGAGGTTTTGATTTAAAATACAAATAATTTTTAGTTTTACTAATTTAATGTATGTTCAAAAATATTAATAAAAAAATTAATAAATTTAATGTAAAAGGATGTTATGAGGGTATACTACTAAATTCTAACATTGCCAAATAAAAGGTGATGTCTTCTCTCTCTCGGGTCCCTTCCTTCTGTTCATGGGTGTCCATCTAGTTCAACCCAGAAATAGGAATACTCTTAATGGCATGGTCCGTTTGTTATTTATTTATTTATTTATTTTTACAATAAATAGTTTTTTTGGAATTCCTTCTGGGGGCATCGTAACAATGCGAACATTGTTTGCCCAAGAATCCGACCTTTCTAAATTGTTTTCAACGCCTAGAAATTCCCCCAAGTTTTAAGACCCCCCCCCCCCAAAAAAAACAAAACCAAAAACCAATGCGAATATTATTCTTTTTCTTTGAAATGGGTTTCACAGGGAAATTTAAAAAAGGTTTATGATTTGCTTATCGAACCGCCCCAGGGGTCTGCCAGATCCTTTCAGATGATATTATTGGCGTTCAATTTCAAAGGGCAGTAACAACTAATTATTAAAATTAAGAATTTATTTACTCTATTTAACAAGAAAATATATATATATATATATTGCTTCTTATGTAATTGGAAGACAAAAGATTGTATATCATGAAAAGAAAAACGACGACAATTCTACATAGTAAATGGCGGTAAAATTGTTGAAATTTTTTAATTTGATTCTCACTTAATTATTTTTAAAAAGAAAAAAATAATTTGATATTAAATATGAAAGAGAAAATAATAAGTGGGAAAATGTTTAAAAACATTAGAAGTGATATCGTTGAAAAGATTAAAGTGAGATTCGACTGTATAAAAATGTAAAATATATATGTTAGGTTTTCAAAAAAAAATTTAGTAAACATAATAAATATTATAATTGTTGTAAGAATTTATTTTTTTTGGACTATAGGCAAAAAATAAAAATAAAAAAGAGCGCTAGAGGATTAGTTCTACAGATAATTAATTTTTTTAACGATGGATATTCAAAATTTTGGTAGGGAAATTTAGATGCCAACGAAATTTCCTTTTTTTTTTTTTTTTTTTTGTAGTCCTTCTGTTCTTTATTCTTGTTGAGTTAATTCTAGATGTTGACGATGTCACGCACATTCACACCACCACTTCTCATTCCAAGAAAAAATTCTTTAATTTGAATTCAATTTCTTTTAAGTCTTCCCATTTTATCACTCGAATGCAATCAAATTTGAATAAATTTTTATTTTTAATTTTAATATTCATTAATTTAAATTTTAATATCATATCTTTAATATAATTATTTACTTATTATAAAATTTTATATATATATATATATATATATGAATATAAAAATATACAATAATCACCGATCACAATATTATAATAATTCGCAAAGTCTTGTCCGGATGGACAACTGTTATGGGCATAGACCAATCAGGGCGAGGACATTGATTTCGCATTGTCAATTTAAAGCATTGATGGCATTTCAGACAGGCCTCAGCCGGTCTGCGGTTAGGTTGCTGCAGCTAAGCAGAGGCCGGGGGCCCCATCGATCCCATGCCGGACCCACTAACCTAATTGGATTCGACTCCACGCTGACAGTGACCAAATGGACCCCTGTCTTTCCAATGGATTCCCTCTCTCTTTTTTGCTTTTTTTTTTTTTTTTTTTTTTGGGACCTACTTCATTTCATGCGTAGGGAGGAATTCGGTTTCGAGTTTTATAAAATAGTTTCAATAAATTTTCATCAGTTAAATTAGATTTTGGTATCTGTTTTAAATTTATACTGTTGCTTTGTTAATCTTTTCTGAATTTTCGATCAACAAACAACGTGGCAGCACTACCGAATGCAATTTTTATTTTTTTCGTAAAATAAAAAATGAAACGTGATTAAAAAAAAAAAAAAAAGGACAAAGCCACTAAAAACTGAATACAAGATTGAGAGATTCTATGAAGAATATTCCGACCAAATTGTGGTTGAAACACGGGACACCGGAACAGAATGTTCAAGTGCCTCTCCCTTCTGCCCTCCCGCTTGGCAACAAAATGGGGCGGGTCATGGACCAAAAAGCCCTATATAATTGAATGCCACCCCCACCCCAAAAACCAACGATAGATCGTTGGATTAGGTAGAACTCTCAATAATTTTGCATTCGAATCAACTTCCACTAATCCATCCAAAAATCTGTATTTTTGGGTTGGATGGGGGCAATAAGTGGAACAAGTCCGTCCGACTCTGAGGCCCAGGGAGGCCCAGGTTGCGCTTAAGAAATTGTCCAAGATACACTTTAAGCTTTTTACCGAAGGAGCGAGACATGTGGCGCTTCTGCGTACCTCCTTAACAAACTATTTAAGTATTTTTGTAATAAATTTTAAAAATAACAACGATTTTGTGATGGTAAGTTTCAAATAATAACTGATTTTTCAGATGAGATTATGGAAATAATCCTGATATAACGCGTAAAAATAAAAAAAAAAAATCAATGCAAAGAGGATAAGAACATTATCCAAATCCCCCGATAAAAGGTTATAAATATAATAACAAGATTATGATGTTTATATCGATTAGAATAGGACTAAGTTTATGAATATTTTGTTAAATGAGATGGGTAAATTTGGTTTATTAAAATAACATTACTAAAATATAAAGTTATAATCAAAATTGACCTTCTCGTATATTTATGTAACTTAATTTAAAAAATTAAGTTATGGAAAAATTATCATTAATATAACTCCAAATCCGAGTGTAACTAAATATTCTTCGTTTTCAGCTCCAAAAAACCTGACGTATCTTTTCTTTCCATTCTCAAGCAATTTTTATATCAGAGAGATATATATATATATATATATTAATTACTAGGTAGGGCCGCAAAATCTGGAACTGATACATATTAAACTGATATTCTTGAATATGAATATTCTCGAAAACGGAAAGGAATTGCAAAGCATAGTTTTTTTTTTTTCTCTCTCTCTCTCTCTCTCTCTTTATTGTTTTTGTTTTTTTTCCATTTTTATTATTGCCGTGGTTTTTTTTATATATATTTTGTTGCCGTGTTTGTCGGTTCAATTTAATACGCTTTTTGGGAAATGAGATTGTGTTATGGTTGGATAAGGTTTCTGGATATCAAACGAACGACTCTCAAGTTTTGTGGTTTATAAACCTTATCTGCCGTTACTCTTCTACTACTCTCCGTCCCAGTGTCGGACTTGTGTGGATATTGGACTCCGAAGAATCAATTTTGTGGGTTATCAACAAACCAAGAATTTGAAATTTCTTTATATATATACAATCTCACCTCTCGTTATTTTCTTTTTTTAAGGGAGAGAGCGGATCAGAGCGGCGAGATTGAAATTTGAGGGTGTTTTGGTTTTACGTGCAAAACTGAGAGGTTCGTCGTCCTGCTTTGTGCTTTGTGCTTTGTGCTTTGTGCTTTGGTCTGTGTATTGATTGTTCTTTTAAATATATAATATGTATATATATATATAGAAATAGAAAGCAACAACTTGGATCTGATTTTCAGTAAATGGACGATAAACAGGGGGAATCAATCGATCTGTACTTTGTAGGCTTTTCAGCTTACATGGGGTTGTCGTTTTTCCTCGTTATCTGTCATTGTTTTTGTGGTTATGCTCTGTACCTTTTGTTTTGATTTGAAAGGGATTTTAAAGATAAAATAATAATAATAATAATAATAACTATGTTTCATTGTCCTTTTGCCTTCCTCGAAATTTTCGCCCTTCTTTTTTATGAAACGGAAAAGATTGAAATACGGAAGCAACCGCATTTCTTTTATTGTCCCGTTGACGACGATTTTAAAATTGTAGGTTTCTCGGTTTTGCATTTTATTCCGCTTCTTTTGGTAGCTGGCGATTGATTGTTTTCCGTTCGCCATGTGAAGGCATCTTTTTTTTTTTTGTTGTTTTTATTAAGAAAACAAATTTACTAGTTGTCTTGTCTCTTAATATGGAAAACTTTATCGCTGTGAATTTTAATTTGCTTAGGTTTGCAATTAGTAGTCTTGTCTAGCAGACATGAACATTCCATTTATGTCCTCGGCAGGTCCCATCACTGCGCTATTTAATAATCCAAACTAGGAACCCAGCGCTGACATCGCGGAAAGAATGGCCGAAGGAGGAGTTGTGAAAGCAGACAAGACAGAGTTTACAGAATGCTGGAACCTCACGTGGAGGAATCCCTACGTTTTGAAGCTTTCTTGCGCGGCCGGCATTGGAGGTTTCCTGTTCGGCTACGATACAGGTAACAATATGTTGCCATCCACGAACTTAAGCTTCAGATTACATTTCGTAATGTCTTGTGACTGTTGCAGGAGTTATTTCCGGTGCCTTGCTTTATATTAAAGAGGACTTTGAGTCAGTTGACAAGAACCCATTTCTACAGGTGATATTCCCTTATATTATATTTGTAAAAAAAAATTTGACCAAAATTGGTTTGGGAGCAATTTGTGTCCCGAAAATTGCAATTAGACATTGATTCGATGACAAAATATTTGGGAATGACTTTTGTTATTTCGCGCAGGAAATCATTGTGAGCACTTGCGTCGCAGGGGCTATACTTGGTGCTGCGATTGGCGGATATTGTAGTGACAGGTTCGGTAGGAAAAAGACTATTTTGGTGGCAGATATTTTGTTCTTCATTGGTGCTATGGTCATGGCTACCGCTCCAGTGCCATGGGTTATTATCCTTGGAAGGGTTTTAGTTGGCTTGGGAGTTGGAATGGCATCGATGACAGCACCACTCTACATATCTGAGGCATCTCCAGCAAAGATTCGCGGTGCTCTGGTTAGCTTGAATGGTTTGCTCATAACTGGAGGCCAGTTTTTATCTTACCTCATCAATTTGGCATTCACTACGGTAATGTTTGTTTAGTCCATGAACATTTTTTAATCTTTGAGAAACTCGTATTTGACATGATATCTCTGTGTTTAGGCTCCTGGAACGTGGCGTTGGATGCTTGGGGTAGCAGGACTTCCTGCTTTAATTCAATTTTTATTCATGTTTTTCCTACCTGAGTCCCCACGATGGCTTTACAAAGAGGTAAGAATCATTTGTCTGTTATCTCTACTCGTTTTTATAGTCTCCTAATCATTTTTTTTTTTTTCTCTCGGTCCATTTATGCACTTTCTATTAATTAGAACAAGGTTGATGAAGCTACGGCTATTCTAGAGAAAATCTATCCAGCTAATGAAGTTGCAGGGGAGATCAAATCCATGAGAGAATCCATCGATGAAGAAAAGGAAATGGAATCTTCAATTGGGGTAGACATCTTCTCTAAACTTAGGGGTGCCTGCAAAGACGTTGTTGTCCGTCGGGGACTTCAAGCAGGCGTCACCGTTGCAATTGCTCAGCAATTTGCAGCCATCAACACTGTCATGTATTATGCCCCTACTATAGTCCAGTTTGCTGGATTTGCTTCAAAACAAGTGGCCTTGGCACTTTCTCTCGTTACTTCCGGACTCAATGCTTTTGGCTCCATTGTTAGTATGATCTTTGTTGACAGATATGGAAGGAGAAGGCTGATGCTAATCTCCCTGACGGCCGTTATTGCTTGTCTTTTTACGCTGGCAGTAGTGTTCCAACAGGCTTCCCTCCACGCTCCCACTATCAGTCCGTCAGAAACACAACACTTTGGTGCGAACACTACTTGTCCGGCCTACTCGAAAAATGTGAATTCGCCAAAATGGGGTTGCATGCAATGTCTGAAAGCAGAATGTGCCTTCTGTGCTGACGGTGCAAGCCAGGTAAAATAGTTTCCTCTTTCTATTTCCACCACTTGTTTGCTTCAGTTTTTTGGTAGTGAACTAATATTGCGGTGTCTTTTCGATGACCAGTACCAACCTGGAGCTTGTGTGCTTTCAAACAAAGACTTAAAAAAGTCTTGCGAAGGTGAACATCGAATGTGGTTTGACAACGGTTGTCCGAGCAAGATTGGATTCATGGCAGTCGTAATCCTGGGCCTATACATCGTCTTTTACGCCCCTGGCATGGGAACTGTCCCATGGATTTTAAACTCGGAGATATATCCATTGCGGTATAGAGGTCTTGGTGGTGGAGTATCTGCTATGTGCGTTTGGTCATCAAATTTCATTATCAGTTTGAGCTTCTTGAGTATGACCAGAGCTCTCACCGTTGGTGGCGCATTCTTGGTATTTACCGGAATTTCTGTGATAGCACTCGTTGCCATCTTCTTCTTGGTGCCTGAGACCAAAGGATTACAATTTGAGGAGATTGAGAAGATGCTCAAGGTTGGTTTTAGGCCAAAATTATGTTGGAGGAGATCTCAGGCTGCTGCTGATAATAATGCTTAATAGCTGTCTATCTTCTGCCTAGCTTTCTTTGGTCTTTTCATGAACCACAATGCTGGAAAATAGGAGCTTTATTTGGTTATTTCGTATTTGCAAGTAATCTTTCCATTTTACGGACGGTACCGTCTTTGTTCCCTTTTTGGGGTAAGGGAGACTTCTGCTAATAAAACGGAAACGACTCTCCTTATTAAATTCAAACATACATACATACATACATATGTCAATCTGGCAATGTCCTTTCGTCCATTAAAAAAAAAAAACAGTAAAATTGCACCGTTTTCTTTTGTCGCATTTAGTTTGTATTTGTAAGAACTTGGTATTAAATTGTAAACCAACGTGCAGATTCGTGACGTTACCAATGCTGGCGTGCCTCGGAATCTTTTCTAGGACCACTTTGGTATCACACTGTATCTGTCATTTAACACATAAGATTTCAATAATAATACAGAACATTGTATCTAACGTCGCTACACACGTCGAAATTAATGCGCTGCGAATCATGGGCCGTGACAAATAAAGATTAGGATTCCCAACCTTCGTAGAAAAAGTGGGGGCCTTTTACCAATGAGCAAGAACAACAACTGACTTTGTTAGACGGCATGCGGGAATTGATTCATAACTCACTATTCATTTAAATTGGCCAAATTCCTGAGCCTCTCCCCCCCCCCCCCAAAAAAAACCTGCACAGATGTGGGATTTATGGGGTTGTTTCCTTGGGTTTGCCATTCGCCATATCTTTAGACATGTTTTTCCGTTTTCCCTAATGCCTATCAGCTAATCACTGTTATTTATAAAAAAAATAAAAATCCAAATGTAGCAAACCCAAACATGTCTCATACATTCACACTACCACTTTCCACTTAATCATCAATTTGAAGGAATTTAAAAAAAAATAAATCAAAAAGTGCATTTTATGTATCTAAATTATAATATCTACAAATTGAAGTCTAAATTACTTTTTATATTTTCATTTAACATTATTGTATAAAAATATCACTATTTGAATACAATCAAATCTAAATTTAATTTTTTGCTCTTAATTTAATATTAATTAATTTTAAAGTTTAACAACATATTTTTTTAACATAAATTTTTATTTAGTATGAGACGAACGATGATAAAAAAAATTAAAGTCAAATTAATATGAAAAATAATAATAAGTACCCGTCATTTTCATTTCATTTACAATTTACATAGTCTTATCCAGATAAACAATTGTTGTGCATAGTTATGAATTAAGTCAAGGACATTGATTTCGCGTTGTCAATTTAGAGCCTGGACCGCATTTCAGTCGATTTGCAATTAGGTGCTGCAGCCAACCCGCAAGAATTTATAGTACACATGAAAAAAAATATTTTTAAATAATTATTAGTTACTTGATTGATTATTTAGATAAGTGTAAAAATTATATATTTTATTACTTAGGCTACAATCTAAAAATTGTATAAACTAGTAATATAAGATTTATTAAAAATAGTAAATTTAATGCAAGTAATAAATATTAAAATGTGAATATAAAAAAATTCAAGATAAATATTCTTTTGCTCGTATTAATCCCTTTATCTATTATTACACTTCATGTTATTTTAGAAATCGAACAACATTTATTTAAAGAGGTATTTCTTAAAGGAGTTAACTTATAATTGACTAATGAATTACGAATAGTATTAAAAAATCTAAAAAGAGAAATTATTTATTTCAAATAATTAAGTGATTTATTTATAAAAATAAAATGTTGATATTTAAATCAATAAAAAATCTAATTTCATTTTTACAAACCATAAAATGTATTAAATTTATTAAATGAGTTGATGATATGAAATATAAGTTGAAATCTATAAAAAAAAAAATAGTATTTAAGATCTTATCAAATTACCAAAATGTTATAAAAGAATCACTAACAAATGGTTCTTTATGACTTAACATGACTCAAGAAACAATATCAAATGATACAAAGTTAGATTTATCATTAAGGGTTATATTCAATAAAATGACATTGATTATACAAAGACATTTTCTTCAGTTTCAAATAAACATTCATTAAGAATAATTATATTATTGGTGGTTCTTTATAATTTGAAGTTACATAAGATGAATATGAATTTTTTTTTTAATGGAGACCTTGAAGAGTAAATTTATATAAATCAATCTAAAATTTTTTCTATATATAAGGTAAAAATCAAATGGTGCATGAACTTAAAAGGTCAATATTGATTGAAATAAATTTATAGACTATAATATCTTAAATATAATGATATCATTATATATTTTAAGGTTAAGAAAAATATTATTAATCAATGCATTTACCAAAAAATCAATAGAAGTATGTTCATCTTTTAGTTTTATATGTTAACGATATTATACTTATTATTAATAATTTATGAATATTACATCGAGACTAATGATTTTCTCTTAAAAAATTTTGAAATAAAAGATATAATAAAGACATTATATGTGATAAGAATAGAAATATTTCATAATGAATCAAGAAAATTGTTATAATTACTTTAAATGGGGTACATAAAGAAAATTTTAGAGAAATTTGATATAAATAATTTTTTACCTAGGGTTGTTCTCATACAAAATGATGACAAATTTAATCTTATATAATACCTCAAAAAATAATATAAAATAAAAGAAAATGAGTTATGTTTCATATGTTTCTGTCATTAGTAATATGATGTATTTGTAAACTTGTATTCAATTAGATATCAATTTTACAATTGAAATGCTAAGTAAATATTAAACTAATCTTAGAATGAATAATTGAAAAGCTACAAAGAAGGTGATGCAATACCTATAAAAAACTAAAAAGTATATGCTTATATATATAAAATATAATTATTTAGAAATAATTAGATATTTGAATTTAAATTTTGATTGATGCCTTAATTGTAGAAAGTTTACTTTTGATTATATGTACTTATTAGCTAAAAAAGCAATATCATGGAAAAGTACAAAGTAATTTATCATTGTTTCATTCACCATGAAAGCAAAGTTTATGACATGTTTTAAACTCACAATTCATGCATTATGGTTATCAAACTATTGAAAATTTATTATGATAAATTTGTAACAATATTCTTCCTTATAAACAATGAATACTTAAGAGTGTCAAGCATATGAAATTAAAAGATTTTCTTATTGAGGAAGAAATTCAAAAATAAAAAATATCTATTAAGCATATTAGTATAAATTTTATGATAATAGATCTTTTGATAAAAGGTTTACAACTAAAGTCATTCAAAAAGTATGTTCTTAAAATGAAACTTGGTTATGATAATGATA
The DNA here is from genome assembly GCA_037897445.1 of Ceriops zippeliana. Taxonomy (NCBI): domain Eukaryota; kingdom Viridiplantae; phylum Streptophyta; class Magnoliopsida; order Malpighiales; family Rhizophoraceae; genus Ceriops; species Ceriops zippeliana. Next base: position 3,555,387 of record JBAPLH010000217.1, read on the forward strand.
ATTTGTAATTGTATTAAAACTTTAAGTTTAATAATATGTTTTTAACATACTTTATTTAACTCATGTTATTTTATAACTATATACATATTACTATTTAAAATTAACAAAAAAATCTCTATAAGATATTATTGTGGACCATTATGATGTCATATTTATTTTATGAGTTATGTATGATAAATTGGAAATGTTATAGTATAAAAAAGAGAGTATTTTGAATAAATAAGACATAATTGTTATAACTCACATTTAGTATTTTATTATATAATGAAATTACAATAAGTTTATAACACAGAATTACAAAAAATTATTATTATCCTTTGTGTATAACAACTGATATATTATAACTAGGTCAAATAGAAAAATGTTAAAATGTTTTAAAATAATATTTTATTACAAAATCAATCATATTGTGATCTAATTAGTATGGATTAGTTTTGTATATTATGCACTAAAACTATAATTTTAGGTAATGATTAATTTGTTTAATTTAAGTTAGACAATTATATGTGTACTTGTGTGTGTGTGTGTATATATATATATATAGTTTTTTTCTCTTTTTAGTATACATTAAAATTTTATTTAAAAATATGTAATTAAGAGAAAATTAAAAGAAAATTCAAATATTAAGTTTAAACAAATCTTTAGTTACACCAATTATTTTGATTTTTACCAATTCAAGTCTATACTTATTATATTATATGCATAAAAATAATCATTTTTAAAGTCAAAAATTAATGTTTAATAATAATATTTTAAATAAATAATCTAACAAATGGTTAGAGATTTTTTTAGTACTATTTCTTATAATTTATTTACATTAATCAATTGTATGTTATTTTCTTTAAGGAGTCTTTTTATCCAAATGTTTAAACAACATTTACTATTATAATTGATAATTTATGAAAAAATTGTTAAGAGTAAAAACATATTTACCTTAATTTCTTTATATTTATATTTTGACATTTATCACTCTTATTGACTTTACTGTCTTAATAAATGAATATTAACTTTATCACTCCTATCAATTTCTCCAATTGTCAAACTATAGTTATGCATCATTGAGCCTTTTCTAAGTAATTATAAAGTAAGTATAAATCATTTGAAAGTTTCATTTAGAATCTAATTTTTTTATTTAATTTTTAAATAGAATTAATCTCCAATAATTGTTTCAAAGAAATAAATATCTAATTAATTAAAATTTTTTGATATATTTTATATATTTAAAATTAATATGCCATATAATATTATTCATATGTACAATGTAAAAAGTAGATTGATTATGAATACAGACATAGTCATATTTATTTAGAAAAATTAATTAAAAAAATACTAAATTATATAAATTAATAATAAATTTTTTTAGTTAAAAAATTTTATTAAAAATAGACGGTCATAAATAATGATATTTATTAATATTAAAATATTAAATTATATAAATTAATAACAATAATTCCTTAATTAGACTTACTTTCTAAAAAATGGAGGAACAGAAATCGCATGGTTGTCTCTTTTTACGTTATTGTTTTTCCCTTTTGTTGGTATGCCGCGTTTGTCGTTTGACTTTAATCCTTTATTTAGGAATTAAGTGTGTGGTTTACAGGTATCACGACTCAGATTTTGTGGTTTATAAACATTAGATGCTGCTCCTCTTCTACTCCTCTCCCCTCCCCATATCGGACTCGTGGGGATATTGGAATCAGGACAATTAATTTTGTGGGTTACCAACAAACCAAGATTTCGAATTTTCTCTTGTCTTTTGTCTCTATATATGTTCAATCTCTCAACTCATTCTTTTTTGTTATATCCATTGCTGGCTAGTTGGGAGAGAGCGGATCAGAGCGTGAACATTGGGATTTGAGAGAGTTTTGGTTTGGTTTTACATGCAAAACTGAGAGGTTCGTCGTCTTGCTTTGTGTGTGGTCTGTGAATTTCTTGTTCTTTGATTTTCAAATATAAATATATATACGAAAGAAACAACTCAGGTCTGATTCTCAGTCAATGGACGAGAAAAAGAGGAAATCAATCGGTCTGTACCTTGTAGGCTTTGCAGCTTTCATGGGGTTGTTTGTTTTTTCCTCGCATCTGTCGTCGTTTTTGCGGCTAATGCCTTGTAACCTTTTGTTCTGATTTGAAAAGGATCACTACCTTTCTTTAATTGTCGTTTTGCCTTACTCGGAATTTTCGCCCCTCATTTTAGGCATGGAAAAAGATTGAAACATAAAAGCAACCACTTTCCTTTCCTTTATTGTCCCGTTGACGACGATTTTAAAATAGATTGTTTTTTGTTTACCATGCGAAGGCTTTTTTTTTTTTTAATTAAAAGAAAAAAAATAAATTAACTAGTTGCCTGTCTCTTAATATGCAAAACTTTTACTAGTCTGCCATCAGTAGTTTTGTCTAGCAGATATAAACATTCCATTTATGTCCTCGGCAGGTCTGTGCGTTGATAATTCAAACTAGGAATCCAGCGCTGACATCGCGGAAGAAAATGGCCGAAGGAGGAGTTGTGAAAGCAGACAAGGAAGAGCTTACAGAATGCTGGAAGCTCACATGGAGGACTCCCTACGTTTTGAAGCTTTCTTGCGCGGCCGGCATTGGAGGTCTCCTGTTCGGCTACGATACAGGTAACACAATATTGCCATCCACGAACTTGAGCTTGAGATTGCATTGTGTAATGTCTTTTCCACTTTCAAGTTTGATCCTTAACTTGATTTTGACATTCCGTTGCAGGAGTTATTTCCGGTGCCTTGCTTTATATTAAAGAGGACTTCGAGTCAGTTAATAAGAGCACATTTCTACAGGTGAAATTCTCTTATATTACACTTAAAAAATTCCCCTAATTTCGACCAAAAATCAGGATACCACAATTGGTTTGGGAGAATAATTACAATGTTTGGGTAGAAAAGAAAAATGTGAACATAATTTGATGAAATTGTTTGCAAAGCTAAATTTGATAAATATAATAATACAATTCTTTTCAGGACATCTGTTGAAGCAATTTGTGTCCCGAAAATTGCAATTAGGAATTAATTCAAAGAAAAAATATATGGGAAGAAAATTTGAGAAAGCAATGACTTTCAGTAGAATATATGTTGATCCTCACTTTCGTTACTTCGCACAGGAAGTCATTGTGAGCACTTGCCTCGCAGGGGCTATACTTGGTGCTGCGGTTGGCGGATATTGTAGTGACAGGTTCGGTAGGAAAAAGACTATTTTGGCGGCAGATGTTTCGTTCTTCCTTGGTTCTATAATCATGGCTATTGCTCCAGTTCCATGGGTTATTATACTTGGAAGGGTTTTAGTTGGCTTGGGAGTAGGAATGGCTTCGATGACAGCACCTCTCTACATATCTGAGGCATCTCCAGCAAAGATTCGCGGTGCTCTGGTTAGCTTGAATGGTTTGCTCATAACTGGAGGCCAGTTTTTATCTTACCTCATCAATTTGGCATTCACTACGGTAATGTTTGTGCAGTCCATGAACCTTTTTGAATCTTTGAGAAACTTGTATTTGACATCATATCTTTGTGTTCAGACTCCCGGAACGTGGCGTTGGATGCTTGGGGTGGCAGGCATTCCTGCTTTACTTCAATTTTCATTCATGTTTTTCCTACCCGAGTCCCCAAGATGGCTTTACAAAGAGGTAAGAATCATTTGTCTGTTGTCTTTACTCGTTTTTATAGTCTCCTAATCATTTTTTTTTTCTCTTGGTCTATTTATGCACTTTCTATTAATTAGAACAAGGTTGACGAAGCTACGGCTATTCTAGAGAAACTCTATCCAGCTGATGAAGTTGCAGGCGAGATCAAAGCCTTGAGAGAATCCATCGATGAAGAAAAGGAAATGGAAGCTTCAATTGGGGAAAACATCTTCTCTAAAGTCAGAGGTGCTTTCAAAGACCCTGTAGTCTGTCGGGGACTTCAAGCCGGCGTCACCGTTGCATTGGCTCAGCAATTGGCAGCCATCAACACTGTCATGTATTATGCCCCTACTATAGTCCAGTTTGCTGGATTTGCTTCAAAACAAGTGGCCTTGGCACTTTCTCTCGTTACTTCCGGACTCAATGCTTTTGGCTCCATTGTTAGTATGATCTTTGTTGACAGATATGGAAGGAGAAGGCTGATGCTAATCTCACTGACGGCCGTTATTGCTTGTCTTTTTACGTTGTCAATAGTGTTCCAACAGGCTTCCCTCCACGCTCCCACTATCAGTCAGTCAGAAACGCAACACTTTGGTGCAAATACTACTTGTCCTGCCTACTTGGAAAATGTGAATTCACCAAAATGGGGTTGCATGCAATGTCTGAAAGCAGAATGTGCCTTTTGTGCTGACAGTGCAAGCCAGGTAAAATAGTTAGTTTCGTCTTTCTATGTCCTCCACTTGTTTGCTTCAGTTTTTTGATAGTGAACTAATACTGTCGTGTCTTTTCGATGACCAGTACCGACCTGGAGCTTGTGTGGTTTCAAACAAGGACTTACAAAATTCTTGCGAAGGTGAACATCGAATGTGGTTTGAAAACGGTTGTCCGAGCAAGATTGGATTCATGGCAGTCGTAATCCTAGGCCTATACATCGTCTTTTACGCCCCTGGCATGGGAACTGTCCCATGGATTGTGAACTCGGAGATATATCCATTGCGGTATAGAGGCATTGGTGGTGGAATAGGTGCCGTGTGTGTTTGGTCGTCAAATTTCATTATCAGTTTGAGCTTTTTGAGCATGACAAGAGTTCTCACCGTTGGGGGCACATTCTTGTTATTTACCGGAATTTCTGTGGTAGGACTCGTTGCCATCTTCTTCTTCGTACCTGAGACAAAAGGATTACAATTTGAGGAGATTGAGAAGATGCTCAAGGTTGGCTTTAGGCCAAAATTATTTGGGTGAAGATCTAAGTCTAGTGCTGCCTCTCTTCAGTCCAGCTTTCTTTAGTCTTTGCAAAAACCACAATACTGGGAAATGCCAAGTTATTTTTCCGTTTTACGGAAACACTACTGGCTTTGTTCCCTTTTTGGAGTTAAGGAAGTTTCTGCCCATAGAACGGAAACGACTCTCCTTTCTATATACGCACGTGTGTCTGTCAACCTGTCAAGCTGCTTTCATGCATAAAAAAGAGTAAAATTACACCTTTTTTTTTTTTTGTCGTTGTTAATTTCTATCATCTTATCTCGTTTTTATATCCTGTTAGAAAACCAATTGTCATTTGGTTTGCATTTGTAATAACATGAAAGGGATGCAATTGAATTATAAACCAACGTGCTCATTCGTGACGTTACCAATGGTGGGGTGCCTCGGAATCTTTTCTAGGGCCACTTTGGTATTACACTGTACCTGTTACTAACTCATCTTAGGTCACTTCGGTCTGATTGCAACTGAAATGGAGAAATTTTTCGTTAGGGAATGTTCTTGGGGAATATTTTGTTCTCGGTCCAATTAAATTTGAAGAGGAATTGTTTGCAGTTGAGATTTGAGATTATAAGTCTTCATCTCATCTTAAACGTTACATTTGAAGACGACTTGTTGAGAAATTGCTGAAAAAAAAAAAATCCTAAAAGATCACGAAATCAAAACAGAACTCTCGGCTGATTAAATTTAAGTACATGGGTTTTTACTTCTTATTATAGTCATGGATAGTTCCGTCGGCACGGGGCATTTTACTTGGTTCATTTTTGGATAAAATGATATAATGTCAAATTAAAAGTGAATTTAGACATGGTGTAATGTTGGATATATTTAGAGCACCTAATGCTAAATTAATTTTTTATTTATAATTTTATTTATTTATTACAATGAAAATATGTAGTTAATTTATATATTTTTATGTCTTCTACGTAATTCAATAAATATTATCAACTAAATTTTGTCTCGAGTTACCAAGTGAATTGAATTTGGACTACAGTTTATGGGTTTTTCTATTTTTATTTTTTCAGATGGACCCAACCATCTCATAAATTTATTTAAACATTGTACAATTTTATACATATAAAAAATATTTTATATCGTACTGTTAATATTTTCTTATATTATTTGTTATTTTAAGTCTATGATGTTCAAATGAGTATACCAATTTGTGTAAAATTAAAAAAAGAAAAAAATCCGTTTTCAGATTAGGTGTGCCGAGTAGAGATTTTGCCGCCACTTGTTCATCTTCTCGGGCATCCAGTACTTAGTCTACTGGCTGCTGGGAAGCACAGAGCTTGGGGATTTAAGAATTGCTCTTTGGCTTTGCTTTTGCGTGTGATCTTTGTCAAAAGGTTGAAACTTCACTGCGTAACTCTTTGCTTGTTTAAGATTCTCAGTCGAAGAGCAAACAGCCAAGAGAGAGTGTCAACGTCGTTTTACCAATTATTATATGTACAAGTCAATAGTAAATTTTTGATTTGTTTTTTCCTCGTATCATATATGGTGGTAATTTTTATTTTTTTTTTTTGGGTTCGTTTCTACTGCTGTCTGTGAACGTACACAATCTCATACGGCACATTACTTTACTCATCATGTAACCTTTAATGGGGGGGGAATTGTTCTTCCATGGATTTCAATTTTCTTGAGACCGCCATTTCTGGTCCTGTCCCCGATTACTATGTATGCACCAAGATCGGTCTTTGGATAAGTGGAATTTGAGTGTTGATTACTTTTGTACTACAATGTTTATTAAAAGAGCGGTTGGATGTTCTTCAGGCCAAATCCAAATTTTTAAGTGCGTTGTTTTGCAACTATGCATCTTTATTGACTGATATTGATATTTTGTTCACTGTGCTCTATATCATGCCAGGAACCTCGTCTGCTTAATTTCGACGACTTGTGTGAAAAGAAAAAAAATGGTGCAAAGGGGTTCTTGTGAGGCCGGACAAGACGGAATTTACATAATGTTGGCGAACGACATGGAAGACGACTCCTATCATGGTGATAGCATAGAAATTGAGAGGATGACTAGCAAAGCGAGAAGGTTTTCTATATGAAGTGAAAAAAGGTTGCCAAGAATGAGGAAAGATAGGGGATAAAAGCAATTGACAGATTGTTTAATCAAAGCTGATTACCTTTCATTAGTTTACAAACTTCAATATATATGAAAATTTAAATGCCTTCATCGTGACTATTTGAACTGAACTACATGTACTTTTAAGATTAAAAAAGTTATATCAACTACTAATTCAATTTAAACTTCAAAATTATAAAATGATGAGACGAGCTAACCACTATTATATAAAAATATTTAAAATTTAAACATAAGACTTGTTTAACATCAACGTATAACAGTATCTATTGGAGAATATGATGCCACGAATTCCTTTTAAGCTAGAAGCAACTATTGAAGTAGCAACTTCCATAAGACTTAAAAAAAAAAACAAACATGCAGCCAGGAGCAATAATATTATTAGGATGCCGTGCAGACGAGTTACTTGGCATGCATTCCATTGGTAGGGGATGTAATCCTGTGACACTATGGTGAGCTGCATTAGTTGCTTTAATCCTTCTCTTTGGTGCTACAAGATTGCACACCTAATTTGCTTTTTAAAATTTCAAATTTCTGCTTTAGCAAACATTCGGTAAAATATATCAGCAAGGTGTTTAGCAGTGTTGCAGTAGAGCAATTCGATTCTATTGTTTTCCTATTTTCTAATAAAATGTGATTTGATCTTAAAGTATTTGGTTCTTCCATAAAGAACAGGATTCTTTGAAATTACAATTAAGTATTAATTATCACAAAATATTAGAGTTATTACAGATTGCTTCATATTCAAATTAAAAAAAAATAACTTTTTAAGCTAATTAATAGCTGAAGTAGCAACAATGTATTCTACTTCAACTGTTAATTGAGCTACTATGAATTGTTGCTTAGAATTCCAGGAAAAGAAGCTAGCTCACAAATAAAGGCATAACCTGAAGTACTTAATGTCATTTAGTGAACCAACCTAATTACTATCTGAGTAGCCAACTAACTTCGATTCGGTTGAGTTGCTGTACATGATTCCAAGGTCTGAAATTCTTTTTACTATCCCCTTCAGTCTGTTTGATCCTTTGATATGCAAAGATTCTCATATTTAATTAATTCATGCTTAATCTTTGTTTATTATGAAACACAGGGGCTATTTCTAGCGCGCTGCTTTACATTCAGGATGATTTTGAATCCGTTAATAGGAAAACATGGCTGCAGGTGAGTTTTTTTACGTTGGGGTATATAGTTATCTTTGAAATCCCAGGAAAACCATCAGCGTGTCTCCTCATCAATTTTTTGCTTGCCAACTGTGCAGGAAACTATTGTGGCCATGGCTGTTGCGGGAGCCATCGTTGGAGCCGCAATTGGTGGATACATTAGCGATAAGTTTGAAAGAAACAAATCAACTCTCCGTGCTGATGTGTTTTTTGTCGGTGCAATAGCTATGGCTGTTTCTCCAGCACCCTTGGTCATTGTTGTGGGGAGGCTTCTTATTGGTGTGGGAGTTGGAATGGCATCGATGACATCGCCGCTATACATTTCAGAGACTTCAACTGCTAGGATTCGAGCGCTCTTGTTAGCACAAATGGTCTACTACTCACAGAAGGACGGTTTTTGTCTTATCTAGTTAATCTTGCCTTCACCAAGATAACATATTTTCTTCTTTACCTAGCAACCGTGCTACCCAATTGTGTGGCGGGACAAAATTTATACGATGCAAAATTGTTTTTCAAGTTCCAGGGACCTGGCGTTGGATGCTTCTTGTTGCTGGATTGCCAGCTTTTGTTCAGTTTATTTTTATGTTATCTCTCCCTGAATCTCCCAGATGGCTCTACAGTCAGATTACATATAATATTTTTGTTTTGGCCAATTTCTACAACTCAATTATCCAACATGAAGGGCAGATCCTGTTGTAGTGACCAATTTCTGAATATTTGCAATTTTATTTGTATTGTCATCTAACCAGGACATGGTAGATGAGGCAAGGGCTACCTTGGAGAGAACGTATCCTGCTAATGAAGTTGAAGTAGAATTGAATGCCTTAAAATTATCAGTCGCAGACGAAAGGGCTAGTGCTGCTATTGGGGATGACATGATATCCAAACTGAGGTTCGGAGGGAACTCTAGGCAGGGATCACCGTTGAAGTTGCTCAACAGTTTGTGGGTATCAACACTGTCATGTATTACTGCCCAACCATCGTTCCAAAGCGTGACCTTAGCACTTTTCGCTCATTACTTCTGGCCTGAATGCTCTTGGCTTCATGATTAGCAAGGTGTCTTGTTGATAGATATGGACGGAGGAAATTAATGATCGTTTCTATGACTGGAGTCATTGTTTTCCTTATAGGTTTGTCCACCGTATTTATGATAGCATCTGACCATGCTCCTAAGATTAGTCCAATCGAGTCAGGCACGCTTTGGAAGGAAGTCTGCTTGTCCAGCACTTTTAACAGCCCCAGATACATCAAGGTGGAACTGCATGTCCTGCTTGAAAGCACAATGCGGTTTCTGTGCTGACGGACAAAATCAAGTAGGTTCCCATCAGTTGGATGCCTATCCGTTGATTCTCCAAGATACTTCGTTTTATTAATGGGGACACTCAATACGTCATTGCCTCTTAATAATTTTCAAAGTTATCTAACTGATGTTAATAACATGTATTTGATTTGATACATGTGTTTCGTGTTGTGACCAGTATGATCCTGGCGCATGCTTGATATCAAACAAGAATACAAAGAGCTATTGCCAAGAGAAAAATCGAGTGTTTAGGAGCCTGGTTGCCCAAGTAATACTGGCTTTTTGGCTGTTATTGTATTGGGACAATATCATTTCTTATTCATCTGGAATGGGTACCGTACCGTGGATCGTTAATTCAGAAATATATCCATTGAAATATAGAGGCCTTGGTGGTGGCATTGCTGCAGTCTCCAACTGGGTGTCATATCTCATAGTGAGCGAACATTACTTAAGTCTGACTGGAGCTCCTGGTGCCGGAGGCACATTTTTCCTGTTTGCTGCAATGTCTTCCATCAGTCTCCTGTTCATTTACTGGTACGTGCTGCAAACAAAAGGACTACCATTTGAGGAGGGTTGAGAAGATGCTGAAAACTGGCTTCAAACCAAGCTTGTGCAGAAGAAGTAAATCTGAGTTCAAAGCCAAGGAAGGTGCTGACGCTGCATAAAACTCAATAAACTTGCTTCGAGAACCCTAGATCAAAGGATTTGGTCATTTTTTTGTTGCATATGTCTAAGCTTTGGTTTGAATAAAAGTAAGCCATTTACCTTTTTGTGGGTTACAAATGAAGGTTGGAAAGCTAAGGAAAACGGAATCATTAAGATTTGAACACGAAACCAAGCTAATCAGCTGTGTTGGAAGCACGAAACAAGTCTAGTTTTACTGACTGATGAACGGCAAGAGGTTGATCATTATTTGGGCTTAGGCCTTCTTTTTAACTAGTACTACTAGGGCTTTAGTTACGGCAACTGTTAAGCTTTGTCTAGCACCAGGGCCCCATTTGGAAGGGCCAGGAATCGGATTTCTAACAGGACACCTACACCCATTTTCCACGGCGAAATGTTATCGAGGACATTATCCTCTTTCTAAAAAAATTAAGGTCAAAGATCTTATTCTTTTTTTCTATGTTAAATTTTGTCATATTTTTTTTCATTGAATTTATTGTGTACCAACTCCCTTACCTACTCCCAAGTTTAGAGCGGCTATGATACCATTTATCACGAGTCATTATCCTCTTTTAAAAAATTAACTTATTGAAATGTGCAGTACTCATATTTAAAATGCCCAAGAATCCTTTTTGACGTGAAATTCCATCACAAACTTAAGAAAATAGTTAACATGCACATTAATTAATTGTGGGAAATGGCATTCGTGGCCGTTTGGTTCATTCATTTGTTAAAATTATTGGTAGCATTAACATTTTCCGATTAATAAAAATCCTAGACTCAATGACAGATCCGGAACAACGGACCTACCATAAATATAGGTTTACTTCAAGAGTTTGATGCACTGTCATGTGCAGACAAGGATGTAAATTTACCCCTCGAAGGCGATTCTGTTCTATCAATCTTTTTGGGTGTGTTAAGGCGTTTGGGTGAAATGCCTGACTCAATATAGATTCATAAAACCTAAGGGGAGCCTCCCCAAAGAAAATGGAACTTTTTGCAGGCACCAAACGTCATTAAAAAGTAGATGGCACCTGAGCTTTGACCAACCCCTCCTACTCCACAACCAAAAGAATCCGATTTTGGCGATGGTGACCACTCAAAAAAACCGAAAGGACAAAAGCATACCAGCTCTGCCAGCTAATACAAGATAAGCAAAGACAGAGAAAGAAAAAAGGGAAAAAGATATTATTATTATTTTTATTATCCCATCGCTTTACATGTGCTCTGCACAGTACTGTGTACTGAATAGAACGCAGAGGCAAGGGGCAACACAATTTTTGGGGATTTTGTTTGTAACTTTTGAACTGTCGTGGAATTGGGGAAGATAACGTAAATGGAGCGGAGGTGCACACCAAAGAAGCAAAGTGGGGCAGACGGAAGGTTGGTGATAGTATGGTATTGCAGACCACACGAGCAGATAAACAACTTTACACCACAGACGAGAAGATCAAAGGGTCCTACAGTTCAATGACATCACATGCATGTACAGGCGCCAAAGAGACTCATCTAGTCCTCCATCCATTTACCGGGTGGGGGTGGGGGTTAGGCAAGTAAGTAGATTACAGAACAGAAGGATCAAACAAAGTCATTATTGCATGCCCAAGAAACGTAAAAACTTCGAAGGCATGGTTCCTCCCTTATCTAACGAGATGGAACCAAATCTTTGGAGATTTTTTGCATTCCTTTTATTGGACAGCGAAATCAGGACATGCAGAGAAGGCTGTACATGGATGTCAGCCTTCATAATCCGTGTTCTTTACCTTTCATATGCCAAATTATCTAAGGCTGGATAATCAAGAAAACGAGTGACATCCCAACAATAATGCCAACAATGGGTAAAGTAAATGAAAAGATGCGAATATCAATACAGGATCCGCAAGTAAACTTACTGTTTCGCATAAGATCCACAGCACAAGATGAGTTATACAGACAATTCAAGGATCAAACTCATTGATAGAACCCATTCAAAATCCAAAACGGAAGACGCAATAAGCATAAGGATAGAGATCCGTCACATAGATAGGATCCAGGATACAAGAAGCTGTAGAACCATGCTACAAGCAGTGGCTTATTTACTGTATCTTAACTGATTTAAAGGAAATAATCAGTACCAAGTAAGAGCATTTCGGTTCCAAATAAAACACAAGGAAGAAACTCAAAAATTCATGCACCAGCCAAAAAGCCAGAAACACAAGTCGAACATGTATTCTTCTCCAGAACGTCATGAGAACAACAAAACCCAGTTAAAACCACAAACTCTAACAAGTCAGTTTATCTTTGTTTCCACTGGCTTCTCTCCTAGTTTCTATTATAGAATCATATTCTCCCAAATTTACCGATCACTCTGTACAACAAACCCGTTAATACAATCCACTTACTATATACACACCGAGATCATCTAGACTATAGTCACCCGATCTAATTTAGTACTTGCCACTTACAAAACAGCAAAACAAAAGCCATTATGTACTCAAGGACTGGACGATGAAGCCTCCTGTCTGGGTTCCCTCAAGTACCCAAGAAGCCTCTCGGCCTGCAATAATAGCACAAGGACCAAACACCATTTAAACAACAGTCCAATAACAAGAAGAAACTCTCATTTCGTAAACCCCACAACCTTTGAAGAAATGCATATGCCATAACCATGATGTAATAAGTATCAAAATAAAAATGCATATAATATAATTTAATAAGCTTAATTGAGCTGTTTTGTCTATTCACCTTATGCTTAGCGCGAACACTCCCTGCCTGTGAAAGTGCAACCAGCGGAGGAATCCCGCCTTCTCTAACAAGCAACCCACGATTCCTCAAGTTGTCAGAACAGAGATGCAACAACGTCAGCACGGCAAACTCCCTCCCTTTAACAGACCCATCTTCAATGGCCTCCACAAGAGCAGCAATTCCTCCTTCCTTTACAATAGCCTCCTTCCCTTCCTCAATCACTGCCAGGCTACTCAATACAACCATGGCTTTCTCCGCCATCCCCGTCCCCTGCTCCGCCACCAACCCCACCAGAGGCTTCACTGCCCCGGCGCTCACTGCCCTCTCCTTGTTCGGCCTTGTCGAGCAGAGCTTGTACAGGGTCGTCAAAGCGTCCTTCTTTCCTCTGTTAGAGCCGTTAATTAACAGAGAAACCAGCGGCGGAATTGCTCCACACACGCCGATTGATGTCTTGTTCTCTTCAACTAAAGCCAAGCTAAGCAACGCGCACGCTGCGTTTTGCTTTGACGTCTCGGTCCCAGTTTTGAGCACGTACACCAGAGACTTAACGGCTCCGGCATTGGTAATTAAACCCTTGTTTCCTTCGTGGAGCGACAAATTCAACAGCGCCGTCACGGCGTGCTCTTGTGTCCACGGGTCGCTGCATCGGAGGAGGGGGATCAACGATGGAATCGCACCCGATTCGCCGATTAATGCCCGGTTATCCGACCGGTTCTTCGCCAGAAGCCGGATTTTGCCGCGGCGGATCTCTTGACGGAGACCGACGGCGACTGGAGACCGTCCACGCAGATCTTCACCGTCGGCTGGAGATCTTCCGGCGAGATGCTTTCTATTATCTCGGTTGAGAAATTTTCTCGCATCAGAAATCCCGAGCAAGGCTCCTGCTCTGGATGGTCAGCCAGTTCACCGTCATTCCCCAACGCATTTCCAGGAGACGGCAAGCTCGCGAGACGCTGCAACTCGCCCGATATATCACTGCTACAAGCCGAGAAATCGCTGAACGCATCCGAGATGTCGAGAAATTCGTCGTCGGTAGTAGAGGACTTACCCGATTTGTAGCTAACGTTGGCGTTGTTGTTTCGGGAAGCAAGCTCGCCGAGACGCATGTCGATGACCGAATCGGTAAGATTCTCCGACGCGTAGGCTGAGGTATCGGGAGCAGAAGCGAAAGAGCAGAAGCTGGCGTCGTCATCACTATTCTGGAAGAAATTGGAACGAATTGTCCTCATGGACCGCCCGATATTCCGGTGAATTTTGGTGCTTGAAGCTGAGGACGGGTCATAATTTGTCCGGGTTAACGGGTATCGATTCGAATTGGGATGCGAATGGGCGTGAGAGTCCTCTAGACACCATGCTGTCAGGCAAGTGAGAATGACTTCAAGGGGTTTTTAGTTTTTGTCTTTTTTTTTTCGTTATCACCGGCAGTGTTTCTCAAGAGAGTTTCATGTTTCAGGATTTTCGCTTGAATGCTTGCAAAAGCGGCTTTCGGCATATGGGTTGGGGACGACAATAAAAGTAAAGATGCCGGCGACGAGTGGCTGTAACATAACGAGTTAACAAGTAGATTGGTCGGTCAGCTGAGGTCTTATCAGCTTCTGTCAGGTGGTGGGAACCATTGCATGAATTTATACATATATATATATCAATCGGACGGTCGGCAAGGGCCTTGATGAGTTGATGTGATGCTGGTCAGGGCCCTGTGCGCGTCTCTGGAGTGTTTGACCTTTTTCTCTAGAGAATGAAATTACCAAAAACGCCTTGCCAATTGGCAAAATCTAGGGAACCGCTGGGGATTGCGACAAGGGGTACTTTTGTTTTGTGTCCGGTTAATTAGCTGGAAGCCCTTGACAACAACCAATAACAACTGCACGTGCCATTTTGTGGTTCGTACTATTTTTCATTTGGCCGACACGTTGTTTACAAACGCACTTTTTCATTATTTATTTATTTTTCATTTAAAATATTATAAATAATTAAATATATTTATTGATAATAAATTTTTTAACGGTTAATTTATTAAATATAATAACAAAATTTGACTGTAATTTCGAACAAACTTTCACCCAACTGTCGCTTCTCTTGATTATTTAAATTTTAGTTTTACTTATTAACGAAAGGGCAGACGGAGTCAGGTTGGAACGGCTTACCAAAACTAAGGCCCAATTACTAATTTTTAAACAAGTTTTGATGCTTTTTATTTATACCCCTCAAATTTCAAACAAAAAAAAAAAAAAGAAGATTGTGATCCGATTGAAAAATAATGAAAGTTCAGGATTCTTTTGATAATTTTGTCTTGGCAGAATAATTTAACAATTTAGCACGATCCATTACAATTTAAACTTCAGGGGGTGCACCTTCCAAGTGGTCCATAACAAAGTGCAATCAGTTTTATCATTATATTGCACGTCGCACATGGGTTTAAATCTTCGATCATGAGACAAAAATACATGCAGTATCCCACAGATTTGAAGTCAAAATGCGTTAACTTGAAAGAGTATTATATACAATTTGGTTTCTTCCTTTTTGTCAACCAAACTTATGCAGAACCCATTTGTCGCATACCATACATTACGAATTAAAATTTATCTTTTCAAAATGGTTTAATTATTTGTAATGCCACATTTATAAATTGACAATCAGTTATAAAGTCACATCGAGCAATAGTTTAATTACCAACGTGATCAAATTAATTAGATCAACCGTTTGTAATTTTCGGATTTGCATGTATTTGAATTTCGGATAGGAAGATGGCACATTGAAATAGCGGGGACTCTAAACACAACCAAGTTCGCGTAAAAGTTCACACTCTAACATAATTCAATTCTTCTCCTTTGAGAATTAACCACAAATCGTTGTGAAAGAATATATTCATTTTGCTTCTACACTAATTCTCAACATCGATGAGAATAATTAGTTTTTATTAACACTTGCTTGACGAAATACACATTATTTCAATAATGATTGCTTTGCACGTACAACCGACGAAATGAGATGAAGTACACGGCAGCATAATTTGTATGCTTACGAGCAAAAGCCGATAAATTAATAAATTAAAATATTTATTTATCATGCCGCTATATCTACTTTCCAACATACAATAATAATAATAATAATAATAATAATAATAATAATAATAATAATTTACTGGCGAACATGACGAGACGTCACAATTCTTAATTTAATTTGAACGGTCGAGTTTGTCCCTACCTAGCAGACGACCTGAAGAGGTCATAGGTATATCAATACACTCAACGTCTTAATTACCTCACACAAAGAAGAAATATATAGATCAAATATATGAAATCCTACATGCTTGGTTAATTACCAAAGAGGAAGCTCTTTGGTGCACACGGAAGACATATTTTTAAATAACTTTCGCGTTTAGTTTCCCTTTTTTATTAGCAGACTTATATATTGAGTTATAAAGTACAATAATTATTCTTTCTATCATAAATCCCACATTCATCTTCTAAGAACTTGAATATTAGATATTCAAGAAGAATGTATAAAATTAAGTTTCATTTAATTGAATGCAATGCTATATAGGCAATTAATTGATTTATATCAAAAGAATTTGATACATTCAAAATGCCGAAAACAAAAAATTCTCATCAATATACCAAACTCTTTTATTTATGAGAATTTATCACATGTTCCATTTTTGTTTTTTGGGTTCAAAATGCTCACTATTGAGTTGGAGTTGCTTATACTCAATATCGACATCCTAAGGTACGTAATAAACGTTCCTTATTAAGAATGAGCATGCGGGATTTTATTTGTTAATCGAGATTAATGATTTTGGTTGAGCCGACTGGTGTGTCCCCATTATTACGCGCATTTGACTACTACGAGTTGATTTAGTGCCTGCCACATTGCTTAGAAGTGATGGGGATCATTAAAACGTTGCAAATTGCAATGTGACATCAAGTAAGGTACCTTTTTTAAGCACCCCAGGAGTTGGGTTTTTATTACGGGTCCTCTTCTTCTTCTTTTCTTTTTTTTTTTTGGGCGTGGCGTTGTCATGAGGCTATTCTTGCAAGGTTATGGTTGGCCCGAAGATGTACGGGAACGTGCGACTTAAGGCAAGACACTTTGAGTTGAGAGTATATTACAATTCGGTACAAAAATGTTCCAGAGCACAAACTTTGCAAAATAAGACCAACAATTATGAGGATAAAAGCCGGTTATTGTGATTTTCGCGGAAGAATATAGTTGCTTTCAGTGTTTGGGTTGTTCCACGGCTACAATCCACATCACGGTCGTGTATTTTATACAGTTTGGTCGTTGGGATTAGAATTTCACCGTAAGGAGGAACACACTCGTAAAAGTATAAGAAGCTTTTAAACACATGAAATTAATACAGCCCAGTTTCAAAACTCATGCTCTCTCTTCTTTTGTGCCCTTCTCGGTAGATAAATTATTATTTTTCCTTTTATCTCGCCCGCGCGCGCGCGCGCGCGTGTTTTAATAGACCCGAACCTCCCTAGTCTGGCAAGATTTTCACAACTTCTTTTATGACAAAAATTCTGTGCATCATCGGATTTAAAGTAGGATTAGCACTTTGCTTTTCGCTTCGTCACTTATTGGTTTAAATTTATGAGTCTAATGATGATTTTCAGGACTTCATATAAAGTGATCGTCACTTTACACAAGGATGATATTGATCATGTTTGTGGCGGCCACAAAAAAAAGTTTTAAATATATATATAATAACTTGGGATAGAACCGTCGCGAGCTGAATTTCTTTTTCTTCGAAAAAAAAAAAGAATCGTGTTGAAAAATTCATATTCACATAGTGTATGATGACAAGTTATATTTGTATTTTTCGTTTTTGGTTTGTAATATTTAGTGTTCGTTCATTGTACCCAACACTAAAATCATGAATTGCATTACTATTTATTGGGCCATTGTCCAGCAGTGTATGCATGCGTGCATTTGCATGCAATGAATGATACCAAAAAAACACAGGGGGCAAGTGATCAATTTTGGGTTTTTTTTTTTTTTTTTGGGTTGGTTTGCATTTTGGGCAATATTCCTTTGACCATGTAAATGTTTGGTCTCATGTCACGTCGGTGATCCGACTTTTTACCGCGACATAGGGTTCACATCTGACTTCAGAGATCAAAAGACGTGTTGGTAATTAATGTATGGGCTGAAATTAGATGGGTCTTCCAATAGCATTGAGGGGCCAGCTCATAGCAGTCTTGTCGAAGTCCCAAATCCAAACCGTCCAAAACTCAAACAAAACGAGATTATCTCATTTTGCTTTTGCATTTCACCTGTCTGTAAACCAGCAGCCGATGTGCCGGGGAATGTCGGACCGCTCAACTCCAAATCCCTCCACGGTCACAACCCCAGAGAGAAATGTCTTTAAAACGTTGTAAGGCCAAAAAGCTTCTAGATGTTCTCGTCCAGCCTGTGTTAGCACTAGAAATGGTGGAGAGGAAAACAGTTCCGTAAAAGATGACAGAAAAAAAAAAAAAAAAAGAAGAAGTACGCGGTAATAATAACAAATTGAAATTTATTATTTTTGTGATAACTTTTGCCCTCCAATTATCAACAATTATCATATAATCACTTCTCACTAATTAACCGTGTGATATCAAGCACACCCTTCACGTAGTCGTGCAACTCGAATTCAAGCGGGTTGGAGTCATTTGGCCAGCAAGCTCGACATAAACACATGACGCACCAAAGAAGAAACCCTTTTAAGTTTTGCCCACTTTGAATACGGAAATCCTAGGCGGTGACCATAGAATCAATTGTTTTTTCCCACCAAAACAAAAAAGAGATAGCTATTAAAAGTAATACTCCACATTTTTCAAAAAATATACTGTATTTTCAAAAAATTATACTACATTCTGAAATATATATATATATATATAGTTTTCAGTTATGGTACTGGTATTTTTTGTTAAAAAAAACTAAAATATATTACATTCTCAAAGAATTTTTTTTTCAAGAATAAATTAGGTTATCATAAATATATTTTGTACTCTTTAAAAGATATATATATATATATTTCAACAAAAATAAATTGCGGGTAAGCGGGTAACCCTGGGCAATTGCGTTCGGCCGCAGCTCTCCTTTGAATATAAGCCAACTCATACCGTCGAACCTAATCCAGACTCCAATATGCCAAGGGAGGTAGTTCGGCGTCATCATCAATTAATTATAAAGCTGACAAAATTTATTAGGTAACGTTGTAGTTTAATGATAATAATAATAATAATAATAATAATAATAATAATAATAATAAATTGTTGTAATCAGATTAAAAATTTTAAGTTTAAGCTTTTATTCAAGTATTTGGTAAAATTACATATATATATATTTTAAATAGTTTAATAGGAATTTTTTTATCACACGATTATAAAATACGATGCAATTTTTTTTCATTTTATGATGAAAAAAAAAAAAACAAGAGTTAGACAAATCATTTCCAATGTGCTGGCCACCTTAATCCGTCAACCTCCCGTCCATTTTGTCCCCTCTTGACCCGCGTTTCGGCTCGCACGCAGTTTTTTACACTTTTGTACCAGACCCTAATCTCAGAAAGATGCAGCCCTCCCTCTGGTTTGGAATGCCCAGCGTCCCACCCCTCAGTCCCTGAACTTTTTTCATTTTTCCGAGTGTAAATGGTGGATGGCTAAGATTGGGATTTTCTTGTTTGAGATAAATTAGCCACTTAATGGGAATTTGGAATTATCATAACAGCATGCAACGCTATTGATTCATTAAAAAGAAAGGCTATCAAAGTGGGGGAAGGAAGCCAATGAATTAAAATACGGTCGGCAGCTCTACGTGTCTCCGCTAATAACTTTGCTTCTTTCCCATTGAAGTCCAAAAGAGCCTTGCTAATTTGACCCCTTAAAATGTGACTCGGATCACCTTTATAACTTAGTGGTTGACGGGTCCTTGTCCACTTGTCAGCAGAGTCTTTGACAACCTCAAATTTTCAACTTTTCAAAAAAAAAAAAAAAATCCTATGCGTGAATAAATAAAGTTAGATATTTGTCCGAGAAATGCTTCGTAGTTTCTTCTGCTCGTATCCTGTACAGCCTAGCCTACTGACGGTGGGCACAATGCAGAAAAGATAAAATAAAAAAAAAAAGACTTTGCATTTTAATACGCTACACTCCCAAGACCACGCTTGTACTCAATATAGTCCGGCGGCCGACTCGGATGCACAGTGGCAAATAATTTCGTGATTGTGCAATGGACTCCTATGCGGCCGAGATGACACCACCACACCAGCATTTGTGACGGCATTCATCCAGAAACATGGGGTGTTGACATTCTCATGGGAGAGAAGTCCCGATCCATGGAGAAACCAAAGAGATATTCTTTAACTAACCCACAAGCAAAGGCAAGATGCTACGGGGGGGGGGGGAGATAAATGCCGTGACATTCTATGAAAAGGGCAGCGGGAGCAGTGCATATGAGACTACTAGTAACAGAAACCTCTTAAGGAGAGCCAAAAGTTTCCAAGGGAGAGAAATTAACAAAACATATATATGTCTGAAGTTGCTCATTGTCAGTGAAGATCCGGTGATGTGGGTTGGGGAACTGTTGACTTTTGAAGGAGGAGGGCCACCCGCACGCATATGACATATCATCTATTAGGTCCAATTGGGTGGGTGAACAAACACCATACAACTGGGAGATCTGGAACAGCAAGCCCCCACTTGGCACCTGATCTTTTGGCTGACTTAGGCACAGTAGGTCCTAGAGACATTCGTGCTACTTTGTTAATTTCAATATGAGTAATTTAGTTTTTCGACCGAATTAGATGGATATTTCCACTGAGTATAATACAAATCGATCTGTGATAATAATTGACAAAAATTAAAAAAAAAAGAAAAAATTACTGTTGGCCTGAACAAGTGTATATTTGAACAAGCTACGAAACCAATGATAATTGTACATATACCAAAAGAAAGAAAACTCAAACAAAAGCAATGAATTGAATCATTTTGAAGCGTTGATTTCTCATGCACAATGCCGTCGTTATATTCATGGCTGGCACGGGACCACTAGGCCCACTTGTCTAAATCAGGCGACCGACAAGATTTCTTCGGACGCCGCCTCTAGCAAATCCCATTAATGCAAGACGTGGGGCTGGGCCATGAGATTTGGTCTCGACAATGATTGGGCTGAACAAGAACAACTTCCACATTTAAAGGCATTATTATTATTATTTTAATTATTTTTTGACCATTTGGTGTTATGACTTGTATTCGAATTTGAAATAAAAGAATTCCATTATTAATGGGATATCACATCGATGACATAATTATGTGTTCCTAAGAGCATGCCCCAACTTTTCTCTCACCAAGCACAACCTACGAGAAAATATACTTCTTGTCTACATAGGCTTTGGGTTCTTACTCTTTGCTTTTGTAATATCTGGAAGTTTTAACATATATATATATTCTCTCGATGGGTTTTTTTTTCTAAATTTTGAAGAATATCACATAAAAGGAGGAAAGTTAATATTTAGACGGTGTCTTTTAGGAAATACTATAGAAATAATTATGCTGGCCTGCAAGGTTGGTCACATTACAATTTTATATTTTCTTTTTATTTCTTTATTATTATTATTATTATTATTATTAGTATTAGTATGTACAATTCTAGTTTTTCTGAGCCTACGTTAGGGGAGCTCATTAGGAAGGCTTGATCCTTGAAGAATAGAGGGCCCAAAAAGTCGCTGAATTGAAGCTAAGGCCCACCATGGAAACGGAGTCTCTAGCTATAGTCTACCAAAAGAAATGCCTTTGGGTTGGCTTTTTGCCCCTAAAAATTGGGTCCAAATGGTGCGAGCAAGTTTTGAACTAAATCGAGTTATACATTTTACCTTAAATTGGAATCCCACTTTGAAACGATTGAACTCAGAATGGCTTAGTGTCTGTTCTGTCTCACACCTCTATTCTTGATCATCAAAAGTTCAAAATTATCGTAAGTCACGTTGATTGAAACTCGCCAGGTCGTCCTTGTTTAGCTACAAATTATATTCCAAGTCCTTGCTTAGACAATAGGGAAGCTAAGTAGCCATTTGTGATTCTTTCTTTCCTCCGGGGGGGCAATACTAAAACGAAAAGGGAAAGGATCCACTAAAACCCAATCTTATGAAACTCGATGTTGCTAAAGAGGCTTCTAGGCACACTAGAAGACTATTTAAAAAAAAAAAAAAAAAGCAAACAAATTAATGATCTCATGGTTAACGACAACCGATAGGGAAAGTTTGAGCCTAGGCCGGGCAACGACTGATGGTTGACAGGAAAAACCCATTTGGCTCCAATTGGAGTCATGATCTCAACGTCTCAGACAATGATATAGGCATCCAGGCAAATCACCTCCATCACAATAAATATTTTACATTAATTTCACACGCTATCATAGACGCAGACGATGAAAAGATAATATTTAAATTGGTAAAAAAAAAAACCCAAACACTGTGGTTAAACGTTCCGTCAAATTAACCTACGAAGAGAATTGAATCAATTATTCTATGATCATGTTTGCCAG
Source organism: Ceriops zippeliana (assembly GCA_037897445.1). Classification (NCBI taxonomy): domain Eukaryota; kingdom Viridiplantae; phylum Streptophyta; class Magnoliopsida; order Malpighiales; family Rhizophoraceae; genus Ceriops; species Ceriops zippeliana. The sequence continues at coordinate 3,577,751 of JBAPLH010000217.1, forward strand.
TCGAAAATTTCAACACATTATATATATATATAGTGGTATTATTGTTAACCCGAGCTTTATGGTTTGTTGGCCCGCGGCCCCAGAAGAGTTTGTTTTAACAAGAATAAAGATCGGGGTCAAAAGTCATAGGATCATAATGTGACGGTATATTAGAGTAATGGATAGATTTGAAGTACGATCGACTCCACGTTGAATAAAAAGAATGAAGTCTTAAGTGTGATTACTGTACGTCTTAATAAATTGACATTTGAGAAGAAAATAATTACTATTAATAAGTCTCCTTTCTGGAGCGTAATTCAGATTGAGTAAAGACTTGTTTGTCGTCCAATTTCATTGCTGGAAAACAGGGCGTGCAAACGTGATCCCTGACGAATCACCTGTTTAATTAGAAATCTGATTCACAAATTTTACTCCAAATTTTATGTGCATCAATGCCAGTAGTTTCTATATTTTAGAATTCGATTTCACATGAGCTGGAGTTGTCGCGTTAGATCCTTTACTTTACGGCAACGTGGGTTTGATTAATTTCTAAACTCTGACCATTCTCTAGAGATTAGAGCGCGTCTACCATTCAATTGCTCGAACCGAAAAAACAAACGGTTGGGGTTTAAGAATGACATTAAAAAAAAGATAAAAATAATAATTGAAGGGTCAACAAAACCTCCATTTTAGCGCCCACAGGAATATGCATTCGTCGTGTGGCATACCTCAAGAGCTTTCTTAACGGGGGGATATATAATATAATTTGCAACCGACCCCTCTCCGTAGCCAATATTCTATAGATGGATGAGTTACGGTGGGCGGGCAGCCAAGGCAGCTGGTGTGGAAAAGGACGGTGACTAGAAGCAACGTTTAGGTAGGAAATATTGCACTTTAGTTTTGGTAAACAAATGTATAATGTTTTCAAAATAACATGAAACTTCTTCGCAAGTTTTCATTCCCTCACCCCCCCCCCACCCCCACCCCCACCTTTTTTTTTTTTTTTTTTATAACGCTAAAGTGGCATACTTTTGAAGCTAAATTCGGAGAGTCAACTCTTGCTCAAGTTACCGCAATGTATGAGTTGAAGTCGCAATAAATCCAAAAAAGAAAGAAAGATAGGGTCTCATATTAAAATATTGATTACGCGTGGTAGGCACACATCCACCGAGTTTATCAGATTAAATATATTACGGTCATATTCTTACTATAGAAGCATACATGATGATACATTTTCCCCCAGATGTAACCTTTGCTTTTCTTGAAAAAGTCCACTTCTCTTAGTCTGCCTCTCATAAGAAGTCCATTGTTATCATCGTCCAATACAAAGCTAACAAGTGGGAAAAAAAAATAAATAAATAGACCAGCTATGTGTATATAATTTCTTGCTTGTATCGAGTCGATAAGCCAAGCAAGATTTCTGTAACACATTGTGTTTATCCTTTGATCAATATAGATTCTTGGGTCTTCACCGGCCATGGCTAGAATGTTACGACTTGTGTTAGCTCTCTTAATTCTCTTGTCTATGATACTATCACCATCTGCTCAAAATGGTATCAGAGTCGTGTCCAGAGATGAGGATGAGGATGGTGACGAGCACGAATCTGAATCCACCCCAGTTAGTCAGACAACACAATCATATGCTCATACTTGTTCTAGCTTCAACTTCTCCAGCAACCAGGTCTTCAGTTCATGCGTTGATCTTCCTCATTTGAACTCCTTTCTCCATTGGAGCTATAACTCATCGTCGAGCACGCTCCAGATTGCATACAGGCACAAAGCGGTCGCCTCCTCCAATTGGGTTTGCTGGGCTATCAATCCCTCTGGAGGTGGCATGATTGGCGCACAATCACTTGTTGCATACCAGCAGTCTAATGGGAAGATGACGGCTTACACATCCCCTGTAAACAGCTACAATACACACTTGCAGGAAGCGAAACTTAGCTTTGATGTAACTCATATATCTGCTACATATGCGAACAATGAGATGACCATATTTGCTACTTTGGGGCTGTCAAGCATTGGAAGCAGCACTGTGAAGCAGCTTTGGCAAGACGGTCCAGTTTCTGGCGACATTCCCCAAGCGCATTCCACCAGTGGGTCTAATGTGCGAGCCATGGGGACTATAAACTTTGTTTCTGCAACAGTTGGAGCAGCTGTAGGAAGTAATACGGCCACGAAGAAGAATGTAAGTACTTCTTATCAATCATCTTTTCCGTGTATAAATAGTTAATGTTTGTTTTGTGCCTTCCTCGGCTGGTTCTATTCTAACCTGAATGGAACTTTTTGATGTTGCATTGGTTTCTCTGTGTTACTAAAATAAACGAAGTCTCCTTTTCAGTTAGCGAGGAACTATTTTACTAAGATGACTCCGGACAAGTATTCTTGGTATCCTTCGGCTATGGTTTATTAATTTTCCTTCTCTAACAGTGTAAGGAAGTTCATCTCAAAAAAATTTTAAAAAATCACGTTATAAACAATTTGAAATATTGGAATTATGATTTTCTCTTTCTTGTTCTCCTTTCATCTATGCATAATTCCACGCAATGGAAAGAGTCTATTTTTCGCACGGTTTTTCTCCCGGATTCTAATGACTAATTGATAAAATTTTTCAGATTCATGGAGTGATAAACACGATTAGCTGGGGGGTCATGATGCCTCTTGGTGCTTTGATAGCAAGGTACTTGAAGGTATTCAAATCCACTGGCGCTGCCTGGTTTTACCTTCATGTTAGCTGCCAATCCATAGCCTACATTGTTGGTGTTGCCGGATGGGTTACCGGTCTTCAACTTGGCGACGAGTTGTCAGGTGCAGATGTTCATGGAGCAATTGGGATCACCCTATTCTGCCTCGGAACCCTTCAGGTATTGCAATTTCTCTTTGTTCCGTATATTTACATGCAGTCTTTGACCATGCTGTACTGGGTTACTAAAGGACGTGCCTTGCTTTCAATTCAGGTGTTTGCTTTGCTTTTAAGACCAAAACCTGATCACAAGTACAGATTCTACTGGAACATCTACCATCACTCTGTTGGATACACTGTTATCATTCTTTCCATTGTCAATATATTCAAAGGACTTGACCTCTTGCAAGCTGAAGGGAAATGGAAGAATGCTTATATTGCCTTCGTTGCTGTCTTGGTCTTGAATGCAGTGTGGTTGGAAGCTTATACCTGGTATCTAGTTCTGAAAAGGAAGAGGTCAGAGAATGCCAGAAAGATGCATCAGGGCATCAATGGAACAAATGGCGTAAATGGGCATAGCGCCATGCAATATCCGGGGGTGTAGATGCGACAGTGTTACTGTCTCTCTGTTATATATTCCATTTTAGAGTTGTGTTCTTGCACTTGCTTCCTTGTTTTCATTTATGTTCTGCCAGCTGGGTCGGGGTGTGATGAGGGAGGCTAGGAGGTAGAACTGATTCTTTCCCGCTTAGGATGGACATTGTCACACTCCATTGAGATCACATGTATCATATATTATTTGTTATTTATTATATGTGCATGTCATTTGACCGGTTACACCTTGATTACTTTTATCTGAATTTCTTAGCTACATGAATTTCGATATTCAGTTTTCTCAATTTTGTTATATATATATTTACGAGAAAACAAGAAATGGATTTCTCTTACAAATTCTTGCTCGACAGAGATTTTATTTTGATGCCATGCACAGGTGGGGTAACCTGGTGACGGACAAATACTCAAAATTGCGTACCCTTTTCTACCACAAGCGAAAATTGTAATCTCTTAAAGTTAGAACGTGCAATCCATACCCACATTTCCCCTAATATTATTTTACACATCTCGGTGAGTTAGCTGGTGCCCGCCTCCACTAAATCACAAAGAAATAATGCATACGTTCCAGAAAGTTTCCCCATCAGATTTTCGTTAATTACAAATGTGCGATTTGATTATTTCTTTACTTCTTATATTTTACTTTTATTATTACCATATTTGTAAATTTGGGGGGGGGGGGGGGAATGGTCCAAAAAATTGTGGGTGCTAACGTGGTTTGGGGAAAGTCAACTTTAGGTAAAATGTGCACATGCTCGGCCTATAATATCAAGGAAAGCACCCAACACACATGCTAGCAATAATTTCCAGTAGATTACAATAATCAGCATCGCCAGTTTGTCAAGCAAATGAGCTCTTCAAATAACTGGCAGTGCCCAAGAGCCAAAGGTGGCTGGATTGGAAGAATCATTGAAAAACAGAACTCAATCAGCGGGCACTTCTTTTGGAGCGATACCAGAAATCAATGAGAACGAGTGCGCGACTAGAGATGTTCACAAGATCTTTGGGGGGGGGGGGGTGGGGTCGGGGGGGAAGCAACTAGTTTCCACGAAAATTTTATTTTTAGTTCTTACGATTTCTGGATGCTTGCTCATTTTGAAATCTGCAAAGCCTCAACAAATGCGTCCTTCAGGCGAGGGTTTGAAGCCGCAATTCTGTGAGATAGGATGTCGACATCCTCGCCAGACCTGAGGCAAACCAGCCGCAATCAAATCTTAGTTTATGTATTTTATTCTGGGTAAATTTAAGCATTTTTCATCCTTAATTTACAAGAGTGGATATTGATTACATGGCTTGCAAGTTTTATGGCTGCCTCAAATTATGGACAGTCTTGTGCGTGCCTGACACAGGACATTGACTGATATATAAAGCACCACCAAGCCAGGATAATAATTACCAATGGAGCAAAATTTATATTGCCCCAGTTCAATCGTTGTAATGTGCATTATAAATTTTATACTGCCCTGAATTAAATTTTTGTAATATAACTAATGCATTTGTAAGCAAGCTTGTCACTCACGGATCATAAACAAGTCCACCAGCTTCTCTGACGATCACTGCACCAGCAGCCACGTCCCTGAGAATGGTAATAGATCATATGAACCATGCCAATATATCAAATGCCACTAACAATGAAAGCCAAATTGAACATTTCAAACATACCATGGACCCCCATATCCAACTTCATAAAATAAATCAAGCCTTCCACAAGCAATTCCACAAAGATTCATTGCACAAGAGCCAGACATCCTAAGGGATCTCACCTGACCACAAGAGAAGTTGATATGAAATTTTGTGCATTGCCAGTGCATTTTTGCCATCAAAAGCTTTTCTTTTGTCATTTTTTCCCACAAGTTTTCGTCTTACCTTAAAAAGCATCCTATTAATTTCATTTGTTGTGGCATCCACGACTTCCTTCTCACGATTGGTTCCAGCCTGCTCTTAGAAATTTTCAGTTTGATCAGTTTTAAACTTGATTCTATATGAAGCACAAAGGAATGAGATTGATAAATGAAGCAAAGAGTAAACACAGTTCCGAAACAAACAGGACACAACTGACAAGGGAAATAAAAAAGAAAATAAAAAGTAGTAATCCTTAGTCAGGCATTTGCTAATAATGCAAAACCTTTAAAAGCAAGACTATATGCAGCAGGCACAGAGCCACATTACTCGAATACAGGAAGTAAAGATTACCTGTGGTTAAAATTGTAGAGTCTAAATGAGTATAAGTGTTTTACAAAAACAGAGTCTGCCAAGCCAAGGCATTACAATTACCAGTGTCAGAGTCAACTTTGGGGAGGGAAAACACCACTGTGCCAGGATATCCAGCTATCAAACTAGGGAATAAAACCAACGCCACCTACTGTGGCTGCGAAACTATGTTGACAGCTTTCTTGAGTCTGCATGGCATCCATTATCCACAATGAAAAATATCATTGTTTGAAATGATGACTTTAGAATGGGAGGGAAAGTATTGACAGAAAGGATTAGAGGTGTTATTTCCATTCTCACACAATCGTCCTTTCCATACCTCCTTGATTCCCTCCAAAAAAGAAAAAAGTTAACTATTAACTGGAGCTGCTTTCCTACGTAAAGGTAGAAAATTGCAGACACTGAATTGAATTTAGGCCAGGGATTAATGAACCTATTGCTGCTATTTCTGCCAAAATGTTATGCTTAAGAGAACCAGATGTCTCTGTGATGATAATCAGGCAGTTATGCTCAAAGCACAACAAATCATGGAATCTAAAGCAGCAAGTTCATCTGAAACACAATGTTTAACAAAGCCAAATTGATGATATCCAAAGATGAATGCAGCAGTGTTACGATTACATTTCAAAATTAAAAAAAAAAAACCAAAGAATGATAACATACATTTCAACAATTTATTGTATTTAAATGTCACTATTACATCCAGTTATCACAAAGAAAACTGAGCAAAGGATTTCCCATCATTAGATTATTTGGGCTATTAATTTGAAAGCAATGTTCATGGCAATCAAGCATATTATAAAAAGGTTAAATGCATACCTCTGCTACTAGTAGACAATTTACAAGTTCAGTTTGTGAAGCCACTACACATTTGTAAGCAGAATCATGCATTAGCCTAAATTTCATGGGTATAACGGATGAAAGGAGATGCACCAAGACTTGGGGGATTGAATTACCTTTGATGGGTTTTCCATTCAGAAAAGCACATTTTCCACATACGCCTGTGAAAAGCTACATTGAAGAATTCCAAAATTTAGACCTTCCTTCCAGAATACTTAATTATTTAACACAAACTAATATTAATCACATGATTACTATCAAATACAATGGTTCGACATGTCATCACCAATCACACAGGAGTAAAAATAAACAAACAAGTTTAATTGACTTAACTGATAAGTCACACTCTAATTGTATTTTAATGCAGTACTCTGTCTTAATGTCATGGAGCATAAAGAAAACTGAAAGCATTCTCATGTGTGACAGGTGCACTCAAATGGGACCAAAAGAGGGGATCAATGTAATGCACAGGTCCCCCAAGCTATAGAATCAATCGCAGAGCTCTGCAAATGCTACATAATTCTTTTATCCATCTAAGGATCAGACCACAATCATCTGCATTTAACACATCAACACGTTCAAATACTCACCTCATCCATTATTGGGTTGTAAATAACACCTACTTTAGGAACCTTTCCAATTGTAAGGCCAATGGAGATGCATACAAATGGGAACCTACAATCAAGTATGTCGGATTACTAGGTATAGAGGTAACATATAGGTGTAAAACAAAATATCACCTTTATAAAAAATAACAATGGAAAAAGACGTTTACCCATGCACAAAATTTGTTGTTCCATCAAGAGGATCAACTATCCATGTAGGCTCATCCGTAAGCTCTGAAGCACCATATGCAGCCGTAGTCTCTTCCCCAATAAACTGAAGATGACAAACCAGTAAATGAAAATGTTGAAAAGAGTTAGCACAAGCCCTTACTGAAGAAAATCAGTACAGGCCAATAATTAAGGATTTGTCATCAACATAGGGAAGAGAGTGAAAGAGAAATGGTGCTAACCTTATGTGTGGGGTAATGTTGCTTGAGAAGACTAAAAACAAGCTCTTCACAAGCCTTATCAGTTTCTGTAACTAAATCCACCTGTAGTCAACAAATAAAGGGAAGGCTCATAATTAATTCCATCACCTTCAAATCTACCACCATCGTGAAAAAGACATTACCATTGATGCTACACAAGGGTACAAAATGCACATACATGTGTACATTGATTGTTCTATGATAATGTTTTATGATTAATTCCATCAATAGTTCCTCCATTTTCGTCGCCCCCAAGAACTTGAAATCCAATATTTTCCTTGTGCTAAATTGAATTGTCACACTTTATCCTCTTCTATATTCTCATCATTTTTTATGGTCGCATAAAAGAAGCTTAAAAAACATACAAGAGAAGTGTAAAAACAATGGAAAAATTAAAGATTAAAAGAAAGCAAGAAAGAAAAACATGAAGAAACTTGGTTACCTGGCCTTTATGCTCCACATGCTTTGTCTGGTAGAACCCTTTACGGATTATCTGACATTCAAGGGGAAGTAATAAATATAAGAAGCGCAGTTTTATGGAAAAGAACAAAAGAAAAGAAACAAAAAGAAATGAGATTGAGAGAGTTGTAAATCAAGAATTTATTAACCTCCCCGGCTTTCTTGGCCGCATCAATGGCGGTTTCCAAGAACTGCGAAAGCGAATCTGAAATAAAAAACCCAACATAAAGAAAATCATCCAACAATCTTTATTAACAAAATCAATATCCCATATTCAACAAAGGGAGATAAAAGGAAAAAAAAAAAAAAAGGAAGAAGAAGAAGAAAGAGAACAGGAAACAAGGGAAGGAGCAAGAAAGAGTAATGAGGTCCAACCATTTTCAGCCATGATCAATCCCCTGAGCTGAGAATCTGGATTTGTGTTGTGTGGGGGTGACAATGAAGGATTTTTGTTTTTCTTTTTCAAGCAGCAGCCCTGAGTCTCCGAAAGCAACAAGATTGAACCGTTTATGTGGTTGATTATATAATTTATACTCCGGTCTCCATCGGATGTTATAATAATAATAATAACAATAACTTAATTTAACTCGTATATTTTAATTTAATTTAATTTTAAAAAAAAAAAACTTCTAACATTTTTTTCTTAATTAAATTTAAATGAATCTTTTAATTATTTTTATTTGATTTTATATTTAAAATTTTATTTAATATATTAAGTTATTAATTAAATTTATTTTATAGTAAATATTTTTTATTACAATTATATACTAATAAGTTACATGTTATGTGAGAGATATATTTTTATATTATTAAATTACATCACTAAATTTAATAATATAATTTAAATTCAATATTTTAAAAAATTAAAAAATTTAAATATTATTAAAAATTACAATATCTTTAAATTTTATTTTTATTTTTTATTTAAAAAAATTAAAATATCACATAAATAAATTTAATGATAAAAAATAAATCTGTTATAATATATAAGTCATTAATACATAGATATACTTAAAAGATATTTAATATAAACTAATTTTAATAAATGAATTAATATGTTGTGTATATTTCAAAAAAATAAAATAAGTATAATTATAAAAAAAATTAATGTGATAGATTAAATTTAATTAATAAATTAATATATTGAATAATTTTTTTAAAAAATAATAAATATAACTATAATAATACTAATAAAATTAATCATTTTTCAAAATAAAACAATACGGACTTATGGTTGGTATTTTTATTAGACTGGTATGTTAATAATGGTAATGGTATATATATACCCTTTTGGTTATTGTTCTGGGAATTTTCCGGTTCTCTCTCTCTTTATTTTTTTTAGAAAAAAAAAAATTCATAGTGGGTCGGTGTCTTCTTGATAAGAATTTACTCAACTCGCATCCTTAAATTCTGTTCTTTAAGTGAAAAATTCTAAAATGACGCCGAAGTATTAATATGTTTTTTTTCTTTAGCATGTAAGTTTAGAATTAATATGGGGATCTGAGATTCTTTTTCCAATTTTATTAGTGAAACATTCTTTACTTGAAATTTCCACCAAGGTTTTGATTTTTAAATTGAACGCATGGCGAATGAAAATGACGAGTGCAAAGATGCCTTTGAAATTGTTATATATAAACAAAAAAAAAAAAAAAAGAGTAAAGTTGAATAAGGGGAACAATAGTTGTGCCAAGTGTTTTAGCCTTTTGGAGAATACTGCCAAATGGAGAAGGTGTCTGGAATATGCTCAATTATGCGGTTTCAGTCTGCCAACAGCACCAGTGGAAAAAGTTAATAGCCTGTTGGAGAACATTGCCAAATGGACAGGATTCTCTGGAATATGCTCAATTATGCGTATTCAGTCGACCACCCAGCACATGATTTTTGCCTCATCCTAAATCCCTCGACTTGGAAAGAACTTGGTACAAATTCTACGCCCCCGTCTCTGCCCCCACGACGAACCTTCCCACTTTTTCCTTCAACCGGAAGCCGTTAAAAATGATTCAAATCATGCCATTTCTAGTTGCCGGGGCATTCAGATTTTTTAATTTATTTAATCAGTTTGAGAGAGTTTTTACCAGTTGAAGTGCGTAGCTTTTACGCGGTTCGTAATTCAAGAGACAACCAGCGTGGGATTCCTCGATACCTCTCCATGTAGGAAAAAGGAGTCTCCAAGATGCCATGCATGAAAAGTTGCCTCCGAGGAATATTTTGGACAACCATTCAGAGACGGAAAGGCGGGATATTGACTGATGCCCATTTATTTTCCTTTTTTTTTTTTTTAACTTTTTTTCATGGCAAAAAGTATATACTTAGAATACCCAGCGAATCATCCAATGGCTAGTGAGGAAGAAGAATAAGGGGCCCTGCCGGATATGAGAACTACAGATTCAAGATTAGACTGCATTAGGTACGGATGAAATTATACAAGAAGCAATCAAGCTCACTCATGCTCCCCCACGAGGTTCAAGAGCAGCTATCTCTCGCACAACTTGGGCTTTGTCTGCCTCAAATTGTTCGTCCTCTGCAAAAAGCAATTAACAAGTAGCATGAGAAAGGGTACCAGACCTGCCAATGCAACTTGACGTAGCCAATAACTCGTCAGTAGAAATTGGTTGGCCTCCTTTATACCTTTATCGGTCTTGAAATCGGCAAACAGCCGTAGAAGCTTGCTTCTATTTGCCACGAGTATGCTAACAATATCAGGGGGTTTATTTTGATTGGCAGCGAACAACTGCAGTGAAAACAGGCACACGTAATTACTGCCCACAAATATATAGCACCAACCAAAACTTAAAAACATAACAATAAATAAATCCAAGCATGTGTGAAAATTAAAAGTTGTTACCTTGAAAACATGGAACGCTTCAGTCTGGATGCTCTTACTTGACTCCTACAGAGTAAGATCCAATATTGAATGTCAGTCCAAAACAATTGGCAATGTCAGCTAATATTCCTAAAACCTCATCAATTTCAAAAAAGACTTGATTAATGACATGCGTGTGCGGTAGAGAAGGGAAGACTCCAATTTGAGGGAAAAAAGAAAAGAAAAGAAAAGAAAAGAAAAATGTTGTACCCTGAGAAGATTCATCAGAATCCTCAAATTATCCCTTGAGCTCACATATCGTGTCATTACAACTGAGTTTGAGCGATCCAGTAATATGTCTCCCAATAGCTGCAATGATTAGAGAACCGCTTGTACAAATCAGCATTATCAAAATCCCAGCAAGAGCATCATGAAAGTGTTAGATATAAAAGAAGTTGCTTCACTGCTCAGGAAAATATAAGACACTCATAATGTTTATATTTCTCTTACTTTGACAGCTTGACGTCTTGTAATGTAATTGGTAGATTCCAGTAGCTTTGAATTATAATCTGCAAAAAACTGAACAAACATCAAGTCAAACAATGTACAAGCACCCATCAGCTAGAAATCCTAAACTCAGTATTAAGGGGCCACAACAAGAAGAAATTAAGGAACCTCATTCTACATTTTAAAGTACAATATCTTACAATGACTAAATGCAACCTATTGGAGACCAAAAAAATGAAAAACACCCGAGTTGGGACAGTTTTGATATAAAAGATGAAGAGATTGCAGTTATTATCAAAAGGTAGAGTCATCTTCTAATTCATCTACTTCTAATGAAGGTACATCTCATACTTACTCTTTCTAAATTCTAAATTCGAAATAATGGTTCTCACCAAAGCTTTTAACTGTGCTAAACATTCTTAGAAATCAACTGTTACCATTTTCTTCTTGTTGTACAGTGTGTGGAAGAACAGAACTTTGAAGACCATTGTGATGATACAAAGCTATGGCTCCTTAAATATCCACCTCAAAGAAGTATTAAACAGACCTTACCCATTCATAATTTTTTGAAAGAAATTCAGCCACTGTAGCTTTATGTCTTGTCAAGAGTTCCTGCAAGAAATTGATTCAAATGAATCATGTTGATTGTGATAACAAATATATGACTCAATGTCTGCACAGAAACAAAGTACAAATGGTAGGATGCAGCTTTGGAAATAACTATATGTAATATTGCTATATTGCAGTGCAAATTCTTGAAAACTCTTTAATTTAACAAGTAAATTTCAGCTTAGAAATGGTAAAAGACAAGAGACAGAGCAAAGAGTAAAGGCTATCCACTGATAGCTTCATCAATCATACTCAACCTTAAAAGTCAGCAGCATCTGCAGCAATGTCAAAATTCGGAATTTGTATATAATCAAAGAATTTCTTCAAATGCTCTGATTCCAGTACATATCTGCAAATTAGATCAGGGACAGAATTGTGGCTTGAACAAGAAGTTGAAGAAACCCCATTGGAAAAGATGAAAGCAGTTGATCAAAGTACCAATTACAGTACTCTTCTTATTTACAATTTCAAACAACAAATGTCCCAATGCATAATTGTGATTTAACTTATAAATGAGTTTCAATTCTACTCCATTACAACAAACATGAAAAGAGGGCTCATTCAATGACTACATAAATTTCAGATAAAATGGCTCTTCTTATTTACAATTTCAGGTAAGATGCATGCTAATGCAGAACTATGATTTACCAAAGAACGAGTTTGGACTCATCTCAATAATGAGAAGCACGAAACCAGAACTATACAAGAAAATGAGAGAAAAGAATGTGTTAATTGCAAGTGCTAATTCAGAATAAGATGAGGACAATGGGAGACATGGCACTTATAAAGCATGCCTTCCAAACTAAAGAGAACAAAGTAAAAGTTATTGAGGCAATTATATCTATAACAGATGCCATGCAGATAATAGATGAGAAAAAACTAAACCAATCACCTTGCAACACTCTGGTGACGTATGCACTCCCTAAGCATTGCACCATAATGTAAAGCCATGTCCGCATTTTGATACCTATTGAGTAAAGAAGCGCCAAATGAGTCATTGAAAGATGCCTTATATTAACACACAAGAGTTGACTGAACAGAGACTCAATGAATACGTTAGCCTTATTAGCATTAAACTGAATTGACTTGACTTACTCTTTCACCAACTCTACTTAAAAAAAGCAACTCAGAAACCTAGTAAGCTTCTACAGCCATATTGGCTTAAGTTAACAAATTCAAAAATGAGAAAGAAATGTCCATCAAATTTATGCATCACATGTGATGTGCTTTTATATTTCTTGTTCAAAATTTTCTGAAAAACATAGAAACCAGACTGTAGCCTGTAAGCACAAGCATTACTGCATAATTTGAATTTCATAAATAGTTAGTTGCCAACCTGAATGATATCTTCTATTCTACAATTCAATCAAAAAAAGTGAACAAATGAATAGAAATTAATCACGGATGCTAGACGGACAGAACAATATATAAAAAAAAAAAAAGGGGGCATCCCAGAGCACAAGGCTCACCAATTGAGGGGTGGGTGGGAAGGGACAACAAGGACAGAAAATATAGAACTACAAAAAAATGGATCATCATAATCTCAAGATATTATTATGCAAATCTTTACAAACTAACAAAGATAATCATCTTTAACTTTAAATCCTTTCCAAAATTCTTGCAGGACTTACCCTGCTACCAAAGTATCCAAAAGATCCGTGTTTTTCTCTAAGTAGTCAGATGCAATCAACCATGAATTAACTTGTTGCCTTTGTAAATTAGCGACAACTTGAGTGGCATCTTTTCGGGTCTGCAGACAGGAAACCTTATCATGCTAAGTGATAGGGGAAAACTCATACACCACAAGATGCAGTTTTTGCCAATGTAAGCAAAATAACTTAATCCAAAAGGTAAGTATGGAAGTTAAAGAATCATTAGATCTTCCCTCATACCAATACAAGGAATAGAATTCTATAACATGACTCAAATCTCAAATATATAATTGGAGATTACCAACTAAGAGCATAGCTCACAACGGAGAAACCTGCCATGCATACCTCCAAGTTCAATTTCGGCAGACACATAATCAAAAGGCGAAGAGTGTTTTCTCGGAAGAACTCCTGAGTTAGTTGTGCGCAAGCTTCTGAGACTGGCTCAGATTCACTATTTCCATAAAGAATTGACTTTATTTCCCTGATATTTCTGGATAACTCTGCCATCTGCAACAATGTGTGACCCCAAAACACATTGGATAAGGAAATTTTGCAAATGAAATGCACCATGATGTCTGATGTTCTCAAATACTAGGTAACAGACAAAAATAAAAAAGTAAGCTAGAGATTTGGGACTAATCCAATTGCAGCATTCATGTCTACGCTTAAAAATACACTAGTAGGGATACTACTCCAACCAGAACTTAAGAACCAACAACAATCAGATTTGGTAAAATACTAGATGAATCAAACTCCAACCAAATTTTTACACGGACTTCAGTGTAAAGGGCTACTAAAGTGGAAGCCGGTGCGCTTAAGCAACTCTTATTAGGAAGAATCCCTAGTACAGATACTGAAGCTTTAACAAAACGGAGGCCTTGGTCATCCACATGGATTGCACATTAAACTATCTGATTAGCACTTAAATCACTACATCTTCAACTCTATCTTGCTGTTAATTAGTGACTAATAAAATATTCCATCTAAATTTTCGAGTCGAAACCAAAAAAAAAAACTATCAAATAAGTTCAAAAAAAAAAAAACCACAAAATATAAGATTCAACGTAACACCTTCTCCTCGCGCTTGATATCGCGTGCATCGAAGGAGTTATTGATATCCGCGTAGATGAGGAGATCGCGGGTTTCCTGAACGATGTCTATCGGAGTGCGGGGCTTAGTCTTGAAAAGCCCCTTCATCCTCTGCGATTTCGATTGTTGATGAGCTGCCGCCGTTGCTCCTCCCGCCGCGGCCGCAGCGGAAGACGGCTGCTGGGACAGTTTCTGCACAATAATCGCCGTCGGAGGCCTCGGCGCTGCTGCCGCCGCCTCCGCCGCCGTCGAGGACGACGGAGGCGACGACGCAGCTCGTTTGGAAGCGCAGAGTCCTATCCTTACTCTTTACAAAAACACCTCCCTAACTGTCTTGCTCTCTCTCTCTCTCTCTCTCTCTATATATATATATATATATCTCTCCCTCTCTATATATATCTCTCTCTTAGGTCTCAGTTGTTATTAGCCCTAACTTTGTCTGAGATGAAAGCTCTGGTGTCTTATGGTCAGTTGGAGTTTGGATTTAACGAGGAAAAGGAGCCTGGGATTAGGTCAAATCCAAATCGTTTTGGGCTCATTTCTTGTGATTGTGCGCGAATTCTCGTTTTCTTGTTTTCTCCTCCTAATTTTATTCTTTTTTTTTTCCCCCCATTTTATCTCCTCCCGTGGGTTTTCGTGA
This sequence comes from Ceriops zippeliana, assembly GCA_037897445.1. Classification (NCBI taxonomy): domain Eukaryota; kingdom Viridiplantae; phylum Streptophyta; class Magnoliopsida; order Malpighiales; family Rhizophoraceae; genus Ceriops; species Ceriops zippeliana. The sequence continues at coordinate 3,592,868 of JBAPLH010000217.1, forward strand.
GATCCGACCGTGTATGTGTTCTTTGCACTTTTGGGTTTCAACAGAAACGGTTGGTCGTTAATTACCGTACCTTGTACCGAGATAGTTTAAGATTCCAGAGGTAGTGGACCCCACCTGGCTAAAACCAGTAGAAATATAATAAAAAAAGATTTTAACATAACAATTAATTAGATAACTATTTATAAACTAAAGAACCCACAACTTTTTTTTTTTTTAATGGTTTTCTTTTGTTAGTTTGAAAAGGTTACAATTGTTTGGAAATCTCAATTCGGACGAATAATACTAAACTAATACTACAACAACATGAAAGATTGAATTAAAAAAAATTTAAAAAAAGGTAATTAGAACACACATGAAAATAAGTTCTACTTATTGGAGTTAAGTGTTTCGAATATCTATTAGAATGGTAAAAATTAATTGTTAGTAAACAATATAATTAGATCATTACTGCTACGCAGCATTGTTATTGTCCGATTTTTTTGGGGTTGCCATCTAAATCACAGTAACATTATTATTGCTTTCAATTTTTTGTACAGTTTATTAGTTGATAGTCACTTTTTTTTTTTTTAAAGTAGAGGCCAAAGCCAAAATTACATTAACAATAGGCCAAAGTCAATTTTTTGTACCCTTTTTTTTTTTTTTGCGGCCTTTTGGGGATATGCAAGAGCCAGCAATTAACTTCAAGCTTCATATCATATTTTATCCAACTCCTTTTTTTTTTTTAGGCAAAAAAAAAAGAGAAGAGAGAGCCATGTGTGCTTCGCCAACTTTTTCTTGCAATCCAGCCAAGACGGCCAACTGCCTTCCCGGTTTCCTTTCCTCGGATGCTGTCACTAATCACTAGCGCATCCTTTCGGTTTCACAAAAACAAGCTTCGGTTTCTCCGCGCATCTCAACACTTCCAGAAATAATAGTATCTTCCCATTATTTTATTCGTTCCAGCCTTGTCGTTTTGCTCTTTTGGGCACAAGAAACAAACACCGACTCAAATATGCTTTAAGGTTTGAGTATACAGTGAGAAGATTCATCTAGACAAGAGCGACAACCAATTAAATTTTTCTCTTTTTTTTGCAAAATTTAACTTTTTTTATTAAAAACTAATAAATTTGTAACCAAAATATTTAAATGTGTAACCTATAAGGTATAATTTGTAATCAACTATAAAAACGACAAATCTTTTTTTTAATTTCTAATTACATATTTTATCAACTTAATTACAAATTTAGTTATTTTAGACAACATAAACTAAAATTTTAAAATCAAAATTTTACTATTTTTATTGAGTAGGACTCCTGGTCGAATTGATTTATGACTTTTTCTTATGGCTATAAACTTTTTACGTATGGGTGTTTGTCAGTATAATAAGGCAAATAAGTTAAAGAGCAGTTCGGTTACTTTGGCACACAGACCAAGGTGTTGTAAGCTAGCACACTGCCGAACAGGACAAGAGAACGTGCCATGTTATGTTTGCTGTAACATTAGATTGGATGGTTATAATTTATACAAATTCAAATGTCAATAATAATACTCTTACCCCTATATTTACTAAATTTTAAATTTTTAGAAGACTAAAATATATTGTTATTATTGCCACTTTTATTTTTTTCAAAAAAAAAAACTTTAAAGTGTCCTCCACTGAGCCGCAGCCACTCCGTTTCCGGCCACCGCTAATGGGCTCCCATCGGCCTAAACTTTTGACTTCAACTAAAACGGGTTTGAATGCGGACCTGCTTAACTGAGCCTCAATTGTGCAAGCCGACGGGCCTTGCTCACCTTATTTTGCTAACCACAATTTCTGTGGGCTTCTTTCCTTGTAGACCTTCGTTACAAGGTGTTTCTTCCCGGCATTGTGGCTATACTCTGAAGGATCAGACACATGGGCTGGTCCCTTTCAATATCGGGCGTCGTGTCGACTGCCGCTATGCCTATATAGGAACTTCTCGTGGCTCATATTGCACGGGCTGATTGGAAATCTTTGATTCCTGAGGAAACTTGGCACCTCTAATCTGATTTTGAAAAAATACAAAATATTTCATGTTTTAAAATTTTCACTTCTAATTAGATACTCGTTGAAGATGCAGGCAGGGACTGCTACTGTAGACCATGATTCATGTATGATTTACTTCATTTCTGTCAATAAATGGGACTACTTTGAAGATTCCTTCTTTCTTCGTTGTTCTCTCTCAGATTATCACAGCTAGAATTGACTGCGCAACTTCCTAGCTAACCAAATGAATGAAGTAAAGCATTCAGATGAATTGATTGCCTAGTGGGAAAGCAGGGAATTGTATCGTGCAAACAAGCAAAGCAAAACAGAAAATTTTTCTTAAAAAGACATAGAGGATACTACCAACCGCCCTGAAGTGGTAAGTCTCAATTTGAAAGCTGGATCCCCTTTGTCCTTGTTTAGGGGAAAAAATTTCTTAATAGACGGGTGCAACCTTAAACTAAGATACCATTTTTCATGCGAGATTCTTCATTAACATCTCAAAGCTTCTACAACTGCGTAAACGGGCACAAAAACTGCAAATTCCACCCGTTGATATAGCCGAAAGCATTCAGAACGTGGAGGAGGATAGTAAAACTGCAAAACTCAGCTGATGTTTGATGATACAGCACTCGCTAACTAGATATTCTTTGAACAAAGTTTTATGTTTGACTCTACTGCTCACAATTGGTTGGACGAATCCCTTCAGTTATTATTCAAGTATATGAGTACAGATTGGGATACGTGAACCAATTACCCCTCATATGCACGGACAAACTACATTGGGTGTGGTCAAGTTGTAATTCAAGTACTACTTGCACTTGATTTATTATTTTTTTTTTTTTAATGAGCAGTAATTTGTAGATAAACTGACATGCATATGTTAACACGTAAAACAAAAATAGGTTAATGTGTTTCCTTTTTTTTGTTTTTTTTATTTGTGGTCAAGAAGCCATCCAACTTGAATATCAATTAAAATATGAATTACGTCTCTTTCCTGGGTTGATTTTGCTTAAGAATGAAGTCACCAGTGTTGATTAACCAAAAAATAATAAAAAAATAAAAATAATTGGAAGAATATAGATTTGCGGGTAGCGCGTGGAAGGATAATCCCACCAAATGCTGCATTATCTCGTGGAGGGCAACGTCATTATCGGCTGCAAATTTACAGCCAGATTTCTAATTTTCCAACGCTGCGCATTCCCCCCCCCCCCCCCCCCCCCCCCCCCCCCAAACCAGTCAGTTCAGGAGGAAAAAAGAAAGAAAAACCGAAAGAAATAGACTTACCAGATCATGGAAGGAGAAAAGATATATTTATTAATTAACGTAATTTATCGTACAAAGAGAAACTTGTCAAATTTCTTGTTCGCTACACGGCGATAATGCCACACTTAAAAACCACTGACAACCATCGGCGGCAGCAGAAGCAGCACGATGGCACCACCACCTCAACCACCGTGACCGCCACGGGGTGCTCTCGAAGTGATCTACCCGGTCCAAGGCTTAAACGAGGTAAGATTCCTGAAATGCTCCCAGGCCTTCTCCCAAACCACCGCCTGATATTTCTTGTCAGCGCCGCCTTCCTTCACAGCCACAACCAGCCGGTAATTTATCCCCGAGACCACCTGCTTTTCGCCTTTGACCAATCTCTGAAACTTCAACTCCGCGTTTGATCGATCGTTGTACTGGCTCACAGCATATGTCCCGATCTCCTGCACGTGCGGGTCGTTCAAGTTGGTTATAGGCGTCCATCCCCCGGCCAGCGATGCCTCTGTCCGAGCCGCACCGGCGGCGACGAAGACGAGGCAGAGGAGGAGGCAATGTCGTTTCATAATGTAACGGTTAATAATTTTTCTGTCGTTTGTGGACGCGTTTGCCTTCTAGTTTGTTTAGAAAGGAAGCACTCGGAAGCGGGCGGTTGGCGGATATTTATAGCGCTTAATTAATATCGGGGTTAGTGACAACCACTCTGTTGACCTTCAAGTTGGAGAAAATTACGAAATGTCGAGACGCGGCGGATTCCGACGACGACGCAACCACATAGGTTGCGATACTGTGGGACAAGTGGCATATGGACATGGTCGGGATCGTAGGTGGGACCCAAAGGGAGTGGGGCCCAGTTGGCATCCATTGGAGATGCAATTTTATGTGCTGTGTTAGCTACCTCTCTAGGCTCACAGATTAGCCCAGAAGATAAGTAAACAATATATTTTTTTTTATTTATTTAAATCGTCCATGGATAAGCTTGGCTATTGTGGTACAAGGAACGATTGGGATTTGTTATATTAAAAAAATAAAATGTCTACGGGCATTGTTTTTCGATGCAAAGCACGTAATGGAGTTGAGTTGGTGATAGCGAGACGAAAATTGGACAAGAGTCATAGATTCATGCTATTTTAGATTTAGCTTCCTTAAAATTTGAAATAGACCAAACTAATAATAATAATAATAATAATAATAATAATAAATTCAAAATGAGGACAGCATTCTTCTGCTTCAATTTGACCGTACAGTAACCACAATATAAGACTTGGAACCCGTGGCAGCTATTATTGAACGCCCTCATTTGTCCCAAAAACATAAGCACCTGCAAATCAAAGTATCATTGTTACAAGGGATTGCAGAAAACCAAAAAAACGATCAAGTTAAAAGGGATTGAGAAACGTCTGAATAACGATGTATGAACTTATTTAACCTAGTGTCGGCATTAGAAGAGCCAGTGCAGCAACGCCAGTAATCTTGAGAGGCACTCCAGTCTTGATCATATCTTTGATTTCAATGTGCCCGGTAGCGAACCCAACAATATTTGAAGGGGTTCCGGTTGGAATCAAGAATGCAAATTGTGCTCCAATTGCCACAGGAATTATAAGGAGCAGTGGATGCAAATGCATCGTTTTGGCTATTTCGATGAGGAGGGGCACCAAGAGGGTTGTAGTGGCATTGTTTGATGTGAATTCAGTGATGCTGGCACTTATCAGGCACACAATGGGTGCAATGGCTAAATATGGTGCCTGTTCCAAGAAGTTCAAGGCTTTTGATAGCACATCAGCTAAGCCACTAGACCTGACTCCATCAGCAATGGCAAAACCCGCTCCCAGTAGCAATACGACGTTCCATGGTAGTTTCTTGCACTTGTTCCAGTCCATCAATTTCTCACCAATTTGCTTCTTGTTTGGAATTATGAACAGCAAGGTTGCCATCATGACCTTTACAACAGGGAATTAATCTTGATCATTACATAGAACAAGTCGAAGAACTTTGATCATTGCACAACTTTTTTGAGAATGTAATACTTACACTGACTGTTCCATCACCGGCACGTCCATGAAAGAGAGCCCCCCAGCCAGGAATGTCATCTGTTATGTTTCTTGTCATCCATAGAGCAATTAGCACCTGCAGCACAAAATATTCTTGACGCAAGAGCACAAGGAGCATATAATTAATGCCGATCAATGAAACTTCAGTAACTAGCCACCCACCCCAAATATTGCCAAAATCATCTTCTCAGCGAAAGCCATTGGACCTGCCAAACACAAGAAATTTAAAGTTTCAGTTACACTCATCAAAGACAAAATACAAACTGATTTAGTTTCTACAATGGTACATGCTATCCCGTTTGAATTTTACGCTCTCCCCTCAGCGAGTTTCCCCTGAATAGGCAGGGTATAAGTTAAAAGCGTGTTATTGAGTTCTAAGTTCAATAATCAATCAGGTATAGAAAGTCTTATTCGGAGGTACAATTATGGTCATTTTTATGGCAGTAAGTCGAATTATGATATTAATGAGTAAATTATATCTTGTGCTAACAGAGATAATGATTAATATTTTACGATTTTTTTTACAAAAAGAAAATTATGTGGGTTCCCCTAACTATTTGAGAGGCCATCAATCAAAGTTGAATAATCCAGGAGCATTCATATACCACTGGTTATCTGCTGATATAGACGGGCCAAATTCAGAGAATTGAAACGAGTCAAAGTTTAGGGACCCTTACCCAGCATTTCGAGTTCTCTTTTAAGATGGGCTTTGTCCAGGTAAGCAGAAAGGATCTGTCCTGATCCTCTGGAGCAGTACAACAAGCAAAGAATACACCACAGAGCCATGAAAATCACCAAAGCCAGAGGAAATCCAAAAAACAACCATGTACTGTAACTGATGGGGTCTGCCTCTGGAAAATAACTTTTCCACATGCCTACCAATATCAGATTGACACCTGTCCCCGTGAGGGTGGTCATCCCGCCTATGGCTGCCGAGTAAATCACCCCAAGTACCACTGCCTTGCAGAACTTGCTCACGACGTCCGATTGAGAAGGATTCATCGGAAAGCGCTGTAGGATTCCAGTGGCCACGGGCATCATCATCACTGTGGCTGCCACGTTGTGCATCCACATGCTGACGAATGCTGTGGTCCCACATATCCCCAGCAGGAGTAGTGGTGGATTCAGCTGATCTCCACAGAACAGCAAGGTTATCTGGTGGGGCCAACAATTGCGGCAGAACCGCAGAAGAGAAGAATCGCATTAATTAAGAAACCAACCATCTTACTTTTAATGAAGAACAATTATGGATTTACCCAACAGAACCATGAATAGTGATGCAACAGTCGCCGACGGAGAAAGAAGAACCATTTCTTTTCTTTACATTTTATTATTATTTTCTTATAGGAAGAATTAATTGAAATTCTATAGCATTACATTTCTCAGAAAAGTAAAATCTTGGTAATTTTTATGAAACCATCATTAGAATAGACAAGTGTGAATTTTGTGTGTGACACATAATCCTATTGATTCAGTGAGCCGATGAGACCCAACATCTGAATTACCGAAGGGAAATGCTCCGATCAATGAAAAGGTGCCATGGCAAAAGATTGTAATGAAGAATTCCACAACGAGTGAACATCAATTTTTGAGAAAGCCTCAATTTTTTTTACTTTAAAAAAAAAAAAGGACGCAGAACAGAAGCAGGAAAAGGCGACCATCAAAGAACTCACATTTAACGCCAATCTTCTGTGAATGTTGTAGTGCTCAACAGCAAGAGCAAGTATGAAACTACCAAGAACGAGAGCAATCACATCGTCCATATAAGAATGCGCGACGGCATCGGCAGTGGCAATTCCAAAGAAAGGAAACAGAAAGAGTGGTGCCATGGAGGTGATTGGCATAGGCACAGCCTCGGTCAGCCACCAAGCAAACACCCACGCAAGAACGGCTAACATGTTACGGCTGGTCGCCGGCGCATCTTCCAGCCTGACCGCTAGGCATATGACTGTGCAAGCAAGGGGTCCTAGGAGGATATAGAAATTCTTTGGTGAGAGCAAGGAAGTTAAGTATGTGCTGGGCGACCTTTGTATTTGTTCATGATTAATGGGCAGGAGTGGAACCTTGGGGTCATCAGAGAAGGGATTGGAGGTGTGATCACTGTTCATTTTGGGCAAGTGAAGAAGAAGAAGATTATTGAAAGGAAAGAATTGTGATGGGTTTGTAATGGATATAATGGAAACGGGGATTCAACACAAGTAGATTGCTGGGTCTCTAACGTACCGGAAGTTGGAGGCAGGGAGGAAGTGGAGAACTCCTCTTTTTCATTTTACTTTTCGGTGAACATGAGTCCTTGAGTAGCAATAATGTCTACGGCTTTGGTGGCCAATACTAAATATTTGAAGGGCTTATTTTGATTTTGTAATTTGTGTCAAATTTATTCAGTAAATCGTTTAATTTTTAAATGAATGTATTTCCCACAAAAGACGTCTCAAATGGTACAACTCACAATCGTGATTCTACATGACCTGGTAATATGTTCACGGTTAATGGGAAGCAGTAAAAGGTCATCACCCATGGAATTAGTCCTGTTTTATTTTTATTGTGCATCTCAATTATTTTTTTTTTAAAAACACAATACTTTTAATTTTTATTTAAAGTCTCAGTTTTTCAAATCATTAAAAATACAACTAAGATGATAAAATATGTAATTGAAAGCAAAAAAAAAAAATTAAATAAAAGTGCAATAAAATGTCGTTAGACATTTTTATAATTTTTACATTATATGTTGTAATTTTATCATTTTTAACTTAAATTTAGAAATTAAAAAATTTTAAATATATATATATATATATTATTGATTAGAGCCCACAATAAGAATGGAATAAAGCTTGGTTCCTCAAATCATCCACAAGCACTCAATGAAAAAAAAAAAATCAAAAAGATGGGCCTACCAAAGAGTCTTGCACCTTCCTAGCCACGGCAACGTTAGCATTTGAGTTCATCGGCATGGACTTTTAACAAGGACCGTGGGGGTTCTCGTTGTCTTCTGAAATGTGCGTTACAACCCATGTGCACAAAGCTTGTGTGGGTGTTATGTCAGTTCTTGCAACTTCTTTTCCTTCCACACAAGTGGACTTGTCTCCGTGCAAGTGCAATGACCAAAGTGATGCCAAATTCTTAGAGAGAGATTATTTGTATACAAACGAAAATTAAAACCATCGAGTATTTAAATTCGTCGCTACAAATATTTAGTTTAAGGTGGACTATGAATAATAATCAGCATTAATACACCACGGCCCAATTCAGACAAGCTAATTATCACAGTGCATTGTCCTCCCTCCAAAATATAATATCTTGCAATGTCTATTGTTACGATGCAACCTACTTAACTTCCATGTCAGACGTGGAAATAGTTGCGGGTACTGAAGGACCACCAGCCATAAATCTGTCGCAAAATAAAATACTGAATGAAATTACGACACCTGCCCTGTGCAGTTTGTCTTTATCCTCGAGAGAAAGCCAAGCGAATTAGTCCCCCCCCCCCCCCCCCCCCCCAACCAAATCAATTATGTAGATCAATCCAAACGGAGGTAACCCCACTGACTGCGAGTTGCCACCTAGCAAATATATATATATTTTTTGTTGAGAATCTGAGTCACGTATAGTAGGATACGTTATTATTTTATTAACCATTTGGATGATGATCGTTTCCTTTCACCTTTTGAGTACTCACGCCCCAATGGAATTTTAATTACGAAAATTACGCTCCACGTAAGTGTAATAATCTAATCCATTTACAATAAAACAAACCTGCATTATTGTTATCTTGGGAACGATTCTTATTTTTATTTTTTCAGTTCATCGAGAAAGAATCGTGAGACCCCCCCCCCTCGACTACGGGACCAAGAGACAGTCCATTCGTGGCTGAATTTCTTTGGATGCCATTGTTTAATGTGGTCAATAAAAAACACATCAACGTTGTAAATTTTAATCTCCCCCAATTGGGTTTTCTTGGTTCCTGGCTGCATGCCATCAGAGTAATCAGCACCTTGTCTTTTGCTCTTTGTATTTTATTTTTATTTTTATTTTTATTTTTTTTCCTGTCTTCTTCTTTCCACTTACGTAACTGCATTGTTTTTTTTTTTTTTCGAATATTAACGTTGAACGACAATTACCTTGAGTTGGTAAGAATGGGGAGTGTACAAGGCATTGCAATCATGATTTACATATGCTGTAATCCATCTTGTATAGATTAATAATGCAAAATTACCTTTGAGTTTAAAACTCAGATACCAAATCACCCGCGTTTGGCGAAGGAAAGCGTCGTTGATGTTGACCTTCCATAATCGAGCAACATCTCTTTGTCTTGGGGTTCCCTCTCGAGCCTCTTTTGTATGGGTACGCGAAGAAATTGCAGTCTTTAATTCCGTCAAGGCTATAATGATCAATCAATGACGAAGTCCAAAAGATATAATTAGCCCTGGTATCCGTTAGTACGTGATTCAATCTCATATAATAGCTCAAAATTTTCTCAATCTTTTACAGATGAATTGATTTTCTTACTCATTTTTCGTATTTAGTTGGGAGTTTTCGTACATAAAAAAGAATTCCAGTTATGTTTATACTTTCAACGTAGTAAATTTCAATAAAAAAATATTTATTAAAATTTAATACGTAATTTATTCAATAGTTGCGGTACATTTAGCCAAGAATTTCGTGTACATAATGTTTGATTAGAGACGTGTTTGGTCTGTGTGCCGTCTGTGGGCCAAGTTTGATGGCAAACGTTTCCTTTCGAGGACAATAATGCAGCGATTGGAGGCAGGCAGTGTGGGCCCTGCCGTTCCAATTGAAAAGGATAATAATAGATACAAAGCCACTGATTGCAACCATGTCGACTAAATTGGGATGGCCACCGGGCTCTTCCCTAAATATTTATAGTAATATTATATTAAATTAGCTGCTATTTATTGATTATATTTTTATTTTTTTATTTTTTGTTAGACCTGTCATCTTTCCTTCATAAAAATCTCTAATAAGTTAATTACTGATTATTTATGCCATAAAAACAAAAAAAAATTTACAAACCTAAGAGGAGACAATACCATCCATATATATATATAAATCTTTTACTGAGTGGAAAAAAACAAAAATTAAGGAAAAAATCCATCATTAAAAGATAATTAAGAAAAAGAAAGTAAACGGGTTCACCGGGGTTTCACAGGAGAGAGTTCAGGGTGACTCTAAATTTGAATATGCAATTTTATTAAGTATAAAAGGCCACTTGCCATCTCTTTCTTTTTTCTTTTTTATTTTTTATAAATTGCGGTGAATCATTGTTTTTAATTTAAATCTCCAAATTAAGATGGAAAAATAAAATAAAATAGAAACCAGCGTTCGTGATTGTTGACCAAATCATACGCTGCCGCTTCGTTTCACGGTCTCAAATGAATTATAAAGGACCGCAATGTCCGACCGACTCCCGCCTCCTCCGGCTTCGCGTGATTCCGCTATTCCGCTTCAGGTCCGTATCAAGACAATGGCTTGCCCAAATCGAGGACTCCAATTTCATCATACGCCACGTGCACCAATCCACCGTCACCAACACCAAGAAGTAGACGGCAATCTTTACAACACGAACTTGGATGATCTTCGTCCCAGCGGAACCTTGACATTCTAAGACGATCCCTACGCGCAGCCGCATTCCGTGATTTCATTCATCGGCACTTGCGACGGTTTAATCTGTACAAGAAACGCTGACGAAGACCTTTTGGGACATAATCCGGCGACCCATAAATATAAGGAAGATGTTTGAATCGGCGCTGCCGTCGTCTCAATACTTCCTGGACGACGGCGCCGCGGTAATGGGCACCGGTTGTGGCTTCGGATACGATCGAGTGGCTGATGATTTTTCATGTCAAGAAGGGGGGACACGTACGGTTGTTAAAAATGCCTTATTTTGTTCGAAGCAGGCAGAAAATGGGTGAGCTTGATAATGGTTCTTTGCATTGGTTAGCGGGGCAGATTGATACCTTTCCGGGTTCGGTTCTGATTATCCGGTTTGATCTTGGACTGCATCAGTTTCGGGTTGTGCCTCAACATCAAAATCGGGGTTTGCTAAGGATCGAGATGGGACTGTTGATGTATTTGTTATGAAGGAATATGGGGTTAAGGAATCTTGGACTAAGTTGGTTATGTCGCGTTTGGATTATGAGTCTTTGGGGCCTTTGGGCTATTTAGACACTGGTAAGGAAATTATGTTGAAAGTGGATGGGAAAAGGCTTGTTCGGCTTGACTTGATGACCAAAAGAGTACAGGATATTGTGATTTCATGGACTTAAAAGGAGTACTTTGAAACTCTTGCATGTGTAGCAAGCCTTGTTTCGCTTAAACCAAAGCCTGCTAATGTGGAAACCAATAAGAAGAAGCAACAGACAAAGGGGCAAAGCAAGAATCTGAAAAGGAGGTGTCCAATTTCAGTTTAGAGTTACTATTATTATTCTTTAAGTCTTGGTATTAACAGGGATGACTACCTATCAACAGGGTTCGAGCTAAAACTGTGGACGTGCGCGGAGCTTTCAGAACAAGTGGAAAGCAGACTCAAGATACTTATTTGTCCAGTGCTTTTCTCGTCTATGTGGATAGCATTCAATGAGAATGTGTAGTTCTACTTAATCTTACCTTCTTGGAGCCAAATATAATGGACTGTGCATTAAAGTTGACTGTTTGGAACTTTTGCATACGGCAGTACTGTACCTGGTCCTTTGCTCGTGCCATATTCTTTTCGGCTTGTGACGTATATGCCACAACATGAGCCTTTGTGAATGGGAAAATCTAGGTTGGACTTTGGCTCATGCCCTGTTCTTCTTGAATTTTACCTGCAATGTACATGGCTCATCGGTTGTCCGAGACATCCGTTCTCGCCCTCCAACTAGTTGGTTGGCTGAGGTTCTCGGCCGCCACGAGATGGTACTCCCTGTAGTTAGTTCAAGGAAAAAATTTTAATAAGGTATCTAACCGCTTCGAACCTGAGTCTTTGGTTTTCAATAGTATATGCGGCGGCAAAACTTGTCAGTAAGAAACTTGGGTATCGTGTGAGAAAAAATGGGTATGTGTCATTCGGGTTCAATTACATTTCGTTTTATGATGATTATGAGGAGTGAAAATTACCGCTTCTATGATGGAAGGCGATGAAACTGATGTGACGACTGCAGGCTGTTGTGGGAAGCAAGCCGAAGACTTGTCTCCCTTTTGTTTGTTTTTTGGTCCCATGGGAGGCTAACAGACAAGAAAGGGAAATGTACTAAGGAGGCCGCACGCGAGGCCACTGGACACCAAGGCAATCCTAGTCAAGAAAGGGCTGGAGACCAACTGGGGGCCTTCGCAGAACCTGGAACCCCACCGGTAACGATTGCGCACAGCCAGCAAACGCATCAGCAGCCTGGTTGCCATCTCTGTACATGGGAAATCTAGACACTGTGGCTCTGGATGAGGTCTTGGGAGTTCTGGATCAAAGAAGAGCTGAAGACTTGTCTTACTGTCTTCAGCGTCGCCTAAGCCACATATTATATGGGCCAATTAAGGCATAGAAATGGGCTTGTTTAACTTATCTAGTTGGATGAGTTCTGGCTGTTAAAAATGCATTGGTTTCTGGATTAGATCAGACTTTCTTGGGCTCTTAGGTCTGTTCGATTGAAAGGAATAAATAGTAAAGGACGACTTTGTAATCCGGCCTATGTTATTGCGTATGCCAAATTACAATTATAAAACAATCTCTCACTTTCATTCGCAATCAATACATTTTGAAAGGAAAAAAAAAATTGATATCTGACCCGGAATTTCTTATCTCTTTCTGGCTGTTAGTAAATGTCTGTACTTTAAGCTTTGCGTATTTTATTTTTTCCCTTATTCAACTTTTTAATTCTGAGGTTAAGATATCCGTAATTTATTATGATCGTTAAGTATTTGCGTGAGATTCTATCAATGAAGATTATAAGGTTTTGAGAATGCTGGGGACTTCTTGGAATGATTTAGATCAAGGGTATCTAACTTGGTCGAAATAGTAGGTATGGATACTCGGCCTGAGACTCGGGTTCATAGCTTGCCGACTAATACCTGACAACTATTGTTTCGCCAAGTTATCTTGCGCGGAGCAACATGGATTCTTATTGTGCAGGTGAATTTGCCATCCTCATTCATGAAGCATCTCATTGGCTTGTTGATCAAGAATTGGAGGAGGAAATGGACAGGCAGAAGGGAATTTGACATTGACAACGAGGAGTTTGGCATCTTGTCACACAAACATCTATAATCGAATCGTGCGTGTACCTATGCTGAAAGCCTCGTTGCACTAAAAAATGGTGACCCAGTTGGTCGCACATGACAATCAGAGAGGGGAGAGGAGCGACGAAAAATAAATGAATAAATCAAGAGGAAAAGAAAGACCGACTAGCTACACAAGTCGTGTCATGGCCAGTATTATTTCCCTGTTGTGTCTGGTTTTCTACCTATATTAGCTGTTTTCAGCCAAAATCATTTGAAAGTAAACAAGCATCTAGTGTAGGAGGAGTAGAATTATTAAATGGTGGGGTTTCATCCATTTGCTTGTATTAGGGACATTACTTGATAAATTTAGTGTGCTTAATAAATTTCCCTTCCAGTGATTATTGGCTGCGGTTGTCATTGCACACAAACTTGATGCTATTCTAATCTAAAGCTCTAGACAACTTTTTTTTTTTTTTTTTTTGCCCTTAATTTTAAATGAACAATATTCCAAGCATTTTCCGTTCGTTTTCAAAGTTATATTCTTAAAATTTGCAAGCCGGCTCTTGCCATCTTGATTATAGAATTGCCTGCCTCCTCTTACAAATGGAATCTGCAATATCCATTTTAACCGAGTTCCCAAGTTACAGAGAAACACAGAAAGAAATGGAAAAGAAGGTCAGTGGGCATGTATTAGTCCTTCCATTTCCAGCCCAAAGCAACATAAATCCAATGCTCCAATTTTGCAGGCGCTTGGCCTCAAAAGGGCTCAAAGCCACTCTTGCGATCACCATTTCCATTTTCGGGTCTATGAATCTCGGTTCATCCATTGGTTCTGTGAATCTTCATGTGATATCAGACGGCTATGGCAGAGACCTTTATGCATCATCGAACTCTGTTGATAGCAATCAAGCCTATTTCTCAAGTCTGAAATCTGTTGGTTCCAAAACGCTAACAGAGCTCATTGCTAAATATGACAACTCTCCAAGCCCTGTTACTTGTTTTGTATATGAACAACCCTTCATGCCTTGGGCTTTAGACGTAGCCAAACAGTTCGGCTTATTTGCGGCCGCATTCTGTACCCAGCCCTGTGCTGTTGAGTACATTTACTACAGAGGTCATCGCAATTTGTTGAATTTTCCGATTTCTCAGCGCCAGTGTCGGTTCCAGGACTGCCGTTACTTCAGCTCCATGATATGCTAATGGTCATTGGCGTGCCAGGATCATATCCACTGAACTTTGTAATGTACATGAACCAGTTCTCCAACATAGACAGAGCTGACTACATCCTCATCAACACATTCTACAAGCTGAAGCATCAGACATATTTGTAATATTACGTATGTAAATGTTACAGTTTGTGTGTTGGACTTTGATATTCCTCGGGATTGAGAGATAAATAGAGAGGCAAAGTAACTTTGGTTGATTTTCCCTCATGGGGTTCACATGGTTGGCCCTCATGGGGCTTAAATTGGCTTCTTCCCTTACTTTATACACATCAATATAGAACTTTTTAGAATCTAGATTCTAAGCCACGTATTTTCCTTAACTATCAAGCAATTCGCCTGTATAAGAAATTCTAGAAGACTAACTATATATAATATCCTTACTTAACTGAAATTCTTATTCTGGAAATTAGACTAGATTCATTGTATCTGAAGTTCAATGATCACACTTCAACAGTTTGACTTATGAAGAGCAAGTTGCCTGTATACCAGATTTGAGTTGTCCCTGCATTAGATTTCCCAGATATTTCTAATTGTTTCTAGCAGAGTACTGTTTTATGGAGAGAGGCTTCTTACTTCCCTAATTTTGTAACATCAAACACTGAGAATCCCACATTTCGGGGTGGGAAAAACAGTTAGTCTTTCAACGACTGAAATTTGTGACCTTCAAATCTTACCTGTGACGTCAAGTCTTCCTTCTTACTATATAATTCTATTTCTATACAGGTGGTGGACGTGATGTCAAAGGATTGTCCAGTATTGACAGTGGGACCAACAATTCCATCATTTTATTTGGACAAGCGTGTAGAAAATGTTAGCAATTATGCTCTTGATCTGTGGACAGCCGACACATCAATCTGCCCCAGCTGGCTAAACTCTAAGCCAATGGGTTCAGTCGTTTATGTGGCCTTCGGAAGCTTGGTGGAACTAAGTGAAAAGCAGATGAAGGAACTTGCCTGTGGCTCGAAGCAAAGCAATTTCTATTTCATGTGGGCAATTAGGCCCTCTGAAGAAGCAAAGCTTCCAAAAAAATTTAAAGAGGAGGTTGGTGACAAGGGTCTAATAGTAAACTGGACTAATCAAGTGAAAATGTTGTCACATGAATCTGTGGGGTGCTTTCTTACGCATTGTGGTTGGGGCTCAACGATGGAGGGATTGAGCTTAGGCGTTCCGACGGTGGCGACGCCCGTGTGGAGCGACGAACCCATGAATGCTGAACTTGTGGAGGATGTCTGGAAGGTGGGAGTTAGAGTTTAAGGTTGATGAAAATTGAATTGTGAAAAGAGAAGAAATTGAGCTTTGCATGAAGGAAGTGACGGAGGGGGAGAGAGCGAAAGAGTTGAAACTTAATGCCAGGAAATGGAGAGAGTTGGCCATAGAGGCCGTCAATGAAGGTGGTGGCTCTTCTGATCGGAACATTAATGAATTTGCATCTAAGTCCATGAAATTCCACTCTCAACGTTGAATAGGATGTTGGGGCTGTCCCACGATCAGTTTAAATAGAAACAGTGGCCCATTGGAGACTCACTGAAAATCGTTTGGGATGGGACAGTCAATTGCACCAGGCGGTGTCCCTGGACCCCTGTGAAACGATATTACAACGATAAAAACATGAATTTTTTCTGCCAGTACGAAATAAAATTTCTTGATGGAAACATATTCAGGAAAAAGAACACAACCGAGTAGCGCCGATAATAGTGTCACGGCCATTATTATTATTATTTCTTTCTTTCTTTTATTAAATAATTTTAAGTAAATTATGAAATAAAAATAATTCTTTCTTGGTCTGATCAAAGTTTGAATATGTCTATATTAGTTAATTCCTTTCACTTCTTTCCTCCGAAAATATTCCTTCTCTCTTGTTCTTCTTTCTCTTCGTCATAAAATGTCCAAGGATTCAAATGCTACGACAGAAATTGGATTTTTTATTTTTTTGATAAAAAGGAATCCCATGGTTTTGGGGGGGGGGGGGTGCTGCACCAATACATTGGCGAATATATAAATTTCTTGCTTTATTTTTAACACACACAAAAAGAGAAAGACCAGGAAAGTCGAAGGGAAAAGTAGGGAATAGAGTCGTAAACGACGACAAATTCCAATCAAATCAACCCAATAACTCAATTTATTGGCCGAAATTCGTATTATTGGAAGGGTGTGACCATAAGATTGCTGAACACAGATGACAACACACAGGCGATGTGGTGAATATTATTCGACAAAAGAATTTTCAGAATTTATTTATTTGATAAAGAATATTATATCATGTCACGGTCACATGCACCCAAAGTCGCATGCATAATTTTTTCCTTATTGTGAGTTCCGTCAGTAGACTGAATTATTGGCCAATATTTGGTAAAGCTTTCCAAAGTTACAATTCCTTTTGTGGTCCCACCATCGGCAACTTGGATTTTTTTTTTTTTCCCCCTTTTCTTTTGCCTGATGGCCACACCTAGCGTATCCTTGCCATTTAAATGTATGATTGGAGTTTAGTTGCTTATTATTACGGGAGAAAGAAAATGGAAGAATAAAAGTAAACGAATTGCTCACACGGAATAAAACGAAGTCGAGGATATCCAGTCCAAAAGCAGAGAAACCAGGAATTAAGCATGAAACCTATGAATGAAATTATTTTTATTGAGGAAATATATCCCACTGATTAACTTCACCTATTAATAATATATTCTTTCGTTCATTCCTAACAAGGGATGTCCGTATGGACCGGATCCATCATTAACTAGTTACAGGTCATAGATATCGAAGCCATCAGGTCACAATCCGCCCAGATACCCATCATTAATAACACCAATGTCACCTATAAAGACATCCATCTATTGCCTGACTTATTACTCTGATCATGTATAGTTGTCAATTCAATTGCCCGTAAACTTGCCTTTTGCAAAACAAAATTGCAAAATGGTGATCTTATCTGATTCAGTGGTTACCAATGTCCCCGAAATCTCAGCTAACCTGCCAGGCGATATCATCATCCATATTTTCACCAGACTGCCTGTAAAACCTATTGCACGCTTCAAGTGCCTGTCCAAGTCATTTTACGCATTGCTTGGCAGTCCGATCTTTGCCAAACTGCATCTCCAGAGGACAGTCCTCAAAAGCCCCAATCTTGTCCTAAAGCTCGACAACAAATTGTTCTCAGTCGACGATGAAGAATGGGAAAAATGCCGATGTCGAAAGTTGCATTTACCCTTCACATCATCGCTTGAGAAAGTGGAGATATCTGGTTCCTGTAATGGGCTGCTCTGCATTTCTGACCAACAATGCAATGAAGACATCTTTTTCTACAACCCCTCCACTGGGGTCAGCAGAAAGCTTCCGTTCCCTGACTTTGACTTGCCTACAATCGAGAGTTCATGTTTCACCACAATTGGATTCGGGTACCATGAAGCAGAGGACGATTACAAGGTCGTAAGGTGTGTTTATTTTTACGATAAGCCGTTTGTTGACATTGATTCTTACCAATGTGAGGCCAGGGTCTACTCTGTGACCACTAACAAGTGGAAGAAAATCGGCCATATCCCATTCCATCTCGGTTACAGAGCTGCAGTTTGGCTTGGAAATGAATTTCTTGTATGGAAGGCGTCTCGCGGGATTGGCCTGAGGGCGAGTTTCTCGGTAATTTCTTATGACATGAACAAACAAGTGTTCAAGGAGATACCACAACCAGAGGTTAGCTATTCAAGAGGAACACACATGGAGGTTGGCGCATTGGGTGGCCAATTGTCAATCTTCTATCTTGGGAGAAATGCTGGGGCTCATATTTGGACCATGAGGGACCATGGTGTGAAGGATTCATGGACTCTGACGTTTGCAATTGCAAGGCCTGAGATTGTTGGAGAATGTTACATGTTTTTGAAGCCTTTAGTAATGCTGCATAATGGTGAGATTCTGATCGAGGCCGGCGAGAGAACGAGGGTTTTGTATGATCCTAAAAATACAACGTTTAGAGTGGTCAATATTCAGGGCGCTCCTAGACGGTCTTTGGTGGCTACGAACGTAGGGAGCCTCGCTTCACCATTTAATTGCAGGGCAGCAATTGCTTGAACAAGAAGCAGCAAATTGGTAATTCTAGGTGAACTGGCGCTATGAAAGCAAATGATTCCGCAGGAGATCAAAATGAAGATTGTGTTTTTGTTTGTTTCTTTTTTTTTTTTTTGTTAAACCTTTTTGGTTTGTAGTTTTACAATCTTCTATAACGTCAATGCCTAGATTTCCAAACTGTTGTCAGAATATTTTGATAGACTGGACCATGTTTTATGTCTCTCCTTTCAATCTTTAATCCAATGGATCAATTCTTTTCCTGTGAACTAACGCTTTTTTTTTTTTAAAATAAATAAATAATTATTATTTTTTAAATAAAAGCACTGGGGAGTCTCCAAAATTAAAAATTGCTGTGCAACTGCTTCATTGTAAATATTTCCTTTTTGTTATCTTTTTTTCCTTATTTGCTGCAAACTTTCCAAAATACACAGTGACTACCCAGAATACCCCATTCTTTTATCTGAATTCAAAATATCTTTATGGGTCATTTGGTCTGTGAACTTTGAAATCCCTAAAATTTGTACAATTCCATTTGAAATGAAAACTTTTGCTGTCCAAATCATGAGCATTAAGAAATCCCGCAAAATTGTAAGCATGCCCTTAAAAATATAATAAAGAAACCTATGTGAGAGGGTATTGTGGCAATAAGCTACATAATCCAGATTCCTCAATTTGAAAGTCTGCGGAAACCCAGTTCTGGGAAGAATTGAATCCCCTCCAAGGTGAGAAATCAACTTCTTCTGAATTTGATTCTTGGACCAGACAATCTGAATAAAATAAATTATCAATTTCATGAAATTTATAAATTCTCCTCCACCAAGACCTTCCTTACCGCGTTGACTTCTTGAAATACATTTTTGAAAAACACCATTTGTAACCCTCAATGTACGAATTAACGCATAAATATTGTAGACTCCCCTGTCTTTGAGACAAATTGTAAATATCCATGCTAGTGATATCAGAATTATAACCAAAAAGAAAGGTAACAGAAATAATAATTATACCCTTATAGATTTTTAAATCTACGCTAGGGGGGACATTGTAGATACCGCATCTTTGTGTTTTTTGTTTTGTTTTTTTTTTTTTTTTTTGTTGGTTTTGTGAAAAAGGTGAATGGCATCGATGACACAAAAAAGCAATGGAAGAAAAGGCGCATGATTTTTATTCCCAACATGGTCTTTTTTCTTTGTAAGCATAAATTATGAGGATATTCTTGAAGTTTATTTTTAAAGCCCGATGTATTAAATCAGTAATTCACGGCTTCGTGTAGTGCAACCTGTTAGGCGTGAGAAATACTACCCAAATTATTATTATTATTATTATTATTTTGAAACTCAAAAATTAATATCAAATAATTTATATCATAAATTCAAAATTATAATTATTTGTGGTACACTTTTTTCTTTTTTTTTTTTTTTTTCTCGAGTTAGTATGTGCGCGAAATAAAACAAAATTTTTGTTTTGGGTGGATTCTACCACACAGCATTAAAATATAAATCCTACTTTTAACCTTTTTTCTTTTCCTTTTTTTGTGTGTCAAAGAAGGACGGTTATGTATGTTATAGAAAACGACGCGAAGAAATCAGAACCATCGAAAAGGTTCTGAATTTATGATGATGGACGGAAGCCAGACGGACGGGCCAGATTGATCACAAGAAAGGAAAGAATGGAAACGGCCACGCCACATCATTTCCCAGCAAATTATAATTTAGAGAGAGTGTTGTTTTTAGAGGAAGGTGGCAGTCTTGGGGGGGGGGGGCGGGGGAAGCCTAGGCCGTAGAGAGAAAGCAGTCCGATTTTACGACTATCTATCTGTGATAATATCTTTCCATTTCAGCGAAGAAAACTCGGCCAAGGGGTTGGGGTTTTTGGTTGTTTGGCTACAGTAAGGCGGCGGGGGCCTGCACTCCCCGATGTCTCTGCCTCAATCTCACGCCTTCGATTGCCCTTCTTCACAACCACAACCACTACAACAACAGCAGCAGCAGCAGCAGCAGTGCCATAGTGGGCCGGCCGCCGGCGATCATCGTGCCCCGTCCAAGCGGAAATTGGACGACTACACGTTGGCTTTCGAGGATGACGACGACGGCGGCGGATTCTCCTTGGAGTTAGTGTCGTCAGCCGTCAGGATGCGGAAGGATGATTCCCTATCCACCGCTTTCCATTTCTTATCTGACGGACAAAATCAGCCGCCTTTACTTTCTGCCAATTACCTACTGAATGCCCGCGCTGCCGACGGGAAATTGGCGCCGTCATGGTCCTTCTCCGTCTCCTCATCCTCCTCCTCCTCCTCATCATCATCATCTTCCCTCGCCGCCGCCTCCTCCTCCTCCTCGATGCCTTCTCTTCCATGCCCCGCGCGGTCGACGCCGAAGCTCCAATTCTTTGTCCGTATGATTTCGGAGGGGAACAACACTGTAATCCACGCCAATCATCAGGACACCGTGAAATCGATCCACGAGCGGATTCAGGCGACCACCGGAATTCCGATAATGGAGCAAAGGCTTATTTACAACGGGAGACAGCTGCAGTGGGAGCAATCTCTGGCGGAGTGCGCCATACAAAACGACGCCGTGCTTCACCTTGTCGGCCGTATGCGCAGCACTAAACATCCGCAGACTTGCCAAGTGACGGACGACATGGTTTCCTTTATTTTCCGGCTTTGTAGAGCCCGCGGGCGTTGCCATCCAAAAGCCCCAAAGCATATAATGAATATGATCAATGCCTTCTTTGACCTGGCTTCCAAGGACGAGAAAGAGGAGCCGGCTGGACATGTTGAGGTTTTCTTGTCCTCGTCTGTTCCAGCCGTTCTGGTAATGCTTTACATTTCCAGTGTTAGCGGTAACAAAGAGTGTGCTGATAGTTCAATTAGGCATTTCTTGAATTCTTGTAGAAACTCTTTGCCTAAAAATTTGCATACTCATTGTGCGCCTATAGTTTTAGAGTTTTGTAAGTTACTAAGAAAGGTTGGCAGTGAGGACCCTTTGTACCTATCTTGCCGGAATACACTTGGGTCAATTTTTGAAGTTATGGGGGATGAATCGTTTGACTTATCAAGAAGTGGTGGCAGGGAGGATTTAATGCGGTTGATTGCGATACCGGATATTTTTCCCTTTGTTAGTGAGTTAGCAGCTTGTTTGTCTAGGGATTTGATTGCGAATCTGGATTCCCAAACAAGTTTGGGGCCTTTGATGGGTGATGTTCATGACTTCTCGGCATTCTTGCTCCCCTTGCGAGCTGTAATAACAGAGCAACTAGGTAGTCAGGGGCCTATATCTTTGCCACTGAAGAATAAGGGTTTTAGCCATCTGTTATATTCTGACGAGATTGAGAAGCTACATGACATATTTGTTTTTCTGCTAATGGAAATGGATAGATGCCTCCTTAAGATGGAGGATTTGTTGATTTTGAAGCAAAATGGAGAAAGAGAGTCTATGCATTCAGGAGGGTCTCAATACCTTGCCATTTTGAAGGAGTTGTATACAATTGCTAAACTTTATGAGGGTGCTGAAGAAAAATTTTGGATAGTTTTAAGGAACAGAAAGGCTTCACTTTGTGTGCTAATTGTTAGATATGCAAAGAGAACTGATGATCATCAATGGCTTCTTCAAAGCAAGGATGTGACTGACTTTGAGTCGAGAAGGCATTTGGCCTTGATGATGTTCCCTGAGATGAAAGAAGATTATGAGGAGTTTCATGAGATGCTCATTGACCGGTCACAATTGTTGGCAGAGTCATTTGAGTATATAGTTCGTGCTGACCCGGAGACATTGCACAGTGGCCTATTTATGGAATTTAAAAATGAGGAAGCTACTGGACCTGGTGTATTGCGGGAGTGGTTTTTCTTGGTAGCCCAAGCCACTTTCAATCCACAAAATGCCCTTTTTGTGGCATGCCCCTATGATCGTAGAAGATTCTATCCTAATCCTGGTAACCTTCCATTCAGAATTTGATTCATGATCTTGTCACTTATGTTGCTTTGGATCCTTTTCTTTTTGCTGCTTGCTTTAGCTCTAACAATAGTGGTTTATGTATGTATTTTTGCAGTCATATATTTAATGTTTTGCTTTTATATATTCTTAGGGTGTGAAACATCAATTTGCATGAACTTTTTCCCTGGAAAAATTAAGCTCATTGAATGGGGGTGATTGCCTATGCCAGATTATGCATTGATACTACCTCCTCGCTGTAAACCCTTAACCATTTGTTATTGTACCTCCATGTGGCTTTTACTCAATGATGTAAGGACCTTTGGGTTTGTGCACCTAAATTTGAATCAATACTTTATTCAATGAGTTCATGTTATTATTTTAATTTTAAATAACTATTGGAGCAATAATCTTCAACTTGTTAGAGAGCTTAGCTTATTCATGACACAAATATTAGCTGGCTAAATGTGGTGGTGGACTTCCCACTGAATTTCATTGTACTTTTATGTTTTGATGATTTTTCCTAGCAAATAGACTGTGGGATAGTGAAACTGCAAATGTAATTGTGGCGCTTGGTTTGTAAAAATTCATAAAAAAATGGTAGAAGAGATGAACTAGGGTGATGAGCTCAATTGGGTTTAATTGTTATTACTGTGCATCTTCTCTGTTTTGTTTTATCTATTTGGGGGACATGCATGTCATGCATCCTATGTTGTAGAGACTGATACAAGAATTAAGATTTTAGATTATGAAGGGCATTGCCATCATGATCTCATGGAAATGTGGGGTTTCACCCAGTTATTGCTGCAACATAATTGTTAGCTTGTGTTAACTTGCTTTTCTTTGTTTGAATTTCATTGTTGGTATGTTTGGCTCCCAGACTTTGATGGCCTCAGTGTAATCAACTTGGATTCTGATTGGTATCATTTTATGTGGCTTAGCTGTGATATTGACAGATGAGCTGTCTTGTGCATCAACCCTATATGGTAGTAGGGAGAAATGAGAGTGAGAGGACTTTTTGTTTTTCATTATTAATAGGAGGTAAGGTTTAAGGGAAATGGAATGTACTTGTTATATTTAATTTGCCCTGTACACAACACGTAGCAAATCAGTGAACTATCTCAAATGGTATGGCAAAGGAAAAGATGCGTTTGAACACTTTTCCCTCCTTAATGCCAACTTTCTAGCATATTTAAAGATGGGTCTAGCAAGTTCTCCTACTCACCTTGTCTTCTTTTTCCCTCTATTTCCTGTTTGTTTCCCGTGCATAATCATTTCAAATTTTCCCTTGTCTTTTGCTCCATATCAAAATTTTCATTATGTTGAAGGCTAAATTGTATTCATATCACGAGGATAATGTCATTTAGTGGTGACAACATAATTGGCTTTTTTGGACCTTTTAGTTTATGTTATGTGGTGAAATTCTAAAAATGTGATTGAAATGCCCCCAAAAGTAATTTCTAAATTTTCTTTTAGCAGGTGTGAACATTAAGTTAGGATATATTTGTCACCGTATGATCTGACAGATTCTTTATCTCCTAATGTTTATTCTGTGTGCAGCATCCAAAGTGGATCCCATGCACCTTGACTATTTTAAATTTTCCGGTCGAGTGATTGCATTAGCTTTAATGCATAGGGTTCAAGTGGGCATTGTACTTGATCGTGTGTTTTATTTGCAATTGGCTGGAAAGAACATTTCTTTGGAAGACATACGGGATGCAGATCCATGCTTTTATAATAGCTGCAAGCAAATATTGGAGATGGATGCTGAGTTTATTGATTCAGATGCTTTAGGACTGACCTTTACTAGAGAAGTTGAGGAGCTTGGATCCAGGAGAGTTGTGGAACTTCGCCCTGGTGGAAAAGGCATTGTTGTAAATAGCGAGAATAGAGCAGAATATGTCGATCTTCTTATTGAACATCGGTTTGTCACATCTATATCTCAACAGGTGCATAATTTTGCACAAGGTTTTGGTGATATCCTTAGCACTTCGAGGCTGCAGAAGTTCTTTTTCCAAAGCTTAGAGCTTGAAGATCTTGATTGGATGCTACATGGAAGTGAAAGACCAATTAGTGTTGAAGATTGGAAGGCACATACAGAGTACAATGGTTACAAAGAGACTGATCCTCAGATATCGTGGTTCTGGAAGGTGTGTGCTTTCTTTCCTTATTTCTTCAAATTTCTGCTTTTTACTGGATGTTAATGGCTATTGTGTGATTCCTTCTGTCTGAAAATGGCTATAAATGAGCAATTAAAGGTGGCAGTTGATTTAAATTAAGAATATAATACTTGTTAAAGTCATGATGTTATACTATTTACAATTATTGAAGATAACTCCTTCCAGAATGTTAGCTACACATTTGGTTGCTTGATTAACATTCTTGGGCAGAATGGATCTTCCAAATGGTAGTAAGAAGGATGGTAAATTTGGTAAGCTTTAGTACCAAATTATATCTTTGATTGATTCCTTTTCACGATTAATATTATTTCAGCCCAGGCTCATCCTATTAGCAGTAACTTTTAAGACATTTATCCAGCTGATGGCTATGGACGGTGACAAAGTTATCAGTTACCAGGAGATAGTTGTTGATCCTATTTCTTCATAAACTTGCAAAAGACAAAATTTTATCTGTGCCTTTATTCTTGTGGTTTTGTTTCAAGCTATCTACTTCAGATGAGATGAGATGGAGTGACTGTTTATCAGACTCATTGTTAACTTGTTTTTGGATTTATTTCTCTTTTTGCAGATTGTTGCAGCAATGCCAGTGGAGCGGAGAAAGGTACTTCTCTTCTTTTGGACCTCGTTAAAATATCTACCAATAGAGGGCTTCCGTGGTCTGGCTTCTCCACTTTGCATCTACAGGACTGTGGAGCCACCTACCCGCTTACCTTCGTCTCACACATGCTTTTTCCGATTGTGTTTCCCACCTTATCCTTCCATGGCCATCATGAAAGATCGTCTCCAAGTCATTACCCAAGAACATGTTGGCTGCAGCTTTGGTTCCTCGTGAAACCCATCACTTTCACTTCTGGGGTTAAAATGGGGTTCTTAAATGCACATAGAAAGATTTGTACTCAACTTGTACAGATAGAATCATCTTAAATCTTTTATTCCTATAAGGAGGCACTGTGGTCATTTATGTTTCCTTCGTAAAGTATGTGATGTCATTGCTCTTTTAACAAATGCTCACATAGGCATGAGCATAAATAACAGTGGAGGCAAGAAGGGAGAAAATCTGTATGCTTCCATGGACCTCCTATACTCCTATATTGGTACCAGCAGGTTCTTTTCATGTCATGTAAGTAAAGTTATAGGAAGATTATTGTTACCCATGCTCTCAAAACACCGATTGCTTTCAGGATGTATGTGTTCTAGACTAGATGGACAACCCCATAAGGTTGTCAAAACTCCATAGCATTCTTTGATTTCATTGAACTGTGTCAGATGAGTAGCACAACCAATTAGGTCCACAAGCATGAAGATGCGCGTGCGTGCGTCCCTGAGGTTTTGCCTGTAGGTGTATCGATTTGCCTTTAGGTGTGCATGGTCGCTGACATGAGTCGATTAGTGTACTCCTCGAGGATTGTGGATTTTATTTGTACAAACGCGCAATCCACGGTAACGTGCATTCCTTCTTATAGATAAATGCTTATCATCGTGGAAACGGTTCATGTGATTAGATTTCTTATATGCATATTTAACCGTTAGAATTTGGGCCCTTGCTCGTTCTGATTTTTAGCATCTATGACTTGGAATTTGATGTGGAGTGACCTGTAATGGAACTTCTTGTATGCTAGTTGCTACTATTATTGGATTTCATGACGACGCCTATCTAAATGAATCTAGATTTCATTTGGCAGCATGTTCTCATCACCTCAATAGAGCACAGGATCTATGTTGGGATGGACAACTGAAATTCGATCCTTGGCAACCGTGTCCGCTCCAAACCGAATAATAGAAAAAATGAATTGAAGAAAATTAAAAACTGAGCGCAAAATTCGGTACGAGTTGCGTGTCCGAAATTGTTTCATTGGAGAAGGTATGATGTCTGGTATGCTAAAGTTGGCTGCGTCAGACGAGGTCAGACGTTTTCAATTTGTTTTCAGGGTCCACCGCCAATGCCATATCTGAAGTCCAAGTTAAAGATGATCGAAGACTTTCCAAGCACGAAGAATATGAACAGAGGAATAAAGAACAGAATAAATATACACAAGTCAACCATTATAAATACACACAAACACATATATATAACACAACAAACTTAAGATTATTGAATTATAGAGTAGGAAAATGAGATTATTATGAATTATCAAATCTAGAGATCACGTCAACACACCCATATCAAAGTCGATCCAATGGGAATCGGCATACCACATTACATGAGCCTTGTAGCAGAAATGCAAATCGCAGAAATACATCAACATGCACTCTAGCTTCTATAGTCCCAGTTCTCTTACAAGCCCTTGCTTTTGTAATATCCTTAGATCAAAGGTGGAATATTAAAAGAAAACGAACTTGCCAACTTTAATGTAATCCTAGAAGACCCGGAAACAACATGACCACCTTGTCCTCTTTTATTATTTCTTCGTAGGCCTATGAATCATTCCTCGGTTTTCTTCACTTCAGCTTCTGTGCTAGCTGTCTCTGCTGCTTCAACCGGCTTTTCCTCTGCAGCTGCTGCGGCTGGCTCTTCAGCTGTGGCTGCTGGCTCCTCAACTGGAGCGGTTGGCTCAACAGCTGTGGCCTCCGGGGCGGCTTCTTCCTTGGTCTGCTCAGGCTCTGTCTTTACCTCTGGGGTCTTTTCTGCTGCTGGTGCAACTGGCGGCTCACTCTCAACCTTTGCTTCTTTATCTTCTACTACAACCTCCTTGGTTTTAGTTTCAACAGGAGCCTCAGTTTCTGTGGCAGCAGCAGCAGGTTCCTCTGTGGCAGGTGGGGGCTCAGTGACTGTTTTATCTGGCACTTCTTTCACTGGCTCAGGAGCAGCTGGTGCAACCTCCTGAGGTGCTGTCTCTCCCTTCTTGTTCGTCTCAGACGTCTCAGTCTCTTGCAATGCTGTTGTAGCAGCTTGAACCTGCAATAACATTACTCCTTGTTTAAAGCTCATGATCGGATCGAATGAAGATTGGGATCATTGAGGGCATCTAATTTTCTCTTGGATCGTGCAGTTCTACTACATTCGCCAGAGAAAACATGACCAACATGATTGATGATCATTTTATAGCATAAACTAAGTTTGCCCTTGGACGGTGTAAAATTTCCAAACACTACAAAAACTTAGATGCCAACTGATAGAAGTGACAACTGGATTGATAGAAGTGACAACTGATAGCTGCCAGAACGGTTGTTTATGACTTTGATCAAAACTTGGTTTGAACAAAAGTTTGCAGTGTTCTCTATCATGAAATCATCAAAATCACAAATGCTTTAAAAGAGAAGATCACACAAATTGAGCTTATACGACGGATTGTTCCATCACTTAAGAAGAAAGTAAATAATTGTTCCCGAATGAAATGAAACGATTTAACGATCATATGGCCACGAAAACGATTTAACAATATGCGTGCAGGCTCTTCACCCATCTAAACATTACGTGGGAAATTGATCCATATATCAATCTAGATCCGGATAGATTTTGAGTGTAGAAAAAGGCACAAGAAAGATTAAAAAGAATCTATGACTGTTAAACTATGCTGAAAATTTTAAAATCAATATGATCAATAGCAGATTTAAGCAGAATTGATGAAATTAGCGTGCAACAAACTGGAGTTGATTCCACGGGAAGGGGGGTGTGCTTGGTGACCGAGTTACCTCAACACTGGCCATTGGGAATTGAACTTAAATAACAAAGTTTCGAAGAGAACGTGAGAGAACGAATGATTTTGAGAGAAATGAGTGTAGTTTGAGTGATGTGAAGATAATGATCAATGCGAGAGCTATTTATAGAGATGTGAAATGCAAAGCTTGATTTCCAGGAGGTAAAAACAGAAGGGGGAGTTTGGGGCAATTGAAGAATCTTTTCAACTTGACAGCTCATGCTTCCGACAGCATTACCATTTGTCTAGCTGTCAATGTGTATTTTCCAACTAATAATTCCGGCAGAGGATTAATTGCATAAAGATTTTTACCTGTTTCAAATGTTAGTGATAACTGATAATAGAACAAAATTAATTGGCAATGTCATGTGGTGGAGGCCATTTCTCAGATCAGCATCATATCTTTTCATTAAGTCGATGCTTCTCTGTTTTTGGCAGCAGGGGCACATAGGTGAATAACTTAACAATGCATGATGCATTCATGTTCTGAGATTTCTATTTGATCTGCTTTCTATTCTCTTTTAGATAGGCCCCTGGTTGCCATCAAAACAGAATCAATCGAACTGATCAGGATGTAATGCATCCGCTCCCACCATTTAACCAACACAATTAACACTAAACAACAACCCCGATTATTTTACTGAATGATCAAAGGCCTCATGCTTATGTGATCACGAGCTTCTTTAAAATTTACCCAACTACATAAATAAAACAAAAACGAACTGTAAACAGGTGATTTTTTGTTTTGTTTTATTTATTTTTTTAATTCCCAATTCATGCATTGGACGCGTGAAGGAGAGCTTGAGTTCTTCTCGCTGAACCCATAGAGAAATACCATTCTGGAATGCATCAGAGCATCCTGGCGCAATTTTACAGTGTGAACGGCAGTGCCAGTACATATTACAAATTATAATTTTCAAGACAAATCACATGCCATGCAATGGATTTGTGAAGCAGCTAGTACGAACATCATTGTCATTTTTGAACATCAAGATTCAAGAGCCATCCATGCACGCAGGCCAACACAAATCCTTTTGTACATGTAGTGCTTTGTTTATTTCCACTGCGTGCTTAGTGGAGTCAGGGTCTCAAACCTAATATCTATATTATTATTATTATTATTATTATTATTATTATGCAACACTGATCACTGCACATAAGTGTGTGTTGCTACATTGTTTATATCTCTCGCTCAGCGGGAATTTGAAATAGATACTGTTTGCAGTACCCCCACATGAGAAGACTCGAGCCCCATTTCATTCATTTTCATGGGGTTTGGTGGCAAGTGGGTTCACAAATTGTTGGGTGGGGACATTTATCACGAAAACAAAAGCAAATTGTTGGTTGGAGGCGACAATAGCTTTGATCCCTGCACATAAAAACACCGATAATTCGACCAAACAATTAGCTAAGAAAGGCCCATTCATGTCACTTTCGTGAATGAAATTCAAATAAGAATCAAAAGTGTTTTTTTTTTTTTTAAATTATTTTTTTTAATTGTGGTCAAATCATTTGGGCGTATTTAAGGTTGCCTTTTGTTTTGCACAAACGGCTTTCCGGTACTGGTGGTCTAGGCCGGTGCCTGAAGTGGGCCCGTGGGCACCAACCATGATCATTACCATCCAAATCGGCCGTCCCACCACTCCCCATTTTGGACCCACAAAAGCACGATACGAATAGATTGCTGCCTACCCTTGCCGCCTTTTTTTTTTGGTTTTTTCCCTGCCTTGATTAACCCCATTTGTGCATAGCTTCGGCCTTTGCGAACCGCCCTTTCTAAAGCAATGGGCCCACGTGATATGCTTTCCAGGTGGGTGCCCGTGACTTGGGGGACCCACTTGCGGCCGTCCGATTTGCCACGGTTGATCGCACCTCAGGCTCCATCTCCCAAGAACCCAATTCTACCGTTTCTGACATCAAAGACGTTAAATGCAACTTTTTTTTTTTTTTTTCAGGTTATCTATCTCTGTTTTCGACTTTATTCCGTCACCCATATCATATAATGGATTCGATATTTCTTTGAATCGATTACAGGGTCAAATAAATCATGAATTTCACGAATAAAGACACAATATTAAATATTTTGTATAAAATAAATATAGCCCAGCATGCATGCAACCTTTGAGATGGGTGGTCATAAAAAAGAAATAGATAAAAAAAAAAAAAACACAGTGAGGGAGAGGAGGACGAAGGGGTGGCAAGAATCTCTCCAGAATCCCGACGTAATATATAGTGTTGCTTGATCTAAGCAGTTAATCTCTGGTTACGTTTGGTTTTATACATCCCCCGGGGGCCCACCTATCTAATCTTTTTCACCTGCGACAATAATATCTGGTTACAGTGGAGCCCGGCTGCCTACAAATTGGACTTAGGCAGCATATACTCCTGGGGCCCACAGCTGATTATCGTTTCTCCTTTTAAGTTCGGGGAATGTGCGAAGCCGAATCATTCACTCGCACGGCACCTTGTGGAATTCACGGCGGGGCAGGGGACAATGAACAATTGAAGATTGCTCTTAACACAAAATGTTTCAAAGTGCATTAGAGGCAGTCATTCAGTATCGTACAATTCTTTCCACATAGTTTAATGGGACACATATTGTCGGGAAATATAACGGTAAATTGGATACGTTCGGAAGTTTCCGACGGGTTTACTCGGAATCTTGTATGCTGATCATACTTGACATATTGCAGGGAGATGGCTTCTGGGTTTTCCATTTGCCAACCAATATACCCTTTTCATTTCTCTTCTCTCCAATACCTCCTTTTCCCTCCTTTGTTCCCCCCCCCCCCCCGCTCCGCTCTGACAGTAACAACTAAGAAATATGGGTCCCAATGGAGCTATTGGCGTCACCCGATGTTCAAAGTATCAGAAGCTTCGGCTGCAGTGGACTGTCAGCCGAACCTATTTTATATCCTGGATCGATTCAATTTTTCCATTACGATTGACGAGTATACAACTTTGCCGGATAATCATCAAGACTAATAAGCTTCCACCCTTATCATGAACCGCCCAGACACACTCTAGCCTATGCACTATTGCTGATCTGATTGCAAGTGGAAAAGAAAGATGGCAAGAAGTCATGAAAATTTACATGCCTGTTAACAATCAAATCTAGGAAGGACTCAATTACTGATCCATCATGTCGCAATGACCATGGTTGCATAGGAATCATAGGATACTGAAAGGATCAAAGGGATATCTATTTCCTGAAGAATATAGAATTATACTGCAACCTATGCCTAAAACTCTCTCGGATGGTTGCAACTTAGAACGAGCTTGAAATCAACCGGAATACTAATCACAAACTCTACCAGTGTTGTCGTGAGTGTTAAATTATCCGGAAGTGCAATCTAACATCAGAATTACACTAACGATGGGGACCAGAAAAAGAAGCCTTGGGGGGGGGGGGGGGAACAAAGACATCCAGAAGATTGCAATGTTGTCCCAAGTCTGAATGCTCAACTCACAAATTTTTTCACAACCGCTTCAGCACGCCGCTCAAATTTTGGTAGGGCCCAGTCATGCCGAACTATGTCAAGACCATGCTTCTCCGCACTTATGCTCTGGAAACAACAAAAACCATCAGGCATAGGTGTAATTGGTATTGCAAAACATAACATCCGAGAAAAGAGGGAAACAATTAAATAAGTCAAGAAACTATAAAGGAATTCCATATTTCCAGCATCCAGGCAAGTTTACAGGCAATGCCAGTTGTCTTGTCAAAAATATTTTGGCTTGAGGAAATTATGAATGAGATGAAGTCAACAAAACAATAGATATATACCATTTGGAGAGCAAAAGAATTCTAAGTACAAAAATGTTGAATGGAAAAAGAGTCTTGCCTTTGTTGGGTCAAAGCCAAACCCACTCATTTGCATCATACGCTGTGTATAATCTGTGGCTGCAATAAACATCAAGTTTGAAAATGTAAATACACTCTTAAAAAAAAAAACCCAACTGCAAAACTCAAAATCAAGAATCTAGTATCTATCATTTGACAAGAAGAAAAAAAAGCCAGGATGCAGCACATTCAAAATAAAAACATACCAAAACTATGAAGGGCAAAAACAGACACTAACCATTTTCTTCACTCAAAATCAAGAATCTAGTATCTATCATTTGACAAGAAGAAAACAAAGCCAGGATGCAGCACATTCAAAGTAAAAACATACCAAAACTATGAAGGGCAAAAACAGATACTAACCATTTTCTTCACCCATGATGAGACTGAATAAACCACTCAACCCAAACAAATTAAGGAAATACCTTGATAAAAAATAATCAGAGTGATTAGGCAAATTTAGCAAAGTTTAAGGCTGAGAACTCAGGGGATGCTTCTTGTTCACAAAATTAGACAGTGCTCAAGTGAATCCCATTCTGCAACATTGATCTAAAACTTTGAGTCAGTGGAAAGGGTATTTTGGCCGGAAGGAAGAAAAGAACATTAACAAACTAGCACATATTGATTTAGTAGGCATTTTAGATTGAGAAACAAGACATTGTATACAGAACATAATCAAAGATCAAGCAAGTGGACTCGAGACAATAATAAAGAAACAAACCTGCAATAAATCCAGAGAAGAAAAAGTTGACCCAAGCAAAAGTAAGTGTCTAGCCAACAGGAAAAGATAAAGATTAACAATTCAAAACCTAAATTATATAATTAGAACATAAACCCTAGAGTCTAGACATCAACAAAAAGTTGCTTATTTCATGGAACCTGGGGTATGATCATGGAAAGGTTTTTCTTCATCATGTCTGTGGCCATATTCGGATCAGAGAACATTTGTGCTTGTGCATTTTGAGCCTGGTCCTCGGGAACATGTAACAATCCATTTTCCTACCAACATTTGAAAAGAGTAAATATCCACGTTAGCACATCAGCAACCAGAGAGTTGATGAAAGAAATAAAGCTAGCACGCAGCAATGTCCATCCTAAAGAAAGCTCATGGCTGAAATAAACCCTTCGAGCACGGAAAGACTTGGGAGGTATAAAATTAGCTGCGGCCCGCAAATTCCGTGCCCTAACGATCACTCGCCTGAAACAACCAACCACATAAAAAGAATATATATATATCAAGAGATTGGAATTAAAGGAAGACATGCCCTTCTCTGAGATCTTGAGATCAGGGACTTGGGAGGAGCGCATGAGCTTGGAAACAAAGTGGCGGAGGACACCAATGAGCACCATTACCACCGACAGAGGGATCAGTACCCAGTCTCTGATTGCTGTGTCTAGCAATATAGATCTTCGGCCATTTTCCCTTTTTTTTCTTGCACCCACACTCCCCCCAAAGCCACTCCCTCCCTAGAATTGCAAGAACAGCAACTTGAAAAATCACTATTTCTCGCATGCGCAGGCTTGGTTTCTTCAGTTCCGTTTTGATGTAGACGACGTTTTCCTCACAGCGGCGACAGCCAGGAGGACAAGATGGCTTACTTCTGTTCTGTCCGAGGCGCTTTGTAAAAACGCACCGTTTTTGGTCGCGCATGCTGTGCACCAGACAAGATTCTAACTCCTAGAATTGTTATTAAGTTAAAAATTATCCATTTACAATGCATTGGGCTTAAACTAATTACGTTGAATCCCTTGATCCAAATCCAACGGGATCCAATGGATTGTTTCTGTTCCCCTCCTCTCGAAAATCAATCCATTCGATCCCGGTCGGTTAGCGGCAGGGAATTAGGTTCTACGCATGGTTGTAATTTCCTGCTTTTGTCTTCCCCACCAGTATGACAGTTCCACATTTTTACCGAAATTACCCCATTGGAATGCAGGCAACCTTTCTACCTTTCTGAATGCGTAGCTTCCCTAATATGGCGCAATAGTTGGACTTTTGCACGACACTAAAGATAAGTAGGGAGATATTTTCTTCCCAGGCACATTTTATACCGTCGATGTATATACTTTATAAATGCCTTAAGTAAATGCACAAAGCCACGATTGCCTACCATGAAGTTGGTTCCCCAAAGGAAATGAAAGAGGATATAATGAAAACGCAGGATGCAATCGAGCTTTCCTTCTTGTAGCAAAGGCAAAGGGAATTGGCAACGCAAGGGAATTATGACTTAAAAAAAAAAAAAGAAGTAACCGTTAAGTCATAGCGTGCCATCATCTCCCGTCGAAACATGCGGCCGCGAAATAATTCCAAGCCAACCGCTAATAAAGACGAACAGAGAAGGCAGCTAAAACAATCAGCAGTTGCCTTCGACAAGAACAAAATATGTTACAGTTCCACTACAGTTTCCTTCCGTCTGACATGAAGGTTAGGCATTCCATGTTAAACAACTACGAAGTTAGCAAAGAAAGCCTAAACAAGGGCAATGGCACAGCTACAAAGACACTCCCTGCCATTGGCCTGGGGTACATTTTCATTCTGACAGTAAATAACAGAGTAATGACCATATCAACAAGCCATGTTAATACACAAAAGCAGTGGTGCTAAAAGAAAACAATAAAGGACCCATAGAGAAAAATTTTCACCCACTGTTCTACCATCTCAAGTGACAAGATGGCACACTGCATTCCATGCACCTGCAGGAATCAAGGAAACACTAATCCATCATTAGTTTAGCAGATGTCATATGCCGAGCAACCACAGCAACAAACTACTAAAAGATGAAAATGCACAAGCCAGCACATTCTCACAGATGTATGTGATATGAATGCAGGAATTAATGAGTAACTATGGCAGTGAAGATTACGAACACAGACAACAATAAAAATGACAGCTTAGTGCAAATAATAATAACAATAATAATGATAAAGCCACATGCATACAAGCAGCTATATATTAAACAAATTATGTAATAGGTTTTGATTGAATTTCTACCATGCTAACCAGTTGTCACTACCAAACATCATGACTGCTTGAATAGATGATGGCGTGCTAACATCTCTTGAACTCCAACAGCTGATATGCTTTCACATCCAAAGAGCTCCTGAAGCTTTGCATCACACAGTATCACTGTGGAATTCACAGGATCCTAAAGCAAGAAAAGGAGAACAACAATAGTTTAATTGCATATTAACTTCTCAATATATATGCAAAATTAAGACATTGACACTCTGGAGGATAAGGAATACCCTGAACAAGGTAGAGATTTTTAACAGCAAAAGAACACACAACAATAAATTACATAAAAGAATAAAGGTCAGAAACAACACCAAAAAAGCAATACAAGCTGGAAAGGGCAAAGAGGATATAAGATCTCTTGGAAGAACACAAAAAACAAATAACAAGTACAAGAAGGCAAGATCATGATAGGTGAAATTGGAGATATTTGTCGCATATATGCTTAAGTGCGATAAGAAATCTAGGAAAGGATATCAAAACTTATTGGGGATAATAAAAAAGACAAAAAGTTGCACCCCTCCCACCCACCTCCAAATGATTAACCTTTATGTAGTCCCAAACACGTCTAGATATGTCCATTTGGGTCATCTCCCTTCCAACAGGCCCCAAAAACTTGGCAAGCGCTTCAGATATTACTACAAGAGATTGACCAGGTTTGGTGCTTTCAGTACTGGACTCCACATCCACCTTTGCACGTTTAGCTTGAGAAGACTCCTCTGCATACATTATCCATAAAAGTTTGGAAAAAATTAAGTAAATAGAGGACAAGAAATATGTCATGTATAATGCCACAATACGTACTTGTTGGTTCAAGTGGGATGATATGTTTGGCCAGCAACTTATTCATCTTAAACATATCAGTGCAGTCCGTTTCAAACACTACACGCAAAGCATCATCACAAATTATTTTCCTCTTATTACTAGGATCTTGGAGGTTGTTTTTCCTGATGTATGCCCACAACTGCTTCACAATCTGTATCAGGAAAATCAGAGTTCTTTAAAAAAAGGAACAATTGCAGCAAATCCATCTCAAATAAAAAGACTGAAGTCAGCAAGTAGCTTGATAAGTGGAATTTATGCAAAAGAATACCTCAGTCCTTGGCAAGGCTGGCTCACCAACAACAACCTGCAGTTCAGGAGAAATCCCACAGACTTTGTTTAACCCACCTGGGCCACCTCTTCGTTTAGCTCCAGTTGGAGCTCTGCAGCAAATTGTGAGAAATAAACATCAAATTTGATGCCCAATAAAGAGCAGTTTTCACATAGATTCACAAGATAGACAAATAACATGAACCAACATCAGCACATAACTACTTGCCAATCTACACTACAGGACATACACTGCTAATGTCAACTTAAAGCAAAACAGAATAGACAGATTAAGTACAATGTTACCACTGCAATTATCTCCTTAGCTGTCCAAAGCTCAAACATCTCTAGACTTGCTAGGAGCTATTCACAATTTACTGACATAATACGGCATTTATATAACCAGAAAGGCTAAGATTTCCATCAAGAGCTTCACCAATTTATGACGAGCCACTCGCATTAACTTTCACACAAAACAAGGCAGTTTCGTTTCCTTAAAACAGAACTTCTGACCGGAAAAGCTACATTTTGTATCTCCTCTTAAAAAATGGAAACTCGATAAAAGATAAGAATAGCTAAGGCAAACAAATCACAAGCCCCAATAACAAACCCTAACTTTACAAATTTAAACCCTAATGAAGCGCAGAATGAAATTTAAGCCCTAAGCCATGAAACTGGACTCAACGAAACCCAGAAGAGGAATCCACGATTTTTTTTTTTTAAACA
This sequence comes from Ceriops zippeliana, assembly GCA_037897445.1. NCBI lineage: Eukaryota > Viridiplantae > Streptophyta > Magnoliopsida > Malpighiales > Rhizophoraceae > Ceriops > Ceriops zippeliana. Next base: position 3,630,081 of record JBAPLH010000217.1, read on the forward strand.
AGCAGAAAATATATGTACCTCTCTTTGGGGGTTGCAGGAGGGGCAGAAGCGGCATTTTGAGAAAAGGCCTGGGGTTTCGTGGCTTGCTGATGTTGTTGGGGCGCATGCTGAGGTGGCGGTGGCTGCCGGAAGTTAAGGTCTTGGGAAAACACCTGAGGCTGGGGTTGAAGGTGGTGCGGGTGGTGGAGGGCAAAATGGGGAGGGAATTGTTGGAACTGGGCGTGATGCTGGAGGGCAAAATGGTCCTTTTGCGAGAGATGCAGGGCCTGCGGTTGCAGTGGCTGAGTTGCGTTGGGTGAGGCCGACGTAGTTGTCGTCGTCGTAAGCGGCGGCGCCGGTGGGTGCGAGCGGAGGAGAAAGTTGATGTGGTCACGAATGAAGCCGGCTTTGTGGGAGAGGTCCAACCCTAGTTTGGCCTCCAGCTGCTGAACGACGCCGTTTATTGTAGTGACGGCGCTGGGGTCTGATTGGCGGAGCACTGTCTCTACCCCTTGCTCTATCTCCAGGTCCGAAACCATTGCTTTTCTCTTGCCTCTCTTTCACATATATTTAACAGAAACCCAAAAAAAAAAAGACAAAAAAAAAAACCGTTCTCTCTTCTCTCTCTAACTCCTCCTGTTCTCTCTTTCTTTCTCTATCTATCAATTCTTTGTCTCTCTCCTTCTCTCTCTCTTTATATTTTCCTAGAATGACCAGAACGCCCCCCCTCTTTCCTTGGTTTGAATTTTGAGAACAGTTCCGAGGACAACAATATCCCCACCCCCCCCAACGAAAAGCCGCACGCACAATTTTAAACAAGGTAATGACTTAGCGAGTAAGTGTAGTAGCTTCGGTGATTGGATCCAAGATTGGGCTTTTCTTCTTCCATCTGTGGGCTGCTATGGATCCATTGTAATCTCTCTCTCTCTCTCTCTCTCTCTCTTCCTTATGGGATTCAACCAAAATTCAGATTTCTCACTCTCGCATTTGTTTTTTTTTTAAAGAAAAAAATTAGATGAAAATACTATATATATATCTGTAATAACAAAAAAAAATAATTAATTATATCTCACTTAATTTTATAACTAAATAAAATTAAATATTTAAAAATTATTTTAAAATTTTTTTCCTACTATATTATTTAATAAAAGTTACAACAACGTGCTAGTAAGTACGGACTCAGTAAATAAAACCCCCGAATTACACTTATTTGTTCCATTCTTTTTTGGTAACAAAACTAGAATTTCACAATTTGAAATACAAGGCAACGGCTTGTTTTTGGAAAACTGAAAGAAGCACCGGGTCCTCGGAGCAGGTTCGGCCCGTCTACAAATCTACGGGGCGCTCCCGTAAACGGAAAAAGATTGTAATTTGTAAAGGCATCTTCTGGCCCATCAAGAAAACCCAAATAAGATAACAATAACACGGAAAAAAGAGCTTTCTTCAGGAGTGTTCTTTGGAGCACCGACTCGCCCCGTTCGCCCACCCCGCCTCTCGGGTCACCAAGAACAGGTTGCCTGCAGTGGTACAATTTGTGTTCCTCTCTTTCGATCGATCTCGTTCGCTCGTTCGTTTCTTGTGTTGGTTGAAAACAACTTTTAACGTTGGTGCGTATTGGTTACATCTCTCGAGGACATATACTTAGTCGTCATTGTCTTGTGTTCGATTTCTTGCATGTTGCCGTCGAACCCTAGCTTAATGGCGGTCGAAACTGCGTCTCCTTCCATTAGAGGATTTTGATTTTTAGGGATGTCTTTGGCTTATATATTTTGGACTCGGATACTGTGTAGGTGTTGGTTCGCGTAATATTGGCCTCTCTCTCTCTCTCTCTCTCTGTTTTTTTTTGTAACTCTTTTTTTTTGTATTCAAATTGAATGAGTATGCAGTGAAATTCAGAGAAATTAAAGAAAATGAAAACGAAAAGAGAAGAGGATCAAGTTCATAGTGAGGAAGGGGGATTGAAGAGGCAGAGAGTTCTTGAGGACGCTGTGCAAGCCATTGAGAACCCTCTTGTGCCCTACAATGATGTTGACGAGGAGGATGAAGATGACAGGAGAGAACAAATTCGATCCGCGAGGGAAGATAGGCAAGAAAGCAGGGGCGCGGACAATGGTAATCCAATGGGAGAAGTGAATGAGAATGGTGATAATGATGATGGAGATTATGACGACATGTATGGATTAGAGTCAAATCAAGAAATGCGCCAGAGCCAAATTGCACCTCGGGAAGATTGTCCCTATCTGGATACTGTCAATCGTCAGGTATGGATTTGGATGGAATATGCGGGGTTTGGTTTAGGCATAGTTATGTGTATGATTGTATACATGAATGTCTTGTGTTTGAAGCTGGAATGGAATGCTTCTTTTCGATTCTTTCAATGCTGCTCCTTGCTTTGCAGATGTTGGATTTTGATTTTGAGAAATTTTGCTCCGTCTCCTTGTCAAACCTGAATGTGTATGCCTGTTTGGTCTGTGGAAAGTATTATCAAGGAAGAGGGAAGAAATCCCATGCATATACTCACAGCCTTGAAGCAGGACATCATGTCTACATCAATCTGGAGACAGAGAAAGTTTACTGCCTTCCTGATGGATATGAAGTTATCGACTCATCTTTAGATGACATACGACATGTTCTGAACCCAAGGTCTCTCTCTCTATCTGGGTGCATTGGATTTTAGAATTCAGTCGGTAGTTGCTACTTTTGAATTTTCACATCTTATGTTTGTTCATTCATGTCAATTAACTCTTACCTGGGTATAGTGAAGAACTTTGCATTGGTTTTTGTGTTGTTATCTGCTCAGGTTTACTAAAGATCAAGTTGAACAGATTGAGAGAAACAGGCAATGGTCCAGAGCACTTGATGGGTCTGATTATCTCCCTGGAATGGTACCCCTCTAAGCTTGCATTTTGCATCATGATTCATCCTGTAGACGTGTTATTAAATTCATTGGTGATCTTTGATTTATGCTAACATGTTAGAATTGGACCCTTAAATCTTTTAATTTTGTCTTTTTCTTTGATTCTGCAAATGTTCAGGTGGGTCTGAATAATATCAAAGAAACTGATTTTGTCAATGTCACAATTCAGTCTCTAATGAGAGTGACACCGTTAAGGAATTTCTTCCTTATACCTGAAAACTATCAGCATAGCAAGTCTCCTCTTGTTCATCGTTTTGGAGAACTTGCTAGGAAGATTTGGCACCCTCGGAACTTTAAAGGACAGGTTTGGTACTTGCAATGGCTTCATTTAAGGTGTAGTTAGATCTATGTTTCTAAACCTGTCTTTGCAGGTGAGCCCACATGAGTTTCTTCAGGCAGTTATGAAAGCTAGTAAGAAACGATTTCGTATAGGACAGCAGTCCGACCCTGTGGAGTTCATTGCATGGCTTCTGAATACATTGCACGCGGAACTTAAAACTTCAAGGAAAAGCAGCATTATTTATGAATGCTTTCAGGTATTGTCTTTCTGCCTTCTCTTTTCGTGCATTTTTCTAGTCTTTTTTTTTTTTTCCTTCATGTTGAGCCAAGTAACTCTTATATTGTTACCTGTGCTTTCTTCCCCAAAAAAAGAAAAAGAAAAATTAGTTCTGCTTATCTGGAGCAATCTTTGCTTTGTAGGGGGAATTGGAGGTTGTGAAAGAAATGCCCAGCAAAACTGTCGCTGAAAAAAGAGAAAACAATGATGACCGCACTGCTGTTACTGATGGTAGAAGTTTACATGTAACAGAAACGTTTAGAATGCCATTCTTGATGCTTGGATTGGATTTGCCCCCGCCACCTCTCTTCAAAGATGTGATGGAGAAAAATATAATACCACAGGTACTCGTTACACTGTCATTAAGGATTTTCCAGGTTGACTGCCCAATGCAGATCTTTTTGTGGTAAAGAGATATATGGCATGTAGATTATTGTGTTGCATATTCTGCCTCAGGCACTCAATCTTGTTGATGTGTATTTTGCTTTAGCAATTTACTCATCTGGAACTGTAAAAGTCATTGCTTAGAGAGTGGTTCACACATTTATGAATAAAGATGACATAGCTAAGTGCTAATTTGAATCTGCCTCTCCGTCTAACTGTGCACATTTCTAACATAGTTTAAGTGCATTGTTCTTCAGCATTCCATCATTTTTGAACTTGATATGTACAAATTTCTCCAGTTTTGTTATCTGTTTCTTCTGATCATTTCTGGACCTAAGGTTCTTATGCACTTGTTTTAGGTTCCTTTGTTCAATATACTGAAGAAATTTGATGGCAAGACTGTGACTGAGGTTGTTCGTCCCCGTCCAGCCAGGATGAAGTATAAAATCATAAAGTTGCCACAGTATTTAATACTGCACATGCAACGGTTTAAGAAAAATAACTTTTTCATTGAGAAGAATCCAACATTAGGTCAGCTCTTCTGGTGTTTTCCTTGGTGAATCTAGAACATCACACACAAGGAACATAGTTTGGCTTCCTGTTGTAATGAGCTGAATGGTGTTATTTTTTCAGTTAACTTTCCTGTGAAGAACTTGGAGCTGAAGGAGTATATTCAAGATCTTGAAGATAATGGAAAGTTGCGCTCCAAGTATGATTTGGTTGCCAACATAGTTCATGATGGAAAACCTAATGAAGGTTTCTACAGAGTTTTTGTGCAACGGAAGTCAGAAGAGCTATGGTAAGTCTGAAGAAATTGCAAGACAAACTAGGTTGTCCAGGCTAAATTATTTATTATATGCCACCAAAAGCTGATCTGGCAAGAATATACTGGGATCTAACACAAAAATGTGAATTTTTTATTGGTTCCATGTGATCATGTGGAAGACTTGGTCAATCATGATTTTCTGTTACCTTTTTCCCAAATTCTTTGCATCAATGTGAACAAAGTCAACTACAGTATACCCTGATGAATTTCATAATCAATGTTTTCTAGGTATGAGATGCAGGATTTGCATGTTTCAGAAACTCTTCCCCAAATGGTTGCACTGTCTGAGGCATATTTGCAGATATACGAGCAGCAGAGCAACAGCAATACTAAAGGCTAGAATGAGACTTGCAACTCCAGAAAATTGTTGAGAAAGATTATAATTAGAAGGTGTTTAAGTAGACTTTTATTGGTGGAAATCTCTGAATCCCCTTGCCTGGAAGTTCTTGCCGCCTATGTCGATCAGTACTTTGGGTGCTTCCTACTTCACTCCATTCGAAAGTGAGGGGGCTATTCCCATCCGCAGACAGGTAAGATGCGTCAATAGGTCTTGCTTTTGGCCTAACTAGTGCATTCATTTGGTTGTTATGATTTGGAGTAGCAGATAAATGCTGAATGTAATTTAAGTCTTTTTTCTTTTTTATTAGTTGCTGATGTTGGAAACGTCTATCAATTTTGATGGTGAAATCATACATGATATGAAGGAGAAAATTTGCGCTGAAATCCTAAATTTTGTGTTCTGATTATTTATTTGGTATACAAAGAATTGCAAAATCGTATCAGGTCTGTAGATAGCCGTTGCTTCCCCAATATGCTTCTTCATTTTAGCAACTTGAGTAAATTTTACTGGATTGTATTGGTTGTCTTGCGCTGTTGAAGTTGCACATGCTTTAAGTTCGAAAATATGATAGGATGCTACTGGATTGTAATTTAGCGACGCTGTTCGGCCCTCCCAATTTTGAGGGCCCATTTTGCGGTATGTGTGCATATTGTGGCGGAGTTTTTACGTAAAGAGATCATTACACTTTATAAATGCATAAATATAAGCATAGCATATCTAAATAAGTTAATTTTGTAGAGTAAGAGTAATGACTTTGTAATAAATGGTATCAGAGTTGTTTTATTTCAAATTCATATTTTAGGCCTAGGAAGGGGTTGGTTTACGATGAAGACGTGGAGGTTGGTTATAGTGAGAGAGGATAACAGTAGCTTAGAATTTTTATATAAAAAAGAAAAGTCTTTTGCCGACTATCGACGACGGATGATAATCCAAGAGATCGGGAAGCAGAAAATGTTAGATTGTAGCCAATTATCTTGTGCACCGTAAGCCATAGATTCTTGAACTTCCTAAATCTTGTCGGTTGTTGGACTTCAATCTTGTTACACGTTATATGTTGTTAATAATTTGTTGCTCCTTGTGCTAATAAATATAGATAGATGTTAATAATTATAGAAACAGCGCCTGCTTGTAATTTTTTTATTTTGGTACAGAACCCGTGGGAACGTCATCATGCTTCCTTATTTTGTGGAAGAAAAAAATTATAATCATAGCAATAGAAGGATGCCATTTTTTCATTTCATAAATTATAAAAAAATAAGTAATAACATTTAAAGAATGATATCATAATAAAAAAATGCACATTAATTATATTTTATTTAATTTTATAAATAAGTAAAATTTAATATTAAAAATTATTGTGTTACTCTTTATATTTTATGCATTAATGGTACTTAAATTATAATCTTATTTTAATAGCTTACCTGAAAGATATAAATTACTTTTATAAAGTATGAATTGATTTATAGGCGGGAATTTTTCTAAGAAAATAGACATGGAGCTTGGACACATTTATCTGATTTGCTTTCCTCGACTGTTAAAATATCCGTTTTTTTTTTTGGACCAAAAAAATATATATTTTCTTTTTTAACCATAAAAAAAAGATATTATTTTTTACTGACCAAGCAAGCGTAAGACACCGTCGAAGATGAACAGAAAAAGGAAATAAATAAATAAATAAATAAAAACAGAGAGAGGGAAAAAGGCTGTAAGGGGCCAGACGGGAGTTGCCGTGAGGGGCCAACACTGGGCAACATCGCCCCTCCACCCACAAAAAAATACAAAAAAGAAGGAAACAAAGGGCTGAAGAGGGTTCGTCTGCGATCTCTGTACCTGGCGTTAGGGAATTATGGCTCATGGAGAAATCTCTGCAAGCATCTGAACCCAAGATACTGTGCACAGAACCTCTCCATCTCCTCACCACCTCTATCTCTGCAAAAACCCTCCTCCATCCTCGCCAGCACCTCATCAAAAGCCCTCGAGAATTCGCCAGCACAACCGCCATCATATGGGTCCCACTCCCACCCACCACAAACTATTTTTGCTCCGCATATACCGTCCAGGATCTCCTGCAGCCCCACGATCCTACGGCTCACCTTCCTCCTGGCCTCCCTCACAGTCGCATTCAACCCGGGCACCGAGTCCAGCCTCAGAAGCAAACTCATCAGCGCCTCGTTCATTCTCAACCTCTCCTTCTCATTACTCCTCACGGCATCCACCGTCTCCTGCCTCTGGATTTGCCGTTGCAGACGATCGGCCTCGGAATTGACGGACGATATCGTTTTGTAAAGGTTGCGGATTATGTGAGCCTTGTAGGCGGATTGGATCTTGGTGGCAGCGTCCGATTGGGGCAGATGGGCGGCAATTGGGATGGGTGAGGATGGGGGATTGACGATGGGTATTTCTGTAGTTGTCCGGGGGGCAATTTGGTTGTCGCTGCAAGTGTAGGTCACAGTGGTGGTAGAGGAAGAGAAGTAGCTGAATCTGCGAGACGGGTTCATGAGGATCCCTGAGATATTAGAAACCCAGAGACGGCTAAGCAGAGAAGTGACGAGTCTGAAAGAGATGGGTTCTTCTGCCTGTGCGCGTCTGGAGGTGTTTATGTTTCTTGAATGATCTTCGGCTCGTGACATGACATGGATCCGTCCGTTTCCTATGGGCCCCCCCTCGGGCTTTGCTTTTGATGAGCGGAACGGACCTTTGTTTTTTGAACAAGCTGGGCCACCTGCTCTATATCATAACCGCATCAACGTTTCTGCTTTTGTTTGATTTTGGAGAAAAATCGGACGTTGATGTGTTTCGAACATGCTTCAAGATCGGTGACATTATTAGCCTAGACTAAGATCAATAATCAATCTCTTACGTACGTTAGCCCGATAGTATAACCAAAATACAATACCACAAAAAACACACTCCTGGCCTAAAATGCACAAAAATGCTTAGCTCAGTGAATGCACAACGGATTACCTCCACCGTCAAAAAAGTAAGCATCGAAGGGTTTCCTGACAGCGCCGTTCACGTTTGCTGATAATTTTCACTAATTAAATTGACATTAAAAATCTAACATGAAATTAGGGAATAACAGCGGTGGTGACCCTGCTTGTAGCTGTACGCAGCTACCGCATCTCCACCTTTCGAATGGTTCTACATTTCACTCCCCATCTCTTTATTTTTCTTAACCCCCAGACAGAAGATTCACGAACGCGCAAATGGCCTAACAAAGGGGAAAAGGGGGGATTATATAAGGCACATACTGATATGAGTCACTAGAAAACAGCAGTTTCAAATTTTCAATGCGGTAGTGATGGAAGAATTTTGCCCGAGCATGCCCCGAAGCCGACGACATATCCATCTCCCTGGAAAAAATTGACACGCCATTATTGGCAATTCAAATGCTCAAAAGGAATGAAATGCAGCGGTTGCAAGTTCTCGATGCACATGCATTTGTGAACCCCAAGAGAGCATGGTCGAGTAAAAATAGTTGGAACGCACTCTAGAAGTATCAGTAAAAATTATGAACCTTAGAGAAACCACTTAATATAACTTCATCTCCATCTTCTAGGAACTTTCTCTCCGTCCCATTCAATGACACAGGCTTTTGTCCATTCCATGTTAGCTCTAACAAGCATCCCAAAGAATCAGGCTCCTGCACAAAAATTATGAGGCAGCTGATGTTGAATACAGATTCAACTTACATCCAGAAGTCTTATTTCCTCACAGCACATTTCTTAGTTTGATAAAACAAAACATGCACTAAGAGACATTGATAAGAGGAAAACCATACAGGTCCACTGATTGTGCCAGTTCCAAGCAGATCGCCTGGCCTTAAGTTGCAACCATTCACTGTATGATGTGCAAGCTGTTGAGTCAGGGTCCAATACCTGTTGAACAAATTAAGCAATTTTACCATATAATATATACATGAGCAGCAAATCAACAATGAAGGGCAGTATAATAAGAAACCCATGATGGAACAATTATTAATTGTATACTTGCAAGGCAAAAGTGATTGATTGTATTCCCTATGAATAGAGTGCTAAGGGTAAAATTGGTACAGTAAGATTGATTTAATTTTCCCTTACTCCAGTTAGGTCATGAAATGCTTGAAGGCATGGATTTATTTGAAAATCAGAACGCTCAAATTTAATTGAAATTTCAAATGTTGTGACTTAACAAGAACTGGGGTGCCTTACAAGTGTTTTAAGTTACTTCTCGTCACCACAGTTGAACCCTCTTCTCCTGCTGGTTTGATTCGAACCTTAAACATGAAGGCACATTAATCAATACCATGACATTCCCAGATTATGTAATGTAAAATTTTCTGCAGCCAGAGATGAACTTCAGCACGTCAAGAAAAGCAATATCCTTCATGACATACTGACTAATATATGCAGAGTCAGAAAAGTTGCTGGGATACCTCTAATGAGATGTTGTAGTTCTTTGAAAACTTTTCAGACAGGTAGGGTAAGGGTTTGGGATCCTGCAGTTCAGATGATTCATAACACAGCATGACATTGAGGCAGGAAATGCAAAGCAAACCAACACGATGATGTTCCATGTTTTAAAACAGTCAATACCTGTTTAGGAGCATCACAAGCAAATGGCTCTAGAGCATCAAGTGTCACAATCCAAGGTGATATCGTGGTACCTAAACATAAATTAAGAACCATAAGGCCCCTATAATGGTTTCTGGATTAAGAACAAAGATTGCCTCATAAGTTTGACCATATACAGAAGCAATATTAACTAACTACAGTTTCAGAAGTGAGTTCAAATGTGCTATTGAGTTCAAAAGATGGCCAAGGTTGGTTTGTATATCATGGACAGTTAAGCTTTGAATTTCTCACCAAAACTCTTGCCAAGGAAAGGCCCGAGAGGAAAAGATTCCCATGCTTGAATGTCTCTAGCTGTCAAATTTTACTTATGAAATTTAGTATTAGAAAAATACAGGAAGACTTGTACCAAAAAGAAAGCATGAGAAGAATCTGTACCACTCCAATCATTCATTAATACGAGCCCAAATATATGGTTTGCTGCTTCATTAATATCCAAAGGTTTTCCTAATTCATTCCCAGTACCAACTACAATAGCCTGCAAGCAATACAGAATCGTTAAGTAATCCATCATACTGTTAAGCTAGCAAGCATGATCAAACAAGACAAGAAAAAGAAAAGGAAAAGAACAAATGGAAAAAGGGTGTGGAGCTGCAGCATAGGAGAGCTCAGAAGAAAACTCACATGCATGGAAACTAGAAAGAAAAGATTAAAAAAACAAATGAAGATAGTATCTGAAAATTGCTAACCATTTCTAGCTCAAAGTCAATCTTCTGCGAAGGTCCAAAATTTGGTGTGGAGCTGCTAGTTGGAGCACTTTGACCTCTGTTGGAAGATAAAATTGCAGAAGCATGACATGAAAATTTCAAGCATACACATATGAGCAGCCAGACACATTGCAACAAGAATAAACCACTATTTTTCAGCTCTCTTCCCTATGTAAATCACCCAACATGTACACAATGGATTTACTGATATAATGAGCAATAAAGGAAATAGGAGTATCTTTCCTAAAGGATAATGGAAAGCATTAGAACTAATGAATTGGGAAGAACAAGAAAGGAATTCCAACCTCGGTCGCACAATATCTGTTCCAGATATAACAACAGATGAAGCACGCCCATGATAAGCAACTGGAAGTTGGTACCTGAAAATGCATGAAAGATTCGGATGGTCAATTTTACAAGTCAGGTTTTCATATCAGGAGAACATTATGGATTCCCTACAATTACCATCAACATACCAGTTTGCTTGGACTGGAGTCTGTGGCCCTCGAAATATGATTCCACAATTTTGTGTGATGTATGGATGAAAAGAAGTCTGTGTAGTCCCCTATCACGACAGGCAGGATCATTTCTACCTTGCTCTAAGAATTCACAAGTAGCAGATAAATTTCAGCGGCACTAACCTCTGAAATTATACATTCAAAAACTTGCAATTGTCTTACCATTGGAACAAGCGATTTCTGCCTCAAACTTGCATTATCACGTAAGGTGGGTTCTGTGGCTGCACCAAGTGGCAAAAAATGTTCATGTTAATCAAACTATCTCGATTTCAATGAGCTTAACTTGTTCCAGTAAAAAACAAATTAATTCCCCTGTTTCTCCGGTGTCCTCTAATGTAGCAATTTACTCGAGTACTAATTAGTCATCGGGCTTGAACATAAACTCAAATGCTACTGTTAGAGCAACTTTAATAAACCTACATGACAATAGCTTTTGAAGTGTAGCACGAGCTTCCTTCCATGCGGGCCGCCCCATAGATAAAAACTTGTTCAAGCTCGGCTGCGCCAATCAAAGCGTAACAAACACAAGCAATTAGCTTTATTTTCTCACTCAGGTCGAACAGGTAAATGAATTTAAGATGTTCCACAAATATCTTCAAGACTATATTGTAAATGTTTCTCAAAATAAAGCTTAAATTTTCGTGCGTGAATGTATAGAGAGATTTCTGTGCGTATATGTCACTGAATCAGTCAAATACATGATAAAAAGAAAAAGGAAAAGACAAATGGAGTCATTGCAATTTTTCTATTCCGTTTCCTCCAGTTTCTAATAAACCAAACAGTAATTTGACTAAGTTTTTGACTCCGAAAGTCGACTATCCAAAAAAACAAAAAAGGCAACGTTCAGTTGCAGAAATGCTAAGTGGTTCGATGAGAACATATACCTGCAGGAAACAATCGGAGTCCTTGAGAATCGGGCCGTTGAAAAGCCCGGCAAGAGCGATCTCGGAAAGGTCCAGGACATAGTCACCAATGGCCACGCCCGGTCGACCCGCCGAGCCCGGTCGAGGCCGGAAGACACCGTAGGGAAGGTTCTGGATGGGGAAGTGAGACTCCGGGTGGACTTCGATAAAGGATTTCAATGCCATGCTTTTGGATAGCCAAAGGAACAAACGGCTGTGAGGGTAAATGGGCGAGTCGGAGGCAAGATTGATATTTATTGCAGTCAAGGATTGGCGTTAGGCATGCACGTTTGGGCGCTGGCGGGCGGAAAACCTACGGGCGTCGGTGCGTAATGATTGATTCACGAAGGGTGGATGAGTGGCCACATCCACCGGTCCGTCAATTAGGATTCTCGTAGTAGTTGTCGTCACGTCCGCCACGCGTCCCCCAAGTCTCGCATGGGCAAAAGGTTCTGACATCTGCACATCGTCACGTGGGTAATATGCTCGCGGTCTTGGCAACGTTTTTACCTTTCAAAGTCCCATCTATAAAAATAAATTTAATTTAACCTAATTTAATTTTGTAAACAATTTCCATGTTACATCAAAAATTTCAAAATATAGAATTTGATGTTTAAGAACTTCGATTTTTTTTTATAAAAAAAAGAAGCTTTAGTATGATATAAATACTCGTTATAGTGAGTCTAATAATGTCTCAGAATTAAACAGTCATTTATTTTATTGCATTTTTGGCCATTTGATATATGAAAATAAATTTAATTATCTATTTATTTCATTTTTTAAACAAATTGATCTAAATTTTAATATGAAAAAGTCCTTATGTTCTTCTTTAAAAAAAATCAGAAGATTTTAATAATTGTAAGAAATCGATGTTTATTAAATATTACTATAATTCTTCATACCCTTTATTATTTTAATATGATATAAATTATTTGTATTAACATAATCATAATAAATTTAATAATATAGAAAAAAAACTTAAAGTCCTCTAAATTTCTTGTTAAGAAAAAAGAAAAAAGAAAAAAAATTAAGGATGATAGTACGTACGTTAATCAGTGTTAAGAAATATTATTATAATTCTTTATTCTTTTCTTTATTGATGAAAAATTCATGACATCTCTTTTAAATAAAAACGAGAAGACTCATGTTACAAACATATATAATAAAAAAATAATATATATCGAATAAATATATATAATATAAATAAATTAAAAAACAAAAACATATAAATAATTTAAGTGATTTTTGCTTTGTTTCCTCTTGTTGGATCAAATATTACTGGACATCTTTGGTACGCTTTTGTCAGTTCATCTATGCATTTTTAACTGTAAAAACAAAATAACAATTTATGAGAAATGGAAAGTTAAACAAACACTCTTTTTTTTTTTTTTTGGTCTGTAAATTCATATGTGCATGTATACAAGTGTGTCTATGTATACGTGGATGAGAAAAAAAAAAAAAGAAATTTACCTGTGCGGAAATAGGAGAAAAGATTAATTATACAAGGGAAGAGAACGATTGAATTAAATTGTAGAGTTATTACAATAATAATAATAATAAAACTTTTTTATATATAGATAATTACTTAAAATTTTGTCTATAAAATAAACTAGACCACCGCCTGGTTGGTTTCGCTCTTGCTAAATTACGCATCTAATCTAAATATATTTATATATTAAAAAAACGCGAATTTCTTTTATTTTCTTGAAGCATCTGTAGAGGTTTAGCTGCTTCTTGTTATACCTTCCGATGCGAAAAACCCCAAAACGAAAACTAAAAGGAAAAAAAATAATCAATCAATCAATTAATTGAAGAAATAGAGAAGCCTATAATTTCCCCAATTAATTACAGGTATCAATTGTTCATAAATCAAGAATCATCTTGCCTGAAACCGGTCTGGGTTTGGGTTTGCTTGAAACCCTAACCAAAGCATCTTTTTTTCTTTTTCTTTCGTGATTTTTACCTTTTCCGTTTGTTTCTCGTGAAATTTGATCCGTGTTTTGCTGTTTCTTGAAGGAAGGGAGAGAACATGTCGATGGATCTTCTGTTGAAGCCGTCGTGCGGTGGATGTGGATCGACGACGGACTTGTACGGAAGCAATTGCAAACACATGACCCTGTGCTTGACCTGTGGCAAAACCATGGCCGAGAAAGGTGGCAAATGCTACGATTGTGGCGCCACAGTCACCCGCTTGATCCGAGTTTCGTCTTTCTCTTTCTCTCCCTCTCTCTCTTTTCTCGTATCTCGTCCAATTTATGATTCTGGTTTTTAATTGTTATCTGGATTCGTATAACAACAGCAGTATGTCGCTAGAGGCAAACGTCTCGACGATGTTATTCTCTGTGTACTCTTTAATGTGTTCTAAAATAGATTTTCTGGGGCCTCTACATTTCAAAGAATTTCTTTCCGGTTAATTCATTGTTTTATCGTAATCGTTTGATGGGTTACAATGAAAGCACGTTTCCTACAGTGTTTGGGTTGTGGCTTGGGTAAACTCCATTTCTTCATGGAGGCCGTGCGCATAGCATCTCTAGAAATTTGTGTTAGGTTGGAAGGCAATGCATTTTTGTTCTACATTTTTCGCCAAGTGGTTATCCATCTTCTTTTGGTTCAAAATTTTCAGTGGAAGCTGAACCATGGAAAATTTTTGGTTGTTTATATTTAGGAATATAATGTTCGTGCAAGTCCTAGCAGTGAGAAGAACTACTTCATTGGTAGATTTGTGACTGGGCTACCAACTTTTTCAAGGAAGAAAAATGCTGAGAATAAATGGATTCTCCATAAAGATGGACTCCAAGGACGTCAACTTACTGATGCCTTGCGGGTACCTGCTCTTATTTATCTGTTCTTTATTATTTTCTTGTAGCTTTTGCTTCATACCTAGCTGTTTCGGGCTTTTGAAGATAAGTTTTTAAATCAGTCCTCTGGCAATTGATGTAAAATTTGGTTTTGCATAGACTGTATTGGAGTTAAAAATCATTTGGGGATTTTAATTCCTGAACACAAACAGTACACATGTTGCAGGCATGAAATGTCTGAAGAATAGACTTCCTTTTTTTTTTTTTGCAGAAAATCCATATTATCATCTCTTATAATTGTTTGTATAGGCCCCATTGCCTTAGACATGAATTGCGTGCACCAGCATAGACTAATTATTGATAACTCCAAATGAATGGAAAAGGTAGGGAAGATTAAGGTATGGCCTGCTGACCAAAAAAACAAACAAACAACTTTAGCAGCCTTTAATTCTTATAATATTTTACTGTAACTTAGATTGGCCTTTTCTTGAATGACATAGGATCATTCACTCCCGCATTATTCAGTGATTTCATCAGTCCTTTTTTCGTTTTATGTATGTTGGGGGTTGCATTACACAGGAAAAGTACAAGAATAAGCCTTGGATGTTGGAAGATGAAACAGGCCAGTTTCAGTACCAGGGCCATCTTGAAGGCTCACAATCAGCGACTTACTACTTGTTGATATTGCAAGGGAAAGAGTTTATGGCCATCCCTGCTGGTTCTTGGTACGACAGTATTTTTATAGAATAGAACATGGTTGGATGCTTAGTGATTTCATGTTAATATTTTCCAATTTTACCCTGATTATTATCAGGGATATCTGCACTTTTCATTCTAGATTTTTATAAAATAGAACATAGTTGGATGATTAGTGATGTTATATTAATCTTTTCCAATTTGCCCTGGTTATTAGTTATGATTACTTATTGACATGTTTATCAGGTACAACTTCAATAAGGTTGCTCAATATAAGCAACTTACATTGGAAGAGGCAGAAGAAAAGATGAAGAACAGGAGAAAGACTGCTGATGGATATGAAAGATGGATGATGAAAGCTGCAAATAATGGACCTGCTGCGTTTGGTGAAGTGGAGAAGTTTGATGATAAGGAGAGTAATGCGGCTGGAAGAGGACGTAAAAAAGCAACCAGTGAGGAAGAAGAAGGAAATGTCTCTGACAGGGGCGAAGAAGATCAAGAAGAGGAGGCGGCAAGAAAGAATAGACTGGGACTCAACAAACGGAGCGGTGATGATGATGAAGAAGGTCCAAGGGGAGGTGATCTTGATGTGGATGATGATGATATTGAGAAAGGTGAGAATTCTTCTTGGTGTCATTGTCCAGCATACTGTTCTGGATGTCAATTACTTATAAAGACAGTTTAATCTGTCTCTTCTTGTGGCAAAACATGCGACATTTGCCAAGAGTTTTTTCTTCTGTTGCTGTTTCAGCATGCATTTGGTCACATTCTGTTCTCTCAGGCACATCTAAAAATATTACTTATGGTTTCTGTGAACTTCATGTATGATGAATTTATCCACTTTGCAGTGTAGAGACATATATATATTTTTTATTTTTTTTTAAGCTGCAATTTTTTTATTATTACTATTGCAGCATCAAAAAATACTGTTATTATTACAATTGTTTTATCTTTTTTTCTCTCTATAAACTACACTGGCCAATTTAGTTTTTGGAATTCCACCTTGAGGAGTTAGTTATTTGTATTAGGTGATGATTGGGAACATGAAGAAATTTTCACTGATGATGATGAAGCTGTTGGCAATGATCCTGAAGAGCGTGAAGATTTGGCCCCTGAGGTTCCTGCTCCCCCTGAAATCAAGCAGGTCAGACTGATTTTCTTCTTGCCCTTTTTTAAGCTTTTCAGTAATAATCTCAAATTGGATCTTTTTCCTTTTTTATATGATTTTAGATGCAGCAGTATCTTAGTTGAACGGTCTACTAGGCATATTTATGGATCATTGTTTCTATTTTTTCCACTTCAATGGTGATACCTCGTTTCATGGAATATGGATGGGTTCTGGTTGATTGGATTTCAGTATTCTGCATATGAGATGAATTATTTTATTCTGTGTGGTACTTGTTTTTCTTTTTTCACTTGAGATCTTTGCAGTGTGGGAATGTATTTTGCAAGAATCAATTTAAATGTTGCATGCTTACAAGCAACATGCTGTGAAGCAAATTTTAGGAGTGATGGTTGCAGCAAATGGGGCAAGAAAAATTAGCAAAATGTTTTGGGACTAAATATGGATTTGTAGGATTTGTGAAATCATAGCAATATTCAGAAGTCCTTTTATACCCTTAGCTGGTAGACAAATACGGAAATTCTAGGTTTGAAGAACTTGTGTTATTGTTAATTGACTAAACTTCAATGCCTAGAAGTTTATGTCTTCAAGATACATTTGAATTGGCCTGGCAGATTACCAAACTAATGGCACCTTCAACTGTTACACTGACATGTTTGTCATAACGGTAGGATTCTCACTTATCTTGCAGGATGAAGATGAGGAGGATGAGGAGAATGAGGAAGGAGGATTGAGCAAATCAGGAAAAGAGTTAAAGAAGCTGTTGGGAAGATCTGGTGGACTGAATGATTCGGATGTAGAAGATGAAGATGAGGATGATGATGTAAGCCTGTTACCATTATTAGCTGACATCTTGAAATTTTATTTAAGATGGCTTTGTGATAGAAGGGCAATCATTTGCTCTAGTGGTGTAACAATTCCTATAGTTTCTTGAAGATCTTATTTTTGGAGGATCAGATCGTTTATTCAGTTCAAGACATGAAGTTGCTTATAGGATGCCTGGTTTGGTGGTTATTTTGTAAGGCTTGCTATGTTGCTGGATTTATCTACACCTATTTTCTTACATTCATGAGCTCCTGTTTGTGCATGCCCAGATGGATGATGATACAAATTTATCTCCAGTCTTGGCTCCAAAGCAGAAAGATGCACCTAAGGAGGAACCTGCTGAAAGTAGCCCTTCAAAGCCAACACCTTCCAGTTCTACTAAGGGAACCCCATCCAGTTCCAAGTCAGCAAAGGGAAAAAGGAAAACAAACGGTGATGATTTGAAAACATCTAATGGTGTACCACAAAAGAAATTTAAGGCAGAAAATGTATGCACTTCTTTTGATTAAGCTTTGCTTGATATGTTTTGATTAGTGTGCTTGTTGAGCATTGAAGTTTTAGAAATGACAACTATGCTTTTTTTTTGGGGGGGGGGGTGTTGGAATGCATGTTTGAGCCTCTGACTTGGCTAAATTTTCATATAGAAACTTGGACTTTAAATTTCTTCTTTTCAACACCTCTTACTTGGAAGTGCTACAATCAATTGCAATTGGGGCTTAATTTATTGCATGTGGCTCATGAGAGAAGATGTGCCTTTTTTGTCTGTCATGATTAAGGTATTCATGAGGCATATGCCTTCAACATATACTCAAATGCATCTTTTATGGATTTGTGATAACTATAATGATTAGGTTGATAGCACAGAAAATATACCATCATTTTATCATGAGAGTAATGAAATTATGACTCTGATATGAATTAGTCCTTTATTTTTGTTTTATGTTTGTGATGTTGCCAGGATATGTGTGTAATTGAATGAATTGAATCTGCAAGGATTAATATTTTGCCAACTATATTACCTTTTACTTGTGTGTTCCTAAAATCAGGAAATAAAACCTGCTGTGAAAGAGGAAAGTACGCCTGCTACCAAAAGTGGTGTCACTCCTAAAGGAACAGCATCATCATTGAAAACAGGGGCATCATCAACTGGACCTGTTACCAAGGAAGAGATCAGGGCTGTTCTGCTGCAAAATGGGCCTGTAACTACACAAGATCTTGTTGCCAGGTTTAGGTCAAGATTAAGAACGCCTGAGGTATGATTTTACTTGCTTTGTTAGTCTATAGGGATTTTCTATTATGACTATGTCAATGACAAAGTGACATATACTTTGTCTTGTGATAAAATGATAAGTGGTCTTGTTTAAAAAAGAAAAAAGAAATAGTGGAATTTATGAGCTCGTCCAACAGTCATAAAGAGTAAATCTTCATCAATGGACAAAGTTAATGCAACCACACTTTTGCTGTATTTTGCCTGCCTTGCTACTCTTGACCGACTTGTGTGTGGCATTCTTTCTAAATTTTGTGACAGCTTTGCCTTGGACTCTTGCTGTGTCATTTACTTTGCACTGGGTAGAATGGCATGATTCTGGCTTATTTATGGGTTATTATTAATTTTGTCATGTAGCGCCTTCCATTAGTTATGGGGTGCCTCAATTACCTGTTGTTCCCCATTTTGGAAGTTAGTGTTGCCTGAAAAATGCTCGATGGCTAGAGTTGTCCCCCGAACACCCACCTTTGTTCTGAGTGAAAGACCATTGGTGCAGGATAAGAAGGCCTTTGCGGATACTCTGAAGGGGATTTCCAAGATTCAGAAGACTAGTGGGTGTAACTATGTTATATTGAGGGACAAATGATAAGCTTGCAGAAACTCGTGTGCCCAGCATGGGCCTAAATTATTGCGTGCCGGCTGCCATTGTCTGCTCCCCACCTCTGTCTCGAGCATGACCGGAGCCTGTGGCAAAGCACTACAGGCTGTGAGGCTGTAGGCCAAGGAGATTTGATAACCGAAAAATCCATGTAGAATGTTCTTGCTGGTACTAACAAATCACCTTGATAGTTTCCCACTGACCATTTTATCCACGAGAAATATCATTAAGGTGTGATTTGTGCGTTAATTACGATATTGATATCCGAGGCTCCTGGTGTCATCTATTTGAGAAATTGTACTCTTCATGATTTACTGGTGTATCATGCCCGTGCCCATAACCTGCGGCCGGAAGCCAACTCTTAACGTTGGCACGAAGGCGGACCAACGTGTGATGTTTTGTTTGTTTGTGTTGGCTTATAGGAAAATCTTATCATTGTTTGCCCTGCATAATCGCAGCTATTACAAGCCCACATAATTGAATGGGTAAAGCCGTGAGCACAATGTCTCGTGCATAATTCCTTGCTTACCAAACTAGGGGGGATTAGGAGTGTTTATAAACGGTCGAATTCGCCAAAAAATTGTCCAATCTCAATTGTCGAGAATAATAATAATAATAATAATAATGATGGTTTTCATCTTTTAAAAATCGCCCCGGTGGTTATTTGAAATTGTTAGAACTTGACCTAATGAGCCCTAACAATTAAATAACATTCTTTGCATGCTCTGGCAGCTCACACTCGAATCGAATCAGGTTTTTATTGAATTGCAAGAGTCTCATTTCTGTTTCACGGCAACGCAACTCTCTTCCTTTCCTGGCTTGCCCTTATCGATTGTTTTAGACTTATGGGTAGGCGTATCTCCTCTCTTGTTTAATGGATATTCTCTATGTTCTATGTTCTACCTATTGTTTCTAGTTTTTTTATTCTTTTTTTTGGCTTACTGACCTTTTTTTTTTACCTATTTAAAAATAGTTGTTCTTGAGAGATTTAATCAAGACCGTATAATCTTTACTTACAAATATGTTAAATAATAGAAATTAAAGACAAAAAAACGAAAAATTTATATTTATTGACTAGAATCTGTGCAATTTAATTTTATATTAAAATTGTTTTTTGAAGCAAAAAACAACATCAAAATAAAGTGCAATGTAATTTTACGAGAATAAAGTGCTTGTTGAAAAGTTTTAATGGCAACAACATGATTTTTATGCTTAAAGGGATTTTATTGAAATTTAATGATACATCAAAATATTACATACTAAATCTTTTATTAATATAGTATGAATGCATCTCTACTGCTTTTGCCTTCGTCTCTTGTTTATTCTGAATTTGAGTGACTTACTCATGTATTGTATTTATAGTTGAAGTTGATATCTCTATATTGGAGTAAATATATATATATATATTTGCTTGTTTGAAATAATTCTGT
Organism: Ceriops zippeliana; assembly: GCA_037897445.1. NCBI lineage: Eukaryota > Viridiplantae > Streptophyta > Magnoliopsida > Malpighiales > Rhizophoraceae > Ceriops > Ceriops zippeliana. The sequence continues at coordinate 3,650,557 of JBAPLH010000217.1, forward strand.
TCTTATATTTAATGACATAAAAAAAAACAAATGTGAAATTGTTACGTGTGAGTTATAATACTTATTTATCATTAAATGTTCTATGTTAAGTGTTTTAAAATGCCTCAAAATCGCCCGCAACCACCAATCTACAGCAGCTATGTCATTTTGAATGAATTGAGACCATTGATGAATTGGTTTCGGACTGTATTTTGAAAAAACTGCCATCAACAATTTGAATATAAAATATGCTTCAAAATCCTCCGATCCAAACCCACGAACAATTTTTAAGGGTGGTTACAAGTCCAATAAATGTACCCGTAATTGAGCATTGCACTTCCAAAATCATGACACAATCCAAATCTTACCAACCTTAACAACAGATAGCTTCTCACTTCTCATAAACTCGACAAAGTAGAGCAAACAACAGTTAGCTAGCTACGGCAACAGCCCTCTCATAAAAAGGCCTACATGCCCACGAAGCATACACAAAATCCGGCCACTAACATAATAAAACTGGCAGGAAGATGGGTTGCCCCTGAAGATGTTGGCTCCGCTGCAACGGCATCCGAAGCAGAGGCCTCAGGTGTGGGGACCTTTTGGGCATCAGGGATATGTTGAGGCTTCACCTCCACGAGTAGCTTCAGGCCGTTCTTGCAGTTTGCCATGTTGCTGCTAGCGAAGTAGCGCATCCCTCCCCTGTCAAGCGAGATGCTATTTACACCGTCAGTATACATCTTGATTGGGTTGCTCACATCACACGCCTCGTATTCATCTTTGGTCCGGACCTCTGCAATCATCCCTTGGGCTGCGGAGTATCTGAACCCTGTGTGAAGATGGAAGATACATGTTATTGATCGAGTTGAAGAGATTAGGAAAAAGAAGAGTAGAGGGCTCACAAATTTCATCTCCGGCCCGGAAGATTTTGCTGGACGCCCAAGAACCAATGTCCGTTGATGGGTCCCAGCCAAGATTCTCTCCAGCCAAATGATGCTCTCGGGCTACAACCCAATTCCCACCGAGGCTCACACTCACAGAAACTATAATCAAAGCCATCGTCAGCATTTTCACCATTGCCATCTTTCTCCGATAACAAAGATTAATGAAACCACCCTCTCTTCTTCTCCTTTGAGTGTGTGCGAGAGAGTGTGTGTGTGTCGTCCAAAGCAAAACAAAGAACCATAATATTTAGTATTAGAGTGTGCGAGAAGCAAATGGAGTCGTATTCTCGACAGCGCTCGCTTTTTCCAGGCAACTTCCTCCCCCAACCTTAATAAAATGCCAATGAAAAGTTTTAACATTTTCTTGGATCTGTCGGGCTTTTAGTTTATCTTCAATTGACAAGAATACCCTTGACCAGTGGAACTACCCTGCCCCGCATCCTAAAGCTGGTAGAAATAGTTAGCGTCTTCTCATCCCATTATTATCCTTTTCCTCTAGTCTTGGGTCTCGAGCTAGGCAGGCAGTACCTATGGAGTTAAAAGCGTATCAGGAAAGAAAGAAAGAAAGAAAGAAACGTGAAAGAAATGGACAAGTCACAATTGGGTCGATATATTATCGCTTCTTGATTGGTTGGTTTAAAAAAAAAAAATTCTGGAGGCACCAATGGCGCTTCTTGAATCTTTGAATCGATGCATATGGGAACCACTTCTTTTTGTTGTTTTTAGCACAAGAAAGAATGTTGGAAATTATAAACAAAAATCAAATCCAATATGAGCTTGCGACGAGGTACCGAGTGCTAATTGGGGGTATCATAAGACTCGATCTGAATTTCGGTTGAATGTAAAATGTTTGAACATAAAAAGCTTGTCGGCAACCCAGGACATATTTTCTCGCTCTGGGCTTATTTTTGTCCTAACGTGGGAAGTTTCTGACGCATGGCAACCCGTGTCGCATTTCTTTGATGGAAAAACAGCGTCGGGATGGAGACAAACGACACGAGCTTGAGCTTGAAAGCATGCTGTATTGGACCAAATCCTGTGAGTACTAGAAAAAGGCCCCAGATTCTGAGTATTGATTATCGGTTCACTAAGAAATAGGAGGTTGTCTAAAGAAGAATTAAAGATAAACTCCGGAGGCTTGAGGAAATAGCGGTTGATGATCCTAACACTCAGTGTTATGATTCTCTTACTTTTTGGAACGGCAAATCCAGCTGTGCTTATTACTCCGAGGAAACTCGCAATGCCAGATGAATATTTGGATTTTGCGATGTCCAATATGCAGTGAACTCGGATCTTGCAATGCGCTGGTGAATTTACTGACCCATGCATATGGCACACAAAGAGATTAGCAATTACACTGGCTGGAAGTCAAGGAAAAAACAGATGTGGACACCTGACTTGTAAATAATTGCGACTTAATGTGACAAGATTGAAAATTATTTTCATTGATTCGGACTCAGTAGTGCTAATGAAGTCACGCTTTATTAAAGCCGTATCTTTTTGGAATTAGCTTGTCTGTTAATCAATGGAGACGGTGCCTAGGCCTTTGCAGACCGAGGACTGCAACATTCATTTTCATTTGAAAGAGATATATTGCATAAAAACAAGGCTTGCAAGCAATTATTAAAATTGACAGTACCTAGAACTCGTTGTCTATCCCGTCTGCCGTTTCACCATTTTTCAACGTAAAAGATGAAGAAAACAAAGTAAATGGGTACTTTTTTTATAAAGGTATAATGCATAATGTATGCTCTCTTTCCTCTTGGAAAGCCCAATATATTGTTCTTAATTTTTTAAGAAGCAAAAGAAAAAAAAAAGGAAACAAGATGTCAAATTGTTGATTATTGAATACATTCGTATTGAAAAGAGAAGATGAAGCAAACCGATCCACGGACTAATAGAATGTGTTGTACTTAGAACGTGTACTACAACGAGTTAAAATTAATGAGTTCTGATTACTTTCCCATGCAAAACTCCTATGGGGAGTAAAACAGGTATATGTCATTCTCCTCCAGCGGCTTAAAGCTAACCTTCCTTTTGGATTTCCATTCAGCACCCTTTTGGTATGAACAGAAGATGGATGCACCCTTTTGGTTTTGGGGGATTGTTTGATAGCATAAAGCTCCCTCCAATAATGGAAGCCGGCCTGAAGCTAGGAGAGGTGGAGAAGTGATATTCTAGAGTCATCAACACTTTCCTCATCTTCCCACTCTTTTCCCCTGGTAATTTTTTGCCGGTAATGCTTCTTGTTGTTTGATTTCTTTCCCGTCACACATTCTGCTAGAAGCAGTCCCAAACGGTACATACCGGACTTGGAGCCCATCATTTTACCGTTCGTTTTGGACTCATCAATTGCTTGCTATGTTTTGGCTTCCATAGTCATTTGAGTTCTGCCCAACGACACTAAAAGAAAAAAAAACAAGTATTGGATAGGAGTTTGTTTATATGGAATGGATGGAAACACTAAAACTAAGTCTAATTGTCTAGCCCAACGACAACAAATACCATAGTACTCATGAGTTGAGCATTTCAAGCTAACAATGTTGGCTGAGTTATTGCCACTTTCATCGTTATACTTTCACTATGTTTCCGGCCAATTGTAGTCATATGTAATTAAGATTTACGGGCAGGCAAGTAGGACAAACAATATAGGATGGGAAATTTTACAGGATCGAGGGAATTTGATCCGTCACAATGTCGCATGGTGCCTGGTCATAATTTATATTTTATTTTGTCAGTTTGGGACGCAAGCCAAAACTGTTGCCAATTATGGGGTCATTCTTGAGAATCAACTTAGTCAAATTATTTTAAACCCCCAATAACTGGATGTTCTGTTTGCTATGACGTTATGTTGGAGTGCGAAGCAAGTTTTATTTTCAAAAAGGTCAGCTAATTAACCGATGCGCCTTGTAAGAATTTTATTGGAAGGTTTTTTTTTTTCTTCTTCTTCTTTTGTCTTGCGACTGGATAATCAAGATTTTGTGAACCAATTCATGTTCATTTAGTGCACCAATTATCTTGTACATTATAATCCTCATTCTGATTCCGGTTGAAAATTTCCAACCAGCGGCCGTTTGAATTCTTAATCGATATGAATCCTTCCAATGACATATGAACAGTAGAAGCTACTTGATCGCAACCAACAGCGCTGCTATTGTACCTGCTACAATGATACTGCAAAGACATTATTTTCTTAATTTTGATATATTTTCTATTCTCTCCTTTTCATTTCTTCTTAGTTATTCCCCTTTTGAGACGGAGAAAGATAAGAGATGGTAAAATCGATTATAAATGAGATGTAGGGTCAAGCTTGGATTGGATCTAAAATTTTATTTTTGATAATCACTGAACTATAGTACGTGGTTTGTAATTGGTTAATGCTGCTACCAAGGCTGTAACTCTCTTGCTATACAATTTTATCCTGATAAAGGAAATTCTGTAAAAACGACAAGCCCCACAGGCACTGTCGATATAGAGTGAGAGAAGCAAAAACTTTGCCAACTAATAAAGTTAAGACTCTTAAAAGGTATCTACGCAATATCTTTGAACGGTGAGTACTGCATAACATTACACGGAACAGGAGATCAATTTCAGGGAATGTGCATCTATCAGACGCCATTCTGGGAAATAGATAATGTTTAGCTTGGTCCTCGGCGAGGATCCACTCAACCTAGCGGGGATGTCTGTGGGCTGCCACTGCCAGCGCCTCTTTGGTAACGACACGGTGGGGTTCTACGCCAATTCATGAAAGGAACACTTTGATGCTCTAAATTCAAGTCCTACCGCAAACTGTTGACTGTAGTAGACAACTAGTCACTGTTATGATCCGTTTGATTTATAGATTTGAATAGAATCAAACGATCTAGCTCTGCCCCCAAATCGTGGGCTTTCAAAATATATGAGTTTGACATTTTTGTGGTCCGTCTCTCCGTTTGACATCACAGGCACATAGAAGGTACCTTGTTTACAAAGTGATGGGGTGTAAAAAGTAGCAATATGTGGCTCAAACTGCATTAGTTAATTAAGTAATTGTCATGGCGGCAACAACACAACCCTAGTAAAAGTTTTGAGCTAATGGAAGATCCTATTGTTGTTGGATTGAGAATTTTCCATAACCTAACAAAAGTCGCCTCAACTCAACTTGATGTAGAAAGGCTGCAGACTTTTTTATCTGAACCGCTCGGAGAAGTTCATTTTTGTTTTGCCCGTTGTGACATCAATTGTTGATGAAGTGGCAGTCAAGGTGACCTAAAGCAATTATAACAAGAAACGTTAAAAAGTGTTTTTCTTTTTAACTACGTGACTAGGGGACATCTCGCCTGTTAACATTTTTAGTCTGAATAGCAACAATTCCCCCCCCCCCCCCCCCGGAACAAATAATTTTATTCAGATTAATGCGCTCATGATAGGCCCAAACCCAAGTCAGGATTGCCATTTTCCAAAAGAGAAGGCCCAGATTTAAAATAAGGCATTTGAGCCATATATGCAGCCCGATTTGAAACGCCCCGCAGCCGAGCGGTCCGGGTCGACACAACCTCCCTCACGAAAACAAAAGAGCTGTACTTACTGGGATCAATGGTCACGAGCATGGCAGTCCCACCAAAGTCGCAGGTCCCACCAGCAACCTTGGCATTCTGCCAGTAACTGTTGAAGGCGTAGGAAGCATGTGCAAGTAAGGTGTTGGGTTGGAAACACGGTCCATTGGACTGAATTGACTTGCAATCTGCACCTGACCCACAGGCATAGTCCAAAGCTTCTTGGAGTATTGCGTCTGGCACCGTCGGCTTTGCGACACACCAAACGGCATATTGTGGCTTCCTGTGCGGGGGTGGGGGCACCGGCAGTGGCGGTGGGCGAACCGTTGGTGGCTGATGGAATGGTGAACTGGGGACATGCTTAGGTGGGCTCCGCCCATGACAAGTTGGTGTAGGCGTTGGCTTCGGTGCTAGCATACATGTAGGCGGGCTTGGACGTGGGCTTTGGATAGGAAATATGGGTGTAGGATGTGATGGGGGTGATGGTGAATAGCGACCCGGAGTTGGTACAGCTGCTGACGGTGGTTGTGCCTCAAATGGCGGGTGGTTTGCACAAGTTGGTGTGGGCTCGTATTGAGGCGGTGGCTTTGGTGCTAGCATACATGTAGGCGGGCTTGGACGTGGGCTTTGGATAGGAATTATGGGTGTAGGAGGTGATGGGGGTGATGGTGAATAGCGACGCGGAGTTGGTACAGCCGTGGACGGTGGTTGTGCCTCAAATGGCGGGGGGTTTACACAGTAGGGAGGCATATTTTGGGGTAGTGGAAATGGTGCCAGTAATTCAAGAGATGGGAGAGATAACTGCACAGGGTATCTTGCATCTGCACTCAAAAGAAATTACAGGAATTCAAGGAAATGCCAAAATGCTGGTAAATAAACACAGTCACTATGAAACCATGGCCACAAAACAATGCGACTAATCATCCATGAATGGCGATGATGATTGGAGCAGGCCTGCTTAATTTACAAATGCAAGTACATCCAAAACAAGCACATTACCACTGAGAACGAAGAATGTAGTGAAAACAAAAAATAAGTATAGCCTTTTATCTAATCTTGTCCCCATGGCATGAAAATTTGATCCTCGTCAAATTCTCACTACCCAATGCTTCGGTAATCAAATGGGGTATATATATATATATATATATATATATATATATATATATATATATATAGATATAATTTAAGCTGTTCAAGTAGCGCAATTCTGGGAAATGGAGAGATAACAATGGAGCTAAAGTGGCAAGCCATAAAGTGGGACTATGAACTTAGAGAAACTAATTAAAGATGGTTCCTTTGCAAGTCCAAATTGCGACAGTGTAAAAACACTTGCCAATATTACTACAGGGGCACAAGATGACAAACAATAGTAAAGACGCGTGTGACAGAGTGGGCTTAGAAGCTTGTTCGTGGGGCATTGCCGAGAATATATGCTTGCTTGGCAGGAGAGAAAATCAGAAAAATCAAACAGATGAAGCTTAATGCACTTTTTGTAATTTGCTTGATTTCTACTCAAAGATCTCTTCTGCTCTTTGTTCGTATATTTGTTCTCTTTTTGTGGGTCCATTTCATCTGATTCGAATCCCAGAACTGATTGAAGATATTATTCTTTATCAAGCTTTTTCAGGCAATAAAACAATAAATTACAAGTGTCATTCGCTGAAAAAATGACTTGCTATGCCGACTCAAATCATTATTCAAAGCAAGCATTAGGATTTACGAAGGAATTAAAGAAAAAAAAAGGCAGGAAGTATAAGAAGAAAAATAATTTGCATAAAGTTTGAACGCCTCCTAAATCATGGGGGTTATACGATAAATTCATTAGTTACTTTTTTTTTTTTTGAAAAAAATTAAAACAGGAAGGACAAAAGCGGCAATGTACACATATTGTAACGGTCACCTTTTGTGTCAAGTTTAAAAACATTTTTCACTTCCGTTCCCCTGTAAATCAAGAAAGAAAAAACTACGAAAACTTCTCGTATCTTTCACGCAAGCAACGGTCATATAGCGCTTTGATGTGGACAACCATGAAAATAAAAGAAGAGGAAGAGGAAGAGAAAGAGAACAACGTTGTTGTTGTTCAATCTTGTAAAGTGGTGGAATATTTGGAGCCCATAATGTCAAAGGAACTTCTCTACAAGTTTCCAGACAACTCTGCTCTCGACTTCAACTATGCTCAGAGCTCACTATGGTCCCCTCTGGTGCCCCGAGTTCACAGTCCCATGGATTTGGATACAGTGACGCCACGAAAGCTCAATTTTGGGTTTGGATTAGAATCACTGGGAAGCAACAACAGGAACAGAAGTGACTCCCAGAAAGTCACCCAGAGATTCAAGAACAAGATCAAAACTTCCATTGCAAATGGGTTGAAGCTCAACCAGGATATCAATGTCTTGAAGATGAAGCAGCATAAGAAGAACAAAGTTAGTGCCTATGAGTTCTCTCCAACTCCAGTTGTGGGTTCTTGTGCTCCCTTCGCTACCAAGGTACTTTTTGTTCCTCCCCATTTGGGGTTCCAATTTCTGTTCCCTGTCCCTATTCAATACGGGTTTTGACTTTTTATAGTGTAATCCTTGTTTTCTACAAGTGGAACCGGACACTTGATTTCCAATTGATCATAAATAGACAAGCTTGTTTTTGTGTGTGTGTGTGTGTGTGTGTTTTTTTGGGATCCGGCTGAGTGAATTCTCTAAAATGTACAGGGTTGGAACAAGGTGCTGAAAGCCGCGTCGAAACATTTCAAGAAGAAGAAAAGGAAAGATCCTCCGTCCCATGTGAAGCTATCCAATTATCTGAGAGAATGGTAAACAATTGACGAACCATTTATTGTCGCAGACCCTTTTGGGGTTTTTCCGTTTTCAATTGTGAGCTTTGGTTGTTATTTCTTACATCGAAAAGAAATCAAATAATGAATTCTCAGATTCCAAAGGCTCGCACTTAACGGTGAATTGCGACCAAGATTTCTGTTTCGGAATACAGCCGAGGGAAGCGGTGGAGTTTTATTAGTTTTCTTGGTCTAATTGGGGTAGGACTCCAATTCGAGACTTCCGGTACCTTCTCTTCAAAAACAAATGTGCAGTATCCATTTATAAAACCTATCATCTCTCTTTTTCTAATGACGTATGAATTAAATAGTGTGCACTCAGTTACATGCTACCTGATCTGCAGAGTTTTTAATTAATCGACGGCTACACAAATCATTAGGCTCTGAGTCCAAATTTGATTAGAACTGTCAAGTTTTGATGGCGTAGCACGAGCAGATGGATTGTGGATATAACCGTGTGCCTTAAAAGTAAAACCTGGTAAAATATTACTTGGACGGGTCTTTGACGATGTAGCGCTTAAGATTGGCCACGGATGCTACGTCGTTTTAATTTATTTATTTTTTTAAAATATGTAATGTGTACATAATTAAATAATTCGTACAAATAAATATTAATATCGCGCATTCAACGTCTTATTTTATAATAGTTATATGCACCGCCACTACCGCGTCTACCGAGTCTCTCTTGTTTTTTTCTTTTTGTTTTTGGTCCGTACAACAATTCCCGAAAAAATGAGAGGCAATGGCCCTCCCAACTGCCAACGGGCGAAACGGATACCACAGGATACGTGGGAGAGGGATAAGAAGTAAAAAGCAAGCAGAAAGCCATTATTTGAAAACGAAGGAAGAAGACTCGTCGTGAATGGCTTCCACCGCCACTTCTTCTGCTCTTCCGATCCCTATTCCCACACACTCTCACGATACCAGCACCAACCAGAAGCCTTCTCTCTTTACCATCTCCCCACCACCGAGCCCCACCCTGAAAACCCCAACAATCCGCACTCGGCTGAGCAGGCTCTGCCAGGAGGGCGAGCCCCACCTTGCCCGCCAGCTGTTCGATACAATTCCTCGCCCAACTACCGTCGTCTGGAACACCATTATTATCGGCTTCATCTGCAACAACTTGCCCCTCGAAGCCATCCTATTCTATTCCCGACTCAAAAACGCTTCTCCTCCTGTCAAATGTGATTCCTATACTTACTCTTCTGTTCTCAAAGCCTGCGCCGAGACGGGCAATTTATTGATCGGTAGAGCTGTTCACTGCCATTTTATACGTTGCTTAGAATATCCAAGTAGGATTGTGTATAATTCTCTCTTGAATATGTATTCATCGTGCTTAAGCCGAATGGATTGCGTGAAGGACTTTGATTTCTCGAAGTATGATGTTGTACGGAAGGTGTTTGGCGTCATGCGTAAGAGAAATGTGGTTGCCTGGAACACTTTGATTTCTTGGTATGTGAAGACGGAGAGATATATGCAAGCCCTCAAGCAATTTAGGCTGATGATGAAAAAGGAAATTAAACCAAGTCCTGTTAGTTTTGTCAATGTTTTTCCAGCTTTGTCGAAAATTGGAGACTACGGGAATTCAAATGTGCTTTACGGAATGCTTGTGAAATTGGGTAGTGAATACATGAATGACTTGTTTGCTGTGAGTTCTGCAATATGTTTATTTGCAGAACTCAATTGCCTTGATTCTGCCAGGATGGTTTTTGACCACTGCCTAGATAAGAATACTGAGGTTTGGAACTCCATGATTGGTGGGTATGTACAGAATAACCATCCAGTGGAAGGTATTGAACTTTTTCTTAAAGCTAGGGAAACAGAACAAACTGTTCTTGATGAAGTAACATTTCTTTTGACCTTAAATGCTGTTTCTCAGTTGCAGCGTCTAGACTTGGCTCAGCAGCTGCATGCCTTCTTGATCAAGAATCTAACAGTATTGCCAGTGATAATACTGAATGCGATCATTGTCATGTACTCAAGGTGCAATGCCATTGATATATCATTCAACATTTTTGAAAAGATGCTGGAAAGAGATCTTGTCTCATGGAACACTATGATCTCTACTTTTGTGCAAAATGGTTTTGATGGTGAAGCATTGATGCTTGTTCATGAGATGCGGAAGCAGGATATTCCAATTGATCCTGTGACAGTAACTGCTCTACTTTCTGCAGCATCTAATCTTAGAAATGAAAAAATTGGAAAGCAAACACATGCTTATATTCTTAGGCATGGCATACAATTTGATGGAATGGACAGTTATATGATAGATATGTATGCAAAATCTGATTTGATTCGGACAGCAGCACAAATTTTTGAAAAGAACCATATGAATAACGGAGATGAAGCCATCTGGAATGCTATGATTTCGGGGTATACACAGCATGGGCTGGTTGAAGAGGCACTTGTTACCTTCAGGCAGATGCTTGAACAAAAAGTTATGCCTAATGCTGTGACCATAGCGGCAATTCTCCCTGCTTGTAATCCAGTGGGAAGTATGGATTTGGGGAAGCAGCTCCATGGAGTTTCTATTCGTCATCTGTTGTACCATAATATCTTTGTAAGCACTGCCCTTGTTGATATGTACTCCAAATTGGGTGCAATCAATCATGCTGAAAGTGTGTTTTTCTTATCTCCTGAGAGAAATTCTGTAACATATACCACAATGATATTAGGATATGGCCAAAATGGAATGGGTGAGAAAGCTCTCTCTTTGTTTAATTCAATGAAAACATCTGGCAGTGAACCCGATGCTGTTACCTTTGTTGCAGTCCTGTCTGCCTGCAGTTACGCAGGTTTTGTTGATGAAGGTCTTCAGATTTTCCAGTCAATGAAAAGAGATTATAAGATACAGCCCTCAACTCAGCACTATTGTTGTGTTGCAGACATGCTAGGGAAAGCTGGGAGGGTGGTGGAGGCCTATGAGTTTGTTGAACAACTGGGTGATAAAGGAAATGTGTTGGAAATTTGGGGATCACTCCTTGGGGCTTGCAGACTTCATGGACACATTGGATTAGGAGAAGTGGTTGCCAAGAAGTTATATGCAATGGACTGGGTAGAGGGCTTGGCAGGTTATCAGGTTTTGCTTTCCAATATATATGCCAAGGAAGGAATCTGGGAAAATGTTGATAAATTAAGAAAAGAGATGAGGAAAAAGGGCTTGAGAAAGGAAGTTGGCTGTAGTTGGATTAATATTGGGGGTCATATCTGCCGTTTTGTGTCTAAAGATCCAGACCATCCTCAGTATGATCAGATATATGAAATGTTAATGCAATTGACTAAGGAAATGAGACAGAGGATTGATTATGAAGATGAAACAGGCATAGAATGGTCTTTATCTTAGTTCACAAAGAAGGGGGATATATTACATTTGTCCTGATCTTGCACTGGGACTGATGGCTGACAATTCAATTTGGGTGTATCATGTACAACTAACTGCTGGTAAGAAATGCTGATTATAGTAATTATATAGCTTTGTGGTTTGATATGGAAGTCATTATTTGTTCCACATAGAATGCATGTTAATGTGATGATATGGTAAACATGTTGGGTTTTGGTGTAGGTTTCTGTAGCAATTCAACATTACATCTGAAGCAGATTGATGCTGCTGGATGCTTCTCAAGTCTCTCATTCGCTTGGTCTCTGGTGCTGTTTTGTCTACAGGGACCAGCCACACTAAATTCTGTTAGTTAATTGGTACCAACTTCAAAATATTGTCCTACACATTTATTCAGGCAAAGGCCATTGACACCTTCTCAACACCTTTTGTATTGAGGACATATGTTTAGTTTTGAACACTTAGCAAACTTATAGAGGCTTATGATATTACAAAAGAAATCCGGCATGAGCATAAAACCTTATTTCTTTATGTTTCTTGATACATGGATTTGCTGTTAGGTCTTGGTTTTAAACTCATTTCGAAATTCATACTTGTTAATGAAAAGACCCAAAATGGACAATGCATATTTGTTTGAACTTCTTTCTTTGTTGTCGTGCAAAGCAAACAAAATCATCCCAAGAGGGCAAACCTAGAATATAGAGGTTCCTCTTGGGTGGAAGAAATTTTCCCAAAGTTTGACCTAGTAGTTGGCAATCATAACACAGGGAAAAACTGCTCTTGACCCTCTGTGTCGACATAGTGACGGAGACACTGCCTCGTCCTTGCAACTGTGGGAAAATCCAGTTCTGACCTTGACCACTGTCCTTATTATTTCTGAATTTTCTCCCAAGCTATGATACAGAGGCATCTTGTTGGTTTTATAGTTTGAATTCCGTGAAAGGTGTAACTTAGATGTCAAGGCAATTTTCCTGTTTTTGTTGCCCTGGAAGCAAAAAGCACGATAAATGCATGGTTTATATATCAAGGGATGCATCACTTTTGTGCCTTATAAGATTGTCCAGATTTCACTTTAATAGGCATGGCCTTATTACCTTTGTAATTGTGTGCCATGTGAAGTTGTGTTGCCTTACATTAGTGACCGTCAAATATATCTTTCTTTCCAGTTCTCATCCACTAACTGCCAGAATAATAAAGGCCACATGCCCATTATCTTTTATTTTTCTATTTTGATGATCAGAAATCACTGGCTTATGCATAAGTCGGCGTATGCATAAATCGGCATCTGCTATGTAATCATTCATACTGGAAACAAAGGAAATTCTAAGCAGTGAAAAATGCTGAGCTTGTTTTCATCTCTTCAGCTGGCGTTGGTCACCTTGTAGCAATGGTGGAGATTGCTAAGCTAATGGTTCCAAGATAATCGAGTACACCGAATCACTTGCTGTCTCCACAGTATCTGCGGTCTCTACGGCAACCCCTACCAAAGGTTAAGCTGGGATTTCCAAGTGATTATCTGAATCCAGGAGAAGCTTTGCCTGAAGGATTCCTGGATCGAAACGGCTAAACATGGGAAAGGTTATTAGTTGGACACCCCAGTTAGCTATCTTGGCCCACCCAGCAATTGGGGGTTTTGTATCTCCTTGAGATTGGAATGCTATAATAGAAATCTTGTGGTCTGCTATTCCAATTACCACGTGGCTGTTGTTTAACAGCAGCAACTAAATTCCTTTGAGTTAATTATGGAATTTGGACGTTGTACGGAGAGGAAGGATTAAGGGACTTGATTGAGCTGGATGGGGGCATGAGAAACAAAGTGAAGGAACGCCTTAACGAACGCTGGATCTTCACACAATATATTGGGATGTCTGATTGAAGATGTAATGCACAACATGACGTTAAGGGGATGGTGGACCTGGTGTCTAAAGCTGACTGGAACTGTTCGAAGTTGTTGCATCTACTTAACGAGTATTGTGTACCTTTTATCAAAAAAAAAAAAAAAAGCAGAAAACAAAAAGAAAGGCATCAACATAATTTAACATGCCCTGTTTATGGGATGAAAAACTAGGGTATGCATGTAAATTTTTAAGCTTTCAAAAAAATTTAGATAGTTCGAAGCTCCTGTTTTCACAGTAGACTTTAGCCTCTAAATAACGCAATTGCCTTCTCTCTGCTCTTCTCCTCAACAATGAAACTAGCGCGTTAGAGTGAAGGAAACATCCTTTGCATACTGAGCACCAAGCGAAAACCAGAAAGCGAGCATGGTTTTTCCAAACAGTGGGTGACCATGCAGTATGGAGATAACCATGGACAATTAAAAGGTGTCCTCTAAGGCCCTTAACCTTGGAATCTTTACGTAAAACTGTTTATTTTTCTTAAAAAATTGAACTGTTTCTTTTTCAACTATTTGCTTGCGTCAACAGAATCGTGAGGGACATAGCATGTGATGTATCTTTATATATATATATATATATATATTTAAATTTATCTCTTTTATATCTAATGTAAGTGGATATATAGTATTTTTATATACATTATATATATTACATTAAAAATAATTTTTTGTCATATCTAAGACAATTTTTGTATCACATATAATATAAAGTATTTTATATATAATATTCAAAATTTTCATATCTTTGTAAGATTACCATTCCTATGTCCACGGAATTGGACTCATAAAGAATTTTATTTTATTACTTTTCATTTATCCTTTGTTTTTGGTCTCCACATGCATGCGTCAGTCCAAGCTCGATCATTGGCCTAACGTTCTTCTTTATATTGTTAATTTTTGTCAGTGAGTAAGTAAACGCTTGACGTTGCTTTCCCCCAGCAAAGCCGTGACGTCAATTTCCACAAGTGCAACAATTCATATAAACAGCTCAAAACGCTCTTATCTTCTTCCTCGTAATATCGTCAACTGCATCACATATGGAATCGACGATGCTTAAAACTTCAATAAACTCAACAACCAACTTTTCTAATTTAAAATTGTTTGCTCAGTTGTATTAAATGAAAAATGCTCAAATAGAATGACTATTTTAAATTTAAAATCCTTCTTCTTACAAAATTAATCTATTGGTATAATACTCACATTTATAAAATTTAAAATTTTGTTTTTTCCTTTCGACGTAAGATTCTATCACATTTTCTTCCACCAAATTTATCGACGTCACCGAGAACCCTTACTTACTCTTGCACCTAAAGTGTTTGACAACGGATATCAAAGTCATTACTCTTTTTCTCAAAAACTAACCTATTAGGTATGCAGCATCCACATTTCTAAGATACAAAACCCCTTATCTTTTTTGACATGAAATTCCATCAAATTTTCTCTCATCAAATTTATCGATGTCCTTGTTGTAAATTAAGGGCCCCTGCCTATTCTCGGACTTAGAGCATTTGACTGCAAATACCATATTTAGGTTGAATTGACTTTAATACTAGAAATTATAAGGTTCAAATACATTCCTAGTATTTAGATTAAAAAGTTTTAACTTTTAATCATTCTTAACGGATTTGAAGCTTTTATCCGAATGTCTCGTAGCTTTATGTGTAGTTACTTCATCAACTAGGAAGTTCTGCTTAAAAATCCCTAAGCTAATGTAGCAGAAGAAACAACATGAAACCATGACTACATTATATAAAAATATTATAAATTTGTAGTTCTTTCAAACACATCAGAGAGTCCCTGAACTCGGGGTCGTACAGGTCTATTCAACTCCTTTATAATCTAATCTTTCAAACATTCCTTTGTTTGGTGTGATATTTTTACGGTACGTCTTCTCGTGTGATATTAATTTCGCAATAGTGAGTATGTTTGCTAATTTACAGTACACATGTTTATTAATTATATGGCCGCTTTCCACATGTGATCAATTTCGAAATCTTCGTTTCGTATTGAATAATAAAAAAAAAAAAAAAAAAAAAGATTACCACATCTTTCTAGAACATTATGTCTTTTACCGAGAGAGAGGAAAAGAAGAGGACAAAAGGAACACAATTTGTCCATGGTCCCCATGCATTGGAAAATGGTGAAACGAAATTGACCCGAAAGTCATACACGCTTTTCCGTTTTAAATCGACGAGGAGCAGGTTTCAAATATTTAACTGCGATACGCAATGCTTGTTTCGTAAAAACAAACAAAAAGGATAAGAGTTACTGGCTACCGTTTGATCAATTTCCAAATCCTCGTTTCGTTTCGTATTGAAAAAAAAAAAAAAGATCGATTACGACATCTTTCTCAGTGGTGGGGCGAGGGAGGGAATCCAAACTCATGACATTAAGAAAAATACAAGGCAACCAACGCTAGACGAAGCAAAATTGTTGGTTGGGGAATGATGCATTTATGCATTTATTTATGTTAGTGGACTTTTGTGATCCACGGAGAACGACGCATCTTTTTCTAACTGTTTGTCAATTCAATGCAGAGTGAGGCCATTGGCTTTGCAGAATAATAAATACAAAGGCAACCGCGCAAGTGAACGTGAATTGGATGTAAATAAGTACAAAATAATTTTATATTATTACACGTACAATATATTATATTCATAATATTTCATACAACATAAAAAATTATATTAATACATGTTATTTTACTTTTAAAATTTATATGCGTTATGTGAAATGTTAAAAATATAATATAAAATCGTTTTACACTTACTTGTGTTCATGACATTTGTGTAAGAAATTTCCAAAACACAACTTGGCCCAGGCCAGGGTCAATGCCAAAAAAGGAAAGAAAATCAGAATCCACACGCAGGGAGTGGAACGGGAGAAGCCAAAAGTTTTGCGGAAATTTCCATTTTGATCTTTTTTTTTTTTTTTTTGGGGGGGGGGGGTGGGTGTTGTTGTTTCTACTAGCTTTTTGGATTGTCCACATAATAACAAAATTAATTGACTTTGACGCTAAGCACTCCCCGGGAGACCATACCAACTTTGTACGCTTTCTTTTTTCATCAATCTTACCAACTATTACTATTTGCGCCGTTATGATGATCAATGCAATTGAAAATTTTTCCTTCATCAGGAGATTATTAGCACGTTATTTCCACAAATAGCTTGAAAACAGAAACAATTCACAGGATTGCCCTTCATACTAACCAAAAAAAAATTATGTGTCGAGATGACCAAATTAGCCTTGATCAATGGGCTTAGAGACTAACTGCTAGTGACACAAATATAAAATATTCGTTGCACTTAAATTATATTCTCGCAACAAGCATTTTCATTTTCTCATCTTTCTGTGGTCCTGTCATACAAGGAAGAAACGAATTTTTATGGAATTTAACATTTATGTATTTTATTATAAACGAACCACACCGATCCAAGGAAAGAGGAAAATAACGAGACACAGAACCAGCGAGCAATCCTATCATTTATGAACTTGCTTATCACCTTTGCTGGCCTTCTTATGGGAATGCAGAGAGACGCACAGAGAAGATCAACGAGAAAAAGAAAGAGGAAGTAGAAGATAACACTTAATATATGCCGAAAGTTGACTATACATAAATATCGCCATAAATCCGAGAGATACAAGACCCGGATAGGTCAAATTGCAGTGCTTCCAATAGCTTTGGTGAGGCCAAAAGTTACAGCCATGGCACACCATCCTCCAATCAAGACCCTTAGGGAAGACCTAACCACAGGTGCACGCCCCAATGCTGCACCTAACCAGCCGAAAACAAGCAAGGCAAGGCTGGACAATGCTACCACCACACCAATCCGCACACCATAACTCTTTATGAAGGCCGCTCCAAGAAGCGGTATCAGTGCCCCCACGGCAAAGGCCACAGCAGATGCCGCGGCCGCCTGAATTGGGCTTGGCAACTCCCTTTTCTTTACCTCCAACTCACTTGAGTCCATGCTTTCAGCCTCGAGCTCTCTCTGCACTTGGGCCCTTTCTACGTCGTATTGGGAGTAAACGGAGACAAACTCTCCGAGGGCCATGCCACAGGCACCACCAACCATTCCGGCGATTCCGGTGAGGACCATGGCCTGGGCATCTTCCTGGACGGCCCCAATACCCATCATCAAGGACGATGTGGACAGCAGCCCATCGTTTGCACCCAACACAGCGGCACGAAGCCACTGTGCCCTTTTGGAGTAGTCAACAGCCTCGATCTCTAGCGGCTGGTTTGTCTGCTTCTCGAAGTCTTTCGGGGTCCTGTCGGGCACCTGGTTTGTTTCTTCAGTGTTGGGGATGGCAGCCATCAGGAAATGAAATGAAGCTTGGAGGTTATGAAGAAAGGGACCAGAAGAATATTAGCTTAGTGAGGAGTGCGGAAGCCACACGCCCTTAGGGTCACGATGAGGACCTCTATTTATAGCCAAAAGCGGCTGACGTGCCAAAGGCATTAAAAACGATGCTAAAGGAGATCGGTAATAACTAGGCGGAGTGCCATCTACGCCTTCTAGAGTCTAATGCCCATTTGGCAAGGAGACGTACCGGCCCATTTGGCAAAATTATTATTATCAAGCAAAAGTTTGCACTCTTAACATTGAGGGAAAAAAAAAAAACTAAAATCATTACGAACAAAAGGGAGAGGGGGGGGGTAATGCCATTGTTTTCAAGCCCATTTGGCAAGGAGAGACACACACCCTACTCCATGGAGAAGAAATATGTTGACCCCAAATTGAGGCTTCCCATTAGACTGAACCTTAGGATTCATGAAGTCAGCTACCAAAAGATCCACTAGCGCCATCTATATCAAGATCCCCCCAGACGCTGAATTGACAATCCCTTCAACAATTAGGGCAGTGTGGCTGTTCTCATTGTATGTATTGGATATTCCAATACCGATTGCAATCCCAGACAGAGTTGCTAGGCAAAAGAAAAGTGACATTATTGCCACAGCTCTAGACTTGAATCTCGCCTGCAAATATTGCAGGACATACATGGATAAGAAAATGCCATGTGACATTTTACACATTATTTTCCTGTAACATCAATATCCACATTTTTTTGGGCTGCCCTGAACCGGCCCATGTTTCGTCTATCGCACCCATATCACCGACATAAAACCCACTCAGCGCCCTGGTGCTGCTGCCATCGTCCCAGGGAAGGATCAATGTCCGTTCCACTCTTCAACCTCGCTCCCGACTTGGCCGTGTCAAGGCTTTGCCTGGGTTTGTTGCTTCTATGTCCACTTCACTTCTTTTTCTCCATTTTTCAAAATATTCAGTATATTTGTGCACCGTTATTTCAAAGATTTTTAAAATAGCTTGAAGGTGTTTGTTTTTGAGGAAAAAAAAAAAACCATCAGGAACGATGACATTCGGCGAGCAAAACTCGTTGGCTCAGTCCTTTCGCCTTCTTGACCAAGCCTTCCATGCCGGAATCAACTTCTTTGACTCTGCTGAAATGTACTTCCTTTCTTGGTTCTTCTTTTTTTTTTTTAATAGTTTTCTGTGATAGTCATTTCTTGCTGGGTTTTGTGCGCTTATTTTTATTTTGTATTGCTGGAAATCCGTCAGGCATCCAGTGCCTCCGCGGGCCGAGACTCAGGGAAGGAGCGAGGAGTACTTTGGCCGCTGGGTTAGAGAAAGGAAGGTGCCGCGGGACCGTGTTGTATTGGCGACAAAGGTATGTCCAATGGGTACATTATGTGATATGTTATGTTTCAACCTATTTCATTCTCCATTTTGTATGATCTCACAAAGGAATTAATCTTCCCTTTTCCGTACCATTTCCATACTTGATGTAAATACAATTTCTCTTTTTGGTTTTTGGCTAGGTGGCCGGACCTTCTGTCCAAATAACCTGGATACAAGGTGGGCCAGAGTGTTTGGATGCAGGAACATCGCTGAGGCCATTGATAGTAGGTTGGTTGGTTCGCATTACCCCTTTAGCTATACCATTTGGACCAGAAGTTAAGTGTCTGGCTTGCTCTCTTGCCATAGATTTGTTGTGAGATCTTAGGAGTAGTTGAACTGGGTAAATGTTTAGCCTATTTTCTGTTTACTTTCTCTTCTTCTTGAACATATCTTATAACCACACCTTGGATAGTAAGAGGGATTTCATGGCTCATAGCACACTTTGTCTTGACAACTTGACATTGTTGCAGCATTGGGAATTTTGGGAGAGTTTTGACTCTGATAAAAACATTAACGTGTCTGCCAGTTATTTACCAGAGCATGCGATCTCCCCTGTTACCAAAATTCATAACCTTTGAATGAATCACTCATGTTAAGAAATGCTCATTCAAAACCCTAGGGAAAGTCAGCCGTGTGGATTTGATTTTATCTCTGTCATTGTGTTTTGCTCAACTAATTTGTTTATCTTATTGATTCAGCTTAAGACGACTGCAGATGCACTACATTGATATCTATCAAATTCATTGGCCTGATCGGTTTGTATGTAGATCTTGCTCCTTTTCATCATCCTCATTTTTGTTTGTGTGTGCATGTGTTTGTGCTTATAACTCCACCAACAAAAAAGTCTTAATCTCAATTTCCTAGCTAATCTGTTCTGTCATGAACTAAAATTGGGGTCAGATCTAATTGTTCTAATCTTCCTGACCAATTATTTTCAAGTCAACTTATGTAGTCTGCCTCTCCTTTTTTCCTCTTTGGAGGAAATATGTTATTTAAAATTATTTATTGTTGCTTTTATAGCTATGTCCCTATGTTTGGAGAAATTGAGTACGATCCCACCCGACAGTTCTGTTCAGTTGGTATTGAAGAACAGCTTGATTCTCTTTGTAGAGCTTTTGATGCTGGCAAGGTGAGTTATTATATTTTGGGCTTAGTTGATCTGTGACTAAAATTATAGTTAGTAACCAAATGTTTAGATGTAGATCAGATACATTGGACTTAGTAATGAAATGCCTTACGGCATCATGAAGTTCCTTCAGATTGCTGAAAGCTCTGCTTGCTACCCAAAGATAATATCTGTGCAGGTTGTATCAGCTTTTATTCCTGATGATTGTCATGTTCTTGCTCTTTCTCTCTCTCTCTCTCTCTCTCTCTCCCTCCTTCTTTAATGTTTAACTTTTGTACCGAGGCTGATGTGATATCCACGGTTTCAACAATAGAACTCTTGCAACTTGCTCTGCCGAACTTTTGATTCTGGATTAGCTGAGTGCTGTCATGTCTTCTTCAATAAACACTAAAATTAGTGTGAAATATGATTCAATCACGTGTGTAAATGTCTTAGGAGTTTCATTTATTGTGGTTTTCTTTTGCCTGCATTTCACAAATGCACAAATAATCAGTAAATTATATCATTGTGACTGCTATTGAATTAGTAAATCTAAGCCTTTGGGATGTAGAGAAACTAAAAGGGAAGTTTTATTCTGTTATTCTGTCAGTTTTCATGAATTCAATTCTTGCCATAGTGTCGTATATGCTTTGCCACTTTTGTTTAGTTTGCATATGCATATTGTGAATTTGTTAGAATGGAAGTCTCCATGTTCTCATTTTTTAATATTATTTATCCTGAATTTCACTTGATCATAATTTTCGGGTTGCATTATTGAATTTCTGTAGGCTTATTGGCCTGCAGCCCTCTGGCAGTGGGCATTCTTTCTGGGAAATCCTTTCTACATGACAGGGGTCCAGCAGATGCCCCGTTAAATCTTTTCAAAGGTTGACCATTGGATTTTTCTTTACCATTTACCAGTGAAAGGCCCTCTCCAATATAATTTACTGCTGCTTGTCATTTTTGGGAACTCTCTTTATGCTTGTCATTTTTATGCAGACTATTCTTTTGTTCTTGCAGGAAGGTATTCAGAAGGAGAAACAAGATACAGTCTGAGTAACAAAGCCATACAAGCAGCTACTATGGCACATGTGTTCTCTTTCATTTTGAAACTTAAACTGTATTCTTTGATGGGCTCACAAAATGATGTTAGAATGAGGGCCACAATAACTCCTGAGATTAAGCTATTTGAGTACTCAAATGTTTTTAACAGATGATAATGTTTCTGTTATGGAAGGCCTTTAAGCTTTATCATATTAATTAAATTTTTGTAAACTACTTGTGTGCCATGTATGTACATATCACTCCTTGTCCTTGTGACTTTGCAGGAGTACCTTGAGATTAATGCACATGCATAATGTGACTTCAGCAGTTGTGCTTCTTAATTTTGGATTGCATGTTTTTACTAGTTTGGTAAGAGAGCTCTCTATAAGGTTGGATGTTAATTATACTTCTGTGTCGTACTTTTCATCCCAAAATTGGTCATCATATTCTGTGCGCTTGATTCTGTTGCAAATGGTTCCAAGAATGATATTTTACTTCCACCTAGAGATTAATTGAGCTTGCAGTATGGCTTCAATTTTTGTTTTTGAGTTATGGCCTCTTGGTAATTTAAGCAATACAGAATTGGCAAGCTGCTTTTGGACAGAATCTATACATGTGCATACTTGAAAATGAAGATCCTGTGTAACATTTTGCTATTGGTTGTGGTCCCTCTTCCGTACTATTATATTCTTCTTCATTAATGCCATTTTTGTTCATTCTTGTTGGTGCTTTGAATGCAGCTTTTGTTTCGCGACATCCACTTGTTGCAAGTGCTATATTTGGAGCTACCAAATTCTGGCAGCTCCAGGAGGTTCTCGATGCATGCAAAGTTCATCTTACACCTGAACTTATTATGGAGATCAACAAGATTCATGCTAGATTTCCTAATCCATGCCGCCCCTGATAGGCTGTTGTCCCTGTCAGCTAGTATCATCTGTACTTTATAAATACCGATAAACTGGATTAGTTTCACTTTCTTATTGGCTGTTAAAGCCGTTATCAGTTGTTAGAGAAATTACTTGGCAGCTGAGGTACGTATGTTACATGAAAGACCGTATCAATTGAAACACCCAACTTTTAATAGGTCCACCATGACATGGAGAGTATCATATTTTTCTTTTTAAGTTTTTAGTCAGCAATTTCGTAGTAGTGGATAGAATAATTTTCCTTTTTAAGTAGTTTTCCGATTTTTATGTCCGGTTTAACTGGTGCAAAGGGGAGGCCCTGCGCTTGCACGGTACAGAAGTTGGCACGGCCTTGATCAAGATTCAAGGTGAGTCAGGCCATGCCACAGGCAGCCTTATAAGAAAACTCAAGACTGAGAAGTTCCAAACGATACTTCAAACGCAGTGGCAATATCAACAGAGGAACGCCGATTTCACATATAGCAGGAGGCCACTGTTTTGCAGATTACATTGGCCAGGTTAAAGAGAAACAAAACGATTCAACACAGATCCAAGCTCCTACCGGGAAAATATACAGACTCATAGTATTTCGACTCTAATCACAAGCTATTTAAGTAATCACAATTAACGGACGTCACTTGCCATTTTTTCACAGGACCCCAAAATTGGACGAACGGCTTATTGCGAGGATCTATTATCGGTATGGCATTTTAAAGGAGAACTACATTTTGCCTTTTTACATCATGCTCAAAGTAATATTCTCCATCATCATAATATTCTTCATCGTCATCATAGTTGCCATACTCATCATAATATTCTTCATCATCATCATCATCATCTTCGTCTTCATCGTTGCTCTTGCCATTTTGCAACAACGTTCTTCAATTCTGTCCCCTCAGACGCTTCTGAATCCTATCTCTGATTGCTGTGCCTTGAAATATACCAACATGATAATTCCTGTCCTTTAATTTTTAGATATCGATATCAATCAAGCAAGTCTGCATGTTGGGGGTGGGTTTAACCAATTGATAACATTTCACTTCCACCAAAAAGGAAACTACAAGAATCGAGGAGTAGACGAAATTTTCTTGGGGGAAGGGGGAGAAGGCAGGTGTGGATTAGATAGAGCCAAAGAATGGGACGGAGTGGGATTTACCATTTTATGACAACCTTCTTCGAACATCTCCAAAAATCCAGCAACCCAGCGATCAGCATTTTCCACCCATTCATTTCGATGCATTGCAACTGTTAGAATCTGAAGCAAAAAAACATAACAAATGCATCAAATTCTTGAAATCATAAGAGACCCAGCGAGCATGGTGTCATAACAGTTGAGGCATCGGAAGTCTACTCACAAAAAACAAACAAGTAGGTAAATTCAAGACCGTTATGACTGCCATGCACCTGGCAGTGATGATCATTAAAGTCACATTAGAAGAAAACTTATAACAAGATCTAACACATGCTACTACATCTAGCCAGCACACAGAGCCATAGCAAGAAAATTTATGAAACCAAGCGATGAAATCAGACTTGAAATTTCTGAGCGTCTATACTTTGAAATAGCGTAAACAATTGAAAGAGTTCCAAAATAGAAAACAATGATATCACTAAAATCAAGATGAATAGCGTGCCTATGAGTTCTCTCCAACGCCAGTTATGGGTTGTTGTGCTCCCTTCGCTACCAAGGTACTTTTTTTTCCTTCCCTATTTGGGGTTCCAATTTCTGTTCCCTGTCCCTATCCAATACGGTTTTTTTTTTTTTGACTTTTTATAGTGTAATCCTTGTTTTCTACAAGTGGAACCGAACACTTGATTTCCAATTGATCATAAATAGACAAGCTTGTTTTTGTGTGTGCTTTTGTTTTTTGTTTTTTATTTTTTATTTTTTATTTATTTTTTGGGATCCGGCTGAGTGAATTCTAAAATGTACAGGGTTCGAACAAGGTGCTGAAAGCCGCGTCGAAACATTTCAAGAAGAAGAAAAGGAAAGATCCTCCGTCGCATGTGAAGCTATCCAATCATCTGAGAGAATGGTAAACAATTGAGGAACCATTTATTGTTGCTAGTTGCTACTCTAAAATGGACGAACGCAGACCCTTTTGGGGTTTTTTCGTTTTCAATTGTGAGCTTTGTATCACGGATTTAGTCTCTAACCCGCGCGTTACTTGATTAATCCTTTCCTCAAACTCTTCAAAATTTACTTTTTTTCTTATAAGATTGACTAAATTTCACATAGATTAAAATATTCTGAACATAATTCCGTGACATTTGACTGTTATTTCTTACATGGAAAAGAAATCAAATAATGAATTTTTAGATTCCAAAGGCTCGCACTTAACGGTATCTTCTGGTGCAATGTTCTTTTTTTTTTTTTTTTTACCGAGTGGCAAATTGTATTACTTTTTTATGAATGATAAATTGTGCGTTGTTGCGAGACAATCCAATAAAAATGCGACCAAGATTTCTGTTTCGGAATACAGCCGAGGGAAGCGGTGGAGTTTTATATTTTTCTTGGTCTAATTGGGTTAAGACTCCAATTCGAGACTTCCGGTCTTAACACCTTTAGCCTGAGCTAAGGCTCCTTGGTCTGCAGAGTTCTAATTAATCGATCGCTAAACAAATCATTAGGCTCTGAGTCCAAATTTGATTAACACTGTCAGGTTTTGATGGTAGCACGAGCAGATGGATTCTGTGTCAAAAGTAAAACCTGGTAAAAATAAACGGCCCATATTACTTGGACGGGTCTTTGACGATGTAGCGTTTAAGATTGGCCACGGACGCTACGTAGTTTTAATTTATTTATTTTTTAAAGATATGTAATGTGTATATAATTAAATAATTTGTACAAATAAATATTAATAACATGCATTCATCATCTTATTTTATAATAGTTATATGCAACGTCACTGCCGCGTCTTCCACGTGATTATCTGAATCCAGGAGAAGCTTTGCCTCAAGGATTCCTGGATCGAAACGGCTAACATGGGAAAGGTTATTGGTTGGACACCCCAGTTAGCTAACTTGGCCCACCCAGCAATTGGGGGTTTTGTATCTCATTGAGATTGGAATGCTATAATAGAAATCTTGTGGTCTGGTATTACAATTACCACGTGGTTGTTTCACAGCAGCAACTAAATTCCTTTGAGTTAATTATGGAATTTGGATTGGTGGTGGGGATGAAGAAGGATTACAGGAAAGATATCAGGGCTGATAATTTAATGATTGTCAGTGCTGACGTTGTACAGAGAGGAAGGAATAAGGGGCCTGATTGTGCTGGATGGGGACATGAGAAACAAAGAGGGTTTCTGTATTCAGCCCCTGGGAGATCTTCACCCAATATGTGGGGATGCCTGATTGAAGATGTAATGCACAACATGACGTTAAGAGGATGGTGGACCTGGTGCCTAAAGCTGACTTATCAAAAAAAGAAAAAAGCAGAAAACAAAAAGAAAGGCATCAACATAATTTAACATGCCCTGTTTATGCGTTGAAAAATTAGGGTATGCATGTAAATTTTTAAGCTTTCAAAAAAAAAATTAGATAGTTCGAAACTCCTGTTTTCACAGTAGACTTTAGCCTCTAAATAACGCAATTGCCTTCTCTTTGCTCTTCTCCTCAACAATGAAACCAGCGCGTTAGAGTGAAGGAAACGTCCTTTGCACTCGTAATCATACTGAGCACCGAGCGGAAGCCAGAAAGCGAGCACGGCTTTTCCAAAACAATGGGTGACGATAGAGTATGGAGATAACCATGGGCAATTAAAAGGTCTCCTCTAAGGCCCTTAACCTTGGAATCTTTACGTAAAACTGTTTATTTTTTTCTTAAAAAAGTGAACTGTTTCTTTTTCAACTATTTGCTTGCGTCAACAGAATCGTGAGGGACATAGCATGTGATGTATCTTTATATATATATATATATATATTTAAATTTATCTCTTTTATATCTAATGTAAGTGGATATAAAGTATTTTTATATACATTTTATATTACATTAAAAATAATTTTTTGTCATATCTAAGACAATTTTTATATCACATATAATATTCAAAATTTTCATATCTTGTGTAAGATTACCATCCCTATGTCCACGGAATTGGACTCATAAAAGAATTTTATTTATTTATTCTTTTTACTTTTCATTTATCCTTTGTTTTTGGTCTCCACATGCATCGCGTCAGTTCAAGCTCGATTATTGGCCTGACTTTCTTCTTTCTATGGTTAATTTTTGTCGGTGAATAAGTAAACGCTTGACGTTGCTTTCCGCCAGCAAAGCCGTGACGTCAATTTCCCCAAGTGCAACAGCTTATATGACCTCTCAAAACGCTCTTATCTTCTTCCTCGTAATATCGTCAACTGCATCGATGAAGAAAGCAGAGCTAGTGTTTATCCCCACACCGGTCCCCGGCCACCTTTTTTCGACTGTGGAGGCCGCAAAGATCCTCGTCGACCGAGATGACCGACTCTTCATCACTGTCCTCGTCATGCCAACTCCCTTTGAGTCCAACATCAGCGAGCACAGAACCACATCACTCGTGGCCTCTGTTACCACAAGTCGCCTTCGATTCATCGACCTCCCTAAGGAAGAGCACGACCCAATTGCTAACCCTGCCCATGCGTTCGCTTATTTACTAGAAACCCAGAAACGATATGTTAAGGAAGCCGTGTCAAAGCTCATTACCCAGTCCCAGTCAACCCCCGAGTCACCTCGGCTTGCTGGGTTTGTTCTTGATATGTTCTGCACCGCAATGGTTGATGTGGCCCATGAATTCGGTGTTCCTTTTTATATTTTGTATACATCGTCTGCGGCTTTCCTTGGGTTGGTCTTTCATACGCAGAATTTGCACACCGAGCAGAAAATCGACATCACTGAGTTCAAAGACTCGGAAGCTGAGTTGGCAGTGCCCAGTTTGGAGGCGTTACTCCCTGCCAGGGTCTTGCCTGCTTCGATGCTTAAAAAAGACTTGCTCTCGGCATTTTTTCACAATGCAAGGCTCAGGGAGAGCAAGGGTATTATGGTCAACACGTTCGCGGAGCTGGAATCCCATGCGTTGAGTTCTCTTTCTGATGGCAAAGCTCCTCCCATCTACCCAGTGGGACCCATATTGAATCTAACGGGTGGCAGCAACAGTGATGAGGGGCCTGACGGAAGTAGCAAAGACAAAGAGATCGTGGACTGGCTTGATGATCAGCCCCATTCGTCCGTAGTGTTCCTCTGCTTTGGGAGCATGGGATGTTTCGATGCGGACCAAGTAAAAGAGATTGCAAGCGGACTCGAACGCGGGGGATATCGCTTCTTGTGGTCCCTACGCAAGCCTCCACCGAAGGGCAGGATGGAATCCCCGGGCCAATACTCGAATCCGCAAGAGGTGTTGCCCGAAGGGTTCTTGGATCGAACGGCTGGGATTGGAAAGGTAATTGGATGGGCCCCACAGAAGGCCATTCTGGCCCACCCAGCAGTCGGAGGTTTCGTCTCACACTGCGGGTGGAACTCCATACTGGAAAGCTTGTGGTTTGGGGTCCCCATTGCCACGTGGCCAATATATGCGGAGCAACAGTTCAACGCATTTTTACTGGTGACCGAGTTGGGATTAGCAGCTGAAATTAAAATGGACTATCGGAACGATTTTTTTGCAGGAAGCCAAGATTTTGTCAGCGCGGAGGAAATAGAGAGAGGGATAAGACGTGTGATGGAGCACGGTAGTGAGCTGAGTCAAAAAGTCAAGGACACGAGTGTTAGGAGTATTAAAGCCTTGATGGACGGTGGATCTTCCCACAGCTCGATCGGCCGTTATATTCGAGATGTAATAGACAATATGCCGTGACACTATTGGATTACAGAGGGACTGCCAACGAATGTTTGCAGTGTCTTAGTGTCCCCATAAATGTGCGCTGGTTTTACGTGAAATTTCTTAGTACTCGATCTAATTTATAATTACCAGCGTAACTTCGTGGCATCTCGCAATATTTCGTAGACTATTACAGTAAGAACATTTGACGGCCTTGATAAACCAATGAACTGCATGTCACTAGCAATTTTTAATTTCTTTAATTCGAATGTTAGTTCAACTTTTTTGGAGATAGAAAAAAGTACAAATAGACCAGAGATACAAAATATTTAAAGAATATTATATTATTTTAAAAATATAATTATATTATAATTTAGATATTTTATAAATAAAATCTTTAAAATATATATAATCATCTAAATTCTTAATAAATAACTAAATTTATTCAATTTAATGATCTTTATTTTATTTTTATATTATTTTAAAAAATAAAAAAGTTATTTACAAAATTTTAAAAAGTTATGAAATTACGAAGAATAAACCTAGCTTAATCCATCATTGGTAATACAGTAGCCGGCCACCAAGCGATAAGACGAGCAATACCTACCATTCATTTCAAAAAGAGCTTTGACCTCTCGCATACACCTACAAGTCCCCAAAAAAAGAAAAGGAGGAGTCTTGCATTATTTTTAACAAATGTATAATGCGAAGAATTTGCGTTGGAAATATAAGATTGTCCCTATCTATTATTTTAACATTACTTCAATATCATTTTGGACAGCAAACACCGATGCGGATGGTTTTGGAAACCCAGAAGAACGCGGAAGGGTAGAATTATTAAAAAAAAAAAAAAAAACAGAGAGAGAGCGAGAGATTGGCGCCAGACAATACTGTGTTCTTGTCTAACTAAAAAGAACAAAAACAAATGAAAGGGTCGCTGCTTGTATTCATCCCTGGACCAGGTATTAGCCACGTTGTATCAATGGTGGAGATGGCAAAGCTGATCGTCGGCCGCGACGACCGACTTTCCGTAACAGTCCTCATGATGAAGCTAACCTCCGATTCCAACGTCAAAAACTACACCCAGAGGCTCTCTGCTTCCTCCACCGATTCCAACCGTCTCCGATTCATCGAACTCCCCGGCGAGGAACCGGCGAACTCCAAGGTCGATCCTAGAGTAACCTTTGATTTCATTCGAAGCCAAAAATCCCATGTTAAAGAGTCCATCTCTATTCTCAGACAACCCAATTCGAACAACCTCGAATTTCCTCAACTCGCTGGTTTATTTCTTGATATGTTTTGTGCATCTTTGGCAGATGTCGCCGCGGATTTGGGTGTCCCTTCTTACATATACTTTACTTCAGCTGCAGCTTTTTTCAGTTACACGCTTTATATCCAGCACCTTCATGATGAGCAGAATATGGACCCCACCGAATACAAGGGCTCTGATGTTGAATTTGCAACTCCAGGCCTCGTGAACCCTATCCCCGCTAGAGTTTTTCCCGTTCTTCTGCTCGGTAAGGACTCGCTTCCTTATTTTATAGAGAATGCTAGAAATTTTAGAGAAACCAAGGGTGTTGTGATCAATACGTTCTTGGAGTTGGAATCCCATTCGGTCAATTCACTTTCCGATGGCAAAACTCCTCCCATCTATCCTGTGGGGCCCATCTTGAACTTCGAGGGCGATGCATGCGGAGAGGGACCGAACGGAAGCGAAAAATTCAAGTGTATCGAGGAGTGGCTCGATCATCAGCCTCCATCGTCGGTTGTGTTTTTATGCTTTGGATGCTTGGGAACTTTTGGTGTGGATCAGGTGAGAGAGATTGCACGTGCACTAGAGCACAGTGGGCATAGGTTCTTGTGGTCCCTACGGAAGCCCTCCCCCGAGATCAAAGCGGAACCACTGGATGATTGCTTTGATCCCCATGAAGTCCTACCCGAAGGATTTTTGGATCGAACGGCAGATGTTGGGAAAATAATAGGGTGGGCTCCGCAAGTAAGAATCTTGGCCCACCCAGCAATCGGAGGGTTCGTATCGCATTGCGGGTGGACCTCTATCTCAGAAAGTATATGGTTCGGTGTTCCGATTGCCGCGTGGCCAATGTACGCAGAGCAGCAGTTTAACGCTTTCAATATGGTCACCGAGTTGGGACTAGCGTTGGAAGTCAAGATGGATTATAGGATCGATGAGGTCCACAACAGTACTGCAACGCTGGTGAGCGCTCAACAAATAGAAAGCGCAATCACACGCTTGATGGAGAATGACAGTCGCAAAAGGAACAAAGTGAGAGAAATGAGTGCGAAGAGCCGTAGGGCCTTGATGAACGGTGGATCTTCCTATTCATCGTTGGACTGCTTGATTCGAGATGTGATAGACAATATGACTTTGAACCAGCTGCACTAGAATTTTCCCTTCGTACAGGTTTTTTTTATTATTATTTTTATTTGTGTCTCCTTAATATCATCAAATGCTAATGCATGTTTGGTAATAAAATGTTCTATTTACGTCGGTGTATCTTGGGCTCTCTTGCCCTTTTCGTCCCAAGACATAGGCTAAAAATTATTGCAATGGAGGCGTTTAAATTTGTAGTTCTTTCAAACACATCAGAGATTTCTTGAACTCGGGGACGTATAGGTCTATTCAACTCCTTTATAATCTAATCTTTCAAACATTCCTTCGTTTGGTGTGATATTTTTACGGTACATCTTCTTGTGTGATATTAATTTCACAATAGTGAGTTTGTTTATTAATTATATGGGCGGCATTTCCACCTGTTTTTTCTTCCCTTTATCATGGACGTTTTCATGTATGTGTTTAAACTTAAAAAACTGAAAATCTGACCGTGAGGGAGAGAAACGAAATCCGATCAATTGAAACTGAAGACTTTAAAGCTATGATTTAATTGCGAGCAGGTGAAGTATATTAAACAGGAAGAAGTTCAATACAAGTAACATTATTCCAGTCTCTTGCTCCCCAATTCTCTTCTTCTTCCCTTCAACAATGGATGCCAATAATGATGGTGAAATCTTACATCAGGGGAAAAACCAGGTACTTCGAATTAAACTTTCAAAGTTCAATATTCGTTTTCCATTATTTAACGTAGCAAGGAATCCGAATAGAGTTGATTAAAAATGAAAATATTCAATGACACTAGCTTTTTTTTATTATTTTTTATGTACGAATGAAGAGAATAGAGTTGATGTTTATCCCTTTCCCGGGCATCGGCCACTTGGTATCAACAGCAGAGATTGCAAAGCTTCTTGTCAACCACGATGACCGGCTCTCAGTCACATTCCTCATCATGAAGCTACCGTTCGACGACAAGCCGTTCACAAACTACACCAAATCGCTCAGCAATTCCTCCAGTTCCTCCCGAATCCAGTTTATTGACCTACCCCTTGAAGAGGCTGCCCTGGATATGCACGCCGAGGACATTGTTGGCCATTATATGGAGACCTACAAACCCCACGTGAGGGATGCCATTTCCAAGCTCATTGAATCGAAGTTAAGCCCCGGGGAAGACTCCGTGAGGCTCTGCGGGATCTTTGTTGATTTGTTCTCCACCGCAATGATAGATGTGGCCAATGAATTTGGGATCCCTAGTTATGTGTTCTTTACGTCGAGTGCAGCATTTCTTAGTCTCTTGTTTTACTTGCAAACCTTGCGCGATGTGCAAGGCGTGGACGTCGCGGGGTTCAAGGATGATTTGGATAATGAGTTAGTCGTTCCAGGGATTGTGAACCCAGTTCCTGTCAGGGTTTGGCCTTCTGCGATACTCGCCAATGATGGGGGTCCGAGGTTTCTTGACTTCGCAAGGAGGTATAGAGAAACGAAGGGCATTATTGTGAATACGTTTACAGAGTTGGAATTTCATGCGATGGATATTCTTCTCAATGATATGCGCCTTCCAGTGTACCCAATGGGGCCCATTCTGAACCTTAATTGCGAGGATGTGGGCCCAAATGGGCCTCACGACAAGATCATGAAATGGCTTGATGATCAACCTCCTTCCTCTGTGTTGTTTTTGTGCTTTGGCAGCACGGGAAGTCTCAGCGAGGAACAGTTGAAAGAGATTGCTTGTGCACTGGAGCGTAGTGGGCAGAGGTTTTTGTGGTCCTTACGCAAGCCCCCACCAAAGGACGCGATATCACTCCCCGGAGACTATGAGAATCCTGGAGAAATCTTGCCCAAAGGTTTCCTGGAAAGAACGGCTGAGATAGGAATGGTCATTGGGTGGGCTCCACAAGTGGCCATCTTGTCCCACCCAACAATCGGAGGGTTCATATCTCATTGCGGATGGAATTCTTTGCTCGAAAGCATATGGTTCGCCGTACCAATTGCCACGTGGCCATTAGAAGGGGACCAACAATTCAATGCCTTTGAGATGGCGATTGAGTTGGGGCTGGCCTTCGAGATTAAACAAAGTGATGGGAAGGGAAATTTGAGTGGCGGCGAAATTATGGTCAAAGCCGATGAGATAGAGAAAGGAATGAAGGCTTTGATGGAGCCTGAGAGTGATATAAGGGAAAGGGTTAAAAAGATGAGCGGCGAGAGCAAGAAGGCGTTGATTACAGGCGGATCTTCATTCTCTTCTTTGGGCCGTCTGATTGAAGATCTGATGAATAACTTACCCTGAAGTGCTGCATCGCATCCCAATAGGTAGTTCCGAAAATGGGTTCAAAATTTACACAAATCTCAATTCAGCATGTCTGGACGCTTGTATGACGGATTACAAGAAAAATGGGTTTCTGTTAGTAGTAGAATCCCAAAATTGGCAAGAAAATAATCTCCAGCGACTCTCCGCAAGCTTTGTGCATGAATTCAAGTCTATACGCTATTCATAACTGGTTAATCCAATAATCATCCGGCCACAAATTTTTGTGAGGATGAGTTGCCCCCTAATTCCCCATCATCAACAATAAAAGCCATGGCATAGCATGGATGATAATTAACCAGTGGGTTGGTTTTGGCTGTGAATTTGAAGCAGAATCTGCCTTTGATATATATATATATATATAAAAGTGTATTCATACCAATAGTACAGGTAGTGGTCATCCACATATAAATGTTTGCTCCATCGTTTATGCATATTTATATTACCTGTTGACTTTATATATGATAATCTTTATTCATAAAAAAAAAAAAAAAAAACAAAGAAAAACGTAAACCCATGGCGTTAACTCTAAATCCTCTTAAGTCGATCCTTCAATTGGCATAACAAAGGAAACTAGTTTGAAGCCAACAAATACATATGATTAGTATTTACATTTACGAGTGACGATGTGTTGAGAATTGAGAAGGTGCACATATTATATGAAAAACAATACAACAACAAGCTCACAGTAAGATTCAGACGTACAATTTGCAAAATTAAGAGGTTTGGTTATAACTTTGTCTATAGGATAAAGAAACAAGCGGCTAGAGAAATGTTAAACGCTGGAAGAAGATAAATTCGAGAGAGTCGTGGAGGAGGGTCCCCTATTTCGTAACTCCTTCCATTCCACGAGGATTCAAATATAAAATCAGAATCCATCCCGCTTTTTGAGAAAAACCACGAGTTGTTTTAAACCACCAAAAGAGAAAAAGGATTTTTTTTTTTTTTTTTTTGGAGAAGAAAGAAGGTAACCTTTCCTTGACGTATACTACAGTGGGATTTAATAAGAATCAAGATTTTTTACAGGTTATTTGAAATCACTTCTTCGTCATATATTCGAGTATAGTTTAACAATCATATTCATATGCCCATTTTAATGTGCTAAAACAAGATTTCGATTAATTTGGGGATACACAAATAAAAAAAGTTTTAAATATTTAAAAATTTTACAATTAAATTTTATTCATCTTTCTGTTTTTATTTTAGTTTTACTTTTGAAATTTATTTAAAATTAATTATTTTTAAATAAAAAGCGATCAAATCATTACAATATATATATATATATATATATTAAATAACAAAATTTAAAAATAAACCATTAAATTAGAAATATAAAAAAAATTGAGAATTTGATTATAAAAATTTGTGAATATTTTAAAAATAATATATATATATATATATATATATTCCATAATTAATCTCAAATAATAATATTTTGAAAAGCGTCAGATAATAAATTAATCAAAATATTTCAATTATTGCTCTGGAGGGCGGACCAACTCGCAATAAGACAAATCTTACGTAATTTCTGTTGGGACGAACATAGCAGTCCACAAACAAGCTACAGAATCAGATTGGTTCCCCAGAGTCCGATCTTAAAGGTTTGAAAACTCTTTCGTGAAGTGGGAAAAGTCTGGACAACAGACATGACTTTAAGAGAATTAGGAATGTGCAGTAAATAAGACAAAATGTGAATTGGTAAGTTCGTGCGTTGATTCTCATTGCAACTGCAGAACACCGTGTGGGCCAACTCATAGCTCGCCAATTTCAAGATCCGAACGAGGGACAAAGGCGATCGCGTTTCTTCTATGTTCAGATTTTCCAACATGAAATCGTTTACTTTCTAGAACATTATGTCTTTTACCGAGAGAGAGAGAGAGAGAGAGAGAGAAGAGGACAAAAGGAACACAATTTGTGCCCTTGCGTCCATGGTCCCCATGCATTGGAAAATGGTGAATCGAAATTGACCCGAAAGTCATAAGCGCTTTTCCATTTTAAATCGACGAGGAGCAGGTTTCAAGTATTTAACTGCGATACGCAACGCTTGTTTCGTAAAAACAAACAAAAAGCATAAAAGTTGCTAGCTACCGTGTGATCAATTTCCAAAATCCTCGTTTCGTATTGAAAACACACAAAAAAAAAAAAGAAAAGGATTGATTACGACATCTTTCCCAGTGGTGGGGCGAGGGAGGGAATCCAAACTCATGACATTAAGAAAAATACAAGGCAACCAACGCTAGATCGAAGCAAAATTTTTGTTTGGGCCATGATGCATTTATGCATTTATGTTAGTGGACTTTTGTGATCTACGGAGAACGATGCATCTTTTTCTAAAAGGAAAGAAAATCAGAATCCACGCGTCTACAGGCAACGAAGGAGAAGCCAAAAGTTTTGCGGTCCACGCGGAAATTTCCATTTTGTTTATTTGTTTATTTGTTTTTTTTTGGATCGTTTTTACTATCTGAGAGCTTTTTGGATTAACAAAATTAGTTGACCTTTCTACCCTTCTTAACCTGTCATTTGCCGATCGTAGGGCGAAATGTCGACATTCTTTCGACACCAAGGAGTCCGCGGAGACCATGTATATGCTCAATAATAGAGTTTCCTTTTTTTTTCTCTTGATCTCACCAACTATATAACCGTTTGCGCAACTTTCAGGCCTTTATGATAGTCAATTCAATTGAAAATTTTCCTTAATCACCCAAGGAGATTATTACCACATTATTTCCACACATAACTTGAAAACATAATTAATTCAAGATGACAGGATTGCCCTTCATACAAACAAAAAATATGTCTTAAATGGCATCAAAGACTAATAAGATTACCAAATTAACCTTGCTAATCAGTGAGCCAAAAGGACCAGATCAGTGGGCTCGAGACGGCTAACTCGAAAAAAATTTGGAAAAGGACACCCTTTTGGTAATTTACATTTGAGTCGTAAAAATATTACGACATTTCAGTAGTTTTGTCCACGCATGGCCATGATGCTTTCATAAATTCATAGCCCTTAGCCATCGGACCTCTGGAACAAATTATCATAAAAATTCAGGTCTCCGTCTCTCCCTCCTCTGCCACGTCCTCTTGAATATACCCTGTTTTCAGTTTTCACAATGAGTAACTATAGCAATATCCGTTTTACATTCTTCTGCATCTTTCTGGTAGTATTCCCTGCACTTGTTCTAGGGGAGTGCACGTGTGATGCTGAGGAAGAGGACCGCAACAAGTCTGAGGCTCTCAAGTACAAAATTGGGGCACTGTGTTCGATCCTCGTAGCCGGTGCAATTGGGGTTTGCATACCAATTCTTGGAAAGATTATTCCTGCTCTGAGTCCTGAAAAGAACGTATTTTTCATAATCAAGTCCTTTGCAGCCGGTGTGATTTTGTCTACAGGGTTCGTCCATGTGCTTCCAGACGCTTTTGATAAGTTGACATCCCCGTGTCTTAGTCAAAATCCATGGGGGAATTTTCCATTTGCCGGTCTCGTGGCAATGTTCACTGCTATTGGGACGTTGATGGTAGATACTTTTGCAACTTCTTACTTCAGCCAGCACCATTTTAAGAAGGCACAACCTGAGGTCGGTGCAGACGAGGAGAAGATTGAACGGCAACATGAAGGTCATGTACATGTTCATACTCACGCAACACATGGCCATTCCCATGGTTCTGGTATGATTGGTGATTCATCTGATCAAATATTTCGGCAAAGAGTGATTTCACAGGTTATTTCAATTTCTGAGTCATATAATTTGCTGATACAGCCAGTTATTGAACAAGACTGAGATAACCAGATAGTGACGGCCTTCACTTATTTTATTTTATTTTGAATATTGTAATCTTGTGGTTCTGTATAAACTACTGCAAAATATTTGCTTCCTGAAAAAAAAAAAAAGGAAAAAGAAAAATCCTTGAGCAAAAAGAGAACAAGGGGGCAAAAAATGGTATCTTTTAAAATATTTAATGACCATGTAATGCTACAGCATATGTAATCAGAAGTCTAATATGTGTTTCTCGTGCTTGTTGAAGGTTTTGGAGTTGGGTATTGTGGTGCACTCTGTAATAATAGGAATTTCGTTGGGTGCTTCGGAGAGTCCAAAGACAATAAGACCCTTGGTAGCTGCTCTAACCTTTCATCAGTTCTTTGAGGGCATGGGACTTGGTGGATGCATTTCCCAGGTACAAAATATCCACAGCATTTGAATGGTTAACAGTTTATTTTAGACTACAATTTTGATGGTCAACCAACTCATTGTCAACAACCTGGGCCTATTGCCGGTACAAGATGAGATGGGAAGGGATTGAATGTTCTAAATTTCCTGCTTTTAGCGTAGGAAAAGGGGTTTTCTTTTCCTAGACGATATGAATATTCAAACACAGCTGGCAATCTGCATAAGCATAATTATTGACTTTCCGGTTCAGCTATAATAGCTTGAGTCAAGCCTGCCTATCACGGCAAGAACCAGGCTAAGCGTCATCGTTACTTCTTTTCAGAACTGTCTCGGTAGGTTCAATAATTTGAATTGACATACATACATCATTCTTTGCATCTCTAATTGACTATGCATACCTGCTCTTCCTCCAATAACAACAGGGAATTGGGAAGCCCTGGCCCGATAGCAGGGCTGACAACAACGGTCCAGTTATGCCCCTTCGTTTCCTTACAATGTTTACCCCAGGGCATTCATATCCTCTTTAGCAAACAGTACAAGACCCCAGAGTGTTTGTTTATCCCCGCACTCGAAAGATAAGCAAAACAAGTGGTTTTGGAATCAAACAATCAATTAAGCAGTAAGCACGAGAAGGGAAAGAGGGGAAAAATAGCAGACCACGAACACTGGTGAAAAGAACAACTTGAT
Organism: Ceriops zippeliana; assembly: GCA_037897445.1. NCBI lineage: Eukaryota > Viridiplantae > Streptophyta > Magnoliopsida > Malpighiales > Rhizophoraceae > Ceriops > Ceriops zippeliana. The sequence continues at coordinate 3,688,123 of JBAPLH010000217.1, forward strand.
TTTATTTATTTATTTATTATTATTATATTTTTAAATTTATACTCAAATAAGCAAATTAAATAATATGAAAAGTTGGTGGTAGTCATTGTCGGAACGGAAAAGGTTGTGCATACCTTTCCAATAGTGTTACTTAGTCTGAATATATATCTAAAGGAGCGACACAAAACCGTTTATTTTCTCGTAAGTTTTTTAATTGTATTTACGTATTATTCAACTTGCTAATAAATATTTTTGATTTCTTTTTATTTTATTATTTGCTTCCAAGTATGGCATTTTCTTATTCATGCATGTCCTGCAATATTTGCAGGCGAGATTCAAGTCGAGAGCTGTGGCAATAATGTCACTTTTCTTCTCCCTAACAACTCCGGTTGGGATTGCAATCGGTATTGGAATATCCAATGCATACGATGAAAACAGCCCCACTGCCCTCATTGTTGAAGGGATTTTCAATTCAGCGTCCGCAGGGATCTTAATATATATGTCGCTAGTGGATCTTTTGGCAGCTGACTTCATGAATCCTAAGGTTCAGTCTAATGGGAAGCTTCAATTGGGGGTCAACATATTTCTTCTCCTTGGAGTAGGGTGTATGTCTCTCCTTGCCAAATGGGCTTGAAAACAATGGCATTACCCCCCTTCTCCCTTTTGTTGGTAAAGACTTTAGCTTTTTTTTTTTTTTTTAAGAGCGAAACGTTTGCTTGTTAATAATAATTTTGCCAAAAATGGGCTGGTTCGTCTCTCCTTGCCAAATGGGCATTTTTCCTCACTGGCTATTGTCGAAGTCGCCACAATAAATATTCTCATATCTCTGACACTCATTTTTCAGATTTTTTAGTAACTCGCCACTCGTTACCGTACACTTTCCCTAGCCTAATTGGTACCTTGTAGAATTGATTTGAATTAATCCATTCCATCAATTATATTCCACCCCAATTTCCACGAGATCAAACTGGTTAGAGTTGCATTCCAAAAATTTCAGTAGATCACTGCCGTTGGGTCTTTCACTGCAGTAGTTTATACAGTAAAAAGAAGCACAAGGGCAAAACAATCATAATATTCAAAATAAAATAAAATAAGTGAAAAGGCCATCACGATCTGGGCCTTTCACTTATTTTCTTTTATTTTGAATGCGGTTGGGTCTTTGCATTCCCTGTAACATCAATGAATTAGATCGTTAGAGCATCTCATCCAAGGAAATGGCCGAATGCACTCATTGGTAAAATGAGACAAAGTTCCACGTAAAGAGAAGGGGATTCAAGGAGAAGGGATCTCTCATGCTTATAAATATTAATGTTGTATATTTTAATAAATTATATTTTAGATTGTGATAAAGTGATATTAGAATCACATCGAGTATAATTTAATATCTATCATTAAATATTCTAAATCCAAAAATAATTAAGGGAATCTGGTTTAAAACAAAAATATTAATAAATTTAGTGAAGTAGAATGTGAGCAAGTATACGTCGGGAATCTCTTAGATGTTATAAACGTGGGCGTTTGCCTTTCTAGTATAATGGCCGTAACAATATGTTCCTGCAAGTAGAATATGTTCTTAATTAAATATAGGTCCTCTGAAAATCAGAGCCCAATATACATAAGTTTTTCGTGGGGCTGACTCTGAACCGGCCCATGTTTTCGGCTATCGCACCCAATCACCAACACAAAATCAACTCAGCGCCCTGGTGCTGCTGCCATCGTCCCAGGGAAGGATCAATGTCCGTTCCACTCTTCAACCTCGCTCCCGACTTGGCCGTGTCAAGGCTTTGCCTGGGTTTGTTGCTTCTATCTCCACTTCACTTCTTTTTCTCTATTTTTCAAAACATTCAGTATATTTGTGCACCGTTATTTCAAAGATTTTTAAAATAGCTTGAAGGTGTTTGTTTTTAACACAAAAAAAAAAAAAAACCCATCAGGAACGATGACATTCGGCGAGCAAAACTCGTTGGCTCAGTCCTTTCGCCTTCTTGACCAAGCCTTCCATGCCGGAATCAACTTCTTTGACTCTGCTGAAATGTACTTCCTCTCTTGGTTCTTCTGTTTTTTTTTTTTTTTTAATAGTGTTCTGTGATATTCATTTCTTGCTGGGTTTTGTGCGCTTATTTTTATTTTGTATTGCTGGAAATCCGTCAGGTATCCGGTGCCTCCGCGGGCCGAGACTCAGGGAAGGAGCGAGGAGTACTTTGGCCGTTGGGTTAGAGAAAGGAAGGTGCCGCGGGACCGTGTTGTATTGGCGACAAAGGTATGTCAAATGGGTACATGATGTGGTTTGTTATGTTTCAACCTATTTCATTCTCCATTTTGTATGATCTCACAAAGGAATTAATCTTCCCTTTTCCGTACCATTTCCATACTTGTTGATGTAAATACAATTGCTCTTTTTTGGTTTTTGGCTAGGTGGCCGGACCTTCTGGCCAAATGACCTGGATTCGAGGTGGGCCAGAGTGTTTGGATGCCAGGAACATCGCTGAGGCCATTGATAGTAGGTTGGTTGGTTCGCATTACCCCTCTAGCTCTACCATTTGAACCAGAAGTTTAGTGTCTGGCTTGCTCTCTTGCCAAAGATTTGTTGTGAGATCTTAGGAGTAGTTGAACTGGGTAAATGTTTAGCATATTTTCTGTTTACTTCCTCTTCTTGTTGAAGATATCTTATAACCACACCTTTGATAGTAAGAGGGATTTCATGGCTCATAGCACACTTTGTCTTGACAACGTGACATTGTTGCAGCATTGGGATTTTTGGGAGAGTTTTGACTCTGATAAAAACATTAATGTGTCTGCCAGTTATTTACTGGAACATGCGATCTCCCATGTTACCAAAATTCATAACCTTTGAATGAATCACTCATGTCAAGAAATGCTCATTCAAAACCCTAGGGAAAGTCAGCCATCTGGATTTAATTTTATCTCTGTCATTGTGTTTTGCTCAACTAATTTGTTTATCTTATTGATTCAGCTTAAGACGACTGCAGATGCACTACATTGATCTCTATCAAATTCACTGGCCTGATCGGTTTGTATGTAGATCTTGCTCCTTTTCATCGTCCTCATTTTTGTTTGTGTGTGTACATGTTTGTGCTTATAACTCCACTGCCAACAAAGTCTTAATCTCAATTTCCTAGCTAATCTGTTTTGTCATGAACTAAAATTGGGGTTGATCTAATTGTTCTAATTTCTTCCTGACCAATGATTCTCAATTCAACTTATGTAGTCTGCCTCTCCTTTTTTCCCCTTTGGAGGAAATATGTTATTTAAAAATTATTTATTGTTACTTTTATAGCTATGTCCCTATGTTTGGAGAAATTGAGTATGATCCCACCCGACAGTTCTGTTCAGTTGGTATTGAGGAACAGCTTGATTCTCTTTGTAGAGCTGTTGATGCTGGCAAGGTGAGTTATTATATTTTGGGCTTAGTTGATCTGTGACTAAAATTATAGTTAGTAACCAAATGTTTAGATGTAGATCAGATACATTGGACTTAGTAATGAAACGCCTTATGGCATCATGAAGTTCCTTCAGATTGCTGAAAGCTCTGCTTGCTACCCAAAGATAATATCTGTGCAGGTTGTTTCAGCTTTTACTCCTAATGACTGTCATGTTCTCGCCCTCTCTCTGTCTCTCTCTCTCTCTCCTTCTTTAATGTTTTAACTTCTGTACGGAGGATGACGTGAAATCCATGGTTTTGATAATAGAACTCTTACAACTTGCTCTGTCGAAGTTTTGATTCTGGATTAGCTGAGTGCTGTCACAACGAGGGGTATGTTGTCTTCTTCATTTAACGCTAAAACTAGTGTGAAATATGATTCAATCACATGTGCAAATGTCTTTAGGAGTTTCATTTATTGTGGTTTTCTTTTGCCTGCTTTCTACAAATGCACAAATAATCAGTAAATTATATTGACGTGACTGCTATTGAATGAGGAAATCTAAGCCTTTGGGATGTGGAGAAACTAAAAGGGAAGTTTTATTTTGTCATTCCGTCAGTTTTCATGAATTCAATTCTTGCCATGGTGTTGTATGTGCTCTGCCACTTTTGTTTAGTTTGCATATGCATATTGTGAATTTGTTAGAATGGAAGCCTCCATGTTCTCATTTTTTAATATGATTTTTCCTGAATTTCACTTGATCATAATTTTCGTGTTGCATTATTGAATTTCTGTAGGATTAGCCTATTGGCCTACAGCCCTTTGGCAATGGGTGTTCTTTCTGGGAAATACTTTCTACATGACAGGGGCCCAGCAGATGCCCGGCTAAATCTTTTCAAAGGTTGACCATTGAATATTTCTTTACCATTACCAGTGAAAGTCCCTCTCCAATATAATTTACTGGTGCTTGTCATTTTTGGGGACGGGTTAGATTTGGAAGCCTTGTTGATTTGGGAATTCTCTTTTTGCTTGTCATTATTATGCACTGTTCTTTTGTTCTTGCAGGATGGTATTCAGAAGGAGAAACAAGATACAATCTGAGTAACAATGCCGTACAAGCAGCTACGATGGTACATATATCCTTTTTCATTTTGAAACTTGAACTGTATTCTCTGATGGGCTTACAAAATGATGTTAGAATGAGGGCCAAAATAACTCCTGAGATTAAGCTATTTGAGTACTCAAATGTTTTGAACTGATGACAATATTTCTGTCATGGAAGGCATTTAAGCTTTATCATATTAATTAAATTTCTGTAAAACTACTTGTGTGCCATTTATGTACATATCACTCCTTGTTCTTGTGACTTTGCAGGAGTACCTTGATATTGCAACAAAATATGGTCTTCATCCGGTATCTCTTGCAATTGGTATGCTCCCCCTTTTTCTCTGTATCTGCCCATCTCTGAATGGGAGTTTAGGAATGCACGTGCATAATGTGACTTAAGCAGTTGCGCTTCTTAATGTTGGATTGAATGTTTTTACTAGTTTGGTAAGAGAGCTCTCTATAAGGTTGGATGTTAATTATACTTCTGTGTCATACTTTTCATCCCAAAATTGGTCATCATATTCTATGCGCTTGATTCTGTTGCAAATGGTTCCAAGAATGATATTTTACTTCCACCTAGAGATTAATTGAGCTTGCAGTATGGCTTCAATTTTTGTTTTTGAGTTATGGCCTCTTGGTAATTTAAGCAATACAGAATTGGCAAGCTGCTTTTGGACAGAATCTATACATGTGCATACTTGAAAATGAAGATCCTGTGTAACATTTTGCTATTGGTTGTTCTCTCTTCCTTACTATTATATTCTTCTTCATTAATGCCATTTTTGTTCATTCTTGTTGATGCTTTGAATGCAGCTTTTGTTTTGCGACACCCACTTGTTGCAAGTGCTATATTTGGAGCTACCAAATCCTGGCAGCTCCAGGAGGTTCTCGGTGCATGCAAAGTTCATCTTACACCTGAACTTATTATGGAGATCAACAAGATTCATGCTAGGTTTCCTAATCCATGCCCCTGATTGGCTGTTGTCCCTGTCAGCTAGTATCATCTGTACTTTATAAATACCGATAAACTGGATTAGTTTCACTTTCTTATTGGCTGTTAAAGCCGTTATCAGTTGTTAGAGAAATTACTTGGCAGCTAAGGTACGTATGTTACATGAAAGACCGTATCAATTGAAATACCCAACTTTTAATAGGTCCACCATGCCATGGAGAGTATCATCTTTTTCTTTTTATGTTTGCAGTCTACAATTTCGTAGTAGTCGATAGAATAATTTTCCTTTTAAGTAGTTTTCCGATTTTTATGTCCTGTTTAACTGGTGCAAAGTGGAGGCCCTGCACTTGCACGGTTCAGAGGTTGGCGCGGCCTTGATCAAGATTCAACGTGAGTCAGGCCATGCCACAGGCAGCCTTACAAGAAAACTCAAGACTGAGAAGTTCCAAACGATACTTCAAACGCAGTGGCAATATCAACAGAGGAACGTCAATTTCACATATAGCAGGAGACACTGTTTTGCCGATGACATTGGCCAGGTTAAAGAGAAAGACGAAACGATTCAACACAGTTCCAAGCTCCCTCCGGGAAAATATGCAAACTTATAGTATTTCGACTCTAATCACAAGCTATTTAATTAATCACAATTAACAGACGTCACTTGCCATTTTTTCACAGGACCCAAAAATTCGATGAACGGCTTATTGTGAGGATCTATTATCGGTATGGCATTATAGAGGAGAACTACATCTTGCCTTTTTACATCATCATAATATTCGTCATCGTCATCACTAACCAATGGAGGCGTTTGAATTTGTAGTTCTTTCAAACACATCAGAGATTTCTTGAACTCGGGGACGTATAGGTGCATTCAACTCCTTTATAATCTAATCTTTCAAACATTCCTTCGTTTGGTGTGATATTTTTAGGGTACATCTTCTTGTGTGATATTAATTTCACAATAGTGAGTTTGTTTATTAATTATATGGGCGGCATTTCCACCTGTTTTTTCTTCCCTTTATCATGGACGTTTTCATATATATGTTTAAACTTAAAAAACAGAAAATCTGACCGTGAGGGAGAGAAACAAAATCCGATCAATTGAAACTGAAGGCTTTAAAGCTATGATTTAATTGCGAGCAGTTGAAGTATATTAAACAGGAAGAAGTTCAATACAAGTAACATTATTCCAGTCTCTTGCTCCCCAATTCTCTTCTTCTTCCCTTCAACAATGGATGCCAATAATGATGGTGAAATCTTACTTCAGGGGAAAAACGAGGTACTTCGAATTCAATTTTCAAAGTTCAATATTCGTTTTCCATTATTTAACGTAGTAAGGAATCCGAATAGAGTTGATTAAAAATGAAAATATTCAATAACACTAGCTTTTTTTATTATTATTTTTTGTGTGCGAATGAAGAGAATAGAGTTGATGTTTATCCCTTTCCCGGGCATCGGCCACTTGGTATCAACAGCAGAGATTGCAAAGCTTCTTGTCAACCCCGATGACCGGCTCTCAGTCACATTCCTCATCATGAAGCTACCGTTCGACGACAAGCCGTTCACAAACTACACCAAATCACGCAGCAATTCCTCCAGTACCTCCCGAATCCAGTTCGTTGACCTACCCCTTGAAGAGGCTGCCTGGATATGCACGCCGAGGACGTTGTTGGCAATTATATGGAGACCTACAAAACCCCAACGTGAGGGATGCCATTTCCAAGCTCATTGAATCGAAGTTAAGCCCCGGGGAAGACTCCGTGCGGCTCTGCGGGATCTTTGTTGATTTGTTCTCCTCCGCAATGATAGATGTGGCCAATGAATTTGAGATCCCTAGCTATGTGTTCTTTACGTCGAGTGCAGCATTTCTTAGTCTCTTGTTTTACTTGCAAACCTTGCGCGATGTGCAAGGCGTGGACGTCGCGGGGTTCAAGGATGATTTGGATAATGAGTTAGTCGTTCCAGGGATTGTGAACCCAGTTCCTGTCAGGTTTTGGCCTTCTGCGATACTCGCCAATGATGGAGGTCCGAGGTTTCTTCACTTCGCAAGGAGAGATAGAGAAACGAAGGTATTATTGTGAATACGTTTGCAGAGATGGAATTTCATGCGATGGATATTCTTCTCAATGATATGTGCCTTCCAGTGTACCCAATGGGGCCCATTATGAACCTCAATTGCCAGGATGTGGGCCTCACGACAAGATCATGAAATGGCTTGATGATCAACCTCCTTCGTCTGTGTTGTTCCCGTGCTTTGGCAGCACGGGAAGTTTCAGCGAGGAACGGTTGAAAGAGATTGCTTGTGCACTGGAGCGTAGTGGGCAGAGGTTCTTGTGGTCCCTACGCAAGCCCCCACCAAAAGGACGAGATATCACTCTCCGGAGACTATGAGAATCCTGGAGAAATCTTGCCCGAAGGTTTCTTGGAAGGAACGGCTGAGATAGGAATGGTCATTGGGTGGGATCCACAAGTGGCCATCTTGTCCCACCCAGAAATCGGAGGGTTCATATCTCATCGCGAAGTGAAGAAACCTCGGACCAATTGCCACGTGGAAATTAGAAGGGGACCCACAATTCAAGGCCTTTGAGATGGCGAATGAGTTGGGACTGGCCTTGGAGACTAAACAAAGTCGTGGGAAGGGAAATTTGAGTGGCGGCGAAATTATGGTCAAAGCCGATGAGATGGAGAAAGGAATGAAGGCTTTGATGGAGCCTGGGAGTGATACAAGGGAAAGGTTTAAAAAGAGATATATTATTTATACAACATAAAAAAAATTATATTAATACATTTTATTTTACTTTTAAAATTTATATGCGTTATATAAAATGTTAAAAATATAATATAAAATCGTTTGACACTTACTTATGTTCATGACATTTGTATAAGAAATTTCCAAAATACAATTTGGCCGAGGGCCAAGCATATGTGCCAAATAAAAAAAAAAAATCAGAATCCACACGTCTTCACTGGCGGAAATCCCCTTTTTGTTTTTGTTTTTTTTTGGTGTTGTATTAACTATCTGAGAGCTTTTTGGATTGTCGACATAATAACAAAATTATTTGACCTTTCTACCGATATTAACCTGTTGATTCATCGTGTCAACTCGCTGCATTTTCCGATCGTAGGCGAAATGACGACATTCTTTCGACAGCAAGGAGTCCGCGGAGACCTTACCAACTTTGTACGCTAACTAAGAGAGTATCCTTTTTTTTCTCGATCTTATCAACTATAACCATTTGCCCAACTTTCAGGCCTTTATGATAAGTTAATTCAATTGAAACTGTTTCGTTAATTACCACATTATTTCCACACATAACTGGAAATCAGAATTAGTACAAGATTCAAGATCACAGGATTGCCCTTCATACTAACAAAAAAACATACGACTTAAATGGCGTCTAAGACTACCGATTACCACATTAGCCTTGATAATCAATGAGCCAAAAGGGCCATATCAGTGTGCCTAAAGAAGACGGCTAACTCGAAAAAGAATTGGAAATGGACAACCTTTTGGTAATTTAAAGCTGAGTCGTAAAAATATGCTTTGGGAATTTCGGCAGGGAATTTCGAATCAACCCTCATCCTGGGGACACGATGCTTTCATAGATTCAAGGTCCCTATTTAACAATTGGACCTCTGGAACAAAATATCATAAAAATTCAAGTCTCCTCTGCCCCGTCCTCTTGAATATATCCTGTTTTCAGTTTTCACAATGAGTAACTACAGCAATATCCGTTTTACATTCATCTGCATCTTTCTGGTTGTATTCCCTGCACTTGTTCTAGGGGAGTGCACGTGTGATGCTGAGGAAGAGGACCGCAACAAGTCTGAGGCTCTCAAATACAAAATTGGGGCACTGTGTTCGATCCTCGTTGCCGGTGCAATTGGGGTTTGCATACCAATTCTTGGAAAGATTATTCCTGCTCTGAGTCCTGAAAAGAACGTATTTTTCATAATCAAGTCCTTTGCAGCCGGTGTGATTTTGTCTACAGGGTTCGTCCATGTGCTTCCAGACGCTTTTGATAAGTTGACATCCCCGTGTCTTAGTCAAAATCCATGGGGGAATTTTCCATTTGCCGGTCTCGTGGCAATGTTCACTGCTATTGGGACGTTGATGGTAGATACTTTTGCAACTTCTTACTTCAGCCAGCACCATTTTAAGAAGGCACAACCTGAGGTCGGTGCAGACGAGGAGAAGATTGAACGGCAACATGAAGGTCATGTACATGTTCATACTCACGCAACACATGGCCATTCCCATGGTTCTGGTATGATTGGTGATTCATCTGATCAAATATTTCGGCAAAGAGTGATTTCACAGGTTATTTCAATTTCTGAGTCATATAATTTGCTGATACAGCCAGTTATTGAACAAGACTGAGATAACCAGATAGTGACGGCCTTCACTTATTTTATTTTATTTTGAATATTGTAATCTTGTGGTTCTGTATAAACTACTGCAAAATATTTGCTTCCTGAAAAAAAAAGGAAAAAGAAAAATCCTTGAGCAAAAAGAGAACAAGGGGGCAAAAAATGGTATCTTTTAAATGTATTTAATGACCATGTAATGCTACAGCAGATGTAATCAGAAGTCTAATATGTGTTTCTCGTGCTTGTTGAAGGTTTTGGAGTTGGGTATTGTGGTGCACTCTGTAATAATAGGAATTTCGTTGGGTGCTTCGGAGAGTCCAAAGACAATAAGACCCTTGGTAGCTGCTCTAACCTTTCATCAGTTCTTTGAGGGCATGGGACTTGGTGGATGCATTTCCCAGGTACAAAATATCCACAGCATTTGAATGGTTAACAGTTTATTTTAGACTACAATTTTGATGGTCAACCAACTCATTGTCAACAACCTGGGCCTATTGCCGGTACAAGATGAGATGGGAAGGGATTGAATGTTCTAAATTTCCTGCTTTTAGCGTAGGAAAAGGGGTTTTCTTTTCCTAGACGATATGAATATTCAAGCACAGCTGGCAATCTGCATAAGCATAATTATTGACTTTCCGGTTCAGCTATAATAGCTTGAGTCAAGCCTGCCTATCATGGCAAGAACCAGGCTAAGCCTACCGTACACTTTCCGTTACTTCTTTTCAGAACTGTCTCGGTAGGTTCAATAATTTGAATTGACATACATACATCATTCTTTGCATCTCTAATTGACTATGCATACCTGCTCTTCCTCCAATAACAACAGGGAATTGGGAAGCCCTGGCCCGATAGCAGGGCTGACAACAACGGTCCAGTTATGCCCCTTCGTTTCCTTACAATGTTTACCCCAGGGCATTCATAGCCTCTTTAGCAAACAGTACAAGACCCCGGAGTGTTTGTTTATCCCCGCACTCGAAAGATAAGCAAAACAAGTGGTCTTGGAATCAAACAATCAATTAAGCAGTAAGCACGAGAAGGGAAAGATGGGAAAAAGAGCAGAAAAATTGAAGACCACGAGTACTAGTGAAAAGAACAGTTTGATTTTATTTATTTATTATTATATTTTTAAATTTGCACTCAAATAAGCAAATTAAATGATATGAAAAGTTGGTAGTAGCTATTGTCGGAACGAAAAAGGTTGTGCATACCTTTTCAATAGTGCTGCTTAGTCTGAATATATATCCATAGAAGGAGCGATAAAAAACCGTTTATTTTTTCATAAATTTCCTGATTGTATTTACGTATTGTTCAACTTGCTAATGAATATTTTTGATTTCTTTTTATTTTATTATTTGCTTCCAAGTATGGCATTTTCTTATTCATGCATGTCCTGCAATATTTGCAGGCGAGATTCAAGTCGAGAGCTGTGGCAATAATGTCACTTTTCTTCTCCCTAACAACTCCGGTTGGGATTGCAATCGGTATTGGAATATCCAATGCATACGATGAAAACAGCCCCACTGCCCTCATTGTTGAAGGGATTTTCAATTCAGCGTCTGCAGGGATCTTAATATATATGTCGCTAGTGGATCTTTTGGCAGCTGACTTCATGAATCCTAAGGTTCAGTCTAATGGGAAGCTTCAATTTGGGGTCAACATATTTCTTCTCCTTGGAGTAGGGTGTATGTCTCTCCTTGCCAAATGGGCTTGAAAACAATGGCATTACCCCCCCCTCTCCCTTTTGTTGGTAAAGATTTTAGTTTTTTTTTTTTTTAAGAGTGCGAAACGTTTGCTTGTTAATAATAATTTTGCCAAATGGGCTGGTTCGTCTCTCCTTTCCAAATGGGCATTTCTCCTCACTGGCTATCGTCGAAGTCGCCACAATAAATATTTTCATCTCTCTGACACCTATTTTTCAGATTTTTTAGTAACTCGCCACTCGTTACCGTACACTTCCCATAGCCCAATTGGTACCTTGTAGAATTGATTTGAATTAATCCATTCCATCAATTATATTCCAGCCCAATTTTCACGAGATCAAACTGGTTAGAGTGGCATTCCAAAAATTTCAGTCGATCACTGCCGTTGGGTCTTTCACTGCAGTAGTTTATACAGTAAAAAGAACCACAAGAGCAAAACAATCATAGCCTTTCACTTATTTTATTTTATTTTGAATGCGGTTGGGTCTTTGCATTACCTGTAATATCAATGGATCAGATCATTAGAGCATCTCATCCAAGGAAATGGCCGAATGCGCTCATTGGTAAAATGAGACGAAGTCTTACGTCGGAAAGGAGAAGCGGATCCTGGGCGTTTTACACGTGAGATCTTAGAAATTCATTGGCCTGATCGGTTTGTATGTAGATCGTGCTCCTTTTCATCATCCTCATTTTTGTTTGTGTGTGTACATGTTTGTGGTTATAACTCCACTGCCAACAAAGTCTTAATCTCAATTTCCTAGCTAATCTGTTTTGTCATGAACTAAAATTGGGGTTGATCTAATAATTGTTCTAATTTCTTCCTGACCAATGATTCTCAATTCAACTTATGTAGTCTGCCTCTCCTTTTTTCCCCTTTGGAGAAAATATGTTATTTAAAAATTATTTATTGTTGCTTTTATAGCTATGTCCCTATGTTTGGAGAAATTGAGTACGATCCCACCCGACAGTTCTGTTCAGTTGGTATTGAGGAACAGCTTGATTCTCTTTATAGAGCTGTTGATGCTGGCAAGGTGAGTTATTATATTTTGGGCTTAGTTGATCTGTGACTAAAATTATAGTTAGTAACCAAATGTTTAGATGTAGATCAGATACACTGGACTTAGTAATGAAACGCCTTACGGCATCATGAAGTTCCTTCAGATTGCTGAAAGCTCTGCTTGCTACCCAAAGAGAATATCCGTGGAGGTTGTATGAGCTTTTACTCCTAATGACTGTCATGTTCTCGCACTTTCTCTCTCTCTCCTTCCTTAATGTTTTAACTTCTGTACGGAGGATGACGTGAAATCCATGGTTTTGATAATAGAACTCTTACAACTTGCTCTGTCGAAGTTTTGATTCTGGATTAGCTGAGTGCTGTCACAATGAGGGGTATGTTGTCTTCTTCATTTAATGCTAAAATTAGTGTCAAATATGATTCAATCGCGTGTGCAAATGTCTTAAGAGTTTCATTTATTGTGGCTTTCTTTTGCCTGCGTTCTACAAATGCACAAATAATCAGTAAATTATTTTTTTATTCTGTCAGTTTTCATGAATTCAATTCTTGCCATGGTGTCGTGTGTGCTTTGCCACTTTTGTTTAGTTTGCATATGCATATTGTGAATTTGTTAGAATGGAAGCCTCCATGTTCTCATTTTTTAATATGATTTTTCCTGAATTTCACTTGATCATAATTTTCGTGTTGCATTATTGAATTTCTGTAGGATTAGCCTATTGGCCTACAGCCCTCTGGCAATGGGTGTTCTTTCTGGGAAATACTTTCTACATGACAGGGGCCCAGCCGATGCCCGGTTAAATCTTTTCAAAGGTTTAACATTGGATTTTTCTTTACCATTTACCAGTGAAAGTCCCTCTCCAATATAATTTACTGGTGCTTGTCATTTTCAGGGAAGGGTTAGATTTGGAAGCCATGTTGCATTGGGAACTCTCGTTTTGCTTGTCATTATTATGCAGACTATTCTTTTGTTCTTGCAGGACGTTATTCAGAAGGAGAAACAAGATACAATCTGAGTAACAATGCCGTACAATCAGCTACGATGGTACATGTGTCCTTTTTCATTTTGAAACTTGAACTGTATTCTCTGATGGGCTCGCGAAATGATGTTAGAATGAGGGCCAAAATTACTCCTGAGATTAAGCTATTTGAGTACTCCAATGTTTTTAACAGATGACAATATTTCTGTCATGGAAGGCATTTAAGCTTTATCATATTAATTAAATTTCTGTAAAACTACTTGTATACCATTTATGTACATATCACTCCTTGTTCTTGTGACTTTGCAGGAGTACCTTGATATTGCAACAAAATATGGTCTTCATCGTATCTCTTGCAATTGGTATGATCTCCTTTTTCTCTGTATCTGCTCATCTCTGAATGGGAGTTTAGGAATGCACGTGCATAATGTGACTTAAGCAGTTGCGCTTCTTAATGTTGGATTGCATGTTTTTACTGGTTTGGTAAGAGAGCTCTTGAAGGTTGGATGTTAATAATACTTCTGTGTCATACTTTTCATCCCAAAATTGTTCATCACATTCTATGCACTTGATTCTGTTTCGAATGGTTCCAAGAATGATATTTTACTTCCACCTAGAGATTAATTGAGCTTGCACTATGGCTTCAATTTTTGTTTCCAATTTGTGGCCTTTTGGTAATTTAAGCAATACAGAATTGGCAAGCTGCTTTTGGATGCTACAAAGAAATGCTCCTCGTTCTGGACAGAATCTATACATGTGCATACTTGAAAATGAAGATCCTGTGTAAAATTTTGCTATTGCTTGTGGTCCTTCTTCCTTACTATTATATTTTTCTTCATTAATGCCATTTTCGTTCATTCTTGTTGGTGCTTTGAATGCAGCTTTTGTTTTGCGACACCCACTGTTTGCAAGTGCTATATTTGGAGCTACCAAATCCTGGCAGCTCCAGGAGGTTCTCGATGCATGCAAAGTTTTTCTTACACCTGAACTTCTTACGGAGATCAACAAGATTCATGCTAGGTTTCCTAATCCATGCCCCCTGATATGCTGTTGTCCCCAGTCAGCTAGTATCATCTGTACTTTATAAATACCGAAAAACTGGATTAGTTTCACTTTCTTATTGGCTGTTAAAGCCGTTACCACGTGTTAGAGAAATTACTTGGCAGCTGAGGTACGTATGTTACATGAAAGACCTTACCAATTGAAATACCCAACTTTTAATAGGTCCGCCATGACATATAGAGTATCAATTTTTTCTTTTAACGTTCGTTGTCGACAATTTCGTAGTAGTCGATAGAATAATTTTCCTTTGAAGTAGTTTCCCATTATTTTGTCCTGTTTAACTGGTGCAAAGGAGAGGCCTTGCACTTGCCCGGTTCAGAGGTTCGCATGGCATTCATCAAGATTCAAGGTGATTCAGGCCATGCCACAGGCAGCCTTATAAGAAAACTCAAAACTGATAAGTTCCAAAAGATTTTTCAAACGCAGTTGCAATATCAACAGAGGAACGTCAATTTCACATATAGCAGAAGACCACTTTTTTGGCGATTACATTGGCCAGGTTAAAGAGAAAAACAAAACGATTCGACACAGATCCAATCTCCCTCCGGGAGAATATACAAACTTCAGTATTTCGACTCTAATCACAAGCTACTTGAGCAATCACAATTAACAGACGTCACTTGCCAAATTTTCACAGGAACCCAAAATTTGACGAACGGCATATTGTGAGGATCTATTATCAGTATGGCATTATAAAGGAGAGCTATTTATTGCCTTTCACATCATGCTCATCATAATATTCTCCATCATCATAATATTCTTCATCGTCATCATAGTTGCCATACTCATCATAATATTCATCATCTTCTTCATCATCATCATCTTCATATTCACTGTTGCTCTTGCCATTTTGCAACAACACTCTTGAATTCTGTCCCCTCAGTCGTTCCTGAATCCTATCTCTGATTGCTGTGCCCTGAAAGGTACCAACATGATAATTCCTGTCTTTCAATTTTAGGCATCAATATCAATCAAGCAAGTCAGCATGTTGGGGGTGGGTTTAACCAATTGATAACATTTCACTACCACCAAAAGGAAACTACAAGAATCGAGGAGTAGAAGACTTTTGCTTGGGGAGGGGGGGGAGGGGATAGAGCTAAAGGGATAGTGGGATTTACCATTTTATGACAACCTTCTTCAAACATCTCCAAAAATCCAGCAACCCAGCGATCAGCATTTTCCACCCATTCATTTCGATGCATTGCAACTGTTAGAATCTGAAGCAAAAAAACATAACAAATGCATCAAATTCTTGAAATCATAAGAGACCCAGCGAGCACAATGTCATAACAGATAAAGCATAGGAAGTCTGCTCACAAAAAACAAACAAGTAGGTAAATTCAAGACTGTTATGACTGCCATGCACCTGGTAGTGATGATCATTAAAGTCACATGAGAAGAAAACTTGCAACAAGATCTAACACATGCTACCACATCTAGCCAGCAAACAGAGTCATTGCAAGAAAATTTATGAAATGAAGCGATGAAATCAGACTTGCAATTTCTGAGCAGCTATACTTTGAAATAGCATAGCCAATTGAAAGAGTTCCACAATAGAAAACAATGATATCACTAAAACCAAGATGAATAATTCAGAACTAAATCAAGAGGCTTCTGGTATAACTTCTACATATTTGACATGATATAAAGAGAAGATCAAATCATAAGGAAGAACCCATTGCAGAATGCATGCATCACCCCAAAAATAAAAAGCCCTGCAATGAACAAAATTTACATAAAAAAGGTGGGGAGGATTAAATTTTATTCACCAAACCTAAACAAGAAGTCTTGGCATGCTCTCTCATCACATACTAAACACACACTGCAGAAAATTTTGTAAGACAGTACAAAACCCACCTTTTCTCCGACTTTTTCTTGTTGTTCCTTCACTTTCTCTTGTAGTTTCTTTAACCTCATGTTGACTCTCAAACGCTTCTCCTATTTAATATCATATAAAGCCACAAAATAAATTCCCTCAACAAGAAGAAACCAACAACTAAAGCAACACCAAAAAAGTATATATACATAATCATGTGGTCAGAAGTCAGAATCAAAAAAGATGAAAAACAAGAAGATTGAGACAGAAACATACCTTCACATAGCTAACTCCAAGCTCTTTTTCTTGAATATCCTCGATCCAAATTACGCAAGACATACTGGTTATAATCTTTAACAATCCTCATAATAATGTCAGATGTAGAAATCCCATCAGTCCTTTTTGTTTCTTTAAACCTCCCAACTTTTCTTACCTACAAAAGGCATATAATTATCACCATTGCAACATGAAAAACCAAAAATGGGCATACAAAAAATTATTGCCCAACTTACAAATTCATAAACATCTTTTCCAGCTCCACTCGCATCAGCATAGCTGTATACAATGGAAAACACCAAAGGTCAAAGGTGAGATGATAGGCCTGGAAACTCCAATCTGTAATCTCATAGCATCCCATGAAATTCCAATTATTGAAATATAAACTATTTCAATTCAGATAGTGCTTCAATGGCCAGGACAAAAGGGTAGCTATCAGCACATAATCAACATCATTATGGTCAGGGAGCTTACGGAAGAGCATCATGGGCCACATAATCAATATCATGCTTGTCAAGAAACTCTTGTGTCACCACCCAAGGAGCATCAGTAATTACTTCATCCACCCACCTGCAGACAGGTTCACAACAAAATCACATTTCACATTATAAATGGAAACCCATATTGCCCATACCATGCATCCAATTGCATATCAGCAAAAGTACCTTATTCAAATAAATTCTACAAAAGAAAACTTCAATTTAGTGCCCATCCCCATAGAAATCTTTAAAACCTCTCATTAAAAGATATCAATAATTTCGATAATAGATACCATCATACTTGCAATGGCGGAGAGATTCGTAACGTTCATCTTCTGTCATAACAGTTTTGCCCTTGAAATTGTGGGTGGTTTCATCGTTGCAACATCCAACAAGCAGATAAGTGTTTGGAAGCCTAAAATTACATAATTAATCATTCAAACATTGCACAAGAATGGTGGTCATAACTTTATTAGCATAAAAAAATAAGAAAGGAAAAATAACGAAAATAATGCAAGAAATTGGATCAAATAAACAACAAAAAGAAAATTGAAAACAAAAAGTGTAAGGTGAAACAAATGATCTAGTTGACATAAGAAACAGAAAACATAAACCTTCAGGCCATCAAATTCATATTAACCAGGATAACTAGTCAGTCTATTTACCAAAGAGGAGATCAAACAAAAAATGAGATGACAACACTTCATTCTTTGCAAAATATTTCCCTATACGTGTTTAAACAATGAGAATGTACACAGCCAGTTGCGAGCAAAGAGTAGAGGAGAAAAGAACAATGTCATAATTTCACATACATATTCTCAGCTGCCATATCAGTATCAGAATCATGATGAATAGGCCAACCTCGACATATGAATTTAAAAAAACCACAATTATTTTGTATAGCTTCCTTAATGAGTGGCCGAGCAACTAAAATGTATTCGACGAAGGTCTAAAGCATCAGATAAAATTCCAGGCAATTAAACAAACCTTTTGTTACTGGACATTAGTCTATTCATAAACAAACCAACATTACACCCAGAGACGCAAAGACCCAAAAATAGAAAGCATAGGGGAGTTCCTATATAGTTGCAGAAAATGATTACTTCAATGTGTTTCCACCAATAAATACACACCCATATAAGCAAGGAACCGAAAACGATAAAAAAAAAAAAAAAAGAAACCCACAAAAATAAGCAGATCAAAGAAGGAAATAATCCTACAAAATCAGCAATCGAATCCCAAACTCATAGACATAGAACAGAGGATGCAAAACAGAGGAAGGAGAGCGAGAGAGAGAGACGGACAGTTTCTTGGCTTGCTCGAGAGCGCGAGCGTGGCCGAAGTGGAAGAGATCGTAGATTCCATCGGCGTAGATACGGACGGGGCGGCCGGAAGGCGGCGCCGACGAGGGATTGGTATGATTTGAATTGGAATCTGAATGGCTTCGACGGGAGACCACCGCGCTTCCGTTCATCCCCTGTTTCTCGTCCATTCTAACGCCACACTCTCTCTCTCTCTCTCTCTCCGCACTCGCTTTTCTGTTTCCATTTGGTCAACATTTTTATTATTTATTTATTTATTTATTATTACTGTTATTATTCTGAAATAATATTTTAGTAGCTGTCATTATTATTATTATTATTATTATTATTATTATTTCTGAATAACGACGAGCCTCACTGCCTCATTTAGCGAAGTACGTGTGGGGAATATGCGGTTCATCGGCATTCCCTGATTGACCAGATATTATTATTAATTAAAATCATATTAATTAATGCTAATTAAGTCTCTATTTATGGCACGCCTGCCATTTTACGCTTACAAATCCTAATATTAACAACCTTAGAAGACCAATTAGAGAAAAGTCGCAATGAAGCCGGCTAAAACAGAGATTAGACTATTAAAAAAAAACAAAAAACAAAGACAAATGCCATCATGGCGTTACATGTAATTTTCTTTATTAACAACAACTGTCTCGGAATTCAGTTCAAGTCGGTGTAGCTTGTGAAATTGCAAGGCATGTGTTCCTCGCTTTTTTTTTTTTTTTTTGTTACCTTAAATTGTATAATTATATAAATTATATACAGCATAGAAAATTATAATTTCAATAATTTAATAATTATATAAATTATTAAAAATATATGCATAACTATCTGTAAAAATTACTCAAGTCTGGCCAAAAAATGTAAGCAATGCTATTTAATTGTTCAGTTTTGGCAATGTCTAAAATTTGATAAGCCCGAGCACCCCCAATAAAATAAAAATCCAAATCTGAATAATATTTAAATAAATAATAAATTTAACATTATATTTTAACTTAAAATTATAAAATATTGAATATACATATATTATGTTACTTTACTTACTCTTTTTACTTTTAATATAAAATGTTTTAACCTTGCATTTAGATCTCAACGTAATAATGATTTTAACCCCCGAGAGACAAAGAAAGCAGAAATGACTTGTTGAAATTTCATTTAAAACCATCTTGATTTCCTTATATCAGAAATGCCTATATTTTCATTCTCTGAATTGGGTTTGTAGGTTCTCAATGAATGAACCCACTGATTGAAGTAGTAAACTCCTAGTAACGATCACATTTCCCTCGGTAGATAAACCTCCAGAAAAGGCAATTTTATCCTCTTTTTTTTTTTCGGGGGGCCCCGGGGGCGGTGTGTTTCTTGACACTTGGGGCGGGGCTGCCCAAATTGGCTGCAACCATTGATCTCCATCAATGAAAGACACATTAAGAAAAGGAGAAGCCTGTGTGCTATTCAATCTGATAACGTAAGGTGCCCTCATGTTCATGTTCGCTCCTGCGCCTGAACAGTGGTATTCTCCATAGAAAATAGTCCTGCATTGAACATGTTTATAAAATAGGCCGCCGATTAGTCCTTTTTATCATGTTAATTGAATTAAATTCAAAATTGTGTGTGTGTTTTCTGTCCATACTGGTCTCTTGTAGGATCATTGAAGTCATTCCAGCCCTCCGATGCAATGATATCTGTCATGGTTGTATGCAAAAATGACACGGGAATATGGCCTCCACGCACGGCCTAGCCATATCCTTCCTGTCCCTCCTAAGCTGCAGTTCAGCAATACAAAGCCGGTGTTCTCGTCCATGGAAGCCCTGCCATGTGCCGTGACGGCTCCGTTTATAAACCTCTGCCTTGGTGCTACTGGATTGGCCATGGAAATCAACCGACAATTCTGTGCCACATGTCAAGTCTTGAGCAGCTAATTTGTATACACATAACCTTTCTTTAAAATACTATATTTAATAAAAAATATATTTAATTTTTAAAAAAAAAGAAAAAGAAAAATGAGATTTATCATTATAGAAAATTATTTTTATTGTGCAACTAACACTCCGATACATTTTTTTAACTGATATAAACAAAATAAAAAATGGGATTAATTATTTTTAACCCATTTTCAGAACCAATTGTTAATTAACAAATTCAACTGTCAAAAGATAGGGGAAGAGCTAATGCAAAACTTCCATTAGACATAAGTATTAGAGTATTAGACAGCAGAAGGATTGTTTTGGAGTGAAATTCACCTCATAAAGTGACCTTCCGTTGCCAAAGATGAAATCAATCGAACCCTGGATATAACAATCCTTGAAGTAGTGGCGACCCCTGTCGTCGTGAAGGGTGTCCTGTGCTCCAAAGAATCCACAACCCCAGAAGGCAGCTTGGTCCCCTGATATTCTAATTGCAACTGCTTGAGCCCCAACATCACCAGGGCCTGGAATTGGTGCAACGTTCTTGCACATGACATGGATTCAACTTTAATATTCTTTTCATGGCCTCGATCACTTTCTACGGAATCTAATTGACGAGGAGAAATGAGTCTATAGATCTCACCATGAAGCTTATGTTCTTAGCAATGAAGTTGTTGGCAAAAACTTGGACTGAACCACTGTAAAATGTGCCATGGGAAGAATTGGCCGTGTCATTCCATACAATAGCAGTTGTTGTATAGCCTCGTCCCTGAAATGTAATGTTGGGTTTCGTCCTAGGAACATTGACTTTCTCGCTAGAACAGGAAATGGTTGCTTGCAAGTTAATAGTGTTATAGACGGAAGTTAAAATTGCAGAGAAAATGCAAAGTAAAAGAAAAGAAGTCATAGTAAGAGTGACAACGAAACAAATTTTACTGACTAGTAAATTCCGGTGTTTATCCAGATTATGTTTCTTTTCTGGCTAAAATTTGCGACAGCATCTACGGCCGCCTGCACTGTTGTGAAATCGCAACATCCATTGCGGTCCACACAGAAAATTGAGGTGGTGGCATTAGTATCAGGGGAGGAAAATTAGGTGGAAAATCTTCACAAATGTCGACATGTTTTCTCTTACTGGGGTCATGCTTACGATGATGCCCTGCAATACTACTGTATGGCATGATAAGGGAAGCAAAAGGTGATGAAAATTTTGCAAGACCGAGTTCAACTAGTTGTTTGAAAAGTGAAGGGCTTGGACCTATTACGATCACTAATGATGCCAACACCCCAAGAATGGCAACTAAAAGAGTGATATGAATGATTTTCATACTCATTCCTTTGTCGAAGGATAGAATCGGTAAGATGAGTTTGTACACACACACACACACACACATATATATATTGTGCTGGTTGATGCTATATAGGTATGCCCTTGAAGCGTAAGGATTGATAACATGTCTTGCAAATTACCCTGACCCCCCGTCCATTCTTAAGAGAATTTCCAAAGTAACACCAAACTTGACGAAGCAACCTGCTTGAATTGAGAATTGAGAATGCAGCTAGTGATAGCTTTGGAATTGTACAACGCTTCGGTCACAGGCCCATTGCGGACCTAGTCAATTGGATTTTCGTATTAAAGACAAGACCCAAAAAAAAAAAAAAATCATTGTAATCGACCCAATGCTTTATCTTCTCGTGGATTTTTAAAAGTTTATATATATAGAGAGAGAAATTGTCGCTGTTTGTAGGGTCCCGTCGATGAAAATGGGTTCTTAGAAGTGTTGGTTACAATTATAGTTGGCCCATAATAAGCCCAGTCTATATAATAAAGGGCTTACGAGTCAGCAATCAACTTAAATTGCTTCGAATTTCGAATTATTTAGGTCTCAAATATTCTGATTGTTGATTTTATTGAATTTTGAATAATTTTAAATGGGAGTGACAGATTAGCCCCGTCGTTCGAGCTTCCATTAACAGTGTCATAGCTGGTAGCTTTCCCTATTTCCCTTCTTGATTGCTGAGAAAGAAAGAAGAAGAATAAGAAGAAGAAGAAGAAGAAGACAACAAGGCACAAGCCCAACAGATCAGCCCTTGTCTAGACGGCCTATATATAGGTATACCTTATGGTATGCAATTCTCGTCAATCCTTGCCACTGGCTTTGGTTAAATGCAAGAAAGCCAATGAAATTGGACAAAAACAAAAGAAGTGGAAAGAATGTTCAAAGTGTCCACTAGATTGTTGAATATTACCATAACATCTTTGTGCAATCCAAGAAACTAAGCAAGGCGGAATCGGTCATTATTGATGGCATAAGGTTGGGTGTGCTTCCGGATGTTGTGACTTACAATATTCTTATTGATTCGTACTCTCGTCTCGTTGGATTTGATGCCGCTTATTCTGTATTCAGCAGAATGCAAGAGGCGGGAATAGACCCAAACGTTGTTTCTTACAATTCCTTGATCGCTGGTGCTGCTAGGAACTGCCTATTATCGAAATCCCTTGACCTGTTTGATGAAATGATTCAAAGAGGCATAGTTCCCGATGTTTGGAGCTATAACACTTTGATGCATTGTTTCTTTAAAGTGGGGAAACCCCAAGAGGCCAATCGGGTGTTTAAGGATATTATAGTCCGTGAATTGGCACCTTGTAACGCCACTTTTAACATCTTGTTGAATGGTCTTTGTCAAAATGGTTATTCGAGTAATGCACTTATGTTGTTTAGAAGTTTGAAGAGAAATGGATTTGTCCCAGAATTGATTACTTACAATATTCTTATTAATGGATTGTGTAAAGTTGGCAGATTAAGAGCTGCAAGGAGAATCCTGAAGGAGATTGGGGCTTCTGGGCATGTGCCAAATGAGGTAACATTTACTACAGTTATGAAATGTTGCTTTAGATCTAGACGATTCGAGCAAGGGCTCGAGATTTTTCAGGAAATGAGCAGTAAGGGGTATAATTTTGATGGTTTTGCATATTGCACAGTTATTGCTGCTTTTGTGAAGATTGGTAGGATCGATGAGGCAACTAATTATATGGAGAAAATTGTGAGGAATGGTGTTGAGCTTGATATAGTGACTTATAATACACTAATTAATTTGTATTGTAAAGAAGGTAAGTTGGAAGAGGCATTTAAGTTGGTTGATAAAATTGAGCAAAGTGATTTGCAGTGTGATGAATATACGCACACAATTATAATAGATGGTTTGTGCAAGGCAGGTAATATTGAAGAGGCACAGCAACATCTGAGGCATATGAATGTGATGGGCTTGAATATCAACCTTGTTGCTTTTAACTGTGTGGTTGATGGGTTGTGTAAAGCTGGTCGGATTGACCATGCTATTAAAATTTCTGATGCCTTTGGGATGAGGGACTCGTTTACATATTCCTCCTTAGTTCACAATCTGTGCAAGGCTGGAAGGTTCCATTGTGCATCTAAGCTCTTGCTTTCTTGTTTAACAAGTGGCACAAAAATTCTTCGCTCTGCTCAACGTGCTGTTCTTAGCGGTCTCCGTTGTTCTGGTTTTCCAGGAGAAGCAAGGAGACTTCAATCAAAGATCAAAGTGGCTCGAATTTTACATTTTTGATTTCTTTGCAGAACATTGGACTCTTTCTGGAAGTTCCATAGCATACAGATGAAACTCACTTCAATTGATTTGCATTCTTTTTGGATTTCATGACTTAACAGCACCATGCAAATCTAAATAATGCATGATTTTGTAAGTGCTAGACAAGTTATTTATACCTAGAGACAGATCAGTAGAACTGCTACTGGGTCCCCTGAGAGCAACAACTGAACTTCTTGCATGTACATTAAGGTTATTCAATGTCAGACCTTGGCTTTGATACTTCAACGTTGATATATTTACAGAATAACAGTTGCAGAACAGACTTTATTGTTGATCTACAAGTGAACCTTTCTTTGCCTTGCAACATTTTTTGTTAGTAATACTTTTGAGTTAAAGGTTAGACAGATCTTTAGATACTTAAATAATTATATTGAATAAACTGTCCTTAAATAAATTCTTTATAAATTAAATATTCCAGGGAACAGTTGAGATTGTTTGTGATTAAATAAGCCATAGTTTTTCAAGGGCTTTTGAGATCGGATGTTCATGCTATCAATGACCCCCTTTAGTTTGACATAACGCATGCATTGCATTGACTATTATGGTCAGTCTTTTGCAGATTGATGCAGCTGCCATCTCATGTTGTTTTAAGCAGATCGGGATCTCTCTTTGCCATCGTGATATCTCTGCTGCTTTGTTTACGTGATATCACAATCCAATACTGCTCTGAGTCTGAAGCAATACATGCACGAGCTCCTACTGCCATGCTAAACTGAAGTATTGCTGCCAAGGTATGTGAAACCCCAGTTAGTTGGATGAAATACCTTACCAAGTAAGGATCAGTCTTTGTAGGCTTGATAAACAGGGTTGTGAAGCCATTAGAAAGGAAGCTGAGTAAACATAAAATCTCCTTATAGAATACTTGAATATGGTGATTGCATGTGTGATGTTCTGGTTTATGGGTTCAAAGATCATGGTTGAACCAATCACCGGAGCTGTACTTTGGGTCGTGTCTCCGGTGGTATGGGTCGGCCTGGGCTTGCCACGATACCAGCCTCATTGGGCCTGGGGTTTGTCATGACTCATGAACCATCTGGTCCTGCCCTACTGTTATTTTTTTCCTCAAATTTTTCGTAGTTGAAACGAAGAGCGTGCTACATGGCCTGTAATCATTAATATCGTGAACGCCCATCGGAAGTTATCCCAAGGGCGAAAATTTTCACATGGGAAAAAAAAAAGGTGCTAAATTCGTGCCCTAAACTTACCTAGAGTGCCATGCTAATTCACTAACCTACAATGTGCATGAAGTGGACAAATACACATGAAAATAAAAACTCTTGCTCATTTCACCTGTGGTGCCATGTTATAATCATATACGTCACAAGCAAAAAGTGGGCATTAAGCTTATAATGTAAGATTTTGAATGTGAATTTTTCAAAGATTTTATCACTTTCTTTTCCTGCCAAATGAACACTTGATGGAAAATTCTGCCCTTGGTTACTATTTTAACCCACTTTCACCCAATTTTGAAGCCACTTTCATTGACATTCTAATGTGTAATTAAGATTGATGGAGATGACATATTAGATAAGGAAATATGCTTTACGTATTTGGTACATGGTTGCATTTTGAATTTTACTTTTTTTTTTGGGTCAATTTTTTTTTTTTGACACCCTAATGTTGTCATCACATGTCACATGTTTAACATATGACATAATCCTTGTAAGGAGGTTGAAAATTATTAATGATATTAAATATTGTCAGAGATCATCTAATCACTCAATTTTTTTTGGATTGACGTGTTTCTTAATCTGATATTAAAATGATTGACTCTATACTTTGCATGCTAAACTAATTAGATTTTGGTACCACTCAATCTTAAATTGCAAATAATTTAAAATTTGAATTGAATGATTCCTTGATAAAAATAAAATTAAGATGTGCGCGTAATGTTCGTTTTAAAGAATCAAAGATTGATGTTATCTAAGTGAATCAAAAGGCACACTTGCTAATTCAGATTGGCAACGGTCGATTAGTGCATGTTTGACCTTATGAAGTGCATTTTCTACTTTTCACGGCTGATGGACCCCATGATGCAGCCAAATTCATCTCCTCTTGCCAGCCCATTTCTCACTCCAATCAATACCTTCCTATTCCAAACATGAAGTAACCACGATTAATTGGTAGAGGATATGCCTGGTCGGTTGGCTTCACTTGCAAAATGCAGGTGTGCGGTTGTGCAAAACAGTGTTACATACTACAGTTTTCCTTCTTATATATACCATTTTGAGGGAATCAGTGTGTTAAAAGAAGCTTGAATTTTTAAGTGGATTTGAGGCTATAAGACACCATTTAACATGTTGTTAGAATTTAAATTTTCCCTTTTGTTTGCACTCATGGACACTCAAATAATTTAGCCATTTTCAATTGTGTGGCTGTCAACGCAACTCACTGTTTATGGGTTGAGTACCTGAGTTTGGTCCATTCAATCTAATTTAATTATGTCACATGCTAATCAGGTTTAATAAGTATCAATAGTACGTGTTAGAGAGAAACTTGAACAAAATGTTCATAAAAATGGAGGAGCTGCTTTCTTGGGAATGAACAGAACTAGTGCGGCACAAGAGAAGCATCTAGATTAGAAACCCACCTCCAATGTCTAAATGGATCCTTGATCCTCCAGTAACAGCATTAAACTATTAAAACCAACAACTAGCCTTTAAGAGAATAGCTAAACATGGGGGTTTATTTAATCTCAAGTAGCATCTGCGATCGCAGTTTTCGCAATGGGAAAGATTGAATCCCCCTAAAAGCTGCTTAGAAAAGCCATATATGAAAAATAATAGTATAAAAAAAGGTGTGAGCCGTAGTTGCTGAAAATAGACCTAAGGTACATACCACGTATATATATATAACTGTATATTCCCACAAGGGAAGCACCAAAACGATGGAGAAAAAAAAAACATATAATTAAATTCGGCTTTTAAAAAAGAAAAAAACACATGTAGCAGCCAGTATTTGGCCACATTAGGGTCTACTCTTGCTAAAAATTAAGATATTGGCCACCTGCTTGGTATTTACATTAGTCAATGTCTCATTCTAGGACAAAAGTCAGTGCCTAACTTTCTTCTTTATGTCCCTTTCAAACCAAGAAAAGTTCCATTAAAACTCTGTTCTCATTAGAGGAAAGGCCTGGACGGAGGAGGAGGATGATGGGGAGGACCTTGGGAAGAAACGCCCCCATCGAAAACCCACCATCTGATGAGACGGCCTCCATGCTTGTTGTCGCAGTCCTAGGAGGATTTCCAAATCTTTGAAGAAAGAAATCATGGCCAGAAGGTCCAAAACTATTGTTGTTATTGCTGCTGTTTCCCAATGAAAACATGTATGGAGCTGGTCGTGGTTGGTTTTGATGCTGATATTGCTGCTGCTGCTGCTGCTGCTGTGGTTGATACTCTAAATGGTAGCCTCCAGCTGCAGGAGAGACCATGACAGGAATACTAGGATTAACATTAGCCTGACGCATGCCGATCCCAAAACTATAATTCGTTGCATTAAGCTGCGACCCGGCTGCATAAGGTGCGCTAGGACCCCCGGTGAATTGTTGCACCATGGCCCTAAAATTTGTGGTGTCTGTATTCAGCAATGTCGTTGGGGTTCGCCTGGATGCTCTGGACCTTCTGCGTGCGGGCTTGGAAACCCGCCCTTCAGGACTAAAGCGGCCACCGCCGCTTGAACCAGAATTGGCAGAGCCCAAAAGGGTCGGGGCCGTAGCTGAAGTAACAGTAGTGGTAACGACGGTGGCTTCAGAGACCCGATCGCTGCCGAACACAGTTCCTGACAGGGTGCGCCCAAGAGGTATCACTTGGTTAGAAAGGCTCTGCTGGTAAAATTGGCCCCAATCACTGGGACTAGACATAGTTTCACTCATGGACTATGTATGAGCGTGTTTTAATATTGTTTGTAGAGGAGAGGAGGGGAAGATATGAGAATGGGCTTTACGCTATTTAATGTGGTGGCTTCAACTTGGTCAAATAAATACCATGGGACCAATATTGGCCGTTGATTTGCAGAAAGAGGAACCAAGATTCCAACTTTCCAAGAAATTGGCACGTGATAATGTCACGTGGGAGGTAGGAGTGTTTGTCCTTTTTTGGCATGTTGTGTGGGGCTTCTGAAGGTCTCCCACTTGAATGGTATTAGGAGGAGGAGGAGGAGGAAGGAGGGAGGAGGGAGGAGGCAGGCCTTCATGGTTTCCAGGAAGCAACCCAAGAGAGAATGGAATTATCATGATTAGATCATCTTCAAAGGTGGCCATGACTTTGTGGCGTTAGGTGACAATTCGGGATTAGTGTGAGTGACTTGGATGGAATCTTTGAATATTATGATTTAACTCCTTTTTCTTTTGATTTGGTCAGAGGAAACAGGCGCGCGGTTTCTTGTTGGGAGCTATGGCTGTTTTAAGAAGCGGTCCTGGCCCACTTGCAAAAGCCCGGTCCGATTAAAGTTGCGTTTTGATGGCACATGACATCGAAAGGAATGATTATCTTTCAAGGAACATGATTTCCGCCATTGACGTAAATACGAAGAAAGGAATTAAATAAATAAAATTAGAAAGAAAACAAGTCCAACATAATATCGGAATATTGCGAGGTGTCTGTTGTTCCCTACTTCACTTCTGCTCCTTGGCGTCACCAGGTTGCTTGTGCATTACATTTTCACTTTTGTTTTAACCCTTTATTTATTATTATTATTTTTGTTTATAATTATACAAAAGTTTCTTTACTGCGTAATTCAAGGTTGGTGACTAGCGGACCTCCTCCATATGAGCAAATTTGAGAAAGACATCAACTTTGTCTTAATGTCGAACTCCGAGTCATTGGAGGTCCATTATAGAACATTTTTCTTCACTGTATAGATCTACTAGACTTTTCCGACTTTGAACTTCATAGGAGAAGGGTTAACGAGTCTAATGCATCATCTTCTTGGACCAATATTTGGAAACACTGGCGACTTCAACCCCAGCCCGTGATAAGACTCGATACGCGAGAGAGAAAGTGAGAAATAGAGAGAGAGAGAGAGAAGAAAACTCGTATACCACAAGCTTTGGGTTAAAACTGTCAAAATTATTACTTGCAAAATAGATATTCTTTCCATTTTCTTGACCCATATGTTAGACTACAGGGGGGACGATTACTTACCGATCTTTTAACCATAACCAGCTTAGCTTAGAGCCATAAAATTAATGTGCAATATTCAGTACATCATGAAAATATGATATTTTGAGTTTCAGGAGTTAATTAATCGAGTTTTTTTTTTTTTTAAAAAAAGAGAGAGAGAGAGAGAGAGAGAGAGGGGGTACGAGAAATTTGATTTTGATCTTTTATTCCTAATTACACCTAATTGTAATAAATAGATACAAACGACTTGGCCTAGAGCGAGTGACCATGGGATGAAGGCTTGGAGAGCGGCTCAAAGGAAAAAAAGATCTACAAGTAACTTATTTAGGCGTTCAATTAAAAGCAATTGGAAAAAGAAAAATCAAGCCGAAGCCGACGATTGATAGTATCCTTCAATGACAATCATCATTAATTGACTAATTTGATTTAGAATTTTATTTATTGATGATAAAACCAAAAGAAAAAGTTTCCTAATCAACCTTTTTCAATCTAACCCCAAGCCATGTGCGGTTTCCTTCACCATTAATCCATCTAAAACTTGAATTTGTCCTGTAACTTTTCTAAACTTAGTTGGCGCTAATGACGGCAGGCTTGGTTTTGGCGTATTTACTGAACATCAGTAATATTCTGCACGACACTCTTGCTTATGTTTTTCTAAAGGATGATGCATTCATCGCTAGATGTTAAAATCTGAATTTTGATCCCTGAAATGAAAACCATTCTGCTTCGAAAACTCTCACGTCATATAAATAAATAAAGAGACGTACTTCAACTTGGAAGCTTAGCTAATTATTAGGTAAAAAAATTGCTCTGGTCCTCTAATTAACTGTCATATATATATTATATCGCTGTATCTAATTAAGGAAATATATATAAAAGAGAAAGCATTTTTTTTTTTTTACAGAATTTATTTTAGAGATGCGAATATCACATTTGCCTGTTTCTTGTAAAATCAAAGTATTGTGCCAATTCATATTTAATCATTCAGATTAATTAAATTGTGGTCCATAACGGAAACTGTGAATTTAATGACCGAGTTGGCACGATTGGCATATTGCTCATAATCTACACCTTTAAACCTTCATACAGAAATTTCGATTCTCAGCTAAGCATCCATCAGCCTGGTGTCCGTAGGATTGGCAGCACTGTTGGGTAACAGAAAAATCAAAGGGAAATTCGATTTCCGTCATGCAACAAGTGGTGGTGGTGGGGGGGGGGGGGGGGGGGGGGGGGGCGATGGACGAGCCTTTTACGCTGGGTTGTGGTTCCAAAGTATGATTTGGCAGTTTCATGTGTTGCATGTTGGCAAAGAGACAAATAGATGAGCAGTGGCTGTTAGCCAGCAATGTAATGTACCACTACTCGACCCTGTATATGGGTCCACCATCTGAGCGTAGCGATAAGCTTTGTTTGTATTAACTATTGTTAGTACATAACATTCTTACTTTTATTTTTCATGAATAAATTTTTTTAACGGAGTAACTTTTAATGTTACGTATACATCCATGGAAGAGCTGCATCGGCAGGAAGAGGGAACAGTGGAAGGTCGACAAGGATAAGAAGTGCATTAATCCGCGGAGGGTTTTTAGTTTCTCCCATGTGACATGATTGTCTTTCTTCCATACGCTTCGCAAGGATTCCTTTCTACTGGGGAGGCTTAGTTAGCAAACCATGCTAATCCATTAACGAACACAAAAAACCGTCGCTGCCATATATGGGTTTATCTATCCTCCAAGCACAGGGTTGCACGGGCCTGAGGAATGACATGAAATTTTTGAACGTGCCTAGTCAAGCTAGGCCAAGAAGAAACGAGGAGTCATGTTTCAAAATCCTGAAAAGAGAAGAGTGCAAAGGAAAATAGAAAGTTAAAGAAAAGAGGCTAGTCCATGGATGGCCCCTGCAATGATATTTCAATATTTTTGACATCCAGCCGATTCGATTCATTGCAAATAAGAAATTACCCTTTATATATATATATTCTTAGTACCCAAAACTATCTATCCCCCACATTCAAAGCCCCTTTTTCGCCATTACCAATGCTTCAAATACATTATCAGGAAGTACTGTACGTAAAACTTCAATTTAAAAAAAAAAACTTTTTAAGGGATGAAAATAAATAAAAAGAATACTAAATCAGTCCATATCAAATTTGAAACTTCGATTTTTTTTTTTAAAATCTGTGTCTCTTTGTATATCTTTTTGCGAAGACTATCCTTGTAAAATATTTTACAGTTCAATAAATTATTTTTTTCTCACTCTCTGTGTAGTATTTTCTCCGTGCGCAACGATCCGGCGTCTCTCTCTCTCTCTCTCTCTCTCTCTCTCTCTATATATATATATATATATATATATATATACATATAGTGCGTGCGATTAAAGGGCTTGTTGCCTCGTGACTCCCCCCTCTGCGCGCAAGCAGACGCAGACTGCCTAAGAGGTGGAGATGCTGGCGGGGGAGGCTGTTTCTCAGGCAGTCAAAGGCGGACAAATAGTTTACAAAATAAAAACGAAAAAAAAAAGGAAAACAGAAAAACACACACACACACACACACACATATATCTTTTGACAGCCAAAGTAAACGAGAAATGCGTATCAAAGAAGGCTTGGGGTGCATGCATCAGCATCATTACATGGCAAGAATCACACGCAATTCAAGGGCAAGGCGTGGCACGTGTTTTTGAATGAAAATGATGGGGTTGTAGTGCAAACTACGAGGCTTGGTCTCTTCTCCCACCGTCCCTTTCGCCCATCAATTTCCAAACGCTCCCCAAAAAGGCTCACATTCATTTTAAGTTGAGTATATTCATTTAGGGGGGTGATTATTATTTATTTTCGAGATGCCTTGGTGGTTATAGTTACGTTGTCTGCATTTGCTGTATTCACTCACAAATCACAAATCACAAATACGCGTCAAAGAGGTCAGTAACGCGAACCAACACTTGTCAATGGACCAAACTTTTGAAAAAGGCTCTGCGCACGATTAGACCGTAATAGAGCAAGAGACACGGCGCTTTCCAAATGGCTTTCTTCTTGATCTGGGGGGGTTGGGGCGCGAGCACACACGCACACGCACACACCAACCACCATGTTTGGCAGGCATTATTATCTTGCTCCTGTTCAAAGAGGCATTACCCGCCAACAATAAATATCCTTATCCTCGTTGTATGATTAGCTACTAATTTCCCGTATTAGCCAAACAATCTATGGTAACAAAGAGAGAAAAAAAAATCAAAATTAGAGAACATAGGTAAACAACAGAGAGAAAAATATCCACAGTTGAGGAGAGGACTTTGAAATTTATGGATGCGTACAAAACATGGAACTTCAAATCGACGAGAATTAAAAAGAAAAAAAAATCTTTATTAAGTTGAAATAATCTAATTTCTCGGATATCGTTAATTCTTTAAGCTTTAATAAATAAGATTAGGCAAACCAAACCAAACAGGTGGGAAGGTGGGACGGTGCAATCCGGTTCGCAGCTATTCGTGCAGCAAGTTAGGCCAAGGCCCAGATATGGATCATTGTCCGCTCCACACATGCACGCACTATCGTGTTGTGTGGATAGGATAGGCCAGGATAGAATAGACAGTGCCACTGTGTTGCGGAGCTTGTGTTTAAATTGGTTAGCTTTTTTGTTCGGTTGTCACTGCAAAAATCCAAAGTCTACAGTCATGTATTGTTCAGCGACGATTTCTTCTCTCCTTCCGCTCTCCTTGAGCACTGCCACTGCCAGCCATGGCAATTCTTGTCAAAGAATTGATTTTGGGTTTATGGGTATCTCAAGAAACCCGTCTCATTGCCATCCTCTAACTTTTAAGCCAAAAGGATATCGTCTTGTCAGGTATTTACCCCATATCCTTTTCATTAGCTGGTTCTTTGAAGAAATTTTTTTGTGGACTGGTTGGTTGGTTACCGACAATTAGTGGGAAAGTGAAGGAAAAATGTTTTATCTTTCCCAAGGAACTATATGTAAATTTGATTCTTTGTTTTGTTTGGAAATTTTATTTTTATTTTAAACCTTATAAAAAGATGGTGTGAGAGACTTGATTTTTGCTTTCTGTCTGAATTTGTATTCCACAGATGCCAGTCGACCAGTACGGAAGAACCGAAAACAAGGAACCTTTTGGACAATGCGAGCAACCTTCTTACAAATTTTCTAAGTGGTGGAAGTCTAGGTTCCATGCCTGTAGCAGAAGGTGCAGTTTCTGATTTGTTTGGCCGCCCGCTTTTCTTCGCTCTGTTTGATTGGTTTCTAGAGGTAATTGGTTGCTTTAAGTTTGTAAGTCATAAATTTGTCATATCGATGCTTTTAGTGGAAACTATGACCTAGCATTTTCTTGACCCGTGTTCTCCACCCGCTCCCTCAAATGCATGAACTTCCATTTGATAAAATAATGGTTATGTGCATTCAATTAAAATCAGGTCTTCCTTTCATTTGTTGGTATGTGCCTTTGAGATGCGTTTTGTTGATGATAGGGAGTATCCCGAGTTGAATTTTTGGCTTTGTTTGATGTGGCAGCATGGATCTGTGTTCAAGCTCGCTTTTGGACCAAAATCATTTGTTGTTGTATCAGACCCCATTGTTGCAAGACATATTCTTCGAGAAAATGCATTTTCTTATGACAAGGTATTGTCTTTTATTTTTGTGTTGACGGCATTGCTCTGTTTACATACGAAGGGATGCATAATCTTTTGGTTTATGTCAACATCAACAAAAGTAATCTACAGAAACAAGGCCGTGAAAGTGCCAAGACCTTTTACTGACTAAGCCAAAACAATGAGAGGGAGTATTTGTGGGGCAAAGAGAAATTAGTCCAATTTTCACTTGAAATTTCAAACAAGTCGCTGATAATCTATCCTTCTAACTTAATTGAGACTCTTGCTTGCATCCTTTTCAAATGCAATGGCTTTTGCAACTCTTGCAATGGAAAACTCATTTGCAAAAACTCTAAGCATCTTTATTCAGCTGCCTACCTGTTTAACCATACAATCTAGCACTTGATATATATATTTTATTTATTTATTTATTTATTTTTTGTATAGAAGTTTTGCAGGACTTGATATGTATTTCCTATACATTGTTTTATGCATATACTGAGGTTGATATTTTTCTAATTAGGGAGTTCTTGCCGATATCCTAGAACCAATAATGGGGAAAGGGCTCATACCTGCTGATCTTGACACATGGAAGCAAAGGAGAAGAGGTGGGCAAGTTATGGATGTTTGCTTCTTGAACTTTTTATTTAAGCTTATGTCTAATATCCAATGTACCTCTGTTGGCTAAAAGATAGCAACCATAGAGGGGAGACTGAACCATATTGCTTGCAAATTTTTCTGATTTATGCAGTGATTGCACCTGGGTTTCATGCCTTATACTTGGAAGCCATGGTGAAGGTATTTACTGATTGCACAGAAAGATCTATGCTGAAGTATGAAAAACTTCTAGCAGAAGAGTATTCTAGCGGTGGAAAGACAATTGAATTGGATCTGGAAGCAGAGTTTTCTAGTTTAGCTCTTGATGTCATTGGACTTGGGGTCTTCAACCATGACTTTGGTTCTGTTAGGAAAGAATCACCTGTGATTAAGGTTCAATGAAGATCCTGTAATTGTGCATATATCCATTTTGTATGAACTTACAATCTCTCTTACTCCATTGTTATCATGACTGGCTCTGTATAACATGTGCAGGCTGTTTATGGCACACTTTTTGAAGCTGAGCATAGATCAACCTTCTATTTTCCTTATTGGAAAATTCCTCTTGCACGGTGGATAGTTCCCAGACAAAGAAAGTTCCAGACTGACCTGAAGATTGTCAATGACTGTCTTGATGGACTCATAAGAAATGCAAAGGAGACCAGACAGGTGAGAGAAACAGCTAACTTTCTTGAAAAATACAGAAAGATTTTTAAACAAAATAGTCAGATCAAATCAAGCTTTTCCATTATGTATTGAACTCTTCAACATCACAGACAGCAAGTTTCTCACGTGAGTCATAAACTTTGTTAGAGAATATCAATATCAAGTCTTTGATATCTCTGGACCTTATGGATTCGTGCCAGGATTTTTCACTTAGAGTGGGTCTAGGTACAATCCAAAAACATTAGAACTGGTCTCTAGATCTTGATTTTGACTACAGTCTTTGACAGGAAATGGATGTTGAGAAGCTGCAGCTGCGGGACTACTCAAATCTCAAGGTGGGTTTATGTTTTCTGAAATAATTTCATCCAGGTTAAATTTGCTGTACTACAAATAAGACGCTATTCCAAGTTTTCAGAAGGATCTTTGAAGTGTTGTGTTAAGACTGAAGTTTGCAGGATGCAAGCCTTCTGCGATTTCTAGTTGATATGCGGGGAGCTGATGTTGATGACTGTCAGGTTAGTATCTGCTAGTTCCTTATTTCAGTTCTTCAACCAATAGGGTCTCCAGCTGCAGAATTAGCTCCATTGAATTCTAAACAGCTTATTCTTATCATGCCTCTAAGTAATTAGTTGTGATGTGGGTCCTGATTGATTGATGAGTTATGGTCGAACCCTCCAATTTTGGATGGTATTATCCTTGGTGTATTTTCACCATTGGATTGAGTGTCCCAAACTTGTCCTCAGCCAATTGTTCAGCTGCATCTCATTATACATTATTATGTAACCTTTTCTTCAACCAGCTGAGAGACGATCTGATGACAATGCTCATTGCTGGCCATGAAACAACAGCTGCTGTTCTTACTTGGGCTGTCTTCCTTCTTGCACAGGTATTATTTTCAATAACCAACTTCTGGATCTAGCATGACTCATGTCATTCCTAAAGTATGTGGATACACTGTTGTCATATGAATTCTGTTCATCAATATGTTCCTTCTGAACTATACTGGAATATTGATGCACAACATAAAAATTGCAGAATCCCTCCAAAGTGAAGAAAGCCCAAGCAGAGGTCGATGCAGTGCTGGGTCAGGGAAGACCTACATTTGAATTGCTCAAGAAGTTGGAGTGCGTCTCCAAATCATTTACCTGAAGAGCTTGTTTTTATTCACTGTTGCCTGTGTTGTGAATTGTGAGAACACTTGGTGGCATTTCCCTCTTTGGTATTCTCAACCCTAACAGTCATGAATAGTCAACTTAAAACACCAAAAAAAGAAAAAGAAAAAAAGGCAGACATGCATGCTCAAGAGGTGCACGTATGCATGCATAAAGGAGCCAACCATTAACTGAAGTCTTGGCTATCAATATAGTTTTCCCTTCAAGGTTCTATCTTCAAGAACCAGGGATGATCAAGTTCCAAACCCGAGATGCCCTCATTAAGGCAATTAGTCTCTCTCTTGCTCAAGAAGTGTTATGATTAAGTTTCTTGAGCCAACACAGGGCCGAGCTAAAAGATGCTTGCCCAATCTTGTTCACAGCTTGCTCTGGCTTCAAATGATGTCACAATTGTCTCAACTTAGCCCAAACCGTGAAATAGTTGATTTGATTAGGCTACATTTACTATTTTTAGTAGATAGAACAATCTTATACAATTTTCTCCATGCTTATAGACCATCATTATTAATTATCCTCCATGCTTTCAGCTACATAAGACTTATCGTTGTAGAGACTCTTCGCTTATATCCTCAACCTCCTTTGCTGATCAGGCGTGCCCTCAAGGCAGATGTTTTACCAGGTATTTCCCATTGCTAAAACAGGGAAGTGTATTTCAAATGATGGTTCTATCTGGCTCCAATGTCCCATGTTTTTCTATGCTTCTTGTTTCTCTGGTTTACATAGCAGCTATGGTTAAATAATGTGATTGTTTAGCTCTTATAACATTAATACTTGCATCTTGAATGAATGGGCTAACTTGAATTGTGCAGGAGGATACAAGGGAGACAAAGATGGGTATCCAATTCCTGCTGGGACTGATATCTTTGTTTCTGTAGGTGGATGCATGCTAATTTTGTTCTTCTCAAGTCTTTTCTTATGAATTTAATACACCATACATAGAAATATTCGTGCAGGGTGAGCAAGGTTACTCTGTTGCGAGCTCTGCACGAAGATATGTCGTGAATAAGAAGACTAGTCAATCCTTCCATGTCCTTCCTGCTGATCCTTTTTCTTCCATGACCAAAGACTTGACGATGATTGTTTACCCAGGTCTATAATCTCCATAGATCCCCATTTTTTTGGGATCAACCCCGCGAATTTGAACCGGAAAGATTTTCAGTGCCAAAAAGGAGTGAAGGAATTGAAGGATGGGCTGGTTATGATCCGTCCCGAAGCCCGGGGGCCTTGTATCCAAATGAGGTTAATCTTACTGATTTGCCTTCTTTACCATTGCAGTTCCTCCTGTCGGCCATTATATGACCCAAATTTTATGGTTGCACTGTCAGATTATATCTGATTTTGCCTTCCTGCCCTTTGGTGGAGGGCCGAGGAAATGTGTCGGGGATCAATTTGCACTCATGGAATCAACCGTAGCTTTGGCTATGTTGTTACAGAAATTCGACGTGGAATTACAAGGTTCTCCAGAGTCCGTGCAGTTAGTTACAGGGGCCACAATTCATACCAGGAATGGACTCTGGTGCAAATTGAGGAAGAGGTCCGACATCCCTTGACTTTAACTGGCGGTGGCAGACATTTTTACAATCTGAAAGGATCTAATGGTTTGGACGACCGAGTGGCAACCTCGTACGGTGTTGTTCCGTTTGTTCTCAGATGAGCTACAAGCTAGCAAGCAGCACATGAACGATAAAGAGAGAGTTTGATACTTTAATAATGTGCCGGCGTAAATAAAAAAAAAATGTACGCTTTGCGGATATCGCAATAATATAATACTTTTCCGCAACCTGTCGACAAAGAGGATGAAAAATCTTTTCCATTGTTGTGGAATCTATTTTAGTAAAAGCCCAGAGCAGCCGCCGTATCCAGAAATTAATGACCATATTAAAACGCAGGCAGCACGGCAGGTCTGCGGATTGACCATCACGTCGACGTCGTTTTTGAACGTTGAAAATGTACCGTTGGGTATCATTTAATCAGAGGGGGACCCAGCTATATAATTAACGTTAGACACGCGTTAGCGTTAGCGTTACTGTGCTTTCCATCAATTTTAACTAAATAATTAATTATTATGGGTGATTTGTTTTTTTGTTTTTTATTCTCTTGGTTGGGCCTCCAAGTCAAACCCGCTCCAATCTTTGTTTGGGATTATCAGACATAGGTTCGGACTGCAACTAACGACCGTGGGCCTCTGTTTGGGGTGAAATGGGCTTTCAAAATCACAAATGGAGCCCATTAATTCATTTACTCCTCGGGCTTTCAAAGAAACAAAACGAACAAACACTTGTAATTAATTTATCAGTCTCCAGTCCATGCTTATGGGCAAAGCCCAAGTAGCCTGTGTCTGGGAAACGAGCCACTGCGAACTACCGACTAGACGAACAAGCAGGTGCGAAGCGAAGCAACAAGAAAGTCAAGTTTAGTGGTTGCGCCGTTGAGGATGGTGGCTCGCGGTTTCACGTATCCGGTTGTCGTGGGGCCGAGCAAGAGGTGAGGTAGCATGTCGCTTACAGGGAGGCTTTTCTATCTTGGGGCAGGGTGAGTTGGTGGCACGAGGATGGTGTCCATGTAATGATGATGAAGGACTGCAGTCTGATGACGATGGAGATCTAGGGCCGAGAGATTGCCGTAGGATTGCGCTCTCGGAAGCGGAGAAAGCAGCGATTCGTGGGCCATGGAAGCACACTCTGATCATCATCAAGCTTCTCTATCGCCGGTCGTTACAGCTATGGGCTCCAAAAGGAAAGCTTCAACTTATTGATCTTGGCCAGGGTTTCTTCCTGGTAACGCTGGAGCAAGTTGAAGATTATGACTTTATCCTTCATGGGGTCCATGAGTCATCACTGGTCACCATTTTGACAGTTCGCAAGTGGAAACCCAATTTCGATCCTGAGAGAGCGGGCATAGAGAGGGTGGCAGTCTGGTTCCGACTACCGCAGCTTCCGATAGAGTACTATAACACTCGGGTGCTGCGGAAGATGAGTGATCGGATGGGGAAGACTATAAAGGTTGATCGGACTATTGAGGAAATAACTCGGGGGAATTTCTCCCGTGTTTGTGTGTGGAGACCGATTTGAGTGCCCCGTTAGTTACCAGGTATGATCTTGCTGGAAAGATTAGAAGGATTGAATATGAAGGCATTCATTTGGTTTGTTTCAAATGTGGAAGAGACGGGCACAAAACAGGGAACTCCGAGGAGGGTAATGCTGAGGTGAGGACTAGGAATCAGACATCGGTGGAGACAAGAAAGAAGCCAGAGCAGGAATCGGCCTAAGTGCCCTGGATGTTGGTGTAAACAGGAAATAGCAGCGGGATCAGGAAGGGGCAGGCAGTCTAATGGTCCTGCAGGGCGAAAAGCTGATGAAACCATGCAAAAAGAGGGTTTTTGTCGTTGACAGGAGCTCCGGAGGAGATGGCCCGTCTCTGATTGAGGTTTGAAAAGGAACCAGATAGTTTGCGGGTTCAGTTACTTGAAGGTTAAGTATTGCAGGGCAGGTGAAACAAGGCCCCAGTATAAAGCGTGTGGCTTCGGCAGTATGGAGGGGAATGCTAGGAACTAATGCTTTGGTTGAAAAGGGATGCAGATGGAGAATTGTTAATGGCATCTCAGCCAATTTTTGGAAGGATAACTGGCTCCTTGATGGACCTTTGCAGTGCCTTGCGTGAAAGTCGCTTACTCAAGAAGAATTGAGGAGTAAGGTAGCTGACATTTAGGTGCCAGCGGTGGGCTGGAACTGGCTTATGCTCCAGCAATTATTTCCTCATCAAGCTGCTAGTGCTTTGGCAACTTTGTCAATTTGATCGGATGCAGGCTCCCCGGATGTGATGAAATGGGGTGGCTCGGCAATTTTTGGAAGGATAACTGGCCCTTTGATGGACCTTTGGAGTGCCTTGCGCGAAAGTTGCTTATTCAAGAAGAATTGAGGAGTAAGGTAGCTGACATTTAGGTGCCAGGGGTGGGCTGGAACTGGCTTATGCTCTAGCAATTACTTTCTCATCAAGCTGCTAGTGCTTCGGCAGCTTTGTCAATTCGATTGGATGCAGGCTCCCCGGATGTGATGAAATAGGGTGGCTCGGCAAATGGAATATTCTCTGTAAAGAGTGCCTACCAGGTAGCTTTGAATCTTATCACATGCACACCTTCTTACTAACCAAGAGCGGGTTAGGATGGGTTATGTCTGATGACCCTTCTTGCTCACTTTGTGGTTACCGTGAGATTGTCGCTCCACTGCTGCCCTATGCGGGTTCTCTGGTGTCTCCTCCGTGCAAGGCTCGGTTCTTCACACTACCAACTCAGGAATGGTTATTTGTGAATTTGAGTGAGCGTCTTGGCATGGCTGAAGCATGTTATTGGCCGGTGGTGTTTGCTGCAGCCGTTTGGTGGGTGTAGAAAAGGAGAAATGAATGGCCTTTGGATGGCAGGAGGGATATTTGCTATTCCAAGGATTTAATTCTGCCTTCCCAAAGAGGGTAGCGCTCAAGAATTGTTGCTGGTACAGGTATGGCTATGGGACCTTCTTTACCGCAGTTAATTGGGTGGATACCTCCGAATGGAGACTGGGCCAAGATGAATCATGACGGTGCAACCTAATCAGTTGATGGGACTGCCTTAGTGGCAGGCGGGTTTCGCTTATAATATAGGCAACTGCACTGTTCTTTCAGCCTAATTGTTGCCTCCAACTCGCTTGGAAATGTGGATACCGCAAGGTACTTCTGGAAGCAAATTCTCTGGTGGCTTTGGATTGCATCTGTAAGGGTGTTCCACTCTCTCATCCACAAGCAAATATAGTGCAGAATTGTCGTGAACTTTTGCAGCACCGCTGGGTTGTGAGACATATTTTCGCAGAATCTAATCAGGTGCCTGCTGGATTGGATGATCTGGCGCTTTCACTCAGATGGGTTTATCACTTACTACTGGAACACTGCTGTGATTTTGTCATTGCCTCAACAAGATAGTTTAGGGGTCAAGTGGCCCAGAGGTTCTGCCGTGTAGTTTATTTTGTTATTTACTCGCTGCGGCTCTCCCTCAAGACCAAACAAAAAAGGAAATAAAACTACCAGATTTTACTACTCTATAAGAACATGCTTAATAACACAATGGCCAAAGTTTCTCCAGTCTCTTTGACCTGCATTTTTGCCTCCAAACCCTGAACTTTCTACTTGAAGAAGGGTAAAAAAAAAAAAAAACAAAAAAAGCTGCTTCTGTCATGAAGACTGGCTAAAACTACAAACTTAGCCTAGTATGTTGTTGGCAATTCTACTTTCCATTCTCGCTAGTAAATCTTCAAAGTAGAGCTCATTTTGTTAGCCGAAGAAAGTGAAGGCAATAAATGTATTGTAGAGACAACTTTTACACGTGATAAGAGCATCTTTAAGTCAAGTGCACCTAGCGTTCCAATTAGCTCGGAAGGTACTAATCAGATAGATAATTTGATGCAGTTACGTAAGGATCTGTGGAGCTCACTGGCTGATCCTGTACCAGGGAAAGTCGCAAGGATAATCCCTACACTCTTAACAATCCATGAATAGAATGTAACTCGCGGTTCAAATAATCATGTATACCACCGTATCTTGCAAACTATTGAGGATATTGAAAGAACCTTGTGTTGTTGCTACTCTGAAGCCTAGCTGGACCTGCCCATATCCCCAACTCCAGAAACAAAGAAAAAGAAATAAATAAGCAAATAAACAAAATCAAAGCAACGAAGAGGGAGAAGAGATTCTAATTTCAACTTCTTATTTACAAGGAAGTTCAAATTCCACAACAGA
This sequence comes from Ceriops zippeliana, assembly GCA_037897445.1. Taxonomy (NCBI): domain Eukaryota; kingdom Viridiplantae; phylum Streptophyta; class Magnoliopsida; order Malpighiales; family Rhizophoraceae; genus Ceriops; species Ceriops zippeliana. The sequence continues at coordinate 3,730,008 of JBAPLH010000217.1, forward strand.
AAACCAATGACTATATAATCCAGTACCAGTCCTTGCATGTTCTGCCAGTTTCCATAGTGAATACCGCCTGTTGGTATTACCTGTCTCTTAATACAAATGAACAAATCACATCAAATTAAATGGTGAGTATTATCATCTGGGCAAAATTCTGGGAAGTACACTACCAGGCCTGGTGAGCCCTGTTGACTACTGTAATAATCATCACGGATTGGGGAAACTGAGTGTAATTGTCCCTATAAAAGTACAACCAAGCAAAATCAACAATCATCTTATTGAAGATACAAACTAAATTTCTTTGATAATGCATTGAAGTTAGGACCACGAGGTTCCCTACCATGGATGGCATGCTTTGTTGAGAACCACAATAACCCTCAAGTGTTGGTGCCCTTGAGCCAAATGCCTAAGCAAAACTTTTGTCTGTTAAGCTAACAATAAAGTTAAATAATATAGCAATAAACTATAAATGAATCTTTTGTGCTGAACATTACATTCATACACAAGGAAATTCATACCATTTTCTGCATTTCTGGTTCTGGAACACAGCAATTGTCAACATTGTGTGGTCCTGTGTTCATCTGCTCCTACATGCGCATAAACATCTACAGTGAAATAAGTTGCTCACAAATATATGCAATCGAGATATCTGAGACAAACACTCAAGATATTATTAAGTCCAACTATTGACAAACCATCTGTTGGCATGTATCTGGCAAACCAATTGTTATTCCTTCTGGATCAGATTGCACCTACAATTAAAAACAAAATCTACTTCAAAGGCAAAATAATCTTGAACAACGCAAAATACTTATAGCATCTAGATTCAGACTAACAAAACCCTACTCACCTTTTTCTTCTTATATAATTTCCTTTTCTTAGATGACTTGGCCACACTGTTGCTACAATGCTCTTCAATGCCAAGAAAACCATGAAGAGCCAATGTATCAGGCCTTGAAACACTCTTGATGGAGTTGTTAGCACCCACACAATTGTCCAAGGCTGTTTGTAGTGCCTGGTGAGCAATATCATAGGCTTCTTGAGATAAAGACCCCTCTTCACCCAGTTTGACTGCTCGTTTACATATATCATTGAATCGCAGCACCCTATGGTGGAGACAATTAGATAATTCAGAAACAGTTTGACTGATCTTTGCATCTTTTGTCCACCTCTTCAAAATATAGTGGAATGGGATACTCGAAACACCAGACATTTGGAGCACCAGGATGGTATGCTTACAAAGGATACCTTGGTATTCAAATGATCGACATGAACAACTAATACTCAAAGCTGCTTCATTCCAAGCTACAAGGAAATGCTGACGTTCTTCAAAATCATCCACCTTAAAATTAACGGTTGCCTCATATTCACTTTCTTTCTGCAGGTGACATGAAACTATGCCCAAAACCTCAGCCTGAAACTTCTTGAATACTGCATCTGTATAGATTGCTGACATTTGTTTCTCAAATGATGAAATAGGTCTTATAGAGGGCAGCTTGTTTTGAGATTCAAAATCAGCCTTGGATTCTATTTCATACCTACCTTTCAAAAATGTATCATACTGCTCCATAAAGTCCTTGAATGTATCTTCTTTGCGGATATACTTATCAAAGAATGATGCCACACTTCCAGCTCGGTGCTTTGTGGACATTCCAGCCAGAAAATATCCTGCATATAAGTTGGCACCCACATTTTACGATCCTCATACAATGAACAAACCCAGTCATTCTGCTGTAATTTGAATTTATTGACTATCTTCCACCATCTCTTTTCAAACTGCTCATCGGTCCAAGACCTGTATATACATTTACTGAATTTTGGCATAAAAAGCTCATTTTGATCTACAACACTACAAATATTTTCAGGTATCTTACTCAACACATGCCACAAGCCATAGCAATGGCGAGTACCTGGGAAAACATCTGCCACAGCTTCCTTAAAAAATTTTTCTTGGTCAGTAATAATTACTTTAGGAGCCATGTTTCCCACTGCTTTATGCCATGTCCGCATTAACCAAGCAAATGATGACATGGTCTGCTCCCCAATCAATGAACTTCCAAGTAAGATGAACTGGAAGTGATGATTCACTCCAATAATAGGAACATAAGGAATCCTATTTACTTCCAAGATAAAAGGTGTCAAAGAAGATAACATCGCAAAAACTTTTATAATCACGCCTGCCTTTTGCGTCAATCCAGAACACTGTTTTCATACGTTTTTCATCATCCAGATCTATTGCATAAAAGAAATTAGGATCTTCAACCTGCATACACATAAAATGTTCAAGCATAGCCTTAACATCATCCTCAACCAAGGCTAACTGCAGGCCTTTCTTTCTACAAGCAACAATACCAGATTGCTTGTTCCTTCCCCTAAGAGCATTTTCAAAATCATCTGGACAAATCTCATGGTTGTGCTCCTTTACAAAACTATGTATAATCCATTTATCATCCTGTGTCCTCTTCATGTGCATGCCAGCCTTGCAATCTGTTTTTACACATGACCTTGGATTGATGGATGCATTTGACTCACGCCTGTTTCCAAACCTTGAACAGGCAATTTTTACATCAATAAATTTTCCTGATTTTTTTGAACGACGACTGGCTTTAATTGTGATGCCAAACCCCACTGACCGGGCATATTCTCTGTAGAAAGAATATGCTGCCTCCTTTGTTTCAAATTTTAAACCATTTTGGGGTTCCAAGATCACACCTCTATGAGCAATGTCCACAGCAGCTCGATCCTTATCCAACTGAATCTCAAGACCAGTAATACCTTCATTTTCAGTAGTTCCACAGGGTTTTATATCATGTTCACTTGAAAGCAAATTTATACCCTCTTCAATATCATCCAGTCCATCCTCAATATCAGTTATGGTAGGATTTGTATTTGATACATATTTCAGCTTCTCTTGCCCAAGTGAGGGCAGTTCAAGATTTATCTCCATGGAGAAACAACATTATTGGAAAGAGAAGATCATATTACCAAAGCTACCTGAATATTTTGAAAGGAATCAGAACTTAAGCATGATTAAACTTGTGTGAAATCCCAGCAACAAGATTGAGAACAACAGAACATGCCAAATCAACAACGGAAATTTACATCTAGTACCACTTGGGACATTCACAAGCTCTCGAGTTACACCATCATAGAATTTTTTCCCTATTCCCAACAGACAATGCATCTTCACAGGACAGAGGAGTAAACTCGTTGATGCTAGAATGTGCAATGATGGATAACTCTTACTTCAGAGCAGTTACAAATCCACATAAAATAAATTGCCACAAAAGACAAGAAAATGTACTCACTGAACATAATACCAACAGAGAGAATATTAAAAAAATAAAAAAAAACTAATTTCCGTTTGGTTGCCGAGAAAATGCAAGAAAAGTGAATAAAAGGCTGATGGTTTATGAGTTCAAAGAGCATATTTTTACCCAAAAAAAACCCGAATTATCCCAAAACATTCCCAACAGTTCTTTTTCTACATTACATAACCACTCCAACAGCAAGATGTCATCAGAGAAAAATTCAAGATTTTCCATTAGAAATTCGGTTTCGTTTTTTCTCTTATTTTCTTCCACCTTCTCACCAACAAAACTAGAAAAGTAATTTCAAAGTGAAAATTAAAAGCAGGAACTGGCACTCGGCAAAAACAAATGACAAAAAAAAAAAAAGAAAAATTGTAAAAAAAAAAAAAAGGCCCATGTGGGTTCAACTTTAACAAACTGAGGAATTTTGACTAGTGAGAGAGAGCTTGCAGGAAGTATTTTAGCGATGGTCGAAACATTACCTATTTTTGCCCTTCTTTTTCCCGTTCCTCCGGCTAAAGAGTACATCTTCAAGCGAGAGATAAATTGTAATGAAGTTCAAAAGCAACTCTTTTTTTTTTTCAAATAATTTTTTTTAAAAAAGGCGAATTCAGAATTACTTTTGACTGCAGGAACACCCTAGCCCGCTGGTTTCAAAAGGGCCGGTGTTTTATGCTAAAGACAGCTTGTCGGCAACTTTTTCCCATTTCTTCGTCATGATGACTGCTATTGAAAGGAGAAAATTTATGATAATTGTGATAATAGTTTATTTGGTGATTGTGATAACTTTTTTTTATATATTTTATTTTATTTGCTAAACCCCCCCCCCCCCACAAAAGAGAAAACTTACAAATTAGGCAAAACTCACGTTGAATCAAAAAGATATTGGTCGGAAACATTGAAAAAACTAGTCGAATCGGTTGGCAATAACTCCTTACCATTATTTAATTAGGCATAAAATATAAATTGTCTTATTTAAAAGTAAATTTGTAGCTCAAGTTATTAAATTGAAGTTTCAAATTTTATTATTAATCGGAATTAACTCTTTCCCAATACAATCCTACGACAGCAATTAACTCTTTCCGATCCGGCCCCACCTTCTCAAATTCATCTCTCCAGCAGCGTTTGGTTCGGCGTTTAGGAGTAAAATTTAACTTTGATGGGATGGATTAAACATCGCTGGCCTGCAGCCCCTCGTCAGTACGTATAACATCGAACGGTACAACATGCCATTGTTGTTCACATCAGATGGAAAAAAAAAAAAAAAAGATTGGGAGAAGTCCTATTGAAGAAGAGTATATACAACAAATATTTGACCACACCGACGTGCGACCTAAAAGCAACTTGAAAGCATCAGGGTCACTTTCAATATTCGAACCACCTGCCATGATGGACAAGAAGAGCACATTATCAAGTGTTTACTTCATCAGCAGGTCCAGGGCGACGCATCTCTTTGCACCAAGAAAATGGAGTCTTGGTACCTGTCAACCTATGCCTTGAGTTATTTCTCTATGCTAGCATACATAATGACACACAATGTTAGGCTGCTCGACAAGTAAAACCCAGCTTCGTAAGGATGTGTGTTTCAGCACTATGCGTGTCTTGAAGCGCTTCCGTGCAACTGTGAAGATCTCAAATGAGATTCATCCTACGGTGACAAGAAAGAGAGTGTGGTTAAATCATGCATTAAAAAAATTCACTCGTAGAGAAAGACGACGTGGCTGCCATATCCTTTGAACTCACCTGCAAGCTATAACCGAAACTAGACGAAGGCCGCAAATCAAACTGTCCCTACACGAAGGAACAAAAGTCGGTAAATACAAAATCTAAAATCAGATTCGTCTGCATATGCTGCGTCTCTGGAAGACACTTTACCAGTGCGTGCATGCTTGGCTGAGTTCCAAAGAAACCATCAGGGCTGGGTGCAATTGAATTCAGCTGTCCCTAGATGTAAAGACCAATTGTATCACACCCCTTCAGATCACTTTCGTTAAACACACAGCAGCAGAACTTACCAGTCCCTGCATGTTCTGTTGATCAACATAATAAGCATCGTGAGGTGGCTCCATTAAGTTTAACGGCACCTGCAATAAAAATGTAAAAAACAAGTCAATACTAAAGCCAAATCGTCGTTTACCGAGCCATATCCAAGTTAAGGGATACAAATTCCAAATGGTATGATGCCACTACCAGTCCTTGCACATTCTGTTGGGCACCATAATACCCACTAAGGGTAATCCCATCTGAGCTCAAATTGTCCTGCAAGAACAAAAGGAACCTGTGAAAAATATCAATACCATTCAAATCAATGAGATGCACAATGCTAATCTACTTATCTTGGTTTCATGCACCTTTTGGTCAAAAGAATCCCCTATGGAATTAATATGTACAAAATGAATGAATAGGCACAATTAACACAAAGTTGACAAAAACTTAATCATCATTGCCACAAAATACGGCACATTGCGTACACTAAGGAATTGTGTATGCATTATAGCTAAAGTAAATAGGACAAACCATTTGCTGTGAACTATCTTGAGCTTCCACAAGCATGACATCTGGATCTGACTGCACCTGAGGTGTAAAGAGGCATTCTTCTTTGAACTTTGAATTTCAAAATTCTTCTTTGGAATATATATTTGCAGCAATATGACTGGAATGTAGAAAGGTTAAGAATCAATCATAAATTCCAGAACAGACCTTTCTCTTCCTGACAGGATTTTTCTTCTTAATTGGTTTTGTTGTGAGGCTTCCTGTGTTGTCTTCCTCTGTTTTGCGATGAGCCAGAGCGTGGCTGCTAGATTCAACAGTACTACCAATAGAGTTATTCACGCTCACACAATTTTTCAGGGCCTCCACTAGTGTGCGGAAAGCAATATTATAGCTCTCTTCAGATAAAGATCCTTCTTCACTCATTTCAATGGCTAATTTGCATAGCTCATTATAACGTCGCACCCTGGATTGTCTCTGTTCCATCCCATCACCCATCAACTGCCTGATTTTTGCATCTTTAGTCCACCTCTTTAAAATATAGTGGGCTGGGATGCTTCTGACACCACAGATTTGAAGAATGATCAATGCATGCCTACAAAGAAACCCTTTGTATTCAAATAGATGGCAAGAACACAATGCTTCTGACTTGGACTGGTTCCACCTTACCAAAAAGTATTCATCCTTTTCACAGTCTTGAACTCCAAATGTTGTTCCATCTTCACTCTCTTTTTTAGGATGACAACCAACAACACCCAAGACCTCAACTTGAAATCTCTTGAATATGGCATGTGTGTAAACCAATGACATTTCTTTTTCCCAAGGAGATGGAGACTTCAAGGCAGGCTGTTTGTGCAAAGTGTCAAAATCAGCTATGGCCTCCTCCTCATACCTATTTTGTAGAATTGTTCCATACTGCTTCATAAACTCCTTCACAGTAATTTTCCTATGAATATATTTATCAAAGAAAGAGTTTATACTTTCAGAACGCTGACTTGCAGACATTCCAGCCAAAAATGTATCCCCCATGTAGGTAGGCACCCACTTTTTACGATCTTCATATAATGCCTGAACCCATTCATTATCTTGAAGTTCAAATCTGATCACCATTTTCCACCACCTCATATCAAACTGTTCCTCTGTCCATGATTTATGAATGCACTTGCTGAATTTTGCCAAAAAGTTCTGGTGCCGTTTGATGACATGGGAAAGAACTTCGGGGATCTTTTCCTCTATATGCCAAAGAGAAAAGCAATGACAGGTATTTGGCATGACCTCTTCAATGGCTGCCTTCAAGGTTCTATCTGCATCAGTGATTAGAACTTTAGGTGCTTGCCCACCCATTGCTCTGAGCCATGTTTTCATTAACCAAACAAAGGTTGATCGAGATTCATCTGCAACAAATGCACATCCAAGCAAAATTGGTTGACAGTGATGGTTCACCCCAACAAAAGGAGCAAATGGCAACTTCTCATGATATTTTACATAGAAGGTATCAAAAGAAACAACATCTCTAAAGCTGATATAATCATTCCTGCTTTTTGCGTCGACCCAGAAAACATTTCTAAGACGAAGCTCTTCATTCAAATCTATTGCATAAAAGAAATCAGGATTCTCCTTCTTGATACGCTTAAAATACTCCAGCAATACTTGGGCATCTCCCTCATCCAAAGCCAAGTGCTGGCCTTTTTCAAACTGAGTATTCACGTCACTCGAAACAAAACCAACATCTTTGTAGCCACCAGACTGCCTTGACATCTCAACATACATTTTTCTTGTTCGTTCACTAACGGCATGCAAGATATCGATATTGTTCTTCTCAGCTAATTTTACATTTCCATGGATTCGAAAATGATATGCTAGGGCTGGTAAAAGCTCATGATTATGTTCCTTAACAAATTCATGAATTATCCATTTCCCATCTGGCCTTCTCTTCACATGCATGCTGGCTTTGCAGTCTGTTTTCTTCACACCTGATCGTCGACTATTGCTGTTATCAGATTCTGGTGTAACTCCATATCTAGAGCACGCAAACTTTGCATCAATGAATTCTTTTGATTTCTTTGAACGCCTACTGTTTATTGATGTGGTGAAACCCATAGATTTGGCATATTCTTGATAAAATGAGTAGGCTGCTTCATGTGACTCAAATTCAATGCCATTGCATGGTTCAATGCCTGCGTTCCCTTCAAACAGTGCAATGGCTCTCTGAGAGGAATTAGAAACTCCACCATCCCTATTATGAACTTGACCCACAATAGCCATTGCATTCTCACCAGCTGTATCACCAGCAAGCAGCTTATCTTGAAGATCGACCATATCAACATGGTCATTCCTTCCCATCATTTTTATGTTCTATTTCCATGAAGAAAATCAAAATTTTCTAGTAGTTCGGTCCACTACCTGAAAAAAAAAAAAGTTGAAATGTCTTGCAGGATGCACAAGGCAGAACACGTACTGATATACATTAAGTATGATTCAAACATCAAACTTGAGTAGGATCAACAGTGAAAGCTTTTAATAAGTTCAATGCTCAAGATACTACAAAACTCCATACTTGTCTAATGTTCGTGTTTATTGCCAGTTCAAATTTGGTCGTTTCTGCTACTGTTCACTACATCTTACCAATCCGGATTCTAACTTATCGCATCAAGGTATTTATGTTGCTCAGCCAAATTAAATATCAAAAGAGCCGCCTAGATGATAATGCAAAATACCCAAATGATAGAAATTGGAATCTTAATTTTGTGTTTTTTGTATTTATTTTACCCCTCTTCTTTTCTAATGTTTCTCAGCAACCAAACGGACCATAAACTTAACACGGGAGAGAAAAGAAAAATGAAAACTATTAATTACGAAGTTCGGAAATATCAGTAAAAAAATACACATGCACACAGAGGTCCCAAATTAAGGTCGTTCCCTTTCTGTTATCTTTCTTTCCTTCCATATTTTCTCTTTCTCGACAACCAAACAAACTATATATATATATACCTATATTTATGTAGACAGAGAGAGAGAGAGAAAGAGACCTGAAACGAAGTGAATATATAGAAGGCGAGTGAGTGTACGGCGAGGAGGCGAGTGAGAGTAATTGGGCGGGTGGCGCGTTTCAGAGAGGAAGACGCAAGACACGGTTATTTTAGGGTTTTTTCGAAAATGAAATTTCAGCACTCGCCTTGTGTTCTTGCTTGCTCGCACACTCGCCGTTTGACAAATCCACTCGCTCTGTTCACTCGCTTCCCGTCTCTGCTTTCCTCAGGGCGCGTTGGTGGTTGTGGGTTTTGATCAGCAGATGGCATTTGGCATTGGCTGTCTCCTTTTCTTCCCTTGCTCGAGATTGTGGGATCGTTTCCTTCCTTTTAGCTAATTATTCGTCTTTGTGGGATTATCGGGCGCGTGCCCCTGAACAGATATTTATGCACTTTATTGAAGATTTGGATGTGTGTTTTACCCGATGTCTCATCAATGAATCTTCTCTTAATTTCTTAAAATAACTTCATTATGGAGGTAAAATGCGCGAACTCACGATCATAATATAACGTGGGAACCTAAGGTTCACAAAAAATTTTAAAAAAATAAAATGTATAACGCGCGAACTTTCATCTAATTGACCGAGAGATTACTTGGACAAAGAAGCCGAAGCTGAAATGAATCCCTTTGCGTAGCTCCAATAAGAAAAGGCCCCAAATGCAATCAAAGCTAAAGCTGAGAATAATTTGGCATTCACACATGGTTTGTACAAGCAGAACTAGCCAGGGGTGATGAACTCGGAAATGGGTCTTAAAAATTTTTGAGGCTATAAATCACTAATACAGGATTACAACAATCTTTACAGGAAAATATTCAGCCCCAATTTCAAACTGTTCCAGCTCTCGACTATGGTATTAGGCAGCCAAGTTGAAATTGCAATTCCTACTCTAATGTTATCTTACAGCAACTAACAAAGATGCTGCCTTTAATTTAACCCTTGCCATCTACAGTGCATGATACAATAGTTCACTCTTTACAAAGATGCCGGCTTCAGTACGCCTTCCGGCTACATGCTGTGACACGTACAACGTTCTTCCTCTGTTTTCCTCACCTGCTGGAAACACAGTTGGAATTCTTGTTGGATTCTGAAATTTATGGAATTTATAAAAAGGAAATCTTCAATGCTAACGACCTTTTATATGTGAAGGCCATCCTTCATGCATGTCTGGACGCATCATCATGCAGCTGGGCCGTTCTCACGTTAGGGTCATCCTGCTAAGATTAAATTCACGGTAACATCATGTTAAGTTATAGTGAAACAAAACATCACTTCTCAAGTTCCCATGCAACATAATAGCACATCTAGTAAACTGACCCGAATGCCGTAAGTGAAATTAGTTGGTGTGCGGAAAAAATCCATCTGTCCCTGCAAAGATGGTCATAAGAAAGATCACCATTTGAACAAACCCACCAACAAAACTGCGGACATCATCAGCATAAGATGCAGTACCAGCCCATGTATGCCTTGCTGAGCACCATAGTAACCATCATGACTCGATGCTATTGAGTTCAGCTGTCCCTAAAATGTGTTTCAAAATTAGACACAAAAATGAGGCTTCGCTACCGAATTGCTGTACCTTATTGCCATTTACACCCTATTTCACAACATACCAGCCCCTGAATGGTCTGTTGATTCCCATAGTAGTTATCGCGTGTTGGACCCATCAAATTTAATTGTACCTGCTAACACAAAAAGACAGAAAAAGGTCATTTCAGTCTGCCACCATCAGACTCACCACCAATACAATCTAACTCAAAGTAAATCATACCATCCCTGGCACACTCTGTTGACTTCCATAATAGCCTTCTAGGGTTACTCCTCGCGAGTGTAACTTTTCCTGCACAGGACATTTGCAGGAGCAAAGAAACACCATTACATCAATATGGCTAGTGCACTATACTTAATGTTGGCCAACAGAACAATCCTTGAGTTGCTTTGACATAAGGCAAAATATTACAAAAATTAAGTTCCAATTGAAATAAGATTGAAATAATGTCACCCCAAGTTTGTTTTTCTTTTTCTTCTAGTTTTTTTTTTTAATTTTTAAATTTTCTTTTCTCCTTGGTAGAACTAACAATATGTGAGATAGGACAAACCATTTGGGGAGGCAAGCCATCTTGTGGCCCAACTGTCGTAATCTCTTGCTCAGGGTTCACCTGCAGGACATGAACTAAGTCATGCTTAATGAAAGGTAGTAGACAAATAAGAACATCAGCAAGTAAACCATTAACAAACCTTTCTCTTCTTGGTTGGATTCTTTTTCTTGTTTGCCTTGTTTGTAGTCCTATTATCTTCTTCAATGCAGAGAATACCTTGGGTGACAACTGTATTGGCTTCTGAAAGACCCTTGTTAGAATTATTTACATTAATGCAGTTTCCAAATGCTTCTTCTAGAGCTTGGAATGCAATATTGTAACTCTCTTGGGACAATGATCCCTCTTCACTTAATTTCAGTGCTTTCTGACATAGCTCATTGTACCTCTGCACTCTAGATTGTACCTGTTCAGAATCCTCTCCCAGGAAGTGTCTGCTCTTTGCATCTTTAGTCCATCGTTTCAAGACATATTGAGATGGGATGGCAGATTGTTGACACATTTGAAGAACAACCAATGCATGTCTGCACAGGTAACCCCTGTACTCAAACAGACGGCATATGCATGATACTTCTTGGGTTGTTTGAGTCCACATAACAGTGAAATCTTGTTGTTTTTCCAAGTCTTGAACTTTAAAGGTAATGCTTGGACCATCTTGGTTCTCTGCTTTGGGATGACAAGCAACAACACCCAAAATCTCACCTTGAAATTTCTTGAATACTGCATGTGTGTACAAACCTGAAACATTCTTTTCCAGAGGAGATGGAGATTTTAATGTAGGGAGTTTGTTCCACGTATCAGAATCTGCCTTGGCTTCCTCCTCATACCTATCTTGTAATACTGCTTCATATTGTTTCACAAACTCTTGTACGGTGGTCTTCTTATGCATGTACTTATCAAAGTACGAGTTTATACTTTCAGATCGCTGCACTGTTGACATGCCAGCAAAACAAGCATCTTTCATGTAGTTTGGAACCCATTTCTCGCGATCTTCATACAAGGATTGCATCCATTCATTCTCTCTCAAATCAAATCTATCAAGAATTTTACACCATCTTTTTACAAACTCATCATCTGTCCATGACCTAAATATGCATTTTTCAAATTTTGCCATAAAATTATCATGCTCCTTAACTACATGGCCCAAATTTTCAGAATCCTTCCCTAATATGCTCCACAAAGAAAAGCAATGATTAGCATTTGGAAATACTTCTGAAATAACTAGTTTCATTGTTTTATCTTGGTCAGTGATTATAACCTTAGGGGATTGTCCACCCATTGCCCTCAGCCAAGTCTGCATTAACCAAAAATAAGTGGCAGCACTTTCATCTGATATCAAAGCAGAGCCAAGCAAAATGAATTGACAGTGCTGATTGACCCCAACAAAAAGAGCAAGAGGCATCTTATATTTGTTCTTCACATAAGTAGTATCAAAAGACACAACGTCCCAGAAATTAATGTAGTCATGCCTACTTTTAGCATCAACCCAGATCAAATTCTTCAAACGATTATCCTCACCTAAATCAATGGCATAGAAGAAGTTGGAATTCATAGCCTGCATCTGCATAAAAAAATCAAGCAAAATCTTTGCATCTGCAACTTCCAGTGCCAAATTCCGACCTTTATCGAATGGATTTTTGGGGTCGTTCTTGAGACCAACAACATTCTTATATTCAGCAAACTGTCGAGCCATTGCAGCATACATCTTTCTGGTCTGTTCACTCACAGCTTGGGCAGGTAAAAGCTCATGGTTATGTTCCTTCACAAAACTATGAATGATCCATTTACCATCTGGCCTTCTCTTAACATGCATACTTGCTTTGCAGTCTGTCTTTGAACATGATCGCCGGCTGGTGCCATTCTCTGGAACTTGCTTGGTTTGTCTGGAACGTGGTCGATTAAAGGACTTGTCATACTCTCGCTTGGTTCCATACCTAGAGCAAGCAAACTTTGCATCAATGAATTCCCTTGATGTTTTTGAACGGCGACTGTTTTGTATTGCAGTATTGAATCCCATAGATCGAGCATATTCTTGATAAAAAGAATATGCCGCCCCATGTGATTCAAATTCCATACCAGAAAGAGGCTCGAGATTTTTTTCCTCCTTGAAATCCATAACCACTGTGGGAGAGTTCACATCCGCTCCTTCTATGGCATGCACCTCTTCTGCAACACTAACAACATTTTCAGTCTCTACAACTCCATTATGCAAATTGTCTTCACCCAGCATATTATCAATTCCATTTGGTCCTTCATCTTCTTTCTCATGCTCACCGGAAGGCAACCTAAGGTCAATGTCCATGACAATAAGTTATCCTACTTTTGGCAAACACTACTCAGAGACCTGTAACAATTTAAGGAAAAGGAGCATGTTAGAATGCCCAAGAAACAACCTAAAATTGTGCAACTAATGAAAATGATAATCAAGTTGAAAGAAGGGAAAAATGGCCCCAGTGAAGTGTAACTGCTCTTAAAAGGGTATTCTTCACAACATAGCGGTCCTGATGTGGCAATAGTGAATGGCACAAATCAAGAATAAATGCACAAATACATATATTTGGAAGATGTTCCCTAAATGCTTAGTTCTTAGCATGGTACAAAACATTGGGCCAAACAAAGAATGGAGCCTAAAGTTGAAACATTCAATTAGGATCAATCAGACTAAAACAAGCATTCATGCCTAAGTCCATAATCAACTCAACATCACTACATATTCCGTAATAACTTTTTGGAGTTCCAAAATTTTTTCTTATAAAAGCTTGCAATGAGAAGAACATCCATTCCATATGCATCAACATAGCAAATGGAAAATAAAATAAAGAGTCAGAAGCAGAATCTATGCAGCCAGAAAAAAAAAAAAAACAAATTCCATTACCAATCCAAAGCTAAGCCATTGTCATTTAACCATCTGAACATTCATGTGAACCCTGAACCCAGAAAAAAAAAAAAAGTTTCCAATACACTTAGTTTGTCAATTCTTGTCATCTCAAAGCTTCCAATAGAAATCTACAACTGTCATCAACCTCGCAAACTTTGTCAGCCTGGTGAACAGTCAACTAGAGGGGAAATTGAAATCCTATGTGCACAGACAGAAACAAATATATGGGCACTACAATCAACTCTGCTAGATTCAGGCACATCAACATAACTGAACTATCAACCAATTATCAGGGCTTTAGGATATTACCTCGGAAACAAATCAAACAAATATAAAACCTGCATGAATTCAGCCAGACTTCAGAGATTTCCAGAACTTGGAACTAAAACTGACTTACAAGTACCCCTACCAATGTTTCTCCAATCAGCAATTACAAAACCTGCACTTTATTATGCGGTATAGCCTTATAGTCATGTGTCCATGCTGTTAAATTTTAGCATAATGAAAAATCTGTTGGGCATGGCATACGGCCTGACGACAGAATGTAGACATAGTATCAACATATTGTAATAAGCTATCTCATTCAACTAACATTCAGACTTCGATTAAGTCGCATAAGAAACCAAAATTTGTTAGATAATTCCAAAACAACAACACTAATATGACTTCCGAGCTTGCAAGGAAAGAACGCTACAAAGTACAAATGGAGCGGCAACAAATCGAAAACAATACTAAACAGCTGAAACCCACATCACATTAGAGACCAGTACATCCAAATCATAAAACAATCACTAAAAGAAAAAAGAAAAAAAAAGAGGTTAAAATGGAGGGTGAGACAGAGGATACCTGTCTTCATAAGATATGAATTGACAAAGAACAAGATTATATATAGTATCTTCTTCCCCTCTCTCTCTCTCTCTCTCGCTGTGTTTCTGTTGAGTGTTGATCTCAGGAGTGCAACTACAAGACGCGCACGCGATGGGAGAGAGCGAGTGAAGTGGGAAGACAGCAGTCCCCGAATCTCCCAATTTTTTTCCCTCTCTGTTTAGGGTTTTCTTCTTTGGACAAATCCGACTCTCGCTTTCTGCTATCTGTTTCTCAATCGCAACCTACAATCCACACAAGTCGCGCGTGCTGTAAAAGGGTATTTTCGGTAATTAATTTGAATGTCTCTCGACCATTGGCTTTGATTTTTGTGATATGATCTTTTTTTCTACTTCAACAATAATTTAATTGAAATTCGAATTTTTTTTGGATCTATTACAATTTGAACTCTAACTTTTCAAATATTATAATTGAAACTCTAAACTTTTGGACTGTTTTAATTACAAAAATTGTGTTCTTTATTTTTGGAACAAAAATTGAATTGTTTTTTTGGGTATAAAAGAAGGCCTTAAACCAAATAAAAATAAAAATTATATAATCATCTTTGAGGCCATCTGACCCCAACAAGTGAGTTCTTGTTGTAAAATCCCTCTAACCTCACCCAATAGTTCTGTCAAAAGCTGGAACCCTGCCCAGCAGAATGGACGTTCTTCACCAACCAGTCGGCTAATCCAACCTCTTTGCAGCAAATCCCGACAATATAAAATTGAATTTGTCATGGGGGAAAACCCTTGGGGAGACAGCTGACAGCAACCTGGGAAATGTAAAACCATTTTGCTCCTCGTATAATTTGCTGAAATTATAACCAGCCTTCCCGCGTTGCATAATATTGTTTCTGAAAGCTTCGTGCCAATGCATGCAAAGGGATGAATGAAACCCTCGAGTTGAACTGAGTTATAATATTTTGATACTCAAAATTTTAAATTGTAACGTATTTCTCAACTTGGGGATGATTTTTTATTCAGCAGCTCTAGACTATCTTAATATTGGAATTAGCTTAATGGATTGTATACATCTATGTATGCTCTCTTTCTTTTGACTAATATTCAATGGAAAATTTCAGGCAATGAGGTATATTTTACACACGACACCTTTTTATGTAAAGTAATCCAATAAATCAGAATTATACGAGCGAAAAAGTCGAGTGTTTTATAACTGACAAGAATATTACACCCCATGTATAACAAAAAAATTTTTCCTTTGACCCTATATCCATATATACATATATATACTGGCATCCTATTGTTCATGGCTTCGAAGAAGAAAAAGACAAACGAGATACCCTGAGCAGAACGAGTTTACAATGGTTTTGTTTCACCCGAAGAAGGCATTCAGACACGATCTCCTGCCAATCCAAAAACGCCATCACCTTACCAGTCCAACCGTCTCAGATAAGGGAACGCAATTTACTAAACAGATTTCAATCTTGTTTTCACTACAATTTTCTATGACAATGCTTCTGACATTGTGGGTTTATCTTGTGGACACTGCTCCAGTGCTCTCCACATTTAACACGTCAACATTGATGCACCCTAAGACTTTTGTCTTTAGGTGCTACATTGCTTGAGATTGCGTCTAAAGGTTTCAACGCATCCAATTTCCGTTGCTTCCATGCTTGCATAGACCATAACTACAATCCGGTTAGAAAACCTGCCACAGATATTGGTTAAGAAGATTTAGCACTTGCCTAACAACTCCGTTATACTTATCATTGGATTTGTAAAAGTTTAAAGCTGTGGGAATGGAATGGCGAGGGACTTACGGGATATGACGGATAGCTACTTTCTCTGTACTAAAATGATAGCCGCCTTCATTTGTAATCTATAACAAAGTTCTCGGATTGATTCCTTATGCTTCTGAACCAAGGGCATCATTTGCTAATAAAAGGTAACGTAGTCCTCTGCAGTATTCAACCCCTGCTTTTGGCCAAGATCATAAGAGACGAGGAAGATGCAAATCCACAAATTCAGACATATTGAAAACCGTCTAGCTCTTCAGCCGACAGCAATTCAATTGTCTCCAAAAGAGTCGTTGGCTTATAAATCTGAAATCTCTAACTTCTCCTGCGTCATTCCACAAAGGGACTCTTAAAACAAAACCAGTATTAATAGGTAGTCCCATTCTTTCTCAAATGAAAGATAAACATTCAAATAAACTACACTTTCCCTTCCCTTCCGATATTTACTCCTCCCACTTCCCCTCATCCCAAACATAGTGCTAGTACCAGAATAAAAGAATAAGGGATTTACTGGTCGGTTATTCAATGAACCAAAACTTAGAACAGACAAACCATTAAAACAATTGGGGAATCTTTTTGTGCAGGCAATCAATTTTTATTCCTGTGGGAGATGCCAGACAGTATGTAGTTTGCAAAACCTTTAAACCATTTTTGTTCAACATAATTACCGTTTATTAGGATCTTTTCTTATCCAAGGTCGCTAATTCCTAATTGAGAAACAGAAGCACACAATGACCCAATGCTCTACTGGAATTAGATAACTAACTAGCTCTGAATTGCACTTAGGAGGCATACAGTCAAAGTATGATTATTCCCATGATTGGCAGTACTCCAGCAGCACCTGGAGTTTGTGACATCCCTTCCTATCTTATTTTACTCAAAAGCTGCAATCTATTTCCACTGTCCACCGTAACGAGGAAAAAGCTCAAAAACACTTCCATAGCCTTTATAATCAAATTAAACATTTGAACAGCCCTTCAGTCTTCTCACTAAACTACTGCTAATAGAAGTTCCTGCAGCTTCACTCCTCGCTTCCAACCAGTAAGCAGATGCAAGTACTGCTTTATCAAACACCAATCAGTAAATTAATCAAAATGAGAAAAGCATAAAACAACACAAATCCAAGTTTCCTTAGCATCGTTGGAACTAGATCACTCTTCAGACATGAAGTACCATATGTGCCCATTGATTGAACACCACCATAGTCACCATATTAAGATTTTAATAACATCTACCAAAAATATGCCAATCAAATATCGAAGTCAGTTATAAAATCCAGTATGACCAGCAGAAAGGAGTTGATTCTGCATACACGTTACAGCGGAACACAAAGGCTAAGGACAAAAAACAGAGGTCCATCAGAAACAGGACACTCAAATGAAGTTTGCAACATGCTAAGCACATATACCCTGCCAAGTAACCTTAATTTCAGTGTCTAAAGACTTTATTTTTAGTTTCTACAGACCAAGATAGCACTAAAGTCAAAACTAAGTGAAATAGAAGACAATCCTTATCAATAGCATTACCCTCCATTCAGTGAGGCTATCTCGTGGAAAGGGGGAACTCTCCAATGAGTCGGACTTGATTTTATCAAGGCTTCAATAAACATCAATTTCAATTTCATCCTTCTCTGCGGGAGAAATTTCTGAACTGAACATGACCAAGCAAATAACCCAAATAATTGTCAAAAAGAGGGGGAAAAACACTCGTCAACGGAAATAATATTATTAAGAAAAAAAAAAAACACAAAGTGAATCTTGTGAAACGACTCTAAAACAGATTATTTGATTCGTACAACAAAATCCAAGTTAGAATATGACTTTCAGGGTGGACAGTTTCTTTCTCTTTTTCTTCCTGTTTGGTCTATTTTATCCTCTTGCTCGTCACTTCGGTAACCTCTTTGGTACAAGCAGCAGTTTCCTTAGTATTCATTATATCATTAGACCACAGAGGTCATCCAATTGCAGAAATTTTTCCAGTCTGTTAGCCCTTTGAATCCCCAAATGTAAAATAACTCCGATCTTTAATCCACTAGATATTCAAAAGAAAGAAATAGAAAGAGATAGAGCATCAAGAATGATGTGCGGCGTCTCTTTCTTGGATTGCAACACTAATTTATGTCCCCATAGCCATTCAAGATTCAAACTAAATGCATCTTACTCCATCTATAGATGACACTTTAAGCCTCATTCTTGCTATGCCGCGATAAAGCAATTATCGCTAACCTCAACATAGAAAAGTGAAGTTATTGTAATTATTGTATGGAATAAATTACACGCAAATGAAATGGTACATAATTAATGAAATAATATAAATTTTTAATTTTTTTTCATTAACGTACATTTTAAATTATTATGTAATACATATTTTATTTCATCATTTATATCTATCTATATTTATTACCTTTGTGTCTAATAAATGTTTTCATTATTTCATTATACTTGTGTGCGACCCATAAAGTCGTCCAACTAAGCATCATAACAAATGGTTTGTTATTGGATTTCAATTAGGTTTAATTCTTTTTTTTTTCTATTAGGCCCAACATTTTCAGTACACATAAAATTATTTTTTAACATTATTTAAGATATTTGTAGATCAAGAAATATCAAAAAAATGATAAATATTTTTACTCGATGTTAAAAAAGAGATTTAATTTACAACATAGTTTTGAATAATTAAAAAAATATTAGCTCATTGAGTTATATAAATAAGATATTCTTTTTAATAATTACACAAAATAATTTGATTGATTACTATAATTTTAGACATTAGAGAAAATTAGAGAATTAAATTTCTACATTTTCTTCATATTTACTTTAAATAGATATAATTGGGATGCAAAAAAGATATTATTCATATGTCAAAGAGGTCATTGCATCCACTGAACACTAAAAAAAGGAGTTACCATGTCTACTATTTGTTTGCCAATTCTAGTATTTTTGTGTTGTGTTTTGTCAATGAATAATCTTTAACTTAAGATGATTGCTGAATAATGATGAATGTGTTAGTTTGAATATTCTTATGCTTCCAAACGACCACATATTTGCGTGGCTTCTCCGTTTGATGTCCTTCTTTGAGATACTCCTACGCGCCTTGTGCGTCACAACAATGCTTTTGATCACACTGGACCCTTTTTTTCTTTTTTCCTCTCTAATTTTATTTGAAATAATGTTCTTTGTTGAACTTTAAATTCCTTTTTTGGTACTGTCGCAGTTTGAAACCATCCACAGTAAAAAGAAAGTTATCGATCTAGGCATGTCCAGACACGGTTGATCATAGCAATGCATTATTGTGAACTTGGTATACCAGTCATGCGATAGCTTTTGAAGGATTATCTTCAATCTTTCTGGAGTCCCTCCTGCTGGTCAACGGTTGATTTCTTAAAGAGCAATGGTCATGAATCCTTCAGTTTCATCCTTCCATTGACAGAGGTCAAAGAAATACACCAACGAGCAATCTATACAACAATTACCAGCATCTTCTTTCTAAACCAATTACCGGAGAAGCTAGCAAGAAAAGGCAACTTTTAACATAACATGTAAAGAAAGTCAAGTAGAAAGGCAAAAGTTCAGTCTATTTTCTGATCAATTCTTGTCTTCCTTATTACATTTTCTTCTTGCTCGCCTTTCCCCGGACCTGAGAGATGACTTGAACCCTCCATCTTCATCTTATCTTTAAGGGATTTCTACGACATTCAATCGAACTATCAACACTACCAACATCAAAAGAGACGCAGACAAGGCTCAAACTGTACAACAACTGCAACAAAAGTAACAAAATCTTATTTCCATACCTCTCTAAGCTCAGAAAAAACTTATAGCACAGAAAGTAACAGCAGCAGCAGCCGCAATTCCAATTATGGGAAGTGCCATTTGAACCACAGGGCCCATCTTCCTTCCCTTTCTTCTTGTTGACTCTAGTTTTGCTTCCTCAAATTAGTAAAATGGACATGCCACATAATGCCTTCGACTAAAAGTGAACGAGTAGGCAAGGGATCGCATGGTAGCGGAGGCCTGAGGATAACGCTTTAGACCCTTTTTTTTTTTTTTTTGGGTCGAAACTCTGTATGCTTTTTATGCGATTAGCTAGGGTGTTCATGGGTTAATTCTGATCGGTCTATGTTTGTTAGTTGGTTCTCCGAAAAACATCTCCAGCCCAATGAAGTCACACGTTATTGATCCAATTCGGGAAGCCCACATACCAATATATCCCACACACGAAGGTCCAATCGAATTTTTTTCTGGAAGATGCGCGCGAACATGCCCGTTTAGCATTTTTGGGTTTTTAACATTCTTGTAGATGCCATTTGAAAATGAAATCGACCACGGAATTGGTTCAAGCTTAACATATCCCTTTGTTATTCAAGCGGTGACTATTACGTGCAAATTCCGGTGGCAATGGAACCCACTAATCTCTGCCACGTGAGAACAAAGAGTGAAAAAATATGTAAATTAATTTTGTAGACCCAAATTTGGTTCAAGAAGAGAATCATCTTATTAGGTTAACGATTTCGAGAGTCATTTTAAGTGTAAAAGCAATTAGACAAAATATAATTAGGTCGACGAAGAATTGGTCAGCGGCAGAAACATTATGGTGCTCGAGTAATAAGGAGTGCATCTAAATTGCCAATATTGAAAAAAAAATGAAAACATTGAATTGCCGGGTCTAATGGTATACTGATTCAGTAATACAGATTCCTAAAAATTGCTGAAAGCTCTAAAAAATTTAAAAAGCATAGAGCATCGTAGTACCGACAAAATGAATTATATATTTGGTATTTAATAGGTTAAAATTGTATGATATGTTCTTAATTTTTGTATCTTAGACTAATCACCATAAATACAATATTTTCAAAGTTTACGAGTAGAAGAATGACCAGTAAAAATGCTCGGGTCCTTTTGAATACTTAAAATAAAAATTTTTAGGAGTGTTCACTAGACATTTTAGATTAAAAGCATAATACACAGCTGCTGTTGAAGGATTTTCGCAGTGGTCATCAACAGAACATGAGTTAATGAAAATTTCGGGGCTGACCAGTTGAAAATGTGGAAGAATGGGCTGGAGGATTTTGCAGGGCGAGAGGCCAAAATGAGAAACAAATCAAACCGAGCGTTTGGGCAAGATTTTCTGTTTGCTTGGACCCACCTAATACTGAGTTGACTCGACTCTTCTTTCTCCATGCCTTTTGTCCTCCTTTATATTCCAATTTCCAAAAGATTTTAATAGGCACTTGGCAGTCGCGTAGTAAGATATATATATATATATATATATATATATATATATATATATATTCCAAAATATCAAAACCGAAGGTATGCCTTCCGGTTAATCGTGAGCAGAAAAGTCAAATCCCCCCTTCGATTATGCATTTGAGCTCCCTTTTTGATCGATTCCCTTTATTGTACTCCTGCTGATTGTTTACAAGTATTTCGGATTGTTTTATAAGAAAAAGCAATATTAAGCCTTTTTTTTTTTTTTTGAGTGAATAGCAACTGGTATGTTATAGAAAAAAATTTCTTCTAATATATTCTATTTTCTTATAAAACATAGTTAAAAGTCTCAAATAATTATTTTACTATCTAAACAATAATGGAGAATACTAATTACTTAAATATTATAATTTTATTTTATTTGTAAGCAACCGTGATCACAGCAACAAGTAAATCAAACAGCTGCAACATTCTTTATTAGTCCTTCGTAATAGCGTAATATATAAAACAAGGCGCTACACTGCATAGCTCGTTAGATCGCAAAAGAGTGCCATTTGCTTTATTATTCTCCAGGCAGCAGTCGACAATTTGTGAAATGCTGAATTGCTTGGCTTGTACAGTTCAGGCGACGCTGTCCACTTCTGTTTCCTCCACTTCACTTTCACTAGAAGCAACAGAATCACCATCCGTTGGACTTTCTCCTGCGAATTTCTTCTCCATTTTATTCACTCTGCTGTACATGTCATCCATGAATTGCATAAGTTTGTGGACATTCTTGTCTTGTTCCGCCACCATCTTCTCTAGGCATTTTATATCTATCCGAATTGTTTCTGGTATTACCACATTTTCAGGCTCATGGGGGCACCCTCGAATATGGAACTTTTTAATTTGTTTCATGGAAACCTGCAAGAAACAAAATCAATTCAATGAATTCCTTCCCCTCTTTTTTGAGGATGTTGACTTCTCATTGATCTTAAAAACAAAGGAAGGAAGCATGATTAAATAAATCTCAACAGCTAAATGAGCTGTTTATTTTTCGAGTTTCAACAAGATTATTACACATCAATTTTATTTTTCTTTAGAATTGATTATAATACTTTTGGAATCTTTTCTTAATAGTCGTAAAGCAGTAACACAATTTCGTTTCTTCTTCGGATCAAAAGTAGGAATAAACTCCAGTAGGCATTATTTGTTTGTGATTGATCGCAAGAGTCCAAGAGAGGGAGAGAGAGAGACAGCGACTTCTTTGTAATTTAAGTCAATGCAAAGCAATTTCTTTTAGGACTGAACGGTGGATTTACTTGCAGCCTAAACTATTTCACACATTTTTACTGATAAATATGTTGTATAATTTAAATTTTATTATAAATATTTTTTTTATCATATTCGTCTTTTTTTTTTTTTCCCTCGAATATACATCAACTAGGGCCAATATAGCGGCAGGAATAATTCCGTACTAAATCAGAAGAGGCAATTGCTTTTTAATAAATGCAGATTTTTTTATAACAAATTAACCTCACCATCAAAATCCTTTAACGTTTTGATTAAATTCTTTGATGGAAAATTTAATAGATGTTGATTATGGGTTGGATTTATTATAAAAATTGTGCAATAACTAAATAATTACATTTTAAAATTTATATTAGATTTATTACAATTTGTAAAGTTATAAATTTATTTGTATATAATCTAAATTTAAAAGTAAAAGTATTTTAAAAAGTAAATTACAAATATAAACACTAATTTATATTAGAATGTGTATAGAATAGAAAATTTTTAATTCTATGATTCAACAATCTGTTCTGAAGATGAAGATATAAAAAATGAAAAATATGAAAACTCCTCTTTGTGGTTATAATGCCAAAATATCAAGTCGGCTCATTTATTTTGGATGTTGATCGATTTATTGCCTCTATTTTTCACTCTTTTAAATTTGTCTTTTAATCATATTTAATTTAGTTTTTTGTCCCTTCTCTTATTATGTCCCGAAAGTTTTGATTGCATCTTTTTTCTTTGGTTAGATTTGGAAAAGCATTTACATTCACAATTCAAACACATTTGGACATTTTTTCCTACATTAGATTTTGAAAGCATTTACATTCATATTGAAGATATATGATATTGTTGGTGGTCTCAATGATAATGTCACTTAACATTAACATTCACCCCATCAACATTAGTGTAGAATAGGTGGCCAAAATTTTATGGATTAGAGGGGTTGTGAGAAGCCTAAAGAAATGTATAAAAAATTCAAAGAAAAATTTTAGAAAACTTGATTCCTATATACAATTTTGCTATTTATAATATATTCTATTATTCATATTTTTATAAAATTATTTAGAAAATTTTATTTTTTATTTTTAAGTATTTTTTATTTAATCAGATTTTTTAATTAGTGATTAAAATATTTTTTATTTATATTACAATATTATTTCAATCAATCAATTAATTATATTTATAAATATGTATAAATTCTAAAAATTAAAGTAATAAACAACTCAATAAATTTTTAATCTTATTTATATTTTAAAAATATTATTTTTTAAAATTTAATTAAAATATTAATCTTATTTTTATTAAAATGTTGCTTGAAATGTGCATATCTATTTCTTTTCTTTTCTTTTCTTTTCTTTTTTCATGCAATACATCCGACCTTTTCTGACCAGAGTCTTTGAATAATTTTCCCGTCACTTCCTATTTTACTTTTTCTACGTGAAAACAGATGGGGAACGGCGGCTGACGGAGTTGATGGGTTGGGGTGGAATCTGTCTCTGATGAGGAGTCGTCGTTGCAGATGTATTTATTGTCACTCGGCTTAGCATCAAGGCCGACGTGAAATACAAGGCCAACAACCCTTCCTTCGGCGTGGCCCGCAACAATCGAGTCAGTGATTAACTCTGTGATCGGAAAATCAACAATATCCATCTTGGTTCTCGTCATTTCATAGCAGGCAGTTGGGAGTTGTGAATTGAATGAGGATCTTTATAATAAATAATGAAGAAGGGACAACGCAATATCTAAGTTATTTAGTCTAAAGCTTGGTCCCATGGCGCCCACCATTTCAGAACATGAACGATTCATAGAAAATCATTTCCCAACCTTATTTAAGATAATTTGTGATCGACAAATGTCGGGAGGCATGAACTTTTTTCCTCCATTCGATTTGGAAAGGCATCCACATTACCATTCAAACGTTAGACGACGGATGGCGTTATTGGCTGTCCCAACAATGATGCCACCCAATAAGTCACCGCCCGTGGCCCTACGCCATACGGAAAGAGCATCTTTGCAATGGCCAGAAGCCTAATCTAATATGTGTGACCGCATTATTAATAAAATAAAATAATGTGATTGTCAAGAGTTTTCTGTACATTATTCCTTACAAACCTAACCATCCCTCATTCTGAACTTTTGAAGAACCATTGAAAAGGATGCAAAAACACCGACGAAGTTCCTAACAACCGTTGAGAAGCACGTAGGATCTTACTGCATGTTTTTCCTACACATTCAAACGTTGTTTATAAACACAAGTAACAGCAAATAAATGTTAACAATTGATAGGGGTCCCAAAATTTTAGTGTTTCATCTAAATCCTAGATTATATTGTATGTGCACGCCACGTCATTCACGGGATTGATCGGACCAAGAAAATAACAGGCACTGATAGTCGCATGGCAAGAAATATATATATATTCCCAAATATCAAAACCGGAGATATGCCATCCGATAAATCGTGAGTAAAAAAGTCAAATCCCCCTTCTATTATCCATCTTAGCTGCTTTTTGATCGATACCTTTTATTATACTCCGGACAAGGGAATGTATCGTATTTTGGTTGATTGTTTATAAGTATTCGGATTGTTTTATAAGAAAAAAGTAATATTAAGCCTTTTTTTTTTTTTAGCGAATAGCAAACTGATTAGTAAGTTATAGAAAAAAATTACTTCTAATATAGTCTATTTTCTTATATATCATCTATTGTAAATTTATAAAAATATAATTAAAAATCTCAAATAACTATTTTACTATTTAAACAATAATGAAAATACTAATTAATTAAATATTATTATTTTATTTTATTTGTAAGCAACCGTAATCACAGTAACAAGTAAATCAAACAGCTGCAACATTCTTTAATGGTCCTTGACGAACCAATATAAAAACTAAAAGCTACTCTGCATAGCTTATTAGATCCCAAATGAGTGCCATTTGCTTTATTATTCTCCAGGCAGTTGTCGAAATTTTGTGAAATGCTGAAATACTTGGCTTGTAAAGTCAGTACGGGGAGACGTCCTCTGGTCGTAGTGGCTTCCTGTAATTTTGATGAGGATCAGCCTTTGGCGGACTTCGGTCCGAAAGAGGCCCAGTCCCGCTGTTCATGCCATTCATTTTTTTCATCAGGCAATATATTTGTTTGACTGTCTGGCCTAGTTCCGCCACCGTCTTGTTCAGGCATTTTATATCTGTCTGGATTGTTTCTGGTAGTACCACTTTTTCAGGCTGATGATGGCACCCTCGAATATAGAACTTTTTGAATTGTTTCACAGCAGCCTGCAAGAAACAAAATCAATTCAATGAATTCCTTCCCCTTTTTTAGAGGATGTTGACTTCTCATTGGTCTTAAAAACAAAGGAAGGAAGGATGGATAAATAAATTTCAATAGCTGAATGAGTCGTTTATTTTTTGATTTTCAACAAGATTACATATCAATTTTTATTTTTCTTTAGAATTGATATAATATTTTTGGGATCTTTTCTTATAGTCATAAGGCAGTAACACAATTTCCATTTCTTCTTCGGATCAAAAGTAGGAATAAACTCCGGTAGGCATTATTTGTTTGTGATTGATCACAAGAGTCAAATTGTAATTTTCAAGAGAGGGAGAGAGAGAGAAGCATATCTATTTTTCCAGTTAGGGTAAACAGTGTTCAATACCTTTTCCCCAGCCATTCCAAGAGCCGTTCTTCGACAGAGCGGATATGTGTTGGATTTCAAGAAACACTTAGTGGATTCAGCTGACCACTGCATTTTCTGGATTACTCCAATCTTAGCACAATTTGGAGCAAGAGTACGAGTGAGGGAAAGTGAGGCAGCCATTGCAAGATCAGTGTCGATCGACTGGAAGGATACAAGGTGCAGCTGCGTGTGGCTTAGATGCAGTGCCCCTATTTATAGTTATGATTAATTACATTTATTACGACAAAGTCTCTTGACTTTTATTTTCTATGTATGATTATTGGTAAATGTCTCCAGTGATAACATTATTCTATGATCATATCCACAACACAACAACCAAGGGAGGGAGAGAAGAGGGAGAGAGAGAGGCTTCTTTGTAATTTGAGTCAATGACAAGCAATCTCTTTTAGGACTGGACGGTGGATTTACTTGACAAATATGTTGTATAATCTAGAGAGACAGAGAGAAAGAGAGAGAGAGAGACTTCTTTGTAATTTGAATCAATGACAAGCAATTTCTTTTAGGAGTGGACGGTGGATTTACTTGCAGCCTAAACTATTCCACACATTTTTACCGACAAATATGTTGTACAATCTAAACTTTATTATAAATAGGTTTTTCTTTTTCTTATCAAAATTGTCTCCGTTTTTTTTTTGGTTCCAATAGACTCCAACTAGGACCAATATAGCAGCAAAAAGGAATCATTCTGTAAGAGAAAATCACCTTTTCAATCTTTTTTATCGTTTAAACAAATCTGATATGTCTGTTAAATTAAAAGTAATAAATGTTTTCTTAAGTTAATTTTTTTTAATAATTTTGATAAAATTTTATAAATAGAATTCAATGTCTCTTTTTTATAGTCATATTAATATTAAATTAATCAACACATAGTTATTATTCCTATTGATAAATATTAGTTAAAAAATATAAATCATTTAACTTATTTACTTAAATTATGGTCACGTGAAAAAAATAAAAAATTATTGAATATCTCATAATTTTGGTATAATAGTGGAGGCATCATATTAGGAATTTGTTGGTTTTAGATAAACTCTTTAGAAATTCAATTTCAATTTATATTTTCATTTTTTAGTTTTGAGGTAAACTAATCTAACTCATGTACACTTTCGCTAATTTATTTTTCCTTTCCAATCAAATTAAGTCATTCGTGCCGTGATTAGGGATCAGAAAAATTAACCTAACTAACTTTGTCCTCAAATTATACTCATAAAAATCACTAAAGAAGCAAACTTTATTATCTAATCACTCAAAATTAATTTATATCTTTTTAGACACTATATACGTTAATTTTCGAGAAGGAGATTATCTATACGAACTTTTAGAACCAGTTATCGACACAAAAGTCCAATCCATCTCGCCCAGTAGAAGGGGTCACGCGTCATCCACAGAGACGCCTGTACCCCTCTACCCAGCACAATCGCCACCAACACTACTCTCCTTTTAGACGTTGCACCGCTACCCCTCACGATGGTAGGTATGATCTGCACACTACATGCGAGTACTACACGTTAAAGGGTTTTTGGCGTGCTCCCATAGTCATGACACTTTCTTTGCCAACCAATGATTTATTTGGGGGGAAAAATTAATAAGAAAAGAAAAGAAAAAACTATACGAGAGATATTTGTTAATAAAATACGGAAGAAATATAAGTTACCCGTGTTTGCACTGGCATTTCAGATGTTGAAATGGGGAAACAGGTTCATGGGCTGCCAATAACACTACAAATAATCCATGATCACCCCCCCCCCCCTCATAAGACAAATTCAATTGATTGATCTTCATTTCTTTCATTATGTTCAGGAATTTTCACCGTACTAGACGACAACCATAGCATTTTCTGATCCTATACGTCACAAATTCTCACTAAAAATATACATTACCCAAAATGTAAGACAAAGAGCTTTGCTGGCCCAGCAGTCCTTTTCATATTCCGCCATTATCATCATTACATCTATTCAACCGGCAATTAATTTTTGCTGTCGCCACTAAGCCTCCGAAATATCGCCAACCTCAACATAGAAAAAGTGAAGTCGTTGCAATTGTTGTTTGGAATGAATTAAACACCAATAAGAAATGATGTACAATTAATGAAATAATACAATTTTTAAAATTTTTGTCATTAACTTACTTTTTATATTATTTAATGATATACATATTTTTTATTAATTGTATCCATCTATATTCATTACTTTTGTGTCTAATAAATATTTTTATTATTTTATTATACTTGTGTGCGACCCATAAAGTCGTTCAACTAAGCATAATAACAATTGGTTTGTTATTGGATTTCAATTAGATTTAATTCATTTTTTTTAATTCCTTCTATTATGGTGTCCCGGAAATTTGGAACGGATATGTAACTGTTCATTAGATTTCGACAGGCATTCGTTCAGATTCACGATTCAATCGTTCGACGATGGATGACGTTATTGGCGGTCCCAATGATGATGTCACCTAACAAATAATCTATGATGGGGTGTGTTCATTGTCACTCGTGTTAGCATCAAAGCCAACGTGAAATACAAGCCCAACAACCTTCCCTTTGGCATGGCCTTAACACTCCAGTCAGCCAACTGTCGCTCTTGGCATTTCATGCCAGGCAGTTGGAAGTCGTGTATTGATCGGGGATCTATTTAAAGAAGGGACAACTCTAAGTTACCTAACTTACGCTTGGCTCTATTGGGCATAGAAAACTATTTTTAAACATTATTTAAAATATTTTGTAGGTTAAGAAATATCGAAAAGGAGGAATATTTTAAATTGTCGTTAATGAAAATTCAACTCATTGATTTATATAAATAAGAAATTTTTTTGATAATCACTCAAACTAATTTGATTGATCACCATAATATTAAATATTAAAAAAAAAACTAAAGAATTAAATCCTTATGTATCTCTTCATATTTATTTTAAATTGATATCCCTTCATATTTACTTTAAATAGGTATAATTGGAATTCAAAAGTATTCTTTATGCAATGTTTTGGACTTGAGACTCTTCCTTCTCCAATGATTTTTCATATGTGCAAACAAATATGCCTTCTAATATGATTTACTTTTCTTAAAAAAGACACACAAATTAGGTTTAGGTTTGGACGGATTAAAATTTTCTCTTTTCCTTGAACTATGTCCCATAATAATAAAACTCAACAACATTAATTCGAATGAAAAAGTGAATCATTGAATTAGTGGTTTACTAGTTTAATCAACAAATTTTTTGCTAAACAAAAAACTAAAATTACATTTAACTTCAAAAAAATGTGCATGAACCGTAGGTGGGGAACGGGGGCTGACGGAGTTGATGGGTTGGGGTGGAATCTGTCTCTAAAGAGGAGTCGTCGTTGTAGATGCATTTATTGTCACTCGGCTTAGCACCAAGGCCAACATGAAATACACGCCCAACAACCCTTTGATGTGGCCTTCAACGATCGAGTCGGTGATCAACTCTGTGATCGGAAAATCAACACTGTCCATCTTGCTTCTCGGCATTTCATAGCAGGCAGTTGGGAGTTGTGATGAATTGAATGAGTATCTTTATGATGAATAATGAAGAAGAGACAACGCAATATCTAAGTTATTTAGTCTAAAGCTTGGCCCTATGGCGCCCACCATTTCAGAACATGAACGATTCATAGAAAATTATTTCCCAACCATACTTAAGATAATTTGTGATCGACAAATGTCGGGAGGCGTGAATTCAAACGTTCGACGACGGATGGCGTCATTGGCTGTCCCAACAATGATGTCACCCAATAAGTCACCGCCTGTGGCCCTATGCCATACGGAAAGAGCATCTTTGCAATGGCCAGAAGCCTAATCTAATATGTGTGACCGCATTATTAATAAAATAAAATAATGTGATTGTCAAGAGTTTTCTGTACATTATTCCTTACAAACCTAACCATCCCACATTCTGAACTTTTGAAGAACCATTGAAAAGGATGCAAAAACACCGACGAAGTTCCTAACAACCGTTGAGAAGCACGTAGGATCTTACTGCATGTTTTTCCTACAAATTCAAACGTTGTTTATAAACACAAGTAACACTAAATAAATATTAACAATTGATAGGCGTCCCAAAATCTTAGTGTTTCATCTAAATCCTAGATTCTATTGTACGTGCATGTTGGACTTTTCTAGAATTTCTCTTTCTGAAATTCTTATTTCATATATTGTAAGATCTTTCTTTATGCGAATACTAGCAATAAAACTGTAATTGAAATCAACATATCGTTGTCCATTATGCTGATGTCCCGCAGTGGAGATGAGAAGCCTCTTCTGTTTCGTTCCTGAACGCTTCTCTCTTTTCTCCTACTCTTTCCCCTTTCTTTTCTTTACGTTTTCTCTCTCTGACGGTTGAGCTCTCGGAAAGGTCTGTAATAGCATATATATATATATATATATATATATACACATATTCCTTTCATGTAACCATTATCTTAAATAGGAAGATCCTCTCTTTCTGTAATAATTATCTTAAATGAGAAGATACTCCTTTTCCTGTAACGGTTATTCTTAATAGGGGAAGATATATATACACATATTCCTTTCCTGTAACGTTTATTCTTAATAGGGAGAGTGGAGGGATTTTAAACCCGATGACCCAAATTACCGTTATGCCTGACCGACCATCATATTAGGCCTTTTATTTTGAGTCATACTTTAAATGACATGGACCACTCATGTTAATTAATTTAACAATCTCCCACTTGGTCCATGTCATGACTTGATGAAACAATAACAATTAAGTGCACACAATTCTTAAAGATCATCAAATCACAACACTTAATTGAATTAAGATGATTGGATCATGGCGGTCACACATCTTATAGCAATATGATTCCTTCCATGTATCACATAATCATCATAATTCATAATACTTTACTGAGGAACATTGAAACTTTAAACTGTCATTCTCATATATGCTATTAATTATCTCACAAATCATAATTGTATACATCTAAACAAAGATAACAGAGCACAAGCAAAACCATAACTTTAATTGAATTCACGAGTGTCACAATGATATGAGCATCTAAATATTGACTTTTAAGTATACGAAGACCTGTCCATAATGCCCATCCGATCAACATGTCTAGTAAATATTTTCGGTGGCAAACCTTTAGTTAACGGGTCCGCTATCATCAACTCAGTGCCAATATGCTCAATGGACACTCTTTGGTTTTGCACTTCTTCTTTAACAGATAGGTATTTCAAATCCATATGTTTCGCACCTTTAGAATACCTATCATTCTTAGAGAAGAAGACTGCTGCGGAATTGTCACAAAAAATTCTTAACGGCTTTTCTATACTGTTGACCAAACCAAGCCTTAAGATAAAATTCCGCAACCATAATGCATGAACAGTAGCCTCAAAGCATGCTACAAATTCAGCCTCCATAGTGGAAGTAGCAATGACAGACTGTTTCCCGCTTTTCCAGGAAACTGCTCCTCCAGCCAGGAGAAACATGTAACCAAATGTAGATTTCCTCGAGTCTACACATCCAGCATAATCTGAATCCGAGTAGCCTACTACTTCAAGATGACTTGATCTTTTATAAGTAAGCATGTAATCTTTGGTGCCTTGTGAGTACCTAAGTACTTTCTTTCGGGCTTTACAATGATCTATTCCAGGATTACTTTGATATCGGCCTAACATTCCAACTGCGAAACTGATGTCTGGCCGAGTACATGTTTGCGCATACATCAGACTTCCAACCAGTGATGCATAGGGAACTGATTCCATCACTTTCTGTTCCAAATCATTCTTTGGACATTGTAATTCACTGAACTTGTCCCCTTTCTGAATTGGAACTATTCCTGTTGAGCAATTTTCCATTCTAAATCTCTCTAATACTTTATTGATATAGCCTTTCTGAGACAATCCTAACAATCCTTGTGATCTATCACGGAATATTTCTATTTCTATCACATAGGATGCCTCATTCATATCTTTCATTTCAAAAGTTTCAGAAAGAAATTTTATTCACATTATGTAACAAACCTATGTCATTAGCGGCCAAAAGAATGTCATCAACATATAGGACTAACATAATGAACTTGCTTCCACTGACCTTCATATAGATACACCGATCAACGGTATTTTCTACAAAACCGTATGACGTAATGGTATTATTGAACTTAATATACCATTGTCGGGAGGCTTGTTTCAGTCCATATATCGATTTCTTTAATTTACACACCAAATTTTCTTGCCCCGTAGTGATGAAACCTTCAGGTTGGTCCATATACACTTCCTCTTCCAAGTCACCATTCAGAAAGGCGGTCTTTACATCCATTTGGTGGAGCTCTAGATCATTATGAGCCACCAATGCCATAATAATTCTTAAAGAGTCTTTCTTAGAAACTGGAGAGAAAGTCTCCTTATAATCAACACCATCCCTTTGAGTGAAACCTTTGGCTACAAGTCTGGCCTTATACCTTTCGATGTTACCGTTCGAGTTTCGCTTGGTCTTGAAGACCCACTTACAGCCAACTCGTTTTGATCCTTCAGGTAACTCTATTAGCTCCCAGACTTGGTTTACATCCATCGATTTCATCTCTTCTTTCATGGCATTGAACCACCTTTCAGAATCATTACATTCCATGGCTTGTTTAAATGAGACTGGATCTTTATCAATGCTCAATTCCGATTCATGCTCAAGTGAGTAAACCACATAATCATTTGACACTGCTGGCCTTTTCTGTCTTGTAGACCTCCGTAATGTCATTTCTTGTGGTATCACTTGTTCATTTGTAAATTGAATATTGTCACTTGTTTCATCTCTTATGTGTTCACTTTGCGTGTTTCGAGTATCAATTTGTTGTCCTTGCATGTCACGTGACTGTGATGCAACATAAGGAATAACAATTTGAGTAGAAACACTGAGTGTGGGAATACCGACATGAGTAGGAGTACTCACTGTGGACCATTCATTTTGTGATTCTTTAATATCCACCTTTCGTGATTCCCCACTCCCACTGAACTGACCATTTTCAATGAACCTACCAGACTCAACTATTCTAGTACTATGGTTAGGGCAGTAAAACCTATACCCTTTGGACTTTTCATGATAGCCAATGAAGTAACCACTAATGGTTCTTGCATCAAGCTTTCCTTCATGTGGATTGTATATCCTTACTTCTACTGGACAACCCCAAACATGAAGATGTCTCAAACTGGGTTTCCTTCCTGTCCATAACTCGTAAGGAGTTTTAGGGACAGCCTTACTAGGAACTCTATTCAGCAGATATGCAGCAGTTCTTAATGCATGCATCCACAAGGATAAGGGTACAGTACTGTAATTCAACATGTTCCTAACCATATCCATAAGTGTGCGATTCCGCCTTTCCGCTACACCATTCTGTTGTGGTGTACCAGGCATTGTATACTGTGCACATATGCCTCGACTCTCAAGAAGTTTTGCAAATGGACCAGGACATTGTCCACTTTCATTGAATTTTCCATAATATTCACCACCCCTATCTGACTTAATCACTTTTACTTTTCTATTTAACTGCCTTTCAACTTCATTAATAAACACCTCTAGGATGTTTACTGACTGAGACTTTTCATGCAGTAGATACAAGTAACAATATCGTGAGTAGTCATCTATAAAGGTGATGAAATATTTCTCACCACCCCATGTTGGGATATCAAACGGGCCACAAACATCAGTGTGTATCAATTCTAAAGGCTCATTGCTTCTTATGGCTGGGTTCTTTGATGTATGTTTTGTTTGTTTCCCTTTTATACAATCAAAACATACATCCCAATCAGTAAAATCCAATTGAGGCAGGACATCACCTTTCATCAACATCAATATCCTTTCTTTGGATATATGACCCAATCTTTGATGCCATAAGAAAGCAGAACTTTCATCATGCATATTACGTTTGTTACCTATACCATGCTCAACAAGAAATATGGAATCAGCATACATAGCATCAAGATTCAAACGGTACAAATCATCAATCAAAGTACCAGATCCATAATAGTACGAATGTCTATATAATGAAAATGCACCATTTCCAATCTTGAGGTTAAATCCTTCTTTATCCAACTTTGCAACAGAAACTAAATTTCTAGCACATTCAGGAACATAGAGACACTTTTCTAGATCCAGATGACACTTGGTGTCCAAGATCAATCTGTACGTCCCAATCCCTTCTATTCGTGCCTTCATTCTGTTTCCCATATAGAGGAACTTCTCAGTTCCTGTTATGGGCTGGATTGAAAGGAATCCCTGCATAATATGTGACACATGAATAGTAACTCCAGAATCTAACCACCAAGTATTATTGGGCACTTCAATTATGTTTAATTCAAAACATACTGATATACAGTACGTACCTTTCTTTTCGAACCAAGCCTTTCTTTTTGGGCAATCATTTTTTAAGTGACCCATCTTTTTGCAGAAGAAGCATTTTTGATCCTTCTGGATCTGACCTCCAGTGACTTTCATAGAGGCTTTGTCCTTCTTCTTACCTTTCTTATGTGGTTTAGACCTGCTACCACTAGCTAGCATGGACTTATGGACGATGAGATGAATAGAGTGATCCTTCATCTTCTTTAATCTCCCTTCCTCCTGAACTAACATGGCCTTAATTTCTTGAAAGTTCCATTTCTCTTTAATAGTGTTATAATTCACTTGGAACTGGCCAAATTCAGGAGGCAGTGAGTTTATGATGAATTGAACCAGAAATGATTCACTCACATCCATGCCCATTGTTTTCAACCTTGCTGCTAGATTAGCCATACTGGTCACATGATCATGAATGGGCTGTGACCAATCAAATTTCTTGGTCGTCAGCTCACTCATTAGTGTTCCTACGATGGATTTATCAGTTATATCTGACTGAGAGTATTCCTTAATTCTCATCAGAAATTCCCTCACATTTTCCGTCTTAGGCATCGATGGCTTGACGTTTTCAGCTATCGTCATTCGCATCAAATTCAAACTCAGCCTATTGGACCGTACCCAAGCCTCATAAAAAGACTTATCAGATTCTGTACTAGTCCCTGTAATGACTGCAGGCTTTTCATCCGAAATGACTGCTAAGTCCAGGCCCAATACACCCAAATGAAACTGAATATGCTCAGACCATTCAGCATAGTTCAGCCCATTGAATTTGACCATTGAATTGCCTAAGGCGAATACATTGGTGGAAGCTGCAAATATAATCCAAATTTATACGTTAATGCTTTGAGTAAATTCTAATGGATTCAGATACATTACAAACTTTAATTATGTATTTAAGTTCACCTTTGGGTGATCCTCAAATACATAACTCTAATCAATAATGATGCTAATTTAAATAAACTTTAATAGATCAATTAATCATACTAAAATTAACATGAATGTCATCTTTGGATATATAATCACGTTTACTTAGTATATTAATTAATCCCTTTTAGTGTTATTAATTATAAGCAATGATCCATCTTTGGATGATCTCCTAGCTTTATAATTAATAACCACAATTGTTCATTTCAAAACATTTTATTAGCATCCAAAATGAACAATTAAAATTCACAGTCAGCTGTTCAAATCCATTCAAAGTCAGGCCACTTTGGTGACTAACAAGCTTTTAATATTTGACTCATTAACGTGAATTTAATAATCTTCAATTACGAAGATTAAATTATCTTTTATGTGGGAGTTTTTTTTTTTATGGTATTCATTCGGACCCGAGCACCACCATACTGCAGGTGGGATCCGCGTACCAGGCAACCAAAATATTTGTTTTGTCCCGCGTTGTAATTATTGATTACACGCAAAGGAAAAATAAAATACAACCTAATAAAATAAAATACTACCCGAGCACCATCATACTGCAGGTGGGACCCGCGTACCAGGCAACCAAAATATTTGTTTTGTCCCGCGTTGTAATTATTGATTACACGTAAAGGAAAAACAAAATACTACCCGACACAAAGAGATAAAGAAAACTAAATTGCAATATTCGCAGACCCGCTCTGATACCAATTGTTGGACTTTTCTAGAATTTCTCTTTCTAAAATTCTTATTTCATATATTGCAGGATCTTTCTTTATGCGAATACTAGCAATAAAACTGTAATTGAAATCAACATACCGTTGTCCATTATGCTGATGTCCCGCAGTGGAGATGAGAAGCCTCTTCTGTTTCGTTCCTGAACGCTTCTCTTTTCTCCTACTCTTTCCCCTTTCTTTTCTTTACGTTTTCTCTCTCTGACGGTTGAGCTCTCGGAAAGGTCTGTAATAGCATATATATATATATATATATATATATATATATATATATATATACACATCTTCCTTTCATGTAACCATTACCTTAAATAGGAAGATCCTCTCTTTCTGTAATAATTATCTTAAATGAAAAGATACTCCTTTTTCTGTAACGGTTATTCTTAATAGGGGAAGATATATATACACATATTCCTTTCCTGTAACGTTTATTCTTAATAAGGAGAGTGGAGGGATTTTAAACCCGATGACCCAAATTACCGTTATGCCTGACCGACTATCATATTAGGCCTTTTATTTTGAGTCATACTTTAAATGACATGGACCACTCATGTTAATTAATTTAACAGTGCACGCCACGTCCTTCACAGGATTGAACGGACTAAGAAAAAAAAAACATACTTTAAAACATCGGTTATCATATCCAAAAGTTTTCATAAAATTTTAACAGGCACTTGGTAGTCGCATGGTAAGAGATATATATATATTTTATTTTTATTTTCCTAAATATCAAAACCGAAGGTATGCCTTCCACTAAATCATGAGTAGAATAGTCGAATCCCCCCTTCGATTATGCATCTTAGTTCCCATTTTGATCGATTCCTTTATTATACTCCGGACAAGGTAATTCAACGTATTTTTAGCTGATTGTTTATAAGTATTTCAAAATATTTTATAAGAAAAAGTAATATCGAGCCCTTTTTTTTTTTTTTTTTGAGCGAATAGAAACTTATTAGTAAGTTATAAAAAAATTATCTTCTTATATATTCTATTTTCTTATATATCATTTATTGTAACTTTATAATTGTTGATGACTTGTGACTCTTCCTTCTCTAATAATTTTTAATATGTGCAAACAAATATACATATTAATTTGATTTGTTCTTCTTAAAAAAGATACACAAATTAAGTCTGTGTAGATTAGAATTTTTTCTTTTTTTAAACAATGTCCCATAATAATAAAATTTAACAACATTAATCCGAATGAAAAAGTGAATCATTGAATTAGTGGTTTACTAATTTAATTAACAAATTTTTTGCTAAACAAAAAACTAAAATTACATTTAACTTATGGACCGTAGGTGGGGAACGGGGACTAACGTAGTTAGTTGATGGGCTGGGGTGGAATCTGTCTCTAATGAGAGTCGTCGTTGTAGATGTATTTATGGTCGCTCGTCTTAGCGTCAAGGCCAACGTGAAATACATGCCCAACAACCCTTCCTTCGGCGTGGCCCTCAACAATCGACTCGGTGATTAACTCTGTGATCGGAAAATCAACAATGTCAATCTAGGTTCTCGTCATTTCATCGCAGGCAGTTGGGAGTTGTGAATTGAATGAGGATCTTTATAACAAATAATGAAGAAGCGACAAGACATTATCCAAGTCGTTTAATCTAAGCTTGTCCGATGGCGCCCACCATTTGAGAACATGAAAGATTCCTAGAAAATTATTTCCCAACCGTATTGAAGATAATTTGTGGTCGACAAATGTCGAGATTCGAGAATTTTTTTTCCTCCGTTCGATCTGGAAAGGCATCCAAATTTCCCATTCAAACGTTCGGCGATGGATGGCGTCATTGGCTGTCCCAACAATGATGTCACTTGATAAGTCACCGCCTATGGCCCTATGCCGTAATGTATGTGACTGCATCATTAAATAATGTGTTTGTCAAGAGTTTCCTGTAGATAATTCCTACAAACCTAACCATCCCTAATTCTGAACTATTTTAAAACTATTGACAGACAGAAAAACACCGACGAAGTTCCTAACAACAGTTGAGCAGCACGTAGGATCTTGAACCAGGGATTTCCTAGATCCAAACATAACTCCTCAAGTTTTGTTATGTTTTTACCTATAAGCTGCAATTTTTTTTTGTTTCCCGACAAAGATGTGTGCATAACATATAAAAGCTACCAGAGAAGGCATCTCATAATTTCTACATCATAATATTGCCAGTAATGAAAACATTTTTTTGCATCATGGTAGACATATAACAAGTATTTCTTTCTTTTTAATCCAAGTTAGCAAACAATGTTTAATCAAGGATGCACGTACATAGTTGTCATGCTGTCATGTTTGTGTTAAATACAATTTTTTTGAACGTGTTTGTGTTAAATACTATATCGGCCCATGTTTGACACAACAAAAAAATTGTTAAAAAAATTAAAAATTAAATATTTTTTAAATACATCTTCAATAAATTGTAAATACAAATTAGATATTTATGATATTTTTATAATTTTAATAATAAAAATTAAATTTAAATAATTTTTATTACATTTTTAAATAAAAATTTGCATGGTATTTATATTTATAAAAAATAAAATAAATTATTTTTTTGAACTTATATTACTAATTTTCTTAAATTTATTATACAAAAATGATATATATATATATATATATAAAGTCCTTGGCGATTTGAATTCCAATGATGTTGTCAATGTCATTTTACAAATTTAAGTAATAAAATAGTTTTAATCAAGGATCAAAGTCTTTTAATTTTTTTTTCTTTTTTTTTTTTAAGGAGAAAGACATAAACACGTGATTTATGAATATATTATAGTTTTTTAATATATACTAAAAAATATATTATACTAAAAAATTATAAAAAATATAAAAGCAAAGATAATAGACTAAAAAAGTAATTCTTTGAATTAAAAATTATGATATATGTCTTTTATATTAATAAAATAATTATTTCATTAATTGTGACTCTAAGTATTTTAGAAAATATTTAATGGACACAAAAAAATATAAATACAATTAATAAATTTAATAAAATTATACTTTTTTATTCACTCTATTATTATTTATTTTATTTTATTATTTTTGTTGAACTGTTTCGATCACTTCATTATTTCTGTACCTCCCTATCTTAGTTTTCTATATATACCTAATCAGTATCCACCAGGCCTCTGCCATATGCAAGCGGCATTTTATCTGAAATCCCTCTTTTAAGTTCTCCATCTTTTTTCTCGTGCCTGGCCATTGCAACAGCCTTTTCGCCGTCGTGAGCAAGCTCTCAATGGCTTCCCCGTCCACGCCTTTACTCTCCAAGAAAACACAGAGCACACTGCCAGGTAATTTTACCTTAAACCGCTTATTTATATCGTGTGGTATATCTGGGCCACTAGACTTGGTTACTGACTGTAACGTCCTTTTTTGTTTTCATTTCATTGATTGGTGAAAAAAAAAAGTAATTAATTAATCCAGGCCAGTTCGAAAGAGTCCTGGTCAGTGGCGATGGTGCAGATTTTTATAGTTATGCAGACTTGAAAATTTATTTGTTTAGCGTTGAATTCTGAACTTCAAGTTCAGCATATTAGTTAATCAACGATACACATATGCATGTGCCCATGGGGACAACAATATACTTCATCTTTCAAATGAAGTGGACCAATTTTATTGTCTACTTTTGACTGTGCCTCGACAAGTGATCAGTGTTTAAGTTTTTAGCCGTCTGCAAAGGAGTTAAGGTGGACTCTAGATTTGTTTTTTAACTGAATTTTCTATTAATGAAATTGAAAAAAAAAGCACTGCAACCGGTACTCGCACTGCATATAGACAATGATACCAGGACCCAGATGACTGCTGACTCCGTACACAAAATCTGAACCCTACATATCAGGTCCAAAAACACTGGGACCAAAACAAATTGCATCCCCCCCCTGCGTCAGGCGGCTGGGCCCCCGGTGGGCTGGAAAATTAGCACCCTAATAGCCACTGGTTCTCCTGAAAATCACCCTGTGCTAATGAATAAGTTTTCTCTGAAGGAATGATTAGGTTACGCATGGAAGACTTAAGGTTCTGTACCAAACATATGATGATACCCTGAAGTGAATAGGCGCTATCAGGGACGGGGGGGCCTGTTTTATTTTTGAAGGTTAATATTACTCTGTTTTAACTTAAAAATTCCTAATTCAATTCAATCTCGCAATAGCTCTTTTGTGTAAGAGTGTATATATTTGAATCCTTCCTTCATTCCGGCGCATGAGAAATTTGTTTCCTGAACCCCATAAGCCACTTAAAGCAATGATTAGCTTTAGACCAATTCACACTCTTTTTTTCTTTTTCTTTTTCTTTTTGATAAAATTAACGCTCAAATTAATCTCATCATTTTTATCAGCTTTGACGATTGAAGCAGAAAAAAGGCGGTTCCAAGGTAGAGATGATGGTAACCTTGAAGAAGGAAGGAGAGGGAAAAGTGAGTTCAGCTGCGTTCAAAAACCATGAATGATAAGTCCATCAAAATTACTCATCATCATTAAATACCATATACTGCTTAATTATAGAAATTTTAATTTTATTATCAATTTCACTAAGCAAATAATGTGTAATATGAGTATAAATAAAATATGTTTTATCATTCTATTAAAATAAAATTATTAATAAAAAATAGATATTAAATTTTATGTGTTTTTATAAAAATAGCACAATATTTAAACAAATTTAGTTTTATAAATTTTTTGTCACAAATTTAACACGTTATTAATAAATTATGACAGATTTCGTTAATTTGCATTGGACTGTCTGGTATTTATTTCAAAATTTGAAAATTAAAAATGCAATTTTATAAGAGCAAAATTCATTAAAAAAAATCCCTCTCCTCTCTCTCTCTCTCTCTCTCTATCGTCTCCCTCTCTTTCTCCCACCTCTTCTCCTTCTCTTCCATCTCCATTAGTTGCGCTCCACCTGTTTTCAGGCCATAAACCCCTTTGAGCTCCCACATCTCTAATGCCCTCTATTGAGATAATGACACGGGAAGAGCAAAAGTAAGCTAGCAAAGCATACCAAGCATGATCAAAAACTGCTAGGTCTGCAACTTAAAAACCCAAGATTAATATGGTTAGAAATAAAAAGTCAAGATGAGAAAAAAATAATTATTAGTTGCCTCATTGTGCGTGGAGAGCCTCTGATGGGCTTTTGCCCATATTTGCTCCATATCCACACATATGAAGGGAGCATCTGTTGGACACTTGGCAATAATAGAACAAAAGAAAAAAAATGAGTACGCCCTGCCGTACCTGAATTAAGAGACTCCGATATGCAGAAAAACGGCTTGTAAAGCTCATCCAAATCTCTAACACCATTAACAATTCTTGCTGCGGATGGATCTGGGACTGCAGAGGAGGCAGAAGGAAAGAGGGAGAGGAGAGAGAATGTTTTTCATAGAAATTTTCTTTTTTTCTTTATTATTTTCATTTTAAATTTGAATGCAAAGAGCGTGCTCTAACTATTACGCCCCTTTTTGCTTCCAACCTTACAGCAGAAGGAAAAGAAGAAATAAAGTTGCGATTGTTTCGAGCGGCAATCAGCGGCCAATCAGAATTGGTAGAAGAAATTTACAAGGTTGACCCGGGAGTAGTCAATGAAGAGATAACCAAGCATGGGGAAACCGCTCTCCACGTTGCTGCCGCTGCTGGGCACACTGAATTTGTGCGCAAACTAATCGAAAAGATGAGGCCATCGGCCTTGCGCATGAAACATGGCCCGGAAGAAAAAAAAGAGCTCTATGGAAGCACAGCATTTTGCCACGCCGCCATATCCGGGACAGTGGAGATAGCCGAAATCATGCTGCAAGTGGACCAGTGTTTGGTCAACATCCGTGGCAAAGGAGGTGCGTTGCCTCTCCACATGGCAGCTCTGTTCGGCCACAAGAAGATGGTGAAATACCTCTACAAGGAAACTGCAACTGCAACGAATGATGGGGAACCAAAAAAATTGCATAAAATGAATCCTGAAGAACGTACAAATTTGCTGTTGGCTCTGATCGACAGTGGCATTTATGGTGAGTAAAAGCATGAGATCTGACAGTATTTTACTAATATAGCTTTCTAAAGTTCATTGGTGATGCACATTTTGAATTTCTAACCTAATTATGCATTATATACTGAATTGTTGCTAGATGTTGCGATAAAGGTGGTAAATGCCCACCCAGAATTGGCTGCTCCTGTAGATAAAAATGGCAAAACAGCATTTAATAAACTGGCTCGAAAAAGTTTTGATCATCAAACTCTGCGGATTGCTTGGAAGAACTGCATCAATCTGTGTTAGTTCTCTAATATTTCTCTCTCCCCCCCAACTCCCCCATTTAAATGATTTGTTTCCGCAATGTTTACTGAATTTGAAACAGAGTCCCTTGCTATTATCATGCATTTGTTAAATTAAATCATCTTAATTTTTTTTTTTTTTTTTACCCTTTCTTATTAAGGAGTGAAAAAATGTAGATTAGGGTATCGAATCTTATGTAGTCTCCTATACTAAATTTTAACTTCTATTAAATAAAGCACCCACAATTTCTATGCCCATGATGCCAGTTCCGTAAGTTTATGCAGATTTAGTTGTCTTGTACAGGTTACGGGAAGGAAGCTGAAGAGGAAGATTACGATAAGCTACTCGAACTCGTCTGGAAAAAACTATTGCGGTGCGATAATTCGACGATTTTCGATGTGATTATGAATGGTTCAGATACTTCCCAAGAGAGTGGAAATGATTCAAACACTTCTCAAGCGGATGGAAAAGATTCGTGGATGTCCAAAGACATTAAATCTTATAACCACGAAACGGCCCAAGGGAACGTCGATTTCCACACCACACTCACCGGGCCTTCACAAGTCACTAAATCTTATAACCAAGCAATATTCACGGCAGCAGCGGAAGGGAACGTCAAGTTCCTCGTCAAACTTATCGGCTCCTATCCGGATTTTCTATTTGAATTCGACGAAAACATGCATAGCATATTTCACATTGCTGTTTTGCATCGTCAGGAGCATGTTTTTGCTTTGATAAATTCGATAGGTACAATTAAGTATTTTTAGCGATCCCTACAAATAAAGGGAATAATATGCTGCATTTGGCTGGAGAATTATCACCACAAACTCGTTTAGATGCCATACCCGGAGCAGCTTTTCAACTCCAACGCGAGCTACTCTGGTTTGAGGTTACCGGATCGAACATTACTATTTTTGCACACGTTCATCTTGAATTATTTTTCTTTTTAAATTTTTCTTCCTAATTAACATTTTATCTAATGGTCTATGTAGGAAGTGAAGATGGTGGTCAAGCCAGAGTATATTGAAGCTAAGAATGACGAAGGGCATACCCCACGAGATTTATTTCTGAAGAGGCACAAGAAGCTAATTGATGATGGTAAGACCTGGATGAATGAAACGGCTAGCCAATGTATGCTTGTGGCAACATTTATTGCCGGAGTGGCTTTTGCTTCTGCTCTTAGCGTGCCCGGCGGCACCGATGGCGGTGTTCCTGTCTTACTTAAACAGACATCGTTCCAAGTTTTCACGGTGGCGGATGGATTATCGTTAATATTCACCATCACTGCAGTGCTCCACTTCTTCTCCATTCTCACTTCTCGGAACAAATTAGATGATTATATGCAGAGCTTGCCGAACAAGTTGGTTTTTGGACTCGGACCGCTGTTCTTATCGATCGTCGCTCTGATGGTTGCCTTCGGGGCAGCATTT
This sequence comes from Ceriops zippeliana, assembly GCA_037897445.1. Classification (NCBI taxonomy): domain Eukaryota; kingdom Viridiplantae; phylum Streptophyta; class Magnoliopsida; order Malpighiales; family Rhizophoraceae; genus Ceriops; species Ceriops zippeliana. The sequence goes on from JBAPLH010000217.1 coordinate 3,774,324, forward strand.
TTCATCCTTTTCAGGGATGGAAAGCTGGGATATTTCGTTCCTATCGCTGCACTTGCTCCCATCCCTATCTTGTTTTTCATTTGCCAACAATACAGTCTCATGCGTGACGTGATCCGGGCAACCTATGATTCTAAGTCACTGTTCCAGCCTAATAAAAACTCCCTGTTGTCTGAATGGAAGAAGCCAAACGAAAGTCTACCAAAGTCACAGGGCACCAATCTCTGAACTTGCTTACTTTGCTCAATGCTTTGAGCCTGTATTATTCATCTGTCAAGGAGGCCATTGCGTCTGCTGAGTTATGATGTCTTCTACTCGTTGGAAAATTCTAATATTCTCGAGTTGTGTTTTGTCAATGAATAATCTTTCACTTGAGGTCATTGCTGAATAATAGTGAATGTATTAGTTTAAATATACTCATGCTTCAGAACGACCACATATTTGCATGACTTCTCTGTTTAGTGTCCTTCTTTGAAATATTCCTATGCACCTTGTGTGCCACCACAATGCTTTTGATAACACTTGACCCTGCAGCAGTTTGAAACCATCCACAGTAAAAATAAAGATATCAATTCTAGGCATGTCCAGGCAAGGTTCATCATAGCAGATGCATTATCGAGAACATGGTATAAGGGGCATGTGATAGCTTTTGAAGGATTATCTTCAATATTTCTAGACTTCCTCTTGTCTGGTCAACGGATGATTTCTTAAAGAGCAATGGTCATGGAACCTTCCGTTTCATCATTCCATTGACAGGGGTCAAAGAAATACACCAATGCGCAATCTATACAACAATTACCAGCAACTTCTTTCTAAACCATTTATCCGGAGAGGCTAACAAGAAAAGGCAAATTTTAACATAACATGTAATGAAAGTAAAGTAGAAAGACAAAAGTTTAGTCGAATTTCTGATCAATTCTTGGCTTGCTTATTACCTTTTCTTCTTGCTCGCCTTTCTCCGGACCTGAGAGATGACTTGAACCCTCCATCTTCGTCTTCCGACTCATCCAGATCTCTAAAGGATTTCTACGACATTCAATCGAACTGTCAACACTACCATCATCTCAAACTGTACGACAACCGCAACAAAAGTAACAAAACCTTATTTCCATACCTCTCTAAGCTCAGCAAAACTTACAGCATAGAAAGTAACAGCGGCAGCAGCCACAATTCCAATTATGGGAACTACCATTTGCACCCCTGTGTCCATATCTTTGCCCTTTCTTCTTGTTGACTCTAGTTTTGCTTCCTCACATTAGTAAAATGGACATGCCACGTAATGCCTTTGCCTATAAGCGGACAACGAGTAGATAAGGATTCGCATCGTAGCTGAGGCCTGAGGATAACCTTTTAGACTTTTCTTTTTTTTTTGTTCGGTCGAAACCCTGTGGGGTTTTGATCCGATTAGCTAGGGTGTTCCTGGGTTAAGGCTGATTGGTAGGTATATGTTTGTTAGTTGGTTCTGCACATAACATCTCCAGCCCAATCATGTTACAAGTTATTGATACAATTTGTGAAGCCCACATGCCAATATTTCCCACACACGAAAGTCCAATCGAATTTCTGTCTAGAAGATGAGTGAGAACACTCTCGTTTAGCAGTTTGGGGCCTTTTACTTTTCTTTTTTTTGGTAGATGCCGTTTGAAAATGAAATCGACCATGGAATTGGTTCAAGCTTAACATATCCCTTTGTTATTCAGGCGGTGACTATGTTATTATCCGGACAATCCCAACTGACTATTACGTGCAAATTCCGGTAGCAATCGAACCCTCAAAATCTTTGCCGCTTGAGAAGAAAGAGAAAAAAATGTGTGAACTAATTTTGAAGGCCCAAATTTGGTCCCCCTGCAAGAAGAGAATTAGCTTATTAGCTTAACCATTTCGAGAGTCATTTGAAGTGTAACAACAGTCAGACGAAATAGAATTAGGTAGACTAAGAAATGGTTAACGGCAAAAACATTATGGTCGTCTTTCTTTTCTTCAGAAAAATCAAATTATTGGATCCCTAATTTTTTTTTATCAAGTTAATGATATACTCATTAAAATTACTAAAAATTATTAAAAGTGCTTAAAAAATTAAAAATCATAGCCATCATGACATCTACAAAATGAATTATAGATTTTCTGTTCAATAGGTTAAAATTATATGATATGTTCTTAATTTTCTTATCTTTAGTCTAATTACTACAGAAGTAATATTTTTAAAGTCTATGAGTAGAAAAATGACTAGTTATAATGTTGTGGTCCTTTTAGTACTAAAAAAAAAAAAACTTTTAGAATTGTTCACCATAAATTTTATATTAAAAGTATAATATATGTTGTAATAAACAATAAATCAAAGAAAAAAAATAAAACCAGAATTTTACGTGATTCGGTCTATATGATCTACGTCCATGGGAAAGACAAAGGGAATACTCTTATTGAGTTTCTGCATAAGAATCAAACTTGGGACTTAGTGAAACTTTCAAAAGATAAGAAGATTGTTAGTTGCAAATGGATCTTCAAGAAGAAGGAGGGAATCCCAGGAGTTGAAGATGCAAGGTACAAGGCACGTTTGGTTGCAAAGAGCTATAGTCAAAAAGAAGGAATTGACTTTAATGAGGTGTTTTCTCCAGTTGTGAAATACACTTCCATTCGCGTGCTTCTAGCTATGATTGCTATGTATGATATGGAACTGGAGTAGCTTGATGTGAAGACTGTATTTCTACATGGTGATATTGAGGATGTCATTTATATGGATCAACCTGAGGGTTTCTAGATTGAAGGCAAAGAGGATCAAGTTTGCAGGTTGAAGAAATCTCTATATGGTTTAAAGCAGTCTCATAAACAATGGTATAAGAAGTTTGATAACTTTATGGTAAGTTATGGTTACTCAAAGAGTAAGTATGACAGTTGTGTCTACTATGGGAAACTGCGTGATGGATCATTTGTCTATCTACTACTATATGTAGATGATATTCTTGTTACCTCTACAAGTATATCTGAGATCAATAGTTTGAAGAAACTACTTGGTAGAGATTTTAAGATGAAAGATTTAGGAGCTGCAAAGAGGATTTTAGGCATGGAGATCATCAGAGATAGGCAAGTAGGAGAGTTGCGCCTTTTACAGAAAAGGTACATCGAGAAGGTTCTTGATCGTTTTGGGATGATGAGTTGCAAACCGGTAAGTACTCATTTGGCATTATACTTAAGACATTCAGCCTCTTTGTTACCTAATAGCCTAGAGGAGGAGGAATATATGTCACGTGTTCTATACTTTAGTGCAGTGGGCAGTATTATGTATGCTATGGTTTGCATTCGTCTAGATATTTCGCAGGTAGTCAATATGGTCAGTAGATATATGGCTAATCCTGGGAAAGCACATTGACAAGCAGTTAAATGGATACTTAGGTATCTTAGAGGTACTACAGAAATAGAACTGATGTTCAGCAGAGGCAGTAGGTTGATTACTAGTTTTGTAAACTCTGACTATGCGGGTGACCTTGACAGAAGAAGATCAACAACTGGTTATGTTTTCACTCTTTCAGGTAGTGCCATTTGTTAGAAGGTAACATTGCAATCAACAGTTGCTCTTTCCACTACTGAAGCTGAGTATATGGCAATAGCAGAAGTAGTCAAGGAAGCTATTTGGTTGAAAGGTTTGGTCACTAATTTGGGTTTATCACAGGAATCTACTACTGTATTCTGTGACAGTCAGAGTGCTATACACTTGACCAAAAATCAAGTGTATCATGAGAGGACCAAATACATTGATGTCAGATACCATTTTTTGCGAAATGTTATATCTCAAGGTTTGATTTCAGTGAAAAGGTTGTTACTGTAAACAATCCAGTTGACATGTTGACGAAACCAATTTTTTGTAACAAGTTCAAGCATTGCTTGGACTTAATTGGTGTTCGTTTTAATTGATTGACTCTAAGGAGCCATTTGGAGGAGAGATAGAAGAATTTTATTTTGTTGTGTGTTTAGAAAATATAATATAAGGTGAAAATTTGTTGAAATATACCTTATATTCCAAATTATCCTTTTGCACTTTTTATAACCCTATTATCACTCTATATATATATAGGAATATAGGAAAAGAAAAAGAGTAATTTAGAATACAAGGTTTATTCCAACAAATTTCTACTAAACATACAACAATATATGGCTGCTGTTGAAGGATTTTTGTAGTGATCAGCAACAGAACATGAGTTAATCAAAATTTACCAGTTAGAAAAATGTGGAAGAATGGGAAGGAGAATTATGCAGGGCGAGAGATTAAAAGAAGTAACAAAGAAAACCGGAGAACTTTGGCAAGATTGGCTGGCTCCTTGAAGACTCTCTGCGACACCCATCTTTTTTTTTTTTTAGCAAGTTTTTAGTTTTGTTGGAGAAGAGATTTTAATTATAATTTAAATTTTAAATTTCATATCTCATCTCAAATTTAATTTAAAATTAGTGCCAACAAGCTATAGCTAGTGGTTTGAGACACCCAATTTCGATTTTTCCAAAATCTACTAAACTCCATTTCCTTTCTGCTTATTTGAGTGGAGAAAACAAACGCCAATGCAAGCCCACTTTCCATTTATTTCAAGGTAATTAAACTCTCTCCTTTGTCTCTCTCTCTTTTTTTCTTGCTTGTTCCTGCTTCTTTTTGTTGTTGTTATTCGTGTCTTCTTTTCTTGTTTGTTTGATCTTTATAAAGTAAAAAGATAGTTAAAAGATTCAGTCTTTATCCTGCTTTCTCTGTTTTTCTGCATCAGCTTTCTTGTTTCCACGTTTCTCTTCTTTTCCTCACTCGTCTCTTTGTTGATCTAGAGATGATAAAACATACAGTGCGTTGTTTTGTTTTGATGAATCGTTTTCTTATTACGATGTTCATGTGATGTTGATCTTGGGGTACAATTTATATTCTTCATTTGGTTAGATTCTAATCAGTTATTTTCTATCTTTTTTCTAGGATCGTTATCATGATCTTCTTTTTTTTTTTTTTTTGTTTGTGTCAGGGAATTCATACAGAAACACGTTTGTAACAACATTTGTCGTCATCTTTGGTTAATATCAAGGCTAATTCCAAAAGGAAAAACACAAAAAAAAAAAAGGAAAGTAAGGAAAGCACAAACTTAAGGAGCTTGTTTTTTGATCAAGAAAACAAATTAAAATAGATACATGTTGATCCCTGAAACCCTTGTCTCCGATTTCACAAATTTCAAAATAGGGTAGATATGATTTTCTTTCTTGTGGACATTTTTTTTTCTTTTATTTTGAAACAATCTAGTTTCACTTCCAATTTCTTTTTTTTTTTTTTGTTTTTTTCGGACATTGAAGCTCTTCTGGGATGAAGAATAACGTATACATATGGGTTTTCTTTCTTGTGTTAAAAACAATAAACATTTCCTTGCATGTTCGTATCTAAAAGTAATTGCACCAGTAGGGATGAAGAGTAAATAAATAGATAGATAAAAGATAAAACTCATTTTTCTCCAATTGACAAGAGCTTTCCTTTTAATTTTTATAAGGACAACAACTCTAATGGCTATTGATACCCTGTATTTTCAGAAGCATATGTCTCTGTTATAAAAAGTTAAATTGGCTGTGGTGGGAGTTTAAATTGTGCTTTCATGCGGTTTAATTTTGAAATCAAAAGCCAAGAAGCGTGGCGACCCACCAACTAATACTTCTCTGTTGGTTTTGTGCGGTTGATATATTATAGTCTGTTCGGGTCATTTGATGTTATACAATAAGTACGCAAATGCACATCACGTCTGCGTCACCAATGCAAAAAGCTTGTAAATAAGCAAGCTGCTCTTATGGATATTAACGTCTCTTCCCCCGATTGGACAGCCCAGATGCAAATATTTGAATAGGCTTGTCCAAAAAATTAAAACCATAATGCAAATTACCCCGCCAGTTACAATGATTTTCAGATCAACCGTACTTATAGAGTATGGATTACGATCGAGTTCATGGCGATATTTTAGAAACCGGGCCACAATGCAGAACCCACCATTACTCAACAACTGGTGGGGAGAAATCTAAAAAGAGGATGCAAGAGCTGGAATAAGCACTCCAGTTCTCGGCTAGTGAAGCAAACAAAATTTGAGGAACCGCACAAACAAAGTGGTTCGCAGGCTGAATCGGCGATGCAGCGGGCTTTGGAATTCGAAAAGTTACTTGAGGTGGCTAAACAAAGTGCAAGAGAAATGGAGAACCAGATGGGTTCCCTTCCCGAGGAAGTAAAGGACCCTTACGAGAAGGTTGCAGAGAACAGGAAAGTTTGAAGAAGCGCTTAAGAGCACTGCAGCAGAACTTTCGGCCAATCAAAAAAAAAAAAAAACTGGATCTTGAGGATTTAATCCGAGCTTCAGATGAGGCAGAAGAAAAAGCACAATCAGAACTCGGAGAGCTTGAGTCCCGCTTCCCGCTTTATTATGGCAGAGCCAAAAAAATGTCGAACTCGGAGAACTCTCAGAAAAGTTATTTGAGCTCTGTACCGTACTAAAAACGCTGGAGGAAGAAAAGAAAGAGTTTGAGTGGCCAGATGCAGAAGCAGAAACAAAAGATAACCAGCCACAAAATGTTTGATTTATGTAAGACTGAAGTTTGCACTGAGTTTATCGATTGAGTTGCAAATGTCGTGACCTAATCCTTTCTGTTCACTGGTGCTGTGGCACAGTTCATGCCTGACTACAATTGGCCGTAATATCTTGGTAAAATTACTGGTGACAAGATAAATTTTTAAATTATTAATACGATATCTCATCACTGTAAGCTGTGATGAATTCAGTAGTAAAAAAATTCAAGCTGTGAATACTATATATTAAATTTGTATAATTTTAAATTTATTTTTACTACTAAATTAATCATGATTGATTATAATTATGATCATTTTAGAGACCAGAAGATTTCTAATCCTTCAAAATTTGTCTCTTGGAATGTCGCTATCATTAGTAGCTCTAGATAAATATCGTAACTCTGGATTGAGGGTTACAATTGTTAATGAGCCAGACGCCATATCATGGTTCTCAGTTTTCCAGGCCACTATCCAGCAAATGGTCCTACTCCTCTTCGGCCTCTAAGAATTGGACACCATTCCACCCGTTACCAATGAGCCTGAGGGGTTACACTCGAAAACTCGGGCTTGAGCTACTCCTTATGTGCATCACCGAAAATCCTGCAATTGAAATGTGTGACTGTCTATGCCACGAGGAACCAAGGACGTTTGTTTTGTTTCTTTGTAAAACTAGAATTAAAAGTAATGAGATGTAATCACAGCTAAATGAGCATTTACACAACTGTTAATAAGCCAAATTGTGCATTTCCTCAACTGAAATACAATATGTGCAGTGGCTCGAGAAGATGTCATCCAATTCGGTTTGGTTGGAATTGCAACCATGATTGTCACATACTCAGAGCAGACTATATGACATAGCTAGGCCCAAAGTGATGAGAAGATGACTTGGAACCGTGAAGATAGAAGATATCATACCCTAGGGATTACAACAAAAAAAAAAAAAAAAAAAGGTAAAAGTGACCGAAACTTTATCTTTATCATAAAGGGCCAAAAAAAAAAAAAAAAAAAAAAAGAGAGAAAGACAAATGTCGTCAACGTTCAGAAATATATAGCCCTCCTTTGGACTGGATTTAGCAATCCAGGCACCCTTGAACGCTACTCTAGTGACTTGCTACATTATCTCCATCGTGCCACTTGACTTCCTTCAAAGAGTTCAACCCGTCAAATATCTCGAAATCATCAAAGCCTGCACATTGAAAAATGCTTTTAATTTAACTCAGAAATGCTGCTTTTTTGCTATTTTCAAAAGAGAAACTGCAATTACCAGCACTCAAGTCTTCAGTTTCATCGACCGAGGGCTCTACTGGTAATGTACTAGCAGAAGAGGGGACAAGTGACATCCAATCCGCATTATCAGGGTCTTCCGAGCAAAGTTCCTTTTGCATAATCCAGTCTTCCACAGTGCTAATGTCGTCGAAAAAAATAGATGTCTTATTTCTGCTTCCATCAATCCTACCATGAAAATGTTGGTTAAGAAACAAATCTTCTCCAATCATCGAATTCCAATCATAAATGACGTTGCAGGTCACTTACATTTGTCTAAGACGCAAATTGCACTGAACAAAGACTATATCACTGAGTCGCCGGCATTCCAGGCTGTTTCTTGTGTCATATACCTTTTCAAAGGGAATATGATTTAGCTTAAAGTTAGTTGAACTGCAAGTTTGACTGAGAACACGAACTGCCAAATGAGCCAAATTTGGGCAACCTCCACCGTATGTCGACCACCATTCAACTGAAATGACATGACTCAAGATATTCATAAAACTTGGTATTGATTATAATAAAGGACTATTGAGCTACTACGACACAAAAAGATGGAGTATTCTTACATAAAATTTGAGACACTATATAAACTATGGTTAATTTGCTATCTCATCTTATTGTTTCAGAAAAATGTCCAACACTCTCCCAACTTTCAAAACACACAAGACAGGCACAATCAAATTTCAGTCAACAATCAAAAACTTTGCCATATCTACCAGGATAATAAAACTCAAGAACAAATAGAACATCCATTAATGAGATCTCTCCCTTGGTTTCTTATTGGATGCATGTGATTCTTCAACTTCCAACTGAACATGTATACCATGAACTAAAAGGGGCTACCTCAACCAGGCATTCCCTCAAAAGGATGGTTACCTTCAAAATTTTATGAAAATGCACAGGTCCCCAGAACAGGAAACTGCAAATTGCAATGTATCCAACAGATGCCTACTTACCTGGAAGCAAATTTTCCCTAGCTCTAATTGCCATCTTCCTCCCAAGATCTCCAAAAGCATTCTTGTACAAGTTTAATTCTTTGACAATCTTATCTTGAACTTCTATGTCAGTAACCAGTCTCTCTATGCAATCAAACATCCTTGACAGAATCTCATTATGCATGTCTCCGTCAATGCTATAAAAGAACTTGGGGTTCAAGAAGAAGCCCGCAGCATGAAGAGGAGGATGCTGCTGTTGTTTCCACCTTCGTTCTATAATATTCCAGTAGGCCATATAATCGTCTTTATTTACAAGTTCCCTCTTGATCATCTCCTTAGCACGATAGATTCCAGCAAAAACATATCCCATTGCAGCCCTCTTTTCACTGATAACTATTCCAAAAAGCTGCAGGAGAGGGTCAGTTAAACGGATGATCAAGATGCATGAGGACCAGAATGAACGACTACTCACTGTATCTAACATTGTCAATCCTCCCGACTGCTTTGAATAAAGGCAGTCCATCCATTCTTGTGAGGTAACCATTGTTTGCAAGTTCAGTTTAAAATCAGCCATTCGTTTCAATGTGGCAAAGTTAGTAGCAGAATGAGTTACTCCCTGTTGCACAATATCATTGCCATAAGTGAACTTTTTCATGAGATCCAAAACCACACTATTGTTGTAGACAAACCTAGTCACAGATCTAGCCTGTTCAATTACGTCAACTATCCACCTCAGGTTTCCAAAATCCTCAAGTATCAGATCAATGCAATGAGCTGCACAAGGAGCCCAGTACAGAGAATGAAAATTATCCATCAACCTTTGCCCGACAGCAGCATAACGTTCATCAACTTTTGTAATCACTTGCAAAACATGTCCAGCTCCAACTTCCTCTACCACATTTCTAATCACTTCATACAGAAAATCTGTTGAACTACCTGTTGCATCAACAGATTTCAAAAAACCATTCCTTCGGAACAATACACCAAAAAATTTAACATATTTCTGCCACCTTTTGAGTTCCATTCTTCAACCAAAATAGAGCAGCCAGTCCTTCCCCATGTTGTCCTATATTGATCGATGGTACTTTTTATTTCTTCAACTAAATTTCTTAGTATCCAGCCACGAAGATCATGATTTGAGGGTACGACAACCCTTGATCCTCCAGAAGCAATCATATCAATTGACTGCTGGAAATAAATGGAATCCAAGGTGTCTATATTTGCCCCTATATCATACAAGAAACGCCCCATCGTCATATGAAATGGTTTATCCACCAATTTCAGACCTGATGCATTTACAGCAGCAACATCATTGCCGATTAGAGACGCTCTGCCTTTTCTCCTCTTCCTTCTGTCCAGATTTTCAGCAGTAGTCCCTTCGTCTTGATCCAGTGACATATTTGAATGTGGTTCGACTATATCACAGGCTCCATTAGTTTTGAATCCATTGTTCACATCCTCGCAACAGTCAGCAAGGACGTCTATGTCACAAGGAGAAAAAATAACATTGTCCATCTCTTCCTGAGCCAATTTCTGCTTCCTCTTTTGCTTTCCCACAATCTCATCTAAATTCTGTTGCATCAAAAGCCGAACATCAGATGGAACTCGCTCACAAATGGGTGCACCACCACCCTTTCGACCAGCAAGATGCTCTTTGAACCTATGAATGCCACCACCCTTAAACATCTTTGCACAGTATTTACACGTTATCTGTTCTCGTTCCCCATTTCTGAGCATTTGACAATGCTGCCATCCCAAGTCTTTTTTCTGGCGTGTCTTAATTGGTCCGGAATTATCAAATTGATCTGCAGACATTTCTATATCAGTCGGAGACATATTAACACTAGCTGCTTCTTCCAGAATCACCTTTTTCCGGTTGCTCTGCTTTCCTACAACCTCATCGAGACTTTGTTGCGTCAAAAGCCGAACTTCTTGTGGAACCTGTTGACACATAGGCCCACCACGACCCGCAAGATGTTCCTTAAACCTAAAAATGCCACCACCCTTAAACATTTTAGAACAGTAAATACACTTCATGTGCACCCTTCCTTCATCACTCTTGATCATTTGGCAATACTTCCACGCCGAGTCTTTATTTCGGCGAAGCTTTGGCGAGGGTTCCTGACTCAACGCCATTAAACTAGAAACCTTAAATAAGTCACAGGCTATGTCCTCTACTATTGCAATTGTAATTAGTCAAAAAGGCTGCAGAACTGGCTGCATTTGCCCGGAGACTGAAAAAACTTCTAACTCGAGCTCAAATCCTATATCATTTGAAAGAAAGGAAGAAGCATTAATCAAACAACAAAGGATCACAAATAAATTATTAACCAAAAAGAAATATGAGAGAGATAAACGTCCAAATGCTGCATCACAAGCTAGCATACTTAAATGTGATCATAACAATGTAAAATTACCACCCAAAAGAAAACCGGCTGCAACGAAGAGGCTAAAGATTAAGGGAACAATTACGCGGCACTTATCTACATTGCATTTCTTGCTCCTGGCGTTGAGGTGCCAAGCTTTATGCTCTACTCAGTACGCTGTTTCCAACCTGGAACGACGAGTAAAATACATCAATGTTAATCGAACAGCGCACATTGGTCAGACAAAGTCAATTGTAATTAAGATAACTTTAATCTACACACACACACATATAAACAATTGCACATTTAAAAAACATAGGAAAAAAGAAAAAAAAACACCTTAATATTACATTCTTCTCCTAAATAAACCAAATGTGTCTACGCCTCATAAGCCAAAATTGAATACTAATAAGCATTAGAATGGTGAATTATAACGTAAATTTAAAATTATATCTTTTTTTTTTTCAAAATCATATTGGAATTTAACAAAAAAAAAAAACAAACAAGGAGGGGGGAGAGAGAGAGAGAGAGAGAGTGAGTGAGTGAGTTGAAATATGAACCAAGAAATTCTGAACTCCAAATTTGACCAGAAAGTAGAAACCGAGGTCTGTTTGAAGGACTGTCGTTAAAAACAGAAAAAAACAAAAACAAAAACAAAAATGACAGAAGGGGAAAAGAGATCACGCCGGTCGGACCAGTTAGGGTTAGGGTCGCGAGTGACTAGCCCGAATTGGGTCTGGCTTTAGACGCAAATCTGGTTGCTTGCTGGTATTCAGGTTTGATTCGAGGAAAGAGGAAATCGAGAAAGCAAAGGGCTTTTGGCTGGGTCGTCTCACCCGAACCAGCCGCTGACAAGAGCTTCGGGCGAACCGATAATTTGGTCGGGTTACTAGGGTCTTGGCCTTTCTAATCGCAAAACAACAGAAGAGGCACTAATAAAGCAGCTTGGTCTGCTTAATTTACTGTTTCAACCCTCCTTTTCGATAAATTTGCAACATAGTGACTGACCTTAAAGGACAGCAATTCCTTTTGAGGACCAACCGAACAAGGCATTTACCTGTTTAGCCCATCATTTTAGTAGACTTATTCACTTTATTTTGTCAATTTTGTCCTATTTGGTGAAATTTCAAGAAGATGCAATCTCTAATCTAACGGCCACTTGGCATAAGATTGAAAAGTCGACTCTCACTTCTTCCTTCCTACATCCGTCAGTCCATTAATTTATTTCTCCTCCTGATTGTCCCGCCCCTTCTCTAATTAACTATTAATTTTAAAAGATAAATCTTAAATCTTTTTTTTTTCGTCCAAAACTTTTACTATTTTGTTACTTCTTGATTTTAAAATTCTAGAGATTTCCTTCTGTTTCTTATCGTATTTTTGGCATGTCTCCTCCTCTTTTTTTTTTTATTGTTCGTATGTTACAACAAATTTAAGGATGATAATGACAATGAAATACGCATTTCAACTGATGTGATTTGTACAAATGGGTGTAAAATTATACTTCCCATACCAACCGATCAAGGTCGCAGGTCGCCACTTATTTGAGTGAATGGTAAATGTACTTTTTTTTTTTTTTTTTCCTTCTTCTTTCTATCGGTTAAAATTTACAATCTGATAGGCTCGTTATCTCGTTTTTGTTGGGAATTACTGCAAAAATGACCATTACTCACGAATTGGCAAATTTTTCTAAGCTCCCAATGCTTCGAGATTGATGGCTGGTGGTTGCATGCGTTCTATATATTCTGATACACAAACAAACTTGGCGCTTGGTCTCTATGCAAAGGCTGCTGATAATTTTTCCGATGGTTGCATATGAAAATTTCATGGCTCAACAAATGCAATTATACATGCGGATATCCACGAAATTTAAAGTGGCTGTAGCTGGATACAAAGTATTTAATCAGCTGCTCAACAACAACAACAACAACAAAAAAAAGCCAAAGTTACTTTGATTTCAAAGAGTAGCAAAGAGGTAACTGAACCCAAAAAGATTTAAGTTACTGTAAATGGATATTCTGCTACCGAATCTTCCCAAATAGTACAATCAAATCCCCTACACACACAAACTAGCTGTTTACAGTACAAGCAAAATTGACACTAATGCATTCAAATAATGAAATGTTCACCAGAAACAAGCTTTATCTTTGCCAGTGAGCATGGATCATCGTAAAATATTGATTCATCGAGTATGTGTATCACTGTTAGACTTTCAGGGACACAACCTTCGTGGACTCCCCTTGTTTTGATTTTTTGAACTCATTAGCTGTGTGTGTTAACTTTGTCGTTCATGGGGGTTTTCTTGTTGCCCAATCTCTTTTTATCTTTCCTCCTGGTATTGACTGCATGCTTGGGGATTCCCCTCTGCATGCTTGGGGATTCCCCCCCCCCCCACCCCCCAACTACTGTATTAACATTGGAACCCACATCCAGACCACATAAAAATCTCAGAATCAAAATACCAGAGTTTTGGCATCATTTACCTCCGCGGGGATTCTATTTGTCGAGCTAAAAACTTTTTGTTGCTTTATGTTTGTTTGCATTATTTTATTTGGGAATTTTTTATTTAAAAGTGATTTTTAGTTTGCATTCCCTTGTCCTCTCCCACCGCCCCCCACCCGCACTCCAAATAGGGTTCAATAGATAAATTATTTCATTGTCCTCCAAGAATTATTATGAAGAGAAAAAAAAAAATTAAAAAAATACAAAGAAAATATACTGATAATTTTTTTTTTTGTCTAAAAAGAATTTCACTTTGGATTCCCTTCCCTTATACTCCCCCGCCGCCCCCATCCCCTCCCCCTCAAAAAATTGTTAAGGAAAGATTTTTTTTTTCAAAATAAGTTATAAATATACTATTAATTATTACATTTCTAAATTAAAATTTTAATTCATCATTTATTATTTTCATCTAATATTTCTTATAAGAAAATACCATCTAAATATTATTAAAATACAATAACTCGACTTTAAATCAATACTAAAAAAATCAAATCAAATTATTAATTAAATTGCATTTTAAGCGATAAAAAGAAAGAATTTATTACATAGATATACACCAAATAAATAAAGCATCTGATTTCTCAATTTTAGGCCGCATATTATTTGCCTTTGATCTAGTAGTTCTCTCTCACCCTGTTTAATCTACCATTTTTGCATTCAACTCTCATATCACCGATGCATTTTTTCTGATAATTTCTCGTACCCCACCGTGAAGCTGTCTAATAATTTAATTACTTTTGTTAAGCACAAGTCATTATTTAACTCGTGGTTGGATAAACATGAGAGTACATGGTCCCCCCCACTTGGGAGAGAAGAGGACATGTAATCATATAATTTCGTTCTCGTTATCCAAAAGGCGAAAAAAATAATACAGCACTTCCTTGCGGAATTATTGCCCCCGCGATGCATACAAGTAGCAACAGAGACTTGGATCCATGCAATCAACGAGCAAGGTGATTTTAAAATAGCAAAAAACTTATCCAGTATGCAATGAATGCATTAAAAAGTTGTACCAATTCAGAATAGAAGTTAACATTTACATCTTTGACGTACCTCCAATGTAATGGGAACTGCGAACTATCTTATTTTCTTAAATCACTTCCTGATGAAACTTGTCCTTCCAGAAGATTCGTTGAACTGTGGAATTAAAAGGGGCCAAAAAATTAAAATTAAAACAAAAACAAAAACAAAAAAAAAAAGACCAAACTTTTCCCCTTCAAAGAATAACGACAAAGTCAAAGTGAAACATAAAAAGGTAAGAGAAAAGAAATTATTATTTTTTTTAACATAAAAAGTAGAAGGAGAAGAAGAAGAAGAAGCAGAAAGACCTGACCAGCTTATCTCCAAAAGGAGGAAAGCAAGTATCAACTGCAACAGAAGACGCTTCTTTGACCATTATTACCATAGATAAAAGGGCTTTGATATCTTACCAGTACCACCATCACCCTACGCTCACTATCAGCGACAAAAAAATTTTCATTTCTAGGAACTATGCCTCTTTCACTCCAAAATACCTATCGGACTTCCGACAGACCAAATGATCAAATTTCATTGATCTCAATCGACAATGAGTAATTGCGCGTCTTTAACCAGTGATATGGGTGTAATTGGTAAGAAGAGTGATTCAAGAGGACGGCTGCCAGGCGGAAGCAGTCAACAAAGACAAATCCTTCCACCCCAATTTCAAGCATTCATTTTCCTCCGCCAAAGTATACCCTTCCCAAGGAAACATACCAAGCAACAAGCTAGCCTGGGCAGCCGGGTTTCCGGCAAGCGAAACGGGTCGGAACCCAACCCTTCTCAACTCATCTCCCCATCTCTCCACCTTGACCTCACCGGTCCTCTTGGGCCCACCCACGGCCACAATGTTCTTAATCTCACATCCAAATAGTTGCTGCTCCACCATATGCCGCTCCACGTTGTCCCCATCGAATCCTTCCCCAAGCGCATCGAATAATGCACTGTAATAATGCAAGGCCTCCACGAACCTGGCCAAGAAACTACCCCCATGTCTCAGATCCTGTTCGACGGTCGTGATCAACTTGGGTCTTAGCAAATTCAACACTCTTAACGTCCCTAAGTCGCTCCCGGTGATATCGTACAAACAATGATGCATCCAATGGACCACTATGGCCTCCCTGGGTCTCACACCGAGTTGACCCAGATCGGTCACATTCCCGATTTTGCCCTCCAGAGGGAGGAACTCGAAAGGGAGCCCGAGCGAGCTCGCGAAATCGGCCAGTCTCCTCCCTGTCGACTCGAGCAACTCGGAGCACGAGCCGAACCCGGTTATTCTCACGGATCGGATTTTCTTGGACCTCGAAGCGAGGATGTGGAACAATCCAGGCCATTGCAGACCTTGCATTATGTCAAGATCGATGACGTGGAGGCGATCCTCGCCGTCCAGTGCTTGGAAGATCGCTTGATTGGCGGTGAAATGAGAGAACTTAATCAACGGGCTGATTGAATTGTAGGATTGCAAGGCGTTGAAGATATTCTGGCAGTGCGTGAGGGTCAGGTTTTTGGACGAGAGAGGCGAGTAGATACCCAGGCAGGAGCCGATCACGCGCGCGTGGAGCGCGTGAGAGAAGTACGCGCCAACGCGCTCCGGGGAGGAGCCGAAAGGAGAGGACAGCTCAGAAACCTGCGGGAGAAGACCGGTAGCGCCATCAAGATCATCCATGGCGACGCACTCGGCGCATTGTAGCAAAAGGCCGAGAAGCCTGAGACCGCTGGACTCGCTGCCGCCGCCCTCAGCAACAACCGCAGCCTCCTCATCTTCCACATTTTTCTCGCCGGAGACCTTCTGGCGCTTGGAAGACCGATCGTCGGCGGATTCCAGCCCGGCAATATCCCAGTTCCCGCGCTTTGTCTTCATGGATGAGGTAGAACTGCTAGCGTCAGCGGTCGAATTGACTGAAGTCTGAGAGACTAAGCTTTGAATCATTATCGAGAGCGCGAGGGATTCGAAAAGGAAGAATCTTTTTAACTGAAGAGGGACAGCTCCCGTAGAAAAAGGACCAGAAAAGCACGTTGCAGAGACCAAACGCAGAGCTGTTTGTTGTGTCAGAAAGCGAGAGAGATTTTTCTTTTTACAATGGTCCGTTTGGACACAGAAAAAAGTGAGGTAAAATCAGGAAAAAGTTGTTGAACTTTATATTAGCCTAACAGTATGGAGAGAGAGAGAGAGAGAGAGAGAGATGTTGCCATTACTTGCTGATGGGCTTGTCGACTTGTCGTTTTCGGGATTATTTTTACTGAGGCACTGCATTTCCAGGGCGTGTGGTTAAGTCCGTTTGATTTTTGGGATCATTGTGAGGGGATTAGATTATTATGATCGGGCTGCTTAATTAGTTAAATCGATTAATTAGCCAACCAATTGAGAGGCTATCTAATTTTGTACTCATTGGGTTCTTGGCTGTGGTCATCGAAGTTTTCGGGGTAGCATTTTGAGGCATAAGGATTTACGTTTGTCTGGGGGATATCGATGTGTCTATTTGTTTATTTATTTTCATACATGGTGGATGAACCGAAATTAATTAAATGGTAAAAGATTTGTTATCGTTGTTGTGGCCGATATTATGGAATTAAGCAATAATTTTATTTAACGAACTCTCTTCGTACACAAAATTTAGTCGGGGAGTTGCAAATATGAATTTGGGTCTTATTTTTCATACTACACCAAATGGGAAGTAGACCATTCGCTTTTGAAAATGATGTTATTTCTTCAAAATAATTGTGTGCATTGCTCATCGTGTAGCGACAGTAAAAACGTTAAGACCTTTAGCCTCAGACGCTCAAAACGTAACATGACAAACAAATGAAGGAAAAAAAAAAAATCTCCAGCCTCTTTCCTAGAGGAGTACACTACCGAATTTGAGAAAGGATATACCATATATATATATAGTTACTATAACCAGACATCAGTTTTTAAGTTCCCATTTCATTTCATTGATGGGAATGGGTAACTCCAAATTTTCCGATTTTAGCAAAGGATGAAACTTGTTCTTTAATTCAAAGATGCAAGGAAGAAACGGTGCTCACAGGTCAATGATAAAATTAAAAAAGAAAAAAAAATAATAATAAAAGGAGATTACCCACAGAAGCACGGGTACTTAAATTTAAAATGAAAAATAAGGATACTAAGAGATAATTGCGCTACGAAGAAGGCGAGGCAAGGAAGCAACGCTGCTCGCAGGTCAATTTTGGAAAACAAAAATGAAAGACGGGTCAGTCAAAAGTCAAAACGATTTGACATCATTAATCACCTAATGATGGTAGAATTTGGGGGAAACAAACAAAAACAAGGATAATTTACTACCAACCGAATGGACCTGAAATGGACTTTTCCAGAGAATTATGACCATGCAAGTAAAGGAGATTCGTGCTTATTCGTGCTTCACCGACGACCGGCGGTTAAATATCAATTATTGCAGAAACATCAGTACTTCGATACCAAAAACTAAGGCTCAGTATCAAAGTTTCCTTTCAAGTTCGTGACGTCAGAAACATCAATCAGTCGTAAGGACCAAAAGCCCCGTTGAAAAGTCCACGGGCGCCTTCCCGCGGAACACACAAATGGAACATTTTTATTACACTTCTGTTACTTCCAATTAATGTCTTATATTTGAAAGACTAATCTCATAATTCTTAAAACTTAATGCACTCAATTCTTTTTCTTATAAACACATTAATAAATAATTTGTTGATAAAAAATTAATAAAAACATTTTATTATAAGAATTATATTAAATAATTTAATTTATAATTACTCAAATATCCTGCTATATATCATACAATATTCTTTTAAAGTTATTAACAAAATACTAATCACAACAAAAAAAATAACACACAAAATATTATAAGTCATATGTTAAAAAATACTAAATTTATTAAAATATTTAAATCACATATATATCTACATAAAATATATCTTATATATAATTTATAACCATGTCTATACGGTATCCATAACCGAGTTGTGCCCGTGCCGGTCTCTCATTCAAAAGTGCACCGAAAATAACATGAAAAGGGCCATCCCGTGGCATCGATTATCAATCACATACTGGTTCAAGGCCAGTAGCTCTCAGCTGTATCCTGAACAAATTATCTAAGCATTCTATAACTACAATTCCTCTCCTAGCGTCTTGCGAAGCTGTCCTCGCGATTTGCTCAATTCCACCCGTCTCAATTCCGTAGGTAAAAGCAAACGAGCCTAAAAGGTCCGCCAGCTTGACGAAAGAAACATACAATTGCATCAAATCTAGAGCCCTCAACTAACTAACTGTAGCCAACTAGTTTGGGCCAGCAAAGAAAAGCCCATTAAGCCCGTAACGTGACCAGTCACCAGAACATATCCATTGACAAATAACAGAACACGATAATTTTACACAGCCATAAGAGCTGAAAATCTACTTCCTTGTATCGGTTACTTTTTCTTTTCTTTTCTCTCTTTTTAATCTGGCAAAACAGGCTACTACCAGTTACCTTAAAACCCCCTTCAGCCTTGTGGCTTGGGAGCAAAAATAACAATGAACAACAACGCAAGTCCATATGAATATGCAACAGCTAAAATCAGGACACTAAGTTATCAGCTAGTAGTAATAAAACCAATACGATTTTATTTTTAAGAAAGGTTAACAAATAAGGCAAACAGTCCAGCAAGCAAATCAAACTTAGGAACTGGGATATGACAGTAAGAAATTAATATGCATCAACCGAGAAATAACTGTAATAAGAAATTATTATACGTCAATCTAGAAATTAGCTTTAATGATCAAAACATCAGCAGTGGTATATCTTCCTAACCAAGGAGAGAAAAAAAAAAAGCAAAGCTGAATTAAAAAGATAAAAGAAAATAGGTGACAAGATGGCGTCAAATTCTGCAAAAAGAAACAGTAAAGAGAACACAGAAAACAAGAAACAACGACATCTATCATAAATTCAGACAAACCAGCAAATCCCCACTCTCAAAAATCAAATTCAACTAAAGATAACGAAAGACAGTCCAGAATTTGCAAGTTTCCACTGTTATGCTTCCATAACTACATTATTGTAATGCCTTGCCAATGCCTTCTAACTTGGCATAAAAGACAACTCAACGCGATTACTAGTTGCATTTGTTTACATGACCAATTGATCTTATATTCCCAATTTCCCAAGGAGAATCTTCATAACAACCACCCCACAACCAATAACCATAGATTCGGAAATAAACCCACACGCAAAATATTCATCAAAGCCTCATAAAAATCACGTTGGTAATGTAAATGTCAAAAAATACATTAACCGATGATCTTAGCATATAGTATTGCTCACAAAAAGGGAAAAACACAGCTCAAAAAACAACCAAATCAAGCACGATCTACAGCCAACTAAACGAGAACCAACAACTTAAGAGGTACCAGATAATAAAAATTAATACTAAATTCAACCAGATCTCAAAAGCTTAGTTCATATATAAGTTTAACAATCGATTGATTTTCAGCAAGTCTTCGCAAAACCAACCAAAACAAACTAATATTCCTTAACCAAACAAAACGACACTCAAAACCTGAGCTTGGTAAAGAACCACCGGTTCTTGCCAGTCTTGAACCGCTCCTCAAACCGGGCCTTGATCTCCTTGGAGGCCGCCACCTTCTTGTCCTTGGTCTGGAGGGCGTCCAGGGTGACGACGTCCTTCACATCCACGTCGAGGGTGTAGCGCGTGGGCATCAGGTGCTGGTAGTTGACTAGCTTGATGAAGCACTTGACGCGTGACTTCTTGGCCGTCTTCTTAGCAGAGTCCTTCCTGATGACCTTGGCGGGATACTTCTTGATTCCGGCGACGAGGCAGTGGCCATATGCGCGGTCGCGGGTGCCGTCGTCGAAGTTCTTCACAATCACCGCCTTGCGACCAGCGTAACGGCCTTGAAGGAGGATCACCGCCTTGTTTGGCTTCAGGAACTTCACCATTTTCTCTCCCTCTCTCTTTATTCTCGGCTGCCTCGGCGATGGCTCGCTCTATATCTAAACCCTAGGATTGGAGATGCTTTGGTATCATCTACGTTTATATACTGCTGTGAGTCTGCGTGTGGATGGAAACCCTAGTGGGGCCTAGGCCGCTGCTCATTTTTTGGATTGGGCGCAGAGTTCGCTGAATAAGTGTTTTTTTTATATATATGTTGGATTACTAGTTTCGGCCAATCTAAATGGCAGGCCTATATGTTAAGGTAGGCCCAAACATGGTGGAAAGCCCAAATTTAAAGGTATTGCACATTTAGCATGGCCCGGGTGAGAAATTAGGCATGTTTGTCTAATCCTCCAAGCCCAACTGGACGAACTGGATGGCATACAGGTTCAATGTTTCAAGTTCATGGAAATGAAGGTCAATGGGGGTTGATCGAAATTGTATCAGACGCAGTGAAGGCCCAGAATCCGTTCCCCATGCTCTACTTCACTGTTCATGGGCAGAATGTATATGATGGTTTGCAATGTCCAGTAGGGTTTTTGTGAATGGATCTCTTGCTGCAATTCTATACAAAGGAGGGATGGAAGCATCGGAGCTGATTTGTATGAGTATCTTGAGCACTTTGGAAGGCTCGCAATCACCTCCTATGGTTGTGACTACAAAAATAGCAATGGCAGAGCCCGAAAATCCAGCTAAAGGAGGAGGTGAATACTCGCTGGCAGCACCCGGAAACTGGGACAATTAAAGTTAATACAGATGCAGCAACAAAGCAAGGGCTGTCGGGGTATTGGTGCTGAATTTAGAGACCATCCAGTCACCTCAGGAAACCAACAGTCCGACGGGTCAATCAGCAGAAGAGGGACGTGTTTGCTTCTAAGTTTGCTCACTTCTCCCCCCATTATGTAAACTGAAAATTTAATGGGATGGCTCATGCCCTCGCTAAACTAGCTCCCATCTGACGTCCGAGACTTCCTACGGCTTGAGTTTTTGTTTAAATCATGTATCACCTTTAATTCAAGATGATGTGCATCAAGCTTTTGGTTGACTAAAATTGTCATTTTCTTCACTAAAAAAAAATAATAATAATATAAATTTGATGGAAATGAATCTCGCATTCATAAATTCTAACACGATTGCAAAGTGATTGGGGATTTACTCAAGGATCAATGGTTTATGAATAATACGAAGATTCACTTGCGACCTGAATGGAAAATCGAGTTCATTCTGCAATGAGTTACGACAATAGGAGTTCTAGGTACGGCAAGAACGATGTTTGCGCGTGAAGTCAACCATTGATTTCATGTCCACCATTCATGTTGTAAAAAAATCATTGTCAACAATTGTCTGCAATTGTAGCGAACATTGATTTTGTGGAGCCATTGGTCCCCTAAAAAGCATATTTTGTAATGGAAGGACCGAAAATAAACTTGGAAACATTAATTATTCTTAATTCAACATAATTGAAAATTATGCAAATAATTATCAATTGAAGATTGTCCATCATGTTAGCTCATTATTTAATGAATAGGAAATACCATATGTAATCGAATTTTCAACAAGAGAGTGGCATAGATTCACAAAAATGTATAATCATAATTATTGAATTATACATTTGTAATCTTATTTTTGTATAATTAATAATTATGCTTATTTACTAAAAAAAAAATAATTACAATTTTTGTGAACAATTGTCACCACTCGTGAAAATTAGTGTCTATATAATAGAGGTCTCAGTGAACTTGCTTATAGACCCAGAAGTGCAAGGCTTGGGCGTACTTTTTCCTCATTATTTGTTTTCGTATTTAATAAGGATTTCATGATTAATGTAAGATGGCGCCATTAGTAATTAATTGAAGAAACTTGATGATCATTCAATGCTGATATTCAATGGCAAACCAACCACGAAACAATAGTCAATGTACAAACAAATATCGTATGAAGTACAGAAGTTTAATCGTTACATCAACCTAAAAACGAGCCAAGGTAACGTAAATGTAGCTACAAGGTTTTGAAAATAGACTCATAATTTGTATGCGCTCCAAGAAGCAACGGCCTGGAGAATCCTGGCAATTCTCAGAAGCAAGCGTCCAAAACACAACAGCAACATAAGGCGGCACAGCTGCAAAGGTCACAAATTCAGAGTATTACATCAACATTGGCCCAGGGAAAACAAAATATAAAACATATTCGCTGCCATCTTGCTTTGAAGGGCATATTGACAGCTAATAATGCAAATTGACATGCATTATATTGTTTCTCTAGGGAGAGAGAGAATTAATTACCATCCCTTCCAGAAGCCGTCACCCCTGGATTTGGTCTCCACTGGAACAGGGTTTTGAGGATAGGACTGACCGTCTCTGGTTGGGTAGCCAGCTGGAGGTGGGGCTGCATATGCACCTGGCGCAGTTGATGGTGGGGGTGGAGGATTTGCAACTGCAAACGACAAAGCCAACGCAATTAATAATTTATCTTCCACAGATCATAAAACATAAATCCCCATAGAAAAGTGGAAGAAACGCCTGCATGTGCAGAGAAGGGATATAACAAAGTATGAGACTTAGTTAAGGTCCGTCTGTTGTAGTTGCTGATTGTAAGGATGTAAGTTTCTACATCAATAGCTTTGATCTTTCAAAAATTTGAGGTTTAAGTCAATCCTCAGGTAATGTATTTAACTTTTTGATTTGAGTATTGACCTGATTGAGCCACACTTTTTTTTCCCAAGTCAAGAGTTGAGTATGGAAGAACTCAAATTCTATCATCCAATGAAAACATAAAAGCATATTTTATATGGAAAAGATTATGGTTGCCCATTGGTAAGCCAATGGAAATTTATAAAAAGTCATATGCATCATAGTAACTAGACTAACAAACGAGAAAAATGAAAGCAGATGACCAATGGAAATTTATCCTGGAGAACAGAACATCCATACCTGTAGCCTGATCCTGACTCATCTTTAACTAGAGCTCTTCACAAGAACAAACCTACAAAGGAAATAAGCTGAACCAGAAAGTTTTGAATCAACTGCTAGCTATGAACAATGATCAGATAAAGATGCTTGCTGTTGTGAGAGACAATCCCCTTATAAATATGCATAGATAAGCGCGTATGTAGATGTTTCCGTGTGCGTGTATGATATGTGTGAAAGATGAAGATGGGTGAGTTGCTTCTCTCCCGGAAGTGGCTGCCTAAGGAATCAAGGGCGGCGAGCCGCGTGGGAAAGCAATGAGATAACTATTAAACATCAATTTTTCTTTTTCCCCCTCCGTTTGAACAACTATTATTATATCTTGCAGTTGTAAATGTGCAATAAGATAATGTCTGATACAGGTTCATATGCGGGGGTGGGTGGGGTTGCTGTAAAGCAAAGACGAGAGATGAGAAAGCAAAAGTCTCCGTCATCAACCTAATTTGTTCTGCTTTTGACACGTGCGTCCCGCGTCCGTTGCTTTGTTACAATTTTTATATTTTAAATCTTTGCTGAGCGGACACTTGCACCAAATTGCTAGACAAGAATGCTTGCCCATTAAGCAAGTTGTTACCAACGATCAGGACTCCATTAATTTAGTCGCACGTTGCATGTGAAATCAAATTTCTCTTAGCTATAAGTGAGAGATGCTTGGGGAAATCAAAATTCTCCGCCGATAAGTTATAAAGACGTTCCATGAGCCACGGCATTCCTTTCTCAGGCAAGGCAAAACGTCATCTCAATCCCACTGTCATCCATAGCCTTGACGCAGAATGCAAGTGAAGAACAAATTCATGAGATTCAGGACGCGTCTTTGTCTAAAATTTGAAAATATTAAATTTATAAATATTTTTCATTTATGTATAATTTATTCATCTTTTTTTAACGAAATATTCTTTAATCACATAAAATTTACATTTTCATACTTAAAATTTCAATAAAATTACCCTAAATACATCCCTAAACTATCCATAAATTCTGTAGAATTGTCCGCGTCCAACTGTATTAATTTAAATCAACATGGATAAGATTATAATGATTTGTCCTCTATGGAATCTTTTGTAATTAACAATTCAAAGTTTTATTTTTGGGTAATTTTATTGGTTCTAAGAAAAAATATAAAATTCATAAAAATGAAAAAAATTACCTTTATTTTATAACTTAGAGAGTCCACTAAATTTCTCGAACTATGGAAAAAAAAAATCATAATGTTTTGTTGCTGACATAGGAAACTACTATGATTAATAGGCAGCATGGTGAAAACGTCGGTATCATACTAACGGGCTTCTTTCAATTTTGAACTGTTCTTTGTTTCTTTTCTTTTCTTTTTCACACAAAAATTCAAACAAAATACCGGCGACGATTTACGCATTGGGTTGCCAAATATGTGTTTCGTTTAACACGTGGGCCAACGACTCCGCATGGAATTGACCCGTTATTCCTAGAAAATTTGAAGCTTGCACGGATTGCTTTATTCCGGGAGTTGTTCTCCAAAAACATAGCATTGCTAACATCAAAATTTTAGAAATAAACAATTTTTTTTTCCCTATTCATACAATATTTTAGATTTTTTTCGTAGAGGTAATGACTTTCAAATTCTTCGTTTGACTAATTGTCTCGATCCAACGGAGTACGTGACAAACATCCGATGGTGTCATTTCGGTTTTAACCCAAAGGGTTTCCACGAGGAGTCCTACTGCGGCCCGTTCTCGGAAAGGAGATGAGAATTGTTATTGTATCAACAGTGTAAACCACCCAACGCTTCAAGGTGCCATGGTCAAACGACAGTTTTTCCCCGGAACTCTGCCAACGTGTAATCTAGTTGATATCCTAATCTATTCAATAATTTTACCGTACTGGAATAGTTGATCCAAACCTGATAATCTAACTTCAAAGCTTATGGAAAATAAATTAAAAGTCCGTCCATATATGATTTGTTCTCACAGCTCGTCTGTTTTTTATTTTATTTTAAAATTATTCAATTCCCCTAATGCTGCCTAGCAGGCTGGAGAAGCCAAGAATCGTGGAAGCTGTGCGTATAACATCCACATGCCTCAAGGAATACAGGTTAGTTTGACATCTAATTTCAATAGAGAGCACGGGAAGTAGAGAGATGTACCTGGAGCTCATAGCCATTCAAGTGTCCTTAGTCATCACACACACACAAATTTTGATTAACAACACTGACCTCTAATCAATTCAGCTATAAACACCAAGACACACATAAAGAGTACTAGCCTTCCAGGTAAAGCATCTTCAATGAAAGTTCGAGCATAACAGCAGCAAAGACAATTAACTTAGTTACATTAACGCGAACTATGCATCCTTAGTTGAGAATCACTTGAATAGAGTCGATATGATGCTACACACGAATTCCAAATTTTGAGTCTCTAGGTATAATGGGCAGAAATCCAACCTCATGTTTCAGAGAAGAGATACAAACGATTTTGCAAAATCCAAAGTTACAAAATGGCAAGTAACGAGAATTAGTGTTTAGTTTATTAGTGCTGCAAAAAAATGTAATTGCCTCATTTCTCAGAGGTGCAACTAGCTTGGAATCACGTATATGACTTGAAAATGCCTCTCTTTTGGAACCTTCATTTGTCTGCTGCACTCCTTTGTTGCTTTGCTCTGCGAACACATTCATAATAACTCTTAGAAAAAGGTGCACATTTCAGGATATCACCATTGAATTCCTTGTAGCAGGCACGGCAAGCATCATAGTCAGCCAAACAGGGCATGGGCTTCTGGTATGGAAGTTTAAACTCCTTGTCATGAAGATCATTGGCTTTCTCTGTTACTTGTTGTGCCATGTTATCTTCCTGCTTCTGCAGCTTCTCCAGAACTCTTTCACTCTCTTGAATAACTAAACGGATTGCATCTAACTCTGTGTTTACAGGCTGCAATGGTGGGCTTACTGGCAAGTACAATGGAGGCTGAACTGGCCATTCTGGAGCAGTTGCCTTTTGTGTTTCAGAATCCAGATGAAGCTTCTTATCATGCGCCTTGTTTTGATGTTTAGACGGCTCTCGTGGTATCTTAGGTTTGGTTTTCTTCGTTTTCTTCTTCGACTTCTCACTATCATTAACAAGCTGACTGACAAGGTCAGCACTTATCTGAATCGAAAAATCACCCATACTGCCAGATGCCCCAAAAATACCTGACAATTTATGAGAAACCAACTGTGATGGACCAAAAAGGCAAACTTTCATCACACATTAAAAGAAAGCAATTTTCTTTATCCTTTAGTCCTTGAAACGAGAAAGACTTAGAAAACAATAGAAAATGGATCTATTATCACAAGCTAAACAGTAAAACAAAGCAATATCTAGTCTCTGGTTCATAACAAGACCAAACTCTAGGTAACTGACAGGTTAAGAGATGCAAAAATTATCCATCCACGACAATAAAAACCCTACATTGGGGAGAGGCAGGGAGCCAAGTTGATCATCCTCTTCATGGCCCGCAACCACACAAAAAAAAAAAAAAAAACGGAAAAATGTCTTGCCTTTAGGTTAAACTCCGCCGGAGCAACCAAGGCCCAACGCATTTCCTATAGTCCACGCATTAATCCAAATGGACCATCACCGCAACGGTAAACAATCTCGGAAGACATCTTCAAATTAAACCCAAACTCGTCGGATTTACCAAATCAGCTAATAATTCATACATACAAGAACGAATTAGACCTTTGAAATTAAAATCCACTCAAGCTTCTAAATTTTTCTGGTTGCTTAATCGGGTTTACTATATGTGCAGATTTATACACACAACACGCGCCCGCGCCCGCGCGCGCGCACACACAGAGTGAAAAGTACGCACACAAGGCATAAATGAGCTTAGGGTGCCTGCGTTTACCTTGCGATACTATCCAAGCACTTTTAGGGTTTCAGAAGAGAAAGGAGATGTGGAAAGAGATAGGAGGGCAGACGATCGGGAGTTGAAATGGCTTATTAATCTGATCGAAAGGATAAAATTTTCTTTCGGCTTGTTTGACCTAAGTTTTTACCTTTATTTATTTATTTATTTTTCTTTTTCTAAATGGAAGCCCGAGAGCTTTTATTTGTTGGAGAACTGGGGTTGGAGAAACGATTAGGCTCGAGGTTCAAGTTTTGGGCCAATGTACCTATCCCCAGCCTCATATTTTTATGGTCGTCCCAAGGTTCTGCTCGCCGGCTGCCCGGACATGCCCATCCCCACACCCACCAGCCCAGCAAAAAATGTCTCGTGGCTAGTAGCATTCTAACTCTTAAAAAATACTGAATTAGAGTTGAAGAATTGTTATATCAGTCCGGGACAAAAAAGATTAGAAAATTTGAGATTAACCAATAAGAAAAACAGTTGATTGGCTTCAAGCCTGATCTACTCAATTTTTGGGTTGGACAAGTGAACCCAAATCTTGGATTTAATTTTTTGTACCACAATTAGTTGCGACTCTTGTTTGAATTTTTGTTTTTGGGGTTCAGTATTCCAGTTCTAGTGGTTGGGTTTTCTCTTGCTGGTCTTACGGCCTCCTTGCAACAAAAGAACCAAAAAACAATTAACTTGGTATTAGAGTATTTATAAGACAGAAGGCTTTGAGTTCCAGACTCAAAGGAAATCAATTAACTTAAAAAGAAGAAGAAGAAGAATAAGAAGAAAAAAAAACAGTTAACATGGTCTATCCATGACAACTTTCCAAGTTGATGATTGCATAACACAATTTGCTTCAAAGAAAATCTAAAGATTTTGACCCCAAATGAACGTTTTAGTTTTTTCAATCTCATAATCCTCTTTTGTTCTTTTCCCCACCTTCCCATTTTGGTTGGAGTAGGTCCCCTCTAGCCTGTATTGCTTTCAGGTGATATTGCAAGTCTGGATGGGCTCCAAGTCATAGTCGACATACTTGGACCAAATGGGCCGGAAATTGCTGATTGCGATGTCAAGCCATGGCTTTCTGTCTCCATTGAAGTGTACAACGGCAGCACTCTGGATTTCATCCATCCTGATGCTCGGATTGTAGCCTAGTCCCAGAACATGCCATGACTTGTCTAGTGGCCTTGTTGTTGAATAGAATGTGATCAATCCAGGGGGCAATGTCCCCAGTTTCCACAAATTCCGATTCTCAAAATGCTGCAATCAATGTCCAGAGATTTCTAGTCAGCAATTGCAGAGAGTTGTGATATATATATATTATAATAACAAATAAACTTTACGATTATATTTACAATTTTCATCAAATATTGTTGAAAAGTTTTTACCAGATTTTGCCAGTAATGGTACTCTTCCGTGCACTTCTCTCTTCTCCAGGCATCTAAATCAAACATATTCATTCCATAAGCCCACGCGCACGACTTGGGGTCGAACTTTTCCTTGATCAGAGGGACGGAGAAATTGAGATACTGTGCAAGCCTGTGAAATGATCCAAAACAAGTCTCAACAGCACCATTCACCTTTCCATCCAGGTCTACTTCCCACAATCCTGTCAAGTCCTTTTGGACCACAACATCGTCGTCCAGAAACAATATCTTGTGCAATGTCGGGAACATTTCCGGCAGATAGAACCTCACATGATTCAATATTGAAAAGTACTTGGGATTCTTGAACTTCACTTTCACAGAGTCCTGCCTCATTCTATCATGCCTCTGATTTCCAGGATCAACGCTCTGGGACGATTCTGCAGATTTTCGGGGTCGAAGGACTGGCACATAGGATGAGTTCAAGAACTTGTAATCTTCGAGTCTCTTCACTTCAATGTGTGCACCATTATAATCTTTTAGCTTGAACATAACATGCATTGCTTCCCGGTTCAATTTATTTGTGACAATATGCAACACATGCTTCCATGGCTCCTTTGCATTCTGCACTAATGAATTCGCAACTACCGATGACGCCAGAACATTATCAGAAAATATAGCATAATGGTAAAGTTCCGGATCTTCAAACTGTGGCTGCTTCATGGCCCCTTCTTGAACATACTTATCAGGGTTTTCTATCCGCTCTTGCATCAGCCGTAATGTGAGGCAATGCATGCATTTTGGGATTGATTTCGCGGCGATTGAGTTTGAGAAATCTGCATCTTTCTTTTGCTCAACCAACTGATCGTTGAGGAGAAAAATGGTGTCCTTCAATTTCTGAACTTTGAGATGAGGATCAAATAAATCTTTGGCTTCAGCCACAGCTTGTTTTGTAGCTTTGATGCGCTCTTTCGCCCCTTTTTCGAACTGTTGCACTGCTATGGCATTGAACGAGTCCGTGTTTGGGTCTAAAAGAGACCGGTAAGAGGGCTGGTCGATGAGATTTGTAAAGTTCCTCTCAAGCTGTGTGAAAACCCTGACGAGTTTAGAGTTTTGAAGCTTGAGTTTCCTTGCATGAGAAGCATATGCATTGGCTAGGACCCTGTGCTCATTCATTAACTGCTTCATTTGGCCCAATCTGGCATTGAGAAGGTCTATTGATGTATTGCCAAGCAAATATCTTTTTATAAGTTTGAATCCAAATCTTGAACTAAGATGTCCAGAAACCAAATCCTAGGCCAAAAATGGAAAAAAAAGAAAGAAAAGTCATTTTCAGCATCTCTATTATGTCAAAATTTGTCAGCTTTTTTATTGTTTATTATTTTCTTGAAAAGAAAGGGTCTTATGCATGCAAATTGCAAAGTTTGATGGAAATGAGAGGGTATGCTTACCCGAGAGTTATGGGGGTAGCCCAAAACGTTGTCGTCACTGTGATGGACACTCAGGAAAAAGTTGTAGCATGTGAAAAATAAGAGCACAATGAACGCAATGGCGAAGACAAAGATATTGAAGGAAAAAATGGAACTTGGAATCATTCTTTGAGTCCTCCTCCTCGTTGTGTTGAACGAGGATCCATACTTTTCCATTTTCTCCAACAAATACAAGATCCGATCCTCCTTTTCCCTTACATTCGTTGACTGCGTGTGTGTTCGTGTGCGTGTGGAGAGATGGAGGAACTGAGTTGGTATCATTTTACAAGAAAAGATTTATACACCGATGGGCGAAATATTAGTGAGTGAATGAATAGGCTTTGTTGGCTATGAGTTCGTGACCGAGTTAAACTTTGCAACCTTCTGAAGTCATTCCTCGTCTCCTCTGTCCTCGTTCTTGATAAGGCATATCCTGTACCGTTAGTTTCCTCTTTGCCGTGATCTATCTCGGAAATTATCTTCTCGTTCTGTCTTTGTTCTTTTTTCTTTTTTCTCTGCCAGGCGAATGCCGTACGTGACGCCCATCCTCATGAATATTACCACCTTTTTTTTTTCCGATGCATGATTCTTACAACATAAATATTACTAGCCAAAATTAATGTCCTGAAAGAATTCAATATGCACCATCAATGATTTGCTTCAACCAATTCTCGCAAGTCCACTTAAGCATCATCTGAATCAAGTGCCACAGAACTAAACTGTTATTCCAAGCTCGACATTATTTCAAAACCCAAAGCTAAAGGTTTTTAAGTCACTGACCTTTTGATGGGTCAACATGTACAAAGAAACTTGCTGCAACTATGATATAGCAGAGAACAAGTATCAATCCTTTAAAATAGTTTGCTTTCCCGTCCTGGACCAAAGGGCACAAAGAAAAGTAGACAAGTAAGCATCAGAAGCAATCACGTGTCAAATAAAGTACTGATATTGAGGTAATTATTTATTTCATTTTTAGGACACACAGTTCCACATTTTTATGATACATATTGATGCACACACCATATTGGAATCAGGTTTGAGCAGAGTTAGATTAAATCAACATTTTCTAGGATATAAAAATTTCTTTCTAGGGCTCTTTTTTTCTAACTTCATTACGATTTGCTTTCTACCTATGATCCATGTAAAGGAGGCTAATTTCTCTTGTTTCCATCATTCCCATTACATTGGTTCATTTGCGCTTGCATCATTTTATAAGAGAGGGAAAAATCGTGCTATGGGGAATAATCATTGGGATCTCTAAGCTACTCCATTATAATCTAGAAGTCAAGCGTTTGAGCACATACCCGTAACCCTTTGGGACACCTTTTATAGCCAATAACCATGGAAATCATAACTGTCATCAATGAGAAAAAGATAAGGACTAACAAACCTGCAACATAAATGTCACTACTAGTGCTGTTATGAACAGGGTGGCAGTCTCAAAGAGGCCCAAATTCAAGTCCATTGACTGTCCCATGATCCATCCAACAACAACAGAGAAAGGAATCTACAAATCTCAAGAAAAAAGAAAACTCTTTAGCCTACTGATAATATGGCCAAAAAAATTACATCATGGTAAACAATATATGAGAGCCAGAAAGTTGAAGAAAAATTATTCTAAAGCAGGTGCATCCAGTGCCCGATCCCATACATCGTACAATTAATGTTAGACAATTGACTAGAAAGACTAACCAAAAGCATTGATATCTGCGTACATGATCCAATTGCAACTCCAATTGCAATCTCCTGAAGAGAATTGAGCCAATCAAACATGAAAGAAATCAGCGGCTTAGCTAGTTTTAACACACACAAACGAGACATTAGTGACAAAAGTATCATCAAGGCACCAACAAGTTTATCCTCTTTTGCCAACATTATTGCACTTGCATGCTCAGCTGCATTCCCCACCATTGGAAGCAGAACAACACTGATGAAAGCAAGAGGCACATTCAATGATTCAGATGCTCCCTGTCAAGAAAGAAGTGATGTACTTAACCAAACAAACATTGGGAAAAAGATACTCAAATGGTTGTTTGATACTGGATGTTATTAATTATAACATTAAAGAATTCAAACATCCACAGAAAATTAGGAAAGATGACAAATAGAACAGAGAAGAGATCAATCATCCAATTCCCTAGCAAATTCAGGAATCTTAAAGATCTTTGTACAAATGGTCCACAAAAACAGCAACTGGCTGGCTTACCATTTCTCTTTTTCAGAGTTCGTCGTGGACTTTAATGGGAAGAAACATACAAGTCATCCAATTTCCAATGCCAAACCAATAAACCTTACAGATCTTCTTAGAAATGGATATTGAAAACAGCAAAATCCTTCCCACTATATTAAGATAATAATATATGAAGAAACACCCAATTTTCTTTGGTGAAGTGCATATCAATATTGTAATAAATATGATATGGGGTCTTCCAAACACAATACTAAAAAGGTTTGTCACTGCTCTATTAAATCAGTATTGAATGATTTTTAGACGTGGCCAACAGAGTTTAGTAGGATCTCAATGCCCAAAACCAACTCTAAGACAAACCCTAACCTTAAACAAGAAAGGTTCAACATGGACAGGATATATTATTACTGGTAGGCTCAAAAAGAAGAAGGGTCTGTTAAATGGCCCACATGGTTCTATAAAAAATAAAAAATAAAAAAATCAACTGGAATCTTACCTGGATGGTATAAACAAGATATCCAGACAACACAGAGATCCACAAAGTTGCCATCACAATCCAAAAGATTGCTTCCCAGAAAGTTAATTCAGGTTTGTCTTCTTCACTAGAATCTTCTTCACGATTATCAGTTCCCTGGAACGAGTTGCATAAGGTCCACAATTTAAATATTTAGATACATCAAAGGTCCAATGAAACAATATAAATATCCAGGTGGATGGTGAGAGGAGAGGAAGAGGACAACTAAAGTTGACTTGGCAATCTTTGGTTAGGAAGGATTTAGAACAATTACACCTCCTATCCAAGAAAATCCCAATATTTGTGTGACATCATTGTTTCTCTCCAAACCATTGAACTCCTTTTAGACAAACTACTTTTTGGAGATACAAAAGTGGATTAAGGACAGATGCTCAAATAAGCATTTCACAACATAATTGATATGAACATCATTGATAGTATTCCAAAAGTACAATTAAATCCCAATAGCTAAGGAATTGAAAAGCATATTGCAAAATTGAGCAAAAACAACAAACCTTGTCAACAGGGGTATGCAGGTTATGAGGAGTTTTAAGTAGAAAGAACAGGTAGTTTCCATATGCCACTAGCATTACACAGCTGCTAAATCTTGAAAGAGCCAACTCTGACTTGCCAGAATGAATCTCTGTGTGAGTGAAGTGAAGCACAGCTGGAAATGTTATTCCCATAACAGCCATCAGAAGCAGCCCAGCATTCACCAGAGCAGCTGCCTGTTGCAAAAGCAATGCATCCTGAATATCTAGTGCAATACAATGGGATGCTATGCACAAAGGGGGAACCCCCTTCACCATTAATTAAAGCAGATCATCATGATGCACCTTGTGAAATTTCTGAACCCTGTTATGAGCAATCCCACCAGCAAAGAAGGAAAACCCAACCACCAAGAGCATATTTGACAAGATGGAGCCCAATAGAGATTGTTGAACAACCCGAGTCATCCCACACTTTAGTGCATAAATTGAAATTATCAATTCTGTTGCATTTCTGAATGTAGCATTCAAAAGACAACCAACTGCAATTTCACCAGAAAACCAAAAAGAAATTGAAAGAAGGAATCAAATGAAACTGTCCACAATATATAGAAGTGACACATTTTTTTTCAATCATACAAGCAACACTTGAGACAACTGAACAATTACATGCTTATGACTGGAAAAGGTACTATCAAGTACCCTCTAAAATCACTGTCATACTTAAAACCAAAACCAAAAGGACCAGTTTAAATACAAAAGGCAATCAAATCGTGATCTAGACTCCCAATGGTACAACCAGACACTTGCCAATAACAAATGGTGCCATGTCTGTCAGATGCAAATAAGTTCACTCAACAATACCACTGGGCAATTTTTGTGACTGCGCAGCACATATGCTTCCAAAAAGATTTGATATGTGAATTACATTCATATCAAATATCCCAACTTCAGTACATCTGAAGCAGATGAAATTTCAGAACAAGGTCCTAGCTTCTGAATATGCATGCTATTTCATTATTTCAGGACTAATATCACTTACACTCTAAACTTTACCATACACCAGAATGGTAGGCTTTTGAGGCAAGTACATCTTCGGTGGTGAGCATAAAATCATGCCAATGGACACATTAAGACACAGTTTTTTACAATTTTTTTTTTCTTCACTTTGTCTTTGCCCAATGTAATGGGCTGTCAACTAGAGTTGGGCAAGTGACAATCCTGGTTGTGACAGAAAACAAATCATAAGACCATTGATCTGTGAATGCTTGTTCTCAAAACATGTCCAGAGTTCAGAATAGGATTCAGAATGATGGAAGAAAGACGTATTCTAAGTAATTTAATATGGCAACTCAGCTGGATTAGAGAGAAGATTAATCAAGCAAGAGGGATCTCCAAATCCTTCAAGGGGCAAGGCAGTAAACACCTAATTTGGAGAGACAAAAGGGCTTCTTGGCACCAAGACTTGTCCCAGCCTACATAATTGTCTTAGGTTCACCTTGTACTTAAAACCAATTGTCAATCTAAGTTGGGTCATACCTGTTGATCCTGTGAAGAAAGCGAGCTGCCTGCACCACAATGATTGATAAGCTTAGCATTAAATTAAGAACATGACAAATTAGAAACACAATAGAAATCACATTCAACATTCCAAAATTTTGGATGCTTACCCAGTCGCATAGCCTAAACGCTCAGCCAATGGTGTGATTCCCAACAAGCTGAGGATGAAGACCCATCCCTATCCAGTATAACATAAGAAGTATGAAGAGAATTCCCAACAAGCTGAGGATGAAGACCCATCCCTATCCAGTATAACATAAGAAGTATGAAGAGAAGTCATCTAAAAAGTTTTGGAGTTCCAAACAATCCATAGTAGACAAATGATGTTTCATCGTCCAACAATTTGCAGACAGATCAGTAGTAACTGCCTTTTCTCAATATGTCCAAGATGGAAGCATACGTTTAAGGAAAATAATCATGAGATGTACACATTTCTTACATGATTCTCACTGAAATGATGCACCGCTATTGCTACGGGACCAAATGGCAGCAGCATATTGATCTTCCCTTTTAGTAAGACAAAGTAAATACTCCTAAGAGGACTCATTTGTATTCGTTTAAAAATCCATGAGTGGGCCACATTGGAATGAGAACTCAAATGATTCATCTCAAAATCAAAAGGAATCACTTCCCTCCCTGCTGATGAGGCTCTCAAAGGGATCTCCTCATCAGATTCAAGGTCTGCCTCCTCTATATGTGTCATCTGCAGCGTCTAAAAATTAAATGATAAAAACAATACTGCCAAGCTTTGCCAAGTTCACATGAGAGATACAAAATTATATTTTTCAGTGAGTAGTGACAAAATTGAGTATATGAGGAAGATCGAACAGAATATGAAATATAATCTATAAACAGATAACTCAATATATTGACAATAATTGTGTTAAACAAATTTTTGATTCCAATCAAAGAGACAAGGAAAAAAATCATGTTGTTCTCGAATATGATTAACCCATTTGATAATTCGTCTTCTTTCATAATCCAAAGGTGATAGATATTGCCTGCCGCCAACACCACTTTTATCTACTCTTTGTAAAGGCACGTAGCCCAAAAGGGACCCAACATTCAGGGCCAGGCAACAAGAATTATTACCAATTGACCAATATTAGAGGAGGAAACCATTCGCTAATGAATACAATCTGTTAAGCAAATTTTCTGACCAGAATTCTTTAAAGATTTTGTGATTTTACAATTAACTTCAGATGTGACGAGATCTACACGACACAGCCACCAATTCATGTCAGTCATCCCTCTGACCTCACGGTTAAACTCAAACTAAAGAAGGACGAGGAAAGCAACCGAATCCTCCAACACGCTTCACCGTTTTCTTCTTCAGTGACTTAACAAATTCAAATATTCTATATAGTTTACACAGCCTGTTCTTCACTCACAAGCAACATGGAAATACAACTAGAGCAAAACCCATAAAGCAAATCTCAAATTCTTTAATCTTGCTTCTTTCTTGGAATTGGCAGTCTCGCATCTCTACCGGCAATCAAAACTTTTTTCTCTTCTTTTTTTTTTTTTTTTTTTTTTTAAGAACATATAAGCTAATCGGACATCAACTTGTTGCATACTTACCGGCAGGCTGCGGAGAAGATGCCAAAGGTGGAAACTTTTCTAGGATTTTTGCCAATGAAAAAAGACCCTTTTGTCTACTGTCAGGTCAACTATGCTTAACTGGATCTTGGTGGGTTCTCATCAGTGATTCCACCTTCTTGAACATATTAATGGGTCTAGATAATGAACTAGAACCGCCAAAACGATTTAGCACCTCTTTTTTCTCTTCCTCTGTGTCTTTGAGCCTCAAAGCGAAATGGGCATTCTTGAAAGCGCTTACTTTTACTTTCTTCCCTCTGATCCTCCGCTGAAAGAAAAGGCCAGTGGTGACGTTGCAGGAAATGGCCGGCGATTATATTGTAGGAATCTTCCACGAAGTTACCGCTCTTGCATTGATTTTGATTTTTCTTTTTTTTTTTTTTGTTTTTTTCGACCTTTTTTCGGTGAAAGGCATTTGAGTAAATTGTGGGCTTTGAGCAATTGAGCGGAAACATTCGGATTAATAGCCCATTCCTTTGAGTTTATATACGACTGTAAATTGTGGGTTTACATTTGGAACTAACTCCATAATTGAATCACTGTCAAAAGAAAAAGAGCAGGGGGAGTTTTTTTTTTTTTTTTTTGTCTTCTCTTTTTGGTGTACAAGAGAGTGCGCGTGAGAGAGAGAAAAAAAAAACAGTTAGAAAGTTGGACGGTAATAAAAATTGTTGGGGAGTTTTTTTTTTTCCTTCTCTTTTTTTGTGTACAAAAGAGTGAGAGAGAGAGAGAGAGAGAAAAAAAAGGGTAAGAAGTTTGGATGGTAATACAAATTGTTGGGACAATTTTTAACTTTAGGTCGTTGTGAAGATCAATCTTCATCGGACCATGTAAAAGATGGGTTTCCAATAATAACTCTAAGCGATGGAATTAATACTCATGTTTTGCCCTTAACCCAATTAGTCCGATCCAATTTTACAATGATTCCTAATCTATCAAAGCACTTTTTATCTCTCTCTCTCTCTCTCTCTGCATAGTAAGATATTCCCTTGTTTACGCAACTGGCACGTAAAGATCAATGTCGAGCACTCAGGGAAAGGACGCATCAGCTGATACTTTATGGAAGAATATTGATTAAACAGCCAAAAATTTATATAAAAAAAAAAAGCCACAAGGGAGCATCTTTGGCAAGGTTTTTTTTTTGGGTGTTTTGGGGGGGGGGGGGGCGTTCTAGTTGGCAATGTATCCTTTTTCCTTGTTATTGAAAAGAATAAAAAGTGTCATTTTTGTTGTATCTGATTGCACAAGGCAAGGCAAGGCAAGGCAACTGCTGTCTGTCTTAAAAGGCAGAGGGACAAAGCCAAGGCAAGGATAAAGTTCCTCTCTCTTCTTACACAATGGACCCGTGTGATGAGAAATTAGAAATACAAAATAAAAAAAATGTAAGAATACCAAAAAAAAAAAGAGATTAATTTATTAAAAAAATCATCGTCCTTACAAGAGATTAATTTTTAATAAATTTAAAATTTTATTATGTTATATTACTTAAATGAAAAATTAATCGAATATTACATATAATTTGACTTTGCAATTCACTAATATAAATTATTTTATTGATTTAAAAATAATAAAAAATAATTATTAAAATGTATATATTGAAAAGAAAAATTGTATCATTCTATCAAATGACAACCTAATAACTAACAACCATGTCCATGCTTGTAAGCGATACCATGAGCGACTAAAACCAAAAGTATAAATTTTTAATTTTTAATTTTTATGTAATTAACATTGATTAAAATTAAACTTAAAATTTTTAATTCCGGAAACGTCTGTCTTCCTGTTGAACTAAAAGTTCGTGGGTGGAATGCTCTTTTGATTTTGTACAACCATACACCGGAGAGACGCTGGTTTTTGGGAATGGGCACGAGTGAGGTGGGAGACTGCAGCCTCTCCCGCCGTTGCTCGGCTTGGATCGCCGAGCAAAGGGTGCTGGCGGGCAGTTGTTACGGCCTTCTCTTCTCCGTTCTACGACTAAGCCCCGAAAAAATGTTTACCGCTCTAAATTTTGGCAATCCAGCCGAAATTTGGGCTATTTTGGGCCTCTTTGTAAACTGTAAGACGGAGGCCAGAGATGATGGACTTGAACCTTACAGGTTTTTTTTTTTTTTTTTTTTTTTTTTTGCAGGATGATAGAGTTAATTTACTTTTACTGGGCTTTGTGATTTGTATTGCTCAGGGTAAATTGCAACTTGTGGGATATTGGGTTTTTTTTTTTCTGAAAAAGAAAAAAAGAAAAAAGGCCATAGCAGCCCTTGTACGATACAGAGAGGCTTTGCCCTTCAATTCTATCCCATAATTCTCTTTCTGTAAATTGTCAGCCAAATTAGCTGCGCCATAAAATATCATGTGCATTTAGCATTAATGGGAAAGAGACTGCCAAGAATAGGCACAGGAGCAAGCAATTGTAAACCCATAATATGGGCAAAGGAAGCTGGGGTGGAAAAAAGTAAAGAAAGGGAAAATTTTGGTCACAAGTTTGCGTGTAAGATGCACAAAATTTACGAGTTTTTAAGTTTCAATATTAAAAACAAGGATAATCATTGTACAAATTTTCACATAATAAAAGAAGTTAAAAAAAAAAAGGTTAAATTACATAAAATAGTCTGTTTATATACTTGTTATCTAGATCGTGTTTAATTTTTCATGATATTTTTATACAGTTATAATTAAATTTTAATATCTGTCCAATATTACCTTTCAGAAGACACTTCAATAATTTAAAAAATTGATTTTATTTTATAAATTTTAAATTTTAAACATTAAAAAGAAAAAGAAATATATATATATATATATATTATCGCAGAAGCTAAAAAATTAGTAAGTCTTTTAATAGAAGGGAAAAAAAAAAAAAAAACTCCCTGGTGTCAAAAAAATTCTAAACATTTAGAAAGAGCGCAAGATGAAAAAGGAATCTTTCGGTTGTACGTCGGTAAATGCATATATTTTCCAAATTTTAAAATTGTTTTATCAGCCCTTATATTGCCTAGGCAGACGGTTGCCAATTCTGAACATGTCCACACAGGCACAGGACAGCGTCTCCACGGCTTAATTATAATATTTGGCGGCGACTTTCGTCGGACTTTTGTTGGAATTACGACGTTATTATCCCCAACAACACGTAACACAAGCCCCAACTCACCAAGGTTAGCGTTCAGGCCGTGTCTTGATGTCGTGTTGGTTTGGTCCACTTCCTTGACAGGGTAGGCGAGGGAGAGACAGAGAGAGTAGGAACGTTTCTTCCAGTGCAAGAGACTAGATAAACTCATAAAAGTCCGCAGTTTTTTTGGGTTTTACCCGATTGTATTCTTCAATTTGTCAGTGTCCAAGTCTAACCTCTTATCAATCTTGAAGCCTTAAAGCGAATATCAACGATCAACTATCTGTCTGTCTTTATTATTCTCTCTGATAAGGGAAAAGCCTCCAAGCCTCTCCTTTCTCTGTGTCTTTTTGCAACTGGGTAACTCGCTATTCCATTCTTTCTTTTATCTATTGTCATAAAGATTTGTCCTTTCCTTATCGAGATTTGCGATTTGTCATTTACGACGTCTATTCAAATGGGATTCTTTAGTTTTTATTTTCTTGGTTTTTTAAACTGCATATTGGCAACTAACTCTTTGCTTGATTCTGGGTATTCTTTATTCTTTTCTTAAATGTTGGGTTTCGATGGGTGTTTTGCGTTTTCTTGCTATTGGGTCTTATGTTTTCGTTTTGCTCTGTTCAAGGAAATGGGAGTGATCATGTGGAGAACGTTCAATTTATTTGTTCTCTTGCGTAGTTAACTTCGCTGGATCATATGTTTTGTGGGTTTGGATAAAGTTTTATGATTCAGGCTTTGAAGTTCCTCTTTCTTGGTATTTGTTGCCTTGCGACCAATTAGGGCCATTGATTTTATTGCAGCAAATCAATCTTACCGGTTTGATTCCGCAAAAGGGGTAGGAGAATACTATTTTGCTTAATCCCGTGGCCGTATTAATTGAGCTCGATTCAACTAAATAAATTCTCTAACCTATGCGTGTTCCATAACCAAAATTAAAGTTAATGTAGGAAAACAATGGGGCTTCCGGGAGAGCCATTTGTGGCTTTTGTGAAAAAGAAAGAAACTTTTCTTTTTCTCTCCCTTTCTTTTGATAAGCAGGAGAATGGATACATCTTAGGCGTGCCCAAACCCCCCAATGTGGGAGGCTCGCGTCGTGGGATGCTCTTGATAAGTAAGAACTCTTACTTTCTTGAGGCGGCAGTCTTAGCAAAAATGGAAGAAACTTCTTTCTTTATTTCGTTTTTTTCCTGGCCGGAATAGGAGTTTGCCTCATTTACTGTAAGTATCTGAGACGGGTCTTCAGCTGTTAATGACTTTATTATCAGTTTTAGCTTTGGCAACATCTGATCAGATTCCAGAATTCAATATAGAAGGTGATGACTGGGTGCACACAGCTTTCTGTTTAGACACTTCCTGTGTTGTTTTAACTGTTGTACCTTCTAATTAAGAAATTCATAGTCCTCTGTAGGGAAACTTTTCTGCCATAAGATGGGGGCATTTATTGATTTTCAGATTAGTCTGTCTGTCATTTTGGTATATGTTATTTTCCATCCTGATTTGTTCTGCAGATTGGTGTTTGACACGTTTGTTGCTGCTTGTATAGTATGACAGAAAGCTACAGCAATGCAAGTGTAAGTTCGAGCTCAAGTTTGAATAGTACCATTCCGGATACAGAGGATGATCAAACCATAGCCAGCATCTTAGCGGAAGAGGAAAATTCTAAAGTCGCTGGAAAGCTTGGGAAGAGACTCTCTCATTTGGATTCTATACCGGTAAATTTCCTTCTTGTTAATGGTTGGTGCTTAAAAAACATTCATACATAGGCTCAGCATGTGTACCACTTTGGTTCTCATGCAATCTTTTTTCTTGTCTTCTCTCTCTCTGTGCCTCCCCAACCAAAGGTAGATGAATACAGCTTTGTATATATACTGATCTCTGATTTGTTGTCAAAATCTGTCTCAATGTGTGTTTCCACATTTTAATGTTTTATACACTTGAAAGGGCTGAAAAGAGTGCCCTCAGTAGGTCAAGGTGACAACAACTGCCTTAAATGTATTGTGCAGTTTTAGAAATATGTTTCGCTTGTTTCTGCATTTTTTGGTCAACTACAGATCTATTAAATGGAATCTAAATTGGCCAGTGTCAAGTAGAGTTATAAACTGTCTCTAATGTTATGCATAGATACAATCTGGGTATAATATGTCTTACCATATTTCTGAAGTTTGGTAATTTCTGAAAAGTTATTTAGCTATTGTATTAATTCCTTGTGTTGACAGCACACTCCACGGGTCAATGGTGAGATACCTGATGTGAATGATGCATCCTTAGACCATGAACGGCTGTCTGAAAGGTCATACAAGTTGTATATACCATTTCTTATCTATTCTTTTTGCTGCTTAATTGCATGCTATGGTTTAAGCTTTGCTCTTATTTAGATTGTCTTGGGATATTGCGGATTGATTTATCATTATGTGATCTCTTATTTCATCAAGTTTCACTTACCCTCAATTTTTAGTGGTGTCCTTTGGATAGGCTCATTTTGTATATGTTGCATAGGTAAATGTATGCATGGCCCCAAGACAACATTTCTATGCCTACCTTTTATATATGCAAATAGCATAGTCTCTCTTTCTTTAATCTTGATTTTTTCCTTTTTGTCCAGGTTGGCCACATATGGTTTAGCGGAACTGCAAATTGCAGGTGATGGAAATTGCCAGGTGTTGCTACTAGTCTAATTTCTACGTTTTCTTTTTGTGTTTATATTGTCCGTGTTTGACTTAGTTTTGCATGGACAGCATTTTATCTATGTATGGTTCATGTTTGACCTAGTTTTGCATGGCTAGGATTTAGTTTTGATGCATCACAACATATACTGCATATAATTTTTCACTTGTTAAATATGGGTTTGACCTGTTTGACAGTTCCGAGCATTAGCAGATCAATTGTTTCGCAATCCAGATCACCACAAGCATGTGAGGAAGCAAGTTGTGAAGCAGGTATGATTGATGAATTCCTTGTAACATGTCCACCATTGCTGCCCTTGTATCGTTGGAGAATTGTAGCTTGAAACTCAGTAGATGACTGGAACTATTTTTTCAAGAAATCATTCCTGTCCATCCAGTTTCCTATCCCTTTTTTTTTTTTTTTTGGGTTTCCTGGGTATTTGTGTCCTCATACGTCATAATATTATCTGGCATTAATGGCCGGACAAGAGTTGGTGCCCCCTCTTGATTCTTCTATTGTCGGGTAATTGTATGAGGACTTACCTGGACTCTGTCACTCTTGACCTACATAGATAATTACAGGGTCTGGTGTGATGGGTTTGTTTATTGCTCTGGCAGGAAATGAATAATCTTAGATAATCATGGGACTAGTACGTTTGTCTCTTAATATATGCATGAGAAGATTGGAAGCATGCTTTAACATGTATGCAAATATTCATTTTCATTGGAAGGCAACTTATGCCCATTTCTAAGATTTTCTCACCATTTTACACTTCTATTTCCCTTGATATTGTGCGTATCTGTTATTCTTTTTCAGCTAAAGCGTTTCAAAAAACTATATGAAGGTTATGTTCCGATGAACTACAAAAGCTATGTGAAGACAATGAAAAAGTCAGATTTCTGTTACAGTGCCTATTATTCTTCCTGCTAAAGAATTGGCTGAATTTTTATCATGGTAATGTAAACTAAGTATTTATTGATTCCATGTATGGACTCTGTCTGCAACTAGATCGGGAGAATGGGGAGATCATGTTACTCTACAAGCAGCTGCAGATCATGTAAGTAGAAAGTTTTCTTTTTTGGCTCTCTGTAATACTTAATTTTTTGAGGTCTCATATGGAAACAAATTTTTATTTTGTTGTCTTTTATGTTGGGTCCTTTCGTGTTTCGGTTTAGGGGCACACATTGCTACCCAGAATAAAGGCTACTCAAGTGACTGGGCTACCATATGACAGCCAACCACTTAAATGCCCGCTTGGTTATAAACCCACATCACTGGGTTCATCAATTTGATTAACTGGAATGAAACGTGATAACTGAAAAGAATGTTGACATGATGTGTGACAGAATGTGTCTGTAAAATAAGATTACAGTTGTTCAGCCTCCTTGTAGTTTGTCATTAATATTGAAAATCTGTTTGTGTGTGGGAGAGAGAGAGCAAGCGTATCTCCTGTAGAAAGAGTTCTTCGGTTTATATCCTTTAGATGTGTGTCTGGAAATTCCATTATGTGTTTGGCATAGACTTTGTAATTAGTCTCATGAGATTCTTTTGTTTACACAATTGCTCTAATTGTGATAATTGGGTATGTTCAATTATGTTTTAGATCACCATAGCAATGCAGGTCCAATGTGGGTTTAAGCACACAATCACCACCAGTCACTATCTACAGCTTATCCTTTCATGGAATCTGATGTCCGTGTTATATATAGGTCACTGAAACTTCCTAGCAGTGTTCTCTGAGGGATCCAAGTTACTAGACTTCGTAGACTTGGCTCTGGCAATATCTTTCACATTGATCGTCTAATAGGCCGATTTTTGAGCCATAAAAGCAAAAATTGGAAACATTTTTCACGCCAGTTTTATACTAGGCTGAGTTTTAAGGCCAGCCATAAACAAGAAGCATTTCCTAATTTCTTTTATCATTCCAGTTATCCTTCAGTTGCTTTCTCCCATGATTGTCTCTAACCTTTCGTAACATGTTTCCAGTTTGGAGCCAAAATATCTTTAGTCACTTCTTTTCGGGATCAATGCTACGTTGAGATCATGCCCAAGGACAAAACTCCTAACAGAGGTAGGTGTATTTTATCGCTCCATATCCTTATCCATTATTTCTTTTCCAATCTGTACACTTTATCCAACGGTTTTTCTCATCATATTACCTCATTGTACAACATGCATGCTTAATTCTTGTTATTATGCTACCGACACTTTCCTTGATAAGGATTACTGTCTTTGTTAGGATGGGTGTTGTGTTGGAACTTGAAACATAATCGAGCAATTTGTCTTGCATATAATTTTCTGTTTACTCATTCAATGGGAACACTTTGGCATTGCCTAATGGTTCACGCA
Source organism: Ceriops zippeliana (assembly GCA_037897445.1). Classification (NCBI taxonomy): domain Eukaryota; kingdom Viridiplantae; phylum Streptophyta; class Magnoliopsida; order Malpighiales; family Rhizophoraceae; genus Ceriops; species Ceriops zippeliana. The sequence goes on from JBAPLH010000217.1 coordinate 3,819,001, forward strand.
GATATATCTGCTAACCATTTTTTGCGCACAAACCATAGGTCGATTGAGGGGAATTGTAGAAGTTCTAGCCCATGATAACTTAAATAGGTAAACAGACTGAGAGTTAAGTAGGTTAAGTTCGGGGTATATCAAAGTAGAAAGGAGATTTGGCCAGTTATAATTGTATGTTCTTGTTTTGCGACATGGATGCCACCGCCATCATGACTGCCTATGTGTTTCCAGAGGTTTGGCTGAGCTTCTGGAGTGAAGTCCATTACAATTCATTGTATGCCAGTGGAGGTAATGGACAAACCTATATTTTCCATTATTTTCCTTATGGGTTTATTAACTTATATGATAATTCTGTGTTCTGCAAATAATGGAAGTTCATTTTTGTTTATATTTCAACAGATGTACCCACGGGAGTGCCAAGGAAAAGGTATTGGCTTTTCTGAGTAAATTCAAAAGACAGCACGAGGCACCATTTGCTGCGTCATTATGTCCTGCGACCGTCTCTGCATGCCATCGCCATGTACATTATAGAAAATGAATGAATCTGATGTAAATTTACACGATATTTCAGAGTGTTCTGCTTAATTATTCTTTACCGCTAAAATGAAAAGTGCACTCCAAGAAATATGGATGCGAAAGAATATGTTAATGGACCGCGAGCTCTTTCCCGATCGTACAACACAGGAGGCTCATGCACACACACTGTGAGCCCTTGTTGAGTGCAGGGGTACGTGATTACCTACCTTCTTTCAATAGACTCTGTGTTTGAAGGCAAGGGCACGCGGGAAAAATTGGAAGCAGGCAGTGTCGGACACGTGTTCCACATTCTCGAAAGTGTCTGCTAAAAAAATGTGTCTGTAAGATGTGGGAATCGGATGGATCATGGACACGTTGGGTACTTTTGTAATTTGTCTTTAATAAAAAACTAAGAATTATTAATTTAATCCCCAAAAGAGAAGGAGAAAACTCTTCAGTCCTTCATGCCCATCTTCATTTGCTTTTTCCCCTTGCTCATGTTTCGTGGACCCTGGTTCCTACCCTACTTCGGATTTATTTGGGATTATAATTTTGTTGTTGTAGTTAGCAAAGCCACGGATGGGAAATTGGTAGTTAATAAATAAAATTAATTATTTGATAATAATTTATAGGATAAAATTGTAAAATCGACGAAAATTTTTCGTTTTCTTTCTTTGTTCCTTTTAGTAAATCCTATATCCATGCATGCAAACATATGTCCCATAAAACTTGCAACGATGTTTGACCTGACTAGCGTTCATATTTACTCTCAGCCAATCACATCCCTAATTTGGACTAACTTTGCTAATCACAATTCACAAGCCACAATTCTAACTTCGGGGGCTTTGAGACTATAATATGTGTGAAACAATTTACTTCTTATCATGTATACACAAAGCACAAAATGAGGTTTAAACTCTTTTCAAATTTCAGACTTGAAATATACATCTTATAATTAAAGGAAACAAAAAAGATGAAGTTAGGAAATTACAAATATTAACACAAAAATTAGTAATAAAAGTACTTAACACATGTGATATCTGAGATTTCAAAAAAGATACTAAAATTAAATAAAAGTAAAATGCAAAGTTGAGGAACTGCTTTACATAAATATAGCAGAATGTAGCACGCACACCACAGGTAGTCGAGAACAACTTGATCTCTTGGTAACATTGGAATCGGAGTACATAGTTATGCCAATGCTGTTAAGCATGGGTTTAAAGGGGCTAACCAAGCAAATGTCAAGAAGGCTATCAACTGAAGTATAATTGTGATCAGGATATAACTTGGATGCCTCCAGATCATCTCCGTTGAGCTCAAAGCTCATCTGGTCACCTTTGATAAAATATGTTGTGCGCGATGGCCACCCGAATGTTATCTGGCTGCGTTAGAGCTGCAAGCGGTGTAATTACGCAAGGATATTAGCGTTATTATTATTTTACCATAATATGGTAGAAAATTGTTAGCCACTTTCTGACCAAGCCGACAGTTTCTTCGTTCAACCCCATCAATGTCCGGATGTTTATAAGTTGGCCCACTTCTTTGGACCCTTGACACGACATTTTAATAAACTACTTAAGGTTATTCATTTCAATGCAATGCATGTGTCATGCTCTTTTGTCTTCGTCCCTATTTACCAGCACTCGTACACCTGGCCCCGCAGCAAGGGTTGGCCGGGGTATTGCCGTCAAGTTAATAGGGAGGGAGGGAGGTACATGCACCGGCTTAAATTCAACCCCACACGTCCTTAGCGTCAAAGTATGACTTCATTGCCATCAAGGTAATAGTCAATCAGTGATGGTCCTTTATAATTAAAATAAATTCATTGGATTGGTTTCAAAAATAAAATAAAATAAATTTTATCATGGCATCATAATATGACAGGTGAAAACAATCTAAAAAAAAAAAAAAAAAAAAATCAAAACTAATGACACTCTCAAATCAATAAATTAATTTTATTAATAGACAAAATTATTGTAGAGGATTCCTTAGAAAACTCATAAAATTTAAAAATAAAAAAAAAAATCGTTTTGTAAAATGTGTACGTATGCTGAAACAAATATATTCTTCTAAAAAAATGCTAAAATTTCAATGACAGTTTCTCTCAATATCATTTATGAAATGTGGTATGCCCAAAATATAAAAATTACGCGATCAATTAGTTGCTAAATACAACAAATGCACAAGCATATTATAGATCAGTAGTGGCTCGCAATATCTTACTCTCCGTGAGCTGGACCACTTCTTTCTCGGGAACATGAATTCTTTTGAAAGTTCGTCCAGTCTTTTTCTCCCAAGCCGATATCAACTCCAACTGAGATACAATGTTTCCTGGTGGCCTGTAAATTATAACACGGTTGGCTACCCTTGGATCGTTTGCTGCCAAAAGTGTATACGTTGCGATGTCCTCCTCGAAATTCAATACAGCTACGTAGAGGAGACAATTAAAGGATGAAACTTTAGAGAGAAAAAAAATGCCACATTCTCCTCAACAAGGATTGATTGAAAGTACAAACCAAGAAACTCACCCTTAGTATCACCGCTTCCATAAACAATAATCTCGTCGCGCTGATAATCGCGTGGATGGAGCAAGTGGTCCACAAAGTAAGCTGCAAATGAGTTTGCGGACACGTAAGTGTGAGCGATTCCAGCTTCTTCGGTTGCCCTTCTAATCTTCCTTTTGTTGGCGAGCAGTGCTTCAAAGGGTGGCAGCCCACTTACTCTGTCAACCTCATTTCCAAATTCTGAGGGAACAAACCTCTGACGTGCAAAGAAGAAGTCGAACAATTGCTAAAGATGATAAACCCAATGAATGAATGATTGGTGGAATTAAAATTGATATCTTTCAGTATTACCTTTATGTTGCCAGCATCTTTAATAGCGGCAATTATCTTGAGTTGATCAAGATGTTGAGGAGATGCAACAGTGGAAATGACCACATCGACTTGTCTGAGTGCTGAGACAAGCTTCTTGTGATCCTCTAATTCTCCCTGTTTTTGCAAATAATATCAAATTATAGTAAGTGTACCTACTGGCCATTCATTTCTCGCATGGTGAATCATAGCTTTGACACTTACGTGACGCATTATAAGTTAAAGTTACCTTTACACGCTATGGGAATTACACTTTCTTAGGGTTAAAAGGTTACTTCTTTTTTTTTTTTTTAATAAATGCTATTTTAAGGCATAAAGGCAACGAAGATGATTTATTGAGATAGAGACCAAAAAAAAAAAAAAGACAATGAAATACTTGGAAAATAGTGACGCCCAAAGATTTGAATTCCACTTGCACCGCTAGCCTAGAAGGATCGGAATTCGGTTTGATTGGGCGGACATAGACATAGGTTGGATGACCCATTTGTAAGCTTGCTTTCACCATGTATTTGCCAAGATAGCCAGTTGCTCCAACGACGAGGATCTTGCTTTTGTCAGAGGCCATGGCCGCTCCTTTTTTCTTCTTTCTGTTTTATGTGGACGTTCCCCCACCTCCACTCACCCTTTTATACAGAGACACTTGGCATGGTGAATTTGTTGTACCGTCTAGATAGTCGTCCACCCTCCTTGCTATTTATTTGCGAACAAAGTTGATAGTTTAATATAAACGCACATAAGAAAAAATCTAGGGCGTTAGGCTATATTTTACTATTTACAACTTAATATTCAAATAGAAATTAGATGGGGAGAATTATGTTTTTTAAAAATCTTGTAAGTAAATTTTTTTAAATTAAAAATTAATTATTAGACATAAATTTTTTTGTAATTATAATTCACCAATTTTTATAAATACAATTTAAATAAATTTATCTTCTAACAAATCAAAGTTTAAGTTTTTATTTAAAGACCTAGAATCCTATCACTTTAAGATCAAATATCTCCAAGTTTTATCTCATATTTTTCAAGTTGACATCTGATAATATTTATGATATCATAAGACCTCTCACCTTCACAATTTACCCCTTCTGAAAAGTCTTTGTAGATCCGTCCATAGTCAAGTATGCGTTCCTTCGTTGTAGCGTAAATAACATGTCTTGAACTGAACGAAAAAGATGGGACTAAGAACATATGCGATAAATTGCTTCACGATCTTACAGATATTGAAAGATCAACCAAACTTGCACGGCGTTTGGTAACAACATGACATTGAATTTTATTGTGAATATGACGTAGGGCAGAGAATTATCGCACCCAAACAAACAAATTTGACGGTGAATTAACATACCAAACAAATGTGATAACAGTGGACCAAGACTCCGTCTTACCGTAGTCATACTAAACAAATATGACGGTGAATTTTATTGTGAATATGGCGTAAGACGCAGAATTATCGCACCCAAACAAACAAATATGACAGTGAATTAACATACTAAACAAATGTGATAAGAGTGGACCAAGACTCCGTCTTACCGTATTATACTAAACAAATTTGACGGTGAATTAACATACTAAACAAATGTGATAACGGTGGACCAAGACTCCGTCTTACCATATTATATACTAAACAAAATTGACGGTGAATTTTATTGTGAATATGGCGTAAGACGCAGAATTATCGCGCCCAAACAAACAAATTTGACGGTGAATTAACATACTAAACAAATATGATAACAGTGGACCAACTCACCGTTATGATGAGTCGTCTCCGGACAAAATAGTGCTTTGTTTGAGATGAGTTATGAAGATAAAATTCCAGGATTTGCATACACACCTGCGACATAGCCAAGATTTCACATGAACCCTTGAGAGGATCTCAATCACCACTTCTTTCAGGAGGATCTGATCAGTAATGACCAATTGCACTTAGTCCCTAAATTTTTAATGTTCGTCCAATGGAATACTTTGCCTAATGGGATAATTAACGATAATTTATACTTTTTTTTAAAGATATTTAAATGTGATTTGACCGAAATTTTTTTATCTTCATCCGATGGAATACTCTGCCTGATGGTTTTTTTTTTTTTTTTGGGGGGGGGGGGGGGCTAAGGTGCCTAAATGTGCTCTCCCTAAATTCCGATCCTGATGAAACCACCAAGACTCATCCAATACTCATTTTCCCTCTAAAAGAAGCCCTGTTAAGATTTCCAACCTTTCGCTGTTGAGACTGGCCTATAAAATGCAATTGGGTGATTATCATGGCATTTCACTGGCGAGTGACAATATTCAGAATTATCATTTTATTTTGGATGGTAAAGCAAAAATGGTCGTGACAATCAAAGGGTCTTATCTCGTCAAACCGGCCAAACCAACCTGGACAGGCCGCCTTGCCTTGTCAGAATGGGACCAAGTTGGAACCATAACCCATGTCCCCACCATCTACTTCTACAGGTCGCCTCCACCAAATTGGCTTTCGCCACCCAATTCCATATTTGATGTCCTGAAAGACTCGTTGAGCCATGCATTGGTGCCATTTTATCCGCTTGCTGGCCGTTTGAACTGGATAGGCCACGGCCGTCTTGAACTGGTCTGCAATGCCATGGGTGTCCAGTTCATTGAGGCTGAATCCGAATCCACGCTGGAAGATTTCGGTGACTTCTCGCCTTCTCCTCAGTATCAATACCTGGTCCCCGACGTTGACTACCATCGCATTCCAATCAGTGAACTGCCGCCCGTGCTGGCCCAACTCACCAGGTTCCGGTGTGGTGGGGTTAGCCTCAGTTTGACAATTTCTCATGCCGTTGTTGATGGGCCAAGCGCGCTTCATTTTATATCTGAGTGGGCACGAATTGCCCGAGGCGAGCCATTAGGCACTGCGCCATTTCTTGATAGAACGGTCTTGCGAGCTGGGGAACCCCCACCGGCCGGGAAGCCATGGGGAGATCATAATCATACAGAATTCAACCGTCCGCCATTGTTGCTTGGACAATCAAGCGATGCGGAGGAGAGGAAAAAGAATACCACCGTGGCCATGTTAAGATTAACAGCAGACCAAGTTGAGAAACTGAGGACCAAAGCTAATGACACCAAAAGAACGGACGGCAACACAGGACGTGGTTATACTAGATATGAGACTCTGACAGGACACATATGGAGGTCTGCGTGCAAAGCCCGCGGACACAAAAATGAGCAGCCAACTGGGTTAGGTGTTTGTGTCGATTCCCGCAGACGAATGCAGCCGCCTTTGCCTCGTGGTTACTTTGGCAATGCAACGTTTGATGTAGCCGCGTTTAGCTGTTCTGGCGACCTGGTGTCAAAGCCGTTAGAATTTGCTTCCGGGAAAATAAGGGAGGCAATTGAGAAGGTTAACAGTGAATATATGAATTCTGCAATCGATTTCCTGAAGAGTCAACCTGACTTGACCAAGTTTCAGGATATTCATGCGATGACAGGCAGCAATCGTGATCAAGGTCCTTTCTATGGCAACCCAAATCTTGGGGTGGTCAGTTGGTTGACTCTGCCAATTTATGGTATTGATTTTGGGTGGGGACAGGAGCTTTACATGGGACCAGGATCTCATGACTTGGATGGGGACTCATTGCTAATGCCAAGCCCTGACGCAGATGGGTCCTTAATTGTCGCAATTTGCTTGCAGGTGGCTCACATGGAAGCTTTTAAGAAGTACTTCTACGAGGAAATTATGTAGGTTGCTTTGACATTTATGATCAGGTGAAAGCAGTATCCTCTGACCCAAAAACAACGAGCAGGTACAGTATAAGGGAATGAATATAAAATAAAGAAATTCGAACCAAGAAAAAAAAATATTATAATTTTAATGTGGTTTAGTCAGTATATGAATATTAGGAAAGTTCTGTCTTTAATTACTTTGGGTGAATAAATGTTAAAGATTAATCATAGTATAGGCAGCGTGCCTGTCAGGTGGTGTGAGCCATACAGCCTACTTCTTTTGTTTTCTCCTTGGAACCCAGAAAGAAAAAAGGAAAAATTGTTGCCTTTGTTAGACCTGAAGAGCTTCAAACTGAATCATAATTTTTGGTTAACAAATAACATTCTGTGGAATTCCGACGGGCACTGTGGGATTAAGTTTTAATGTTCCACAAATCTAATGGCTAATACAACAGTAGATTTATCAGAACAAAAAGTTCTTGACAATACATCAGTGTTCTGTGTGGTATACAAAAGAACACACTTAAGTATGATTCAGTTCGGTGAGGCATTTCTCGGGGGATGCCAAAAGCTTTCGATAAAAGCCCGAGTGTTTCCTCTGAATATTTCCTTTTATTCGTCAATTCCATAACTATTTTCATTGATCCAATCTGACGATAAAATGCTACTCACTCTGAAACCACTACTTTACAGTTTAAAAGGACGACAGAAGCAGACCAAAGATAGATTAAGCACAATAGAATTTTTCATTGATGCATCACATCAGAGTACGGGGAAAACATGAGTAAGAGAATCAGTTAAAATTGTTGGTTTTATTCGTTCTCTCAACGGAGAAAAAAAAAAAAAAAAACAGACATTGTTTGACACCGTACAAATTATATCACCTGGAAAATTGCGTCCATTGCAATCCACAAACTTTGCCTTTCAGTACTCACTAGTGTAGGAAAAACAATGGTTTGCAGCGCATGAATAATGACTGCCATAGCTACTTCATCTTGATCCTTAATTTACAAAAAAAAGTGATTCTCATCTGAGTGAAAGTGCACGTAATATACATGCATCTGGGCCTGTAACCGGCATCTGCCTTCTCTCTGTCCGTCATGATTTAGCTTTCACCAATCTCAAATTAACCAGTCGGTGCATCTGTCAACTCCCCAGCAGCTCCATCACTCTGGCATTTTTCTAACCTCACTAAGAAGTCTTGTTAGTTCTTTTGGCAGTTCATGATGAACATAATCATAATGCTTCTTAGTGATTGATGATTCTCTGAAAAACATTAGTAAGAGATTGATAATTGTGAAACCATTCGTCATCATTAGCATGACTATCTGGATCATCACATAAAACTAGAGAGCTTGCCAGTTGCCATCTGATTGAGTAATATTTTTCAGGAAGCTGAAAGTAATTTTTCATTATTAATACATGAAGAGCATGTCTGCACAAGATCCCTGATGATTCAAATTCCTTGCAAAAGCAGTGAACCTGTTCATCTTCTGGTATCCATATAACTAATCGCTCTCCATCCACCTTCTTGAAGTGGTGTACAAGATATGATCCATCGCCCAATTCATCTGGAGCATATTGCATTGCTAGTAATAGTTCTTGTTGCAATGCATTGAAGGCAAATGGTGTCAATATGGTGAGTGCAAGGTCCTCAATAGGTATGGAGGTTCTACTGAGCATATACAGCTTCCCTTGACATGTATGGCTACGAGAATTGGCAGATATTGCAACCTACAAGAGTACCAAGAAAATGCAAGAAAAAAAATCAGCAGGAGAGGCTTCTATTTATTGGCTTGAGACAGTCACCCTAATTGATGTACCTGCTCAAAGAAGCTACGCAAACATGTTTGTGCACTGCAGATTTTTTTCATAAACTCATCTACAGACTTCAAATAGGTTAATGGTGCCATTTGAGCAAGAAAGTGATCTCTAGTGTAGGATAATGCCCCTTATGACCGTGCAGAATAAAGTAAAATGATGTGTTTGTCTGAAGAGTAAGTCCAACAGAATCCACTGCAGTTCAAAATCCTCGGTGCTTTCAACAGAATATAAGTCATCAAACTCAGACCTTAATTCTTGAAATTGCGGGCCAATAGGAAGAAACCAACTAGATAACTTGGATAGAATGCTCCATACAGGAATGAAATGTTTGGTGCTTTGTAATTCACTTCTTAGGGCATCCTTAAGCTCTAGGTCAAGATCATTCACAATAGTCTCTGGACATTTTCCCTTCATTAGGTGGATAAAAGCCTGTATCCAAAACACAAAGCTTGAATGGCAAGGGAAAGATCCATGAAAAGAATTGAAACCTACACAAAAGAACTCAAAAGAAAAACCTGCGAAGCCCATGCAAAGGAATGCAATGTTTTGCCCTGCAATAAAACACAACCAAAGAATATCGTCTTCCCATTGTTGTCTATTCCAAGCCATGCTCCAAAAGGCACACCTTACATGATTGAACGATAGCTGATATCAAAATAGACCACATCACCAAATACGGTGTATGCATCAATGGAGTCCCCATGTGACCATGCAATGTTCTCAACTTTATCATTCTCATCCAAAGTAAAATCATAAGCAAATTCTTCATCCATTGCTCTAATAGCTTTGCATGCCTCAAGAAGTTCCATGGTATCATTTTCTCTTTTTTCATTGAGTATAGCATCATTCTCCTGAACAATTTTCTTGTGATTTTGAACAAAATTCCTGACATCCCTCTCCAGGAAAGGCAGTTGCCCAACTTGAATTCCCTTTTCCAGTTCCAGAACCGTCACTATTCGGTGTATTGGAAAACCAGCTTTCAAAAGCAGCAGAATTCTCTCTTGATCTGCTTCTTGAATTTTCCGATATGCAGGAAGGAGTCGCACTTGGACATTGCTAAATTGCACAACAAACCATTGGGGCACCCCTTCAACAACTTCCTTTGAAATATACATTTTTGCATCACATCCACATCATACTGATTTCCTATCCCTATGATGGTCCCCAGTAGACTTTTTCCTGGTGGGGGCAAACCCAGAGCGGTCACATACAAAATCACGCTTATAAACACCCAATTGAGGGCTCAGTCTCGATCTTTCTTTCCTAATGGAGAACCCATTCCTTCTAGCAAAATTTCCATAATACTCAAATGCATCATCATCAGTTTTAAATACCATTCCTACATACGGGACAACCATAGCTTCGGATGGAACAGCTTCATTTTTTCCCAATTGGGATTCAACTGATGCCTCTTCAGTTTCTCCTTCACACCTAACACAACATTTCCAATCTCCACACGGGCACTGCTGCCTCCTTATCCATATAATCTTCGATGCCAGAGATGTCACTAGTCAAAATCAGCTTTAGTCTATGTGCAACTTTAATTGCAGTCATCCAAATCCCTTTCTGCCCCAACAAATGGCAAAGTTGAGACCTTTAAACAAATCGAGAGACCATAAATTTCAAAAAAAAAAAAAAAAAAGGCACCGAAATGGTTTTTCCAATAATACCAAGAACTAACGAAAGAAATGAAGAACAACCCATTTTTGTTGAGTCTTGTATCTTTCCAACGATATCAGAACAGAATGGTTCCATCATTCAAGTTGCAAGATGAGTGAAAAAAGTAAAGACAAGTCAACGAAATGAAGTGAACCCAGTTCGTGAAATGTGGGGAAAATAACGAACTTAACCGACGATGTAACGGGTATATATTACCAAATTCCCACGTAGTCGAAGAAGAGGGGATCTTGGTGATATAACGTAGGTACTGCTTTTTGAGAGAAGATAATATCTTGTGACAAGATACTTTAAATTCGCGTGATGCTAATAAAGACGATATCTGGTTATTGTTAATAACATATCGAACCCGGAAACTGCGTTGGTTGTTCTTGGGTATTTTCTAGAGAGGCTGAATTTGATAAAGAAGTGATTATTTATAATATCACTATGCAGGTTTTTGAAAGTGCAGGGACCTGGAAGGAGCACAGAAGCTGTTTGAGGAAATGCTTGATAGAGGTGTTAAGCCCAACAATGCTACGTTTTCAACATTGATTAGCTGTGCTAGGTTGTCAAATTTTCCTGGTAAGGCGGTGGAGTGGTTTGAGAAAATGTCGGATTTTGGTCTGAGCCCTGACAAAGGAATCTACTCCTCCATGATTGACGCCTATGGGCAGGCTGGTAATGTTGAGATGGCTTTGAGCTTGTATGACCGTATGAGAACAGAAAGGTGGCGTCTCGATGCAGTTACAGTCTCTGGTTTGATTAAAATTTAAGGAATGTTGGGGAATTTTGACGGGTGTTTGAATGTTTACGAAGAAATGAAATTTTTATGTGCTAAACCAAATTTTGTTATTTATAACACTTTGTTAGATGCTATGGGAAGAGGCAAGAGGCCAAGAGGCAAGAGGCCTGGGCAAGCCAAGAAAATCTATAGGGATATGATCGTCTGGGATTTCACCGAGTTTTGTTACTTATGCGGCTCTTTTGCGTGCTTATGGTACTAGATGTCGGTATGGTGAAGATGCTCTTAAAGTTTACAGAGAGACGAAGGAGTTAAATGTAATTCTTTATATACACTATTATCCATGTGTGCTGATCTTGTTTACGTGGATGAAGCTTTTGAGATTTACGAGGACATAAAAAAAAAAAAAAACTTTGAATGAAATTTTTTTAACATTAAAAAATTACATATTATAAGCATATACGTGAATTTAAAACAAAGTTAACTATTTTGTTTTTATTAAATTTTATTTATAGAAAAATCTACGGTCTAACACTTTTAAGTTTAAATAAATTTCTTTATATTTAATATTAGTTTGTATGAATTTTAGAGTGTATTTTAATATTTAATCACTTAAATATGAATGTGAATAATTAAAATAATTTAATTTAATAAAAAAATAAATTACTATCACATTATTACTTCATATAATTTTAAGAAATTAATTTATTTATTAATTAATATCAATTTAATGAATTTGTACTGATTATTTTTAAGCTCTTTTAAGTATTTTTTTAAATAATTGATAAAATAATATGATATTATAATGAAAGTAAATTAATAAAAATATTATATTTAAAATATTTTTAATAAATAAATTATTTTAGTACATATTTATATGATATAATGTATTTTTTATTAATGATACTTATAATAAAAATAATTTAATTTTTAATTAATTTAATAACAAGTAATGAATTATAAAAATATAATTTATATTAATTATAATTTAATAATTTATAAAATAAATTAATATTAAGTATTAATTTTAATAATAAATAAATAAATATTATAAATAACAGGCATTTTAATGATTATAAAATGAATAAGTGATTAAATGATCATAAAATATATAATTAATTAAATTTAAAAATATAATAATTAATTTTTCAAAATTCACTTATTGAAAGCATGAACCCACACAACCTTATTTCCTTTTCTCCGTGGATCGCATGTTGTTGTTTATAAAAACCCTTAAACAAAGAGATATTTCTAGAACCGAACTAGCGTCAACAATGTCTAACAATGCCACCGAGTTTTACAACTCAGTCCCTCGGCCATTGGCGGCATCTTTGGAAGCTGCAAGAGCATCGGTTCCACCAGGCGTTAAAGTCTCGGACACTTTTGAAGCCATGGTCATCACAGACAACGGGCTCAAAGGAATCCGTGTGATGTTCAGGCATTCTTATGTTTTCAATCCTGCACACTGTACCATCCACCTTCTGTGGGAGCCGTGCTTCTGCGTGGAGGAGTGCATTACTTAGCGGGAGTAGACGTCTCCGTGCTTTACTTTTGGCAAGATCAGCAGCTCTACATGACAATCGAGTAACCTCAGAGTTCTCGGCAGATGATGCAGTTGGAGGAGCCACCTGTCGGAGAGGCAGCGGAACACAAATTGCAATAATTGGAAGATCATTAATATTTCCCAAGAATAGATGGATAGGCCATTGAATGTAAAGAAGAAATGTTTGCGGAGCAAGCAATCATTGTAAATATTTCTTTCCATTTCAATCATGGTGTCAAAAAGGTGAGCCTTGAAGGGTAAGGTTACTTTTTTGTGATTTAGAGATTACGGGTTTGAGTTGTAGAAACAATTCCTTTGTAAAAACAAGGTTAAGGCTATGTAGGTCTAGCCCTTCGTCAAAACTCACAATGTGAGAGCCTTGTGCATTGGGAGCACCTTATTTTGCAATCGTGGTCTCATTATAGATGAAAGAAACAAAAGTTTGAGTCAAGAGTTAGAGACTAATGGAGTTGAAAATGGTCTAGGTACTAGAGATGATGAAATTTCCTGCCCTATTTTTCACTTTTTTTTAGGGGGGGAAGTGGGATGATTCATCAGCTGAAGTCTTTGGTAAGAGAAGCCCTATAAAAATTCTACTTATGGAAAACTTGAGTTTCTCCAAACAATTGGCATGGAATCATCATCCCTGTCCTCTTCCCATGTCTCTATCCTTCATTCCCTCCTAAGAATATCCTTGCCATTGTAATCAACAATCTTCCACAATAACCAATTTCATGCAATTACTTTTGACGACCAATAACAACTGTCGGAATACAATTTTATAGATGGCCAAACACAAAGGAATGTAGGAATCCACCACCCAATTTCTCATTTCACAGCATATTGATACTGAACTAAGAGCCCAAATGGCTTAAAGTTCCTTACTTCCAACTAACATTTATCAAAATACTCTAAAGAGCAATTAGCGTGCTAAGTGACAGTGCCCATTAAACGTTAGATTCTTGTTGCCTGTTGCATTAGTATTTTGAGGCAAACTTGTGATCACAAAAATTTATCTTTTGCAAGTTGCTAGCCTTGTAATAAAATGTTAGCACTAGTGGCGAGAATAGTATTTATTTTTCGAGGTCTTGTGGAAACGAATGTTGGGTCCATTAGTGTTTTGGTTTAGGGGCACACATTGCTACCCGGAATAAAGGCTACTCAAGTGACTTGGCTACCATATGACAGCCAACCACTTGAATGCCCGATTGGTTATAAACCCACATCACTGGGTCCATCAATTTGATTAACTGGAATACAGAAATGAATGTTGACACGACGTGTTACAGAATGTGTCTGTAAAATAAGTTTACAGTTGTTTAGCCTCCTTGTAGTTTGCCATTAATATTAAAAACCTGTTTGTGTGTGTGAGAGAGAGAGCAAGAGTATCACTTGTAGAAAGAGTTCTTCGGTTTATATCCTTTTAGATGTGTGTCTGGAAATTCCATTATGTGTTTGGCTTAGACTTTGTAATTAGTCTCATGAGACTCTTTTGTTTACACAATTGCTCTAATTGTGATAATTGGGTACGGTCAATTATGTTTTAGATCACCATAGCAATGCAGGTCCAATGTGGGATTAAGCACACAATCACCACCAGTCACTATCTCCAGTTTATCCTTTCATGGAATCTGATGTCCATGTTGTATATAGGTCACTGAAACTTCTTAGCAGTTTTCTCTGACGGATCCGAGTTACTAGACTTAGTAGACTTAGCTCTGGCAATATTTTCACATTGATCGTCTAATAGGCTGATTTTTGAGCCATAAAAGCAACAATTGGAAATTTCAGGCCAGCCGCAAACAAGAAACATTTCCTGATTTCTTTTATCATTCCAGTTGTCCTTCAGTTGCTCTCTCCTATGATTGTCTCTGACCTTTCATCACATGTTTCCAGTTTGGAGCCAAAATATCTGTGTAGTCACTTCTTTTCAGGACCAATGCTACATTGAGATCACACCCAAGGACAAAACTCCTAACAGAGGTAGATGTATTTTATCGCTCCATATCCTTATCCATCGTTTCTTTTCCAACCTGTACAATTTATCCAACTGTTTTTCTCATCATATTACCTCATTGTACAACATGCATGCTTAATTGCTTGTTACTATGCTACCGACAATTTCGTCGATAAGGATTACAGTCTTTGTTAGGATGGGTGTTGCGTTGGAACTTGAAACGTAATCGAGCAATTTGTCTTGCATATATTTTTCTGTTTACTCTTTCAATGGGAACGCTCTCTGGCATTGCCTAATGGTTCACGCAGATATATCTGCTAACCATTTTTTGCGCACAAACCATAGGTCTATTGAGGGGAATTGTAGAAGTTTTAGCCCATGATAACTTAAATAGGTAAAACAGACAGATAGTTAAGTAGGTTAAGTTCGGGGTATATCAAAGTAGAAAGGAGATTTGGCGAGGTATAATTGTATGTTCTTGTTTTGCGACATGGTTGCCACCGCCATCATGACTGCCTATGTGTTTCCAGAGGTTTGGCTGAGCTTCTGGAGTGAAGTCCATTACAATTCATTGTATGCCAGTGGAGGTACCGGACAAACCTATATTTTCCATTATTTTCCTTTTTTGTTATTAACTTTTATGATACTCGTGTGGTCTGCAAATAATGGAAGTTCATTTTTTTTTTGAACTGCAATATATATATCAACAGATGTACCCACTGTAATACGTGTGAAACAATTTACTTCTAATCATGTGTACACAAAGTATAAAATGAGGTTTAAATGTTTTTCAAAATTTAGGTTTGAAGAGTATATTTTATAATTAAAGAATAGAAAAAAAGATAAAGTTGAGAAATTAGGAATATTAATGCAAAAATTAACAACAAAGGTACTTAACACACATCACATTTCAGAATTCAAAAAAAAAAAAACTAAAATTAAAAAAAAAAAAGCAAAATCCAAAGTTGAGAAAAAAGAAATAGCAGAATGTAGCGCACACACACCACGGGTAGTCGAGAACAACTTGATCTCTTGGTAACATTGGAATCGGAGTACTTAGTTATGCCAATGCTGCTGGCTTGGGTTTAAAGGGGCTAACCAAGCAAATGTCAAGAAGGCTATCAACTGAAGTATACTTGTGATCAGGATATAACTTGGATGCCTCCAGATCATCTCCGTTGAGCTCAAAGCTCATCTGGTCACCTTTGATAAATATGTTGTGCGCGATGGCCATCCGAATGCTATCTGGCTGCGGTAGAGCTGCAAGCGGTGTAATTACGCAAGGATATTAGCGTTATTATTATTTTACCATAATATGGTAGAAAATTGTTAGCCACTTTCTGACCAAGCCGACAGTTTCTTCGTTCAACCCCATCAATGTCCGGATGTTTATAAGTTGGCCCACTTCTTTGGACCCTTGACACGACATTTTAATAAACTACTTAAGGTTATTCATTTCAATGCAATGCATGTGTCATGCTCTTTTGTCTTCGTCCCTATTTACCAGCACTCGTACACCTGGCCCCGCAGCAAGGGTTGGCCGGGGTATTGCCGTCAAGTTAATAGGGAGGGAGGGAGGTACATGCACCGGCTTAAATTCAACCCCACACGTCCTTAGCGTCAAAGTATGACTTCATTGCCATCAAGGTAATAGTCAATCAGTGATGGTCCTTTATAATTAAAATAAATTCATTGGATTGGTTTCAAAAATAAAATAAAATAAATTTTATCATGGCATCATAATATGACAGGTGAAAACAATCTAAAAGGAAAAAAAAAATCAAAACTAATGACACTCTCAAATCAATAAATTAATTTTATTAATAGACAAAATTATTGTAGAGGATTCCTTAGAAAACTCATAAAATTTAAAAATAAAAAAAAAATCGTTTTGTAAAATGTGTACGTATGCTGAAACAAATATATTCTTCTAAAAAAATGCTAAAATTTCAATGACAGTTTCTCTCAATATCATTTATGAAATGTGGTATGCCCAAAATATAAAAATTACGCGATCAATTAGTTGCTAAATACAACAAATGCACAAGCATATTATAGATCAGTAGTGGCTCGCAATATCTTACTCTCCGTGAGCTGGACCACTTCTTTCTCGGGAACATGAATTCTTTTGAAAGTTCGTCCAGTCTTTTTCTCCCAAGCCGATATCAACTCCAACTGAGATACAATGTTTCCTGGTGGCCTGTAAATTATAACACGGTTGGCTACCCTTGGATCGTTTGCTGCCAAAAGTGTATACGTTGCGATGTCCTCCTCGAAATTCAATACAGCTACGTAGAGGAGACAATTAAAGGATGAAACTTTAGAGAGAAAAAAAATGCCACATTCTCCTCAACAAGGATTGATTGAAAGTACAAACCAAGAAACTCACCCTTAGTATCACCGCTTCCATAAACAATAATCTCGTCGCGCTGATAATCGCGTGGATGGAGCAAGTGGTCCACAAAGTAAGCTGCAAATGATGAGTTTGCGGACACGTAAGTGTGAGCGATTCCAGCTTCTTCGGTTGCCCTTCTAATCTTCCTTTTGTTGGCGAGCAGTGCTTCAAAGGGTGGCAGCCCACTTACTCTGTCAACCTCATTTCCAAATTCTGAGGGAACAAACCTCTGACGTGCAAAGAAGAAGTCGAACAATTGCTAAAGATGATAAACCCAATGAATGAATGATTGGTGGAATTAAAATTGATATCTTTCAGTATTACCTTTATGTTGCCAGCATCTTTAATAGCGGCAATTATCTTGAGTTGATCAAGATGTTGAGGAGATGCAACAGTGGAAATGACCACATCGACTTGTCTGAGTGCTGAGACAAGCTTCTTGTGATCCTCTAATTCTCCCTGTTTTTGCAAATAATATCAAATTATAGTAAGTGTACCTACTGGCCATTCATTTCTCGCATGGTGAATCATAGCTTTGACACTTACGTGACGCATTATAAGTTAAAGTTACCTTTACACGCTATGGGAATTACACTTTCTTAGGGTTAAAAGGTTACTTCTTTTTTTTTTTTTTTAATAAATGCTATTTTAAGGCATAAAGGCAACGAAGATGATTTATTGAGATAGAGACCAAAAAAAAAAAAAGACAATGAAATACTTGGAAAATAGTGACGCCCAAAGATTTGAATTCCACTTGCACCGCTAGCCTAGAAGGATCGGAATTCGGTTTGATTGGGCGGACATAGACATAGGTTGGATGACCCATTTGTAAGCTTGCTTTCACCATGTATTTGCCAAGATAGCCAGTTGCTCCAACGACGAGGATCTTGCTTTTGTCAGAGGCCATGGCCGCTCCTTTTTTCTTCTTTCTGTTTTATGTGGACGTTCCCCCACCTCCACTCACCCTTTTATACAGAGACACTTGGCATGGTGAATTTGTTGTACCGTCTAGATAGTCGTCCACCCTCCTTGCTATTTATTTGCGAACAAAGTTGATAGTTTAATATAAACGCACATAAGAAAAAATCTAGGGCGTTAGGCTATATTTTACTATTTACAACTTAATATTCAAATAGAAATTAGATGGGGAGAATTATGTTTTTAAAAATCTTGTAAGTAAATTTTTTAAATTAAAAATTAATTATTAGACATAAATTTTTTTGTAATTATAATTCACCAATTTTTATAAATACAATTAAATAAATTTATCTTCTAACAAATCAAAGTTTAAGTTTTTATTTAAAGACCTAGAATCCTATCACTTTAAGATCAAATATCTCCAAGTTTTATCTCATATTTTTCAAGTTGACATCTGATAATATTTATGATATCATAAGACCTCTCACCTTCACAATTTACCCCTTCTGAAAAGTCTTTGTAGATCCGTCCATAGTCAAGTATGCGTTCCTTCGTTGTAGCGTAAATAACATGTCTTGAACTGAACGAAAAAGATGGGACTAAGAACATATGCGATAAATTGCTTCACGATCTTACAGATATTGAAAGATCAACCAAACTTGCACGGCGTTTGGTAACAACATGACATTGAATTTTATTGTGAATATGACGTAGGGCAGAGAATTATCGCACCCAAACAAACAAATTTGACGGTGAATTAACATACCAAACAAATGTGATATAATGATGATAAAAAAATTTCATACATTTATATCAAGTTATCGAATCAAATGTTATTGTTTTCTTTCTTGTTTTCTTTGCCTAAATGATGAACGTTGATTATTAACAAAGTAGTCTATTGACGAATAGTTGGAAATTTTGACTATCTCATTCTAATTGTCATTAATGTTGAAAACCTGTTTGTGTGTGTGAGAGAGAGAGCAAGAGTATCTCTTGTAGAAAGAGTTCTTCGGTTTATATCCTTTTAGATGTGTGTCTGGAAATTCCATTATGTGTTTGGCTTAGACTTTGTAATTAGTCTCGTGGGATTCTTTTGTTTACACAATTGCTCTAATTGTGATAATTGGGTACGGTCAATTATGTTTTAGATCACCATAGCAATGCAGGTCCAATGTGGGATTAAGCACACAATCACCACCAGTCACTGTCTCCAGGTTATCCTTTCATGGAATGTGATGTTCGTAAACTAGATAGTTAAGAAGTACATAAACAAGCGAGAATAAAAAGCTGTAATGATTTTTTTTGTAATTTTAATTAAATTTTATAAAATAAATTTTTTTATAATTTTAATTAAATTTTATAAATTATATTTATTTTAAATTTTATATACTTTATTCTAATTTAAAATTTTTTTTCTAAGATGACTCATTCTTTTTGTTCTTTGTAATTCCTTACATCATACAGGTCACTGAAACTTCATAGCAGTTTTCTCTTAGGGATCCGAGTTTAGTAGACTTAGCTCTGGCAATATCTTTCACATCGATTGTCTAATAGGCTGATTTTTAGCCATAGAAGCAACAATTGGAAACATTTTTCACGTCAATTTTATACTAGGCTGAGTTTTTAGGCCAGCCGTAAACAAGAAGCATTTCCTAATTTCTTTGATCATTCCAGTTATGCTTCAGTTGCTCTCTCCTATGATTGTCTCTGTCCTTTCATCACATGTTTCCAGTTTGGTGCCAAATTATCTGTAGTCACTTCTTTTCGGGACCAATGCTAAATTGAGATCATGCCCAAGGACAAAACTCCTAACAGAGGTAGGTGTATTTTATCGCTCCATATCCTTATCCATCATTTCTTTTCTAATTTGTACACTTTATCCAACGGTTTTTCTCATCATATTACCTCATTGTACAACATGCATGCTTAATTGCTTTTTACTATGCTACCGATAATTTCGTCGATAAGGATTACAGTCTTTGTTAGGATGGGTGTTGCGTTGGAACTTGAAACGTATTCGAGCAATTTGTCTTGCATATAATTTTCTGTTTACCCTTTGAATGGGAACACTGGCACTGCCTAATGGTTCACGCAGATATATCTGCTAACCATTTTTTGCGCACAAACCATAGGTCGATTGAGGGGTATTGTAGAAGTTTTAGCCCATGATAACTTAAATAGGTAAACAGACCGATAGATAAGTAGGTTAAGTTCGGGGTATATCAAAGTAGAAAGGAGATTTGGCGAGGTATAGTTGTATGTTCTTGTTTTGCGACATGGATGCCACCGCCATCATGACTGCCTATGTGTTTCCAGAGGTTTGGCTGAGCTTCTGGAGTGAAGTCCATTACAATTCATTGTATGCCAGTGGAGGTACCGGACAAACCTATATTTTCCATTATTTTACTTTTTTGTTTATTAACTTTTATGATACTCGTGTGGTCTGCAAATGATGGAAGTTCATTTTTTTTTTTGAACTGCAAATATATATATATATATATATATATATATATATATATATATCAACAGATGTAGCCACGGTAGTACTTGAGAAACAATTTACTTCTCATCATGTATACACAAAGCACAAAATGAGGTTTAAACTTTTTCCAAATTTTAGGTTTGAAGTGTATATTTTATAATTAAAGAAAAGCAAAAAGATAAAGTTGAGAAATTAGGAATATTAATGCAAAAATTAACAACAAAAGTACTTAACACACATCACATTTCAGATTTCAAAAAAAAAAAACTAAAATTAAAAAAAAAAAGCAAAATTCAAAATTGAGAAAAAAGAAATAGCAGACTGTAGCACACACACACCACGGGTAGTCGAGAACAACTCGATCTCTTGGTAACAATGGAATCGGTGCACTTTGTTACGCAAATGCTGTTAGCTTGGGTTTTAAGGGGCTAACCAAGCAAATGTCAAGAAGGCTATCAACTGAAGTATACTTGTGATCAGGATATAACTTGGATGCCTCCAGATCATCTCCGTTGAGCTCAAAGCTCATCTGGTCACCTTTGATAAATATGTGGTGCAGGACGGCCACCGGAATGTTATCTGGGTGCGGTAGAGCTGCAAGCGGTGTAATTACGCAAGGATATTAGCGTTATTATTATTTTACCATAATATGGTAGAAAATTGTTAGCCACTTTCTGACCAAGCCGA
The DNA here is from genome assembly GCA_037897445.1 of Ceriops zippeliana. NCBI lineage: Eukaryota > Viridiplantae > Streptophyta > Magnoliopsida > Malpighiales > Rhizophoraceae > Ceriops > Ceriops zippeliana. The sequence continues at coordinate 3,840,272 of JBAPLH010000217.1, forward strand.
CAGTTTCTTCGTCCAAATTTGGTGGACTAACTTCAAAAACATAATAAAATATATTTGTTATGGTATTAGAATATCACAAGTAGAAACAATTTAAAAGAAAAAAAAACTAATGATATTATCATATAAATAAATTGATTTTATTATTAAAAATATTGTTGTAGATGATTTCTCATAGAAGTCGTAAATTTTTTAAAAAAAAAAAACTGTTTTCTCTTTGTTAAAATGTGTACACATGCTGAAACAACTTTATTGTTCTAAAAAATATTGAAATTTTGATGACTGCTTTCTCTCAATATCATACCATGTATGAAATATGGTATGTCCAAAATATAAAAATTAGACGTCCTATTAGTTGCTAAATACAACAAATGCATAGTTGGCAATATCTTACTCTCCGTGAGCTGAACCACTTCTTTCTCGGGAACATGAATTCTTTTGAAAGTTCGTCCAGTTTTTTTCTCCCAAGCGGATATCAACTCCAACTGAGATACAATGTTTCCTGGTGGCCTGTAAATTATAACACGGTTGGCTACCCTTGGATCGTTTGCTGCCAAAAGTGTATACGTTGCGATGTCCTCCTCGAAATTCAAGACAGCTACGGAGAGAAGGAGACAATTAAAGGATGAAACTTTAGAGAAAAAAAATATGCCACTTTGTCCTCAACAAGGATTGATTGAAAACACAAACCAAGAAACTCACTCTGAGCTTCACCGCTTCCATAAACAATAATTTCGCCGCGGTGGTAATCGCGTGGATGGAGCAAGTAGTCCACAAAGTAAGCTGCAAATGAGTTTGCGGACACGTAAGTATGAGTGATTCCAGCTTCTTCGGTTGCCCTTCTAATCTTCCTTTTGTTAGCGAGCAGTGCTTCAAAGGGTGGCAGCCCACTTACTCTATCAACTTCACTTCCAAATTCTGAGGGAACAAACCTCTGACGTGCAAAGAAGAAGTCAAGCAATTGCTAAAGATGATAAACCCAATGAATGAATGATTGGTGGAATTAAAATTGATATATTTCAATATTACCTTTATGTTGCCAGCATCTTTAATAGCGGCAATTATCTTGAGTTGATCAAGATGCTGAGGAGCTGCAACAGTGGAAATGACCACATCGACTTGTCTGAGTGCTGAGACAAGCTTCTCGTGATCCTCTAATTCTCCCTGTTTTTGCAAATAATATCAAATTATAGTAAGTGTACCTACTTGCCATTCATTTCTCGCATGGTGAATCATAGCTTTGACACTTACGTGACGCATTATAAGTTAAAGTTACCTTTACACGCTATGGGAATTACACTTTCTTAGGGTCAAAAGGTTAACTTCTTTTTTTTTTTTTTTAATAAATGCTATTTTAAGGCATAAAGGCAACGAAGATGATTTATTGAGATAGAGACCAAAAAAAAAAAAAAAAAAAAGACAATGAAATACTTGGAAAATAGTGACGCCCAAAGATTTGAATTCCACTTGCACCGCTAGCCTAGAAGGATCGGAATTCGGTTTGATTGGGCGGACATAGACATAGGTTGGATGACCCATTTGTAAGCTTGCTTTCACCATGTATTTGCCAAGATAGCCAGTTGCTCCAACGACGAGGATCTTGCTTTTGTCAGAGGCCATGGCCGCTCCTTTTTTCTTCTTTCTGTTTTATGTTAACGTTCCCCAACCCCCCACTCACCCTTTGATATATAGACACTTGGCATGGTCAATTTGTTGTCTCGTCTAGATAGTCGTCCACCCTCCTTCCTATTTATTTGCGAACAAAGTTGATAGTTTAAGTAGAGAAGAAGAAAGTCCAATTAACGCAAACGTCAAAATCTTCCACTATGAAAAACTGCGTTGGTGGCCGTCATACTGGAACACATTGTATATGGCACATAAACCCGGAGGGAGGCATGCCCAGCAGCCTTGGCGCATTTTCCATATTTTCATTCCGTGGAAAACTCTTTTAGTCATCCTAAACAAGCGTGGAAAACGTGGGACTTCACAGTGGAATTAGCCGCCCATTTGGGACTAGGTGAAGTTAATTGAATCAAAATTTTTTATGGGTTGTTATATAATCATGAAACTCAATAAATCAAATCCCGATAATTTTAATTTGAATTTTATAGTATTTTTTTATTTTAATTTAACAATGAATGTTGTATATCCACAATCATTTTTCATAAAAAAAAAAGAAGTCTATTTTTTAATCAATTGGGCACTAAATTTTTTTTTAAGATTTAACTATATGATTATGTAAATAAATAAAAAAATTAATTAAGTAATAATATAACGAGAAATATACAATATAATTAATTGTTTATATATATACATATATTTCAACACTTTTTTTTACCACATTATGCCACATAAACGTTACTTTTACCACATTGCCACCAAGTTTTTTTTTTTTTTATAAAAAAAATTTAAGCCTAAAAAAAAGTCATGTTATCCTAGTCTTGCTCTATATGGAATTAGGGTGTATTTTAAATTTTCATAACTAACCCCCAAAATATCTAAAATAAAAAAGCAAAGTTAGTGTTAGATTTTGTTAGGTTATCGTAGGTACCGATTAAATTGAATATTGAATATTTTAAAATTTAAATTTATCAAATTTTAAAAATATTATTTTTAAATATATTAAATGATGAGTTTATTGAATTCTAAATATATTAATATGAATTTACAAAATTTTAAATATATTAATTTTTTTATTTTTAAAGTTTGAAATCCATATTATTCGAATCTCAATTTTTTAAAAAAATTTTGTATTATTTGAATTTATGTTATTTTAAGTTTGAATCATTTAAATTTTTAATTAACTCAATTTTAGTTTTTTTTATGACTCTTTCAGCCAATAAATGGGGTTTTATTTCGGATGAATTAAATTAAATTATCGTCGATATAATTTTTTTTCTAAAATTAATGGCGTTAATTTATTTTAATAATTATTCAATGAGATAGAGGTCGTGCCGTTCTTTCTTTCATTCTTTTCTTTCCGCAAGGATATCTGATCAGATTGATCCCGTTCTCTCTAGGCATACTCCTTCAGTCTTCACTGATCTTTTTTTATTTTTTTTTTTCCACATAGGCGGGAAAAAGATAATATTGCAATACTTGAAATAACTGCGATATACTGTTTGAGATGGTGGTTGGGTGTAATTTTTAAATTTAAATTTTTTATTTTTTATTTTTTATGTTTTTAAATATAAAATAAATATTTATATTGCATATATGATATTAAAATTTTAATATATTAATATTATAGAAATTAGTAGATGATTTTTTTAAATTTATAAGTATGATGATTGATTTAGTTGAAAAATATTTTGAAAAATAAATAAACGATGATTTAATTCCAAATGTTGGGTTCATTAATTTTTAATGAGGAGAAAAGAGCATTGTCATTTCACTCGTTCTTCTCTTTTAGGCAAAATGTTAGTTACATTAAATGATGCCACTTAAGCATAATTTCCAAGTTTCCCTGTAAATCTTTTGTACCTAATCACCAATTTTTATTTTTTTATTTTTTGGCCTTATTGAGTAATTCATTCACCAAAGTGAAATCCGAAGGAAATATCATAATTCTTAATAACAACAAGGGTGCAACTGGTTTCTTTCTTTTTGTATTAGCTAGTGGATTTTTGTTTTGTTGGACAGCGTCACAGACGAGGAACTAGAATGTCTGACACCTGTTGAGACATAGTGAGAGAAATATGACTTGCTTTGTTAGGAAAGAGAGGATTAGTGTTGCTGTTTCTCGTTTGCTGGATCTAATGGACCGATCTTTGTTTTTGGAGCAAAAAAAAAAATCCTATCTTTGGCTCTTGTTTGCTGACTTTTGGAGTGGAAGGTTCAATCTTGGGACTCGGCAGAACGAAGAGATGTTAAATTATCTACCCGAAGAAGTGGTGACTGAGATCCTCTCTAGGGTTCCTGTGAAATCTTTGCTATGTCGCAGGTGTGTATTCGGATCCTGGAATTTTATCATCATAACCCATCTAAAACAAAGCACTATTTTGTCCGGAGACGACACGTTTATTGCCCTTAGGTGTTTGAGCTTCGTTGGGAAGGGGTTTTGGTTATACCGAAACGACAGTTTGATCTGCACTCACAATTAGAATTACCCTTTAAGTGCAGAACATGGAAACTTGCTTTTTGTTGGTTCTTTAACTGGGCCAATTTGCCTTTTGCTCGATCACAAGCATTATATTGGTCATCCCATTTCTGTGGAACCCATCAATTAGAAGGTACCACATGCCTCCGCGACCCACGATTCCTTGCCATGTGTCTAGTAACTTTTATGGGTGCGTTCTTGGTTTTGGGCTTGACTCAGTGAATAATGACTATATGGTTGTGAGGATTGTGAACGCAAGGAGGTGACAGATAACCTATAAGGTTCACACACACCCTACTAAGGCTGAGCTTTACTCGCCTAACGCCGGTTCTTGGAAAAAGATTGATGCTAACCTCGATCCATTTGCAATGGTTTGTGATGGCGTAAGTCAGGCTGTATTGAATGGAGTGGTTCATTGGGTTGTGTATCGTATGGTGGATGGGCAGGAAGAATATTCTATTCTGACCTTTCACATGAAGAGTGAGTCATTTGGGGATATTTTTCTGCCAAATAGTTTGACTGCTGATTCTGAAGATTTGACTCTTTCTGTATTTGAGAAGGCCCTTAACCTGTTTGACATTGATGACGATCCCCATTTGAGAAGGCCCGTGGGTGATGGAACAATACGGTAAGACAGAGTCTTGGGCCACTGTTATATAGAAGAAATGTTGAAATCCTGAAAGAAATATCAATAGAATTTCTCATTGACCAGTTAGTTTCTTATCACATTCAAGAATGAAGACTTGTTGATCTTGCAATCCCTGGGTTCAGTGGCTTTTGCAGCACGGAATTTTTCATGGGGAGCCTAGATTTGTTTGGTAAATCAAAATCTGATGATGAGATCAACAGAAAGAGGAAGGGTAACATCTGTTTTTTTCTATCCAATTTGGTAACATCTAAATGTTTTTGTTTTTGTTTTTTTTAGGGGGGGTGGGGGGGAAACTATATGTATGTATTCAAGTACTCGTTTGACTGGGTTACATGTAAATATCAAGATTCTCAACATCATTTTTTCACGTGGTTGGCTGTTGATAATTGTTATGTGAAAGGGTTCTTTTTTCCATTTCCTTATCTGTTTGGCTTCTGGTTGAATGGGCAATAGTTGAAAGTACATGTTGTGTCATATTCTTCCTGCTTTCCTCTACCATGTCTCTGTTTCTGTGTTTATGTATTATAAATCCATCATTTACATATTCTTTATGTTGATAACATTTTAAAGTTGTTTCTCTATTTTTATTGTTTTCAAAATCTTGGAACTTTTAATAATAGTGTGAACCATAAATATCTGTCTAATTAATTTGTATGTATATATGTTATTGGGTGTTTGGTTGTTAAAGCAATGGGGTCTCAGGTTGAAAAGAAGGGGACAACCAATGAGACAATGATGCACCACCCTTCAGATATAGTTTCTGTGAGAAATAAAGAAGTATTCCTCAAAAGGATTGATGAAGATGAAGAAACTCTAAGGGAATGACAACTTGTAATTGAATCCATAGAGAAAGTTGTTGATCTGGAGACATTGGAAAAGGTGTCAAAATTGAAGGTATCAATATCATTATAATTCTTTAGCAAACTATTTAGGATTGTTAAGTGCAATCTAATTGCGTTATATAATGTAGGCTGCAGTTGTTGAGGCTGGTCGTGGCAATGGTTTGGTAGCCGATATATCAGCTGTCCGCATTGCCCGCTGTATGAAGAGGCTTGCTGGGCATACAGGTGGATGGATTTAAATCTACCCATACATGTCATTTCTTTGCTTCGTATAGGAAATAAGTGGAGGAAAGGGAATAATCATTTCATCATTGAGCTGGAACTTTTATTTGAGGCAACCTTTTAAGGTAAATTGTCTCTTTGTGATTTCATTAAGACCTTAATATTAGCCACATTTGGTGCTATCTGCTAATAATGATATGTCATACGTAAACTGTTATATGGGTACCATTTACATTTTATTGACTTTGAAAAGAACAACAAATGGTCGTTAACACCTTTTCCCCCCTTCTTTTCTCACCATTGCTCTAACTCAACCTTCTATGATTCTTGAGTTTTATCATCTTAGTATTCCTTTCCTTCATGTTCTTTCTTATGGCATATGGAAAAGTCCTTTCTCACTTTTATGTCCTTTATAATTAGATATGTGAAAGATCTAAGCCATCCTTTTTTTTTTTTTTGATACCTTATTTTCATATCTTGTCAAATATCAAAGCAACTTGTTGAACATATTATAATCCTAAGCATGCTAAATTCCCTGTCTTTGTGCAATAATTGGAAGATCATTAATATTTCCCAAGAATAGATGGATAGGCCATTGAATGTAAAGAAGAAATGTTTGTGGAGCAAGCAATCATTGTAAATATTTCTTTCCATTTCAATCATGGTGTCAAAAAGGTGAGCCTTGAAGTGTAAGGTTACTCTTTTGTGATTTAGAGGTTAAGGGTTCGAGTTGTAGAAACAATTTCGTTGTAAAAACAAGGTTAAGGCTATGTAGGCCTAGCCCTTCGTCAAAACTCACAATTTGAGAGCCTTGTGCAGTGGGAGCACCCTATTTTGCAGTCGTGGTCTCATTATGGATGAAAGAAACAAAAGTTTGAGTCAAGAGTTAGTGGCTAATGAAGTTGAAAATGGTCTAGGTAATAGAGATGAAGAAATTTCTTACCCTATTTTTCACTTTTTTTTTAGGGGGGGAGGTGGGATGATTCATCAGCTCTAGCCTTTGGTAAGAGAAGCCAAAAAGGTCAAGTAGATTCTATGTAAGGTTTATGCAATAACGCAAAGGGCCTATATTATTTAATCTAGCTTTCACTTCTGTTACTTTTCATGTCCTCTGCATAAAGTGTTCATGCATTTTGGTTGTTGGAATGTGTCTAGGCATGGTTTATGCTCAGCAGAACTAAGGACTATAAATGTAATAATCTTTTATCTGTAAGTGGATTATTGGAATCATTTGCCTTGAGTTCAATGATTAACAACTCTTCATAAGACGAAACAATTCATTCTGATATTTTGTGCATATTTATATTGTTCGGTCTTGTATGTCCTTCAATTTTTCTTTTTAAAAAGGCCTAGGCATTCATTGATTGGTCGTCATGTCCTTATCCGCAATTGGTTGAATAGGATAAAAATTCAGCTTAGTGTATTTGTTATAGCTTGGTGGTTGCATGGTAAATAACTGAGGCCACTTCCAGTCCTGATTGTTTGGCAGCTGGAATGCAGCCATGCTTGGTTACCGTGGATTCTAATGGTATATCCGTTTTTTCCTTTTTGCCTGAGCCATTGTCATAATGGAAACCATGTTACAACTGAAAAATTATGATGGCATTTATTGATGCAATCGGCTAGTGCATCTAAATTCCTGCGAAGATTATATCAAATGAAGTTCAAAGATGAAATTATGGTCTTTAGAAAGTTTTTTCTTTTTTTTTCCATCTGTTTTTGAAGTATTTTAAATAATGATGACTTTAGTGATTTTGAACCAGATCTGCAGATTATGTTACAGGAATTTCAGGTGTTTAGCCCTGTAATGCTTGATTGATTTGGGTATGTCTGCACTGAATCATGCAAGACAAAGACATGAGAAACGACAATGCATGTAAATTATTTAATTGATGGCCCCACGTGGAGGGCACCATCGTGTTATGCTGAACAATCCATTTCTTTGCGTTGCATTCTTCTGAGGAATATTTTTTTGCGCCATTACAAAGAGAAGTCTGTTTTTTTGTACATTATTAATAATCAATCTGTATCGTTCTCTGTATATAGGTTTCTGGGCTCCGACTAAGCAATGGGGCTTTGAGGACAAACTAATAAGGCTGCACAATGAGATGGTTACCATTAAGATTAACTTTGAAGGGGAAGTTATTCATAGTGGAAACACACGATTGGTAATTATTATCCTTTAACACATCCAAGCTTTCATTTTAAAGCTTTTGCAGGCTGTGGTTATAGCCCTTGAGCAAAAAGGATGGTCCCAGACAGCAGAGGCAACGTTAGCACAATAGCATTCTTATGTTAAGTATTGTGGAAGTCAGCAATTACGTAGCCCTATGGAATGTGCTTGGTATTGATGTTGATGCACTGGGGCATACCTTACAATGTATTGAAACTGACATAGAAATAATCGAAAAAATTTCCATATCTTGCCTCAGGCTGTGCAAGATGGTATGGTACTGCCAAAGTCTGCCTGTATCAAATCTACTGCAGGTGGGAGCTCCCTCTCCCTGTCATGAGCGTAAACATTTCGGTGCAGAATCTGCCATCACTAGGCAAGAAACCTGATCTTCTGGCAAAACCTGAGGCATGAATTTGCTGTTGGTGTTTTTTGTGTTCTGCCAATGATTTGTGGACGGACTGTGCCTGGGGGGAAAACGAATGTGGTGGTGATGTCGTTTTTCCCCTCCTCTCTATCCACCTACTGACAGCTAAACAAGTAATGAAAATCAATTTGGAAGAAAAAAAAATTTCAAAGTTGCAGTTTTTCGGGCTTTCAGCCAGTATTGCTGTCAATGATGTTTCCCTCTGGGTATTATATTTTTGTTTGTGGGAAAAGCTGATAAAAGGGTTGATGCAATGGTAGAATTGTTCGATTGTGATCATGTCACGAGTTCGGTAATTGTGATTAGCCAAGTTTTGTAGAAGGCTGTACGAGACTCTGGCAACTTCCTCTAGCTTCAATAGCATGCCTTTTCGCCATAATTTGAAGCTCCCTTTCTTTTTTTTTTTTTTTCTCTCCTTTTTTCAAATTAAATTTACCTATACTCTTTCTAAAATTTTGGAAACAAAAAAGTTAAATAAAAGGTTATATTCAAACGCAGAATCTAACCGAACCGAGCCGGCATGAATCAGGAAAATTTTTAGGAAAAGCTAATAATAAGTGGTAACGAGTATCTACACTAATATAATAGAAGAATCATAAATTGTTTAAAATTACCAAAAATATATAGCACTTTTTTTTTTTTTTTTTTTGGATAAAAAGCAAGTGACTTTATGTGTACCCGGCTTACGTCACACAACCAAAGCCTTGGGGTTATTCCTTTGTGACTCGCAGAATTTTCCAGTAGGATCTACGATGACGGCATGCACAACACCCCCTGACGTCTCACCCTTCACCACGTGTACCGTTTGCCAGTTGTCACTCTCTAATGGGCACTTGTGCCCCTAAACCTTCCACGTAGATCCCTGCACGCTATAAACCCCACTAAGTTCCCATAGTTGTTCCAAAGAGGCTAACGGCTCTCTTTATTCTTCTGTCGTCCGTTTCTCTTATTTTACCCCCTCCCCAGCCAAACAGAGAAAAAAGAAAAAAGAAAGAGAGAAAGAAAAAGGTCCAATTCGACCACCACTGCAGTTTCTTTAGCTTCCACTGATCTCTGTTTTTCTTGGGTGCCAAACAAGATCTTTATATCTATCTACATATTATTTCTCAAGTTCTGATTATTAGTTCGATCAAGAATGAGGTCAATCGTGTTCAAATTAGGGTTGTTTCTATTCTTGTTTTGGTTACGCGCGATTCCTTCACAATCGGCAGTTTCGAGCATAGATCTAGGGGCGGAATGGCTCAAAGTTGCGGTCGTGAACCTAAAGCCCGGCCAGAGTCCAATCTCGATCGCGATCAACGAGATGTCGAAGCGGAAATCGCCGGCCTTAGTCGCGTTCCAGTCCGGAGCCCGCCTTCTTGGCGAAGAAGCCGCCGGAATCGCCGCCCGCTACCCTCATAAAGTCTTTGCTCAACTCCGTGACATGATTGGAAAACCCTACGGTCATGTCAAGGCTTTTCTTGATTCGATATATCTGCCTTTTGATGTAGTGGAAGATTCCAGAGGCTCCGTCGGTTTCAAGATCGAGGAAAATGGGGGAGAGGATGTGAGTGTTTATTCGGCGGAGGAGTTGCTGGCCATGGTGTTGAGTTATGCGGCGAACTTGGCGGAGTTCCACTCTAAGGTGGCCGTGAAGGATACGGTGATCAGCGTACCGCCATACTTTGGGCAGGCGGATAGGAGAGGCTTGCTTCAGGCGGCGCAATTGGCCGGGATTAACGTGCTTTCTTTGATAAATGAGCATTCTGGTGCTGCTTTGCAGTATGGGATTGATAAAGATTTTTCTAATGGATCGAGGTATGTTGTGTTCTATGATATGGGCGCGAGTAGCACTTATGCTGCTCTTGTTTATTACTCAGCTTATAATGCTAAGGAGTTTGGCAAGACTGTCTCCGTTAACCAGTTTCAGGTAAGTCATCGTCCAGCATTGATATTTAATGGCGTTTGTTGCTCAATGTGGAATTGTGGAAAGCACATATTTGGGTGTGGAAATAATGAAGAATTTGAATTTGCCTTCTAAAGGAAGACATCTTGCTTTTTATAGAAACTAAATTTGGTTAATTTATCTCCTTGGAAACGTTGATTTAGCAGTCGAGTGAAATTAACGTTGCTGTGGTTTCCAGAAATTGATCATGTAGGATAAATAACACATTTTCGTTCTGTGTTTTCACAGTTTGTTGGCCATTGCCTATTGCTTATAAACTTAAAACTCAATAGCTTTTTCTGATGCTAATTTGCATCCAGGTTAAGGACGTTAGATGGGACCCAGAACTTGGAGGGCAGAACATGGAATTGAGGTTGATGGATTTCTTTGCAGATGAATTTAATAAAAAAGTTGGAAATGGGGTTGATGTGAGAAAGTCCGCCAAGGCAATGGCTAAATTGAAGAAACAGGTTAAACGTACCAAAGAAATCTTGAGTGCGAACACAGTGGCTCCAATATCAGTTGAATCCCTTTATGATGATCAAGACTTCAGGTATCTTAAATCGTCAGAAGGCTTTATTTACTATTGTCAAGATTCTATTCATTTTCCTATTTGTCTATTGTGATGCTTTTTTATTCTTGGGTGCTTGAGCAAACTCCTTATGAGTACTTATTGCAATTAAATTAACTGACTACAATAAAATTATCAAACACATCATGTTGGGTTTTATGGCTGGAAGTTGAGTGGTCATAAGTTTGTAGTTGTTATTTATTTGTCTCTTGATTTTTCTGGGACCATGCAATTATGGAAGCAGGTTTCTCTTGAGTAGGGAATTGACGATTGGAGGAAAGACATCTGGAGAAAGAGTTGTGGCTTGGAGGGGTCTTTTTCTTTTTGGCACTTATGAGAAAATTTCTAATTTTCATCCCTCTGATGCCTTGTGGATGGCCTGGAGGGGCCAAAGTACTTGTCTTTGACAGAAAGACGTTGCCTTTATCTGCTTTTATGGATGGGTTGATCAAAATTATTTTTATCCCATTTTGTTTGAGAGGGATATTTGTATTGTTCTTTCCACCCTATTAGTTATAGAACTGCCTTGCAAATGACAAGCACATATTTTGTGCATGAATTATAGCCTGTTAGTGCCCTTTGATACTTTGTTTTTGTCTCAAAAAGAAACATCCTTTCTCCTTTCATTCTATAAGGAGGAATTTGCATGACACGTATTTATGTAGATTTCTTTTTCTCCCAGGAGCACCATATCACGTGACAAATTTGAGGAGCTTTGTGAGGATCTTTGGGATCGGTCTCTTATACCCTTAAAAGAAGTCCTTAAGCATTCAGGCCTCAGGATGGATGAGATTCATGCAGTAGAGCTGATAGGAGGTGCCACCAGAGTACCAAAGTTGCAGGTTGGTACTCTTTTTCAGCTCTCCATATACCCCAAAAAACAATGGGTTATGGCTCCTCTAAGTCCTAAACTCAAATTTATGATAATATGTGAATATCTGACATGACTGCAGTCATTTCATAAATCAACAGAAACAAAAGGTGTGCCACTCTGCATTTTGGCTATTTTATCATCAATGAAATTTCAGACAGCAATAAAACCACCTCGCTTCCAACATGGTTCTGCATCCTTTTTTTTCTGCTACTTATTCTTTGCTTTCAAAGATCAATCATGAGTTCAGTATTCTGAAAAATAAATACAACATAATAATTGACTATGAAAAGGTTATGGGTAAGCTGAGATTGCATGCAGATGCAGCCAAATGGGGTAGGAGAAGAGGATACAGAGTATATTTCTCTAGGGCCTTGTGATTTGATTGAGCTAAAGTTGCTTATCAATAAGTTTTCACTTTGCACTGTGAATTTACTTCCCTACTGATTCATTGTGAGTAGCATTTGTAAGATCATGTTTGACTTGTGGTTGTAAGAGAGGGAGGGAAAAGGAAGAGAGAGGCAGAGGGAGCTAGGATGTCAATTGGAGATGATAGTTAGGTCAATGTGCCTTTTCATTTCCATTGGTAAATATGCTTTGAGATATCTCCATGTTGTGGAAAGAAGTCTTAGGTGCTAGAATTCTTATGTAGAGAAGGAAGGTGATATTTTATTCAACAACATGTGTAGGGGAAATAAATGATCTGCTTCTGGCTGATGCATTAGCAGCTTTGTATTTCCTTTTTGTGCATTTTCAATGGTCATTGAGATGCATGTGAAGAAAACTCCTTTTCTACCTCTACAGGCCAAGCTCCAAGAATTTCTTGAAAGGAATGAGCTGGACAAACATATGGATGCTGATGAAGCTACAGTTCTTGGAGCTGCCCTCCATGCTGCAAATTTAAGTGATGGGATCAAGTTGAATCGCAAATTAGGAATGGTTGATGGTTCATCCTACGGTTTTACTGTTGAATTAGATGGACCTGATCTAGTGAAAGATGAAAGTACTCAATCACTTGTGCCAAGGATGAAAAAGCTCCCTAGTAAGGTAATAACATATTGGTGATATGTCTGTTGTCTGAGGTAGTTGTTTTTTTTAAGCAAAAAAAAAAAATCTTGGCACTTAATGTTCCATCATTATCTCAAGAATCGTTAGATGGCTGATTCAAAAAAATAAATCGATGCTTTCATGGTCCATCAATTTTACTTTCAAATTATTAAGTATATCTGAATTTTATTAATTACAGATGTTCAGATCCATTGTCCATGACAAAGATTTTGAAGTTTCACTTGCATATGAGACAGAAGAGCTCTTACCACCTGGAGTAACCTCTGCTGTCTTTGCTCAGTATGCTGTGACTGGTCTGGCAGATACAAGTGTAAGGTAAGGATTTTCTGAACTTGTTGGTATCTTTATCTTGCCTCAATGATCTTATTTAATCTCAACATCTTTTCCAAGTGCAAATTTTACTTATGCTATTTTGTCATTTGTTTCTTATTATTGCATCTTATGTTGCTTAGATATTCATCTCGGAATTTGTCCGCCCCAATCAAGGCAAATCTTCATTTCTCTCTCAGTAGAAGTGGAATTCTTTCATTGGATCGAGCAGATGCCACTGTTGAGATATCCGAATGGGTGGAAGTGCCTAAAAAGAATCTCACAGTGGAAAACACAACAAATGCTTCTCCAAATATATCAATTGAAACTGGTGGCAAGAATGCTTCTGAAGAGATCAATAAGGACTTGAATTCTGACGGCAAAGTTGGTAACTCATCTAACTCTGCTGTTGAAGAACCAAGTACCACTGATCAGCCTACTGAGAAAAAACTGAAAAAGCGGACATTCAGGGTTCCACTGAAGGTACAGGCAGAGTAACAGCAATATTTTATGAACAATAAAATTTTCTGATCTTGAATGTCATGTCTTTATAGTTTTCCTTTCTTCTTGTTGATTCATTTTGTGATTGTTGTAGATTGTTGAGAAGACAGCAGGACCTGGAATGCCTCTTTCAAAGGAATCTGTAGATGTAGCTAAAAGAAGATTAGATGAATTAAATAAAAAGGATGCTGAGAGAAGAAGAACTGCAGAGTTGAAAAATGACTTGGAAGGATATATATATTCTACTAAAGAGAAGGTTTGTGTTGTTCTATTGGCTTATACCTCTTCTGCTAAAGGATGCCGAAAGATAATACTTATCCGTATTGCTTGGGTTGCCATGCCTTTTAGTAGTGTTGATATTTATTAGTTTTTGTGTCGTGTTTAATCTTTAGTATTGTACTCTTTTCAGTTATTATGATGTTTTACATTCATCTTGTCTCATAACCATGTCAGCTTGAAAGCTCGGAGGAGTTTGAGAAAATTTCTACCAGGGATGAACGCAAGTCTTTTATTGAAAAGCTTGACCAGGTGTGAAATTTTTTCAAAACATTCCTTGTAACTTAAAAAATAGCCATTCATCTACCTATTCCGCTTAAATTTGTGGATAAATGTTCCTTGTCATTTCAGGTGCAAGAATGGTTGTATACTGATGGAGAAGATGCTAGTGCTAATGAGTTTCAGCAGCACCTAGATTCCCTAAAAGCTATTGGTGACCCACTGTTTTTCAGGTATGAAGGAAATTTGTTAGAATAGACAGTAACTCTTTCCATAAATTATTAAGAGTCTTGTGTTTGACTGTTGAGATTGCATGTTCCAAACCGATGTGGATTTTTTTCCTTAGATTCACAGAGCTCACTGCAAGGCCAGCAGCAACTGAAATTGCTAGAAAGTACTTGGGTGAGCTGCAACAGGTACTTCAAATAGCTCTTTTATACACTTCAGGATTTAACTTCTGTACTTATGACCTTTTCCCAAATGATTGCAGATTGTACAGGGATGGGAGACAAACAAGCCTTGGCTCCCTAAGGACAGAATAGATGAGGTCTTTTTACCCTAAATTTCAATTTCAGTATTTCTCTCTTGTACATGATACACATGTCTGGTAGTTGATAATAATTTGTCTTTAGGTTCTGAGAGATGCTGACAAGTTGAAGACTTGGTTGGATGAGAAGGAGATGGAGCAGAGCAAGTATGGGGTCTTTGTAATTTGTGTTTTATTATCTATCTAAGCATTATCCTTTTAGCTCAATCATTTTCTTTACTTGAATGGTTCTTGCTGGTTTCATCGTGTCCAGGTGATTCAGTTATGTTTACAAAACATTCTTGATAATGATTTTTGTTTTTCTTTTTTGGCTTGCCTTTTTTCCGCATAGGGCCCCAGGGTTCAGCAAACCAGCTTTCACATCTGAAGATGTACATCTAAAGCTGTTTGATCTGCAAGACAAGGTATTGCTGAAATTCACTTCCTCGAAAAGCAAACTAGATCTAATGTCCATAAATATTGCAATTAGAATTGATTATCTATATCGGTATCTACATAGGTTGCGAGTGTTAACAGAATCCCCAAGCCAAAGCCGAAGGTCGAGAAGCCTAAAAAGAGTGAATCAGAGACTAACGCAAAAAATGAAACCGAAAACAGTGGGGAGAGTAGTGGCAGTTCTAACTCAGGTTCTGAAAAGAGCCCAGAAAATGGCAATTCGACAGCTGTTCCAGACAGCTCAGCAGATGAAAATGTCGACCAAGAGCCTGAAGCTCATGATGAGTTGTGAGCTAACTCTGGTTAACGCATACATTTGGTGCTCTACTTAGGTTCAGCGTTACATGAGGTGTGGGAACTGCTTGACAGGAGAAGATTGGGGGGGGGGGGGGGGGGCTGCAATTTTAAGCAGCAGACGTATAGAGTGAAGCCCATTTTTCCAGGATGGCCCTTGACTACTCGTTTCTAAGATTAAAGTTTGGCCTGGCTGGTCAACTATCAGTTATTTGTGGAATCATAATTTCCCACTTCCTTTTTATTGTGACGCTTGGTTAAATTATACCCACAAGAGCAAAGGGGCATCTATTGGTAACGCTAATTTGCCCCTGGGAGTTTTGACAATCTTTACGGGTTGTAGAGATTCTTATATACTATATTGAAGGAGAGGCGAGCATGTGTAATTTCCATTGTGGAATATAGTTTCTGTTTTCCCATTGTTTTTACCTTTGGTTGGACGTTTCCAATTTGGCGGTCAGAAGCCAAAAAGGGTTCGACCCTGAGTTACAAGATTTGTATGTTTTTGTTTTTGAGAATCGTTCGGACTCGAGACTTCCAATCTATTTTCCTATGGGATCCTGCGGGTCTTGTTCTGTCAAGTCGCGAAATCTCTCAGGTGAACGCGAGCACACCCCATTAAAATTAGTTTTGTTTAAACCAGAAGCTTTTGTCTAGGCAGATCGCTAAAATTCTGACAAGTGCCCTCTCGTGGTAACTTTGTTGCGCTACAAACGTTTTACGACCTTCCGCGACCCGCTAGGATTGGCTTTCAAGTCGTCTACTCGATGCAAGCTCAGTCTGTATTTCTCATGGATATAACTGGATTCGGAGCTTCGACGTAGAGGGAACAATCCACGGGGACTTCGAAAGGAGTCCGAACCAGAGCATCTAACAATGAGAGGAAGGCTCGTATCTGTGGGCAAAAAAGGCAGCCATGTCTTCAACCAAAATCTGAGGATTACCCAGTTGGGAAAATCGGGTCAGATCGAAGACGCCATCAAAGTTTTCTCGCGAATGAACAAAAAGAACACCGTCACGTATAATTCCATGATCTCTGCTTTGGCTAAAAACGGCAGAGTCGGCGATGCACGCTCTCTGTTTGACAAAATGCCTAATAAAAACTTGGTTTCTTGGAACACCATACTGTCCTGTTACTTGCACAATGGTAAAGTTGAGGAAGCCTATGATCTGTTTGCTAGAATGCCTCTGAGGGACCTTTTTTCTTGGACTTTGATCATTACATGTTACACTCGGAATGGGCAGCTTGAGAAGGCTAGAAAACTCTTTGATTCGCTGCCTGAACACTATAAGAAAGATGCAGCTTGTTGGAATGCCATGATTTCGGGTTATGCAAAGAAAGGGAGATTTGATGAAGCTAGCAGGTTGTTTGATGAAATGCCAGTCAAGGATTTAGTTTCATGGAATTCAATGCTAGCTGGATATACCCAAAACGGGCAAATGTGTTTAGGAGTGCAGTTCTTTCATGAAATGGGTGCACGGGATTTAGTTTCGTGGAACTTGCTTATAGCTGGGTTTGTTGAAGTGGGTGATTTGAATTCCGCTTGGAAATTCTTTGAAAATGTTCCAAATCCAAATGTTGTATCTTGGGTCACAATGTTGTGTGGACTAGCAAGAAATGGGAAGGTTGTGGAAGCTAGGAAAGTCTTTGACCAAATGCCGACTAAGAATGTGGTTTCTTGGAATGCAATGGTTTCAGCTTATGTTCAGAGCTGTCAAACTGAGGAAGCTAGGAAGCTATTTGAAGAGATGCCAGAAAGGGATTCTGTCTCGTGGACTACAATGATCAATGGGTATGTTCGTGTTGGTAAGCTTGATGAAGCAAAGGCGTTGCTGAACAAAATGCCTTTCAGGAATACTGCAGCCCTAACAGCAATGATCTCTGGTTTTATTCAACACAAAAGAATGGATGAAGCCAGTCAAATCTTCAGTGAGATTGAGACTCGTGATGTGGTTTGTTGGAACACCATGATTGCAGGTTATGTACAGTGTGGAAGAATGGACGAGGCTTTCCATCTTTTCAAACAAATGGTTAATAGAGACACTGTGACATGGAATACGATGATTGCTGGGTATGCTCAAATAGGAGAAATTGATAAAGCTCTGAAAGTCTTTGAGGAAATGGGGGAGCGGAATCTAGTTTCTTGGAATTCGTTAGCTACTGGCTTTATGCTGTGTGGGTTGTATTTACAAGCGTTAAAGGTCTTTGCATTGATGAGGCATGTAGGAAACAAACCTGATCGGTCAACTTTTGCTTGTATAATAAGTTCATGTGCTAACGTGTCAGCCCTGCAAGTTGGGAAGCAAATTCACAATCTTGTTTGGAAGAGTGGTTATATCAATGATCTCATTGTCAGTAATGCCTTGATAACCATGTATGCTAAATGTGGAAGAAGCTCAAAAGCTGAGAATGTATTCAAGGGGATTGATCAACCCGATGTCGTGTCTTGGAACTCACTAATTGGTGGTTATGCATTCAATGGATATGGGAAAGAGGCCGTTAAACTCTTTGAGGAGATGACATGGAAACAAGTGACTCCTGATCAAGTCACCTTATTGGTATTTTGTCCGCATGTAGTCATGCTGGCCTAGTTGATCAGGGCTTAACAATGTTTAAACGCATGACTGATACTTACAATATAGAACCACTGCCCGAGCACTATGCTTCCGTAGTGGACTTGCTCGGGCGGGTGGGAAATTTAGATGAAGCCTTTGAAATGGAGAGGACAATGAATGTCAAGGCCAATGCAGGACTATGGGGTGCTTTGCTTGGTGCCTGTCGGATACATGGGAATTTGGAGCTCGGAAAAATTGCTGCTAAGAAGACCTTAGAGTACGAACCTCATCAAACTTCCAATTATTTGCTTTTGTCAAATATGCATGCAGAGGTGGGCAGCTGGCATGAGGTGCAGGAGGTAAGGGTGGTGATGAAAGAGAGCACTACTGAAAAGCAACCAGGCTGCAGTTGGATTGAAGTTAGGAATCAGGTACATGCTTTCCTTTCTGACGACTCAACCTGGCTTGAATCAGAAGCAATCTGCAGTGCAGTGAAAACCTTGACTGCTCATATAAGAAGCATATTTCTCACTTCTGAAATTTCTGCCGGGCAATTATTATAATTCCTATTGTTTGTGTATTTAGCATTTTGTACAGTATGAAAGGGAAAATTATAGTATTCTGTTGCTTATCAACCAGGCAAACAAGATATATAGAAGATGTAAGTATACAAGTTGCAACTCTAGCATCACCATCGTTTTGCAGTGATTATCACTCCCACAGCACATGATCACTTCTCGTCACTGCTGTAAAAAAAACAGAAATAGAACCCACAACCGTGCATGAACTAATTGCTATGATATTTCAGAAGGGTCACCTTTTTTCTTTTTTAATTATTGATCGAACCCACAACTGAGGCTGCCCGTGATACAGACAGCCAAAAGATAATAATAATAATTGAGACAGAGAAAGGAGCTAAACCAAAATCCTATATGACTTCCTCTATCGCAGCTGTGATCAGCGGCTTTTCATGAAGCTCTTCATGAGCTCTACGCCTGTATCGTTCTCTGGGACACTCAGAAGACAAAGAAAAGGAGATATAAAATGGAGGAGATAGAAAGGCGAGAAAGAGAGTGGCAGTAGTCCTTTGTGACTTATTTTGGGGACCCTTGGGGGACAAAGAAAAAGGAAAAAATAGATGAGACAGAGAGGCGAGAAACAGTAGAAGTCTTCCTCTCAGTGGCAATAGCCTGCTAATTGCATAAATGAGTTCCCTTTTCTATTTAAAGGTTACTAAAATAGATGTTCCCCTGTAGAGAACTTAAATATTAGTATGTGTGCATATATATTCAAGCCAAGTTTTAATTTAGGAAGCTCACCGAGATAAATTCGAGTTCAATTTGACTAAACTTAGCCCAGTCAAGCTTACATGTAGCTCGCTCTCAAAGTTTAAAAAAGAAAAGAAAAGAACCTTATATATAGCTTGGCACACAATTTTGGGGCAGAGCAAATTTAGTTTGTACTAACCCAGCCCATTTCACAATCCATAAAGTTTTATATATGATAATTCATGGATCTCATTTAATAGATTAACTTTTTGAGTTGAATAATTTCTTGGTGGAAAGAGCTTTTGCATAAAAACCTGTGCTAAACATTAATATATGATTGGGGTTGAATGGTTTCTTGCTACTATAATTAAGCAATAAAGGGCTCCGGGTGACTAATTATATAGAAACTGTAACTGTCACCCATCAAATTGTTCTTTCTTGGTTATTTGAAGTATGGTATACTCACTACATATCAATTTCCAAACCACCAAATTTCTGTTGTTTTTATTAACTTCCGGGTCGAAAGCATTTCCACAGTCAATACTATACTTCTGGCTTTAGTGATCACAGTTTCTACTAGTATATCAGCTGTGGCCATAACCATTATTGTGTGACTTCTGCCATCTCCACGCAATCTGCAAGCTCTCCTGAAGGTCTGTATATTGTGCCTTCCAATTCAGCTCTCTCCATATTTTTGAAGGATCACTGTAAACTTCAGCATAGTCCCCTGGTCGGCGGCTAAGGTATTCAACCTTTATGTCCACACCTGTTGCCTTCTTACATGCTTCCACAAACTCCTTCACTGACCTACCTGTGATCACAACAAACACAGGAATATAAATGCAGGGCCATGAGCTTGAAGAAAAATGAGGCTAAATTTTGCAGTTTTCACCTAAAATAATGGATAATATTCAATCTAAGCTAATTAAGAAACGGTGGTTCTAACCTTTTCCAGTTCCAACATTGTAAATGCTAACTTTCCTAGGCTTTGCATGGGCGAGAGCCTTCACATGAGCATCAACCAAGTCAGTGACATCGATGTAGTCTCGCACACAGGTGCCATCGGCTGTTTTGTAGTCTGTTCCTCGAACCTATATTTATTTTATAAGTAGAGATTCTTCACTTTCTTGATGCTTGCATAAGCATTGATTGAAAGGCATATCGATATAAAGCAATGCCTGATTTAGTTTTGGAAGTTACCTTGAGTCCGGGTATAATCTCTCTGGCTGCATCAAAACAAGCACCAGATATTCTGCCCTGCTCCCGTAGTTCTGCTCGCGGAGCTTCCCCTAGTCTTCCTTCTGGGTCCGATCCAATCACATTGAAGTATCTGAAAACATAGACTGCAGTAATCAGCGCCTATCTAAATTGATTGCCCATTTGAGAGTATATACGAAAACATAGACTGCATACTTAGTTGCTATCTAAAGTTACGGCACGTTTGAGAATATGCAACATGGCGAACTTAGCTTTTGGTTTCCATGGCAAAGTTCAAAATTGGAGGGACTGCAGTAATTGGGGACAATTGATCATCTATTAAGGGACATATTATGTTCAAAAATCTACAGCAATAGAATTGCAGGAAGTACGAAAATGAAATCAGGTAAAGACTAGTTTTTATAGACAATTATACCATCAATTTCACAAATTTCTTTTTTATTTTTATAAATCATGATTTACTGTCACTTGTTTTCTGTATCCTTCTACTACATTATTTACTAGAGTAGATTTCCTTCAAGGGTTGAATGGAGTAGATGTTCCTTAAGGGACACAAACAGTTTAAAGCAGAAGAAACGTGAGACTGACAACACTTGAGGACAGAGCAACTCACCGTAGGATCATGACAGCCATGTCATTGGTCTTGGAGAAATCAATTATGATATCCTCTGCCATCTTCTTGGCTTTTCCATATGGGTTGATTGGAGCCTGGAACGTATGCCAGTCAAATCAGAGGAAAAGTCATTTAATTTGCCTACTAGAACTTCGCTTCTGTATTTACATTTAGCATAGGTGTGGCGGAACCTTTTTCCCGTTCTTATTTGATATGTTATCCAAGTAGCCATGAATTGTATAATTAAAATGTGCTTTGATAATTTCCAGGGAGCTTATATGATTGGCTTAGCGCGTAATGCTGACAATCCCCATAGGAAAAATCCAATAATTTCAGAATACGTGAAACAAGTAACCTTGCAAATAAAAATCTTACTTGGGGTGTTTCTTCTGTAATTGGCATCTTTTCAGGCTCTCCGTATGTTGCACAAGTGCTAGAGTAGATCAATGTCTTCACATTATGTGCAGCCATTGCCTCTAAAACCGTCAATGTATTTGAGGTAATATTATGGTAATATCTGCATAGATTTGGAAGGATATCAACTTCAATCCGGAGAAAAGTCCTTTGAAATCAATGCAACTAACAGTTACCTCAAAACATGGACCTCATAAAAGTCATATATCTAGATATAAGAGTACCTAAGAGGCTCCATTGTACTTTCACCAACGTAAGCAACTGCAGCAAAATGCATCACGGCATCAAATGCATTTTCAGCAAAGATCTTGTTTACCTAAAATAATATTAAGGAAAAAACTGCACAATCCCATAACATGACCATTGGTCCCTTGCCCTCCCCATCCCCCACAAACCATATGTAGGAAAAAGCTCAAGTTCGAGGAAGTTCAAAACTCATGTTATTTGGATACAGATTTTTCATCTCCCAAGTCAGCATATATGAATTGTAGTCGTCCAGGCTCAGGAAATAGCTCTTGGAGAACCTTAACAGCACCAAGATTCCCTCGGGAAAGATTGTCCTGCCAATTTAAGCAACATCATTTATTCATTTCAAGTTAACTTTAGTACAGTTTTCGTAAGGTTAGATCTCTAGTTCCCCAACGAGACATACCACAATTGTAACACGGTATGAGTCCTTCAACAGTCGAAGGGCAGCATGAGAGCCTATATAACCAGCTCCTCCAGTGACCAATACATGTGTCACGCCCGGCTCGTGGCGAGAAAACTAGAAATATAAAACGAGAATCAGATGTGACACAAAATAAGGTAGGTTAACCAATGAAGAGTCTGAAGTGATGCTGAACAACAGAATAATTTGAAAGAATCTGACTTCATTAGTCAGTAACACACCATGATTCGGCTATTATTACTAGGTGGCTGCAAGAGCATGACAATGCATACTGTAGCCAATATTGCAGCCAAAATGGCTTTTCCAGGAAATTTGGTTTGTCCTCTTGAATGTGGATAATCCATGCCTAACTGCACAAAATAGATGACAATTAGGGACAATAAACAACCAATGTTGAAATATGATGGAACTAATTTTTGTCCTTAGTCACATTTTTTCCTACAAAGAAAGATACTATGTGCTCCTATGAATAATTTCGCTTTGAAGAAGCGCATTTTGTGGAGACAAAAATGCACGATATTATGCAAGTACTAAAGATGCTGAACGTCTGATACGCACCATCATCCCAATATCAAATCTGTAGAATTCTCGTAGAAACAGACATTGACAGCTTCCCATTTGAAATCTATGGATCTACTCTACATGAACAAGAACTATCCCTACGGACCTTAACACTTTGCCTTTGATCATTTTGGACAGAAAATTTAAAGGAAAAGAAGAGCTTCTGCAATGCATGAATCTATATATACAGACAAAACCAATACAGGTTTTCCAATAACATAACAAGACGCTGAACAAAGAAACTCACCTATTCAATAATGATTGCTAAGGTCTTGACAGAGCTCTTTCCCCTCACTAGTGCAATTTAGATGGCAAAGCAATGGATATGGATCCAATAAAATCTATAGATTCTATACAAGCAAGATCGTTGAATAGGATATGATCACCCTCGTTTCCAAATAGGTGTAATATAATCTGCACCATAAGTAAACAATTAAAGTCACCCACGTAACAAGAAGAAAAGAGATAGAAGAAAGGGGGGGGGGTGGAGAAGCGGAGCATAGAAATTGAAACTAAACATAGGATAAGACAATCAAATACAAACGCAAGTCCTTCAATTCGATGTGTTTAGGGGAACCAGTATGTCAAAAAGAACCCATCAAAAGACCATAACCTCGAACGTGAATTTCGATACTAGTAATGACGCAAGATTAGATTTTTTAATTGATACACATAAAATCAAGCGGTTATACACACCCAAGAATAGAAGGGACCAATGGATAGAAAGGAAAGAACAAAGGACTGATCCAAAAATAAAAACAAACGGGTTGCTTTTCACAGGGTAAAGAGGACCCCGAAGAGAAAATCAATAGTATTCTTGAATGGCTCCAACGAGAAGTGCCTAAAAGGAAACGTAGTCTAAGGCATCAAAGTCAATGGAAAACTACATGAATGATTAAAATTGTTATGGATTTAAAATGGAATTGAAAATAAGAATTTAAAAAGAAGAATTCGGTAGTGGGGGGTAAATAAATGAATGGACCAGACAGTGCGCGAAGGAAGATAAGTAAAGACCCCTAAAAGTCATAGATGGAAAAAAACGAGAAGTAAACTGCCATCAAAGAAGGGAGGGTAGCTTGGACCAAGTCCATGAATTGTGGGTGCGTTTTGAATTGAGAGGGAAAGCAGGGGCTAAAGTCTGGCTTTCTTCTACTTTCCTACGTTCTCTATTCTAGGCTTATATATGTATCGGCAATGGCCATGGTGTCAGTCTCGTGCCTGATTGCCTGTTGCTGCCACTCTTCCACCTCAGTTCGTTTTTCTCGCCTAATTACTTTCGTTGCCTTGAAGAAAAAAAACAAAAAAAGGATTAACGTGATTTCTGTTTGTTTGCCTAAAATGGGACAAATCTATCCGGTATTTTTAGTGTAACCGGTTTAGATACTTTTGTTAAGATCTTTTTTTCTCTCTTTTTTTTTTTTTTTTTGGTGATATTCAAATTTTTGTGATGCTGTTTTATTTATTTTTTTATTTTTTTGTCTCTCTTTTAACCTTAAACAAAGTGACAAATCTTATTTGTGTTAGAAATTTTATAAAGAAAAATACAAAAATTCGTCTAAATCACTTTAAATGTATGATCCTAATGAAAATGGGTTGGTTAATATAGGATCCTATGTTTTATATATTATATATAATTACAATTAAGGGTCATGAGAATCACTAATTAATAACCAACAGTTATAATCTTCTAATTTTACAATGTTTGGATCCAAAAAAAAAAAAAAAAGGTGGGAAAGAAAAAAATAAAAAACATATAATGTAGATCCAGTTCTATTCCATGCCACATTTTTTTTGTATCGGTATAATTGAGGTCATTTATGCGGTGTGGAAGGGTCGGAGTTCTCCCTCCTACATGCAGACGGGCCCCTAGACCCAAAATTTTCATATTTGTGTCACGGTGGCCTATTCTAAATGGAGAAGGTTCGGGTCGCGTTTGACTCGTATCCATTAGAAAACAAAGGAAACTTGATTACACTTAATTAAGAGTTAAATTTAGATTAACAATAAGTTAGGCCATAATTAATTGGGGAGGTTATGTGTGAGGCTACCATCTACAGTGTAAGTTTCCTACGTTCCTCTACACTCCATTGCTAAATTTACATTAACAACGACACATACGAGGAGATGAACGGGAACAATAATAATAATAATAATAATAATAATAATAATAAGTAGCTCTATTTATTTATTTATTTATTGGGTTGTCATGGAATGAAGAAGAAAATAATTCACAAAAAGGAGAAAAGAATCCGTCAAGTTACACCTGGCTCATGGGAGCCAAACAAACAAACAAAGCCAAATCACTTATAATCTATTAGTAAAATGCAAATCAAATGAGTAAGCCAACCCCTGGGGGTGCAATTTTTATAACAATCTTAGGCACCCGGCAAGCTAAGGGTTAAATTGATACAATTTTGTTTTTTGTTTTTTGTTTTTTTTTTTCAACTGTAAAATTAATTAATTTCATGCTTTAAGATATAGGCATCCATCAAGCCAGTGTGTGGATGTTGAACTCAATTAATGACTCAATAAGTCCCTTAATAGATAAAATAAAAATTTTATTATACTTTTTAGAAAATTTTAAAGATTTATTAATTAATATTCATTAAAAAAATAAAATAGTTATAATTTCAATTCTCTTGTTTTGAATTATTTATATCTTTGAAGTATAATTTGTTTTTATTCGATTTATTGTTATTCAAAGTTTCTTATATCGAGAAACATAAACCAATATATTCTAAATTTTTGTTTGTGCAGGTGAGTGTCAGATTAAACTGAAAAAGATTGACATGTTTTTTTCCTTACAAAACTGTGGTCAATCCGCCACTTTGAATCATATACATGTTGGTGCTGCTTCTTAGCCGTGCCCTGTGAAGTTCTGCAAAAGCGAAAGTCTCTTGGTTTTGGTCCTATAAATAACACAGGAATGTTCGCCTTTCATCTGCAGTGGTGAAACGAAAAAAAAGAGAAAAGAGATATAATTACGCTCAAAAAAACAAGAACAAAGAGCAAGAAAGAGAGAGATGGAAATAGCCAATAAACCTCATTTGGTGTGTGCTCCCTTTCCATTGCAAGGCCACATAAACCCAATGCTCAGATTGGCAAGGCTGCTCCACCATAAAGGTTTCCACATTACCTTTGTCAACACAGAATTCAATCACAAGCGTATGCTTGATGCAAGAGGCCCTGATGCTCTCAATGGCCTGCCTGACTTTTGCTTTGAGACCCTGCCTATTGAACAACCTTCTTCAGTCTCTCACACAAGTCTAGCCGTTTCCCTCCATTTAATGCGTGAATCTTGTAGAAAAGACTTCCCGCCCCTCCTCCGCAACCTCCTTGCTAAACTCAATGACAAAAATGTGCCTCCTGTGACATCTGTAGTCTCTGATTTTTTCTTGGCAAATGCTGTTGCTGTTGGTGAAGAGCTTGGAATCCCCACCGTGCTCTTGTGCACAATAAGTGCATCTGCCCTGGAAAGTCTCAACAAATTCCTCGATCTTGTGGCACAGTATCTTACTGCCCCCAATGGTAATGTTAATGTAACCTTAATAGTATTCTAAATGCTCTCAAATTACATCTTCGTAACTTTCCTGTTATTATAATTATATACTGAGGATGGAAGCTACTTTTACAGATGCGAGCAACAGAGACCAAGCAGAAACTATTGTGAACTGGATTCCAGGAACGAAAGACGCGCGGCTGAAGGATATCATGAGTATTATCGGAAATAAAGATCCAAGAGAGCTGATTATGCAAAGCAAGGAAAGTGATACAGCTACAGCCTCAAGAGCATCGGCTGTAATCATTCACACATTTGAATGCTTGGAGAAGGCACAATTGGATGCTGTTTCATCCACAAACGGAAGGATTTTTGCCATTGGTCCTTTGCAATTGCTCCTAAACCACATTCGTGAAGACCCCGAAAAGCTCCTGGATTGCGACATGTGGGAGGAACAGTCTGAATACATTCAATGGCTTAACTCCAGGGAGCCAAAATCTGTGATTTATGTGAACTTTGGCAGCACTATGTTCATGTCAGCAGAGCAACTAATTGAGCTCGCGTGGGGAATAGCCGAAAGCAACCACTACTTCTTATGGGTGATCAGGCCTGACATGCTTAGGGGAGATGGGACAATACTGGCACAAGAGTTCCTGTCCGAAACAAATGAGAGAGGTCTTCTGCTAAGTTGGTGCCAGCAAGAGACAGTTCTCAATCACCCATCAGTTGGAGGATTCATAACGCATTGTGGATGGAACTCAACGCTGGAAAGCATCGCCGCTGGCGTGCCAATGATCTGCCTGCCTCTTGGCATGGATCAGCAGACCAATGCTCAATACATCTGCAATGAATGGGGCATCGGTTTGCAGCTAAGTCACAACTTCAAGAGGAAAGAGTTGGTGAAGCTTGTGAAAGATTTAATGGCGGGAGAGAAGGGCGAGGAATTACAAGAAAAGGCGTTGGAATGGAAGAAATTGGCAGAAGATACAGCCGGTTCCGTGGGCTCATCGTCCTCAAACTTGAACAAGCTGGTGGAGGAAGTGTTGCTGCCCAAACGTTATTGATAATCATCTCAATTTGCTTATGAGATTATTGCACTATGGTCATAGAAAACGGGTATAAAATTTATGATAATTATGAGTTTTTTAATAAATAAAATGAAAATTTTATTAGACTATTTAATAATTTTTAGTAAATTTTTAAAGAATAAAATTATTAAAAAAAAAAAAGAGAAATTCAATTTAATACTTTCTAAATCTTTGAAGTATAATTTGCTTTTGTATTAATATGTTTTAAATTTTTGTTAGTGAAGGTGGGTGTTATATTAAAATTAAAAAGATGAATTTTTTTTATTTTCCTATAAATTTTATAATTCAATGATAATATTTTTCATTTTATTAAAGTACTTCTAAGTAAAAAAAAAAAAAAAAACTCCATTATACCATAGCAAAGAATTGTTTAGTGAAAATTAATGTTTATGTTATAATTATAATAAAGTTTTTTTTAACAAAAACAATCTGAATATTAGCTATGATATGAATTGAAAATTTTTAATATATATATATATATATATATATATAAAAGTACAGATAACATTTTGTAAAAATAATATCAAAATATTAAGTTAGAGAAAAATAATTTAATAACGCAAGACAAGAAAAAGATACGCAACATAATAACAACAACCGGAAAGTACACGCGCATGGAATCTATATTGTAAATTGTAATTTTTCTCTTTCTAGTTATAGTTATTTATCTCTCTCTCTCTCTCTCTCTCCCTCTCTCTAAAACCCACCGATCTCTTTGTCTCTCTCTCTCTTGCCCCTGAAGAGAGAGGTTTGCTGGGGTTCGATGCCCAGCCCGTTTGACCTCCTCCTCCTCCTCCTCCTCCTTCTTCTTCCTCTCAATCTTCCCAATTACCTATTGGAACCCTATCGATTCTTCTAAATTACGAGGCGTTCCAGCCATCTTTTCTCCTTCCTCCACCTATGTGGATACTACGGTCTCCCGAGTCTTCGTAATCTTGTTCGCTCTGGCTACCAAGAAACGGCGTGGGATAATTAGTTCCTCTGTTTTTTGCTCTTTTTTTTCTTTGTTTCTCGAATTCTGTTTTCTAGGGTTTTGCAGGTTTCTTTTGAGGGACTGGTTCTGTAATTATGGAGCGATCTGATGGCAAAGATTTGATTGAAACTTCCTCTGGTCTGTGTTTTTTTTTTTTGGTTGAATCTCTCTCTGTATATCTGACAAAAAGATTTTAAACTCTTTTGAGTTTCATTGGATTTTAAGCTGTTGATTTTGTGTGTGCACTGGCCCTCGCAAAATGAAATGGATTCGTGGTTCTTGGGTGCTATCCATTGCCGTTTTCGATTTTCTTTTGAGAATTTTGAAGCATTTAGGTTATGATCTTGAGATTCAAGAACATTAGGGTTTTGGGTTCTTCAGTCTTGAAATTGAGTTCCAGCAAAGGAGGCGCCTGCTGCTTCGTTAGTCAGAAAAGAAAGAAGAAAAAGCTATTACTTTTTTGCGTGGGTGATGGAATTGTCGGTACTAATAAGAATGTTCAGTTGAGTTCAGTTCATATGGATCATATAAAGATTCAATTCTTTTCATTTTAGATCAAATTCTATTCACTTCAGCTCCGATCCACCATCTTCACTGTTAAAAGTTGGTAAACTAAAGCCACTTCCCAGCTTGATCCAAAATTATATAATCCCAAGTTAAATTACCCATGACATCTTCTCCTATTGAAGGCTTCTGTTGTATGTTTAGTGGCCTCCTAGATACTCAGATCACTTGAACTCAAGCGACAAAACTGACATGATCTTTGAGACTGGCAACCAGTTTCTCTTGATATGAGCTTGGGCTGGAATTGTAATAGGTCATAAGTCATGATTGTGTGACTCTGTGCTAAAGAATATAGCAAGAAGACAGGAAGGAGAGGCTATTTCTTGTGTGCGTGTGTGCTCAGGAGAAAATTAATTGAATTCCAGGAGAATGAGAGGTTTTTTGCTTGGAATTTCTTCTTGGGCTAATCATCGATTGGTTTATGAGTTGAATAATATTGTTAAAAGTTACTTTGAGGCCTACTTCTAATTTTACTGAGGCTATCCCAGTTCCTTTTTATTTGCCTTTTCAGAGTTTATGTTTATAATGCACTGGAACAATCTAGTCTAGTCCATGAGTTATGAATAATTCATAGTGGGTTCACTGCCTTTTGTGGTAATGAGTTTTCTTGCATGGGCATTTGCGTTGACTTTGCCTCTTTCTTTGGATTAATTGTCCTTCAGGTGCAGTCTTTGATGCTTCACAGTATGAATTTTTTGGTCAACATTCAATGGAGGAAATGGAGTTGGGTGGTTTAGAGGATGAAGTTGACAACCCCGTATTCAGATCTGCTGATGATGAGTATCGTCTATTTGAGAAAGATGATGTAAGTTTTGGCTTTCTTTTTTCATTACAAACTTATTTGTCATTGGTGTTACCATACTGTTATGTAACAATATGCCTTTAAAGCAATATTGGAAATAGTTTATGATTTTGAAGTTTGTAATGTGCTGGTTCTTTAAGAATGTATACTATTCATGATTGTTTAGTAATTGATTGTGATTTGGGTTATGTGATATGATTGTTCTGATAACTTGCTTTGCCTTCATTCTAAATTTTCAAGTTAATGTCCATTTGGAAGTCAAAAGACAATATTGTGACACCAAAGAAATTTATAAGATGCAGACAGTATGTGGATTGACCTTAGGCATACTGTTTACAGATGGGTGTATGTATGCCAAATTAGTGCATTGTGCAATATCATCAATTGAGCCAACAACCTGGAACGAGGTCCTTTCTTCTTCACTGATGTTATTAGGAGGGGAACCAAAAAATATCATTTCCCAAGGATCTATTTGGTGTTTAGGAGCTAGACAATAAGAACCTCCTGTGCAAATGTGTTTATCATCAATTGTGATAGGACTTCAGATTTGCTTCTCACATATTCCAGCAGTTAAAAAACATACTCTATACTGGTTTTTCCAGATTTCAAAATATAGTTTCTTGGGAATTAGCTGCCTGATGCACCATCCAATGTTTCTGTCAGTTTCTGTGTGCCCAAGATGATTAAAAATAATGCAATGAGCAAACACATAGTACCTTATAAAATTTGGGGTGGAGAGAACAGTAAGAGATGCACATTTGGAACATAGAGGTCTACAACAAGTTATTCTTTTCTTTCTTCTTGATGCTGTTGCTGACTACTGTTTGTCATTTATCCTTAAGGCTGTTATACTCATCTTCATCAATTGCTTGCCTTTTGTTGCAGGGTGTGGGTTTGGGATCCTTATCTGATGTGGATGATTTGGCTAGCACTTTTGCAAAGGTCAGATTGCTCAACTTGTATACTTATTTAAGAGTGTTAGTTGGGTGATGTTTCCATTTTTATTATTCTATTTGGTATTGTTTTGAGTGCATAATGGATAGAACAGCAAGAAAAGATTCATGTAGCTGATCCCAGTTAAATTTGGGATTAGTGCTTTGTTGTTGTGGCTGTGGTTGTTGGTATTGTTTTTGAGATATTTTCCTTTGGCAGTGTAGATAATTTTGATGGATTGATTGCTATTATTTGGTTGAGATTAGTCAGGCAGGTTATTGATTTTCAATTTTGTGTATATGTATGCAATATGTACTTCTCCTCTCTATTGAATCTCAAGTCTGAAGTTGAACTTGTGACAAATTTTTGTGACAATAATATATAGCACTCTAGAGAAAGAAAAAGAATGGCAAAGCTAACGTGATTTGTGCCTGATTTCTTATTGCTACTGCCTTTACTTATGTATCTTTGGTGGTGTAATTCTAGTGTCCAGACATTTTTTAATAGTCTTTTTTTTGTGTCAAATTGTTGAGATCTGGTGTGGTCCAAGATATACTGAAGTCATATGATTGTCTAGTTCCCCAATATATTTTTATAGCTTTTGAGCATAATACCTAGTTTTCTTGGAACCTTGTAAAGTCTTGGTCATTAATTTCTTTTAGGATTGAACAAAGTTTCACTGGATTTTTTCAAAATAGAATGTTTTGTCTTTATTATTGTATGCTGTGTACTTTTTATGGTATGATGCCTACATAATCATGTTTGCTTGGCTACTGGTATCCTTCTTTCTCTCATTTGTTCTGTAGTTGCCACTTTTTCATTCTTGTTCCTACGTCACTGTGGACATATTCCCCTGTCCAGTCTAGAAATTTCAGATGCTTTCCATTGCCTTTTTGCACAGCATTTGAATTTACTGTATTCTTGCACAGTTGAACAGGGTTGTCACAGGACCAAGAAGTCCAGGAGTTATTGGAGATAGAGGATCTGGATCTTTTTCTAGGGAAAGTGAGTTAGACTCTTACATGCGTTTTGTATTATCTTGTGATTGTAAAATGGATTTATTTGGGTGGTTTTCTTGTAAATTTTCTTCTTATGTCATTATGATGCGGTAGCCTCTTGATAGATGAACTGTGGTTCTCCTGTTCACAATAATAAGGGCAACAGCCTGTCATATTTTATTCACATATTTATATCTGGTGGAATATGCCTTTAATCTTAAGTTTTTGTGACATTCATTGATTGTGGGATGCCATCTAGCTTATTAACAACTTCCAACGTTGTGGCAGCATTCTTGGCATAAGTTGTTCCTTTGGCTTTGTTGGTCCAGTTTTCCTTTTTTTTTTTTTTTTCCTTCTTTTTGGAGAACTTCAACAATTCAATTATATTGTCTTGGCCCCTTTTTATTGTGTTATGGGATATTTAGCTGAAATGTCTATTTCCTACTATAGTAATGAGTTGTTTTAAATGTCTTATGGTCCAAGAGTGTCTAAATGTGTTTTACCTATAGAGTGACAAGAATTAATTATCTACTATTGCATGAGTGTGGAAGTGTCAGAGCATTTTTGTGCATATAACATTTTGATTTTTCTTTATGCTTGTGGTTGAAGGGCAAGCTTTGGTGTAATGGAAAAAGGTTATTCTGTTGTGATGGGTCATAGGTTCAAGTCATGGGAAAAGCCCTTTGCGAAAGCAATGATAAATCTGAGTACATCCAACCCTTCCCTAAATCTCACTAGTGTAGAAGCCTTTTGCATTGAGATGTCCTTTTCCTTTCAATGCTTGTGGTTACTCATGTGCAGATTTTTCTATCTTTTTTCTGTTGCATTTGATTTATACTCAGAAATTGGGAGATTTTCTACATGAACAATTCTTGTTCTGAGCTTTCATTGCTTAGTGGCCTTGAGTGCAAAAATTTAGTTGGTATTTGATTGTACTCTTATTAGTTGGTGAAGGAAAAGGCTTTAGGAAGCTGATTTACCAAACTCCTATGAGAACCAAGCTAACAATTTGTGGACTGATATGTAGGTTGATTTTATTCTCCTTTTGAATGCTTCTAGTTTGATATTCTATACCCTCTTTAACAGCATATTCTTTTCAGGTTCTTCAGTCACGGAGTGGGCACAAGATGGAGACTTTTCTAGCTGGCTAGATCAGCAGATTATTGATATAGAAAATGCTCAAGAAAAGAGGTGGTCATCGCAGCCCCAACCTTCATCTGCTCTATTTAGTGAATCAAAGCCTTTGTATAGAGCTTCCTCCTATCCTCAGCAGCAACAACAGCAACCTCACTTTTCAAGTGAACCAATTATTGTACCAAAATCAAATTTCACATCATTCCCACCTCCTGGGGGCAGAGTTGAGCATGCTTCTCCACATCACCTAAATATTCCTCCTCTTTCTAGTGGACTTCAGTTGCCATTCTCTGCCCCAAATCTCTCCCATTTCTCAAATTCTAATCTTCATTTGGCTGGTCTACATCAAGGGTTACACTACAGTGGAAATGTGTCCCATGTTCCCTCTTATGGCCTTTCTTTTAACAACAGGCCACAAAAACATTGGGTTGACCACTCTGGCCTATTGCATTTAGATCACGCTGGCATCTTGCAGAGTATAATGCATCACCGGTCATCCCGCCAAGATTTGATATCTACACAGTTATCACTGCAGCAGCGGCTGCATCAGCAGAGATTGCACCCTAAATTTCAACCATCTCTGGCTCATCTTGCAGCATTGCAGTCCCAGTTTTATAGTGCACATCATTCACCATCTCATAAGATGATGACTGGTTTAGCTGATATAAGGGAACAAAAACATAAATCATCACAAAGAGGGCGACAGAATACACGATCCTCACAACAAGGCTCAGACACTGGCAGCCAGAAAAGTG
This sequence comes from Ceriops zippeliana, assembly GCA_037897445.1. Taxonomy (NCBI): domain Eukaryota; kingdom Viridiplantae; phylum Streptophyta; class Magnoliopsida; order Malpighiales; family Rhizophoraceae; genus Ceriops; species Ceriops zippeliana. The sequence continues at coordinate 3,873,742 of JBAPLH010000217.1, forward strand.
ATAGTGGTTGGGTGCAACTACAATCTAAGTATATGACATCTGAAGAGATAGAGAGTATTCTGAAGATGCAGCATGCTGCCACACATAGCAATGACCCATACATAGATGATTATTACCACCAGGCTAGTCTGGCCAAAAGGTCTGCTGGATCAAGATTAAAGCACCAATTCTGCCCATCTCACCTGAAAGAGGTCCCTTCTCGAGCTCGTAACAGTTCAGATCAGCATTCTCATATCCATGTTGATGCTCTTGGAAAGATTCTTCTCCCTTCCATACGCAGGCCCCGCCCTCTCCTTGAAGGTGATCCTCCTGAATGTAGCAATGGAAGCTCTGAAAAGATTCTTGGGAGGCCTCTGGAGCAGGAACCTATGCTTGCTGCTAGAATCACCATTGAAGATTGCTTCTCTGTTCTTATTGATGTGGAAGATATTAACCAGTTCTTACAGTATAATCAGCCCCAAGATGGTGGCACTCATCTTAGGCGAAAGAGGCAAGTCCTGCTTGAAGGGGTGGCAGCATCACTTCAGCTTGTTGATCCCCTTGGCCAAAGTGGTAAGACAACTGGACTAGCATCAAAAGATGACCTTGTGTTCCTGAGGCTAGTTTCTCTTCCTAAGGGTCAAAAACTCATTTCCAAGTTTCTTCAACTTCTATTTCCCAGTAGTGAACTGACCCGAATTGTTTGTATGGCTATTTTCCGTCACTTGAGGTTTCTATTTGGTGGCATTCCCTCAGATTCGGGAGCAGCTGAGACTACTATGAATCTTGTGAATACAGTTTCTGCTTCTGTTGGTGGAATGGATCTCTGTGCACTCAGTGCATGCCTCGTTGCAGTTGTCTGTTCTTTAGAGCAGCCACCTTTTCGGCCTCTGGGTAGCCTTGCCGGTGATGGGGCATCCGTTATTTTGAAGTCACTCCTTGAAAGGGCAACCAAACTGTTAAATGATCCTCAGGCTGCGGCTAACTGCAGTATGCCCAATTTTGCCCTCTGGCAAGCTTCATTTGATGAATTTTTTGACCTTCTTACCAAGTATTGCCTGATTAAATATGATACAATACTACAGTCAGCCTATGCAAAGGCTGCATCTAGCACTGAAGATATTGATTCAGAAGTCCATGCAGCTACAAAACATGAAATGCCTGCGGAGCTTTTACGTGCATGTCTTCCTCATACTAATCAACACCAGATGGAGCTTTTAAGGCATTTTGGGCAGCAGCGGAATCCTGTCAGTGTTTTGAATGTGCATTCAGGAAACAGCAGTCACTTAAACTCTGAATGATGGCAGAGTTGATTGAAACAACCATAGATAATGCAATTGGATTGTTGTTATCTGTATAGCTTTGGAAGCTTTAGCTGACTGAATCTCCCAACAGTCAAGGAGCAGAAGAGGCGGATGTATTGCTGGAGTTTGGAGGGTCGAATTATGTGTTCTTAATTGATGCTCATCTTGTTGGGTTTGCAATCACGCATGAATGCGTAAAATGATCGAATCTTCTGGTGGTGATGGTTACTGGAAGTAATTTACTTCTGGGGAGCGTTATTTTGGTGCTCTTGTTGTAACGCTAAGGCAAATTTGGAACCTTAGGGGATAGAATGTACAGCATGGTCTTACAGAGGCATTTACAGAGCCATCGTAAATGCCTCTTCTTTGCATTTGCCTTGTCCATTCCAAGACAGTCGCGATTGTCTTCAGAGATTCGTCGGAGACCACACTAGTTGGGACTGACCTGTAATGTGTATGTTTTATTCGTTGTAGTAATTGTTGTTGGGGGAGGCCGGTGCAGAAGATGTGCAAGGGTAGGGGGTGTTAAGAGAATTTAGTTTTACGTGGAACCCATTATCTGTTTCCTCAGTGCAATATCCAACTTCTTTTTTAAGGGCTCCCAGTTTATGTATGGGGCTTCGATTTTTCGTTACACGCCGGCACCCTCAGCGCAAACCCTGGTGTAGAAAGGTTTCAGGATCGGATAATATGCCATCCAATTTCATTAAATTGTACGCCTGATGTTGCATTGCTATCTTTTGTTATATGTCTTGTGGGAAGGGTGTTCACTGCCCACTCGTCCTTTCGGCCTGGTGAAGGAAAGGGAAGGAAATAATGGCTCGAGTCATGTCATAGATTGTAGTTTCTTGTGTCCTCCCCACCCCCCTTGAACTCAAATGATCAGGGGACTGAATGTAAAGCAAACAGTGAAAGCCAGGATTAAAAATAATAAAAATAATAATGTAAAGCATTCATAATTTTTGTTATCCTAATTCTACAATTGGAGGTAAAAACTTCAGCCAGTGGCCATATGAACTGATTGTTAAAAACTAAAACAAAATATGCTCCAAAAGATTAAAATAAAAGCTGTCGCAATAGGTATCTGAATTAAGTTGAGTTAGAAAGTAAAATGAAAAAAAAAAATAAAAAAAGAACATTATATCATTTAAGACGGCAAATAAGTTGATCCATTCGAAATGATTAGTCAACACAAATTGAAAACAAAAACCCACAAAAATTCCAGTAGCAGTTAATGTTTTATTTCTGCAAGAAGAATAATGTATTGAAACAAAGCCTACTCTCACAATAACCCAATTATTCAAAAGGCCAATTATTGTAATGCCCATAAATCAACGAGACAGAACAAAGGAGAGAACAGACGAGATACATTATAGTGCAACAATCACATATGCATATTGAGATGATTATCAATTAACGTTTGGGCAGCAACACTTCCTCCACCAGCTTGCTCAAGTTTGAGGACGATGAACCCACGGAAACGGCAGCATCTTCTGCCAATTTCTTCCATTCCAACGCCTTTTCTTGTAATTCCTTGCCCTTCTCTCCCGCCATTAAATCTTTCACAAGCTTCACCGACTCATCCTTCTTGAAGTTGTGACTTAGCTGCAAACCAATTCCCCACTCATTGGAGATGTATTGAGCATTGGTCTGCTGATCGTTGCCGAAAGGCAGGCCAGCGGCGATGCTTTCCAGCGTTGTGCTCCATCCACAATGCGTTATGAATCCTCCAACTGATGGGTGATTGAGAACTGCCTATTGCTGGCACCAGCTTGACAGGGGACCTCTCTCATTTGTTTCGGACAGGAACTCTTGTGTCAATATTGTCCCATCTCCCCTTAGCATGTCAGGCCTGATCACCCATAAGGAGTGGTTGCTTTCGGCTATTCCCCGCGCTATCTCAATTAGTTGCTCTGCTGACATGAACGTAGTGCTGCCAAAGTTTACATAAATCACAGATTTTGACTCCCTGGAGTTAAGCCATTGAATGTATTCATACTGTTCCTCCCACATGTCGCAATCCAGTAACTTTTCAGGGTCTTCAGGAACGTGGTTTAGGAGCAAGGGCAAGGGACCAATGGCAAAAATCCTTCCGTTTGTGGATGAAACAGCAACCAATTGTGCCTTCTCCAAGTATTCAAATGTGTGAATGATTACAGCCGATGCTCTTGAGGCTGTAGCCATATCGCTTTCGTTGCTTTGCGTAAGCAGCTCTCTTGGATCTTTATTTCCGATAATACTCATGATATCCTTTAGCCGCGCGTCTTTCATTCCTGGAATCCAGTTCACATTAGTTTCTGCTTGGCCTTTGCTGCTCGCATCTGTAAAAGTAGCTTCCATCCTCAGTATATAATTATAATAACAGCAAAGTTATGAGGAATTCCAAAATATGGTGTGTAATTTGAGAGCATTCAGAATATTATTAAGGGTACATTAACATTACCATTGAGGGCAGTAAGATACAGTGCCATAAGATTGAGGAATTTCGAGGCTTTCCAGGGCAGATGCACTTATTGTGCACAAGAGCACGGTGGGGATTCCAAGCCATTGAGAGCATCAGGGCCTCTTGCATCAAGCATATTGTCACGGATATTACTTCCTCCTAAAAGGCACCTCGCTTATATGCCTTAAGGTCATTTTTTTTCAATGACGTGGAAGTTGAGTAGGAAAGTTGAGTAGTATGCATCCGTAACATTTCTTATATCTGATTCATCAATGTCCTCCTCGATACACCCTTGGTGCACAGTATACTCAGGACGGCATTACCTATTAAAAAACACTTACTACCAAGTTGAGGATCCTACAGTAAGACTGGGATGGCTCTAATCATTAATATTATAAGTATATACTATCCAACTTTCACATTTATTAAGCGGAGTGACTACAAATTCTAATAGGTGCCTTTTTAGGAAGTAAGCAATGAGCAGGCGCCTTTTAGGGAACTCGTGACAATACACTCGTGATTGAATTCTGTGTAGATAAAGGTAACGTGGGAAACCTTTATGGTGGAGCAGCTTTGCCAATCTGAGCATTGGGTTTATGTCGCCTTGCGATGGAAAGGGAACACATACCAAACGAGGTTTATTAGCTATTTCCATATCTCTCTGTCTCTTTCTCTCTTTGTTTTTCAAGTGTAATTATCTCTCTTCTCCTTTTTCCAGTTCACCACTGCAAATGAAAGATGAACATTCCTGTGTTATTTGTAAGACCAAAACCAAGAGTCTTTCGCTTTTGTAGAACATCATACAAGCTGGCAAATTGGGTGGCGCTAAAAAGCAGCTTCAATTTGTTACCTGTCCTCCTGGATTAGCAGCATTTATATAATTCATAGTTGCCGACTGACCACAGGTTGTGCATCCTTGGACTTGATAGGAAACATTCTTGGATCCCTAGTCCTTTTCCTGCCTTTAGTTTCACACTTCCCTACAAATATTGGGCATCTTAGCTTCGGTGGAATGCCAATGTTCCGAGTTTCCCCCTTTTTGGCGTTCTTGCAAATATGATCAAAATCAGAGATGATTTATTTAGACAGATGTTCATGGAAAGTTGATGGGTGCATCAATTTGCTCAAACTTCAGGATAATTGAATCACTAAAACTTACTACCATCCACCATTTGTCTTTTATCCTATTTTTTCAATATTTTGTGCCTTCTTGCTGACAGCTTTGCCAAATCGCTTTGAACGTCGAAGCAATCTCTAGCAAATAATTTTAATGACTGCAGCCAAAAAAAATCATTTTGCCCCACCGGCAGGCAATCTCTCCAGATTTCAATTTTGTATTTATACATACTCATATGATGCCTTCAATGGTAACTTTATTTTTAGTTAACAGAAGAAGTACATTTGCTTTGTATAATCTTTAGAAAGAATTGGGTTATGTATTTTTTACGTTAAAAAAAAAAAAAGCACATAAAATTTCTTTAGTTATAATACCTAATAATTTGAATATATTCCAACTATGTATTTTGATTTTTCTACAGTAACAGGACTCAAGGAGACAGAAATTTTAAGTTTTAAATCACTTTGATTTTGTAATGGTTGGGGCCTAATGGGCCATAGGCCCAAATTTGACCTCCGGATGATCTTTTCTTTTGGGCGATAATTTTCGTCACACCGAGCAAATCTAGTGGGCCCAATTTCCTGCCGAGGGCTTACACATTGAAGCAAGTCCCTTGGACACGTGGCATCATAATGGATACAAAATTACAGGATTCACAGTCGATCCCGGTGGTCTCCGATCCAGATTATCACCTCTCCAAGACCGCCGAAGAACGCCTCTCTCTGCTGCTCGCTTGCAAAAGTTTCTGCTATTTAAGACTCGTTAGCGGGACTTGGATCAAGTAAGTCGTCATTTTTTTTTTTTAAATCAGGATTATTGCATTTAATCATCACTGTTGTTTTTGGTTTTTAGAATTGGAATCAAGCTGGCGCCCTAAAGCTTGTTGGTTTTTTATTTTTTGGCTCTGTTAGGCTTGTGTGCATGTTATTTCTGTCTCTTTTTCAGAAATTTGGTGGATTTTTCTTGGGGTTTTCGAGTCTAACAATTTTGTTCAGTTTTTTGGCTTCTTTTGCTTCTCCCCACCGCCTGTTTTTTAAATTAGTGTGTTGGAGGGGTGGCGGTTGGGGAAAATTTAGCAAAAAAATAAAAAAGAGGGAATTCGAAGAGAGATGATGTCCTATCCGTGAATTATCTGAAATTTAATTTGGGTTTTCATGAACCTGGTTGTTGACGATTCTAGCAACTGAAACTGAATTTATGGACGAAATGCTTAAGGATTCTTGTGAAGTTTTGAGCTCAATTTTAAAGATCAGAGGAGTTTCAAATTGACTGTGAATGTAATAGCAAATCGTGCTGTGTTGCAGTGGATTTGGAAGAGGAAGTAGAGACGGTAGAGAGCTCTGCTGGACATGAGTTGGTGGTTTTGAATGAAGTAGATCCAATTATAGAGCCACGTGAGGGTATGGAGTTTGAATCCGAAGATGCTGCCAAGATCTTTTACGATGAATATGCCAGGCGGGTGGGGTTTGTTATGCGTGTGATGTCTTGTCGACGTTCTGAAAGAGATGGAAGGATTCTCGCTCGTCGACTTGGGTGTAATAAGGAAGGTTATTGTGTCAGCATACGAGGCAAATTTGGTAATGTTCGAAAGCCACGGATGAGTACAAGAGAAGGTTGTAAGGCAATGATTCAAGTTAAGTATGACAAGTCTGGAAAATGGGTGATTACAAAATTTGTAAAGGACCACAATCATCCTCTCGTAGTGGCACCACGTGAAGCTCGACAGAAATTGGTGAGTTAACTCCTCCTATTAACTACCCACGATATACTGCATCATTGCTCTCTCTTGATAGTTTCTCTTGAGTTAATTATGCCCTCTATGCTAGAATTTTCAATGGCTTTTTGGCTTAAGCAGCTTTTATTTTGGTATTTTATGATATTTTTGTACAGTTATCTTTCATGGCAGTGCAAAATTTGGTGTGGATCTTCTTGTTTTTATAGCTAGACGGAGGGGAAAAACCAAAATACGGGCAAAAATAGGGGATGTGGTTTTGAGAACTGTCAGGATGGGAAAAAAGGGATAAAAAGGAGTAAAGAACTAGTTTGAAAGGAATGATGTATTTTTCAAAACATCTAGTATTCATAGGAATTTCAAGTGTGCAACCTCCGTAAGTCTGGCGGATGAAATTATCAGGACGAAGTTTTTGAAAATTTTTTAACTGCTGAGTTCAGTTCTTCTAATTGCAAAGCTAAAAACAAGTTTAAATCCATTCCTCAATTATCTTCGCTGAAATGAATTAACTTTCTGAAAACCATCAGCTAATGCAGCCAGTGCCTGCAACTGCATTGGGTTTACAGGGTAGTAGGGTTCACAGTGTTTCTCAATCCAGATATCTTAGTAGGGGGAGCAAGAAATTGTCTCGTCTGCTGTGTTGCTGAAAAACTGAAATATACCTTTGTTTCACATGCTAAGAACTAACTCTCCCCCCCCCCCCTCCCTAAAAAAAACAAACTATTTTTATTCTTTTAGAACCAAAAGTGATTCTTGTTGCATGGGAAATATATGATCTGTAAGAAGTAAAAGTGAAGGATTTTCTTCACATTTTGTTTAGCTGAAAAAGATTACAAACTAATTTCACTACTACTGATAATGATGTGTCTTCCTAGAAGATCAATCAACCCTTCTACTGATTTTGCCTCACAGGAAGCAGAAAAACACACTAATATGTATGTCATTAAATGGCAGGCTAATAAAACTGAAAACAAGTACATGTTGTAGGCAGTCTGTTGAGAGAGAAATTTAACCAGGAAACCGAAAAATAATATGTTGCCTTCATTGTCAAACTGTTCAATCTAATAGATGCATGCTTCCTTCTCTTGCAAGTGATGACCTCAGGCCAGTAGCCTTGTTTCCTGGATACCTTCTTGTCACTGATTCTTGCTAGCTAAACTAATCAGTTCTTCATAATCAATTGTGTTCTAATTCATGTGTTTTATATCCTATTGTAGGATGAAAAGGACAAGAAAATTCAAGAATTAACTGCAGAGTTGCGGAATAGGAAGCGATTATGTGCCACATATCAGGAGCAACTAACTGCATTTATGAAAATTGTAGAAGAGCATAGTGAACAGCTATCGAATAAAGTTTGGAATATAGTAAATAATCTCAGGGAGTTCGAGTGTCTAGAGAATGAGCTTGTGCAGCGTAGTTAGTCTCACCTTCTACTGTTTCTGAAGAATCAAGCAGAGTTGCAATCCTGTTATTGTTTTTTACTTCTTTCCTTTCCCTCCATCGCTTAGCACACTTATAAAGGAAGGAAATCACCTAGTAACTAGAAATCTAGCCACATGGTTCTTTTCGCTCGCAATTGAAGTGGTGACGGGGAAAAGGAAAATAGTGACCAAATTGGATGGTAGTGTCATGATATGACAAATGCAGATGTTGACGGGAGCTGCCATGATACGTTGATACCCAATGCTTGTGAAAGCCTCAGATTTTCTTGAAGTAGCCATTGAGGTGGTCTTGGTGGGTGCCCGGCTAAGATTTTACCATCAGTAAAAGGAGTGATCCACCCGTGGAAGGGATGTGGATCCTGTGTTCAGATCAGTAAGTGGAGTCCGCTTGACCCCTCTGCGCTTCCTCTATTAGCTTGGAGCACATTATAGTCTCGCCTACGGTTTGGTAGGAAAACTAGTAAAGCTGTCAATGTATTTCACGAATGTACAAATTGCTAGCATCGAATCAAAAATCGTGTATGCGCTTGTTGAATCCATTCTGAGTTTATCTGATTTAAGATTTTACCATCACGAAACTCTCTCAACATTTTCGGCCTCCTGTTGCACCTCATGGCTCCACTCTTATTCTGAACCCCACAAGAATATGGAGATTTCCTGGGCATCATGTTCTTCCCTCCAGAGCAAATCATTAAAAATTTGGATGGAGGGTTTGCAATTATTAAACGATAAAAGTTGGACTCATTAAGAGGCGTGTAATAGATGTAGAAAACGCAAATGAATTATATATTTTTTTATTGTCGGTATAAGTGAAGTTGAAAGAAATAAAATCATTTTTATATTAGTGGATATCCGATAGAAGCCCAAAGAATAGTAACATAAAATTAAGCTGCATTTTTTTCGTTGCTTTAGAAAATAACTCACATGCAAACCGGAAAACAACACAATAAAATTATGGAACTTGAAACAAAACTACCTTGTGTGGTAGAGGAAAAGGTCCGAAGCCACGCAGCTGGATTTATGGATTACAGTAAAAGTAAAAATAAGAATAAAAAACTGAAAGAAAGAAACGGACGAAGATTAAAAAAGATATGGATGAGTTGGGAATCCTCGCAGAAGACTTAAAAAAAAAAAAAAATCTTGAAGACGTCGAAGAACACTGATAATCTCACGTGTCACAAGTCCTGATACTTCTGGTTAATTGTCCATGCTTTCTTTATGGAAAGTTTCTTGATTTTATGACCCCAAAGACTAGGTGTAGATAGACAAAACAGATCATAACACACTTTAGCTTTCAAACAAAATTATTCTCTATGGCTTTTTCTTTTTTGCTTTTTTTTTTTTTTTCTTTTTGGTTTGTTAAAGTTCGCAATTTCTCGAATACTTTGTTACTAGAGAGAAACCCACTTTGATTTTCAGATGTAAATCTTGATTGCTTACAGGACTCGGCGTCTCTTGCCGCAGAACATTAGAGCTGGAGAAACAATAGACTTTTGACGAAGCAAACCCCTAAAGATCAGCACCAGCTCATAGCCATAGCACCTGTAAAGATTCGAAAATGTCAGACAAAAATCCTCAAACAGAAATTTGACCCAACATGTATATGTTCCCATATATAACCCACGTTTTAGAACAATGTTTCACCGTGACACGTTCGCTAGTTCTATTCAGCATACGGGAATAAACCAAAGTCTTTTGGTAAAAAGAACATCTTCATAACCACAAGAAATTGATTTAGTATTTCTGGCGCATATCCACGTATTGGCTGGAATTGCAGTCCTTTGCCCAGTGGCCAGGGTTACCACATTTGTAACAAGTACTAGACAAATCGGAGCTCCCTCCAACCCCATCAGGAAAATCATATGAAGAAACAGAACAATCCTTTGCCCAGTGCCCTTCCTTGCCGCATTTGAAGCAGGAATACCTGGTCTTCACATCATGGCTTCTGTGGCTAGGGTCATTGATGTTTTTGTAGGACTTGGACATGGACACATTTTGTGGAAGACCTTTATCGCCGGCAACAAAATGATATGAAGCAACAGAACAATCCTTTGCCCAGTGTCCTTCCTTCCCACACTTGAAGCAGGAAGATGCAGTTTTTACAACTTGGCTTTTGCCGATGGATTCATTCAATTGTTGGGCCTCTGGCATGCAGGCTTTTTGCAGAAGACCAGTTGTGACAGTAACATCATTGCACCACTTGAAGAAACCACAGGAACTTTCCTATACAGTGGGAAACACACAATTCAATCAGAAATACTTGTCTCTCTCCGTAATGTTAACATGCAGTAAGAGGGGACAAGAAGCGAGAATACAGCTAGTTGAAAGACAACTCAGGTCGTGCTATCTACTCATACAACAATATCAAGATGAATGTCGGAAAAATTAAAGAAACGAGAGCAAGGAAGAGAGTTTCAACGGATCAGAAAGGACTGATTTCTCTGAGACTATTTTCACCAATGGTAATGGACCACCATCATGCTAGTCTTCAGGTATAATGAAACATGCTGGAGCCTTGCAAAATGCAGAGTTTTCATAAAGGAAATTATGGAAGCCGAGTGCTTATTTCATTGACTAAATGGAAGCGACCTAAAAAGGTCATTCTTCTTTCTTTGCAGATTGGCCCGTTCTGTTGTCGTAGAGATCAATAATTATCACAAGCATCTGACATCCTTTTCTTGTCTGAAGGAATGGATTCGAAAAAGAATTAAGTTCACTGACTCATGCGGACCCAAGTTATGTTAAATATTGCACATTACTTACCAAAGCACAGAGAAGAAAGCCTACACCTCCGATTCTGTCGAGGTATAGTTCAATCAAGCCATCAATTTATTTTCGTGAAACCCAAAAGTTGTTCTAATCAGCCTTACCCTTTGCAGTGCATTGAAGTTGGATCAAAATACAACATCAACATAGCAAAATTAAATGTACAACTGTGGAACTCAAAAGCAAAGCCACCTTGTTTGCAGGACACCGATAGAATTGCTGGCCAATGTTTTTCCCTGATTTTGCTGTTAATACCAAGCAGGGTCCCGCGCCGCAGGGACAAGGCAGATCTGGGAAAACCGAGTTAGATGCAGGAATCTGAGGTCCACAACTTGTGTAATTTGTTGCAGAGGCGCTATCACACCATTCAAAGAAGCCACAGCCACCATTTTCCTGTGCAAAATATTTTCACAGCAGACAAACTCTCAGTAAAACATTGAAAATTCAATTCACATATAATTGATTAAACCAAACGAAAAATGAAACTGACACAAATATATAGATATATGTATGGTGTACTTGTCTAACAGGGCATTTGTAGAACTTGCGGCCGCGATTCTTCTCAGTATTGGCTGTGAAAACGTTGCAAACACCCAATCCACAAGCGCAACTCTTCTCAGGAACCGAAACAATCGATCCTCCGAACTCCGCCGCACCGCCGCCGCTCCCGCCGTATGACCGATTAGAATTTGTTGCGCCATTGACTAGGCTACGTTGCCATTGGAGACTCTTGCTCCCTCTCAATGCAGCGAGGTAGGCACCCTCCTCCGTCTTCTCCTCACAGTCGTTGTTAGCCTTGGGACTTGCGCGGCGCCCACCGTAGACGGCGGTGATCTTCCTGCGCTTACAGGAGTTGGAATCGGAAGCGGAGGATAGGGCGTGGGCTTCGGCCTCGGCAACCTGGGACAGAAAATATTCGTCTTCGGATACGGTGGCGGATTCGATTCCTGTTTCCGTTCTCTTCATCTTGCGCACAGACACAGCATGCACATGAGCACAAACCGAAAGCTTAAGTTTAATTTTCTTTCTCAATATTCCTCCGAATTCTCCCGCCGAAAATTTCCATTTTATGCTTTTTTGTTGGCGATGTCATTTTAATTAAATGCATGCCACACAAATATATTTATTATTATATTGAGATACAAATTATTTTTTATTATTTAATTTTAATATTAATGATACAAAATATACCTTGAAATATATGAATTATGGTAATAAAACTTAAATTTAAATTAATACAAATTAATAATATTTAATTAAATTATTATTTTGAGTGATATTATTATTATTATTGAATTAAGAGGATGATTTTCAAATGTTAATGGATCGGCTTGTCCACGCGCACACTAAATGTTTATGCGAGTCACTGTGTCCGCGCCACTGAATTGGGGTTGACCAAATGTGCAAAAGTTCAAAATGGGGTTGACCACACGGGCCGAGAACTTCGTCGGAGGAGAAACTTCAAGGGAGCCTTGTGCTAATGGTCGGACTCTTGCGTTCCAACTTCAAAGCCGGCGTAAAAACAAATAATAATAATCAATAATTGTTGAATGGTTAAAATGTCATTTTAATTCAAACGTATGATGGCCTCCAATCCAAGTTAGCTAAAATTGGGGCTTTGTTATGATCAAATTGATCAGATCGACTCACACAATATGTCCTAAAGGGGTGTTTATTTTTCTCATGTAGAACTTGCCTGCATTAAGATAATTTCTGCATCAATAAATATAAATATGTAACGCGAGGTTTGCAGCCAGTAAGCAGTATGCCATATAACACAGATTACAGAGCAAATCACAAAATCACACCCCATATTTCAGAATATCCAGACATATCTTCATGCAACACAAATTACAGAACAAATTACAAAATTCAGACGCCATATTTCAGAATATCCAAATGTATCTTCACCATTGCCACCGACTTTGAGTAGGGAGCAATTTTCCTTTGAGTGGGCTAGATTCCAGGAGTGAAAAGAAGAAGAAAACAGATGAAATTCTTGTCCCATTGTGCAGACACAGACTACATGATTATTGCTTGCTTCCCTTGAATGCATCAACTTCAATCCGAATGAACTAATACTTGCTTAGCTGTTATTCCGATGCTGTAAATGCAAAGGAAGAAGAAAGGGTCTTACATGAAAGGTAGAATCCAATTTATAACAATGAAAATATACTCTCTCTGCTTGATCTTTAGTCAAGTTTCCTGAACTTATCTCATCATTAAAGCACTTCGTTCATCAGCTTGTCTAAATTCATGGATGATGACCCACCGGGATGAGTGGCCTTTTCTGCCAGAATTTTCCACTCAGTAACTTTGTTTTTCATTCTCTTGCCTCTCTCTCCCTCTATTAACTCCCTCACAAGCTTAGCCACATCCTCCCTCTTGACGTCTACATCAATCTCCATTCCAATTTCCCATTCGGTGCAAGTATACCTGGAGTTTATTGCTTGATCGCCCAAAAACGGCAAGCAAAGCATGGGGACGCCCGCACATATGCTCTCAATTGTTGAGCCCCACCCACTGTGTGTCAGGAAGCCTCCAACTGACGGATGATTGAGCACTTCTTCTTGTGGACACCAACTAGCAATGAAGCTCCTCTCCCTCGTTTCTTCATCAAATTCTGGCGGCAGCATTGCCGAATCGCCATTGACCATATCAGCTCTTATTATCCATAAAAAAGGGTGCTTGCTTTCAGCTAGTCCCATCCCCAATTCAATGAGCTTTTCCTTTGTCATGACTGCTATGCTGCCAAAATTCACATAAATCACAGAGTTGTGTTTCTTAGAATCAAGCCACTGGAGACACTCAGTTTCCTCTTTCCATAAACTACACCCAATTGAACTCAGATCACCATTCTCAATTTGATCGAGATGCATTTGCAATGGACCGATGGGGCAGACAGCAGGATACGTAGAGGACAGAGCATCCAAAAGTTCCTGCTCTAGTGCCTCAAATGTGTGGAGAACGATTGCAGAAGCTTTATGAGCTTTCCGAAATAATTCCACAAAGAATCTGAACGCAAAGTCATTAGTGTCTCTTATGATAACAGCACAGGAAAAATCTCTTAAGCGCATGTTTTTCATTCCTGGAATCCAATCAATAAGTGTGTCCAAATAGCCATTTTTAAGATCGTCTTCATCTGCAAATACAACAAGAATTGTCAGAGACAAATTGTTGAAACCGTCACAATCATCAAATAAGTGAACAGTATGAAGGGGCATGACTACCTTTGATGGGTATAAGGCCTTTTTCTTTGAATTCTTCGATTATTTGGAAACTCACGAAGCCACAGGCAGAAAGAGTAAAGAAGATTGCAATAGGAAGTCCATTCTCTTCCGCGGCTTCATAACTGAACGGCATGAATCCATCAGAAATGATGCAAGTCACTGGAGGAACGTTGGAGACCGCAGTATCATTGAGTTTTGAAATTAGGCAGTTAAACGGAGCCAAGAAGTGGCGTTTCAGGATCGAGTTTTCAATGATGGTGGACAAATGTTCGTTAGCATTCCTGCCGTCAAATGGAGGAAGGCCATCTGGAATATATTCGAACTGAAAGCCCGGCAAGCCCTCCATGGCCTTGGGGCCAACGGATTCAAGTAATCGCCTGTGGTTGAACTCAATGTTCACAAAAGTTATGTGAACGCCTTTGTAGTGGAGTACCTTTGCTAGTTTAAGCATTGAATTTATGTGACCTTGAGCAGGAAAGGGGCAAAACATTGCATGAGGCCTTTGAGCTATTGTTTCCTCACCCATCCCTTTCTTGCTCAATATCTCTCTCTTTCTTCCTGTTTCTTTATGTCTGCAAACTACTTGCAATGTGCAGGTGTATGACTGTCTTTTTATTGCAATGTAATAGGACCCCTTTGTTTGTATGCGGAAAAGAAGCAGGGACAAACAATCATAGCCATTGTTATTGTTAAGAATACAAATCCCAATTTAACAAAATATAAGCAATGGTTTATCTTATAATATCTACCACTTTCATTACAGAACATCATATTAAAACTTGCTTGACATTTCCTTGTATGCATCCATTGGTTGGACGGGGTATGCAATTAGCTTATTGATTAGTTCAAGCTTCATTATGTCACGCCTCAAATGAGTGTGTTCGGAATATAAATGGCTTTATCTCCTCGTCTCTAGGCTACATTCCAACTCCCTTCCGTTTCCTGATGCTAAAACGAAAGTAACAGCCAAAAACGAACAAACAAATATAAGACTTGCACCGGCGGCCTATTCTGCTAGTTTTCTCCGCTCCAGGGCCCTGTTCCCCAAATTTTTATTCCGTTTTACTTGTTTGTCTCTATCAATCTCCGACAGCTCCTCCATCATCCTCCGACAGCTCCTCCATCATCATTAGATTAATCTCCACTTTATTCTAGAAAGCTTGGGAGATTGTCTTGCTGAATACGATTCATTTCCTAAATGTTATATCTGCGAAGACAAAAAGCTATAATTGATTGGTCAACTTGTGGCCTGCAGTGAAAGCCATTTCCTAGTTCTCGTCGTTCATATTGGTAGGGGCGATTTTGACACCTGTTCTTGTTATCTGCTCAAAGCCACAGAACAAACACTGTTCCATGTGTCTATCAGCCAGTGCTGATTTCGTTCTTTCGGTTTTATTTATTTATTATTATTTAATGTGACGAAAATAATGGGTATGGCTTGCCCCCCGGGGCCAGGCTTCTTCGTTCATATGGTTGTAATCTTCAATGGGTTTGGAAGTTAGAAAAATGAACGAAAGAGGTTCAATTGCAAAAGCTGTTGCTCTCAGGAGGAAGAAAACTAGAAGATGAGACCACTTGTCCACGTGGTTCTTCGTCCTAAGATTGGATGGAATGATAAAGAAGTGGTCCTTTCCAAAAGTTAACGGTATTCAAGCATATGGGAAAAATGATACTAGTTCGCTAAGAATTTTAATCAGAATCTTTCTGATTACTTGTTAAATGTTCTACAATTACAAGATTTAGCTCATAGAGAAAAAATAGAGTTCACATTGAAAACATCAAAATTGCTTACTAGTCATCATTTGATATAACAATTTTTAGCATTACGCTATTGCTTCTTTTTTTTTTCTGGCCCTTCTCAACAATTGTTAGTGGAGAAGGGGGAAACCTGTAAGTCCATTGACCTCTACCGGGACGACACCTTGAAAATATTTTTTGATGGGTTTTTAAAATATAGAATTGGCACAAAAGTTGGTATGAATTGCTAATGAAATGACAACAATTGGTCAAATATTTCAGAAAATAATTTTCCCACAAGTTCTCAAGTCCACACATGAATACAGGATTTGGAGAATATCAATTAGATCAACATACGAACATGCCGTAATTCTTAATGAAAAGGGGTCTTGGTATAACAACCAACGAAAACCTTTGTATTGCATTTGAGCGAATTTTAGGTTTACCAACAGCAACAGGTGCGACAGATCAAAAGTGTGAAACGGCATGCAGTTGGGATGCTCAATGGGTACAGGGGGTTGCCGTGGCCATGCATAAACAAGAAACATGATCCAACGACTCTCCACCTTCAAGCTTTCCAACCATGGAAATGCCATATTTTTCTTGCAATCCCATGCACGTGTCACTGTTTTTTTTTTTTTTCCCTTCTAAAACTCAGAAAAATATCTGTCAACAAGCACATCATCTATCTAGCGGCTTGTGTTGAGGGGGGGTTTCGCTGGCCTGATCAGATACTGACTTCCCGTTGGCTAATTCCAGCAAGGCCCGACATACCACGGATCTCACAACTCCACTTAATTTGAATTTATGGCACATGGGCAAAGCTTAGTCCCTCTTCTTTTGATAAAGTAAAGCATCTAAGAATAAAACCCGCACGTGCCATGTGATAGATTCAATGACAAAATTCACATGCCTACGTTTTATAATGACTAGACAATAGAAACCAAATATTAGGCAATACAGCACACTCAAAACCCTTTTTTATTACAACTTTTTTCACACGGATATATATATATATATATAGTAAAAAAAATTCTTTTGAATTTGGTAATACACGAGTAGAATCAGTCCGTTAGTTGTTAGTGAGGGAAGAAGGACGTGGGTCTTTAGACACCGTATATTGGCATTCCCAGCATATTCATTTTCTTGAGGGGAAAGAAAAAAAAAATTTGGGAATTGGCAAATTAGTTGAGTGTAACCATTCATGTATTTTTGCATGTGCACCGCCATGCACATCGAGAATCGGGAAGCATTCCACGTTTCTTTTCTTTTATTCATTGACTTTGATCACCGGTCATTTTCGAGCCTAAGATATCATCTCATCTCTGTACAACGTTTCCTTCTTTCATCTGGATGCGTAAGTTTATAATTTTATATCTGCAAAATGTTGCCTAGAGTATAGACATGCCGTATAAAATAGATTTTACAGGCCGTAGATCACCAAACGATCCGCGTCATTATTTTGTATGTATAATTGTTAATTAATTAGATTAGGTCAGAACTCATAATCATGCCGACGGAAATTTTATTTGCAGCGCTGGAGGGTTAATGTCCTGGTGTTCTAGGTCGATGAATTGATGCTTTCAATAAACTGAACAAAAAAAAAAAGAAAAGAAAAGGGGTAAAGTAAGAAATGAGTTTGAAATTGCGCAATGCATGGCGATATTGAGAAGTCCAATCCAACCCCTTACGTGACAAACATGGATTTTCAAAGATGGAAATTAGAATCCAAATTCCAAAGCCAGCTATGATATTAATAGTATGCATGGTAACGGTAAGAGAGTTTTCTGTCTTTAAAGGCCAAAGATAACAAATTACCACTAAGATTGTAGTCTGATGTGGTAGATGAAGTTTTATTATTCTTCTTTTTTGATTAGTCAGAAGGCAGAATTTCATTTTTCAGAATAACAGCGGCGACTGATTAAGTAAAGTACTTGATCAGTTGATGAAACCCCCAAAGCTACACTTCTCTTGTTATTGATTAATCTCACGAGATAAAATTAAAAAATTTAATTAATAAAACGGTTAAAATATACATACCTGTATTAGAATCTGATATATAAGTATTTTTCAGTTATTATTTGATAAAAATAATTTATATAAGTCATCAACACATTGGTATATTATTTTTGAGTCCATAATAAACCTTTTACTTTTATATAATAAACATGTCATTTTTTATACCTAATATATGTACTTACTTGAAATATACTTTTAATTATATATTAATCTTTAAATTTAGTTATAAATATTGTATGAATGTAATTTCTAAAATATGTGTTAATTATTATTTTATTATTTTAATTCTTATTTCATTGCATCCTTGTGATGCCGAATCTCAACCCGCTATCCTTTACGCTCTCACACACAAATTTGATTGGGTCCTAGTGTCCGTCCACGCTCAAATGCTCTCTAATTCGACTTCATTTAGATCTTACCGATGATTATCAAATTTGCTTTGTATAATCAATTTGCATTTAATTTCATGATTATCAATGCTCGCGAGACTAACTCTTTTTTTTTTTGGGGGGGGGGGGGGGGGGGGGGGGGGGGGGGGGGGGGGGGGGGGGGGGGGGTGGGGGGCGAGTAAAAGCCACCATGGATGGATGGGACATATTCCAAAAGAGTTTAATTAGCCCTATTTGCGGAAGATTTCTTGCATCCACGAGGACGTATAACTAGTGGACATGAAAGTGCAAGTTGACAACATCATTGAAAAGAAATATGAAGGAGCGAATTGGAGTGATTTAGAGCACGTGAGAAATATTATAAACATAGAGCAAAAGAACAATGGAAAACGAGTAGCATTAGGGACGGGTGTGACATTTGGCTCTCCTCACAAGTCTTTCCATATTAAGTAATTAGCCATTTGAAAAGTCACTCGCCCGCTTGTCGTGCCCAATTGTGAAGCCCATGTGAAAGTTTCAAATTACCATCACACACATATATATATATGTACAACAACTGTAAATTAGCTTGTTCTCGTTTTTGGCATGTGGATTAACTCTTTTTCCACGTGCCCATTTTCGCTCACATAGGCGCCATTAAATAGTTTGGGTAGTTTCTTTTCTCTTTTTGAAGTAGTTTACGTGCTTTGTTCTCCACCGCCACCTCCTCTCTATATATAATCCATTACAAGATCTCCCCCGGTCTCTCCCTTTTGTTTGATACTTTCCTCGTTGTATACACTTTCTCTCTCTTCCCCTCCCTCCTACTCCCCACCTTTGCACATAATTCTCTTGATGGCATTGTGGCACTCGTATTGCTTTCTTTAATGTGCGTTATGGGAATGAGGAGGAATTGCAATTTGGATCTCAGCCTTTCTCCGTTGCCTCCTTGTCGTTGGCCATCGAATAATGTCCACCATAGTTCAATGTAAGTTTCTAGGTCTTCCTTATTTCCACTAATTCTCTTCTATGTCAGTTATCCAGATCGCTCGATTTCTTTGTCTTTATGATCCCAATTGGAATTGTTATCAAAATTTTCCTTTTCCTTTTATCTTCTATCTCTCTTTGTGTTTTTTAAAAAAAAAAAAAATTTAATTGGGTTTCTGTACAGTGCTGATCCGTCGGCAATGAACCAAGAAGTTGCTGTATTCTACAATGGACGGATTAATGTCTGCGACGTAACCGAACTTCAGGTAATTTGCTTGGTACCCCTACCATTTATATCAACAAATTGTCTCATGTAGTTTGGGACAATTTGCCATATAAATGGTAACTATGGGCAAACAATGTAAAAGAAATGAAATTAAAGCGAACCCCAGATCTGACTTGTAATTATAACTCTTTTCTTCAGCCAATTGAACTGACTCTTTAAAAATTTTGAAAAAGAAAAAAACGAAAATATGAGAGGAAACTCGCCGCATATTGGTCTAATTTCATTTATGGGAAATTCTAAACCTGGATCCAAAAAGATTTAGGCCCATCTCACCGTAGGCACACTTTGCCTTCGCAACTCATCTCAGTGCATTAGGCCCGTCATAGAAGGACTTGCTTTCCCCCCCCCCCCACCCCACCCCCTTTTTTTTGTTTTTTTTTTTTGTTTTCGGCTTAAAAACTGACTGGTAATGTTCTTGGCAATCAATTGTAGGCTAGGACAATAATATGGCTTGCAAGTAGAGAAATGGAACAAAGAATAAACATGGCACGGTCCAATGAGGCATCACTGCCTCTGCATTCCCAACTGTGTAGCCCTCCTGGCCTTTCGTTGAAGAGATCCCTCCAAAGGTTTTTGCAGAAGAGAAAGAAGAGGAGTCAGACAAGCCAACCATATTCGTGCAGCTGCCGCAAATGATGGCTTGATTAAAGAAACCTGGGAACCGTGTACCCTTCTCATTGAAACCAACCAAAAAAAGAAGAAGAAGAAGAAGAATTACCAAATCATTGGAGAAATTGATTTTTGATCTCACAAAAACCGATTGTATTCTGGTTCAATATCATTAAACACAAACACAATGGCTTTAAGACGGTGACCATTTGCCAAAGCCGATGTACGAGGTTATTGTAGAAGTTTGCTGTCAAAGAAATACAATTTGAGTCTTGTAGGTTGAGGAAACCGATTTGATTTAGACAGACATTTTGCATTTGAATTCTCCAAGTCATGAGAAATCTGGTTGGATTTAGATACGCAGAGTGTGCCATAAAGCGGACGTGATTAGTTTGGTTATTTGTATCCAATCATCTAAACGAGCGCGAGGGAGTGTTTGAACTCCAGGACTTCTCCCCCAGACAGCCCATGAAAATTTAATTCTTGGATCGCGCGCGAGCGCGTAGACCTGTAAAATAAACTGTAATTTTAGTGTATTTCAAATACAAGTATCATGTTTAAAAAAAATCATTTAATCAAGAAAAAATCGATAAGTGAATTATTCCGGAAAAATGCTGGACATGACCTAAGTTAATCAAAAGATAGCTTAACTAGAGCATAATGGACTCGAGATTTCATAATAATAATAATAATAGTCCAAAAGTAAAAGTAAATTGTAATTCACATTTTAGTCCAACCAATCAGAGCAAAGCACGGCCCACAAAACCTAAGCCTCAACGGCCCAGTGGACGGAGCCCAGGCGCCGCTGCCTTTCTCTTCGCTCATGGCATCCTGACGCTGGTTCGCTTGGCAAGGAGCAGAAAGTCAGAACCACAGTCGATTACCGAGTCGAGAGAAAGAGAGAAGAGGGGAAGAAATGCCCGGAGAAGCGGAGGAAGAGGAACGACGGCGTCAAAGGAAGCTTGAAGAAGTGCTCGAAATCAAATCTCTTAGGCGTATCATCAGTGCTTATCTCAAGTCTCTCTATCTCTCTTATCGAACGTGAATTGTACTTATATATATATATATATATATATATATGTGAATTGTATTTTCTTTTTTTATTTTTTAATTTTGGATTGTAGTTGTAAGTTACGTGTTTGCGTTTCTCGGAAATTTAATGGTTGTAATTTCCAGAAAACTAGGGGTTGATATTGCATTTAATGAAATTATTTAGATACCTGATTATGTCTTCTTCTGTCGATGCTCTGATTATCGTATTGTTTTATTATTTTTCTTTGTTGTGTTTTTTTTCTGTAATTTATTAATATAAATCTGGCATTGACATGTCTCTTTCTTTGGACTTCATATATACAGCTATCCAGAATCTTCAGGGGAAGATGTCAAACGATATGAACGATCTTTCAGAAAGCTACCACCTGCCCACAAGGTAATTTCCCTGCTTGATTAATTGCAGTTTTTGGTTGAAGCTTGTGAATCTGGAACATTCTGTTTGAATTTTTTTTCTACGGTTTTTCACTTTTATTATGTTGTTGCTTCCATGTACGGACTACCAGCTAATTCAGTATAATATTGTCTAGTTATCCTTTTGAACAATACGCCAAAGTATGTGGTTCTATCTACTGGCAAGGGTATTGTCATATCCTTCATTACGAGAGTTTGTAAACAAAAGATACAGAAAAACTTTGGATTGAGGGAAGAGACCGGAGAGGGATCGAACATCTGGGTGACGTGGGGGGTTGGCTGAGATTTTAGATTGAGGAGTCTTCTTGCAATGGCTAGATTATTGCTTTTTTTGGGTGAATGCATTGACATTTTAACTGGAAAGTCTATTTTCTACTTTTATATTCTTATTGTGTGGATAATCCTTTGCAGAACTTGCAACAGTAAATCAAGTGGTGAACTAGAAACCTTTTGGTTTGGTTGGTTGAGTTGTACTACCAATTACTTGGGTATCTGTGATTTTACTTGCCAAATGGGTTTGTTAGATTTGCTTATGTTCATTGAACATCTAAATACCTCATCTTGTTGGAATTTTGAAACAATGATTCTGTTGACTCAACTAGTTTCATGTTGTTCAAGAAAAATTGTTTGTGTGGCTAAGAAAAAGGGCCTGTCATTCATATCTGATGCGTTTGGTTTTCACAGGCACTACTATCCCACTACCCTTCTAAGTTTCAGAGACTAAGGAGGTAAACTTTTCTTTTCACCTGCTCATTGTCTTCTTCTGACTCTGTTTACATAGTCATTCTTGGCTGGCCCATACCGTCACCCAATGGATTTAGGGGTGCAATTTTCAACTTTTCAAATACAAACTGGCTCCATCTGATACATGTTGACAACTGCTCAGGTTCCTGTGTCTAAATCAAAGTTAACCTGCCTTGAAAGTCCCCTGGAATTTTTACTGGAATGAAAGTAAGGTGAAATGGATCTGCATGAAACAAGTGGGTACACTTGTATATTTAGCTTGCCCAACCATTAACATGGCCTTATATATGACCCAGAATGTGCCTAGGTTAGGTTTTTCCATGCCTAATAGTCCAAGTTCTTTCTACTACAGGCATAGATGCTGCATCATGACTTAAGAAATTCAGGCATTCAAGTCAGTAAATAAAACAAGTTGTTGTCGGCAGTGGTCCCTTCAGTGTTTGTGGCTCATCTGCCCTTCTGTGCGCTCATATTAGTCTGGTAGGGACCTGTGAGGACCAACATTCATCGATTGAATTCTTTTCTTTGACTCTCCTTGTGATGGCCATAAGCAACATAGTCAATAAAGTAAACCAAAGTGGTCTATTTCTAGTTTTTATGTAATGTTTTTCCATCTACCCTTCTACTCCTTCTGGTTGAGTGTGGGGTGCAATTTAATTTGGTTTGAAGAATTCTCCAACCAAACTGATCGGTGAGGACTTACTAGTTGTTGAAACCAGAGTGAAACAATGATTCTACCATAACAAAGCTTTGCCTTTATATTCTACTATGGTTTGATTTTTGTTAATGTAGGCCTAAAAAATTGAGAAGAGTTTGAACTTTAAGGCAGAAACTGAGTTTGTACATGCCCAATGAATAAATCAACTTAACCATTTCTTTCCCTCTCAAATCAGGTGGCTGCTTGTGGAAGCTTAGGGGATGCTGTATCATGCCTATTTGTCTGCATGCAAGCAACACCCACATATATGCTGTCATATGCAGATACAAGCACATGCATAGACATAGGCACATAGAGACTAATCGGTGCTCTTAGTAGTCAATTGCCTCATCGCATGCTTTAAGAAGTTCTGGCTCTGTGTATGTCTTGGAAACTAAGAACTCTTTTGCATTTGTTTCTGCAGATGTATATCTTCAAATTCATATTTCATCTTTAGCATGCTTCAGGTGAGTTGAAATTCCATTTCTCTGGCAATTCCCCTCCCTTTGCTCTTGCTTCTTTGACATTTGTTTCTGGATTTTTGACATATATCTCATGGATAACAAATCATCATATGCTTAGAGTGTTGTGCTGGTAACTGCTTTACAGGCATTTGAGCCCCACTAGATATGAGCCTGGATATGGATTGTTGTGACGACTCACACCTCGAAAGGTCACACCTAGAACAGGCCCAAAATGATCCTCTCGTCTGCAGAGAGGGGAGTGGTTTTTCTTCCGAGTCTATTCCAGACAGTGGAAGGAGGTTGTTTTTTGAACATGATGATGGCCATTACAGAGAACAGAGTAATGCTGTGTGCCAGCCACCAGATGAGATGACTGCCAATGAGGTCTTTCAAGATAGACCTGTAGCCTTTTGCCTAAGGACTGTTGAAAATGCAATTGTTGGTTGATTATACATATTTATTTTTCATTTAGAGGTTTGACTTCTGTAGATAACAACAGGAGGCTCATAGAGTAAGGTTCCATGAGTCAGGTACTGGGAGCTGTCTAGCAGAGTTGGGAAATAGCAAGGTGGCCTCTGTATGTGGCAAGAGTGATGTCATTGGCTCCCATGGAAATGTATTGTGAATATTCAGTTTATATCATCTTAATGTTTCTTAAAACAGAAAAAAAAAAAAGATGAATTTTTGCCATGTTAATAACTTGGTTTTCACCATTTGCATGGTCCACAACTAGTTGGTCATTGAGCACTGCATGTGGAGTATCCTTTTATCATTGTTATATATCCTCTGCACCTCAGTTGTCTCTTTTATTTCAATACATTTCAACTATAAGCAAAGTCTTGGGTCTATCAGCTCTTAGTAATGGCAGACATAGTGAGTGGAAAGGAGCTCAATCAAAGAAGTAATGCCCAAGGCTGAAGATAAAATACTCCTGATGTTGTCAGCATGAATGGAACTCATGGACAATCTGATTGCATGCTACTCACTTATGTATATGCTCATGGACACATGACACATGGGGACAATGCACCTGGAAATATGTGATATATAACAGTCTATGACATATGTTATAGTCATTGGTAAACAATTTATACCTCATCCCACCCCTTTCTCGAATGAGCATAGGATGATCTCTAAGCTAGTTGGATTGCTCCATCTTTGTTCATAAGCATTGTGCATTTAGAAATGGGTATTGTGATACATCTTTGATGTCTTATTGAGCTGCCTTTTTTTTTTTTTTTAATTTTTCTTATACTGTTGTCCTAAATTTTCTTTTTTTAATTGTCATGTATAGGTTTGCTCATCAGCTCATGACTTGTTAGACCCATCACTTCAGTTCCATGTTCCTTTGGTCGATGTTGATAAGGTTTAGTAGTTAACTTATTACTAAAACTAATTAAGTTTTCTGAATTTTTATTTATGCAAAATTAATAGATTATTATTTTCTTAATTCCGGTTTTTTTCTTTTTTTTTTTCTTGGGTAAGGTAAAACAAGTGATTGACATAGCTTCGAGGCTCATTTTAATTTAGTAGTTGATGTCTTGCTGCTTTGTTGCCAGTTGTAAATTTGTGATCTAGAAGGTTTTATCTCAGGCAACTCTTGAGGGAATTAACAACAATATTGCCGGACCAAGACCTTTCACAAACAACACTTGTGCACCGCATTATTCATGTGTCTTGTTAATGGGAGACTCAAGAAACAGATAATGAAATACTTATAAAGTCAAAATAATTTCTCTGCAGCTTATTCATAGGTTTTGTCTTTTTCAATTTATAAGAGAAGTATTATTGGATGTTTATGTGTCCGATTTTGGTTCAATGCTGGTGAGTGTTAACTCAATTCACCTAAAAATTAGGGTTTTTTTAACCTAACAATACATGTGAAGCATTGCCAGGTTTTTTAATAATTTTTTATTGGATATTGGACTGCCACTCCTCAAGGAACAAGGCTATTTTTTTCCTTGAACAGCATCTGTACCCCACAGTAGATGATGGTGTGAAATTGCTGATTGGTTTCCTTGGTCTCTCTTTCTTACTCAGTCTCCCTTTTCCTGGATATATGATTGACTGTTCAGTAAGTTATATGCAACTATTAAAGCAACACTTCTTGTATGAACTTTGACAGGTACGCTGTATTATAAGGAATATAGTAAGAGACTGGGCAGATGAGGTAATAACACTTTATTTCCTTATAGTTCCTGACTTGTACAGTTGTACTCTGTGATATCTTAGATGAGTTCATAGAATTCAACTGCTTTTACTTCAAATCAGGGAAAGAAAGAACGTGATCAGTGTTACAAGCCTATTCTTGAAGAGCTTGATTCTCTATTCCCCAGTCGCTCTGAGGAGAGGTACCTTTTTGGTTGCATTTTGCTTCAGGACAAGTGTCTCATGACGTTTTGACATTCATAAGATATCTTATGTTTCTTCTATTGTGTTCCATAACCTTAATTTCATTGAACAGCCCTCCTACCTGTTTAGTTCCTGGTGCTGGACTCGGGCGGCTGGCCTTGGAGATTTCATCTTTGGGTATGCATAAGAATTGGTTTGCAAGTTGTTCCAAATTTTACCAAGGCAATTTCACTCAGTAGGTATCATTTGTTGTGTCATGAACAGGTTTTGTGAGCCAGGGAAATGAATTTTCTTACTACATGATGATTTGTTCAAGTTTTATTCTTAACCAGTAAGAAGAACATTTTACTTTTTCTTTTATCAACTATTTTCTAACTTTGCTTGTTTGTGCCATATTTCAACAATAGTGAGAGACTCAATCAGTGAAAGATTTAATACTCATTTTGTAATGGGTGTTTTGATTTTATTAGTACCCAAACTGCTGGGGAGTGGACAATATATCCTTGGATTCATAGCAACTGCAATTCGCTTTCAGATAATGACCAACTTCGTCCAGTTTCGATACCTGACATTCATCCAGCCAGGTATTTGAATAAATTTGTAAAATTTTTCATCTGTTTCTTAAAATGCTTTGCAGGTTGTGCTTATCCTGTTCTCTTAGTAACACTTGAATTTTACCTCATAGTTCTTGGGGGCGCACTAGGAGTTAAAATAAGGTTTTGGTCGATCACTTATTGGAACATGAATGTGATTCTGGAAAATCTGCTTTCTGAATGACAAATTTTTTAGGTTGTAAGGCATTGGAAATTGTATTTCATCAATGCAATTGATTTCGTTTTTTGATAATCATTGAGCCCAACTATCTTCAAGTCGCCGCTGACCTCATCTCAAGCAGTGCAGGGATTACTGAAGGTTTCTCCATGTGTGGTGGTGACTTTATTGAAGTCTACAGCGACCCAAGCCAAGTAGGTAGGAGAAGCAGTTTATATTCTCGTTTCTGAAATCATGTACAACCGATTTTGAAGGAACATAGGTGCTGTTGTAGTTCACAATTACATGAAAACTATGTTCCTTGCTATGCAATGGTTTTGAGCACTTATTTCACTCCTTTTTGCAATGATATGCTCTCTTTCTATGCTGAGACATGATGCCAGATTGGGCATCCCATGAAACATACGTTCTGACTTGAATCTGTACTCTAGGTCTATTTAGTTTCTACAAAGTGATGAGTGAACTTCCATTTTTGCAAATTGTTAATAACCTGTCAACTTAATTACTCAAATTTCCAACTTAGGCTGCATGGGCTGCTTGTTGCCCCATTCCCTTTGAAGCTTTAGTTAAGAGTGAAGCTAAGAATTGAGTGCTGTGAGTGATATATGGTATTTTTAAATGCACAAGGACTAAATAAGTCTGGCTGTTTCTCAGGGACAAGTGATCTCCTGCTGGTTCTTGTTTAACAGTTAAAGATTTCAAGTTATTGTTTTCACTTGCTGCTGGTTGAGATTGTCTTCATTTTCTCTCTCTTTCATTTAACTACTGTTGTTAGGAATCGACACTGATATGGATGGATGTTTGATTCTGCAATTGTGGTAAATGCTTATAGAAGGCACTTGTATTCCATGCAGGAGCTTGGGATGCAGTTGCAACATGTTTTTTTATTGATACGGCTCATAATATTGTCGAATACATTGAAATTATATCAAAAATTTTGAAAGATGGAGGAGTAAGTGCTTGTTTGGGTAACTTTCCATGTATGTCTTTGTGTTCTTTGGCTTTGGAATTTGCTTGATCAACTTGTTTTGATGACAGGTGTGGATAAATCTGGGACCCCTACTTTATCATTTTGCAGATGTGTATGGGCAAGAAGATGTAAGCTATCTTTTCTTTGGAGTGTACACTCCCTGTAAAACACATTAGTTGGCTGGCGTTGTGATGTCGGCTCTTCTACTTGCTCTTCTTGTCCTTACTTTGTAGGAGCTTTCCATTGAATTGAGTTTGGAAGATGTAAAGAAAGTTTCTTTGCACTATGGATTTCAGTTAGAGGTAATCTTAATTATCTTTCTTCTCATTTTTTAATCCCTATATCCTTACTTTGATGACTGCATCTCTGTAAAATTAGATGCAACAAAATTGAATTATTCATGACTTGCAGAAGGAAAAGATAATTGAGACAACCTACACTGCCAATCCTCGGTCGATGATGCAAGTAAGTTCCTTGCACTGGGGACCTGGAAATTATCCACGCTCACAGCTTTTGTCAGCGTGACAATATGTTTCAAGCACTCATAAGTTTGATCTGTTTTGCAGAACCGATACTTTGCTGCATTTTGGACAGCAAGAAAAATATCAGCAGCTTCGGAAAAAAGTCCAAAAAATTCCTGCTAGCCATACATTCACACACACGCCGCAATTTTAAATCTTTGGCCCTAGTCTTATCGACGATGGTCCGTGGACTAAGTTAACGACAGATAGCAACGCCATGGAGTCTCATCTTTCAAGTTGATATTTTGTGCTTGTAATTGAAACGAGGATGCGTTAAGTTATTATTAAGATGCCTGAAAGAATGAATCTTTGTTCTACTTTTATGAGTAATCATAAATTTCTCTCAGCCATTTCAAGCCAGAGTCATGAGCTGGGGGAAGGGAGTGTGTGGCAACACTGATTTCTCAGTATCATTCATAGTCGAAACCCTCGAGGATGGTGCCTATTTATGTGATTACTGTTATCCCTCTTTTCACCATCGTGATTGTCTTCATTATTTTTCTTATTATTAGGCTCTATAACCTCCCTTTTTTCAGAAAAAAAAAATTATAAATGAGAAAGATATGTCATCGAATTTATTCTTCTTAAAATTTAAAAATAATATGTATATGTATATAAGTTTTTTTTTTTTAACATACTTCATGAACTGATCAATTTATTTACATTAATTTCGTTATTAACAACCGTTTAATTTTATCATTTTCACCCGTTTTCTTCACATAAATGATTTCGAATATAGATATAGATATATATGCGCGGACGTGTGTCAAACCAATTAAATAAGATGTATATAAGCATTGTTTTTGTGAACGCCCACACGGGAACATTTCTTTAAGAAGAGCTCCCTCCAAATCCAACGAAGGCAAGTCGGCATCGTCAGCGTCGTCAATTCCGACCGACTCTCTCTCTCTCTCTCTCTCTCTCTCTCTTTTTTTTTTTTTTTTTTGAACTTTCAAAGCCTTTCATTTTCTTTTGCAGCGCTTGTTCCGGTAACGCTCTCGTTCCTCGTATTCTTCCTTTCTTTTGATCCAAAAACAAAACAGCCACACGCAGGCACGCACAAAATTTTAGGTCTTGTTTAAAAGCAAATGGGTTCCTGAAAGGCATGCTGGAAAATGGTTGTGATTATTGTTGTAACTACGTTGGTTTATTGCAGGCGAGAGATCAATTAATCAATCGTTAGTTAATTGATTGAGGTGGGAATAAAGGGAAAAAAGATAGTAGAAGATGGGAATGAAACAGGCGTTAAAGCGCCTGGACGCGTTTCCACGCCCTGAAGATCACTTGTTGCAGAAAACCCAATCTGGGGCTTTTGGTATTGGAAATCCCAAATTTGTTTTGTTTATTGTCTTCTTCTTTCTTGTTATTTTGCACTGAATCGATTAATTTATGTGCACGCGGTTGGATTGATCTTGGTTCTTGGACATAATCATTGTTAATTTGTTTCCAGTACCCTGTTTATGTTTTTAATTTGTTAGTGTTTGATTGTTTTTCTTTTTCGGTTTCTTGCCTTTTCTTTTTACCCTGTCTTGTAGTTTCGGTTGTTGGTCTGGTTATTATGGCTACCTTGTTCGTCCACGAGCTGGGGTACTATCTTACCACATTTACTGTTCATCAGGTTGGTGTTAGAAAGATAAGGACCTTTTTTTAGTTTCTCCTTTTTTTTTTTTTTTTCACCATAATAGAGATTTCCCTCTCAGCCGAGGTTTTAGAAGTTATAGGGAAACAGAGTATTATGCCTTCCTAAATTTTTTATACAGATAACAAAAATGAAGTTAGATGGGTGATTTCTTCACTGTTGTCTCTTCAAAATGTTCTTCATTGGACATGACGTAGTTCAGACAACTGCAAAATGCAAGCAGGCTACAGCAGTAAATCTTTCAACGCTCAGATGGATGACTGTTTGGTTCCTTAATTGGATGGCATGGTGGAAAGAGAAAAATTACAAGCAAAACTTTTATGGAGTGGCTGTAGTCTTCTTAGATAGGGGTTTCATACATAGATGTGTTTTTCTGGAAACAGTGTTCAATATAGAGTTTAATGCACAACTTGGGAGTGAATTGACTAAAAATGGATTTAATCAGGCAACTATTCATACACCTCTAAATGAGTCCATGGCATAATTGATTCAAGTAACTGATGTGGTGACTCTGACCAAGGCTCTAGCATGATTGAGCAGGTCATTTGTTTTAATGTTATTATATTTACAAAGTAATTACATTGGGTGATATTTTTTTTGGGTTAGAATATTTGAAAAGCATAGACATATCTGATGTTGCTTGTGTTGCCAGATGTCTGTAGACTTAAAACGTGGAGAAACTCTTCCAATTCACATAAACATGACATTTCCATCCCTTCCTTGTGATGGTTAGTCACTTGTTTTAAATAACTGCCTATTTATTTGTAGTTTGTATGCTTACTAGATCTTTGATGTGCTGCAATGTTTACTTATCATTTGCTATGCTTCACAAATTAATCTGTGCAGTCTTGAGTGTGGACGCAATTGATATGTCAGGAAAACATGAAGTGGATCTTGATACAAACATATGGAAAGTAAGACAGTACCTTTCTTGGGAAATTAAAAAAATTGTTTGACAGATGTTACTTATTGTGTCTCACATGCATCTTGAAAACATCCATCATTAGTATTATTCCATCTTTCAAAGGGTTTCAATCATATTTTAGCTGTCGATTGTATTCAATTCAGAAAACATTAAAACTGCTGAGTAGTCTGTGTTTTTACCGCTGTGTTTCTTACCCTTTTGTTTGTGATATACATCTCTCTCTCTCTCTCTCTGTTTTTTTTTTTTGGTTATTTTGAATTTCAGTCCATTTTTTTATGTATTTTTTAGCTTATTTGTATGCACATGCATGCACACTTCATCATCACATTACTATGTGCTAAGCGGACTGGATTATTGTTTTGCAGCTTCGTTTGAACAGCTATGGCCATATCATTGGCACAGAATATTTGTCGGACCTTGTAGAAAAGGAACATTCAGCTCACAAGCATGGTAATGAACATGAATTGACTGGTGCTAAGATTGTTTTGACTTGTATCTCACTTGCTAATGTGGCATAAGACTTAAAAGTTGTAACTTTATTTTTGTTGATGATACCATGTCTTGGATATAGTTTTGTATGGCAATATATCACTTATATATATATATATATATATATATATATATGTCACTTATATAACTAAATAGGTAAAGAACAAAAAGATTTGATATTGCTTCATAAAGGCAAGATTTACTAAAGGTGTTTATAACTCAACAACTGAAAATCATGTTAATAAAAATCGCTTGATGCTCCTCTAACCTTTTGGAGTAGTGGTTTTTATCATGTTTGCCAAATTTTGGCCTGGTTTATATTTTATGTAGATAATCAAAAGTAACTCTTGTTTTTGAAGTTGTATGCGATGTAGTATCAAATGGATGCACAAAATCTAAAATCAGTAGCATTTGTTGTGAAAACTGCTCATATGTACATACAATTCATCATAATTCTTAAGAATGTCCTGGCTATTCTTGGATTTCCTGTTCATGGATCCTTTGCTTTGTTATGTGTCTTGACTGGTCTTTTTCATAGCTTGAATATTAATGAACTGGTTAAACACGGGTAAATCTGTAATGTCCGAACTTAACTTTGATCAGATCATGATAAGGATCATCATGAGGATTTGGATGCAAAACTTCATGGTCACGGCTTTGATGAAGCTACAGAAAATATGATCAAGAAGGTGAAGCAAGCTATGGCAAATGGGGAAGGATGCCGGGTACTTAGCTACTGAAATTTTTCAATAACTTATTGTTTTGTCAACTAATTTGTCCTTTATGCACCAAAAGGGTTGGAGAACAAGTCTAATCCACCGTCTTAACATCTGCTGCAGGTTTATGGTGTCCTAGATGTCCAAAGGGTTGCTGGAAACTTTCACATTTCAGTTCACGGCTTAAATATTTTTGTTGCTCAGATGGTCAGAGCTGCTCATTTTTGTGTTTTTTGCCTTATTTTCTTGCACGAATGAAATTGTTTTCTTAAATTTGTTTGATTTTTCTTATTTATCTAAATTGCATGAAGATTATAGGTTTAGCAATTGAGTTGCAGAGTTTTTAGCTGTTTATATGGAGGCACTCTGGTGGCTACATCTATTCTGGAGGTCGCCTAATTAATTGTTTTCTTTGCCTAGCTGGTCTGACTCCCTTGCAATCAAACAAATATAATAAGATAAATGCTCAGTGATATGAAAAGATTTGGAAAAAATGTTAGTGTAAGTTGCATTGAGAAGCAGTTTGTTATGGATGCTTAGGTGTTGTGACAGATTGGAGGAATTCCATCTTTAAATTTTTGCTACATTTCTCCAGTTGAAATAAAGATGAGCAATTTTGAGAAAGATAGACTTTGTCCTCTTTTACAAAAGGACAGCTCTACAACATGGAGACTTTGGCCTTTGGTCTGGCACTTCTAAACTTATAGGATTTTTTTTCTCTTTTTTTTTTTATTATCTGTTGCCTCTACAACTTTTCTTGGCTGGATTTTTTTTATGTTAATGTCAGTTGGATTTTAATCATTAGCTTTAATCCAGTGAAAATAAAGCCTGATTCCTTTAATTTGTACACAGATTTTTGAAGGTGCCATTCATGTCAATGTGAGCCATCTGATCCATGATCTATCATTCGGACCAAAGTATCCAGGGCTTCACAATCCTCTGGATGGGACAGTGCGGATTCTGCATGACACAAGTGGAACATTTAAATATTATATTAAGGTTTGAACCATGTGTTTTCTGTCAATTATCACATATCCATCTCTCTCTCTCTCTCGCTCTCTCTTTATATATATATATGTGTGTGTGTGTGTGTGTGTGTGTGTGTGTGTGTGTGGATTCATGTCTGACATTTTTTTTTTGTTCAGATTTCATCTTTTGTATGTTTTCTCCTTCTATCATTATATTCAATCAATAGTATCCTTCATTTGTTGGGATTTTCCCTTTTGGGCCAGGAATAGATGGTAGGCAATTGGATATAACGATGTAGATTTGAGACTTTGAAAATAATTATAGACATTTAGAAAATGTCATTTGACAATTTTTTGTGGGCATATCTTTCCACTGTTAATTTCTAGCATTTATTGCAATTTAATGGTAAACATTGGATAAGGACTGATAAGGGATTTAAGCAAATTTGAGGGATCAATAGATGCAGTTAGAAGTCAGTGACCATTTTAAGATTGTTTCTATGTTAATCCCCTAAATTGAATGTTGTTTTATATGTATCAGGTTTGTCCATGGTGCATTTGACTGACCTGCTTTATAAGTGAAACTCTTCTTATTAGTGCTTTTTCGGTTGTTGGCTTTACCTCCCATCACCTTTGTCTCCTTAACAAGGATAACCTAAGGGATTACCGGTCATACCAAAATTTTAGCTTTGTTGCCGGACAGAGCTCCTATATAACCCTTTCAACCCTGTCTGCATGAAAATTTCAGTAGCTAAATATTTGGGTGGTGTCTAAATTGCCTTGGAATTATGTTCCTGTTGCCCTCATCTAGTTTCAATGATGAGAAAATTGCTTATCTACTGTTTCATTCATATTGCTTTTTAAATGATATATGAAGTTTATGTCTCATTGATATGGCCTTTAGATATGACTGCCATGAATTTTTGCCCTTTCCTTGCAGATTGTTCCTACTGAATATAGATACCTCTCTAAAGAAGTATTGCCAACAAATCAATTCTCTGTTAACGAGTATTTCTCACCCATGACTCAGTTTGATAGGACTTGGCCAGGTTGGTTGGTCTTATGTAGAATCTACCTATTTCATCTCTCAACTCTTTAACTTTGTTTTTCATTCATCATTTTTGTTTTTTTAATGCAGCTGTGTACTTTTTGTATGATTTGTCACCTATCACCGTGACAATCAAAGAAGAAAGGCGCAGTTTTCTCCATTTCATCACTCGGCTCTGTGCAGTTTTAGGTGGCACTTTTGCTTTGACAGGTTAGTTTTTAATTTGGTTTTTTCTTTTCAAGCTGATGTTACTTCTATAAACTTAACCGTAATCACTTCTGCATTGGTCAAATTCTGAGTGAAAAGGACTGGTTGAAATGTCAGCCAAGCAATAGAACCCTAAACTCATAAACTAAGTCTGCCAACCAAGACATTAATATCATTGTTGGCTGCAATTTCTTGCATTAAGTTCAAATTTAATCCTTGAATTCTTGTGGTTATTAAATTCAAAAGAAAAAAATGACATTGTGGCCTTTGGTTTTTCTTTATGTTCCCCAAATCATCGTGTCAAAGCTATCTTAGGGGATGAAACGAAATTACAACTCTGCTTTTCTTTTTCCTGTTTAAGCATTGCTGCAATTTTTTGCTGTATCCTTCTATAATAAACTTTTTGTACTGTTGCAGGAATGCTAGATAGATGGATGTATAGGCTTGTAGAGGCACTGACTAAACCAAACTCTAGAAGTTTGTTAAGATAAATTTGTGGAGTACAGAGTCTGGTCTTTTATCACGTTTGGATCTCCATGGAATCCATGGTGCGGTGTGTGTGAATTGCCGATCTTCAATTTATTACTGTGCATGTTGACTCTGCCGCTGTTTTTAATTGACTGATGAACGTCTCATTGTTAGATGTCTTTTGTAACAATATTTGGTAGTGGCATAGACACAAGAACATGGTAGAGATTCCGGGGGAGTTTGAAGGTCGTAATGGGTTATGTAGATTTAGAATTCTTCTTGGATCACAATTTTGATCTGTCTTGACTAATATTTTTCTGTTTGATTTGTGCCGAGTCGTTAAAGAGATCAAGAATTTCTTCTTTTCTTTTCCTCTTCTTTTCTTTTCTTTGTACCAAATGGGATTTTAATCTTAAGCTTAGTGACGCCTTAATAGGCTAGAGAAGCTAGATTACATGGACAAGGATCTATGCAGACGCTGATATTGTGTGTCTGCTCCAAGTTTGAGGTTCTCTACATCCTAGTACCATATTTCAGTTCCTGATGCCCTGAGGTTTTTTGGACTTTTGTTTCGTTGGATCGGAATAAGAATCTAATTGAAATGAAGGTCCGACAACCCTACTACGAGACACTCTTTCAGCTTGCCATGGTGCTCTGGCTACCCTTTCCAGTAAGTAGGCTTACTCGCATGCCCAGTGCAGGGAAGCCCGATATGTGTAGTGTTCGTAAAGTGGTGTATGAGTTCTTGGGAATGTGTGTTGTGTCCAATCTAGCTATAGACTTGTAATCGGCCTATGCGGGGAGAAGCTCTGGTTGGGTTTTATGATTGGGATCTTGCAGCCTTGTGTTGAACGAAAATTGCAGGCGAAAAGTACGCAAGCTCAAATTTGGCTTGCATGTCGAGAGTCATGTCTAAGAGAGATAAACTGGGGGCTTTTTCGATGACATGGTAACTGGAAGGTGGAGTATCCCCGGAATTGGATTCATTGGAACGCTGCCGTCTCTTAAATGGCATTGCAAACCAGTTGAACCACAGAGGACAAAATGACTGCCGTCTCTCCATGCGTCAGTACTTGACAGAGAAAAAGAAAAAATAAAAAAGAACAATTAGTAGCTCATTATGATGGAATAAAAAAGTATACTATATATATATATGCATTATAAATAAATAAATTGTCATAGTTTCAATATATGATTCAAACCTTCTAAAAACATAATTATTTTCAAAAACACCAGCTGATCTCCCTATAAACTTTGCAACGCAAGCGTCCCTCCCTTGCATCTCCACCACCGACTGCAAGAGCACCCAATTGACGAAACTCTACTTGCTTTGACGTGCAGCACTAAATGAGGGGTCAGGTGCTCCTGATGCCATTTTTTCCATTATATGCAGAATCGTGAGAAATAATAAAGATGGGTGGCCGTTTGTTTGCCAGATGGTTCCCGATTGAGCGAGTCTCCTGGGTGTCCCTTCGGAGTCTCTTGACTTTTTCCTTTTTGGTTTGTGGGTGTTTTTAGCAGTCTTATGTGCCATTATATACCCAATGGCTCTGTATCTCCCAGTGTTTATAGAAAGAAATGGATAACAACAGTGATCATTATGTGTGATTGCTGTGCTTAGTTTTTCATCTATTGCAGCCAGGCATGCGATGAACTACGTAATAATAAACCACAAAGAAGGCCGGTGGAAATCGGGAATTTCTGCAAACGCAAATGATACAAGGCCACAGGAAATAAACGCAGATCCAATGCAAAACTTCCTTGAGTTATTATTGAAGTCACCTGGAATAAAATAATTTTTTTAAAAATATATATATTGGAACTATTTTTGTCAAAATAAAGAAATGATACGGTGTGGAATGGGCCTCGATTCTGAAACTATTGTTGATATGGTATCAATTTGGACATTGATTGGCTGCAATCAAAGTGTAATTTGTGTAGATAATAATAATGTATACTAAGTATAATTAATAATAATTTTTTTTTTTTTTTTTTGAAATCGAGTAGATGATAGATTTATGCAGACGATACTCGTTGGTTTGAGGAGCCATCCCTTCTATTGTTTTGCCAATTAATTGATAGATTAATGAGAGAGAGAGAGAGAGAGAGAGAGAGAAATTGTAGCAAAAGAAAAAAAAGGACCCATATGATAAAGATAAAAATGCTGTCGATAAATCCGATGTATACTTATTCCATAAAATCTAAAACCACAGATTATTATGTGACGCGCAGAATATGACCAACAAATGCATACATACATATATATATATATATATATATATATATAAAGGGAAAAGAAATAAAGAAGGCTTTTATTTAAGAAACTGCAGAGAAATCAAGCAGACTTGTTGGAGCGGAGCGGAGGTAGCCAATGCATAGCCATGGCCAACCGGGACACGCACATACACACATATTGTTAAGTCGATTTCTCTTGCTGCGGATAAGTATTCCTCCATATAGCAGCCTCGTCGTCTTTAATTGACCCTACAACACAACACAACACTCAACACAATGAAAAAAAATATATATGATTTTTTTATTCTTATTTATTTAGAGTCACAATGTTTGAGTTTTATATATTAAAAGTTTTATAATAAAACAAAGACGATTTGCTTTACAAGCCTTCAATGAAATTGATGTTATGGATTCTTCAATTCAATTTTACGAAAATAACTTTTTGCCACTTCTTCCATTGCATGCATTCAAATTAGAAAATTTCTCAAATTACATATATGTTGAGTATTAGAGCATAGAGCTTATTTTCATTAAATGGCACCCGATACGTATTGTTCCAAAACAAAAAAAACAAAAAACAAAACCTCTGAATAGATGAGATATACGTACTTGTTGCAATCAGTGTTGGCGCTGATATTGAATGGAATCTTAACATTGCAGTCCCCAGGAAGGGCAGCCGCATTCTCAGGTTTGATTGCAGGAATTCTATTGAAGTCCTCTTTCAGGCACTCGCAAGTTTGCCGCACGGCACCGGTGGAGACAGCTCTATTTTTGACAGACTTAACCCCGTTGCAGCAGACGTCTGAGGGTTTGCCACCATTGGCTAAGAATGCAAGGCAGGGAGCTAAGGCCGCGTTCACTTGGTTACAAGATTCGTCTGCTTTCAGGGTCATTGGTGCAGCGATCG
Source organism: Ceriops zippeliana (assembly GCA_037897445.1). NCBI lineage: Eukaryota > Viridiplantae > Streptophyta > Magnoliopsida > Malpighiales > Rhizophoraceae > Ceriops > Ceriops zippeliana. Next base: position 3,911,346 of record JBAPLH010000217.1, read on the forward strand.
CCACGCACACTAGAACCCAAAAAACCAACTTGAAATAAGCCATTGCTCAAAAATTATGACAGTTAAGGCACTTTGCCGGAAACTTGAAAGTAATGAAGGGAGCGAAGTGAGACTCATAGGGCACAAGGTGTGATCTTTATATACGGGAAAACTGGGAAGTTTCAAGACCAAAAAAAAAAATGGCAACAGGGAGAGAGCCGGAGAGGGGTTTGATTGGTTGGCCGGTTGCGTCAAGCGTTGGGCGTCTAATGGGTCCAGAGGCTTGGTCTTTAATTTGGAGACGCACGCACTTTCATTGTCTAAACAAGGAGGCAGAAGAAGGAGGTGGAATTCCCAAAGGTATATGCATAGGCTAATAAGCGTCATGCCGAAGGCGTTTGCCTTGAAGTGGATGAATGCTAATCGATCAATCGGCTTTGAGGCAGGCATAATCAACGTTGGGACTTCGTAGGATTGCCGTGTATTATGGAATTGTGTGCTCCCAGATGGATTTATTTTTGTCCCAACACTTATAGATTGTCTATAAAAATATATACTTTAATGGGTTAATTAAGGTTTATTTCCTGTCCATGTACTCTAACTCTATAATTTATAATTGGAGATGAATTTTAGACACATTTTGAACATTTTTTTTTTTATAATAAAATCGACAATTTATACTTTAATAGGTTTGTGAACGTCATTGTTAGCTGTGACCTTTTGGCTTCTCATTGCCTTTTTGTCCTAATTGAAGCTTCGGCGCATTCCGGAGCTCAAGGTCATCAATTGCTCTCCACTTCTTTTCCATTCCCTTTGTGTTCCGCCAACTAGATAAAGGAGAATTGATTTTGAGAGTTATTGCATGATTTTGTGCAACTATCCTAGGTATATGTTGTATGTGTGCAATTGGAGTTTTATGTATATAATGATTAGGCCCCACGATGCTATATGGTAGTGGGTGTTGGTTTATTGAGAAACATGTCCAAAAAATGAGTGCGGTGGAAATGAGAATGCTTATATGAATGTGTTGCCACTCTAGCAATAGCTGCACAAAAAATTGTAGCAAAGTAGGTGTAGTTTCGATTGGAGGCAAGCTGAGAGAGTTGCGTTTAGGTTGTCTTGAGCACATCTAACATAGAACTGCAATGCTTCATTCCAGCTGGATGGTAAGAGGAGAGGAAGAGGATGATCTAAGTCGAACTGAGAATGGAGGAACTTAGAATAATTACACCCCAAACCAAACGGGGTTCGTAACAGAATGGAATAATAAGAAAAGATTCATTCCTTTAATTGACTTAAATTAAATTTGGGATTAAGACTTTGTTATTTTTTGTTGTATGAAGTAATTGGTCTCTTGTTGTGATATGCAGCTTTGGCATGATGACAAGAGAAAGTCTCTATGAAACTTTACGAGTAAAAGGTTTTGATACAGTTTTGACTGGGTCCTTCGTGTTTTGAGGGTCTCAAGAAGGCTGATCAACAGGACATATTGGATGACTTCAATAAACATGCTCCAGCATTTGCACAACCACCTTCTATTGCTCCACCAGTTGTTCCATCTACTTCATCTGCTTCTGTGCCTGCAATTACCAGTGCTTCTCTTGGATTTATTGCTTCCCGATAAGATGTTCTTACAAGCGCAGCCGCCCTGGGACGAGGTGCTACCCCAACAAGTTTCAAGGGGTTTCTTGCTCTGACAAATGAAACTAAACATGAGGACCAACTGTTATGCAGAGTTGAAGAAAAAAATAAAAATGATGCTCAATAGAGGACGGACCTTGCAGCTTGCAGCAGGGTCCGAATCCATATGCCATGGTGAAGTCAAGTGTAGAGATTGTGACGCTGTCAAATTAGAATTGATCATGCTCTACAATCTTTTGATACTCTGCATGTAATGAATTGTCGACTGGGTCATATTCGATTTGTCAACTTATTTATGACCGTTACCCTAAAACGGGCAATTTCACCATTTGCAAAGGCCGACCCCGTCTGCTCCCATGTTCAAACGAGAAGCTAAGAATGTAGATGAGATGTGCATAACACGAGATTTAATTTAATTGACAAGGGAGCGTATTTCTCCTCCTGCTTCCTGCAAAAATTACATGGACGCAATTCATTTCACACTATAAACAATTAATGATGAAGTCACAAATGTGCTTCTAACGATTATGTAATCATAGGTTTGAGATGTGTACGAAGTTATTTCTCATCTTATTGATTAAAGTTCAATTTCCTTGGAACTCTAAAGAAAATCTAACATTCCAACACAATTAGAACTCAAATACAAGCATGGGTAACTCGTATGAAAAGGAAATTGCCTTATTCACGGCACGTCAGCGACATGAACAAAACAGCAGTCATTAATCCCTAAACGGCTATTGCAGCTCCGCACATCCTTGAATATTTTATTGCAAGCAAGCGGCAAGGTTGGGCAAAAATGCTAACCGAAGAACGCTATTCCCACACTGCCTTAAATTCACCGCCTTAAACAGACGAAACATCAGCTGCCCAAAAACCAAAAGCAACAGTCTATTCTCGTGTGATGAAACAGGGGAGAAGCCTTGGTCACCGGCGCCCAAACGTATTCAGAAAACCAATTTAACCGTAACAATATTAAAAATTTCCCGCCAAGAAAACAAAAACCCAGAATTAGTACCGGCCTGGGTACTCACTCCATTTTGCAAGCCGGTCTAGTGTTCACAGAAACTAGTGGAGCAAAATGCAACTCTATACCTTATGACATTTCAAGTACAATATTAAAAGAAGAAAATCAGAGAGATAGAGAGAATAACTTAATTGAAATGACTACACAGAAAGAGACCCTTCAAGTATAATGAACTAATTTTTCCTTTCTGTGCAATAATCATATGCCTAATACAAGCAGCAAACTACGTGAACGGTGTTCACGCCTTGAAATTAACTAGAAGTATTAGCATTTCCTCTTGAGCATCATGAACACAGAAAGCCACTTCTGTGCACGGGTGTATCCTAATTATCTCCAAGTCAAATTCATATTATCTTTCCTTACTGGAGCCATTCCTTGCACCTACAACTGTCATTTGTCAAAAACTCAATATTAACTTTCCAGTTTGCAGAATATTTCAGCAAAGAAATTGATTAAAAAAATACCATTCTAATTTCTGAAAACACACAAGCACATACATATGAATATTCATGGATAACTACACCTTAACGTACAAATTCTGAACACATCTTCAATGCAAAGAATCCTGCGATAACAAATGTTAACGAGTCAACTAACCTCTTCTTATATTTGAAAATGTCTTCTCCCAAAGTAAAATCTCAACTTTAGAGATCTCCAAATCTCCCAAATTGACTAGACCGAGAATCTCCCCGTGAATTTTGGCTTGAATTATTGTCACCAAATCCACTAGAACGACCCGAAGAAAAGCCTCCAAAAGGACTAGAACGATTTGGGCCACCTGACTCACCAAATCCACTAGGCCGACCTGTACCGAAACTCCCAAAATCACCAGAACGACCTGTACCAAAACGGCCAAAACCACTGGAGCGATCTGGCCTACCTGAATCAGCAACACCATCATTAAAATTTCCCTGCAGGTTTCTGCTATAATCAGACTGGCCATAGAATTGACCAGTCTGACTGCCAGAACTGCCAAATCCAGGACTCTTGCCTCCTGCGAATCGACTGGATCCATAATCTCCTCGACCACCAAAACGTGAATCACCAAATCGGTTTTCTCTTGAACCACCAAATGAGCCAAATCGACCACCAACCCTATCATTTAACATATCCATGCTTCTATCCTCAGCAGCAATCCTAGGGAGCTGAAAAAAATATACAAAGATGGCATTCTTTCTCTTCAATAAACATTAAAAGACACAAAATCTATCTAATAATGCAGCTGGACAGAAATGATGCTGAACATGCACATTAGAGCAGTGATTCACATTACCAATTACAGAAAATGGGAAGAAGAAGATCTGTGAGCTCCAATCATAATAAGCTGAAGTATGGACACAACAAAGAAAACAGTGCCTAACATATTGTAGATTGTGTGAGACATACAAACAAAGTTATAAGGGTGAATACGGCACAAGGAACAGTAACCCGGTACTGCAAACAGACAAGCTTATTTTAAAGGTTTTCTCTGTTACCATTTGTCAGATTCCTTTTTTGGATTGCCTGATGTATCAATCTAAAATCAAATATATGAATTAGGATTGTATAGTTTGTGCAACAGGTTTTTCTACCAATAACTTGAATTTATAGAAAGGTAAAACATGTGATTGAAAAGAGATTGATTATTACCTCTGTGAATCTGCACCCTACTTCCCGCTCAAAAATCTTGACTTGCCTCACCTGATCCTGCGAGTAAATAAGAATGGCAGTCCCTTTCTTTCCAGCACGGCCGGTACGGCCAGATCGATGAACGAAAGTCTCCGAACTATTTGGAATTTCATAATGTATCACCTGACAAATGGAAAGATACACAAAAATATGAATGGCAAAAACAAAGAAACTTGCAAGAGTTGGATAAAATGGGTTTGCTCTAACAATCTTGAGTCAATACAAAGCATGGTAGTGCAGAACCAAGAACTTTCAGAAGAGAAATGCAGTAAGGCTAGATATCAGCAACAAACAGTTGAGAAATAGCAGATGGTTGTGACATAGGACACATATGAAAACTATATTTTAACTAACATCTGTTTTGTAATTTATTTAATTATTTTATGATATTTTAATTTAATTAGAAAATTGAGTTAAATATTTAGAAAAATATGTGAACCATTGGATTTTTTTATTTTAATTTTTTTATCATATCTTCTTAATTAATCATTATTTTTTTTTTAATTTAGGTTAAAGTATTTTTTCAATTATATAAATAGTTTTGAGTTATAAACACATGTATAAACATATGGATTAAGATATTCTATGAATTATAAAATTTAATTGTCTAAATATTCTAGCATTCTTCTCTTGTGAAAGTATTATATTTTCTAATGCATTCCAGAAATCTTTTTTAAAAGTTCAATCAAGTGTTGGCCTTTTGTTATCTACTTTCTGTGCTTCTGTCCTGCATCGAGTTGTGTTTGGTTAATATAGCTTTGAATACGTAGGGTGAAATGAATACTCCAAGACAAATAAGGATGCCCAAATATACACTATGTGGAATATATCACTTAGTATATACAAGAGAGAAGATAAATGAGATTAATTTAACAGATGTGCTAAACTAGGAGGGTAAAGATCGCAGCAAAAGGAAAAGGCCAATTTGTCAATATGCTCACCAGATCAACATTAGGCACATCAAGGCCACGAGCAGCAACATCAGTGGCAATCAGTATGTTGAATTTTCCATCTCTGAAGCCTGAAAGAGTTCTTTCTCTCGCAGCCTGAGAAATATCCCCATGTAAAGCCTCACATCTATAACTTCTTGCCATGGCATATGCCAATCGATCAGCATCACGTTTTGTTTGAGTAAAAACAATGCACTTCCCTCCTTTTGCATGTTCCTAAAGCATAAAATTCTGATTCTGAGAAAGGAAACATGCTGATGGAAAACAAAAGCAAGACCAATACAGTCTTTAACATTTGGAACTCACAAAGAAAATGAATCAATGGTTCAAAAACACTTGAAACAAAGACAATAGCACTTCTAGGTCCATACCGTTACCAAAGGACCAAGAATTGACGCTTTTTCATACATTTCTGATGCAATTGAATACAAGGTAATTCCATCAGCCAGCTTCTTATCAGAATCTCCAACCTAGAGAACAAATCAGATGTAAAAGAATCTTCAAGATCATCAATCAGCATAGAGTGTTAAAACTATAGTTACAAAATCTATAATCTATCACACAAAGATGAAAAAATAATAGTAACTGACAAACATTTCAGGTAACTATAGAGGTAAGGCTTGACTACAGATCCAGCCAATTTCTGTGAGTGACTATAAACTCCAATACTCACCAGATCAATAGTCAATGGATCTTTGAGGTAATTTCTGATAAGTGATCTGATCCAATTAGGCATTGTTGCAGAGAATAACATGCTTTGCCGCTTCTGTGGCAACCTCTGGAAAATGGTTTCAATGTCATCCACGAAGCCCACACTAAGCATCTGATCAGCTTCATCAAGAACAACATATTGAACATCTGACAAGATCAAAGAGCCTCTCTTCATCAAGTCAATGATCCGGCCAGGTGTCCCAATAGCAACATCAATGCCATAATCAAGCTTCCTCATTTGATTTGATATGGGTGTGCCCCCATAAAGACACATGGTATCAAGGCTAGGTGCAGATTCACGAAACTCCTTCTCGACCTGCCGTGCAAGTTCTCTCGTTGGAGCCATCACCAACGCCAAAGGATTCCTCCCCCGTCTGCTCAAATTGAACATCATCCACATGTATCAAAAGTATTGAATTGCTGTTCATCAAAACTGCATACAAGAAAAGTGGGAAGAAAAGCATCTAAGTGAACAAACCCATGCTTAGCATTGAACCGAAGAATTCTGTCAATAATGGGAATCCCAAAGGCAAGTGTTTTTCCCGTTCCTGTTCTTGCACGCCCGAACATGTCACACCCTTGCATTGCTGGTTCCAGCACAGCTTTCTTCAACAGGGGATGAAAAGCGAGTATTTTAGTCAAAAATTGAAGTTCATACCAAACAAGTACCAAAACATGTATTATAAAGCGAGCAAATTGAAATAACAAAATTGTTATCTTGCCCAAATTTGAGCATGCACTAAACATTTAGGGCGTTGATTGTGGGGCCGCAAAATCAATGCCCCCAAAAAATTTCGGGCAAGAAATCATTTTTCTTGAAATAATTAGCAATTATGTGAGAAATTTTTGTCATTTCCACAATCATAATGGCTCGTCAGTGCGGGTTCAATTCAATTTCATAAGACAAATAATTCAAATCCTTCAATTTATGAAAAACCAGCAAAGATCCCTATCCAAACTCTTTCCATTTTTATACTTATCTTTCTCGTGCAATCATATTTCAAGTTAATTATAGAGGAGAAGATGGAATCACCTGAATGGGAAACAATTTAGTTATAGCACGGTTGGCCAAAGAAGAGACAATCTCTTGAGAAATCCCAAGTTTTGCAATCTCTAGCCCCTCTTCACTATCAGCACCAATTTTCCCAATCGACCCTTTCTCCTCAACGTAACCATAATCTTCCACGGAGAACTGTGCCTGCGCAGCCACGCACGCCTTAAAATCCAACGGCCCAGATTTCGAATGGAAAGCCCCTCCTAGGATGTTCCCGTCGACAGCTTTGATGCTAATCCCAAGTCCAATCTTGGGATACTCCGGGGCGGAAAAGGGCCTAGTTTCTCCTGCGAGACAGCTATTTCTTGGCAGAGAAACGATGGCCGCCGTTGAGAATTGGTTGTGCAGAAGCATTTCGAAGGATTTCGACGCCGCCAGAGCCCGCTTTGGGCCCAGAGACGTGGACCTCCTCAGGATTACGCTCATCATCTCGGCCTCCAGTTGGACTTTTAGAGAAAGCTGAGGAAGAGGAGCCCCTCTCGGACAAAAGGGTTTAGGGTTTTAGAAATGGAGGGGATGCGGAGATAGTTTCCTCTCCGACGCGGGTTTATGAGCTAAGAGAGAAATATTTGTGAGTATAATCGCCTGTGGTCAGACACGATATAATGATGATAGTGCTGTACTGGATGCTTACCACGTCATCAGATCAATCGAAATCGAGCGGCGGAGCTTGCTAACACTGGATCAAAATTGAACGTTTTATTTTAAGATCATCGTAGATTTTTTAGTGAAAAAAATAAATAAAAAAAAAAGTATATCGAAACATTTTACTTGTGGAACAAAGTGAGATCACTCCTTCCCATCTTCATTTAATATATTTTGTAAAAACAAATTTATCATATAAATATTATTTAATTTAAATAAATTACTATTATTACAATACTCGATTTTAAGTGTTAACAATACCAAATTTTAACACTATACGTAAATTATTCAAATTTATTTATATTAAAATAAGTAACAAGAACTCAAACTTTTACCAACACGAAGGTTGATAGACGGCTGGTGAGATTACTTTGTGATAGATTTTCGAGCGATGCTTTTGATTGACAAGAATTTTTAATCAGTAGAAAAAAAAAAAAATTTTTTTAATCCTGGCGAGAATTTCTTCTTACATGCAAACTCTTACGCTCAGCTTCATATATATATATATATATATATAATTAATGATGAAATGCAACGATATATTTTTAAAAGGAAATTAGTAAAAGATTGGAAAAACAAAGCTAGTAAATATCAAGACTTATCAGAGAGATTTTTATCAATAATAATTAATGACTGACCCACCAGACCCGCAGACGCAGAGAGTAATTTAAAATTGACTCTCAACGGTAACCATTCCCCCGTTAGTTTTGGATTGCTTTATTTTGTGTACTTTCCTTTGGTAGGCCTCGATGCTGAAAACATTTGGGCCTCGCAGAGAGTCAGCCCTCCCACGCCTCAACTCTTATGTGCTCTTGCTTTCTCAAGGGACTCCATGGCTTCTTCAAATGATTTCTGCATGCAAAATGAAGCATTACTCAAGATATCGTTTGAAAAAAAATACATTTATCCGTGGAAATGAACACTGCTTGTAAACAACTTGTGGCAAGGTTAATAATATGTGCACACAAACAAGGGTCTTCTTGTTTTTGTATTAGCTAACAGCAAGCTTTCCCTGATATTGCTCCGAGAGCTGCAGTTGCTATCGGTGGGGTGGGGTGGGTAGGGGTGGTGCGATGTGTTGAACACAACCATTTACCAAAGGCTCAATTCTGAGACCACTGCAAATGCCAATATTGAATCCTTTTTCCATCTTCCCGCAAAGTGATCCAAATAAATCTACAACAGGGATTAGTCATCCTAACACCATAGTTTCTAGCAATGAAAATGGGCATTCCAACAGGCATCCAAATAAATCTACAACAAATGCAAAAAAAAATTTGAAGGGTATAATTGGGCTAACAATAAGCCTGCCAATTTAATAATTGAAAAATGTAATCTACAAGCTTAGTGTGCTCCATTGGGACCCTAAGTTTCAGCACAATGGTATGATTTTGTTGTGGCTCTGAAATGCCAGTTATCATTAGTCAGACCAGTAGCCTGCTATCAAAGTTAACAGTGAGGCATTGAACTTTCATGTTCTATATGCTCAATATGTTGCAGAAGCCAGAATATGTTATTGAAGATATAAGATTATTAAGACTCACAAAATGGGACATGATAAAAGTGTACAGTGATTTACAACTGGAAAATTATCATCTACTAACAGTTAGATAAAATTTCCAGTGACAAACCAAAAGCAGTAAGATGAGGTTGAGTTTTAAAGTTAGGCCAAAGCTATAGAAAAAGCATTTTTCTAAGGAACGGGTTTTCACATGCTATAGAACAAGGATTTTAAAGTTAGGCCAAAGCTATAGAACAAGGATTTTCCTAAGGAACAGGTTTTCACATGCTGAACAAATAACAAAAGAATGCATATGCATATGATCCAATCATGTTCCAAAAACAAAGCAACAACATACCCCAGAATTATGCCTTCTCCACAAGGCCTCCTTGCTGTAGTCCAATATCACCAGTCCACCACATAATGCACTGCCAAAACACAGAAAAGCAAATATTAGCACAAGTCTTCCCATGATCTCCATCTGAAACATAATAAGTTCCATGCCATTCGTACATTTGAAACATACGCCATCAGTAGTGGAATGCATTATCCAAATTTCCCAACAAGTAAGAGACATTATGAAAGACCATGAAAAAAGACCTGAACAAACCAAATGTGGACCATAAAAAACAACATGGGCATTATTATTTAGAAACATAATCGATCTGTTCCCATCACATATTAAGCAAAAATTATCCAAATTACGTAAAGACCAGAAATTCACAGGAACGAAAGAAAGACATAAAGCCTAATGCAAAATTTCATACTCTGGTAAAATATTTGCAAGCCACGACGAAGGAAAATAAGCACAGAGTCAAACACAATTATTTTAAGTAGCCTTTCTTCTCCTTCTGACCTTCAGCGACAGCCAAATCAGATGTGCAAGCTAAAGATGTAGAAAGAACAGGTAACTTTCCAAAGAAGAAGACGATCCAACACTTGCAGAAGCTTTCACCAATAAAGAACTAAAACAAACATGAATCCAACACCACGTCCACAAATTCCATCCGTCACGAAATGATTTCCCACCTCACAAAAGCTTTCTTTCACATATCTTCTCTAATTCAATTCCAGCAACAAATCAAGCATTCCCAAATACGATGGGAAACGAAGGAAAAAGGCCAAAAAAATTCACAAAATCCAGAAGAGAAAAATAAGGAGGGACTAGGGAAGGATAAAAAACAAACCACAACAGATAAGCAAAACGCCAAAAAGCATACATACCCAGCAAAGGCAACATTGAGAAGAAAGGCACGCGTCGTCAAGTAACGAAGCGCAGTCTCGAATTTGGACACCAACCCATCAAAATTCGAACCAGACACATTAGCTTTTCCACGAGAATTATAATTATTACCATAATTATGATAATACCCATATCCACCCTGATGATTGTAATAACTCGAGTGGCGACGGTTACCATTCGAATTATAGAAAGACGAAGAAGATGAAGAGGACATGCGAAAGTTGTAATCGGCACGCTTTCGATCGTCGCTGAGGGTCTCGTAGGCCTCGGACACCTGTTTGAATCTACGGGTGGCGTTTTCTCGGACGAACGTGGGCGACTGAGAGTGCTTGTCGGGATGGTACTTCACCGCCAATTGCCTAAACGCTTCTTTAATTTCTTCTTTTGTGGCGTTCTTGCCTACACCCAGTACTTTGTAGTGATCCATTTCTTCAAGTTATCTTCTCCGTTTTTAAGGTTTGTTGTTCTTCTCTTCACCGCCCAAAGATATTTGATCGCTCTTCCGATTGATCGATGACAGGGGAAGAGACGCTGAGACATGTCAGGGACTCCGTGGCATTGTCGTGTCCGCTGCCTGGGACAGTCGGATATATGTCCCTTTCGTTAATTAAAATCACAATCTCGACCTTTGTTTTTTGAACTAATTATAATTGAGAGACAATTTCTTGTGAAGCATTTTGCTAAAAGTCATACCGTTAAATCATGGTTATGAAAGGACGATGTTTAAACGGTCACTGAAGCGGTTTTTTTTTTTTAACGATAAATTAACGTATTCTCTGCACAGTGCATTGCCCTCGCGGGCATGCTTGAATTTACCTTCTTGGGTTCTTGTCGTGAGATTCTAATGTGCATAAACAGTCTTTTGGAAACATAACGTATGAACCCTTCTCAAAATGATCTTAAATTTTAAAGGACTCACCCTAATACGAGCATGGTAAATTCAAAAACGACATTTTTAAGTGCTTGTATTAAGATATGAATTCAAGCACACTCAACAAACCATTCGAACTAAAAATATAACATTAGCAAACTCGAGACCGAAACCCTGCCAATGCTAGGGGACGACGTGTTTTGCTTCTTGAAAGGAAAAATAACTACAATAAAGATAACTAGGCTTTGTAAGTAGTACACATAATTATTATTGTTGATCTGGGAATACTATATATACTATAAAGCAGAGTTTGACATGTTGATCATGCTATTGAGAATTATGCTCTGAACGGTGATATTTGAGTGTATATCGCGTAATGCTGCAATATTCGTGAACATTGTCTTCACTGAAGCTGTGAACTGTCTCATCATCAACGGTGGTGTAAGTTTGGTCTGCGAGGTAACCATGGACGCTATCATTGTACCCATGTAGGATGACGTGTGAGTGGTTTCATCCAGAAATTGGGATGCATAAGTGCAATATTGGCTATCATATGGAAACGGCCAAAACTCGGCGGTCCTCCCCGTTCTAGTCACAACCTTGAGTTACCTTTCTGTGGTCCACGTATCCTGTCACTGTTACTTTCTGTTTATCCATGTCTAGTTCATCAACCCCTGCCAGGTGCAAAATTAACCTAATGCGCGGGGGATACAGTGGAGAACGATTCACTTTTTTTTTATTATTTTTTTTACCACTATAGAATCTGTTCAATGCAAATAAGTTTTAGTTTGATGACATTAAAGTTATGTCACAGACTGTAGGTCTTAAATATGAGTCTTAATTACAACCAATTAACCAAAAAAATCTGATCAATCAACTCACCTGCCAATGCATGCTCTCATCAAGCTAAATTGATTGTATGTTCTAAAGTGACTAATCTGCACCTAACTCATGCGCTCATGTGTCATATCCAATATAGCTAATTAATGCGGATTAAGAGACAGATGTACGGGAATAACACCATCTCTATTCTTGCTGCATGTGTGTAATTATACATGAACGAAATAAGAAAGAAAAAACCTAAAAGAAAGGAAGTTAAAGCTTGCCTTCTATTTTCGATATTGCTCTTCTAACCCCCTTCGCACATCCTTCACAGTCCATCTGCACCAAAAGTTCCACCATCTGCAAGACCAATGGAAACGGCAGATAACCAGAAAAAATGGGAAATAAAAAAACGAATAAGCTCTGATGCAAGGAACCGACATGGTAGTAGGACCTGTTTGCAAAAGGCAGGGCATTCAGATAAGCAAAGGGGCACAAACAGCCACGGCATTTGATAAATGTGACTTCCCAAAGCGCCACCCAAGAGATAACATGGTTGTGGGTACGGAAATCTATAGAGAAGCACCCAACGTTCTCATTCCTGTCTCTCGAGATTAATATTATATTCTTGGCAAATGCATGCCTCTTTTCCAAGAGCCACTTGGTTTCTGGTCTGGGCATAATGGCTTGAGTTGCTACCTCAAGATAAATGAATCTTTATTCATCCATGTCTAGTATCATTTCGACAACGGTGAAAATCCAAGAGGTCACATTAAAAGCACCGCTAAGGCGATGTATATTCCAAAAAAATGTGTTTATTGAGGATGTTGAAAATTTACGTACATTTTCTTTAATGCTAATTGACGAGATGTGCCCTGAGCCAATGCGGTGACCTTCAAATATGAGGTGTCAGCAGATTACGGACATCATTTTCGAGACAGAAATAAGCTAAGAATGTCAATGCATTTTGCCGGCTCTCTGGTTCTTCTATATCCCTTCATTCTTGCTATACATCTGAAAAAGAAAAGAAACAAGCAAAAAGTTTAGCCATTTTAACAAATTCCCACCCCACATTGCGAATTTGGCATAATAAATACTTTAGGCCATGACATTTGTGAAAGAACGCTAGAATGGCCAATATGTTGAAGCCGCTTCCCTTTGAATACACTCTCCTTTTCAGACAGGTATGTCACCCATAATCTCCACATAATTATCTTAGTCAAATTAAATTATTTATTATTATTACAATATCTGAACTTTATTATTACAAATATCTAATAAACATCATTCGTATTAATTATTTTCTTATTGGTAAATTTTTATCCGATCATATTATTGTCAGATGTCTTGTCAGATGTCAATCCGGTGGCATTAACCCCCTCTTATTTGGTTAATCATAGATCCGACATGGTATAAATATTGGATCTCGGGTCTTCCTCAACTCGGCTTCATCTATATATTTGCTGGATCAGATTATATTTTGGATTCAATCAACTTTGATCTGTTTAGATCTGCCCTTTGAAAATGGGGTGGGTTTTCAACACCATTGTTGTCTCAGTTGAGCTTTGGATAAGTAAAAGGCGTCCTTATTATTCTCTTTTACCATTTGCAGGCCCAAGGACCCATCTTTACAACCTTTGTTGTCACATCCCTTTGTAACAAAGAAATTGGATACATGCGGAAGGGCTTCAAATCAGCTATGTCTGGACTTTATCAATGGGTCGAAGGCCTATTACCAGACCGTAATGGGTTTTCTGGTTGGCATTATGTTACAAGATCACAGCCCAGAGCCCAGTCTTGTTTCCAATAATTACGAGAACATACAATTACAAAAAGAACCAAAAAAAAAAAAAAAAAACTAAACTAAATCGAGCATATACAATTAGAGGCACTCCGAGAGAGAGAGAGAGAGTTCCAGGTCGGAGAGAGAGTTGATGCTTGGACTTGAGTTTTATTTGGTAACCCTTTGATTTGATTTTAGATTCGGGGTTTTTTTATTTTTCTAATTTATTTGATTCTTGAAATGGGTTTTATTTGATGTTTTCATTGGATTTGGATTCTGGGTTTTCAATCTAAGGTTCTGAACTTTGTTAATTTGCTTGGTTTCTTGTCATTGGCTTTTGATTGCTCCAACCAGGACCTCACTGAATCGTGCTAGTTTGGCTTGGGAGATAGAAAGTTAGTTTGGTTTTGATTATTATTTTTTTTCTTTTCCACGGAAAATATGAAAAGCGAAGGAAGTTATGTGCCGCCTCCTTATATTCCTTTGGGACAATCGGAGACAGAGGCCGAGGCTGCGCCTGGCAATGTAGACAATCACGTTGTTGTCCACCGTGAAAGTGATGGATCGGTGCAATGGTCATCTGGAATCTGTGCTTGCTGTGATGACATGCAGAGCTGTATGCTACTTTCTGCCTTGTGACCTTGATTTATCAGAAGGAAATTTATATTAAGGTGCACAATGAATTGGATATTAAGAATGTCAGTTTCTTTTATCCATTAACCCTCGCCGGCCTTATTACTGTATAGAAGAGTCTAAATAAGAATTTTGGTGAATGGCCCGTCAAAACATGGATTTTTAAACTTTATGGATTACCCAATGTATTTAATTGTAGTTTGATAACTGTCCCATATGATAACTTTCGTTGTTTATATTTAAATTTTATGGCTCACAAATCGCTTGTAGTAATGTAGTCATTGTCTAATTAAGCAATTCACTCTTCATCGTTCTTGAGTTAACCTATACTTCTGACAAAATGTGATTCATGATCAACTGAGATGTGAACCATAAATGATAATATATGTTGTCTGTCATGGGTGATAATATATGTTGTCTGTCATGGCAATTGGAAAATGGGACGTGTAAGTTGTAGAGAAAGTTGAATGGATACATGAAAAAATTATGTAGATTAATGCAACTCTTTAGATTTTATGAGGTGTTCATCAGATGATACCCATCTATATTGAAGTTCAAAAGATATTGGGTGTGTCATCTACTTGCTATGGTGAACTTATGCATCATCTATTTTCAAGTCCAATTTTGGAGATTATCTAAGATGAACTTTTGTCTCCCTGTGAAATTCTGCATGTGTGATCAACTGTCTTTGCTTGAGTTATTCATGTAAGTTGCTTTTAGATTCATGTTTGTATTGCTTTTGATTGGTTATTTCTAGAGAACACCCATCAGGTGCTGCCTAACCTGAGGATTGCTAATGCATTGGACAGGCTGTATTGGCCTCTTTTGTCCTTGCTATCTATTTGGGAAGAATGCAGAGTTTTTGGGTTCTGGAACTCTATTTGGATCATGCATGACCCACTTTATATTATGGGGTGTTATGAATACTGTCTGCTGCTGCATGACTGATGGCATCATGCTAGGATTACCTGGATGTTTTGTTTCATGCTATGCTTCTGGTTATCGCAAGGCGCTGCGAGAAAAGTATAATTTACCGGTATGTCTCCTTTCATAATATAATGAAACTAAATTAAAAATATTTGTTTTCTTCCCCTTCATGGCTGTTGAGATCAACAATACATAGCATTTGTAGTAGTTATATGTCTCCTCTATCCTTTTTATCTGGGAGACTCTGGAATCTTCATCAGAGTTCATATTGGAATTAGGTTTTGTGTGGTAGTGTACAGATCTCAAGTTATTTTACTTGAAGGGAAGTATAAAAATTAGGATCTAAATTGCCTTTTTGAAGTTTTATGTGTTTTTATTCAGCCTACCTGTAGAAATTCAAAAAGATCAGAGAGAGAGAGAGAGAGAGAGAGGAAAGCTCATTGCTTCAACATATTATCCCATAGAGGTATCTAGGTGGCTTAAGGCAAGAAAATTTTTTGTTGAGCAGCAAGATAGGATGGGGACTTCTACAATTTTGGTTGATGTGTGCAGGAAGCACCATGTAGTGACTTGGTCACTCACTTTTGCTGCCATCTTTGTGCTAATTGCCAAGAGTACAGGGAGATCCATGAAAGGTCTGGTGGCACCTATTCGCCTGATCTTAGCTTGGCTGTGGTCACAGCTCCAACAGTCCAGACAATGGAATCGGCTGCAACAGAATAATCTTACTGCTGCAGTAGTCGTGAAACAGGTTACATATTCAGCATGCCATCTGCCAGATTATGCCACTGTTAAGCCATATTTTATTGTGGTTGGCTCATAAGATGAACTGATTCTTCCCATTTGTTCTCATAATCAACTGTTATGCTGGCCTTTTGCAATTATCTCAACTTCTAGATTCTACAGAAGTGGAGATAGGAGAAAAAGTGAAGCAAAATGAAACACCAACGAATGTTTTTTGTGTGTATCCATCTCTCTCTCTCTCCCTCTACCCCGGCTCCTCTCCCGCCATATTTTCTGTGTATGCGCCTCATTTTTCTTTAATGTAAGCAGAAGCAAATGAACGATTGCTGAACCTTTTTTTTGGGGGGGGGGGGGATTCAAAAACGATGTTCTACCCTCACTTCACTGGTTAAACTTGTGGTTTGATATAAACCTGGGTTTGGTATTGGCAACTGCCTTTGTAATGTTGGCCATTAGAACATGATTTTTTGATATCGAGCACATGAGAACATGGCGATTGAAATCCTTTCTTTCCCTTCACTCTTGAACCAAGGAATAGGGACAACAGCAATAATAAAATTTCACTTATGTACAAACACTAACACCACCATGTATAAATCATTGTTGTACCGTCCTTTATCTTCTTGCGAACGTTATCAGCAACATATTTGCAGTTATTATCGTCTACTCATATAGCGCCTCATTTCTTCCTTTCCCCGTAGAATTAGCGACACCATAACTTATGCTTTAAGATCCAAGTTTCTGTCTAATGCGCTTTTGTTCCCTAAGAAATTCCAAAAAAAACTCAAGAATTATATTATCGTACGTTGTAGTGATTAATATCGACCAGAACATCTTTTATTCTCAGGATTCAGTATCTTGGGGAGGTTTATTCCCCTTTCCCCATTTTTGTGATAAATAATTCGTTTATCCTTTCATTGCTTTTTAACACATTCATTTCCTGCTTGGTCTTCCCTCCCCCTCCCCCCCCAAAAAAAAAAAAAGAAAAAGAAACCTTCCTTACATGCTGTCTTCTTCGCTCGGGGGGGGGGGGGGGGAATTCGAGAAGCCCTATTCTACCGGGGATGGGAGAAAATTTGATGATGCTATTAGTAAATTACATCAGTTTTAAATATGAAGTGTTAAAATTAAACACAAAATAGGGAGGCAGAAATTTTGATGCTAAATATATATTTAAAAGAAGAAGAAGAAGAAGAAGAAGAAGAAGAGATTGTTAATAATCATGTAAAGGGTGGGTGTAATTGAACGCGTTTGTCAATATCTGACGTTAAAAGACTGTTGGTTGGTCCCTTGAGGTTTGAGTGATGACTTCAATCCAAATTTAATTATGGATTGAAGAACCAAAGTGCTCCTACATCGTATTGCCTTTTGAAACTTTTTACCCTAATTATACATTACAGATTTGTATCCCTACTGGGTCCATGACAATGTGAGTGTTTGTTTTTTTTTTGTTTTTTGACCTTTTTTTCATCAAGTAATACATTGGTTGAGAAGAGATGAGAACAGCGTTCCATTTTAAGAATTTGGTTTCTTCAAGAGGGCTTGAATTGGGATGGGAAGTGAAGCGACATAACATTTGAAATTTACATGAACTCTATTAAGGTCTGCCTATAATTATTAAAATAAATAAATAAATAAAAGAGCTCGGTATCCATTTTCCTGAATTAAGATTGGAGTGAAAATAAAAAAATAAGGCACATTCAATTTTATTTTTTTTAAATAATAAAAAATAATAATAATAAGAGAATTTTGAATATTCCTCGGATTTCAACGAAACATTTGCACGTGCACGTGCATCTAATCCTCGGTGGAACGCGCACGCGCACATCCTTATGCAGTATGCCTAACATGTGCACGTGCTTCCGAGTGAGCTTGTTTGCTGTCGCGCCCCTCCATGTCACGTGCTACATACAAAAAGCGTACTCCCACCTGGACAGAGACCCAATTGCTTACCCCAATTAAGAGTCCCAGAATTTAATTTTGGATTTTCCCGATATGGTAATTTTGATTTTCAACGCTCTTGATTTAGTTTTAGTACTAATGGCTTTAAACAACTCTAATTATTAGTAAAAAGGAAAATTTAGGGTAAACTTGAAAACAGGGAGGTTTCATCCAAACAATTAATTATATCTTTTTAAAATTAAATATCTTTGAGTCTCTATAGTCTAACCTTAAAAAAAAAAAAAAAGTAATTCTGTTACTGATGTCTAAGAGAAAAAGACAAAGGTTGAATAAATAATGAATGATAATTCTGTTAAAAAAAAGAAAAAAAAGATAAATAGATAAAAATAAATAAGTGTTACTCAATTATAATTATTAATTATTATACATAAAAAAATATGTTAACTAATCATTATAATTTTATATTCAAAAATTTATATTTATTTGTGTTGTTCACACGTTAATATTGTAATAATAAAAAATTTCAAGCAACAGAAACGGAGTTATTTATGGAAGATAAGGCACCCTGGGAATGTGGGGTCACTGTGACAGTGTCCCCACATTCACTGCCAAGTGCAGTCATCACTTCTTCAATTCAGATCGGATCCTGGCTTCCTGGGGCATGTGCTTACTAAAGACACTATATTTTACATTTTATTTCTTCTCTTAATTCTTTTAACTCTCCGCAGAAGTTTGGATTCTCTCTGCGGTTATTATTATTATTTTTGTCAGCTGCATCTGTTACCTCATGTCTTCATCATCGTTTATTACTAAGACAACTGTGGGTGCATTCCTTTCTTTCACATTCACTGTTTTTTTTTTTTCCCTACCTGCAGCCTGTGTGATATCTAAGTACATCCATGCAGCAAGCGACTTGGAGGAAGCTTATATGTTCTTTTGGGGGGTTACATTTTTTTTCCTCTGTATTGATTATTTGTGGATAGTTTCATTTTGTATGTTTTGGTGTAATCTGGGCTTTCTTTGGATTAAAATGTAGTGAGCCTTTTCCATTCTCTTTCGCACAACATGTTTTTTCTTGATTAACTGTCTCTGACAAGCTCATTTGAAATTTTTTCAGTGAGTGTTTCCTCATTGTGCTTTCGGTTTACAAATTAAAATCAGTTAACTAAAATACCGGATGGTGGGGCTGTTACCATTTTGGAGCTTGTAATGATTCGCTGTCTCTTTTGTTATGCTTGGTTTTTAGCTTTGCTGCTGAGTTTTTTGGTTGTGAATAGCTATAATTTGCCCCTTTTTTTTAATTTATTTTATTTCATATAATCTACTTTGGCTTTTCAAGCGACTTTGTGTAATCTGGTAATAAAGATCTGAATAGAAGTTGTTACAGATTTATGGGGGTGAAGTGAGTGGTGGGTAGGTGGCTTAAAGAGATAGTGGAAGCAAACTCAAGCAAACAAATGGGATCACAATGTGATGCAGTTGAAGAAGCAAAGCTTCAATCTTTGGGCAGGGAAGGTTCAATGTACAGCCTGACACTTGATGAGGTTCAAAACCAGTTGGGAGATTCGGGGAAACCATTGGGAAGCATGAATCTTGATGAGCTTCTCAATAGTGTGTGCAGTGCCCAAGAGAATAGTGTAGGCTTTGGTGTTTGGGCCTCAGTTCTGCCTGGGAAGGGTAGTATAACATTGTCAAGGGATCTTAGCAAGAAGACTGTTGATGAGGTTTGGAGAGATATCCAACAAAAAAAGAGGAATGGTGCTGACTGTATTGAGGAAAGGAAGGCTCAACAAAGACAGCCTAATCTAGGTGAGATGACCCTGGAGGACTTCTTGGCGGAAGCTGGGGTGAATACTGAATTGCCCCCCCAAGGCAATGACGGCTCTGTTCCTTATCAAACAGAAACATCTCAGTTTATGCAACTCCAGATCCCTTCTGCGCAGAACCAGTCGCATCAACACAGCATGATGGCAGTTTTCATTCCAGGGAACCTCATTCAACAGTCCATTCCTGCTCTGGATGCAACCTACCATGATTCACATACCAACTTTTCACCATCTTCTTTGATAGAAACCATATCTGATACACCAATACCTGGAAGGAAAAGAGCAGCCACGGGAGATGTGCCGGAAAAGACTGTTGAAAGGAAGCAGAAGAGGATGATCAAGAACAGGGAATCTGCTGCTCGGTCGCGGGCAAGGAGGCAGGTTGGACTGTCTAATGTGGTGGTCTTTTACGTTTGAATATTGATTATTTTTCATTTCACTTTCTCTAACGTAGCTTCAATGTATTTGCATGTTGAAAGACAGGCTTATACCCGTGAGCTGGAGATTAAGGTCTCTCGTCTTGAAGAGGAGAACCTAAGGCTCAGAAGACAAAAGGTAGATTTTCCCTTAATCCAAATCGTCAATCCATGAGGTTTCTTTTGAAAATTGTTGAAGACTTTCTTCCCATTGCAATTCAACTAGCAGAGGATATGGAAACCTCAGTCATAGATTCAAAAAACATCTTGATTTTAAAGCAACAGTGCAACAGTATATTGTATATCCCTAAATGCT
This sequence comes from Ceriops zippeliana, assembly GCA_037897445.1. Taxonomy (NCBI): domain Eukaryota; kingdom Viridiplantae; phylum Streptophyta; class Magnoliopsida; order Malpighiales; family Rhizophoraceae; genus Ceriops; species Ceriops zippeliana. The sequence continues at coordinate 3,932,002 of JBAPLH010000217.1, forward strand.
AGTGTCAAAATGACTTTTTAGTTTGATCTGATCCAATTAATCAAACTCAACAAATCTTGAAAGAGTTGCCTCCTTTTCAATATATTGAAATGCCTCGCCGAGATGGCTGCAACTTGCAATAGTTATCTCCCAACAATAATGTGTTTTTTGAACTTTCCCTACATGGTTATGCTCTTGGCTGTTCCATTATTTGCTAGTAAGCCATGCTTCTCATTATTGACTTCTCGTTGCAGGAGTTCGAGAAAGACTTGCCATGGACACCACCTCCCAAGCCCCAGCATCAGCTGCGCAGAATGAACTCAGCCCCTTAATACATCCATTTTTCATACAAGATTGTAATGTTGATGTGGGATGTCCCCCTTAATTTCAGAAAGCTGGCTAACCTTAGTTTACCAACTCTACTCCCAGCATTCTTGGACTGCTCATTCTCGGATTACTGAAATTTCAGTCTGTTGCCAATTTTCTCCATGTGTCATCTTCCTCCGATTGTGCATTTCAATTAACAGCTCTGGATTTTATCCTTTGTGATGAGCTAGCCATTAGCACAAATTCTGGTGTGCTTGCTCGCTCTTGTGCTAAAAAGGTTTGCCTATTACAATGTGACGAGAAGCTCTCGCTGACATCAAACACCCTAAATAAAGATACTTGATTTATGTTGTAAATCAACTCGGATACAATCTGTACGGCATATAGTCTTGCATATAATAATAACAATACAACTATAAGACCCATCGATGTCTTTGCGCTCATCATAAATAAAGGAGTTGCAGTTACTTGCAAAGTCATCTTTAACGTTGAAGTTCCATTTTGTACCTCTTTTGCTTGAACTCCACCCCTTCAGCTAAAGAGGCGATGGGCCAAAGAGTTCAGATACAACACCGATTGAGTTCTTGTCATGTGCTTGCCGGTGTATAAAGGAAAACGCTTTCTTACCTGTTGACTGACCCAAATTCGGACAAAATAGCACAACTCGTGCGTACGCATCGTGGATCTAAAAGTTGATGTGAAAGGCAAGATGCTTCATGCATCCACCTCATCTCAAATATACAGGACCACGCACCCACTACAGCTTCTGTGGGGGGTAGAAGTCTTTTTGTAGCCTTCAACTCTGACGAGAAGCAAATGAACAAGATTAGTCTCATCCAGTCCAGTCACTCTTCACAAGCATGTTGAGCTCACCGCTGAAGGGCCAGGATTTGATTTTTCTCAAGAAATAGCACACTTGCAGATGGGATTACATTAATCAAGACTACCAGGAGAGGAGGAAAAGAGAAGAAACCTCCCTTGGCTTTACTTGCAAACAGAAGTCCCTTGCCAAATTCAGAAAAGCTAATGGAGTACATCATCATAACAGCTTGAAACAACAAGGCCATTCCATAGTAACAAGGAGCTGACCTAAGACATCAACGTATAAACTAAAGACAGATGAAGTACCTAGTTTGGCTCTCAAAGTGATAAGACTAACGTTACAAGAAACACAAACAGAAAACATAGAGCTACAAACTTTCTGGTGCAGCCCGGGCATGGGAGCTGGCCCTGAAGAACTGAAGCCTCCATGGCTTGAAGACGTTTCTGACATGTCATCAAACTTCAAGAAATGTGAAATCTGAGTTGCTGCCATGTGCGCATGGTGCACAGGGGAAACTGCATGAAGAATAGCTGAACAAAATTGACTTGTGCTTTCAACTAGTTCATTCATTTCTCAGAAGCCAAAAAGCATCTATCCCCTTGCACAACCTTGTAGAACAAATGCATTATGCAACAAAAAAAAAAAAAAAGGGAGGGAAAGGAAAAGCCTATCTACACCAAAGGCCAAAAACAAGCCCAGGCAAAATTTAATGCTGTCACCTTCCACAGCCATATTATAACAGCAGCAATATTTCCTAGCGAAGGAAATTTTGATAGGAAGGGATAATCCGATTCTCAAAATATGAATTGCATAGGATTGTAAGAATAGGTTCATTACCTATGGCTATAGCAGTTGTGCTTTTCTGGTACCTGCAAATGTTGGAACAGTTGCAACAGAAAGTGCAGTTTTCGCTGCTATTCGGATGGCAGCAAGATACCAAGAACAACTTACATTTAAGACACAGAATGGACTAGCTCTTGCAGATCATCGGGTGAAAAGCTAATCTTAACAAACAGAACATGGTAGTGTGTTGGCCTAGTCATTCCCTATAAACAAGAAGAGCTATATCAGGTACATATATGTAGAAACATAGGAGACATGGGTTTATAGATTGGAATGAAAAAGCTTCTCTTTCACAGGACAGAATGAAAAGTGGATGTGTAACCTCGAATACAATCACAACTTGGTGTGCAATGCTTGTCATGAACAAGAATACAAATGAATAAATTCAAGTTCAGAATTTCATCTCTATCTTCCTGCCAATTATGTGTGCTACATCCAACTAGATGACAATGAAAGTGGCAACAAAACTCACAATCATTCCTGCACATGCACAAATGTAGAAATCATTGCCTTGTGGGTGACAAACACCATTATCTATGACAGTTCCTACATTAAGAAAAATGAAGACCCTAACATCAACAAAATAAGTTTGATTGGCAGATTCTACAGTAAGATTTTTAACAGTACCAACCTGGAGGAACATTGTCTGGAGAGCCAGCCTGGAAGAACTTAGAGTGGTTGTTTTTTTAGTAAAACAATCTTAAGCATAAAACCAGTACTTGATAGAAGAGTTTCAAACCTTTGCCCAGTCAAGCTGAAAAGGGTCTGACACATTTTGGTTGGCAATGAGAAAGTCAACTAATGGTAATAATTGTCTCAGTCGAACCATCTGCCATTGAGAATAAAATCAATAGTAAAGGGGAACTATCGGAAACATTATACAACAATAAAAGTTTAACAACGTACCGATATCAAGGGATAAGTCATTCTGTGTGGCTCTAAAACTAGAGTGGAATCCTCTGCATCTGAGGACACTGTCACCAAGATCAACATAATTCTTTGGATCATTGTGGAAAAAAGATTGCAGAACATGAAGGCAGCCCCTGGAAGGATATTAGCATAATTCATTAGCAATATCTAACTCAAGTCAGAAGGAAAATAACACCATGATCTGCACTCACTGTTTTGCTGCATGCTGTCTTAAAATGATGTCCAACACTCACACAGCTTCTTCGGAGTTCTCTGATTCTTGACCACGCAGAGCAGCTGTTATGGCCTGCATAGGTAAGGTAACAAAAGTGAGCTCCACTTTAAATGCTTTGGAGTGGAAGTCCCTCCTCATCCTCTTATCTCACTAGGACTCCCATTATTTGCAGCCCTGAACAACAAATTGTCCACGAGTCAGACTCAGTTCCTTACAATAAGTTCTAAGAAAGCAGACCAATCCCTTTTAACCACCTATTTGATCAAAAATTATCAAGCAAAACAGTGAATTCCATTTTGTTCCTCGGGAGGGTACCGAATGTAAATAAGGTCTTCTGTCCATCGTAAGCAAAATTCTTCCCGGCAAATTCTGAGTCATAAGTCTCACGAACCTTGTCAATTAATTTTCTTCCAATTCTCTTTGCTTCAACAGGGCAACCATTCCCATAAAAGAAGGCAACCTAATTCAGGGGATGAAACCCAACTTTCTATGCAGGTAGATCAAAACAAGAGATTAAAAAAAGCCTCACACTGTAGTGGAAAAAGTAGCCTCCGGAGCTACTGACACCAACTTTGAAATGATTAGAAAGCAGTTGTATTCTTTGCCCTCTAGACCCTGTACCATGTCTACTCATTAGGCTCCATTTGGGTTTTGAGGCCTTTTGTTTGCCTCAGGAATAATGCCTGGTATAAGTTGAATGGGAACTACATTGGGAGGTATCTCAGGTGGTGGCAGAGGCAAGGTCTCTGGCTCTTCCGAAGCTTCCATTTTCATGTCTGAAGAAGGTTTAGAAAAAAAAAAAAAAACAAATGCCAAACCAGCATGTGTATGCATCATGTTAGACCTATTGAACCATGGACAAGCAATGAAATCTGTGACATGAGATATTTCTAATCAGTTGCAGAATACTAAGAATGTGAAGACAAAAATGTTACAGATTAAAAGGACTGTATTACAATAAACCAGTTCCTACACCAGGCAGAAAAGAGGATCATGTCTAAAGCCAAATACTAAACAAAAAGAACAACCATGAAGCACCTTTGTAGAAAAAAAAATTAATGATAATAAACAGAAGAATCCCTGGTTGGCTTAGAAGTCACTGACTGATTTAAATCAAGAGTTTGGGGTCATTGACTGCGCATGGAAAAATTTACCGTGCAACTTGTTGGTAAGTAAACCTTGAGCAACCTACTGTCCTTTTGGTACGCAGACATTTATGTACAAATGTTCCAGTTTAAGGTCATGTAATTAAGAAAATGAAATACCTACCAAAATATCATCAGTAAATCACAATTATCTTACAAATGTGAAAATTGCTAGAGCACCAATTCATGGTCCCTTAAGAGCTGAAAAAGAAAAGAAAAGAAAAGAAAAAAACAGCAGCAAGCAGAATAAACTCATAATAGCTATATCAAAAACTTCTCTTGTTTGAATGTCAAAACTTGTCCTCCACAAGCTACTTGACGCCATACACCAAAAAGAAAGACAAGCAAAAGTTGAATAAAGGATAATACATATTTTAGTCTATGATCATTGGTCCCAAAAGGGGAAACCAACTTAATCATGAAGAGAAACAAAACAGTGAAAGAATATTAAACAACGTTGGGCCAGGCCAAAATTCACAAAAACAAGATTACTAATAGTTGTCCCAAGAAAACCAGATTGCTCAGTTCTCGCAACATTTCAGCATTTACTCGAGCATTTGTTGTTGGAATTGACATTTGTATCTATACTGGACAAGACTTAGCCAATGAATACTTTTGTTTTTGAACAAACAAATATAAGAAATGACACTATTCTCTTTCCAGTTACACCAGCTTGATTTTTAAAAGCTTATAGTAGCTTCTCACTGACAGCAAGTTAAAACAATGAGTTTATTCATTTAAAAGGTTCACAATAATAATTGATTACAAGAATAAAAACGGCAAAGAGACAAAACAAGATGTAAAATTTTACAAGTCAGTCAACTACTCAGACACAAGGACAAGTTCAATCAGTTCAGAGACATATTTTATCCATTAAAACAATAACAGCGCCCAACAGCCACGATGACATTTCACCCTACAAAGAAAAAAGCCACGGTGATCAATGAGAAAGAATAATGACAAATAGTAAAAGAAGATGCTAAAAATCCGCACACAACCATTAAGTGAGACACTAGCGCACAAAGGCAGAGTAGCGCAACGGAGAGAAGAGGGCAAAATCGTAAGTTCGGGGTCGAGAGGTATAGTCGTGATTTGATACTTACGGGTTCAAGTAAAAAAGAGAAATAATCATCGCATATTTCCTTTCCAGACAGTAACCTCGAAATGGAACACAGATATCCCCTCGGTTCCGTCCTTTCTGTTATTTTATTCGTGTTATACTTCAAATTAGCAAACAACCGCTCTTTTCGGCGGGGACAAAGAAAAAAAGGCAACACAAAAAGATTAAAAAAACAAAAGAAAACAGTCGAAGAGTGGAAATACGGAAAACCGTGCAGTATCTGATAAAAATAACCAGGAAAATTAGAAGAGAAGAAACCTATCTGGCAAAACGAAACACCCCCCCCCCCCTGGCGCGGGAAACGGAAGTGAAAAAAGGGACTCACTTTGAACAAAATGATAGCCAATCCATTCAACTTAAGTAAAGAAAATAGAAGCGCGCCAGAGAAGACGATGATTTAGAAGGATATAAACGTCATTTCCTCCATCGGAAATAGACATCTCCTCATAAAAACCGAAAAAATCCTGCCTTTATGCTCTACCCAGAAGACGGGTATTGTGCTGTCTTTTAAAGATTTAAAAAAACATGAAAACAAAGAATCAAAAGAGCAAAAGTTGGGACAGGGCTGACTAAAACCATCATTTTACTCGAAGAGGCAAGACGCTTCAGGATGAATCCAAAGCACCTGGGCACTTGGTCTAAAGAAAACCAAGAATGTGTCTGCCACGTATGTCGGATGTCCCAACAACATGAACCCCAAGCCAAGAAAAACCAAACCCAAAAAAAAAACAAAGAAACAAGATTGCATGCCTATATACACTTGATTTTGAAACCCAAAAACCCAAAAGAAAGGAAATAGAAACGATTTTTCTGAATACCACACAAACCCACAAATGGAAGCAGGTCAAGAACACAAAAATGCAGGGTCAAAGTGAAAGTCTTTCTTTGCTTTTTCTCTTCTTTTACCTGAGTGTCGCCAAGATCCCTTGAAATCCTCAAAGCTAATGTTAAAACTTCAGCCCGAAAAAACCCCGAAAATCTCGCCGTAATGAGGCAGTGTAATGGGTTTTCGGACACCGGGCGACCTGTAAATACTACTTTCGTGGGGGAACAAGGAACCGGATAAAGTTGCAAAGAGGTGGTCACAGTTTCAGAAAGGTGGCCTTGTTTGGGTTGACTGTTGTTAAACCCCAAGTGCTGTGAAGTACGCAGGCCAAATTTTAGCTTCACAGGGAGACCGGGCACGTGTCAGACAAATACTTCGGCTTCCCATTACCTTCTCTCCTGGGCAGCAACTACGTTTGTTTATAAGTCCAAGTACTCCCTCTACATTTCCGACGATTCCGTTCGTATTCTTCTCGTCAAATTTATGGATATCATCTTCATCAACCGGATTTCTTGTATACTCCCTATCCTAGAATATTTAGTAGCGATTACCAGATTCGATTTAAATCAACTTTGATGTCACTTGTCACATAATTACCTTTTCCAAAAAAATTAAGCGTACAAGAATCCTTCCTTTCCTACGCGCGACTCGTTACGCTGCCCGCTCACATTTGCAGTTTTTGAACTATGAATTAAAGCCCATCATCTCGTGCTACGTAGTCGCATGTTTCGTTAGAGATTTTGAACCTTTTTAAACTAATAACACTCACGCACGTGGGTACTCCGTATTTATATGTAAAGGATGGTTCGTAGGAAAACTTCGCTGTTTTCTTGGATGAAAAAATTTTTAGAGCACAGTAGCTTCTACGTACCAAACGGCTACGTACCCGTTAACCCCAGATGCGCGGGTCCCATGCCGCAAACATTTGTGGGCCACGTTAGCCGGACAACGCTTTGAAAAGAAAAGGCGATTATATTTCCAATTACGATGTCATCGTTGTTTTATTCTTGCAATTTTGAACAAATTTGGACAATGGAATCGTTAAAGTTATCTCGACCGTTTGACACGGAGATGTTCTTTTGCATTAAGAACCTCATGTTCATGTATAACAAGAAGCAACCGTGACAAGTTGAGGGACAACTAATCTTGATGAGCGGACCATTATCCTCTTCTCAAAAAATTAATCTCTTGTTTATAAAACCCATGGATCCCCTCAACTTTCTGACATAGAATTTCGTGACATTTTCTCCCACCAAATCTATGGACGTCCTCATTGTAAACTGGAGCACATCGGAATCGGGATAGGCCGACTCTGATAACACTTGTCACGGAACCATTAACCTCTCCTCAAAAGACTAACCTGTTAAAATATGCAGCATCCACATTTATAAGGTATATAAATCCCCTCACTTTTCCGACGTAAGATTCCATGACAAATAATTAACAAGCAAACATGAAAACAAATGACAATAATACGAAAATATTGCTGTAATTTTTTTATTTAATTTATTTTATTTGTCAAATAAAATATTACATTATTAATCTTTTTTTTAGGTTATTGTCGTATTATTTCTTAAACATTGTTACATAGCTTTTCTGTTATCAATTTAAGTCTAATCAGGTTAGATTTGAAGAGTTTCGTGTGTATATATATATAGTAAGAAGATACACTTTATAGTGGATTTTTTTTTTTTTTCAGTTCACCACAAATTCTTCATCGAGTACACCAATAGAATGAAATATATTTCGTTACGAGATATGATTCGTCTCATTATTTCAAGAATCTGGCGACTACATGTTCTGCAATCGCAATGCTTGAAGTCAGACCCGGCGATTCGATTCCAAGAAGGTTGACAAGACCAGGAACTCCATGAGTATCCTCTCCCTGCACGAAATGAGATTGCAAGGACTAATGATCGGTTAAAATGCTATGAGACATGATGCTTCTTAAACCTAGTAAACACATGAATTGAAGCGTTATTCAATCGTGAAAGGAAAAGGGAACAAATGAAATTGATGCATTTAGTGTACTGTGAAGCAATCATTTAGTAACTATCATCCTTACGATTTGTAGCAGAGCTGCATCGCGAAAGGAAGGGCTTAATCTTTTGGGTGGTCAAAATGGTCAAACACAGACAAAGATTCACCCACATCCTCTCACTGCCTGCTATAAATTGAAGGCCAGAGTGCAGCATAAAGGCAGATTAAAATATGTTGAATAAGTATTTGTATGCAAGAAGCTACCTGTATCACAAAGTCAACAGGGGGCTGTCCGGGACCAGAAATCTTTGGTCGGATTCCAGCATAACCTGGCGCCAGCGATCCATCTTTCAGATTCGGAAAATACTTTCTTATCTCGGGGTAAAATTTTTCTGCACGGCTGGCACTTACGGAGTAGTCATACCTATACAAATAACAACCAATAAGTTCAGTCTCTGTAATTTCAGTCACTAGTTGAACAAAATACCAGTCTACACTATGGAATGCATAATAAGAATGTATATTCATGATATATGTGTCGTCCCTTACAGTCAACTTTTATGTCTGATCATATATCTAAGAATTATGTGATATCAAAAGAGCTATAATAAGTCACGGATGTCACTGCTTTCACACAGCAAATCTGGTCCAATTTCTGTAAGAGGTCCCAGGAATGTTAAGTAAAGTATCAGTGCGGCATTTGAAATAATGTAACAAGCCAATAGATAAGAGTCAACAATTTCTTAATGATGATTATATATTAGAGCAGATTCTTTGTAGATACACGATCCTGCACAGGGCAATAAATAAATAGCTAATTATAATAGTGACATCCAGCGGCAGACATAGAAAAGGCTCCAAATGCTGCAAACAGAGAACAATGAAAGAGATGTTACTTATTCAGGAAGCTCAGTTTATCATCTACACCGTCTATCCATTCAACATCCGGGCCAAACTTGACTTGGCCATCCAAATCCAGAGTAACATGGACTCCAAGGCCACCATCCTCAGGTATGGGGTATACTAAATGTTCAAAAGGAGGAATTCCAGTATTTGATAGGGTAAAGTAGCAACCACGAGCAAAATGTACAGGAGGCACCAAATAATTTCTTAAGCCGTCAACCCTCTTCAAATAGGCTATCGCACTTAGTCCCGCAGAATTCACTGCAAGCTTGGGAACCAGAATTATCTCTGGGTGCAATGGAGTCTCTCCATCCCAATTTTCGAGATCTTTGCTTCCAATAACATGAAGGTGCAAATGATTTCCCTCCACATGGCCACCAATAACAGTAGAATTATAAGAGAAGGTTGCTCTATTACTTTCAGCTTCTCCCTGAACCACCCAAATTGGGTTGTTATTCCTGTCAATATCCCATCACAGCTCACAATGACAGCAACAACAAGACTAAGATAATACACCATAGGACAACAAAAAGGGGTTGGATTAGGTAGCATACCACTAAAGAGAGCATTAAAGAATGAGAATCGATAATCCCAGAAACTGGCGAAAATATGGCCTTGACACATTGCAACTGAGGTTCCATTCTCATGGCTTCAAAACCATCCAGCATCTTCAAACCCTCAACCCCATTTTCATCTCCACGGCTCATTATCTCAAACAATCTTGGAATCTCTGAAGACCGAGTTGCCACAATCAGCTTCCCAATCTGTTTGTGTGGAATCCCGTGCTCAATGCAATACTTGTACAACAATTCTCTTCCCCTTACACAAAGCACAGCCTAATCCGCCGAAAAAAAAACGAAATAATGTATTTGTTCAATCCATCAGAACTTTTTTTTAACAGAATTATGCGAAAAATGCAGCAAGATTGAATCTTTCTTTAGTCCTTTTTTCCATTTCAGTTGTCTTTGAAGCCAAAATTAAGCAAAAACAAGACGAACGAGAAGTGGGTTTGTGTGAGTGTGAGTGTGACCTTGAGGGAATTGGGAGGATAGTAGATGCCGGCGTGGATCACTTCGCTATTACGGGAACTGGTGGCGGTGCCGAAGGTGGAGGCGGAGTCCAGGACTAGAACGGCTCTGCCATTGACAGCAAGTTGCCGAGCCACCGCCAGACCCACCACGCCCGCCCCTATCACCACGCAGTCCACCTTCTCCTTTGGGACTTGGCTGCCAAACTGGGAGAAATTCCTCATCGGCGCCGAAATCAACAGTCTTCTGTAACTTATTGTGCTGTGCAAGCTTTGAACCGTGCGTCTCAGCATCCTTTTCTCCTTTCATGCACAAGCCCAAAGACTGATGTAATTGGAAAATGCCAGCGTCTACTTTGCTCAGAACAAGCAACAGAGCATGTCGTTTCCCACAAAGCATCACACCCTCGCATCCACCATCTCGTCCTTCCACTCGTTTAAGGATGTCGTACCCTCTCTCGCCGTCCTTGAACCCAAAATAACAATTGTCTTTCAAACCACCGACTCGTCGGGTATTAGAGCTAAATGTCACGAGAATTAAAGCTTTAGATGTGCTTCAAACGTGCTAATCCGTAAGACATTTAGTCGATCTTACGAGAGAAAATAGAAGACGATTTAGAGGTAAGTGAACGAATTGGAAGAACTTGAAAGAGTACAAGAAAACTTTGCAAGTAAACTTGTTATTCAAAAAGGATTTGTGTCATACAATTGAAATGAGTAGTCTATTTATATAATTCAAAAGAAAGTCATAAAAAAGAATATTATTGGTATATACATGAAGCATTATAGATAAGATTTGAATGTGATCTCTTCCAAAATTTTGTAAGAGATTGTAACACATTTCACGCGCTTCTGAGACCTTCTGTAACAAATGAGCTAGATAGTTCTTAGAAGTTTAAATTTTAGCCCGAATTTGCACCTCAAGGATACATGATTGAGTCGGATCAATGTATCCTTGAGACATCCTCCCCTACTTAATTTTATGACATTTTCGTCGCATTTTCAACCTTAAATTGCTGAATGTGGTCGGCAAATTGCCAAAGCTGATCTTTTCATTCCCAACTAGCCTCGTAGTTTGGCAAAACTTTCCATTTCACTAAGTATTCGATATAGTTGGGAACTTCTCTTCTCCAGATCACTCGGTCAGCAAGGATGCATTCTACCTCCTTGTTGAATTCGGTGACCACAGCTGTAGGTGTGCACTTTGACTCATTTCGGCTTCAATGCTCTTCATCTCCATAGAAAGGTTTCAGAAAACTTACATGGAAAACGTTATGGATCTTTAACTTGTCAAAAAGTTCAGCTCGGTTCCCAGCAACTTGAATAGCTCACGTCAGAATTTACCCATAAAGCAGGAATCTCTATTGTTGATTATGCTATTTGGCACACCTCATCGCTTTACTATGTTCTTAAAGAACAAGCGAGTAGCTTCGTACACCTTACAATTAGCGGGGGCTGCAATGAAGGTATTGTATTTGCTGAACCGATCAACTACAACCATAATGCTTCTGTATCCTTTGGACTTTGGTAAAGTCACAATAAAGTCCAATGAAACATTTTTCCACAACTTCTTGGGAGTGGGTAATGGTTCAAGTAGGCTGGCTGGTGGCTGCTATTCTACCTCATCTTGTTGGCAAACTAAGTAAGTCCACATATAGGTCTCAACATTTGTATGCATATGCGGCGAAAAATAGTATTATTGGACAAGAGTAAGGGTTCGTATCATACTTGTGTGATTAGTCCATAAGGAATCGTAACATTCTTTAAGGATCTCTTTTCATAAGTTTTCCCATTTCAGCACGAAGACTCGATTTTCAATCGTCGTTAAGACTTCATCGTTCACCCAAAATCGACAAGTCTTACCTTCACTAGCTAATCGTAACAAATTGTTGGCCAATTTGTTTTGTCTAGTACCTTTTTTGATTCATTCAAGGAGGTTGCTCTTAAGGGTACTAGCAGCAAGGGCCATTAGTTCCGCCTTCTGACTTAGTGCATCAGCAACAACATTGATTTGTCCTAACTTATACTACAATGTGTAATATAATTCAGCCAGGAAGTTTTGTCAATGAACTTGCTTGGGCCTGAGTTTCTTCTGTGTCTGGAAGTAGCTCGTAGCAACATTATCCATCATAATCACGAACTTACTTCCGAGGAGATAATGTCTCCAAATGCGCAAACAATGGATGATGACAATCATCTTTTTGTTTTGAATAGTATACTGTCACTCCGTATCATTCATCTTGCGACTTTCATAAGCAATGGGGTGCCTATCTTGCATTAAGACCCCTCAAATGACAAAGTTAGATGTGTTAATGTGGACTTCAAAAGGCTTTTCGTAGTCCGGTAACGCCATCACAAGTTCTTCGAAAATTGCTTGTTTCAATCTCTCGAAGGAAGCTTGACATTCTTTCGTCCAATGCTAAGTGTGATTCCTCTTTAATAGGTAGGTTAAGAATGCAACTACGGCAGAGTATCCTTTTATGAATTTATGATAGTAGTTGACAAGCCTTAGGAAGGATTGCAGTTCCAGAACCTTGGTTGGAAGCTCTCATTGTTGGATGACTCACACCTTCGCTAGATCCATCAAAAATTTACCATCCTTGATTTGATGACCAAGGAAGTCTACCTCTTGCTTGGCGAATGAGCACTTTTCCTTCTTAACGAACAACTCATTTTCCCGTAGAACTTGGAAAACTTGCTTGAGGTGCTTAACATGCTCCTCAAGTGTGTTATTGTACATCACAATATCATCCAAATGCACTATCACAAATTTGTCAAAGAAAGGATGTAGGACATTGTTCATAAGTGTGCAAAAAGTGGCTGGTGTGTTGGTGAGGCCAAATGACATGACCAAGAACTTGAATGCTCCGTAGCGTATCACACAGGTCGTATTTGGCTCATCACCTTGTGTTATACGGACCTGGTAGTAACCTGATCGCAAATTCAACTTGGTGACGTACCTTGCTTTCCCGAGTTGGTCGAAAAGATCAGTTATCAAGGAGATTGGATAATTGCTCTTGATAGTGACCTTGTTCAAGGCTCGGTAGTTGATATACATGTATAGCGATCCGTCCTTATTCTTTTGGAAGAGAATTGATGCACCAAATAAGGCTTTCGATGGTCGAATGTAGCCCAACTTGATCAAATCATGGAACTGCTTCCTTAATTTAGCAAGTTTCGGAGGTGCCATGTGATAAGGACCCATGATAGGGGGTTTGACACCAGGTTTCAACTCAATATGATAATCCACATCTCACTTTAGTGTAAGTTTCTTTGGTAATTCGGAAGGCATGACATCCTTGAACTTGTTAAAGATAATCTGAATAGGTTGTGGTAATGCAGGAGTTAGTGCTGTTACGTCTTCCTCATCGCTTAGTTCTCTTATAGTAGTGATATAACCAGAACCGACTTAAAACCCCACTTGAATTATAAGGCCAAGATCACCGATAGTTGAGATCTCTCCTTGTACTTTAAGGAATTACGCGGATTTTATGGTTGTCGACAATCACAAGAGAAGGTAAAGTAGGGATAGGAAAAGCCAAGATTTCATAGAAGAATGTAAGACCTAACACCACTTTAAAATTATCTATGAGAATGACGATAAAGTCTAACTTACTAATCCATTTGCCAATTTGAATAGCAACTTCATGTGTTATGCCTTGGACAGGCCTTGCCTCAGAATTTACTATTTTAATGGTGTCATTTCTCTTTGTTGGTTTAAGGTCTAGATGTTTGGCCTCTTCTATATCCATAAAATTGTGTGTTGCCCTTGTATCCAGCATCGCACAAACTGATTTACCTTTAATGGGAAGATTAGAGTACAATAGTCCCTTCTACTTGGTGATTGTTGGGGAGAAACGCTTCAAGATATTACTCAATCATTGGATAAATTTCATGTCAGCTTGAGTTTTTTCACCAACCTTTTTTAAATTAAGTGTCGTTATCATAGCATTCATTACTTTGCGTTTAGGGTAGCACTTCACCCAATGCGTTTAGGATAGCACTTCACCCAATACGATCCATTACAAACAAAATAAAGTTTAGAAAGATTAGTTAAGTTATACTTATTCGTAGATTTTTTCTCATACTTAGAACCATCATTTAGGGTTTTGTTGTCTACTCTCGTTGCCACCAAAATTCTATGTCCGGTCTTCTCTCCCTCACTTTTGCAAAAGATTAGCAAAAGATTAGCTTCTTGCCTGGAGCAAGCAAGTAGTTAATGAAGGTTTCGACAATGACAGTATTTAGGTCTACACTTCTCCAACTCTACTCTCATCCTTAAAGCAGTCTTTGGCCAGATTCTGGGTCGGCCTCTTCTCCAATTTTCAAGGACAAACGTGGCTGGCTTCTCAACCCTGTCTCTCTTGTTCGCATTCAAGGTCACACCTTTATCTCTAGCCATGTGTAATTTGCTTCGTTTAAATTCTGGGTTGTCATTGTTTTGACCTTTTTCTTTTTGTTCATGATCAAAGAGGTGTTCTTTATTTGTTGTGTATGTTCTGGGTTGCCAATTTGGCTAGATTCCTATCTGAGCCGGCCACTTCTAATATTATCAAGGGCGAACGTGGCTGGCTTCTTAACCCTGTCTATCTTGTTTTTGATTCTGGCATTCAAGGTCATGCCTTTATCTCTAGAAATGTGTAAGTTGCTTCGTTTTGGATTCTGGATTTTTATTGTTTTGATTTTTTTTTCTTGTTCAAAGTCAAAACGCGTTCTTTATCTGTTTTATATATTCTGTGTGTTTCATCAGATCTTGGTGGTTGGTTTATGACGTTCCCTTTCTTGGAATTGGAGTTGGGTTACTTTTTTTAATATTTGCTATTTATTCCTAAGATGTACTATTTCCTATAGAAGAGGATTACGTTTATTAGCAATATAAACCAGTTTCAAGAAATTGATGTTTTGATGCTACTCCGAGTTGGTCTTGTTGATTTATGCATAAGAATAGTTTTCTTGAACTTCCTTTTGTAGCTATTGTATGAAAGAGGGGAATTGTTTTGTTCTTGCAGGTGGAGCAGTGTCTTGTGCTTCAATTCATGTTGGAGAAATCCGACCTGGTGCTATGAGGGGAAACCATAGACACCACGATTGCAATGAGACGTTTGTCATTTGGGGTGCCAAAACGTTATTCAGCGTATTCTCTCTTTTCTCTGCAAGAATTGAAATTGTAAATGCTGCTAATAGAATTGATTCAACAATTATGAATTGAACCATGGAGTTAGTAATTTTATATGTAACATTGAGTTCATCGTTTTCAATAATCAATCATTAAAGGTACTATAACCTACTTCCTACAGCAGAATCAAAGTGCTGCCAATCATACATTTTGTGGCGTAGACTAAACTTCTGTTGTCAGAATTTATCACAAACTGTCAAGTTTGTGAAAAATCCCTTATCACAGATTTAGCTGATCCATGGTTACCAGGGTTTATTATTCCGTGTCTGGTTTCTGAGCATCCAATCTTCAATTTTTTTAACTGCCTTTACTTGGAAAAAATTATGTAATAAATCACCAAAAATCGGAAGGGTAAAATGAATTTTGAATAAATGCACTTATTCTTCTATGCTTTGTTACTAGTTGTCTTTTGCAAAATACGGAGCATCAATGGTGTAGTTGTTATAACTGTACTGATATGCGAGACATAGTTTCTCTGCATCTGGGTAATTATTGAATTCAAATTAGTGTATTCCATCTGAATTCTCTGTACCATTATGCCAGATGATAATTTACCCTATGCTCATTTTTCATACAAGTTTGCTTACATGCACAATTTGTCTCCTGCATCCTTTGTCTTTTGGGCTGTATTGCTACTAACAGGAATGTTGACTGGTTAATCGTGTTAAAAGTGAAAAACTTATGAAATAAAAATTGAAAACAACTTGGATATGTGTATATTATTTAATCTTGGGTAGGGGAGAGCGGGGGGGGGTGATTTGAGGTGTATTTGTGGTTTCCTACCTCATATATATCTTCTCAAACAATTGCAGCTGGAGAATAATAGTATAGTTGATAAAGGCTATGTTGAAGTCATAGTTGGTGCCGATGAAGTTGCCGTTGCAGCTAGCCCAAGTGGAACAGCCCATGTCTTGATGAATGTTGACCCCATGCATACCACTTACTTTATTGGATGCCAAGACAGTGTCATAGATTATAGTAGTTCTACCACTGATTTCAGTGTATGGAAAGATATATAAGTTTCCTTTTTGATATTCTACCATATCTTAGTTCTTTGTCAAACGTGCAATTAGAATGCTAGGAGTTTTGCAGGACTAAGGTGGTTACGTAGCATTGTAATTTACGGTGTATTGTATATAGGCGATAACCATCTTACATGTGTTTCAATTTCTCAGGAATCATTCTTTTCCAATGCTCAAGCTGCTATCTGCTTGTTATTTGTACATTTTATGTAGGCATAATTTTTTTTTTTGGGGGGTACATATGTAGATATAACTTCATTGTGTTGATGATGTTATCATTGCCATTGATAGTCTTTCTGCGCTTGGATGGATAGGTCTAGCAGTTGAATCTGTCTTGTTGAAAATAGAGGATGGATTGACTCCTATTGCCCGGCTGTTACTTTTCTTCATGTTCTAATCTTAAGAAGAGAGCGAGTTTTATGAAAAAGAAAAAAAAAAAATTCTATTATATAACTAATTGCTCGGGACTCCTGAATGGAAAGAAAGGTCTCTCTTCCCAGATTTTCAGGAAATAACAATGTAAAAGTAAAATGTTTTTCACAAAAATTGTAATTATCATTGTTTGCACTATTGTAAAAATTTTGTAACTTAATTGACTTTGATAGTTATTTTTGACAAAATATGATGATGAATTGGTTAATGCAGGGACTGGCCTGGAGTTGGCGTTAGGTGAGTTTCATAAAACCTCATCACTTAATAACCCGGGCTCAAATTGTGAAGTGAAATTCCGTAAAGTATATGTCAAGTATTGGTGTATCTATTTTCTGTATCACTGAAACATTTTCCAATTGTTTAGGTCTTCTCTGCTGAAGAAATTATGGGTTTACCAGGGCCAGCCCGTCGGGGCACCCAAATGTTCCACATCTGTTAGTCCCACTGCCGGCAACTGTCTTTTTCCTTTCTCCCTCTTCCCCTCTCTCTCTCTCTCTCTCTCTGTTTCCTTTCTTTGCTCAAGAGGCAACTCCTTTCCGGTCACAGAACTTAGAAGCATCAATTGTAGTCGGCATTACCCACGTAAACAATACGCCTAAGCCTAAATTATATGCGAGTAAAGAATGTTGGGAATTATGTCGGGCCATGTACCAATTTTGTACTTAATAGGCCACAAAACGGCTATGCACGCATGCATAAGCAAAATTTATATGGATTAGTCAATTAGTGAGGTAGGTTTCAGGCAGTTTTCTAATAGTATTTGAAGCGTATAAGTAGACCTTCAGCTTGGCTTGAAAGTCAAACTGATTTCATTTGCGGAACCAGAAAGATTGCTTGTACATACATGCAAATGACATATATAGGGAAAATCAAGGCCTATATATACAAACCAATAACACGAAACGATAGAGGATATAGGAGAAATTGATCTCTTAATCATAGGCTGACCACGAAAATTGGGGAGAGTTGCAATTAACTTTTGCTAAATTCTGAGCTGGAATTTTGCTGCGAAGTAATGGAGCAGGGAAAGAAGAGGATGGCTGTCTTAGTAGGGTGCAATTATCCCAACACCGGGAACGAGTTGCACGGGTGCATCAACGATGTGCTAGCTATGAGACACATGCTTTTGAGGCGGTTCGGGTTTGATCCGAGCAATATTGAGATCCTGACGGATGCTCCGGGGTCCACGGTGATGCCTACTGGTGCTACTATAAAGAAGGCACTTGACCTGATGGTTGATCAAGCGGAAGATGGGGACGTTCTATTCTTTCACTACAGTGTACATGGAACGAGGATTCCCTCCCTGAGGCCTGGCCGCTTCCTCAGGCAGGATGAGGCCATTGTGCCCTGTGATTTCAATCTCATTACTGGTACGTCAAGGTCCTGCTTTGGTTGCCTCTTGACAGATGTTTGGGCCCCCCATACATGATTATTATAAATTTCTAGAAGAGCGAGCCTTATGACCTCATTCTCATGCGTTCATTGAGTGGGAAAAATAAACTTTTCAATGAGTTTAATAGGTATGCACTGTTATTGGTGCTGGTGTATATTAGTGCGAAGATATGTTATATTTTAAGAAAATAATTTTTATATTGATATTTTTTTTCCACTTATTATTTTTTTAATCTATTTGTTTTCTACTTCCATAATTTTTTGTAACACTTCTTTGTACCGGAACAAGGAGAATTTGTTGTTGGCAGAAAATTTTACATTTTGTAGTAAAAGATTTTAATCATCAAGATATATGGCTGACTTGTGCAGATGTTGATTTCCGGCACCTGGTGAACCGCGTACCGAAGGGAGCTAGCTTCACAATCCTTTCAGATTCATGCCACAGCGGTGGCCTCATTGACAGAGAAAAAGAGCAAATTGGACCTTCAGCAATCGCAGGAAACAACGCCACACCACTTCCTCATCACCACCATCGTCCTCAAGCCATTCCATTTGAATCTGTTCTGCAACACCTTTCCTCGCTAACAAGCATAAATACATCTGACATCGGCACCCACCTGCTAGAATCATTCGGGGCCGATGCCAGCCTCAAGTTCAGGTTGCCTCCACTTGAACGGGACTCGTTTGAATCAATAAAGCCGGACGACGGAATTTTAGTTAGCGGGTGCCAAGCAAATGAGAGTTCTGCAGATATGAGTCCACTTGAGGCTGGAGGGAAGGCACATGGAGCTTTTATTAATGCGGTGCAAATGGTGCTTAAGGAGCATTCAGAGGAATTAAGCAATAGGGAGTTGGTGATCATGGCTAGAAAGGTTTTGCAGGACCAAGGCCTTGATCAACATCCTTGCCTGTATTGCAGTGACCAAAATGCTAGTGCTCCTTTCTTGTGGCAACCTCAGAGTCCAAGTCTGTGAGATGCTTGCGCTGCCTCGCGCGTTTGCTCTATGGTTTTCACAATTTCTTTTCCCATTTCTGGCTGTAATCACAGTTTAATACGATAAAAATGTAAATGTAAGGGTGCCACGTCCTATGCTCTTGTCAAACCAAATGCTAAACCTATAATATTCTCCTGCATTAACAGGAAAAGGGGAAAATCATCGACAATAGCTTCCCTTCGATAAAGCATCTTCACCAATCATTCATTGTTGCCAGAGCTTTAGTAGTCCGAAAGGGATAAAGGCAACTCTGGATGTGTTGACATTAGAGTGTAATTATTAATCTTCTCTCATTAGTCCCAAAATAGGATGTATTTTCTTAATTTCTAGCCGTGACCCTTCCTTATATATAAATATTCCCCCTTAAAATCTCCAGGACTTCCCCTGGCAAAATACGGCACAGTGATGGGTTTCCCACGAGCTTTTGGGGGGGGGGGGTCGGGTGTTATTGATGGTGGGGCTAGGAATGGTTGTTAGACTTTTTTAGAATTTCTCTTTCTGAAATTCTTATTTCATATATTGTAGGATCTTTCTTTATGCGAATACTAGCAATAAAACTGTAATTGAAATCAACATACCGTTGTCCATTATGCTGATGTCCCGCAGTGGAGATGGGAAGCCTCTTCTGTTTCGTTCCTGAACGCTTCTCTCTTTTCTCCTACTCTTTCCCCTTTCTTTTCTTTACGTTTTCTCTCTCTGATGATTGAGCTCTAGGAAAGGTCTGTAATAGCATATATATATATATATATATATATATATATATACACATCTTCCTTTCCTGTAACCGTTACCTTAAATAGGAAGATCCTTTCTTTCTGTAATAATTATCTTAAATGAGAAGATACTCCTTTTCCTGTAACGGTTATTCTTAATAGGGGAAGATATATATACACATATTCTTTTCCTGTAACGTTTATTCTTAATAGGGAGAGTGGAGGGATTTTAAACCCGATGACCCAAATTACCGTTATGCCTAACCGACCATCATATTAGGCCTTTTATTTTGAGTCATACTTTAAATGACATAGACTACTCATGTTAATTAATTTAACAATCTCCCACTTGGTCCATGTCATGACTTGATGAAACAATAACAATTAAGTGCACACAATTCTTAAAGATCATCAAATCACAACACTTAATTGAATTAAGATGATTGGATCATGGCGGTCACACATCTTATAGCAATATGATTCCTTCCATGTATCACATAATCATCATAATTCATAAAACTTTACTGAGGAACATTGAAACTTTAAACTGTCATTCTCATATATGCTATTAATTATCTCACAAACCATAATTGTATACATCTAAACAAAGATAACAGAGCACAAGCAAAACCATAACTTTAATTGAATTCACGAGTGTCACAATGATATGAGCATCTAAATATTGGCTTTTAAGTGTACGAAGACCTGTCCATAATGCCCATCCGATCAACATGTCCAGTAAATGTTTTCGGTGGCAAACCTTTAGTTAACGGGTCCGCTATCATCAACTCAGTGCCAATATGCTCAATGGACACTCTTTGGTTTTGCACTTCTTCTTTAACAGATAGGTATTTCAAATCCATATGTTTCGCACCTTTAGAATACCTATCATTCTTAGAGAAGAAGACTGCTGCGAAATTGTCACAAAAAATTCTTAACGGCTTTTCTATACTGTCGACCAAACCAAGCCTTAAGATAAAATTCCGCAACCATAATGCATGAACAGTAGCCTCAAAGCATGCTACAAATTCAGCCTCCATAGTGGAAGTAGCAATGACAGACTGCTTCCCGCTTTTCCAGGAAACTGCTCCTCCAGCCAGGAGAAACATGTAACCAAATGTAGATTTCCTCGAGTCTACACATCCAGCATAATCTGAATCCAAGTAGCCTACTACTTCAAGATGACTTGATCTTTTATAAGTAAGCATGTAATCTTTGGTGCCTTGTAAGTACCTAAGTACTTTCTTTCCGGCTTTCCAATGATCTATTCCAGGATTACTTTGATATCGGCCTAACATTCCAACTGCGAAACTGATGTCTGGCCGAGTACATGTTTGCGCATACATCAGGCTTCCAACCAGTGATGCATAGGGAACTGATTCCATCACTTTCCGTTCCAAATCATTCTTTGGACATTGTAATTCACTGAACTTGTCCCCTTTCTGAATTGGAACTATTCCTGTTGAGCAATTTTCCATTCTAAATCTCTCTAATACTTTATTGATATAGCCTTTCTGAGACAATCCTAACAATCCTTGTGATTTATCACGGAATATTTCTATTCCTATCACATATGATGCCTCATTCATATCTTTCATTTCAAAAGTTTCAGAGAGAAATTTCTTCACATTATGTAACAAACCTATGTCATTAGCGGCCAAAAGAATGTCATCGACATATAGGACTAATATAATGAACTTGCTCCCACTGACCTTCATATAGATACACCGATCAACGGTGTTTTCTACAAAACCGTATGACGTAATGGTATTATTGAACTTAATATACCATTGTCGGGAGGCTTGTTTCAGTCCATATATCGATTTCTTTAATTTACACACCAAATTTTCTTGCCCCGTAGTGATGAAACCTTCAGGTTGGTCCATATACACTTCCTCTTCCAAGTCACCATTCAGAAAGGCGGTCTTTACATCCATTTGGTGGAGCTCTAGATCATTATGAGCCACCAATGCCATAATAATTCTTAAAGAGTCTTTCTTAGAAACTGGAGAGAAAGTCTCCTTATAGTCAACATCATCCCTTTGAGTGAAACCTTTGGCTACAAGTCTGGCCTTATACCTTTCGATGTTACCGTTCGAGTTTCGCTTGGTCTTGAAGACCCACTTACAGCCAACTCGTTTTGATCCTTCAGGTAACTCTATTAGCTCCCAGACTTGGTTTACATCCATCGATTTCATCTCTTCTTTCATGGCATTGAACCACCTTTCAGAATCATTACATTCCATGGCTTGTTTAAATGAGACTGGATCTTTATCAATGCTCAATTCTGATTCATGTTCAAGTGAGTAAACCACATAATCATTTGAAACTGCTGGCCTTTTCTGTCTTGTAGACCTCCGTAATGCCATTTCTTGTGGTATCACTTGTTCATTTGTAAATTGAATATTGTCACTTGGTTCATCTCTTATGTGTTCACTTTGCGTGTTTCGAGTATCAATTTGTTGTCCTTGCATGTCACGTGACTGTGATGCAACATAAGGAATAACAATTTGAGTAGAAACACTAGGTGTGGGAATACCGACATGAGTAGGAGTACTCACTGTGGACCATTCATTTTGTGATTCTTTAATATCCACCTTTCGTGATTCCCCACTCCCACTGAACTGACCATTTTCAATGAACCGAGCATTACCAGACTCAACTATTCTAGTACTATGGTTAGGGCAGTAAAACCTATACCCTTTGGACTTTTCAGGATAGCCAATGAAGTAACCACTAATGGTTCTTGCATCAAGCTTTCCTTCATGTGGATTGTATATCCTTACTTCTGTTGGACAACCCCAAACATGAAGGTGTCTCAAACTGGGTTTCCTTCCTGTCCATAACTCGTAAGGAGTTTTAGGGATAGCCTTACTAGGAACTCTATTCAGCAGATATGCAGCAGTTCTTGATGCATGCATCCACAAGGATAAGGGTACGGTACTGTAATTCAACATGCTCCTAACCATATCCATAAGTGTGCAATTCCGCCTTTCCGCTACACCATTCTGTTGTGGTGTACCAGGCATTGTATACTGTGCACATATGCCTCGACTCTCAAGAAGTTTTGCAAATGGACCAGGACATTGTCCACTTTCATTGAATTTTCCATAATATTCACCACCCTTATCTGACTTAATCACTTTTGCTTTTCTATCTAACTGCCTTTCAACTTCATTAATAAACACCTCTAGGATGTTTACTGACTGAGACTTTTCATGCAGTAGATACAAGTAACAATATCGTGAGTAGTCATCTATAAAGGTGATGAAATATTTCTCACCACCCCATGTTGGGATATCAAACGGGCCACAAACATCAGTGTGTATCAATTCTAAAGGCTCATTGCTTCTTATGGCTGGGTTCTTTTGATGTATGTTTTGTTTGTTTCCCTTTTATACAATCAACACATACATCCCAATCAGTAAAATCCAATTGAGGCAGGACATCACCTTTCATCAACCTCAATATCCTTTCTTTGGATATATGACCTAATCTTTGATGCCATAAGAAAGCAGAACTTTCATCATGCATATTACGTTTGTTACCTATACCATGCTCAACAAGAAATATGGAATCAGCATACATAGCATCAAGATTCAAACGGTACAAATCATCAATCAAAGTACCAGATCCATAATAGTACGAATGTCTATACAATGAAAATGCACCATTTCCAATCTTGAGGTTAAATCCTTCTTTATCCAACTTTGCAACAGAAACTAAATTTCTAGCACATTCAGGAACATAGAGACACTTTTCTAGATCCAGATGACACTTGGTGTCCAAGATCAATCTGTACGTCCCAATCCCTTCTATTCGTGCCTTCATTCTGTTTCCCATATAGAGGAACTTCTCAGTTCCTGTTATGGGTTGGATTGAAAGGAATTCATGCATAATATGTGACACGTGAATAGTAGCTCCAGAATCTAACCACCAAGTATTATTGGGCACTTCAATTATGTTTAATTCAAAACATACTGATATACAGTACGTACCTTTCTTTTCGAACCAAGCCTTTCTTTTTGGGCAATCATTTTTTAAGTGACCCATTTTTTTGCAGAAGAAGCATTTCTGATCCTTCTGGATCTGACCTCCAGTGACTTTCATAGAGGCTTTGTCCTTCTTCTTACCTTTCTTATGTGGTTTAGACCTGCTACCACTAGCATCCTTATGAACAATGAGATGAATGGAGTGATCCTTCATCTTCTTTAATCTCCCTTCCTCCTGAACTAACATGGCCTTAATTTCTTGAAAGTTCCATTTCTCTTTAACAGTGTTATAATTCACTTGGAACTGGCCAAATTCAGGAGACAGTGAGTTTATGATGAATTGAACCAGAAATGATTCACTCACATCCATGCCCATTGTTTTCAACCTTGCTGCTAGATTAGTCATACTGGTCACATGATCATGAATGGGCTGTGACCAATCAAATTTCTTGGTCGTCAGCTCACTCATTAGGGTTCCTACGATGGATTTATTAGTTATATCTGACTGAGAGTATTCCTTAATTCTCATCAGAAATTCCCTCGCATTTTCCGTCTTAGGCATCAATGGCTTGACGTTTTCAGCTATCGTCATTCGCATCAAATTCAAACTCAGCCTATTGGACCGTACCCAAGCCTCATAAAAAGACTTATCAGATTTTGTACTAGTCCCTGTAATGACTGTAGGCTTTTCATCCGAAATGACTACTAAGTCCAGGCCCAATACACCCAAATGAAACTGAATATGCTCAGACCATTCAGCATAGTTCAGCTCATTGAATTTGACCATTGAATTGCCTAAGGCGAATACATTGGTGGAAGCTGCAAATATAATCCAAATTTATACGTTAATGCTTTGAGTAAACTCTAATGGATTCAGATACATTACAAACTTTAATTATGTATTTAAGTTCACCTTTGGGTGATCCTCAAATACATAACTCTAATCAATAATGATGCTAATTTAAATAAACTTTAATAGATCAATTAATCATACTAAAATTAACATGAATGTCATCTTTGGATATACAATCACGTGATTGTATATTAATATACTTAGTATATTAATTAATCCCTTTTAGTGTCATTAATTATAAGCAATGATCCATCTTTGGATGATCTCCTAACTTTATAATTAATAACCACAATTGTTCATTTCAAAACATTTTATTAGCATCCAAAATGAACAATTAAAATTCACAGTCAGCTGTTCAAATCCATTCAAAGCCAGGCCACTTTGGTGACTAACAAGCTTTTAATATTTGACTCATTAACGTGAATTTAATAATCTTCAATTACGAAGATTAAATTATCTTTTATGTGGGTTTTTTTTTTTTTTTTTTTATGGTATTCATTCGGACCCGAGCACCACCATACTGCAGGTGGGACCCGCGTACCAGGAAACCAAAATATTTGTTTTGTCCCGCGTTGTAATTATTGATTACACGCAAAGAAAAAATAAAATACAGCCTAATAAAATAAAATACTACCCGAGCACCACCATACTGCAGGTGGGACCCGCGTACCAGGCAACCAAAATATTTGTTTTGTCTCGCGTTGTAATTATTGATTACACGCAAAGGAAAAACAAAATACAGCCTAATAAAATAAAATACTACCCGAGCACCACCATACTGCAGGTGGGACCTGCGTACCAGGCAACCAAAATATTTGTTTTGTCCCGCGTTGTAATTATTGATTACACGCAAAGGAAAAACAAAATACAGCCTAATAAAATGAAATACTACCCGAGCACCACCATACTGCAGGTGGGACCCGCGTACCAGGCAACCAAAATATTTGTTTTGTCCCGCGTTGTAATTATTGATTACACGCAAAGGAAAAACAAAATACAGCCTAATAAAATAAATACTATACGGCACAAAGAGATAAAGAAAACCAAATTGCAATATTCGCAGACCTGCTCTGATACCAGTGTTGGACTTTTCTAGAATTTCTCTTTCTGAAATTCTTATTTCATATATTGCAGGATATTTCTTTATGCGAATACTAGCAATAAAACTGTAATTGAAATCAACATACCGTTGTCCATTATGCTGATGTCCCGCAGTGGAGATGGGAAGCCTCTTCTGTTTCGTTCCTGAACGCTTCTCTCTTTTCTCCTACTCTTTCCCCTTTCTTTTCTTTACGTTTTCTCTCTCTGATGGTTGAGCTCTAGGAAAGGTCTGTAATAGCATATATATATATATATATACACATCTTCCTTTCCTGTAACCGTTACCTTAAATAGGAAGATACTCTCTTTCTGTAATAATTATCTTAAATGAGAAGATACTCCTTTTCCTGTAACGGTTATTCTTAATAGGGGAAGATATATATACACATATTCCTTTCCTATAACGTTTATTCTTAATAGGGAGAGTGGAGAGATTTTAAACCCGATGACCTAAATTACCGTTATACCTAATCGACTATCATATTAAGTCTTTTATTTTGAGTCATACTTTAAATGACATGGACCACTTATGTTAATTAATTTAACAATAGTGTCCTCTGAAAGCAATATAGATTGATGGAGGTGTACATAAAAGCTGAGGCACGTTGCCCCATCTTCAGTTTGCAGTGTCCAGGCTTTGGCATATGATGTTACACTGACGATTTCACTGTCGTTCCGCCCCATTCTTTTGCGTACACTACATAAAAGTGCTGCCCACCCAATGGACGAGAAAGCTAAAAACGTGCGTAGAGCAAG
This sequence comes from Ceriops zippeliana, assembly GCA_037897445.1. Lineage (NCBI taxonomy): Eukaryota > Viridiplantae > Streptophyta > Magnoliopsida > Malpighiales > Rhizophoraceae > Ceriops > Ceriops zippeliana. Next base: position 3,958,551 of record JBAPLH010000217.1, read on the forward strand.
CAAGACTGGACCCAAAATCATGTGCTTAAGAAACATTATTGTATGACAAAATAAGCAACTTAAAGGATCACAGCCACAACCCAAAAAAAAAAAAAAACACAAATGAGTCGCATGGTTTTTTGATAGTCAAAAACATTAAGCATTTAAAAAAAAAAAAAAAACAAATCACGATTTGATACTTGCCATTTCTTTCAGACAGGGACACGATGATTAAAAATTTATAAGTTTTATTTTTAATTCTTTGGTGAAAAAAAAAATCCCCTCATAAAAAAAAAAGTTTAATGTACACATTAAAAAAGTGATGGTAGAAAGGACTCTCTCACTCCTTGAATTTTAAAATTAATATACTAAAATATATTAAATGTAAATTTATCAAAATATAATTTATAAAAAAAAAAAAAAAAGCGATGATAGAAGTAGTGCCATTGGTTGATGACAAAGGGCAAATGGTTTAAAACTATTGAATTGAATGGTCAACGTCATCTAATCTAATTATTTGGATACTCACTCGGTCCTTTTTCTTTTTTCTTTTTTGTTTTTTTCAATTATCTTATCTTAAAATTTTAGAGAAAATTATAGGTAGTGTTTAATTTAAAAACCCATAGTCTATTTCGCTCTACCATAAAATTAAAAAGAAAAAGAAAAAGAAAATCATGCACAATATTTTAGGTGTCGCAACGCCTTCACTTTCATCGCTTGCACGAGCATTCGACATTTTTCTAAACCAATACCAAGGAAATGATTTTTTTTTTTTCAATTAAGTATGAAAATGTGTCGATCAGCTGAACAAATTTATAAATTCTGAACTCAGAACATATCCAAACGTAAATAAAAGCTAACACAGTCGTACCAATTGAATCTGCAGTCACCAATTGCATCAATCAATATCCATCGTCCCAATCAGACATGGACTGCTAAAATGTAAATGCCCTCTTCATTAAACGTGTTCCCACTTTTCAGGTCCCAGTTGCAAGCTTTGGACGCTCTGAAAAGAAAGGGAAAAAGGAGAAGATGAAAGACCATCCATTGCCCACCAGAAAAAGCCAAGGGGCCCATGATTCTAGAAACAAAAAATATTTATAGCCAATGTCAAAATAATACAAATGCTAACTAAACCCTAACCCTGCTTGAAAAAATTCAAATTTATGTCAAGCCATATTGAATTTTCGAGTGATTAATATTAAAATTAGATATAACGAAATTTTATTTAAGTTCAATCATTTTTAGATAATAAATGGTTCTTATTAAAACAAAAATTAAATGACTATATCAACTAATTTTTCAATTTCGGCTCATAGGTGACCCGCATAGCCACAATCCTCTTTTTTTTTTTTTTTGGTTAAAAAGACGAAAAAGAAAAAACCTCAGCTACCAAGCAATACAAGAGGCCCAAGAAATCGTTAACAGGCTTTGCACCGCATGCACACAGTGAATACAGGGATTAACCGATGTTTTAAAAAAAAAAAAAAAAAGGGAAAGAAAAAATTCTGTTAAAAAGCAACAGGGTATGGGCTGCTGCTTGATCTAAGTTAATGAGTTTTGTCAGTTTCAACAAGGAAACTCCACGAATTTTGTTTTGTTCTCTTTCTGGCAATAAATATTAAAGGACCCATTCTGTAGAGAGCCAAGCCACCGAGCTTCAAAACCCAAAGCAAGAGACCATGGCCGACAGTGAGCATAGAGAAGCCTTGTTGAAGAAGAACAACAATGACCAGAAAATCAACAACCACAGGAAGTACTATGAGGATTGTCCGGGTTGCAGGACTGAGCTTTTCAAAGCCAACAACACTGGTGTTCCTGTCAAGCATTTGTTCTATGTCTGTCTTGCCATCCTTGTTGCCTGTATGTATTGGGCACCAACTTATTGTCTTTCTTGCTCCTGCATATTTATGCATCATCACTTCTATTGTATATGCTAAACATGTTCCTACCCTTCCTTTTGAAGAAGCCTTACCCATTGTGGAAAATAGTAAATTCTGGTGTAACTCTGTTCTGAATGGCACTATAATTGTTTGCAGACATGAAAGTAGTTCTTCCTGATCACATGTCTTTGATCATGTAATACAGTGAACTGTTGTTTTTGGTTCTTGCTTTGCCAATATCGTCTCTTTTCCCTTTCGTGTATTTCATGGTAAGCATATCATTCTGGAAGGAAAGAGACATGGAATAATTCGTGTTCTCCCCACCCCCCCTCTTTGGTGGCAAATCTCAAAATTAGCTTGCTTTATAATTGTGACTGACTGATGGCTATTGGGTCTATAGCTCTTGGCCAATGTTTACTTGTAATGAATGGAGTATTAGTGATAGTTTAAGTGGGAATTGGTTGTCGAGTCAGGATCTTCTACTTCCGTTCTTGAAATATATGTTTTTATTTACTTGCATTTCAATTTCCTACGCTTGTCCTCCAATTTTGGCTTGCTACAGATAAGAGACTTTCATATCGCAGAAAGGGAGGAAGACATTGGCTATTATGCAGGTTATGTGGGTAAGCATGTCTTGTAGACGTGACTTGTTCTACATTACGTCTTAATTGGTGTCCACAGTCCTTTTAATTTCATTCATTTCTTAAAGGATCTGCATTTATGTTTGGAAGAGCCTCAACTTCTTTCTTATGGGGAGTCATTGCTGATCGATATGGGCGAAAACCTGTCATATTGTTTGGCGCATTCGCAGTGTTAGTAGTATTTGAGTCCATTTGCACGAAGTTCTTCACAGCATGGAAGTCTGAAATTTTAGGACAGAAATTCCCTACCTTATTGTTTTGCCACCTTCTCTCCTGTATCTTTTCAGGTTTATTTTCAACACACTGTTTGGCCTTAGTACAAACTTGTGGATGGCAGTTTCCACGAGGTTTCTTCTTGGAAGTTTGTGCGGTATAATTGGTCCAACGAGGGTACTTCTCTTTATTCTATGTGTTTAAAATGCAAGTGAATTGCGTACTATTTGTGTCTTCTCGTAAATGACTTGTTAGGTCCTCATCCCTAGGGTGCAAATGGTTCAAAAGCATTGTAAAGTTTACTGTGGATGGCGCTCAATAATATATAATACAATTGATAGTAAAATTTAATGTTCGGGATTTTTCTTTTCTTTCTTGCCCTTGAAATGATTGTAAACATTTCCAGTTTCGTCGTTTTCCCAGGCGTACGCTTCAGAGGCCTGCCGCAGAGAATATCAACCTTTGGGAATGGCAATTGTAGGAGACTTTACTTTCGTCTTTTCTCCAACCCCTGCCTTTGTTTTTTTCCCCCATTTTTTCCCCCTTTCTGTAGCACAAATTGTAGCATTGAAATAGAGTTACTCGTTTCAGGTTAGCACATCATGGGGCATTGGATTAGTCATTGGCCCAGCTCTTGGAGGTTTCCTTGCGTTGGTAATATTTTTTTCTGCCATTCTTAGTGTTGAAATGTGTATTGCATAGGCTGAAAATGATTCCACGGCCATGTGACTAGCGATCGTTGTGGAGTTTTCTGATGGGGCATGCAGAAGAAAAATTAAGAGTGAATTAAGGAAGAAAATGACATTATTTTCTCTTCATCCCACCTCAGTTAACTCATCTATTAACTCTTCCGGACAACTTGAAATTGCAGCCTGCAGAGAAATATCCAACCATATTTCCTAAGGATTCTCTCTTTGGAAGGTTGGCTCTTGCCTTTTTACCTCTGCTTGGGCTTACTATGCCTGCTTGCAACAATCTTTTCATTTCCGTATAAGCTAAATTTTGTAAATATCAACATTGCAGGTTTCCTTACCTGTTACCTTGTGTTCTGATATCAGTCTTCTCTCTGATTGTGTTTGTGCTCTGTTGTTGGCTTCCTGTAAGTTATCATAAGGCATAAATCTTTAGTTGTATTCTTTTTCATATATAACGTTTCATGTTAGCATGCCCAAATAAGAAATATCATTGAACTTTCTATGAAGTTCCTACACTTTATTAACGAAGGAGCTGTAGAGAGACTAACAAGTAGCTTAACTTGTGAGACCACTGCAGGAAACACTGCACAACCATAAAGGAAATGAAAATGAGAATGATGATGATATTTACGATGCACTAGAAGCCACCACTCTTGTGCCTAACTCGAAAGGATCAGAACAAGCAGCCGAGGGGAAAATTCCAGCTCATCAGAAAAGCCTTCTGAGGAATTGGCCCCTGATGTCATCTATTATTGCTTATTGTATATTCCAACTTCACGATATGGCCTATTCAGAGGTAACGTTCATGAACAAAAGCTTTCGGAAGTTTGACATGTATGCACTTTTATTTCTGAAATGTAGTTTGCGTTAGAGAACGGAATATAAAACTGACTTTGAGGTGTGGTAATTAACACCGTTTGTTTTCAGATGCACATCATAAGCTGGTTTTTGGTTGAAATTTTCTTCAGATTTTCTCATTATGGGCTGTTAGTCCAAGGAGGAACGGAGGTTTAAGCTACATTACTGCTGATGTTGGTGAAGTTCTCGCTCTCTCAGGTAGTAGATATGTAATCAACATCATATTATTTCCTAAGTTCTCTCTCTCAGGCTCTAGCAGATATGGCGAAAATTACTTGCTTCAATATCCATTCAGCTACTTTTCTGTGCATGCAACTGCCAGGCTTGGGATTGCTACTCTTTCAGCTGTTTGTGTACCCAGTAGTAGAGAGAAATGTGGGGCCAGTGATGATATCCAGGATAGGAGCAGTATGTTTCCATGTACACTTGGGTCCTTTTGTATCCTTGGGTACCCTTTTTATTTTTTTACTCTCATGTCTGATGTTGTCTTTGCTCTACGTCCAGATATTGAACATACCATTGCTGTCCAGTTATCCCTATATAGCTTTGTTAAAAGGCCTGAGTCTCACCCTTGTGCTGGATTGTGCATCGGTGCTGAAGAATGCACTCTCGGTAAGTCCACAACTGAAATGTTTTTACTTTTTCTTTTACTAGGAGTCATTGATCTTAGTAAGAAGCATTAGCCAACTGGGAACATATCCTTCAATTTTTCCCTGTAGCAGACTTGACCATGTAGTTTCATTTCAGTTAGTCATTTATGCAGGTATCAATCACAACAGGATTGTTCCTTCTGCAAAATAGATCAGTGGTAAATTTTTCGTAGATTTATATTCTGTTTACTTGTTCTGCAGCTCTAGTTGAACTTTTTATGGTAAGGATTTTTATTAATGATGACAAGGTTTACTTGTCAGACACAAGAGCAAAGAGGAGCTGCAAATGGAATTTCAATTACAGGCCAGTCTCTGTTCAAGGCAATTGGCCCAGCCGTAGGAGGCTCTTTGTAAGTATCCCCTGGAGATTTGATTGATTAGGCCTTCCTTTTTTTTCAGTTTCCTAGCTTCAGTTTTCAGTTCCAGAAGTTCTTGAGCGTAGAGCTGACTTCCTTATGCTTCCCATTTTTTAAGTACTTAAGCGTCACAGTTGCCTTTATCTGATTATGCTTAATTCATCTATTCACAGCTTTTCTTGGGCACAGAAGCGTCACGATGCTTACTTTCTCCCGGGTAAACGAACTCTGTCAATTATGTCATCCTTGTTTTTCACAGTTTTTCTGACCATTAGTACGACTTGAGGTCACAGCTTCAAGAGTTCCGGAAACAACTTTCTTGTATGAAAAAAATTATAAAAAGGGGTTGCTTCGACTCTTTCCCAGATTTCACTGGGAGTGAAGCCCTTACTTACTACATTGAGGATTCGAGCTCCAGGGAGTTGGGAGTTAAAAGGAACCCTTAACTCAGCCATGATTTTCTTTTTTTTTTTGGTGAGATGCAGGTGATCAAATGGTCTTCTTCATCCTAAATGTGATAGAGTTCATCGGACTGCTGATGACCTTCAAGCCGTTTCTAGCACTACCCGACGACAACATCGCATAGCTAAAAATTCTCAATTTTAACTTTAGCCACCAAAACATCAATCTTTTCGAAGGTATCTTAGTAAGTAGCCGGGACGTAAAAATAGGAAGTGAAGTGAAAACTGAGGAGGGAAGCCTAGTTTGAGCATTTAACACAATAAAAACCATTGATTATGTTGCAATGTTATTAGTTATGATGTTGGGGTCATAGGTAGAATTTGTCATAATAAATCCTTGCTCAAGTTTTGTTTGTACCGTTCCCGAGAATCAACGGACGACATTGCCATGTCTATGATCGTTATTCACACTCACTGGTCTTGGCTGTCAAAAGTTGAGGAAGTAGCGTGAAAGTGATGTTATTTTCTGAATTATGTATTTTCATTTTGACCATTTTTTTTTTTCATCGGAAACTACAGAAAAAAAATCAGTTTCAATATCATTCTCTAAACGGATTTTTTTTCTTTTAAATCGAAAAATTACGAAAACATCCCAAATAACCAGTCTGGACACACAGACAGACAGACAGACAGCAGAATTACTGGTTTTTTTTTTATAAACAATAGAAAACAATAAATAATAGTAATAATTAGGATACATAATTAATAATATGAATTGTTTTCTGTATTTGCGTGACAGAAAGAGAGAGGGGGGGGGGGGGGGAGGAGGGGAGAGAAATAATTTCACATGGAGAAAAAAAAATTGTTTTTAAGGTTGATTGTCGTTACATATAATTTCATTAATTTGGAAGCAATATAGCACATCTGGTTTTGAACGAGGGGCCATCTCCAAATATTCAAGCATCTCACCATTTAAAACAACAGGGGGAAGATGAGAGCTGCTTTCATCATTTTTCATATTTGGAATTTCAAAAGAAATTTTGTTTTCCAAAATTATTACCAAGTGGGAAACTCTTTCAAAACCCAGAAAACAACATTCCAATAATTTCTTTTTTCAAAAGCAAAAATAAAAAGGAGTAAAAATAAAACATGATAATAATAAGTCAAAATTATTTAAAGCCTAAATAGATTAATATCGGAGTCAGCCAAGCAGAGAAAATGGCAAACCCTAGAAGGAGCTCATATACGAGTAATTCAGAGAACCCATTTGAGGTCCAAACCTGCTCATCATTATCACCTCTCAAGCACTCCTTGAAGAAGCCACATGCCCTCCCTTTCTTGCTCTCAATCTTCCTTTTCTTGACATGGGTCTTTCTCAGGCTCCAGCACTCTTCTCATTCCTCGTTTTCTGTTAACCTCCGAGGAATCCAAGAAAGAAAATGGAGGAAAGAGGATGATAAGGCGGCCAATTTGGCCAGATTCTCATCTGGGTCGGCCTCTTCTCCTATTTTCAAGGACAAACGTGGCTGGCTTCTTAACCCTGTCTCTCTTGTTCTTGATTCTGGCATTCAAGGTCACACCTTTATCTCTAGCCATGTGTAATTTGCTTCGTTTTGAATTCTGGGTTGTCATTGTTTTGGCCTTTTTCTTTTTGTTCATGATCAAAGAGGTGTTATTTATTTGTTGTGTATGTTATTGCCAATTTGGCTAGATTCCTATCTGAGCCGGCCACTTCTAATATAATCAAGGGCGAACGTGGCTGGCTTCTTAACCCTGTCTGTCTTGTTTTTTATTCTGGCATCCAAGGTCACGCCTTTATCTCTAGAAATGTGTAAGTTGCTTCGTTTTGGATTCTGGATTTTATTGTTTTGAATTTTTTTTTTCTTGTTCAAAGTCAAAACGCGTTCTTTATCTGTTTTATATATTCTGTGTGTTTCATCAGATCTTAGTGGTTGGTTTATGACGTTCCCTTTCTTGGAATTGGAGTTGGGTTACTTTTTTTAATACTTGCTATTTATTCCTAAGATGTACTATTTCCTATAGAAGAGGATTACGTTTGTTAGCAATGTAAGCCAGTTTCAAGAAATTGATGTTTTGATGCTACTCCGAGTTGGTCTTGTTGATTTATGCATAAGAATAGTTTTCTTGAACTTCCATTTGTAGCTATTGTATGAAAGAGGGGAATTTTTTTGTTCTTGCAGGTGGAGCAGTGTCTTGTGCTTCAATTCATGTTGGAGAAATCCGACCTGGTGCTATGAGGGGAAACCATAGACACCACAATTGCAATGAGACGTTTGTCATTTGGGGTGCCAAAACGTTATTCAGGGTATTCTCTCTTTTCTCTGCAAGAATTGAAATTTTAAATGCTGCTAATAGAATTGATTCAACAATTATGAATTGAACCATGGAGTTAGTAGTTTTATATGTAACATTGAGTTCATCGTTTTCAATAATCAATCATTAAAGGTACCATAGCCTACTTCCTACAGCAGAATGAAAATGTTGCCAATCATACACTTTGTGGCATGGACTAAACTTCTGTTGTCAGAATTTATCACAAACTGTCAAGTTTGTGAAAAATCCCTTTTGCAGATTTAGCTGATCCATGTTTACCAGGGTTTATTATTCAGTGTCTGGTTTCTGAGCATCCAATCTTCAATTTTTTTCAACTGCCTTTTCTTGGAAAAAATTATGTACTAAATCACCAAAAATAGGAAGGGTAAAATGAATTTTGAATAAATGCACTTATTCTTCTACGCTTTGTTACTAGTTGTCTTTTGCAGAATACAGAGCATCAATGGTGTAGTTGTTTTAACTGTGCTGATATGTGAGACATAGTTTCTCTGCATCTGGGTAATTATTGAATTCAAATTAATGTGTTCCATCTGAATTCTCTGTACCATTATGCCAGATGATAATTTACCCTATGCTCATTTTTTATACAAGTTTGCTTACATGCACAATTTGTCTCCTGCATCCTTTGTCTTTTGGGCTGTATTGCTACTAACAGGAATGTTGACTGGTTAATCGTGTTAAAAGTGAAAAACTTATGAAATAAAAAATTGAAAACAACTTGGATATGTGTATATTATTTAATCTTGGGTAGGGGAGAGCGGGGGGGAGGGGGGTTTGATTTGAGATGTATTTGTGGTTTCCTACCTCATATATATCTTCTCAAACAATTGCAGCTGGAGAATAATAGTATAGTTGATAAAGGCTATGTTGAAGTCATAGTTGGTGCCGATGAAGTTGCCGTTGCAGCTAGCCCAAGTGGAACAGCCCATGTCTTGATGAATGTTGACCCCATGCATACCACTTACTTTATTGGATGCCAAGACAGTGTCATAGATTATAGTAGTTCTACCACTGATTTCAGTGTATGGAAAGATATATAAGTTTCCTTTTTGATATTCTACCATATCTTAGTTCTTTGTCAAACGTGCAATTAGAATGCTAGGAGTTTTGCAGGATTAAGGTGGTTACGTAGCATTGTAATTTACGGTGTATTTGTATATAGGCGATAACCATCTTACATGTGTTTCAATTTCTCAGGAATCATTCTTTCCAATGCTCAAGCGGCTATCTGCTTGTTATTTGTACAATTTATGTAGGCATAAATTTTTTTTTTTTTTTTGGGGTATATATGTAGATATAACTTCATTGTGTTGATGATGTTATCATTGCCATTGATAGTCTTTCTGCGCTTGGATGGATAGGTCTAGCAGTTGAATCTGTCTTGTTGAAAATAGAGGATGGATTGACTCCTATTGCCCGGCTGTTACTTTTCTTCATGTTCTAATCTTAAGAAGAGAGCGAGTTTTATGAAAAGGAAAAAAAAAATTCTATTATATAACTAATTGCTCGGGACTTCTGAATGGAAAGAAAGGTCTCTCTTCCCAGATTTTCAGGAAATAACAATGTAAAGTAAAATGTTCTTAACAAAAATTGTAATTATCATTGTTTGCACTATTGTAAAAATTTTGTAACTTAATTGACTTTGATAGTTATTTTCGACAAAATATGATGATGAATTGGTTAATGCAGGGACTGGCCTGGAGTTGGCGTTAGGTGAATTTCTTCAAACCTCATCACTTAATAACCCGGGCTCAAATTGTGAAGTGAAATTCCGTAAAGTATATGTCAAGTATTGGTGCATCTATTTTCTGTATCACTGAAACATTTTCGAATTGTTTAGGTCTTCTCTGCTGAAGAAATTATGGGTTTACCAGGGCCAGCCCGTCGGGGCACCCAAATGTTCCACATCTGTTACGTCCCACTGCCGGCAACTGTCTTTTTCCTTTCTCCCTCTTCCCCTCTCTCTCTCTCTCTCTCTCTCTCTGTTTCCTTTCTTTGCTCAAAAGGCAACTTCTTTCCGGTCACAGAACTTAGAAGCATCAATTGTAGTCGTCATTACCCACGTAAACAATACGCCTAAGCCTAAATTATATGCGAGTAAAGAATGTTGGGAATTATGTCGGGGCCATGTACCAATTTTGTACTTAATAGGCCACAAAACGGCTATGCACGCATGCATAAGCAAAATTTATATGGATTAGCCAATTAGTGAGGTAGGTTTCAGGCAGTTTTCTAATAGTAATTGAAGCGTATAAGTAGACCTTCAGCTTGGCTTGAAAGTCAAACTGATTTCATTTGTGGAACCAGAAAGATTGCTTGTACATACATGCAAATGACATACATAAGGAAAATCAAGGCTTATATATACGAATCAATAACACGAAACGATAGAGGATATAGGAGAAATTGATCTCTTAATCATAGGCTGACCACGAAAATTGGGGAGAGTTACAATTAACTTTTGCTAAAGTCTGAGCTGGAATTTTGCTGCGAAGTAATGGAGCAGGGAAAGAAGAGGATGGCTGTCTTAGTAGGGTGCAATTATCCCAACACCGGGAACGAGTTGCACGGGTGCATCAACGATGTGCTAGCCATGAGACACATGCTCTTGAGGCGGTTCGGGTTTGATCCGAGCAATATTGAGATCCTGACGGATGCTCCGGGGTCCACGGTGATGCCTACTGGTGCTGCTATAAAGAAGGCACTTGACCTGATGGTTGATCAAGCGGAAGATGGGGACGTTCTATTCTTTCACTACAGTGGACATGGAACAAGGATTCCCTCCCTGAGGCCTGGCCGCTTCGTCAGGCAGGATGAGGCCATTGTGCCCTGTGATTTCAATCTCATTACTGGTACGTCGAGGTCCTGCTTTGGTTGCCTCTTGACAGATGTTTGGGCCCCCCATACATGATTATTATAAATTTCTAGAAGAGCGAGCCTTATGACCTCCTTCTCATGCGTTCATTGAGTGGGAAAAATAAACTTTTTAATGAGTTTAATAGGTATGCACTGTTATTGGTGCTGGTGTATATTAGTGCGAAGATATGTTATATTTTAAGAAAATAATTTTTATATTGATATTTTTTTTCCACTTATTATTTTTTTAATCTATTTGTTTTCTACTTCCATAATTTTTTGTAACACTTCTTTGTACCGGAACAAGGAGAATTTGTTGTTGGCAGAAAATTTTACATTTTGTAGTAAAAGATTTTAATCATCAAGATATATGGCTGACTTGTGCAGATGTTGATTTCCGGCACCTGGTGAACCGCGTACCGAAGGGAGCTAGCTTCACAATCCTTTCAGATTCATGCCACAGCGGTGGCCTCATTGACAGAGAAAAAGAGCAAATTGGACCTTCAGCAATCGCAGGAAACAACGCCACACCACTTCCTCATCACCACCATCGTCCTAAAGCCATTCCATTTGAATCTGTTCTGCAACACCTTTCCTCGCTAACAAGCATAGATACATCTGACATCGGCACCCACCTGCTAGAATCATTCGGGGCCGATGCCAGCCTCAAGTTCAGGTTGCCTCCACTTGAACGGGACTCGTTTGAATCAATAAAGAACGACGACGGAATTTTAGTTAGCGGGTGCCAAGCAAATGAGAGTTCTGCAGATATGAGTCCACTTGAGGCTGGAGGGAAGGCACATGGAGCTTTTATTAATGCGGTGCAAATGGTGCTTAAGGAGCATTCAGAGGAAGAATTAAGCAATAGGGAGTTGGTGATCATGGCTAGAAAGGTTTTGCAGGACCAAGGCCTTGATCAACATCCTTGCCTGTATTGCAGTGACCAAAATGCTAGTGCCCCTTTCTTGTGGCAACCTCAGAGTCCAAGTCTGTGAGATGCTTGCGCTGCCTCGCGCGTTTGCTCTATGGTTTTCACAATTTCTTTTCCCATTTCTGGCTGTAATCACAGTTTAATACGATAAAAATGTAAATGTAAGGGTGCCACGTCCTATGCTCTTGTCAAACCAAATGCTAAACCTATAATATTCTCTTGCATTAACAGGAAAGGGGAAAATCATCGACAATAGCTTTCCTTCGATAAAGCATCTTCAGCAATCATTCATTGTTGCCAGAGCTTTAGTAGTCCGAAAGGGATAAAGGCAACTCTGGATGTGTTGACATTAGAGTGTAATTATTAATCTTCTCTCATTAGTCCCAAAATAGGATGTATTTTCTTAATTTCTAGCCGTGACCCTTCCTTGTATATAAATATTCCCCCTTAAAATCTCCAGGACTCCCCCTGGCAAAATACGGCACAGTGATGGGTTTCCCACGAGCTTTTTGGGGGGTGGGGTGTTATTGATGGTGGGGCTAGGAATGGTGCCCTCAGAAAGCAATATAGATTGATGGGGGTGGACATAAAAGCTGAGGCACGTTGCCCCATCTTCAGTTTGCAGTGGCCAGGCTTTGGCATATGATGTTACACTGACGATTTCACTGTCGTTCCACACCATTCCTTTGCGTACACTACATGAAAGTGCTGCCCACCCAATGAACGAGAAAGCTAAAAACGTGCGTAGAGCAAGCAAGACTTGACCCAAAATCATGTGCTTAAGAAACATTATTGTATGACAAAATAAGCAACTTAAAGGATCACAGCCACAACCCCAAAAAAAACACAAATGAGTCGCATGGTTTCCTGCCATTTTTCGAGCTTGGCCCGATACGAGCATTTAAGAAAACGTTACCTCCTCGTAGCAAATCGCCGAGCATTGCGAAAAGGCAAAATAATAAAAGTGGAATCACATGAACTCACCACCTAAAGAAGGGCGAGACATAAAGCAGCGTATTTAAGGCCATCCGTGTCTGCTATTCATGCTTACAACCGTTAATATAGAATCATCAAAATCTCGTGCTTACCTTTATTTTTATTTTTATTTTTATCTTCTTCTTCTTTTTTTTTTTTTTCATTTTAATTCTTAAAATGAATGTAGGTCTTCGTAATGTCATGCGATAAATAGAATGATTGTCCATCCTACTAGAAAAATTGTTTAAAGCAATGTATAGATATGGAATTGTGAACACAATTGTGCAACTTTAAGAAGATGAAAAGGGTTAGCATGGGCTGACATTTAACTGCTTTGAAAATATATATTTTTTTAAATACTTAGACTTATATTTTAAAGGTCTCAAGTTTTAATTTCGAGAATAATAATATAGAATTTATAGAAATAATAAAAATTATTCCTTAATGGGTAGCTGAAAATGCAAAAAAAAAAAACAAGCAAATTTTGGTTCAAATATCCTAAAATTCCCAACCATGCAAAGATTGAGCCTGACAACAAGTTTGGCCGTGATGTGCATTTGAGTATGTGAAAAGCCGAACAACGATGATAATTTATAATATTAAATATTTTTATCATTTTTAATCCACATTTTTTTTTTTTTACTTGCAAGTTCTGTTAGTTTATATATATATATATATATGTATATATACATATATATATATATGTATCGTTTGTCTTTTTATGAATAAAAAAAATATTATTTTGTTGTGCATCGGACCCGCAGGTAATAATATCACTCGCGGGCCCTGCGTCGGTACCCGTGGCGCTCTGAAGCGCCCGCGTACCAATTTCAAAAATTTAGCCGGTAGGTTTTATTAATTAAGGAGTTAGTTGACCTAAATCTCCATCAATTGTGCTATTTATTTTGACTATTCATTCATCGGACTGCAGGTGTTCCATTGTCGCTTGTTATCAGCAGGTTTCAACATTTTATTTTTATTTTTATTTTGGGTTACATCAACAACTCATTTTTCTTAATCTTTGGAAAACCTGGTGGATTAAAAATTGTGCCAACAAAAGACCCATCTTTCTGTTTTTTTTTTTCTCTCTCTCTCTCTCTCTCTCTCTCTCCTATATACAATTATATGTATTCCACTCTCTTCTTAACCTTAATATGGAAATAGCTTTAATCTTCAATCTCCTTGAATCCCCCTAGCAGAGAGCAGTTGACACCTTAAAAAAGGGTCTTGAATTAATCAAATTATTTTTCCAAGTCCACGTGCATGATTGCTTGAACACCTAGCTCTCCTCTCTTTTCTCTCTACCCACCCGGCCCCCCCAAAAAATGAAGAAGAAAAAAGGGTCAAACAGGAGGGGAGAAAAAAAAAAAATAAAAGAAAGAAAGAAAAAGAGAAATCTATCTCTGCCTCATGACCCTCGTTCATTGTACGATAAATGCATTTTATATATCTTTGGCTCACAGCTTAGTCCCGTTACTAAATCCATCACTCTCGCTTGACGCCTTTTGTGCAATCTAAATGCTTTTTAACACATAAAGAAATCGATGAAGCAACAAGATGCTTTGCGCTGCTCATCATCCCGGCGGGAGTCTTCACCGGCACCTGAAAATCTGCATGCCAAGAGAATTGGATGCTTGTCCGGCATTTTTAGGCTGCTCTCCAAGTCCCATAATCGCCGTAGATCCATCACTTTCGGTTAGTTACTCAGCCCCCAATTCGTTGAATTGATGCTTGTATCTAATTCTTCATTACTTTGAACCCTTATTATTTGCAGGCAAAAAGCAAGAAAAGAATAGTAGTGTTGGAACAGAACATTTTACTAATGTGGTCTCTTCCCCGCCAAGAACACGAGAGGAAACCAAAGCCAACAAGAACGACTCTCGAAGGTTTTCCTGCGACGACGCCGTGTTGCCGAGAAGTCCCACGTTGCCTGCAGGCATCAGACGAGGACTCTACTCCCCGGCCCCGGCAGAAAACTTCCAGACCCCGCAGTCTGTGGTTGTGACGAGGCTAATGGGGCTGGAAGATCATGCTGCGGCGGTCGCGGAGAAGAGGCGGAGGTTGTTGGGGGCGCTGGAGAAGTGCGACGATGACTTGAAGGCACTGAAGAAAATGATTGACGTGGTGAAGAGTAAAAGTATTATTACTGTTGGGGATCAAAAGGGTGGAGACAGAACAACGTGCGCGGCGGGAGAGAAGGGTCAGTCAGAGCCATGTCCGGCAGTGTCTGTGCTTGATGAGTTCGCGCGCTCGGCTCTCAGTGGATTTTCCAAACGTTGCAGTAATATAGGTGAGTTCTCATTAATTTCCTTTTTATTTCCCCTTTTCTCAAATTTGTCTTTCTCCGTAATGCAATTGATTCAAATCTGCTAACTTGAAGTCGTAAAAAGAAGAAATAATAATACCAAGAATTATTGAAACAACAACAATTTTAACATCTTTTTTTTTTCTGTAGAGATTTTCTAGCATAGAAGCCTCCATAATAATGTATCTTGAGCTGCTTTACCTGCTTGTAATGCAAGCAATAATTAGGTCTTTTCTTCTTCTTCTTCTTCCTGTTTTTTTTTTTTTTTTTGAAAAAAAAAAAACTTCTGCCCAGAAAATTATTAATGAGGCTCCAAACACACTTGCAATCAGTCGTTTATTTCAGCTTTTTTGCTATTCACTATGATAATTTGTTTAAATTAAGCAATATATTATAGGTGGACAATATTCAAATGGAATATTTTGAGTTATGATAATCTGGTGCCTCCAACGGGACAGAAAGTGCCTTAAACAACATTTGAAAGCAGCAAGCCTCATCGGCTTCTGCTTAGGATTCCAAGCCACCTAACAATCACATATAGAATTTGGCGTTGGGACCATAGCAACCGTTGTGGTGGAAGACACAATTACTTTTGTATAATTATAACAAAGCGCATATGTGAACAAAAAGGGATGGCAGCTTTTCAGAAATCAAAAAGAAAAAGGTAATATACATATAGAAGAAAACTTTGATTGTTCATAATCTCCAACCCCCACTCATGAGGCAGTCAAAAGAAGAAGACGAAGAAAGGCAATATATATACATATATATATATATATATATAAAAGTAAAGGCAAGACATGAACTTTATGGCTTTACTCGACAGAAGGCGATATATACGAAACATTGATCCCTTTAAATCATAATTAGCATGTTTAACATAATATGCCATCGTCAAAACTCTGGATTCTGGTGATATTTACAGAGATTTGAAGAACCCCAATCATTCTATGGCTCTTAAATTTTTTAAGCTTCCATTACATTTTGCTAAATAAAAAAAAAAAAAAACAGAAAACCCACAATGATTTTCACACATTATTAATTCTACAGAAGGATAGACGACCATCAATCTAACAGTAAAGCTTATACTATATTGTGACTTCGTGAGTTACATGTTTGAGTCGCATAAACAGAACCCTTGAGAGAAAATGAAAAGAAATGCGTCTATGTCGTTGTTGTAGGACGGGCGTCACAACAGCAAAAGAAGGTTAAGCCTGGGGAAGAAGAGTCTATCCCCATCTTTGACAGGATCACCACTGAAATAATCCAGGAAAAGACTCAGAAGGTGGCCTCAACAGCAACTTCTTTATGGACAAGCAAGGCCATGATAGAAAGCGTGAATGAGGTGTGTAGAGATATATCTTGGGGAGAGAAGCGTGAGGTTGGGAGGATAGGATTGGCTTTGCAAGATTGCATATGCAGAGATTTGATTGATGAGATCATTAAGGAGATGGGTTCTGTAGATGTTGTTTATTCCTTGCCATTTGAATCTTGTAAGAGGAGGCTAATCTTCTAGTCTACTTCTCATTGCCTGAAAAATATCATCTTTCAATCTTCTTCCCCTATTTCAAAATGTCATTGTAATTTTGCATAGGAACTCTTTTATTTATTTATTTATTCATTAAATAAAAGAAAATAAAACCATAACAGCTGACATTTTTGCTACTCACACCATCATATTACAAGAGAGAATGAAATAATTCCAAAGTCAGGAAATATAACGATTTTGGAAGAAGATACTATGACCGCAAATTTCCCATTTGACTCCGATAATTTATATTTTGTAATATTAAGCATCGTTGGGGGTTGAGTTTTTGGGACTGCAGATGTGTCGGCACAACCCAACCCGCACTTGCAACGGTCATTATAACAATGGGATGACCCAAGCCCAACCCAAAATGCTGCAACATCATATATGGTCGGGTCGGACTGATTTTTTCTTGATTCGAGCCCAACTGACTAAACATGAACATGCATGTGACCTTGATAAAAGAATAATTATAACTTTCAGACGCCCACAAAAGGGGAAAAAAGAAAAGAAAAGAAGTGATAATGATGACTTTATTTTAGAAAATATTTTAATAATTAATAATTTTAAAACTTTGAAACGATAAATGTTCACTTTTTTTAAAAAAAAATATAATTTATAAAAATAAAAAGAATTTCTCATTGGAAGGCGACGAAAGATTCGAGCGTAACACACAAAAAGTCAAATCTGGCCGGACAGGTGGTTATTGGAACGAATCGCAAGGGCAATCTACAAATTCTTTGCAAAGATTCGCACGTGCCCAACTCATGACAGGGCGAAAGCGAGGATGCCCGACGTGGACCTTCTCCGCGTACAAGCCGCGTAACCGTGTGCGATTTTTTGAAAATTGAATCAAAATGGTTAAAATAAATTAACCACTATCATCCACCAATTAAAATAATATATATATATTAAAAAAAAAATTTCTTTTCAGCTTTCTTTACGGCAACGAAACAACGTAACTTCTACAGCAAGCAGCCGTATGTCAATCTCATGTATCCGCTGGTTTCCTGTTTGTATACCCCCTTGGTTTGTTGCACTTGCAAGTTTCACAATGACAAGAATACCCTTTCTTTTTTTTTTTTTTTTTTATAAAACTAGATCGCAGGTGACGGTGCCCATGAGGTTCTAGCAAAAAATAAAAAAAAGAAAATTAACATCATGATAATTTCATTCCAGCAAAGATGGGGACTGTCCTAGAATATAATAATTTAAATAAATATTTTATAAATTTAAACATATAAAAAATAAATAACACTTACAATTAGATTAAGCGATAAATTTCAATTTGATTAGCAATGTTTTGCCACTCAAATTAATAGGGCAACAATATTTAAATTTAATATGATCTCCAATAGAGTTTATTGATCTTTACACTTTGTTGTCATATATTTTTTCTTTTTTTCCACTTTTCTTCAATTTTATTTTTCGGGAAATCATTCCTGCGAGAAGGATTGAAGGAAGAGGGGCAAAACGGAGATTTCGGAATACGTGGGGCCCACATGAAACGATAACTCTGTTCTCCGAAGGAGTGTGAGAAAGACATCGTTTTGTCTCTCCTGTTTAACTGCCCAGGATTGGCTTTCGGTGTGTGGTAGGGCAAAGTTTCGTTTCTTTTTCTATTTGAAATCCTCTGGCTCTTCAAATTCCGCTTCTCTCTAGCTGGGAAAAGGACGAAAAGAGAGGAAAAAAAGAAAAAAAAAAAAAAGGAGAAAACTAAGGGAAGAAAATGGCAGATCAGCTCACCGACGATCAGATCTCCGAGTTCAAGGAAGCCTTCAGCTTATTCGACAAGGATGGCGATGGTCTCTTTCTTTCTCCCTTAACATATTTCCGCGTGTTGGTTTGTCAGATCTAGCTTCGTTTTTGTTGTTTTGTTTTCATGTTTGTTCTCTCTCTCTCTCTCTCTCTCTCTCTCTCTCTCTCTTTTTTTGGTCAAACTCATTCTATATTCTTGCGTGTACATGTCAAAGTTCAAAATTTCAACTTTTTCTTGGAATTTTTGGGATGAGTTAAAAGAAGATATGTTTCTCTTTTAAATAGAGCTAATTACCTTCGATCCTGTTCCCTCTAATTGGCAAGATGGAGTCTTTAATCCTGTCATGTGTACGTGATAATTGGAACTTAGCAGAGAAAATTGCTCTCAATTTGATTTTGCTGAAGCCGTATGACTATTGGGGTTTTGATTCCAGAGTTGACTTTCCTGTCATGGAATATATTTGGCGCCTTGTTAACCGGTGGCCTTTTGTCCCTCAAAAAATGTTCCCGATGACGATTTGGTGGTATGGTTGGTCCAATGGCTACGACTAGATTGCTTTTGTTTCAGGGCAAATATCATGTGCTGATTTATATTCTTTAATGATTTGAATGAATATTCTGTTTGGGCTCCTTGTAGTGTTGTCGTGGTCAATAGCATTTAATGATCTTCACTGTGGATGGTTGTGCTCGTAGGATACATGTGTAAATGTTCCATAAATTTTCCTTGATATGATCTTCAATATATGCTTTGACCTTAACGTGGTTGATGTTCCATGACGTGTAGCAGTCTAAAGATATTTCTTTTTCTTTTTTTTTTTTTTGGTTTGGTTTTCTGTCTTTAATGGTACGCTGTGACTATTCTTCTATTCACCATTGAAAAATGATTGGTATTCTTAAATAGCTCTTTGAGTGCCATTTTTGTTTTGCAGGTTGCATCACCACCAAGGAGCTTGGAACAGTTATGAGATCACTGGGACAGAACCCCACTGAGGCCGAGCTTCAGGACATGATTAACGAGGTGGATGCTGATGGTAATGGGACAATTGACTTCCCTGAGTTCCTCAACCTCATGGCTAGGAAGATGAAAGACACCGACTCTGAGGAGGAGTTGAAAGAGGCATTCCGAGTATTTGACAAGGATCAGAATGGCTTCATCTCTGCTGCTGAGCTGCGCCATGTAATGACAAACCTTGGTGAGAAGCTTACCGATGAAGAAGTTGATGAGATGATCAGGGAGGCTGATGTTGATGGTGATGGCCAGATAAACTATGAGGAGTTTGTGAAGGTCATGATGGCCAAGTGATGGCCCACATAATCTATCAAAAGAATGACTTCTAGAGTAAAATGTTCAAGGAGAATGGGGTTGACTAATCTGATGGAATCCTAGTTTCCTTTACAAGTTTTTATTTTCCTGATTTTCCAAAATCAAGCTTGTAATGGGAGTGAGTGGTCAGTTATACGGTGGTGGTGGTGGAATGCTTGGTGTTACATGTAATGTGTTTTGTGAAAACTTCAAAGCACCTTTTGAAGTCATCTTTCCTAAGGCTTTTCTGTAAACTTGAACTCCGTTGTGTTCTTACTCTTTCTATTAGTTACCCCGTGTCCTGTTTTTGCTTGCTGTGCGTGAGATGCTTTTCTGTGATCACTTGCCAAGAATGGCTGGTAAGGCAATTTCTATGAACTGGGATTCACTTGCTTCTGATAAATTGACGGGGTTGTGTAGTCTTTGGAACAGCCTTTGATTGTCCCTGGGTGCAACGGTGTTCGTGAAACTCGTGGAATGGCATTGCGCTTCGCATTCAATTTACAGTGCTGATCAACAGGTTGTTACGGTCGGATATTTCTTTTACGAGGAAACCCGATTGTCTCCTATCCATTTTTATTTATTTACAAGAAAACAGGAACACGGCAATGAAACGCCTTACAAGGAGATTTCCGAGTACGGGATGCTTGGATGGTAGTAAGTCAAGGAAATATATAAATACAAATGGACAAGCCGAAATGTGAGCAAGGATGCGCTCATGCGCAAGCAAAGTCTAAAGTGATCGCCAGCCTCCAGGGCCGCCACCTCATGAGCAATATCCTTTTTCACGAAGTTAAAGTTTAAACGTGCTTTTAATGTACTAATATGTGTAGTACTTAGTCAATTTTATGATATAAAATTCTAAGTAAATTTTAAAAAGTTTTAAAAAATTAGTAGAAAACATGTAAAAGTCAAGTGTAAGATATTAAGTAAATCTTAAAAAATTTGAAAGAATTAGCGAAAAACATGTAAAAGTTTAAGTAGATAAATTAGAAGTGAATAGGAGAACAAGAGAAAGAATACAAGAAAAATTTTATAAAAAGAATTTGTACTATATAAATAAAATGAGTAATTTATTTATATATTTAAAAAAAATTCTTAAAATAGAATATTTTTGGTATATATAAGGATAATTTTAAATATGATTCTAAAATTTTCTAAATAATTATGTTATTTTTTATATATTTTTAAGATCTTATGTAGAAAATGGGTTGAACAGTCCCTAAGAATTTGGTTTTGACCTAAATTTACATCTTAAAAATATATGAATGAATTGGATCAATGTATTCTTATAATACTTTGTTTACGTTGTTGTCAAAGGTTCATATTTTTAAATTTACTATATGTCCGATGAATGAATAAGAAAATAGTTGTAAAACCTATGTATTTTCACTGTTGCCTTGCCCCGGCTGCTCGAGTTGGGAAACTTGTCAAGAGGGCGGTGGGGTGGGTGAAGCCCCCATCGACGCAAAAAAAAAGACCAAGAAGAATATGTAACAACTAATTTTTTAACTTGCGTGCTACGCAAAATTGTTCAATTCAAGCCTTAATATATATAGAAGAATTTTAATATGAAAGAGAATGTGAAAATACACAGAAGTAAAGCAGCCATACAACGAAAAGTGAGGGAGCCAACCAATGACGAGTCAATTGAATTGTATAGTGCAGGGCCAAGATTCAAGTTTTTGACTGACAATGGAGGGTTGTTGGGTGCAAAAGAATCATAATACCACCCATTGCACACGTTGATCTAATCATAGGCACACAAACAATGTAGTTAATTAAATAGAAATAAAAAAGAAAAATAATTTAAAAATCTCAAAGAAAAATTTACTTCGTACAATGTCATTGGATCAATTGTCACTATTATTAGTTTATTTATTAAAACAAAATATCTAAATTTATAAAAATATTTAATAACTTGATTTGTAAAAACAATTGTCACATTAGCATACTTGACCTTGAAAATTGAAAGAGGAGAAAACTGAATTTTCCCCCACTTTAGCTAATACTTAAAAAGGTAGATATAAATTGTTGATTTTGCATACCATCAACCCATTAAACCATCCGCTTGACATTGAGAAAACTCCCTCACAATTTCATTTTCAATTTTTTAACCATCATACATTAAACAAAAGGAAATTATTTTAGGAACTCAAGCAAATTAGGTGATAAACTGCCTACACATTTCGGCACTTTTCAAGAGAAATGAAAGAGAAACTGGATTCCAAAGAAAACGCAAAAAATAATATACGAGTTTGATAACATCCAAGAACGACAACATTCCTTGCACAAGATTGCACCATACTTCTCAACCCCCCCCCCCTTGACATTATAATCTCTTCAAGCTCTTTTTCCTTGCATCCATTCTCTTTTTGTCCACCTGGACCTTCGCTGGTCCACCATCCCTTTTATGGGCACTAGCCACAGATCCATTAACTCCTACCTCAGCCAATGGAGCTACTGAGGCTGCTTGCTCATGACTATTTCCTTCCTTAGTGACTGTTGTAGAAGGGGCCAATTGAGATGGCAATGACACTGCCGTGCTCTTCTGCTCACTGCTAAGAACTGAGGTGTTGCTCTGATCAATGTTGAGAGCTGTTGTTGACTCCGAAATAGCTCCTGATTTGAGTTTTGGTTTTGGCTTCGCATGAATCCCCGTGTATAGCCTGTGTACAAGTTTGTAAACGTGCCTGAGATACTGATATGGGTTTCACAATCAACCAGAAACCAGGGATGTCTCATATTTCTAATTGTCACGTATCTCCACATAACAACATTAACAATGGAATCCCTTCATATCCCATCGAGAAAGCCTCTCTTTCAGACTCTAGAACTTCACACAAATGTCATGCCATGGAACATATGCCACAGCAGTGAAGAAAGCATGCCACAGATGACACACATATTTAGTCATTATCTTGTATGGTTTAACTCTAAGAAACGAATTTTTTCTTGTCCTCTGACAAGATAATATATGCATATGCATGGCTGGCCTCTACTGATGCTGAGAAAGTTGTCACTTGCGATCCTTACACATAACGTGAAGTTCCAAGAGGCCCACCAGCAACTGGCATGACAAAATTCCAAAACAGATTGTCTCCTTTACCAACCATGTTGATGTGTTGGTCACCCCCATTCTATCCACAACATTATAAAGCAAAAAACAAGGAAGGTATGTGTTACCTGGCATGCCTCGCATAGTCCTCATAATTTTCAAGTAGCATCTTGCCAGCCTGTTCATTCAAAGCTGATTCTGGAAATGGTTCAATCAATAAACACCTCACTACCTGTTATTACAAGGTTCAGATACCAGAAATCAACATTGATGACTAATTCAGGATACTTAAGTTCACTTGATTAAAATGGCAAGTCATGAAAAGCTTTGTTCTTGTTCAGAAATGAAAATGGATGCTGGTGGAATTGTTAAGGTGCCCCAAGAACATACAATGAGGATATGTCGTAGTCCAAGACTTGGATTCCAATCCTTCTTTAGCGTATTGACACAAATCTCACCATTGTTGGCAATGTTTGGATGAAAAATCTTAGTCAGGAAGTAACCTACAACCATCATGATGAATCATAAAGTTAATGATGGAGTGAAAAGAAAAGAAGGCAGTGCACTGATACAAATTTCCATTTCAATGGTCTGCCTTCAAACCAAGTTAAACATCTATGGATCAGAAAATTCAGGATATAGCCAATCCATGACGGTATTAATCCACAAACCTTTGGGGGGAGAATACGGAAAGTCACGAGACAACAACAGCTTCATGCGAAATATGCCATGTTCATATGGAGTGCCAGCTGCAAGGCCAATAATCTTGCTTCAGCACAAATACGAAACAAGTCATGAACAGTTAACAGATAGGCAAAAAATTGCATGCCTGGGCCTTCAATGTCAGCATATATGGTTGAAAAATCATCATCATTTACTCCTACTTTAATGCCCTCAGGTGGTGACTCGTCAAGATTCTTCAATTCCTTTGCAAGTTGCTTGATCACATTGGGTGGGAGATTTTCATTTGTTGCCTTAAGCAAAGACAAAACCAAAATTATAAGACGTGAGGTAAAAGAAAGGACCAACTCCAAGCATTAACCAATGCGGAAAACTTTCCCCATTAAACTTAATACACTCATGCTACTTTGCACATATATTGCAATCATTATCCAGTAGACAAAATTCTTCAAAAACACTCCTAAACTTATGATAAGCTAAAAAAGTAATTAGATGGACATTTCGTGGCACTTGCTTTGTTTCTAAATTGGTGATATGATCAGCCTATTCACCAGTTTGCTTCTTATCTAATATCACTCATGAGTTGACTTATCTTGTCCTCAACAACCCTAACTAGTTCTCTTCTAATGATTCTAGAAACAGTGATAGAAGATAATGGGTGACTAGATGTGGACTTACCATAGCCAAAACAAGGAAAAGATTCTTATTAGAAATTCCTGTTAATTCTATTTCAGAATATCAGCAGAGCAATGCTTTTTCTACCCCTGTTAGTAACGGAGAAGGGAATGATCAAGCCCCAAAGATGTGACCTGCAAAAACCACAAAACAATTTTAGAAAAAGTGTGCATGGGCAAGGAATAACATCAGCCTCTAGTATAAGAGACAACAGATATTTATTGGCTATTAAATTATATAGACTCATCTTGCATCAGTTAAATCTATCAGGTAATGAAAATTGCTTCCAATCTCCAAAAGTCACAGAAACTGCTTCTAAAGTAGTTGTGAATTTTGTGAACTACAAAAGATAGTTATTGCATAAATTTTGTCATCAACACTAGAAAATGTAACAAAATTCCTAGGCAGGGCCAAGTAACCGACAACTTAAGCAACCATGCTACTAATGCTGCAATCAAGCAAAAACAAAGGCATGAAAGACATTTTAAATTGAGATTATCAGTTGTCAATTCAGATAGAGAAGGGCAAACCCCAAAACCGTGGCTCGACAAACAAAGAAAAAAAAACCCTTAAAATCATTGAATGAAAGAATCCAATTACTCAAAACCCTAAAATGCATATCTCTAAATCTGAATATAAACAATCCATAACTAATTAGAAATTTACCCACTCCCTCAAAGTCAAAGAAAATGGACAGAGACAAAGAATTTGTACTCAAAAGTCAACATCGGAGCCATCCCAACAATGTCTATGAACTGTTTATATGTGTAACAAAGAAAAGAACTTTATTCGAACAGAAACAATATAATAAAACGGCATAACCCATCAAACAAAGAGGGCAAAGCAAAACCCACCAATAAAAGAATCCAATATCCCAATTCCACCCAAGAAAGCAATCAAATGCACACATAGCCAAGCACAAACCATACCCATGAAGAATCAAGAAACAGAAAGCAAATAATCAAGTCAAAACCTTCAATTAAAACCCAAATTCAGCTCTCAAAACGCGAAAAGATCGACTAATAACTCCAAGAAAAGGTGAAAAATAAAAGAATTCAAAGATGATTCGAAAAGAACAAAAGCCAGACCCAGATGTGATAATGACCTTATCCTGGCCTTCTCCACAGAGAGAGATAGAGAGAGAGAGAGAGAGAGGAGAATAGGGCGATTACGCGTAAGAATGCTGTACAATACACAGACACTGAACAGCGATCTCTTCTTTGAGAGTTGGTATGATCAGAGAGAGGGAGAAAGAGAGAGCGAGATTAAATATAACAATAATTCCTTTATCAAAAGAAATAAATATTCTAGTGTTAAAGGGAAATCCTAATCTAATTAGGACTAAAAAAAAAAAGTATTATATTATTATTATTTTAATCTAATTAATGGATTGAATTGAAACGACGTAATTTTTTTAACGAAAAATAATATTAAATATAATAAAAAATCAATATATTATATTATATTATATTAGTTGAAATAAATAATTTTTAAGTATTTTATTAAACAATTTTATTGATAAAAATTATTTATTTAATAAAATTAATATTTTTATGATAATTTTTTTTTTTAAATAGCGATGATTAAAGTGGCACTTTTCTGAGATCTCAGGATTTTATAGACGTTGGAACTGGTTTTAATGCTCCCACGCCCGTTTGTCAGGCGCGGTGTTCTCTCTCCGGATATTCGCGTCAAGGCAGCAAACAATGAAGGCAGGTTCCGCGCGTGTATACACGCCAAGCAGCCTCCTTTGGGGGCGGGGCGGGGGGGGGGGTTCTTTATAACTCTTTTTTTTTTTTTCCTTTTCTTTTAAAATCTAACACCGCCCACTGGATTGCCTGCCTTCTTTGGATCGCCCTGGCACATTATTGATTTTGTATTTTCTATATATATATATAGCATTTATTTATGTTTTTTTGAGGGATTTTGAAATCACATCCCCATTGCTTTCTATTTTCTTATCAAAATATTAGTAGTCGCAGAGTTCTTCATCAATGTCCCTTTTTATAATAATATAAATTGAATTTAACTACATAGAAGCAAATCTTATTTATTTTTATCTAAAGAAATTTCTTAGTATTTAAAAAAAAAAAAAAGTTTGCCAAGTTTTATAATTTTTGGGGTCCATTTAACTCTCCTGATGGGGCCCCAATAGAGAAATTTGTAAATTTCAATAAAATATTTTCATTTGAAATTTGCTGACGCCAAGGCTATGGCCGGTGACCGTTAAAATGTCGCATTCTCCCAAGCTAGCCGTTGCCGGTGTCAGCTTGCTCCACACCACACGGTCTATTCCACGCAGCGTATGATTTGTCCATATATCTCTCTCTCTCTTTCTTTCTTTTTTTTTTTTTTTTTTTGAACAGCAATGAAATTAAAAATGTGAATTTTATTTTTTAAATTCTTATATTTGCTCCCTAAATTCCAAGATTTACATTTTAAAATTTCATCACTGGCGTGCTCTTTACAACAACCTGAGAAATTTTACGCATTTATTATTCGGCAAGTATGGTCAACCCAACCCAATGGCAACGAAGCGTCGAAACAATGTAAGACCGCCATAAACTAACGGTTGCTAACCGAAAGAAACGTGGAAAAACCCACGAACACACAACCAATGCACGCACTTGCAAACAATTTGCTCTCCAATTTCCATGAACATGCAAATCAAGACCCCTGTTCCTCCTCAGACATAGATGTTTCGTGCTTACGTATGACGAAGGTACATACCTTAAACTCCGAACAAAATGCCATAGGACACAAAACCCCAGTCTCAAGAAGACATGGGCACATAAGAAAAACAAAAGGAAAAAAACAAAAAAAAAAGAAGGAAAGAAAAATCTATCTATTGCCAAAGATGGGTGGTAATTCGGCTGCGGTGAGATTGATTGTGGCCGATTTCGCAGTATCATTCACGTGACTATGGGCAGGGGTTCTGATAAAGATGTTTTTGTACGAGGTTTTGGATATGGTTGGCCATGTGCCCATGGGGGAGATGGTCAAAGGTGCGTTGTCAATTCTTGAAATGTTCGTTTTTGCATTCTTGGGCAATATTACAAAAGGAGGGTCTTACAATCCCCTCACGATTCTGCCCTGTGCCATCTCTGGGGATTGCTTTCACTCTCTCTTCAATGTTGGGGCTAGAATCCCTGCGCAGGTTAGTTTCTTTCTTTCCTGCTCTTTCCCTTCTCTTTCGTTTCCTTTTATTTTTTCTGTGGGTCTTTGTCCTTTTCCTCTCTGGGTGTATTGACACGCCGAGATTTTCAATTGGATTTATTTGATCGCTACGTGAATTGGGTTTTGATTTGTTTGGTCCTTTTAAGCAACAGAAGAAATATGGGGTGAAAATGAATCAGTTTGTTTGTTTCTACAATTTCTACTGGGGGTGTCATTTTGTTTTCTTTCAAGGTTCGATGCGCTGATCTCAATTCAATAATTTATGTGCTTTCCCATGTTCCAAACAGCTACAACATCCTAAGCAGGTTTAAGCTTGTTTTTCTGTCCGTTTTCTTGTTCATTTTCAAGAAGAAATGTTGTTTTCTGTTGCTTGGAATATGAATATTTCCATGCATACTTGGCCTTAGTTGGTTTAATACATATTTTCCTCCCTTGAGGAGCTGAAATTAAAACTAGGCATTCAATATTTTCAGTTTTTGTACCGATGCCTAAAGTGGAATATGTGCAACTGCCGGTATAATTTTCCTTTCTCTGAGTTCGTTTTTCGCTGTTTATACGTGAAGTCGGTTGATTGGTTTAGCATGCTTATGATAGGAGGATTCACCATTCTTTGTTGATTTGACTCAAAGAATTACTAATATTGGGATTTCTGGATATTCTGACTCCTTTTATTATATATATATATTAATTTTTTTTTCTTTTTCTTTTTTGGCTAGGCAAAGGTAACATTATTGCGACCTTTCCTGAAATAGGAAGTGGGCCAGGTTTGAACATCGACATCCATCGAGGTGCACTCACAGAAGGGTTTCTTACATTCGTAATTGTTGTTATATATCTTGGGCTTGCGAGAAAGATCCCAGGAATTTTCTAGACGAAAACATGGATTCAAGTGTCTTCAAATCAACTCTTCACATACCTGGTTCTGACCTGGCTGGTGGTGTTAGGAATCCGGCTCCTGTAAGTAGTGCTCCAAATTCCAATTGTCAGCACAATGTATTTATTCTGCGGATGTGATAAAAAGAGTGTTTTTCTCAAATTCTGCAGGTTATGGGACGGGCTCATGCCCGTGGTGATCATACAAGTAAGGAGCATATAGTGGTAGATTGGCTTCCCCCAGTCGGGTCAACTCTCCTGGCAGTATGGACATTTAAGCTGGTTGTCCAGCTGCAAAAACAAGAGAAGAAAGTAAAATTGGACGGCAAATCAGATTAAACCGATTAGGCTAGTTTTGTTTACCTACTTTGTTAGATGGTCTAGGTGCAAGATTTTCGGAGGCAAATGAAGTAATCAGGGTGTTTTCTAAGCGTATTCCTTTGGGTAACTCAATGTGTGAACAAAATTATTTGTACACTAACTGTTTCTGCATAATGAAATCTCTGCTAAAATACCAGTGTCCCATGGTTTTTGACATTGGGCGTTTGATCAGTGGACAAATCATATTATTGCTTAATAATAAATAAATATTAAGCTTAAAGATTGACTGAGAAAACGTAGAATCACCTCTGTCTATGGAAGTTCTTGACCTAATGATTAATGAAGCGATGGGCAATTGCTGTAAAGAATCAGACGAACGTTAATGGATCGTTGGAATCTGAAAAGGCCCAAGATAGGTTTGGAGCCACTTCATAGAATGAAGGTACTCTATAAGTGCGGCTCATCATAGAATGTTTCCTCACCTTAATACCACACGTCTGATATCATAGCAAAAGAAAAAAAAATATATTTTGATAAGGAAAGTGGATTAATTCAACTTAGATACAAGTTTCAGTAAACAAGTTGCGGTTCAAACTCTGCAAAGTCAACAGATCCAGATTCAATTGGTGGCATTAGATATGCAGCCAATAGTTCAGAAACCAATGCTGCAACTAGTGGAATCCTCTTCAAGTTCTTCACCAATGGAATGTCCTGCGTCTCCCCGATGGCAAGTATCTGTTGGTTTATCTCCACCATTCGATCCAACTTCCTCTTGAACTCTGGGTTCTCAACATCCAGCACAGCGGGGAAGATTCTAGCTGTTGTGCGATTGGTCTGCATAGAGAAAAAAATTCGGGCTGTAAGACATTTTATTGCTGCCAATCTTTATAGACACCCAAACATTTTCATGTTTTCATCGCAGCATATTAGCAATACAAAGAACTAGCAAAAAATATGATAAAATGCCATGTAAATTGCAGTATCAGAAATAAATCATTATGACTTGCCTAGAAAGCACACAACTGCTTGACATATTAATGGGCATGGAATATCAGCCTCACCTCAATGATGACATGCATGTCAAATTCTTTGGTATCCAACCCAATGCCTTCATAGAAAGCTGTCCGCTGACAATCGTTTAGATACATTGTCACATAGACCTGCAAAACCAATATAAGAAGAAATAACTTGGATACCATATGATTAATGCGTTATAAAGCTCCAAGGCTCATACAATTATTGAGACATCTTAGGCAAGAATATCAAAGCAGGATCCACCATTACTTTCGTATGTATAACATCAGATTGAAGTTTCCAAATAGCTAACAACAACTAGTAGCATAAACTTCATGATACACATATGCAAGTGAAATTTCAAGATAGCAAAATTCCTGTCCTCTAATCGCTTCGCTTTGTCTCATCTCTACCAATTCCTAACATAATGTCACAAGATTCCCAACAAAATTTGAAGCATATATAGTACATTATGGATTCCAAAAGCCGCGTGGAAATTTTATGTGGTATCAGAACATTACCGACAGACAGAAAAATCGAGCCCACAGCTTTGCTTTCCAGTCATTGAGGAATTGGGGCTGTGCCTTCAACAATGCAGAGAAGAAATCACCATGTCTATTCTCATCTTGGCACCAATTCTCAAAGAATTTGAAAATAGGATAGCACTGGTACTCAGGATTTTCCCTGAGATGTCGGTAGATTGTAATGTATCTCCAGTAGCCAATTTTCTCAGACAAATACGTCGCATAAAAGATGAATTTTGGCTTAAAGAACGTGTATTTCCTGGCCTTTGTTAGGAATCCCAGGTCCAATGCCAGATTAAAATCAGATAGACCCTTGTTCAGAAATCTGCAAGCAATGTAACAACTGTGAATGGTTCTCCAAAAGAGTATTCACACGTGAAATTAAAAGCAAATATTTTGGCATACCCAGCATGTCTAGCTTCATCTCTGGACATAAGGGAGAAAATCTCTGCCACAACTGGATTGGTTTTCTGCAACATCCAATTATTGAAAGAGTATTAAACCACAAAACAACAGAATAAGCTCCCATCTTTTCATATGTAGTTAATAGGCAAAATATTTTAGCATCACCATACATGCACCCATCTTTTACGGTAAGAACAATTTGAGCTGCATAATTTTGCACCCTAAACAAGATAGATCCGACAAGGGAAAAAAAAGTTTGGAAAATCATAATATTATAAGAAATTGAAGGTCAATTGTAGATATGATCATACCTTCAGCCTTCTTCCAAGCTCCTTGTAGAGGAGGAACCCAGAAAACTCAGCCGTGCAAGACCTCTCCAAAAACTCCACAAAGATTTGCCTAAGAGACCCTTGAATCTTATCAGCAGCTTCCTTGAACTCCTTGTTCCTCACAAAGTGTGTTTGGTTGTAATCAGTCTTGAACTCCTGCAGCAGTGCCTCAAACTCAGACTGGCTCAGGTTCTTGTTGATCTCTTTGTTGAAAAGGGTCTCCATTTCATCAAAATCAGTAGTATAAAATCTTGGCGTCAAAAGGGTCTCTTTGATGGCTGTTTCCCAGCTTTCTTGCTTGGCTTGGGTGGGGTGGTTCTAGGCTGTGCAGTGGCTGACATTTTAATGGTAGTGTACTTTGGGAATGTTCTTGGATTGCCAAATTTTGGAGTGGAGCTGAACTTGGGGATAGGTTTTACAAGGGCCATGTCTGCAGCCATTTTTTGGCGGCGAAGGTCCTTGCCTTATTGATGGTAGCGGAAAATGGCGCCTTAGGGAAGGAACGAGATACCTAAAAAGACTGCAACATTGAAGGTCAGATACATAATTGGTAGAAAGGAGATTCAATCTCATCCAATGAAATCTATGAGTTTAATTGGGAGCGCGACACGTGGCAGATAGTACAGGTCTGCCTGATTCTTCGAGTGATTCTGATAAAAGGTGCTACTGTAGGAATGAGCTAGTGGTTGTGGTGATCCGATTAGATCAGATTCTAGTGAGGAGATCGGAGATCTTATTTTATTTTGTAGGCTTGTTTTGTCTGATAGTGATGAGAGAGGGAAATAAGAAAGAAAAACAAAGAAAAGGAAAGTATGAGAGAAAAAAAATCTTTTCAGTTTTTTCGGGCCTTTTTTAAGGCTGATAGTTCATACTTGCAACATGTTGCGTATCCAATTCAATTTTCTGGATTAGGATAGAATAGGGTTTAGCATACAGCAGGGTAAAGCCTGGAAACCCAGTTCCAGAAAATTAAGAGGAACCATCAATTTGTTGTCTCAAACATGAATCCAGGAAACCAAAAATATGTTTTGTTGATTGTCCCTCGAGTTATCACAATTCCTCGGCTTTTCTGCTTACATTTTCCAAAAATTTCTTCTAACTTAAGCCGACCTTACCCACTGCCAGCGCTCATCTTAAATAATGAAAACGATGTCTCTATGGTGCCATTGTTAGATCGATGGGTAGAGAAAGAGAGAGAGAGAGAGAGAGAGAGGGTTAGAGATGGGAATAAAGCAGTCTTGTTGCACTGTGTATAAAAATGAGTCGAATCTAGTTTGTCTTAAAAATGAAGTTAGTTCCATGAATCCTACAACAGTGACCAAAAACCAATCTGAAATGAAAAACAAGGGGAGAAAATAAACCTTATCACTGAATTGTCAGCCATTTAAGCCATACAGACACCGCCACTCATCAGGGGGTTTCTGCCTTATTTGCGAGATAATGACATTTACAACTGCAGCGAAAAAGGAAGTCCAACCTTGATCAATTGACCATTTTCACACTTGTTTGTTTGCAGCAGAAGCATTGGTGCTCTAAGCTAGAAATGAACCCTCACAAAACCACCTTAAAGCCTTCTGCAGCTACCTAGTAACGAACTGGAACAATTACAGGAACAAGATGTCAAGGCCTTTTGAAGATATTTGAACTGAAAAAGGCACGAAGACGCACACGCGGGCGAGAGTGAGAGAGAAATGAAAAACTGCACACTTAGAACTGGTGCCGCAGTTAAATGTCAAGTTCATCTCTAATATGAGAATATCTCCTAGGACCTCTGGTTCCATCTTTAACTGCAGTGCCTGTAACCGATTCTCTCCTTCCATCTCCAACAGTCAATCTCTGGGTTGGCTCACTTGCTTCATCTTCAGCAGTAGGTCTTTGTGTGTGGTTTATCCCTCCATCGTCGCTGCTATATCTCCGTGTGAGTAGTCTAATTTCGTCTTCAACAGCTAAACCTTCCAAAGATGCTGTGCCAAATTCCTTCAATTCATCCCCAATAAGACCATCCATAGAACGTCTTGAACTTCCTCCAGATTCACTCACCCCATCCCCAGCATTTGAACTCCGCAGAGATCCTTTTGGTCTGTCTCTGATAACAAGATTTTGCAAGAATTTTTTCTCTTCGGGCTCAGCAGAGAAGGACTGGTTAAAAGCAGGTGTTTCTTCTCTCTCCCTTGACTTTGAATTATCGTCTGAATCATAATCATAATCCAATTTTCTCAAAATTTCTGGAAGTGAATAATTATCATCTCCTGTGACCTTAGCTCTAATTTCTAAATCAAACTTGTCCTTTGAGCCAACTATGCCATCCCCAAGATTTGCGGACACTGACCCTTCCACCATTTGTTCATCTTCCTCCGCAAAAGACCGGAATTGATTCGTTGAGGGTGGGATATTCAAACAGAAGATCTCCAAGGTATTTTGTATGAATCCCCTGCTATATGGATTGTCCTTCTTATCATACCGGTGCCGAAAATTCTCGTATGTAGTCTGCATTAGTTCAACGATCAGATCACTGATTAATTTTTTGATATTTTGTAAAATGCCAAGGGAAATATTCATGTATCTGCCAACTGCTGCTATGAACAAAGAATGGAGAACATAGACCAAGTATTTGGACAGAAAACCACCTCAATTCTGGGAATACAATAACCAACAATTCATCATCTGCTTTCACATGGAAAGAAAAATTCCTAAGTTGAAATCCAATTTAGGTTAACTGTAAAAGCAGATAACCAATTTCTTCCTTGACAAAGTTTTCTTGAGTGCAGCTGTTTATTTTGTGAATAAAGTCTGGAAGAATTTCAGATGCACATAATTAACATTGATCCAACAATGGGGCAACTTTTTAGGCCAATGATATGAGATTGCGTTTTCATATCCCATGCCAATTCCTCCGACATTTTATACTTCACTAGAGCCCACAGCAGCACAAGATGGTGACGTTTTACAAGTAGGGCTGCAAGGAAAATCAATTTGCAGGGAACCATCTCCAGAAGTGCTGGGGAGAACAACATAGGATAGATTCTATGAAAGACTGACTTTGAAAAACAAGGTAAGCCATGCCAATTATATCATTGAAATTGTCTAGCAGCTGGTATAACATATTTCTTGTCAAACAAAACAGCACACAAACAATGACATGCATCATTCACGTGCAGAAGTAATTACATGTATATTTATGTGTTTTTAACATCAATAAGAGAAATAAGTCATGTTAGCTGCACAAATGATGTCATCTCTTATGATAAACGCAGCAGTTGTATATGAACACGCAAAAATGTATAGAAATTAGAGTATCTGTCAAGATATGGTTACAAGTCTTTAGAATGGTAAAAAGGTCACCTGGTTTGTGCAAATCAGATAGCAATGGAAAACTGTCAGGCCACCAACAAACCAGAAAGCAACGAAGGAGTAGATTATGAGAAAATCTGAGAGGACATCATGGGACATGGCTTTCAATACATGCTCCTTTTTATCGAGAATGTTGATCCAAGAGAAAACAAAAACATATATGCACAGGAGGGATGCTGTTGATATAAACATGAAGAAGAATCGATAGTTACGCTGCAAACCAGATCGAGATAGGATGACACTGTTAGTTTCTAACCAAATGTTAAATGTATGACAATATAATTAAAGATCTCTCATACTTGACAACAGTTATTTTACTTAACCAGCACATATTGAAATCAATGATGTGAGCCTCCCATTTCTAAATTAATTAAACATAATTACTTGGAAAAAAGTACCGTGTAAGAACAAAAAGGAAAATTGAACCTACTATTCCAATGCACTGACCAACCCATGGACAATGATGGTCAAATCTCTGAACACAGTTATTGCAGATCGAGCAATGAGAAGCACGGGGAGGGCGATAAAGCAAACAAGTATTGCAGTACTTAACTTTAACTGCATAGCCATTTACCATAACATCTTTTGTTTGTGGTAGTTTCAAACGGGGAGTTCTTCCACTGACCCATTCCATTGACGGGGTATTTATATCAACTGCTTCATCTGTTTCAGGGGGTCTGGTATTTCTACGTATTATTCCGGGATCTCTACTGGACGTCAAGAAGAGAAATAACAGATCCTGCACAAGTATCAACTTTAGTGCCCACTTTACCCATGAGAAGCCAACTGGTAAGGTCAATTTTGCCTGCTTTGATGGCTGTTTCAAGTTGGAAAGAAAAGAATTGCTTACTAATAAAGTGAGGATTGAGCCTACTATTGGAACAGGAAACCAATACTCCCAATGCCTTCCATCTTTGTCTGGAATCTTAAAATAGATTTTCACGCAAAAAGCAATCGCAGGGCCAGCAATGAGAATAGTGGATAGAAACAGTGATGCCGTATCAGGGCCAAAAATCAATCTCCCACCACAGAAAAATCTCTGACAGTATAATAAAGCAGGCATTAGTGTAAATACCGGATGAGGAGATGTTCTGTTCATGTGTGTGTTGCCTCTTGGTTCTTAAAAATTTTACAATTAACAACAAAAAGGGCAAGCAACTTCAATGGTAGATTGGTAACCATAGCAAAATTACAGTATCTTTGATGTAATCTCCTCAATACCAAATACTGGAATGCTGAAAGGCTACACATCTCCCTCAAAAGATAGTAAAATGGCGGACTGCAGTATGCTATAAGTTTCCTTATCAACAATAATATCTATACAAGGGGTCACTCAGTTTTATTCAAACTGATAACTGATAAGGCAATGATCAATAACTCAACCGCATCCCAAAGAAAAACAAAAGAAAATTGATTATCTCCAAACTTAGTCTCAGTAAGCAAACAATTTATCAAACCAACAAGCCAGATCAAAGGTTCTATAAAACGTGACACCAATAAGAATGACCTTAGCCATTAATCAACAGATGTATACACTAAAAAAAAAAAAAAAAGCTTCTTAAGGTGACATTCAATCAAAACTGTAGACTGTTCTTGTCACTACCCTGACTTCTGCAAACCTGTCTCAGTCCTGAATTTTAGTAATCTAAACAATTCCAAACAGTTCATTGCTGAAGCAAAACTGGACCAAACACACCTTGATTTCTTCATTGAGCCACAATATAAAAAAAATGTCCACATATAAATTCTATAAAGCAAAAACCAACTGAAACATAAAAACCATCAAAATCAGAAAGTACCAAAACACCCACTTGAATCCATATTTAAACAACGCCATTAACGACAAATTTTTTTTTAAAAAAAAGGGAAAGTCACAGAAAGGGGTACAAAGACTAACATTGTTTCCTTTCCAAACTTGATAGAGTCTCTTGAGTTCACCCTTGGCTGCCATCCCTCCCCCAACAGCAGCAGAAGAAGGAGAACCCAAATTTGCATTCGGATTCATGAATTGAAACAAAATAAACCTCCTTCCCTCGTTGTGTTACACGTAGAAATGATCCAACCAAGAATCCAAAACAACAAATAAAGATCCGATCTTTCTCTCGCCTATTACGGTTTATGTTATTTACAAGATCCCCCTTAGCAGCACTGACAAAAGAGGCAAGAGGCAGTGAGAGAAAGTGAAGAAGTTGAGAGGTTCTTGGATCAAAAACCAGCTTCTCTTTCTCAACAAATGAAAATTCTATTATTTTTCTCCTTTTTAACTTTCATGGAGGGGGGCTGTCTCAATTTGTTTTGCGTTGTCCAATTAAATTAAGATCAATAAGGCGGAGTCTACCAGGACAAAAGTCCTTTCCATTTGAACTACCCGGCATTTAAGCATGTATACATGTAATTTTTTAAAAAAAATTAATG
Source organism: Ceriops zippeliana (assembly GCA_037897445.1). Lineage (NCBI taxonomy): Eukaryota > Viridiplantae > Streptophyta > Magnoliopsida > Malpighiales > Rhizophoraceae > Ceriops > Ceriops zippeliana. The sequence goes on from JBAPLH010000217.1 coordinate 3,995,061, forward strand.
AATTTATATTTATTTCTTAACTATTTAGGTAACAAAAGATACGGTGTTCAGACGAAAAATAGGTAACAAAAGATAAAACTGAAATAATTCTGTGATTTATTGGATCGCCAAGAATAACATGGTTATTTCACATGTTTCTTATTTACACAATCATTATTTTGTAAATTTATTATTATTATTATTATTATTATTATTCGGAGGAAAGCCGCTGTTGATAAATAACATTGGCTTGTTTCGTTTTCTGTTGCCCTGGAAGTTATTGGGACAACCTTGAACCATAACGAACGCGATCCCCATTCCCTCCCCTATTTGAACTATTCTCCACGCCTCTCCCTCTCTCTGTCACCTTTTGTTTTTTTTTTTTTGTTTTTTTTGTTTTTTGACTTCTCCATTTCAAGAAAACCCAATTGAATAAATTTATCTGATCAGAAAAGGAAAGGAAAATGAAGAAAAACACAATTGAAGATGGGTCTTGGCACTGAGTTCTTTCTTTCTTTTGTTTTGCCTTTTCTTTTCTTTTTTTTTTTTTTTCATCTTCCTCGTTGTGACATAATTATATGCTGAGTAATGGCTTTTGCTCTTTGAACAGTATGATATTTATTGAATTTTCTTCTTTTCGTCAGCACTTTTTCTTGAAAATATGTGGTTCGGAGGCAGATGCAATTAATGGAAGAAAAAGATTTGGAGTCAAAATAGCATAAAATTTCATTTAATTTTCTAGCGATGGAATGGGTGTGGTTTACAGGTCTTTTCTATGCCAATTAAAAGACATAGAGGGCTTAATGATAAACGTATAAGGATCAAGAATTATTGTTTTTAATTAATTTACTTGTATTGTTCAAAGCAGTTGCTTATTAACGATTCTCAAATTCTTAAGATATATATATATATATATATATACATACATATACACACACAACAATTAATTGCCAATAGGGAATCTGAAGATGAGAGACATTGCAATACTAACTGGATTTTGGCTGATCCTACTCGTTAGTGCTATCCTCGTTGTTACTTGATAGTTGATACCATGAAGACAATTGAAGGGGTGGTGTCCCATTTCCAAGATGGCACTTGGTTTACTAGAAAATGCAATTATAAATTCGATCAAGCCATTGTAATATCCAAACAAAGTAGGGATTGCCATTTATGTATTACCAAAAGTAACCTAACTGGCTTCACATCCGGACCAGCTATACGCTGAATAGACATGTTTATGAACACGGTCGGCTAAACTAATGGCCGGCAACACCTCAGGGCCTCGTTTCAAGCTGATGGGCTCGTTTAATAATAATAATAATAATAATCAATGAGTTTTAAACTAATTTACAACTAGTTACCAAACTTTCCATTCTTTCAATTTAATTTATATTACATATGATAATTTTATTTTGGATCCCACGATATGAGAGTTTCATATACCAAAAACATAAACAATGCACGTTGTAGTGCACCTCAATCCTAGCAAATAATTGAAAAGAATGGGAAATTGACCTGTTAGACAAACCTTATGCAATTATATGCAAACTCCTTTCCTTTCTCTATTTGCAATTTAAGCTACCTGACATGCCAAGACTACAGCGATTCTTTAGTTTTATCAGTTTTTTTTTTTATATATATATATAATGAGAATAGCTTGGTATAGACAAAAAAAAAAAAAATGAAGAAGGAAATGATTTGAATTATTTCCTTCATTATTTCTTTGCACCGTACAATACATAAACAAATTCTGTCAATTTTTGCCTTCTACCATCCGCACATTGGCGCTTAAGCTCGTTAGTCCGTTAGCCGCTGCTGCATGACATTCATGCAGCGATTCAAACCTGAGGCAAAGCAGCAAGCATAGTAAGACCCATCATTTTTTGTACACCAACGACTGAAAACCAGAAGATTATTCCAAAGGGCAGCAGACAACGCCTGTTAAGCTGTCAATTAGCTGGGAATTTCATGCTTTTTGAGCTGAGCATTCGAGGTCTGTGTGTATTCTAACTCCTAGCATTTGACTTGGAATCTACAATAGTGTCAAATAGTTTCTAGAAAGCTACGTATAATTACATCTATTTGGTTGGCTAAATGGGTGTGGGTGCACTTTATTGTTAAAAATTATATTTGCAACAACAAAGTAGGTAAGAGAACAAAAAATATGACAGAAAAAATAAAAAACACAGTTCAAACACATATGAATGGAAAAACAGATGATTAGAAAAGTATATATGCTAAAGATCAGTTGCTCCCACATGACTTTCTTGCAAAAACAAAAGATGGTAACAAAGGTACTAAGAAATTTGAAATGGTCCTTGTTCCGTATATTTTTTAATTCCAAATTAATTACTGACCGAGAACCAAACATCTTGGAAAATATATAGCAAGCTGCGGGAGGAGCACTTTTATCTATGATCAATCTGCAGCCTCGATTAAAGCTACCGTATCCTTTTATCTTCGATAGCATTGCCTCCAACTTTGGAGGTCTTTTGTGAAATTCTTGGTTCTTGACCAGGAAAGAACAATGGCTCAACGGCAGTGTCTTCCCTCTTCCTCTTTAGACTATCTTCAAGGCCATTGTAGTCTAAATTCTGCAATATACTAGGGAGTTTCATGCCACCATCTTTGCCAAGCTTACCAACCGTTTCTGAGTCAAATTTCTCTTTAGAATTACTGAAGGTTCCATTATCTTCTGCATCACTTATTATATCATCATCTTCTGATACCCATGCTCGGAAATTGATTTCTGAAGGGGGGATCCTAGGAAAGAAGACTTCCTTGAAGTTATTCAAAAGTCCTTTGTTAAAGGGGTTTTCCTTCTTATCATAGCGGTACCGGAAGTTCTCGTAAGTGGTCTGAAAAAAATTAACAAAAAAGAAGAGAAATCATTGAATAAGGTCTGAAAAACCAATATGTTTATCCATGTATTCACAGACAGAGAGAGAAATTGGAGAGAGAACTGCTGTAAAAAGAGATAAATCTCAATGCATCTGATGCCAGTGATATGAAATTCAAGCTTGAAAGCCAAAGTTGTAATTTGAGGATTCAGTGGCCAAAAAAGAACTAAAAGGCTAAGTATGCATGCAAAACCATTTGAGAACCATACGCAGAAAAATTAAAATATATTTGCTGGAAAATCATCTTTTGAAATCCCTTTAACCCCTTGGAATGAGATTTCACATGACCCTAGCATATAGTGGTCCCTGCTTCTTTCCCTGGTTTTAAATCCTTGCTAATGCTAAGTTCACTCGTATGATGAGGAGTAGACATCAGTAACATTCATCAAGTCGAAAGGGAATACTGGATTCATGGGGATTACAATTGAGCAGTTTTCTAGAGAAGAAAATCGCCGTGTATGTGAGCTGTAGCTTGAAGCAAGAATGACATTTACCCCTCCTTCATTATTTTTCTTCCTTCTATGCATATGCTTAAACCCGACTACCCTATAAATCACACATGCACAAAAATTGTGGAGGCGACTCCGGTAACATTTCTGTTCACTCAGAAATCAAAAGGAAGTTGATTCGAACTGTAATCCTTCCTTTTGTTTCATGAAACAAAAGTAGCAACACAGATATCATAACTTCACTAATTGCTTGTAAGCATCAAATAGGCATTATGAGGAGCAACATGGTCACCTGGTTGGTACAATCAAGTAAAAATGGAAAAGTGTGAGCCCGCCAACAAACCACACGGCCACGAAGCAGTACACGATAAGCACAACCGATAGAATATCATCTGACATGACGTGCCAAAAAGAGCCCTCGTTTCGAACAACATTGATTGACGAAAAAACAAAGACATATATGCACAAAAGTGTTGATGTTGTATGAAGCACATGAAAGACCGGTAGTTCCGCTGCAATCAGATAAGAACGGAAGAAGAAGGTTAGTTTCTTCAAAGAGGAATACTACAATGAACGTCTAAAATAGAAAAATTGAAAAGTAATACTATAAGGTACATCTTAAATAAGAAATTTGACTTTGGTATCAATTGTTGGATTTGTGTTCGATGAAATAGACGATGAATGCATAACAAAATGTATTTTTCCTTCACAAAAATGCCACAGCTACGAAGAGAGAGCCAAAAAGAAGCATACAGATGGACACCTAAGAAAGAAATGCACTTGTGTATGTGCCTCATTTGAGAGCCATGGGACACTGAAGCAATAAGAGAATTTTTTAGGCTCAAGAATGGCAAGCAGCTTACCAGTGCAATGCACTGACCCACCCATGGACAATGGTGATCAAACTTCTGTACACAGTTGTTGCAGATTGAGCAATGGGAAGCTCGTGGTGGACGATAAAGTAGACAAGTCTCGCAGAACTTCACCTTGACGACCTGGCCATTGACCTTTACTTCCTTTATTTTTGGTAGTTTTGCATCAGCAATTTTATCATTGACCCATTCCATAGATGACGTAGGGATGTCAATTGATTCCTCTGACTCGGGGGGCCGTGAGTTTCTAGGGATTATACCAGGATCTCTACCTGATGTCAAGAAGAGAAAAATAAAGTCCTGCATATAATTCCAACTTATCAGACATAAAACAGCATTAACTTCAAAAGGTTATACCAAACAAAGTTTCATTTTTTCACTAACCATAACAGTGAGGACCACTCCTCCAATGAGTACTGGATACTCATAATATGGATCCTCGTTTCTAATTATCAGCAGCATCTTCATGCAAAATGCTATTGCAGGCCCTCCAATTAGGAATGCGGTCAAGATAAGAGAAGCTGCATCAGGACCAAAGACTGCCCTCCCACCACAAAGAAATTTCTGACATCACCAAAAGAGCATTATAAACTAATATGAATAGTGTACAACAATTTTTAACTGCAAACTCAATCAAGCAATACGCGGTATATGATTAAATTCGTAGGACCTCATTCATAATTAAAAACAAAATTAAAGTTGAAAAGTGTCCCCAATATCATCAGTTAGGATAATTTGCTCTTTTAAACTGTTATCATGATGTTATAAGCTTCTCCTACCAGACAAAAAGGGAAGGAAAATTGTTTTCAACATGATATTTATTATCCATTGTTTTGTTTCCAAAACACAGGGTAAAATGTATTAGAGAAAGAAAGGAGGAAAAATTTTGAAGTATTCTAAATTTATAATGAATTGTCCATTTGCATTAGAAGCCACGAAGAAACCAAATTTCTTCCATTCTTGAAAACAACAAAAAGCGCCCCCCTCCAACCATATATATATATATATATATATATATATATATATACACGTTGAAAAACTCATCAACCCCATCAAAGAAAAGTAATCATCAAACCCCTTCACCATTCCCAGAAAAACAAAGCAAAACTGAGGTAATCAAGAAAGGGGGGTTGGGGGGGGGGGGGAGAGAGATATGTATATACATTGTTGCCCTTCCAAATTTGATAGAGCCTTGTGGTTTTTTGTTCTGGAGGCTCCATCAGGCAAAATGGGAATACTAGAGAAAAAGAACCAACTTTGCCTTCTGTTCCCTTTGAATCAAAGCGGGCAAATGGGAAACAAAATTCTCTGGTTCGTCCAGAAACACCCACATGAAATCAAATCGAAAAGGCAACTTTTTCTTTTTCTTTTTTAGTTTTTCCTGCAAATGAAATCAAAGGCAACAATGACGTGTCGTGTTGGTGTTTTTCCGTTCCTCCCTCTGCCTCTATCTTTGGAGCCCAAAAGATTGTTTTTGATTAACACACAAATAAATAATAATAATAAAAAAAATCTAGCATCTCTGTCTCTCTCTCTCTCTCTCTCGCTCTCGCTCTCTAACAGACATGCTGTCGGATTCTAGCAGTTTTCCAGTGTGTCGAGCGGCATTTTCGCGGGCTAGCATGTGAAAATTTGCCCTTTGTACCCCTCCAACCTTTATTTTCTTGCATCGAAGTCCCAGAGAGATAATAATTGCAATCATTTACTGTTAACACTTCTTCTACTCATTAGATTGGCATCATCATGTGGGGAATGATTGCAATCATTTATACTTAACAATGTTATTCTTCATTGGCGTGATTCTTCTTCTTCTTCTTCTTCTTCTTCTTTCTTGGCTTTTTCAAGTTAATGGTTATAAAATTTTTTGTCATTTAATTATAAAGTATATAAAGTCTTTTTAATATTTATGAACTTAAGTTTTTATTTAGATTATTTTTTTTTATAGGTCGGAGACTTATTACGGTGGTGGTACGATGAAAGGAGACGAAAGTTAAAAATGATTTTGTTACTAATCTTCAATGCAAGACACGTGCCATCTTGTGTGTCTCTCTTATCGGAAGGCTATTCTTAACCGAAAGCTGACACATACGCAACGGTAACGAACATTCCCGCCAAAATAAACAACCGGCCGTGCGCCAAATCAGCTACAGCCACGTGTCTGAGCGAGCAACATTACCAGCCTTCTTAATTAAGCCCATTTTCCTTCCACGGAGCCGATGATGCAGAAATTGCCTGCCGTAATTTCAGGGATTCAGTCAAGTACATAAACGGTAAAATATAATTTTAATTATTATATATATTACTCTATTTATGGTTTAATTTTGTATTTTCATATTTTTCACTTTATTTATTTCAATTAAAGCATTTATTTAACAAACTATCTTTCGTTGGTCATTAAACTTAATTGACATGCAACTATAATATTTAAAACTAAATTAAAAAAAAAAAAAGTTTAGGACAGTAAACATGATTATCCCTTCTAATGTTTGCTAGTGGCATTGCTGCCTTGGATCCAAATCAAATGGTCGGAAATTTCCATCGTCTCGTTACCACCAATCATGGTTGGAAATGAGATAATTTAGCAGATCCAACGGCGAACCATGCCGCCAAGCTTCCTGAAGCCAGCGACAAACCACTTAAAACCAGGGAAAGAGAAGGAAGAGGACGTTAACTTCCAACTAAATTCCAAGCATCCTAACAATCCTTGTTACAACGTTAGAAATTCAGCACACCAACAGTTATTGCAGGAACATTTGGTATGCCAGGCCCCGGACTACCGGCAAGGCTACCAGCAAAACCTGATACAGTTTACAACAGCATCTGCAGGTCAGAGGCGTGCATTTACTCCATAATCCCGAAGCTCTTTCTTGCCGCCAAGCACACAGCATCTGCAGGCACTCAACCAAACATAACAGATACATAAATATAAGAGATTGAGTTGCATCACTGTTCACTGTATTTGCGCATAAAAAACACGAATTTTACTACAAATTCAAAATACATGTTGCTTAAGGCATACAGGATCCATAATGGTCATGTGCTGCAAGTTCATGTGCAACATTTGATGAAAGGCTACCAAAGTGTTTAGAATATAGACCATCAACAAATTCAGTTGTCTCTTTAAAAGTAGGCAAGAGAAGTTTCAGAACCAACGATTAGCCAAACAACAACAAATAAAGAAAGAAACTCTTGAAAGAAAATTTTCCAAGCAAAGCAAAGGAAAAATTATAGGAAGCTGGAGAGCAAAGAAAAAAAAATATGAAAAAATGGAGATCTCTACTCTTTTCGCAAGTTAGCAAGAACCAACCATTTGACAACCACCAGAAGGACCATCAATAGAAAAAGCCTTTGCACTTTGGTGATCCACATATACACTTATTTCCTTGTCAGTTCTGATCTATGAGGTGGGACCATCCCATAATTATATGCTAATTCCACCATTGGAGGAATATCTTTGATTGCATAAAACACAATATGGAGATCAATTTCCTTGCTATTTGCATGTAAAACAGCCAGCCAGGATAAATATGGAGAGCAACTGTGGTTCATGAACCGAGCTACATTCCCACCATTTGTTGCATCAATTAGTAAGGGAAATGAGAGGTTTGGAACATGCTTAGAATTACCTGACAAAACGTCCACCAACTGAAAAGAATGGGTAGCATAAAAAATGTGATCATCTTCATTTTCACCAAGAAGCTCCTTTACGTTAAGATCATTGATTACTTCCCCCGAATATTCACATATAAAAGAACCAGCACAAATGGGATCCCAGGACCTTGAACCCCAACCTTTATCCTTGGTTTTGAGCACCCCCGTGCTGATTCTTAGACCACCCAGAGTTACCACAATTAGGAGGACAATGACAGGAAGAGCCACACTCATATATCATGGTGTTGTGGTCTGCTAGAACTCCATTCACGATGTATGGCAGATAGGGTCCATTTTTGTCAATGCAATGACAGTCCTGTTTACTGGGGAAACTAACACTAGTACAAGCGCAGCTAAGAAAAGACTGGATTGAATTAACTGGTTTGGAATAGTGGAGACTTGGAGAATATGTGAAATAGGCGGGTCCTTTCTCATCATCAAAATCATTTACAAGAGAAACAGGTAAATTTTCTGCCCAGGATGTAAGATCTGGCAGTACAACTCCAGATCTAGGAAGAACACCATCCCTCCAAAGCTGAATTGACTTCAAAATTTTTAAAGCTTCAGGCTGGCCAGCTATTCTCACCAGTTAAACACATTGAACCCAGAATGCCCCTTTCTCAGCCCATGACTCCTGAATTTTGTATAAACTGTCGTAGACATAGGCCTTCAAATTAACATTTCCCACATCTTTCAGACCCCTTATAACCCTTATCTAATTGCCCCTATGCAAGCTCTTCTCCAGAGCAAGGTTGCCTCTCACAAGTTGAGACAACTTCCTCGTCTTTCCTGTAAATATTTCTGCCTTGGCCACTGTAAATCAAAACATCCTCATCTTCCACATTATCTTCATATCCTCCTGAGGAGACAATGCTAACCACTAATGGTTCCTCCTCTTCACTTATCCTGATGCCCATGTAATCTATCCCAGCCATACTTGGAGAATACAATCCAAGTATGTGCATTTCCATCCTGAAAAAACAATATATCCCCAACTTCAACACCAGGTATAACGCCAATTCTCTTCCTAGCACTGGCATGAATCCCCTTGTTCGTCAAGTTTGCAGCTGCCTTTAGGTCAACATGTCTTGCTAGTCCCAAAGTGCCTTCCTTTGAATCCTTGATTTGTGCAATTTTTCTTCTAAGCAATTCAAAAGCAACACGTACATACTCAACCATGTCTTTATCACCATCATTTTTTTGGTCATTGTCAACAGGCTCGACACCTTGGGATGCAAGAATATTATCCACAATTGAGTCAATATCAAATTCAGGTGAGGCAAAATCAATGTCTTGGTCACCTTTTGTCCTCTTCCGGGACCTGGACTTGGCCCTTTCTCCTGCATTCCCATTCACAACTCCTCTAGACTGCCTACAACTTGTCTCTGCAGACTCCAGCGTCTGAAAAGAATTTATTAGGACAGCAGATGAAATTGGAGTCGCACTAAATGCCCCCTATGTGTTTTGTAAACCTGGGGCAGTAAGAAACAGGTAGAATGGGTGGACACGAACAAAGGGGGATGAACCTGGAGGACCCAAAAATGAAGTAAAATTAGGTGATGAAGGAAATACAGGACAAGGGCCCTCGATGGCTAGAATCTAAAACTTGTCAACCCACCCAGGAGGCGGAACTGAATCCTGAACGGTGACTTTAGCAATGATAACCAGAGAGTATCTCCTGCTCTTTAGCAATGATAACCAGAGTCACTTGTCCATAATTGCCATCAGTGCAAGAGTTATTTCAACTCTTTTGCCGCAGTTCTGACATTGGCGCCCATAAATTTTCAGGTTGTCAATTTTGGGAGCGGCAGAGTGAGTCTCAAGATTTCTATTGACGGATTGGGGCTCAACTCCACAAAACTGTCCAGATCCATGAAGACCGTTCTCACTTCTACTAACCCAATGGATGAGAACTCCTTCGAGGATCCAAAGAAGGTATGTCGGAAAGCTTTTCCAACCCCTTCTGTAGATTTTTCCTATGCATGCCATCTAATGTTTCTAGGCATTTGTGGTCTCTGTGTGGGTGCTGAGCGATTATCAGTTAATCAATGTGTTTGCTTTTTCTGCATGTGCAGGTAGCGCCAATCCGAAGTAAGCTGGAGAATGCTGGGGAGAACATGGATGTTGTACTTGCACCATATTCATTGACTGTAATTGATTTATGAACAGAGCGAAACCATGTCTGGATCACTGAACCTGATCCTTTCTCCAGATCTTCCATCTAAGAAAAATTAAGGTGCAATATGAATAAAACAAAATAAATTATCTATCACTAGCTGTCATCTTATTGCCTTCTGTATTTTGTAATGATATAAAAGGGAATAAGAATTACTAAAAAAAATTCTGCACTGTTCCTGCTCAGTCTCCAAGCAGGGTTCCTACCACCTAGCGCTCTTCTCGGTTCTTTTACCTTTACTATTTTTTTTTTTAAATTTATTTGTTGAAAAAAAAAAGTAGTAAAAACATGTTACTAATGAAGAAGCTGGAAACAATTTTTATGAGGAAAAAAAAAAAGGCAACTGTAAAACATATTTACCTCTCCTTTTTTCTTCGTTTAAAGAGACCGCATCCACTCCTTTGAGATTTTGGGTGTCTGGGTACGCACTTCGGTGTGCTTTGCTTCTGGGTTTTCTTTGTTTTGACCATCGCCGGAGGAGGAGGAGGAGGAAGAGGGCGACTGGTTGTGATTGCGATGATGGCGGCAGCGATGATGACGTTGATGATGAGAATGGCTACGATCGTGCGGGCGTTGATGGGCTGTCTTTTCGGCAGAACCACCTCTGGAATGCTTTGTATTTTAAATCGATCGTTTCCAACGAATGATGTTGGTAAAACTAATTTTGTCTTCGCCTTGTTTGCTGGGAATTTCATTTCCAGCTGCATTTGTCTAAAATTTGTTTCGTGCAGGCTCTTTTATTTATTTATTTGGTTCTACGATTTTCTGGGTTTATCACTACAAGATACGTCATGGTACTGTAGCTGTTATTGGGGTTTTTTTTTTTTATATTCCGCCCCTTTTCTGTGTGTAGTGGTAGTAATAGCTGTTGTTGTCGTCGTCGTCGTCGTAGTCGTCATTGTCATTAATCATTGCCATTCAGTAAGACAAAAAATACTAAATTATTTTCTCATTGCCTAGCTTCATCTCATTGTCAAAGACAATGGCTACAAAATAAAGGGTAAAAAAGAAAAACAACGAGTGTACAACTACAACTGTTTTCAATTTTAAGCCATGCAGCGTTTTGCTGACTGGGGTGATCGTGGGGGGGGGGGGGGTACTTCAGTAAGCACACCATTGGCTGGCATATGTTGATTAATATTCGCCTGATCTTTTTTGCCTTCGTTCTAAACTGATAATTTTGTCGGGTGATGTGAAAACTATAGCATTTTCTTTGACGAATAATCTCGCAGCAGAGCATAATTTAAATTATATAATTAACCTTGATTCTTTGTTTACAGTTATTCTTACTTCTCAAAATAGTATTGACATAAACAAGCAAACAATTGGATGAAATTTCTGTATTCTCTTTCTAAAATGGTGTCATCTTAATGCGGGAATTGTCGTGGTGTTTTTTTTTTTTTTTTTTTGTTTACGTATCTTTTATCTGTATCTCAAAATATCATTATGCTTATTAAGGCACACATGATATTTTGGTATCAAATACTGTATCACGTTCCAAACAATGCTGGAACCATTTCATATTCTTCTGCACCGCATGGGTGCCACATATTCCCCCATCAAATATATAGCCCTCAGAAGAGTGGGGCTGCCTAACAGGTGAGAGGAAAAATGTGGAAGCTTAAGCTTACTGGGGGTGCTCATCGTTCCCTCAATTTATTTGCAAATGCTTGTCTGCTGGGTATTAACACTGTTCTGTCGTGTCGGAGATAGATGATTCCATATTGTACTTTTCATAAATAATTTCTTGGAAGCTTTCCGAACATACATAAAATCTCACAATTTGTTGTGTTTCTTTCAGTACGACGAAGAGGTTAGAGACAATTAACATTGGATTGTTGCAGGCGGAGAAGCACTTTTGCTGCAAGATGCTCCTCGGCTCTATTGGTAGGAGCCATCCTAGTACAATCGAGTGATATGACTCTATATTACTCTCATCATTTGTATTATTTGGAAAGAGGACAAGGGAATTGCAAGCAACTGTGGATGCTCTACTCTGGTCCTTGGCGTCTTTTAATAACCAAATGAAATAAGCCAAAAACTATTTGGAAAAAGGACAAAGGAATTGTAAGCAAGTTGTGATGAAACTCTGGTCGGTGGCGTCTTTAAAAACCAAATAAAATTAGCCAAAAAAAAAAACAACTATTTGGAAAAAGGAAAAGGGAATTGCAAGCAAGTTGCGACGAAACTCTGGTTGGTGGCGTCTTTTAACAAACAACTAAAATTAGCCAAAAGCTATGTGCTCGTCAATGTGAATGCCATTGTCCGAGTTGACTAGTCGGTGTGAAACCAACCGAGAAAATAAACAACGACTCGTCTTTTTGACTCGTTTTAAAAATGAGGGGTAAATTTACATCAATCAAAGAGATATAAAAGATAAAAAACAGTGGAAGAAAGTGGTTTAATTTATGCATATTGAATTGTTGTTTCTGGTTCGGAGTGAGGATGACTTGACCATTGACTTGACTGAAAAAAAAAATTTGCGCTCTTCTATCACCCCCATTAAAATATTTAATTTTTAAAATAATATAAAATTTATGTGATGTATATGAGAATTCGTAATATGTATAAAAAGTAAAATAAAAATATGTATGAGAATTTGCAAAAGGTACAATAACCTTATTTTTTAATTAAAAATTTTAATTTTAAATTAAGATTAATTTTTTTAAGATACTCTTATTTTTAACAACATTACAATGTGAACATACTTGATTTGTCTCCTTTTTATGAGAAATCTAGAATCTTCTTGATGCTTCAATTCGCCTTTGTTTGAGGACAACAAAAAACTCTTAGTTTTTGGATGTTTAAGACGGTCTTTTTGAGTGGGAATGATGAGAAGGCACAGCTGATTTTGCTGTCTAGTCCAATTGTACGAGTTTTTACCATGTAAAACATTGCATTCGGTCAATGAGAATATTTAGACGAGGAAGCTGGTCAATATATTTAATTTTCCTTAGTACCCGCCGCGCTTGCTGTCTTTTTACTGAAAATAACAAGAAAGTAATAAAATGAAGGAGATTTGTTACAGAAAATAAAAAGTATGTATGTCTATATAGACGTAAGGATATAAGATAAGGCACAAAAGAGTAATTTTAACTCAATTAAAATACAAGACATATTGTAACAAATTTTCACAAGTCATATTCTAACAAATTTTCACATTGTATTGTATTCTCAAAATACACAATAAAATAGAATCCTTATATCTCTCCTTCAAATGGCCCCTTAAGGTCAATCAATTAAAACGAACATCAATCAAGTCCAGGTAATGCTTGAAACTACTAATTAAAACTTGTTTCATCAACATGTCAGCTGGATGTTAGCAATAGTAACCTTTCTCACTGAAATTAAACCTTGAGATATAACATTTCGCAAGAAATGGTATCTAACATCAATGTATTTGGTCCTCTCATGATACACTTGATTTTTGGTCAAGTGTATAACACGCTGACTATCACAGAATACAATAGTAGTTTTCTGTGATAAACTCAAATCAGTGACCAAACCTTTCAACCAAATAGCTTCCTTGACTACTTCTGCTATTGCCATGTATTCAGCTTTAGTGGTGGAAAGAGCAACTGTTGATTACAATGTTGCCTTCCAATAAATGACATTGCCTGAAAGAGTGAAAACATAATCAATTGTTGATCTTCTTCTGTTAAGGTCACCTGCATAGTCAGAATCTATAAAACCAATAAACAACCTACTACCTTTGCTGAACATCAGTCCTACATCTGTAGTGCCTTTAAGATACCAAAGTATCCATTTAATTGCTTGCCAATGTGCTTTCCTAGGATTAGCCATATATCTACTGACCACACTAACTACCTATGAAATATCTAGACGGGTGCAAACTATACCATACATAACACTGTCCACTGTACTAGAGTATGAAACACGTAACATATATTCCTCCTCTAGGCTATTGGGTGACAAAGAGGCTGAAAGTCTGAAGTGTGACGCCAAAGGAGTACTTATTGGTTTGCAACTCATCATTCCAAAACGATCAAGAACTTTCTCGATGTACCTTTTTTGTAAGGCGCAACTCTCCTGCTTTCCTGTCTCTGATGATTTCTATGCCCAAAATCCTCTTTACAGCTCCCAAATCTTTTATCTTAAAATCTCTACCAAGTAACTTCTTCAAACTATTAATCTCAGATATGCTTGTAGAGATAACACGAATATCATCGACATATAGTAGCAGATAGAAAAATGATCTATCACGAAACTTCTCATGGTAGACACAACTGTCATACTCACTCATTAAGTAACCATGATCAACCATAAGGCTGTCAAACTTCTTATACTATTGTCTAAAAGATTGCTTTAAACCATATAGAGATTTCTTCAACTTGCAAACATAATCCTCCTTGCCTTTACTCTTGAACCCTCGGGTTGATCTACATAAATGACTTCCTTAGATTGTCATGTAGAAAAGCAGTCTTAACATCAAGTTACTCCAGTTCTATATCATACATAGCAACCATAGCTAGAAGCACACGAATGGAAGTGTGCTTCACAACTGGAGAAAACACCTCATTGAAGTCAATCCCTTCTTTCTGGTTATAGCCTTTTGCAACCAAACGTGCCTTGTACCTTGCATCTTTAACTCCTGGGATTCCTTCCTTCTTCTTAAAGGTCCATTTGCAGCCAATAGTCTTCTTATCTTTGGGAAATTTCACTAAGTCCCAAGTCTGATTCTTATGCATTGACTCAATTTTCTCGGTCATAGCAATACTTTACTGGGAAGATTCGGCACAAGTGATAACTTATAAATAGTTTCTAGGTTCATTGTACTCCACCTCTTCTGCTACTGCCAAATAATAAATAAAATCTGAGTATGAAAACCTGGCTGGTAGTTTGATAGTCCTTCTAGGTCTATCTTTGGCGATACTGTACAGTTGTGCCTGTTGAGTATCTAGAGTATCCTCGTCTGTTTCTGAAGTGTCAACCCAAATCTGTTGACCAGACTTAAAAGAAATATCACTTTCAAACTCCACCAGCTGTTTGGAAATCCCACTATCTACATTGTTTGGCCTAAAGACTTCATCTTTTGGATACAACATGGTGGATTCATCAAATATCACGTCTCTAATAATAAGGAATTTTGGAGACATAGGGTCTGGACACCACAATCTATAACCTTTCACACCAGAAGCATAGTCAAGGAAAATGTATTTCTTAGCCCTCGGTTCAAGCTTTCCATCATTAGCATGAGCATAAGCAGAATAGTCAAATATCTTCAAATTAGAATAATCTGCAAATTTACCTAACCACACCTCTTTTGGTGTCTTACACTCAATGGAAGTAGAATAAGATCGATTTACTAACCAACAAACTGTATTAACTGCTTCTGCCCAAAACTCCTTGCCCAAACCTACATTGGATAACAGACATCTAGCTTTCTCTATCAAAGTCCTGTTCATGCATTTTATAACTTCATTCTGCTGTGGAGTTTTTACAACTGTACAGTGTTGAACAATGTCTTCAATTTTGCAAAACTTATTGAATTCATTATTGCAAAATTCAAGTCATTATCTATTTTTAGCCTCTTAATCTACTTCTTAGTCTATTTTTCAAATAAAGTTTTCCATTATCTAAAAGTTCCAAACACTTAACTTTTCTGTTTCAAGAAATAGACCCAAACTTTGTGAGAAAAATCATCAATGAAAGTGAGCATATAAGCAACACTCATACCTTTAGAGAGAACCTGAGAAGGACTCCAAAGATCTGAATGAATGTAGTCCAATGTTCCCTTTGTTTTATGGATGACTATACTAAAACTTAACCTTTTCTGCTTCCAAAAAACACAATGCTCACAAAATTCCATTTTTCTTGTATTCTGACCACATAAAAGACCTCTCTTACTCAAAGCAGTCATACCTCTATTACTCATGTGTCCCAGCCGCATGTGCACAACTTTGTCATATCCGAATCTGAAACTGAAGTGGAAATTGCAGTTGAATCTATGACTGTCGAACCATGCAAGAAATACAATGTGTCAATTCTGACAACTTTCATCAATACAAGAGCACCTATGGAAACCTTAAGAACTTCACATTCACACTCAATCTTGTAGTCATTCTTCTCAAAAGTTCCTAAAGAAATAAGATTCTTTGTCAAATCTGGAATATGTTTGACTTCATACAAAGTCCTAATGACACCGTCATGCATCATGATCTGTATTGTACCAATCCCAGCAACCTTACATATGTGATCATTATCAAACAAAACACCACCATTGATTGACTTGTAAGTGGTAAACCATTCCCTATTAAAAGTCCTTTGTTGTGAAACTCCAATATCCATGATCCAGGTATCCTGAAATCTGTCTTGGCTTTGAGTGACACAAAGCAGATCATCACTCTCATTTGCTATCACATGAGCTTTTCCTGATGGATGGTTCTTCTAATTACTGTTACTTACTTTCTACTTGTTTTTCAATTTGTAACAATTAGACTTGATGTGCCTTTTCTTCTTGCAATAATTGCATGTCAAATTCTTGTACCTTGATTTCGATCTTGATTTTCTTGAATTTCGACCTCTCTCATTTGATCTCCATTTATCAATGATCAAACCAACACTCTGACCTGATATATCAGAAAATGTCAAACTACTATCACTTTTCTCCTTGGCCTGCAAATTAATCTTGACATTCTCAAGGAAAATATCTTCTCTACTATAAATCATAATATCTTGAAAGTGCTTGTATGAAGGAGGCAATGAACACAATAGTAATAAAGCTTGATCCTCGTCTTCAATATGAACGTCAATCTTACACAAATCAGTAACAATTGAACTAAACTTTTCAATATGTGATTTCAAAAAAGTATCTTCTAACATACGTAGAGTGTAAAGACATTACTTTAATCAGAACCTATTAGTCAAAGATTTTGTCATGTACAGACTTTCTAATTTTTGCCACGCATTAGCTATTGTTCTTTCACCGATGATTTCATTTAAACTTCATTTCCCAAACTGAGTTGAATCAAGGATAGAGCACTATCATCCATGTCATCCCAATCTACATCGGACATTGACTCCAGTTTCTTCTCCTTGTCAAGTAAGGCCCTTTTTGTACCTTCTTGCATCAAAATTGTCATCATTCTAATTTGTCACAGTACAAAATTGGTATTTTCATCGAACTTCTCAATTTTAAACTTTACCGTTGATCAAGATGAATAAGTTATTGCAATAAATCACCCAAAAGGAAAATTGAAGAATACAAATTGATGGCCCAAATTAATAAAATTACCTAAGTACAACCAATCGTTGCCGCTGATGCTATAGTGCTTGACCCATTGAAGACGAGACGAAAAAGACAGCAAGTTGATCTGTTCACTCTTCCGTCGGATCTAGCCCTCTGTCACGTTGTCGTAGCCAATCTGTTTCTTTTTGATCTGTGAGAGCCGAACAAACTTGGGACCTGCAATGACAAGGAATGCGTAACTGAACCAAGAGCGGAAGAGCCGTGCAGTTTCGTAAGGCACGCTGTTGGTTGTTCTCGCGGGCTCAATAGCTATGGAGACAACTAATGCGCTGTTTTGCTCGAAAAGCTGCAGTATGAAACCAGTAGTGGGAGACCCAAATCAGTATCGCGAGGATCCGATGCGCCAGTTGTTGGGTGTTGAAGATCGTGGCGCTCAAGGTTCAAAGGTGAGAGAAAACAAAATTGAAGTGATGGGGTTTGCCAGCCTGGTTTGGGTCTCTCTCTCTTCCTCCCTCTGCTTCTCTCTCTCTATATGTGTTGTGCGACGGAGTTGTGCGACGAGAAAAAAGTTTTTCATTTCTCTCTCTTTCTTCCGAGGATAAGAGAGGTTGCTTTCAATTTTAGTGCGCTTGTCGATGGCATTTGCGGGAACAGCTTGTAGTGGTGGCCGAGGAGAAGGAGAGAGGTTGCTTTCTTCAGTGAGTCGGCAGTCGTATTTTTAGTGAGTTCTAATACTAGTTTGTTATCGAAAATAACACAAAAGTAATAAAACGAAGATAATATTAAAATTTTACGTGATTCGGTATATGTGATTACAAAAAAAAAAAATATTCTTATTACTAGATAGTATGTGTTATAGAAAATAAAGAGTATAACTCTCTTTTCTATCTCACTTCACATAATTTTAATATGTTTATATATAAAGGTAGAGATATAAAGTAAAGAATAAAAAAGTAATTTTAATTAAATTAGAATATAAGACATATTTAAGGAGCTCCTGACCCTCGCTTGTTTATGGAAACCAACATTAATAAAAAATTTTAAAAAAGGGGATGATGTTCTAGAACTATTGAATAGTCACCCCAAAAGTGGGTTAGCGAAAATATTGCCCCTTTCGCTTACAGATCTTAATACATCCATGGCCGTCCTGTGAGGAGGGAATGTCAACTCTCTCCTCTTCCGCTCTCTTCAGTTTAATCGTGGCTTCCGCTTTCTTCGGTTTTCCCATGGATTTTTATTTCACTTTCATTATGTCTTTTTTTTCTAAGCAGCGGAGGGTTTTCTTAAATTTCCATGGTGATGACGTTCGAAACAATTTCCTCTGCCATCTCCGTGCCGCTCTTGATCGAGCCAATATGCCTTATTTTGTTGATGAAAATATTCCGAAGGGAACGGCCATCAACGAGGAAATTTCCCATGCCATTAATGAATCACATGTTGCAGTCATCATTTTCTCCAAACACTGCATCTTCTACTTATTGCTTATATGAACTTGTAGAGATCATGAGACGCCGCGCCGCCGGGGAGATGATAGTTATTCCTGTCTTCTACCACGTCGATGAATCAGATGTTCTAAATCAGAGTGGGATTTACGCAAAAGCATTTGCTAAACACGAGAGGGATACTAAGACGGCACCACGGGCTCTCCAGTGGAAGGACGCCATAACCCAAGCAGCCGGACTTGCTGGGATAAGTTCACGGCATGAACGGTAATACAGTATTTCTTCTTCGATAGAACTCCATTGGAATTTTTTGTCATAATTTCCGATTCTATTTAGGCAGTCCCAGAGGTTTATATCTCAATAGCAAAGGTTTTGCATCTTACTGAACATTTTCTTTCTTGATTTTAGATTGCAATGAGATACGATAGGCTGCTTGTTTTATCGGTGAGCTGAACTTGATAATGCGGTCAGAATTGGACCATAACGGAATTTCAGTCTATACCGGCACCATAATATCAGATTGGGGGGGGGGAAGAGTCGAATTAGAGATTGATAGAAAAGCAAGGATATGGGCTCGTGTGAGTAGGTAACAGATAAAATCTATTTTAGTTCTATCATCAGTTATGTATGAGTTCAAATTTTAGAAAAATTCTAGAGAATGTGTGCTACCCTGAAATTTTTTTGTCTTTCCTGAATGATAAGGAAAAAAAAGAAAATTCCATTTTGGAGTTTTATCGGCAATTTACTTGTGTAGTTCGCCTGTGAGACCGGTGACAGCAATCCAAATCCCAGACAAAATAAAAAAAAAAAACCTGTATGAACTATCGGTTAAGCAAGTCAATACTGACCACATTATCTAATAATCCTTTGTTTGTTGTCATTAGGACTCTTTTAAGCAATTACTTGCATTCATCTACATATACATATATAAGTTGCCATTTTGCTTACGCTTGTATTTGGCAGCCCGGAGTCCGAACTACTGGAGGAAATTGTAAAGAATATCCGGAACGAATTGAGAAGACGGCCGCTGCAACAACAGCTGCAGCAGCATCAGCGGCGGAAGCAACGACAGCTGCAGAAGCCGCATCTGCCAACTATCTGGAACAAATTGGGGAGACAACAGCGGCAGCAACAACAGCTGCAGCAGCAGTATCAGCGGCGGAAGCAACGACAGCTGCAGCAGCGGCAGCAGCAGCATCAACGGCCGCAGCACCTACAGCAGCAGCAGCAGCATCAGCGGCCGCAGCACGTACAGCATCAGCGGCTGCAGCTACAGCAGCAGCAGCATCAGTGGTGGTGGCCGCAACAACAGCAGCAAAGGCAAAACATGATGCAAAGGATTTGCCATGAATAGCAACATCTTGCTGCACAAGAATACTCAATGCAAGGATTGGGACAGGTATGGTTTCTATCGGAATAGTCTTAAATTGTAGCAAGGATCATGGAGCTATTATATGTCCTTTTAACTGACTCAAAGTACAAATTTTCTTCATTGTATTTCGTGTTTTTCATAAATAATAGCATTTCTGGTATGTTACTCATGTGGCTCATGTCACTTTCTTTTTGGATAGTTGATGGCAAATGCATCAAATATGATAGGCATCAACATGTTATCTGAGGATCTTTCAAATTTGTTGAGTTAAATGATGTGTTGAAAAATTTCAAGCATACAATGAAATTGCTTTAGGGTAGTGAATTCCTAAGACGTTTGACAAGTTTAGTCTGTATCTCTGGCCATTTAACTAAATGTTCTAAAAACATTCATTCGCTAAGTTGAATGTGGCTTTGAAAAAAAAAAAAAAAAAAAAAAAACATAGTTTTCTCATGTTTTATAAAATTTAGTCAATCACATGACACGCTGAGCTCAAAAACTGTGAATTAGCTCAGTATATGCCTAATTCATTTCTCTCAGTATTATCAGTTAAATCGTTATTTTGACCAGTTTTCTAGTTCTGCTAATAATGCATTGTTCAATGCTACTCAGGAGATACCAAATACCGAGATGTTAAAAAATATTGATTGTTAAACCTGTCTAATTTATGTTGTATTGTAATTTCTTTTTATTTTTAATTTAAGTGTTGAATTTTACTTTCTTTTCCCTTCCCTTGTTGATGAGTATTGGATTGATTATACAATTTTTGTTGGCTAATTTAGATTCCAAACATGTCTTACCACGATGCCAACATAGCCACTTGTGCCGCGAATGCAAGTAAGCTGCCAATTTTTCTTTTCAAATATTTCTTTCCTTTCCACTGGCAAGGAGATTATTTTGTTGACAATATTGGTACATTACTGCATATTGAATTGGTAATACGAAGTTCAACCTTTGTTTTATGCATATAATTTGCTTCTTTGGTTCTCCACCATGATAAGCATCAAGTAGTTCATGTCTTTTTGTACCGGACAGTCGATAGTTTGTTGGATTGACGGTGAACAATCCTCAGAGGAGTCCTGCATCCCAAATTTTGAATGATCAAAGTAGTTATTATATCATGTTTAATAGTTATTTCTCGGTTTCACTAGTAATTCTGTTGCGTTCGATCCCAAATTTTTGACGAGAAAATTAGAGGCAAATTATGTTGTTTCATGCAAGATTGTATTCGTCTGTTTTATGACGCCCCCCTAAACAAAATCGCCATTGCTTCCCTTTTCCTTTGAAACTATTATTTCTTTTTTTCTCGTCTTTTCCTCATCCCCCAGTTTGTTCATCAAACATAACATTGCCAGACCAGCAGCAATGAAGAAAAATAGTCTTTGGGTCTTTGGACCAGGTCGCAGTGGGATTTTACATTGCAAATTCTCACTGATGCACCCATTCTTTACGCAGGTAAAAAAAAAAAGTAATTATTAATTATTTGTCTTGAAATAATTTAAATATATAATTGTTTAAGAAACATTATTAATAATATATATTTTTTAATAAATAAAAAATTTTTACGAACATATCAATCATTATATTTATAAAATAAAAAATTACTTTATGATATATTTATTCAACTATTTTATAAAAGAAAATTTTATTAAATTAAAAACAGTTTTCCGTTATTAATTAGGTTGAGCATTTTTTGGTTTTTTTTAATTGCTGTATTTACTTTATTTCCTAAGTAAATACTATTTATTCAACTCTTTTATATATAAAAAAAAAAACTTATTATCACTTTACGTTAAATTACTCATACAAAACCACCGCTTTTGTCAATGCCGCCGTCCCTGCTAAAAAACACTGGACAAACGTTGTTCCTTCCATTCTTTTACAGATGATATTTGGCTGAGAAATATAATTTGATTAACATACTAATGAAAGTAGGGGAGGTGGCGAAGCAGACAGGATATTCATTGCCACTGGTAGACAGGTCATCCGAACCCATGAAAGCAAGGACTACATCAACAGTGTCAGTGCTTTACAACTTTTCAACATTGGTAACATACATTTCTTCTCTTGGCCACCGACACCTTGACTATCACCTAACTTGTTTTCTTTTTTTTCAAAAACATTATCCTACGCATATCCGACGGTCAAGTTATACTTTATATTTTCTCGGAAGACCCAGGAATTGAGAAAAAATAAAACGAAAAAGAAAGGATTGTTAGTCTATCATATTTGGTCCCAGTGTTCTCACTGGGCTACTCCATGCAACTAACCAACAGCTGGACGTGGGAGACAACCCACATGCAATAAGAATTCGAGAAGTCAGTCGACCCGTTGTCCTTTTCCTCGGAGTAAAGGTGGGCATCATAAGAAAATATCATCCATCAACGTTAGCTGGAGGCAGGGCAAAATGCCTTTAAAAATCCGTTGGTCTAACCCAAATCACCAACAACACAAGCTCTTGAGGGTGTTCCACTTAATATTTGCTGAATTAGTTTAGATGTCTTCGGAGAATCGAACGACCATTCCGGTAAAATCGTGGGGTTGCTTCGATTTTTCAAGATGCATGCTTCGCTTTCTCGTGTCCGTCTTTGATTATTCTTTTGTTTTCTTTAATCTTTCCATAATCACTTAGACAAGACGGAGTTTCTGGGTTGTTCTGTTCTTTATGTTATTTTTAGGACCTCAGTGTCCAAGAATAAGAGTCATACGAGGGCAGCATTGGTCGGTTTGACGGGTTTTTGTACCTGTGTCGAACTTTGTCTTGTAACTGGGATCAAGAATGCTGACCCAGAAGTGCAATTTACAATCTTGACCTTAATTTTGCTGTTATTTATCCGCTTATATGGATACAAATTGGTGATACAGGCCCACGGGGACTATTTCAACGGTCCTTAGTATTCTGTAAATTGTCATCTCCTCAACTGATGAATCGGCGATGAAACTGAATTAGTTCCTTCTGGACACACATGTTTTGTCTTGTTTACATTCTGTTTGTACCTCCTTTTGAAGTTGATTGAACAGGATGTGACTGGATTTAGTCCTTTTTTCTTCCCTTCTTATGGGGCAGGTGCGTGCCATTATTTGAAAGCAGCGAGCGTGTGAACAGAATAATGGGTTCTGGCAAGGACTCTTGCATTGTTGTCGTGCTCAGTTTCTTCGTTGGCCTTTGTTTTGTTTCTCAATGTTCTGCTGGTGGAGTTGAGGCAAACCAGACGGCAAGGTTGTTTGTTAATGCTTCTGGGGGCCGTCCTATACCTGAAACGCTCTTCGGGATATTCTTTGAGGTTATTTCTAGTTGTTCCATTTACTTTGCTCCAAGTTGGTTTTCTGTGACACCGTGGATTTGACTTAAGTTTGCTACCATTGCTATTTGGAGAATAGCAATTTAGGTTCATCAAAATAACTTAAATGCATATAAACTTTCTCGGATACGTACGTGCCAATATACGTTTGAATGGGATGGGTGTTTAGGTAAGGAACTTAGTGAATTTGCAAAAACTTTTATCTTTACTCCGTCTTCCTTAATTAAACTGTTACACATTTCATATCATTCAAATCAATTATCTATTCAGATTAAATTTGTAAATAGAATAGCAATTTAGTATTTTATGATATATTTAATTCATTTATTTTTAATATTTTCTGAATTTGAGTGTGAGACAACGAATTTGATATAAAGTGACTTTTTTATAGGAGATAAATCATGCTGGAGCTGGTGGTATATGGGCAGAGCTTGTTAGGAACCGAGGTAACATTTTAAAGTATTTTTGGATGGTTGAAAGGAAAAAATTGTCTCTATGCACACTTTAATTTTAAAAAATTATATATATATAGCCATTATATGTATATAATAAATATATAAAAAATTATTAACAAAACTTTTAAAAAGAAAATCATGAACAAATAGTTTCATACAATTATAAAAATGTTAAAAATATTTATTTAAATTAATAGTTAAAATTCAATCTATACAACTTGGACATTTCACCCCCGCTGGCTACATACATTTAGTTCCATTACAGCATTTTAAATTTATCAAACAACCATAAGCAAACTGTTTGCCTCGGTTTTAAGGGTGTTATCTAGTCCTTCTATTCGTCTAGAAGAATTTTGAGGAATCCTCTGTGCCATTTTCCTCCTGAATTTTCATTTTTGTTTGCAGGATTTGAAGCTGGGGGCCCTAATACTCCTTCAAATGTATATCCCTGGTCTAAAATTGGTGACGACTCATCCCTAGTTGTATCAACCGACCGTTCTTCCTGCTTTGAGCGCAATAAGGTTGCACTACGAATGGATGTGCTGTGTGAGAGTGAAGGTAGTAATATCTGTCCAGCTGGCGGAGTTGGCATGTACAATCCAGGTTTCTGGGGCATGGTGAGAACTCGCTGACGCTGTCATGTGTGGATCGTCTGTGCTGTTTCTTCTCACTTATGTTTCCAGACCACCTTTTTGTATAGCCATATGATTCTATTGTTTCAATTACTTCCACAAAAATTAATCGTGGAGACAGTATTTTTCTCAATTAGTCTTTTTTATCCAATGTTATCAAAAACTCCTGAATGTTTATTACGACTATATGTTTTCTAACCTCTGTTTTCTTCAGAATATAGAACAAGGGAAGACCTATAAGGTGATTCTCTACGTACGTTCATTAGGACCAATCAATGTATCTGCATCATTGACAAGCGCAGATGGCCTGCAGAAATTGGCTACTGCCCATATCATGTGAGCACAATTTCAATTGACCTTGAAATTCTGTTAGTGTTTCTCAATCATGCAAAACAGAAGTTATAATTTTTCATGCTTTCTTTCAGAGCCTCTGCCTCTGAAGTCATGAACTGGACTAAGGCTGAGGTTCTTTTGGAAGCGCAAGGAACAGACCATAATGCACGGCTTCAGTTGACAACATCCAAAAAAGGGGTGATATGGTTTGATCAGGTGTCAGCCATGCCATTGGACACATTTAAGGTATTCTACGAGAATTAGTTTACAATAGTATAGGGAAAATGATGGAAAATAGAAAGATTGCTGGTTTCCTGTTTCTAAACTTCCGTTTTATTGCTGAACTTCTTACTTGTTTTTGTGCCCCCAAGAATACATATATTTTGTTTACAACTAAACATTTCCACATATCATTGCACAGGCGCATGGTTTCCGAAAAGATCTTGTTGAAATGCTTGTGGATATAAAACCTAGATTCCTTAGATTTCCAGGTATGAACATATTTCCATGCATTGATAGTTTCAAATCAGGTGATACTTGTGAATATAGAGTCTCCATATTTGGTGTCACTATTTAGGATCAAATTTGCAGCTGACTTGCTGAGACTCAAATTTAACTTTTGATACCTTAGTCATATCCTCTACTTGTAGTTTCCATTTGTTTTATCAAAATCTGACAATATTCTCCTCAGCCAGCATTTAGGCTAACGATTGAAGGTTTTGTTTATTCTTATCAACTTTTTTTGGCCCGGATCAGCGGTGGGGCGATGGGGTGGAGGCCTTTGTCTCCTTCGAGACTTTACGTAGCCTATCCAAAACTGGACAATGGGAATTATATAACTTCCCGTATATATATGATTTTTACATCATTTATTATTACTTGGGTTAAAGTAGAAAAAAGATTATGCATAGATATTTCATTTATCCAGTTAATTATGTTGCAGGTCGTATATATCTGGCTTTTACTCCATTTAGTGTTACTTGGGTTAAAGGACAACTTGCAAAAAGATTATCCATAGATATTTCAACTATCTAGTTAATTATGTCACAGGTCATAATGAGTTAGTATTAGCTAATATGCTAATTTTTCAGATTAACTAAATAGCTGATTGGACTATTCATATCCCTTGACTGATCGTCTTCTTTTCCTATGCAGTTTCATTTTAGCCATGTGATGTTCATGTTGTGACTAATCAATGTTGTGCCAGGTGGTAATTTTGTTGAAGGTGGCTGGTTGAGAAATGCATTTCGTTGGAAGGAGACAATTGGACCGTGGGAAGAGAGGCCTGGACACTGGGGTGATGTTTGGAATTATTGGACCGATGATGGAATTGGTTATTTTGAATTTCTTCGGGTAGGTTTTCTTTCCCTGTTGTTGGAAGATGATGCACATTCCTCTAAAAATGGAAACATTTTCATTTTTTTTGTATGTAATCAATAATCTATTGTTTCTGCAGTTGGCAGAAGATCTTGGTGTGTTTCCAATATGGGTATTCAACAATGGTACTGCTTAAAATGATTTGTATTTGAATATCCATTCCCCCATTTGATATGCCTTGTTGGTTTACCCTTTTTGCCTTTTTGGCTTATCAAATTGGCAGGAATGAGCATTAAGGAAGAAGTTGATACCTCCGAGATCTTCCCTTTTGTTCAAGTATGTTTGAGACTTGCTTTCAAATCGAAAAAAAGACTCTTTTGAGCAAAAAGGAAAAATGTCATACTCATTTTGTTGTTTATATGCCTCTGTAACAATGCCTTTCTTGGTTGTAGGAAGCCCTTGATGGTATTGCATTTGCAATAGATGATCCTCATTCTAAATGGGGCTCTGTGCGAGCAGCAATGGGACATCCAGAGCCTTTTGACTTGAGATATGTTGCTGTTGGAAATGAGGAATGTGGCAAGCCGAATTACCGAGGTGTGTAGTATACTCGAGTCCATATTGATTGTCTCGTGAAGGCAGAGCCTTGGTGTAAGAAAAAGTTACTGCAATGTGACCTGGAGGTCACAGGTTTGAAAAACAGGTTTTAAGACTGCATATGTTTGACCCTTATCCTTTTATTTTGATTGCCCCATTTATATGCATATAGTCAATTGTGGGCACAGAAGCACGTATTTATGCATACAGTTGAACACATGCAAGGATCAGGCATCAAACATGCATGTACTTCACATCTAATTTGTTCTTCTTCTATTGAAATTACAATGTTACTCTGCCCTTTGGTGACCGTATTCCTTCTTCTTCTTCCTTTGTAATCAGGAAATTACCTCCGGTTCTACTACGCCATAAAACGTGTCTATCCAAACATCAAAATAATCTCCAACTGTGATGGCTCTTCTAGTTTGTTGGATCACCCCGCCGATTACTTTGACTTTCATGTAAATATCTTGTAACAAAACTTCGTATTCCGTGTATTTGCACGGCTCTTTGATTTCTGGGGCAAAATATAGGATTAACATTTTCTACTCTCTAGATTTATCCATCTGCCAGTGTCATGTTCTCTTCAGCTCACAAATTTGATAACACACCACGCAGTGGTCCAAAGGTGCAGTAACATTCTTTTTCATGGCCCATTGATATGGATATCTATACAGGTGATGGATGGTTCTGATGGTCATCTTTTTCCAGGCGTTTGTGAGTGAATATGCAGTGCAAGGTCCAGATGCCGGCACAGGAAGTCTTTTAGCTGCAATTGCTGAGGCTGGGTTCCTCATTGGTCTGGAAAAAAACAGGTTTGCCATAGTTGATCTAGTATTTTCTTTGATGATATCTGTATTGATGTCGTTTGATTGTACCAAAGTTGTCTGCCCTGTTCCTCTTCTGTCCCCGATCATAAAGAACATTCCTGTGTCACTGAGTGCAATGCCATGTTGCCTTTGTGATGCCACTAGTTTAAATACGATCCTACCCACCCATGATTCCTCTCTTTACTTAATCAGGAATCTGGCGATTTTATGAGACCTTTCTGTTCTCCAATGCAGTGATATTGTTGAGATGGCATGCTATGCACCACTTTTTGTGAACGCCAATGACAGGACGTGTGTATCTCTCTTTCCCTAGAATTTCGATTTGTAATGCATTGAAAACCAATTCCCCTTCACCCCTATCTTGATTTTTTTGTGGGTTCTCTTGTAGGGCGAACCCAGATGCAATTGTCTTCAACTCTGCACAGCTATATGGAACTCCTAGCTACTGGATGCAGTATTTGTTCAGAGAGTCAAATGGAGCAACTCTTCTCAATGCTACACTCCTATCAAATTTCTCTAGTTCACTCATTGCATCTGCAATCATCTGGACAGACTCATTGAATAATACAAATTACCTTAGAATAAAGGTCCTCATACCGTCCGCTACTAAACTTAACATTCTTTATGCTTGGCAAATGCCTATGGGAATCCTCTGAACAACATCTTTAATTCTTGTTCAACTCAACTTATCGTCTCCAAGTCTGATCAAAGTCAACGATGTTCCAACGTCTGTCAAGCCATAATTTTTTGTGGCCTTTAGCCATAGATATGATGCTACCAACTATCAGATTTTTCATTATGAGAGATAAGAGAGTATCTCCTGCTCTTTAGCAATGATAACCAGAGTCACTTGTCCATAATTGCCAATAGTGCAAGAATTATTTCAACTCTTTTGTTGCAGTTCTGACATTGGCGCCCATAAATTTTCAGGTTGCTAACTTTGGGAGCGGCAGAGTGAGTCTCAAGATTTCTATTGACGGATTGGGGCTCAACTCCACAAAACTGTCCGGATCAATGAAGACTGTTCTCACTTCTACTAATCCAATGGATGAGAACTCCTTTGAGGATCCAAAGAAGGTATGTCGGAAAGCTTTTCCAACCCCTTCTGTAGATTTTTCCTATGCATGCCATCAAATGTTTCTAGGCATTTGTGGGTGCTGAGCGATTATCAGTTAATCAATGTGTTTGCTTTTTCTGCATGTGCAGGTAGCACCAATCCGAAGTAAGCTGGAGAATGCTGGGGAGAACATGGATGTTGTACTTGCACCATATTCATTGACTGTAATTGATTTATGAACAGAGCGAAACCATGTCTGGATCACTGAATCTGATCCTTTCTCCAGATCTTCCATCTAAGAAAAAATGAGCTGCAATATGAATAAAACAAAATAAATTATCTATCACTAGCTGTCATCTTATTGCCTTCTGTATTTTGTAATGACATAAAAGGGAATAAGAATTACTAAAAATAAAAATAAAAATTATGCATTGTTCCTGCTCAGTCTCCAAGCAGGGTTCCTACCACCTAGCGCTCTTCTCTGTTCTTTTACCTTTACTATTTTTTTTAAAATTTATTTGTTGAAAAAAAAAAAGTAGTAAAAACATGTTACTAATGAAGAAGCTGGAAACAATTTTTATGAGACAAAAAAAAAAAGGCAACTGTAGAACATATTTACCTCTCCTTTTTTCTTCGTTTAAAGAGACCGCATCCACTCCTTTGAGATTTTGGGTGTCTGGGTACGCTCTTCGGTGTGCTTTGCTTCTGGGTTTTCTTTGTTTTGACCATCGCCAGAGGAGGAGGAGAAGGAGGAGGGCGACTGGTCGTGATTGCGATGATGGCGGCAGCGATGATGACGTTGATGATGAGAATGGCTACGATCGTGCGGGCTTTGATGGGCTGTCTTTTTGGCAGAACCAGAACCACCTCTGGAATGCTTTGTATTTTAAATCGATCGTTTCCAACGAATGATGTTGGTAAAGCTCATTTTGTCCTGGCCTTGTTTGCTGGGAATTTCGTCTAGTCGTGGCTTACTGGGAATTTCACTTCCAGCTGCATTTGTCTAAAATTTGTTTCGTGCAGGCTCTTTTATTTATTTATTTGGTTCTACGATTTTCTGGGTTTATCACTACAAGACACGTTATTGGTACTGTTGCTGTTACTGGGGGCTTTT
This sequence comes from Ceriops zippeliana, assembly GCA_037897445.1. Taxonomy (NCBI): domain Eukaryota; kingdom Viridiplantae; phylum Streptophyta; class Magnoliopsida; order Malpighiales; family Rhizophoraceae; genus Ceriops; species Ceriops zippeliana. Next base: position 4,024,749 of record JBAPLH010000217.1, read on the forward strand.
TTCTTTCCGCCCCTTTTCTGTGTGTAGTGGTAGTAATAGCTGTTGTTGTTGTTGTCGTTGTCATTAATCATTGCAGTTGTGGATTATGAGTTAGTGACAGCTAATGTTCCATTCAGTAAGACAAAAATCCTAAATTATTTTCTCATTGCCTTGCTTCATCTCATTTTCAAAGACAATGGCCACCAAAAGAAAAAGGGTGAAAAAGGAAAACAATGAGTACAACTGTTTTCAATTTTAAACCATGCAGCGTTTTGCTGGCTGGGATGATCAAAGAGTACTTCAGTAAGCACACCATTGGCTGGCAGGTGTTGATTAATATTTGCATGATCTTCTGCCTTCCTTCCAAGCTGATAATTTTGTCGGGTGATGTAAAAACAATTTTTAGGTAACGATAGCTTTTTCTTTGATCTTGAACTCAGAAGGATAATCTAGCAGCAGTATAATTAAAACTACGTGGATAACTTTGGTTCTTTGTTTACAGTTATTCTCACTTCTCAACTCCAAAATGGTATTAATATAGATGACAAACAATTGGATGAAATTTATGTATTTTCTTTCTAGAAAGTGTCATTTTAATGCACTTGTCACGATTGCATAAGCAATTGATATGGTCTTTTTGTTTTTGTCTACCTATCCATTATCTGTATTCTTAAAATCTTATTATGCTTTAACTTCAATATTAAGGCATACATGGTATTTTGGGATCAAATACTGATGTCGTTTATGATACTAAAGCATGTTCCAAACAATGCTGAAACCATGTCATATTCTTCTCCACCGAATCGGTGCCACGTATTCCCATCAAATATACCCCTCAGAAGAGTAGGGCTGCCTAACAGGTGAGAGGAAAAATATGAAAACTTACTGGGTGGGTGCTCATCATTCACTCAATTTATTTGCAAATGCTTGTCTGCTGGGTATTAGCACTATCCTGTTCTGTCTTGGATAGAAGATTACATATTTTACTTTTCATAGATAATTTCTTCGAAACTTTCAGAACATACCAAAATTCTCACAATTTATTGTGTTCCTTTCAGCATGATGAAGAGGCTGGAGACAATTAATCTGATGGTGTCATCCATCAGGTGGTTGATAGGCATCTATTGGATTGTTGCAGGTAGCCAATCACTCTTGCAAGATGAGTTCGCATTGCAAATCCTATATTAGGCCTATATTTAGATCTTTTATATATGAACGAGTCCTTTTATAAAGTAGAAAACAAATAGTATCTTATAAATTTGTAAAACAAAATTTTTATTTTTAATATAGTTAGAATATTTTAAAATATATTTATTTTAAATAATATTACAAAAGTAACCTTGCTTGATTTAGTACCTTTGATGGGAAATCTAGACTCCTCTTGCTGCATGCATTTGCCTTTGCTTGAGAACAACAAAAACTCTGATTTTTGGATTATCAGAAGGCACAACTGATTTTGCTATCTAATTCAATTGTAAGAGTTTTGACAATGTAAACATTGCTTTCACAGTAACTAGTAGGATCTCTGAGCAATTGTGGAGGAATTCAATGAGAATATTTTCTCCATAATGTAGATAAGGAAGCTGGTCATCTGTAAGCATCTCCTTTCTTTAAAAACAACAATAAACAGTCTTTGAAATGCATAAATCGCAGTTATTCATGAAATTACAAATATTTGTCCAACGAACATGTTAGTGCAGTGTGAGTTTGTTCAATTTGAAAACATTTGCCAGTAAGGTCACTACACATTTATCTTAATCACATGAATAATTATTAAAACATACATGTGACTATATAATTTATTAAATTTATAACTATTTTGGATCAAATTTCTGCTGAAAATATTGAACAAACTTTAACCAAACTTTCTTTTCTTCGTGGCTAACGTGTAACCTATGAATCTTTGATTTTTGCAGTTTTTCTTCTACGCAATTCAAAAGCAACATGTACCCACTCAACCGCGTCTTTATCGCCATCATTTTTTCGGTCATTGTCAAAAGGCTCGACATCATGCGATGCATGAATATCATCTACAATTGAGTCAATATTAATTTCAGGGTGAGGCTAAATCAATGTCTTGGTTGCCTTTTGTCCTCTTCTGGGACCTGGACGTGGCCCTTTCTTCTGCATTCCCATTCACAACTCTTCTAGACTGCCTACGAGTTGTCTCCGCAGACTCCGGTGTCCAAAAAGAATTTATTGGGACTGCAAACGAAATTGGAGTCGCACTGAATGCCCCCTGTGTGTTTTGTGCACCTGCGGCAGCACGAAACGGGTAGAATGGGGCAACCACAAGAGGGAAAGGACCAGCTAGGGGAAGGCAAACAAAAGGGGATGGAACCGGAGGACCCGAAAATGAAGTAAAATTAGGTGATGAAGGAAATAGAGGGACAAGGGACCTCGATGGCTTGAATCTAAAACCTTAGACTTGTCAACTGACCCAGGAGGCGGAACTGAATCCTGAATCCTGAATGGTGGCTTGTTCCATCAAACACATTTCCAAAAATTAATGTTTTAGCGACAACACAGACACCACTCTTTAACCATTCTCTACACAACAACTACAAACTGTCTAATGTCCAGTGAAATTACTTTTACAGCAATATGAACTTGTTGTTACGCAAGGTTGATGAAGACATTTCATTAAGCAGGATTGCCTTACCTAATGCTGCCAAAGCAACAAGGTTTATATAGGCTAAGGATATAAACTGTATTCTAGCCAACTGCAACTCAGAACACAAGAAGTTAGATACAGAACCCAGACTAAGATATCAAAGCCACAAAATGACCAACTAGAGATAAACCCCAAAACCAGTCAAAACCCTAAAATAGAGTGAGAAGCGAAAAAGCAACAACTTTGTTTCATATCCAATATATCAAGACTTCTAGATACAACCAGACAAAGGTAACCCAACAAAAAGCAGTAAGATTTTTAAAATGCTAATCAAAATGGGCTCTTTTCACATGTTGGCTTCTATTTTCTTTTAAAAAAAATCAAATTTTGAGAAGGTATTAATGAAACAATTATATAGATCAATTAACAAAATTTACCCTAAAAAGGGTTTTGAAGTGAAAACATGCTGGGGGGCAGGGCGGACTTGAAGACATAATTTTTAGCAGACAAGGAGCAAAAATGAGCGAGCCAGAATGAAATGTGAGAGGGAATGTAATGTACTCAAAATAGAAGCGGAGAGGCAAAGAAGCCTATGCGTTGCGTTTAGTTGTGCTGGGACAAGAAGAATCAAACTTCAGAACACGCCCCCAAGCTCAGGTGCCTGTCTGACTAAAAATGTAAAGTAAAGTACTTTCCTCGTTATTGGGCCTCTAAAGTTTCTTTCTTGCATTCCGATTGAGATGGGTGATCACGAAACCCTGTTTTTGAGACCGTTAGGGCATGTGGGCCTATTGGGTCTTTGGACCAGGTCTCAATGATATCTTAAATTGCAAATTCGTATTCATTCTTTTCACAAGAAAAAAAAGGATGTGTAATTAGTAGTTCCCCCTTTTGAAATAATTTAAATATATGGTCGTTTAAGAAGGGTTATTAACATATATACTTTTTAATAAATTTACGAACATATCAATCATTATATTTATAAAACAAAGAAATTACTCTATGATATATTTATTCAACTCTTTTATCAAAGAAAATTTTGTCATCTAAATTTTATTAAATTTAAATAAAATTGCCGTCGATCATTAGGTTTGTTTTTCTCATTGCTGTACTTGCTTCATTTCCTAAGTAAATGCTTTGTCCCATAGAATACAATATCACCTTTACCCTAAAAAGGAAAGTTCAAATATCACACTTTCCGTTAAATTACTTTCCGTCTCTGCTTAAAAACACTGGACAAACATTGTTCCTTCTATTCTTTTACAGATGATATTTGGCTCAGAAATATAATTTGATTAACATACTAATGAAAGTAGGCGGGTGGCGAAGCAGAAAGGTTATTAACTGGCACTGTTAGACAGGTCATCCGCAGCCATGGGAGCAAGAATTACATCAACAATGTCAGTGTTTTACAACTTTTCAACATTGCTATTTAATGTTACGTAACATTTCTTCTCTTAGCCACCGACACCTTGAATATCACCTAACTTTTTTTTTTCAAAAACATTATTCTATGCATATCCGACAGTCAAGTTATACTTTGTATTTTTCTCAGTAGACCCCTTTTTTATGACAGGAAATGAGAAAAAAAAAAAACTAAAAGAAAGGATCGTTAGTCTATCATATTTGGTCCCAGAGTTCTCACTGGGCTACTCCATGCAACTAACGAACATCTAGACGTGAGAGACAACCCTTGAATGAGAATTCGAGAAGTCGGTCAACCGCTGGTCCTTAGCCTCGGTGTCAACCGTGGGCATCATAAGAAAATATCATCCATCTACGTTAGAGTGGAGGCAGGGCAAAATGCCTTTAAAAATCCGTTGTTCTAACCCAAATCACCAACAACACAAGCGCTTGAGGGTGTTCCACTTAATATTTGCTTAATTAGCATAGATGTCTTCGGAGAACCGAACGACCACTCGGGTAAAATCATGGGGTTGCTTCGATTTTTCAAGATGCATGCTTCGCTTTCTTGTGTCCGTCTTTGATTATTCTTTTGTTTTCCTTAATCTTTCCAGAATCACTCAGACAAGACGGGGTTTCTGGGTTGTTCTGTTCTTTATGTTATTGTTAGGACCTCAGTGTCCAAGAGTAAGAGTCATACGAGGGCAGCATTGGCCGGTTTGATGGGTTTTTGTACCTGCGTCGAACTTTTATCTTGTAACCGGGATCAAGAATGCTGACCCAGAAGTGCAATTTACAATCTTGACCTTAATTTTGCTGTTATTTATCCGCTTATACGGATACAAATTGGTGATACAGCAGTGGATGGCCCACGGGGACTATTTCAACGGTCCTTGGTATTTTGTAAACTTTGTCATCTCCTTTACTGATGAATCGGCGATGAAACTGAATTAGTTCCTTCCGTTATCTGGACACACACTTTTTGTCGTGTTTACATTCTGTTTGTACCTCCTTTTGAAGTTGATTGAACAGGATGTGATTGAACACTTACCTAATTCACACTCCAGTTTCTTGCAATCGACATCCGTCAGGGACAAACAAACTAATCTAGTGCACTCCTCAGTTCCTTGCAATCCACAGCCATCGGGGACATCTTATTAGCGTGGAAGCAAGGCAAAATGCCTTTAAAAATCCGTTGATCAAACCCAAATCACCGACAACACAAGCGCTTGAAGGTGTTCCGCTCAAGATTGCTTAATTAAGTTAGATATCTTCGGAGGACCGAACGGCCTCTCAGGTAAACTCGTGGGGTTGATTCGATTTTCAAGATGCATGCTTCGCTTTCTCATGTCTGTCTTGGATTATTCTTTTGTTTTCTTTATTCTTTGAAGAATCACTTAGACAAGACGGAGTTTCTGGGCTGTTCTGTTCTTGATGTTACCTCCCTCTTGTTCTTGTAGTGAGTTTGATCGGTTTTTGTACTTGTGTCAAATTTTTATCCTGTAACTGGGATCAAGAATGCTGACCCAGAAGTTTAATTTACAATCTTGACCTTAGTTTTGCTGTTATTTACGTCCTTATGTGGATGCAAATTGGTGATATAACTCTTTTTGGACACAAGGTAGGTTGTCTGTACGACAGCTTTACTACTCTGTAAACTTTGCCATCTCCTTTGCTGATGAATCGGCGATGAAACTGAATTAGTTCCTTCCGTTGTCCGGATACACATGTTTTGTCTTGTTTACATTCTGTTTGTACCTCCTTTTGAAGTTGATTGAACAGGATGTGACTGGATTTAGTCCTTTTTTCTTCCCTTCTTATAGGGCAGGTGCGTGCCGTTATTTGAAAGCAGCGAGCGTGTGAACAGAATAATGGGTTCTGGCAAGGACTCTTGCATTGTTGTCGTGCTCAGTTTCTTCGTTGGCCTTTGTTTTGTTTCTCAATGTTCTGCTGGTGGAGTTGAGGCAAACCAGACGGCAAGGTTGTTTGTTAATGCTTCTGGGGGCCGCCCTATACCTGAAACGCTCTTCGGGATATTCTTTGAGGTTATTTCTAGTTGTTCCATTTACTTTGCTCCAAGTTGGTTTTCTGTGACACCGTGGATTTGACTCAAGTTTGATACCATTGCTATTTGGAGAATAGCAGTTTAGGTTCATCAACATAACTTAAATGCTTATAAACTTTCTCGGATACGTACGTGCCAATATGCGTTTGAATGGGATTGGTGCTTAGGTAAGGAACTTAAGTGAATTTGTAAGAACTTTTATCCTTGCTCCGTCTTCCTTAATTAAATTATTACAAATTTCATATCATTCAAATCAATTATTTATTTAGATTAAATTTGTAAATAAAATAGAAATTTAGTATTTTATGACATATTTAATTTATATTTTTAATGTTTTCTGTAACTTGATATGAAGTGACTTTTCTATAGGAGATAAATCATGCTGGAGCCGGTGGGATATGGGCAGAGCTTGTTAGGAACCAAGGTAACATTTAAAATTATTTTTTTATAGTTAAAAGGAAAAAATGTTTCTATACACACTTTAATTTTAAAAAATTATATATGTTTAGCCATTATATGTATATAATAAATATATAAAAAAATTATTAACAGATATCTTAGAAAGAAAGCCATGAAGAAATAATTTCATACAATTATAAAAACATTAAAAATATTAATTTAAATTAATAGTTAAAATTTTATCCATATCTTTTAACTTTAAAATTACAACATTTTTAATTTATCAAACAACCATAAGCAAACTGTTTGCCTTGGTTTTAAGGGTGTTATCTAGTTCATATATTCGTCTAGAAGGATTTTGAGGAATCTTCTGCGCAATTTTCCTCCTGAATTTTCATTTTTGTTTCCAGGATTTGAAGCTGGGGGCCCTAATACTCCTTCAAATATATATCCTTGGTCTAAAATTGGTGACGACTCATCCCTAGTTGTATCAACCGACCGTTCTTCCTGCTTTGAGCGTAATAAGGTTGCACTACGAATGGATGTGCTGTGTGACAGTGAAGGTAGTAATATCTGTCCAGCTGGCGGAGTCGGCATATACAATCCAGGTTTCTGGGGCATGGTGAGAACTCGCTGACGCTGTCATGTGTGGATCGTCTGTGCTGTTTCTTCTCTCTTATGTTTCCAGACCACCTTTTTGTATAGCCATATGATTCTATTGTTTCAATTACTTCCACAAAAATTAATCATGGAGGCAGTATGTTTCTCAATTAGTCTTTCTTATCCAATGTTATCAAAAACTCCTGAATGTTTATTACGACTATATGCTTTCTAACCTCTGTTTTCTTCAGAATATAGAACAAGGGAAGACCTATAAGGTGATTCTCTACGTACGTTCATTAGGACCAATCAATGTATCTGCATCATTGACAAGCGCAGATGGCCTGCAGAAATTGGCTACTGCCCATATCATGTGAGCACAATTTCAATTGACCTTGAAATTCTGTTAGTGTTTCTCAATCATGCAAAACAGAAGTTATAATTTTTCATGCTTTCTTTCAGAGCCTCTGCCTCTGAAGTCATGAACTGGACTAAGGATGAGGTTCTTTTGGAAGCGCAAGGAACAGACCATAATGCACGGCTTCAGTTGACAACATCCAAAAAAGGGGTGATATGGTTTGATCAGGTGTCAGCCATGCCATTGGACACATTTAAGGTATCCTACGAGAATTAGTTTACAATAGTATAGGGAAAATGATGGAAAATAGAAAGATTGCTGGTTTCCTGTTTCTAAACTTCCGTTTTATTGCTGAACTTCTTACTTGTTTTTGTGCCCCCAAGAATACATATATTTTGTTTATAACTAAACATTTCCACATATCATTGCACAGGCGCATGGTTTCCGAAAAGATCTTGTTGAAATGCTTGTGGATATAAAACCTAGATTCCTTAGATTTCCAGGTATGAACATATTTCCATGCATTGATAGTTTCAAATCAGGTGATACTTGTGAATATAGAGTCTCCATATTTGGTGTCACTATTGAGGATCAAATTTGCAGCTGACTTGCTGAGACTCAAATTCAACTTTTGATACCTTAGTCATATCCTCTTCTTGTACTTTCCATTTGTTTTATCAAAATCTTTGTCAATATTCTCCTCAGCCAGCATTTAGGCTAACGATTGAAGGTTTTGTTTATTCTTATCAACTTTTTTTGGCCCGGATCACGGGTGGGGCGATGGGGTGGAGGCTTTGTCTCCTTCGAGACTTTATGTAGCCTATCCAAACTGGACAACGGGAATTATATAACTTCCCATTTTACTACGGAAAGTGGGTATATATATGATTTTTACATCATTTATTATTACTTGGGTTAAAATAGAAAAAAGATTATGCATAGATATTTCATTTATCCAGTTAATTATGTTGCAGGTCGTATATATCTGGCTTTTACTCCATTTAGTGTTACTTGGGTTAAAGGACAGCTTGCAAAAAGATTATCCATAGATATTTCAACTATCTAGTTAATTATGTCACAGGTCATAGTGAGTTAGTATTAGCTAATATGCTAATTTTTCATATTAACTAAATAGCTGATTGGACTATTCATATCCCTAGACCGATCGTCTTCTTTTCTTATGTAGTTTCATTTTAGCCATGTGATGTTCATATTATGACTAATCAATGTTGTGAAAGGTGGTAATTTTGTTGAAGGTGGCTGGTTGAGAAATGCATTTCGTTGGAAGGAGACAATTGGACCGTGGGAAGAGAGGCCTGGACACTGGGGTGATGTTTGGAATTATTGGACCGATGATGGAATTGGTTATTTTGAATTACTTCTGGTAGGTTTTCTTTCCCTGTTGTTAGAAGATGATGCACATTCTTCTAAAAATGGAAACATTTTCATTTTTGTATGTAATCAATAATCTATTGTTTCTGCAGTTGGCAGAAGATCTTGGTGTGTTTCCAATATGGGTATTCAACAATGGTACTGCTTAAAATGATTTGTATTTGAGTATCCATTCCCCCATTTGATATGCCTTGTTGGTTTACCCTTTTTGCCTTTTTGGCTTATCAAATTGGCAGGAATGAGCATTAAGGAAGAAGTTGATACCTCCGAGATCTTCCCTTTTGTTCAAGTATGTTTGAGACTTGCTTTCAAATCGAAAAAAAAAAGACTCTTTTGAACAAAAAGGAAAAATGTCATACTCATTTTGTTGCTTATATGCCTCTGTGACAATGCCTTTCTTGGTTGTAGGAAGCCCTTGATGGTATTGCATTTGCAATAGATGATCCTAATTCTAAATGGGGCACTGTGCGAGCAGCAATGGGACATCCAGAGCCTTTTGACTTGAGATATGTTGCTGTTGGAAATGAGGAATGCGGCAAGCCGAATTACCGAGGTGTGTTATATATTCGAGTCCATATTGATTGTCTCGTGAAGGTAGAGCCTTGGTGTAAGATAAAGTTACTGCGTTGTGACCTGGGGGTCACCGGTTTGAAAAACAGGCGTAAGACTGCATGTATTTGACCCTTGTCCTTTTATTTTGATTGCCCCATTTATATGCATATAGACAATTGTGGGCACAGAAGCACGTATTTATGCATAAAGTTGAACACATGCAAGGATCAGGCATCAAACATGCATGTACTTCACATCTAATTTGTTCTTCTATTGAAATTACAATGTTACTCTGCCCTTTGGTGACTTGTGCACGTATTCCTTCTTCTTCTTCCTTTGTAATCAGGAAATTACCTCCGGTTCTACTACGCCATAAAACGTGTCTATCCAAACATCAAAATAATCTCCAACTGCGATGGCTCTTCTAGTTTGTTGGATCACCCCGCCGATTACTTTGACTTTCATGTAAATATCTTGTAACAAAACTTCGTATTCCGTGTATTTGCACGGCTCTTTGATTTCTGGGGCAAAATATAGGATTAACATTTTCTACTCTCTAGATTTATCCATCTGCCAGTGTCATGTTCTCTTCAGCTCACAAATTTGATAACACACCACGCAGTGGTCCAAAGGTGCAGTAACATTCTTTTTCATGGCCCATTGATATGGATATCTATACAGGTGATGGATGGTTCTGATGGTCATCTTTTTCCAGGCGTTTGTGAGTGAATATGCAGTGCAAGGTCCAGATGCCGGCACAGGAAGTCTTTTAGCTGCAATTGCTGAGGCTGGGTTCCTCATTGGTCTGGAAAAAAACAGGTTTGCCATAGTTGATCTAGTATTTTCTTTGATGATATCTGTATTGATGTCGTTTGATTGCACCAAAGTTGTCTGCCCTGTTCCTCTTCTGTCCCCGATCATAAAGAACATTCCTGTGTCACTGAGTGCAATGCCATGTTGCCTTTGTGATGCCGCTAGTTTAAATACGATCCTACCCACCCATGATTCCTCTCTTTACTTAATCAGGAATCTGGCGATTTTATGAGACCTTTCTGTTCTCCAATGCAGTGATATTGTTGAGATGGCATGCTATGCACCACTTTTTGTGAACGCCAATGACAGGACGTGTGTATCTCTCTTTCCCTAGAATTTCAATATATAATGCATTGAAAACCAATTCCCTTTTACCTCCATCTTGATTTTTCGTGGGTTCTCATGTAGGGCGAACCCAGATGCAATTGTCTTCAACTCTGCACGGCTATATGGAACACCTAGCTACTGGGTGCAGTATTTGTTCAGAGAGTCAAGTGGAGCAACTCTTCTCAATGCTACACTCCTATCAAATCTCCCTAGTTCACTCATTGCATCTGCAATTATCTGGACAGACTCATTGAATAATACAAATTACCTTAGAATAAAGGTCCTCATACCGTCTGCTACCGAACTTAACATTCTTTATGCTTGGCAAAATGCCTATGGGAATCCTCTGAACAACATCTTTAATTCTTGTTCAATTCAACTTATCGTCTCTGATCAAAGTCAACGATGTTCCAATGTCTGTCAAGCCATAATTTTTTGTGGTTTTTAGCCATAGATAGGATGCTACGGACTATCAGAGTTGTCATTATGAGAGTTAAGAGAGTATCTCTTGCTCTTTAGCAATGATAACCAGAGTCACTTGTCCATAATTGCCATTAGTGCAAGAGTTATTTCAACTCTTTCGTTGCAGTTCTGACATTGGCGCCCATAAATTTTCAGGTTGTCAATTTCGGGAGCCGCAGAGTGAGTCTCAAGATTTCGATTGACGGATTGGGGCTCAACTCCACTAAACTGTCCGGATCAATGAAGACTGTTCTCACTTCTACTAACCCAATGGATGAGAACTCCTTCGAGGATCCAAAGAAGGTATGTCGCAAAGCTTTTCCAACCCCTTCTGTAGATTTTTCCTATGCATGCCATCAAATGTTTCTAGGCATTTGTAGTCTCTGTGTGGGTGCTGAGCGATTATCAATTAATCAATGTGTTTGCTTTTTCTACATGTGCAGGTAGCACCAATCCGAAGTATGCTGGAGAATGCTGGGGAGAAAATGGATGTTGTACTTGCACCATATTCGTTGACTGCAATTGATTTATTAACAGCGCTAAACCATGTCTGGATCACTGAACCTGATTCCTTCTCCAGATCTTCCATCTAAGAAAAATTAAGGTCCAATGTGAATAAAACAAAATAAATTATCTATCACTAGCTGTCATCTTATTGCCTTCTGTATTTTGTAATGATATAAAAGGGAATAAGAATTACTAAAAAAATAAATTCTGCATTGTTCCTGCTCAGCCTCCAAGCGGGGTTCCTACCACCTAGCGCTCTTCTCGGTTCTTTTACCTTTACTATTTTTTTAAAAAAATTATTTGTTGAAAAAAAAAAGTAGTAAAAACATGTTAATAATGAAGAAGCTGGAAACAATTTTTATGAGAAAAAAAAAAAAAGGCAACTGTAAAACATATTTACTTCTCCTTTTTTCTTCGTTTAAAGAGACCGCATCCACTCCTCCACTCCTTTGAGATTTTGGGTGTCTGGGTACGACGCGCTTCAGTGTGCTTTGCTTCTGGGTTTTCTCTGTTTTGACCATCGCCAGAGGAGGAGGAGAAGGAGGTGGGCGACTGGTCGTGATTGCGATGATGGCGCAGCCCTTTTGGGAGAACCCCCTCTGGAATGCTTTGTATTTTAAATCGATCGTTTCCAACGAATGATGTTGGTAAAGCTAATTTTGTCTTCGCCTTGTTTGCTGGGAATTTCGTCTAGTCGGGGTTTACTGGGAATTTCATTTCCAGCTGCATTTATCTAAAATTTGTTTCGTGCAGGCTCTTTTATTATTATTTTTTATTTAGTTCTACGATTTTCTGGGTTTATCACACGTTATTGGTACTGTTGCTGTTACTGGGGGCTTTTTCCTTTCCGCCCCTTTTCTGTGTGTAGTGGTAGTAATAGCTGTTGTTGTCGTCGTCTCATTGTCATTAATCATTGCAGTTGTGGATTATGAGTTAGTGACAGCAGCTAATGTACCATTCAGTAGGACAAAAATCCTAAATTATTTTCTCATTGCCTTGCTTCATCTCATTTTCAAAGACAATGGCTAAAAAAAAAAAAAAAAAATGGGTGAAAAAGGAAAACAATGAATACAACTGTTTTCAATTTTAAACCATGCAGCGTTTTGTTGACTGGGATGATCAAACAGTACTTCAGTAAGCACACCATTGGCTTGCATATGTTGATTAATATTTGCATGATCTTTTTGCCTTCATTCTAAACTGGTAATTTTGTCAGCGATGTAGAAACAATTTTTAGGTAACGATGGCTTTTTATCTGACCTTGAATTCGGGAGGATAATCTTAACAACAATATAATTAAAATTGTGCAATCAACCTTGGTTCTTTGTTTACACTTATTCTCATTTCTCAACTTCAAAATGGTATTGACATAGATGACCAACAATTGGATGAAATTTCTGTGTTCTCTTTTTAGAAAGGTGTCGTTTTAATGTATTTGTCACAGTTGCACAAGGAATTTATGTGATCATTTCTTGTTTTTGTCTACATATCCTTTATCTGTATTTCAAAATATTATTACGCTTATTAAGGCATACATGGTATTTTGGTACCAAATACTGTATCATTCATGGTACTAGCATGTTCCAAACAATGCTGGAACCGTTTCATATTCTTCTGCACCGGATGGGTGCCACATATTCCCCCATCAAATATATAGCCCTCAGAAGAGTGGGGCTGCCTAACAGGTGAGAGGAAAAATGTGGAAGCTTAAGCTTACTGGGGGTGCTCATCGTTCCCTCAATTTATTTGCAAATGCTTGTCTGCTGGGTATTAACACTGTTCTGTCGTGTCGGAGATAGATGATTCCATATTGTACTTTTCATAGATAATTTCTTGGAAACTTTCCGAACATGCGAAAAGTCTTACAATTTGTTGTGTTTCTTTCAACGTCACGAATAGGTTGGAGACAATTAATATGATACCATCGTGCATCTACTGGTTGATAGGAATCTATAGGATTGTTGCAGGCGGCCAAGCACTTTTGCTGCAAGATGCTCCTCGGCTCTATTGGTTAGGAGCCATCCTGTTAAGACATTTTAACCAGTAAAAACTTGGGAGCCTGGAAAGGAAATAAGAAACTCAAATTGATCGACACAATCCGAAAGATTTCAAAGGGCACGTCTATTTGCATGAGCTGGCATTGGGCCTTCCTTTTTATTTTTAAATTAAGATTAATTTTTTTAAAAATACTCTTATTTTTAACAACATTACAATGTGAACATACTTGATTCGTCTCGAGAAATCTAGACTCTTCTTGATGCTTCCATACTTGATACTCTTCTTGATGTATTTTTTAACAAAAATACTCTTCTTGATGAGAACAACAAAAAACTGTAGTTTTTGGATGATTAAGACTGTCTTTCTGAGTGGGAATGATGAGAAGGCACAGCTGATTTTGCTGTCTAGTTCAATTGTACGAGTTTTTACCATTGTAAAACGTGGCTTTCGTCAATGAGAATATTTGGATGAGGACGCTGGTCAATATTTAATTTTCCTTAGTAGCCGTCCTGACCCCTGGGCTTGTTCGTCGGAACCAACATTAATAAAAGTAAAATAAAAAAAAATGGAATGATGTTCTAGAACCATTGAGTAGTCAACAAAAGCGGGTTAGCGAAAATATTGCCCCTTTGCTTACAGATCTTAATACATCCATGGCCGTCCTGTGAGGAGGTAATGTGAACTCTCTCCTCTCCCGCTCTCTTCAGTTTAATCATGGCTTCCGCTTTCTTCGGTTTTCCCATGGATTTTTATTTCACTTTCATTATGTCTTTTTTTTCTAAGCAGCGGAGGGTTTTCTTAAATTTCCATGGTGATGACGTTCGAAACAATTTCCTCTGCCATCTCCGTGCCGCTCTTGATCGAGCCAACATGCCTTATTTTGTTGATGAAAATATTCCGAAGGGAACGGCCATCAACGAGGAAATTTCCCATGCCATTAATGAATCACATGTTGCAGTCATCATTTTCTCCAAACACTATGCATCTTCTACTTATTGCTTATATGAACTTGTAGAGATCATGAGACGCCGCACCGCCGGAGAGATGATAGTTATTCCTGTCTTCTACCACGTCGATGAATCAGATGTTCTAAATCAGAGTAGGATTTACGCAAAAGCATTTGCTAAACACGAGAGGGATACTAAGACGTCACCACGGGCTCTCCAGTGGAAGGACGCCATGACCCAAGCAGCCGGACTTGCTGGGATAAGTTCACGGCATGAACGGTAATACAGTATTTCTTCTTCGATAGAACTCCATTGGAATGTTTTGTCATAATTTCCTATTCTATTTAGGCAGTCCCAGAGATTTATAGCTCAATAGCAAAGGTTTCGCATCTTACTGAACATTTTCTTTCTTGATTTTAGATTGCAATGAGGTAAGATAGGCTGCTTCTTTTATCGGTGAGCTGAACTTGATAATGCGGTCAGAATTGGACCATAACGGAATTTCTGTCTATACCGGCACCATAATATCAGATTTTGGGGGGGGGGGGGGGGGAAGAGTCGAATTAGAGATTGATAGAAAAGCAAGGATATGGGCTCGTGTGAGTAGGAAACAGATAAAATCTATTTTAGTTCTATCATCAGCTATGTATGGGTTCAAATTTTAGAGAAATTCTAGAGAATGTGTGCTACCCTGAAATTTTCTTGTCTTTCCTGAATGATAAGGAAAAAAAGAAAATTCCATTTTGCAGTTTTATCGACAATTTACTTGTGTAGTTCACCTGTGAGACCGGTGACAGCAATCCAAATCCAAATCCCAGACAAAAAATAAAAAAAAGGAACTGTATGAACTATCAGTTAAGCAAGTCTATACTGGCCACATTATCTAATAATCCTTTGTTTGCTGTCATTATGACTCTTTTAAGCAATTACTTGCATTCATCTACATATACATATATAAGTTGCCATTTTGCTTACACTTGTATTTGGCAGCCCGGAGTCCGAACTAGTGGAGGAAATTGTAAAGAATATCAAGAACGAATTGAGAAGATGGCCACGACAACAACAGCTGCAGCTGCATCAGGCGTCGCAGCAGCCACAACAGATGCAGCAGCCACATCTGCTGACTATCTGGAACGAATTGGGAAGACAACAGCATCAGCAGCATCAGCGGCGGCAGCAACAACAGCTGCAGCAGCAGCATCAGCGGCGGAAGCAACGACAGCTGCATCAGCGGCAGCAGCAGCAGCAGCAACAGCACCTACAGCAGCAGCGGAAGCAACGACAGCTGCATCAGCGGCAGCAGCAGCCGCAGCCGCAGCACCTACAGCAGCAGCATCAGCAGCAGCATCAGTGGCCGCAGCAGCAGCAGCTGCAGCACGTACAGCATCAGCGGCTGCAGCTACAGCAGCAGCAGCATCAGTGGTGGTGGCCGCAACAACAGCAGCAAAGGCAAAACATGATGCAAAGGATTTGCCATGAATAGCAACATCTTGCTGCACAAGAATACTCAATGCAAGGATTGGGACAGGTATGGTTTCTATCGGAATAGTCTTAAATCGTAGCAAGGATCATGGAGCTATTATATGTCCTTTTAACTGACTCAAAGTACAGTTTTCTTCATTGTATTACGTGTTTTTCATAAATAATAGCATTTATGGTATGTTACTCATATGGCTCATATCACTATTCTTTTTGGATAGTTGATGGCCAATGCATCAAATATGATAGGCATCAACATGTTCTCTGAGGATCTTTCAAATTTGTTGAGTTAAATGATGTGTTGAAAATTTTCAAGCATACAATGAAATTGTTTTAGGTAGTGAATTCCTAAGACGTCTGACAAGTTTAGTCTGTATCTCTGGTCATTTAACTAAATGTTCTAAAAACATTCATTCGTAAGTTGAATGTGACTTTGAAACAACAAAAAAAAAAAAAAAAAAAACATAGTTTTCTCATGTTTTACAAAATTTAGTCAATCACATGACATGCTGAGTTCAAAAGCTGTGAATTAGCTCAATATATGTCTAATTCATTTCTCTCAGTATTATCAGTTAAATCGTCATTTTGGCCAGTTTTTTAGTTCTATTAATAATGCATTGTTCAATGCTGCCCAGGAGATACTAAATACCGAGATGTTAAAAAATGTTAATTGTTAAACCTGTCTAATTTATGTTGTATTGTAATTTCTTTTTATTTTTAATTTAAGTGTTGAATTTTACTTTTTTTTCCCTTCCCTTGTTGATGAGTATTGGATTGATTATACAATTTTTGTTGGCTAATTTAGATTCCAAACATGTCTTACCACGATGCCAACATAGCCACTTGTGCCGCGAATGCAAGTAAGCTGCCAATTTTTCTTTTCAAATATTTCTTTCCTTTCCACTGGCAAGGAGATTATTTTGTTGACAATATTTGTACATTACTGCATATTGAATTGGTAATAAGAAGTTCAACCTTTGTTTTATGCATATAATCTGCTTCTTTGGTTCTCCACCGTGATAAGCATCAAGTAGTTCATGTTTTTTTTGTACCGGACAGTCGATAGTTTGTTGGATTGACGGTGAACAATCCTCAGAGGAGTCCTGCATCCCAAATTTTGAATGATCAAAGTAGTTATTATATCATGTTTAATAGTTATTTCTCGGTTTCATGCGTTCGATCCCAAATTTTTGACGAGAAAATTAGAGGCAAATTATGTTGTTTCATGCAAGATTGTATTCGTCTGTTTTATGACGCCCCCCTAAAACAAAATCGCCATTGCTTCCCTTTTCCTTTGAAAATATTATTATTTTTTTATTTCTCGTCTTTTCCTCGTCTCCCAGCTTGTTCATCAAACATTGTCAGACCAGCAGCCGTGAAGAAAATTAGTCCTTATTATGTTTTGTTAAATTTTTATTTATAAAAGAAGCCTATGCGTTTAGTTTTGCTAGCACAACAAGAACCAAACTACAGAACACGCCCCTAATCTCTGTTGGCTGTTGGCTCTAACTGAAAATGTAAAGTACTTTTCTCGCTATTGGACCTAACTAAAGTTTCTTTCTTGCATTCCGATTGAGATGGGTGATCATGGAGCCCAGTGTTTTGGACCGTCATGGTATGTGGGCCTAATGGGTCTTTGGACCATGTCTCAATGGTATCTTAAATTGCAAATTCTCACTGATGCGTACATTCTTTTCAACAAAAAAAAAAAAGGGTGGGGGGTAATCAGTACTTCTCTGTCTTGATAAAAATTAAATATATAATTATTTTAAAAATTACTATATTTTTTAAAATTAATAAAATACATATTTTGTAAATATGTTAATTATTATATTTGTGAATTAAAAAAATTACGTGTTGATATATTTATTTAATTTTTTTATAAAAAAGATTCAATCACTGTTAAATTTAAATGAATTTCTTAACCCTGAACTGAACTGACTAGGTTAAATATTTCTTGGTTTTCCTCATTGTCGTTGCATTTGTTTCCATTTCCCAAGTTCATGCTTTGTCCCATCGAATACAGTATCACCTTGATCCTTCAAAAAGTGCAAATATCACACCCTTCTCGTTAAATTATCCATATAAAACCACTACTTACGTCAGCGTCGCCGTCTCCGGTTAAAAAGACCGGGCAACCATTGTTCCCTTCTCCTTTTCTGCTACAGATGATCTTATTTGGCTGAGAAATAGAATTTGATGAACAGAGACTAATGAAAGTAGGTAGGCTGGTGGCGAAGCAGAAACGATGTTAATTGGCACTGGTAGACAGGTAATCCACACCCAAGAGAGATCATTAATTAGCACTGACATCGACAATGTCAGAGTTGTTACGAGTTTTCCGCACTGCTATTTTATGTTAGGCAACATTTTCTTCTCTCGGCCACCAAAACTTTGAAATTTTACCCCCAAGTGTTTTTGTTTTCTTTTTGCAAAAACATTATCCTATGTTTATCCTACAGTTGAGTTATATTTTATATTTTCTCGGTAAACCCCTTTTGATGACAGGAAATGAAAAAACGAAAAAGAAAGGATCTTTAGTGTATTATTTTTGGTTCCGGTGTTCTCACTGGGCTAACCCGGACCCGCAATGAACTATAGTTGGAGGAGGCTTGGAGCCACCTTGTCAAGACCAGAAATTGGAGTAGATAACCCGCTTTGGATAAGAATTGGAGTGGAAGTCAATCAACCCGCGGTCCCTTGCCATGGAGTGAACGGTTGGCATCGTAAGAAAATATCATCCAATTCACGTAATCAATCAACTTTTGTCTTCTTGATCATAAATAGAAATTAATGAATGGATTGCGATAATTGGGTTGTCTAGAATTGAATTTGGCGGGGATCATGGGAAATCTCTCTCTCTCTCTCTCTCTCTCTCTCTGTTTTTTTTTTTTGACATTGGGATCATGGAAATTTATTTACGACGATTCCTACTACTTCCCATTATTCACGTTATTACATATCTAATCTTAATGCCCCAACTTGTTCTATGATGCAAAATATTTATAGAAGTAGGAAAATATTGTTGTCCCATTATCCAATTATGATTTTTTTTTTTTTGGGATTTTTTTGGTTCCATGGATTGAGATAACTTTCTCGTCAAATAACCAATGAACTCCCTTTGGAGTATCTCATTTTCTTCGGTGAGGCGAACGAAAAAAGGTGCGGTGGCGGGGCCCACAATCTACACGAGAAATTTCCTTGTTAAAACACACTTCCTAATTCAGTCTCCAGTTTCTTGCAATCCACATCCATGAGGGACAAACTAACTAATCTAGTACACTCTTCAGTTCCTTGCAATCCACAGCCATCGGGGACATCTTATTAGCGTGGAAGCAAGGCAAAATGCCTTTAAAAATCCGTTGGTCAAACCCAAATCACCGACAACACAAGCGCTTAAAGGTGTTCCGCTTCAGATTGCTTAATTAACTTTCTATCTTCGGAGGACCGAACGGCCTCTCAGGTAAACTCGTGGGGTTGACTCGATTTTCGAGATGCATGCTTCGCTTTCTCGTGTCTGTCTTGGATTATTCTTTTGTTTTCTTTAGTCTTTGGCAAGACGGAGTTTCTGGGTTGTTCTGTTCTTGATGTTATCTCCCTCTTGTTCTTGTAGTGAGTTTGATCGGTTTTTGTACTTGTGTCAAATTTTTATCCTGTAACTGGGATCGAGAATGCTGATCCAGAAGTGTAATTTACAATCTTGACCTTAGTTTTGCTGTTTTTTATGTGCTTATATGGATACAAATTGGTGATATAACTCTTTTTGGACACAAGGTATGTTGTCTGTACGACAGCCTTACTACTCTGTAAACTTTGCCATCTCGTTTACTGATTAATCGGCGATGAAACTGAATTAGTCCTTCCGTTATCCGGATACACATGTTTTGTCTTGTTTACATTCTGTTTGTACCTCCTTTTGAAGTTGATTGAACAGGATGTGACTGGATTTAGTCCTTTTTTCTTCCCTTCTTATGGGGCAGGTGAATGCCGTTATTTGAAAGCAGCGAGCGTGTGAACAGAATAATGGGTTCTGGCAAGGACTCTTGCATTGTTGTCATGCTCAATTTCTTCGTTGGCCTTTGTTTTGTTTCTCAATGTTCTGCTGGTGGAGTTGAGGCAAACCAGACCGCAAGGTTGTTTGTTAATGCTTCTGGGGGCCGCCCTATTCCTGAAACGCTCTTTGGGATATTCTTTGAGGTTATTTCTTGGTAGATGTAATTATTCCATTTACTTTGCTCCAAGTTGGTTTTCTGTGACACCGTGGATTTGACTTAAGTTTACTATTATTGCTATGTGGAGAATAGCAATTTAGGTTCATCAAAATAACTTAAATGCATATAAACTTTCTCGGATACATATGCGTCAATATGCACTTGAATGGGATTGGTGTTTAGGTATTAAGGAACTTAGTGGACTCATTTTAGAGTATTTGCAAGAACTTTTACCCTTGACATCCTCCTTAATTACACTGTTACAAATAGCATACCATTAAAAACATTTTTTGATCTCTCTCAAGGGGTCAATTATCTATTTAGATTAAATTTGTGAACAAAAGGGAAATTTAGGCCTTTATGATTATTTGATTCGTTTGTTTTTTATGTGTTTTGAATTACAATGTGCAATAAGAATGTTAAAGGGACAACAAACTTGATGTGAAGTGGCTTTTTGGCAGGAGATAAACCATGCTGGAGCTGGTGGGATATGGGCAGAGCTTGTTAGCAACCGAGGTAATTTCTGAAAGTATTTTCTGATGGTTAAAAGGAAAGAATGTCTTTGTGTATGCTTTAATTTTGGAAAATGACATATGCTTGACCATTCCATGCATATAATAAATGCCTAATAAAATCAATTGCTGAAATTTTAGAAAGGAAACCATGGAGAGATAGTTTCATACAATTCTAAAGACACTGAAAATACTTCTTCAAATCAACAGTTAGAGTTTTGTTAAGTTATTGTAATGATCAAGTAGTAAGATTATGTTGAAAACTACATCTTTAACTTTAAAATTGCAGCTTCGATATTTCACCACCATTGCCTACGAGCTTTTGGTTCCATTACAACATTTTCAATTTATCAAACAACCATAAACAAACTGTTCACCTTGGTTTTTAGGGTATCATGTTGAGGTTTGGATCCGATTATCGTAATTCAGCCATGTAGTTGTTATATTCATCTACAAGAATTTTCAGGAATCCTCTGTGCAATTTTCCTCCTGATTTCTCTCTTTTTGTTTCCAGGATTTGAAGCTGGCGGCCCTAATACTCCTTCAAATATATATCCTTGGTCTAAAATTGGTGACGACTCATCCCTTGTTGTATCAACCGACCGTTCTTCCTGCTTTGAGCGTAATAAGGTTGCACTACGAATGGATGTGCTGTGTGACAGTGAAGGTAGTAATATTTGTCCAGCTGGTGGAGTTGGCGTATACAATCCAGGTTTCTGGGGCATGGTGAGAACTTGCTGATGCTGTCATGTGTGGATCGTCTGTGCTGTTTCTTCTCTCTTATGTTTTCAGACCACCTTTTTGTATAGCGATATGGTTCTATTGTTTCAATTACTTCCACAAAAATTAATCATGGAGGCAGTATGTTTCTCAATTAGTCTTTCTTATCCAATATTATCAAAAACTCCTGAATGTTTATTATAACTATATGGTTTTTTACCTCTGTTTTCTTCAGAATATAGAACAAGGGAAGACCTATAAGGTGATTATCTATGTACGTTCATTAGGACCAATCAATGTATCTGCATCATTGACAAGCTCAGATGGGCTGCAGCAATTGTCTACTGCCTATATCATGTGAGCACAATTTCAATCGACCTTGAAATTCTGTTAGTGTTTCTCAATCATTCAAAACAGAAGTTATAATTTTTCATGCTTTCTTGCAGAGCCTCTGCATCTGAAGTTGTGAACTGGACTAAGACTGAGGTTCTTTTGGAAGCCCAAGGAACAGACCATAATGCACGGCTTCAGTTGACAACATCCAGAAAAGGGGTGATATGGTTTGATCAGGTGTCAGCCATGCCATTGGACACATTTAAGGTATTCTACGAGAATTAGTTTACAATAGTATAGGGAAAATGATGGAAAATGGAAAGATTGCTGGTTTCCTATTTCTAAACTTCTGTTTTATTGCTAAACTTCTTACTCGTCTTTGTGCCCCCAAGAATACATAAATTTTGTTTATAACTAAACATTTCTGCATATCATTGCACAGGGGCATGGTTTCCGAAAAGATCTTGTTGAAATGGTTGCGGATATAAAACCTAGATTCCTGAGATTTCCAGGTATGAACATATTTCTATGCATTGATAGTTCCAAATCAGGTGACATTTGTGAATGTAGAGTTTCCATATTTGGTGTCACTATTTAGGATCAAATTTGCAGCTGACTTGCTGAGACTCAAATTCAACTTTCGATACCTTGGTCATATCCTCTACTTGTACTTTCCATCCGTTTTATCAAAATCTCGGCAATATTCTCCTCAGCCAGTATTTAGGCTAACGATTGAAGGTTTTGTTTATTCTTGTCAACTTTTTTTTTTTTCCCGTTCAGGGGTGGGGCGATGGGGTGGAGGCCTTTGTCACCTTTGAGTCTATATGTAGCCTATCCAAAACTGGACAATGGGAATTATATAACTACTTCCCATTTTACTATAGAAAGTGGGTATATATATAATTTTTACTTCATTTAGTGTTACATGGATTAAAGGAGAACTTGCAAAAAAGTTATCCATAGATATTTCATCTATCTGGTTAATTATGTTACCAGTGATAGTGAGTGAGTATTAGCTAATATGCTAATTTCTCAGATTAACTACATAGCTGATTGGACTACGTATATCCTTCATCTGGTCACCTTCTTTTCCTATGCAGTTTGATTTTAGCTTTGTGATCTTCATATTATGACTAATCAATGCTGTGCCAGGTGGGTGTTTTGTTGAAGGTGACTGGTTGAGAAATGCATTTCGTTGGAAGGAGACAATTGGACCGTGGGAAGAGAGGCCTGGACACTGGGGTGATGTTTGGATTTATTGGACTGATGATGGAATTGGTTATTTTGAGTTTCTTCAGGTTGGTTTTCTTTCCCTGTTGTTGGAAGATGATGCACATTTCTTTAAAACTTGAAACATTTTCATTTTGCGTTGCTTAAGTAGATGTATTCAATAATCTATTGTTTCTGCAGTTGGCAGAAGATCTTGGTGCATTGCCAATATGGGTATTCAACAATGGTACTGCTTAAAATGACTTGTATTTGAATATCCCCATTCTCCCATTTGATATACCTTGTTGGTTTACCCTCTTTACCTTTCTGACTTATCAAATTGGCAGGAATTAGCCATCATGATGAAGTTGATACCTCCGAGATCTTTCCTTTTGTACAAGTATGTTTGAGACTTGCTTTCAGTTTGGATGACCTTTGTTCAAAATAAAATAAAATAAAATAAAAAACAAGAACATTTTTGAACAAAGAGGGAAAAAATTTCATACCAATTTTGTTGTTTATATGCCTCTATAACAATACCTTTCTTGGTTGTAGGAAGCACTTGATGGTATTGCGTTTGCAATAGATGATCTTAATTCTAAATGGGGCTCTGTTCGAGCAGCAATGGGACATCCAGAGCCTTTTGACTTGAGATATGTTGCTATTGGAAATGAGGACTGTGGCAAGAAGAATTACCAAGGTGCGGGTTATATTTGAGTCCATATATTGATTGTCTCGTGAAGGTAGAGCCTTGGTGCAAGGTAAAGTTACTGCATTTGTGACCTTCAGGTCACAGGTTTGAAAAGTATGTATTAGACTGCATATGTTTGACCCTTGTCCTTTTATTTTGATTGTCCCATTTATATGCATATAGACAATTGTTGGCACAGAAGCATGCATTTATGCATACAGTGAACACATGCAAGGATCAGGCATCAAACATGCATGTACTTCACATCTAATTTGTTCTTCTTCTATTGAAATTACAATGTTACTCTGCCCTTCGGGGACTTTTTTAGGAACTTAAGCACATATTCTTTTTTTTTTTAATCAGGAAATTACCTCCAGTTCTACCACACCATAAAACGTATCTATCCAAACATCAAAATAATCTCCAACTGTGATGGCTCTTCTGTTTCTTTGGATCATCCAGCTGATTACTTTGACTTTCATGTAAATATCTTATAACAAAGCTTTGTATTCCGTGTATTTGCACAGCTCTTTGTTTTCTGGGGCAAAATATAGGATTAACATTTTCTACTCTCTAGATTTATGCATCTGCCAATCACATGTTCTCTTCAGCTCACAGATTTCATAACACAGCACGCAGTGGTCCAAAGGTACAGTAACATACTTTTCCTCTGCCCATTTATATGGGTATCTATACTGGTGATGGATGGTTCTGATAGTCATCTTTTTTCAGGCGTTTGTGAGTGAATATGCTGTGAACAATGGAGATGCTGGCACAGGAAGTCTTTTAGCTGCAATTGCTGAGGCCGGGTTCCTCATTGGCCTGGAAAAAAATAGGTTAGCCATAGTTGATATGGAATTTTCTTTGATGATATCAGCATCGATGTTGTGTGATTGTGCCAAAATTGTCTGCCTTGTTCTTCTTCTGTCCCTGATCATAAAGAACATGGCCTGCATCACGAGTGCAATGCCATGTTGCCTTTTGTGATGCCTCTAGTTTAAATACGATCCTACCCACCCATGATTCCCCTCTTTACTTAATCAGGTATCTGGCGATTTTATGAGACCTTTGTTTTCTGCATTGCAGTGATGTTGTTGAGATGGCAAGCTATGCACCACTTTTTGTGAATGCCAATGACAGGCGGTCTGTATCTCTCTTTGCCTAAAATTTGAATGTGCAAGGCATGGAAAATCAATTCCCTTGAACCTCTTATATTAATTTTTTGTGGGTTCTTATGAAGGTGGAACCCAGATGCAATTGTCTTCAACTCTGCACAGCTATATGGAACTCCTAGCTACTGGATGCAGTATTTGTTCAGAGAGTCAAGTGGAGCAACTCTTCTCAATGCTACACTCCTATCAAATTTCTCTAGTTCACTCATTGCATCTGCAATTATCTGGACAGACTCATTGAATAATACAAATTACCTTAGAATAAAGGTCCTCATACCGTCCACTACTGAACTTTAACATTCTTTATGCTTGGCAAATGCCTATGGGCAGTCTTCTGAAAAGCATCTTTAATTCTTGTTCAATTCAACTTATCATCTCTAAGTCTGATCAAAGTCAACAATGTTCCAATGTCTGTCAAGCCATAATTTTTTGTGGCCTTTAGCCATAGATAGGATGCTAACGACTATCAGAGTTTTCATTATGAGAGTTAAGAGAGTATCTCCTGCTCTTTAGCAATGATAACTAGAGTCACTTGTCCATAATTGCCATTAGTGCAAGAGTTATTTCAACTCTTTTGTTGCAGCTCTGACATTGGCGCCCATAAATTTTTAGGTTGTCAACTTTGGGAGCAGCAGAGTGAGTCTCAAGATTTCTATTGACGGATTGGGGCTCAACTCCACAAAACTGTCCGGATCAATGAAGACTGTTCTCAC
Source organism: Ceriops zippeliana (assembly GCA_037897445.1). Lineage (NCBI taxonomy): Eukaryota > Viridiplantae > Streptophyta > Magnoliopsida > Malpighiales > Rhizophoraceae > Ceriops > Ceriops zippeliana. The sequence continues at coordinate 4,050,206 of JBAPLH010000217.1, forward strand.
TTCTACTAACCCAATGGATGAGAACTCCTTCGAGGATGCAAAGAAGGTATGTCGGAAAGCTTTTCCAACCCCTTCTGTAGGTTTTTCTTATGCATGCCATGTAATGTTCCTAGGCATTTGTAGTCTCTGTGCGGGTGCTGAGCGAATATCAGTTAATCAATGTGTTTGCTTTTTCTGCATGTGCAGGTAGCACCAATCCCAAGTATGCTGGAGAATGCTGGGGAGAACATGGATGTTGTTCTTGCGCCGTATTCACTGACTGCAATTGATTTATTAACAGCGCTAAACAATATCAGGATCACTGAATCTGATTCTTTCGCTAGATCTTCCATGTAAGAAGAATGAGGTGCAATGTGAATAAACCATAATAAGTTATCCATCACTTGCTGTTATCTAATTGCCTTTCTGTCTTGTGTAATGATCTCCTGCTGCTGTGTCTCCAAGCAGGGTTCCTACCTCCTAGCGCCTTTGTTTTTTTTTTTAGTTCTTTTATATTTATTCTTTTTAATTTATTTCTAATAAAAAAAAGTATTAAAAACGTGTCACGAATAAAGAAGTTGAAAACAATTTTTATGAGAGGAAAAGAAAATTATTAAACATATTTACTACTCTCTTTTCTCACAATTGTGAAAAATTAAAAAGTTTTGTGTCACATTATTTTTTTTCTTGAATGCACATTGGGCTAAGGCCTATTGGCTTTTTGATTGCTTAAAATCCTAACCCACAAAATATTCTCTCTGTTTTATTATTCCTCTATATATATATATATATATATGTATATTTATTTATTTATTTTTATATTATTATTTTTTTGTCTTTTCCTTGTTCGCTCTTGCTTCGTGGGTACCGCACGGCAACAACGTTAGCACTTAAACCAAAGACGTACAACATGGAAAATGACGTCGTTCCACTTCCAAGCCGCCCCACCCACAACTCGCGCGTGAGCATACGTGCACTATCACACACGTGCGCACTCACCCACGCAAAGCCTGCACGCTCCCATTTGGCCATCTCTCACTTCACGCCTTCCCCAGAAAAACTCCGCTACCTCACTCTGCCTACTCACAGCCAGCCTCTCTCTCTCTCTCTCTCTCTCTCTCTCAATGGCCCAAGAAATTGACAGTAGCAGAGAGGGAGATTATCCTCTAATGCGGCACCAACACATAACATCTGCACTCCCTCTCCCCGGCCACACAATCCTCCTCGGCGACTGCGCCGATCGCCCATCGGCCGGACTTGACGATAACAGTTCTAACTCTAACGGCTACTATTACTGTTCTAAGCCAGCCATGGTGCTTGACTTGATATGGAACCTGGCCTTTGTTTTGGTCTCAGTTGTGGTTCTTTTTTCTTCGTTTAAAGAGACCCCATCCACTCCTTTGAGATTTTGGGTGTCTGGGTACGCTTTTCAGTGTGCTTTGCATGTGGGTCTTGTTTGTTTTGACTATCGCCGGAGGAGGAGGAGGAGGAGGAGGGCTACTGGCCGTGATTGCGATGATGGCTGCAGCGATGATGACGTTGGTGATGAGAATGGTTATGATCGCGTTGGCGTTGATGGGCTGTCTTTTTGGCAGAACCACCGCTGGTATGCTTTGAATTTTAAATCGATCGTTTCCTACGAATAATGTTGGTAAAGCTAATTTTGTCTTGGCCTTGTTCAGTGGGAATTTCATCTAGTCGTGTTTTACTGGGAATATCATTTCCAGCTGCATTTGTCTAAAATTTGTTTTGTGCGGACTCTTTTATTTATTTATTAAGTTCTACGATTTTCTGGGTTTATCACTACAAGACACGTTATTGGTACTGTTGCTCTTATTGGGGCTTTTGTTTTATTTTGTTTTTTATTTTTTTGCCTTTTTTTGTGTGTAGTAGTAATAGCTGTTGTTATTGTAGTTGTCATTGTCATTAATCATTGCAGTTGTGGATTATGAGTTAGTGACAGCCAATGTTCCATTCAGTAAGACAAAGATCCTAAATTATTTTTTGATTGCCTAGCTTCATTTCATTTTCAAAGACAATAGCTATATAAAAGGGTAAAAAAGGAAGACAATAAGTACAACTACAACTGTTTTCAATTTTAAACCATGCAGCGTTTTGCTGACTGGGATGATCAAACAGTACTTCAGTAAGCACGCCATTGGCTGGCATATGTTGATTAATATTTGCCTGGTCTTTTGCCTTCATTCTAAATTGATAATTTTGTTGGGTGATGTAAAAACAATTTTTAGGGAACGATAGCTTTTTCTTTGAACTTGGACTCAGGAGGATAATCTAGCAGCAGCATAATTAAAACTATGTAGTTAACTTTGTTTACAGTTATTCCCACTTCTCAACTTCAAAATGGTATCGACATAGATGGCAAACAATTGGATGAAACTTCTGTGTTCTCTTTCTGAAAAGGTGTCATTTTAATGCACTTGTCACGATTGCATAGGGAATTGATGTAGTCATTCTTGTTTTTGTCTACATGTCCTTTATTTGTATCATCAAAATAGTATTATGCTTTAGCTTCAATATCGTGGCATACATGGTATTTTGGTGTCAAATATTGTGTTATTCATGGTATTCATGCATGTTCCAAACAATGCTGGAACCATTTCGTATTCTTTTGCACTGGATGGGTGCCACATATTCGCATCAAATAGCCCTCGCATGAGAGGGGCTGTTTAACCAGTGAGAGGGAAATTATGGAAGCTTACTGGCTGCTAATCATTCACTCAATTTATTTGCAAATGCTTGTCTGCTGGGTATTAGAGCTGTTCTGTTGTGTCTGGGATATAGGATCACATATTTTACCCTTTACAGATAATTTAATGGAAGCTTTCAGAACATATGAAAAATCTCACAATTTTGTGTTTCTTCAGCATGATGAAGATGTTGGAGACAATTAATACAATGGTTTCAGCCATGTGGTGGTTGATAGGAATCTATTGGATCGTTGCAGGTGGCCAAGCACTTTTGCAAGATGCTCCCCGGCTCTATTGGTAGGAGCCATCCTGTTAGACATTTTAATACCTTGCATTTGCCTCTTGCTGCCTGCTGCTGTAATTGAATTTCTTAAGCTTTATGGTAGAATTGTGGTTCTTAGTTTTTTTCTGTCTGTATATTATAAACTCATGGATTGGACAAAGTATTCCAGCAGGGTTGCTAGAAGTGAGGCGTTTGTGCAGAATAATGTTGCTAATAAGTTCTTGGCTATTTGTTTTCCATTTTTGTTTCTTCCTTGAGATTTAGTAACTGTGTGTTGTTGTCTTCACATGGAGTGCCATTGCTTTGCTTTAATCTAAAGACAGTTATGAAGGTTTAGAATATTCCTTTTACATTTGAGGTAAGGCTACTGTTGTCTTCATGTGGCCGTCAGAAAATATAAAATACGTTAAACATTAAGGCTTAGTGTCCTTTTTCTTTAATGGCAATTGTTAATTTGGTTGAGGCAAGGTTTAGAGGTGCTCAAATTATGTAAGCTCTGTATCTGTTAATGTACCAGAATCTTTACTTTTCATTTCAGTAAATCCTGTGTATTTCATTCCTATGTATATAATCTATGTCCATTCCCAAGATGTGAGCATTTGCACTGCATTGAAAACTATGGGCATATCTGTGATTGACTTTGGCCTCTGCATGAAATGCAGGTTAACGGTGGTATTTTTGGCATTTGATGTTTTCTTTATAATCTTTTGTATTGGAATGGCATCAGTAGTTTTTTTGGCTGTTTTCTGCTGCATTCCAATTCTAGCAGTGGCCTATGCTGTTGCAATTAGAAAAGGGGCGTCTGAAGATGATATTAGGAGTCTTCCCAAGTACAAATACCGCCAAGAGAGTCAATTCAATACATTGGAGAATGATAGGAGGCAAGAATTGCTTGGGGTGAGAGTGAGGTCTGGCGACACAAATCCCATTAACGAACTTCTTCTGCTTCCAGAGGATTCTGTAAGTGTGATATATGTTGACAGGGGAACAAGCATCTTTTATTTCTCATTGCATTTTGCTTTCTTCTATTGTTGTGCTTTTGGCAATTTCCAAATGATTAACATGGAAAGTCTGCAGACTAATGTGGATTGTGTTGCTCTGTAGGAATGCTGCATTTGCCTTTCAAGGTATGTAGATGGAGTGGAGCTGTATACCCTTCCATGTAACCACCATTTCCATTGCAGATGCATCAGCAAATGGCTCCGGATAAATGCCACATGTCCTCTCTGTAAATTCAACATCCGCCGAGGGGACACCTTGGTCTGACGATCCGATTCTTTAAGTTCGAATAGGGCGTGCATGGCTCCTAACGGTTGAGGGGTACAGCAGATGTGTAAGACTTTATTCTATTGCCGGACGCTGATTATAAAAGAGCAGAAGTGAAAAAATTGGGATGGGGGTGGGGGACAGGGAGGGGGGGCCGCTTTTCCAATTTTGGGATCTTGGCCTTTATCCTTGTACTTTTATTGTGAATAGAAATGCAAGTTTGTTTTTCAGCCTGAAGGTAAATGTAAATTTTGTGGATGTAATTCTCTGGGACAAACCGATTAGTATTGTCGCTCCCACCTTTAATTGGCAACTTGTTTTCCGTTTGCACTGAAAAATTAGTGTGGCAAGTTTAAGGAAGCAAGCTCAAAGAGTTCAGTTTCACGTGCATAGGCCCAAGAACGTTAATCTTAACCACTTTAACTCGCTTGAAGGAAAGCTTTCTACAAATGTAAGGTCGTTAAGTTCAGGCTTTATTTTTCAGGTTCTATCAAGATTGCTTGTTGGCTTGCATGGTTCAAAATTACTGAGAAGACAGCCAAAACCCAAAATTCAGGACAATCAATTTTTCCCAAATCCAAGCCATTAGTCAAAACAGTAAGTTCCAAGCAAATCCCATTATATTTGAAGAAGTGGCAGAAAACGAACTGACCAAAAGCTCTTCTAAGTTCCCAACTAGACACGCAAATTGATCATGGATTATTTGGTTTTTGTGTTGTGTTGCTTTATCTAGTATTCGGTCTCATCTGATGACTTCATTTATCTAAAAATTGGATGCAATAGTCAAAGCACTTTGCTTGATGAAATATCATTTTTCTGAAACCATTCCTACTGGACTTCATCCAATGCTTGTAAGCAGGGTGAAATATTTTGATATTTTGAGATGAAAAGACCTTAAGATTGGCCTGTGACGCATTTGAATTGAGCAAAGAACCAATTGCATTTTACACAATCTGGCTTCAAGATAGCTAATCCCATGGCATTAAAATTCTTCTGTTTTAACCTCAGAGATGAAATTAATTACTTACAAGAACAAAATGGGACGACATGAGAAACAAAGAGGGTAAGCTCTAAACCTGCAAGAAAACTTGAGGCAAAAGAAATCAGACATTCTTTAACTTCTTCATCTTGGAAGGTGGCCAGCGGCCCTTCTTTCTCATTCTCCTCTTCCGGACAAGCCTCTTCCTTCGAAGCCTGATTTTCTTGGCCATTTTCATCCTCATCTTCTGCTCCATCCTCTCCTGCAACTTTGACTCCAATGGCAGCTTCTCAACTGGCACTGCCTCCTGTTTGGTTTCCGCAGCCAGCGGCTCGCTTCCATCTGCTACTGGGGCCGCCGGTCCATCAATGTCTGAAGAAGCCTTGCCGATAAAAGTAGTCGTCTTGTTGCCAAAAATACTGGGGTTCTGAAATCGAACTCCATTGGGCAGCAATTTCGTTTGCAGATCAATGGATTTCAATTTTAGCCTGGAAACTGAAAAGTAATACAAATTCCAGACATGGGTTTGATGGAAAACAATAATGTACACAATACCCAGTAAAAATTATGAGCTATAATAGCAAAAAGAAACGCCAGCAAACAAAACAATTAGTTTTCAAACTCACAATTGTATGATGAAATGTCCAAATGAGCATGAAGCGAAAACATTTAGCTACTTTTACGAATCTCAGCAAACCCAAGAGTAAAACAAAATGGAAAAGAATCCAAGTAAAAAGACCAAAAAGATAAAAACAAGTTAGAGAGAGATGGGTACCTGGGTAAGCCACGAGAGGGAGAATCGGAGATGAACATGATAAAGAATAGGAAGAAGAAGAAGTTGGGTATAATGGGAAGGAAGGGAGAGAAGGGAAAGAATTGGAAAAGAGAAGGACAGACATTCTTTTTTATTAAATCGTATGTTGTTAGAAGGTTTTAGTTCCTTCGCAAAAGCACCTTTGGTTGTGTCATTTCCATGTTTGTTTTGGATAAGCCGAGGGAGCCCATCCCCTCGCCTTCTAACCAAACCCGCGCAGACAAGGAGGAAAAAGTTCACAATTGGTCACTAATTTTATTGTTCTTTGTTAATTAAGGTTCCAAATTTTTTATTTTGTCAATGAAGGACGACGGACTTTTTAATGAGTCCAACCAATGCAGGCTAAAGGCTAACAGACGTCAGTCAGTCAAAATTCCATCCTGATGTGGCAGTTAACTACGTTAGTGTCTGACTCCTTGACCAAACCAGGTAAGAGGAATATTTGAAAATGAAAACTATATGTATATCTTTCTTCGTATCTTTTCACCGTCTCTCGTTTAGAACTCCTTTTTCCCAGACGGGCTTCTGCGAACAAAAAATTTATTGTAATGCGAGAACAATATTGAAAAAACTTTTGGGTAGCGGTTGAGTCGACGGCAAGAATTCTAGCCTTCTGTTCTTTCAACATGCAAAAACAGTAGATAGCTAAGAACTGCAAGAGGCCAGAAAAGCTAGAAACACTGAAATAAGCAATGCACTTAAATCTTCCAAGGCAAGGTCGGCCATATACAAAATTGCCTAGAAACACCTAGCAGGGAGTGGCTGAGCCACGCGACAAAATCAATACAGAAGTCAGTTCGACTTCAATGTCTCTTTGTTTCCATCTACTACTTGAAGTTGCATGATTTCAATATACTGTTCAAGGATAGCCTTGAAAACCCCAAAAGAAGGGACAGTATGTCTACTATACCGGGAATGTGGACAAGTACACGCTGAATCTTTTGCTGCAAGATGAATGTGTCAAGTTAACCTGCTACATCAAACAGAATATTTCATTTCGTCACATATCATAGGTATTATGCATAAGAAATGCTACATTAACCCTCCCAAAGCCACATAACCTGCAACCAAAAATAAGCTGTAAAATGGTTTCTCTATTGATGGTCATTTAGATTTGGGATCCTGCAGGGGCATTGCTATGCGAGGAGATATTTGAGAATCACTGCAAAAAGAGTTGATTAACGGTAAAAAAAGAACTCAATTGGAAACAACAGTTTCTGTAAGTCAAAATACAAAAAGATTGTTTGTGAAGCAATTTGCTACTGAAGAACTTCCAAATGCTTTGAAGCAGGAACACAAGACAGAGAAGTCCCTAAAGTATGAATCAAAATTTCCCTGAACAGTTTGGTTTATTTTTCCAATCTTGAGATACATGTAGGACTCCCAACACCTGCACAACACACATGCTCTGCATATTCCTTTTCATCAAATATTTCTGCAAAACTCAAGGTCTTGAGAAGAGCTTAACAATAACATGGTATAAGGATTGCCTCTTGGATTATAATATTAAGTGTAGAATGTGACAAGAAAGCTTGTAATTCTGTTGCTTAGTAGCCCGTTGCTGTAATCCTCCATGGTTGAAATTATGTGGAGGAAAGACTTTCTTGAGAATTAATTTATTTCATAAAGACATTCATTTCCTAGTTGTGAAAAGGGGTTTAAATCTTGTTTCGTGTAAAATTTCCTGCATTTTGCAGTTGGAGAAAAGTATATTCATAAAGCTTATCTGCAGAACAAAGAGACAAAACTCTGAAAAAGTTAAATAGAAGCAAAAGCCACATGCTTCATACCTGCAACATACGATGGACAAAATGGTTAGACATTCTTCAACTTGTTTAATTTTGAAGGAGGCCATTTTCCCCTCTTCCTCATCCTTCGCTTCCGATCAAGCTTCTTCCTCCGAAGTCTTACCTTCTTGCCTAATTTCATCTTCATCTTGTGCTCAAGTTTCTGCTGCAGCTTGGAGTCCAAAGGAAGTTTGTCAGGCAGATGATACTCTTCATCATCACTTTCAGACATGGATTCCCCTTCCGAGATAGGCTGCTCACTGTCCAAACCCGTTCCCTCAACTTCAGATAAGGCCGCCTTAAAGGTCACAATGGACACGTTATTTGCGAGAGTGGGAGTGAATAAGCAAAGTCCACAGTGAGATCCTGAGTGCACATGAAAGGGTTTCCACGGCAAGCTGGAAACTAAAATCGGTACAAATTTAATTTGCAACATTGCAGTTCACACAGAACATAAGGCAGAAAAAGAAAAGATGCGACACAAAACCAAGATTTAAGTTACTAAAGCCTTATAGAGCAATTTCAACCAAAAAAAAAAAAAACCATCAATGGGTTTTGAAGCAAACAGAACGCATTTGAAAGAAAACCCAATAAAGGGATTTTTTGAATATAAACCATAAATCATTTGAAAAACAAGGAAACGGAACTGCATATTAACTAAAAAAGAAAAAGACCAAAAAAAAAAAAAAAGAAAAAAAGAGTTGAAGAGCAAGAATCACAGGACGATGCATAACCAAAAAAATCTAAAGAAACTTGAAAAAATCAGCCGAAACTAGAACACATAAAAACACGGTCAAAAAGAGTTCCTGTTTCCTCCAGCTTTTCTTGGCGTTCGACTCCACTTTTCCTTTTAGACATAGCTAGTTACACACACAAATAACACAGAGAGAGAGAGTCACTTGGAGAAGCAGCGGTTGATTTAGCTGAAGAAGAACGATAAAATGCAGGCAACAGAGAAGCTGGCGATAGACAATGGAGTTGAGCAAGAGAGCTACAGACATGGAGACCCATCAGTCTCTCTCCGTCTTCTCCTCTTGCCTTTGCGTCTAAATTTCTTGGCGCTGCTGCTGGTTTGGTTGCTCCAGATCACAATAAAAGCTTCTGTACATATTTTTCTTTTTAGCTGCAAGTCTTTTTTTTCCCTTTTTTTTTTTCGTTTTTCTTTTCCCATCTTTTATGACGCGTTTTTAACAGGCCCTAATTATTAAATAGTAAACACTCCCCGAAATTCGTCTCTATTTCATAAATGCCCCTCAAACTTTATTTCTAATTGACAGACACATACATGAACTTATCATTTCGTAGGCAGTCAGTCCCCGTTAAAACAGGAAGATACGAAGGAATTTCACGTTAAAAAGAAAAAAGAGATTTTAAAATTTTTTTTTTTAAATAATAATTTCGTAACATAACAACCAATGATATTAAATTTAATTCAATTTAAATTTAATATTTATTATCAAATACACTAACTTTGAAAGTAAACAATGAGTCTCAATTTACCGATAAATTTGATAAAAAATATGATAAAATTTTATATTAAAAAAATTTATAAATTTTATAAATATAAGCATTTATGGCGGGGGGCTGGGTCTGAGGTTCAACACGTCTCCCTCAAAATACCCATTGTAAGGTGGGATTAAATTTAAGTGCATTATATCCCCTCTAGTATTATCGTACTTGTCACCGGTCTATTTTTGGGGGGTTTTTTTTTTTGGGGATTAAAAAAAAAAAAAAAAAAAAAAAGTCTAAACATGATGAGCCAAACAACGCCGGAATTATGATGTAAGTCGACTTCAAACAAAAACCAGAACAGAACCCTGAAGTACATTACCCACACATGGGAGATTTTTCATGCATCGAAGAACATTATATATATATTTTTTTTCTTTTTCCCATTGTTTTCTCTGAAAAAGAGCTCCAAAATGAAGGTGAATTTACAAAATTGTTATGTTTGCGTACAGCAGGAACAGGCATACCCTAACTAGGGAAGCCATGGGACCGGAATAGAAGAGGGTATGTGCAGCAATATCCACTGCTCCAACACTGCATAGAAGAATTTACCGCGTAAGTTAGTTTGAAAAGCTATTCATTCGTAATTTACAGGCTGAGATTTCATTCATCTCTAATCACATGCACGTAAGGAAAGCAAAAATGAAAAAAGACAGAAGATATCAAAACCAGATAGAAGTTACTTTTATCCATAAAAAAGAAAAAAAAAAAAAAAAGACCGTGCGGAACTTGAGACAGCTTACCACAGAAAGCAATGGTCCCTGCTTGAAGTTGTCATTAAATGAAAATGAAATTGGCGTGGGATTCTCTCCAGGACCTCTAATAAACCCACTGGATTGATACAATAGCAAGTGTGAAACAAATGCTGCTAGCTCAAGATAATACTCAAATAAAATAAACATCTCATGATAACAACTTAAAAAAGAGCCTGATAAAGTGAAGATAATAAATAACCAAAATCAAACCCACATTAGTGATGCAGAAATCAAGGGCGTTCTTCTTGTGTCGTATATGGCAACGAGACCCTTGTACATGGCATCCCCTCCCTTGTACGATACAGCTAATCTTTCACCAGAAGCATCCCAGGCGATCTTCTCAATTCCATGACTGCACGGTGTAACATTTGAGTGCAAAGGTGTTTTCATGGGTCATCATGCATTGCACTTTATCAAAATAAATAAATAAATAAATAATCATATTTGATCTTACAAGGCACAACATTAGGAATATTGAGTTTGTCACCGAATCCGAAAATCAAAAAGAACTTAGAAAGAAATCAGTATCAAGTTATTGACAAGAAAAAAAACTCCAAGACGACGAGCAAAAAATTTCAACTGTCAGCTGTTGGGATTGGGCATTGGGCAAGTCCAGAATCAGAGTTCCCAAATTTCATGCAATTGAGATGGTCGATTCTTCCATGATGACTAGCCCGCTTATCTGTGTGGGCAACAACCAAATTGCATCTTAAGACATGAGAGTGTTTTAAAGGAAAAATAAAAACTAGATCTGCAATCTCAGCATCTCCCAAAACATTGGCTTTCATTGCATTAAAGAGGCCACCAACTCCTATTACATGAATCACACTAAGAGAAAGTTTAAGCCATTCCAAACAGAGTTAAAACAAATTTATATACACCTGCTTGTCAAAGACATTATCTCTGGCAGATCAACAGGCAGTAGGTGTGCATCTGCAGGGAATCATCAGAAGAGAAGATCAAGCCTACTGGCACAACAAACAACAGATTCTTTGTGTAAAACAGTGACTTCACCACCAACACAAAATGAGAAGACTATAATGTACATAATACTCTAATGAAAAGCATCAAAAGAAAAGAAACATTAATTGACAAATGGGCAATTAAAAATCAATATGAGAGTTGGCAGCAAATTTATCCTTTTGCTTCATCAACCTCCAAAGAGTACTGCTTTTCAAATATTTAGAGATTGCACAAGGCACAAGTGGCTGGCAAAGGCCAAAAAAACTCATAAATCTCAAGCAAATCTAAGCAGAGTAGTACATCAACTTTTAGTGCAGTCATTGTATTTGCTTTCTGCAAAGCCACTTGCATTCTACATCAAGATGACTAAATGTCAAAACTCAAGGTGATGTCTGCTTACCTAAAGATGGAGGCTTTGACGCAAAGTGAATAGATGCCAATGCTGATGATCCAGAGAATGAAACAAGTATTATGCGACCATCAGGATCCCATGTTGCTCCCTGATAGAAGACATCATTTAGTGTTAAAAAATTATAAGTCATTTTCTCACAAGATGAAACAGCATCCAAGACAATTGAATAGTATAATTTTCTGAGGTTATCCAACTTGTAGCCCACCACTTTAGAACAAATCACTGTCAGGAGGAGGGGGCATTGGCATTGAGTTATGATGAAGTTTTTAATCTATCTTCATAGGAATTGAGTCGGAAAAAAAAAAAACCTTTCATGGTCAAAAACTAACCCACCTCATTGTTAAGTTAAAAAAGTGAAACTAGAATCACACGCTGCAACATTTATGAGAACTAATAAAGCAAAAATTAAAATGTGGATCAGAACATCTAACACTCACAGCAAAATAATTTCAGGATTGTAAAATAGAACCATGAATTCCAAAGACATCTGCAAATGAGGTATAAAATTATGTTTACCGTGACAAAGCCACTAGTTGAAGACCATCTTTCGGATGTCCATGTGTTTGTCTCCCAAAGATAAAATGGTCCATCACTGGAAAGGGGGGTGGAAAAGAAATCAACCTACATTACATCTCCAAAGATGGAGCAAAGGCTCACTTTAATGCAAACAAATAATAGGAAATTGAACAAGGAACATACAATTTTGCAGAAAAGAAGTAATCTCCAGTAGGAGACCATTTCAGCATCGATATGCCCCCTAATCCTCTTCGAAGAGGTGTCCCTAGTCCTGCAAATTATTACAAAACAAGAGATATGAACTTACAGATCATTACAAAACAAAAGATATCAAGTCCAACAATGTGCTATCTCAAACACCATTAACCAAATACTAAGGAAAACAATGAAAGATTGGTCCACATTGAACAAAAGCCTAATAATTTTCTCAAAACATTTCCATGTGTAGTAACCTTGGCCATCAACGTGCATAACCATTTGAGTTTCATCCAGACATGTTAAACATATCTTGCAAAATCTGTTCTATAAACATCAGTAGTCTATCTAATCCATGGAAAGATAAATTTAAAAAGCAGTTGACATCTTGAGTTGGCACATATTCATCATACAATTGACTATTAAGCCTTGCTCAGGTCCTCACGTGCAAGCCAGATTGGGCTCAATCAGGAGAAAGAAGGAAAATGCACACAACAAGAACCTTTTTCTCAATCAATGTCGTATCATAAAGGTATATTTTATCACAACAGAAAAGGTTCCAATTATTGTTGCAGGACAGACAAAATTGGCATACCTTGTGCAACATCCCATATGGTGAATGATGAGTTCTCATATGAAGCAGATGCCAGATATGTGAAGACCAGTCAAGGAAATTTAGTATCCACCACAGAAAGTGAACCAATCCAAGAATGTGGGGGACCGTGGAAATATGCACTAAATTTTGAAAACAGCAGAACATAAAATAATATGAAGTATGTTACTGAAAAACCTTGCTGTGAGCAAGAACAGTTATGATCTTGATGCAAACTACAACCATTACAGGGAAGATAATTGAAAGCAGAGAAAAGTTTAATGGTGAACTTATTAGGATATCTTCCATTAGGACTCCAAGAAAGTGCAGTTACTTGTTCATCGTCACAACTACGAAGAAAATCTACCAAAGTCCATCGAGTTCCAGAGCCTCTAGAAAGGGTCCCTAAGGATGAAGCAGCACCAGATCTTACAGATGCAGCAATTTCTGGATAAGAAGCAGCCCAAATGCAAATTCCATCCCTGAAATCAAATCCAATGGCCAATAAATTCCAAAAAAATAAGGATTTACAGCCTGTAGCTCAACATATTAAAAAAGACACAATATTAATACTTACTTGCATCCTACAGAGAGTGACTTCCCACCATTTGGCCTCCATTCAAGAACCTTAATGTCTCTCTGACACTCACTAGTCAAAAAGCAGGGATCCTTCCCCTCTGTTGAAAAGTAAAAGTTTCCCTTCAAAGTAATTGAACAGAGAATCTATACCAAAACAGATTAAACAGACTATTTTATACATGCATTTTTTACATGAAAAGCATAAATCCACAAACCTGAGTCTTCAAAATCGCGGACTATAACCTGGTTTGGACCAGAGATAAATGCAACAATGTGCTTATGTTGGTGCCAGCTCATGGCCTGAAGATCAACCTCAGGTAACAAGTTTACCTATATGGTTCATTACAGGAAAATGCATAAGAGTGACCTTCATTCTTACTCGTTGCATTTATGGGCATTGAAATAGAAGCTAGTTTAAGGTCAAGTTTAACTACTTGGATACCACCCAAGATGGTTCAACAACTTTATCACTAGAGATGCTCAATAAGCCAGGTTTTTAAGCCTTTTATCAAATGTAAACAATGATGTTTGTGAAACCATAATCATGTAAAATGTGCTTGCAAGTAGAAAAACATTGAAAACACAAGTATGTAAAGCCTTAAAACAGAACATAACAGAAAGGGCCAAAACCTGATGAAGTAATCAAAAATTATATATATAAATAGCCTGCTTATTTTTTCTGTTAATTACTTTTTCAATATTCTATGATGCTTGGTTACATTTGCCACTTGCATCACAGAACACAGCATGTGGCATCAGTTGAGCTTGAGGTAAGGAATGTGACTGGAAAGAGGCGAGGTAGCATAGATCCTTAAAAACAATATCCATGCAGTGAAATACAGGTTTATTCAATTTGTGCGGCCTATGGGTGATTGCAGCATTAGGAGTCAATCCATTGGCCTTGTTTGACATGAAAGATGAGGCATCTGGGTTCCTAAAGAAAACAACAATGCCTAGGAATGGGACTGCCTAAAAACTTCAATCACATTCTGTCTTATCAAGATCCCACACAAGAAGGAAAAAAATAAAGACCAAAAATTTTTAAAATAATCGTTGAAAAGAAAAAGGTAACAAGTAGTAACAGCTCACATAATTTGGATTAAGAAAGCATTTAATAGAGTAATTGACAATGCCCTGAAATGCTTTCGCTAAACCCTTCCTCTGAACGCTCTCTCCATCGATTCTCCCTTCTTGTTCCGGCTCCAGCTTTGCACTCGTGGCCACCAGTGTTCCGGTTGAAATGGCACCGGACTGAACACCATTCCCTTATACATCAACACCATTTCAAAGGCTCAATTACATACACACACACAAAAAAAAAATTGGAAAAAGATTGAGAGAGAAGAAAAAGAATTACAAGAATCTTCCCATAAGTGATATGGGCTCTGTCGTCAGGTAATATCTCGGACGTAACTGAAGAATCATCAAATATGGGCGTCAAGATTTGGATATTTCATTTAAAAGAATCAGAAACCCTAATTATAAAGAACGAGAAAGAGAGGTGAGCGAGAGAGAAGAAGTTGATACTCAGGTCTCTGTTAATCTCGCAGATAGTGACGCAGCCTGGCTGAGGAAAGGAAGGCATGCTTCCTTCTTCTTCCACTTCCAGAAACACCCAGATTGCTTTCGAGCCCAAGATTAAAAATTAATTAATTAGACAAAAATCAAAAGTAAGAAATGTGAGTTATAAATATAAAGGGAGGAGTCTGCAAAATTGTGTGTCTGTATATATATATAGACAGAGAGGGGGGTTTATGTCCTACTCGGGTTGGAATTTCCCCGGAGGGCCCACACGACATGTCATTCGTAGGTTTTCTTTCTTTCTTTTTTTTTTTTTTTTTTTTATTCAAAGGTTTATGCAAGTGGGCAGGGTGTTGCTCAGAGGGGATGATGGAACTTTGTTCAATCCAGCCATTCCTACTAGTATGTACATTCTGTAAAAATTTTGTGCCCTCAAGTACTGAGTCTCTTGTGAAATTTGCTGAATCACGCTACCAAGTGAGTGTGGTGGTGTCTTTCTTGGCATATTTTCAGGAATTTGGTTCTTTGCGTGAATGGTGGATTGCTGGGTTGCATTGACCCTAGACTTCTAGAGCTGAATGTAATGTGTAGTTTAGGTTTCTGTTTCAGAAACATAAATTTCTTTCAGGTACAACCCTATGCTATTAGTTTGCAAAACTTTTTGGCAAGGTTATAATTTAATCTTCCGAAGTTTCAAGTCCAGAAATGTTTATTTTATTTTGATGGGAATATGTGTCTCAATATTATGCCGACTTGCAAGGGACATCAGTTTTGAATAATATGCCTCCGATGTCAATATGGAAATGCGTCCAGTTTATCTAATATGAAGATTCTCCTATTAGCCTTTCTTTGTTTTAACAATTTGATCTGCATGCAATAGACTGCCCCTTATCACGAAGAGGAACTTGTATGGTTCTGTGAACCAGCTATTGCATCGGTTTATATACTGTGATAATTGATCGCTGGAAAGCCAGAAAAGTCAAGTCAAATTGGTCGTATACTTCTGTGCAAGAAGTCCTGCAGAAGCGCAAACAATGGAGGTGGGTATGGGACAGTCCTAAACTCTATTCCCACCTCTCCCCCCCCCCCACCCCCGAACCCCTCAAAAGGACAGTGGGAAGGAAAAAGAGTGAGATTCCAAGTTTTCGTTGTGATTAGAACTACTTCGTAACAAGGCTTGGCCCAGCCGGTGTCACGTGATATGCTGTAGAATCTTTTGTCGTCTTCTTCTTCATTGTCATCATAATCTTCTTACACTTTTCATTTTTGATTCACCCTTGACGCATATAGTTGGTGTTGTGATTACATTGTGGGGAAACAATTAATGCATCGTGTCTCGGAGATGGTTCCCAGACATCCAGGGAGGACCAAGAAGCAAGAGCCTGCGTCCTCATCAAATGCCGGCCCGTCCAAGCCTGGGAAGGGTGGTAGAAAGATGAGATAGCTCAAGAAGTTGGTGTTTTGCTTCATATCTCAAACTTGCACAAGCAGAGGCTGCTTTCTAATAGGTTCAACTCTTCCTAACTTAAATTCAACAGAACTAATTTTGTCATAGTTTGCATTGTTAAAATCGTGAACTTGATTGATTCGGCACCTTTTATGAGAAATCTTGACTCTTCTTGATGCTTGCAATCGCCTTTGTTAAAAAACAACGTAAACTTTGGTTTTTGGATGATTAAGACTGTCTTCCGAATGCCAATGATCAGAAGGCACAACTGATTTTGCTATTTAGTTTAAGAGTAAGAGTTTTGACTATGTAAACATTGCTTTCACGGTAGCTTGTAGGATCTCGGAGCAATATTTTCTCCATAGTGAAGAGGAGGAAGCTGGTCATCTGTCAGCATCTCCTTTCTTTAAAAACAATAATAAACAGTCCTTGAAATGCATAAATCGCAACTAATCATGAAACTACAAATATGTGTCCAATGAACATGCTCCTACAGTCTGAGTGCACCGCATTAAAGTTTTCGCATGCAGTTAATGAAGCTCCGGTATGGTTTGATGGTGACAACATGGGAATTCTCCTTTTGCATGCAGTTCTGGCTATTCAGATCAAACGACCTTAATAACACCCACCAAAGTAATCAATTAACGGTGACGACACAGTAAAAACGAGAAGCCTACTGGAAGTGATTGGGCTTTGAAATTAGGTAACTTCAACTCGGCATAATCAGAAACAAAAAGTTTTTATGAGGGATTTTTAGACATTAAAGTCACGAATAATAAATGCACTTACAATTTCCAGTTTCTTAATTCAAACACGGCAACGCAACATTCAAATTATCACAACAATTTTCAGGATAAAAAGGAAAAAAAAAGAACTGCCGTAATTAGCAAAAAAGCCATTGCTCATCTAATAACAGGTCTTCGAACTCAACATCATCGCTATCGAAAGTGTAGAAGGGAAGGCTCAGGTAGCCCTATTCATCCCCATTGTTGTCCATCTTGACGTCCTCAATTAAGAAACTATAATCACAATTTGAATTCGAACTTCCAACATCTGACTCTTTGTTGTTCTTGAGAGTTTCTGCTTGCAGAAATGTTTCATCAATATCACCAAAGCTCCCCACAAATGGCATATAATCTTGATCAACATAAAAACTACCAGTAATCAAGTCAGTGCCAGAAAAGAAATTTGGATCATCAGTTGTGTTGAAGTATTGGCCCGGACCGTCATTGTTACTCGTTCCAACAAAATCATCACTGTTTCCACTTTTGATAGCAGTGGCAGGATGAAACCAATTAAAATTGTTGCAATAAGGGGTTTCGTCTGGAGGCTCAGTTTTTGTGACCAAAGAGTTGTTGGCAATGAAGCTGGAAGGAGGATGATCAAAGAACCCACTTTCATCAAGAACACAGCTATTATCAGCATGACCCAAATGCCAATTATCACTGTTGTTTTCTATGGTAGCTTCTAATTTATAGATCTCACTGTTCCCAACAATAGCGGCAGCACCAACAGAAGTAGACCGTTGCATCTGCATCTTGGTTACAGCTTTATCCCTCAAATTCTCTAATGCCGTAGCCAATACTTGCAACTCCTGAACTGTGTTTAATTTCTCCAACTCTTCAAGATCCATATAAAACCTTTCAGAAGACTTATTCCTCTTATTGATTTTCTGGGTACAATGATCAAGCCCCATTGTTTCTTCCCATAAAGAAAAGGCCAAAGTCTTGGTTTTATCATGATCTAGTGCATCGTCAATAACACGATTTTCAAGAAAAATATCAATGACAGCATCAACGCAAGGGTACCCAAAGGAATAAAGCTTCTGTTTTGAAGGAGTCAAGGATGAGACTAAAACAGCAATACGAGCATCGCAAAACATGGATATTTCCGCAGCCTTGTTGAACAGACCTTGACGCCTCTTGCTGAAAGTAGTGGCCCTTTGCTTCGTCGTTTCTCGCCTTCCTATCGGAAGTTTTCTTGATTTCGCCATTGTAGCGTAACTTCAACCAAGAATTTAAAGGGGATGCCAACTGGAACCAAAACCCAGAAGAATGAACAGCACAGAGAGAGAGAGAGAGAGAGAGAGAGAGAGAGAGAGAGAGAGAGAGAGACTTTGTTTGTAGCAATGTAACAGGTGAATAGCGGCTCCAACGTTGTACAAACAAGCATTGTTTAAAGACCATCTTAGTATTCCCCATAGCATATGGATTGGGAATTCAAATTTCCTAATTAACTGATTATTATTTCAAGTGATTATAAGATTTATTTATTTTAAATATTTCTTATTCGTTTGGGTCTTCCATAATGCGTTCGAAATTCTTGGGATTAAAAGATTTTTAATGAAGATTTTCACATGACAGAGATGCCGTCGACGGCGACGATAGCATACGGTGAGGCCTTTTTTTTTTTTTTTTTTTTTTTTTTTTTTAAATACTGCCAATTGACTGCAATATATATATAAATTAGAACCTGTAAATTTGTAAGACTCGTTGAATTGAAGGGAAAAATATATACAAACATGCAAATTAAAGAGTTCTTTTGCTTACAATGTGGCAGCGAAAGGGCACCAATGCTTCTGCTCTTATTAAAAAAAAAAAAAAAAAAGCATGAGAAAGAAACAATTTTTTTTGTTTTTACGGCGCAGCAGGAATTTTGAGCACATGCCGTTGAATGTGACGGTCTGTTCGCATATATTCGTTTCCAGTAATATGTCCGTTATAGCCCGGCAATTTGCCAATAGAAGAAAAAGCCAATATTTTTTAAGGTAATCCCTCTCGTTTCCCCCTAATATCATTGCCACGCTAAAAATAAGATTTTTTTTTTTTTTTTTACTTTGTTCAAGGACTCTCTCTGTATGATTGTACATCTATTAATGCCTTTTTGCATGCACAAAAATCAAATGTAACTCATCTACGGAGGATTGATCATCAATTTCTCCTTGTACATTGGACGAACAAACATTTTATAGTTTTTTTTTTTTTTTTTTTTTTTTTTTTTTTTTGAGGGGGGAGGGGAGGCAGAAAACGGAAGTTCGGTCACTGCCAGAGAGAGAAACGTACGCATCCGTGCCTTTGATCGGTTGACCTCAAGGTAAGGTCATTAACGTTACGAATATTTAATCAGTGCCCATATGACAATAATCAACACGACGACGGCAAGGACCATTAAGACTAAGCAACAGCAGCCACCCTTGGTGCGTTTATTCAGCATGGCCAATTTCTTCTGAACCCTCTGTTGCAAAGACCAGCAGGGATTCATCAGTTAAAAAGTGATGGCTATAATTCACAGGCAATTCAATAACATAAGACACGGCACTGCAAACCCGACTAGGACTATAGCAGTCAAAAAATAAAATAAAGCAGAAATGATGGAGGAATTTAGTTTCGTTTCACAGGATGCTGGACTTTTTAGAGACCAACTGATTGGATTTTTGGGTTTGATAGGGACCAACAGGAGAAAAATTCACATGCCTGCAAACACATTCATTGGTATTCAGTTTAATACCAACCTGTAGGCGGGAGTTTGATATGTCTACATGCTCCTCCAAATCATCCTGCATTATAAAAGAAAAGGGGACGCTGTTATTAAAGCTGCAATAACTTTCGCCAAGATACATTGATAAAATGAGAGATAATTATGAATACAACTAAATCAGCAGACTCACCAGGAGCCTATTGTGAAGGCCAAGCTCCTCATTAACAGCTAATGCGATATGTTTTGTACTTATCACTGTTTCTTCCAAATTTTCAAGGCCTTCATCTTGTTCTGCTCAATGTGCAAAACAGGATAAAAATGGGCAAGCCATAAGTAGAATTCAGGTATAGGAGTAAATATGTAAGTGTTATATTGACATACCTTTCATAACTTGCCGTTGAAAGCCAACAAGACCACGGTTGTCGAGGCCATCTGTTCTGTTCATGATGTCATCCGATTTCTTATCAGGCCCAAGCAAGCTATCTCTATTAGCTGCACTGGACATGTTCATAGTAGTAGCCATCTGGTTAGCTTTTGAAGTCAAATTTTTCAGCATGTCCTGACGACGATTCATCTCTTTCCCTGTCCTGTTCAGCCAAATAATTTTCAGAAAGATGAACACCAAGAAAACAACTAGATTACAGACAAAAGGCAGCTTTGCTCTATCTATCAAAGACATTGACATCTAGACAAATTTCTGTCTACAACGTTGAATATCATACCAAGCCATAGAATATTTGCAAGAAATTCAATTATGTCCTCAAGAATTAGTGTAGCTGCAATTGACACAAAAACTATGCAGAAATTAAACTTAATGTCACACCACAGCAGCCTCTTACCAGTGGAAAAGCAAGGAAACAGAACCACAAAAAATGAAGACAGCTTGCTTACATTTAACATCTCAATACTTCCCATGATTCATACTACAGCCAAAATTGCATCAGTAGGTTGCTATGGAATGGTAGAGCATTTATGATAGAGCCCCAGTCCATTGACAAAAAGGGAAAAGCAACCTTCACAAGAACATGCCTCTCCCCCACCCCCTTCCTCCAGGTCTTTGCTCCCGATCCTTTTATCAGTCTAAATCATAATTCCTATACAAGTCTATTGCTAGACCTATTGACTAAAAGTCACGTCTCGCCTCTCAATCTGAACTACCACAGTTGAATTGCTTGAGAAGGAATTTTGCACTCTCTTCGACTTAAATGTACCCATCTCTCTTTAAAAGTCTGGCCTTACCAGTCAATTGCAGGAATAATTGCATCAATCAAGTGCGACATGAAAAGCTAAAGAAAAACCATTATTAAAGCATGAGCGCATCCTAAATGGTGGGAGCTGAAAAGAACAGCTGACCAAAAGGACCCTCCTTTGAATCCACCGAAAACATAAAAAAACAACATGGGTAGTCGATATTAGATTCCCACTTCATGTTACGACAAGTAACATTGGAAATTTCAAACCCACATGTTCTGCCTGTTAGGAAGTGCGGATAGAAGCGACTGCAGAACATCAAGTTTTGTTCTTAAAATAGTAATCTTCCTCCGAGTCGTAGACATATAGCGCTGCGTCTCCGGTCCCGAATTCGGCAAAGAATTCCTACCAGAGATCATGCCATTGATTTCATCGGCAAGTTTCGATGCGTCGTTGAATTCCCTCATCCATGATTCGGAAGGCAAAGCCATTGCGCAGCTAAATCGTTCAAATTCCACACAAACTGCCCACAAACAGCCAGAAAAATCAACGGGATTGATCTTTCATGAAAGAACAAAAAAAAAAGAATGAGAAAAAAATCGACAATCGGATTGTACCTTAAACGTCTCTTGCAAGGAACGAACAATCTTGATCTTTTTACCTTTTCCCCTCCTTTTTTTTTTTTAAAAAAATTAATTTTGGAACGAAGACGTGGTTCTTGACTTTTGATTTTCAAAACGCGCAAGCGAAGCCAACAAGCCTTTATGGTAATTGTTGTCCGCCTCCCAATCAATGTGTAATTAATGAATGCTGGGCGTACAAGTCGACGCAACGTGGGACCTACTCCTACCAGGCATCCAAGGCCCATCTGGAATGGGGCCAGGCCGACTTTCCTTTTTGTTTCCAAAGTTTCGTTGCCGGCCTTGCCTGGTGATTGGGTCAGATGGTCCGACCCATTTATATAAATAGATAATGTTTACAAGCAAAATTTTTAGGTGATAAAAAAATATTTTTATTTTTTTATATTATTTTTTGTAATAATATTTATTTTAAAATTTTTAAAATTTATTCATTAAATTAGACTTATGTCAAAAAAATTTATTAAATTTAATTGTTTAATAATTACTCACCTATTATTTTTATTATTATATTATCCAATTTATTAATGTAATCAATTAATAAAATAAAATATTATAAATACTATAAAAATAAAAAATTACATTATTTAATCATTTATTATTTTAATTTCTATAAAATTAAATTGTATATTATATCAATATATTTAATAATATAATACTAATACTAATTTATGTGTTATATAATATGGGATAATTGTTATATTATTATACATAATAAAAAACATTTAATACATTTTAAATTTAATTAACGAGTTCAAATAGGTCTTTAAAACAAAACTCTGCGTTCTGTTTCCAAAATGGAATATTGGCCGGGAACAGCGGTGGGTGCGAGTGGACTGTAAACCCCTGAGCTTTAACCAAAGCCCCCCTGGGGAACCCCGTTTGCTGAAAACTCGCAGAAACCCTTTACCATTCAGTGTCAATGGCGCCTAACGCTCTGACTCTCACCCGAGGGTCCCCAATCTTGTGCCGTTTTGTTCGGTTTTCTCGCAGACCCATTTCGCTTTTAGGTCCAAAATCTCAAATCTCCTTGAACCCTATACGGATGAATGCATTCAAGGCTTGTTCTTTGCTTAACTTTTGTCCAGATCCTATGCATATTACTCGTGTAACCGGGTTTAAGAATTTGAGACCTTCGAAAGCGGGATTCAGGGGACTGGACTTGGAAAAGTCCCGGCTTTTTGCGGGTTCTGACGGTGCCTCAGTTGGTGGTGGTGGTGGTGGTGGTGGGCTTGGGGGATCCGGTCGGCGGAATTCTGGTGGCGGAGGTGACGGTGGTGGTGCTGGTGCTAGTGGGAGCGGGAATAACTGGTCTTTTCTTTCATGGTAACACGGATTGTAGGTTCTGCTTGTTTGCTTCCTTTCAAAATTGTGAATGGTTCGTGTTTCTTTACTTTAATGAATAGTGCGAAGTATGTAACTCAAAAGAGTTGAAAAGGGGATCATTTTGATCCTTCCAAATGGATCATTTTGCATTTCTAACAAAAGTGGCCTGAGACTTAGAATTTCTCACAGTTTTATTTATTAGAACTTAAATTCAAGATTTTCAAACTCCTGACGCAAAAGGGTTTGAACATTTCTCTTATTTTTACTGGTCTTGTTGGCCTGTACCTGTGAGGGCTTTGAATTGAGTTCCACGTTTCATGATCTTACACTTCGAAAGAACTTATATTTTTAGTCCAAAGCTGCCTGTGAGTCCTATTGATTGACTTTCAGGTATATGACTCTTCTTGTAAAGTATCCTGTGTTGACAAAAGCTGTAACATCTGCACTCCTGACTTTTATTGGAGATTTAATCTGTCAGGTAAGCTTTCTTTATTTCATGCTGTTTATATTTTGGGCCTCGCCATAGAGCAATATGCCCACAGCATAATGTCACGGAGTTAGGCTTGGACGTGCTTTAGACGTGTTAACCCGCATGGCACTTAGTCGATCTTGTGAGAGAAGATGCTAAGTAAGCCTTGGAGAGTTTGGGCGAACCAGTAGAAAACTTGTGGGAGGCAAGTAACTGAACAAGAAGAACTTGAGAGAACTAGAGAGAGAGAGTACAAGAGCTTTGCAAGTGAACTTGTATTGAATGAATGGAGAGGTGCTTTATAAATGAGAGGAGTGGGGGTATTTATAGTGGTTTCACCTCCTCAATGTGTGGTTACAATTTCTCTAGATCTAAAATATTTAAGATATTTACAAAAGAGAATACCTAAGCGTTTATCTAAAGGAGGCGCTTATCTAAGCATTTACATAAGGAAGATGCTTACCTAAGCGCTTATGCAGAAGGTGATAGCCAAATCTTTGGGCTATCAATTGGGCTAGGTGTCCATCAATCAGACAGGCCGTGACAAAAAGCTACTTTGCAGCACGCTTCAAAATCATTGAAGCTCTTCCCAACTGTTGCACTCTCATATAGACATGCACACAAGCTTTTCTTTTTCCCACATAGTTTGATCAATGATTGCAGAATAATCTTCTTCCTTCTGTTTTTGTCACGTCACTTGGTGAAAACATGGTAACATGCTGGAATTTTCTGATTTGATGCCTGAATATAGCATTTACCTAATACCTTTGTACATGAGAATATTTTTTGGCATTACATCAACTAAATGTTTGCATTTTATTTGCTTCAGCTTGTGATCGAGCAAGTTCACTCACTAGACTTTAAAAGGATGTTCCTGTTTACTTTCTTGGGGTTGGCAGTGGTGGGTCCCACATTGCATTTCTGGTAATCCTCTGAACTCTCCATATGTTATGTGCTCCTTAATTGTGTGTAATTTGATTGGAATAAGAGTGTAAAGGGAACGTAGGACTATGCACATGCATGGGACAATTGACCAATGGGAAACTGTTCTACAATGAACATGGATTTCAACTGCATTGCCTCCACAAATGTGTTGGAAGCTGGCTATGACTTGTATTTTGCCTGCACAAAGATGAAATGTTTTGGATCTTTGTAGTCTGCATGTTTCAATAGTAGAAGGGGTTTATAGATTTTTTAATTACATATACAATTTCTTCCTGTCATAGTTTGAGCTACTTTTATTTATCTCACAGTAAAAACCCCTTTTTTCTTTGTGGATAAAAAATGTTTCTGCTATGGTCATTTGACTGAATTCCATCATTGACCTTCATTTGCAATTAATTTTCTCTAGGTATTTGTATTTGAGTAAATTGGTCATGACACCCGGAGCATCAGGGGCATTCCTACGACTTCTACTTGATCAGGTGGCACTGATATTTGTAACTTGCCCTTCATAACTAACACTGTTGAAAATCTGTCATAATGTGTCCTAAAGCTGCTGTCTTGAATGTGCTCCAATTTGTATTGCAGTTCCTTTTTTCTCCTGTGTTCATCGGATTTATTTTATCCACATTAGTGACACTTGAGGGAAGGCCATCACAAGTTATACCCAAGCTTCAACAGGTTGCGTTAAAGCATATGTATTCTTTCTTTCTCCATCATCTGACTATGAATCTTTAAAATGCTGTTAGTTGGATGGATCCTTAACACTATCTATTGCTTTTTGTAGGAGTGGTTTTCAGCTGTTCTTGCAAATTGGCAACTGTGGATACCATTTCAGTTTCTGAACTTCCGATTTGTCCCACAGCAATTTCAGGTTTTGACAGTTTACTTATGGTTGTTTGCATAAGTAGGATTATGTAGTCTCTGATTGGGTTTTAGATTACCCTGCATTGTTATAGTTGAGCTCTTCAAACATTAATAATCTACTTGTTACTTGTAGTTTATCCAATACTCTTGGCCTTTGGAGCATTTTCAAGTATACTTGCCTAAGGGCTTGCATTTTTAAAAGGAAATTTTCTTGATTATATAAAATGTTTTTAAAATGCTCTTGCCATTAACATAGCACAGTTGTGAATTTTACCTTTGCAAAGTTCAAGAAGGCCACATAGGATAAATAATCCTCTGCAATCCTACGAACCAGGGAGCCTCGTGTGATGCTGATACCCTTTAATGTGAATTTTACATTAAATTAATTTCTTGACAATATTTTTATACCAATGGCAACCTTAATGTTACAATATAAAATCAAGCAATAAAATTTGAACAATGTTAATCATGTGCAACTTCACTGGGAGCCATTTCTTTGATTACTTGTTCAAAATCATACCAGTTCTTGCGGCCCAATTTGAACCGGGCATTTTTCTACTAAATGATTCTATTTTTTATGACCCAATTTTAATGACAAGGTCAATTTCAGGTTCTTGCGGCTAATGTCATTGCCGTGGTTTGGAACGTGATCCTCTCATTCAAAGCTCATAAGGAGGTCATCACAAAATAGGTTGGTTTGATTTCCATGAAATTTTTATCCTGCTAGGTGTCAGGCTAAAAAAAATAAAATGAAAAGAAATTGGTCATCTCGCCCATAAAGAAATTTAAGAATACTTCATCAAAGGCCAATGTCATGTTGAAAAGGCCTGCTTGACCAAATGAATGGGAGATCCTGGACTTTTGCCCTTGCCCATGTATATTGCTGTAATGGACCACAGGCAAACAGAGCCATAGCTGATAGCTGTTCGTTTACTCAAGTGCATCAGAAAATCCAGTGCTTAAGATTTCACAAATTGTCTGTACGGTGGACATATTTTAACCATGTTAAATAATGTTGTACAGAATTTGAAGGTTTAGATCTTCAGTCACAAAAATTTATCTAGATTAAGGGCATTCTAGGATCTAGAAAGAAACCCAAAACCTGGTTGTACTTTAAGCAGTTTTGGAGTGGAAGCAATAGAAGCATGAATGAGTAGTAAGTCATTCCATAGATGTTTCAGGAAATGTTGATTGCCCCGCTATCTTATGATAGAATTCTTGCGGATTTATTGAGTCGCGAATCTCCCCAGGCATCCTTCCATCTGCAGGCGGAATTGGGAAGGGAAGGGTATAGGACTCCGACAAATATCCCAGTTTAACTGCATCAATCACATATCTTGTTGAACTGAATTTCTTGATCTAGGATTTGTTATTGAGGAGGTCTTGCATTGTGTTGATTCCTTAGACGAAGCAAAGGGGTTAAAACATTTCCATTTCCTTGTTGGCGATTATGACTGGAGATGGCTTTCCAGGTTGTAGAAGTTGCTAGTTTACGTCTTCTCGAACCTAATTTTTGACCGGTCTGGCAATGGCAGTAGAGTTCTCCGTACAACGTTACAAAACGTAAATTATCTCCTTCTTGAATGTATTTACTCGTTTTTTTTTTTTTTTAAGTGTCTGATCTTTAAGATTTTGTGTCGCAAACGCAACTGTTGAGAGTCGAAAGACGAGGGGGCAAAGGTAAGCATGACGTCACATGCAAATCCCACCGACTAGTCGCAATAATGGAGGACAAGTGCTTCGGTGGATTAACGATGACCCATTGACACAAGCGGACAGAAGTCAACCGACGCGTCACGCCATTGGTAAACCTTTGACTCTTCTCTCGTTAAAATTGGGCCTGGTTTCGGGTCAACAACCTCTCCCACAAAAACGTAATGCCGCTGTCGTTGTCTCCCAGAACAACGAAGCTTCCCGCAATGTCAAATAAAAATAAACAAATGGCAATGGCTAATAATTTATGAATTTAAAGTGGAAAAAATAGTCAGATTAAAAACCAAGTTGTCAATGATAAAATTCTTTGACTCCGTAGCGCCCACGGGGCCTGGTTTCGGTCAATACCTGCCTCTCAGCCGCTGGATCTTTTACTGAATGGTTCTAAATCGAACGGTGGAGTACCAAAAGAGTTCCCTTTTTTTTTTTTTTTGTTCTGGAAGAACCGCGTTCGACAGGGCACAAAAAAAGAAAAAGAAAAGGAAAAGAGAAAAGTCAAAGATCTCTTGTGATGAATGATCAATTAGGGAAGAGAAAAGACAAGATTGTACTATCAAGTACGGCTCTCCATTATTGACTCCTTCCCACCGGTTCAAAATTTCTCTCCACTCCCAGCGTTGCAGCAAACGTTCATTTTCCTGCCTTTAAACGATGGGGGCGGGCGCATTCAACTTTCATTCTTAAGCGAGTGCAGAAGCAGCATCCCGAAGCTGACGTCCTGGCTTGAGTGATCCTTGCCGTCTAAACCGATCCTTCTTCCTGTAACGTTCGGGCTACAGGGACACTCCAATTTTGAAGCATCCTTGACAAGATATTATATTTTATATATATAGATGTATTATTTTTTTATATGAAAATTAATAATATATTTTTTTATTTTTTGGACGGACAGAAATGACGGGGAGGAGACAGATTTGGAGGCGTTCACGGGTAAAAAATGTCGTCGTCGTAATAAAAATATTGGTTTATTGAAACGGCTTGACGGTGACCAAAAGGTACGGGGAGTCTTCATTCCATAACCACGACAAGCACGCCTTGGCTTTTAAAATTTTCCAAATTGCAATAGTTTTCTTTCTATCACCCAGGAGACAAATCGGCCTTGTTATTTCCTCGAAATCTGCCTTCAAGGAAAACGAGATGCGCCCGAATCGTCATCATCCATTGAAGAAAGCTCTCGGCTCGTTGTTTTCTTAGGACTCGGGTTTTGCATGGGGTGTGCTGGACGAAACCCCAACAGCTAGGCCAATAATTTTGACTCGTGTGTTTTTTTTTTTCTTTGGTTTTTTTTTTTTTGGGGGGGGGGGGGGGGGGGGGGGGGGGGGGGGGGGGGTGTCATGATATTGTTTCATTCCTTCTTATTAACCAACTCTACCGTCCAAAATCCAAATAGTTCTGTCCCTATTTGATACGTGAACTCCATGATTCAATTATATTGTCATAAACTGTTATTTTTGTGTCCCTTTTTTTTTTTTTTTGAGAGAGAGAGAGAGAGGGAAAATGTGAATGTATTCACATTGCAATGGATTGGATTTCTCCACATCGAATATCCAAAAGGATGAGTGCAAATGAACCAACCGAGCTTAATCATATATAATGGAGTTACCTGGGTATAAGTTACTAGTCAGAAATTTAAAAAAATAAAAATAAAAAATGGCCCCAGTGGATGTCTCCATCATCCATGGACATTCAGGCTTTACATCCGTTAACAACGCCTTTAATTTTCATTTCTTTCGATTACCTATAGTCTATGTGGAAAAAAGGAAGGGGAGAATCTCATGAAAGAGAAAAGTTAACACGAGATTGTCTGAGCATGGGAAACGACTAATATATAAATATAAATGGCAAAAAGAAAAGAAAAGAAAGAACACAGATGATGAGACAAGTCATCAAATTAAGAGAACTATATAGATATAACATACCAATCAAGAGAAAAAAAAAAAAGAGAGAAGACTTAAAATAAAGTCTCTATCACGTTGGCCGTGACGACACCAAATATTTGTATCGCCATTTTTATCTTTGGATTTGGTTTCTTCGACAGTTGCAACCTCTTCAACAACTTGTGCAAAATTTTAATATAACTTGAAAAGAAAATTCAATTAAATAAATTCCCAAGACCCAGGTAAGATTATTCTGTTACCTAACGCATTAGAGAGAATCGTTATTCTATTGAACTTTTTGACTCGAATAAGCAATTGCGCTGAAATAGTCTCAATGTCAGTTCACTTGATATGGGGCGTGATCTGGACGTCGACTCCATTGGAGGATGACAATTTCTGGGATGCTTTATTAAGGTGTAATTAATAAACTCAAATATTAGCCAAGTATGCAACGAGATGTGTGTGTTGACACTGTTTGTGATGGATGCTGCTGGTGGTGCAGGTTTTATCCATGTACAAGAAGAAAGCAATTGAATTACATCACTCTATGTTTTTTTTTTTTTTTTTCTGTTCACATGTGAAGCAGAAGATTGTAGTCCACGTAGCTGAATCTACAAATTCTAATTAAAATTCTGTTTCACTTGTGACTCACCCTCAATTGCGATGGTAAGTTGAAGCACAACCAGCGATTTTCGTTGACCAAGAAGTATTCTGCGTGATTCAAGCTAGCAAGGACGCGCTTAAACCTTGATGTGAATTAAATGCATTCAACAAGTTGATTTGATCCCATACGTCCACGCAGGCGCACAACACCAGTTGACAACAAGAAGCACACCAAGAAAAACTATTCTAGGTTATCTTAAACGACATCAAGAGGCTTCTTCATCAAAAATAATATTGGCCAACTCTTGGTATTCTGTATGTTGTTGGGAGTAATGCACTGAAGTTCGAATATTTTATGAAATAGCACAATAATGAGGATGGGATGTTGGACAGTTGACACATACAACACTCTTACACCGGGCATTTTAAAAATTAAATATTTTCTTCCATGATCATAATTGTCGAATTGCGGACATAATATGATTACATCCATTTGATGATCCAATCATGCCTGAACTTGCCCAACGGAGAAGGAGCACTTGATACTATTGTCCAACCAAGTTGATCATTTGGCCGTCTGAGAAAATTACAGGCCATTCGTTTTCTTCTTCTTCTTCTTCTTCTTCTTCTTGTTTTTTTTTTTTTTAACTAAAAAAGAAAAGGAAAAAAAAAAACTAGATGGCTTCTACTCGGGGAATTTGATAGGACAAAAAGAAAAGTCACTCCCAAGTAAAATCTCTAATTATCGTGATAATACAGAAGATGAGAAGATGGGCAATGACAATGAAATACCATATGCTCATTTACCAAATATGGCGACCTACTTAATTGGCATTTGGAACAAATGTCCTAAAAAAAAATACAAACTGACTGAAAAGCTGCCTCCACGTAATGGTACCACATAGCCAATAGCCCAATGTATCAGTCCGAAAACGTAATATGTTCTAACCCAAAATGCCTGGCAGGGTTGACATGCTCATTTTTAATTTGTCTCGCAATTCCAAGGCAAAGGAAATTCTCTGCAATAAGGAACATTGAAAGAAATTACAAATGTATTAACCACAGAGGGTTACCGACATCATATGATTTTTTTTTTTTTTTGTGGTAATACTAACGATACTTGTTGCGGCTTGATTAACTTTAAAATCACAATTAACGATTATTAGTTAGAATTTAAGTAAATTTTAGCTTAACGTCCGTTTGATCCTAACATAAGGGATAACCTCCCATGCAAATTTTGGAAGACTAATGAAAAAAAAGAAATATAACATCGTCATAATAGTTCAGTTGAAAGAAAGGAATGTATATAACAGAGACAAGGCCCACCAAAAATATTTAACTTAAAAACGTCACATAATTCCTCCACTAAGTTAAGTAATTAGAGTAAGCACAGGCCTCCAAAAGATTTCTAAAACAAATAGAAGGAAAAAAAAAAGGATAAATTAAAACATATTCAATTACAAGGAAAAAGGACGATAATTTCACATAACTTTCCATGACTCTAGAGTTGGAAACTTGGAGAATGCGTCAAAATCCAACCCAGCACCGGAACCAGCACCACCACGGCCGCCATCAGCTACCACCAGCGGCTGAGGAAAAGAAATTGGGCCGGGCCCAGCGTCAGAACTAGACCGGGACCCAGATCCCGATGTGGACCCCATGACCACTCGCTGCTGGTGATGGTCTAGCAAAAAGGCCGACGTGTCAAGGGTGGGCAAGGACCCAACCCCACCACCAGCGCACCCCTGCAGACGGCCGCCGGGTCTCTGAAGCTCGGGCTTCAGCACAGGCACCATCGGCACCTGCGAATTACAAATTCTAACTCCGGTGACCTGTTGCACCATCTGCCGGAAATTAGCCGGATCCGCCGTGATGAAAGTCGTCTGAGAACGCTTAGCACGAGACTTTCGTTTCGCGACCTTACCAGTTGGTCCAGGCAGGGCCTTTCCCTGGCGTTTCGGCGCCGTTTCAGGATCGGAAGCGGAAAGATTAGACGCTGTGGGGGTCGCCGGAGGCACAACAGCTGACGCAGTTTCGTTATTAATTAAAGCAAGAAGCGGATTAAACGAATCGGAAGTGAAAGTCTCAGAGAGCGAAACAGAGTTAGAGTTGTTGGTGGTGGGGGTGGTAGTGGTGGTAGTGGTGATGTTAGAGTCATTGTAGAAAGATTTCTGAAGCGCCTTGGTGAGGATCTCGGTGTCGCGAGCATAAGCCTCAGAAATCCACCAGTCAGGGAGGGTGGGCCGGAAGCTCCACGGCTCAAGACTCGCCAAGTTCTCCGAAGACGCCATCTAGAACCCCTTTCTTGCTTCTCAAGAAGATTAACAACCCCCCTCCCCCAAAAAAAGAAAGAAAAAACAAAACAAAACAAAACAAAAGATGATCACCCTAAACAGCACATGTCTTCAAACTTGAAACGTTTATACAAAAGAGAAAACAGAACTCTCTGGGTTTATGGAAGTTGCTGACCCAGGTCGCGCAACCAAAAAATTTAGACGACAGAAAAAGAAGAGGATGTGAGAGTCTAAAGGGTAGGGAGGATGTGGGCGGGGGATAAATAGGGCGGTGCTGGTGGGCAGGGGCAGGAGAAACCGCGTTGCAAGGGAGGGACACGCGTCATCATTTTCGTACGGAATCATTGTCTCAATGGACTGGTGCTATGTTTATAAAAATAAAATAAAATAATAAAAAAAGAAAAAGAAAACATTATTAAAATATTCAGTATACAAAACCTGCTTTGTTTTGACGGTTTGGATTTTTAAACAGTTCATCGTAACTTGTAACTTCGTAAACCACCCGGCCACCAATCCCTTGTGTTGGGAAGAACTTCAGGGTTCGACGCCCATTTTTTTTCACATTATTATTGTGGTATCTTTGAATCTGTTTTTTCCTTTCTTTTTTTTTAACAAATTAATTACTCATTATTGCCATATTTAAAAAAAAATAAATTTGTAACTTCGTTTTGTAAGAGAGAGAGAGATAGAGAGAGGACTGCGTCTGTAATTATTAACATGACTGGTAAGTGTTAGCAGCAAGCAACTACTAGTTAAGCTCTGTCTCTGCGTGTGAGCCTCTGTTGTGTGGAGCTTGGGCGGTCCAGCCTTGTAGCGTAAAACTCGCATCCCCAGCGTTTTGTCAATTTTGTTTTATTATTTCTTGTGTCATGTCACTTATCTTTTCTTCCATATGTGGATGATTGGAAATGGAGGGAGCCCACCTAATCGAAGGTAAATGTTAAAGTTCAACCCCCCCCCCCAAAAAAAAAGGGTCCATTTTATACGAAGTCCATCCCATTTTCAAAATCACTTCACAAACTGCTTATATCAAGGTCAATTAAAATTTAGTGGCTTTGCTTTTTTTCTTTTTTTTTTTTAATTCACCCAAGTCTTAAAATTTTCAAGCAATGTTCCCGATATCTTAATTGTTAATTGTTCAAGTTTGTCGGCTTAAATATGCAAATAAATTGGTAAATTGACCTGGGACACTAGGCCCTAGTGGCAAATTAGTTTATTCAAATTAAACAAATCTTTTGCAAAAACGCTAACAAGAACATACATTCTGGATCTCCGGTAGAGCGCATGTAGCTTTTGAAAGAGTGGCAAGGGTGGAGTTAGGTGACATGGGAATTGTTGTGTTTCCTTGAGGCCAAAACACTTGCCATGTTCCTCGTAACTCTGCATCACCATAAACTGGGATTGGCAGTTGAAGTAGGTTCTTTCGAGCAGCAACTCGGTCCTTGTTCGTTTGGTTTATTGAAAATGGGAAAATGCGCCGTATGTTTTACTTGTTCTACTTAAGAAACCGTATGCGGGGCCAGTGGCAGTGTCGCACCATTGCGGCGAGGCCCTCCTACCATGTTCCTCTATCCTTACCAACTAATATGTAGACTAGCTAGTAATATATGCCAAATTAATTATAAAAAAAAAAAATTTCTATGAGTGTCTCTTAATGATATTTGGTAATTCAGAATTAAAATTTGTATTTTTTAGATTTTGAGTTATAATTTTAATATATATATATTAAAAAATTACTCTTCTTTGTGACTCAGGGCATAATAATTTTTTAATAGATTAAAAAATCTATTAAAATCAGTAACATAATAGAGTTTAATATAACAGTAAATTTATTTTATTGTAACATAAAAATTACAAATTAAAATACTAAAAATGAGTTATTTGTATAAAAAATAAATAAAATTAATTATTTCTTTTTTTTTTTTAATTAATTCAAGCAATAGATATGATAAACGTATACGCGCTTATAATTGGCAGTGGAGATTGATTAAAGTTTTCAAGTCGAAGGGGTGATGATACAGTGCGCCAGCAGTGACGTAAAATGATAGCCTGTGGTGACGATTGGATGACGCGGGGGCTTAAAAAATTAAAAAAAAAAATACAGAGAGAGAGAGAGAGAGAACCGGCAAATAAAGAGGGCGGGCGCAGAGGGGAGAGAAGGGGGATAGGATTTTGACCTGATTGATTTTTGTTTGGTTGTGTCCATTGATGCTTACACCGAAAGCTCTGGGTTCATTCCCAGATGCAGACAGCCGTGGCTCCAGCTCAGCATTTTGCCTTCTGGCCTTGCCGTGGGTTACCCTCTCGGCGTCGTGGCTACGCTATAACGACGTTCAGCTTTTTCCCGTATGTAATTGAAACAGAACGCCATTGAACGAAAAGTGTCTAAATGAGGAAAGAGCTTGTCACCAAAACTTTCATAACTCAAAGAAGTAAAAATGCACATGGGAATAACACCAGGTTTGCATTTGTACGATGGAATGATTTATGGTATGCTGTCTTATCTTCATGAAAGTTTTCTGAAATCATGCAATGGAAAGGTCTTTTTCCCTTTTGTTCTTTTTCTTTTTTTTTTTTTTGTTTTGCAATTAGGGTAAAAAGAAAAATATGTGATTATTAGTAAAATTTAAGGTTTGGACCCAAATTTCACTCTAAATTTCTCGTTATCTACTTTGGCTTAATATATATAGACAGCATTAAAATGCAAAAATGAAGAACATGTTGTCGCTAAATCACAGATAGTTAATTTGAGTCAAGTGATGATTATGATTAACAAATAACAAAGCATACTGACTGCATTAACAAAATCTCTGTGGGACACCCATTGACTTGGAGGTCGACTAACTGAAAAAAAAAAAGAAGAAGAAGAAGAAGAAGAAGAAGTAAGCCCACCCACCGAAATATCAACTTGGATATTAAATAGCAAGATTTTCAATTTTTTAACTAGGGGCAGCCAAGGCATCCTTAGGTCGGGACTCCCCCATTTGTCACGACTGCACCCCCATGAGATGCAACGCAACATTCGTGCCACGTATTTGATATCTCTTCACTTTTTTTTTTTCTTTTGCCTGCTTGTTTTTTTAGTTTGAATGTGTGCTGTGTAAGTTGTCAAAGCCGATTAGTTAGACAAGTAGGGGAAGATGGGGATGGGGACAGGCAGAGAGAGAGAGAGACAGAGACGTGATTTTTGGGCCGGAAGCATAGCACAATTTCACCAACCATTTGTGAATATTTTTTGGCTTCATTTGCAATTTATACATTGAGATTTGAGAAGTCCCCAGCTACTTCTTTAGCCTATTCAGGGACAAGGTGGGGCGCAACAATCCATAAGACGATAACCGATGAGTAATCAAAAGATTCTAAATCAATGTTCCCAAGAAAATTCCATGAGAAGTTACATGATTTGAATTTTCAAATTAAAAGTTTCATACCAAATTGGCACGGCAAAGATTTACGAGAAATTTAATAAGATTTTTTTTACGTAACTGACAATTTAATACATCTCTTTTCCTCCAATTCCCCATTTTCTCCTTTCATTTCTTGGAGCAATGGGCATGAATTAGGATTCTATATATACATATAGATTTGAATGTACTAGATGTGTACATATCTGCATATATACATGAATAAAAATATATGTAAATGCATGCAAATTTCCTATATTCTGATTTGTCTGCGTCAAATCTCAACGGTGTTTGAGAAGAAAATGTTTTAACTTGCTATGATATGTGACTACGGTGCGGCACATGCTAGATATGATGACCGAAATTAGAAAGGAGTTTGAACTAATGAAAGCCCAAATTAGATTTATGTAACATTAAGCTGAAATCTCTATGAATATTGAGTTGAAATCCAATATCCATCCGAAGACAAACTTATTGGTTTCGCTGCAAAAGAACTCTACGCCTTTACTGTATATCCGCATATGGTACACCAACATTTGAAACATTGCTGCGCACGTGGAAAAGTTGAAGTTTTAACACCTCGGGGAGCCAATAATGTTCAAGAAAGTCTGGAGAGTAGATGGATTCAAGTTCCCTGCATGCTGCAACTCCCCAGCAAAATGATTAGAGATGTAATTAAGATAGTCAACAAAGTAATTAATCAGTCGTTTTAATTCTTTTTGTGACAAGATAAGATGATTGAATGGCCAGGAGCCAAAAGGAAAAAGGGCACGCACATGATCTTGTACTGATTTTCATCTCGCAAGATATATTCTATACCTCAAAGCATTCATAGCTCGCCATAACTTTGATTACACGAGATCAATCTTTATATTGGCATGGAAGCTCTGGAATTAATGATAGCTTAAATTTCGTACACGCCCAATAACTAGGTCATTCTTCTAGTGATCATTGCAGAAACATTTTGGAATGAAATTTGGTCAGCTTTAATTTATTTTCCACGATATGGATGTAAACCAGTCAAACACTAAATAATTATTTTCTCGTTATTTAAATTTTACTAACTGCGAAAGTCAATTTACCAACTAACTAGACTGGAAATCAGTAAGTTGTACAAGGTAAGTGAAGTCAAATTTGCTTAGGGTAGCTTGCTTTCTTTCATCTCGCCGTTGTACGGCGCACAAATATCTTTCCACGTATTTGTGTCCATTTCAGATTTGTGAGTAATACCAATCTGTTTGTCCGAGAGCTCCTCGCATTGCAATTCTCTTCTGGCTTAGCTATTATGCAAGGAAATTCAATTATTCAACGAAAAGGAAATGGAGGACTATCGGATAGCGATTGTAATATTGATTCATAGTTATACCGATGATGAACATAGATTACTTGCTTTCATCTTAAAGAAAGGCAAGGAGAATTAATTATTTAATTACTTTTTTTCAAGCAAGAAAAAAAAAAGGGGAGTGTCCTTTTTGCTTCCCAAAATTGCATAGAAATATCTGATACGCGCCCCCATAATCATCGAGTTCTTAGTGTTGAAATGGCTTCTTCCCAGCAACATAAACCTTCAAGTGCCAATTCTCAATAATCAAAACCCTGCCTCATCTATTAATCATGATGACCAAAACACGGTAGGCCCTCTGGGTGACGGTAACATGCCAAGAAATAGCGGCTTCCGTCCAGGAAAACCGTGTCTCGCGTCTTCTTCTTCATCTTATTGATTAAAAAAAATAATGACCCACCACATTCCCATCCCACGATAAAGACTCATCGTGTCGCGTGGTCCCGTTCTTCGGCTTTTCGTGTTTCGAAATGAGCATCTCTTGGAAGGATTTGAAAATTATAATGGAACACAGATATCCTTATCCTTTGCTTTATTTCGTTGGAAGCTTTCCTGGAGGACTTGAGAGGGTCAACTGGGCCCTTAAATGGGTTGTGAATACATAGCAATATACATAACCACCTCCACCCCATCTGTTTTGTTTTGTGGTTAAAGGACCAACTCAAAGCTTTTGTAAGAATTTTCTCGGTTAATTTAGCATCCAACTGAAAAGAATTGGGATATAAAGGTAAAATGCTATAGTATAAAAAAAAATAAAGGAACCAATGAAATTAACCAACTTTTTCGCCTCTCGGGATGAACGAAAAGGTTTGATGCTAATCATATATGCGTTTAGATTAAGGAAAGGATAAAGAGAGGGAAAGACCATGAAAAGGAAACAAAGAAAAAAAAAAGAAAAAAACAAAGAAAGAAAAAGGTAAAATAGAAGTGTCTGTCAATCAATTTTGCTCCTTTTATGTTTCTTCTGGGAATTAAACGGAATCTTAGCGTCTTCTCTTTTCACAACAAAGGTTCAATACTTGTAATAGTGACTGATTTGTATCTTTTGGCTGCTTTAGAAGTGAGAATTATAGACACTCATGTAGGTTTAACTTACATAACAGTTAAACCCCGAGTAAACTTGAGACGCTGGAGATGGAGAATGCAGCACGCAAATGACCAACACGGCTAGCCATAACGAAAACAGAAAATGGTTGCTCAATTCCCCTATTGGTCAGGCTAAATAAATGTTCTAGTCAAGTCGAGCTAGAGAGAATGGCGTTGTAATGAGCATATATAATGGTAGCATCTCCATTGGGAATTTATGTCAGTGGGAGCAAAGAATACTCATCATTGTTGTCCTTTCTAATATTTAGCAGCATCTCTACAAATCTAAGCCTCCCAATCAATAATAATTAATTGGATAAGATCCAAACAGTGATAAAAGTAAAAATTTTAGTCAGTAATAATAATAATATGTATAAAAAAAGAGTAATAAAAATTGCACACAAAAAAAAAAAACACGCTGGAGAATTCTTTTTATCCTTAATTTATAATAAATTCAGTGGGGGAATTTTTTATTTTTTATTTTTTATTTTTTATTTCGGTGGGGGCAAATCAATTTCTTAGTAAAATTCTTTCAAAATTTTGCTCTTAATCCTAATTTTTCCCAAATCTCTGTGGGGACAAGTGTTTCCACTGGTCTTCAGGTCGATCCGGCTATAATTGATGCTTGAATGAACTTGACTCAAGTTCTAACATGCTCTTGTCGCTGCCGGCTGACACTGGGAATTGATCAACTGTATAATCTATATATGAGTTCGCCCCAACAAAGTTCACGCAAAAAAAAAAAAAATAAAAATAAAAATTAAAGGTGGATCCACGATATTTCAAGTATGCCTAGTGAGACTTTCAAGTTTATTAAAAAATTTATTGAATTATAAATTACATGCTAAAAATTACTTTTTAAATTTTTATAAATTTATATCCAAAATAAAACTTAAAATTTAAAATATGGAAAATTTGCAGCGCATTTTACGAATTACTTGGAGTCTGAAATTTTATTGTCTGGACGGACAAGCTTCAAAACTACACGCGTAAAATGGGTCGAAAGGCCGACAGCCCAGCAAAGGAAGTGCGGAAAAATGTCCAAGGCCCAACTAATTTGGGCCGATCACAGCAATTCAAATACCGTTTCGCTCGTGTAGAAACGACGCTGTCGCAAACAATAAACCTGCATCAAAATTAAGCGACGTCGTCTCACCCAGGCAAATGAGGTAGAAACTAAAAACAGCGATGTTCCAAAAAGAGTGACACGAGTGAGGAGGAAATGTTTGAGTTCGCTGCGTAGAATGCCGGTTTATTACACGGTGGAAAACTAAGGGTTTAGAAAAAAAAAATATATTGTGAAAATAAAAAGAAATAACGTATTAATTGAAAAAATCAGTCCCCAAATACTTAGAAAAACTTAAATATGTTTTGTATTATTTAAATTAATAAGTTATAAGTCATTATACGTATATAAAGAATTTGATATAACAGTTTACTAATAAAAAATAATTATATCTCTTAATACGAAAATAATTATACTTATTATTATGAAAATAATAAAAATAAATATTAAATTATATAAAATAATAATAATGAATTTTTAATTAAAAAATTTTATCATCTTACTTTTAAATTTAAATTTATCTTTAAAGTTAACTACAAATTTATCTTAATTAGATATATTTTCTTAATCTACTTATTTTTTTTAAGTTAACTTTCTTTTATGCAACTTTTTTCATTTCATTACTACCTTTTTCTTATAACTTTACTTCATATCCATTTGAAAAAAACTTCATTGCTAGTTTGAAAATTTTCAAAGTAATATTTTTCAAAATTTGTAACCAATCAATATCAAAAATAATTTCATAATCTTGTCTAATTGACATATTAAATTTGTTATACATTTTCAAAAATAAGTAAGTTGTTTTGTAAATTTCTCATTCAAAAACTTGTTAATTTTATTTAAATCAATCAATATAACTTGACGTTCTACTTATTTAAAAGATTCATTCATATTTATGAGTGATAGACTAAAATATTTAAATAAAAATATAATAACATCACTTATTTCTTTTTTCACGATGTTATACTCTGAATCAATATTATCATCAATGTTTTTTTAATTAATTATGATAACTTATTTATAAATTTATTATCAATATTTTTAATTTAATATCTGATAACTCATTGATGACTTTTATTATCAAACATTTTGATACATCATTAACCTTTAAATGAAGAGAGTGAGTCAATAATCTACTTTAGCTACTTGTATAAGAAATATTAAATTTGCATCTTAAGTCAATCTGATTTTAAGAGTATTTGATGAATATTGTAAAGTTATATTAAAATAACAATTAATTTTTTTTTTAAATTTATTGGTGGTGATTTGAAATAGAAGTAAGATACTGAGTAAAAAGAATTTGCTTTAACCACTTATATAAGAGATAATGAATTTTTAATATGAGTTAATTTAATTTTATAAGTATTTGATAAATGTTATAAAGTTATGTTAAAATAATAATTTTTTCCTAAATTTTTTGATTTAATGGTAGTGATTTGAAATATAAGTGAGATTCTTAATAATACTACTCTAATATTAGATGATGGGAAAGGTAATAATCATTTTGAGAGATCAACTTTTAAATAATTAGAAAATTTTTGATATATATTATATTGTTTGAATTAATAAATCATAAAATATTACTCATTTATATAATATAAGGAGTGACATTTTACTAATAGAGAAATAATTATATTTACTAATATAAAGATAATTATACTTATTATTAATAGAAAAGTTATGGTTATATTATAATTTTTTTTCTTGACAAAGAAAAAAGGAAATTATGAATTAGTTGTATTTATATTTTTTTTTCAAAAATAATAAAAAAATATTAAATTAAATTATTTAATAACAATACTTTTTAATTAAGAACATCTTATCATGACAATAAGTACTAGACAAAATAAGAATCACATAAGAAGAAAAGTTTTAATATCTAATTTATTAATATCTCATTACTATTCATAAGATCTTTATATAATAATTATTTTCTAATTGATAAAAAAAAGTCAATTTTGAAATGATTGAATTAACTACACATGTAATGAAAGTTTTGATAAGTAACTTAAAAGAGAAGAAAATATCTTTATATCTAACTTAACAATACTTGTAACTTGAAAGATCAAAGTTATAAATTATAATTTTGAAAGATTAAAGATATAAATTATAATTTTTAAAAATTATTTTTATTATAAAATACTATATTTTAACAATTAGCTAATTTTAATTTAATAAATTAAGTCTCCTTTAAATGTTTATAAAATTTAAGTTTTAATAAATTATTCATTTATTTTTTTCTTCATTTTAACTATTTTTTATATTTAACTTTAGCTATTTAATCAAACCAACAAGTTTTTACTTGATCCTAAGTCTTGTTTCTTCTTGAATTCTTTATTTTCTTCCCTTTTCCTTCAATTTCTTTCTTCCTTTTTTTTTTTCATTTACTGATTGACATTTTATGTTATTAATGATAGGAAATTGAAACTCAAAAAGTTGCACAAAAAGTTAATAGTATTTTTCTCACTTTTGAGCTTTTTTTTTTTCTTTGGGATGTCGTAGGAAGAAAAAGAAAAGTTATGGTTACATTATAATTTTTTTTCTTGACAAAGAAAAAAAGAAATCATAAATTAGTTGTATTTATATATTTTTTTCACGAGTGATTAACTTCTTTTAATGAACTTTACTCTAATTTGTTACTGTATTTTTTTGAATAATTTTTGATTAATATTTTAAGAGTTTGAAATAAAAAAGAGTAAATAAATTTAATGCATCTAATAGTTGGTAATTTCGTGATTTTGTCATTAAAATAAAAACTAAAAAATAATATTACACAATTTTAAAATATTTTAATAAAAATTTTAAGTATAATTTTTTACATAATAATAAAGATCATTTAATTATTAAAATACAAAGTTTAATTTTGTGATCTTATGAGAGGCTCGTTGATGTATTATTGAATTTAGACAAAAAAAAAAAGGTGTAATAAAAAGGGAATAAAGGAACATGATATATTATTTTAAACATCAAATAAGCCGAATGGTCCAGCCTTCGAAGATAGCATTGGAAATTCCGAAGAAGAAGAGTGGGTGTAATACGCGCCACGTGTATTTTAGGATAGACCGCCCCAAAGTAATTTTCCAGTTTCTGTCTCTTTGCATTCTCTCTCTCTTAATCCAAGCACTCTTCACTTCTACTCTTGTCTCTCTCTCCTTCCATCATCTCCTTAAGAGGTAATAAAGTAAGAATTTTCTCGTTCTTTTTTTTTTCTTTGAAAAGAAAAAAATCCAATTCTGCATATTCTCCATTTATTTATTTTTTCTTGCCTTTTTTTTTTGTGTTTCCTTCTTGATCGTCTAAGCTATTATCTTGTTTCAACTGACGCTTTTTGGTTATCAATTTATGACTTTGTCTAATTTATCATGGGTTCTGTTTGGTATTCTGTTTTTCTTTTCTTTGTTTTTTTTTCTTGAGAATTATTGAAATTGAATTGTATGGATTAGTGGGTTACTGTGTAATCTGGGAGCCAATAAACTGAATATAAAATAATCTTACAAAATTCTTATCTTGATCAGGGCTTTTTGGATCTTTATATTTTTTTTGGGAGTGGAACAATAAGCTCAGCAATTGGTGGAACCTTTATCGGTTTCTTTTTTTATTCTTTCCAGTAAACTTAGTTTACAGTGGGCAAGCAAGTACAGTATATCTGGTTTCAATATGTTCTATTTTTTAAGGATTTCGATTTAGCTTTCATATGGAAAATGAAAGTTCTTGAGTAGAAGTAAAATGGGAGCCATCGATAGCAGGCACACATGATACTGATTAGCAAATGGATAATGGCGATAGCTTTTTCTTTCCAGTGATAGATTTTCCTAGGATGGATACTTCTATGGTGCTTATGTATGAGAAATGGCCGACCTATTTAATTTCTAAGGTTCAAGGTATTCTTGGTGTATGTGCCCTATCTATCCTATAATTTGACTGCCGTGTTTCAAAACGTATGATTTGAAATATGTTTGCTTGGAAGTGGCTTATGCACCAACAAAACAAGGATTTGAAGCAAGTCCTAAGTTTCCTTTTTACTTTACAATCTTTTGAGGTGCATATATTGGTGTGCCAATAACGTTTTTTGATCTTATCCTGTGCAGTCTTTTTAATGCATGATTGTATTGTGAATCATTTCCAATGATATTAGGTTTGTTTCAACTCTTGTCATGCCTAAAGAAAAAGATAACTGATTTCAGCGCCTGAAAGTGATGTATCCCATACAATTTGCGGGAAGCTATTCTTGTGAAGTCTCTGAACATGTGCCTTTTCAGGGTACACGACAACTGTTTTTTGGCATCTTAGGGATCTGGGACAGTTAGAAATTTTTGTTTTCTTGGGAAAGAAGGGACACTGATAGGAATTGAGTACAGAAATTTTGTTTTAGGTTTTGCTCAGAAAGTAGAACTCGAGATGATTGATGAAAAAAACTTTGATTGAATTTGGGAAAATCAGTTTTTTTTTGGGTCAGTCTTTGCTAATTTTTTAACCTCTCTGCAGAACACTTTTTAAGTTGCAAGTAGTATGGACTAAAGCAGTGCTTTTGTATGAAGTTACCCATACACATTACAGGTAAATTTAGAGGAGTCTTGGAGACGAGAGCTGGGTTTTGTTTTCTGTGATCTTTGCAAAGGGAAGAGAGGAGAGAATGTCGAGTGGCAGAAACACCCACTGGTGTTACAGGTGCAGGCGACCAGTTTGGTTGCAAGGGCGAGATGTAGTTTGTGCCTACTGTAATGGAGGCTTTGTTCAAGAACTTGATGATATGATGCCGGTCAGCCTAGTGGATTTCTTTGGGCTGGACAGTTATGATGATCATGAACAGAGATTTGTCCTTAGGCAGCGTTTGGCAGACACAGCCCATAATCATGATGTCAGAGTGAGACCACATTCTACTCTTGAACAGCATCCAGGGGTTGGTCCTCTGTTGATTTTTGGCAGTCAACTTCCATTAAGATTGTCTGGAAATGGTGGGTTTCAAACTCTTTTTCCTGGGGCTACTGGAATTGCTTTTGGACGAGGTAATGCTGGTGATTATTTTATTGGTCCTGGACTGGAGGAATTCTTTGAACAGTTCTTAGCTAATGGTCAGCGAGGTCCTCTCCCAGCAACCAGATCATCCATTGATGCAATGCCTACTATAAAGATCACACAGAGGCATCTTCGTTCTGATTCACACTGTCCAGTCTGCAAAGATAATTTTGAGCTGGGGTCTGAAGCAAGGCAAATGCCGTGTGGCCACATATATCACTCAGATTGTATAGTCCCGTGGTTAGTTCAGCATAACTCATGTCCAGTATGTCGCCAGGAGCTACCTCCACAAGGAGCCACCAGCAGCAGCAACTTTCAGAACTCAACTTCTCGTAGCAGTAGCAGCAGCTACAACAGTAGGGAGAGTAGCAGGGAAGGAAGACGCAATCCATTTTCCAACCTGTGGCCATTCCACCGCTCCTCTAATGCTGGCTGAAGCCGTGATGGTGATGCCGGAAGCAGCTCC
Source organism: Ceriops zippeliana (assembly GCA_037897445.1). Taxonomy (NCBI): domain Eukaryota; kingdom Viridiplantae; phylum Streptophyta; class Magnoliopsida; order Malpighiales; family Rhizophoraceae; genus Ceriops; species Ceriops zippeliana. The sequence continues at coordinate 4,094,288 of JBAPLH010000217.1, forward strand.
TCTTCCATGCATGGAAACAACCGCAACATGGGGTATTCAGGTTGGCATTTTGATTGAAATGGCAATGTGGTCTTGTGGTCTAAAAATGCCATATCTTATCTTTGTTTATACAAAAGCAACCTGGTGCCTCCATTATACCTAAAAGAAATTACTTGGAACGAAAGAGGTTTGAAACTTGTGGTCCGAAAGCCTGAAGTCTTGTTTGATAGTAATTGAGGGTTTGTTGTGCTTGATCTGCAACTCTTTGTAAGTGACTTTCTTGTCTTTGCAACCTATTTTATCTGTGCCTGTCAATGACCGCTGGTCATGTTTCATGGTTTGGGCGCACTATGCTGCCATCGGCTTTCAAATTGGTACTGGGACATGACTTGCCAGCCCTTACAAATCGACCATTAAAAGTCAATGTTCTTGACATGGGCTGCCCTAGCCCAAAGTCTAACTGGGCCTCCATATAGACCCAAGAAAAGAATCAAATTTCTCAAAACTGAAAAGATCCATGAGTGGAAAACTGCAAATTATCACTCGGGGTCTGTGCAGGTCAAGATCAGAAGATAAATCGGTAACACCAAGCAGAGTGCAACAGCGAGGAAAATGACCATCGTGCGTCAAATTGAAACAAATTATTATTACGAAGAATAACAAGAGGGAGATAAAGCGAAAACTAACTCTTAGTTCAGCTTTGCATTCTTAAAATTTACGGTATGATTGTAACGTAGAAATGCTGGGAGGTCATACATGGACCTTCAAGAGACTTTGGTACATAGCTAGACGTTTGGCTTCTTTCTCTGTAATATATCTACGACCAAACAGTCAGAAGCTCATTTTGATACTTTAACTTTATGTTCCTTCCAATTAAACAGCTCCTTGAAAGATAAAATTGTGCGTTGTCGATCAATTTCACTTTGCAAATAACTCAAGCACCACTTAGCTACAGTCACTATTCTTTATCTTTCTCGGTTACCTTTCATTGCGATTCGTAGGAAAGGACTTTGCCAGGAGCCCCTCGGATAACGGACCGAAGAGAATTTCAGCATAAAAGGAGTTCGAAAAGGGAAACCATTTTACATTCTCATGCACGTTCTTCAAGCGACCATCAACGGTTTCTTTCACTTCGGTTTCCAATTCTTGCACTCTGGACTCACACACATTTAGCTTTAGGAATGGTGCCTTTGGAATCCTTACTGCTATCACCTCACTGAACAGCCAATTTAAGACTTTGCTTCAGCATGCAAGCCAGCAAACAGAAGACACGGAGCAAAAAGTCAATACTGGCTCTAAAACAAAAGCGGACTACAAAGCACGAAGTCCTCAGACAGCAAACAACCTAGCCAGCTTGGACTGAGGGCTGGAGAGGGGAGAGTAGGAGTTTCGAAATGACTCCAAGCACAGTACAAAGAACACATCACAACAACAATCAGTTTGTTAGCTCCATAATGGCAGAAACAATATCACCATTTGCAGCCTTGAGAGCCTTCACAGCCCTTGCTCTTGAAACCCCAGCTTGTGTCATCACCAACTCAATGTCCTTGGGCTCCACGCCAGTCTCATCTACTTCTTCATCATCCTGAGCAATGGTTGATGGTTCAGGATTTGATACCACTGTAGCTGCATTAGGAGCCCTGAACTGCTCCGCTGCCTGGGTCTGAAGTTGAGAACTCAAATCCTCAATCTTTGCTTCCCCAAAGATGACGTATGTGTCAGAGGTAGGGCTCTTAAAAACATCTGGTTTTGAGATAACAAACATTATCTGTAATCAAGGCATAAAAATGCATGTTAGAACAAAGGGTGAGATTACCATGACCAAAGAAAATTGGACAAGTAACCAAATACTTGCATTCTTGCTCTTTTTGACAGTAACACGGCTGACACCAAGGATTGGCTTCATTCCAAGTTTCAACATTGCCTTACGAGACTTCTTCTCACTCCTGCTCTGCTTAGAACGGCCACTTGCATTTCCTTTCCCTGCCAAAAAGAGGTTTGGAAATCAACTGACGAAATGTTCTCAACAGGAATTTTTGATGGGAGTAACATAAGCTGTTTTTGTTTAAATTGTTCTAACCTTCACCATCCTCTTCATCCTTTTCATCATCCTCATCCTCATCAGTGTCATCTTCATCGTCCTCATCCTCAATCACAGGGTCATCGGGCTGCAAGAACTCAAAAAGTTTACCCACAACCAAAAGAAAAAAAAAGAAAAATGGTTACTCAAATCATATGTGTTATTCCAAAAACCAAGTACCACCAAAAGAGGTCAAAAAAGCTACATCCAACCATGCCAAACAACACCAGTAACAGTGATGAAAAAACACAACATTAAAAAGATCATTTTATTGCCAGAACAATAGCTACAAATTATCAACAATTCTGCCAAGGGGAGCTCTGCCAGCTGCCCAGGCAGTTAATCATGTCAACTTAGTCAATTATAGCTATGAGCTCATTTACCCTATTACACCTCAACCAAATGTAAAGACACAGCCTAGGGAACTTGGTCCCACAGAAACATATTCAATGGCCCAAATCTCCTCAGAGTAATTTTAAGTCTAATTCACTTTGAAAATTGCCACATTAATACTTCCAGAAGAATCACAACTATCCAAACTCTAAGATAATGAATCCCTACAAAAGATGGATAAACATTAGTGGAGAAAAATACAAGTATCTACAGAGCCTCAATATGTGCAATCCTTTTTAGAATTCAAGGTTACACGAAAGTTGCAAATAAAAAAGATAAAACTAAGGTAAAGGTTCTTGCACAATCAGAATGTGTAAAATATCACCACTGCATTTTAGAGTAGTGGAAAAACAAACTCAAGCATGATTATATATTTAACAATATAGTACTGATATGAACATTAAAGACCTGATACTAGGCTCACCATCTCTTTTCATAGAAAAGCAACGGCACAAATAGCCTAAAAGTGTCCTGCTAATCAAGATTAAGGATTGAGAAAAAAGAAAATTATCAGATTTCAACAAATACAAAGATCAACATTCAATAAAATGGATTTTTTTGCTGCAAACAAGAAACAAGTGCATATCATGATCCTTCAGCCAGCTGCAATTGATAGCAAAATTTCTCTACTTCCAAAAATATTCCAATTGATTTTCCTGAAAGTAAAATAAGGGCATAACAACTATAGATTAAAAATATAAAGCAGCTCCAAATCATTTGATCTCTAATCCCTCCTAGTAACACAGTGGCACACTTCCATCTTTGATACAGAACCTCGTAAGTAGCGACTCTTAAAAAGCACATAAGACTCATAATTGTTTTAGGTGCTCGTATCCAAGGACAATCACGTACTTAGACCCTAGTTCAACAAGGAATTTCTTAGGTAACCATAATAATAGAAGCTTAAAAGAGATCATAAAATCAAAACACGGGTTAGGCTCCAAGGATAATTCAAAGTGCCATTGTTATAGTCTGTGTCCTCCAACATTTCATTTTCCAACATTCTAAGAGTTTCAGTGCATTCTTAGAAATTGGAAAATCTGGAAGGGCACAGCAATCAAATCAAGCAATTGTTTTTGGACATTAATGGACAAATTACTAGGTAATTTTTCGGCTAAATTAGTATACTAAACCTCAGCTCACAAATACATTAGGGGCGATAATAGTTTAATTTAATTTTTCGACAAGATACTGTTAGAAGAAAGCAGAAAAAAAAAATCAAACACTAAATAACATCAAAAACCTTAAAATCCTCGTGAATTTTGGTTAAAAAGCAGTTATCATGATATAAACCCAAAATAATCCAGGAAGAGATAATTAAACATCAAGCATTTCTAATAAGGACCAAAATCCAAAATGACACAAATAAAAAAAAAAACCATAATCCAAATCAAATCCGAAACGAAATTTGCAATTAAAGCATATAATGAAAAGGACCATTACCCTATTGCCATCAATCAAACAAATCATACCACTTTAAGCGCTTGAAAAAAAAAATCCTTCAAATCTACACAATAAACAACCAACAGAGACAGAGAAAGCCAGTGAGAGAGAAAGAGAGAGAGAGAGAGAGACAGAGAGAGAGGGTACGTTGAGCTTTTGTTGATCTAGATGTGCAGCTAGAAGTTCTTCTTGAGTCTGAGCTGTCATGGCGGATGCTTTTGCTTTGCCTTGTGCAGAGAGGAATACCTTTAAACCCTAGAAACCCCAAAGCCTTGGAAGAGACGCTCCTACTTATAAGCTGAGTTATTCGGGCGTGGACCCCTCCGCCCGAATTCGAGTTCAGTTCGTGTCTTTCTTCATTTGTTGGGCTCATTCCCTCGTTGCCCATAATTATTTTTTTCTCTTTTTCAAAGAATTCCTCTTTCTTTTTTTTTTTTTTTTTCCGATTATCATCCAACGACTTTTAGACACCAACTGGGTTTTCAGTTAAGTTGCTTCTTTTCTCACGGACCATTTAAATTCAGGTTTCTGCCCTGAAAAAAATTAAATAAAAAAATACTTCTGTTTAATAAGCAATGATATTGTAACCTCTTATTCTTTGTTACTTAAAATTAAGTTCAAAGAAAATAAATAATTAGTGGGTACAACTGGGCGCATATGGAATCATCACATACGCACAAAAACCGATTGAGTGCAATAATCAGCGGGCGTTATAATACATGGGGGCGTGCATAGAATCATCGCAGTGGGAAAATTTTTTTCTTAATATTTTCAATCTTGGAATGGCAGGCCAGAAAAGTAGCAGAGATTATACTGAACTTTCCCCAGCCAACCCCCTAGACCTAAAGCTACTCAACTACCATCCACTCACTATGCAGCCCTTACCACAGCTAAAATCAACTCAATCATCACTCCTCGGTTCTAGCGGTCGGGGCTTCATAATCACTGGCTGGCAGTTACAGTAGATTTAGCTCTCGTCACTGCCCCTGGAATTTGAACCCCATCCGCGACTATTATAACCAGAATCCTGCCTCTCGTTGCTGCTGCTATTTACCCTGCTGCTGCCGCTGTTGAAGAAGCTGCGGCCGTGCCCTCGGCCACCGTATGGCTTTGGCACACCACCATGGTTACCTTCTTTGCTGCCACCATTTTTATAATCGTGTCGACCTGTAAAGACAAATACGGAGAGCTGTATCATTCTGATTGATTATGAATCCAAAAGCTTGATGCAAGCACACATAAAGGCAGCATGGCAAAAACAGCTTCGCATTTATTTCAACGCATTCTCTGCAGGTCAAAATCAAACATAAATGAGCCTTGCCAGAAAAATTCAAATCAATCAAGAGATGCCCAAATCAACGTCTAGCATCAATGTTAAGGATGAACAGAGAAGAAAAGAGAGTAGCTTGAGGGGAGCCGAAATGAAAAGCTGTGATATTCATCTACCAGAAGTGCAGACAGGTGATGAGAGAGATGAGCCAATGTGTGATTCATGGAAACCCACAAGGAACTTCAATGCACAGAATAGGAAAACTGGCAACAATAGTTTCCAAACAGACAAAGCAATAGGTCATGATTGGGGGATGTAGACCTCACCAAACCAATAGCATTCACCTTCACATGATCTTCTTCAAGATGCAAATTTCATTAAATACAACATCACTCTGATTATACAAGCATTTAATATTGATTCAATAGAAGGGAGCCTTAACATCAATTCCATAATGCAGGATTCACCTAAGAAGCCCTCAAACCGTCAAAAGTCCATATTCTAATTTTCAAAAAACTTCCAGAACCTAAAAGAGTCATCTCAAGTGAAAGTGAAAGATAACATAGCAGTTTGCATTTCATACTGTCACACTTCATAGACAAAGTGGAATCCTTTAAGCACTTTACCTGTCCTTGATCCTGCCAAAGAATGATCTCTGTCAAAAGACTGGCCCCTCCAGCTTCCAGCATTGCTTGACCCACCCCAACCAGTAGCGATGGAAGAGGCCCCAGTTGCAGGACTTCGCATTGGCACCATGGCAGCAACAGATCTAATTGATGGTGCAGATTCATGCAGTGGATCATCTATATGCCTCTGAAAATATGCTACGAGTCGATCTATATCCTCAAACATCCTTTTCCGAAACTTGAATCCCTTGGGATACAGACCAACATACTCATGATGTGGATTTGTACTCCTTATATAAGTCAAAATGAATGTTCCTGGATGTTCATGAGAAATGCCAAATGCATAAACTATCCTCATAGGATACTCTGATTTCTCAATCCTCAGGAGTTCATCAACTTCTGCTTTATTGCCCCTTCTGAACTTCCGGTAATTTAGCATTTCTTTTAGGTGAGCCACCAAGGGATCAACATATCTGTCCATTACCTAAATTTCAAGGTAAGAGACTTGGACAAATAAGTTTATTCTCTTTTCTCACACAAGACACAAGAAACTAAATGAGTAACTAATGTGAAATATTATAGTGAATCTCAAAACCACACAAAAATTCACAGCAGTTCCTAAAAAATAATCTAAAAGCAGATGCTGAAAGAAAGAAAGATACCTCGTCCAAATCCTCAAATGTGTCCTCCCCAATTTTCAATGTCTTCCCAATACGAAGTAAACTTGTGATGTCTTTGTGTTCCTTTCCACCTTCAACTATGTCTTTGTGAGCATAAACTCCATCATAGATTTTAAGAGCTAGAGTCAAGTATGATGGTCCACGAGAACTAGGACGCACAATACTTTCACCAGGATCCTTGTCTGATAGAAACTGTAAAACATCATAATAAAGAAAAGAAATGAATATAGACTTGTCATTCTATGAAACTAACAAGCGACCAACAAAACTTGGACAAAAAACTTCTCACAAACGCAACAAAATTGCAGACTGCTTTTCAGATACACCATAAAACTACTCACAAACTTTGAAAAAAATTCTGATTGCCGCAGAAAGACCCTATTATTAGATCCCAAGATCTTACTTATCTCAAAAAATCTAAAACCTCCCACCATAGTTGTGATAAAGGAGATGCCAAGGAACACCATGAATTCAGTGAAACAAAATTTGAGCCCAGCTCCATATGTAGAAAAAGAGAAGACGGGTAATGAAGTCCATGACCTGATCCTTGTAAAACAAGATCAGTGAGGTACCAACCAGATCCTCGTAAAAACACTCCTACTATAAGGCATTTTGAGGAGCAGTGGTGCCTCAAACACCTAAAATTCAGAATCAGAGATCCAATAGCCCAAGGCTAAAGCTCAATAAGTCTTGTTATTAATGTCCCTGGAGTTCCCTTTTAAGTTTCTTCATCCCTGTTTTCCACAAGATACTCACACCACATACTAAATCATTTCCACTTAGTAAAGAATGTGATCTCTTCCACAAAATTTAACATTTTTGGCAATATTTCTATCCCATGCAGAAATCCAGAGACACTATCTGCCCATAGATAAACCTACAAGTTCATCCAACCATACCAAATATGCAACACGATTACATTTATTAATTATTACCTCAATCGCTTCATCAGCTGTTATATTTTGGAAGCGAGGATGAACTATCATCCTAGGCTTAAAATGTTTCTTTGCCAGTTCTTTTTCTTTGCGAGCCTTCTCTTGTTCAGTCTGCATACTGCTCCTATCTTCGTAATAAAATTTGTCAAGGTTTCGTACTGGCTCATACCGGTTGCTCCTCATCTCACTCTCTCTACAAACTAGAAACACCTGGTACCTATTCTTTTGGATTGATTTTATCTTGCAAGTGAGAATGTCACCTTCATGCAGTCTGTCAGATAACTCAGGTATGTCCCTCCAGTCATCTGCATAGTCTTCCTTATTAAGCATGCCTGTCAACCCAGATTCTAGTGCACATATTGCTTTTGGACCTTGCACCCTGCGGATAGTGGCTTGCACAATCCTGCCTTCAGCTAGGGTGTCCTCAGTTTCACCTGATATCATATAGAATTCTTCATCCTGACTTGGTTCTTTATACTGCCTACGCCAGTCTTGAAAACCCTGTATCAATTCACGTTTTATATCCTTGAAAGTCTCTTTCTTATTATAACTCTCTCTCTTATCAGTATCTTTGAATTTCCTCTTATCTTCCAGGTATACATCAAGGTCAAGGCCTTTCAAGAGAGCAGGCCGGTCTCTAACATGCTCTATTGCCATCTCCATTGCATCATCATCATCATTTGCATCACTGTTGTCCTGTTCGTAAATGTCCTTGGCCATCTCCTGTGCAAGAGTGTAAGACTCGGGATGTATCCGCGTATCATCCAATAAATCAATGAACTGGCTGCTAGCAGCAGCCAGCCCACTCCGTCGAACACGCAAAAAACCGACCGCATTAACAAAAACCTTTTTACCAATACCATGGTTCAAAAGATCTTTCCGGATGAAAATTGCCCCAGATCTCACCAGGGACCTCTGTAAAGATGCTGCCTTTCTGGGCCCAAGCCCAGAAATAAACTGCAAAGGAGCAAACAACCATTCGTGGCTTATAGCCAAATTAACATCAAGGCCCACCTGGTTTGTGACATCAACAACAACCTGCTCAATCATTGCATATCTCTCATCGGGAGTTAGAAAGTTCTCATGGGGACTGAGTTTCCAAGACAAAATCTCCCTCCCAGGTCCACACAGTGTAGCGACCATTGCCAATGGATTTTGTAGGTAACGACCAAGAGCAACAGCCCGCTTAACAATGCCTAACAACAAAGCAGAAAACAAGATTAGTTACAATAGGTTTGCACAAACGAAAACCAATGAAAATAATAAGAACGGCATCAAGTTAATCCATTTACCCGATTGACCAGGTAGTTGTTCAGAAGAAATTCGAGAACTTTCATACAGACGAGGCAAAGACTCATCCCCATACACAATGCTTAATTCATCCATCTCATGTCCAACATCTCTAGGATTCTCCTCCACCATCTTAAATATGATCTGTTGAAAAGAACAGATAGAATAAGCAGATAGAGTAAGGAAACTCAAAGGAAGAAATCAAAAACAGCAACATTGCTTTTAAATGGCCACTATCCCATGTTAGTAATGGAAGAGATATGCTACAATATGCAAAATCAAAAACAGCATGGGCCCATTAAAATGCAAAATATGTGAAGTACAAAATGTGGAATTACCAATGGGAATAACCCTCCAGACAAGTCAGTCTGTGCACCTAGTTGCAACATCAAGCATGACAGGGGCTAAGATAAATTACAAACATAAAGTCTACTAATAAACAATAGTAAATTATGATGGCTGAACTTAGTTGATTTAGCTTCCAAGCAATTAAGGAAAGAAAATGTTGATTGGTATGATGCTGGAACATGCTGAAGCTCCATTGTTGTTATCCATGTGATATCATCACATCCAATTGCACAATAATAAAGCATAGTGTCTCAACTCACCTCATATATCATCCTTTAGCCGTGTACAAGATAAATTTACAGCCCCCAGAACAACCACATGTGGTTGATGATCCATCATGAACTTCAAAACACGCTGCTGATTGTTTTTCTTGTGTTGTTGATCATTGACATTTTGAGACCGCAATGTAAGAGACCCAGTATAAAGCACATCTAGAACCTCCCCTGATGAATCTAGCATTACAAATGTTGTTGCTGGCTTTCCAGGGCCCCAACAACAAGCCATGACTCTTGGTGCAACTTCTTCATCAGTGGCAATATCACCATCTTTTCGTTGGTATGGCCCTATGGAAACTTTATCCCACAAACTCTTCCCATATTCCCAAAGTAACCAGTTCTTGGCTTTATTTGTGAGCAATGATCTTGCTTCCTTCTCCATTGAAGGTAACAGAAAGTTATGGAGTGCATCTTCCAGTATCAAACTCCTCTGCTCATTCCAAAGTTGAGCAGACTTACTGACACCAAAACTAAGATAATGATCATTACATTCACTAACCAAACGTTTCATAGGATCCCCTTGAAGCTTAAAAGTGACTGAAAGAAGCTTCTCCTCTTCAGCCTTTTGGATAAGGAGCCACTGTGCATCTTCAAAGCAACTGATTGGCTTTTCGCGCAACCACTTTACCCCTGCAAACTGATGAAAAGAATCTATCGCAACATTTCCATCTGGAGTTGGACATGTGGATACCACAGCATTTTCCAAATAAATGCCACGGACATGTTTCCTGATACATGGCTCAGAGCTTATCTCAACTGCAGCCTGATAGCACAAAGAAAAAGAAACTGGCCAGTATGAGATGTTGGTTCAATCTAAATATATGACAGAGAAATATACAACTGAAACCAACTGCAGCCTGATAGCACAAAGCAGGAATACAATTTGTACCAACTTGTTCGAGGATCAAAAGGCAATCAATTCATACCATGTGCCTGGCGCCCTTAAGAACTGCTTGAGGAGTTTCAAACATTGTACATGTAAAGTTTGATGCCATTTCCTCCGGTGTCTCCTTTGCATCCTCCAATTCATCCTACATTTCCAGAAAATAAGAAAGCTTTCCATAAAATATGTCAAAAAACCTGAATTTAGCTTTCCACAAAACTACAATACCATGCAGACTGACCAAATTCTCCACGGATAATAGCTGTCCTAGCTGCTCAGCACTGTATCCAAACTTGTTTGCAACCTCCCATAAACCAGCCTTGCTGCAAATACCGTACAGAGATTTCCTTTTTGGCCTCTTATATTGTCCTTCATCCACACCTACCTCACCTGGCGGGAAGTGCAAATTAAACTTTGCATCAACATCTTCCACCTCTCTTTCTGACTCTGCACCTTCCAGTGACCTTATAATTGATTCAAAGAGCTTCTGATTTAGATTCAGTCTTGTTTCATCATATATTCGTCGAGATTCTTCTTCCAATCGCTTGTTATAATATGAATGCAAAGCACTCTTCCGTTTCTGAAGTAGCAGCCATTTTTTGTCCAAATCTTGAACTGCCCAAAGAAGCTGGAAAGAAACATATAAGTAGTTATTGCTCACAAACCTCTATTCTTGCTCTGAAAATGTGAAAGCTTTCATTCTGGAATGAAAGATTCTAGCCTATAACAAACTTGTTACCTTGTGCCATTTGAGCATAGGTGCTTTTTCAGATTGATCTCGATTCTCATCATCAACTTCATGATGCTCATATTCTTTCAACAGGCTTGAACACTGCTCTTTCCGATACATTGCAATAAAGGGGATCTAAATAACAGAACAAACATGAGTAAACCAAGATAACTATCAGACTAAAAATATAAAGATGTATGAGTGCCATGCATAAAATACTAACATCTAACTTCTGCACATGATGCAGTTCCAGAAAATGGGCAATATCATCCTGGCTTATAGGCAGGTCCGCTGCTTGCTCCTTCAATTTCTCCTTGTCTTGTTTTGGCAGCCCATTATATTTCTTGCCAAACAACGGAAAAGGATAGCTTTTAAGTTGATTATATATCCAGCTGCTCTCAAGTGTTATGCTCAATTTCTCCATTGGGGGTGAGCCAGTGGTTTCCTCTGAAATCTGTAATGAATACAAAGTGAAACACTGAAAGACCATTTGTAAACAATGACCATGGGATAAATTTGAAATAAGTTATTTATCCAAAATTAAATATTTTAAAACACCTGCATCCTTTCTGGCACATCAGTCACACGAATCGTTTCATCTTTCTCTGTCATATATTTCTCAGAAAGAACAGTTGGTTCAAATTCCTCTTCCAGCGTCCTTCCCCCAGGTTCACTAGATACTAATCCTTGCTTTCGGAGCTGCAGGAGTTCATCAACATCCCCAAATATTTCATGAGCTTCCTGCAAAGCAGAAGAAGAGACTCCTGGTGCCTGCCTAGATTTCTTTCTCTTAAGCTTCTTCCGCCTAGAAAGCAAGTAATTAATCAAAAGAAACTAGAATGCAGTATAGAACATGCAGACGGCATGACCAGAATAAACATTACCTCACTGGAAATCCATTCTCATCCAGTTCTTCTTCTTGTACAATAAAATCTGCCATTTCATCCTCCTCACCAATGTATTCATCCACCTCTTCTTCTGCTTGCTCCTCATCTTCAGCAATATCTTCAAGCGGTACTCCTGAGATATCACTTTCATCAAGAGCAACTAACTTGACAAGTTAACAGGAATGGAAAACAACCAGAAGACAAATACCATACCTTCATCATCGCCAAATAAGCTACGTTTAAGTTTCTCCTCTGCAGTTCGTGCACCCTTACTACTTCCATCAAATTCCTCATCAGAAAACCCAAAGAGTTCTTCATCAGAATCCCTTTGGGCTTTTTTCAACCGCTTAAATTTTTTGCTATCCTGAAATATAGAATTCAAAAAATCAGAAAAATGCATGTATAACTAGAATAAACACAAAAATCAAGTAGATCTATGAATGAGAGTAAAGAATAAAATGACACAACCTTTGGACGATGGTGGAAAGCATTGTTGTCTCTAAGGAGCTCATAGTCATCCTCATCAAGAACATCCTCAGATTCTCTATAAATGTTGGAAAAAGAGAAAAAAAGCATCACGAAAAGGCAATGACCTATTTAGCTTGATGGTAAATGATACACCACACCCCAGGAAATGAAGGGAAAAAAAACCAAAAAAAAATAAAAAGAATTGGTCTATGTTTTTTCTTAGCTTTCTTTATAATGTACAAAGCATTGATGCCATCATGTCAGCAAAGAATAAGTTAACAAGTTGTAACAGCAGAGAAACTTGTGAGGTACAAATTTGTTATTAAAAAAAAAAACCTCTTTTTTTTTTTCTTCCTCTTCTTGTGCCTCTCATCATCACTGTCAGGCCTCTCCTCTTGTTCATCTTGTTCTTCTTCATCCTCAACGTTATCTACTATGAAATCATCCTTCTCATATTCATCTTGGCCTTCTTCTGCACAAAAATCAGAATCATATTGCACACTCCCAACCAAAAACAACACAAATATAAAACAAAGAGGAGATCCCAAATAAGCTGAAATAATAATTCAAACGTGACAACAGAAAGCAACAAATAGCAAGTAATCCAAACATTAAGACCAAAGTTAGTGGTCTTACAACTACAAATTGCAACCAAAAAAACGCCAAGAAGGCTTCAAAGAAAAAAAAAGTTCAGGGAAGTACAAAATTTATGAAGAGTTATTAACTTGACGTAATTCAATGTTCTTGTAACAAGAAGACTGACCTACTTAATAATCACAAATCCAAGAAGAATTCAAGAATTCATATCTTGAAACAAAAACCCAATGTTTCCCCATTCCAATATTTTCTATTTTAGGACTAAAAGAAGAATTCGTTTCTTTCAAAATAAAAAGTCTCAGAAATGGAACCCCAAACCTCCCACATTTTCTATTTTAGCATTAAAACAAGAATTCGTTTATTTCCAAAAAATCAAAAATTGAACCCGAAACCCTACAAATAGAAAAGAATAACAAAAAAGAAAAAAGAAAAAGAAAGAAAGAAGTAAAAATCGAACCTTCTTCTTCTTCTTCTTCTTCTTCTTCTTCTTCTTCGTCATCTTCGGGGCCACCGACCTTATCGGCGTAAACGGGTTCCCTATCTTCATCCTCGTACTCGACCTCATCTGACATGGTTGAGCCCAAAAAATCACATAAGTAAATAAGAAGATAATGGCAAGTAAGTAAATAAATGAAAATCTGGGGCGCAAGCGTTTCGTTTCCGATATCAAAAGAAAAAGGAAATTAGGGTTTCTCTGGTGCCTTTTATTTCCCCCTCCTTCCCCCTTTTCACTACCTTCTTCGTCCGAGACGACGTTTCTCCCCATTCTTGATCAAGACAGAGAAGAAAACAAGAATTAGAGAGAAAGCGAGCTGAGAAGACAGTGTTTGTATGCTATCAATTTTATTTTCGATGAGATGAGAAGGCAAATATCATTACAGTACAGAGGTTTATTATTATTATTATTATTATTATTTTGAGTGGGGTGAGAAATCTTGATAAATAAAAGATTTATTTGAGACGGCAACGGTAAGTCGCTAATTTGTCGGTTTAAGATGGGCCTATGAAACACAGAGTCCGGCCCATTACGTTCCAAACTTACATAGTCGGGCCCAAAAAGTCATTCTGAGTTGAATTAAATTGGTTGGGGTTTTAATGGTCTTTGAAAATGAGCCATTCAAACACTCCCATGTCCTTTTTTCGAGATATACACCCCTAAAAAAAAATATATATATATATATATATTGTACTAAATTTTTATAATCAAATGCTTTAATTATTTTTAATCACTTTTAATTAAAAAATAATCATTTTAAAAATTATCAAATTTAAATAAAAATTAAAAAATTGAATGATTTTTATTTAATTAGTTTAAGCGTTTTAACAGTTTTGACTGTTTTAAATTAAATTTGACTGATTTAAAAGAAATTTAAAAAGTATAGAATTCAAAAAGAAATATAAAAATATTTAAATTTTAATTATAAAATTTTTGAGGGTTTTTTTTGTATATTCCCTTTTTTTTTTTTCTTAGCATTCTGTGGAGAAACTGGCGGCGGCCGTCCGAGTGAGTCGTAGATGGTAGCGGAGATACAACAAAAGAACAAAAAAGGGCGACCCGAACGTCCAATTGGGGCCGGACAAGCACGGGGGGATGTCAAGCTTTTTAAAAAAACAAGAAAAAAAACACGCGCGTGCACACATCTTCCGTTGCGGGTAAATTCTCCTATACCGTCCTCAGAAAATGACTCATGGAACCATCCTTTTTATTTTCTTGACCGAAAGAATAAGCAACAAATTGATGGTGAGTAGTGACAAAGGAAGAAATATTAAAAGAATTGTGTGCTTTTGTTTTTATTTTCTATTTTTTATTTTTGGTGAGAGAGTCTAATTATTGATTAGTGATTAATAGTGGGTATGGATCGATGAACTAAAACATATAAGTTGTTAGATCCTACATTATCATATGTCATTGATTATTCTATAATTAGGGGACAAAAGAAGAGTTCCAGCATGCTTTCGGGGGTTTAATCCAGGTGGCTAATCATGTTTATTTTTTTAATTAAAAAAAATTGCTGGTTGTAGTTATGTCTTTGTCTGATGATGTGCACATTTTTTTGAATTACCGAAGAGTAAAGGGACAGCAAAAAGAACAATTGGCTGTCCCCAAAATAATGGTGAAAAGCCTTACACACACAAAAAGAAGCACTCTGTCTCTGTCTCTCGTACACACTCAAGGAAGTCACGCGAGACTCTCTCTCTCTCTCTCTCTCTCTTTTCTGGGTTCCATTTCTGCCTAAACAATGTTGACGTTGCGAATGGTGACGATTGATTCACTCCAAAATCGAACGGCTAAAAATTTCATCGTCAAAATAGAGCAAATTGGTCATTGCCATCTTTGACTGACTTATTACTTAGAGTGTTTGGAGTCGGGTTGAACCGACTCTTATACCAATTATAACTGACCCATCGCATTTTTCCTAAAAAGCAGCTAACATTTATAAGGTCCAACATGCTTCTCCCGCAGGTCGGGTGACGACAACATGGGGTAGGGTGATCACGGGCCGGGTGGAGTTGAGGCGGCGCGGTCCATCCATCACCCGTGACTGGCGCGTGGGTTTCGTGATCGTTTTAATGGAAGCGCCCAACGTATGTACGTTCGCTCGCTTTCCAAAAACCAATACTTTTGCCTAATTATAATTAAATACCCACGTCAGTCACTAATCACAAATTCTAATAAAAAAATTTAAAATTTTAACCTTTACAAATTGAAAAAATAATCACGTCATTTTCTCCTCTCATTAACTCCCAATTACATTGTAATTAAATTCCTTCCTTCGTTTATGGAAGAACCAACTTCTACTTATGCCCACGGGCAAGATCAGATCAGATCAAATCAAAAACTCACTTCACTGGTTAATGTTACAATCTACAAACAATTTTGAGTTTGAATTTTTGAACAACTTTTGCACAGTTTAAGTTGTTAATTCATTTTCTCTTTTGCCATTAATAAATTTTCATGTCTCTTTCTTTAAAAACCCTTTCTGACAATACTAGAACCTCGACTCCCTTCCGCAGGTAGTCTGTCAAAGACATGTATCCCAGGGTGGACCCTTTTGCCGTAGCTACCAGTCCTTGTCCGAAAATGTTTCATCAACCATTTGAAGTAGATTCCGAGATTCAAACTTCAAATTGTGTTTTGCACAGGAAGCAACTACACGTATTGGAAACATAATGGACAAGGTAGATAGCATTGATAACGTAATAATATATATATAAATTATTATATATATCAATTATGTTCAATTATATTCGGTATGTTTCTCCTTTGCATAAACAATTGCATTATGTTATTGTTGTTGCATTAAGTATATGTCTAATTAATATATTTCCCTATTTTAGTATTATTTTACGAGAAATACTTATGAAAATGTTCCCGAATAGAATTATGCCTCTTATATTCCTAACACAAATTTTATTTTATAAAAAAATTACAGTAAAAAATAAATTTAAATTCAAATTCAAATTCAAATTAATGCAGAATATAAAAAATATATATATATATATATAAGGTCATTCTCGTTGGGAGGGATAGTACTAAAATGTGGGATTTTTAAAAGCCCGAACCAACACCGGTGCCTTATCAAGCAATGCAAAATGTCTAAAGCCTGGCTGGCAAGTCAAATAAAAAAACAATATCATTTCCATGGCTGATTGGGATTGGCCCCTTTGCCAAGGATTCTGCAATCGAACTTAAAATTATCAAACCTATCGCCTTTCTTGCTTCCATGAAACCACACAACACCCCCGTGGTTATTGCCAGATGCTGCCCCACTTCAATGAACACCCCACTTTCTGTCCTTTTTTGTTTTCTGGAAAAAAAAAAAAAGTTTTAAACAGATAAACATCTCAAAGAAGAGACATAGGTACTAGCTCCTCACCCTCTTCTGAAACTTCTTGTACTTGTCATTTGCAGATCTGTGTCTCTATCTCTCTAACTTTAAAACCCTCACTAAGAGCAATTAAATTTAAAAAAAAAAATAAAATGTAAGTATATGCAAAAGCTCTATTTTTCTCTCTCTAAAGTTCCGTTCTTTTTCCTCGCCTGCTTCTTCTCGCTCTGGTTGTTGGTTCACTTTCTCACACTCTAGTCCCGAAGCAAACCAATAAAGAGAAAAATAAAAAAAAAAAAAGGAGGAAGAAAGAAAGAGGCAGGCATGGGTGCAACCAGGAGTGAACCATTCCATCAGCAGTCCGACAATGCATGTGGGCAATGGCCCTAACCCAGAAGACATAGCGTGCTGTCAAATTCCACATTTTTGGCTTATGGGTAAGGTCGGGGTTGAAGGGGAGCAGCCATTACCTTCAACGGATGCTAATTTGGCTCAAAATGAGCAGAGGAGGGGTGCATCTGGGTGCTGTGGTTTTGCATTCAAAGCCATTGGTAGGCTCATGGGGCTAAGATGTTTATTGGTGCTTTTGTTATCTGTGGCTGTCTTTCTCTCGGCTGTCTTTTGGTTGCCTCCTTTTGCAGATCAGGATGACCTGGATCTTGCTTCCAGGTTTAAAGGTGCGGATTTTCTCTTGGTTTCTTACATATTTTGTTTGTTTTTTTTTTTCAGGAAATTTTTGTGTCTGATTGTATATTTTGACATCCTTGGTTTCCACTTTTTTTTTTGGCTATGACAGTTTTTTTTTCTTTGATGAGTTGCAATTTTTTTTGGTGGTTGTTAGTTGCTAGTCTCTGTTTGGTCTAAGAAAACATGGGGGAAAACAATGTGGAATCTTTCAAATTAGTTGTCCCTTTTATTTTTTCTTTAATCCCCTGAATTTTAAGGTTTCTTGGATTGTTGTGACCTGTTAGCGGGTACTGGGCTGGTGAGAAAATGTCGGCAAAGGAAGAGCGGTAAGATTGTGAGATATTCGGTTTTGGTGTGTTAGGCGAGAATATTGGGTAACTTAAATGAGGTGGAATGATCCTTTGATATGACCCATGTTAACTTGTCCTAATTTTCAATGTTTTTGGTTGATGGATAAGTGCAACTGAAGGAAGATTGTGGGTTTGTATATCCAGGTCTGATTGATTTGGGTGCTCTTATAATTGAGGTCATTAGGTGTAGTCTGCGAATTCCTATTTTATCTACAACTTAGAAGACTTACATCCTGGGATCTTGAGTTGGATGTGAGATATTGCTAGCCATGAGCATTAAATTTTATAGTCTCATTCACAATTTGAAAGAGTTTTTTTTTCTTTTTTCTACAAGAATTTAACATTCTCTCTTATCATGATTTTTGGAACTTTGGTTCTTTAATCAGCACATGTTATGTTGATGTCTGAATTGGATAAATTGCATGGATAAAGTTTCTAATTCGATTAAACTGTCTTGCATGGTATTGGGACACCAATTTGATATTTGTAGGACCACATCCCATTTTTTACCATTCCATGGCATTATGTTCTTTGATAACTTTGTCTAGGGATATTGCCAATGGAGAATGGCAAGCTTATTATAACATTGTTGGTGATATATGTTCATGGTCAAGTTTTGCTTCTTGTTTCAAAAGGAAAAGTAGGGGAAAAACATATTTGGTGAGATTAGCACAGAACAAAAGTGATCACAGACTTTAGTGGGAAAAGATCAGAAAGGTTAGACTGTTATGGTAATTGATACTCTACCATGTAGCTTTAGGAGGCTTTGGGTGGGGGGATTTTTGCAGGTCACATAATGTATTTATCTGCCTTTTAACCTTTCCTAGTATGGAAGATGTTTCAATGTCTATGTTTCCTTTTCTGGGCTTTCTGTCCTTGCATTTTATGTCATAAGTACTTTGGTGTACTAAATTCATTTATCATCTCTTTACCTCATTTCTTAGTTCCTTCAATGCCTTATGCAGTAGTTAGAAAGATGAAGTGTCAGAGAAGTCACTTTACATTTGTGTCAACACTATTTATGTCAGTCCTCTGATATATGTGAAAAAGAAATCTGTGGTGCACAAAATAATTTCTTAAGGGATTTGTGAAGGAATCTGAACTGTCTATATTATAGATTTCAATGTATGCTTGCTTAAAAGTGACTAAACTTGAGAGTCCTGAACTATTTGTGTTCGGTAAATTGTGAGTGTGCTTTTGTTGCAATATGCCATAACCAGATGGCACAATATGTAGCATTTCGTGGACCATTCCATGTTTGCATGTGTGAACCTTGGTATAAGGTTATATGATGCATAAGCCTATCAACTTAAGAGTTTAAGCTTTTTGTTACATGCTCTGTCTTGAAGTTCATGACTATAGAGTTTTATTTGGTCATAATTATTGCTCCACATGTCAGGAACTTGTTGGGTCAATTGTCATTGTAATTTTTAGGCCTTATATTTGGGCATGGTATTGGCTAATCCCTATGGCACATTGGATGCACCTTTACCTGTCTATACAAGTATAATATTTGGGCTTTGCCAATGGACAGGTTGACCTTTTGGGTCAGATACCCTATGTGTGGCATTTCATTATCACTCATCTTAAAATGGAAATAACCATATGAAGGTGCCCCAAATAATTATGTACAAGGTGTTCCTGTGATATATATATATATAATTTTTTAATGTTGATGAATACAACTAATTGATATGGTAGTACTCTTAACTGTTTTACTTTTTATCGCATGTGTGTACCGGATTGTGGGGTTTAATAGGCATTTTACCTACAATGTGTTGGCTCTTCTGTGCGTCTTTGATCATTAAGTCTGGAGTATGGCATATGTATTATTGTCCTTTCTTTTAAGGTCAATTCTCCCACTTTTTGTTGAGTAAAGGTCATATTACACTGTCATTGGTCATCTTGACTTATTGTAATCCACTCAATTAAGTAATGTGGACTTTGGGGTTTTCTTATATACATTTTCTAAAAATTGTCAGAAGCACTTTTGGGTGCTGCATGGCTGACAAAGTTCATTTATACAGATCATGATATAGTAGCAAGTTTCATTGTCAATAAGCCAGTCTCCTTGCTGGAAGACAATATCTTGCAGCTTGAGGATGACATTCTGGATGAAATAAGTGTTCGTGGTACCAAGGTATTGACTCCCATCCTGGTGTTCTATCTACTTTTTTTTTTTTTAAATTCTATCCTAATTCATTGCTATGAACAGGTTGTTATCCTATCTCTAGAACATTTGGCTGGATCAAACATAACAAAGGTTGTGTTTGGGGTTGATCCTGATGCTAAATATTCAAAACTATCATCACCTGCTCAAAGTTTGGTCAGGGCTGCTTTTGAAGCTCTTGTTGTAAATGAATCATCTCTCTGGCTAACCGGGTCTTTGTTTGGGGATTCTCTCTCTTTTGATGTACTAAAATTTCCTGGAGGAATTACCATAATTCCACCTCAGAGTGCATTTCTTCTACAGAAAGAACAAATATTTTTCAACTTTACGTTGAAGTTCTCCATTTATCAAATACGGGAAAATTTTGCTGAGTTGACACGTCAATTGAAGTCTGGCTTGAATCTAATGCCGTATGAGGTTTGGCAATTCTTCCTCTTGCATTTCTTTTCATGTGTCCATCTGTAATGTAAACCTTTGTTTGCTTTGCAATTTCAATTAAGGATTGCATGTGTTTTGATATCGTTGACTAGAATCATTGCCTGCCAACGTGTTATTATGCTTCTCAACCTGTCAGAGCCTTGTGTTCGATATTTTCTTCTGCCTCTTCTTCTTTTTCTTCTTCTTTTCTGTCCAATGTAGCTAGGTTCTATGCAGATTCTTATAGGTTTCCTTTTTTATGCAGAACTTGTATGTAAGGTTAACAAACTCTAAGGGTTCAACAGTGGCTCCACCTACTACCGTCCAGTCATCTGTTCTACTAGCTGTTGGGAACTCACCTTCCCTCCCCAGGCTAAAGCAGCTGGCTCAAACTATCGCAGGTCATTCAAGGAACCTGGGCCTGAATAATACAGTTTTTGGCAGAGTTAAGCAAGTTCGCCTTTCATCTATCTTGCAACATTCACTTCATGGTGGTGAAGGCAGTGGCCCTTCGCCTTCTCCTGCACCTCTTCCTCATCATCGCCACCATCACCACCACTATCACCATCATCACCACTCCAACCGCCACCTATATCCTGCAATTTCACCTTCGCCTGCACCTGCAACCAAGAGGGTTGTTCCTGCTCCTTTTGATGGTTCACCTGCCCCGATGAGAGCTTCACCTGCACCTTCTCAGAGCGGTGAAGCAGCAGATCCTCCTGGTTGCCAACTCAGACATAAAGGAAAGCTTGCAGGGAATGGCAGAAGAGAGTCTTATGCAGCTGCACCTACTATCCCCCCTGAGACTGCTGCTGCCTCACCAATGCCTCATAAGGGTCAAATGGCACCCAAAGCAGCTTCAATATCTCCTGTGATTCCACCACCTAGTCCTTTGTCTAGTGTGGTTCTTGCCCATGTTCAACCACCATTGAAAAGTAAACCTGACAAGGACCACTCAAACACAATGCCATCAGGGTCGTCGTCACCATTATCATGTGAGTATGGAGATTATCTTAGTAAGATGTTTGAGTCACAAATGAAATTGTTGTTTTAAATAATATACTTTTACTGTCATTTTGGCACATGGATTTACTTTTCCTTCCCATCTTCATTGTGATTGATCATTCTGGTGCTATTGCAGTCTTTCCTTTTCCCAAAGTTGCAAATTATCATAAAGGGTCAACCAAATGAGAGAACAGTTTCATTTCTTATGCAATTTCAATTTTAATTGCTCTTCATTCCAACAATCTTTACTCAGATTTCCATGAAATTTTGCCATGCCTGAATTGGGCAGTGATAACTTGGAACCATTAAAACTTGAATTAATATGAATGTCAAATTGTTGATAGTATTATGCTAATGTTCTTGTTTTTCTCAGCTTGTGCTGGTCTTCTTACCGTACAATGGGCAATTTTGCCACCCCTAGCTCTTGTATTACAACTATAAAGGACAAAGGAAGAATTCCCTCTCTGGGAGCTCAAGCTGACCTGTATGACGAGATCCAAATGAGCAAACAAGCTGGTGGAGCTTTGTCAATGGGAACATTGTAAGTGGGGCACCCCCCACATCTGAGTGAATGTAGGTTGTAGGGCTTGTAAATATTTGATTAAGAATACAGCTAGCTGATGCATTTTCAGGTCAAAGTCACATAGGTGGCAGGCCCTCTACTGCATTGCTGGCTGTCGTTTTGCGTATTCTCTTATGCCGAAATGTAAGAAAGGTAGAGAGAAAAAGAAAATTTAATAAATAAAAAAATAAAAACAATTGTATGAAATTTTTTGACCCCGAATTGTACTTTGCCCCTTCTGTCATCCATTGAACTCACCTTATTGCTGCCAATGAATGCGAACGCCGAGCATGGTGTTTTACTTTTGCCCATTTCTCATTATGTTTTGTTTAATCAAAAGAAAATAAAATCGATGGGGGCTCCTAAACTGTAGTGTGATCTTTGTGACAATTTGCCTTGAGTTGTGGGATCGGGTAAGAGATATCTGGTGGTTGGATGTCAGCTAGATGAGGTTTCATCAAAATCTGGTGTCAAGCACATGTGATGTCTGGTTGGTGAAACAGGAGCATTTTCAGCCTCAACTTGAGCAAATTATACTTGAAAATCATTGAACGAAATAGGTCAATATGAGTTTGAAAGGGCATGCGTCTTTAAAACTAACCGGTTTTAGTCTCGATTGACACCCAGATTGAAGATTTCTTTTTTTTTTTTAAGTGAAGACGGAAATATAAAAAAAAACAAATTTTAAAATTATTAAAGTTGTCCATCATTTTAGCATCAATGTAAGTTTAATTTTATCAAAATTAAGATTTCAAATTATTAGATAATCAATGGTAGAGGAAACACTTTTAAATTTTTACCATTTCCATGGAATAGGACAAATTGAATCGTTGGAATTTTTTTATTTAGGAAGACGTGGACCATAAGGTTTTCTTCTTTTCTGAGAAAGTTGGAAAACAATAGGAAGTGTATTTTTGTTCTTGTTCGTAAAGATTCGCAAGCTTGATTGAATATCACAAAGGGAACATCTGGGTTCGCGACAATTGAGTAGTTGATAGAAAGAAAGAAGAGAAAAGGAAAGAGATGAGACTGATCTTTGGTAAAATGCGATTTGAAGTAAATGAAACCGAACAGAAAGAAAGCAAGAAGCTAAAGACAAAAAATCAAGAACCTAATGAAAGCAAGGGGGGGGGGGGGAAACTCTCCCTGTTTGATCTGGTCTCCAACCAAGTCTAAGTGTCCAATATCCAACAGTGTCGTAGTCACTCATCCGTCACAAAGCTTACAAATTTCTGCACCCTTCTCTTTCCGACACTTGCATGGGCTAAAAAATATCAGCACTCAAGAGAACCTAATCATGCAGATATCTTGTCCACGAGAAAGTGATAACTTTGTTTATTTTTTTGGCTACATGTACCTCTCTCGGTCAAGTAAAGCCCATTTTGTATTTTTTGTCCTATTCGAGTGTCGACCGAAACAGATCCCACTATTGCGATGCCCCTTGTTGCCTCTTGCTATGATAATTTTAGAGTTAAAAAAACTGTAGCCAAAACGTAGCAAAATATTCTCCCTGTGGTTTAAGCAAAGGTGATTGGTGCTGCTCAAATCCCAATTAACAATAATGTTTCTTCTTTTGTTCTGGAATCTCTGATATACTTTTTCATGGCAAGTCATTCATTGTTTCTATTCGGGTACACGTTGTTCTTGTTCAAGATTCAAACTTTGGCCCAGTTCTCTAAATTTTCAAGTTTTTTATTTTTGGGTTTTGTTTACTTGATTTTTTAGATTCAGAGGACCAAAATTGACCGATATGTTTTGTTTTCTTTTAGTTCCAGTCGAAGAATTGCTATTTCAATTAGTTTTGTAAGGTCAAATCATGATTGGTGAAGATACTAACAACATGCAAATTGGTTTTTGCTAGATATTGAACAATAAGATCTGGGTTTGATTTATTTTTTGAAGAAATGTCGAATTTGGGATCATTTTCTGGGACCAAGTCTATGAAATCAGTGCACGTGAGCTTTAGAATACCATATTACACTCAATGGGGTCACAGCCTGCTTGTATGCGGTTCTGAACTGGTAGTGGGTTCCTGGAATGTGAAGAAAGGCTTGTTATTGAGCCCCGTTCATCAGGGCGAAGAGCTCATATGGTGTGGAACTGTTGCAGTACCAAGTGGATTTACTTGCGAGTATAACTACTATGTGGTTGATGAGAACAAGAATGTGCAAAGATGGGAGATGGGAAAGAAGCGCAAACTCTTGCTACCTAAGGGAATCAGTGGTGGGGAGACAGTGGAGCTTCATGATCTTTGGCAGGTGATGCCTTTGCTCTTTCTGCTTATCACTCTTCATGATTCATCGAGTGGGCTGCTTTTGGGTTTGCTTATTAAGGTTTCTTTTAAGGAATTTTTGCTCTCCTGGATTTTGTCAGGGGAATGCATTATGCATTATGCATTTAAATGCACTTTTTACTTTTTTCGCGGGAATATCTGTCTATGATAAGTTCAGTGAGTTTTACTAATTTGGAATCCTACAATGTGATTGGATACTACTAAAACCTGCTGACGTCTCTTTTTATTTATTCCTTTTCTTGTTTCCTTCTTCACCTTTTTGTTTCTCTTGGTCGTTAAAAAATGGAAAGAGAGTAAAAACTTGGGAACCTTGAACTGTACTCGTTGAAAATTTTTAACTTCTCACCCCCTCTCTTCCCCTATCTCTCAAATTTCTGTAGTAGTTATAGATTTTGAGGGCTAATGGTATTTAGCAATAGATAGGAGTTCGCATTTTACTGCATTTAGCATTGTACAAAGCTTCTGTTCTCTGGTGATGCTGCGTAGTTGCTCACCAGAGGAACAGGAAGGAGTGTTTAACAATTTGCGTCTACTTTATCTACAGAATGTCTAAGTTAATTAAATATTAAGTAATTACCTTCTCTTTTTTTCATTAAAGTTGTCCAATAATTTGGTTTGGATGGTCATTGAACTTCACTTCTACCATTTATTGCTGAGTGACTAAAAGGCAAAGAAACGGAGACAGCTAAAGTGTAAGTGTAACCTACTCTATTAATTGGTCAAGACAGTTATTTTGCTCAAAAGAAAAGTATTGTATGACTATATTCAACTGGACAATGTTGATGTCTCACTCAAATCCTGCTTGTTTGGCCTAAAGACCACTTGCAAATTTAAGAAAGATTGCAGTTTAGGGCAAGCAAGGGCTTCTGGCATGAATAGCCTGGTCAGCAAGTGTATGGAGGCTGTGCAAGTATAGTTTTGCTGGGAAGGCACCAAACAGTGATCTTACAGTAGATTACTAATTTGAGATGCCAGATGCTGCTTACTTATGTTTAAATACAGATTTCGGCTTCTAGTTTCAGCTTTTAGTTTTTGTTGGAAAACATCTTGAATTTTATGTCAAAATTCAATTTTATCAAATCCAGGTTGGTAGTGATTCTATTCCCTTTAGAAGTGCCTTCAAAGATGTCATCTTTCGCAGAAGTTGGGGTTTGAACATAGAGAGACCTTTGGGAGTACAAAACAAGCTGGACCCAGGAGGTAATTTGTCATACATTTATACTCAACAGCTCAATTTTGGACTATTGGTATTTCTATCTGATCTCGTTTTTCTCTATCTTGACCTTTCTATTGTCTACCTTCTAATTTTGGTAGATGAGGTTCTTGTTCATTTCAAGATTTGCTGCCCAAATATAGAGGAGGAAACATCAGTAAATTCTCCTTGCCTGCCTAATCAGTTCCCTTCATCACTTTGTAGTTTGTATACATTCTGATGTCTTGAATCTAGTTCATGATCTCATTTGTGTTGCAACTTGCCCCTAACTAAGATTCGTTCAGGTGTATGTAATTGGCAGCATTCCAAAGCTGGGCCAGTGGAAAGTTCAGGATGGACTTAAGCTCAGTTATGCCGGTGACTCAGCCTGGCAAGCAGATTTTGTGACAAGCAAGAATGAATTTCCAATGAAATATCCTTCAGAAGTCTTTGCTTCAAGTAAATTTGTTTTTATCTGGACTATTTAACAAAGGATTTGCTGTTGTTTTTCTCTATCTCTTCCTTAACTGTAGCTTTACATATAAGTACTGCAAATGC
This sequence comes from Ceriops zippeliana, assembly GCA_037897445.1. Classification (NCBI taxonomy): domain Eukaryota; kingdom Viridiplantae; phylum Streptophyta; class Magnoliopsida; order Malpighiales; family Rhizophoraceae; genus Ceriops; species Ceriops zippeliana. The sequence goes on from JBAPLH010000217.1 coordinate 4,120,236, forward strand.
AGCAAGACAGGAAATCTTTCTTTGGAAATAGGTCCAAATAGGGAGCTTTCTATTGACTCTTCAAAAGTTCAGCCAAAATACATTTTTCTCTCAGATGGCATGTTGCGAGTAAGCTATTGAGTTTATGTGTCAGCAAATGGTATGTTACAACTTTCAAGGGATTTCTTAATTGTAAACCGATCAATTTTTTCTAGGAAATGTCTTGGCGGGGTGCTGGTGTTGCAATCCCCATGTTTTCCATTAGGTCAGAAGCTGACCTTGGCGTTGGTGAGTTTCTTGACCTGAAACTTCTTGTTGACTGGGCTGTGAGATCTGGGTTCCATTTAGTTCAACTCTTACCAGTCAATGATACATCTGTGCATCGGATGTGGTGGGATTCTTATCCATACAGGTATAACAACATATTTAGATTTCACTTTGGAGCTCACAATTCTTTTTGGAAAAATTAGGATGTATTAGGTCTTATTGTTATTTTTTTTTCCCTCTTTCAATAATGTTGGTCATCCAGCTCCTTGTCTGTATTTGCTTTGCATCCTTTGTACCTGAGAGTGCAGGCACTTTCAGAAAATCTGCCAGAAGATATAAAGGTTATTGTGCACATCTTTCATCTTTTCAGATTGTTTGGTAATATTCTTATAGTAAGTAATTTTTTTTTCATTTTTAATTTTGGCTGGCAGAAAGAGATTCAGGAAGCTAAAGAACAACTGGATGGGAAGGTTGTAACTTTATTATGCTTTAACTGTGTGGTCAATGATACTCATATTTGATATGTTATTATGAATTACTTGTTAAGTCTGGAGGGAAAAAAAAAACAGACAAATGAAACGGTGAAAGATTGACTCCCAAGTCCTGGTGCTTTATGCTAGCCATGGAAGATTTTCCTCGTGAATAGGCAGTTCTAAAGACATACTGCTTCTGGCCAGGCATAAAAACTGTAAATTGCAGTAGAATGCTGTTTTGCAAAACCTTTATCTATCTTTTACCACCTGAGATAATTTTTTAATTGAGCATGCTTCCAACACGCTATGTTTGAAGGGAATCTTTAGCTTGCAAATGCTATGTTTACTGCCCTTCATCTTTAGCTTGCAAATGCTATGTTTATGAATAAGCTACATCCTTCTTCCAGCCATGCCTGTTGTTCTCCCATACCTTGGTGCAGTACTCTTGTTTGAGGACAGAATTACAAGTGCTTGTGTTGGATGTGCTTGCCCTCATTAACAACTTGGAGTTTGATCTGGGCAGGATGTTGATTATGAAGCTACAATGGCTGCTAAACTCGCAATTGCAAAGAAAATTTTTGAACGAGAGAAGGATTTGATTCTCAATTCCAGCTCTTTTCAGAAATATTTCTCGGAAAATGAGGTCTTATAGACTTTTGATTTTCTGAATCCATTGATTATCATTTTTATGGCTAAACATCCTTAAATTATAATTTGTTTTGTCTTTAATATTGAGTAAAACTTCTCTCAATCTTCTCCATTATTAAATCTTTAGAGCCATTACTTATCTTGACTTGTTTTTCGCTTAATAAAAGGAATGGCTAAAACCCTACGCAGCCTTTTGTTTTTTGCGGGACTTTTTTGAAACATCAGATCACAGCCAATGGGGTCGTATTTCCTGTTATTCAAAGGAGAAGGTAACGTTTCTTGGGTTTTTTGTTTGTTTTTCCTTCTTGCAGTTAAGTTGGTATTGAATGGTTCTGGCTCATATCATATTGAAGTGGTAATAATGACCGTTTGGTTTAATGGTGCAAGCATGGCTGTTCCCTTTAAAATTAAGAATGACAATTGCACTTTTTTTTGCAGGTTGAGAAACTAGTCTCTAAAGACTGCTTGCACTATGACATAATTCTATTCCATTATTATGTTCAGTTCCATTTACATGTGCAAGTAAGTTATTGCTTTCCATTCATAATTACACAAGTTTAAGTTGGGCTCCAACTTTTTTGTGCTTCTCTTAGTTTATAGAAATACTCATAATCATGTTTGGTTTTCACTCCAAAATGATAGCTGTCAGAAGCTGCGGAATATGCAAGAATGAAAGGAGTCATATTGAAAGGAGATCTACCTATTGGTGTTGACAGAAACAGTGTGGATACCTGGGTATACCCAAATTTATTTCGCATGAACACATCTACTGGAGCACCTCCAGATTATTTTGATAAAAATGGCCAGAACTGGGGCTTTCCAACTTATAACTGGGAGGAAATGTCAAAAGACAACTATGCATGGTGGTGTGCTCGTTTAACACAGGTCTTGTTCTTCATGTCTAATGATCTTGCTTTCATTGTCTCTGACTTAAACTAGCATCTTTTGGACTTCATTTAAGTAACTTTTTCTGAAAATAATTTTTTTTTCTTTTTGTAACAGATGGGAAAATACTTTACTGCATATAGGATTGACCATATATTGGGTTTCTTTAGAATCTGGGAGCTTCCAGACCATGCAATGACTGGTCTAATTGGAAAATTCCGGCCGTCAATCCCTCTAAGTCAGGTATGGATACATCCTCTAGTGCTTCTCTATAAAAAGGAGTTTTATACATGCAAGAGCAACTTTGGCTTGCTACTGGGTCCAGTAATGCCATATAGCAAAGATTAACTCCTCTTATGTCATGAGGGCAGCTAACCCTCAGAAATCAATTTCATTGTCATGTTCTGTGTTGACGTAGACAAAAATGCTTATGTTTAGGAAGAACTTGAAAGAGAAGGAATTTGGGACTTCAATCGCTTGAGCTGTCCGTATATTCAGGAGGAACTTTTACAGGTTACTGAGTTACTCCTGTGATCCCCAATCTAGTTTACTTTGTTATAGATTTCCTAATTGTATTTGACTCAAACTTTATGATAAATTGGATTGTTAACACTCGTTTAACTCTTACATATCCTCAATTTTCTTTTCTTTTCTGTTGCAGGAAAAATTCAGAACTTCCTGGACATTTATTGCCTCAAATTTTCTGAATGAATTTCAGAAGGGCCACTATGAGGTGAAAATCATAGACTTGTGGATATTTTCTGGGTTTTATCTGCTTACTCATTTTTGCAGAATCATGGTGGGGCTTATTGATTGATTTCTAACTTATGTGAAGCCTTGGCTAACCTTGCAGATTCAACTGATTGCACCGTTGATAGTTATGTCTAACCAGTCAATTGTAGGGAATAGGGAAAGTGACACATATCTTTTAGACCAGTGTTGTAAGTTTAGAAACCGAGGTGTAGATATGTTGTTGTATTCATCATCTTAAGCTTCTCTTGGTCTATATGAAGAAGGCCTGATGTCATTGAAAGAAATTCTTTTTCATGTTCTCAGAGAATATGATTATTTGCTCTCATTCAGTTTATGGCACCATTGTTATTTTTCATTTTTCCCGAGAAGTGTTATAACTTCTCCTGATTGTGCAATAGTTCAATGAGGACTGCAACACAGAGAGAAAAATTGCTTCCAAGCTGAAGACATTTGCTGGGAAGCCCATGTTGTTGGAGAGTGAAGAAAAATTACGTAGTGATCTCTTTGATCTTTTGAAGGTAACATTAATAACTTTAGATTCTTTAGAAAACAGCAGTCCTGGTTCTAATCTGCTTAATGCTGTTTGCAGAATATAGTTCTTATTAGAGATCCAGAGGATTCCAGGAAATTTTATCCTCGTTTCAATCTTGAGGATACTTCAAGTTTTCGCGATTTGGATGACCATAGGTAATCGAACATATTTTTATAGGAAACATCTAGATTTGAGACAGAGTGATACTAGGATACTCTGACTTATGCCTGTCTATTGTCTGTCACTGGTTGTGATGCAATGCAGCAAAAATGTCCTGAAACGACTGTATTATGACTACTATTTCCATCGACAAGAAAATCTATGGTGGCAAAATGCTATGAAGACTTTGCCAGTTCTTCTTAACTCATCAGACATGCTAGCCTGTGGGGAAGATCTGGGCCTTATTCCTGCATGTGTTCACCCTGTATGTTCTTTCCCTCTTTCCCAGTTTCAAAATCAACTACATTCCTTATTAAAAATTCCTCCCATAACACCTTATTATACAAATTCATGCATCATTAAATTTGTGCTGCTATTCAATATCTTGTGCAGGTTATGCAAGAATTAGGACTCATTGGTTTACGCATTCAGCGCATGCCTAGTGAACCTGATCTGGAATTTGGTATTCCTTCTCAATACAGCTACATGACGGTGAGTCCTTGTGTTGCATTTCTTGGTCTTATTTCTTTCCAGCAGCCATATCTTGAGGTGCTTTCAGCTTTCTTTGCAATTTTTGCTTGCCCCATGCAACATCACCTCGTTATTTTTTAGCTCAGATTTGATCAATTGGGAATCAGATAGATTACAAACAGGGGTGTTAGGATTACACATTTGCATTCAGTTTATAATTTTATATTATGTGGATAGGCTGGGTAAACAAGATCATCTACAGCCTGGCATAACAATTATAATATTCATTTATGTAAAAGTTACAAATGTCCCATTGTTTGTGAATGAAAAGTAAGTTTTCTCATAGCATGAATGGTGTTTTTTCCAATCCTTACAAGCTTATAGTAGAGATATGCATCTTTTTGATGAGTAAGTAGAATGGGAAAGAAGTTCTCATTATTTGATCCAAGTCCCAGTGGGGGAATATGACTTATTTCGAGTGGATCTGTGCCACATGGATTGATGGAAGTAAAGCCTTTAGGTTTCTCAGCTTATTTTTACCAGAAAGTTTTATTTAGGTTTCACAACTTAAATGTTATGTGCTTCAGGTATGTGCTCCCTCATGTCATGACTGCTCTACTTTGCGTGCTTGGTGGGAAGAAGATGAAGAAAGAAGATACCGATATTTCAAGAGTGTGGTGGGTTCTGATGCAGTGCCACCTAGTCAATGTGTTCCGGACATTGCACATTTCATCATTAGACAGCATGTTGAAGCTCCTTCAATGTGGGCAATTTTCCCTCTTCAGGTACTGTAAAGAATCCTTTTGTGGCCTGTTAGAAATCAGAACTTCGCTGCTTTGGAAGCTTATTTTTTATAGCACCAAAGTGCATGAATTTGCATTTAAGAATCAGGCAGCCAATATTAAACCATGTAAACTGAGAGCTTTTATGTAAATGACCAGGATTTGTTGGCATTAAAAGAAGAATATATGACACGCCCTGCAATGGAGGAGACCATCAATGACCCCACAAATCCAAAGCACTATTGGAGATACCGTAATGCATTTGATCTTGTTACCATATACTTTGATTAACTAACTAGAATTTGTTGGCAATGGCATTGTTTGAATCCAAGCTTTTTTAGTTCTTTTCTAGTCCAGCTAATGATCATAGCTTTATGCTGAGTAAAAGGAACTTGAATGTTGTGCATTACTATACCATATATGCAGGTGTGCACGTGACATTGGAGTCTCTCCTGATGGACAAAGAACTCATAATGATTATCAAAGATCTTGTTCAGGGGAGCGGAAGATCACATCCTCCTCTTGGCGAACCTGATGCACAAGTCAACCAAGAAACTGTGGGGGCGACTGTAGAGCAGCAGCAGCTTACCGATGAAAGGATTCCTATTTTGAAGAAGCTGAATGGAGTTCCAAGGAAGGAGACTTTTGTATTGTAAGGTCCACCAGTTCTGTACATGAAGTATGAAAGCTGCAGCTGTCAACCTGAACTGAAATCCCAATGCAAGCACATAACGTGAGTGAACTACTGAACTAATAGCATAAGGCAGCTGTTAAGATTAGCTCTGATATCGACATTCTAGTATTGAAGCTGAAACAAATATATATATATATATATATATATATACAATCTGTCCCTTTGAACAATTAACAGGAATAATGGGGCGTTAATAAAGATTGATCTCGAATTATGTACTTGGAGGCAGGCATCTTTTATTTAATCAATATTGACCGCTGCTGTAATTAGGATCAACGTAACCCCAGTGCTACAGTCGCAATGCAATGTTGTTTAATAACAGCGTCCTCCGACAATCCCGCTAAGAGGTTCTTCAAGCTTTCTTTCTCCTCATTCTATCTCTTTCAATTTCAACTTCTGCCATATTCCCATCGTTCTGAATTAAGTATCAAAGTGTTAACGTGATGTGAGATTGTAAGTTAGAATATCATTTTATGTTGTCTTGCAAGAATTGGATCTGCCAGCCGGCTAGCCCGCAACACCGTCGGAATTTGAATTTTGGTTAACACGGAGAAAATGGGCTTAGCCGTTAAGGTAGGCAGTTGTCGTCACAATATTTTTATTTATTTTTTCTTTTTATGGGGGGTTGGGGGTGGGGGAATTGTCAAAAATAAGGAGAACGGACAGTTATAATAACCGAAAGCCAGTTAGCCAGCCGGTAAGGCGTCCCAAATATGGCAAATTTGTAACCAAACAGCCTGACCAGGTCACCTACTTGTCATGAAAATTCTAGGACAGACAATTAAGAATCCGTCAACGTTTTTGCAATCATTCTGGGAGCTCTTGGGGGCGCTTCGGCATTTTATGACCGCTGCAAAATATAATCTAACATTGTCGTGTCGTTAGTTAAAATTGGGAACGTGGAAAATAAATCAATAACCACCTGAGTTAATTAGTCGTGGTTTAGTGTTTTTTCCTTTTCTTTTTTATTTTTTATTAATGTAGTTCGAGTTTTTGATTTTGATTTACATATGCAACGATTTTTTATTTTTATTTTTTTGTGTTAGAAGTAAAATAATAATAATAAAAATAAAAAAGAAATAAAAGTAAAATTGGGCAGAAAAATCGGAGGGGAGTGGGTCCCGTCAGAGGAGGAGACCCAAACTGAATTTTAAAAGGAGGGGAGGGGAGAGGGAAAGTGGGGGAAGAGGAAGAAAAGAAAAGTGGGGCAAGAAGACGGAGGGTGGATTGGGGAGTGGCGGTGGAGACCCGTAGATTTTCAAAAAAAAAAAGCATATATACATTTCCGTCAGACGAGCGCTTTGGTTCTCTCGCGCTCCCGTTGCCTTCCGTCTTCCCTGAATGCCCTTGCTCTGCGTTCAGGGGTAAACAATTTTCCTGCCTCAAGATTTCGTATTTTCTGTTTGTTTCCCGGAAAATGAAGGGAAGAGGATGAATAATTAACCTTCGAGTTTCTTTTATTCGCATCTCATTTTGCCTTTATCTTCCATTTTATTTTATTTTTCTCTATACTCATCTTATTGTTATTTAAATGGCTTATTCACCGAAAGCTCCTTCATGTTAATGTTGTTGTTGTTGATGTTCTTGTTGTCGTGGTCGTCCATTGACCAAAGAAGATTAAGATTAGATTTCCTTTTGGCTTCTTTGCTCATAAATTCAAGATAAATAGGATACGATGGTCTTATACCATAATTTTAAAGAAAAAAAATGGGTAATTTTTTTTTAAAATTGTGGGTATTATTTTTCTCCTTTTAATTTAATAGGAAATCTTAGTGATCTGCGATGAATCAGTAAGAATATTACCTATTTTTCTCTCCATACATTGCCTTTTTTTTTTTTTTCTGGGTCTCAAATTTACATTTGTTTTAATGATTACTTGCTCTTCCTTTCAGATTTTTCTGGCGATTTACATGTGGAGAAGCGAGGGATTAATAGGTTATCTACTATTCTATTGGCCTTCATTATCCTGTCACTTAAATAAAGATTTGCAGGAAGGTCAGGAAGTTCATTTTCCTTTTTCCTCTCCCTTTTTTTTTTTTTTTATATATACAGGTGATGATGGATGCACAACAGACAATATGTGAAGATGGCCCGGGTTTTTCGGTAGCCTTGGGTTAAAGAAATGAATCTGGCACTTGGCTTCGGCCACCAGAACAGACAGACACACAGTTATAAATCTCTTGGTTTGCATCTTGGTTCCTTGATATGTTCTTCCGATAAATTTTGGAACATGCAGATTCCTTTCAATTGATTGCTTTGTTGTCACTTTCTTCGGCCAATCCAATTGTAAACAGATTAGAAAATCTCGTGGAGTGCTAGAAAATTTGTGAATAGTGCGATACATTGAGAATCACTTGAAAGTTTCTAAAATGTAGCTCACTGCATCAGTGCCCCGAGAAAATTGTTTGCGACATCTGATCTCTGAAAAATGCTGTTCTGATATTTTGTTATTGAGATTAAAGCTTCTTAGGCTAAGAGTATGATGTAACTTTTAAGGCGCAAGCATGTAATTTCCAATGATAGAATCAATCATGGGTGCCGGATATCTGAAGTTTGTGTGAGAGTTTTGGCAAGAGCCTGTTGCTATTGAAAGTCCACGACTTCTTAATGTTTTGAGTGTCTAATAATAACTTTCACTTTGGTCACTGATCCTAGAGTTATGGTCTGCAGACATGCAATAGCTAATATGCGGTGGAAAAGTGAAATTTTGGGGATCCTCTGAGAAGAACAGCTCTGGACATGCACTACTGCCATTCTCGCTTGCATGAGATTCTTCAAAATGACAGTAGCCATTGATCAACATCATGGATTCAAGCCATTTAACCGATCTCAGAGATGCAGACTCCAATCCTTTACTCACTTTGATTACAACATTCTAGAACTTAGCCAAACCAATCTTGTCCACTCCTTGAAACAAGCATTTGAAGTTTCCAGCATTCACAGAAGCTTTTCCACTCCATGCTTTTCCGTATCCACCAAAGTTGAAGAAGATTTTGACACGAGTCCAAGAGTTGAGATTGTTGGTGGCCATGGAGCCCATCAAGTTCGTGCTCTTGTTGTTGAGGTTGCCATAGCTATGACCTCTGGTGTCAATCCCATTCCAGTGTCAACTGGACTGGGTGGTACTTACTTCTTACAAAGCAGGAACAATGAGAATATTGCTGTGGTAAAGCCAATTGATGAAGAGCCTTTAGCCTTCAACAATCCCAAAGGATTTAGTGGATTAATGTTAGGTCAGTCAGGCATGAAACGCTCCATTCAAGTAGGTGAAACTGGAATTCGTGAATTGGCTGCTTATTTACTTGACCATGATGGATTTGCTGGTGTTCCCCCAACAGCCTTGGTCAAAATTACTCATGTTGGATTCCATGTTAATGGTTCTGTGACTCTTCCAGCTCCACCTTATAAGATTGCTTCACTCCAGCGATTTGTAGATCATGATTTTGATGCAGGGGAATTAGGCCCTTCTGGATTCTCAGTTTCTTCAGTTCACCGGATTGGCATTTTTGACATAAGACTCCTCAACCTCGATAGGCATGCTGGAAATATGCTGATCAAGAAGAACTATCAGCATGAACAATATGTAGCTGGGGTAGCTGAGCTTGTGCCTATAGACCATGGACTTTGCCTGCCTGAATGGCTTGACGATCCATACTTTGAATGGCTGCACTGGCCTCAATCCTCAGTTCCCTTTTCACAATATGAATACAAGTACATATCCAATCTCGATCCTCTGAAAGATGCAGAGCTCTTGAGAACTGAGCTGCCATCATTGAAGGAATCATCTGTCAGGGTTCTTATCCTTTGCACCATTTTTCTGAAGCAAGCTGCTTCTTCAGGCTTCTCTCTCTCCGACATAGGTGAAATGATGACTCGGGACTGCTGCGGCAAAGAAACAATGAGCGTGCTCGAGAAACTTTGCGCAAAAGCAAAGGCAAGCATAGTAAATAGATCCAGTGACAATGGTAGGAAGGAGAATAATAATCTAAGCAGAGGAGGTAAAGAAGAAGCTGAAACGTTTCATCTCGACGATGAAAGCGAATTTGATTGCAATGAGGCTCTGGTTCTCCCTCAGCTGCTGAACTGCCGTCCTGCAGTGGCCAAGCAACCTACAATTCCAAG